>CM046947.1:14663025-17333809 GCA_025698515.1 Gossypium sturtianum | reverse complement strand
CTAAGCTTTGATACCACTAAATGTAATACCCCTATACCATGTTCGACTCAAGGAACCTGATATAGGAAATATTACATTTGGTGCCAAAGTAATCATTGGCTAATCACTAATATATTATAACATAAAAACGAACAAATAATAAATTAGTCCTTACAACTACTTGGAACATACTTGATTTTTCCTAAGTACGTGCCATTCTATTCAAAAGGTAATCCCTAAACTATACAACAACTAAATCATTCATCTTCTTCAATTTTCTTTGCAATCAAAGAAAGAAATCAATATCAAGATTTGCATCTAATGATTTTTTTATTAATTTGTTTTATTTTAAAAACCCCAAATCTTATATTTCGATTTCAAAAATTTTTCAACCTGTGCCCGATTTTGACTCGGCTCACAAGCAAAAGCCCATTTCATCATTAAAAAATAAAAAAATATTTTTATATTTTAAATTTGAATTTAAAGTATTTTTTTACTATTTAAAATAAATTTGGACCAAGAGGAAGTGTAAAAATATTTGTCCAAGTTGAGTTGAGCTTATTGAGTCGGGCGAACTACTTGGCCCTTGACAAGTCTAGTTAAGTTTATGCATATAATTGATAGTTTATAAAATTTTAAACCTTGTAACCAAATTTTAAAATTATTAGATAAGGAAATTTCGAGGACGAAATTTATTTTAAGGGGGAGAGAAATGTAATGACCCAAAATTCACGGGCATCAAAAAAGTGCAATATCGGGCCTCAATCATAGAAAACTGAATTAGTAAATAATTATTAGGAATATTTATGAGTCTAGTGGTGTGTTTAATTAGGTTTTAATTAGGTGAATTTAACTTAATTGAGAGAAATTAGGAAAAAGGACTAAAGTGAATAAAGGGTAAAAGTTGAATTGTAGATTAAAAGAAAATAAAAATGGCCAAAATGGCAAATAGGCCATTTAGCATAGTTGAGGCGGCAGAACAATGAAAAATCTAAAGATTTTTTTTAGATTATTATTGTATATATATATATATTAATTAATATTAAGATATAAAATATAAATTATTATTTAATTTATATTATATTATTAAATTAATGAATAGTTTAATGAATTGACAAATATAGGGTGATTAAATGATACATATGTAATAATAATATTTATACAATTGTAATATTTCTATTTAATTAATTATTATTTTAGCAAATAGATTTTTATTATATTAAAATATTAAATTACATAAAATAAATAAAATCATGACAAATGTAAGGTGATGATTTAATACAAGTGTATTAATAAAAATACATACAACACTGTGGTCAAAATGATATGCAGATGGATTCTTGAGATTGAATTCCTTTTCTTGTGCCATTTGTGAAGCAACACTGTGGTCAAAAAAGTAGAGTCCCGCAATCATCACAGGTGGAATAAATGCAGCAAAAATGTACAATGGAGGGATCCTTCCCATATCCTGCAATTTGATTATTTATAACACTGTCAACCTTGAACCTTGAACCTTATAGCCTTTTCTTGCAAGACATATACGATAAGCGAGTACGGTTACCTTAATTACGGTCCAATGTTGTGATGATGCATGTTCCCATGGCAGAGGACTAAAAAGCCTTCTTGGAACCCCAGAAGGAACTTTGCTTGGTACACTAAATGACATTGCTGTCCACACTACAACCATTAAAGGTACCCCATAATCTGCAATGAAGCTTCTAAACCACCCTGTACAACATTCAGCAGCCATTTATGAGAGCTTATTTTGTATACTAAATCCGAAAATAGTCAAATGCTATGAATTTGTTTGCTTGACAAACCTGTGCCATACCACCATGACCTCGCCCTTCGACTTTTCAAGGCGGTATAGAGAAGGCCAAGCGAGAATATGATTCCCAACAATCCATTTGTGTAAAGCCATTGAAATTGATACTTCTCTGACTTCACGTCTTGATGTTCAGGAACTTGGAATTCACTCACAACTCCCTGCAATCGAATCATCAGTAGGTGTTTAGAACTTCATATAGTAGATGATTTATTTTCTTTTGATCAGATTTTACCTTGATAGCCTCTTGAATAAACAGAACACCGATCAACATGCCTAAAAGCTCGCCTGCAATCCTTGTGAACCTGTTAATTACCGTGCAAGCATTGAATACTGCAAGCAGAAACAACAAGAGAGCAGTCCAAACACAAACCCTGCAAAACATTTATCAACTATGAAGATCAAGTACTTCCCAAAACTTTGGCAAAACCGATAACAACGGAGACTCGTTTTACCATCCGACCCAAGCCAAGTATAGTTCCTGCCCCAAGTCATCTCTTCCTTTTGCAAAGTTATACAAATATGTATACATGATAACAGTTGGCTCTGCAACTCCAAGAATCAAAAGTGGTTGGCCACCGAATATCGAGTGTAGAATACCGCAAAGGGCAGTCGATGCCAACGTTTCAACCGTGCTTAGGCCCCCATCTAAACCCAAATCCATGTTAATCATAACCTTTTAACTTCACCATTGAATACTGTTTCATGAATGGAACAGTGACAAACCTGTATCTCGGCTTAGCTGCTCGCCGAAGGCTATAACGGGGAGAGCAGAAGCAAAGAAGATGTTTGAGCATAAGGAACTTGTCGAGGGTACTTGGCCATGGGCATATCAGGCTCTTTATTTTTCGTGTGGTTGCACATGGAGGATCTTTGTAAAGAATTGGGATGAGGTGTGCTTCATTGTTATATCGATGTTTATGATATATGAAAACTGAAAGCGACCAAATTGGTTTTTTCTCAAAATCATGTTTTGATTCGGAGAAATTTTAGGTTTTATTAATGGGCTAGCAAGGTTTTTTCTCAAAATCATGTTAACAATTCTTTTTTTTTTTTTTAAATCATATAAAAACAGTATTTAACTCCAACTTCCACTTCTGTATTGGATTCCTAATTAGAGTATAATCAAAATATATCTATCTATAAATGTATTATTTCTTCACTTTCAAAATCATATCATAACACAGAAAAAAAAAATTCAAAATTCTACCATGGCTTTATGTTACAACGTGAATATTAGGCAAGAAAACGAGAGCGACTTAGAAGAATTCGATGATAATGTTTTCAACTTCGATATAGAGTTTCGTTACGCTCCATATCTCAACGCCAAATCATCAGAGATAACTTTGAGCAAAGCCTGGTTTTTGATCGAGATGCGTTTTTGTCTGAACAAAATCACCGAGACATCATTAACTGCATAATTCCTCATTCGGTAGTTTTTCCAGAATTCATTGAGTTCGCTGTCTTTCCTCCCCTTTTACGTTTTGCAAGGGATGCAAATAGCAACCCAGTGAACCTTGGGCTTAAAGTAATAAATATAGAGGTAGTTGTGGACATAGTTGTTGATGTGAACATCATCGAGGATGATGATGTTGATTATGATGATGAGTTGATTGATGATTGTAGAACCCAATTTTTGCCCGGGCCCAATAAACTAGTCCAAAATTACACAGCAGGCCCAAGACCTAATTAACCTAGCCTAAACTCTAGCCCAAATTGCTAGCCCACTACCCAAACTGAAGTAGAACCCTAGCAGTCCTAGCGCCGCAGCCTCCAAGCGACCCTCACGCCCACACAATCGGCCACGACACCACCACCCCGCGACGTGCGCCACTCCACCACGCCACGTCGGAGACGTGCTTGATCACGTACCTACAAAATAGAAGAGAACAGTTGTAAAAGAGAAGGCTATAAAAGCCGAAATAGAAATCAAGAGAGGGAATTTTTTCTTTTCTTTTTAAGAAATACGAATACGGGCTACATCTTTTACGAATACGAGAATCAATAGAAAGCAAGATTTATTCAGAGGTTGATTTCTTTTTTTCATCTTTTTTTATTTTCTTCCATTTTTCCCAAACCATTTGCATATACATATATTTACTCATTTTCATATTTTTATTAAAAAGAGGTTTTAAAAAGAGAGAAAAACTTACCTCTTTTCACTCCGTCGAAAAACGCAGGCGATTTTGGTCTCCACGCCACCAGATACTGGCGTCGTCGCCGCGCGCGGTGACCGGTGGCCGACGGGGTGGTTGGTGGCCGATCCCCGGGTCGATTCGAGAGGGAAGGGAGAGAGTTGAGAGTGTTTGGGTTGTTTTTTTTTTTAAATCTGGTGAAAATGTTTTTTTGTCAAAATTTTAATATTTATAGGGTATATAATACGGCGCCGTTTTGAGTAGTGGGTTCAGAGGCCAAAACGACGTCGTTTTGAGCCTCTGACCCGCGACCCGACCCGCTCCAGGGAAAGGATCCGCGCGTTTCTGATTGAGGGGCTAATTGCGCATTTAGCCCCTCCGCTTTTTCATGGTTTTACAACCAAGTTTTTATTTTTCTGATTTTGCCCAAAATTTCTAGATTGTTTCAATTCGGTCTCTTTTCGATCATTTTGTTATTTTACCATTAAATTAATTTTTTTTATTTTCATCATCATTTTTTTATGTATATTATTATTATAATCTTATTATTTCTATTATATTTACTATTATTATATATTTCTTGTTTACTTTATTTTTATTATATCTATTATTTTTATTGTTGTCAATATCCTTTTTTTTACTACTACTATTTTTATTATTAATACTATTATTTCAATATTGTTACTATTATTGTCTTATTAATATTTTTTATGTTGCTTATTGTTATTATTCTATTATTCTATTTATTATTGTAATATTTACCCCTTATTTTTATCATTACTATAATTATATTTATCATTAATATTATATTATTATTATACTATTCTATTACTATTTCATTATACATATTATTATTCTTATTCTTATATTTATTATTCTTATTTTATTTTTATTACCATCCCCATCCCCATCCCCATCCCCATTTTCATTATTTTTATTTTTATTTTTTTTATATTACTATTATTAGTATAATTATTATTTTTGTTCCTTATATTATTATGAATATTTTATTCTCATCCCTATTTCTTTTATTATTACTTATCATTTTCTTTATTATTAATACTATCGTTTATCTTTTTTTTTCCTTTTACTACATTTTTCCCCCAAATTCGTAAAAAGGGTTTCGCAAAGGTAATATTATGTGTTTGGAAGTTCGAGAAAGTCGTGCCCAATCGTGCTGGGTTTCGATTTTCTGTTCATCCAAACAATTAAATATCCTTCAAAGATTCTTTTATCGTGTTTCTTAAATAAAGGCAATATTTCATGATTGGAAATTCAAGGAACCGTGCCCAATCGTGTCTTTGGGGTTTCGGTTTTAGTTTGGCCAAATAGTGAAATACCCTTTTCAAATTGCAATGTATGAGATTTAGAGATCATGAAACAATCTTGGTATCGAGGGTTTGAAACATCGCGTCCTATCGTCTTTGGATGTGGTGTTTCATCTTTTCGTAACAAGAGAGTTTCGATATCCAATGGGTTATCCAAACATTTTTGAAGATTCATATTTTAAAATATTTTCTAATTTTTCGATATTAAGGACATTAATCAATCAATACGGTACCAATTTTGGGCGTTATGAGGGTGCTAACCCTTCCTCCCGCATAACCGACTCCGAGCCCGCTTTTCTTAAAATTCGTAGACCAACATGTTTTATAAGTGGCCCAATCACACTTCAAAAAAGATTGGTGGCGACTCCGCTTTTCTTTTTAAATTTGGCCCATTTTCTAAACAAAAAAATGGTTTCGACAGCTTGGCGACTCCACTGGGGACCAATAAGAGAGTCAAGCCGTAGAATGGATTGATTAATGTCCTTTTATCGAAAATAAAATTTTGATTTCGTTTCTTTCATTGCATGAGTTTGTGTCGCGTCATATGGTTGTTGTGGTTTGAGACCCATAGGATATTCCTGCATTCATGTTGCATGACCGTTGTGGTCACACCCTTAAGTGGGAGCGAGAAGCTACGCCTTCGTGAGGTTTTCACCTCCGCATGGGCTAGGGGACTGCTTCCGGAGTACATCCGTACCTATGGTTCCGTGAGGTTTTCACCTCCGCATAGCCATAGGGAAATGTATTCCCCTGAACTGAACTCGATCCGTATGAGCCTATAATGGGTGAGGATTGAGGAATCTGCTAGTTCAGGTACCCTTCCTTTAGAACTAAACCACATATAGTAAACCTTAAGAGCCCACCCTAGGTAGAGCCATGCTAAACCTTAGTGGCTACCTATGTAATGGTTCGACATTTTTTACTTGCTTTGATTACTTTTATGCGATACTAACTTATTTTATTTTGGTCATGTTTGCATGTTATTTCATACTTAAAAGGCGTCGATTCTGCTTTTAATTACTAAGTTAGAAAGCTTGTTATGGAGAACGAATTCCTTGATAACGTAGAGGATAATGCGGCCGTATGTATATGGTCGAGAAGACACGGCTTGAGAAGGGGATAGTCTAACCGAGGGGTATACATCGAATTATTGACTTCACTCGCATCGGTGTGACACAGAATGAGCTCCAAGAGTTAAGAGATATATGGGCTGTTGGGATGAAGCAACTAAGCGACTTTTCTACTTTAATTATGGTGATCTACCCTACTTACTGGACATCAGAGTTGACAAACACTTATTTCGGGCTATGACTCAATGATTGGAATTCCGCTTATAGTTGTTTCACATTTGGGGAAGTGGATTTGGTGCCTACAAATGGAAGAATACACGGCTTTGCTTCATAGCCAAAGGGTTCAAAGTTGACAAAGTTTATTTCAGTACGCTAATGCACCAACTTTTGTAAAGAAGCTGATGAGTATCATTGGGATGAGTGAACAGTGGGTCGCGACACGAATTCAACAAAAAGGTGAAGGGAAATGCATTCCTTGGGGGAGCTTGAGGGAGCTGATTGTGGCACATCCAGATGCCAAGAGGAAAGTTGACATGTTCGCCCTAAGCATCTACGGCTTGGTAATTTTTCCCAAAGTTCTGAGACATATAGATGAAGCGGTTACTGACTTATTCGATCGACTTGACAAGGGGGTTACGCCAGTACCGGCGATTCTTGCCGAAACGTTTAGATCTTTGAACTCGTGCCGGAGAACAGGTGAGGGTAGATTCATAGGCTGCGCGCAACTATTGTTGGTGTGGTTCCATAGCCATTTTTGGAAAGTAGATAGATCTTCTTGTCGGGTTTTCTTTGCGAAGTACTCCTCATTAAAGGAGTTAGCAGCCGCACCCAGGAGAGATGACGTATCAGAAGAGAACTGGATCGCGCTTCTTCAGAATCTTCAAGAAAAAGATGTGGAATGGAGAGCTTCTTGGTTCGTTCCGGATGAAATTCTCTACCGGTGTGGGAGTTATGATTGGGTTCCTCTGTTAGGGATCTGGGGAGCCGTTGGGTATGCTCCTTTACTCGTGCTAAGGCAGTACCAATCGAGACAGTTTATACCGGTAACGCATGGGCTAGCTCAGTTTGAATTCTCGTATAGTGGGAATAATTATAAGAAGAGAGTTCGAGAGATTTCTGATGCGTGGAAGCAGATTCACCGAATGAAAAGAGTTGCAATGGGTCCAATGGAAACCCTCGAATATAATACATGGCGGAGTAGGAGATTAAATGATAATATCCCCGGACCGACACAGGATGCTGATCGATCGATAGAGGAATACCTACAAGTAGTCCCTTCTGAGTTGGAGATCATGAAACAAGACTTTGAAAGTAAAAATTCAGAGTTAGGGAAAAAGATAGAACAACTGGAAGAGGAAAAAATGAGCTTGGGGTTAGATATTGATATCCAGAAGTCAGAGGCTGAGAAGCTGAGGAAAGGAAAAAGGAAGGCCGAAGAAGATTTGGATAGCTTGAAGACCGACATAAAAAGTTGCATCGATCGATGAGGATCTGCTGGGTTGGGTAAAACCTCGTAACAATGGCATCAAGAAGTTCGGAAAGAGAAGGCCAAGGTTGATCGGTGGAAGGAGATGTTCCATGAGGCTCAGGCACAAAAGGATACTCTGAGAAAGACTGTAGGTGAGAGCCAAAGTGAGAATGAGATGTTAAGAGCTCGAGTAGCAGAGCTAGAAAGGGCATTGTCTCAAGTCGTAGCTCTACGGTGAAATTAGAATCAAGCCTAAATCAGATTGAAGAGTTGAAAGGAAAGGTGGTAACACTTGAAACGGCGCTGCAAAATAGTGAGCTCCGATCCAACTATTGGAGGCAAATAACGAGCGACGGAAGAACAACTTCAACATTCTCGAACCAAATCGAGAGAAAGAGACTACCTTATGGCGCGGCCGTGATTCGAATACGAGAAGTGGTGAGCATTTACAAACCTTAGCTGCTCAGCCGATGTATTAAGTATAGTATATGAGTCGAGTCACTCAGGGCCGAGAGTTAGCCTCTCTTCTTAAGAAAGTTAAAACTTTGGGCATAAGGGCTAGGTCGTATATGTGACTCTATTTTATGTAAAGGATTTTGTTTTTAAATAAGTTTTCTATAAGAAATTGAACTGCATTGACGCCTTTTGCATTCATTCATTTACATTGCATTTCATGCATTGGCATTGCATCATATCATTTGCATTAAATTTCATAAAAACCCTATTAACTAGAGGTCGTATTTTAGTTATCCCGGAACACCACTACTATACACGAAGAAAAACAAAAATCATGGATCAAAGGTTGGAAAGGTTGGAGCAGATGCGAAAGAGATGCAAGACCGATTGCGCACTCGAGATGCAAGAGCAATTGGCCAAAATCCAACAAGACGTGAGGGATCAAATGCTGGAATCCCAGAGAAGTATGATGAGCCAGTTAACGCTATTGTTGACTGGAGCGCAGGATAAAGGAAAAGGCCCTATGGTCGATGTCGGGGATGAAAATGAAAATTCTGCTTATCCGTCAGGCCTAGCCCCGGTAAATTCTCAAGCGCAGCCTCCGAGAGTGTCTGTTAATATCAGGCCTCAGTATCAAACTGGTGCCTCGGCATCGGTAAACTTCCCGACGGGCTTGAGCTTTAACCTGGAGACAATTTGCCAAAGATCATGGTCCCTGATTTCGACGATGCAGTAGAGGGGGAGAAAGCGAAGGCGGAGTTTCCAAAGGAGTTTGAGGATCGCTGCAAATGACTAGAGGAGAAGTTTAAAGCATTGGAAAGTGTTGATTACCAATGCGAGGTGGATGCTAAGAAGCTGAGTCTAGTCCCGAATTTGGTACTTCCTCCAAAGTTCAAGATGCCAGAGTTTGAAAAGTACAACGGGACCAGCTGCCCTGAGTCCCATATTACGATGTTCTGTCGTAGAATGACGGGATATGTCAACAATGACCAGTTATTGATCCACTGCTTTCGTGATACCGACCGGAGTCGCAAAGAAAATGGTACAATCACCGAGTTGTACCCAAATCAAATCGTGGAGAGATTTGGCACAGGCTTTCATGAAGCATTACGGCCATGTGACCGATATAGCACCGACAGATCACGTTGCAAAATATGGAGAAAAAGTCAAAGCGAAAGTTTGAGAAGTACGCACAAAGATGGAGGGAGGTCGCTACACAGTGTCCAAATGCACAGATTCGGAGAAAGAAATGACTATGCTCTTCATCAATACCTTGAAGGCACTTTTTATTAACCACATGTTAGGGCGCGAGTAAGAGTTTCACGACATGGTGATGTCAAAGGCGAGATGATAGAGAACGCGATCGTGTGGAAAGATAGAGGCAGGAGAGAGCACGAGAAGAGCGGCTCCGAAGAAAAGGGAAAGTGAAGTAGGAAATATAAGCTCGGGTTATCCTAAACCTATTACTATTACCCAACCGAGAGCGGAAGCTGTGGGCCAGCAGGCCCAACCAAGACAAGAGCCCAACACGAGGCAGAAGACTGAAAAATTCCAATTTACTCCTATACCGGTGACGTATAAGGAGTTGTATAAGACTTTATTCGAAGCGCACGTCGTATCCCCGTTTTACTTGAAGCCGCTGCAACCTCCATATCCCAAGTGGCATGACACAAACGCTCAGTGTGAGTACCATGCGGATGTAGTAGGTCACTCAATAGAGAACTGTACTTCATTCAAAAGACTAGTTGAGAGACTTATCAAGGCGGGGGTGGTAGACTTCAATGACCCGCCTGGTGGAGGAAATCCGTTACCCAGTCATATTGATAATGGGGTAAACGCAATAGTTGAAAATAGGGGAAGAAGGTTCAAACATGAGATTGCTAAGGTCAGAACCCCATTGAGAGAGGTTTGGAAAGAAATGCAGAAAATGGGGTTAGTTCTGCAAGAGAATGTAAACAGATCTCAAGATACAAGGAACTACTATGAGTTCCATGACAAAGAAGGCCATGAAATCCAGCAATGTAACGAATTCAGAGCCCTAGTACAAGGGCTAATGGATAATAAAGAGCTGGAGTTCTTTGACTTGGTGGAAGGAGATGACGTATGTTCCACGGAAGAGGGTCTCGCAGAAGGATCCCTAAAGTCAATCACCCACTAGTGATTATCACACGGCGGCGGGGGTCGACGACGTGAGTGAAGGTAGAACCGAGGGTCGAAATTAAAAAACCCGTGACTTCTCCTTATAAGGGTACACAAAGGGTTGTACTCAGAAAACCCGTAACTTCTCCTCCGAGGATTATAATTCAAAAACCCATGACTTTTCCATATAAAGATGATAAGAGGGTACCTTGGAATTACAATTGCACTGTGATAGTTTCCGGAAAAGAGAGTTCGGCCAGCACACCCAACCCAAAAGCTGAGTCCTCTATGATGAGAAGGGGAGATGAGAAGACAAGACCACTGGTTAATGAGCCAGTAGCAGAGAGTAAGGCGAGAGAGTTTTTGAAATTCCTGAAGCACAGTGAGTACAGTGTCGTGGACCAACTACACAAGCAGCCAGCACGCACATCAGTACTGACTTTGATCCTAAACTCAGAGGTACATCGCAATGCGCTAATGAAGGTGTTAAACGAAATTTATGTCGCTGAGGACATTTCGGTAAACAAGCTAGACCGCCTCGTTAGTAACATAAGCACAGACAATCTCATCTCTTTCAGCGATGATGAAATACCGCCGGGGGGCATGGGATCTACTAAGGCTTTGCACATCACTACCCGATGCAAAGGGTATACACTGCCAGGGGTATTAATTGACAACGGATCGGCACTGAACGTCTTGCCCCTATCTACACTGGACAGGTTACCTGTAGATAGCTCTCACATGAAAACATGCCAAAATATAGTCAGAGCCTTCGATGGCACTGAGAGAAAAGTGATGGGGAGGATCGAGATACCCCTTCTAATTGGGCCAAACACGTACGAGGTAGATTTCCTCGTGATGGACATCAAGCCTTCTTATAATTGCTTATTGGGAGGCCATGGATCCACTCAATGGGAGTCGCATTTCATCGCCATTGCACCAAAAGTGAAGCTGGTGACAGAGGGCCGATTGATAACCATAAACGCAGAGGAGGATATCATTGCGTCGGTTGCTAGTAATGCACCGTACATAGAGAATGACGCGGAGGCTATAGAGTGCTCCTTCAGGTCATTAGAGTTTATAAATGTGACTTTCATCAGTGAAGGTGGCAAGGTCCCAAAGTAAAAAATCTCTCAAGCCACAAGGATGGGCCTACGGCTGATGGTAGGAAAAGGAGCATTGCCGGGAAGGGGACTCGGAAAATACCTTCAGGGCCCGGTTAGAGTGCCAGGATTGGTTGACAAACATGATCGCTTTGGTCTGGGGTATAGGCCAGATACTAGACAGAGAAAGGAGGAGCTGGAAAAGAAACGTGAGAGACGGAGGGCACGATTGAATGGTGCTGAGATCAAATGGGGTTCGATGACCTTTCCCCATATATCTAATACATTCTTGTCTGGAGGAATTATTCATTCAAGGTTAGAGATTGTGAATAGAGAAACGGCTGAAGACATGATGAGAACTCTGAACATCAATGCTGTGTCTGAAGAAAGTTCGAGAAAAGGAAACTTGGCGGGTATTCGCCCCTACGAGCCTGGAAGTATTCTGGACAACTGGACTGCGGAAGAAATTCCTGTAGTTTTTAGGACTAAAACAGAGTAATGTTCAAAACACACTTGTTGTTTCAAGCCTAGGGAACAACGAGAATCTTTTGTGAAATAGGCTCATCTTTAAGCATCTTTACTTTCAATAAAAGTGCATTTTCCTTTCATACCGTGCAGTTATTCTTTTGTTTCTTTTCCATTCCATTCATAACCATAACGCATAAGTATTTCTTAAATTCATTTTCATTGAATACTCTTTCATACCTACCATAGGTCCCCAGATATCGATGTCATGAACAACGCTGTTACGGACCCAGAATTTTCTGATGAGCAAGACATGTGCCCAGAAGAACCTCAAGACTTTATAGATGACGGAGATTGTATTATATCCCTGGATCTGCTAAGGATGGTGGAGCAGGAAGAAAAACTGATTCTGCCTCACAAAGAGACAATTGAGAATGTGACTCTGGAGGAAGGGAAAGAGGTGAAAATTGGAACCCTCATCACCAGGGAAACAAGGTAGGACCTCATCAGGCTTCTGTTAGAGTTCAAAGATGTCTTTGCCTGGTCGTACCAGGACATGCCTAGGTTGAGCCCTGATATTACGGTACATCGTATCCCAATAAAGGAAGATTGCAAGCCGGTTCAACAGAAGCTCCGAAGGATGAGACCCGATGTTACGGTAAAAATTAGAGAGGAGATAAAGAAGCAATTTGACGCTGGGTTCTTACGAGTTGTGAAATACTCAGAATGGGTAGCCAACGTTGTCCCCGTTCCTAAGAAAGATGGGAAAGTACGAATGTGCGTCGACTACAGAGACCTAAACAAGGCCAGCCCAAAAGACAACTTCCCACTGCCTCACATTGACACTCTGGTGGATAACACGGCAGGTTTCTCATTCTTCTCATTCATGGATGGTTTCTCAGGATACAATCAAATAAAGATGCATCTTGAGGACATGGTAAAGACTACCTTCATAACCTTAGGGGGAACCTTTTGTTACCAAGTGATGCCATTTGGGTTAAAGAATGCGGGGGCAACATATCAAAGGGCTATGGTAACCTTGTTTCACGACATGATGCACAAAGAGATTGAGGTCTACGTCGATGATATGATTGCAAAGTCTCGAACGGAAGGGGAGCATGTGCAAGTGTTGAGGAAACTATTCTTGAGGTTGAGGAAATTTTAGCTGAAACTCAATCCAGCTAAGTGTACTTTCGGGGCTCAATCAGGGAAGCTACTTGGTTTCGTGGTCAGTGAAAAAGGAATCGAAGTAGACCCGGATAAATTCAAGGCCGTGCAAAAGTTGCCTCCGCCGCGCACTCAAAAGGAAGTCCGAAGCTTTCTAGGAAGACTAAATTACATCGCTCGGTTCATTTTGCAATTGACCGAGAAGTGCGATCCCATATTTCGCCTTCTTAAAAAAACACAACCTGCATTTGGAACGATGAATGCCGTAAGGCATTTGACAAAATTAAACAATACTTGTCTAATACTCCGGTGCTAATACCGCCTGATCTGACAGCACCATTGATTCTATATCCGACGGTATTCGATAATTCAATGGGATGTGTGCTAGGCCAACACGACGAGACAGGGGAAGAAAGAGAGGGCGATATACTACCTCAAAGAAAATTCACCGAGTGTGAAATGAGATACTCGCCCATTGAGAAATTGTGTTGTGCATTAATCTGGACAACTCGGAGGTTGAGGCAGTACATGTTGTACCACACAACCTGGTTAATCTCGAAATTGGACCCTCTCAAGTACATGATGGAGTCGACCGCTTTGAATGGAAGAATGGCCCGATGGCAAATTTTGCTCTCCGAGTTTGACATAGTTTACGTGAACCAGAAGGCTGTGAAGGGAAGTGCAATAGCGGATTTTCCACGCCAACAGGCACTAGACGCGACTCTGAACCCCTGAATTTTGATTTTCCCAATAAGGATCTGATGTTTGTAGCGAAAATTGAAGAAAATATCTTAGAAAATCGTCTCTGGAAACTAAACTTCGACGGAGCATCAAATGCCGTTGGTAATGGAGTTGGAGCAATCCTGATATCCCCGAATGGAGACCATTATCCATTCACTTGCAAGTTGGATTTTGACTGCACGAACAATATGGCGTAATCACGGCATGTATCTTGGGAATTCCAAAGACCATAGACCGCAGTTAAGTCGCTAGAAGTATATAGAGATTCCGCTACCGTAATCTATCACCAAAGGAGAAATGGGAAACAAGAGATCCCAAATTGATCACCACCGAAAGTTAATTCGAACTAATTGAGGAGTTTGATGATATCGCATTCTTTTACCTCCCGCGTGATGAAAACCAGATGGCTGATGCCTTGGCCACCCTAGCTTCTATGATCAGAGTAAACGAGCAAGAGGATATGAAGCCCATCCAAATGAGTATTTATGAGACTCCGGCTCACTGCTGCAATATCAGTGAAGAAGAGGAAAGAGATGATCATCCTTGGTATCAGGATATTTAGCGATATGTAAGGAGTCGTGAATATCCTGATCAAACAACAGAAAATGACAGGAGAACATTGAGAAGACTAGCCAATGACTATGTCTTAGACGGGGAGATCCTGTATAAGAAGAGGAAAGATCAGGTGTTGTTAAGATGTGTCGATGCTGTTGAGGCTAGGAAAATCCTGGAAGAAGTCCATGAAGGTGTCTGTGGGACGCATGCCAACGGGTTTACAATGGCCAGACAAATCATGAGATTTGGGTATTACTGGTCCACGATGGAAGGAGATTGTATTCGTTACGCCAAGAAATACCACAAATGTCAGATTTATGGAGATAAGATACATGTGCCTCCTTCACCTCTTCATGTTATGACTTCCCCATGGCCTTTCTCAATGTGGGGAATGGACGTCATTGGGCCAATCTCACCGAAGGCTTCTAATGGACATCGATTCATCTTCGTGGTCATTGATTACTTCACCAAATGGGTAGAGGCAGCTTCATATGCTAATGTCACGAAGACGGCAGTTAGTAAGTTTTTGAAGAAAAAGATCATATGTCGCTACGGTATGCCAGAAAGAATCGTGTCCGACAATGCACTAAACTTGAACAACAGTGCGCGATAGCGTAAGTCCGCAGCTAGTTCAACATTAAGCACCATAACTCGCCGCCATATCGCCTAAAAATGAATGGAGCAATTGAGGCGGCTAATAAAAATATCAAGAAAATTGTGGGAAAATGGTCGAGACCTACAAGGATTGGCATGAAAAGTTACCACTTGCTCTCTACGCCTATCGAACATCGGTTAGAACCTCTCACGGGCAACTCCTTTCTCATTAGTTTATGAGATGGAAGCAGCCTTGCCCATTGAAGTTGAAATCCCTTCACTCCGGGTTTTATCGTGAGCCGGTTGGACGAAGCGAGAATGGGTTCAATCTCGATATGATCAATGTAACCTAATTGAGGAAAAGAGGCTAAGAGCCATTCGCCATGGTCAATTGTACGAGAGCGGATGATGCGGGCTTACAATAAGAAAGTCCGCCCCAGTATTCCACGAAGGAGATTTGGTGTTGAAACAGATCCTCCCTATGCAAAAGGACTTTAGGGAAAGTGGATGCCTAATTGGGAAGGACCGACGTTGTAAAGAAGGCCTTTTCTGGAGGAGCTTTGATACTAGCCGAGATGGACGGCGAGAGTCCGCCAAATCAATTAATGCGCACTCACCAAGAAGTACTTCATGATGAAAACGGGCCAAGGCGAAAACCCGCAAAGGCGCCTTGAGTTCAAAAAAAAAAAAAGAGAGGCCAAGGCGAAACCCGTAAGGGGCGCTTTGAGACCAAAGGGGCTTTGGGTCGAAAACTCGAAAAAGGGCGGCTCAAATTATGATCAACTTGGATGGGGCATACAGTGGTTTCGCTGCATCGGAATTAACAGTGAGAAGGTATGTTATGTTTTAGGACATCGACAGAGTACCATGGTTCTCCTAGACACATGTTGAGCTCAGAATGGTCTTCAAGAAGTACGTACAGAGAAGCTCGGGCTATGATATCTGGGGCATCAGTTCCGCTCTTACTCATTTTGTACCTTAGCAAAATTTACTGCCTTTGTTCAATACATTCTTCACGGGTTTTTGTCCCGAATAAATTCCAATTTCATTCATCTCTACAATCTTTTTCCAAGCATTTCATATTGAAGTAATGATTACTGAACAAATAATGCTTTCACAAAAGAAGTTTCGTGTATTACTCTGAAAGTCTATAAATAAATACAAGAATCTGAAGCAGGACAATTATTTGGAACTAACCAGATTTAAAGAGTTCGGAATACTTTAAATAAGAGTCTAAGCAGTGATGATGTATTCAAATTTTGTGTTAGAAGTATCAGCAGAACAAGAAGCCATACAACGGGAATATTGCCCTAGCAAGCAGCGAGCAATAATAACTCAAGAGTTTAAAAAAAAAAATTGGATCATACCCAAGACATTTTGCATGCATCCATTCATTCGAAATACATTGGTTAGGAGCATCTTTCAATCATGACATCCTAATCATTTGGCATAAGCATAGACCCTATGAAGTCAATTCTACAGGTAGGTTCCCCAGAGGACAATGTAGCAAAGTTGATGGGAGTTACAGAAGATACAGATCTTATCTCTACTAAGCAGGAGTAGAGCAGATCGAAAGACTGAAGCCTTATCTCTACTGAGCAGAAGTAGAGCAGGCTAAAGATAGTAGATCCTATCTCCACTGAGCAGGAGTGGAGCGGATCGAAGACAATAGATCTTATCTCTACTGAGCAGGAGTAGAGCAGATCGAAAGGCTAAAGCCTTATCTTCATTGAGCAGGAGTGAAGCAGGCTAAAGATAGTAGATCTTATCTCCACTGAGCAGGAGTGGGGCAGATCGAAGATAATGAGCCTTATCTTCACTGAGCAGGAGTGAAGCAGGCTAAAGATAGTGGATCTTATCTCTACTGAGCAGGAGTAGAGCAGATCGAAAGACTGAAGCCTTATCTCTACTGAGCAGAAGTAGAGCAGGCTAAAGATAGTAGATCCTATCTCCACTGAGCAGGAGTGGAGCGGATCGAAGACAACAGATCTTATATCTACTGAGCAGGAGTAGAGCAGATCGAAAGGCTGAAGCCTTATCTTCACCGAAAGGTGAGTGAAGCGGGGCTAAAGATAGTAGATCTTATCTCCACTGAGCAGGAGTGGGGCAGATCGAAGATAATGAGCCTTATCTCCACTGAGTAGGAGTGGAGCAGGCCAGACAACAGATCTTATCTCTACTGAGCAGGAGTAGAGCAGATCGAAAGGCTGAAGCCTTATCTTCACCGAAAGGAGGAGTGAAGCGGGCTAAAGATAGTAGATCTTATCTCCACCGAGCAGAGTGGGGCGGATCGAAGATAATGAGCCTTATCTCCACCGAAAGGGAGTGGGAGCAGGCCAAACATATAGATCTTATCTCTACTGAGCAGGAGTAGAGCAGATCGAAGATTATAGCCTTATCTTCACTGAGCAGGAGTGAAGCAGGCTAAAGATAGTGAATCTTATCTCTACTGAGCAGGAGTAGAGCAGATCGAAAGACTGAAGCCTTATCTCCACTGAGCAGGAATGGAGCAGGTTAAAGATCATAGCCTTATCTCCACCGGCGAGGAGTGGGCGGTTGAAAATATAGCAGATCTTATCTTCACCGGCGAGGAGTGGAGCGGATCAAATACAACAAAGTCTTATCTCTATGTATCGACAATGGAGTAGACTGAAGATCATAGCCTTATCTCCACTGAGCAGGAGTGGAGCAGGCTGAAAGAAAGCAGATCTTATCTTCACTGAGCAGGAGTGGAGCGGATCGAATACTGACAAGTCTTATCTCTATGTATCGACAATGGAGCGGATCAAGATCATAGCCTTATCTCCACCGAGGAGGAGTAGGGTAGGTGAAAGATAGTAGATCTTATCTTCACCGAAAGGAGTGGAGCGGATCGAATACAGCAAAGTCTTATCTCCATGTATCGGCAATGGAGCGGATCGAAGATCATAGCCTTATCTCCACCGAGCGGGAGTGGAGCAGGTCGAAAGAAAGCGAGATCTTATCTTCACCGAGCAGGAGTGGAGCGGATCGAATCAAAAAGTCTTATCTCCATGTATCGGCAATGGAGCAGATCGAAGATAATAGCCTTATCTCCACCGAAAGCGTGAGTGGAGCAGGTGAAAGATAGCAGATCTTATCTTCACCGAGCGAGAGGGAACAGATCAAATACAGCAAGTCTTATCTCCATGTATCGGCAATGGAGCAGACTGAAGAGCAGGAGTGGAGCAGGCTGAAAGAAAGCAGATCTTATCTTCACTGAGTAGGAGTGGAGCGGATCGAGTACAAAAAGAAGTCTTATCTCCATGTATCGGCAATGGAGCAGATCGAAGATCATAGCCTTATCTCCACCGAAAGCGAGGAGGGAGCAGGTGAAAGATAGCAGATCTTATCTTCACCGAGCAGGAGTAGAGCAGATCAAATTTCGACGAATCTTATTCTCATAAAGCAGTATTGGAGCGGATTAGAATGACAATTCTAATACCCCTAAGGAAGCAATGGGTTGAAGCGAGGCTACCTGAAGAGAGGAGGCATCAAGAAATCAAGATTCGTCAAGACCGGGTAAATTGGTCTCTTTGAAGTCTTTGCTCCATTCTCACACACCGACAATGAGCAAAGAGGGGCACTGTAGAGAACCCAATTTCTTGCCCGGCCCAATAAACTAGTCCAAAATTACACAAAGAGAGCCCAAGACCTATTAACCTAGCCTAAACTCTAGCCCAAATTGCTAGCCCACTACCCAAACCGAAGTAGAACCCTAGCGGTCCTAGCGCCGCAGCCTCCAAGCGACCCTCACGCCCACACAATCGGCCACGACACCACCACCCCGCGACGCGTGCGCCACTCCACCACGCCACGCCTGAGACGTGCTTGATCACGCACCTACAAAATAGAAGAGAACAGTTGTAAAAGAGAAGGCTATAAAAGCCGAAATAGAAATCAAGAAGATGGGGATTTTTCTTTTCTTTTTAAGAAATACGAATACGGGCTACATCTTTTACGAATACGAGAATCAATAGAAAGAAAGATTTATTCAGAGGTTGATTTTTTTTTTCATCTTTTTTTATTTTCTTCCATTTTTCCCAAACCATTTGCATATACATATATTTACTCATTTTCATATTTTTTATTAAAAAGAGGTTTTAAAAAAAGAGAGAAAACTTACCTCTTTTCACTCCGTCGGAAAACGGGCGATTTTTGGTCTCCCGCCACCGTATACGGCGTCGCCGGCGCCGGTGACCGGTGACCGGCGGGGTGGTTGGTAGCCGGATCCCTGGTCAAATTCGAGAGGGAAGGGAGAGAGTTGAGAGTGTTTGGGTTGTTTTTTTTTTAAAATCTAGTGAAAATGTTTTTTTTGTCAAAATTTTAATATTTATAGGGTATATAATACGGTGCCGTTTTGAGTAGTGGGTTCAGAGGCCAAAACGACGTCGTTTTGAGCCTCGACCATGACGACCGACCCGCCTCAGGAAAGGATCCGCGTTTCTAATTGAGGGGCTAGTTGCGCATTTAGCCCCTCCGCTTTTTCATGGTTTTACAACCAAGTTTTTATTTTCTGATTTTGCCCAAAATTTCTAGATTGTTTCAATTCGGTCTCTTTTCGATCATTTTGTTATTTTACCATTAAATTAATTTTTTTTATTTTCATCATCATTTTTTTTATGTATATTATTATTATAATCTTATTATTTCTATTATATTTAATATTATTATATATTTCTTGTTTACTTTATTTTTATTATATCTATTATTTTTATTGTTGTCAATATCCTTTTTTTTACTACTACTATTTTTATTATTAATACTATTATTTCAATATTGTTACTATTATTGTCTTATTAATATTTTTTATGTTGCTTATTGTTATTATTCTATTATTCTATTTATTATTGTAATATTTACCCCTTATTTTTTTATCATTACTATAATTATATTTATCATTAATATTATATTATTATTATACTATTCTATTACTATTTCATTATACATATTATTATTCTTATTCTTATATTTATTATTCTTATTTTATTTTTATTACCATCCCCATCCCCATCCCCATTTTCATTATTTTTATTTTTATTTTTTTTATATTACTATTATTAGTATAATTATTATTTTTGTTCCTTATATTATTATGAATATTTTATTCTCATCCCTATTTCTTTTATTATTACTTATCATTTTCTTTATTATTAATACTATCGTTTATCTTTTTTTTCCTTTTACTACATTTTTCCCCCAAATTCGTAAAAAGGGTTTCGCAAAGGTAATATTACGTGTTTGGAAGTTCGAGAAAGTCGTGCCCAATCGTGCTGGGTTTCGATTTTCTGTTCATCCAAACAATTAAATATCCTTCAAAGATTCTTTTATCGTGTTTCTTAAATAAAGGCAATATTTCATGATTGGAAATTCAAGGAACCGTGCCCAATCGTGCTGGGTTTCGGTTTTTAGTTTGGCCAAATAGTGAAATACCCTTTTCAAATTGCAATGTATGAGATTTAGAGATCATGAAACAATCTTGGTATCGAGGGTTTGAAACATCGCGTCCTATCGTCTTGGGATGTGGTGTTTCATCTTTTCGAACTAGAGAGTTTCGATATCCAATGTGGGTTATCCAAACATTTTTGAAGATTCATATTTTAAAATATTTTCTAATTTTTCGATATTAAGGACATTAATCAATCAATACGGTACCAATTTTGGGCGTTGCGAGGGTGCTAACCCTTCCTCGTGCGTAACCGACTCCCGAGCCTGTTTTCTTAAAATTCGTAGACCAACATGTTTTATAAGTGGCCCAATCACACTTCAAAAAAGATTGGTGGCGACTCCGCTTTTCTTTTTAAAGTCGGCCCGTTTTCCAAACAAAAAAATGGTTTCGACAATGATATTGATAATGATGATGAGTTGATTGATGAATTATTGATGAACGCTGTGCCCAACTTCACGCCAGCAAGTAGGTCATTGATTGAAGGTCTAGAAAGGGTTAAATGGGACTCAATGACGAAAAGGGAGGATGAATGTGCCATTTGCTTGGAGGAGTTTGTGGAAGGCGAAGAGGTTGCTTCGATGCCTTGCGGCCATGGTTACCATGATGGTTGCATTGTTAAGTGGTTGGAAACTAATCATATTTGCCCATTGTGCCGATACGAGATACCCACTTAAATTTACTTTTAATCCTATAATTATTTCGTGTCTCTTATTTTAACATACTTTTGATTTTTGTATTTTCACAAAGTAAATTATATATAAAAAAGTTTAATCAACATTACTCTCAAATTATTGAAAATTTAATTTTTAATGGTACTTTTAACTTTTACATCGTCATAAGAGCCTCAAAATTAAGCCAAGAAAATTGAATAGCATGTTGAACAATCTGCGATCTTAATTTTCTTGAGAAAACTGGATTTCACATTCTTGGCTAATGGAGCCATTCTCCCACAGATTCAATATATTT
Source organism: Gossypium sturtianum (assembly GCA_025698515.1). Lineage (NCBI taxonomy): Eukaryota > Viridiplantae > Streptophyta > Magnoliopsida > Malvales > Malvaceae > Gossypium > Gossypium sturtianum. Next base: position 17,312,351 of record CM046947.1, on the reverse strand, counting down.
TGCTGAGTGCAAAGTGGCAGTTGAACATCACAACTGTCTCCCAAAATTGTTCCCTCCGAGTTTGGGATGGTTCAATATCTTTGTGGATCTCCTATAATATCATTTGGTTTCAAAGGAACCAACTTTGCTTGTTTTAGAGTGAGCATTAGGGTTAAAGAGAGTTCTACTTGATATGAAGAGACCCTTGGATCATCGATTTTCCCTTACCCGTAATCTCGGTCAAATTTGTGATGTGTGGTTTTGTTGTTGAGCAGTTGGGTTCCTCTATGGCCCCCCATCGACCCTAAGCCAAGGACCTTGTGTTATCTCAATCGTTTTAACCTCTATAGCGCTTTTCTCAGCAACTCTGCTTCTCTGGGTGATCTCTGCTTTCTTCCAAATCCTCTTCAACAAGCGGAGGGACCTCCTTTACATCTTTGCTGGGGGTTGCTTTTCCCAATTTACCAATTGGGTCATTAGGTTTTCCGTCTCTCGTGACCTTCTCTTTGTTAACACCTCTGTTTCTCTCCTTCACTCTGCCATTACTTCCATTTCAGGTTCCCCTTCCCTTCACTTTTACCTTTCTGATTTCATATTTCTGACTTGGGTTTTTGTATCTTTTTTCATTAATTGAGTCTGTTGTTCTATTTAGCTTTATTGTCTGCTTAGGTTTCCTCAATCATAGCAGAGATTTGGGGTTTATCTTTTTTGGCTTTTATTGTTTTTTCTTGGGAATTTAGAAGGTCTGAAGTTAGCTATTTTGAACCCATTTTATTGAATTTGCTTTTAGAAAACATTATGTATACTATATTAGAAGTTGGATATTTTGGATTCAAAGGCATATATATATATATATATATATATATATTCAAAAACACTGCATTTGGGTTTTACATTTTAAGAGTTAATTTGGTGACTAACATGTAAATTCTAAATTTAAATAAATTAAAAGGCACACAATTTAAATTGCACAAACTGGAAATTTCAAATATATATACACATAGGAATGTATTGCTAAGAACATCACTTCAAGCTTTGGTGGTGTTGGATAATCCGTATTGATAACAAACCAATTATATATGAATTGAAGATAATCTTTATAGGCTTGTTACTAGATGAAGTGTGGTGCAGCAAGTCGACGCCGAGTAAAGAGCGTCTTAACATCTTTAATATTGAGGGTAAAATTAGGAAGAAGAAAGAACATGGCAGTTCAAACAGTGGACGTGTGCTAAGATTTGCTTTAATTGAATTGTTAGCATTTTTCCCTTACTGAAATGATTTTTTCATGATCTACTTATAATTTTCCAACTGATTGAAAAAAAATAATCATTTAATATTTTTTATGATGTCCACAATATTTTTCAAGTAAAGTAAATTGTATAAACAAAATTTGGTTCACTGATTATTTGAGGTTTAACAAACGTTAAAGTATATTACATACTTAGATTATAATGTGAGAAGACAACTTATGGTTATAGGTAATCTAAATTTTTCGTAATCCATGGGATTAGATTGAGCAAATAACTCATCAATTGTAGACTTAATAAAGTCCCATATGTGTTTCATGCGAGAAGGTTCTAAACCTATCTTTGGTGAAGTAGAGTGAAAGCGTTCCACGTGTCAACCATGCATGTAATTGTGAAGATCATGCTTGTTGAGACGTCACTGACGAGCGAGTTTATCTTAGACATGGTTGGTGAGGCATGTATAATAATTCTCACCCCAAGTCGAGGGAAAAGTTATAAATTGACCTTTCCCAAGATGAGGTTATAGTTATAAAGTGACATTTCCCAAGATGAAGTAATGGAATTTTAGATTTATACTTTTTAAGAAGGGTAGGAGTCTTGGCAACTTATAATTGAGCAATACATGTGATAGGGAGGAGTTGCATGCTACATATGCGTTTTATAACCGCAACAACCTTGATTTTGGCGGATAAGATTATCATTTAAATTTTTACCCATTAATGAGAATGTTATGTGTTTGTTTTGTTAGGATAGACAAATTGGAGGATCAAAATTGTTGAGACACATAGTGTAACATCCCCAAACCCGGCCCATTCACTACGACCGAATCTGGATATGTCACTGGGAAAGACGGTTGGAAATCTTAGACTTCAGAATTAAACTTGAAAGTTTTATTATCTCTGGAAATCGTGTCCATTTAAAATTTAATAAATAATATAAGCTTGTTGAAAACTTCCGAATTAAAACATTACTATAAGTTGCTATAATATGAATCTTTTGCGAAAATATTACTAAGTGTAGTGTAAACTTCAACATGAATAAATAGAGTACTTTAAATCAAAGAGGCCCTTATTACATCAAATAAAATCCCAAAATACGATAATATAAAATGCTTAAATAAAGTAAAACATCTTCTGTATGAAAATCTTCTTCTCATGGGCCACCTTGTATCCACTCCAACCCGGTCCGATCAATCATGACTCTGCGATGTTTAAAAAAATTGGGTGAGTCATACAGGACTCGATGTGTAAGTTAACCACTGAAATCCACCCACATGCTAGCCACATAATATCCCAATTATCAAATGCAACAAGTAATATATATATATATATCATTTTAACAATTACCACAATCTGGGCTTGGCCCACATTCAAATCATACTCAAATACTGGGCTAGGCCCATTTCTCAATAAACCACATATCAACTGGGCTTGGCCCATTTCCACGTATGTTTCCAAAACATACCTATCCACATGTCATATTGGGCTTGGCCCATTTCCATATTATTACAAAAATAATGCAACATGATTCCCAACCCAACCTAGGGTCCATCCGCTACACACCCCTTATCCAAACCTACCACACACTGGGGGACTATCGAGTCACCCTCTCCTTTTCCTCTCAAAAGGCAACCAATGCCATCCACGATGTAGCGTATAGCTAACATCAAACCACGATGGAGCACACAGCAATCCATCAAGCCACGATATGGCATAAAGCCCATATCAATCAAGGTAACCACGCGAACTAAATCGCAAAGATCCACAACGCGACCTCAGTCAGCGCCAATCCACGATGTAGCACAAAGCTGACATCAACCACGTACTCGAAGTACACCCGTACCTTCTTTCAAAACCCACCCATGCACATGTAACATAAAATGATGATAAGGTGGTGCATGTACATATTAAACACAATCATAGGCATACTCACATAATAAAATCAGTGATCACATATTTACAACCTTGCTACTAACCTGATCGTCCTCATACCCCCTTCAAGGGTATCATTCTCACATATACTGCACTTGTTAGCAACATATAAAACAGGCAAATATCACGCAAATCCCGAAAACAATGATTAACTACACACAAGAGATTATACTTAATGGCACTATGACATTCGGCCATACCAAAACTAAGGCCAACCATTCGGTTTTGGCCACTACAACAAGGAATTCATAAATCGATTACTAAGGGTAGAGCATACTTACCACTCTTGCTTAAGATTCGGCCAACCACACTAGGACACCAAGGGAGATTTCGGCTAACAAGGGATTAAAAGAAAACAAAAGAATTATTTGGCTACAAAGGCCAAAGGAGAAATCGGCACACCCAAGAGGGAGAGGCAAAGACTTGATGAAGAATTAGCACTCTACCCTCCCCTATTTATAGCATTCGGCCAACCCCCCTTGAAGTCTCCAAGATTTGGCCAACACCTCACTAATTCAATTCCATTTGAATTAGTTCAAAACAACTTGAATTGTTCTACTATTATCCCACTTATCAAAATAAAAAACCAAATAAATAATAATTATCCCTACTTAATCTAATTAATAATAAATAATAAATAATAAATAATTATCCCACACTTAAATAGATAAATAAATAATAATAAAAAATAAAACAAAATCCCCATCAAAATCAAAGTCTTCTAGCCGTCCAACCTCTTCAAATTGGCTGCCCAAAATAACAAAAAAAAATCAAAACCCAAATGCCACACACCAGGTTCGAACCTGGGACCAACTGCCGCACTCCTTGCCCCCCAACACCCAGGCCACTCGGCCACTTTGAATTTCATGCTAGAAACCCCCGACGTTTATCTATAAACCCTTCTTAACTCAAGCCCATAACCACCAACGAAAATAAAAACGCTAACTGCAGCTCCAGGCGCTCGAACCCGCGCCTTGCTCTCCTCCAGCGCTTAAGTGCCGCACGCTAGCCACTCCACCAGCCCATCTTTCTTGTCCGAATTCCTCACCATATACCTTTAAGGCCTTACACAGCCCAACGCCCAAAACAAAATAAAACGCCAAATGCTTCTCCGGCCCCTCGAACCCGCGACCTGCACCTAGCGCCTCTTCAAGTAGCGCCTTAGGCCACTTTACCAGCCCATTTTCATGTCAATAAACCCTCCTAATTTAATTAAAAGGCCTTCCTAGGCCTGACGCCCAAAAACCCAAAAGGAAAAACATTTCCCCCTTGCTTCTTCCACGAATCGAACCCAAGGCCCCTAGCAAACTCTTAGGCGCCCACGCCACTTGTACCAAAGTCTTTCTTATGCCACAATTTTCCAAATAAATTTCTTAAGTCCTCTAAAGCCAAGCTCCCCTTTTTAACCCCTAAAAACTAAAAATTTTCTAAGGCATCCCTTGCCTTCTAGGGTTCTCCAAACCCCTAAAAATTCCTCCAACAAGACCATAAGCCTGCCAACCACTCGGGTTATGCTCCAAGCGCATAACCCCTAAAACCAGGGTGTTACACATAGGCACATTTAATTGGCTTTGAAGAATTATGCCATCTTGGAATTGTGCTCAGCATGCTTGGGCCTTGTATAGATAAGGCTCTCTAAAACTTTGTTAAGTGTTTATCTTGCCACATTAAGAACTTGAGAATTTTTGAGGAAAAAGTCTTCAGAAGCTTTGTGTCGTCTGAGTTTTTTCCTGGTTAGAATATAGTTATTGCTGTCAAAAAGTATTTTTTATAAGTGTGGTAGAAAAGTAGTGGAAAAAAGTGTAGTTCATTAATTTTCAGTGTTCTCCATTGTTATAAAAGAAAATTTTGGTTGAAGGTTAAAATGTTATTTTAGACATGAAGTGGAAAATTAAAATTAGTTAAATTATACGATATTTAAATAATTTAATATAATGGTACATAAAGTTTAAATTCTAATACCTTTTAAGTAATTAATATATATTATTGTAAAATTAATGATACATAAAACCATTTAATAACTTAAATATAATAATAAATTATATTTTAATATTTTAATATAGTGATACATAAAATATAAATTAATTTACTTTTATATACCTTTTAAATAATTAATATAAATAAGGTATTTTGATACTTTTCACTTTCAAACACAAAAGTCAAAAGCTAAAAGTACCTAAATATCAACTTTTGTGTTTCGGTGAAAAAACACTTTTGCACGCGGTTTTGACGTCAAAAGTCATGGGGCCCAAGTCTTTACATTCTTGCTTTGTGTTTTAGGCATTGTTAGTAATAGTTTGTCTTGGTAAATTGTGATAAGGTCAGTATTTAAGTGAGTTTTTTTTTATAAGTTCCCTCTATGTTGACCTGTAGGGCACAGGTTCAAATCCCACCAAATGCAAATGTTGAGATTTCTTTGGTGGGTGATCAAGTGCATATGCAGAATCCACCTCTTCAAACACCCAACGACACTCTCTCACTATTGAGCTTGTCGCCTCTTCAAACACTCGGGCTCTCAATAGAGTCGAGAGACAAAATCCCCACTAAGGATAATACTAACCTATTGAGAGATGGTTTATCAACTTTTGACAAACGACATTTCAAAGACTTCTTTTGAATATATATAATGGTAAATAAGTAATTGAAGAAAAGACGAAGGATTGACGACCATAGCTTAAACTAGTGGACTTGTAAAGAAAACATAAAAGCTTCCAAAATCCGAAGTTGAAAACACTTAAAACAAACCAAATATATCTTCCTCAACACCCTACCTCAAATGTCATCATCAAATACATACAATGTTTGAGGTTTGCATGAGTTATGGTAGGGGACCTCACTGCTTTGTATATTTTTGCCTTTTATACAGTTGATTGAATTTTATCATTATATAAATGAAATTTTATTATTACAAGACATTTCATTCTCAATCATTTTTTTTTAAAATTATCTCATTATTTCAACAACAATATTGTCAATCGAACATCTCTCAGACCTCTAAGATTACTCATGTTTGCACATGTAATATTAGTCTCTACAAGTTCTTTTGTTGCTAATACTACAAGTAAAATGCTTTTTAGTGACGAAATATTTTGGTGGATTTTAAGTTCGTCAGTAAAATTATTATTTTATTAGAACCTGGACAGAATTTATGTTGAAAATGACAATTTCCCAATTTATTTATTTTTTTGTGATTAAGGAAAAGTTTTTCAGAGCTAGATTGATAATTAAATTAATTAAATTATTGGTTTGTCAGTTTGATTAGTTTGTATAATTTAATTAAATTAATCATTAAAAATTTATGAAAATACAAATAAAAAATAGTTTAACCAGTTTTTTAACTTAATTCTTACTAGTTCACAAATCAACCGGTCTAATATCTTTCTAGACCAATAACATAACTGATTGGTCCAGACCGGTTTCCACAAAAAAAAAACAATGAAATAGATTTGCACCTTACATGAAAATAGATTTGCGTGTTGAAGGTGAAAAGAAACACACTACATGTATGTTTCTGTAGTTTACTTGGAAATATATCTGCATTTTACATATTTGGAAGGGGTAAGTGGAATTTTTCAGATTCAACCATGGAGGAAAAAAGGGGAAAAAAAGAGAAGGAAAACATCTAAGAAGCCTATATGATGTTCATGTTTTTCAACTCTATCGCTCAATCTCATTCTTCCTCAACAATATCCTTTGGATAAACCTACAAAATACAAATATAAAAGACATTGTTATACAAAATTCATTGGCAAGATAATCACGCATAAAAAAGATATGTTATTTATGGTTAGATTTTTCTAAGTTGATTCATGTACGTGAAGAATTCTTCAAAATCATACCTTATGTGTCAAACACGAATGTCAATATAGGTAATTCAAGAAAAATGAAAACTTAGAGTAATATAGTGAAAAGATTATAATGCACGAAAAAGCTATGTAATTGGATATAGACATGCATCTCATAAACGTATGGTTAGATTCTTTTTTGAGTTTTTTCATATATTTGAAAGATTTTTGAAAGTCATATCATTGTGCTAATATGTGACACATGAATGCCTAACACAGGTACGAAAAAACTGGAGCATCCTACCTGGCCCTTCCGCTCCTCATTGAAGCTAATAGTTCGGAGCTTTAACTCTTCTCTACTTGTTGTCAACTCATCTAATAACTCAACATCAAACCTTTCATCTGCATCAGCCTCATTCTCAAGACGAGATATATACATTTCCTAACAAAAAAAAACTCAACATTTTTAGCTTTTTTTGTTAGTTTTTTATGGCTCCACAAATAGAAAATGACCAATAGCAAATACCCTTGAAGAGATGCTTGAGGATGCTCATGGAAGGCACCTAGTAAGCTCCTCGTATTCGGCCTCATCGAGTTCACGGAGATAATTTGGGAGAATGTATTGCCTTATGATGATGAGAAGGAAGAAGGGCAATGGAAACAAGATTCCAGCTATAGGAATCCATGTTACACCAAAGCATATGCGGAGATATATGAACTGGAAGAGCGTAAATATCGCAATAAATCGGTACGGTACTGACTCCACGAATGAAGCATGAACATGTTCCAACACCCTGCAAATTTAGACTTTTGATTGTTTTGCCGGCTCAACTATGCTAAATGGCCTATTTTCCATTTTGGCCCTTTTTATTTTCTTTTAATCTACAATTCAACTTTTACCCTTTATTCACTTTAGTCCTTTTTCCTAATTTCTCTCAATTAAGCTAAATTCACCTAATTAAAACTTAATTAAACACACCACTAGACTCATAAATATTCCTAATAATTATTTAATAATTCAGTTTTCTAAGATTGAGGCCCGATATTGCACTTTTTCGATGCCCGTGAATTTTGGGTCATTACATTTCTCTTCCCCTTAAAATAAATTTCGTCCTCGAAATTTCCTTATTTTCTTTTGATCATGAACTTTTCCCTCCATTCTTATCACTAACATTTCTAGTTTTTATATCATTTTACACTTCCTTTTCAATAATATTCTTCTTTTAATTCACTTTTCTTTCCATAAGAATCGAAGACTTTTAGTATATTACCTTTAGAGTTATTCTTTTAATCCTATATTTTCTTTTTACTCAATTGGTCTCCTGCTTCTTTTCTTTCCACTTAACCAGAAGTCTTTTCTTCATTTAGTTTTCCTAAAATTATCTCTATAATTGTATAGCTCCTTTCTACACATATTTACCTAGCTTATCATTTGTATTCATTCTTTATTCTTTCTTTTTATTTATTTTATTATTATTACTTTGTTATACTTTTATATTCTCATTTTCATTTCATTTCTTTTTTTTTTGAGGCAAACAACGATTATCCCAGTTATGGATCAAAGTTATTACTCTTAATCCAAACCTCTTAGAAATCTATTGGCCCGGCCGCTGCCAACAATCTAATCGAGGTAACTGTTCTTTCCAAAGTTTGTCTCTTTTATTACACAATTTACAGCTTTGCTATTTCTTCTTCTTCTTTTCACACTTTAGATCATAGATCACTCTTTATTCACTAATTCTTAAAATCACTTCACTACATTTTTTTTATGTTCTCTAAAGAACTCTCACTATTTTATTTTATTTTATTTTTAATATTGATTATTTTCTTAGCTAAGGTCTTTATTTCTTTCTATACTTCTTTCTAAAAAAAATTTATTTTCTGATCTTCATAATTGGAAAATATTACTATTCTATTCTACTTCTCATATTTCTATTATCTCTTCTATTTCCAAAAGACTAACCTTATATGTAACACCCCAAACCCGTCTAGACGTTATGGCCGTATCAATGTCACACGATAGTATTTTTGAAACCTCGTTGTTACGATGAAAACATTTCATGCTATTATCTTTAGTAAACCTTTGTTAGAACTTAGGAAGTCGTCTTTATTCATTTAAAACATTTGTTTTGAAACATCCCTCGTTGCGAAAGCTTTAATAAAACAATCTAGGTGATCATGCGTTTAGAAATTACTTTAACTTTTTGAAAATTGAATTTCCTACGACCAGCAGGTAAAAATCCATCAAGTAAAATAAATAAATAAAAACCCAAATTTAAAACCAAAGTCCCGGAGGGTCCTTAAATTACAACCCAAATAAGCAATAATAATCAAATCGTAAATTGAAAACCATGAAGTCCAAAAATTACTGTGGTCACCGCTGAGTCCTCCGTCGCACCGATCCGTCTAAGTCTGGGGATTATCTGTGCACATTAAACAAAAAGGGTGAATTTACGTAAACTCAGTGTGTAATCCCGCAGAAACAAACAAACAATCAGTATTCACAGTGCACAGTTGAACAGTCTTGGGCCTAAGCCCTTTTGAAGATTAGTGACAATTTGGGCCTTAGCCCATCTCAAGATCTGATGTAAAAATGCAAGAGAGCCTTAGCCCATTGTAGTATCGATGTGATATGATTATGCAAAGAGCAAAATCCTACCCAACCAGCCTCTACACAACATCTCCGTCCAACCCTACACTCCATGTAACACCCCTAACCCATATCCGTCACCGGAAAGGGGTTACGAGGTATTACCAAACGAAACATAACTTCTGAATATATAATCATATGCATAATTTTATTGAAACTCTTAAAACAGATAATTATTAATAAACTAACATAATTTGAGAACACACAACAAAGCATCCAAATTTACTATTCAAATGGTCAAAACCCAAATACAATTGTCGAATATAAACAAGTTAAATTCATATGCTTTAAAATACATATAGGAATTATACTTTTTCCAAATCACAAGACCATATTAAGTCATTTTATATTCGGCTATTCAATAAAAGTACACTATGAATCAAATTTTATACCTATCATTATAAAACCAAAGTATTACCCATATATGCACAAAATCCCATTTCTCAATAAAATCAAATACAAGACATATTCGAATCAATAAATTCATGAGTAAAATATCAAACATAACTATACTTATATATACCAAAACCAAATCAACCAAAACCACAACCAAACATAATCATCAAGCCAAAATATAAATTCCAAGATTAACAAGATGGACAAGCCATTTTCGCATGGCTTATACACATATATATACAACTTCAACCATAATCGAAAAGTAGTATAGCCTATACATGCCATAAATTTCTAATTCAACTTTTAAAAGTACCGAAAGCAGTCGATAGTGTGATAAACTTTGCTGACGATCCCCGAGCCTACAACTAGTCTCCAAAATCTATAAATAGAAGTAAAAATACACACACAGAGTAAGCTATCATAGCTTAGTAAGTCATAAGCAAATATTAACTCAATAAAAATAATAAATTAATAATACATAACCAAACCATACTTGTAAATTCAAATATCCACATATAACTAAACATGAATTAAGTTTTGTCCAAACACGCATCCGTTCTTTATCCAAAATCATCTTTCATACTCAATATCAATAGGAATTTCATTTGACCGAATACATACTATCATAATACATTTATACAATTCACATTTCCTTAGTCATAATTTCACATTCAATTACCATATAGACAAATGCACATATAAACTTTGGCATGAGTATGAAATTCACATTTCCATATCATACATATATTTATATCATTAAACCGAATATGACCAATCATATACTTAAACATATGGTTTCATTCACTTCATTCATTAACATGTTTAATATGATAGACCTTATTTTGCCGAATATATATATATATATATATATATATATTTCTCTGTAAACACGTTAAAGGTTCACATTTTAAATACCTACTAATCGAATGCACATAAATCCTTTAATATCAATATGAATTTCACATTTCAATTTATTCCTCGTGTAACATTAGGCCGAATATAAGCTCAAAAATCAAACATTAATATCACATATTTATGCATTAATCCACATATATATTTTCATATACACATTCACTACCATTAACGTCATTTATAACTTGTATCACATATCAAATAATCAACTTACCTTATTTCTGAAAAGGTAATAAATTGTCACATACCTGCTCACTTTTACTCATTTAACACATTTGATTACTTTTACTTTTGCTTACGTAAAATTTGCTAGGCATAAAGCATAATATAATATACCGCACAGAGCTCGCTAGGCAATAAGCTCGATATAATTCACCAAAGATAAAGCTCGCTAGGCATAAAGCCCGATATTATACACTCGCAAGACAAAGCTGCTAGGCATAAAGCCCGATATTATACACCTGTACAAAGCTTGCTAGGCATAAAGCCCGATATCACTGATACAAAGTCATCTTACACATAATTCATATATCGAAATCTTAACTAATCCTTAAGGTTCATACTGAAGCTTTTCAAACATCCTATCTCAATTGAATCGAACTTGTTCCCAAATCTCATAAACATTTATACATTTGGATAAGTCAAATAAAAATTCATATATTTATTTCTACATGTATACTTCACATTTTATAAAATTTAGTACGCGTCTTTTTGCTTATAAACTTACCTCGGACAACGGTAATCTAATGGGACGATTAATCGACGATTTTAATTTTCCTCCGATCCAAATCCGATTTCTTTGGTTCTTGATCTAAATGTATTCAAAATAAACTAATTCAATATAATTTCATTCAATTTAGTCTAAGAACACATAAATAGGCAAATTACCATTTTACCCCTAACATTTTCACTTTTTACAATTTAGTCCCTATTGCACAAAACATAAAATACACAAAATTTCAGCATACCCATGTTGAGCCGAATTTTACCCACTCTCAAAAAAATCCACATATTTCATTTATTTCACATTTTAATCCTTCAAATTATTATTTTTGCAATTTAGTCCTAATTACTCAAAATCATCAAAAACTCCAATACAAAACATGTTAATCTAAAACATATCTTTCATATTTCATCATCAAACAACAAAAATCACAAGCTTTCAACAATGGCATAATTCAAAATATTCACCAAAATCAAAAATTCAAGCATGGGTCTTGTAGATAACTTAGCAACGATCTCAAAAACGTAAAAATTATCAAAAACCAAAACCGAAACATACCTCAATTTGCTTAAACAAGGGCCGAACTCAAAGCTTTCTTCTTTCTTTTTCTTTTCTTTTCATTTCGGTTCATAAAAAGATGAAAACATGGCTTTTAATTATGTTTGTCTTATTATAATAACTTTATAATATAATATATATTATTTAACCTTTATAAATAATATAAAAACTATATATAATATAAACATAATGCCGTCCACTATATTTATTAATGGCAAAATTGCAACATAAATCCCCCATATTAAAAAAGACAACAACAATTAGGCACTTTCATAATTAACCATCAAATTTTCATTTTACGCGATTAAGCCCTTTTTATCAAATTAAGCACTCAAACAATAAAAGTAATTCACGAAACTTTCACACATGTAAATTCACACATAATTAACATAGAAAATAATATTAAAATATTTTTCGGACTCTGATTTGTGGTTCCGAAACCACTATTCCGATTAGGGTCAAAATCAGGCTGTTACAACTCTCCCCCCTTAGGGATTTTCGTCCCCGAAAATCTTACCGATGAATAGGTTCGAATAACGCTCTTTCATTGCATCCTTTGGCTTCCATGTTGCTTCCTCAACTCTGTGTTTATGCCACAGTACTTTAACTAACATAATTTTCTAATTTCGCAATTCTTTAACCCCACGAGCCAGAATACGAATCGGTTCTTCTTCACATGTCATATCAGACTTAATCTCAATCTCTGTCGGACTAATTACACGTAAGGAATCAGATTGATATCTACGGAGCATCGAAACATAGAATACATTGTGAATCTTTTCTAATTCAGTGGCAACAAAGAGCTATAAAGAAACCGACCGATACGCTCTATAATCTCATACAATCCGATATACCTCAGACTCAACTTGCCTTTACAACCAAAATCTGAGTATTTTCTTCCACGTGAGACTTTCAAAAACACTTTATTTTTAATCTGAAACTCTATATCTTTTCGTTTCAAGTCTGCATACGATTTCTGACAATTCAATGTCATGTTTTGGACTATCTCGAATCACTTACACATCATATATTTCAAATTCACACATAGCTTCAATTTCAAATCTCTTTAATCTCACAACTAAAATTACGATCCGACTTCCATTTGTACATCATCCCTAGCTGAAACTGCTTATAACTGTATTAAATTGTTTCCATTTTCTACTCACATTCTCTCGACGATTTTAATCTCGTGAATCATTCTCTCACAAAACTCGATCCTGAAGTAACGAGTTCGATAATCGCTTATAATAGCAACAGATCTTTCTTAGTTACTTTGCAATTCTAAAACACAAAGACAAATAAATATTTCGAGAATTTGGTTTATGCGTTTCTGATTTCAATGCAATTTCATACTCACATATTACTGTAATCTCTCTTAGAATTACCATATAAATTTCTGATCCCAATCCAAAACAATGATAATTGACACCATAGACAGATTTACCAACTCAGAAACAAATAACTTAACTATTTTATCAAAAGAGAAAATATATACTTACAGAGAGATTTCTTGAGACAATTTACCATATTTCATATAATTCCATCTTTTCAATGATAAAGATAATCCCAATACAAAATTCATCAATCCACCATTTTTATAATCAAAAAGTCAAATATATCACATTTCACACTCATCATCTATATCATATCTCGCATCACAGTGCATCTTGTTAATCTCATATGAACACCACTGAGAGTTTATTATAGCAATTGTTACATATTCGTAGAACTTTTTCAGTATACACACTCTATCTCGAAATAACAAATAATTATCTATACCATATCTGAGGTTCTGAATTAGAAATCAATTTATGTTGAACTCCTTTTTAACTTATAATTTGCTGACACATTTACGAATTTCACAACTTCACTATACAAACATTTGTTTAGCCTCCAATTCAACTAACAACTATTCTTTACCTGATAAGATCAATCATGTATTCATCACCTAATCAAAACATTTGAAACTATAATCCTTTTCCTCAGATAAGAATCACTTAAGTTTTTCAACGATTGAAACTAGCCTTGCTGTGCCAAGTTCAGACCTTTCTCTGACATTAAACATTTTAAACTCTTATAATCATCAAATATTTCCCATAACTCTTTTTATGCAAATTTTAATCAGATAAAATCATAAGATATCTTTGCACATTCTTTTATTAGAATACATTTCGAATCGTTCATTAACATAAGGACGAAAATCATAATCTCTTTATTGAACTCAAGTTGAACCAGAATCGATATTTCGGTAGAAATTATCTTCGTGCAAAAGAAAAATTCAACAATCAACTAACTTAAATTTATCAACACATTTCCCGGATAGAATCATTCCGATGGATATAATTCGGTATCAAGTTTTCAAGAATACGAGTTTTTTTTCTAGACTATCCTCAATTCACACATGTACATTCAAAGTTTATTTCCAATCAATTGGATAGATTCGCATACACATATAACCCAATTATCTTTTCAATCAAATAATTCAAATCAAACTAAACCATTTGAATCGAGTCTTTTTTCGATAAAATCTTTTCTTCTCGTTAAAAGGATAACCTGGACATATTGTTTCACGATTTGATATTATTCTTCTATCATTTTCACTTTTATCAATGCCTCGGACCTTCACGAGAACTAGAAAAGAGTTTATAATGAAGTTATCTCGTATATTAATCATCAAAATTCTGAATTATACTTTAAATCACCTTAACCAAATAGAAATCATTAGGCCTTAATCGTAACGATATCTCAACCCTATAAATAGATATTATCCCGATCATTAATGAAGCATTTGAACACAGAGAAGTATCAAATATGATTTAAATAGCAACCATTGCGTAAACATAACTTCTATAACTTTGAGGACGATACCACTTTGTGTTCTCACATTTCAAGCCGTAAATTAAGATCATAATAGAAATAGTCATCTTTGTCAAATAGAGATCTTTTGTAGATAATCACATGGAATCATAAGAAAACCTAATAGCAAAATTTCAAAGATATGGAGTCACACAGATATCTAAAAATTATAACCCATATATAATGATATAAAATTTCGAGAATATCCTAGAAAATGTCCGTAAGAACGATATCATCCTTAAATACTTTGAAATCCACGATGAATGTAAACATTATATTCTTCATATATATTTTCAATAGAACAATAACAAGTAGAAACTGAATATTACTCTCATACAGATTTTACCATCGACTTCCATATCCACTCAATGAAACAAATTATCGGAGAAAGACATAACAATGTCAAACACATAATCCAAACAGATTTCAAGAGCTTTATATTATTATGTTTAGCAAATGTTCTTATACGATAAGAATTTCATCTTAACATAATCAACTATATATACCTCTGAAGTAAATGAACACATTGCATACTCAAAAGTGATCGTCGTAATTAACTTAACTACAACCACTGTACTCAACCATAAATACAATTCAAACATTAATCTTCTATTTAATTTTGTCATTAGAAATTTTCACATTATCCCATCACTAACAGAAATCAATTCAGAAAAGCTTCCAGTTAATACTTTCTTTAGATAACATACTTGAATAAGTCATTTAATCGGAGTTAACTTCTTCTTTAACAGTAACTTTGCATAATCTGAATAGTCTTCAGAATTGCCCAATATCTCTTTTAGTACTGTCTTCATTTGCTGATTCATTCTCCTTTCTGACCACATTACTAATCTTTCAAACACGGATTTCTATAACTCCACACTCGTGAGCTTATTTATTCCAACTTTTATAATAAAATTGTAACCTTTTACTGATAAGGGGGTGAGGGTAGTAAAGCCTCAAATTTAACTCTCACATAAATGCACATAATACATACTATCACAAATAATCAGTTCATTACTAATTTCACATTCTCAAATCATTTAATAAACTTTTACTTTTAATCACTTTTATTCTTAACACATTGTTCATATGCCATCTCAAATCACTATTTCACAATCAGAGCATTTCAGGTAGCACTCATAACTCAAATATCATATCTCACATGCTCATATAATTACTACATTTATCAATAACAACATGTCATAAAATCTGATTCTTACCTTTATGAGTCTCAACTCATCATCAACACATTTCCACTCAAATATTTGAGTATTTACTTTTGTACTATAAGAATTAGCTCAGTTGGAAAACTTATCTATCTCATCAAAACAATCTTCGTCAGATTCGGGAGATATCACACTATCGCAGATTAAATATGGCATGTATAGCTAGACTCACATACGCTATGGTAGTCCTAGAACCGACTAAACTATAGCTCTGATACCAATAAAATGTAACACCCCTAACCCATATCCGTCACCGGAAAGGGGTTACGAGGTATTACCAGAAGAAAACATAACTTCCGAATATATAATCATATGCATAATTTTATTGAAACTCTTAAAACAGATAATTATTAATAAACTAACATAATTTGAGAACACACAACAAAGCATCCAAATTTACTATTCAAATGGTCAAAACCCAAATACAATTGCCGAATATAAACAAGTTAAATTCATATGCTTTAAAATACATACAGGAATTATACTTTTTCCAAATCACAAGACCATATTAAGTCATTTTATATTCAGCTATTCTATAAAAGTACACTATGAATCAAATTTTATACCTATCACTATAAAACCAAAGTATTACCCATATATGCACAAAATCCCATTTCTCAATAAAACCAAATACAAGACATATTTGAATCAATAAATTCATGAGTAAAATATCAAACATAACTATACTTATATATACCAAAACCAAATCAACCAAAACCACAACCAAACATAATCATCAAGCCAAAATATAAATTCCAAGATTAACAAGACGGACAAGCCATTTTCGCATGGCTTGTACATATATATATACAACTTCAACCATAATCGAAAAGTAGTATAGCCTATACATGCCATAAATTATTCAACTTTTAAAAGTACCGAAAGCAGTCGATAGTGTGATAAATCAGAACACCCCCCTAACCCGTATCCATCACCGGATTAGGGTTACAAGGTATTACTCAACTAACCAATTATTCCATCCATTCACATGAATCATAATCCTCAAATGATAATATCACAAATAAGCAAGTCATTTCAAAATAATATCATTTGCATTATAAAAAAAATGATAATGTATTCCCTTTCAAAATTATTAAACACTATTCATTTGGTAAGTAGGTTATAAAAACCGAATATGCACATTACTAATAATCTCTTTACTAACAAGGTTTCGAACATTTAAGACAAGTATACACATATACTAAAACCTTACTTTACCGATTCTAAGATATACCAAGAACAGTTCAAATTTCTGAAAGTATCCAACTCTAACATCGATCATTCTCTTATAATTAACTTAGCCAAATTATTCAAAACCAAACATGTCTTATACATGATCTACCCATATTCAAATCAAACTCCTTATATGTACCTATACATATCATGTTCGAATACACACAAATCTAAGACAAGATTTATAATATCATCCATACCTATAATGAAATATTATTTACCAAGTTATACAAACACCAAGTTCGACATTAAAACAAAAATTTTAACTCATTGATCATTTGATCTTCATTTTCATACCTCAAATACAAACACATTAAAAAACCATACTTTCTTAATATATTAACATCATGACCGAATTCACATAAGACAAAACTTTCCACTATTTAGCCATTTTCGCATGGCTTTTATGTACATTTCCAATCCAAAAAGAAAGCAAAAAGTATTCAAGCTTATACATGCCATAATTTCCAAGGTTCTATACTAGATAAAAATAAAATACCAAAAGTAGTTGATAATGTGATAAACTTCGACAATGATCCCCAAGTGCGAGCTTCAACCTTAAAGATCTATATCAAAAACAAACAAATACACAACCGGTAAGCTATAATAGCTTAGTAAGTTATAAACAAAAGAAAGTAAGTATAACCAAACATTATAAAAATTTCTAATTAACTCAACTTAATTATTGATTAAATTGCAACATCAATACACATAATAGGATACCATTAACCGATATCATACTTATTTGGTCTCCAAATAAAACCGAATATCCACATGCCCAATTTCCATACCAAAATGGCTTACTTAATTTGCACCAAGATAATGAACTATCATATAATACGTACATACCCGACAATCTCGTTTACCTCTACTAAGTATTTTCGTTCATTAGGAAATTCGATAAACTGCCCACGTAGTACAACTCCCGTAACGTATCGCACACTTAGTGCCGTTACATAATTTCTGCACATACAGTGCCATTTAACCGATTTCACACACATAGTGCTCGGTAAGTAAATCCGCACACATAGTGCCATTCAACCGATATCGCACACATAGCGCTCGGTGAATAAGATTCGCACACATAGTGCCATTCGACCGATATCGCACACATAGTGCTCGGTGAATAAGATTCGCACACATAGTGCCATTCGACCGATATCGCACACATAGTGCTCGGTGAATAAGATTCGCACACATAGTGCCCCCTTTTCTTTTATATAATTATCTTCTCTTGCACATAATATATATATTTACATTCTTGATTTGAGCATATAACATACCCCTATATATATGTATTCAAACAAATTTCCCTTTCTATAATTCAATCTCACAATCGGTCACCCCCAAACATACACCTAGTTAACTACTATTTACTAACTCAAAGCCCACATTTAAACCTCTACTCAATTTATAAACATTCATTCTACCCCAAACATATGTATATAAATATTCCATACATAATCCAACCCACATTCGGTTGATACCAATATTTAACCTCATACCATATCACATTCATAAAATCTATATACCCTTATACATAATTCAACCAACCAAGAAATTTATATAAATAATCACATGTCCATGATACTATCACATTCGACAATCACGTTCAAAAATTACCATATCACATTCGGAAATCAAGACTTTAGATAAAATTCATTCGAAAATATACATTTCAATTTAATATTTATTCATCTACAACCAATTGCTTATAAACTTACTTTGGTGATTGATGAGTTAAAATTTTTCGGCTACTCGCTTAATTTAGCTTTCCCCGATCCAATTTCGGTTTTTTCCGTCCTTGATCTAAAATAGTTTCAAAAAAGAGCTCACTCAAATAATCTTTCATTCATTTAGCTCAAAACACAAAATTGGAAAATTTTCTAATTTATCACTCATTCGAAAATATAACAAATTTATACACTTTTGAGCTAAGACCGAATGCTCCTTAAACTCATTCAAGTCCCCATATATCATTAAATTAATCATAACTTATAATTTATAATTTACCATTTTACCCCTCTAATTACAACTTTTTGCAATTTAGTCCCCAAAGCATAGAACACAAAAATTACATGAAATTCGGATTAATTCCTTGAGGACCGAATTTTCTTCATCCTTACACAAGTATATATAAACCATTTATTCTTGCATTTATACCCTCCACTATTTATTTTCATAATTTAAGCCATCACACATCCATTTCATCTAAATTTCCTTCTCAAAACATAATGATGTCTAATCTATGCTTAACATTCTTCCATCAAACATAACAAAGCCAAAGCATTCATCCATGGCCGAACCTAAAACATGCTTCAAACTCCAAAATTTCCACATAGATTTGATAGTACTCAAGATAACTAACTCAAAAATGCAAAAATTTACAAAAACTAAGCTTAATTTCTCACCTCAATAAGACATGCAATGACCGAATGAAATGAAGGTTTTAACTCCCTCATTCCTTTGTGATTTCGGTGAAGAAGATGGAGAAGAAAGAGATGAGATAAAAAAATGTTTTCTTTATTTAATAATATCCATGCATATTTTAACATTCCACTAACCTATTTAATTATAATATAAACATACTTTAATAATTTCTCATCATGTTTGCCGTCCACTATCTCTATTTAATGGCTAAATTGCAACTTAAATTCCAAGCAAAAGAAAAACCATTCAATTTGGCCTTAAATTCCACAATAGCTATTTTCATACTTACTCAATTTAATCCTTCACGTAAATTAGCCACTCAAACATACAAATAATTCTACGATATTTTAACACATGCTCAAACACGTAACATAGATATCAAATAAAGTATTAAAATATTTTTCTAACTCGGATTCGTGGTCCCGAAACCACTGTTCCGATTAGGGTCATAATCGGGCTGTTACAACTCTTCCCCCCTTAAGAGATTTTCGTCCCCAAAAATCTTACCAGTGAATAAATATGGGTAACGTTCCTTCATTGATTCTTCGATTTCCCAAGTTGCTTCCTCGACCCCGTGTTTATGCCACATTACTTTAACCAACGATATTTTCTTATTTCGCAATTCTTTCAATTCACGAGCTAAAATGCGAATCGGTTCTTCCTCATAAGTCAAATCGGGCTAAATTTCAATCTCTGATGGACTGATCACATGAGAAGGATCGGATCTGTATCGTCGACGCATCGACACGTGGAAAACATTATGAATCTTGTCTAACTCGGATGGCAACCTCCATCTCAGATGCAACCGGTCCAATACGCTCAATAATCTCATACGCCCAATAAATCTCGGACTCGCTTTTCCTTACGACCAAATCTCGCATCTTTTTCCATGGCGATACTTTCAAGAACACACGATCACCCACTTGGAATTCTATATCCTTCGCTTTCAAATCTGCGTCACGACTTCGATGATCGATGCGGCTTTCCAACTTTCTCTAATTACTTTAACTTTCTGCTCCGTCTCTCTGATGAAATCAACCCCATGTATCTTGCCTTCACTTAGCTCGGTCCAATATAAAGGTGTACGGCATTTTCGACCATACAATGCTTTATAAGGTGCCATTCTAATACTTGATTGAAAGCTCATATTATATGCAAATTCAATCAGAGGCAAATATCGTTCCCATGTATCCTCAAACTCAAGAACGCAACATCTCAACATATCTTCGAGTATCTGAATAACACGTTCGGATTGACCATCCGATTGAGGGTGAAAAGCCGTACTGAAGTACAACTTAGTACCTAAAGCATCCTGCAGCTTCTTCCAAAACCGCGATGTGAACCTCGGGTCTCTATCCAAAACAATAGAAACAGTACTCTCGTAGCCGCATTTACTATCTGCGATAGGTACAACTCGGCTAATTTATCGAGTGAGAAGTCCGTACGTACTGGGATGAAATGAGCTGATTTCGTCAATCTATCAACAATAACCCAGATTGAATCTTTCTTGCTTGATGTCAAAGGCAAACCCGATACAAAGTCCATCTAACAACACGATCCCACTTCCATTCTCGGAATCATGATCGGTGAAGTAGTCCCGATGGCACTTGATGCTCAGCTTTCACCTGTTGGCATACTAAACACTTCGACACATATTCTGAGATGTCTCGTTTCATACCGTGCCACCAGTAATACTGTTTCAAGTCATTATACATTTTCGTGCTACCAGGATGAATCGATAATCTACTACTATGAGCTTCATCACAAATCATTCGAATTAATTCGTGTTTCTTAGGTACACATACCCGATTCTTAAATCGTAAGCATCCTCAAAGATCTATCTAAAAATATGAACTCACACACGAGCTACATTGACTCCTTTTTGCTTTTAAATCATCATCAAACTCTTGAGCTTCTCGAATCTGCTGCACAAACAATGGTCTCGCTTTCAACTCGGCAATGATCCCACCATCCTCGGTCATAACTATATCCGCATTCATTGCGCGTAGAGCAAATAATGACTTTCGGCTAAGTGCATTGGTAACCACGTTAGCCTTTCTCGGGTGATAATCAATCACAAGCTCGTAATCCTTCAACAGCTCTAACCATCGTCGTTGTCTCAAATTCAGATCCTTCTGAGTCATTAAATACTTAAGACTCTTATGATCCGAATAGACATGACATTTCTCACCGAATAGGTAGTGACGCCATATTTTCAAAGCAAAAACTATAGCGGCCAACTCAAGGTCGTGCGTCGGATAATTCCTCTCGTGTGGTTTCAACTGTCTCGAAGCATAGGCTACAACACCCTCCTGCATCAAAACACAACCCAGCCCATTTAAAGATGCGTCACTGAAAATAACAAACTCTTTACCCGATTCTGGCTGAACGAGCATTGGAGCTTCCGTTAGTAAGGTCTTCAGTTGATCAAAACTCTTCTGACACCTTTCTGACCATTCGAATTTAACATCTTTCTGTAATAGCTTTGTTATCGGTGATGCTATCATAGAAAACCCTTTCACGAAGCGTCTATAATATCTGGCAAGTCCCAGAAAGCTACGAACCTCAGAAACATTTCGCGGAGGTTTCCAATCAAGTATAGCCGAAATTTTACTCGGGTCAACCCGAATACCTGATGCTAAAATGACATGCCCCAAAAAGCTGACTTCTTTCAACCAAAACTCACATTTACTGAATTTTACGTACAATTGTTTGTCACACAAAATCTGTAATACTAGCCTCAAATGCTCAGCGTGCTCAGTTTCGTCACGCGAATAGATCAGTATGTCATCTAGGAAAATAACCACAAACCGATCTAGATACGGTCTGAATACACGATTCATCAAATCCATGAAAACTGCAGGGGCGTTAGTGAGCCCAAACGGCATCACCAAGAACTCATAATGAGTGTATCTCGTCCGAAAAGCAGTCTTCGGTATATCCGAATCCCTAACTCGCAACTGATAATATCCTGACCTCATATCAATTTTTTAGAACACCGAGGCTCCCTTAAGCTGATCAAATAAATCGTCGATACGTGGCAACGGGTATTTGTTCTTAACTGTCACCTTATTGAGCTGTCGATAATCAATGCACATTCTCAAAGTTCCGTTTTTCTTTTTCACAAATAGAACGGGTGCCAAGGAGAAAAACTCGGTCGAGCAAAACCTCTATCTGTCAATTCTTGCAACCGAGTCTTCAATTCTTTTAATTCAGTCGGTGCCATCCTATACGGAGCTATTGAAATCGGGGTGGTCCCTGGCACTAACTCAAAACCAAACTCTACTTCGCGAACGGGTGGCAATCCCGGTAATTCCTTCGAAAACACATCTGGATACTCACTAACAACCGCCACAGATTCAATATTCTTTTCGGTTACCTTGCTATCAATCACATACGCAAGATAAGCTTCGCAACCCTTTCTCAAATACTGTCGAGCCAACATTGAAGATATCACAGCAGGTAATCCATTCAAATCCGCAGACTCTATTCGAACGCACTCATTATTCTGGCATTTCAAATCAATAGTCTTTCGTCTGCAATTCACTACCGCATCGTGAACGGTTAACCAATCCATACCGAGAATAATGTCAAACTCATCAAAAGGTAATAGCATCAGATCCGTTGGAAAACACATGTCTCGAATCATCAAAGGACAGTTCTTGCACACTTTATCCACTAATACACATCGACCCAGAGGGTTTGAAACCCGAATCACAAACTCAGTAGACTCAACAACTAGAGTCTTACTGGCTACTAAAGTCTCGCATACATACGAATGAGTTGAGCCGGGATCAATCAAAGCAGTTACACTAGTATCAAAGAAAGTGAAAATACCGGTAATGACGTGCGAGATGAGGCCTCCTCTCTAGTACGGATGGCGTAGCTCTAGGCCGGCACACGGCATCGGATCGAACCACAAAGATCTGCAGTCCCCTCTCATGCACCACTCCTACCTCCCCCAAAACGAGATGGTCTGCCTCTAGTCAGAGTGCCGCTTCGTCCTCGCACTCTGTGCAAATGCCCTTTCAACGGTCTCCGGGCAATCCCGAATGAAGTGGTCTTGCGAGCCACATTTATAACAGATGCGAGAAATAGATTTACCCCAGCACTCTCCAAAATACCGTCTGCCACACTGCTGACACTCCAAAATACCGTCTTGCGAGCCACATTTATAACAGGTGCGAGAAATAGATTTAGCCTAAGAACACATAAATAGGCAAATTACCATTTTACCCTTGACATTTTCACTTTTTACAATTTAGTCCCTATTGCACAAAACATAAAATACACAAAATTTCAGCATACCCTGTTGAGCCGAATTTTACCCACTCTCAAACAAATCCACATATTTCATTTATTTCACATTTTAGTCCTTCAAATTATTATTTTTGCAATTTAGTCCTAATTACTCAAAATCATCAAAAACTCTAATACAAAACATGTTAATCTAAAACATATCTTTCATATTTCATCATCAAACAACAAAAATCACAAGCTTTCAACAATGGCATAATTAAAAATATTCACCAAAATCAAAAATTCAAGCATGGGTCTTATAGATAACTTAGCAACGATCTCAAAAACGTAAAAATTATCAAAAACCGAAACCGAAACATACCTCAATTTGCTTAAACAAGGGCCGAACTCAAAGCTTTCTTCTTTCTTTTTCTTTTTTTTACTTTCGGTTCATAAAAAGATGAAAACATGGCTTTTAATTATGTTTGTCTTATTATAATAACTTTATAATATAATATATATTATTTAACCTTTATAAATAATATAAAAACTATATATAATATAAACATAATGCCGTCCACTATATTTATTAATGGCAAAATTGCACCATAAATCCCCCATATTAAAAAGACAACAACAATTAGGCACTTTCATAATTAACCATCAAATTTTCATTTTACGCGATTAAGCCCTTTTTATCAAATTAAGCACTCAAACAATAAAAGTAATTCACGAAACTTTCACACATGTAAATTCACACATAATTAACATAGAAAATAAAATTAAAATATTTTTCAGACTCTGATTTGTGGTTCCGAAACCACTATTCCGATTAGGGTCAAAATCGGGTTGTTACACTCCATGTGGGGATGTAATCAACCCACCCATCCCTACACTCCAAGTAGTATCGAATGCAAAGACAATCTGATGAGTTTGCAAATTTGAATCGCAAGAAATTAGGCTTAAAGCCTTTCAAAGACACTTCCTCCGAATAACAACCTCCAACCCAATGCAATGCAACACACAATGGATGACATGCTATTATGCAATTTCAGTACATATATTCAGTTCAGATATTAACATGCCCAGTACATATATCATTCAGTCAATTTCACACATTTAGGGGTCTAAGTAGCGCTTACCGACCCTACAGTAGGTTCACAGTCGACTTGGGCGACCTGTGCAACGTTAAAAATATTTCGGTAAAAATGGGCCCACACGCCTATGTGATCTACCCGTGTGGGCCCACACACCCGTGTGGCCCACTCGGCCCAAATTGGCCTTGGTCGTGTGATCCATTTTTAAAGTAACTCATGCTAGGTCAATACTCATATATGTGTTCACTATTTACTTATATGTTCATTCAAAGTTGTCTACTTGAGTCATTATCACTAAATTATTTATATCTTGAGCTAGAGAATTCCAAATTAAGATTCGCTTGATGTTTATAAAACTAGACTCAAATACCTTTCTACCATAAAATTTTCGGAATTTATAGTTTATAAAATAAGTACAGTAAAAACTTTAAAGTTATCTCTATTCTGCTATTTGACAGCTTCATCCTTTCCTTACTAAAAATTATTTATCTCTTAGTACGGAATTTAGATGATGTTTCCGTTTATTTCTCTTGAAAATAGACTCATTAAGGATTTAAACATATAAATTTAAGCCCCTAATTATTTTTTTACAATTTTTTTATGATTTTCCTAAGTCAGAACAAGGGAACCCAAAATCATTCTGACCTTGTCTCAAAAAATTTATTATATCTCATGATTTACAATTCCATTGCTTACATTGTTTCTTCCATGAAAAACCAGACTCAATAAAATTTAATTTTATATTTTATTCAACCTCTAAATAAATTCCCACTATTTTTGATGATTTTTCAAAGTTAGACTACTGCTGCTGTCCAAAACTATTTTAGTGCAAAATGTTGATTTCCAAGTTTATAACACCCTTATTTCCTTTCTCTACAATTTTTCGCATCAGTTTCTCTTATTTCTCTTATTTCTCGACATCAAGCAATTTTGGCTTTTTGCTGAATCCTGTTTTCTGCGTTTCGAGTACACACTTGGTATCGTTTCTGATGCGTAAGCACTCCTAAGCCACCAGAACCTAAAAATTGACCAACATATCTCTAGATTAATCACTTAATTCGTTTTTAATCAACCAATTTCGGAAGGAACTCGACTAAAAACCTAGCAAAACCCTTACCTCGCTTGAGTAACCACGACTTCGCACAATCACAGCGTCGATTCAAAACCACCAACCCCTTTATTAACTCCTAAACACCAAAAAGGAATCCCCTTTTTAGAGATTAACCAAGAACGATTAACAATAGATAAAACCGTTACTTACCGAACACGCGCAACCAACGATGAACAACCGAATCAATTGGAAAAAAAGAAAGAAACAGAAGGGGAAAAATAATGGAAATTTCGGCAACAACTAGGGGAAAGAATCGGCAGAGGAGGGAAAAGAAGAAGAAGAAGAAAACGTCAGAAAAAGTTTGGGAATTGGAGAAAAAACCGAAACTCTACTTTTTTTTTTTGCAACAAAAAGATAATCAGATTATTTTCTGATAACCTTTCCCCAATTATCTCTTAAAATTGCTCCCTATTAACCCACTAAAACACAACTACTCAGAATTTTGCCCCAACACAACTCTTAGCCGAAATTGGAGCAAAAATATTGTCTCCACACCATCACAGAAAATTGAACATAGGACCTCTAACACTCCAACACTCCACTTAACCACCAGACCAGCAGGCCCATTCTGATATAAACTTACCAACAATTAAACTTAAGCCCTTTGCACAAGGTTAAGGCTTTATTTATAAAAAAAATACCAAAATTTCCCCAAGTAAGGCTTGAACTTGGGACCTCACACACACACCCAAAACTCATAACCACTGAAGCGGATAAACATTATGTGTCATACATACACGAAATCAAAAATTAAAATTTTGGGGCGTTATATTATATTAATATACCAAGCTTTTCATTTAAAAGCTCCGACTTTCTAAGTTCTTATTCTGTACATGTACAACTATATATACATATATACTCAATTTTCCTTTATATACACTAGTCTCTAATTTTTACTTTTAACCATTTAAATTCATTTCCTTAATAATAATTCATATTTTCAAGCTTATCAATGCTTCTAATATTGATATCACATCTCATCACATCGATATATCTTATATGGCATGTACTTCTAGACTCGTTCTTTTCCCAGAAATCAGAAAACCTAAGCTTTGATACCACTAAATGTAACACCCCTATACCATGTTCGACTCAAGGAACTCCGATATAGGAAATATTACATTTGGTGCCAAAGTAATCCTTGGCTAATCACTAATATATTATAACATAAAACGAACAAATAATAAATTAGTCCTTACAACTACTTGGAACATACTTGATTTTTCCTAAGTACGTGCCATTCTATTCAAAAGGTAATCCCTAAACTATACAACAACTAAATCATTCATCTTCTTCAATTTTCTTTGCAATCAAAGAAAGAAATCAATATCAAGATTTGCATCTAATGATTTTTTTTAAATTTTTTTTTTAAAAACCCAAATCTTATATTTCGTGTCAAAATTTTTCAACCCAGTGCCCGATTTTGACTCGGCCTGCGCAAAAGCCCATTTCACTGTTAAAAAAATAAAAAAAATATTTTTATATTTTAAATTTGAATTTAAAGTATTTTTTTACTATTTAAAATAAATTTGGACCAAGACGAAGTGTAAAAATATTTGTCCAAGTTGAGTTGAGCTTATTGAGTCGGGCGAACTACTTGGCCCTTGACAAGTCTAGTTAAGTTTATGCATATAATTGATAGTTTATAAAATTTTAAACCTTGTAACCGAATTATAAAATTATTAGATAAGGAAATTTCGAGGACGAAATTTATTTTAAGGGGGAGAGAAATGTAATGACCCAAAATTCACGGGTATCGAAAAAGTGCAATATCGGGCCTCAATCTTAGAAAACTGAATTAGTAAATGATTATTAGGAATATTTATGAGTCTAGTGGTGTGTTTAATTAGGTTTTAATTAGGTGAATTTAACTTAATTGAGAGAAATTAGGAAAAAGGACTAAAGTGAATAAAGGGTAAAAGTTGAATTGTAGATTAAAAGAAAATAAAAATGGCCAAAATGGCAAATAGGCCATTTAGCATAGTTGAGGCGGCAAAACAATGAAAAATCTAAAGATTTTTTTTAGATTATTATTGTATATATATATATTAATTAATATTAAGATATAAAATATAAAATATTATTTAATTTATATTATATTATTAAATTAATGAATAGTTTAATGAATTGACAAATGTAGGGTGATTAAATGATACATATGTAATAATAATATTTATACAATTGTAATATTTCTATTTAATTAATTATTATTTAAGTAAATAGATTTTTATTATATTAAAATATTAAATTACATAAAATAAATAAAATCATGACAAATGTAAGGTGATGATTTAATACAAGTGTATTAATAAAAATACATACAACACTGTGGTCAAAATGATATGCAGATGGATTCTTGAGATTGAATTCCTTTTCTTGTGCTATTTGCGAAGCAACACTGTGGTTAAAAAAGTAGAGTCCCGCAATCATCACAGGTGGAATAAATGCAGCAAAGATGTACAATGGAGGGATCCTTCCCATATCCTGCAATTTGATTATTTATAACACTGTCAACCTTGAACCTTGAATCTTGTAGCCTTTTCTTGCAAGACATATACGATAAGCGAGTACGATTACCTTAATTACGGTCCAATGTTGTGATGATGCATGTTCCCATGGCAGAGGACTAAAAAGCCTTCTTGGAACCCCAGAAGGAACTTTGCTTGGTACACTAAATGACATTGCTGTCCACACTACAACCATTAAAGGTACCCCATAATCTGCAATGAAGCTTCTAAACCACCCTGTACAACATTCAGCAGCCATTTATGAGAGCTTATTTTGTATACTAAATCCGAAAATAGTCAAATGCTATGAATTTGTTTGCTTGACAAACCTGTGCCATACCACCATGACCTCGCCCTTCGACTTTTCAAGGCGGTATAGAGAAGGCCAAGCGAGAATATGATTCCCAACAATCCATTTGTGTAAAGCCATTGAAATTGATACTTCTCTGACTTCGCGTCTTGATGTTCAGGAACTTGGAATTCACTCACAACTCCCTGCAATCGAATCATCAGTAGGTGTTTAGAACTTCATATAGTAGATGATTTATTTTCTTTTGATCAGATTTTACCTTGATAGCCTCTTGAATAAACAGAACACCGATCAACATGCCTAAAAGCTCGCCTGCAATCCTTGTGAACCTGTTAATTACCGTGCAAGCATTGAATACTGCAAGCAGAAACAACAAGAGAGCAGTCCAAACACAAACCCTGCAAAACATTTATCAACTATGAAGATCAAGTACTTCCCAAAACTTTGGCAAAACCGATAACAACGGAGACTCGTTTTACCATCCGACCCAAGCCAAGTATAGTTCCTGCCCCAAGTCATCTCTTCCTTTTGCAAAGTTATACAAATATGTATACATGATAACAGTTGGCTCTGCAACTCCAAGAATCAAAAGTTGTTGGCCACCGAATATCGAGTGTAGAATACCGCAAAGGGCAGTCGATGCCAACGTTTCAACCGTGCTTAGGCCCCCATCTAAACCCAAATCCATGTTAATCATAACCTTTTAACTTCACCATTGAATACTGTTTCATGAATGGAACAGTGACAAACCTGTATCTCGGCTTAGCTGCTCGCCGAAGGCTATAACGGGGAGAGCAGAAGCAAAGAAGATGTTTGAGCATAAGGAACTTGTCGAGGGTACTTGGCCATGGGCATATCAGGCTCTTTATTTTTCGTGTGGTTGCACATGGAGGATCTTTGTAAAGAATTGGGATGAGGCGTGCTTCATTGTTATATCGATGTTTATGATATATGAAAACTGAAAGCGACCAAATTGGTTTTTTCTCAAAATCATGTTTTGATTCGGAGAAATTTTAGGTTTTATTAATGGGCTAGCAAGGTTTTTTCTCAAAATCATGTTAACAATTCTTTTTAAAAAAAAAATCATATAAAAACAGTATTTAATTCCAACTTCCACTTCTGTATTGGATTCCTAATTAGAGTATAATTAAAATACATCTATCTATAAATGTATTATTTCTTCACTTTCAAAATCATATCATAACACAGAAAAAAAAAACATTCAAAATTCTACCATGGCTTTATGTTACAACGTGAATATTAGGCAAGAAAACGAGCCTGACTTAGAAGAATTCGATGATAATGTTTTCAACTTCGATATAGAGTTTCGTTACGTTCCATATCTCAACGCCGAAATCACTGTAGATAACTTTGAGCAAAGCCTGGTTTTTGATCGAGATACGTTTTTGTCTGAACAAAATCACCGAGACATCATTAACTGCATAATTCCTCATTCGGTAGTTTTTCCAGAATTCATTGAGTTCGCTGTCTTTCCTCCCCTTTTACGTTTTGCAAGGGATGCAAATAGCAACCCAGTGAACCTTGGGCTTAAAGTAATAAATATAGAGGTAGTTGTGGACATAGTTGTTGATGTGAACATCATCGAGGATGATGATGTTGATTATGATGATGAGTTGATTGATGATATTGATAATGATGATGAGTTGATTGATGAATTATTGATGAACGCTGTGCTCAACTTCACGCCAGCAAGTAGGTCATTGATTGAAGGTCTAGAAAGGGTTAAATGGGACCCAATGACGAAAAGGGAGGATGAATGTGCCATTTGCTTGGAGGAGTTTGTGGAAGGCGAAGAGGTTGCTTCGATGCCTTGCGGCCATGGTTACCATGATGGTTGCATTGTTAAGTGGTTGGAAACTAATCATATTTGCCCATTGTGCCGATACGAGATACCCACTTAAATTTACTTTTAATCCTATAATTATTTCGTGTCTCCTATTTTAACATACTTTTGATTTTTGTATTTTCACAAAGTAAATTATATATAAAAAAAGTTTAATCAACATTACTCTCAAATTATTGAAAATTTAATTTTTAATGGTACTTTTTAACTTTTACATCGTCATAAGAGCCTCAAAATTAAGCCAAGAAAATTGAATAGCATGTTGAACAATCTGCGATCTTAATTTTTCTTGAGAAAACTGGATTTCACATTCTTGGCTAATGGAGCCATTCTCCCACAGATTCAATATATTTTGCTGAGTGCAAAGTGGCAGTTGAACATCACAACTGTCTCCCAAAATTGTTCCCTCCGAGTTTGGGATGGTTCAATATCTTTGTGGATCTCCTATAATATCATTTGGTTTCAAAGGAACCAACTTTGCTTGTTTTAGAGTGAGCATTAGGGTTAAAGAGAGTTCTACTTGATATGAAGAGACCCTTGGATCATCGATTTTCCCTTACCCGTAATCTCGGTCAAATTTGTGATGTGTGGTTTTGTTGTTGTGCAGTTGGGTTCCTCTATGGCCCCCCATCGACCCTAAGCCAAGGACCTTGTGTTATCTCAATCGTTTTAACCTCTATAGCGCTTTTCTCAGCAACTCTGCTTCTCTGGGTGATCTCTGCTTTCTTCCAAATCCTCTTCAACAAGCGGAGGGACCTCCTTTACATCTTTGCTGGGGGTTGCTTTTCCCAATTTACCAATTGGGTCATTAGGTTTTCCGTCTCTCGTGACCTTCTCTTTGTTAACACCTCTGTTTCTCTCCTTCACTCTGCCATTACTTCCATTTCAGGTTCCCCTTCCCTTCACTTTTACCTTTCTGATTTCATATTTCTGACTTGGGTTTTTGTATCTTTTTTCATTAATTGAGTCTGTTGTTCTATTTAGCTTTATTGTCTGCTTAGGTTTCCTCAATCATAGCAGAGATTTGGGGTTTATCTTTTTTGGCTTTTATTGTTTTTTCTTGGGAATTTAGAAGGTCTGAAGTTAGCTATTTTGAACCCATTTTATTGAATTTGCTTTTAGAAAACATTATGTATACTATATTAGAAGTTGGATATTTTGGATTCAAAGGCATATATATATATATATATATATATATATATATTCAAAAACACTGCATTTGGGTTTTACATTTTAAGAGTTAATTTGGTGACTAACATGTAAATTCTAAATTTAAATAAATTAAAAGGCACACAATTTAAATTGCACAAACTGGAAATTTCAAATATATATACACATAGGAATGTATTGCTAAGAACATCACTTCAAGCTTTGGTGGTGTTGGATAATCCGTATTGATAACAAACCAATTATATATGAATTGAAGATAATCTTTATAGGCTTGTTACTAGATGAAGTGTGGTGCAGCAAGTCGACGCCGAGTAAAGAGCGTCTTAACATCTTTAATATTGAGGGTAAAATTAGGAAGAAGAAAGAACATGGCAGTTCAAACAGTGGACGTGTGCTAAGATTTGCTTTAATTGAATTGTTAGCATTTTTCCCTTACTGAAATGATTTTTTCATGATCTACTTATAATTTTCCAACTGATTGAAAAAAAAAATAATCATTTAATATTTTTTTATGATGTCCACAATATTTTTTCAAGTAAAGTAAATTGTATAAACAAAATTTGGTTCACTGATTATTTGAGGTTTAACAAACGTTAAAGTATATTACATACTTAGATTATAATGTGAGAAGACAACTTATGGTTATAGGTAATCTAAATTTTTCGTAATCCATGGGATTAGATTGAGCAAATAACTCATCAATTGTAGACTTAATAAAGTCCCATATGTGTTTCATGCGAGAAGGTTCTAAACCTATCTTTGGTGAAGTAGAGTGAAAGCGTTCCACGTGTCAACCATGCATGTAATTGTGAAGATCATGCTTGTTGAGACGTCACTGACGAGCGAGTTTATCTTAGACATGGTTGGTGAGGCATGTATAATAATTCTCACCCCAAGTCGAGGGAAAAGTTATAAATTGACCTTTCCCAAGATGAGGTTATAGTTATAAAGTGACATTTCCCAAGATGAAGTAATGGAATTTTAGATTTATACTTTTTAAGAAGGGTAGGAGTCTTGGCAACTTATAATTGAGCAATACATGTGATAGGGAGGAGTTGCATGCTACATATGCGTTTATAACATAACAACCTTGATTTTGGCGGATAAGATTATCATTTAAATTTTTACCCATTAATGAGAATGTTATGTGTTTGTTTTGTTAGGATAGACAAATTGGAGGATCAAAATTGTTGAGACACATAGGCACATTTAATTGGCTTTGAAGAATTATGCCATCTTGGAATTGTGCTCAGCATGCTTGGGCCTTGTATAGATAAGGCTCTCTAAAACTTTGTTAAGTGTTTATCTTGCCACATTAAGAACTTGAGAATTTTTGAGGAAAAAGTCTTCAGAAGCTTTGTGTCGTCTGAGTTTTTTCCTGGTTAGAATATAGTTATTGCTGTCAAAAAGTATTTTTATAAGTGTGGTAGAAAAGTAGTGTAAAAAAGTGTAGTTCATTAATTTTCAGTGTTCTCCATTGTTATAAAAGAAAATTTTGGTTGAAGGTTAAAATGTTATTTTAGACATGAAGTGGAAAATTAAAATTAGTTAAATTATACTATATTTAAATAATTTAATATAATGGTACATAAAGTTTAAATTCTAATACCTTTTAAGTAATTAATATATATTATTGTAAAATTAATGATACATAAAACCATTTAATAACTTAAATATAATAATAAATTATATTTTAATATTTTAATATAGTGATACATAAAATATAAATTAATTTACTTTTATATACCTTTTAAATAATTAATATAAATAAGGTATTTTGATACTTTTCACTTTCAAACACAAAAGTCAAAAGCTAAAAGTACCTAAATATCAACTTTTGTGTTTCGGTGAAAAAACACTTTTGCACGCGGTTTTGACGTCAAAAGTCATGGGGCCCAAGTCTTTACATTCTTGCTTTGTGTTTTAGGCATTGTTAGTAATAGTTTGTCTTGGTAAATTGTGATAAGGTCAGTATTTAAGTGAGTTTTTTTATAAGTTCCTCTATGTTGACCTGTAAGGCACAGGTTCAAATCCCACCAAATGCAAATGTTGAGATTTCTTTGGTGGGTGATCAAGTGCATATGCAGAATCCACCTCTTCAAACACCCAACGACACTCTCTCACTATTGAGCTTGTCGCCTCTTCAAACACTCGGGCTCTCAATAGAGTCGAGAGACAAAATCCCCACTAAGGATAATACTAACCTATTGAGAGATGGTTTATCAACTTTTGACAAACGACATTTCAAAGACTTCTTTTGAATATATATAATGGTAAATAAGTAATTGAAGAAAAGACGAAGGATTGACGACCATAGCTTAAACTAGTGGACTTGTAAAGAAAACATAAAAGCTTCCAAAATCCGAAGTTGAAAACACTTAAAACAAACCAAATATATCTTCCTCAACACCCTACCTCAAATGTCATCATCAAATACATACAATGTTTGAGGTTTGCATGAGTTATGGTAGGGGACCTCACTGTTTGTATATTTTTTGCCTTTT
Source organism: Gossypium sturtianum (assembly GCA_025698515.1). Classification (NCBI taxonomy): domain Eukaryota; kingdom Viridiplantae; phylum Streptophyta; class Magnoliopsida; order Malvales; family Malvaceae; genus Gossypium; species Gossypium sturtianum. The sequence continues at coordinate 17,277,622 of CM046947.1, read as the reverse complement.
ATACAGTGATTGAATTTTATCATTATATAACAGAATTTTATTATTACAAGACATTTCATTCTCAATCATTTTTTTTTTAAATTATCTCATTATTTCAACAACAATATTGTCAATCGAACATCTCTCAGACCTCTAAGATTACTCATGTTTGCACATGTAATATTAGTCTCTACAAGTTCTTTTGTTGCTAATACTACAAGTAAAATGCTTTTTAGTGACGAAATATTTTGGTGGATTTTAAGTTCGTCAGTAAAATTATTATTTTATTAGAACCTGGACGGAATTTATGTTGAAAATGACAATTTCCCAATTTATTTATTTTTTTGTGATTAAGGAAAAGTTTTTCAGAGCTAGATTGATAATTAAATTAATTAAATTATTGGTTTGTCAGTTTGATTAGTTTGTATAATTTAATTAAATTAATCATTAAAAATTTATGAAAATACAAATAAAAAATAGTTTAACCAGTTTTTTAACTTAATTCTTACTAGTTCACAAATCAACCGGTCTAATATCTTTCTAGACCAATAACATAACTGATTGGTCCAGACCGGTTTCCACAAAAAAAAAAACAATGAAATAGATTTGCACCTTACATGAAAATAGATTTGCGTGTTGAAGGTGAAAAGAAACACACTACATGTATGTTTCTATAGTTTACTTGGAAATATATCTGCATTTTACATATTTGGAAGGGGTAAGTGGAATTTTTCAGATTCAACCATGGAGGAAAAAAGGGGAAAAAAAGAGAAGGAAAACATCTAAGAAGCCTATATGATGTTCATGTTTTTCAACTCTATCGCTCAATCTCATTCTTCCTCAACAATATCCTTTGGATAAACCTGCAAAATACAAATATAAAAGACATTGTTATACAAAATTCATTGGCAAGATAATCATGCATAAAAAAGATATGTTATTTATGGTTAGATTTTTCTAAGTTGATTCATGTACGTGAAGAATTCTTCAAAATCATACCTTATGTGTCAAACACGAATGTCAATATAGGTAATTCAAGAAAAATGAAAACTTAGAGTAATATAGTGAAAAGATTATAATGCACGAAAAAGCTATGTAATTGGATATAGACATGCATCTCATAAACGTATGGTTAGATTCTTTTTTGAGTTTTTTCATATATTTGAAAGATTTTTGAAAGTCATATCATTGTGCTAATATGTGACACATGAATGCCTAACACAGGTACGAAAAAACTGGAGCATCCTACCTGGCCCTTCCGCTCCTCATTGAAGCTAATAGTTCGGAGCTTTAACTCTTCTCTACTTGTTGTCAACTCATCTAATAACTCAGCATCAAACCTTTCAACTGCATCAGCCTCATTCTCAAGACGAGATATATACATTTCCTAACAAAAAAAAACTCAACATTTTTAGCTTTTTTTGTTAGTTTTTTATGGCTCCACAAATAGAAAATGACCAATAGCAAATACCCTTGAAGAGATGCTGAGGGATGCTCATGGGAAGGCACCGGTAAGCTCCTCGTATTCGGCCTCATCGAGTTCACGGAGATAATTTGGGAGAATGTATTGCCTTATGATGATGAGAAGGAAGAAGGGCAATGGAAACAAGATTCCAGCTATAGGAATCCATGTTACACCAAAGCATATGCGGAGATATATGAACTGGAAGAGCGTAAATATCGCAATAAATCGGTACGGTACTGACTCCACGAATGAAGCATGAACATGTTCCAACACCCTGCAAATTTGGATCATTGATGCAGCAGAGGAATTAGCAACATTGCCTAGCAATGTGTTTATTGTGAACCATCAAGGTACTTGAAGCAAAGAGAACGCTGCATACTTGTATCGCCGGCTAGGTGCAATGAAGAGATATAACACCCCTATACCATGTTCGACTCAAGGAACCTGATATAGGAATATTACATTTAGTGTCAAAGTAATCCTTGGCTAATCACTAATATATTAGAACATAAAAACGGACAAATAATAAATTAGTCCTTACAACTACTTGGAACATACTTGATTTTTCCTAAGTACATGTCATTCTATTCAAAATTTTAAAACGTACCCTTTTGTTGCTTGAAGATGTGATGAGATGAAAGCTCGTAATCTCAAATACAATTCTTTAAAATTTTTGTACCTAATCTGCGCACGGAAACAAACCGTACGCTGAGTATACACCCAATGGTATTACTATAATTCAAATACTTAAAAAAAAAAACAATAAATATGTACAATTTACCTTACCACTATTTTACTTTCAATAAAACATTCATGCATTTAAAACTTTAACTCTTTTTTTTTAATAATATGTATTTTAAATAGCTTTTCTTCATTTTAATTTATATATCTTCTTACTATTTCCATATTCATTTCATGCATTTCATTAATAACCATTTCATAAAATTATTATTTCATGTATTTCATTTCTATATCTAAAACCTTACAACATTAGTCTTTCATTTTTTAATAAAAATAATTATAATTAATTCATAAGATTATATTCAATTAACTCATACACTATTTCATTATTTCCAATTCATTCTATTTTCACTTCTTATTTCGATATCTCAATTTCAATTCACATTTCAATTCATAATTTCACTTTCTCATACTTTCAATAGTTCAATCGATCAATTCATTCGATTTTCTCATTTCATTTATTCAACTGATTTCAATATCAATAATTCGATATTTTAGCAAATTCATGAACCTTAAGTTCATGCTTCAAATCTCACATTTCAATTCAATTCACAATTCAACTCATAATTTCTTTCTCATATTTTCAATAGTACGATCAATCAAATTTATTTAATTTTTCTCATTTCAGTTATTCACCCTATTAACAAACCCAGACTTTGACGGATACACGGATTCCAACCCAAACACACCAGTACGGCACATTGTGCCTAAAGCGGTACATAGTACCTGATCGGTATACGACACATAAGTGCCTGAAACGACACACGAGGTGCCTGAAATACGACACATAAAGTGCCTGATATACAACACATAAAGCGCCTGATCGGCAAAGCTGATAAATCCCGTACTCTTCCAAATCCTATGGCATGCCAACTATATCCGACTCAGCCCGACTAGTTAATAGGGTATTCAAATCATTTTTTTATTTTTTATTATTTCAAATTCTCTTTCAATTCAATCACAATTCAATTCAAGTTCACCTTTTCACTTTCGAATCAATATACAATTCAATACCAATACATATTTCAGATAATCACATATAATCATACTTTGATTCAATTCAATCCACTTTTCAATCAATACACAATTCACATATTCACCATATTCATAATTTAATTCACTTTTATTCAATTCATATTTTCGATTCATTTTCCAATCAAGTTCAAATCACTAATCACTTTTCAATTAATATACATTTCAAATAATCACAAATTTTCTTCATTCAATTCATTTTGATTCAATTCAAATCACTTTTAATTTCCAATTTGTTCACATTCAATTTCAATAGCCATAAACATTTTTAAATCAATTTCATTCAAATCAATATCATTATTTCAATTACTTTCCTAAATTTATCTACCATGCATTTTAATTAAAATATAACAATTAATAATAAATAGATTTGAATTATAGTAATACAAACCGTGATTTGCTCGATTACTCCACGATAATCTTTTCTTTTCCTTTCGATGCCGATGCTTCGGGTTATTTGCTAGCTACGTAAATTAAAATGATTTATACTATTAATACAGCACTAATTTATATTGAATAATTGAATTTCTATTCAATTTCTACCTTATTTTCAATTTGATCCTAACTAAATTCACTTACTTTTCTAACTCAATTCATACGTTATTTCCATTCAAATTTCAACCAAACTTATACATATCTATCAAAATTTCATCATAAATCCCTAATTTCGAAATTATTTCAATTTAGTCCCTACTATGCAAAACTTATGGCTTACTTTTCAATTTAATCCCTTTACCAAATCTAAATTGAAATTCATTCAATTAAACCCCTAATTCATCATTTTGTTCAACATGAACTATGTTCAAAAACCTAAGAACTTCCAAAACCTCAACTTAATTTCAACAAAACTTTATTCTAAAGCTTCTAAAACATCAAATTTAAGAGAAAATGACTTAATTAACTTACCAATTAAAGCTCCAAACCTTAAAACCCTAGTTTTTCCTTTTTCTTTTCTTTCCTTATTTCTTTCTCCCTGCTTCGAATTGTTCTCTGTTTCTTTTCTTCTATTTGTTTTCTTTTTTACTTTATATCTTTTATATATATATATATATTAGTTAATAATAATAATAATAATACATTATAATAATTATAATAAATATCTATTTAATAACAAATATTTAAATTACAATTGTCATCATTTAATTTGTTAATAATACAAAAATCTTATAATATAATTATTTAATTAATAAATATCTTTCAAATAATAAATATCTATTATACAATTAATTATATATATATATATACAAATGTACACATATTTTTCACTACATTTGTACATCATCAATACCATACACTTGTCATATATTTAATTTATTTATCAAATAAAAATCTTATAATATAATAATTTAATTAATAATTATCTTTTAACTTAATAATAATAAATATCTATTTACAAATTAAATATAAATATTACAAATGTATGTATTTTTATTAATACACTTGTATTAAATCATCACCTTACATTTGTCATGATTTTATTTATTTTATGTAAAAGGTTTAAAATTTTATAAACTATCAATTATATGCATAAACTTAACTAGACTTGTCAAGGGCCAAGTAGTTTGCCCGACTCAATAAGTTCAACTTAACTTGGACAAATATTTTTACACTTCGTGTTAGTCCGAATATATTTTAAATAGTAAAAAAAATACTTTAAATTCAAATTTAAAATATAAAAATATATTTTATTATTTTTTTAACAGTGAAATGGGCTTTTGGGTAGGTCGAGTCAAAATAGGGCCTGGGTTGAAAATTTTTTGAAACCGAAATATAAGATTTGGGGTTTTTAAAAGAAAAAAATTTAATAAAAAAATAATTAGATGCAAATCTTTATATTGATTTCTTCTTTGATTGCAAAGAAAATTGAAGAAGATGAATGATTTAGTTGTTGCATAGTTTAGGGATAACCTTTTAAATAGAATGGCATGTACTTAGGAAAAATTAAGTATGTTTCAAGTAGTTGTAAGGACTAATTTATTATTTGTCCGTTTTTATGTTGTAATATATTAGTGATTAGCCAAGGATTACTTTGGCACCAAATGTAATATTCCTATATCAGGTTCCTTGAGTCGAACATGGTATAGGGGTGTTACATTTAGTGGTATCAAAGCTTAGGTTTTCTGATTTCTGGGAAAAGAACGAGTCTAGAAGTACATGCCATATAGGATATATCGATGTGATGAGATGTGATATCAATATTAGAAGCATTGATAAGCTTGAAAATATGAATTATTATTAAGGAAATGAATTTAAATGGTTAAAAGTAAAAATGAGAGACTAGTGTATATAAAGGAAAATTGAGTATATATGTATATATAGTTGTACATGTACAGAATAATAACTTAGAAAGTCAAAGCTTTTAAATGAAAAGCTTGGTATATTAATATAAGGTTAGTCTTTTAGAAATAGAAGAGATAATAGAAATATGAGAAGTAGAATAGAATAGTAATATTTTCCAATTATGAAGATCAGAAAATGAATTTTTTTTAGAAAGAAGTATAGAAAGAAATAAAGACCTTAGCTAAGAAAATAATCAATATTAAAAATAAAATAAAATAAAATAGTGAGAGTACTTTATAGAACATAAAAGAAAAAGTAGCGAAGTGATTTTAAAAATTAGTGAATAAAGAGTGATCTATGATCTAAAGTGTGAAAAGAAGAAGAAGAAGAAAAAATAACAAAGCTGTAAATTGTGTAATAAAAGAGGCAAACTTTGGAAAGAACAATTACCTCGAGGAGATTGTTGGCAGCGGCCGGGCCAATAGATTTCTAAGAGGTTTGGATTAAGAGTAATAACTTTGACCCATAACTGGGATAATCATTGTTTGCCTCAAAAAGAAAAAAAAAGAAATGAAATGAAAATGAGAATATAAAAGTATAACAAAGTAATAATAATAAAATAAATAAAAAGAAAGGATAAAGAATGAATACAAATGATAAGCTAGGTAAATATGTGTAGAAAGGAGCTATACAATTATAGAGATAATTTTAGGAAAACTAAATGAAGAAAAGACTTCTGGTTAAGTGGAAAGAAAAGAAGCAGGAGACCAATTGAGTAAAAAGAAAATATAGGATTAAAAGAATAACTCTAAAGGTAATGTACTAAAAGTCTTCGATTCTTATGGAAAGAAAAGTGAATTAAAAGAAGAATATTATTGAAAAGGAAGTGTAAAATGATATAAAAACTAGAAATATAAATATTACAAATGTATGTATTTTTATTAATACACTTGTATTAAATCATCACCTTACATTTGTCATGATTTTATTTATTTTATGTAATTTAATATTTTAATATAATAAAAATCTATTTGCTTAAATAATAATTAATTAAATAGAAATATTATAATTATATAAATATTATTATTACATATGTATCATTTAATCACCCTACATTTGTCAATTCATTAAACTATTCATTAATTTAATAATATAATACCAATTAAATAATAATTTATATTTTATATCTTAATATTAATTAATATATATATACACTAATAATCTTAAAAAAAATCTTTAGATTTTTGATTGTTTTGCCGGCTCAACTATGCTAAATGGCCTATTTGCCATTTTGGCCCTTTTTATTTTCTTTTAATCTACAATTCAACTTTTACCCTTTATTCACTTTAGTCCTTTTTCCTAATTTCTCTCAATTAAGCTAAATTCACCTAATTAAAACTTAATTAAACACACCACTAGACTCATAAATATTCCTAATAATTATTTACTAATTTAGTTTTCTAAGATTGAGGCCCGATATTGCACTTTTTCGATGCCCGTGAATTTTGGGTCATTACATTTCTCTTCCCCTTAAAATAAATTCCGTCCTCGAAATTTCCTTATTTTCTTTTGATCATGAACTTTTCCCTCCATTCTTATCACTAACATTTCTTGTAACATCCCCAAACCCGGCCCATTCACTACGACCGAATCTGGTTATGTCACTGGGAAAAGACGGTTGAAAATCTTCTTAATTTAAAATAAAACATCGTAGTTTGCTGAATTTTGGAAAACATATCTTTGGAATAAAACTTTGCTATTAAACTCATTCATTTTTAAAACTACTTTAGTTTATAATATCCAATTTGAATAAATAGGTTGCAAACCATAAATCATTTTCACGTAGCAATTTAATTTAAATAAACCATAGTTAAAGTAATACCAAAAACATAAAATGGCCTTTATTACAACCCAACAATTCAAATGAAGTACTTATATCAAAATCAAGCATGAAATAATTGAACATCATCTTCGGCATGGGCCACCTTGTCCTCTCCGATCCCGGTCCACTTTATGCACTACACCGAAATGGTTAAGGAAAAAGGTGAGTCACCCGGACTCGATGTGCTACCCTTTTTCCCGGATTAGCAAAATATCACATACAAACATAATCATGATCATCATGCATCCCAATCATATGCACCCAATCCTAACCGTCCCATACACCTTTTCTACCCCGTGTGGTACCAAACCCACCGGTGGTGCCAAAAACCACTGGTGACGTATAGTCACAATGTGTTACCAAAACACTGGTGACCGAAGTCACAAATCCAATGATGGGGCCAACCCATCGTGTGATACCAAATCACCGCGGGATTTATCCCATATCTCAAAGTGGGGCCAACCCACGGTGGAATTAACCACGAGGACAAGTCGCTATGAGGTGCCAAACCTCTCGGTGTCCAAGACACGAATGTGATACCAAATCACCGGTGGTTCCAAACCACTGGTGCCCGAAGACACAAATCGAATGATGGGGCCAACCCATCGTGTGATACCAAATCACTGGCGTCAATCCCTCAATACCGCCTTGTGGGGCCAACCCACTGTGGTGCAAAACCACGGGGACGAGACGCTGAGGTGCCAAACCTCTGGAGGTGCCAAACCTCTGTGACCCAAAGTCACAAAGTTGTGTTACCAAAACACTGGTGCTCCGTCAGCACAAAATATCACCGCCCCCCACTCATATCACCCATCATCATACCAACTCATGTATAGTATTCAAATCATGCAAACATGTTTAACGTTGCATCTCATAGCACATACATCATAAATCATGACATCATGTATCAATAACAATTACTCATAATGAAACGGACTTACTCGAATCCGTGCACATACCCCATAGGGTATCATATCACTCAACCATACTATTTCGGTTTTACCAATCAATCAGTTTATCAAACATATACAAAGCAAGAAGTGTGTTAGCTTACACACACGATTACTAATGCGACTATCAAATCCAGTAGATCAAGATCTAACGCACTAGATCCCCATTCCTTAACACTTTTCGAGCACTAGCCACAACCCGAGATATGCGAGATCAAGCCTTCCTACAATCGGCCAAAACTAAACAACATAATCATGCTAATCAACCTTTAAGGGTAAAATCGTAATTTTACCTACTAAGGGTATTTTCGTAATTTACCCACCAAGGGTATATCGGTAATTCGTACCTGGAATGGCCTTTCCAAAGGCCCGTGTCGCCCCGAGCGACCCAACTACCATTTCTGGTCGAAATGGACTATTGGGCCTAAAGCCCAATTTCGCCCATTCGGGCCCACACGCCGTGTGGCCCACCTAACACAAATCTAGCCACGTATATAAGTTTCACCTAGTCTAGTTCAACATATACTAACCAATCATGCAATTTACTCATATGGGCCCACGGGCCCATTGGGCCCCACTTCGCCCATCGAGGCCCAAGCGACCCCAACCACGAGAATACTACGATGGCCTCAACTATCGCGTCGAAGCCCTACACGCGCGCTCGCGCGCTCGTGTAACTACTATTGCCGTGACCAAGCACTTCGGCATTTGCCGCTTTACAACTAGAGTAGAGAGTTACACACCGATAGGACTGCTGGGGCTAATCCAAGCTCCGATCACTCTTGTGCCCAAACGCCTCCAAGATGTGTTTTCTCTCCTCCTAGGATGCTCCTTATATAGCTAGCTCTTCACCTTCATTCTTTGTATCTTTCCGATGTGGGATCCTTCGTCAAGAGAGTTTAAATTCAATCAAACTCTTCCCGTCTGCATCAAGCAAAATAAATACTCCCTTGCTTCTCATGAGATTCGAACCTGTGCTCCCTTGCAACATAATCCATGCTGCTAGCCACTTGGCCACAAGCTCCTCTTGTGTCTTAAACCATGCGCAACTAAATATAAACTATAGCCAAATTCTGAGGTCCAAGTAAAAAGAAAACCAAAATGCAAAAGCCAAAACTTGAACCTTGGACCTCCTTCCTTCCCTTGTGGCGTCATCCCCTTGTCTCTTATGTGGCGTCACTTTGCCACTACACCACACACTCTACTTGTGTTATTTTCCTCCATATTTTATTCTTAAGGCCTATCTGCCAACTTCCAGGGTTTTTTTTCCACCTAAAATCAAAATTTCCCCAAAGCTAATATTTGATCCCGGGACTTCATAGAAGCCTTCTAACCTTCCAAAATCACTTATCCAATAGGTCTAACTAGCATTTAAGCCGGTCTCTTGTTCTCCAAAAATTTAAACGCTACTACGCCTAAGGCCCATTGGGCTCAATTCTCCTAGGCCCAATTCCTTTTTACCCTAAAAATCTAAATTTTCCAAAGCCTTCCCTTCTCATCCCAACATTCTTAGAGCCTCTAAAACTCAACCAAGCACTCCCAAAAACCTACTAACACTTGATTTATACCCCATATGCACAGCCCCTAAACCAGGGTGTTACATTTCTAGTTTTTATATCATTTTACACTTCCTTTTCAATAATATTCTTCTTTTAATTCACTCAACTTTCTATAAGAATCGAAGACTTTTAGTATATTACCTTTAGAGTTATTCTTTTAATCCTATATTTTCTTTTTACTCAATTGTTCTCCTGCTTCTTTTCTTTCCACTTAACCAGAAGTCTTTTCTTCATTTAGTTGTCCTAAAATTATCTCTATAATTGTATAGCTTCTTTCTACACATATTTACCTAGCTTATCATTTGTATTCATTCGTTATCCTTTCTTTTTATTTATTTTATTATTATTACTTTGTTATACTTTTATATTCTCATTTTCATTTCATTTCCTTTTTTTTAGGCAAACAATGATAATCCCAGTTATGGATCAAAGTTATTACTCTTAATCCAAACCTCTTAGAAATCTATTGGCCCGGCCGCTGCCAACAATCTAATCGAGGTAACTGTTCTTTCCAAAGTTTGCCTCTTTTATTACACAATTTACAGCTTTGCTATTTCTTCTTCTTCTTTTCACACTTTAGATCATAGATCACTCTTTATTCACTAATTCTTAAAATCACTTCGCTACATTTTTTTTATGTTCTCTAAAGTACTCTCACTATTTTATTTTATTTTATTTTTAATATTGATTATTTTCTTAGCTAAGGTCTTTATTTCTTTCTATACTTCTTTCTAAAAAAAATTTATTTTCTGATCTTCATAATAGGAAAATATTACTATTCTATTCTACTTCTCATATTTCTATTATCTCTTCTATTTCCAAAAGACTAACCTTATATGTAACACCCCAAACCCGGCCTAGACGTTATGGCCGTATCTGACAATGTCACACGATAGTGTTTTTGAAACCTCGTTGTTACGATGAAAACATTCCATGTTATTATCTTTAGTAAACCTTTGTTAGAACTTAGGAAGTCGTCTTTATTCATTTAAAACATTTGTTTTGAAACATCCCTCGTTGCGGAAGCTTTAATAAAATAGTCTAGGTGATCATGCGTTTAGAAATTACTTTAACTTTTTGAAAACCGAATTTCCTACGACCAGCAGGTATAAATCCATCAAGTAAAATAAATAAATAAAAACCCAAATTTAAAACCAAAGTCCCAGAGGGTCCTTAAATTACAACCCAAATAAGCAATAATAATCAAATCGTAAATTGAAAACCATGAAGTCCAAAAATTACTGTGGTCACCGCTGAGTCTTCCGTCGCACCGATCCGTCTAAGTTTGGGGATTATCTGTGCACATTAAACAAAAAGGGTGAATTTACGTAAACTCAGTGTGTAATCCCGCAGAAACAAACAAACAATCAGTATTCACAGTGCACAGTTGAACAGTCTTGGGCCTAAGCCCTTTTCAGTATTAGTGACAATTTGGGCCTTAGCCCATCTCAATACAGTGTAAAAAATGCAGTAGAGCCTTAGCCCATTGTAGTATCAGTAGCAGTAACAGTTATGCAGTAGCAAAATCCTACCCAACCAGCCTCTACACAACATCTCCGTCCAACCCTACACTCCATGTGGGGATGTAATCAACCCACCCATCCCTACACTCCAAGTAGTATCGAATGCAGCACAATACAGTAGTTTGCAGCTGAACTACCAGTAAATTAGGCTTAAAGCCTTTCAGTACACTTCCTCCGAATAACGACCTCTAACCCAATGCAATGCAACACACAATGGATGACATGCTATTATGCAATTTCAGTACATATATTCAGTTCAGATATTAACATGCCCAGTATAGATATCATTCAGTCAATTTCACACATTTAGGGGTCTAAGTAGCGCTTACCGACCCTACAGTAGGTTTATAGTCGACTTGGGCGACCTGTGCAACCATAAAAACATTTCGGTAAAAATGGGCCCACACGCCTATGTGATCTGCCCGTGTGGGCCCACACACCCGTGTGGCCCACTCGGCCCAAATTGGCCTTGGCCGTGTGATCCATTTTTAAAGTAACCCATGCTAGCTCAATACTCATATATGTTTTCACTATTTACTTATATGTTCATTCAAAGCTGTCTACTTGAGTCATTATCACTAAATTATTTATATCTTGAGCTAAAGAATTCCAAATTAAGATCCGCTTGATGTTTATGAAACTAGACTCAAATACCATTCTACCATAAAATTTTCAGAATTTATAGTTTATAAAATAAGTACAGTAAAAACTTTAAATTTATCCCTATTCTGCTATTTGACAGCTTCATCCTTTCCTTACTAAAAATTATTTATCTCTTAGTACGGAATTTAGATGATGTTTCCGTTTCTTTCTCTTGAAAATAGACTCGTTAAGGATTTAAACATATAAATTTAAGCCCCTAATTATTTTTTTACAATTTTTTATGATTTTCCTAAGTCAGAATAGGGGAACCCGAAATCATTCTGACCTTGTCTCACAAAATTTATTATATCTAATGATTTACAATTCCATTGCTTATACTGTTTCTTCCATGAAAAACCAGACTCAATAAAATTTAATTTCATATTTTATTCAACCTCTAAATCAATTCCCACTATTTTTTATGATTTTTCAAAGTTAGACTACTGCTACTGTCCAAAACTATTTTAGTGCAAAATGTTGATTTCCAAGTTTATAACACCCTTATTTCCTTTCTCTATAATTTTTCGCATCAGTTTCTCTTATTTCTCTTATTTCTCGACAGCAAGCAATTTTGGCTTTTCGCTGAATCCCGTTTTCTGTGTTTCGCTGAATCCCATTTTTTGCGTTTCGAGTACACACCTGGTATCGTTTCTGATGCGTAAGCACTCCTAAGCCTCCAGAACCTAAAAATTGACCAACATATCTCCAGATTAATCACTTAATTCGTTTTTAATCAACCAATTTCGGAAGGAACTCGACTAAAAACCTAGCAAAACCCTTACCTCGCTTGAGTAACCACGACTTCGCACAATCACAGCGTCGATTCAAAACCACCAACCCCTTGATTAACTCCTAAACACCAAAAAGGAATCCCCCTTTTAGAGATTAACCAAGAACGATTAACAATAGACAAAACCGTTACTTACCGAATACGCGCAACCAACGATGAACAACCGAATCAATTGGAAAAAAAAGAAAGAAACAGAAGGGGAAAAAATAATGGAAATTTCGGCAGCAACTAGGGGAAAGAATCGGCAGAGGAGGGAAAAGAAGATGAAGAAGAAAACGTCAGAAAAAGTTTGGGAATTGGAGAAAAAACCGAAACTCTACTTTTTTTTTTGCAACAAAAAGATAATCAGATTATTTTCTGATAATCTTTCCCCAATTATCTCCTAAAATCACTCACTATTAACCCACTAAAACACAACTACTCAGAATTTTGCCCCAACACAACTCTTAGCCGAAATTGGAGCAAAAATATTGTCTCCACACCATCACAGAGAATTGAACACAGGACATCTAACACTTCAACACTCCACTTAACCACCAGACCAGCAGGCCCATTCTGATATAAACTTACCAACAATTAAACTTAAGCCCTTTGCACAAGGTTAAGGCTTTATTTATAAAAAATACCAAAATTTCCCCCAAGTAAGGCTTGAACTTGGGACCTCACACACACACTCAAAACTCATAACCACTGAAGCAGATAGACATTGTGTGTCACACATACACGAAATCAAAAATTAAAATTTTGGGGCGTTATATTATATTAATATACCAAGCTTTTCATTTAAAAGCTCCGACTTTCTAAGTTCTTATTCTGTACATGTACAACTATATATACATATATACTCAATTTTCCTTTATATACACTAGGCTCTAATTTTTACTTTTAACCATTTAAATTCATTTCCTTAATAATAATTCATATTTTCAAGCTTATCAATGCTTCTAATATTGATATCACATCTCATCACATCGATATATCCTATATGGCATGTACTTCTAGACTCGTTCTTTTCCCAGAAATCAGAAAACCTAAGCTTTGATACCACTAAATGTAACACCCCTATACCATGTTCGACTCAAGAAACCTGATATAGGAATATTACATTTGGTGCCAAAGTAATCCTTGGCTAATCACTAATATATTAGAACATAAAAACGGACAAATAATAAATTAGTCCTTACAACTACTTGGAACATACTTGATTTTTCCTAAGTACATGCCATTCTATTCAAAAGGTAATCCCTAAACTATGCAACAACTAAATCATTCATCTTCTTCAATTTTCTTTGCAATCAAAGAAAGAAATCAATATCAAGATTTGCATCTAATGATTTTTTTATTAATTTTTTTTTCTTTTAAAAACCCCAAATCTTATATTTCGGTTTCAAAAATTTTTCAACCCAGGCCCGATTTTGACTCGGCCTGCCCAAAAGCCCATTTCACTGTTAAAAAAAAAAAAAAAAAATATTTTTATATTTTAAATTTGAATTTAAAGTATTTTTTTACTATTTAAAATAAATTTGGACCAAGACGAAGTGTAAAAATATTTGTCCAAGTTGAGTTGAGCTTATTGAGTCGGGCGAACTACTTGGCCCTTGACAAGTCTAGTTAAGTTTATGCATATAATTGATAGTTTATAAAATTTTAAACCTTGTAACCGAATTATAAAATTATTAAATAAGGAAATTTCGAGGACGAAATTTATTTTAAGGGGGAGAGAAATGTAATGACCCAAAATTCACGGGCATCGAAAAAGTGCAATATCGGGCCTCAATCTTAGAAAACTGAATTAGTAAATAATTATTAGGAATATTTATGAGTCTAGTGGTGTGTTTAATTAGATTTTAATTAGGTGAATTTAGCTTAATTGAGAGAAATTAGGAAAAAGGACTAAAGTGAATAAAGGGTAAAAGTTGAATTGTAGATTAAAAGAAAATAAAAATGGCCAAAATGGCAAATAGGCCATTTAGCATAGTTGAGGCGGCAAAACAATGAAAAATCTAAAGATTTTTTTTAGATTATTATTGTATATATATATATATTAATTAATATTAAGATATAAAATATAAATTATTATTTAATTCATATTATATTATTAAATTAATGAATAGTTTAATGAATTGACAAATGTAGGGTGATTAAATGATAGATATGTAATAATAATATTTATACAATTGTAATATTTCTATTTAATTAATTATTATTTAAGCAAATAGATTTTTATTATATTAAAATATTAAATTACATAAAATAAATAAAATCATGACAAATGTAAGGTGATGATTTAATACAAGTGTATTAATAAAAATACATACAACACTGTGGTCAAAATGATATGCAGATGGATTCTTGAGATTGAATTCCTTTTCTTGTGCCATTTGCGAAGCAACACTGTGGTTAAAAAGTAGAGTCCCGCAATCATCACGAGTGGAATAAATGCAAAGAAAGATGTACAATGGAGGGATCCTTCCCATATCCTGCGATTTGATTATTTATAACACTGTCAACCTTGAACCTTGAACCTTGTAGCCTTTTCTTGCAAGACATATACGATAAGCGAGTACGGTTACCTTAATTACGGTCCAATGTTGTGATGATGCATGTTCCCATGGCAGAGGACTAAAAAGCCTTCTTGGAACCCCAGAAGGAACTTTGCTTGGTACACTAAATGACATTGCTGTCCACACTACAACCATTAAAGGTACCCCATAATCTGCAATGAAGCTTCTAAACCACCCTGTACAACATTCAGCAGCCATTTATGAGAGCTTATTTTGTATACTAAATCCGAAAATAGTCAAATGCTATGAATTTGTTTGCTTGACAAACCTGTGCCATACCACCATGACCTCGCCCTTCGACTTTTCAAGGCGGTATAGAGAAGGCCAAGCGAGAATATGATTCCCAACAATCCATTTGTGTAAAGCCATTGAAATTGATACTTCTCTGACTTCGCGTCTTGATGTTCAGGAACTTGGAATTCACTCACAACTCCCTGCAATCGAATCATCAGTAGGTGTTTAGAACTTCATATAGTAGATGATTTATTTTCTTTTGATCAGATTTTACCTTGATAGCCTCTTGAATAAACAGAACACCGATCAACATGCCTAAAAGCTCGCCTGCAATCCTTGTGAACCTGTTAATTACCGTGCAAGCATTGAATACTGCAAGCAGAAACAACAAGAGAGCAGTCCAAACACAAACCCTGCAAAACATTTATCAACTATGAAGATCAAGTACTTCCCAAAACTTTGGCAAAACCGATAACAACGGAGACTCGTTTTACCATCCGACCCAAGCCAAGTATAGTTCCTGCCCCAAGTCATCTCTTCCTTTTGCAAAGTTAAACAAATATGTATACATGATAACAGTTGGCTCTGCAACTCCAAGAATCAAAAGTGGTTGGCCACCGAATATCGAGTGTAGAATACCGCAAAGGGCAGTCGATGCCAACGTTTCAACCGTGCTTAGGCCCCCATCTAAACCCAAATCCATGTTAAACATAACCTTTTAACTTCACCATTGAATACTGTTTCATGAATGGAACAGTGACAAACCTGTAACTCGGCTCAGCTGCTCGCCGAAGGCGATAACGGGGAGAGCAGAAGCAAAGAAGATGTTTGAGCATAAGGAACTTGTCGAGGGTACTTGGCCATGGGCATATCAGGCTCTTTATTTTTCGTGTGGTTGCACATGGAGGATCTTTGTAAAGAATTGGGATGAGGTGTGCTTCATTGTTATATCGATGTTTATGATATATGAAAACTGAAAGCGACCAAATTGGTTTTTTCTCAAAATCATGTTTTGATTCGGAGAAATTTTAGGTTTTATTAATGGGCTAGCAAGGTTTTTTCTCAAAATCATGTTAACAATTCTTTTTAAAAAAAAAATCATATAAAAACAGTATTTAATTCCAGCTTCCACTTCTGTATTGGATTCCTAATTAGAGTATAATTAAAACACATCTATCTATAAATGTATTATTTCTTCACTTTCAAAATCATATCATAGCACAGAAAAAAAAAAACATTCAAAATTCTACCATGGCTTTATGTTACAACGTGAATATTAGGCAAGAAAACGAGCCTGACTTAGAAGAATTCGATGATAATGTTTTCAACTTCGATATAGAGTTTCGTTACGTTCCATATCTCAACGCCGAAATCACTGTAGATAACTTTGAGCAAAGCCTGGTTTTTTATCGAGATACGTTTTTGTCTGAACAAAATCACCGAGACATCATTAACTGCATAGTTCCTCATTCGGTAGTTCTTCCAGAATTCATTGAGTTCGCTGTCTTTCCTCCCCTTTTACGTTTTACGAGGGATGCAAATAGCAACCCAGTGAACCTTGGGCTTAAAGTAATAAATATAGAGGTAGTTGTGGACATAGTTGTTGATGTGAACATCATCGAGGATGATGATATTAATTATGATGATGAGTTGATTGATGATATTGATTATGATGATGAGTTGATTGATGAATTATTGATGAATGTTGTGCTCAACTTCACGCCAGCAAGTAGGTCATCGATTGAAGGTTTGGAAAGGGTTAAATGGGATCCAATGACGAAAAGGGAGGATGACTGTGCCATTTGTTTGGAGGAATTTGTGGAAGGTGAAGAGGTTGCTTGGATGCATTGTGGCCATGGTTACCATGATGGTTGCATCGTTAAGTAGTTGGAAACTAATCATATTTGTCCATTGTGCCGATACGAGATGCCCAATTTGATTCACTTTTAATCCTATAATTATTTCGAGTCTTTTATTTTTAACATGCTTTTGATTTTTGTATTTTCAGAATGTAAATTATATATAAAAAATGTTGATCAAGATTACTCTCAACTGTATATCTAATTCTGTTTCTATTATTGAAATTTAGGGAGGGGAAGGAGGATATAGTCTCAACCTTCGTATCTTATTTTTGTTTAGTAGTTCAGATTATAAAATCAACACTTATACATAGCTATCCAACCCTAAAACTATTGTATACGTATTTTGGTTTATCTACTCTTTTCGTTTCTATTTTAAGCTTTAAGGTTTTCTTTTTCTATATAAAGATAATGGTTTAATTTCAACCATGATCACTCTACTTTTTCCTAGATTATATATTAATGGTCAAATTTGAGTTTGAGTCCTCATACTATGCTCAAAATTTGATCTCTTTTAATTTTTTTATATAATTTAATACCTCAACTTTTATAAAATACAAAGCCTCCTTTACATAACATGTATCTAATGTTGTTTTTTCAAATATTATAAGATAATGGTTAAATTTTAATTTTAATTTAATTAACAATGATCAAATTTCGATTTTGATTTTTAACATAATGTGGTACCTTTTGATTAGACCATATAATGGACATTAGGCAAGAAATCGCTATAAGAACATCAAGGTTAAGTCGAAAAAGTTGAATAGCATGTTGAAATGTCTCCAATCTTAATTTTTATTGAGAAGACTCGATTTTATCAACTCTTGACTAATGGGGTCATTCTTTCACAAATTCAATATATTTTGCAAAGAGATAACTTCTTTATTTGATAGAATCCTACTTAAAACCCCCTCATTTAGAAGTTCCAGTGAGCCAAACTTGATTTCAAAATCAAATTGTAGTAGCTTACTAACACATGTCCTAATTTGTAGGGGTGAGGCTTTAACGTCCCCATGCTCTAACGGGGCCGCACATTCGACAAGTGGACAGGCGGAGTAAAGTTTGTGCGTTTACGAAAGCAATCTAATCTTCCTTCCTTTTTCAGCATTCAAAGCGGCAAACTCTCTCACTTTCCTCCTTCCATTCTTGTTTCACAAACAGCCACAGCAATGCCTCCAACACATCAAAGTTCCAGCACCACCAAAGTGTCCACTTTCTTCTCAGCAACTCTGCTTCTCTGGGTGATCTCTGTTTTCTTCCAAATCCTCTTCAACAAGCGGAGGGACCTCCTTTACATCTTTGCTGGGGGTTGCTTTTACCAATTTGCCAATTGGGTCATTAGGTTTTCCGTCTCTCGTGACCCTCTCTTTGTTAACACCTCTGTTTCTCTCCTTCACTCTGCCGTTACTTCCATTTCAGGTTCCCCTTCCCTTCACTTTTGCCTTTCTGATTTCATATTTCTGACTTGGGTTTTTGTATCTTTTTTCATTCCTTGATTCTGTTGTCTATTTAGCTTTATTGTCTGCTTAGGTTTCCTTAATCATAGCAGAGATTTGGGGTTTATCTTTTTTGGCTTTTATTGTTTTTTTCTTGGGAATTTAGAAGGTCTGAAGTTAGCTATTTTGGATCCATTTTATTGAATTTGCTTTTAGGAAACATTATGTATACTATATTAGAAATTGGATATTTTGGACTTAAAGGCCTATATATATATTTTCAAAAACACTGCATTTGAGTTTTACATTTTAAGAGTTAATTTGGTGACTAACATGTAAATTCTAAATTTAAATAAATTAAAAGACACAATTTAAATTGCACAAATTGGAAATTTCAAATATATATATACACATAGGAATGTATTGCTAAGAACATCACTTCAAGCTTTGGTGGTGTTGGATAATCCGTATTGATAACAAACCAATTATATATATATATGAATTGAAGATAATCTTCATAGGCTTGTTACTAGATGAAGAGTGGTGCAGCAAGTCGACGCCGAGTAAAGAGCGTCTTAACATCTTTAATGAGTAAGCTATACTTCTTAAGGATGAAAGCAAGAGCTCCCATGTGAAGGATAACGTGCTTTAAGATAGTGTATCAACATGGTCTCTGGCTATCCATATGCACCTTTCTTCTTCTCAATCATTATGTTTCCGAGTGGTTTTGTTCCTTGATCAGGTTTCTTAAATTCTGTTTTCTATCTACTTTCTCTGCAGTGGTTTTCATTCTGCTTAATCAATGGTCCTTAACCAGTTTCAAGAGGATGTTTGAGCATAAGGAACTTGTCGAGGGTACTTGGCCGTGGGCATATCAGGCTCTTTGCTTTTCGTGTGGTTACTTCGCGTATGATCAGCAAGATATGCTGCAGTACCGACTATATAGTGGCTTTATCCCTTCCATCTTAATCCACCATCTGGTACTCCTTATTTGCTTCACCCTTGCATTGTATCGACATATAACCATCAACTATCTTATTCTCACTCTCATTTGTGAGGTATGTTTCAATTCCTTTTTGGCCAAAAAGTTGAAAGAATTATACAGGTTGCAAATGAAACATAATTTTAGTAGGACGTGTTTATAGTTCAAGATAAATAATTACACTTTTTTTAACTTATATGTAGCTTGTAGTGTTGTATGGTAGTCACTAAGATGGGAGTATGGGACAGGTCTCAAGGTGCATTGAATTATCGAATATGGAGGATGGACCTAATGAAATGTAATTTCCTCAAGTTTAAAGCTCTAAGCTATACACATTTAAGTAATTGGATTAGGGAAACGGTTAAAATTCAACGTGTGGCGGGTAGACCGATATTCATTGGTGAGGCATACATCTTGTTGTTGGATATGTCTTGTTAGGACAGCTTGAATTCGTCTCTTCATATGCATCTGAGTAACATAGGTTGCACATGAGGGATCTTTTTTCGCCCTTTCTTTTTAAAGAATTGGGATGAGGTGTGCTTCATTGTTATATTGATGTTTATGATATATGAAAACTGTAAGCGACTTAATTGGTTTTTCTCAAAATCATGTTTAGATTCGGAGAAGTTTTAATTTTTATTAATGGCAATGCTAGCAAGGTTGTTGACGTTGTTGTGGAATGCTAAAAGGTTAACCTTTTGTTCCGACGTTGCAGCTGCATTCCATCTTTCTACATGTGAGGAAACTGAGGCGGATGGCCGGTGTTCGTGATGCCGGGAGCCGAGTCGTGAAGGTTGAATGGATTCTTAATTGGATCATGTTCGTTTTCACTAGACTCGTATCACACATTCTGATTACCGGAAAGCTAATCAAAGATGCTTCCAAGTTTGAAAAGGGTATCGAATGGCCACTTGCCATGCTCGGAATGGCAGGAATGAATTTGCTTAACGCTTTTCTCGGCATCGACCTCTTCAATGCTTTCAAGAAAGAGAAGAAACCACAGCAGAATAATCCGAAACGCCACGAATGACAGAAAGACTTGGTTCAATCTTAAAGCTATCATTTTGTTTTCCATTGATTTCATACAGGAAGTTCTTTTTCAGTTCAAAATGTGGCATCACTGTAAACTTATGTACAAGAGAAAATATTACATATGTTGACTTTAACATACCCAAACCATGTTTAATGTAAATTACGATGGTAATGGATGTCTTTTACTTTTATGATAATGTAAATTACGATGGGATATCCAAATTATTATTTCTCACTTGAATATTTATTATATTTTCCTTTTTACCAACTAAATTTCCATATTTAGCGGTTTTAAATATCGAAACCAACAATGATATTCAATTTGTATTAAGATTAATGCAAATAATAAATATTGTTTTTATTGTTAAGCAAAAAAAAAAAAAAATTGAGAAATCATAACTTATTTATGAAATATAAGTTAAAGTCGAATAGTTTTTTATTAGATAAAAATAAATATTTCGTATTTAAATTAGTAAAAATAATTTAAAAGTTTAATATAAAAATATATATTTTTAAAAATATCATTTTTTATTTGCAAGAAAAACTATATTTTTTAAAGATATTTATAGAAAATTACTTTGGAACTTTACCAAATAACACAAAAAATAAATAAAATAAAATTAATTTTGTTAATCTAAATTGAAAAATTGAAAACCACAACGGTTCAAAAAATCTATAAAAAAAAATTCAATCTAACCAAATCGAACACCCTTAATTATTTTGATAATTATGTTATACAGGATTTTGTAATGTGTAATGGTGGTAGTTTATACTAAAGGTGGTATGAAGAGCTAACAGAGATGGAGGAGGGAATATTTATAGAAGGATGGATTGGAGTGAGTCTCTTCTATCATCTTTACTTTTTTTTTAGTAAACTCCAAGTTGGAGTGTATTTTAATGTGGGGTTTAGTGAGTTTGAGGAGTTGAATATATTAATGAGCTTAAATTCGATGTAAATTTTTTATGGTACCGAACCAATGTCCTCTTTGTGACATAAGGTATCTTTTTTGGTTTAATACGTTAGAGAAATGGCATCATAATTTTTAATAATAAATTTAGGAGAGTTTTTATACTTTGAGCTAATTATATTTAAAATTTGGCAAAAATATTAAAAAACTCGGGTAAATATCTCAATAATACCAAAAAAAATAAAAAATTACCGGATAGTACAGGGTTCAGGAAAATTGACCTGAAAGTACAATTTTCCCCAAAAACGCGTCCACGTCAGCGCGTTTTTGGGGGAAAACGGCCAAAAGCGCTCCCCCGGGGACACGCTTTAGGCTGACGTGGACGCGTTTTTGGGGATTCTTTCCGTGAAAATTGAAATAAGTTTTTTGGCGATGAGTCTCCGCAAAATAATTTTGAGGAGACGTTTGAACAAAACCGTGGCGGCAAACGCTTCCACGTGGACGCCGCTTATTGCTACAGATGGTCTCGGCAAAATTATTTTGAGGAGACGTTGCAGAAAAACCGTGACCAAAAACGCCCCCACGTGGACTCTCTTTTTCTACAATGGGTCTCACGACAAAATTATTTTGAGGAGACGTTTCTGAACAAACAGTGGCGAAAAACGCTCCCACGTGGACGCACTTTTGCTACAGTGCTATCCGGCAAAATTAGGCTATAAATCAGCCAAATTTCATTCTCAGTTGGCAGAAACCAAATTCAAGCAAAAGGAAAAAAAAATTGAAAATGAGTGAACGTATTAATGCTGTTATTTACTACGATGGTGAAGTGCGAGACACCGAAAATGGTGTTGTTTTCTTATCGGAGAACACAATGGATTGAGTTTTAATCGTAACGTCGATTTGGTAGAACTTCGCAAAAGAATTAGGCGTAAAATATTCGAAACAACGCCAATGAAAGTTCAGTCTATTAAGTATAGATTTTGCGCTTCGGTTGATCCGGTGAGATATGACTCATTCGACATCAAAGGTCCTCGGAGCCTTGAGGCAATGGTGGAGACTCATCTTGCCAGTGGTTCACCCTATATCGAGGTATATGTAGAATTTTCATCTCCAAGTGATCTGGCTGCGACCTCAACATCTAGTATCGTTCGAGGGGAATACACGACCCCAAGTCGACACTCTGTAAGTGGGAGGCAAAACACGAAGTGCCCGTGCGATCGTAGTATGGAAAACATAACCCCGCACGACACTCGGTTGGTGGATGGGACATGCATATCCGTCGACCGACGTCCGATGATAGAAATACGTATTGGGGGACGTCGTCAACTTCTAGTGGTTGGCAATCCACATACGATTGGAATCAGACGAAAGATGTTTAAGGAGGGATGATGTACTCCCGACGACATCCACCGCGAGGGGCCCTCGCTTGTTGCAGTTATGGAGGGTCGGACGATGAATCTGATGTGGATCCACCTCGGGAGCGGCAGGCCCGACGGTGCGTGGTTGGATTATTTTCTCGACCGGAGCCCGCTCCAATTGTACTGAAGACGTTGAGGCGGTTGAGGCGAAGAAGAAGAAGATCCGCTATTCGGGCATACTCACCTCCAAAGCAGACATGCATAATGTCGATCTATCTCAAGATGATGCATTGGAGTTTCTGAACTACCACACCGGGGCGTGACCGCATAAATTCTTCGTTGGATTCGGACGAATTAGAAGTTGGTAACCGTGTTTCCAACAAGAATACTTTTCTTGGTGCATTGAAACAAGATGCGATCGTGAACGGGGTTAACTACACTATGGTTAGATCAAACCTCGATAGGTACGAGGCGAAGTGTGCGATGCAAGACGGCACATGTTCATGGAAAATCATGGCGTCGTTGAGGAAAAGGACAGGGGTTGTGGGAGGTGAAAAAGTACAAAGGTCCGCATACATGTCTTGCCGGGTGCAGTACCACTACGTGTCAATGATTTCGAATAACACTAATATTATGTAATGTTGCATTATTTAACGTACTTCGTTGACAGGTGTAACACAAGATCATCCGAGGATGGATTCAGACATGTTGGCTGATTTAATAATCCCGACGGTGAAGGCCGATCCCAAAACTACAGTGCGGCCTTAATTGGCAATATTCGTAGCCAAATGGGGTACACGCCTCTTACAGAAGGCTTGATAGCCAAGCGGCATATGCTGGAAAAGTTGCACGGTCGATGGGACGCTTCATATAATGAAGTGTGGCAGTGGTGTCAGGTGTTGGAGACGTATGTCCCAGGCAGCACAACGGACCTTGAAACGGAACCGGCGTACTACAACGATCGTCTGCTCCGTGGATGCGCAGTGTTCAAGCGCTTGTTCTGGACATTTAAGCAATGCCGAGATGCTTTTACATACTGCAAGCCATTGGTACAAATTGACGGTACCTTCATGTATGGTAGATATACGCGGGCTATTGCTAGTCAGTGGCACAAGAGGCTACGTGGAGAATCCTTCCGATTGCGTTCGCAATAACACCAGGAGTCACCGATGATCGGACTTCTTCCTATCTATAGGTTAAGGAGGCATGTCCGCCTCAACCCGACATATGCGTTATATCGGATCGGGGCCCGGAATACTTGCGGCAATAGAATGACAGGGAAGCATGTGGCATCGCACACACCATCGATATTGCCTGAGGCATGTTTCATCCAACTACTATGGGCAACACCGATCTAAAAGACAGAAACGGCAAGTGACCGATATGGGTATGAAATATCTATTAATATAATTTCTTTTGAAATTTTCAATTTATTCGCAATTGAATAGTGGTATGTAATATTCGCTATCAACGATATTGGCGTGGTAATGCGAGATCAATAAAGACCGCTTTCGTGGATATGTTGGCGGTTTTATGCGCAGATAACGCCAAAAAGCGCAGAGTACTGTGCAATATTCCTTTTGAACAGTGGACACAAGCATATGACGGCGGCCTACGATATGGTCATATGACCACAAACCGGCCGAATGCATAAATTACGTGCTAAAGGAACCCATCATCCGCCGACATTCAGCAGCTTTGCGGGAGACATATTTTCGCTTTAGCGGCACTATTTCCGAAGAGAGCGTTGAGTTATCGAGGCGGTATGCAAGGAGGCCATGTATGGAGCCCGAAGGTCTTGCAAGAAATTAACCGTGGGAAGGCACGGGCGAACACCATGCACACAAGGTGTGTCACGACCGCGACGACCTTATGGTTTCGTGTCACGGAGTTTGACAGACCGAACCAAGGTATTGTTGGCGGGCATTATCGTGTACACTTGACAAATAGGACATGCGATCGTGGATATTTGATGCACTTCGTTACCCATGTGCTCATGTACTTGCGGCTTGTCATAATCTTCGTCTTGACCCCATGAGCTATGTCGACGAAGTCTACAAATTAGAAAACATGTACAACGTGTGGAGACACGTATTCCCACCAGTCCCAGATGAACGTAAGTGGCCACCGGTATCGCTTGCACCATATAAGTTGTTGCCGGATAGAGAATTGAGGCGCAAACCAAAAGGTCGACCTTCCTCGACTAGAATACGCAACAATATGGATATCCGAGAACCGACCAACCAAAGTAGGCGGTGCGGGTGGTGTAGGAACCCGGGCCATACATCTCGCTCGTGTCCAAATCGGACTAGTTGACCGTGTTCTTAGCTTGTTTGTCTCTTGCTGGCTATGTAATTTCTGTTTTTTTGGAGGAAAACGGTGAACTTTTGTACAATAACTCAAATTTATTAAATATAAGATAATTCAATTGCAAAAATGAAAATTAAACCATTTCTATTTTATCAAAGATATTAAAACTATAGTAAAAAAATTAAATTACAAAAGAAAGAACATTAAACTCAATTTTATTAAATATAAAAAAATTTATATTGCAAAAACTAAATTATCAATGAAAACTTCTTATTTATTAAATATACTACAACTAAATTAAAAACAAATAAAAATAAAGAAAACTTCTTATTTATTAAATATATTAAAACTAAATTACAATAAAAATAAAAAATAAAAAACAATTTCTTATTCTATTACATATATTAAAATTAAATTACAATAAAAACTTAAACAATTTCGATTTTATTAAAGATATTAAAATTAAATTACAATAAAAAATTTGATCGTTGGGCCTAAAGCGCGTCCCCGGGAGCGCTTTTTTACGTCGTCAAAACGCGTCCTCGTGGAAGCGTTTTTGTTGGCGTACAAAGGCGCCCCCAGGACGCGCTTAGGTTGCTTTCCCAAAAACGCTCTGACGTGGACGCGTTTTTGGAGAAAATTGCACTTTCCGGTTAATTTTCCTGAACCCTGTACTATCCGGTAATTTTTTATTTTTTTGGGTATTATTGAGATATTTGCCCAAAAAAACTCCCTACTTGTGTTTTTTTTCTTGGTTATAAATTACGTCAAAAAGTACAGCCATAAACTAATTTTCCATTTTCAACTAAGAGCCTTGTTTTTGCTGTTCTACAAACAGCTGCTGTTTTTGGAACTTCCTTTTTTCATTATTCTATAACTCTGCCCTGAAAAATAGGCGTTAACGTCACTTCTGATTCAGGTTGACACGTTTCTAAGCCGACGACCCCACAGTTAACCCCTCAATTAGAACTTAGAGCTTGGGTTCTTTTCATCTCCATCACCGTCACAGTCATTGTCTGAGCTTTTGATTCTGTGGGAAGGATAAAAACCAATGGAGAAATCGATGTTTATTGGAAATCTCCATCATTCTCTTTCTTCTGCTTCTCAAAGACACGTAACTTACAGGTTTGTTCTTTCTTTCTTTCTTTCCTTTTGTGGGCCTGAATTTTGATTGCTTCTTTTTGTTGAATTGGATGTTAAAAATTTTGGTTTTTGATTTCTGTGTTTTGTTTGTTATGTGATAACTCTTTCTGGGTTTGTTGTTTTTTTGCTGATTTATGGAGGAACTTGACTGTGTTAACTGTGTCTAACTGTGTTAATTTGTGTAAAGTTTTATGTTTTTAGCTTTGTTTCCATTGATTGTAGAGTAAGGGACTGGTTTAGATTAACCAAGAGTTAATTATTAGCTGTTAATTGGAGTTTGATAAGAGTAGTTATTGGGACCACTTGCTGTGACAACGGTGATATATATACACACATTTATTATCTTCAAAGATCACATAAAAAGTACCTACCTTGTTTTACAATGCTTGTTAACCTGAGTAAAATTGGCTTAGTCACTATGATTTCTGCGCAAAACCAGTTGTTTAACTTTCACCACGGTCAATGCCTATGTTACTTGGTTGGGTGAGTTTCTAATACGAGTATTTGTCCGACAGGAGCAAGTTCAGTTTTCCTTTTACTAATTTTTTCTGTGTATTTGAATGATCATATCCACTCATGTTTGAATATGTGTCCGAGTCGGAGCAACATAGGTCGGTCAATGAGAATGTTGCAGCAGTAGCAGAATACTTGATCACTGTCAAAATATTTGGATTGGGGAGCCTGGGATTCGGAATTAGCTAACTTTTGTGTGATTTTCTTTTCTTGGGATAATATTCTGGTTGTTAATGGCCGATGATATTCACCATAAAACTGTTTATCTTACAGGTATATTAGGATGTTCAAGAACTGATTATCTATGTTGTTTTGCATTTATGATAACTTCAAATTCTTCAGATACTCTAGTTTGCTTCATAGTCAGTACATATGTAGTTATGAAACGTTTATGGTAACTTTGAATTCTTCAGATTCTCTAGCATGCTTGATAGTTTATAGATATGTGGTAATGAAACATCTGAGGATTCGATTTTTCATCGGTTGCTGAGCTGTAATTTGATTTCTCTACCTTTGGCATTTACTGAAAGTTCTTAATTTTCTATATTTGGTCGGTTACTAAGGCAGGCGATAAACTCCAATGTGATTGTTGTTATTGTGTTTACTTTTAGTTGGTTGTCGTCCATTTGTGCATCTCAAAGTGGAAACCAAAGTTAGAGTTTGTTTCTTTCTTTATGGTTTTTCGATGCTCCATGTATTACAAACTACGATACCTTACTCGGTGAACGTCCTGATGTTGTAGTATAGGCATCAGATTATACTTGGATTTTTTTTTTTCTTAACATTGTACACCTGAAGATAAAATGGTGGAAACCATTCTTTTTGCAGTTGTGGTTCTTGTGGGTATGAGCTAAACCTAAGTTCGTCTAGTCGAAACACCGCAACAATTGGCTCTAAATACGGAAAATCAATAAAGAGAGGGATTATATCATTCTTTAGTATAGATGAGTGCAGATTTACGCAAGTTGATGAGTTCCGATGGGGTCCTTACTTTTCGAAGCATTCCTGGGGTTTGTTCCGCCGTAGAACCAAACTTCTTTGCCGCAAGTGTGGCAACTATATTGGAAATGCTTATGATGATAGAACTTCCGATCACCCTCTTGTATTAGATGGATCGGATTCATTGTCCAGTAATGAAGCTTCTACTCGTAGAAAATTTGATGTTCGAATCCGAGCCCTACAACCTTCATTTGCCGAAGAACTCGGCACTCCACATTCTATGTGATTCTACTAGAATGCTGTCTTCATCATTCTTGTAATTGCATTATCTACGTGAAGCGTTTTCTTGTCGGATTGTTATTTTCTATAGTGTTTGAGTCCCCCAGGGGCGAAGCCAGGACAATTTTTTAGGGGCGGATGAAATTTTAATTTTTTTATAGTTTATATCTTTCTAATTTGTAAAGAATTAAATCGAATTTTTATAATTTTAGGGGGGCCAAAGTGCAATTTTACCTTTACTAATTTAAAATTTTAAAAAAATATTCAAGGGCCTAAATAGTAATTTTACCTTTTAGGGGGGGCCGGGGCCCATGCCAGCCCCCCTGGCTTCGCCCCTGGTCCCCCCGTTCTCCGTTTTCTTTGTCCCGAAGACTCGGGATCTTATAATGGTACGTGTCTGATATGAATATAGTAGCAAGGATAGATATGAGATTTGAAGTATTTAAATCAAACATAAAATATAGTCTTCTCAAGGTACAAACAAAATTTTTATAAATGTAAATTTTGACTTATGAGATTTAATATTTCTACCGGTTTTGGTACATATCGATACTGGTCTGTTTCGGTCTGTCATTTCGAAATTATTGCTATTTAAAAAGAATATTTGATATGTATATAAAAAAGTATTTATAAATATCAAATAATAAAATTAAATAAATCTCAAATATAAAATACTCATAAAGAATAAAGTTTTGGTTGAAGTGATAAAGAAAAGATTTTAAAAATATTAGAGGTATAAGTTTAAATTTCACCGTATGTAAATTTTAATATAAAAAAATCCATCAATTGTATAAAATATTTTTTAATATGCTTTGCAAATTATTTCATAAATTAAATAATAAATTATCTCATACTATGTATAAAACAATTCATAATTTAATAAATTTAAAATAAATAATAAATTTTAATTTTAAAATTAATTTTTTTAGTACGAGTTTATACATCATATTCTGGTAAAATTGATACCGACCGGAATTTATACCGGAATAAATAATAAGAGGTATCATCTGCAAGTATTATTGTGAGTTGTAGTTTATTGAACTTTAAGCCGAAAGCACTATCCGATGACACAAATTGGTATAGTGGAGTAGTGGACAAAGCTTTTGCGTCCCTTTTCTATACAACAAAGCATAACAACAAAAAAGGAACTCTTTATTCTTTGGTCCTCTTTGTTAGAGTCCTTATCCAGTCCCTCTTCATCACCTTGGCTCCCTCTACCTTGCTGCCAATGTGGCACACTTTTGGCTTGCTGGACCTCTTCCACTTTTGATGAGTTGGAACAAGTGGCCTATCCGCTTTCGCCACCTAAGCAAACCGCGTGGTTTGACCTGTTCTACCACACTTTTATTGGCCTCCCTTTGATTCTGGGTCATAATGGGGATCCAAGACTTGGTGCAGTGCTCAAGTGAGACCTTTGTAACTTCGCCTGTTTCCCATGAACCAACACCGTCCTCTTCAAACTTGATTGAGATAAAGGAGTCTGCCAAAGTAAATTTTGGAGCATGAAACCGGAATTTAGCCTAAATTTCATGCACTCACCTTTAAGAACCGACATGTAACAAGTTTGGAGTCTGAATTCCGACATCTATGTCGTGATGTCAAACTCGGGATTTAGCTTAATTGATTCATACAGGTCTTAAATCCCTAAAAATCTAAAATTATATAGAAGGAAAGCAATCTTTACCTGAGTTTTATATGCTGAAAACATTATTTAGCAAAAAATGACATGAAAAAAAGGCCCCGTAGTGGATTGAGAGTAGAAAAATTGTATGATCTTTCTTGTCTTTATGATTTTTGATACGAATGAAGTGCATGGTCCAACAACTAAATGGTAAATGTACCTGCTTGAACTATGTTGAAATAGGAAAAAGTACCTGCTTGAGGGGTTGAAGCAGCATCATCAGGATCATAAGAAGTTTTGGAATGCTTGAACTGAAGACGATTGAGAAGAAAGGTAAAAGCAAAGAAGTTGGGAGAATTGATGTGAGAAACAGGTTGAACAAATCTATGGGTGGCAGTGCTAGTGGTTGAAGCTAAGATAAGAAGCCTCTCATTTAAGCACAAAGGGCATACCCCAACACCTTCTTTGGAATGGAAATAAGAGCAGGAACTGTCTTTCATTATCATTTGGGGTCAAAGAGAGGGAATTTTAACTCTTTCAAGAGAGAAACTGATCAATAGCCTTTTCTTGTGTGTAGAATGTAAGTAAGAATGTCCTATATGATGCAAAAAACATAGTCGGTGTATATGTGAAAAATGTACCGAGCATAATCTATTAATATATTAAATTTAGGTTAAATTACGTAGTTGGTAACCCAACTTTTAAAACGGATTTTATTTTGGAAATTCTTACAATTTGTTCATCTAATTTTTAGAACGCTTTTATTTTAATCACTCAGGCATTATATCTCTAATGGCGGTTAACTGTGCACACCACATCATGTTTAATAATTTCATTTTAATCACCCAATTTTTAGGTTGCTTTCATTTTGGTCACATAAAAAATATTTTTTTAAGGTATTGATTGGGGTAAAAAAAATTAAAGATTAAAGTGAAAAAGCGGTAAAAATAAAATAATACATAAAAATTGTTAATTGGTACTTGTTTTTCTCATTGTCGAAAAATTTAATTTTTTTAATATTGAAAATTTAAGTTTCAAAACATCAAAATAAATTGAATAAATTGTAGAAAATTTTGTATCCATTAATAATTTCAAACAATTTGTTATTATAATATTAAAATTAATTCATTTAGCCAACAACCTCTTACCCTAATGGCAAGAGCATTATATTGTTAGTATAAGATATTTGGTTCAATTCCAAGCCACAACCCATTCTCCTCCCCTAGTTATAAAAAAATAATAATTTAATCTTCTTTTAAATTTTAAAATTTTATTTTATGTTTCCAAATTATCCTTAACAAAATCAACTCAAATAACTTATATTTAATAATTATCTATGAAATTTAATTTTTTTTAATTATATAATCTCGGATCTTCCATACTAATGTAAAAGTATAGGAAAAGATACTTGCAATTAATTAAATTAATTGCTTATTCTACATTTGGGTAAAGATATGATAAAAGAAAATTATGAGTTTCGTTTGGAATGGAAGATAAAATTAATTAATTTTAAGAATTTTTCTTTACTTTTAGCTTAGCATGGATGATTCAAAATCATATAATCAAAAAGAATTTGTGTTTGGTGGAAAACTATTAAAGACAATATTTTTCATTGATACTTTTTTAAAATAATTTCAAAACATCAAAATAAATTAAATAAATTATTATTTTAAACCAAAATTAAATAAATTGTTACTATAATTTTGAATCTTAATATTTAAAATTGTATATTTCAAAACCCAAATTTAGAATTTTCAGCAATGGGATAAACAAGTACAATTTGACAAATTTTTTTTGTATTATTTTAGTTTGTACTATTTTTCACTCTAATCCTTGATTTCTTTTACCCCAATCAATACTCTAAAAAGATATTTTATGAGTGACCAAAATGAAAGCGATCTAAAAGTTGGGTGACCAAAATGAAAGCGCAAATATGATGTGACATTTACAGTTAACCACTGTTAGAAATTTAATGCTTGGGTGACTAAAATGAAAGCACCCTGAAAGTTGGGTGACCAAATTGCAAGGATTTTATTTTAGGTGACCAAAATAAAAACGCTCTAAAAATTGAGTGACCAACTAGGAAGTTTACCCTTAAATTTATATGCCAATAACCTCTTAGCCTAATGGTAAGAGCATTATGTTGTAGTTATGAAAGCACAGAATTAATCCCAAACAACCCTATTCTCCATCATTAATTTTCAATATATATATATATTAAATTTATATAAATATTTTTAGGTCAAAATATGCTATAAATATTTGTAATTTTCAAAAATTAGAAATTTAGTCTCTGTACTTTTATTTCATGGAATTTAGTCCCTCTACTTTCAGATTTTAAAATTTAGATTTCAAAATATGCTATGATATTCGTAGTCATGTACAAAAAAAATGACAATCTAATAGACTTGAATTTATCAAGAAACTTTAAAAGTGTTTGTAATTCTTAAAAATTTACGTCAACATTTTAATAAGAAAAAAGTATTTAGACTAAGTAATGATATTAAAAAAGGTGGAGTACCAAATTATGTCAAAAACTAAAGTATAAAAATTAAATTTCAAAATTGAGTATAGTACAAGGACAAAATTTGAAAATTGACCATTGTTATATAATCTCAAAAAAAGAGGTAAAAGGCTATGTATTTAGACACATTTACATCAACATTTTAATTAGAATCAAATATTTAGACTAATAATGACATCACAAAAATTTATGTATCAAATTATGTCAAATATTACAACATAGAGATCAAATATCAAATTTGAGCATAAAATATAAGGACCAAAATTAAAATTTGACCATTAGTATATCTCAAAAAAGAAGTAAAAGGTTGTGTATTTGGACATGTGTATGTCAACATTTTAATTCGAATAAAGTATCTAGACTACCTATGATATTATAAAAGTAAAAGTACCAAATGTCAAAAATAAAATTTAAAATTTCAGCAACTAAAATTGGACCATTCTTTTTAAAATTAAAATTGGCTTAATTGATTATTATTATTATTATTATTATTATTATTATTATTATTATTATTATTATTATTATTATTATTATTATTATTATTATTTTTTATAATGGCTTAATTGATTATTTAAGTAAAAATATTAAAATTTAAAAAAACTAATTTTTAAATTTAAAATTCATAAAGAAAATTGGAAACTTGTAAATAATTATAAATGTTATAAAAGTTTTTAGAAAAATATTATAATTTTTTTTATAAAAATATAGAAAAAAAATTATTGAAACATCATTAATATTATAAAATAGTATAAAATTTTAGAAATTATTAAAAATTAAGAAAACTACAAATAAGTTAGAGAAAAATATCAAAATAGAAAAAATAATAGAAGTTTATAAAATAAAATAAAAAAAAATTTAGATGTTAATTAAGCTAGTAAAAAGCAAGAAGACTTTTAATGGTACAAGACAAGATCTGGAGAAGCAAAGTCTTGATTGATCAAAGTTTCTCTGGTATATAATGATGAACATTTGATTAGATAAATCTAAAGATAATGTCAAACTTAATTTATTGATAATGGAAGAGTTAGAAATGTGGCTTAATGATCCAATTCCAATCTCCTCTTATGGATTATGATACGCATATAAAAAAATATATCATAGCTGAGCAATTCGACTGAAGATAGTTGAAGACCACTTTAATGATAATTGAAGTCTACATCGTTCATAATTCATACTCTGATGATCAACAAGTAAATATGATAATACTTTTGTCCATTAAGGGACTGTTCTTCAGTCTTCTATTATGCACGTTACTGTACGAAGATTGTTTTTATTAGCCTTAAATCATTGCTTTTATAGTGTGACTTAATTGTGAAATCCTTATTTGGGTAGGTTAAGTCTAAATTGTGTTCGATTTTTCTATTATTTTTTTATTATTTATTTATGTGATAAAAAGTGTCTCTACTTCAATTGTCGTACTTGACCATCAGTTTCAAATTGTCCATTAATATCAGAGCCACACAAAATATTTGGTGAGATCTTATATCTAGTAGTCATGTAGGTAGGTATGAAGGAAGGCTATTCAACTATATGTCCATCACTCTTGGATGAATCTAATCATATTCGTTTGAAAGCTTAAATGAGGGGTTTCATTAATCTATTGAGGGGAGAACATGGAGATCAATTGGGGTTTCATTAATCTATTGAGGGGAGAACATGGAGATCAATTCTAATTCGATGAAACCTCCTTAGACTAAAACAAATGGTGTACATATCCCAAAGGCTGAAACTACTTAGGCCTCAAAAGCAATGTTTTTAAAACTAGATCGATGATCAAATCAATCAGACCACCGATATCCGATTCAATTGGTCTGATAACTGATCCGACCATTTTAGTGTTTAATAATATAAAATAATAATTATTAAAAAAATACTAAATCAGCCCATCTATTTTAGGCCCATAGGTCATAACCAAAATAAAATAAGAAAACCTGAAAATATCTATCATTAACTCTTTTCAATTTACCATTTGTCCTCTGCTGCCAAAGGTCAAAGCCATCTTTCTGACTTTCTCATTTTTCAGCAAGGATGGCGGCGAAAGAAGTAGATGGGCTTTTTTTTATAAAAATAACCTTAAAAAATAATTAATTATTTAAATAATTTATTTTTTAATCACATATGAAAATAACCTAAAATCTACAATAAAAATTAGTGGAAACAAAGTGTTTGGCGCCACCAACATGTCACGTCAGTAATTTACATTAAAAAATTAATTTTTTGGTGGAGCCATGTAGAATGGCGTCACTTGTATAAATACTAAAAAAAGACTGTGATTTTTGAAAGTATAAGGGGGACTTTAACAATTTTACCTTTTATTGGTGGAGCCAAATAAATTGACGCCACCAGATTTCAAGAAATTACCTCCTGACACCCTATTTCCCTATTAAAACAGTTAAAGGGCAATTTTTTATTATTTTTTTCCTTCACGTCAATTTTTTTGAATTGTCCTTTTACTTTTTTTCTTTCTTTTTAAGTTTTTATTTATTTATTTTTTTAAAGTTTTTTTATTTGTCCTTATTTATTTTATTTATATATTTGTTTATTATTGTTTTTAAAAAAACTTGAAATGTATATTTGAAATGTATTATGATATATTTTTTAAAATTTTAAATATTATTTTTAAAATTTTAAATATATTTTTTAATAATATAAAACATTTAAATATTTTAAAGATTTGACCTTTCAAATTTATTATTAGTTTTATAATATTTTAAATGTATATTTTAAATATTTTTTAAAATTTTACATATAATTTTTTAAATTGTGATTTTTAATTATTTTTAAAGATATTCAAACCTTTTTTAAATTCTATTTAAAATTTTAAAAAATAATATTTTATTTAAAAAAGTGAAATTTGAATTAATTAGAAAAAAATAAAAAAATATTTGTTAAAAAAGGATTTATTTGTTAAAAAAATATGACTTTATTTAAAATATATATATTAAAAAAGTAAAAATTTAAATTAAAAAATTAAAAAATATATTATAACTGGTCACATCGTGTCAGTGATATCAGCGATGTGACCAGTCATTAACCTAATTATTAATTAAAAAAAAGATGAATGTTATATATGGTGGGGTTTGGTCCCCTTCAGAAGGAAGGAAGAAAAGAGAAAAAAAAAAGTAAGTTATTTATAATTTTTATTTTGTATTTTTATATTTTATAGTTATTGTAATATAATAATTAATTATATTATATTTATGTTTTTTTTTATATTATGCAGATATCAAAATATCTTTTGGAGCAAATACGGATCACACTTCATCGAGGATCAACGAAACAGTAAAATTAATTCTAAATTAAATAAAAAAATCGTTTTATTTTCTCGTTTTTTCTTGCTAAGCGCTACTTTGCTCAACGTGTTTTGATTGCATGAAACTGATCTCTATTTGGTTGTTATTATTCCTTTTTAACTCTTTTCTTGCATGAAATTAATCTCTACGTGTTAGTTATAATTTTTTTTTATTTAGTACACATTCATAAATTTATATATTATTTTTTTAATATGACGACCTTTCTGCTTAATTTTATTGTTTACTGTATTTGGTTCCATTTGTGGGGTACAAAAAAGTTATATTTGTCTTTAATGAGTGAATTTTTTATTTTTAAAAAACTTCTCGTATGTAAGATAAAATTTTGAGTTTGAATATTCCTAGTTTATATTATATGTAAAACTCTATATATTATTATAGATATCAATTCAATAAATATAAGTCTTTTTTTATTTTTATATTTACCCATACCACCTATAGTTTTTTAGGACATAATTTTTTTTATATATTTTTTGTAGTTATATAGTTGCCTTTAGTTTTAATGCTTAACTATGATTAGGACATAATAATCACATTTGATTTCTACGTGTTATTATTAATATTTTATGACAAATCTTCATTCTATTATTAATATTTTATTAATTATTTAATTTAACTTAAATAAAAAATACTTAGAATGGCTATGTTGGTATAGTATAAGTGTGATGTTTTTGTTTTCTCAACCTTTCAATTTTACTCATCAATATATAATTTTATGTTTAAATTATATAGATAATTAATTTATCATATTTTTATAAAAAATTTACCATACAAGATGGGTATCGGGTTTTGATGTCACGTTTTCATTTTCCCAAGTACGATCCGGACGAGCGGATCATGCCATACTTACAGTTGGTGGGATTTGGGGACATTGCATTGATCCGAAGGTTTGACCTGAGGGCGAACTTAATATCTGCCTTGGTTGAGCGGTGGTGTACGGAGACCCACACCTTCATTATGCCGTGCAGGGAGTGCACTATCACATTGGAAGACGTCGCTATGCAACTTGAGTTACGAGTTGACGGTGCTATGGTCACAGGTCGAAGCAAAGTGTTGGAACCTTCAGTATTATGCCACAGATTGCTTGGACGGTCCCTTAGTGATGGGGAACAGAATTTCACATGCTTGACATTGTCATGGTTGAGAGCAAATTTTAAGGAGTTATCGAGCACTGCCACTGAGCACGAGGTGATGTGTGTTGCTCGAACCTATATTATGCAGCTGATCGGGGGGTACTTATGCCGAACAACACGTCTAATAGGGTCCACTTAAAGTACTTGCCTCTATTGGAGGATTTCTCTGCGTCAGAGGTTACACTGGTGAGGATCGACAGTGTTGGCCGTATTGTACTATGAGCTTTGCCGAGCAACAAAACATGGGGTTTGTAACATTGCTGGTTGTCTAGGTCTGGTGCAGTCTTGTGCTTTATACAGGATGTCGTTTCTAGCGGCTGTTAGGCACCAACCATATTCGTGGCCACTTATAAATAGGTAAAAACAAAATTATACTTAACATTTAATGACTCATAAGTGTGGATAATATTTTCCAAAGTTTAACTGCTAACGTGTTTGTTTCGATTTCAGAAGGGCCACGTCTTTGGGAATTGGTGCGAGCCAAACATTAATCATTTACCGCCAAATGATAGAGGCGTACGCCGGAGAGAAAGTAATATATATTAATATGGTTTAAGGAACGTTGATTTAACTTATCCACTTGCAGTATATGATGTGACTTGACTCATTATGTTATATTGTGCAGTTCTTGTGGATGTCGTATTCTGCACTGAACATTGCAACCCTTATTCCTTAGTGGGTTCACGCTGAAGCCCATATGTGGTGCATTAACACGCCGGTGCTCAACTTCTTAACCGTTGAGTGGTACAACGGTGATCGAGTTATGCAACAATTTGGGTGTAGGCAATTTGTGCTGGTCAAGCCACAACAATTTGCTAATGTCCACAGTAAGACCATGAGGGGGAAACATACAACAGATTAGAGCGTGGAACATCAATGTTATGTAACACTATGGAATGCTCGGTACGACAGGTGGCCTGAGATGCACTCCTGCATTTTTTACTTCAGTCCCTCAACTGAATCCATGCAGTGGTACATGACTCGATGGCGCGTTTATTTATATGGTGTACAACTTATGATAATACCGAGTCACGGCTACAGACGTGGAAATCAACCTATGAGGGAGCTAGAGGATCAACATATGGCGGAGCCCGACTCGGAAAACCAACCTTTAAACACATCGGACCAATGGGTTGACGCTTTTTGTGATGAGTCGCAGAGTAGTTCATATCACCCGGACATGGGCGGTTCAAGTTCATATCACCTGGACATGGGCGATTCGAGTTCATATCACCCGGACATAGGCGGTTCGAGTTCATTTTACCCAGAGCAACCACCGATATCATTTGATATGTTTGGTAATAACATGTACTCCACCCCGCCTCAGGCCATGCTCGATCCAACTACCGATCCTCCTGATGTGTACAGTACACCCAACGTCCACCTCGTCAACGAAGGCCCGTAAACCGCTATACATCAAACGTCGATACCGCTCCCGGTTCTTTCCAGTTTTGAGTTATGTAAATTTCAAGTGTTATGTAATATTTGTTGTATTGGTTTAGGATTCCACAACTTATATATTAGTCTTTTTTTGTATAATTTATAATATCTTTTAAAGTATTAAAAGTTGTAACTGTTAATTTTAAATAAAAGCTTGACACTAAATAATACAAACTTTATTTCTAAAAGATCATAAAATGCAAATATCAGGTACAACATTTAATTTGTTTCAGACCGTGAAGATTGACCAGTATAAACGTTTCCATGGGGACATGTAATGACCCGATAGTCATGAGTATCGGAAAGTGTACTTTCGGGTCTCCGTTTTTGCAAAACGAATTCATAAATATTTATTAAAAATATTTTCGAAGTTAGTTGTGTGGTTAATTGGGATTTGGTTAGGTGAATTAGCTTGAATTATGGGTAATTAGGTGTAAGGATTAAATTGAATAAAGGGTAAAAGTTTAGTGATAGATTAAAGAAAAAGTAAAGGGACTAATTAAGCAATTAAACCTATAATTTACAAGTGTTTGGTAATGTTAGTGACATGTGTAATATTTATATACATATATTTATAATAATTGTATATTTACTTATTATTTAAGTAAGTATTATTATATTATTATATTATATTATTATCATAAAACATAACATAAATAAATAAAAGAAATGAAATAAAAAGAAAAGAAAGAAACGAAACAGAGAAAGAATAGAAAGAAAGGAAAAAGAGAGAAAAAGGAGAAAGTCAAGCTCAAATTGGTTAGTCAATTTAGTCCATTTTCTTATAATTTTTATGTTTTTAGAATCTTAGTATTAAATACTGCTTAACCTATGTTGAAATTTTGGAAAATATTGAATTTTTAGATGTTGTTCATGTTGAATAATTTAAGTAATAGGGACTAAATTGATAGAATTTAAGGTTAGAATTGGGAAAGGGATTGAATTGTAAAATAAATTATAAGTTTTGAGTAATAGAGGCTAAATTGAAAATTTTCAAAATTTAGAGACTTAAGTGAAATTAGAGAGTTGAATTTAGTCTAAAGTAGAAATTGAATGAAAATATGGAATTAGTTTTGAAGAAATAAAGTTAGTCTCGATTTAGGGACTAAATTGGAATTTAGGTAAAAGTTGAATAAAAATTGAAATATTTGATTTTTAGTTGTTTCAATTTTCGTAGCTAACGTTGTGCCGGAAACCTCGACAAGGAAGGGAAAAGAAAAAGTCAACGAGGAGTAGCTCATAAATTATTGTTTGTATTTCTATAATCCGAATTTAATAATTAAAATTATTGTACTTTGATTTCTTGTATATGATAAGTATGGAAGGTGAGAATTATTGTGTTTACAATTGAGATGGATTGATTTGGTGTGTGATGAAATTGATATGAATATGTGATTATTGTGGAAATTGAACATTGGATATTGTTATACTTGAAAAGTAAATTGAAACCCTATTAACTATATCGGGTTGAGTCGGATATAGTTGGCATGCCATAGGATTGAAAGAGTTCAGGGATACTTCGACTTCGAGTCAATGATACATTGGGTGTCAATTTATTACTTCGGATAAATTCGATGAGATATTGGGTACCAATTTACTTCGGTTTAGCTGATGAGACATTAGGTGTCAATCTATTATTCGATGAGGCACTAGGTGCCAAACTGGTGTGTTTTGGTTGGATCCGTGTATCCGTCCGAGTCCGAGTCATGTTAATAGGGGTTATTGAAATAAACAGTGTTATGATTGATATTGAATGGTGAAATGAGATATGGATAGAGACACATGAATCGAGTATTTGTGAACTGAAAATAAATTATCAATATTATGGTTCAAGTAATATGTGTTGATATTGTGAAAAGCTATATGGGATATCAATTGATAAGAATTGAATGAATTATAAATGTTTTGTCTATAAATTGATTAGTCGTATGATTAAGGTTTTGTATGATTTAATGTATAAATTTATTTATTTTACTTTAAATTATTCGGATTATATAAATACCACTGAGTTTATACTCACCATACGGTTGTTTTTTGTACGCAGGTTAGATAAAGTCTGATTTCCGATTCAGCATCCATCTGAGATCCCGAACTCAAACGTGGTGAAGTATATTTCTTTTTGGAAATGGCATGTACCTAGGATGTATTATGTTTGTCATTTTGGGAAATGGTTGTAAATGATGTTAAAATTTGAAATTGGTTGGTTATAGATATGAACATATGTGTTATGTTAAGGCTATAAAATGGTATGTTTTGGTTGATGTATGAATGAACATGACATAGGCAAATTTGAGTTGAAATTGGAATGAATTTAGAATTGGCTTGAATGGTGTTTATTTGAATTGTTTTGGATATTATATGTGAAGAACTTATGAGGATAGATTGTTTAGGTCATTAGGTTGATTATTTTGACATGTTTTATATGTATTTGAATGTGATTTAGATTGGTTGAATAAATGGTTTTTGAGTTGCTTGGTGTTCAAGATTGCAGGGTATGGTAAACTTGATGATTAAGGCTCATTTTAAGTCCACACGGCCAGACACACGGGCGTGTGACTGGACCGTGTGAGACACACAGCTAACACACGGGTGTGTAATTTGGCCGTGTGTCCCCTGCAACCTTAGAATTTCAAAACAGAATGCCCAGGTAATTTCAAAAGGGCAGAGACACGGGCGTGTGTCTCAGCCGTGTGTGCCACACAGCCTAGCACATGGGCATGTGGCTGGCCGTGTGATCTAAGTCAGAGAGTTACACGGGGTCAGACACGGCCTGCGGCACGAGCATGTCTTATGGTCACACGGGCGTGTCCCTTGACCACACGGGCGTGTGTGCCTTGTATCTAGGAAAATTTTTGAAATTTCACGAAAAAATTCTGGAGTACCTGATTTAGTCTCGATTTATTTCTAACATATATTTTGGGCCTCGAGGGCTCAAAAGAGGGACAATATAATTAAGTTATGATGTAAATGCTAGATGATTAGGAAATATTTGTATTTGATCTGAAAAGTCTGGTAATGTTCTGTAACCCTGTTTCGGCGACAGATAAAGGTTAGGAGGTGTTACAATTAATGGTATCATATCTTTGCAGGTTTAGTTGATTCTCAAACTAAATCGAGCTCGGAATTGAGTCTAGAGGTACATGCCATAATTAAGTCGAATTGAGTCGGGATTTGGATGCTGATATATATATATATATATATATATATATATATATTGTTTGTTTTTGTTTTATAGTTGAACATGTCGGATGACTATATTGATGATATTGATCGAGAAATGTATACTGGAGATGAAGAGTCTCGTGAATTAGATGAAATTGAATCGGTAACACCGAGTGTTAACCCAGTGGGAAATCAACCTCCTAATGTTGAACGAGGTAATGTTAGAGAAAGGGATAATTCACAATTACTTAGAGTTATTGATGACGCTCTTCAATGAGTAGCAGAAACTGCAACTACTACAACATCTAGCCCTACTGTCCGTCGAGCCCCAATTAAAGAATTATGTAAGTATGGTGCAACTGAATTTTTGGGTTTAAAAGGAGTTGATCCTTTTAAAGCAGAAAACTGTATTGAATCTACAAAAAGTATTCTGCAACAACTTAAGTGTACTCCACGAGAAAGTTTATTATGTGTTGTTTCTCTACTGCAAGGAGAAGCATATGTTTGGTGGGAATTAGTAACACGTCATATATCTGTAGAACAGGTAAATTGGGAATTCTTTCAAAGAGAATTTCAAAAGAAGTATGTGGGTGAGTTGTATATTGAAGACAAGAAACAAGAGTTTTTTATGTTAAAACAAGGTGAAATGTCTGTAGTTGATTATGAACGGGAATTTTCACGACTCAGTAGATATGCTGTTGAATATGTGCCAACCAAACCTGATAGTTACAAGCGATTTTTACGTGGTTTACGTGATGAATTACGAGTGCAACTGGTATCGCACAGGATCACAGAATTTGCAGATTTAGTTGAAAGGGAAAAATTGGTTGAACAAGTATTGGGTTTTGATAAAAAGGCTGAGAATCCCCGTCCGGTTGGGAAACGTTCTGGAGCTACTAGTTCAAATCCACAACCAAAGAGATCAAAAGAATTCTGTGGCAGTTGGAGATCAAATTTTAAATCAAACAGAAGTGATAGAAACCGTGAAAGACAGTTGACAGTTTCTACGGGTAGTGTACGAGGTCTATCTCGGGATTTTGAGATTTCGAATTGTGAACATTGTGGGAAAAAACATCGAGGTGAATGTTAGAGATTGATTCGGGGCTGTTTTCGTTGTGGATCTACAGAGCATTTTGTTAGAGATTGTCTGAAAAATAAGAATGCTACACCTGTTACTTCTCATAGATTTGTGCCTGCTTCTAGAGGTCGTGGATCAAGTCGAAGTGGTTTGTTTTCCAGGGGTGGTGCTAGAAAGGGAAATGATGTTGTTACTCAACAATCGGAGGTCAGAACACCAGCTCGAGCTTATGTTGTACGGACCCGTAAGGAAGGAGATGCTAATGATGTTGTGACAGTTATATTTTTATTGCATTTGAAACCTGTTTATGCTTTAATAGATCCGAGATCTTCACATTCATATGTTAATACTAAATTGGTTGAATCGGGAAGTTTAAAATTTGAGATGTCTAGAGTATCAATAGTGGTGTTCAGTCTATTGGGACAATCTGTGCTAGTGGAATAGGTGTGTAGGAGATGTCTGTTAATGATACAAAACATAATATTCCCTGTTGATTTGTTGATAATGCCATTTGGTGATTTTGATATAATTTTGGGAATGAATTAGCTTACGGAGCACGGGGTAATTTTGGATTGTTGTAAAAAGAAGTTTATTGTTCAAAGTGAAAATGGGAATAAGATTGAGGTGAATGGTATTCGAACTAGTGGGTCAACTCGTATTATTTCAGCGATTCAGGCTAATAAACTTCTTCAACAGAGTTGTACAGCTTTTCTAGCTTATGTTATTAATTCAGATTCTGTTGAAAGTCAGTGCAGTAAAATTCAAACTGTTTGTGAATTTCCTGATGTATTTCCTGAAGAGTTACCGGGATTACTACCAGATCGGGAGGTTAAATTTGCAATTGAAGCATTTCCTGGTACAACTCCAGTGTCAATACCCCCTTATCGTATGTCACCTACAGCTACAGAGTTAAAAGAATTAAAAATACAACTACAAGATTTACTGGATCATAGTTTTATACGTCCTAGTACTTCGCCTTGGGGAGCTACAGTGTTATTTGTTAAAAAGAAAGATTGTAACACCCCCTAACTCTTATCTGTCACTGGAACAGAGTTACGGAGCATTACCAGACATTACAGATCAAATACGAATAATTAATAAATTACTCACACATAAATATAATAATTCAATCATATAGTCCCTTTATGAACCTTCGAGGCTCAAAACACATGTTAGAAACAAATCGGGACTTAATCGTGTGCTTTGGAAATTTTTTGTGAAATTTCAAAATTTTTCCTAAGTGCAGGGGTCACACGCCCGTGTGGTCCTAAGACATGCCCGTGTCTCAAGCCGTGTCCTACCCCGTGTAACTCCCTGACTTACCTCACAAGGCCAAGTCACAAGTCCGTGTGCTGGGCCGTGTTCCTCATATGGCTGAGACACACGCCCGTGTCTCTGCCCGTATTGTAATACCTGAGCATTCAATTTTAAATTTTTAAGATGTAGGGGACACACGGCCTAACCACATGCCCGTGTATAAGCCGTGTGTCTTACACGGTCTGGTCACACGCCTGTGTGGACTCAAAATGAGCCTTATTCATCAAGTTTTACCAACCCTGCAAACTTAAACCACAAGCAATTCAATAACCAAATGTTCAACCAATCCAAAACACGTTCAAATACATTTAAAACATGTCTAATTTATCATCCTAAGTACCTAACCAATATACTCTTATAGGTATTTCACATATACTAACTAAATCAATCCAATTAAAACTCATTCAAACTAATTCTAATTTCATACAAATTTACTACTAAAACTTATCATTTGATAACTTTAACATTTCATATATATATATACCAACCATTATCATTTACAACATCACTACAAACATTTCTCAAAATAACAAAACAATATCCTAAGTACATGCCATTTACCAAAAAGAAATGTACTTCACCACAATAAGTTCGGGATCGACCTTAGATGCTAATTCAACGATTGAACTTTAACCTAACCTGCGCACGGAAACAAACCGTACGCTGAGTATAAACTCAGTGGTATTTCTATAATCCGAATACTTTAAATAAATAACATTATATAATATACACTTTTAACCATATATATATATAAACATTATCTAATCAATAATTCAATTCATCAATTTTTCCTTCATTTCTCATCAATAGCTTTCTCACTTTGATTCACATATCATTTGACAATCACATTATTCTTTTCATAAACCCTTGATTCATACATTTCAATTGTACAATCCAATTCAATGTCCCATTTCAATTTCACATTCAATATCAATCTTATGCTAATTCATTTATTTATCCCTATTAACAGGACTCGAACTTTGGCGGATACACGGA
Organism: Gossypium sturtianum; assembly: GCA_025698515.1. Classification (NCBI taxonomy): domain Eukaryota; kingdom Viridiplantae; phylum Streptophyta; class Magnoliopsida; order Malvales; family Malvaceae; genus Gossypium; species Gossypium sturtianum. The sequence goes on along the minus strand of CM046947.1, from coordinate 17,232,640 downwards.
TCCAACCAAAACACACCAGTATGGTACCCAGTGCCTCATTGGATAATTCGAAGTAATAAATTGACACTCAGTGTCTCATCGGCCATGCCGAAGTAAGTTGGTACCCAGTACCTCATCGAATTTATCCGAAGCAATAGTTTTACACCCTGTGTCTCATCGACTCGTGGTCGAAGTATCCCTGAACACTTCCAATCCTATGGCATGCCAACTATATCCGACTCAGTCCGATACAGTTAATAGGGTTTCAATTTCACTTTTCAAATTCACATTCATCCAATATTCAAATATCACAAAATCACATACTCTCAATTCGATGTCATAATGATAATTACTCACCTCATTTACTTACCATAACATTTAATCAAAATGCAACAAATAATAATTACTAGATTCGGATTATAGAAATACAAACCGTAATTTCTGAGCTAATCCTCATTGACTTTGTCTTTTACTTTCCTAGTCGAGGTCTCCGGCTCAACATTAGCTACGGAATTAAAATAATTAAAAATCACCAATACAACACAATTTTACATTGAATATTTCAATTTATACACAACTTTGGCCTAAATTCCAATTTAATCATTAATCAAATCTAACCTTATTTTCTTTACAATTTTATTCTTTATTTTCATTCAATTAACACTTAAAACTAAATTTAACTCTCTAATTTTATCATAAATCCCTAATTTCGAAATTCTCTCAATTTAGTCCCTATTACTTAAAACTTATGATTTATTTTACAATTCAATCCCTTTTCTCAATTCTAACTTAAAATTTTATCAATTTAACCCTAATTCTTCAATTTATTCAACATAAAAAAAATCTAAAAATTCACTAACTTTCAAAATTTCAACATAAATCAAATAGTACTTTGTTGTAGGACTCTAAAAACATCAAAATTACAAGAAAAGGGATTAAATTGACTTACCAATCAAGCTTTGAACCTTAAACCCTAATTTTTCTTTTTCTTTCTTCTTTCCCCCTTCTTTGTTTCGTTTGATTTGTTTCTTTAATTCATTTTTCTTTCTTTTCTTTCTTTTATATAATATAATATAATATAATATAATATAATAATTATTACTTAAATAGTAAGTAAATATATTTTAATATATGTATTTTATTTTACCACGTGTATTTCACTATTACGACACACTTGTCACTTATGGCTTAATTGCTAATTTAGTCCATTCACTTTTCTCTATTCTATAATTCAACTTTTGCTCTATTTGCAATTTAGTCCTTATACCTAATTACTCTTAATTTAGACAAATTCACCTAACCAAAAGCTAATTGACCACACAACTATCTTCGTAAATATTTATTATAAATATTTACGAATTTGTTTTACGAAAACGGTGACCCGAAAATGTATTTTTCGATATCCGTAAATTTCAGGTCGTTACAAAGATGGTTCGATGCGACTCTGTACTGATTATAGGCAATTGAATAAGGTGACGATAAAGCATCGATATCTGTTACCCCATATTGATGATTTATTTGATCAACTAAAGGGAGCTTCTGTCTTTTCAAAGATTGATTTGAGATCGTGTTGTGATGTACCGAATACGGCATTTCGAACATGGTATGGACATTATGAATTCTTAGTGATGCCTTTTGGATTGAAAAATGCTCCAGCCGCATTTATGGATCTCATGAACCGTATTTTCCAACTGTATTTGGATCAGTTAGTGGTAGTTTTCATTGATGATATTTTGGTCTATTCGAAGTCTGAATCTGAACATGAGCAACTTCTCAGAATTATTTTGCAAATATTACGGGAGAAACGACTATACAGGAAGCTTAGCAAATGTGAATCCTAGTTATAAAAGGTTGTTTTCTTGGGGCATGTTGTTTCAGCAGATGGAATTAGGGTGGATCCGAAAAAGATCGAGGTGATTATTCAGTGGAAAGCATCGAGAAATGTATCAGAGGTTTGTAGTTTCCTTTGATTGGATAGTTATTATCGAAAATTTGTAAATGGATTTTCAAAGACAGCTTTGCCGATGACAAATTTGTTGCAAAAGAATGTTCAGTTTGTCTGGGGTGATCAGTGTCAGGAAAGTTTTGAGAAATTGAAAAAAATGTTGACTGAAGCACCGGTTTTGACATTACCTGAATCGGGAAAGGATTTTGTCATATATATTGATTCTTCCTTGAGTGGTCTTGGATGTGTATTGATGCAAGACGGAAAAATAATTGCTTATGTGTCTCGTCAATTGAAACCACATGAACACAATTATCCGACGCATGACTTGGAGTTAGCTGCTATGGTTTTTGCTCTAAAGATATGGAGACATTACTTGTATGGTGAAAAATGTTATATTTATACCGATCATAAAAGTCTCAAATATTTTCTACCTCAAAAGGAGCTAAATCTGAGACAGCATCGTTGGATAAAGCTTTTAAAAGATTATGGTTGTGTTATTGATTATCATCCTGGTAAAGCTAATGTTGTAGCTGATGCATTGAGTAGAAAAGCAGCGATTAAATTACGAGCAATGTTTACTCAGCTCAGTATCAATGATGATGGAAGCTTATTAGTTGAATTAGGAGTTAAACCGCTGATGTTTGATCAGATCAGGTCAGCACAGTTAGAAGATGGCAAGTTGAAGAAGAAAAGAGAAATGGTTCAAAATGGCATGTTAGAGAACTTCAGTATTGATGAACATGATTGCTTAAGATTTTGTAACCGGATTTGTGTTCCAAGTGTTTCTGAATTAAAAGAGTTGATACTTCGCGAAGCTCATAATAGTCCTTTTGCTTTGCATCCTGGAGGAACGAAAATGTATCAAAATCTATGAGAATTGTATTGGTGGCCTGGAATGAAAAGAGATGTGGTTGAATATGTGGCTAAATGTTTGACTTGTTAGCGAGTTAAGGCGGAATATCAAGTTCCTACTAGATTACTTCAGCCTATTAATATTCCTGAATGGAAATGGGATTGTATTACGATGGATTTTGTAACGGGATTACTGTTGTCAGCAAGTAAGGAAAATGCTATTTGGGTGATTATTGATCAACTTACGAAATCAGCTCATTTTACAACAGTTAGAACTGATTGATCACTTCAAAAACTTGCTGAGGTTTACATTTGGGAAATTGTGAGATTGCATGGTATTCATATATCGATAATCTCTAATCAGGATCCGCGGTTTACTTCAAGATTCTAGAGACAGTTGCATGAATCTCTTGGTACGCGACTTAACTTTAGCACGGCTTTTCATCCGCAGACTGACGGATAACCTGAACGAGTTATTCAGATTTTGGAAGACATGCTTCGTGCTTATGTTATTGATTTTGAATCAGGTTGGGACCGTTATTTACCTTTGGCCGAATTTTTATATAATAATAGTTTCCAATCAAGTATTCAAATGGCTCCGTATGATGCTTTATATAGTCGTAGATGTTGATCACCTGTTTGTTGGATGGAATTGAATGAAAGAAAAATGATTGGGCCGGAATTAATTCAAGAAACGGAGGACATTGTTAAGAAGATTCGAGATAGATTGAAGGCAGCTTTCGACAGACATAAATCATATGCAGATCTAAAACGTCGGGATATTGAGTATTCTGTAGGCAATAATGTATTTCTTAAAGTTTCGCCATGGAAGAAAATTTTGAGATCTGGTCGAAAGGGGAAATTGAGTCCTCATTTTATTGGGCCGTATGAGATTATGGAAAGAGTTGGACCAATAGCATACCGTTTGGCCTTGCCTCCAGAATTATAGAAAATTCATGATGCTTTTCATGTTTCCATGCTCAGAAGATACAGATCAGACTCTTCTCATGTTATTTCGACAGAGGATATTGAAATCTGACCCGATTTATCATATGAAGAGGAACCGGTTGAGATATTAGCTTGAAAGGTGAAAGAATTACGTAACAAGCGTGTTCCATTAGTGAAAGTATTGTGGCGAAGCGATAGTGTTGAGGAAGCAACTTGAGAACCGGAAGAAACAATGAGATCTCAGTACCCCCACCTCTTTTCAGGTAAATTTTGAGAACGAAATTTATTAAGGGGGAGAAATGTAATGACCCGATAGTCACGGGTATCAAAAAGTGTACTTTCGGGTCTTCGTTTTCGAAAAACGGATTCATAAATATTTATTAAAAATATTTACGAAGTTAGTTGTGTAGTTAATTAGGTTTTGGTTAGGTGAATTAGCTTGAATTATGGGTAATTAGGTGTAAGGATTAAATTGAATAAATGGTAAAAGTTTAATGATAGATTAAAGAAAAAGTAAAGGGACTAATTAAGCAATTAAACCTAAAATTTACAAGTGTTTAGTAATGTTAGTGACATGTGTAATATTTATATACATATATTTATAATAATTATATATTTGCTTATTATTTAAGTAAGTATTATTATATTATTATATTATTATCATAAAACATAACATAAATAAATGAAATGAAATGAAATAAAAAGAAAAGAAACGAAACGAAATGAAACAGAGAAAGAATAGAAAGAAAGGAAAAAGAGAAAGAAAAAGGAGAAAGTTAGGGATTTCAAGGGTTCAAGCTCAAATTGGTTAGTCAATTTAGTCCATTTTCTTGTAATGTTTATGTTTTTAGAATCCTAGTATTAAATACTACTTAACCTATGTTGAAATTTTGGAAAATATTGAATTTTAGATGTTGAATAATTTAAGTGATAGGGACTAAATTGATAGAATTTAAAGTTAGAATTGAGAAAGGGATTGAATTGTAAAATAAATTATAAGTTTTGAGTAATAGGGACTAAATTGAGAAATTTCAAAATTTAGGGATTTAAGTGAAATTAGAGAGTTGAATTTAGTCTAAAGTAGAAATTGAATGAAAATATGGAATTAGTTTTAAAGAAATAAAGTTAGTCTCGGTTTAGGGACTAAATTAGAATTTAAGTAAAAGTTGAATAAAAATTAAAATATTCAATGTGACATTGTGTGTATTGATGATTTTTAATTGTTTCAATTTCCGTAGCTAATGTTGTGCCGGAAACCTCGACAATGAAGGGAAAAGAAAAAGGCAACGAGGAGTAGCTCAGAAATTACAGTTTGTATTTCTATAATCTGAACTTAATTATTAAAATTATTGTACTTTGATTTCTTGTATATGGTAAGTATGGAAGGTGAGAATTTTTGTGTTTACAATTGAGATGGATTGATTTCGTGTGTGATGAAATTGATATGAATATGTGATTATTGTGGAAATTGAACATTTGATATTGTTATACTTGAAAAGTGAATTGAAACCCTATTAACTATATCAGGCTGAGCCGGATATAGTTGGCATGCCATAGGATTGAAAGAGTTCAGGGATACTTTGACTTTGAGTCGATGAGACACTGGGTGTCAATTTATTACTTCGGATAAATTCAATGAGGTACTGTGTACCAATTTACTTCAGTTTAGCCGATGAGACACTGGGTGTCAATCTATTACTTCGATTTATCCGATGAAGCACTGGGTGCCAAACTGGTGTGTTTTGGTTGGATCCGTGTATCCGTTCGAGTCCGAGTCATGTTAATAGGGGTTATTGAAATAAACAGTGTTATGATTGATATTGAATGGTGAAATGAGATATGGATAGAGACACATGAATCGAGTATTTGTGAATTGAATATAAAATATCAATATTATGGTTAAAGTAATATGTGTTGATATTGTGAAAAGCTATTGTATAGCAATTGATAAGAATTGAATGAATTATAAATGTTTTTTTCTATAAATTGATTACTGTTATGATTAAGGTTTTGTATGATTTAATGTATATGCTTATTTATTTTACTTTAAAGTATTCGGATTATAGAAATACTATTGAATTTATACTTAGTATACGGTTGTTTTCCATACGTAGGTTAGATAAAGTCAGATTTTCGATTCAGCATCCATCCGAGATCCCGAATTCAAACGTGGTGAAGTATATTTCTTTTTGGAAATGGCATGTACCTAGGATGTATTATGTTTGTCAATTTGGGAAATGGCTGTAAATGATGTTAAAATTTGAAATTGGTTGGTTATATATATGAACATATGTGTTATGTTGAGGCTATAAAATGATATGTTTTGGTTGATGTATGAATGAACACGACATAGGTAAATTTGAGTTGAAATAGGAATGAATTTAGAATTGGCTTGAATGGTGTTTATTTGAATTGTTTTGGATATTATATGTGAAGAACTTATGATGATAGATTGGTTAGGTCATTAGGTTGATTGTTTTGACATTTTTTATATGTATTTGGATGTGTTTTGGATTGGTTAAATAAATGGTTTTTGAGTTGCTTGGTGTTCAAGATTGCAGGGTATGGTAAACTTGATGCTTAAGGCTCATTTTAAGTCCACACGGGCGTGTGACTGGACCGTGTGAGACACACAGCTAGCACACGGGTGTGTGATTTGGCCGTGTGTCCCCTGCAACCTTAGAATTTCAAAACAGAATGCCCAGGTAATTTCATACGGGCAGAGACACGGGTGTGTGTCTCAGCCGTGTGTGTCACACGGCCTAACACACAGGCGTGTGGCTGGCCGTGTGATCTAAGTTAGAGAGTTACACGGGGTCGTATACGGCCTACGGCACGAGCATAACCTATGGTCACACGGGCGTGTCCTTTGACCACATGTGCGTGTGTGCCCTGCATCTAGGAAAATTTTTGAAATTTCACGAAAAAATTTCGGAGTACCTAATTTAGTCCCGATTTGTTTCTAACATATATTTTAGGCCTCGAGGGCTCAAAAGAGGGACAATATAACTAAGTTATGATGTAAATGTTAGGTGATTAGGAAATGTTTGTATTTGATCCGAAAAGTCTAGTAATGCTCCATAACCCTGTTCTAGCGACGGATAAGGGTTAGGGGGTGTTACAGGACATTTGCTCCGATTGTGGCCAACTGTTCTACATATGGTGCAACACTTTGGATCGAATTGTTCTCTCATATCCATGTCGTTCCGAATCCTCATTGTTGTCGGTCGACCTTTCGCTCTCCTACGTAGTGACCGATCTGGAAATATCTCGAACGCAGGCGGTTGCAGTTCCTATATCGATACATTCCTTAATACGGGGAACTCGTTACCCCAAATACGCAACGTACGTTCAAGTGTGTACACATCGTTGATATATTATTCGACATTCAAATTGTAGGTAGGACACGCTACAACCACATGCGCACACGGGTACCGTAGTGTTTGGAACATCCCGCACTCACACCACCTATTTCGGAGATCAACTTCGTAGGACCGTGGTAGGATCCCTGACCGACGACCGATATACTCTGTCACTCAAAAAGTTTCCAAATTTTGGGAATATAGTTCTGCATTCATCGACCTAGCCCTCTGAGCGTTCTCTTTCAAGGCATCCTTGATTTTTTCAATGTGCACGTGTCCTGCCTCTAACTGTTTTGCTTGTTTCAACCCTATTTTTAGCATTAAGGTTGCTAGCCTGTAAAATATGGCTGAAAAAACCGCTGAAATTGGCAAGTGACGCGTACGCCTCAAGACGGAGTTAACGGCCTCAACGAGATTAGTTGTCATATGACCATACCGGTACCCCTCGTCAAAACATTAAGCCCATTGCCACGGCTCCATGCTATCCAACCACTGTCTGAGAGAAGGTTTGGACCCCACCATATCAGTCTCTAACCTCGCCAACTTATGTCTGAATTGGTGTGCTTCCAGCTCGTATCCTACGTATGTATTTCGATAAAATGCGTTACCATCCCAATTAGGAAATGGACTCGAGATATTTACAAATACGAATTTAAATACAATATTTTTACCCATGATCACAATTTGTTTGCGCCTGTCTTTGTTCTTGTACTCATTGTGGAAGTCGACAGCGATGTGACGAATACAATAGACGAACCTCCACAGAACCTCGGATTGCCGAATCACAGCAACAAGACGAGGCATAGACTACCACGGAAATTACATATTAACTTACCGTTACTTGAAGCTCTTTCGCAGATGCCAGATTCTAGAAAATTTTTAGAAGAGCTGTTGACGAAAAAGCGAAGGATAGACGAGGCATCACATGTGGAACTAAACGCAATGTGCTCGGCAGTATTGCAAAATAGACTACCACGCAAATTAAAAGATCCATAGAGTTTTACAATTCCATGCTTAATTGGTAGTTTATCTATTGACAATGCGTTAGCTGATTTAGGGGCAATTATAAATGTCATGCCTTATAAAATGTTTAAACAACTAGGACTAGGGAAACCCAAACAAACTAGGATGAACATTCAATTAGCTGATAAAACTGTTAGAATTCCTAGGGGTATAATTGAAGATGTACTCGTAAAAGTTGAAAAATTCGTATTCCCAGTAGACTTTGTCGTATTAGACATGGATGAGAACAATAGTATCCCCATAATCTTAGGAAGACCATTTTTAGCAACTGCCAGAGCTAAAATTGATATTGATGCAGGAGAACTCATACTTCGTGTAGGTAATGAGACAGTCACATTCCAAGCTCTCGATTTGGCTAGAACATTGAGTAATCAAGGTGAGAAAATAAATTCTATGGATAACCATTCGGTTAACCTTTCTTTTCAGGAAGCACCACAAAAGAACACAACTGAACCCGATCCTATACCCCGTGCCAACAAAGAAATAACTCATGAGGAACGAAGGATTCAGATCGATGATCTAGACGAGTCGAAGACGCATTTCAAAGAAAAATTAGGGATATACGAAGCAGAACCAAAGCTACTCTACGAAGCAGACAAATTCAAAATTGGAGATCAGGTATTGATAGATAAAGTAGACCCTCGAATATCTCCTCCGGATCCTAACACAAACAAAGGAATCCCTTTTAAGGTAATCAGTGTTTTCCCATACGGAACCGTCGAGGTAAGTAATCCTATATTTGGCACTTTTAAAATAAACGCTACTCGACTTAAATTATACACTGATAATAAGACAGATAGCATGAGGAAGGATGTTCAACTTTTCAAACCACCATGATTGGGCGAATGAGAGGTAAGTCTAGCTTAAGACTTTAAACGAGCGCTTCTCGGGAGGCAACCCGAGTACTAACTCCATTAATTTTTACATTTTTACTTTTATTTTTCCTTTTCAGCATTTAATTTTAAACTAACCAAAGTGCAGATTTCCAGACCACACGGCCTTACACACGGCCGTGGCCGTGGCCGTGTGGATACTACGGACTCCCGTACTGACATAGCAGAGGTAGTACAAGCCAATGACGAAAGATTCCCAGATCACGGACGACTATAAATTTCCACAACCGTGTGATATGGCCGTGGCCGACACTAAGGGAAGTCACACGGGCTCCGACTAAACACCACGGCCGTGCGATACGGCCGTGGTCGACACTGTTAGACCACACACGGGAGTGGCGACCTGAACATGGGCGTGGGAGAAACAAACATAGCACAACACGGCTGTGCGGTACGACCGTGTGACCCAACACGCCCATGGTACACGGGCGTGGGGATGTACCAGACCTCAAAACTCTATTTAAACCACCCCTCCTCTTCTCAACTACTCCCCATTCCCCTTCCTCCATACATTCTCAGATCCCCCCTTCCATATTCTCCTTCCTTGGCCCTTTTCCAAACTCTAGATGTACACCATATCCATGTCGAAGAAGCGAAAGGATCCTAGCACAGTCTTCCCCTATGGGAGACCGATCTACATAAGTTCATGCCGGCCGCTTCATCCACTCGACAAGCTAAGGATATTTGAGGCCATTTCGTTTTTAATTTTCTTTTTTCGTCGCATTTATTTTCCTTCTCTTTATCTTCCTTGTCCCTAAATAAATAATTAGTTTATTTTGAATTTTTCTTAGTATTTCTTGGCTATTTCTTTACGGGATACCCAATTTCTTCATCTAGCGCAGTAATAGTTGGCAGCCCCCATACCACCACCAGAGACGCCTCCTCCAACTTATCTTTCACCTCGGAATCAAGTTTCCACACCTCCAACTCAAGGAATCCATCCAAATTCTGGAAGTTTCATCTCTTCCTATTTGTACATTGAGGGCAATGTACATATTAAGTGTGGGGGGTGAATCTTAAAAGTGCCAAACTTTTTGCATTATTCTCAAATCCTGAATTATGCCTTGTCTTAAAGTAAGTTTCTCATATTATGATTAGAATGAAATTTCCTTTGATTTATGATTTTTGTTAATGTGTTTTGGATTAAGTCATTGATAATTGTGCATTGATGATTTATACTTTAAGATACTAGAGAATCAAGCATGATAGGTCTATTTTTCAAAATTAAAAATTTTTCTAGGTTGTCTACCTGAATTTGAATATTACTTTGGAGTTTGAAATTTACAAGAATGACATCAAAATACCCATAATTTTTGTGAGATTTTGGGCCTTATAGAGCATATATTCTTTTCCTTGCTCACCTTATTGATTATGAGTGTGTCAACATTGATTTGTTATTCTAGAACTTGCATCGATTATACATGCCGAGACCACACCTTTGATTTGATATACAGAGATGATGAAGGCACCTAAGATTTAACCCACTTACTCCACTAAAAGCCTACATTCACAATTAACCCCTAGTGAACCCTGTTTAATCCTAACAACCCTTTTTATTGACTCAACCGCTAATATTAACCCAAAACCCTTCGTTTTCGTTATCACCATTCCTTTTGACTACCCTTATATTGAGATTTGATTTGATCGATTGCCTAATTATTTCGATAGTAAATTCATCATTTATTATGTATTTGTAAATTGTTCAAAAAAAAATCAAATCAAAGTATATTCATTATTAGTTCTATGATCAAGTGAGCTTATACATCTAAATTCCAATTGTTGAAAAAGAAGCTCGTATTAGTAGTGGTATTATTATTACAAGTTTTTAATTGATGTAATTATTTATATTCAGTTCATTGTTTCTAGTTAGGTAATTTGTCAATTCAATCTCGATTCTAACCTTCTAATTCAGCCTTTATCTACACCTTTAACCCAAGCCCCGTTACAACCCTGTTAAAGACCTTTTGATTTGTGTATCATCTCATATTATAGTGGTGGAGATTTGATTTTCATGCAAGCCTATGGGATTAACTCTTCATGTTTGACTTTTGAGTACTTTTTCTTGAACCTTAAACACCTCGAGTGATTTGAGTGAATCTTTAGTGAGGATGTCAATCCTTGTCGATTTTGAATCAGAGGTAACTATTTAGATGAGGGTAAACACCTAGGTTTTGTGCTACAAAGGTATGACTTAGATTGTTTGAATCTTTAGGACTCTTTGAGTTGAATTATCCATGTATAAATTATCTTTGAATTATGATGAAACACTATTGATGAATATTATGAATTGAGGAAAGTTCGTTTTAATTATGAGTTGAGAATTTTGCTTGAGGACAAGCAAAAGATTAAGTGTGGGGGTATTTGATAAACCGTAAAAGTAACATATTTTAAGCCCACATTTAGCACGCTTTTGGATGAATTATCCCTTATTTTATGTCATTTGGTGCTCTTAATTCTTTGTTTTCATGTTTTATACTCAGGGAAGCACCGGAGGATGAAAAAAACAAGAAAAGGGCTTAAGACGGGCCAAATGGGCCACATCACGAAATCGACACGGCCTGGGCCCAAGACCACACGGCCGTGCCTCATCAACGGACTCCACACGGCCTACCCACGATTTACACGGGCGTGTGCCATGGCCGTGCCCCTACCGTGACAAAGAGAAATTTCACTCGGATTAGGATACTTAGGGGCAAAGAAACACATTCCAAAGCTTATATAAACACCCTAAGTATGACCTAAAAGGAGCCCAAAGGTCATTGTCAAGGGGCGTCTTGCTAGGCCAAAGGAGGCAGATTTGTGGAGGTTTACTTGAAGATAGCCAGTTGATCCATCTCAAGAAGCCGGAATCATACTCAAGACGGATGATCTCTCCTTCAATTCCTTCAGGGGATTTTAGGGATTTCTTATGTTTTGTTTTATCTTTTCTTCTGAGATGTTTTCTTTTATTATTATGAACTAAACCTCGGATACACCGAGGGGATGAAACCTAAGATGAATCTTGTTATCGCTTGTTTAATCGTATGATAAATATTTGACTTGTTCTTAATTATGTGTTCTTAATTCTTGTGTTGATATTTCCGGGATATTGATTCAAGTTTGATGTGCTTAGGTGGAGGAGCAAAAGTCCCTGCCTAAGAGTAGATCTAGCATAGTTAAGCGGAGTTGATCGCGCGCCTAGAGATAGGGTGACGAGATTTTGCCAGATTAGGGTGAAAGCTAATATGGGATTCTATAGATCGAGTTAATGCAATTCTAGGGGTTTTAATTAGAAAGAGATTTCAATTAATCAACCTAGGGTTAGACGTTATTCGCTTCGAGAGAGGGTTTAATTAGGGGTGAGTATTCGATCGAGTCGAGTCGAATCGAGTCAAAATTTTTCGAGTTAATTGAGTTAACAAATCCTATTTTAGCAACCGAACTCAATTTGAATTTTTTTCGATTCGAATCGAATCGAGTCAAAAAATTTCGAGTCAAATCGAGTCGAGTTAACGAATCCTATTATTTATACTTAATGCTGCGATTAGATGGACCGATTATTTAACTAGTAGACGAAGTACAAGATTATTTAACGACATGAACAATATAATGATTTTGCCTCTTAACTTAATGGGTAAACATTTATCAAAACGACGTAGTTTTGCCTTTTAACTTAATTATTTTGAATTTTAACTTTTAAAAAAGTAAACATTTATCAAAACGACGTAGTTTTGTCTTTTCTTATTCGGATTTTCGGATAACTCGAATTGTGTAATTCATATTCGAGTTAAACCGAAAAACTTAATTTTTTATTCGAGTTGATCCGAATAACTTGATTAACTCAAATAACTCAAACTATTTAATTCAAAATTTGAAATTTTTATCGAGTTTTTCGAATCGAATCAGATTTTGCTCACCCCTAGGTTTAATATACATTAGGGAATCTTACGGATCAAGTCAAATGAATAAATCATCTGGTTCAGAGTTAGATAACAAGTGAAGTCTAGGTGGATTCTTCCTTGGGTATTGTCTTTATCAATTGGCTTTTCCCACAAGTATTTTCCCCAAATTCATTCTTCTTTGACTTAGAGTCTTTAGTTTAATAATTAGTTAATTTAGATTAAACAACAAATTCCCTTTATTTTAGGCTAGATAATAAAAAGAAAGTTAGTATTAGTACTTTTAGTTCCTTTGGGTTCGACATTCCGGTATTGCCTTAACTATACTACTGTTCGATAGGTGCGCTTGCCTCAAATCGTTGTCATAGTTAGTTTCCAGGTTCGATCATTCTCATTATAAATTTTAAGACTTTGACATCGCATAAACACAACGATCAGTATGACTCATCCCAGTCGCCGTACAATTGTTGCATGGCCATTTGTTTCGCCCACCACGCTTTTCTGTACGACACTCTGTACTGAAATCAAGCTTACATGTCCGCAATCAATGTCGACACAGGAATGATTGGGCTATCTTTCACTAGTGGCATGATGCATTTACAAATACTTTTGGCATCCAATTTCCGGTGGTCTTGAGACATACGTGCCACAGTACATGTATGACGCCCTTCTAATTTTGTATTTGCCACTGTTGAGTCCTCTGTATAAATGCAACTCGAACTCGCCAACCACACCCATCACCGACTCTCCAACATTCCTCAACACATAATGTCGGTATAGATTTGGTAACATTGTAATCAATCGACAACTTCATGTTGTTTGATGGAAAACACACAGTCCGCCTTGTTCTCGAACTATTGCCCAACGAAAAAAAACCTCGAACTGCGAATTTAACGCCAATCTATGAGCAGGTACTATATCGGCGTACCCAGGGCACTCGGATGCATGCGCTGCATCTGGATCTACGTTCAACATGTCGCCCCAATGTTTATTTCGTAAAATAATGCCACGATTCGGGTTACTAAATGAAGGGCCGTGAGCATCTTCAACCTCCTCCGGGCCTTCATCATCGATATCATTCGGAACCTCATCAACATCGGGGGTCACTAAAATCTTCAACGTCTTGATCAGAATCTTCACCATTATTGGTTATTTCTCTAACATTTGCCTTTGTGCTTATTATCACCTCCGGATGTATTTGTAGACAGGGATCGGGGATAGGGTTGTTATACGAACTCCCACCATAATTAGGATTTTTGGGTATCTGCGATGTCCCTTCGTATTCTAATTGGTCTGTCCATCCGGCATTAAGATTAAAGTCAAATTCGCGATGTTAACTTATTGGACTAACATCCTCAACAGGCTCTAAGTCTGCTAACTCAGCAAATAACTCAACTGGTTGAGGGTTCTCACTCCCAGTCGACATCATAGTGCCCAAGTCATCATCATCTAACAACTGCATCTCACAAAATTTGAACGGATCTGTAGAGATTGGAAACTTGTAAAATAATCTGGACGTCACTCTTCCACAATGGATAGTTATTTTTGCATTGATCTTCCTTTTCATTTCTGCTAGCTTCACATTGTTTTTTAATCGCAAACCTACTCTTTGCCGACCTTGAAATACACAACCAACATCGCCTTCTACAGTTTCACCATCAAAAAGAACATACACCAAAAACACCTCATTATTCATCTTCAATAGATTTTTTGAACTCTCCTACTAAACACAACAATTTCACCATTCTATATATGCTAGAGAACCAAGAGGTGGAGCCATAAATAATGGCTCCACCAAAATAAAATATTAAATATTAAATTTTTATATTAAAAAAAGTACACTATAAAGTGATGGAGCCATTCTAAATGGCTCCACCAAATAAAATATTAATATTTTAAATTTTAAATTTAATTTAAAGAACGTTTGAATATCTTTAAAATTAATTTAAAAATTAATGAATTATAAAAATTATATTTAAAATTTAAAAAATATTTAAAATATGCATTTAAAATATTATAAAACAAATAATAAATTTAAAAGGTCATATCTTTAAAAATAATATATTTTTAAAAATTTAAAAATATTTAAAATATTATAAAAAAATTAAAAATATTAAAAATATTATAAAACAAATTAAAAAAATTTAAAATTTAAAATGTTTAAAATATTATAAAACTAATAATAAATTTGAAATGTCATATCTTTACAATATTTAAATGTTTAAAATGTTTAAAATATTATAAAATTAATAATAAATTTGAAATGTCATATCTTTAAAATATTTAAATGTTTTATATTATTAAAAATATATTTAAAATTTTAAAAATAATATTTAAAATTTTAAAAATAATTTTAAAAATATATTTTTAAAATTTAAAAAATATATATTATAAAACATTTCAAATATACATTTCAAGTTTTTTAAAATCAGTAATAAACAAATAAATAAAATAAATAAGGACAAATAAAAAAACTTAAAAAAAAGTAAATAAATAAAAACTTAAAAAGAAAGAAAAAAGTAAAAGGACAATTCAAAAAAACTAACATGAAGGGAAAAAAAAATGGCCTTTAGCTATTTTAATAGGGAAATAGGGTGTCAAGAGGTAATTTCTTGAAATCTGGTGGTGTCAATTTATTTGGCTCTACCAAAAAAAGGTAAAATTGCTAAAGTCCCCCTTATACTTTCAAAAATCACAGTATTTCCTTATTATTTATACAAGTAGTTCCATTTTACATGGCTCCACCAAAAAATTAATTTTTTAATGTAGATTGCTGATGTGGCATTTTGGTAGCGCCAAACACTTTGGCTCCACCAACTTTTACTGTAGATTTTGGATTATTTTCATATTTTATCAAAAAAATAGGTTATTTAAGTTATTAATTAATTTTTTAAGGTTATTTTATAAAAAAGCCAGTAGACGGAAGGCGGCTGAACACGGAAGCAGTTCTGAGGCTGAAAGCCGAATGGTGAAGCCATGAAGGGAGATTGGAGACTGGAGAGTGAAGAGAGGCCGGATGGACGAGTGACAAGAGTGGTGGTTGCCTGGGTGGGGGTGGGTCTCGAATTAGGTTTTTTTTTTTTTTTCAGGCTTGCCCAAACTGAAAAAGCTCTTTTTTTAAATAAAAAAAAACCGGTCAAACCGGTTTTTACCTATTTTTCGGTGTTCAACCGCCAGATTTTCCAATTCCCTGTTCAATCAATTTTTTGCTAGTGTTCAGGTCGGTTAGCCAACCGGCCGGTCCGGTTTAAACATCATTGCTCCCAAGATGATAAAGTAGCGAATTTCAATTCAAAAGCATTGTGTTATTTTCAATGGGGGTGGATCAACAAGAATACATAAAGATTTCAAAGTGTATCTCATCTCGTGAAGCTTGAAATATCCTTGAAACCATCCATGAAGTAACTCTCAAAGTCAGCCTACCAAAACCTTAAAAGCTTACCTTGAATCTTTACGAATGTCTGATAATAATGAGCCCATCTTTGAATTTTATGCTAAATTTTGTGACATAACTAGTGAGGCTTGAACTCTTGGCAAGTAATATTTTGAGGTGAAACTAGTTTGAAAGATATTACATCTCTTGCTCGAGAAGTTTGCAAATAAGGAGACAACCATTAAAGAGGCGAAGGACGTAAGTACTATGTGTGTTAATGAGTTGGTAGGTTAATTATAGCTTTTAATGTGAAAGCTGATGTTGGCACATCCGTCTTTATTGAAAAGTTGTAAGAACAACTTTTGTTCTTCTTTGTTGGACTGAGTTAATGCATGGTATTTTGATAGGACTCAAAATTTTGATATGTTGAAACATATGTGATGTCTATTGTTGAATCTGGTGTTTAGCATGCAAAAGAACACAGAGAATCTGGATACTACAATGACAGCTAAAACCCTGAGGCTACAAAAAGGGAGAGTAATGTATGCGGCAAATGCTCTGTTGAGGGGGGAGTTATTTTTGTTAGTATGTTATTTGTCTCTTTTCTTGAAACTATTATTTTTGGGGAGTGCTTATAACTATTTCGAATTCAACTAAGTGATTGTTAGTTTTGAGACATGTTGCTATATTTGCTTACTTGATTCACACGGTGTGATGCTGTTGTTAGGTTTTGCCAGACGAGCCATAGTGTAGTTTCAAGTGTTGGAATATCTCTTCCCACACCTTGAAGGCAGTCTTTGCATTGCTATGCAGAGTTGTCAATTTTGACATGGTGATTTATTTAAGCAGTAAAATCATAATAATTTATCTGTTATCCTTAGAATTTATCTCGACAAGCAAAGTCCCAGTTGATCGTGACTTCTCTTGCTGATGATGAGTCAAGATAATATCAGTTTCATTTCTGGATAATGAAAAGGTTGGAAATGAGTATCTGTGTAATTAAATATGTCCAAAATTAATTTTAACTTTTTACATGCATAAGTTTTTTAAAAGTTATCTTTGTACCAATGCAAAATTCAGACACAGATACTTCAAAAATAAGAAGAAGAATAAAGGGTCAAAGTAACACTTGCGAGTAGAAGATGAGTGAAGGTTGTCTTTTCAGCATAACAAGATGGTGAGTAAGATGAAGCTAATTAGACATATTTTGTTCGTAGGAATGTTGAGTGTACAATAGAAGTGATATTGTATTTGAAGTAGAAAATAAAAAAAGGCATCATGCATGTTGTCTTGCCTTTACTGTCCTCCGTGTGGAAATATAAAAAACGGCTCAATGTACAGAAACCTTGTCCCAATTCAAAAATGGTATTAAATATGTATTCCTTCATAAATGATAGTACTTGTAGTTGTTTCGAATGTCAATATGATTGGTGTGGTAGGTAACCAGAATCAATGCTCAACAAACCCAGAATCAGTGTCACAAGATTGATTGTGTCATTATGGGCTTTTTTCGGCCTTTTATATATAACCCATGATATATTAAATTTAGCTCTTGCTTTTTACACTTTTATTCAACTCAGCCTTACTCTTTTATTTGGAATAAATTAGACCACAACCTTGTGACATTATATTATTTTGCTCTATATGTCAAGTTAAAACATAATTTAAAAATTATAAACAAAAATTCAAAAAATAATTAGAAAATTTCAAAAAAATGTAAAAAGATTATAGAAGTTTGTCAAATTTCCAAAGAAAAAAAAAAGATTATTAAATTTTAAAGAAATAGAAATGCAAAAGAATTTTAAAAACTTTTTTGAACAATTTACAAAAATTCAAAAAAATATTATGAAAACAAATTTAAAAACTATTCAAAGTTAAAAACAATAACTTAAATATTAACTTAATTGTGCAAGAATATTAAAATATATTAACTTATTTTTTTAATTTTTAAACTATTTACTGACGTCGTGATACATAAGATAAAATAGTGTTGTAGTAGCAATAAAATACACAGATCACCATGTGAGTTGACACGTCAACGTCTAATGTGATTTTTAATGGAGTCATTAATTATAATAGAATAAAGGTGTAATGATTGAAAATTTGTTATACCCTCTCTCTCACACATATGAAAAATATCCTATATTATTTTTTTGTATATTTCAATAAAAATGTTTTAATTTATACTAGCAATTGTATCATATGTATATGCGAGTGAAAATCACACATTTAGAACATATGAACGAGTTTAAAAATAACAAATAATGAAACATGTGGTTTGAAACTAATAATAACATAGGTGAAATATGTAAGAAATTAAAATTGTGAGTAAAAATAAAGTTAAATAGTTAAATATATGTGATTAAGAATAGTAAATGTACTTCAATTGCTTTTTGGCTTGTATTGCCATTTTTCTATAGCGTGTTAAAATGTTATTATGTTAGATAGCATTATTTAACATATTATCAAAATGTCATTATGTTGATGAGAGAATAATTCAACATCAATATGGGTATAAAAGATTTTAGGGTAAACTACATAAATAGTCACTTTTGTTTGACTCGGGTTACATTTTAGTTTCTTACGTTTAAAATGTTACGTTTTAGTCACTTATATTATCGTTTTGTTACGAAATGGTCACTCTACCATTTAACTTCATTACCTCCCTAATGGTAGTCCTACGTGGCAGTCCAAATGGGTTTTAAATGCCAACTTGGATGTTCAGTTGCTGGGATGAAAATAGATTTTTAGTTAATTAAATTTAATTTGGACTGCCACGTAGGACATCTAATTTGGCATTTAAAACCCATTTGGACTGCCATATAGGACCGTCGTTAGGGAGGTTAACAGTAGAGTGATCACTTCGAAACAAAACGATAACGTAAGTAACTAAAACGTAACATTTCAAACATAAGTGACTAAAATGTAATTTGAAGCAAACATAAGTGACTATTTTTGTAGTTTACCCAAGATTTTATTTAATAATTGAATTATATATAGAGTAGTAACTTACATTTAAAAAAAAAAAAAACTCTCATCAATTTTGAGTTGGTGTCGAGTTGACTTGTGAAAGCAACTCAATTAATGACATAATCAATATATATGAGTGAAAAAAGTTTGTGTAATAATATTGAAATGTACAAAAAATTCCAAAATAAAATTCTTGTTGAAGTGGTGAAGTTAGTTGATATTTTGTTGATGTTGGTGGTATGAATTCATTAGCAAATTTTTATTGGTTTTTTGAAAATTATAAATAGATAAAAGTACCATTGTAATAATATAACTTATTTTAAGTAAAGAAAGATTTTTCGTATTTTTCTATTTGAATTGATGTCCAATTAATTTGTAACGCTAAATCAATAAGAAGATTAAAGTATTTGTATGGAATACGTATTATTTTTTTGTAAAATATGTGTAGAGTCGTTCCATTTAAGTTGTATAGGTCGCCTATGGTTTTACATTCCTACAATTTAATTATTAGTAGTTTTGCTCACAACAATACCTGAAATTAGAGGTGATCATGGGCCGGGCCGGGCCCAGACAAAATTTTAGGCCCGTTTTCTAGGCTTGAGCCCGGCCCGGCCCGAAATATGAGCCTAAAAATTTGTCCAAGCCCGGCCCGAAAAAAATTGATAAACTCAAGCCCGGCCCGGTCCGGCCCATATTAAATTTTTTTTAGCTTTTTTCATTAAATAAAAAATTTTAAAACAAATATTAAAACAAAAAAAAACAAATAAAAAATATGTAAATTTAAAAAGTATATTTGATTAAAAATAAAATATATATTTAGTATATAATTCGGGCCGGCCCGGGCCCAAAAAAGTTTTACCCGAGGTCCGGCCCATTTTCTAAACGGGCTTCGTTTTTTTGCCCAAACCCATATTTAGGGCCTATATTTTTACCCGAACCCTCTCATTTTTCGGGCGGGCCGTCGGGCCGGACCGAGTAGCCCAACCCATGATCACCTCTACCTGAAATCAATTATTTTTTTATATTCCAATTAGTTAGCCTTTAGTTAAAACAAAACGTGATTTCAAGTACTTTTTTTTTAATTTGTTCCAAAACAAATTTGAAATCATTTTACTTTCAATTAGAATTATAAATTATAATTTAAAAATAATTTAAAAAAATATCAATTAAATATTTAATAATAAAATTTAATTGATAATTTTTTAAATTATTTTTAAATTATAAATATTAAATATTTAATTCAAATATTTGTTAAGAATAAAATTTATTATAAAAATTAAATACATAGATATTATATTTTATTCAATAAAAATAAATTCATAAATTATTATAATTTTTTACTAAATTTTTTTGACAATCACATTTCATTAAAATCATAAGATTGAAAAAAAAAAAAAAAAGTAACCATAGAGTGGATGGGTGATCGAAAAAGTGTACAAATACAGGCTGTTAATCAACCATTTGTTAGGAATTTGGTCTATTCTTTGTTGCCACCTTGTAATTGAGGATAAATAGTTGCATTATTTGCTCTCTTGTCTCTAGGATAACTCCAACACATCATCATTATTATTTAGGTGGATTAATGTTTGTCATTTTCTTTGTCTTAGGTTGCTTAATGTCTGTCCATTTCTTTGTCCTAGGTTGCTTGTCTGTCCTCCCAAGTTTGCTCGAATTAATTAAGGAAAGTAAATGTTCACATTGCGGGTTGGGGAAAATTTTGTTTGATCTCTTGCATCTCTATTAAGGTTTGAGTAAGTAATAGATGAGATTGTAATTGATTTTAATTGATTGAGGTTTTTGAATAAACATACTTTTTCAATAAATATTATATTCGAGAGATGATTTTTTAAAAGTTTAAGTGCGGAAAATCTCTTTCTATTTTATGTATTGTCAAAAATTAATTGTTGCGTAAGTTAGTGGTGTATTTAATTTTAGGACAAATACTTTGTGTAAACAAATTATTGAAGTATAGAAGTAAGGCTATAACTGGTGATTGAATTATACTTAAATCATTGATTCATAATGAATTACTTTCTGTGAACGTATAAAAAGGTTTCGAACTGTGTAACCAATTGTCATGTGCATCATTATCATTTTCCTCTTTCAATTGTGTCTTTAGTTGCAATTTAATTTACAGCTAACAAACAAGTTAACACTAGCAATAAATAGAACATCAAATTATGGCTTATTGATCGGGTATTTAACTAGGAGAAAAAAAAAACTACAATAAAACATGGAGGAGTGAAATGATAAATTCGACTAAGGGTATTGAATGAAGTATGTTGGCCGAATCTCGATGGAAGGATTCTGGAAATCAATCAATTAAATTAGAATGCAAATTGAAGTTTGAAGAACAACACCACGATCTTGAATCACAATTGAATTGAAGCCAAACAAAAATTTATTAGTTAGTTGCCCAAGCCAAATATTTATAGGGCAATGCTCTAAAAAGTAAAGGACCCTAAAATAATTTGAATAAATATTCTAAAATTTGTAATGATTAAAATTGTTACGATACTAATTATTATCAACCCACTGAGGACGCGTCTTGACCCGCATTTTGTATGGGTGAGTACTAAATGAAAACACGTAATATTGGTTCGCCTACACATGGTGCGAACCCTGTGTATGCAAATCCACTTTAAGTATACACATGTTAACCCTAAAGTAGGGTATGTGTTATCATGTATAGAAACCTATTTAATATGTCACATTTATAAACAGTAACGATATCATATAAATACATAAAATTAACCCATCTGAAGGAATACACAAAAAAAAACCTCAACAAAAACCATATAATATAACCCTAATAATTAAAATAAAAATGATCAATAACCATTAATGGAGCTCATGGCACTAAAATATACTCAATTATCATTGTACCATTAATTAATTTACAAGCATGACAGATGATGATTGAAATGCACAATTAGTCTTAAAAATAATTTTAAAAAAAACCAATTTAATTTAAAAACTGATCTAAATACACAATTACTCTTAAAAAATTGTCTTTCATTGTAGTACCAATTATTGAATGATAATGAGGTTATGTCGCATGTTCTTTTGCTCCCATTCACCAAAAGTTTAGGGTCCCTCGATATTGTACCCAAAGGCTGTAGCAAAAGGGCTTACGTCGTATGTTCTTTTGCCCCCCGTTCACCATACCTTTTTGACGTTTCAACTTCACCCCCCAAAATGTTTAGGGTCCATCAAATTTGTACCCATTCATGGCAATGACAAAATGAGATGACAATTTATTCCAAATTTCCAACTATAGTATCCAGTCAGATTTTTATGTGGCTGTTATTTAAATGGGAGAAGGATTTATTTGTAAAATTAAAAGATTTTTTACTTATTTTTTTAATTTATATAATTAATATTTTAATAATTCAATGGTTTAATTTTTAAATATAATTATGTAAAATTTTGAATAGATGTATGGTATTGCACCCAAAATAGTTTAAAGTATGATCCAAATCTTTATACTTTTCGTAGATTTGAAATTTAGTCTTCCTACTTTTATTTTTAGAAATTTAGGCTTTTTACTTTTTAGATTTAAAAATTCAAATATAATTGTTAATATTTTTTAAATTCTTCTGCAAAGTTTATTGTGTGACATTTTGGAAAAAATAATCACTTGGTAATCATATAGCGAAAAAAAAAAGTCGTTATAATGGATCTGAATATAACAAAAGAATTATAGCAGTATTAACAGTTAGACTTGCATTTTCAAATCTAAAGAATGGAGGACTTTTTTTTTTTTTTAAAATAAGGGACTAAATTTCTAGAAATAGAAATAAGAGACTAAAATTCAAATGTACGAAGAGACTTAGAGACTTTATTAACATATATCTAATTATTGAATTTTTTTTTAAATAAATGTAATACTCCTCACTCGACCCAATCACGGAATCCAAATGCGTGACGTCACATTACATTGTTGGAGCAACTCAGACAATCCTGACACATTTCATAGAAATTATACATATATACGAGGATTAATTATAAAGTCCACATTATGCAAATGAAAATGTCCTAAATCACAACCAAATGGGCCCACAAAGAGAGGTTCGGGTCATACAAAGTCAAACACGGAGTCAAGATACAAATCCTAACTCAAACAAAATTTTTTTTTTTTTGAAAAGTTGAGCAACTAAGGTTTTTTTCCTTATGAAAAAAAAAAAAGTGTTTTCCTATTTTTTTATGTTTTTTTAAGATAATGTAACATTTAGTCACTAAATTTGATAATTTTTCTAGGTTGATCCTAAATTTATTTTTTATCCATATTAGTCTTGGAACTTGGCAACTTTCCTCAATTTTAGTCTCTTGTGATGACATAGCATTTTGAGATTGTGTCATGTCATCACTTAAATTTTTTATTAAAAAATATAATTTTTTAAAGTGATGAGGTGGTACAACATGGACCAAAACTAGAAAAAATTGTCAATTGACACTTTGGCTACTATTCTAGTAAAGTTTTAGCTCAAATTTAGGTATTCAATTAAATTTAAAATCAAGTAATATAAATTAGACAATCTCATTTGAAACAATAAAACAAAGTAGCAAATCATATAAGGTGTAGTGTGGTGGTTGCTCACATCATCTCTTAAATCATGAGGTTAGGGTTTCAATCTCCACCCATAGGAAAAAACACATTTCATGGCCAATCATTTACTTCTTTGTTGAGTATTCACAACCAGAGAATTAATCATTACTACTGGTGTTGAATACCTTAATTTTGGTAAAAAAAAAATCATACAAAAAAGAAACAAGAACATATAAATGAAAGAAGAAGAATAAGATTCATGAATTTGAACAGACACTAGATACACTCAATATAAAATTATTAGCAACAGAAAAAGAACTCTTTTTATTGATATTGATAGAAGATGAACAGAGAAATATCGATTCCTTGTTTCTTTTTTGTTTCAATTTTTTTAATTAATTTTTTCAAATTCTCATTAATTTAATGAACAATTCCACTTAGATTGCTTACATGAAAAAGTTACTTGTGGCAGGTTTTAATTAGACCAAGTTAATGATCAATTTAGATTTTAACGACGTTAAACTTGAAGGGCTAAACTAGTGAAAGGAAGTAAAAGTTAAGTATCAAAACGGGTCAAAAAAGTTTAGGTATTAGAGTGAGAAAAGTAGTATAGTTTAAGGGTCAAATTGTTAATAAAACCAAAATTTTATAATAAAACACATATAAGAACTAAAAAAGAAACTAGATTTTGTGTATCTTAATATGGGTAAAAAAAGGTAAAGTTGGGATGGGGGTGGAGTGGAGTGACGAACCATAATTTAATAATGCCATCATAATTTTAAACACCCATTGCCATGGAGAAAGTACCAGAAATTGATACACCCGCTAATATCGGGACAACCAAAATAAAATATAACACCAATAATTAACGTTAACATAATAAAAATAAATTTATAGAATCACGGGTTGAATAAAAATATTAAATATAAATAAATTTACTTATAAAATAAAATAAAAAAAGTACACTATCGATCTTCTAAATATTAACTTTTTTTTTAACCTTAACAATATTATTTGTTAAAATTATAACGTGCCGCTTATTCATATATTTGATAATTACTATATTAGGGTAGAAGAAAGGGATGATAGGACTTGATCCCATATCACCTAAGTGCTAGATAGAATTTTTTTTTTTTTTTGTACAACTCTAGTTCGAGCCATTTTTAAGAAGATGAACACTCAACTAATAGACTACTACTAGATCTGTCCATGGGTCTGGTCGGATCGTGTTCAAGCTGAGTTCTAACAAACTTCTAGGCCTATTTGGTAGGCTTGTGCCCGACCCGAAAAATGAGGTTAAATTTTTGCCCAAGCCTGGCCCATATTATAGGTGTTAAACTTGGGCCTGGCATTTATTAAAATTTTATTTTATTTTTTATATAAAAATTAAAAAATATTATACATTAAAAACACTAAAAATATATATTTTTTTTAAAATAACAAGAGTTATACAATATACAAACAATAATAACAAAATAGTGAGAAAACAGCAGGAAAACAACAATATTTTAATAGACAATATAATAAAAATATTTTAAATTGAAAAGTAATAGGAAAAAGATGCTGTAATTGTAACTCTATACTTAATTATAATTATACAAATCTATGAATAATAAATTGTAATTAAAAAAATGAAGTCAAGGAGAAAAAGAATGTTAGAAAAAGGGACCGGAATGTTTATTTTTATGGAGGTGTGGAAGAAAAGAAGAAGAGCAGTCACATGGGTTGTGGTGTGGACCCAAAAATAAAAGCTTGAGAAAATGGAAGAAGGTTGAACAAAAATGCAGCAATCTTGGAGTATAAATAATACAAAATCAGGCTGTTCCATTCACATTTACACACTTACACCAATATCCCCACTGCCAAGTCTCTTAAATACCCAACTCATATTTTTTTTATTTTTTATGATTTCTATATATTTCTTTTTCTAAATATTGAATTAAGTTCTCTTTATTTCTTCAACAACACCTTTGATTAATCAAAAGTAAGAGGATTATTGGTTCGGTTCGGTCGAATTCTTTTAATTTTTTGAATTACCAAATTCAGTTCGTTCCGGTTAAGTTCTCATATTTTTCATATTAATTTTTGGTTTTAGATTTTTTGATTTATTTTGATAAAAATAAATTTTGTTTTATAGCTTTTGAATATTATTTTATAAATTTTTAACTTTTTTTTACAAATATTTCTAAAAATAATAATTTTTCAAAAATTTTTAAATTATTTTCACTATTTAAAATAAAAAATATTTAATTTTTTTTACATCATAAAATTTAAAATTAATTATATATTAAATAAAAAATAGAATTCAATTCGATTCCGGTAAACGTGGATTTTAAATTTGAATTCCATAATTAATCCAAACTCCTCGGTTCAGGTCATTTTTCGATTTTCTTGCTCAACCCTAAGTAAAAGAGGCAGAGGCTTTTGTTTAGGGATACAGAGGGCTAGATATTTGTAATTTTTTTAAGCAAAGTATCTCTATGTTTATTTTAAAATTTATGAAAATTAATCTTTATAAAGTTTGGGATTGTCCCTCTCAACATTGTAATCCCTATCATTAATAAGGTTCGAACAAGTTCCTTTAGTTACTATTACCCAATTCAAAAAGTAGTATTAGAATTTGGTGAATATTTGAATCTTATAAGAGTTTTAATTCCAAATTTTATCTTTTTTACTTTATGAAAATTGAGAATCTTGTCCGTCAAATTTTGGCTGTCTTACATTATGAAAATTAATAAGTTAGTAACACTATTAAAATTTACTATAATATCGTTGTCTTGTAAATTAGCAGTTCAATAACTTATATGTAAGGAATTACTAAAAATCAATCGATCAATCATTTATATATAATAAGTTAGAAAAAGTAACGGTTCAAGTCCATATATTGACCAATAATTAGATCACTCTCTCAAATTTTATAAAATTATAATTATAGTTACTCGAATTTATATTTGTAATTACTATGCTTTAAAAAAGAAATTAATTTGTAAAACGAAAAAGGTGAGATGTCTAATTGCTTTCACTTTACATGGGATCTTTATTCGTTGCCAACTTACTGGATTGGCAGCTAAATTTGTGATTCAAATTATCAACTAGCGGTTGTCATGAAAAAGTTGATGATCAACAACATCTCACTCTACTTTTCACCTTTATACTTTGCCAAAATAATATTATGTTTTTTTATTAAAATATTTATGATAAATGTAAATTAAGCTTTAGTTTGGTTGACATCAACCTGTACGGGAGGATGTGAGTGTGAGTGCTTGAAGCGCATTATCATCTTATTTAAATTATTTTAATTCTAGATATTGTATCGAAAAACAAAGACTAAAAATCATGATACCACACGCATATAAAATAAAGTAAATAAAAAAAAAATATTTATAGTATAAAATACGTCTAAATATAATATAAATTTTAATTGTTTTGATATATGTAATATTCACTTCCGAATTAAAAGTTGCATGATGTAGATACACATGCTATTGGCATTTGTTCTTTTTGACCCAAGCTAGCGATATGGACCCATTTTTCTGGATAATCAAAAAAATAAGAAAGGATGATTGAATTTTCTCCAAGATCTATGAATTATTATGCATAAAAAGCATCTAAAGTTACTTAAATAATACTAAATTTAATCAAGTATTACAATGCACAATAAATCACTTTTCATATGTGATTAGATCATTTGTGTCCCAAGCTTAAGTTCAACTTTTTCATTAGGCAGATTTGTCTTCATTCAAATAACAATTTAATACAATAAAATTGTTGATACAAATATATAACAAGGAAGAGATAAAAAGAGAAGGTTGTAGTGGTTTAAAAGAGTTCGATTCACTTAAAGAAACGAAGAGTTTAGACGAGACATGAGGGCTGAGGCCAATTAGATATTGAGGAAGGTAAGTGCTCAAAAGGAAAAAACGGGTTTTGATCTTTTCTCTAGTGTTGGAGGGAATATTTATAGAAAAAATCCTCTTGTCTAGTAGTGTAGCATGGCATGTTGTTATAGATGACGTACTATAATCAAATACGTTTAATTTATTTATTTTTAAATAATTATCGCTTCATAAAAAGTGTTGAAGCACATTTAATATGGAAGTTAAAATCATTAAAGTGTTTCCTTAGAAATCTTAGTCAAACATATCATTGTCAATATGATTTTTGAGATCATTATTGATATAATTCACAAGATTTGATGTCATCTACTAGAACGCCTCGTTACATGCATGAATTAGGCATCTTTAAATTACTTCATTTTAGAAGAGAGAATATGGTTTGATATTTTTAATAAATTAATTTTAAATACACATGAAGCTAAAATTATTTGTAGTTTACAAAATGTAAAAGAATATTAATGATAACTCAATCTTTATTGGGTGAAAATAAGAGAGTGGATAACTTTTTTTTTCTTATCACTGCAATGTCTCAAGGAGGATGACATGGTTTGAAGCAAATATCACTTAAAAACTTTAATTGTTTCTCCAAATTGAGGGCGATAAAACAAAAAGAATTTAGAGAGGGGCTAAGATAAAAGAATTTGTAAATATTAAAATAACTTAAATTATATTTTAAATTATTAAAAAAAGGCCAAAATTGTAGTTATTCCAATTAAATAAAAGTTAAAAAGGAATTGGAGGCACTATAATTATAATTACACCATTAAGTCAAGGGGTCAAGGTCGCTGCTTGTCCCTTTGGTTACAACTTTCCACTACGTTTTTTTTTTTCTTTTGAAAATAAGTTTTGGTTGTTTAATGTCAATATACATTTATCTTATCTATATAAATGTATGGATAAAATATAAGTATTTTTTTGGTTTTTTATAAAAATAATTCAAATTTTTTATTAATTATAAAAATGATCTTTTTTTTTTTATATATGTAAATGACCTGAAATGAATAATGAAAGTAGGTGGAGCCAAAGAGATTGGTGTCAGTCACTTACCACATCAACCATTCATTGGCTGCTAGAATTAAAAAATCAATTTTTTGGGAGGAGTCAATGTATTTGGCATCACCCGTATAAATATCACCTCCAATACTAATATTTTTGTGTATTTTGTGGGGGCATAAAATAAATTTTGTGGAGGAGTCAATCTATTCGACGTAACCAATGGTAGAATAATGGTGGAGCTAAATAAATTAGTGTCACCACTTTTATTGTGTCAGACTTTTTTTTAAGTGATTTTTATTTTTTTAACTCAAATTATTTTTTTATTTGGTGGTGCCATAGAGAATGGCATAACCACCATGCTGCCACTAGTCCACCGTTATTCTACCATTAGTCACACCAAATAGATTGGTTCTTCACAAATTTTATTTTATGCCCCATGAAATACACGAAAATATTAATCTTAGAGGTGGTATTTATAAAGGTGACGCTAAATAGATTGATTGACATGGTAAGTGGTTCACACCAATCATTTTAACTCTATCTACTTTCACCATTCATTTCAAGTCATTTACGTACATAATAAAAGAATTTAGATTAGTTTTATAATTTTTTTTTTTAAAATACAACTTTTTCTTTTTTTTGATAATAAGAGGAATCACCAACACTAGACATAAAAAGAATAGGCATTTGTTACTTTGTTTCACTCTCCAAATCCGTATAAATTTGCGTGCGATCGGATCACCCGCATGCAAAGATTTTCTCTAAGGGGTAAAATAAAATTAGATGAATAATTGACATTTTATTTTTCATTTTCTTTTCGTACAATGGGATGGTCAAAGACATGATGCCATAGGCATTAGAGTATATAGCTGTCGCACACCGGCAGAGGCACCTATCAACATCAATAATTATAATAGGTGGATCATACACCACCACCTCATCATTGATTACATATTTTATTTGGATTTATTAATTTTTTTTATAAACAATTATTTTATCTTAATACTTAGATGTTTTATAATTAAATTTTGAATAAGATTTTGTTTATTTTAATTTAGGCCAAGTCAAGTTTTTAACTAGGGTTTTAATTTATTTTTTAGAGTTTAAATTTAGATGATTTGGTGTGGACATGATTAGTTTTAAACAATAAAACGAATAGGATTATAAGAAAAATTAAAACATAATTTATATGTGATATATGGTCTTAAAATATATTTTAAAATTTTAAAATAAAGAAATGAGATATATGCCATAATCTTAACCATGTGTATGTAGCAATGATAATTCAAAGAATGGTAAGATTAAAATCAAATAAATGATTGGCTTTTAAATTTAATCATAATTATTCATTACTAAACCAAGGGGAGCAGTAATTTAAGATTGGACCGCTATTCTCGAACATGTAAGCAAATAACTACAGATAATGGTGGTTGAATATTTTATTAAACAATATAATATGTTCCCTATATGTAATGGTTATCATTGCAGCTTTTGCCAAAAGACAAAGTCTTCAATCTTCTAGTACAACATCTCAGTCTTTAGCCAAGAGACAGAACTTTCATGAATGGATCTTTGATTTTATTTATAAGATTAAAAAAATAACAAAATCCATAATAGGTCTTGATAAATATATGTAAACCCTAATTAAAAAAGAAGAAGGATACATCTACAATCATTAGCATTCGTGCTCCCACGATTAATCATGGTGAACTTGTCATCTCAAAAAATTGTTTTTATTATAATTATTATTATTCATTAATCGTATTTCTAACTTAATTACTAAATTATTAAAACTTTTTTTATTTTTATAAAGTAATAAAATATAAGAGTAATATTATCTTTTATATTTCTTTTTTGAAACGACAAAACTAAAGAAACAAACGTAACTACACAATAATCAAAGAATGAAAATAAAAAAGTTAAACTAAAATAAAATCATCTGTTTTGAAAACCACTAACATCGATGGTATTCTAGGGCCCTCAAAATTAACCCCTAATTGATCCTCTCTTCATCTCTATCATTTCTATTTCAGCTGCCTAAAGATTTGATTACCGTTTTCCCCAATGTACCATTTAAGCTGTATTTTTGCCCAATGCTTCACCGATAGGTTAAGATTCCCTCCTCCTTCATATTCCTCCTTGCAAACGACGACACTTCTCCTAACAGACAAATTTGCTCTTTCCTCTCCAAACCCTCCGTTGCTAAGATGTGAGCCAACCCATTTCTTTCTCTTGCAGTGTATGAGAAACTGTAGGCACTATTCACTAATTCATCTCTCCTATTGATATTTGTCTTTTTTTTATTCCCTCAATCTCAACCCATTGGAGTCTCAGATATCTACTCCCATCTGTGTCGCCTGAAGACATGTGCATAATAATGAATTGAATTTAAATTTAAGACTTCATTATATCTATAAACTTAACTTTATCATCTCAACTGAAGCTCTTTTTTATTTTAATTTTAACCTCTTTTTTTATAAATTTATTAATATTTTTTTACTCACATCGAAAATGTGTCATAATCTGAATATTATCGTTATTGTTTGAGATTAAAAAATGAATTGGGATATTGATTTTGAATCTCAAACTTATTTAATAGTGCATTTTAAGAATAGTTTATGAATTAATTAAATTAAATTAAATTTGAATTTTTAAAAAAAAAATTTAGACAATCAATGAACAACATTTGATTTGCGCGCAAAAACTATTTGAGGACAATAATACAAAGTATATTAATTGTAATCAATGAATTTGTTTTATTAATCAATCTGTTCAAAAAATAACAAGTGCATATTGATAAAAATACTATACTTAGGACACCAAATCCAACATTAGGTTCACTTGCCTTCAAGTTAGTTTAGCCTTTAAAGCTTAACATCTTTTTAATTGACCCTTTAAGTTTTTCAAGACCAATCAAATTACAAACTTTATGGTATTTTTCTCGATTTTACAAATAGAACTATGCATAATTTTTTTGCTAAAAAAAATCTATTTATATCAACAAGACCTTATTAAAAGCACCTCCCTAACAACGTAAAGACTCATTTAGTACAAAGACTACTCAATACTTTTTTTCTTTTAAGCAATGTCACTTTACATATTTTTCCTTTCGGTAAAGGGGGCTATTGTTATACATCTCCACCATGCTTGCAGGGGCGAAGCCAGAGGGGGGCTGGCATGGGCCCCGGCCCCCCTAAAAGGTAAAATTGCTATTTAGGCCCTTGAAATTTTTTTAAAATTTTAAATTAGTAAAGGTAAAATTGCACTTTGGCCCCCCTAAAATTATAAAACTTCGATTTAATCCTTTATAAATTAGAAATATATAAACTATAAAAAAATTAAAATTTCATCCGGCCCCCCTAAAAAATTGTCCTGGCTTCGCCCCTGCATGCTTGGAAGACCTCGCCAAGTCAACCACCACGCACAGAGACCTCGCTCAGTCAACTTCAGAGATGACCTTCTTGACATCTCACTTTGCCAAATGTTGCATGGTTACAGGCACATAAGCTATATACGATTACACGTGGCCATTATGCGATACGCACTTGTCTTACAAGACTTGATGGCTATATATACCTTTCTTTGTTACTCTATAAGGGGCTTTCTCATTCTCAACACAATAGAAAAACAAGTGAAACATAAGGCTCCACTACACCTCTTTTAAAAGACCACCTATAACTCTAACACTCTTAAGACACCTTCAATCTTCATCCATCTATCCTTCTTTCGGCCTTTAGGCGAACCACCATTAACCACCAAATGCACATCTGTACATCAACAAGATTCAATATGTTACACAATATTAACAAGAATCAAGATAAAATAAATAAAACAAAACATAATTAAAAATAATACAAACATGATAAAAAATATATTAACATGTTAAAATTTATATAAAACAAATATCAAAATTTACAAAAAAAAATCTAATATAACAAACACAATAAAAGTTCACAAATTATAAAATAAACAATAATTAGATATGTCAATTAGATCATATCTATTGTTGGAAAATATGGACATCACATATATAATAATAGTAATTACATGTTATTGTTTACTATCATAAAAGATTAATCCAAATTAAAAGTGATTTAACTTGGTTAAGGTTTATTGGGCTTTAGTTATTAAATAAAGTATGGGTCAAATATATGTAGATACTCTAGTAACTAATTTCTAATTGATGATGGGTTGATTAGAAATTAGGGTTAATGTGCAAAACTTATATATTAGGGTTATGGTCTCCAAATTACACATACGTAACTTTTCTAATATCTCATCTTTAAAAAAGAGAGAGTTACATTCTCTGAATTACTTGTGTGCTAATTTGAAAGATCAAAACCACAAGATCGAATATTCTAAGAAATCAATGGATTTGAGTGCGCTTCCGCATTTAGTTTTATTCTTGATGATTTAACATGATAGATCATGATTAATAAAATTTTATATCAGATATTATTTTTACGATTCTAACAAGTGGTATCAGAGCTCATCATGTTGAATCATTGAGAACGAATTGATTCTTTATTATTTTTGGATTGATTCGTTATTTTCAAATTTTATGGTTATGATATTTCAATTATTTACTATGTTGAATCTTTGAGATTCTTGATAAAAATTTTTGGGTTTTGATTCTTTAAATTAAAGTGTTAGGGTTTTATAAATATAAATTCATATGCTATTAGAAGGATCAAAGTTTATAATTTATGCTATTCTTGATTAACTTTTTAATCTTTCGTCCAAATGCACTGCCAATTGCCATTAATTTCGTTCCAATTTACTGCTGCTAAGTGTCGTTCATCCCTCAAATTTGCTCCTTTTTGCTGTAATTTCAGCCATATTTGTTGTACCAATCCATCTAAATATCAACTACTTAGCATTCTTAAAGTCGCTGCCATGCTCTTTGAAAGTCATTGCTATGCCTTCAATTTTTGTTTCCATCTCCTTTAAAAAAGAAAAAAAACTTCAAACAATCATATAGTTTATACTATTGGATTACTGATTTTTTATGATTGTGATGTCATATGTATGCATATGTGGCGTATTGAACTTTTCTGGGTTATTATAGTTTATTTGATAAATATACTATTGTTGGGACTTTGGGTGGTCTACCTTATTTGATCACTTATTTTCATACCTTTTTTGCTTTTCTCTATGATTTGCATATGCACTACACCAAAACAGATTTTTAGTGGCGTTTTAGGAAAAAACTCCGCAAATATTTTACATTAGTGGCGCTTGAAAGAAAACACCGCAAAAAATTTGGGCAATAGCGACGTTTTTAGCC
The DNA here is from genome assembly GCA_025698515.1 of Gossypium sturtianum. Lineage (NCBI taxonomy): Eukaryota > Viridiplantae > Streptophyta > Magnoliopsida > Malvales > Malvaceae > Gossypium > Gossypium sturtianum. The sequence continues at coordinate 17,198,686 of CM046947.1, read as the reverse complement.
AAAACGCCGCTAAAAATGACCATTAGCGGCATTTAGCGGCGCTTTAGTAGAAACGCCGCTATAGGTCTGAGCATTAGCGGCGCTTTCACATAAACGCCGCAATATGTCTGATCATTAGCGGCGCTTTAGTAAAAACGCCGCAATATGAAGAGCATTAGTGGCGCTTCTCAAAAAACGCTGCAAAAATGTTAAGCAATACGACGACGTTTTCTTGTTGAGCTATAGTGGCTAGATCGAGAACTAGTGGCTTTTGTTGTTAAACGCCGCAAAAAGTCTTCATTAGCGCCGCAAGAAAAATAAATTTAGGGGTTTGGCTAGCTATTAGGCTTTAGGGTTTAGAGAAAGTAATATAAAATTAATTTATTTTAGGGTCTAGGTAAGCATTAACATTCTATTTTAATTACTTTTGTCCCTTATAAAATTTATATTTAGGGTTTAGCTAGCTACGTTTAATTTATGGTTCAAGGAAATGATACTGTTGGAGAAATATTGGATGTACAGCAGTTGGATTTTTCTGAGATTCATGTCATTTTGTACTACATTGATATTATTTAATAGAATAATTTAAAATAATATTATTTAAAACAATTTTAAAGTTGTTTTAAATGTGATGATTGTTTTTTAATTTATATATTAAATAATGTCTCTTATATAATCGTAAAAGAGATAGTATTAATTAATTTAATATATTTTTGGTTTAACTTAACTTGTAAACATTCTCTTATTTTACTTAATTAGAAATTCAGTCACATATATATTTATGTTTGGGGTTAAGGTTTAAGGATATATACTTTATTTGGACCAAAAACAATAATTGGATTAAATTTACTAAGATTCATGCCATTTTGTACTATATCCATATTATTTAATATAAGCATATAATATATATATATATATGTGTGTGTGTGTGTGTTTTGTACTATAGTAACATTGGCGATACGAATTTCCAAAAAATATGGTCTAGGATTATGGTTTAGGGTTTACATACAGTTTAGAGTTTAGGCCAGTTATGGGTTTTATGGTCTAGGATTAATTATGGTACTTAATTTAGGGTTATGGTTTAGGGTTTTAAAGTTTAGGGGTTAGTGTTGGTGATTTGTGTTTGTGGTTTAGGGTTAATATGTTTAGGTGTACGATTAAGGGTTTAATTTTGGATTTTTAGAATATAAATCTAAATAAGATAAATATATATAGATTATTATTTTTAATATATATATATATATATCTCAAAATTAATGGGTTAAATCCCAAAGGCATACATGAACAATAGTTTAGTGTGCAATTGTATACTTTAATTTGATCCAGATATTGTAAAATATTAACACATGCATGCAATTATATTGATATAATTAATTAACACCATTTTATTATTATTTATATATGCATGCATAAATAATATTTATATTTATTCAATATAAAAATATATTGATGTATTTATTTTTTAAAATGTGTATGATAAAATCAAAATTAAAAGTTTCAACTATACTTGGGGTTGAGAGTGTGTTTATGGTTTGAGGTTTAATTAAGATATACTATTAAAAACTAAAGTGTTTATGGTTTGAGCTTCAAGGTATATATACTGTTGATAACTGAAGCAATATTTGGAATTTACTAAGATTCGTGCCAATTAATTTGTATTATACCCATATTATTTAATATATAAGTATATAAAATATATTTTTTGTTTATATTAAAAATTAAAATATATGAAGTGGTTTATATTCAAATTTAAAAAATAGAGAATTTTAGCAATTTTAGTGGCGTTTTCAAAACGCCACAAAAGAGTCAGCAAAACGATACCGTTTATGTGTAGTTTTAGTGGCATTTTTGCTTATAAACGCCGCAAATATGCTTTGGGGTATAAAAAACGATGATGTTTCCAGCTTGTTTTTAGTGGCGCTTTTAAACAAAAAGCCGCAAAATATGGTGAACAGCTAGACGGTGCCGTTTTCACTTGTGCGGAGTTAGTGGCATTTTTGTGAAAACGCCGCAAATGTTATGAATTACCGGCGTTTTCCCAGAAAAACGCCGCAAATTTTTAAACTAATATCGTAAACATTGCCGTTTTGTCTTGGTTATTAGTGGCGTTTTATCCTAAACGCCGCAATATGTTTATACATTACCGGCGTTTTTAGCTTAAACGCCGCAAATGTTGATAACTTTTCGCCATACGGTGTCGTTTTTATTCTTTGTTTTTACATTTCATTTGCCCTCTTTCCTCCAGTTCAAAGATCCCGATTTCTTTCCCCTAATTTCCTAACTTCCTAAATCCCTAATTCCAAAATCCCCAATTACTTCCCCAATCTCCCAAATTTGAGTACCTTCTTCCTCAATCTCTACAAATTATCAAAATTATTAAACTTCCTAAATCCCCAATTACGCTCGTGTGTCTGGAAATTGTTTGACTCATCTCTCCGCAGCTTCAAAAGGAAGTTCTTCGCCTCTGCTCTCCGTCGGTGCACCTTCTCTCCGCCGCCGCCGTTGGATATTCGGGTCGTGAAGGTATTTTTAAACCATTTGCATGTAACATTTTCTTTTTCATGTTCTAATTTTTTCTCAATACAAGTTTTTTCCATTCCTTCTTTCTCAGTGATTTTATTGCATTTCTATACCTTAAACTATTTTTGTTGTCCTTTGGCACAATTGCTTTTTTCCTAGTTTGCAAGAAAAGGTGCAATCACTTTTCCTGGGGCTTCCACACGCCATCTTTCTTCTGTAGGTACAATCTATTGAGCACTCTACTTGTCTACTTAATTGTTTATTTATAAGTTTGTTATATAATCTTTGGTGTACCTTAGTATTTGATTGTTCAAAGGTCGAACAAGGTGCTAATGCAGGCTTTATACTTCTTTCTTTTCTAAGTTAAAAGATGGAATTTGCCTTCAACCTAAGTTTTCACTTATTAAATAATCAAGTTGAAGATGAAACTTTGATTGCATGCTGTTTTTCTAGGAATGATAGTTGAGCTCAACAAAATAATATGAGATTTTGCAATCGGAGATAAGCTAGTTAATAGAGAGTACAAATGTGTTAATGAATCTTTGGTTCTAGATCATCGGATAGCGAAAAAATCTTGATGCGGTTTGTTGACCTAATTAAAGATGTCTTGATAGTTTTATTTATTTATTTGTTTTTTGGGGTGGGTGTGGGTGGATTGAATGGGATCTTAATGTTTCAATTATTAAAATTTTGCATTTAAATGGGTTGATTTGCAAGTTGATACTTAATTCACTTGATTTTCTAAAATTTTTATATTATATTTTCAAAGTGTTGATTCACGAGTCAAGTTAAGACTGCTATTTTTTTAAAGGGACAAGAATGCTCTAAGGCTTCCTTATTCATACATGTCCAAATAAACACTTTTTTTTTTAAGATTATATAATAATGGTGAAATTTTAATTTTGATCCTTATACTATTATCAAGTTTTAATTTTAATTTCTATATTTAATTTTTTGACAGAATTTGGTACCTCAACTTTTATAACGTGGTTAGTTAATCTACCTATTTTATTTTAATTAAAATATTGAGTGAATTTTTAAGAATTTCAATAATATTAAAGTTACCTATTAAAATATTGAGCAAAAGAACTATTTGTGCATATATGCAGTATTAAGTTTATCTTTAGGAATTCTGCATCAACAAAAAGTTCTTAAAGCAATTATAAGCTTAAAATTAAATCTTTATTAGTACATTGGCTTGATTTAGAGTATAACTTTTAGCTTCCTATCACAAATCATTTTTGCAATTCTTGTAACTTGATTTAGAGTAAAAGAAAAATACTAACAGAAAAAGGAGAAGGACAGTTCTTTGTTGTCACTGATATGAGCAATCATAAAGGTTTCTAGAAGGTTAATTGTATCATAGTCACAACAAGAGTTTATTCCAAGTTTGGAAAAACATAATAGACGTCTTGTGTGTTGGCTTAATTTTAGCAAATTGCAAATTTTTGTTATATTTATAATAGAGAAAAACAACTAAAATTTAACTATTTTATATGTACCATTATTGTTGTTATTTGTTACCAAAATTTCAATATTTTATGTGTATTGCAGGAAAAATGAGTAGAAGAAGATTGCGAGATTTAAATATTGTACGAATCATCAGTAAATTCAAGAGGGCAATCTTGAGCAAAGAAACAATGGTTGGATCCTCGAGTGCACTCGACATAGATGATGAGCCTGCAGAATTACAAAGTAATGTTAAGTTTATTTTACATGCATGTTGACTTTTATTATTGATTCATTTTTCAATTTTCATATAACAATAATATATCATTGTTCAGCTGAGAGTGGTGGGACGCACAGAGGTCGCGAACATACGCTGCTTAGAGGTTTATACGAACTAAATCCCGTCGAGCGCGTGAAAGTAAGGAGAAACAGTCATGGCCAGCCTGTTGGCCCTGAAGCTCGACTTCTAGCAGGCTATTTGGGCATTATTGCACGTAATGCAAATATGTTGCCCATCAATTACGAGTCATGGCATCACATGCCTGATGCAAACAAAAATCAAGCTCTCGAGAGCATTAAGGTAACAAAACATGAATGTAATTTATAATACTTTGGTTGAAGTTTCATTTATATTTACTTTCTAAACTTATATTTTTTTAGGAGAGATTTGCGTCTCCGATGACTATATAAAGAAGACACTGGGAAAAAAATGAAGAGATCAAAAAAGTACATTGAAAAAAGATTATTTTAAGAAAGAAATAAGCCTCGAGGATAAATTGAGAAATGTCCCGCCGGGAATGTTGAGGTATCAATGGGAAGATACGGTTAGATTTTAGAACTCAAAGAAAGGAGAGGTATTACCTAGTTGTAAACTCTTATAAATTTTTCGGTTTATAGTATTTACTATATACATAATAATAATTTCATTATGTAGAACCGTGAGCGTGTTGGAACGAAAGCAAGCAGCGAAACAAAACAAAATTCATGCACACGCGTGGTCCGTAAGTTTTGCTTCAGAGGCGATGCCGAGGTATGATAATTTATTAATTCTGTCAAATATTAATGACTTTATACTATTAAATTATATTTTTACTACTACACTGTAGGAAGTCTCCACCGGTCAAAAAGTTGGGCGCGTTGACTTTTTGACATTACGCATAGGAAAAAGGATGGGTCTCCGATGACATTCGAAGCTGGAGAGATTATGGTATATTTACTTAATAAAATTTGATTTATTATAAATATTTATAATGTTTACTTATAATAGTTTAATTATTCGTTACTAGTTTTAAATTAATAATGTTAAGTTATGTTGCATTCCTTCTTATTATATATTTCGTTTCTAACTTTTTGATTGATTTATTAGGAGAAACTAAAGGAGAAGAAGGCACGATGATGAAGCGATCGCTTGAGTGATAGTTCTGTTAATCTTGAGGATATCGATAATGAAATTATTACCAAGTTTTGGGTCCCGAAAGGTATAGTCGAAATTTTTATGCTACATTTGGCTTTTTTTTGGGAAATTATATGCTACATTTGTTTGTTTTTTATTATTTCGATGTTTTGGGTCCCGAAAGGTATGGTCGGGTTCGATTTCAAGGATCCGGTGTTACCTCGACCCAATATTTTGATCCGCTCCAAGAATACATGCCTTCCGAGAGTCAATCTCGAGTTGAAGTTCGAGGCTAAAATACCGGATATCTCGGATGCAAGCGAGCACGGTTGAGTAAATTGTCGATGTTCAAAGAAAATATGAAGAACTCCAAAGAATGACTTAGAGCGGATGCGCGGCGGCAAAGAATGAGGAGGCGGCGATAGCGATAAGGGAAGGGAGGTAGAGGTAGCAACGATGCTAGCGAGCGAGCAATGAAAAAACGATGAGCTCCACTACGACTTTTCAAATGATGCGAGATGTTTCAAAGAATGCAGGCGCCATCTTAGACATTTAGTTTCTCGTTGTAAGATTATTTTTAACATTATTACATTTAATATTATTGTAAGAATATTTTAAGTTATAATTCATTTATATCACATATCTTTTATTGAATTTGAAGTATCAATTAGAATTAATGTATTTGGTGTGATTTTTATGCTACATTTGCTTTTTTGGGTTAGAATTATATGCTACATTTGCTATTATTGCTGTTATTGCTGTACAAATTAGCGGCGTTTGTGGGGAAAGCGCCGCTAAAAGTCATGACCTTTAGCGGCATTTTTTTCTCATAAACGCCGCTAAAGTTTGCGGCGTTTGTTTTAGCGGCATTTTTTGCGGCGCTTCTAAAAGCGCCGCAAATACTATTAGTGGCGCTTAATAACACCGCTAAAGGCCTAAAAAAACGCTACTAAAAGTCTGTTTTGCTGTAGTGATGATAAGTGAGTAACCCATAACAAACATGTTATTCATACTTTGGGAATTTGAGTTTTTGTTGGAATTTTTCTTTGGTTTCTTTTTTTGTTGACTTTTAATTATTAGTTCTTGATATGTTTTTCTCTCATAGCATGCTCTATTGCTGTTTGTTTATTTGCATATTCCATGTTTTTCTTTTCTGGGAATTTTAATGTTGGATACTTTAGTGTAAATCTAAACGAATTATGTTTTTTAAGCATCAGTCATGACACTATAATGATGGAATTGTCTAGTCGGCAAAAGGAATTGTTTTCGTTCTATGACTAATTCATCATTATTATTTTTTAATTAAATTCGTCGAATTAAGTTTTTTGGTTCTGATGGTGGCATTAAGACAACCTTATTTTGAGTTATTTCGGAATTTATAAAGTAATAAAAAAAATTTAGTTTTGACCTTTAACTATTATGAAAATTTTAAATTTGAATATTTGTATATTTATATGTATTTTAAAATAACTTAATTGAAATAATAAGCTGCCAAAGTGACCTCTGTTATTGAAATTATTTTGTTTTAAAATATGAAAGGTTGTGTGCATGTAACTTAAGTTACGTTAATATTGATTGGCCTAAAGGAAGGTTAATATTTAACAAAATTACATGTGCAACTGTGATAATAAACATGTGACGATTATTCGGTTTTACATGTAAGCAATAATTCGGTTTTAAATTTGAATATTGGTATCATGACATGTGATTGTAGAGTAATTAATATATATATGTGGTCCAAGTGGGAGATTGTTGAAAAATATGGATATCACATATATAATAATAGTAATTACATGTTATTATTTATTATCATAAAATATTATCCCAAATTAAAAGTGATCTAACTTGGTTAAGATTTATTGGGCTTTAGTTATTAAATAAAATATGGGTTAAATATGTGCAGATACTCTAGTAACTAATTTCTAATTGATGATGGGTTGATTAGAAATTAGGGTTAATGTGCCAAAGTTATATATTAGGGTTATTGTCCCCAAATTACACATATGTAACATTTTTAATATCTCATCTTTAGAAAAAAGATAGCCACATTATCTGAATTATTTGTATGCTAATTTTGAAGATCAAAACCACAAATTTTACATTGAATATTAATAGATCTAGTAGCCAAAAAAATATAATAGAAAGAAGAAAAGGATAATGTACAAGGGTGAAGTTAAAAAATCTTGTATTGGTTGGTCGAGATAATTTTTAATATTTTTGGAGAAGTTAAAAGTGATTTAAATTGAATAAATAATTTTCTGTAAGAGCTAAAAGTAGAATTTTTTATTTCATCAATGCTAAAATCATTAAAATTGAACCCTCAATTTTTAAGAGGGACTAAAAGGGAAACTAAACCTTCTAGGAGCTAAAAGGGCCTCGTTTCATCCCTGATCATGTAACTACAACAGTAATATTAAAATATATAGTACAATGATCGTGATGTATTTTAAAAAATTGCATCATATTTAACAATTGTCAGGTGTAGTTGTAAGATATATTGCATTCGCAAAGAGAATGTAGTTTCGAATTTTGAAGACAATATTATTGAGAGAAACAATCATAAATCCCGAACTGAACACTAAAACAAACATAAAGAATAAAAGAAAACAATATCAAATTGTATCCATTACATAAACCTCGTAATGTTATCACTAATAAATATATCCAATCACATGTACTAATGAGATATTAACATTATTGGTTAAGATAAAAGTTCTAAATATTTGAGTCTATAAATTTGGGCTGCTTAAGTAATGTATGAACTTGGTTCAATTTTTTTAGTTTTATATTTATAATTGTATTGTATTGTATTTATAAATTATAAAATTTTTAAAAAAATATAATTAAAACAAATAGAGGCATTACGTAACGTTGAGTGGAGCAAAATGACAGTCAAGATTTAGAAACTACCAATAGAGTAGCATAAAGAAAATTGGACCACACTGAATCAGTTATTTAGGCCAAACCATCTGCTTTTATCCTTATTTAGTACACTCAAAAGCCTATTTTCAGTTTCGTTCATGTCAATCTTTCCCAACCATTCATTTTCCTCCACGTTTCCTTCTCTCCTTCTTCCACTTTTCTTATTCTCACTGCGTCCCACTCTTCCCTTCCCCTACATCTTTCCGCATTCAATCCAACATCCTTCCTTCTATTTAAGGTGGGTTTGGATAAGTGATACATTTGAACAAGTATACTATATTATACCGCATCCAATCGCTTATTCAAATTTATCTTAATTTAACACACAATATCTCCCTCAAATCCTTTTTATTTCCCAATCCAATTTTCATATTTTATTTTTAATTTTTTTTGTTATATATTATTATTTAAAATTTTGAATGGGTTCATACCAACTTTCAATCGAGTTTCGACTTAACTTAAAAAAAATATTATTATAATAAAATTTTATCCTGAAATACTTCTATTATCTTAACCTTATCATTTTAACCAAACACATAATCGATTTCTATATTGTTTTTAATAAATTTATTATATAAATTTTACATTTATAGTGGAAGTGCCATAATCTAATAATTTTAATGTAGTTATAATACACAAATAATAATTAAAATAAAAGATACGACATACTAATTATATTTATACTACATATTAAACACTTGACTGAGTTGAAGTCACAAATCAATTAGACACTAACTCAATTTAATAATTATCAAAATTACTTTAGTTTATATAATAAATTATATGGTGATTAAAACTATTTTTAGATACCCGTTTAATATGGATTTAAACTGTGTTACCCTCATCCACACCCCTAATATTGTATATAAAAAAAAAAAAAACCCATTCGCAAGCAATACAAGCAATAGGATTTGAACTTAAGCTTCTATGATTTTTAACATTTATACTTTACCATTCATCTAAAATCTTATTTGCTATTAATATTAACTTTTAATAAATATATTTGTTATGTATATGAGTGGGAATACCGTAATCTAGTTGATAGTAAAATGTCATAAAAACAAATTTAAATAAAATAATTGTTTTATTCATTTATAAAAATATAAGAAAATAAAAATATCTTTATAATTTGAATTGAAGCACAATTAATAAATGAGATCAACTTAGAAATGCGATGTGATGGTTTCTCGACTCAACTTTTAATTATGTGGTTAGGGCTCGAATTTTTACATATTTTAGGGACAGAAAAATTAATCATTATTATAAATTGTAAATACATTGATGACAAAAAAAAAAATCAAAATTTATACATAATATGAAATATAAAAACATAAAATATCTAAATTAATATGACAAAAAAAAGATATAAATCCATAAAAAAATATGTATACACACAAATCATCAAATTTAATTTTATCTGATTTTTAGCTCCTTAAAAATCGACAATCCGTTGCGTCGTTATTCAGAGTCTTCATTCAAATCAAACCAGTACCCAACCTCACCGGATTTTTCTCTCTCACGGGATACTCCGCCGAGCTTCACTCCAACGCCCAATTTCTTTTCTGTCATTTTGTAACCGTCTCTGCAAATTGTTCTGCAGAAAAGAAAAGGAAATCTTTTGAAAAACGCCAATCCAAGAAAAAAAAAAAACAGTTCCATGAAAAGCTTAACTGCAACTACCGTGCTCCGCCGCGACGTCAGCCGTCGTCATTACTGGAATCTTCTAATTCTTTCATTTTATTAAATAAAAAGAAAAGCAAGTTCAATTCTATGCATCCTCTCTGTTGTATTTCCACCGTATCGAATCATTCCCCAGTCAAACCTTTACCCGACAACGTCGCCATGCCTCCTCATCCACCTGTAACTACCGTAACGACCACTTCCTCTTCCGGCTCTTCATTTAGATCCAACTCGGTTCGATCTACGGTCCAAATCCTGTGCCAGTCCGATCAAAATCAGAACAATCAACATCGCCGTAGTAGTAGCGTGGATTTGAATCGGATGAGCCAGAGAAATGGGACACCGTTGGGAAGAGAGGTTTCGAAGGCTCTGAATCTGGCTCCGGCTCCGGCTCCGGCTCCGGCTCCTCCGCCGCAAGTGGATGTGAAGATAAACAACATCGTGGGGAACGGAATATCGGGAGTGCTTTACAAATGGGTGAATTACGGGAAAGGTTGGAAACCGAGATGGTTCGTTTTGCAGGACGGAGTTTTATCATATTATAAAATCCACGGACCTGATAAAATCGTCGTTAGCCAAGAAACGGAAAGAGGTTCCAAAGTTATCGGCGAAGAATCTCTCCGTCTTATCTCCCGACATCGCAATTCCATTTCTCGTCATTCCCAAAACCGTCGGAAACCCTTTGGTGAAGTCCACCTAAAGGTTAAAAAAATAGAAATATTAATGAATTAATGGAAAATAAAACAAAAAACAAATTTGATTTGGTTTTTTAATTATTTGATTCTTGAATTTTTCTCAGGTTTCCTCTATAAGGGAGAGCAGATCAGATGATAAGAGATTCTCGATCTTCACCGGAACTAAGAGGCTTCATTTACGAGCCGAGGCTCGGGATGATCGGGTTGCGTGGGTGGAGGCGCTTCAGGCGGTTAAAGATATGTTTCCTAGGATGTCAAATAGCGAGCTCATGGCTCCGATGGACAATGTGGCGGTTTCAACTGAAAAGTTGAGGCAACGGCTGATGCAGGAAAGGGTAAACGAATTGGCTATCCAAGATAGTGAACAGATTATGAAGAGTGAATTCTCGGCATTGCAGAACCATCTAGTGTTGCTTAAACAGAAACAAAGTCTTCTCATTGATACCTTGCGTCAATTAGAGGTATGTGTTTATCTTAATTATAATACAATACCTATTCATTCAATTTGATTAAAACTTGATTGATTTTTTCAAAACAAATTCATTGATTTCCCTTTTTTTTTTGTTCATAGAAATTATAAAGGGGTATGATATTTAGGATATCATGAAGGAATTTTTTGATGATATTTTGCTTTTATAAGGGGGGGGGGGAGATTTTTTTTTTTTTGGCGGTAGTGCCTCTTGCTAATACTCTGTTATAGAAGTTGAGAGGAGTCTGGTCTTATATGTCTCCATCTTTTTAGTTAATAAAATGTTGGTGGTGTTGTGGTTGATTCGAGATAAAATAAATGTCAATATAGCGAGACATTTGTTGTGGAACTTGTATGGCATTGATGGCGGTGACAGTAGCAGTTGTGCTGGTGGTTGGATCGGTGATATTTGGGGGTAGGCTATTTGATGGAGCAAATTAAATGTGATGTGTGTGGCCTTCAAGTAATCAGAAGGTTTTACTTCATACTGGAAGAATTTTAAAATTCCTCAACTTGCAGTTGATATAATTTAATTACATGTGAGCATTCTTTTGACCAAGTAGCATGAGTACAGATAAAATTTGTAATTCTTTTTTTGTTTTTTTGTTTTTTTTTTTCTCGGGGGAGGGTGGAGGGGGGAGGGAGGGGACTCTTTTATGGGGTGTCCTTTTCGTGTTGTTTTTCCTTGAGAATATCAACATGTACATGGAAAAGTAACTTAAAATTACTTTCTGCTCAAAGTACTTTCACTTCCTTTTTAACTTTCATGCAAATGTACTTGTGGAGAATTAAAAACTTAAAATTGCTTAAGTTTCAGAATTAAAAACTTCTGAAACAAAGTTTTTAATTCTCATTTTTGTCTTCTGCTAAGAAACTGCTATTTGAACTTTATTTTGTAGACAGAAAAAGTTGATCTGGAGAATACAGTGGTTGATGAGAGCCAAAACAAGTTGATTGATCTAGGGGCTTCTTCTATGATAAGGCAAGACAAGTCCAGTGGTAAGATTCTAGGCATTGGAAGTACTTATTACAACTGCTGGTCCCTTAATTTATGCTGAACTATTTATTATGTTTTGGGATATGTGTGGTTGATGTTTATAATCAGTGCTCACAACTTGCTATTGGTTCAGGAACTTTTTTTCTTTCAATTCTATCAGACATGTGCCTGAGTTTTTCCTATACTTATTTGTAGACAACTTATAATGCTTTCTTTTTATGTTGTCAAAAGATGAGCTGGTTCATGTCTGTGCCTTTTCTTTGTTATTACTTGTTACTTGTTCTATTTTATAAGTTTATTCTTCTTTCCATCAATTTGAAGTTGCTATTCTTGGCTCTTTGTCCCTTATGCGTTCTTTTATCCCTTTCTTATGTATCATTAAGATCAGAGATAGACTTCCGGATAGGCTGGAGCAGGATTTAGAAATGGTCTCCATGGTCTTTCCTCCGTTAAGGGAGAGTATATGACCATTGAGCCACAGCCGAAGCTTGGCCTTTTCTGGAGCTGACTTATTAAAATTGTTATAGAACTGGTTGCTTAGTTATAGAAATTGCTTATACTGTCTTCTTCGTTCATGTGCATGGCTTTCTTATATGTTTGGTTATGGAAATTGTTATTACTTAAATGTTTTCATAGCACTGCTTTCTTTTGTTAATTTTTTTTTTTCTTTCCTCTTTGAATTCTTACTCAGAAGGAAGTTCAACTGACTCAGATGATGATAATGAAAGAGTTGACGCTGCAGAAGAAGAAACTGATGAAGATGATCATACATTCTTTGACACTCGTGACATTTTGTCATCAAGTTCTTTCAGAAGCAATGGATCTGATCTCCGGACGTCATCTTTTTCTTCTGATGATGAAGGTACTATTGCTGATGATTCTGAAGACAACATCGATCCTTACATCAAATCTCTTGGAAGTAACTTTCCTAGCATTAAACGGCGAAAAAAGTTGCCTGACCCCGTTGAAAGGGAGAAAAGTGTAAGTCTTTGGTCAATGATCAAGGAGAATATTGGGAAAGACCTTACAAAAGTTTGTCTTCCTGTTTACTTCAATGAGCCTCTCTCTTCTCTTCAAAAGTGTTTTGAGGATCTGGAATATTCATATCTGCTTGATCGTGCATATGAATGGGGTAAAAGGGTGAGTCTTTGAACTCCATATTATTTTATTTTAGAGAACAGAGCATTGGTTGCAAAATAAAATTTTCCTGCGCTTATATTTATCTGTAATCACATCACTTCTTTAACGTAGTCATAGTATACATGAGGGCTTTACCTGATTTTTCCCCATCATTTCTCTCTTTCACACCTATTTTATACTTGACTGTGCAAAAGGCTAGTTGCTATGCTTTTAGCAGTTCATTCCCTTAATAAACTTTGACAATCTGGATTTTTGGTGAGATTCCCCTGGGACTCATAATTTCCCCTCAAAAATTTGCAGGGAAATAACCTAATGAGAATTCTTAATGTAGCTGCATTTGCTGTGTCTGGATATTCTTCAACAGAAGGAAGAATTTGCAAACCCTTTAATCCATTATTAGGAGAAACATATGAGGCTGACTTCCCAGATAAAGGTGTACGCTTCTTCTCAGAGAAGGTTTGGCTGTATTTGAGATATAGTCTATCCTTGTTTTCTACTTTCTGTTTTTCTGCATTTACACATCATTATTCAAAATTTAAAGCATATTAATCTTGCTTTAAAGACCAAACCTTTGACTGAAGAATATGGTTCATTTGACCTACCTATTGCTTTATTAAATTCAATATTCATAGAACATCAAAACCTTTTTTGCTTGTATTTTTCATGCATTAAAATATTTTCCTTAATTTTGACTTTGCACATTCTATTTGGTTCGTTTTACCTGGTTAGTACAGTGATATGGAGTTGAAACAAGTTTGCTACGCCTGATGCCAAATTTGCTGTACTGCATGAGCTGTGCAAGTTTAGTATATTATTGATCCTTTGGTTCACAGAAAGGCAGAGCTAGGATTTCCTTTTTTAGCTTGCTTCTCTTTGATTGTTCTTCTGTCACTTCCTTTTCTTTTTCTGGTCTTAATACCAATCCAAAAAGTTGCAACCTTGTTTTGGATGCAACTGGAGTAGAGCTAATATATAGGGTGGTAAGGAATAAGGTAGCATATTTATTCAATCATCACCTAAAATGATATCGTTTGGGTGGCCAACCATAAACGAATTTGTGTAAGGGGAAACAGGAGTGTGTGCTAAAGATTTTGAATCTCATAATTTACAAGTGTAGTTAATAGACGATCTTAAATATTAACTTATGCATTTAGGTGTTAATAAGTGGGAATATTAATAGGCTTCAGTATCATTTATAGTATCCGTACTGGCAAAAGAAAAGCACACTGCTTGCTATATTTTTTTCAGTTCATCTCTTTGTCCTTTTTTTATTTGTTTCTGCTTTAATGCTATCCACGAAGTTGCTGATAGTTATTCCATTTTTGGTGTCAGGTCAATCATCATCCTATGATTGTAGCATGTCATTGTCAGGGTACAGGATGGAAGTTGTGGGGTGATAGCAATTTAAAGAGCAAATTTTGGGGTCGCTCAATTCAGCTAGATCCTGTGGGTGTGTTGACCTTGGAGTTTGATGATGGAGAAGTGTTCAAGTGGAGTAAGGTATAACTCCAAAATTTAAGAACAATTAGGCGTATGTGTTGTAACCAAACTTAAATGGATTTTCTTTTGCCAGGTGACGACATCAATATACAATCTCATACTGGGAAAGTTGTACTGTGATCACTATGGTACTATGCGAATAGAGGGGAATCGTGACTATTCATGTAAGCTGAAATTCAAGGAGCAGTCTATCATAGATAGAAACCCTCACCAGGTGATCTTTCATCTTCCGAAAAATAATCAATTAACTAAATATATCAAATCATTTTAATAGAATTATGTTATTGTTCTATCATCCTCTTTTTAACCATCATAACCATTTATCAGTTTATAAAGCTTTATTGCATTCCAGGTACATGGTGGAGTTCAAGATAGAAATGGAAAGACAGTGGCTTCATTATTTGGAAAATGGGATGAGAGCATGCGTTATGTGAATGGAGATTGTTCTGCAAAGGGAAAAGGACAGGACTCTTTGTCAGAAACCCATCTGCTCTGGAAGCGGAGCAAGCCTCCTAAATACCCCACCAGATATAACTTAACAAGTTTTGCCATCACATTGAATGAGCTCACTCCTGGTCTGAAGGTGATTTTTATAATAGTTTCGATTGGATTAAAACTAGGCAGCTGTCTAATGCCTTAAATATATTTCATTGCATTTTTGGGCTATCCCTACAATTCCTGAATTACATCTAATACCTTGATGGTTTTTGTGAAATGCTGGTTTATATTTGATTTTTGGTAATGAAATTTTGGTCCTAAAGATCAAATTAGTTTGTCCATTTGACACTATAGGAATTAAATGGAATGATTTTGAAACCGATGCACCAACTAGGTACCCTCAGAATTGCTTGCAGTAATCGGCATGTTGATTTCAATCTCCTTAATGTACACAGGAAAAGTTGCCTCCTACAGATTCAAGGCTGAGACCTGATCAAAGGTATCTGGAAAACGGGGAGTATGAAATGGCAAATTCAGAGAAGCTGCGGTTGGAGCAGCGGCAACGACAGGTAAGTTTTAGTTTTCTTTTCTGCAACAAATTCCATGTATCAATGAAGCAAATTGGCTAGGGAAGAGTTATAGAGCCCAGGAACTGTTGATTTATAATTACATGTAGATGTTATGTGGGTTAGGAACTTGGTTTTGTTCTTCCAAAAACCGTAGTTGTGATTTACTCATTCCAAGATTTAGACTCCTAGTTGAGGATAATATAAAAAGCTCAACTAAGAGCATTTCAAGGCTTTATAAAACTAACCTGCAAATGCCACTAATGTAGTGAAAACATAAACCATGAGTGGTGCATACAGCTGGAAATAACATCAACCTTAAGTTATTAGATACCCTACTGAGGATTTCACCGAAACCCAGGTTTTCTTTTCTTGGTTGCTTTATGGTTAAAGGATTTAGCAGTTAAAGTATACATATAGGCAGTCATATTATAGTCAAAAGTACAGTTTAATCATGTACTATAGAACTGAATAATTTAATCATTGTGCACTTGATTTTGGTGCAAACAAGTAAACTTGAATTAATGAAAAACCATTGAAGTATTGTTATGGACTTCTGAAATGTTATAACACTGAGCTGCGTATAGAACTAAAGTAGTAGAAGAATTCATTCTCTTAAAGAACGTATGCATTGTGGGATTTCAACTCATACTTCGTTAGATTTTAGAAGTCTACCATTTAGACGGTTTCTCATTAACACTGATATCAATTTTATTTGTTTGCATCAAATCTCAGACATACAAAGAATAAAAACTAATTGTACTTTTGATTATACTACTGGATTTAGCAAATACTTTTGAAGGTTGTTTTATGTCTAATTGGGGTTTCTGTTTTCAAATCGAATTCAGGCTCGGAACATGCAAGAGAGAGGTTGGAAGCCAAGGTGGTTTGCAAAGGATAAAAACAGTGATTCATATCGATATATTGGTGGATATTGGGAGGCTAGAGAGCAAGGGAAATGGGATTCATGTCCTGATATTTTTGGCCAAATCCCTTCTGATCATCCCCTTGACTAAATTAAAAATCCTTAATTTTTTTTCCTTGTTGATTCTTCTTCAATTTTTTTCACCAGATGTGAGGGGGCACGCATCAACTGGGCCAAATCATTTTCGGGTTGCCCCGACAACAAGAATGTAAGTTTTTAGATTAAAAAGTTTATTAAGAAAATAATAGAAGGTTATTGTTTTTTTTCCATCCTTTTTGCTTCTGGGTTCATATTTGGTGATGTGATAAAAAGAATTACACAGCGACTGGGTTTTAGTTTCTGAAATAAAAACGACAACTAATAAAAAAATACAAATTTGGAACTTGGTAATTTTGACATAAAATATTTCTGACAAGCCTGTGGATTAACAACAGAGACCCGACCACCAAATGTTTTTATGTACTTGAATGATTTGTCTGTGTCTGAAGTTGTTTCAATATGTCCATTTTATTTTTATACGCATATGTTGGGGAAATTGAATTTACTTGTTTTTTTAAGTGTGAAAACTACTAAAAGGCAAAAATAGTGGACAGATGGAAATGAAATGTTAGATGAATGGGGAAATTTTATTTTGTTTTTGAGAAATATATATAATAGGATATTATTTTATATATTGTTTATGGAATTTTTATACTCGCATGTCACCCCTTCAATACTATTTTTAAAAGTTAAAAATTCCATATTGAAAAGAAAATGTCGGATCAATTCAAAGCTTAAATTTAATTATATTAATAAATCCGCCATTAAATATAAATAATATAAAAACTTTTATGTAAATTAACTTAAATTTTACAATAAAATACATATTCTCTTTCCCCATCAAATGTTTAAATTTCCAAACAAGGTAAATATATATAAAAGTGAAAATCTACTCTGGAGCTTTTTGAAACCTTATGCAATGTGAAAAGGGTTTTTAATTTTTTATTGTTCTTTTCTCAACATATTTTATGATTAGCTTTCAAAATATATTTTTTTAATACTGAGCAATTTTAGATGTTATGTTTAAATCGATAATCTTTGAACGAAATCCAACACTTATAGTTATCAAGATGTTATTATGTCAAAGATTCATTGCAAAATTTAACTTCCATTGTTTGGGACTGGGACATGAGATGACCACTCCTTAAACTCGATATTCAAGATGTTGCGGTTATGGTCATTTTTATAGATGCCGTAAGGAATATTGTATTTCAATTAATATGAGTTTAACCTTATCTGGCATGAGTTCGACATTTATAGATGTTGAGATAAGAGTTTAGATTTTACCCATTTAATTTTTCTCAAACCTTATGAATCTCTTCTTTCTTTTTATCTTATCATTATATACATTCGAACCCTAAAACAATCAAAATACTTTAAACATTTTTTCAATCACTCTTTACTACAACTCAATTTATGGTGTAAATGTTTTTATGACGAATGTTATATACAAGTGTTATAAAAATTTCTTGAATATGTTATATATTATGTTATATTTTTTACTATTTTAGTATTTCCTTTGGTGAATGATATGTTATTGAGTTTGTGAACATTATCTTTCTAATGCTAGTAATTAATATATTACAATCTTAATAGATAAGGTGGCCAATTGATTTATTGTCCTAGTTGATTATAATGATCAATTATTTCGATTTCAATCAAAAATCTTTGATTAACATTTGAAAAAATTGATTTGGAGGAAAATCCAAATTAGAAATACAAAGAGGACATCAAGTCTGAAGTTGAGAATTTTTGGGTCTATCAAAGGAGGACTTGAGTATTATGAGGTGGCTTTTAGTGATGAAATGTCAAGACATTTGTGTACTGGCAAAGTGGCAATATTGAGATCAACTTGTGTGCAGAGAGCTTGAACATGTTAGCAACGAGTTTTAGTGTCGAGAAAATATGAAAAAAATCTTTAGCTCATATTGTATCATCAAGATTGTCAATGAATTTGGATAACAAACAAAAATTCAGGACTCAATGATGTCCACAAATAAACGAGTTGCATCAAATGATGATGAATTCATCATTGTTGGTTGTTTTTGAACCGGACACAGAGTATCATCTAGAGATGCCTTTAATATATGGAAGGAACATTCTGCAATAAGAACAGGCCAAAATGAAGTCGAGTTGTCTACCTCTAGTAAGATGCAGTTGCCATTAGATGCTTTCCTGGATCCCAAATATCATGATGATGAGGTTGAAGAAACTAAAGATTTCACTAAACCTGAAGCCAAGTCGAAATTGAAGTCATAACCGAAGATGGCAATAATTTTGAGGCTAAAGACATTTCAATGACTGTTGTCTGGGAAAAGTGAAATTTTCTTATATATCAGACTCCCATCTTTTTACCATACCATTAACACTGATACACTTTAGGGCATGAATTTCCTGAATATGCCCATGAAATCCTGTATTTGAATTTCCTTATGGTTGAATATAGTGTGCATTTTGAGTTGGCTTACAATTTGCATTGAAAGATGTCTTATAACAATAAAGAACTACAACCTCAAAAGTGTCCGTAAATTACAAAGTGACTGAATCTACGCCAACCAAATATGAAAGCAAATCGTAATGTTTAGCACAACCTGAAAGTGGGCCATCCGAGAAACAATTATGAAGAAGAAAGAACTTTGGGAATTTTAAAAACATAATGGCATGTATACATGCATGATTTTAAATATATCGTAGGATCGTCAAAGATTAGACTCTAACATAATTTGCGACAGTATCATTGGTGACATCCATTTTAGTTTTGATGGTTGAGATTTGTGCCAAGAAAAGGTTTTTCATGTTGTACAAAAAGGTGTGGATGATGAATCAAAAGACAACTGCATAACTTTTTGGGTTAGATGTGGTCTATGAATTCGTTCTCGATATATATAGTGGTTGAAATGCAAATGCTTCTCTCATTGTGGAGATCATATAGTTGAGGGGAAACATATATTTCGTCGGCTATTTTAGGCATTCAATTTTTACATTGAAAGGTTTTCATACTACAAACTGAATGTTTAGATATACAACACATTCCACAAGATGGGAATTGAAATGTAATATCCCTTCATTCACTAGCATTGAGAATGAGACGACGGAGTGTAGGTTATTTTTTTAAAAAAACTTGCAGAGCCATGTTTTTTTATGAAGTAACGAAATATGTTTGATATCTGATAGACACGAGGCTATCAAAATTGCGATGAGACGTGACGTGAGGGTAACAGATGAACGCCACTACATGGATATCATGTGTATTATATGCAACACATTGCTATAATTTCATTAAGGGGTTCAATAATAATGAATTCACTGACAAGCTATAAGTATGGGCATGTAATATTATTTTATGATTGATTATTCACTTTAAATCTCAAATTCAAATCTTAACCTCGAAGTTTGCGGTTCTAGGTTTAAGGTTTAGGGTTCGAATTCAAGATTTGGGGTTCATGGTAAAATAATTACCAAAATTTTGTGTCAATAACATGAAAAAAATACACAAAAATTACTATTTTTTTTAAAGAGAAAGGATTGTATGAAACAGGGATATTATTCATTTCCAATAGTTTTATGCCACATCAGTATTTTTATCCTGAATATTGATTGCACAAAAATAAAAAAAAATATTAACTTACGGAAAAGATGTTTGTTTATAATTTAAAAAATTAATTGTTTTAAGTAATTTAATTAAAGTTAAATTAAGTTGGAGAAGATATTAGATGTAGATGAATGCATAATAATACTTTGTTATCTTTAAAATTTAATGATATGGCGCTATTTTATTGGTGCCTAAAAAATATAATTTTTAGGATGATCCTAATATAATTTATTTCCTAAGTTTTAAAGTTTAAGACAGAATTTTTTATAAAAATAATAAACATAAGGTATATACAAGGTTTAGGGTGAATTATGGTTAGTTGGTTGGTTTTGGTGTATTTAAATAGACTTCTATATTTATGGGTGTCGAGATTAATTCAAAACTCGATTAATTTAGGTGGTTGACGATTTTTGAATTTAAATTAGAATTCAACAATATTAAGGTTTGAAAAACATTATTTATATATTTAATAGTTTTAATCAATAAATTTTATCTAGTGAAATTAATTAAAAACGTTATTGCATAAAACGTGTCTAATTAAACATAACATCTATCAAAGGAAGAAGCTTGAGTTCTCTGCAACTCTTACAATTCTACTAACTTCTGAAAGAACGACTGCCAAGGACTCTATTTATAGGCTACAACTTTAGATAAAATGAAGAGAATTATCTCGTCTTAATCCTTATGTTTGACTGATCACTTTAAATCTACTTATGCAAGTTGTCTTCCTATACCCATTGCATGTGGAGATGATCACCAAGATGTGTTGTACTTCCTTACAGCATGTGCTACCAAAATTTGTTTTATTTTCTTTGAGTTAATCCATGACGAATTCGATCAATCAAGGCTTTTCTCACTTCAATCCAACAAGAGCACGATCTGCAACACAAAAATAGTCTGTTAATCCAATAAATCAAATTAAATAAAACCATGTGTGGCACCATCATGAAAGGCCAAAGTAACCAAGTCAATTTTATTTTTTTCAATCTCCTTTATGGTGCCATAAACCATAACCATATGTCCAAGAAGATAGTAATTCCATACTTGGCAAAGTTTACATACCATTGAAATGTTCAAACTTTATACGGATTGTCAGAAAATGACATTCCTAGAAAATAGCTAATTAGGACCTTTTATGCACAAAAAAGGATAGTTATCAAATTGAAAAAGTCTAAAAATGAATAATTAAAAGGTTGGTGGCGGATAAGATATATTCCCAGAGAATGTAATCTAGTTGCTGACTGTTTAGCTAAGTTGAATTTAGCATGGAGGTCAAGCCTATAGGTTATTGATGTCGTACCTAATCAAGTTTTGGGATTCTTTCAACAAGACAAAACTACCGGTGCTTTCTCTCAATTTATTTAATGTAATTTTTTCTTTTGTTTATCACTAAAGAGGTTGCTAAATGAATTTTATAAAAATATAAACTCCAAATTGTGGTCTATTAGTTAGGTGTTCACATTTCTCAAGAATAACATACATTCGAATCATTATTGTAAAAAATGAATTTTATCAAAATAAAAAATATTTAAAAGATAAAATATATATTGAAAATTCCAAAAGTGGCAATTTCCTAAAGAGGAAACTTTTCCAAGACTCGGGAATTGGACTAACAAAAGTCAAACTTGCACTTCTCGACGTCATGGTCATCGTGATCCATTTTCAAGCTAGAAGAAATGAAATGTTGAACATAAGAAATCAATTTGATTTTCAATTGTCTTGTCTTGCTTCTCGTAATTGGTCCATTAGGCAAAGTTATGTTTTGCGACACTGATCCATGACTTACAAGGTTCGTATTATAAAATAACATGTAAATAAGAACTAATTCTTCTTATACCATTAGGAAACCTACTAGTTCAATTACTTTGTGTTACTCTCATAGTATATTTAAGATCCTTTAAGATTAAATTAATTCACCTAATTTGATCACTTTCATCTCATAATCACCATTGTATCTTTATAAAGAAAATGATCATTACTTTATACAAATAATGATTAAATCATTGTCCACACAAACTACCCATGGCCATGTTCTATTTGCATAAACCATACAATGCTCCTAAGATTCCACTATTATAAGTGGATCTATGTCATGTATAAATCATAAACCCAATATATCAACTTTCAACTTACTATTTTGAGATGCGTAAATTAGTAATGTATCAAAGTATATAAGATATGCAAACATAGTTATACACTTAGGATTTAGGTAAGTCATACTATGAACATTACAAGTCAATTAATCCACAAACAGATTTAGGATCAATTCATCTTGCGTACAATCCAATGTTTTGTCAATCCAGACAACTACATCTATATCTCTATCTTGGGAGTCAATCCAACTTGGATAGCTAAGACAAGTTATCTCTCCATTTGTACTTATAGACTAGATAATAGTCCTAAATGAGTCACTTGCTCATTCATGACTCCATGGATGCTATTTAGATTACCTTCTAATAGAAGTTGTTTTCTACGTCATAAACACTTTTTGTTATACAATTTAATATTAGTTAAATCTTAGATAATTAGTGAACCAATCATTTACTTTTTATACAAAACCATTGAAGATATTCATAAAAAGAGTATTAGAATTAGTTTATGTGAATTTTTATTAATTCAAAGGGCTTGAAATATTACAAATAATATATGACAAAGAATTACATTAAAATGCACAAATCCTAACATGCAGTTTATCATATAAAGTGGAATGTCTTGGACAAAACTGAACTGTCATAAACCTTGGTTAGTAAGATGCAACTCGATGATGTCAAAGCATATAAGGGGCATGCGCATGTTAAAAACATTAGCATGCACATATGCTGCCACGATACTACGGCAATAATCGCCAGGTCTCTATACGACACTCGTACAAACTACAAACAATTAAATTAATATATTCAATTTTGTTTATGTTAATTTTTATATTAATTAAATAAGAATAAATCATCAAATAAATAAATTATGTGCATATTTATCAATTTTTTATCGTACCCGTCTAAAATAATAGTTCTTATAATTTGTTGTATAGTAAAAAATATTTATTATTATAAGTATATTAGTAAAACTTTTATAATGTAATACATTTTATATCATATGCTTATATCTTTTATCTTTTAATAAAAGAGAATGTCTGTGGAACAGAAACGATGAACGCTAAGCACGATAATCAATACCATCCTACGCTTGTATAATAAAACGCAATCATTTATTTCATCAATCTCTCGTTGAGATGCCTTGCTTAGCCTTCTGAATAAGAATACCAAAACTACTAACCCCGATTATATCTTGTGGTCTATTAGAAATTGCATAACAATCGGAAATGTATGCAATGAACTAAATTGTCAGACTTTTCTGTCGGTGGTACCCTTTCAGTCGATTAGAGGAAATAAGCTCTATCATGTTGAGTGTTTTAAACTGCAGTTGCATTTCGCTTTCCAAATTGACTCTACAACCACGTAAGTTTCACTTGCCTCCCCCTTGTAATTCATCATCCCAATTCAGAATATGCCCAAGCAATCAGTAAGTACTTACATCAATTAGAACTCACCATCTCTCATTACCATGTCACTGTCAACTGAAAGACTTGTCAATTGTGCTACATCTTTCACTATTATCGTACATCCTCTATATAAAAAAATGGAAAGCATAAGTCTCCAACCTTCATTATTCAGTTAAAGTCGAAAAAAAAGGTGAAGATACACTTTAACTTTGTTAATTTGATTAATTGTATAGAAATTAGTAGTATTTTTGGGTGTGTAAATTTCGGGTAAAACTAAATTAATTTGGTTAACCGACCGAATTCGGTTAATTGGTCGGTTAACCGAATTAATTCAGTCGGGGTCGATTAATAATTTTTTAAAAGTTCGGTTAACAGTTAATTAGGTTCAAAATCGATTGATTAATCAAATTAACATAGTTTAATAAATAATATTATAATATATAAGTATTCAATCGATTTGGTTAATTTTTTGGAAATATAAATTAATCGGTCAGTTAAGTCGATTAATTTTTTATATGTTTTATACTTGTTTTAACTAAAAATAAAAAAAATATATATATATAAATTTTGATTAATTCGGTTAACCGACCGAATTAACCGAAAAAGTTCAGTTCGGTTAATTTTTTTTGAAAAAATTTCGGTTCGGTTCAATTAACAGTTAATAATTTAAAAAGATCGATTAATTCGGTTAATAGTAGTTCAGATCAATTAACCGATTGAACACCCTTATCTATCGTGCATGTAAATGTTAGAAACACTTGTAAGTCATTTGTTGTTAAAGGTCTTTTCTAGGTAGGATAGTAGAGGGTATATATGAAAAACCTTGGGGGAGATTAAGGGATGAGTCAGGAAATTTCAGCATGCATTGACAAGTCTTGTCCAATACCAAATATTTGTGATTATTGATTTTATTTTCAAAGGTTATAAATATAAAGATTGAATTTTTAAATATTATTTGTATTTAAATTCCTCCTTATCTGTAAACTTCCTTTTGAAGTGTTTTATTTATTCCAAAAACAGAGTTTTGCCTTTCGGGTTAGGAACACATCGTTGAATATGGAATAAATAAGATTTGTGAGTGGGCAACAATCAGGATCCACTACTCATTGTTTTTATGCATTTTTTATCATCACAATGTTTGACTTTAACAAATTAACAACTACAAATTTTAACATACAACCATTTTGGCACACATTATTTGATAACTGATACAAAATTGGAAATCATTTCAATAGTATCACTTAGATTTGAAATTTTCCAACGAAAATCACAACAATTCATATAAAATAAATTATTAACTTTTATTTACATTGTAGGTGTGCGAATAGTCGCTAAAATAAGGGCGGTTTGCATTGTACAAGGTGTGCAGAGCTGTTAGAATAGAGTTTCACAGGTGTTGAGGTAATATTTTAGTAGAGCGTAGACAACAAGAACTACTTATGTCTCCTCTCCTTGCGTCGGTGCTAAGGAGGTTGGCTCGGTATGGATCTCACCCATTAAGTTTCCTACTCCTTAGGTGCAAATGGTGGAGTGACGAATGTTAGTTGAGAGGACTATTGGAATCAACGTGGAAGGACTGTACGAGGCATTCATCCAATTGGGGGTGCTATGGATTGATGGGTATTGTCAAGAACTCTCCCTTGTATATCATTTGAGGGTTGTGTAGGCTCACCTGATATGACGTTAAAGATTCATATTTTTTATCTATCAATGACTTCTATAGATTCATCAATCATTCGCATACTACATTTCATCATACTTTTAAGCTCGAGGTTCTAATCTCGAATTGGATCTTGAAATGCTTATATACAATCAATCATTACCCATTTCCAGTAATCACCAATACATACTAGAAGCATTACTATTTCTTTCATTCGCTCAAAATTTCTCAAAACATAGAGAAGGATCTCATATATACATATGAGAACATAGTACTTCACTTAAAATTTCATTGAACTTTTCAATCCAAATTCTAAACAAAATCTTACAAGGATTTCTACTACTACCTACTCGAGTTTCAAAGGTGAATAAGTCATAATACTAGGCTTATGTTTCCAACATATTATTTATTTAATAATTTAATAAAATTAAACAAAGTTTACATTCATCTAAACGTCATAATGAAATTTTTGTACATTTATTTATTCACTTATCTTCTAAATTTGTAATTCAATCAGACATAAATACACACCTTATCAACAATTGTTACTAATATAATTTAAATATATCAACACGAAAATATCATCACAATCACTTAAACTTATTATATATATATATATATATATATTTTATGAAATCAATTATCGATTCAACATACTTCAACACATTCTGCTTACTTTTCCAACAAACACAACCATTAACTCATGTCATTATAGATGAAGTACTTCTTAGCCTAAGTTTACATTTTATGCACCACACTTTTATCATTTGAGATTATGATACATTCAAAGATTTCTGAAAGTTTCAATAAGTTCCATTGTGTTTATGATGAGCACGATGTTAGTTTATTGTTATGACTAATTTGAGGACTTATTCAACATTAATATAGATAATATTCTGAAGACTTTGGTTGGATATTAATAGATAATGTTGCTAATTGTTTTTATTTTAATGAAAAATTATTTGTGAAAAAAATTAGTATTCGATTAATAAGTCACAATTTAATAATATACCCCAAGTTTGAAAGGACTTGCAACCCTATACTTCACCATGAAGTGGGTATTGGTGAGATGAACCTATTTTAAAGGGTAGTCTTTGAATTGAATCATAGTTTAACCTATTTTTGTAATATTTGCATACGTTTTATTTTTGGAATATTAATAGAGTGTAATTATGTTAATCCAAAGGTTGAGGAAAAAGACATTGACATCAATAAGCAATTAGCATAATCTAAGTACTTAATTAGAGAATTAAAAGTTCAAATAGTTGGTCAGAAACAATTGGTCGCCCGTCTGACGTGGCATTAAAATACGCGAGCTGCCTTGCACGTCGAACTTTTCGAAGGCGACGTCGTAAAACTGACCCCCGCTCGACTGCTAAAACATCTGGTCAATTGGGACCCACTCATTTGCCAGCTCATGCTGATAGTTTCAACGTTGGATGCGACTGTTTTGGCTTAATAATACTTGTAAAATAATTAATCAATTTAAATGGAAAGATAGAAAGGTTAGATTTTTTTTGTTATCTTAAAAATATGGTTGGTTTTAATTCAATTAATATGGGTATTATTATCAACGTAGGAGGATGTGGGTTTAAGTGTGTTGAAGTGCATTATCTTCCTACTATTTATAGTTTGAGAATAAATTATATATAATTTTAAATATTATATAAAAAAAACAGATATGATTAAAATTTATACTCAAATATTAAAAAAAAAAACAGTAATACTATCATAATTGCCATGCAAACTTAAGCCCACTACCGTCCATTCAAAAAGGAAATGGTATAATTGCCATGCAAGGACTCCCACTAAGACAACCAATGTCATTTAAGCCATTTATGCAATAGAACTCATAATTATCACTTTACGCGATTTAGTCCTTTTTACCGAATTAACTATTTAATCGATAAAATTTCTTTATGAAACTTTTATACCGTAATACTATCATGCTGAAAATACTAATAGAATAATAAAATAAATATTTTGACTCGATTAGGTGGTCTCGAAACCACTCGTTCTGATCAGACTCAAAATTGGGCTGTTACAGAGACAGATTATATAAATCAAGAAATAGAAATTAGATGAAGTGGATTTGAAGTTCAAATGAATGAATTGAGTACAATGCTTAAATATGTATGTGACTGTGGTACTCTTGGAATGAATAAGATTTTGAGATTGATTATTTAAAACGGTATGTTTTAGTTTGTTATATAAGTGTGATATCATATAATTTGAATATAAGATTGTGCTCACCTTATTGATGTGTGATTTGCCATGTCTAGCCAACCTATGCTAAGCTATGTAGTTTATTTTTACTTAATAGAAAGATAAGGTAAGTTTTGTTTAATGCATATGAACTTACTAAGCATTTTATATGTTTACCTAGTTGTTTTCCCTTTTCCTTATAGATCATTACCTTGTGGAACATGTAAAGTCGAATTGTCTCGAAGGTCACACTATCCCTAATTCGGTAGCTGTTTGGTCATTTTGAGTCAAGAGTTGTGGCATGTATATAGGTGACATTAAGTGTCTTGGTATGTGAATGTGTTTACTTGTGGCAAGTTTGTTTTAACCATTACCTATCATGTTGAATTGGTGTTTTGGATATGCTTAATGCTTATATGTCATAGAAATACATGTGTGTTCATATGTATTTATAATGAAAGTGAAATGGTATGTTCCAAGATGGTTTGGCATAGGTAAGATTGGTAAATTGAATGATTTAGTAGGTATGCCTTAATGATATTGAAATGCTTAATATTAGTTGATGTTTAAGTAGTGAATGCCTTGATGAAAAGTTGAATATGAGCATTGAGATTGTTTGGTATGATTTTAGGCATGTTTTGAATCAAGTGAAGTTAATTCTTGATGCATATATTGAACGGTTTGATTGGAAACTTTGAATTAGGTATCAAATAGTTCATTTTTACCAAAAACAAGGTCCACGTCCCCACGCCAACTTACTTCGTTGCAACGTTGATCGACAGTAAGTGACGTCGAGTGGCTTGACGTCGTGACGTGACATACTGTTTTGGCGATGTCCCAACGTAGAATAGATGACGTCAGACGTCGGTATTGAACTTTTAAAACTTTGCAATTTGGTCCTGTTACGTACTCGAGTTGACAAAAGAGCTTTCGTAAGCTCGATTAAGACTTAGAATTGATTGTTTATCATAATTTTGAATGCAATTAACTTTTGGTTACGTGTGTAAGTGATTATATGTTGTCCGATTGACTGTAGTTTCTTTAGCAACCAATGTAGCATTCCGTATCTCGGACGTGGTGATCAGGTCGGGCGAGGGGTGTTACAGTGTAAGATTGTTGCAAATACTTTCCAAGGCAAGCAATTTGATTCGAGCCTCAATAAGACTCTCCTGATATCAATGTAAAATATGTGGAAATATTCAGGAGTTTAATTTACATGTCGTGAGAGATTACTGAACATCGAAACAAGTTAGGAAGAAACTAGTGCTTGTGCTT
This sequence comes from Gossypium sturtianum, assembly GCA_025698515.1. Taxonomy (NCBI): domain Eukaryota; kingdom Viridiplantae; phylum Streptophyta; class Magnoliopsida; order Malvales; family Malvaceae; genus Gossypium; species Gossypium sturtianum. The sequence goes on along the minus strand of CM046947.1, from coordinate 17,169,743 downwards.
TACATTCTAAGTTTTTTCTTCTCTCCTACTTGGGTACTAGCTTGTTGAGAATATTAGAACTAATTTTAAGTGGTTCGATGAGGTTAGCTAGAATACACTATTTAGTATAGTATTTTGCCAACTTTGGCTAACTCGTAACAAGTTGGTCTTTAGTTATGGTGGTTTTTGTGCGATAGAGATTATATTAAAATATCTTGTTTTAGCTATCAGTTTTTTTTTTTTTTTACGAAATAGGGACAAAAGCAAGCATCAAAGGTCAGTGACACAAACTAGATGGCATGCACCAATTAAAAGTTGGATAAATGTGAATATAGATAGACTTTCAAAACAAGCTTAACTAAAGGTGTTGTGGGGGTGTTGAGGGATTGTATGGACGGTGATTAGGTGGCTTTAGTTGAATCTTGGGATTATGTTTTGTAACACAAGCAAAAGTTCGAGCTATATTCGACAGTCTAATGATTGCTTAGAGAAGTGGTCACTATAATGTCATAATTGAGAATGATAGCTTGTCCATAATTCACCTTCTTAACGAGAAGCACGCAAAGGGATGGAATGGGACTTTGGTTGGAGCTAAGAAGTAGGGACTGGAGAACCAAGGTGCAACATGTTTATTGTGAAGGCAATGCAACAACTAACTTCAAGGCGAGTTATACGATCAATAAGAAATCAAGCCCGTACGAGTTTTCGCTTCCACCACAAGGGATAGGTTGAATCTTAATGGGGGATTCAGTGGGTATTACATATGATAATGATGTAATAAGTTTGTTTAGGACTTTTACCTTTTTTTGTTTCCTACATGTAATAAATGTGTTTATCAATTTCATGGATGTTTATATATATTCATAATGACTGAACTTAAAAGTACAACACTTTATTAACAAATTATATCAATAAAATAAGTGTATTATTCTAAAGGCATGATGATCAATTTAACCCTCAATATTTAAATCTTTTGTCAATTTTTTCATTATTCTATTTTTGAATAAATTTAGTCGTTAACCTATAAAAAGGGAGTAAGTCGCTTTTTTTCTACAAATATGCTGACTAAAACATTTTTTAAACGATGTTGGCCTAGTAACCGACTTGGTAATCCACATATACTTCATGCTAACATAACACTATTTTTTTATGTCACATCAATAAATAATTTAAAAATTATACAAATATTCAAAAAATAAAAAGATTCAAAATTAATATATATATATATATATATATATATATAAGTTCATAAAAATTCAAAAAGATTAACATGAAACACACACTAATTGTCAAACGGGCTACCATGTTTAAAAAATTAATGTTTTAGTCAATATTTCCGTTTAAAAAACAATTCGGCTCTTTTTGAAAGATTAATGATCAAATTCAACTTTTTTTTTTGTAAAAGTTGAGAACCAAATTTAGCTCGAAATAATAATAAAAGTCGAATTAACAAAAAATATAAACACTAAAAGCTAAATTTATCATTATTTCTATTCTAAAAAACAAATCACCTATAAAATAAGAGAGCTTAATCCGGCTTTTTTTTTTTCTTCTCTTGTGTAAGGTGGGTTTGGTCTCATTTCATTGTTTTTTATTCGCTACTTTTTAATATAATTTATCAATATCATTCATGTTGGATTTGTTTAAGGATCCAATTACCCAATCGATTCGAGAAATTTTGCTTGTATCAGTAAAGTTTTAAAAAACTAAAATTTTAATCCAACTTAATTCCATTAAATTATTTTTAGGAATAACTTTTTTTTAGTATTTGCTTCCAATTGAACTCGGATGAAAAAAAAAATCAAATTACAAAATGACTTAGTTCGATGGAATGATGGAGAGGTTAAATTCACATTAAAAATGAATCAAACTCATTAATAATGAGAAAAAAATGTAAAAAATAGCATATTATCGAAATAAAATTATGTAGAGAGATATAATATTAAGATTATTTTATATCAAATATAAACTTTTTTGATAATTTTCGATCTAATTTCAAATTTTAGAATTATCATTATCATTGCACACCCAAGACTTGAAAAGATGAATGTTGTTAAAATTTGTAAAACAAAGTGTCCAAATATAAACAATTAAAATGGTAGCCCCCAACTAAACTAAAGAGGAAATGTTTTCTAATTAATAGGTGGTTGAAAGTCTACGCCTAAAGCTCATTCACTACGCATCACAAAAGTTATGGGATAAGATCCCGTATTTTGCTGACACTACAATATATAAATACGGTTGTCTATTCGGATTTTATGATTCCCCTGCATGTTAATCCATATATATTCCTAAAATACCATTACCATAAATAAATAAATACAAATATAAAAACTATTAATAAATTTATGATACGAAAAAAGAATTATAAAAATAGAGTCGATCCCTTAAAATAGAAAAAAATTTATTTAAGTCCTTTATCATTTATAAAATTTTTAAATTAGTAATAGTAAAACTGTACTTTGACCTCACAAAAATATTTAAAATTTAATTTTATCCTTTAAAAATTATAAATATATAAACTATTAAAATGATAAAATTATATTTTTACTCAAATTTTCCGAATTCCTCATTTTTCGAACATAAAAAGAGAGACAACTCTTATTAATTAGGGGAGGTGCGAAATGTGTTTGTAATATTCATTCCATAATTTATGATACCCAAGAAAAATAAATACTAAAGCTTTGATAAAGTGTGATATGAAATTAATGTGTTTCACCATCTCTTTTTCTTTTCTTGACTTTGGACTAAAATCATGCAATTTTATTAATATGGTGTTGTCCACCATTTTTTTCTCTATTTGCACACAATACAATTATATGATGCCAAAGTAAAAGAATAATATAATTAATTTTTTATTTTAAAAAAATCCTTCTTTTAACTTATGACTATTAAAACATAATAATTATTGATAAAGTAACAATAATATAAATATATTCGACTCGTACACCCATTTATTCAAGGCTTAAATAATAGTATAAATAATTTTTTAATAAATAGCTTTTGTTTAAAAATTAGACCATTTGAGTTAATTGTCTAATTAATTACATCAACTTGTTAAATAATAATTAGACTATAGTCAGGGGCGAAACTAGAACTTTTTTTAAGAGTGGCCGAAATTAAATTTTAGTTTTTACGACAATTTCACCATTTTAATATACTATATCTTTATATTTTTAAAGGATTAAATCAATTTTTTATATTTTTAAGGGAGGTAAAGCGCAATTTTACCTTTATTAATTTAAAATTTTAAAAATTTCAAATGGACCATACAAAAAAATATTCATTTTAGGGGGGCTGGGCCCCTGCCAACCCCGTAGTTTCGCCACTGACTATAGCACACCTACGATTTAGATGAAAAGAATTATGTAATAAATATATTTATTAAAAATCCATGTAAAAGAAAAATATAGTTTTAACAGAAATTGTAAAATTAAAAGTCTAAGATTCATTATGACTTTTTTTTTTTCGAACAAACATTGTGACTTGTATGGAGTAGTACGGGTTCAAATTGTGTTACCTGTCAATATTGTATAAAAAAAGATTTATTATGGCTTATGTTCAAATTTAATTATGTGTTATTTTTATTGATATTTTATGATTTTTTAATAATTTCTTAATTGAGTTAGTATTCAATTTGATTCGTGATATCAACTTAACAAAAAAAAATATAAGTTTAGATATAGATAAATGGATATATATATATAATTGATTTATCATTAAATAATTAAAATTGATATTTAAAAATTTTAATAAAATCAAAACTGAAAAGTTAAGGGGATAGCACAACATGAAGTATCCAACACATAAAAGAAGTCGCCTTAAAGGTGGGTCCATTCAAAAGTGTAAACAAAAATAAGTTATTTATTTAATGATGCTTTGCTTTGCTTTGCTTCCATGTACACCATTTCCAAAGCTTCCCCCAACATTGATCAAACATTGATAACCCCAAAACAAACATTGATCAAAGATTTAAATTATAAAATTAAATTCCACTTAAAACTTTAGTTTTGATCCTCCAATCAATCATTTTTCTGCCAAATCTGTGTTTTCTCCTTCAAACCATTTGGGATTTTGTTTATAACCCCAATATCACATGTTTGATAGATAGGATATGTACGGATTTCATAATAGCTTTTAAGAATAAATTAGATTATGGAAAAAAAATTATTTTAAATGTTTTTAGTGGAGATAAATAAAATTTTAATATTTTAGATTAAAATTATATATTTGTTGTTTTGTAAAAGTAATAATTTTAGGATTAAATAAATATTTAATTTTAAAAGTGATTTTTTTTATATAATCTCTATTTTTGTTCATGATAACTTTCTAAAAATAATTGCTTCAAACCTATGGGGTTTTATTTTAATGATAAAGATTGAAAATTTATGTTGGAGTAATATATAATATTTATATACCATAAATTCATCAAATATATATTCATATTTAAATAATAAAGGGAAAAAAAATGGAATATCCGGTTTTTCACTAGCATGACATACCTAATCCCCTCCTACGCTTTCCTTCCTGTTCTCCCTTTTAAATTTCCCTAATTTTTTTTTCCTTTTTATCTTTTTTTCTTATAATTATATATTTTTAATTTTTCTTGCCCTCTCATTTGCTTTGGGTTTCATTTCATTTGCTCAGTTTTGTAGGATTCCAATTTTTCCACCCATTTCACCAAACCAAAGAACGTTTACAGGAAACACCAAAAGCAATAACAAAGAGGAAAAAAAAGGGAGAAATTTGTCGCCGGAAATGTTCTTGTCTCCGCCGGCGCCGTTTTGGGTTCTTCTATGTTTGGTCATAGTTTCACAAATGCTGTAAGTTGAGGAAGGGAACTAAGAGATTCTTACAACGGAAAAGGTAAAACAGAGAGTTTGAAAGTGAAGAGAGTTCAATGCACGAAGCAGCGTTAAATGAGCAGAGCGACGTCGTTTCAAACGCCAAGAAGAAGAAATCCGACGACGAGAAAGACCACCTTGTGGTTGCTGTTACTACTCCCATGTCTCACAATCATCGGAGCCGGCGCGTGACTCCCACGACTGCTGCTACCGTCGGTGCTGCCGTCGTGAAAGTCCTCCCCAACGGCGATATTTACACCGGTAGCTTCTCCGGTAGCGCGCCTCATGGATCGGGGAAGTACCTGTGGAAAGATGGGTGCATGTATGAAGGCGAGTGGCGGCGCGGGAAAGCTTCAGGGAAAGGGAAGTTCTCGTGGCCGTCAGGAGCCTGTTATGAAGGGGATTTCAAGTCGGGTCGGATGGAAGGAATCGGGACGTTTATTGGATCCGATGACGACACGTACCGCGGCTCGTGGATCTCTAATCGTAAACATGGGCAGGGCCGTAAACGTTATGCCAATGGGGATTACTATGAAGGATCGTGGAAGAAAGACCTACAAGACGGATTCGGCCGCTATGTTTGGAGCAACGGGATCGAATACATCGGGGAATGGAAGAACGGCGTTTTCTCCGGTCGTGGAACCTTGATATGGGCGAACAAAAACCGTTACGACGGGCAATGGGAAAACGGAGTCCCCAAAGGGAACGGAGTTTTCTCTTGGCCGGACGGCAGTCGTTATATTGGAGCTTGGAACGATGATACCATGAAGAAAGTTCAACAGTTGAACGAAACATTTTCTAACGGGAACGACGGGAAAGAGCATTGTGATGGAAGGGGAAGCTTAGGGGAAAGAAACATAAATTTCCCGAGGATTTGCATATGGGAAAGTGATGGTGAAGAAGGAGATATTACCTGTGATATAGTCGATAATGTTGAAGCTTCGATGATTTACAGAGATGGGTTTAGGGACTTTAGAAGAAACCCTTGTTGTTTTAGTGAGGAAATAAAGAAACCAGGACAAATGATTTACAAAGGCCATAAGCATTATGATTTAATGCTTAATTTGCAATTGGGTATCAGGTGAGAAAAAAATTTCAGGCTTTTGCTGGTGAATATATACGTTTTGGATCTTTGAATTTGGGGGTTGTAACTTATTTTTGTTGCAGGTATTCTGTTGGGAAACATGCTTCGATGTTGCAGGATTTAAAGCCTTCAGATTTTGATCCGAAAGAGAAGTTCTGGACGAAGTTTCCGTCTGAAGGATCAAAGCTTACACCGCCTCATCAGTCCACCGAGTTCCGATGGAAGGATTATTGCCCGGTGGTGTTTCGGTATGTTCCTTCTGCTTTTTAGTTGATTTATCTGCAAACTGAAGAATAAAAATAGTAATGAGCTTGCTTGATTGCATACTAGTTTCCACTGATTCTGTTATAAGTAGCTTTTTGCCATCATTCGTGTTTCACTGGCATTTACTATGTTGGTAACGGGATTCCCTTTTGCGAGTTTCAGACATTTGAGGGAGCTATTCCAAATCGATCCTGCTGATTACATGCTAGCTATTTGTGGCAATGATGCGCTTAGAGAGTTTTCTTCTCCGGGGAAGAGTGGAAGCTTCTTTTACCTTACTCAAGATGATCGATTCATGATAAAAACAGTAAAGAAATCCGAAGTCAAGGTTAGTTGCCAATGCACTTGGACTTCATGCTAAAGTTGTTTTGTGTCTTGATGCATACATTTCTCAAATGGCATTCTTAACAATCGGAATTTTTTTTTTTGTTTCTCATTATTTCAGATTACTCTCTCAGTTAAATTAAACATAAATACCTGTACATGATTAGAATGAATCTAAAGTGTGATTAACAATATCAGGTCCTTATAAAGATGCTTCCAAGTTATTACCAACATGTTTGTCGGTATGAAAATTCCCTTGTGACAAAATTTTACGGCGTGCACTGTGTCAAACCAGTTGGTGGCCAAAAGGTATGCGTTTGAAATAAATAGAAAATGAACTGAATTACTTGTATTCAAGGTTTTGTTCTTTCATGAAATCGTCTCACTTGCTCAAAAATTATTGTTGTTGTTAAATACCAGACCCGGTTCATTGTGATGGGTAATTTGTTCTGCTCTGAGTACCGAATCCATAGACGGTTTGACCTTAAAGGATCCTCCCACGGCCGCTCAACTGATAAGCCAGAAGAGGAAATTGATGAAACGACAACCCTTAAAGACCTGGATCTCAATTTTGTGTTTCGCCTCCAAAAAAATTGGTTTGAGGAGCTTATGACGTAAGCTGTTTTACATTTTTACTCCTCTCCTTGTAACTCCTTATGTCAATTCATCCTTGTATTTATCACTAATTTTGTTAACCAAATGGTGGCAGGCAAATCGATCGAGATTGTGAGTTCTTGGAAGCTGAGAGAATTATGGATTACAGTCTTTTGGTTGGACTACACTTTCGTGATGATAATAGAGGTGATAAAATGGGATTATCGCCATTTCTCTTGCGCACTGGTAAGTTAGGAGACAATCATTGTATTCCATATGAAATTTGAGTGGAAAATCTCTGTTGCAATAAGAATACAGATTTGATTATGGAGTCCTATGCAGGTAAAAACGATTCCTATCAAAATGAAAAGTATATGCGCGGCTGTAGATTCCTTGAAGCAGAGCTACAAGACATGGATCGAGTTTTAGCTGGCAGGTATATCGATTTTTGTGGTTCAAATTATCTCCTCCAACCCCATCCCAACCACACACACGCACAGACGATGCTTAGATTTTAGAGTATGTGTTGTAACTATCGAGTTTAAAGTTTATGGTGAGTTATGTCTTTTTGCCATGATGGAATTTGCCAACATTTGGTCTAAATTGATCATATCCCATGGAAAAATAGAAGGTTCATTATGTTGTCTCATGTCTGAGTGATCTTGTGGGCATAATTCCGAATACGACAATTCTTTGCGGGGCATGTAGGAAGGGTGGTCCTTTATGATCCTAGATAATAACCAAGGGTTCCCTTGATTTTTGTTGCCCATTATCTAGCTTTTTCTGGAGTGATCCATGAATTTTTGTTGCCCATTATCGTTAGTTCTTTTTGAAATCTCCTTATAATGATGTTGATCCATCACTATTAGGCATGCCATGTGTATCTTTCTCTCTGGAGAAAAGTTGTATGGCATGCAAGATCTTTTTAGGGAATTGAACCTTCTATTATCTTCAAGTACCAATACCGGTGCGGATATGGTTATATGTGAACAACGTAGGAAAAAGAAAATTGAACATACCCATGTCAGTCGTATACCCTTTTTTAACATTCACAACCAAGTTCAAATGAAATTCCTACTTTTCTTTCTTTATTGAATTTTCTTGGTGTAATTTCAAAGTGAAAAAACTTGAGGTATTTGGTAGAGAATGAACAAGTACTTACACAGATTTGGTATTTAATTTTGTTTAATCAGGAAACCACTGATTAGACTAGGAGCAAACATGCCGGCAAGAGCAGAGCAAATGGCCAGAAGAAGCGACTTTGATCAGTATACTCACGGTGGAGTCGGTCACTTTTCACATAGTGGTGATGTTTACGAAGTAGTCTTATACTTTGGCATCATCGATATCTTGCAAGACTACGATATCAGCAAGAAATTAGAGCATGCATACAAATCCCTACAAGTGGATCCTACTTCGATATCAGCTGTTGATCCAAAACTCTACTCAAAGAGGTTTCGGGATTTTATCGGGAGAATTTTTGTGGAAGAGAGGTAAAGAGAGAGAGCATCACGAGAAAAAGGAAAATCGGGTTAAAAATATCCAGCTTCATGTCTTTAAATCAGAGACAATGGCACTTTCAAAGTTGACTGCACCATTGAAAGAGTGTGGCATTTGCTGGGAACTCTGCAACTCCCTGATATCTTTTTGAGCAGAAACTCCATGGAATACACTTAAACAAGGCATTGAGTGTAAAGTTGTTGGAGAGATTTGCAGCAGCAAAGTGTTGTGGGGAAATGTTGATAGCTGAATTTTGATGATCAGCCCATCATGATGATGAAGAGGCAGGCTCCATGTACATTGAAAGGGGGTAGGGAAATTTGGATTCTGGTGAGTGGTGACATATATATATATATATATATATATATGTAGACATTTTCAGTTTCTTGGGGTGACATGTTTTTGTGGTGTCCAAGGAATGTGAATTGAGAAGATATGAAAGATAGGAATAAGAAAAAGTGTACAGGTTATGGAAAAAGGATGGGGATTTTATGATGTATGTTTTTGTGAGGAGATTATATTTATAGTATATAATTCCATTTGCAGTCTATATTTATAATATTTCATTTCTACAGTCTTCACTTCCAAATGAATTGAACTTAATTGTTATTATAAGGTTAAAGGAATCAAATTTAGAAGTCAACAAGATTTGATATTTGAGTCAAAGTCAAAGGTGGACGGGTAGAGCGACGTCGTTTGGGATTTGAATCTAAGAAAAGGGTCTGAGTGCATTGCTATAAGTGGTGAAAGGGAAGAGACATAGGGGTCAGGGAAAAAGAGGGGTTTTCAAAGCCATGAAAAGGATAGAAAGCTGAGAGAACAAAACATATAAAAATCCTCTGCTCTGCTGTTTCTTTCCTCTAAATATAACTTCAAATAAATATCCTTTTGGTACATTCTAATTTTTTTTTTTAAGAATTTTAAATTTAGATGTAATTATGAATATTATTAAATTTTGAATTCATTATTTTGAAATTTAAAAAATAAAGAGATTAATTTATCTAAATAAAAATAGAGAATAAATCCTAAACGTAAGAAAAATACATGATTTCTCTTGTTGCTTTTTTACTAAAATATTGTAAAAATAAACTATTTCTTATTCTTAAAATAGTAATTTCATAATTTTATTTATCAAATAAGGATTTGTTTAAATACAAGCTAAGGCTTCACTTGAGAGTAATACAAAGTATAAGGAGTTTCCTTGAATAAAAGCTATAACAATTAAGGGGTTATGTACAAGCTAAGTTTACTTCAATAAGGATTTATTTAAATACAAGATAAGTTTTATTATTTTTCAAAAGTTGAATGACTGAATTGAAAATAGCATGACTATTTTGTCAGTTATCTAAAAATTAAGTGGTTATTGGTGTAATTTACCCATAAATTAATTAAAACTGCATGTATGTTAAAAGATATTTAAATATAATAAAAATATAGGAATTAGTATAAGTATTTAAATTGTTTTGTATTTTTTACATTGCTAAATGTTAACCTAAAACCTCAAAACAATATATTATAATCAATAAATTGTTTTTAAATATATTTTTATTTTGTCACCTATTGGAATAGTGCAAGGAGAAAATAAAGAAATGTTTGGCAAAACCAAATTTGGGACTGCACACACAACCCTCTCACTGTTGCCATTTGAACCCTCCAAATAGATTTGAGCTATCAAATCAACCCTCACGTGTCAAAACCCACTTTATTTTTAAAAAAAAATACTAAATAATGGGTTAATCTATCATTTTATATTTTACTTTAGTTTTCGTTATTCAAACTAATATCAAATTTATCACCTTTATTTTAAGTACTAAATTAAATAATAAAATTAAAAATTAAAAAAATATATCAAATTAAATATTAATCATTAAATGATTGAGATTATGGTTATTTTTTATTACTGAAGGGAGTCAAAGTCTAACTTTGATTTATAAGGGACCTTCAACTGTCTGATTGCTCAGACCCAGAACACAGGTCTGTTGATATGTGGGACCTTTTGATTATGATATGTCCCTTTGAATATTTTTTTTTAATTTTAAAATGTAAAAAAGAAATCTTTCTTCCTTCCTTCGTAATTTTGATTTTAAATAATTTTTTTTTTAAATCTCAATTTTAAAAATAGTAAATAACAACAATTAATCATCATGTTTACTTCTTGAAATAGTTTTTAATATTTATGCATTCTATAATTTTGTCTTAATTTTAAAATTTTTAACACATTTAGACCTCAATTTTTACACATTTTATCAATTTGGTCATGATTCTAAATTATTTGATGTTCGATAAGAGATAAATTAGTTGAAACTTTTAGAATCAGAACTAAAATAATTTAAATTTATAAACATTGAAAGCTAAATTTGTTATTATACCAATTAAATTAAGATAAATTGATGGAAAAAATGAATACGATAATTAATTATCCTTAGATGCTCAATTGCAAAATTGATAGGGACTAATTTACTTTCATTTTTAGAGAAATTAATTTACTTAATATCAAAATTAAGAGGAATCAAAAAGATAAATAATACACATGCATCTAAAAGAATGAAACTATACATTTTTCGATTTCTTTTTTTAATCTAAATTTTTAAATAAAAATAAAATCATTAAAAAATCAGTGTTTAAAATAAAATAAATATTTAAGTATGAAACCGAAATTTTTATATCTTTTATAAATATACTTTTAAATAAAAAAATTCCACCGTCATCATTGATAAATTTAGAATTTAAAGTTTAGGGTTTAAATCAATGTATGCATCCAGAGAATGAGTAATCCAGAATGTAATGTGGGTGTCAACTTGAAACATATAAATATGAAATGAAGTAATAAACCAGACATAAGTCTTCCAAATTTCTTAAATGGTGTGTCGTCCTTTGTCGGGAAAAAGCCTTAATCATACCAGACATGAACCTTGTCTACACAACCCCAATGTCTTCCCCAGATTTATTCTTCTACGTTTATTTCCAGCAATTCAATTTCCATCTACCCCAAAACATCATCCATCATTTCAATTCAATTGCAATTAATTCCACTTCAAACCTCATATTAATTATTTGCTTCATCTAATGCTTTTTTTTTAAAAAAAAATTAAAATAAAAGTTTCATTGAGGCATTTGTATTAAGAGTTTGATTGTACTTTACCTTTCTATTTAAAAATAGATAAATTAATCCCCATACATTAGATTAAAAAGTAAGCTGGCTCAAAGCCTGTGTGTTGGCCTGATGGTCAATGTGTTCATTGTCTCAAGTGTGACTTGATTTTGAGTCGTACTAGTCGCATTGCTATAAACTGATTCTTTATACGAGCACCTAGATGATATTTTAAAAAAAAAAAAACAATGAAAGAGAATGGCAAGGGACAAATAGTAAGCAAGAAGGGGACAGAAGCAGAGGGAGTAGGGTTTTCTTATGGCTTATAATGGTGGTGAGAAAATGAAGTGGACAACAACATGTGAGCAATGTCATTTATTGTTAGCTGATTTAGAATTTCCTTCTATTTTCATTTTATTTAAAATGGACACTCTTAGAAAAGAATTTTTTTTGAAATTGGACCGAAATTATTGAAGCAAACACACAATTGTTGTTTGCAACTGCCACTTAAAAATGGGGACCTACATGTCCATTTTGACAATGTTAGGGTCCCAATTGCTTTGATTATGATTCCAAATGCTGCCACCAATAGGTTTCTCTAGCGGTAGGGTTGGTTGGACAAGATTTTGCAACTTCGACTCACCTTAGCTGCCCTGTTTTATCATTTTATGATATTTTATTCTTATTTTTAATTTAATTACAATAATCTATAAATATTTATTATCATTTTTTTTCTATTCTCAATTGCACGAGTTTAGAAAAAAATTTAAATCGATAAAAATACTCTCTTTTTTTCTATTATATTACTAAATTCGCATACAAATATAATCATAATATAATTTTAAAATATAATAATGTAATGTCTGTATACTTTTTACATCAAGTTCAAATCTAAATAGAATTTTAAATATAATATGGAAAAAAATATATTAGAATTATATATAAATTTAAATTTAAATTTAGTTCTATAAATATAATTTTTTTGGTTAATTTAGTTCTATTAATTATATGAGAATAATAGTTTTCGTAATAAATATGAATTGCCATTAACTTTTTATATTATTGTTAAAGAAGTAACTTCTCACATTCACAGAAGTATTTTATTTTATGATTTTGTTTGTTTTGATGATCAAAAAAAGCATATGGGTAAGCAAATCGGTAAAAAAAATTTATTTTTCACTTTACCTGTATTTTGCTAGATATTATTAGCGTGATTATTATTATTAATTTTTTGAAATTGTTTATATTGTGTGACGAAAACATTCTTTTATTTTTTAACTTATTATTAGTTGAAAAATGTTTTCAACAATATTTTTTAATCATTATTATTAAACGTGTTTATTACTTTAGTGTAAATATTTTTCATATTTATCAGGAATTATTATTTTTAAATTTATTATTATAATTTACTTCCTTACGTAGTTCCAAATTTTTTATGTTTAATTGTTTTTTTAGCTAAATATTTATTTTATTTATATCAATTTTTCAAGATCAAAATAATAAAGATTGAAGAGTAGAAACCATTGATCGCAGCATGTTCATCTTTCAAACATTAAATACACATATTCACGTGCAATACATGTGACATAATTGATATATATTAATTATGTTAATTAATTATTATATGGAATAATATTTTTTTGTATTAATTACACAATTTAAAATTAAATTGTACATTGAATTTGTTAAAAATGTTTTAATTATGATTTCAAATTTATTATTTAATTTTTAAATAATTTAATATAATTTAATTATTTTTAACAACCTGAAAAAATGTTATTTTATGATTAATTACATTAATTAAAATATTATATTAAAAAATTAATGAAAAATTAAACACATAAAATCACATTATATCACAATAGAAACTAGTATTATATATATATATATATAAATGAACAAGAATCCAAAATTGCAACAATACTTGCTTTATTTCTTCATAATTTAGGCAAAAATAGCCCATTATATTGAAGTATTGGAAGGCATCTATTTTGGACAATCCAAAAAAGCCGCCTACTTCATTTGAGTTGGAACGAGTTTCGCAATAAAATTCTTATACATCAAACTTGATGCAATCCAATTCGGATTTTTTTTTAATTAATAACAAATTTTTATGTAATTTGAATTGTAAATATAAATTAAAAAGAAAAAGAAAAAGAAAAAAAAAACTTAGACCCAGAATACTCACTTAGTAATAATGTAATAGAATAAATAAATTTAACATGAATTTAACAAAATCGTTTACAGTGTTAATAATTGTACTTTCAAGATTTTGAGAAAAAATAAGAGATTAAATTACTTAAAATAAAATTAAAAGAGATTAAATTCAAAATATGTAAAGAACCTAGAGCACATTTTAGCCTTTTATTTTTAATTAGTATTGTAATTTCAATTCAAACTTAACTTCAGTTCAAGCACAAACTTGGAGTTGAACATAAAAATAAGTATCCAACAAGTTTGAGTATTTCATTGGTTATGTCTAATCAAATTCAAACTTGCTCAAACTGAGCTTCAAGCCTTGAACTTGGACTTAAACTCAAACTTGGAACAACTTAAATCAGTCTCAACTCGATTGACATGGAAGTCTCGAACTTAAAAAAGGATGTCAGAGAGAAAAAAAGATGTTTTTATCTTGAATCATACTCAAGGTCTAAAAATGAAATTCGTTCAAGCTTGAGCTGAGCTTCGAAACTTGAATTTTGAGTAAAAGTCAAACTTCTTTCAACTCAATGGGCTCGAAAAAGCGTCGAACTTATATATGATGGAGAAACCACTAAAGAATTATTTAATTCTCCTCTGATTTTTCTTGAAGCTGTACACTACAAACATGTATACCATGGAGCATAGAGGAACATAAAGTTCAACATGAACAAATGTTGCCAGCCGGCTTCTAGAACAAAGAGTTAAGAAAGAATGTTTTAATGTTATGCTGCTACTATGCATGATGATGAATGATAGTCGATACATATAACTACGGAGGGAACTCAAAGCTAAAGATAAGTTTAATTCACCTCGACAACTAAACAACTGATTGATTACTGATGTCGGACTCTCCTACGATCTGTTCATTTTACCTGATATCAAGGTATAGATTTCACCATGTAATTGGTAGACAAAGAAGTTATTGGTTTCCATTACGTCCTCGGACCCTAGGGATTCGCCTTAGTCCCATTGAACCCAAAAAGCGAGCAGGCCAAGTGCGGGTTACTGGGGAAACAGCACGGAAAGGATGGTGCATCCCAAAGTCATCATCATCAAATAGGTCATAATCCAAGAATCTACCACGCAAGCGAACGGATGAATCTAGATGAATAAAGCCATCATCGAAAGGGTCATCAAAAGAATCATCTGAACCATATTCATCCGCATAGATATCATGATAGCCCGGATCAATCACATAATCACCCAACACCATTGCTCCTGGCGTTGATGACATAATTGTACTGATCACATCATTTTGCTCTCTCTCGTTTTCAAGCTTTTTCCATTTTTCTTCAAGTACAGGGTCTACTGCTCGAGGTCGTGCCAGTGGGTGCTTTGTCCTAACATGTTTCTTAAGCTCTTTGTAAGTTCCAACAAACGAGCACTTGTCTTGCATACATGACCTTTTTTTCCGATTTAGATATTTCCGTACAGGTTCTACCACTGTCCAGCCCTTAACTTGTCCTCGGCAGAGCGGGCATAGAAGCTCTGGCACTTCCATCTTTTCAGTGGGCTGCTCCACACCTGAAATAAGACTTGAATTATCCATTGAGTCAACTGATGTTACTTTAGTGTAGGCTTTCTTGTATTGCTCAAGACAATTGGAAAACCGCTTGCTAGTCGCACACATGTAAGGGCGGCAACCCTTATCGTAAGAGGAACAAAGGAGGAGAACGGCATTGTGTGGGAACTCCAGACAAACGGAACATTTTGCAGCTTCCCAATCTTTCTTCTCCGAAGCTTTGGAACATCTCTTCTTTCTGGAACCTTTTCCAGCCCTCTTAGGATGAGAGGGCAATGGATAAGGCACTCTTTTATGCTGAGAATCGGACTTCCGCACTTTGCTAACTTTTGCCATTGGCAATTTAAACCTAAAGCAAAGGAGAGATAGATAGAGATCAAATCATTGTAATAATACAAGATTTTATAAAACACAAACAAGACTGATATCTGCCTTGCACTTTCAACAAGATCAAACTTCTCACATTTAATGCATGGACTTTAAAAAGTGTAGATAACAATTAATTATGTCTGGTTTTGGGTACAAAATGGGACAAAACCCAAGACAAGTAGATATGCCTCAAGAGAAGTGTTTATAGTTGGAATGGGTGCATACCCAGAAGACAATTAACATCTGACTGTTGATCCTACTCTTCATTTTTTCTAGGAGCATGCTCAACATATTTTCGGCACACATTCAGACACGAGAATGGGATATGACCATCCAAATCAGAGACGGACCTGTTTAAAGGCCCCCCAAATTTTTTGGAAAATTTCATTTCTCCTTTAAAGCATTTAGAGAAGTTTAATTAGACTCCTCAAAATTTTGAAATTTCTCATTATACCTTACAACTTTTTTGAAAATTTTAATTAAAGTCACTTAAAATATTTGAAAATTCTCATTAATCTCACAAGAATTTAAAAATTTTAATTAGACCCTCAATTTTTAAAAAAAAATCTCATTAAACTCTTAAATTTTTTTAAAATTTTACTAGTCCCTCCAAAACTTAGTCCCAAGATCAGCTACTGATTTAAATACATTTTTAAAAAAATAAAATAAAAATTAAAATATACCCACATTGAACTCATTCCATATCCAGCACTCACCCGAGTCCAAGTAACACAGTCTAACTTGCTAAAACCACTCATTTCTAAGGCAATAAAGAATGAAATTCATTGCTAACACATTAAAAACCAATAAACATAAAAAATAATAACAATAATACGTATAGGCCTGTTGACTGATTAGAATTTCATGTTGTTCTTTTCCATTGGTAAGATTCTCAATACCCAAAAATTGAGACAGTACAAACTTTCGAGTAACAGCAAGATTTATAATCAATGTAGAATATGTAAGGCACTATCTGCAACAAGGTAATCTTATGCTTTGAACTATAAGGGGCAGGGAGCTTTGAATCATTTTTCATTATTAGTCATGAAAAGCTAAAGTGAAACTCTAGAAATTTTTTGAAGCAATAATCTTGTTTATGATTCTCCTCCATTAATAATTACTCACTAGCATTCATTTACATAATTAAAAAAAAAAAAAAAAAACAAACAAACAAGAAACGTGGAATATTCAAAAACGGAAATGAAAATGAAATTTTTCAAAGAAGAAACATATATAGCACCAATTAATCATTACCAAAAAGGGCGGAAAGCTAATATAAGAGTGAGTGTCGTGTAAGGAACGGAGAAAGCATAAAACCTAGGCTAGAACAATTTCAAAAACAATAAAATCGAAATTGAGAACGAAATTGAAAACAAAATGAAATGAACGAGGGAGATATCAACATTCAACAGTAGAGATAAAACAGAGAAACCCGAATCTAGCGTACCTGGATATTTCACTGTTGATTTGAAATTTTTTTGAAAGAGAAAAAAATGGTATTCGGAGAGAGGAAGGGAGGGAGAGGAAGGAAACCGATGTTCCGATGGACGAAGGAGACTGCTTTAGAGGTGGTTCACTTTCCGCCGCCGCTCCCGCCGCCGCAATTGGTGGTGTGGAGAGAGGAGCCCAATTTTGCTTTACCTCTGTACTTTATATATAAATATTAAATGTAGCAGATCAGTGATTGGCATTTTAAGGTAACTTTAACGCCATTATGTCGATAGTTCTACACGAATTTAGATTCTTATGGAATATTATTAATCACATGGGCCGAAAACATAGGCCTAACTAAAAGCCCATTGAAAATAACAAACGTTTTCTCTTATAGTTTTTGGAGGCCCGTAATTTCCCTATCGTTTCATACCTATGCCGATTTTAAAATACTTGACACATAATTTGGTATCATACTAATAGTATTAACCGTTTGTGTTTAATTTAGATTTTAGAGTTGATTGGATAAAAATTTATAATTAACTAATAAGCTTACTAACTCTAAAATTCGAATTAAATCAAATCCATGATTGTATTTGATAAATTGAATGCAAAATTAATAAGATTCACAATTAACACTAAATGTATTCTATTGATAATAAAAATTCAAACCTAATAATATTACCAATTAACTTTCACCAAATCAGCTTTAAAATCCAAATTAAATCCTAAAAAGTTAACACCGTTATCTTTAGATACCAAAATATATAACTTTTGTTAAATACAGGTACCAGAATGAACCATAAGATAACACATGTACCACGTTAGAAAAAAAGTGTCAAACTTGTATATCAAATGATATATTAAGTCTTCAGAATAATATTATTAAACAAATATTAATACAAATGTTTTCTCTTTGACAAATATTGGTATACCCCCCACCAATAGGAACATGTGGCAACACGGAAGGCCATCTAAGGGACATACACCACCCGTTGCAAATTGGGAAATCACCAGAAGCTTCATTTCCCGTCTTAACCATATGGTCAAATGGGTATTGGAAAAATATTGACATCACATGTATAATAAAAATAATTACATGTTATTATTTACTATCATGAAATGTTAGCTCAAATTAAAAGTGACCTAATCTGATCAAGGCTTATTGGCTTCAGTTGTTAAATAAAGTATGGGTCAAATACATGTAGATACTCTAGTAACTAATTTTTAATTGATAATGGGTTGATTAGAAATTCTGGTTAATGTGCAAAAGTTATAAATTAGGGTTATGTCCCCATATTATACATGCGTAATTTTTTTGACATCCTATCTTCAAAAAAGAGAAAGACACATCCTCTAAATTGCTCGTATGTTAATTTGGAAGATCAAAACCAAAAGATCTCAAGATTTCAATGGATTCAGGTATGCTTCCACATTTAATTTTGTTTTTGATGATTTTACATGACAGATCCTGATTTATTAAATTTTGTATCAAAGTTTTACGGTTCTAACAGCGGAAGGTAGTTGTTCAAGGAAGCCAACTACTTGCCCTCCAGAATGTACCTACCATTCATTCCTCCAAGCACTCGATCTTCTATTACGAACGTGATCCTTTTGATCACCAAACCCCACGTGGGTTCGACTACTCCATACTCTGAATAAGAAAGAATGACAGAATGCATCCCATCACAGACATCTTCGTTCCATCGAGGACATCCGCCTCACGCGTCCTATAATGATGGCTTGGTAGCAGGTCCACTACATTAATGCTACCCAACATGGGAGCTCGCCTATAAATAATATCCAATACAATGAAGAAGGGATCGACTCTCCAACACACTTACCTACACTCTACCAATTTACTCTCAACTTTCACCTGCACTATCTTCACTCTTTATGTAACATCCCGATTTTGGGCCTAGTCGGAATAATAGTTTTGAGACCACAAATATGAAGTAAAAATTATTATTTTATGAGTATTTTGAGGTCTATGGCATGATTGCATGATTGTGTGAAAATTTCATGAAGAAATTTTATGCATAAAGTGTCCAATTTGATTTTTAGGACTAAATTACAAAAGTTGCAAAATATGTGATTCTAGAAGCTTTAAGTATGAAATAGCTTTGGATTATTAATTAGAGGTCCTTAAATATAAATTTTCCCAATTTATATTTTTATGGACAAAAATGGACATGTTTAGGAAAAATTACAAAGAAAGGCTTTAGGGGCATTTTGGTCATTTGGTTAATAAAAGAATAAAAAGGGAATATCAAGTCAAAATTGATGTCCATCTTCTTCACCATAGCCTAAATTCTCAAGCTCTCCATAGCTAGGGTTTCTTCAACTTTCAAACTTGATAGTAAGTTCATCCTACCCCCGTTTTTAATATTCTTTACGTTTTTGAAGTTGTTATCAACTGATCTAGCTATTTCTACCATTTATTTGAGCTAGGGTTGATGTCTAGGGTTTGACCCATGTGTGGCATGCATGCATTTTGATGTTTCATGTTAGATTATGAAAGTTTGATTTGTGATGAACATCTTTTACTAAGTGATTTTTTATGAAAACACCTAAAAATGTCTTATTTGTAAAAGTTGTAAAATGAGTAGTAAAAATCTGATTTGAAGGAAAATGTGGGCTGTTATGATCATGTGTTAGGTTCGGCTAGGCTTAGGTAACAAATAAAATGGATACATTTCATTTTACGAGCTTAGGGACTAATTTGTAAATATGTGAAAGTCTAAGGGCAAAACTGTAATTTTTCCAAAGTGTGGTTTTTGGACTGCTTTGAACAATGTGATAATTAAATGAGCTAAATTTTCTCTTATAGATCAAGCAAAACAAAGTCCGAACCTAAACCGAGGAAAGAACAAGGTTGTGGACTAAATCGAATAGTTAGCCATATTTTGGTACCGAGGTAAGTTCGTGTGTAAATAATGCAACATTTCATTATTAGGTATTTAATGCTTTGATATTGCATGAATTGTGAAAATGTCTTTGTGGATTTGATTAATGTTGACTCGATGGCGCTTCGACGAAGATTTGATACCTCGAAATCCCGGTTGAACCTTAAGAATAGTTAGGATACAAATGTCATGACATTAGGGTTATGAGTATACATGTAAGACCATATCTGGGATATGGCATCGTTACGAGATTTCGTGTAAGATCATGTCTGGGACATGGCATCGACATGAGAATCGTGTAAGACCATAGTTGGGCTATAGGCATCGATATGTGATCCCATGTAAGACCATATCTGGGATATGACATTGGTATGATTCTATGTGTATGTGATTCCCAAGTATCCTTTAGAATTCTAAGTGGTTCAACGGGTAATCCAAAGATTATGTCAACGAAATGACAAGGTATGATCATGTTGAAAGGGTACAGGTACGTATACAAAGCTCATAAATATTGAGATTATAAATCGATGAGACCTTGGTAAGAAGTGAATGAATAAATCATGATCACGAGTTCTATTGTACATTATGTAAATGACACGATTTAAAATGTATCTATGATACTTGATGACATTGTGATAAATTATATTATGTTATGTGTACAATAATGCATGGTTAATGTTGTTAATTATTTACATGCAAACTTTCTAAGCTTTATGCTTACTCCCCTTTCCTTTCCATTTTCTTATAGTATCGCCAAGCTAGCTCAGGGATCGAAGAACGTCGGAGACTCAATCACACTATTAATTGGAACTTTTGGGTATAGTTAGTCTCAACATTTTGAGTATGGCATGTATAGGGGCTTGGTCTTTTTGTTATATGTCATATTGGTTTAGCCAAATGTGTTAGCTTATGATGATATTTGATTCATTTTGTATAAGGCCATGGGATGTGGCTCATATTGATTATTGGGTTGTAAACCTATTCATATATGCATGCATGTGCCAATGTCATTATGATATGGCCTATGGTTATTGATGGTCGTATGAAGATGTGTTGCGTATGAATTATTAAACTTGAGTTGGATGAAGGATGGTAGTTTTGTGTGTGTATATGTTGGTATGAAAATGCATGCATGCAATCTAGGGAATGATGCTTATTTGTATATGAGTTGGTAAAAATTGGATTTGTCATAATATGGAGTCTTAAGCAAGTATAAATTGATAAGAAGTTGCCATGTATGAGCCATGTTTGTGAATATTTAAGCGCCTATTTATGCAATGTTAGATATCATTGAGATGTGTAAGTGTGCATGTGTTATTGAGAGTGACAAATGGCTTGGAAAATAGCCTCAAAGTTGTCCACACGGGTAGACACACGGGCATGTGTCTAGGCTGTGTGTGACACACGGCTTGCCCTAAGGGCGTGTGCTTTGGTCGTGTGTCTCATGTACCTTAGTTTTGAGAAACAGAATGCCAGTAGTAAACACACGGGCACGAGACACGGTCGTGTGTCTCGACCGTGTGAGAGACACGGCCATAGGACATGGGCATGTGCCCAGGCTGTGTGAAGTCTGCACTTGATTTTCAAAATTTAATTCGCCACACGGCCTAAGGACACGGGCGCGTGCCTTGGCCGTGTAACCTTATTTGGTTGATGACGTCATAAACAAAATGTCCCCTATTTTAGACACGGCCTGAAGCATGGGCGTGTGATATGTCACACGGGTGTGTCCCTTCACCCACACGGGCGTGTGGTCCCTTTTGCATGAAAAATTTTCTAAATTCCCTGAAAGTTTCTAAAGTTCTCGGTTTAGTCCCGAACCACCTCGATGTATGTTTTGAGCCTTGTAGGCTCGTATTAGGGAAAATATAAATGTTTATGAAAAGTTTTAAATTTGAATGAAAATTCATGTCTCGATTTTGTATGATTGCTTGCGTGTAAGTTCGATAATGCCTCGTACCCTGTTTCGGCATCGAATACGGGTAAGGGATGTTACACTTTTTACTCTTTGGCTTTCCGCCCCGACAAGATGAACTAGTCTTTATAAGCACCATCACTCTCTCTGTAACACCCCAAAACCCGACCTAGAAGTTTAGATCGAATTTCGAAGACTACATTGGCCACCAAAAGCGGCGGAAACAAAAACTTTAATTCAAACCAAGAAAACCCTTTTTTTGTTATGTTTGAAACAATATTAAACCGGCGCTAAAACATTCAGAAGTAAAATCCACAGTTTCTAAAGTTCAGTCCAAATAACACTTAACGAAAGTCCAACATAAAAATTTGTACCATAGTTTATATAATCGTTTTACAAACTGACTTAAAACTAACCGTATAAAACTTATGAAATTTTACTTAAACCGAATCAAACCATATCTTTCTGAGACCTTCGGTATGCCAAGTCTAGCTTCCAAGTCTAGCTCACCTCATTGTGAGCCGGAAACATAAAACAGATGGCAAAAGATAGAGTGACAACAATTATTTCAGACAAGTATATGTATAAAAATTCACTTATGAAAATCTCAAACCGAAAATTCAAAGTACAATATCAAACCACAGAAATGATGTCCCAACCATACGTAATAACCGGAACACATCAAAACACATTAACCATATTGTCAATAACCAAATGATCACACAAACAGACGTATATTCAGATGCAAAACGAATGCAACCAGTCAAAGATCCCATCCCACCAACCAAACACCGCTTCGTCCACCCTGCACACCACATAAAGGCTACAAAAGGCCCATCCACCCTGCACACCACATAGAACCATAATTGGCTCATCCACCCTACACACCACAATGTGGAACTAAGCCACTGAAATAAAAATATGCAGCTGAGCTAGCATATGTATAGTACAGTGCGGTAAACCGCTGTACAGATGTATTGTAGTTAAAACTGCCAAATTAGATCAGTCTTCCTTCTTTCAATAGCCGAACCCCAAAGTTTTCATGCTAATGTAGTAATGCACACAGTACGCAGACATACATATAGAAACAGACATTCATGTTTCCAGTTGCACAGATTCAGAGTTGATTACACTAATGTTTCAATACTCAGTTATGAAAGCAACAATAAATTCAGACCTTTTCATCATATTAATGAAAAATTAAATTAAAGCATATAAATGCACAAATATCCACAAATCCAAACTTGACCGAGTCCCAAACACACTTACCAAGGCTTCTCCGAGGGTCGGAACATACAGAAACACAAAACGAGTCAAATTTTAACACAGAACAAAAACTTACAAAGCAGGGCCACACGACCGTCTGCCCCGGTCGTGTAGAGTAGTCTAGGCCGTGTGGGGGTCTACACACCCGTGTGGAAGGGGCACACGCCCGTATGCAAGAGACACACGCTCGTGTGACCGAGTTACATGTCTGTGTGAGTAGCCCATGTAACTCACTGTCACATGCTCGTGTGGCTAAGGGACATGGCCGTGTGTCCAAGGCACGCGCCCGTATGACCGAGTTACATGGCCGTGTGAGTAGCCCGTGTAACTCACTGTCCAAAAGTGCCAAAATAAGGTGCAGAGCAGACACACCCGTGTGAAAACGATAAAAATCCCCAAATAGTCGCCACACGACCGTGTGGCACTGAAAACATCCAAAATCCCTAATTCGCAATGCCATACGGCCGTGTGCGGTACACGCCCATGTGGTCACGAAACCACACCGAAACGGGCTGAAATCGTAGTTTTGCAATAGCAAAACGAACCCCAATCGCTAACCGTTCAAGACACATTAGAATTTTATAGATTTCCTCACAATCCGACAATAATTCGTTACCGCATTCAAACAGTTCAGAAACACACAAGAGATCGTCGAATTCCATATAATCCAACAGCAATTCAATATCGAGTTGAATAGTTCAGAACACACACCTGATATACACTTTCTACGCACTAACAATCAATCGACGAGCCTCAACTATCATTCTGAACTTGATTATGAAAACTCAACAATACTTCTACTCGAATCCAACTTGAAACGAGAATGGAAGTCAATCCCGGAATTGGAGCAGAAGAAGAAAATTGAAGAACAAAAGAAAAGGATTGATAAATGGAAGAAACAATTATACCCTCCCAAAAGAAAGATCTAGAAATTGGGAAACATAAGAAAAAGAAAGAAAAATGTCTAGAGAGAGGAAAAGAACGTGCTTTCCTTTTTGAAAAACTCCCTATTTCCAAATAAAAATAAAAATAAATAAATATTCAAAACTTAAAAACAACAAAAAAATAAACAAATTGTAACAGTCCGGTTTACACCCTAGTCGGAACAGTGGTTTTGGGACCACGAATCCGTGTCTGAATAATATTTTAATATTATTTTCTATGCCTCTGATAAGTGATTAAGCATGTGTTAAATTTTCATAAGTTTTGTCCGTTTGTATGTTTAATTTGACAAAAGGATTAAAATGCATTAAATGTGAAGTTTGCATGTTTTTATGAAGGGATGCCTAATTGTTATGTCTTATTAAGTGTGAGGACTTATATGGCAATTAAGCCAAAAATTTGGTTATTGGATGGCAACATGTATATATATTATGCTTTTATATGTTATTTTTATTAGTTAATATTAATGTTATCATATTATAAGTTATTATATTATAAAACAAAACATAAAATAAAACCATAGTGCTCATTTTTATTTGTTCTTCCATCGTTTATATTGAAAGAAAAAGAAAGAACAAAACTCCAAGGGTTTCGGCCATTCTAAGTTCAAATTAAGGTATGATTTTGAGTTGGATTTTGATGATTTTTATGTTTTTGAGATTGTTGCTTAGTCTACTATCAAGCCCATGTATCAATTTTGTGTATTGATGATGTTTGTGTGATATGCCATTGATGATATGTTGAGCTTTGAGATGATTTAAGGTGTTAAATGAAAGATTTGAGTTAGATGAACATGTTTTGTTCTTGAATTTTGATGAATTTAGCTAATTAGGGCTAAATTGAGAAAATGGTAACTTGAAGGACTAAATTGAAAATTTGATGGAAAATATGGGCTTGTATGAGATGTATGAATATTCGGCTAAGCATGAGTATGTAATGATTTTGTGAATTTGATGTTTTGAGAAAAATAGACTAAATTGATAAATTGTGCAAATGTGAGGGTTAATTTGCAAATAGCCCTAATTGTGTGTCATTGGATTGAATTGGATAAATTAGTGAATAAAAGGATTAATTATGAATGTGTTTAGATCAAGAACCGAGGAAAACAGACTTAGACCGAGGGAAGGCGAAAGTAACCGAGTAGCCGTTTGTATTTCCGATAAATCGAATCCGAGGTAAGTCATTTTGCAAATAAGTGTGATTGTATTAAATTGAACATATTTATATAACTATTGATGATAATGAATGCTTATGAGATGCTATGTATATGAATTCCGAGACAAAGTCGATATAGTGAAAAGTCCGAGAAGTCCCGTACGAACCTAGGAATACATAGGTATCTGTTCTGTCTTATCATGTAAGACCACGTCTGGGATGTCGGCATTGATTTGAGATTTGGTGTAAGACCACGTCTGGGACGTTGGCATCGATATGATCTCTACGTGTAAGACCATGTCTGGGACATCGGCATCGTATTGATTCGTGTAAGACCACGTCTGGGACGTTGGCATCGATATGATCTCTACGTGTAAGACCATACCTGGGATATCGGCATCGTATTGATTCGTGTAAGACCCTGTCTGGGATAGTGGCATCGATATCTAAATACATCTAAGACCTCGTCTGGGACGATGGCATTGTACAACCATTCCGAGCTTTCTGAGTATTTTACTAGATTTCCTAATGGTTCAACGGGCAAGTCTGTGATACGAATTACAAATCCAAGCTATGAACAATTACGTGAACGTATATTCGTTTCAGGTACATTTGGTATGTACACTAAGTGTGTATAAAAAGGTAAGTACCTATATGACTTTGATTTGAAGAAAAGTATGTTTGAATATGAGAATATGAATGAGATGCAAGAATGGTTATGAAAGAGCTATGTATAATTTTTATATGATTCTTGAATTGATGAATATGGCAAATATGGCCAAGAATATGGACCAAAGCATATATGTGAGAAATTTGCTATGAATATGAATTGTATTAATGTTTCTACATGCTTATATGTTCTACATGTTGAGTTTATTTGTATTATGACTTACTAAGCTTATGGAAAGCTTACTCTATGTATGTATTTTTTTTTGTTTTATAGGTTGTCAAAGCTACTGAAGGCTCGGGACCGTCAAGGATCGTCATCACACTACGAAACTCATTTTGGTACACTTTGGAAATGTATATAGCTAGATATGGCATGTATAGGCTAGTATTTTTTATAAGTTTGCTATATGAACTCAGCCATGTGCTTTGGTTAGTTATGAGTTGAGAATTTGCTTGAATGAATGTGATATGTGAAGTATGTTTTTGGATGGTTAATTTGGTATGTTCTTGGTTGCCAAATAGGCATGAGATGTCTTATTGATTTTGCTTGTAGGTAAGACCCATGTGGGTGGCATTTTGGCCTTGCAAATGGCCTATTATGTCACACGGTTGTGGCACATGGGCGTGCCTAGTGACCGTGGGACTAAGTCAGTAGCTAGCCTAGGAGCACACGGCCAAGACACACGGGCGTGTCTAGTAGCCGTGTGAAAAGTCAGTATATGGCTTACTAGTGCACGGTCTTAGCACATAGGGGTGCTTGGTAACTGTGGAGCCAAAACAGATTCGACCACGGCCAAGGTACACGGGCGTGCTTGGTGGCCGTGGAGCAAAGTCAGTTTCGACCACGGGGAGGACACACGGGTGTGTCTTGCAGCCGTGGGAGGCACACGGCCTGCCTACACGGGCGTGTAACCCCT
The DNA here is from genome assembly GCA_025698515.1 of Gossypium sturtianum. Lineage (NCBI taxonomy): Eukaryota > Viridiplantae > Streptophyta > Magnoliopsida > Malvales > Malvaceae > Gossypium > Gossypium sturtianum. The sequence continues at coordinate 17,142,769 of CM046947.1, read as the reverse complement.
GTATCTTTGAAAAGTTTTAAATTTCCGAGAATGTTTGTATGTGTTTTGGTTTAGTCCCAACCCTATTTCTAAGCATGCTTAAGGTCTCGATGACCTACTTAAGGGACACTATGATTGAAATAGATGAACGGTTGTATGAAATTTTATGTAAATGTTTCCGATCTGTCCGGTAACGCCTTTAACCCTAGTCCGACGACGGATACGGGTTAGGGGTGTTACATTTGGTTGGTACCAGAGCTACGGTTTAGTCGATTATCGGACTAACGTAGCGTGTCAGAGTCTAGCTATACATGACATATTTCTGAATTGTGATAGTATGATGAATCCTGACGTATAAATGTGATTTCTGTATAGTAATAGATCCCAAAAGAGTCGTAGCTGATGACGTAGAAAGTAATGCGCCTACTCCCGCGCAAGGGACAACGCCCTCTGATCCGAGACTGGCTACTAGCGGTCAAGGGGAAGAAGCTAAACAAGCTTTCTTCCAGATGATGAGTGAATGGTTCACTCAATTTGTAAAGAATGACCCGACTATTTCACAACCCTCGCCCCCGGTTAATCCCCCTCAAACCTCAGTTGTACCTCCAGTGATGGGTATAAATCTGTTGAACAAGCCTTCGATTGACAAAATCCGTAAGTATGGGGCTGAAGAGTTTCAGGCTACTAATGATGATGATGCCGAGAAGGCAGAGTTTTGGTTAGAAAACACGATCCGGGTATTCGATGATATGTCTTTGACTCCGGAAGAATGCATAATGTGTGTTGTATCTTTGCTCCGAGATGCAACCTATCAATGGTGGAAAACTTTGATCTCTATTGTTCCAAAGGAACGGGTGACATGGGATTTCTTTCAAATTGAGTTCTGGAAGAATTATATTAGTGAGAGATTTATTAACCCTAGTCCGACGACGGATACGGGTTAGGGGTGTTACATTTGGTTGGTATCAGAGCTACGGTTTAGTCGATTATCGGACTAACGTAGCGTGTCAGAGTCTAGCTATACATGACATATTTCTGAATTGTGATAGTGTGATGAATCTTGACGTATAAATGTGATTTCTGTATAGTAATAGATCCCAAAAGAGTCGTAGCTGATGACGTAGAAAGTAATGCGCCTACTCCCGCGCAAGGGACAACGCCCTCTGATCCGAGACTGGCTACTAGCGGTCAAGGGGAAGAAGCTAAACAAGCTTTCTTCCAGATGATGAGTGAATGGTTCACTCAATTTGTAAAGAATGACCCGACTATTTCACAACCCTCGCCCCCGGTTAATCCCCCTCAAACCTCAGTTGTACCTCCAGTGATGGGTATAAATCTGTTGAACAAGCCTTCGATTGACAAAATCCGTAAGTATGGGGCTGAAGAGTTTCAGGCTACTAATGATGATGATGCCGAGAAGGCAGAGTTTTGGTTAGAAAACACGATCCGGGTATTCGATGATATGTCTTTGACTCCGGAAGAATGCATAAAGTGTGTTGTATCTTTGCTCCGAGATGCAACCTATCAATGGTGGAAAACTTTGATCTCTATTGTTTCAAAGGAACGGGTGACATGGGATTTCTTTCAAATTGAGTTCTGGAAGAATTATATTAGTGAGAGATTTATTAACTAGAAATGAAAAGAATTTCTGGAATTGAAACAAGGCCGTATGACTGTTGCGAAATATGAACGAGAGTTCGTGAAATTGAGTCAGTATGCTCAAGAATGTGTATCATCTGAAGTAATAATGTGTAAAAGATTCGAAGATGGTCTTAATGAAGATATTCACATTTAGTCGGGATATTAGAAATAAAAGAGTTCGTTGTACTCGTTGATCGGGCGTGCAAAGTCAAGCACTCGTAAAAGATAAAAGAAAGTCGAGTCCAAGTTAGAGATATGAGAAAGAGATTTGAGAATAGATCGTTTGGGTCTACTTCAAAGAAATTTAGAGATGATCAAAGCCGCTTGAGAGGTAATATGGGATATTCAAATAGAAATCAAGATAGATCACAAATGAGTTTCAAAGCTCCAAAGAACTTCAGTGGCAAGTGTTGGGAATGTACGATCCGAGAAACCAGAGTGTAAGCATTGTGGGAAAAGACATCCGGGAAGCTGTAGAATGAATGACAGAGCTTGTTTCAGATGTGGATCACTTGATCATTTTATCCGTGATTGCCCTGAGTCTGTCAAGCCTGAGAATGATCAAAATCTGAGATCTGATAATGCACCTGTGAGAGGTAGACCTTCAAGAATGTAAGAAATGTCAGTGGTAGTCAGAGAACTACGAGAGAGGTCATATGTAGATCTCAAGGTGCACAGCGCGCCAGAGCGTATGCTATTCGAGCTCGTGAGGAAGCTTCTTCACCAGATGTTATAACGGGTACTTTTATACTTTATGATACTTCTGTGATTGCATTGATAAACCCTGGTTCTACGCGTTCGTATATATGCATGAATTTAGTGTTCGAAGACTTTGCTCCAGAGTCTATCGAGTTTGTTATAAAAGTATCGAACCCCTTAGGTAAAAGTATCCTCGGTTGACAAAGTATGCAAGAACTGTCCATTAATGTTTCGAGATATTTGTTTCCCTGCTGATTTGATGCTTTTGCCATTTGATGAGTTTGATATCATTCTGGGTATAGACTGGTTGTTTTCGCATGATGCTATTGTAAACTGTAAAAGAAAGACTATTGATTTGAGATGTCCGAATGATAAATTTGTACGGATTGAATCTAATGAATTGAATGGTTTGCCTGCTGTGATATCTTTTTTGAAAGCTCAAAGTTATGTGAAAAAGGGTTATGAGGCATATTTTGCTTATGTGATTGATTCGAAAGTGTCCGAGAAGAAAGTCAAATCGCGTGCCTATTGTCCGTAAGTTTTCCGATGTATTCCTCAAGAGTTACCGGTTTGCCTCTCGATTCGTGAAGTTGAGTTTGGTATTGAGTTGTTACCTGGTACTACACCTATATCGATAGCTCCGTATAGAATGGCACCAACAGAGTTGAAAGAGTTAAAGTCACAGTTGCAAGAATTAACCGATAGAGGGTTTGTTAGACCGAGTTTCTCGCCTTGGGGTGCCCCTGTTCTGTTTGTGAAAAAAAAGATGGCACGATGAGAATGTGCATCGATTATCGTCAGTTGAATAAGGTGACTATAAAGAACAAATATCCGTTGCCCAGGATTGACGATTTGTTCGATCAATTAAAAGGAGCTACTGTATTTTCTAAGATTGATCTGAGCTCGGGATACTATCAGTTGAGAGTAAAAGATTCAGATATACCGAAAATTACTTTCAGAATGAGGTACGGGCATTACGAGTTTTTAGTTTGCCATTTGGACTAACCATTGCTCCTGCTGTTTTTATGGATTTGATGAATAGAATTTTCAGACCGTATCTAGATCGATTTGTTGTTGTATTCATTGATGACATTTTGATTTATTCATGTGATGAGACTGAACATGCTGAGCATCTGAGAATTGTGTTGCAAACTCTGAGAGAAAAATAATTGTATGCAAAATACAACAAATGTGAATTTTGGTTACATGAGGTTAGTTTTCTGGGGTATATTGTGTCAGCTTCTGGGATTCGAGTTGATCCGAGTAAGATTTCTGCTATTCTGGATTGGAAACCTCCGAGAAATGTATCTGAAGTCCGTAGCTTTCTGGGCCTAGCTGGTTAATACCGTCAATTTGTGAAAGGATTTTCAGTGATAGCTACTCCATTGACTAGATTGCTTCAGAAAGATGTTAGATTTGAATGGTCGAACAAATGCCAGAAAAGTTTTGATCAGTTGAAAATTCTGTTAACAGAAGCTCTAGTGTTAGTACAACCAGAATCGGGCAAAAAATTTGTGTTTACAGTGATGCTTCATTAAACGGTCTGGGATGTGTTTTAATACAGGAAGGCAAAGTTGTAGCTTATGCTTCGAGGGAATTGAAGCCGCATGAAAAGAACTATCCGACGCACGACCTTGAGTTAGCTGCGATTGTGTTTGCACTTAAGATCTGGCGCCATTATCTGTACGGTGAAAAAGGTCATGTATTTTCAGATCATAAAAGTTCGAAATATCTGATGACTCAGAAAGATTTAAACCTGCGTCAAAGAAGATGGTTAGAGCTGTTGAAAGATTATGAGCTTGTGATAGATTATCACTCGGGTAAAGCAAATGTTGTTGATGATGCATTGAGTAGAAAATCATTGTTTGCACTGCGTGCTTTGAATGCTCAGCTAGATTTGTCTGATGATAGTTTTGTGATAGCTGAATTAAAAGAGAAACCGTTGTTTATACAGTAGATATGTGATGCTCAGAAATCTGATAATGAATTGATAGTGAAACGAGCTCAAGTCGCATTCGAATTATGAATCAATTTTTCGAGTTGTTGATGATTGCTTGAGTTTTCGAGATCGTATCTGTGTTCCGAGAAATCCAGAATTGATTCAGTTGATTTTGAATGAAGCACATAATAGTCAGCTATCTGTTCATCCGGGGAGTACTAAAATGTACCATGATTTGAGGCGACACTATTGGTGGTCTAGTATGAAGCGTGATATTTCTGACTTTGTTTCAAAATGTTTAATCTGTCAGCAAGTCAAAGCTGAACATCAAGTTCCGTCTGGATTACTACAACCGATCCTAATTCCTTAGTGGAAATGGGATAGAGTGAAAATGGATTTTGTTTCTGGTTTGCCTCAGACTCCGAGGAAGAAAGATGCAATATGGGTCGTAGTTGATAGATTGACGAAATCTGCCCATTTTGTTCCGGTAAGATCTGACTATTCACTTGATAGATTAGCCGAGCTTTATATTTCTGAGATTGTTAGATTGCACGGGGTGCCACTATCTATTGTGTCAAATAGGGACCCGAGATTTACATCGAGGTTCTGGAAGAAATTGCAAGAAGCTTTAGGCACGAAACTGCATTTCAGTACAGCTTTTCATCCGCAAACAGATGGTCAATCCGAGCGGATTATTCAGATTCTTGAAGATATGTTAAGATGTTGTATACTTGAGTTTAATGGTACGTGGGAACAGTATCTGTCATTGATTAAATTTGCATACAATAATAGTTTTCAGTCAAGCATCAAAATGGCACCATATGAAGCTCTGTACGGACGTAAATGTCGTACACCTTTGTATTGGACTGAACTCAGTGAAAGTAAGCCACATGGAGTTGAATTAATAAAAGACTCAGAACAGAAAGTGAAATTGATCCGAGATTATTTGAAAGCAGCATCTGATCATTAGAAGTCTTATGCAGACTTAAAACGAAAAGATATAGAATTTAAAATCGACGACAAAGTGTTTCTGAAAGTGTCACCATGGAAGAAAGTACTTTGTTTCGGACGTAAAGGCAAGTTGAGTCCGAGATTCATCGGGCCGTATGAAATCATTGAGCGAGTTGGACTTATTGTATATCGATTGTTGTTGCCTTCCGAGCTAGAAAAGATACATAATGTATTCCATGTTTCGATGCTCCGTAGATATCGGTCCGATCCGTCACATGTGATTGCTCCATCGGAAATTGAAATCCGATCTGATATGTCATACGAAGAAGAATCGATCTGTATCTTAGCTCGTGAAGTAAAAGAGTTGAGAAATAAGAAAATTTCGTTAGTAAAAGTATTGTGGAACCGTCACGGAATAGAAGAGGCTACGTGGGAGCCGGAAGATTCCATGAAACATCAATATCCGACTTTGTTTAATGGTAAGATTTTTGAGGACGAAAATCCCTAAGGGGGGAGAATTGTAATAGTCTGGTTTACACCCTAGTCGGAACAGTGGTTTCGGGACCACGAATCTGTGTCTGAATAGTATTTTAATATTATTTTCTATGCCTCTGATAAGTGATTAAGCATGTGTTAAATTTTCGTAAGTTAATTTGTCCGTTTGTGTGTTTAATTTGACAAAAGGATTAAATTGCATTAAATGTGAAGTTTGCATGTTTTTATGAAGGGATGCCTAATTGTTATGTCTTATTAAGTGTGAGGACTTATATGGCAATTAAGCCAAAAATTTGGTTAGTGGATGGCAACATGTATATATATATTATGCTTTTATATGTTATTTTTATTAGTTAATATTAATGTTATCATATTATAAGTTATTATATTATAAAACAAAACATAAAATAAAACCATAGTGCTTATTTTTATTTGTTCTTCCACCGTTTATATTGAAAGAAAAAGAAAGAACAAAACTCCAAGGGTTTCGGCCATTCTAAGTTCAAATTAAGGTATGATTTTGAGTTGGATTTTGATGATTTTTATGTTTTTGAGATTGTTGCTTAGTCTACTATCAAGCCCATGTATCAATTTTGTGTATTGATGATGTTTGTGTGATATGCCATTGATGATATGTTGAGCTTTGAGATGATTTAAGGTGTTAAATGAAAGATTTGAGTTAGATGAACATGTTTTGTTCTTGGAATTTTGATGAATTTAGCTAATTAGGGCTAAATTGAGAAAATGGTAACTTGAAGGACTAAATTGAAAATTTGATGGAAAATATGGGCTTGTATGAGATGTATGAATATTCGGCTAAGCATGAGTATGTAATGATTTTGTGAATTTGATGTTTTGAGAAAAATAGACTAAATTGATAAATTGTGCAAATGTGAGGGTTAATTTGCAAATAGCCCTAATTGTGTGTCATTGGATTGAATTGGATAAATTAGTGAATAAAAGGATTAATTATGAATGTGTTTAGATCAAGAACCGAGGAAAACAGACTTAGACCGAGGGAAGGCGAAAGTAACCGAGTAGCCATTTCTATTTCCGATAAATCGAATCCGAGGTAAGTCATTTTGCAAATAAGTGTGATTGTATTAAATTGAACATATTTATATAACTATTGATGATAATGAATGCTTAAGAGATGCTATGTATATGAATTCCGAGACAAAGTCGATATAGTGAAAAGTCCGAGAAGTCCCGTACAAACCTAGGAATACATAGGTATCTGTTCTGTCTTATCATGTAAGACCACGTCTGGGATGTCGGCATTGATTTGAGATTTCGTGTAAGACCACGTCTGGGACGTTGGCATCGATATGATCTCTACGTGTAAGACCATGTTTGGGACATCGGCATCGTATTGATTCGTGTAAGACCACATCTGGGACGTTGGCATCTATATGATCTCTACGTGTAAGACCGTGTCTGGGATATCGGCATCGTATTGATTCGTGTAAGACCCTGTCTGGGACAGTGGCATCGATATCTGAATACATCTAAGACCTCGTCTGGGACGACGGCATTGTACAACCATTCCGAGCTTTCTGAGTATCCTACTAGATTTCCTAATGGTTTAACGGGCAAGTCTGTGATACGAATTACAAATCTGAGCTATGAACAATTATGTGAATGTATATTAGTTTCAGGTACATTTGGTATGTACACTAAGTGTGTATAAAAAGGTAAGTACCTATATGACTTTGATTTGAAGAAAAGTATGTTTGAATATGAGAATATGAATGAGATGCAAGAATGGTTATAAAAGAGCTATGTATAATTTTTATATGATTCTTGAATTGATGAATGTGGCAAATATGGACCAAAGCATATATGTGAGAAATTTGCTATGAATATGAATTGTATTAATGTTTCTACATGCTTATATGTTTTACATGTTGAGTTTATTTGTATTATGACTTACTAAGCTTTTGGAAAGCTTACTCTCTGTGTGTGTTTTTCTCTGTTTTATAGGTCGTCAGAGCTACTGAAGGCTCGGGACCGTCAAGGATCGTCATCACACTACTAAACTCATTTTGGTACACTTTGGAAATGTATATAGCTAGATATGGCATGTATAGGCTAGTATTTGTTATAAGTTTGCTATATGAACTTAGCCATGTGCTTTGGTTAGTTATGAGTTGAGAATTTGCTTGAATGAATGTGATATGTGAAGTATGTTTTTGGAAGGTTAATTTGGTATGTTCTTGGTTGCCAAATAGGCATGAGATGTCTTATTGATTTTGCTTGTAGGTAAGACCCATGTGGGTGGCATTTTGGCCTTGCAAATGGCCTATTATGTCACACGGTTGTGGCACACGGGCGTGCTTAGTGACCGTGGGACTAAGTCAGTAGCTAGCCTAGGAGCACACGGCCAAGACACACGGGTGTGTCTAGTAGCCGTGTGAAAAAGTCAGTATATGGCTTATGAGTGCACGGTCTTAGCACACGGGGGTGCTTGGTAACCGTGAAGCCAAAACATATTCGAACACGGCCAAGGTACACGGGCGTGCTTGGTGGCTGTGGAGCAAAGTCTGTTTCGACCACGGGGAGGACACACGAGTGTGTCTTTCAGCCGTGGGAGGCACACGGCCTACCTACACGAGTGTGTAACCCCTGTATCTTCGAAAAGTTTTAAATTTCTGAGAATGTTTGTATGTGTTTCGGTTTAGTCCCGACCCTGTTTCTAAGCATGCTTAAGGTCTCGATGACCTACTTAAGGAACACTATGATTGAAATAGATGAACGGTTGTATGGAATTTTCTGTAAATGTTTCTGATCTGTCCGGTAACGCCTTTAACCCTAGTCCGACGATGGATACGGGTTAGGGGTGTTACACAAATTCCTCAAAACACATGTAATAAGGCCATTTTGCCCGGGCCCGTGAAAACCAAAACAAAAAATAAATAATAAGAAATAAAAAAAAACCAAATATTTTTTAAATACCCATTTTACAAACCTGCACTGCACTTTGGCCCAAATTAAATACCCAAAACCCAATTACAAACTCGTTACACCCGAGCCCAATTACCTAAACAAACCCTAAAACTAAACCCTGACCCAGACCCAATCTAAACATAAGCCCAAGAGGCCCAATTGGCTTGCGGACGCAGGAAACCCTAGGTTTCATCTGCGCCAAAGCGCTCAGCATTTCAAGCGCGCAAATGTCCCAAAGCAACCCTTCTGGTCACGCCGCCACTATTCGCGCCGCAGTTAGCGTGCCTCATCTCCGTCGCGAGATCTTCGCCTTTGACCTGCACGAACAAGGAAAAACAGCAGCAAAATATGGACACGATTTTTTTCCTTTTTATTTTTCATTTCGAGGGTTATAAAAACCCTATAATAACTTGTAAAAATACCGAGGGACAGAGGCAAAAAAAAATATAGAGAAATAAAAAACAAACAAAGAACAGAGGTGATTTTCCTATGTTATATCTTGTCTAATTTTTTTTATTCATACGAATATTTTTTCTTTTTTATTTACGAATAACGAAAAAATAGAAGGGAGTTTACCTTTTCGATCGGTTTTAAAAAAACGAAGTTTTTAAGCCCTAGAGCCGCCGTGAATGACGGCGCATGACGCGCGTGGAGCGCGTGCGATGATGGTCGGAGGTCAGACGACCGATGAAGGCAAAGCATTTTTTGGGGGGTCTCTGCTAATTTTTTTTAAATGGGCGTTAAAAATGATTTTTGGGGCTGATTTTTAGCTTTTATAATACATTCATACGACGTCGTTTTGGTGTAGGCTGTTAATGACCAAAACGGCGTCGTTTTAAAGCCAGATCCGCGCGTTGACCCAAAACCCAGGGAGGATCCGCGTCTTTTTGTTAAAAGGGCTAATTGCCTTTTCGGTCCTTCCGCAATTTTACTAATTTTAATTTAGTCCAATTTTAATTTTTATTATTTATTAAATTAACCCTAAACTGTATATTTTGTTTCAACTAAATCCTCGGGCTGCTTAAAAGACAAGAACAGAACGGCGTCGTTTTGGAAAGAAGGCATAATTGCCTAATGAGTCCCTACAGTGTGACGCGCGTTTTAAATTAGTCCTTTTATATATTTTTTAATTGCTATTTAATCCCTGTCTTTTTAAAACCTTTTTATTTTATTTCATTTTAAATTATTTTAACATTGTATTAAATTATTTTGTCATATTAAATATTCTATATTATTTTTTATTTGTATATTAATTTGTTATTAGTATAAAATTCGTATATATATTTTTTATATGAATTATCCTTATATACATTAAACTATTATTATTTATTATTTTATTTGGTTTAATTATTTTATTACATATTATTTTAGGATTTATATATTAGTTATTGTAATATACATTTTAAAATTTTGTACATTATATAGTATTATATTATATCATATATTATTTTTAAAATTCTAATTTGTATAAAATCTATTTTATATAACATATTTTATTTATATTGTTTATTACATATGTAATTTTTATGATTAGTATATTATATATATGTTTTTATTTAAAATTATTATATATTATTTAATAATTATTTTTATTATATATAATCATTTATATATGTATTAAATTATTAAATTATGTATTTGTTATAAATTTTTCTTTTTATATACCCTTAATTAGTTTTAGAATTTGTCATATTCTTTTTCTTATTATACTGTTTATTCAATGCTTAAGTATATCATTCCTTTATTTATTTCTACATTTGATCTTGTCGATAAAGTTTAATATTCATTTCTTGAATTTTTATATTCCATATGAATTTTTAATTATTGCTGCTTATTGTATATGTTTATTTATGTTCCTTTAATTGTTTATTATTGCTTAGCATATTTATTTTCATTTCATATATTAGTTGCTATATTCTTTTGTTAATTGACTATATTAGCATTAATTGTTAGTATAACCTGTGATTATAATGAATCAATATTCTATATTTTATAATATATCAATACGAAATCGAATTCATATCATTTTTATAAAAACACATTTTCGCGAAATTTTCGTATTTTATTCAAAATTTTAAAAAAATTTGGTGATATGTGATATTTGGGGACTTCGAGAAGAATTGTGCCCTAACTTACCGGGTTTCGATTTTTCTCGTGGAACTTAAAGTATTAAATATCCCTTCTCTTTTAAAACTGAAACTTACAAATTTCAAATCAAAAAACTTATTCTTGAGAATTCAAAACATTGTATCCTAACTTACTGGATATGATGTTTTGTGTCTCGAGGTAGGAGTTTTCTAAAATAAAGACGTGCCTAGTTTTGAAGTCATGAGATGCTATATCCTAACTTACTGGGTACAATATTTTATTTCTTTGAGATAGGTAAGTCTTGGCTTTCCTTCAAATAAAATGATTATATTTTAATTTTTTTTTCAAAATTTCGATATTAGGACATGGAATTATCAATTAGGTACCAAATTTTGGGCGTTACGAGGGTGCTAACCCTTCCTCGTACCTAACCGACTCCCGAACCCGTTTTCTGGATTTTGTGGACCAAAAATCAATGTTTTGAAATAAAACGTCTTATAAGGTGATCCAATCACACCTAAGTAAAAAAGGATTGGTGGCGACTCCCGTTTTCATTTTTTTAAGTCGATCCCCGTTTTTAAATCAAACTTTAAAATGGTTTCGACAACACACATAAGGACTCAAACCCAAAACCCAAAGGTAAACTAACACATTCACCACCACCGAACCAACAAGCTCATTCTAACATTAGAATGCGAAAATGAACCCAAATGTTCAACTTACTCACTGACCCTTAGTTCAAATCTCAAAACTTCTAACTCCAAAATCCAGGATATTACACCCTCCTCCGTGTCTCCTCCTTATCAATCTCACATATCAACAGACGGATTATATTTATTTTATGTTAAATATATTCAACAAATTTATTTTTAAAAATTGTAACTAATTAATAATACGCTAATGAAATAATTTTATATTTATAAAATTTTAAGAATGATAGCGAAGTACTTTAAAGATAGCCACAATTTATATGACAATAAAATATCTGACAAATTAAAAAAAAACATTATTTCTCTAATTGACTAAAATAAAAATTAATTTAAAATAAATACTTATCATACTCGTGATCGTCTTGAATCAACATGAACTTTGTCTAAATCAAATTCAGAGTAAGCTCAAATCGATATTGAATCACAATAGTAAATTTCAAGCTAAATCATGAACCTCATCAAATTTATTATTAGTAATGTTAGTATATACTATTATTGATTGTTTATTATAACGGTTATAACTATTCATTGATTATTTATACCATTAAACTTTTTAAAAAAATTAAGTTGTAATTAATCAATCAAATACTAATTCAATTGAAAGATGATTAAAAATTATTTTACGAAATAAATTATATTATCATGAGTGTGTTTTTATTTTTTATATTTTTATATGAAATTAATACCAAAAAGTCACACATAATAATATTTGAACTTAAAATATTGTAACTTTTAGATATGGAACCCCTAAACAATTAATTAGAAACTAGTCCAGTAAACGCAACACCAATCACATCCACAATCAGCAAACTAATGACTTAGGGCCCGTTCGTTGCTCCATCTGTGACGGACTTTTGGCCAAAAAAGTCCTTTTCAGTAAAACGGAATAAAGAACAAGGGTCAGTTGCCAACTTATTTTAACGTTTCAGAAGAACTTCTTTACAAATGAAAAAGCCAAAATTTTTAGCTTTTCTCAGAGTAAAAGCACTTTTGGCTGGTCTTTTACTTTGTTATCCTTATTATTTCTTCTTCCTTTAGACGTCTTCTTGAAATACACTTCTCTCTTTTTTTTCCCCTTTTCTATTTTCTCTGATTTTTCCTCTGGTGATTTTTCGCTTCTCTTCGATCTCTCGGTGGTGGGTGCTTTTCCATATTCTAATTTTCCTTCAATTCTCTTTATTCCAACTGATTCTTTTGCCTTCTCCCTTTCGGTTCCTTGCCTTTCTCTCTTTATCACTTGCCTTTCTCTCTTTATCACTGATTCTTTTGCCTTCTCCCTTTCGGTTGCTTGACTAGTTCAATTTTATCACTGTTTCCACTCTTTACTTTTCTGCTTTTGTATTTTTGTGTACTTATAATCTTTACTCGTATAGGTGAACTTGGTTCGTTTAATTCTTAGGGAGAAGAAAGATCTTCTAGAAAGAATATCTGTGAATTATTCAGATTGCAGGTAGGTTGCTGTCACTCTTCATTGTATTGCCATGTTCCTGAAGTTTTGTTCAGTTTTCTTCCCGCTCCTTTGTTATGAATACTCTATGTTTTAGTTTTCTTTTTTACAATTAACCATGTCTTCCCGCTCCTTTGGAGAAAAAAGAATTTTGTGTTTGTTGATTAAGTGATTTTAAAAATTTCAAAATATGAATGTTTCACTTTGTTAACCTATTTCTCAAAGTGTTTTGGTATATCTCCATTTTCTTTTTCAATTCCTTTGTATGATTGGAAGATCTCTCGAGTTGCAACAGTAATACACTACAGGAAAACAGACTTTTAGCGGCGTCTTTTTTTTGCCTTTAGCGGCGTTTATAAGCTCCACTAAAAGTATTTGCGGCGCTTTAAGAAGCGCCTCAAAAAACGCCGCTAAATCAAACGCCACAAAATTTAGCGGCGTTTATGAGAAAAAAACACCGCTAAAAGTCATGACCTTTAGCGGCATTTGTGAGAAAAACGCCACTAAAAGTCATGACCTTTAACGGCGTTTGCTGGAGAGGCGCCGCTAAAGGTCATGACATTTAGCGGCGCTTTTTCAAAAAACGCTGCTAAAGGTCATGACCTTTAGTGGCGCTTTTTTCACAAACGCCGCTAATTTGTACAGATTTGCAGTGTACAATTTGTTTTATATCATACCCCTCCTGCACTAAAAACCAACCAATAACAGTAAATATAGCATATAATTCCAACCCAAAACAGCAAATGTAGAATATAAGTCACACCAAATGCATTGATTGTAAATGAAACTTGAAATTCAATAAACTAAATGCATTATAACTGAAAATATTCTTACAATAATGTTAAATGTAATAATGTTTTAAAATAATCAAACAACGAGAAAGTACATGTCTAAGATGGCGGCCTCTACGACTGCTGAAACATCTGCATCATTTGATGAAGCTGTAGCTGGAGCTCATCGTACTTTCTGTTCTGCTCTGCTAGCATCGATGCTGCCTCCGCTCCTCTCGTAGCCGCCACTTGCCCTCCCCTCTTCACACTGCTTTCGCCCGCTCTAATCTGTTCTTTGGAGTTCTTCATATTTTTGTTAAACATCAGCAATTTGCTGCCTATGCTCAACCGTGCTCTCTTGCATCTGAGCTATCTGGTCTTTGAGCCTCTAAACTTCAGCACGAGATTGACTCCTGGAAGGCATATATTGCTGGGAGCCAGATCCAAAATATTGGGTCGGGGTAACACCAGATCCTTGTAATCGCACCCGGCCATACCTTTCAAAACCAAAAACATCAGTGACAATTCTATTATAAATATACTCAAGATTAACAGAACTATCAGTCGAAGTAATCGTACCTTTCAGGACCCAAAACTTCGGTAATAATTTTGTTATCAATCTCCTCAAGATTAACAGAACTATCGGTCGAAGCAGCCGCTTCATACTCCGCCTTCTTCTCCTTTTGTTTATCCTAATAAATCAATGAAAGAGTTAGAAACGAAATATATAATAAGAAGGAATGCAACATAACTTGTAATTGAAGAATTTTATTAAGTAAATATACCATAATTTCGCAGCTTTCGGATGTCATCGGAGATCCATCCTTCTTCCTATGCGTAATGTCAAAAAGTGAAGGCGCCCAACTTTTGACTAGACGAGGCTTCCTACATTTTAGCAGAAAGAATATAAATTAATAGTATAAATTCATTAATATTTGACATAATTAATAAATTATAATACCTCACCTCAATTTACACACAAGCAAAACTTCGGACCTCGTCGTGTGTGAATTTTTGTTGTTGTCTCGCTTGTTTCAACTCGCTCACGGTCCTACATAATGAAATTTGAATTATGTATATAGTAAATACCGTAAACCGAAAAATTTAGAAGTACGTAATACCTCTCATTTCTTCGAATTCCAGAATCTAACTTGATCTTCCCATTGGTACCTCAACATTCCTGGCGGGACATTTCTTAATTTTTCGTCGAGGCTGATGTCTATCTTAAAATATATTTTTTTCAACGTGCTTTTATGGTCTCTCCATTTTTTACCCAACGTCTTCTTAATATAATCATCGGAGACCTCTAAAGCAAATCTCTCCTGAAAAAACACGAGTTTAAAAAGTAAATATAAATGAAAGTTAAACCAAAGTATTATAAATTACATTCACGTTTTTTTACCTTAATATTATCGAGAGCCTGATTTTTGTTGGCAGCAGGCATGTGATGCCATGATTCGTAGTTAATGGGCAACATATTGGCATTACGTGATAGAATGCCCAAATAGCCTACTAACAGTCGAGCTTCGATCCAATGGGCTGGCCATGATCAAGCTTTCTCCTTACTTTAACACGCCGACAGGGATCTAGCTCGTACAAATCTTTAAGGAGTGTACGCCCCCGACCTCTTCGCGGCCCCACCACCTTCAAATTAAAAATAATATATTATTAGTATATTAAAATTGCAAAATGAATCAATAATAAAATTCAACATGCATGTAAAATAAATTAACATTACTCGAACTTCTGCAGCTCGCTATCTATGTCCTAAGACACTAGAAGATCCAACAAATGTTTGTTGTTCACTATTTGCTTCTTCTGAATTTGGAGTATTGTGGACAATACTTAAATCTCGTAATCGTCTTCTAGGCATTTTTCCTGCAATACACATAAAATAGTGCAAAATTTTAGTAACAAATAAAATAATAGTACATTTAAAATAGTTAAATTATATAACATGACCAATATTAAAATTATAATATTACATATAAATAAAAAATCGTAAAATCTTACTGCATCATATTTCATAAATATCTTCGTCCACATCGTGACAAACCCATTGAAATTGTTGACTAGTACTAGGGATATTTTCATTCAAGTTTTGTTCTGGAAAAGGCAAAGTTTCAGATCTTTCGACTATGTCATCTCTACTTCCATTGCCCATGTCGAACAAGTCTCTAGGGGTGTTCTCGAGTACAACGTACCAACCCTCATCGCTTGGATCTTTTGAGTAAAAACTTGTTTCACTTGAGAAGAAAATACATACGGCTCGTCCCATCAATTGTTCTCCAAGGTGAATCAATCGAGAAAAATTCACCATTGTAAAACCATATTGATCGCTTTTAATTCCGCGAGCCGTATTCACATCACCCCAATCTCCTCGAAATAAGACAACTTTCCATCTGCCATAATAATCCAACTCAATTATGTCGGTAAGAAGTCCGTAATACTCCACATTCCCCTCGACAGGATTATTATCCCTAGCACTAGCATAACTCGTAATTGAAGAATTAACAACAATTCTACAATTTTGTGTTCTCCTCAATCTCTCGCGATACTTTGTATGAAATCTGAATCCATTGATGAGGAAGGCACTAAATCTTTTCACTATCCTATTTGGAACTTGTGAAAGCCATTTAACTTCATCATTTACTTTATTCCGGCTCCAAACCTATTGAACCGAAAGTAAATTGAGGAACTATAAATGTTACGAGAAAACATTATGACTTGTCAATGAAAACTTCAATTGCATACCATTTGGCTTAACCATTCATGAAATGATTCCGTGAATAACTTATTAATTTCTCGTCGATGTAATCTTCGGGACCGTGAACGAGCTCTTAATATTTGTTTGTACTCACTATGTTAAAAAAAGGGCTACTTTGTTAGAAGACAAACAAATTATAATTGATGAGTATTTATCGAATTCTACAACTTACTTGCGTAATGGTTCCATTGAATCGTGATTAAAAAGAACATATCAATGTGCTTGGACCCACGATCTATCATCTAATTCTCGCAATTTCGACTTTACTGATTGGTTCTCCGAAACTTTGAAATAAATAAGTTCCGCCAAGTTATGATCTGTGAGCCCAAAGATTTCTAGTTGGTCTATTCATTCTTGTTTCAACATCTTCCAAATACCTTGAAATGTAAAGTCATACATTCCTCTCTGCCAAGTAGCCTTCTCAATTGATCCTTCCGGATAACGCTTATTATGCGGCAAGAAGACTTCAATTTGGATAGGAACCTAAACACGGTATAGAACATTATCAAAAGTTGCAACCAAAGGCATTTAGGTGAATGAAAGAATAATTTGCAAATAAAGTAAGACCTTTCTATGGGATACATCCATCGATAGAAAACGGGTCCACCAAGTATTGCTTCACGAGGGAGATGAATTAACAAGTGCACCATAATTGTGAAGAAGGAAGGCGGGAAGATCTTCTCTAGATTGCAAAAGTCAGTGCGGCTCGATCTTGTAGTGTCTCAAGTTCTTGAACATCCAAAACTTTGCCACAAATGCCTTTCATTATATTGGACAGTTCAATTACACAAGACGTCACCTTTTTCGACATACAACACCGCAATGCAACTGGCAGTAAGTCTTGCATCAAGATGTGATGGTCATGCGATTTTAAGCCATATAATCTTTGATCTTTAAGACTCACACATCGAGATATATTTGATGCATACACATCTGGGACCTTTATATCCTTCAACACCATACAGAACACTTCTTTCTCCGTCTTCGACATTGAATAAATAGCAGGCGGCAACCGATATTTCATATTCGGAAGTGCTTGGGGATGAAGCTCACGCCGAATTCCCATATGGACTAAATCAAGTTGACTCTGAATATTGTCTTTCGATTTTCCATCGACATTCAAAATAGTCCCAATGATGTTCTCGCAGACATTTTTCTCAATGTGCATGACATCAAGATTATGACGTAAAATTTGATGCTCACAATAAGGCAACTTAAAAAAATACTTCTTTTTTTCCATAAATCCGCCTCATTAGGATCATCCTCTTCATCAGATTCATCATCAGATCCATCCTTTGATCTTCTATTTCTTTGAGTATTGGCCGGTTGATTCATCTTCCCATAAATGAAATTCATATCTTTCAACATGAACAATATTTCGGATCCACTGGTCTGCGAAAGAGCTTCTCCGAACTCTTCAGTACCATCAAACTGAGCACTCTGAAATCTAAATCTATGATTTTTCGGTAACCACCGATGATGCCCCATGTAAGAGAACTTCTTCTCATTATATAACCATTGCGAACATGTCTGCGCAGCACAACAAGGAAAAGCATAACGTCCCTTGGTACTCCAACCAGATAAATTGGCGTACGCCGGGAAGTCATTAATAGTCCACATCAAAGCCGCACGTAAATTGAAGTTCTCCTTTTTCAAGAGACATCGTATGTCTCAACACCAGCCCATAATTGTTTTAACTCTTCAATAAGTGGTCAGTAAATATATGTCAATATCATTCCCGCCCTTTCTCTCTCGTGGATAATCATAGACAAGATAAAGGACGATTGTTTCATGCAAACCCATGGAGGTAAATTATAAGGAACAAGCACCACCGGCCAAGCAAATCAGACGCAGCGGTGCTCATGATTTTGTAAGGGTTAATCCATCACCTGCTAGCCCCAGCCTCACACTCCGAGGATCACTTGCAAAGCTTGGAAATTTTGAGTCAAATGATTTCCAAGCTAAAGAATTTGCAGGATGCCTTAATACCCATCATCGGTTCGCCCATCACGGTGCCACGTCATTGACTCATACTGTCTTCGACGACATGAAAAGCCGCTGAAGCCTTGGTATTAGCGGAAAATACCGTAAAATCTTAACTGGCTGCTTCCTTGACTGTGTATCGTGTTCATCCTCGTTATCATCCTCTGTATTTCTATTAATCCAACGGGATTGACCGCATACATGACAGCACTGTTGGTTTATCCGGTCGCCCCAATACAACGTGCAGTCATTTGGGCAACTATGAATTTTGTTGTAGCCAAGGCCCAAATCCTTTATCAATTTCTTCATGTCTTTCGAAGATTGAGGGATTTTCGCAAACGGGAACATTTCTTGCAGAAAATCTAACAGCATTGTCAAAGAGTTTCCGGTCCATCCTCCCAAACATTTCAAGTGAAAAACCCTAATACGAAAAGACAAGTTTGGAAAATTTTTTGATCCTCATACGCTTCTTCATTCATTTCACCAAGTAACGTGTAGAACCTCGCCGCTTCTTCATTTGGCTATTCATCAGGTACACTTCTTCCCCCTTCGGTGAAAGTATTTCCACCAAAATTATAATCTTCGGTTGCACCCAAGTCAGGTGGAAATGACCCGAAACCATCAATGCGCATATTAAAAGCATCCCGCAGCATGCCTTCCATGTTATCATCTCTAACATTCTGATTGTAACCACTATGAGGATAACCCAAATTCATCGATGAAGATGCTTCACTAGATGTACACTCTCCATGAAAAATCCATTTTTTGTACCCCCGGAAAAAAAAAATCAACAACTAGATGTTCATAGACAACTTCACGATAATGCCAATTGAGATTGCAACACTTCTTACACGGGCAAAGAATCATATTCTCTTGGCTTGCATTTTGAAATGTGAAATTCAGAAAAGTTTCTACTCCATTTCGATAGCCGTTGCTTACCCTTGACAAATTCATCCAAGTCCTATCCATTTCATACTTGTTGAAGTCTAAAGTTGACAATAAATTACACGACTAAATTGTTAATTTATAATTTATGTAAGTAATGATATGATCATATATATAACTGAGTAATGATATGATCTTAAAATTAAGTAAGTTATGTATTCTTTAAGATTCATCATACGTGGCATTGTTACACCTAGGAGGATCCATTATATCTAATGATGAGATATAAGGCAACCCACAAAGTTTCCACCTTATATACTTTGAATCTTTTTTTTAAGTTATGAAATTTGATCTTTAAACTAAATGATTATATTTTAATTATTACATTAAACTACATGTATTATGTAAGTTATGTAAGTTATGTGAGATATGTAAGTTATGTAAGTTATGTATGTTGTGTGAGTTATGTCAATTATGTAAGTAATAACAATAATCATCATTATTGTTATTATATTGATAAAAAAATTATAAGTTTTAAATTACTTATGTAAGTTTTAAATAATAATTATTTAGTTAAATAATTATTATGTAAGTTTTAAATTTTCATTTTAAGAAGTTTTTAAATTACTTAAAAAAAGAATTCGATTTTTATATTAAAAATATTTAAATAATGATCATTATTATTATATTGATAAAAAAATTATAAGTTTTAGAAACATTTAAAAATATTAAATATTGAAATCAAACATTATTAATATAAAAAATTAGTAATTTGATTTTTATATGGAAATATATTTAAATTATGAAATAACCATTTTAAGAAGTTTTTAAATTACTTTAAAAAAGAATTTGAATTTTATATTAAAAATATGTAAATAATGATCATTATTATTATATTGATAAAAAAATTATAAGTTTTAGAAACATTTAAAAATATTAAATATTGAAATCAAACATTATTAATATAAAAAATTAGTAATTTGATTTTTATATGGAAATATATTTAAATTATGAAATAACCATTTTAAGAATTTTATGTTGGGGGTTTCACTAAAACAAAACCGATCTCTAAAAAGAAATTTAATTTTAGCATATTCGAATGCTTCGTATCAAATTATAAACCAATGTTTGTTATCTTAATTCGATTTTTATATTAAAAAAGATACCGTAAGAAAACTATCTAAAATGCTTAACATCACATTTTATAATATATTGCTTGACATTTTATAATATATTGCTTAACATCATAAACCCAAACTGGATGATGAGCTAAGTAAATATATTGCTTGAGTACCAGTTGAAACAATATAATAAACATCAAATTTTCCAAACTCATCATGCTATAAATAAATGTATAATAAACAATATAATAAACAATATTTTTCTTTGTGGACAACAATATAATTTACAAAGACATATACCAACCAAGCGGGATAATAAACAAAGAATTTGGATAAATTCATCATGATATAAATCTTACTGATCAAAATTGTGAAGTGAAACGTACCTTAATTATTTCAATAAGTGGTCTACTCCACTCGCACTCAAGAAACAGAGGTCAGCAATCGTAAATACAAACAAGATTAACTCAAGAATACTTTAAAAAAAAACAGAAAATAAATATGTACCTTAAATAATTTCAGTAAGAGGTGATCAACCAAAACAATCCAATATCAGAAGATATTCAACTATTGTGAAAAAGAAAGAAGCAAGGGAGTAACACACCTTGTACAAACAATCCAATATCAGAAGATCCAATTGCCCACAGCCACTTTTGGAAATAACTGTGAACATAATATTTTGATCAAAAACAATTCATGACATAATATATTTTACCATGAAAACAAAAATCACAAACAAAACAATTCAAAAACTTAGGTTGAAGGCAAATTCCATATTTTAACTTAGAAAAAAAAAAGTATAAATCTACATTTTTTTCAACTCCAAATTAACTGCAATAAGCAAATAATACCTCAACAAACTGAATGTCCTTGCCTTGTATCGCCTCTTGATTGAAAAAGCAAAGAGATGGAACACCGTGTATCTTTTACAGAACCCTACGAACCGTGTATCATTAAAAAGGTACTAAAATAAGAGATAAAAGGAACACAATGATAAAATAATTATATCTTCCTTCAATTGTATAAAAGAAACATGCAAACACCGCCTTTTACAATAGCTTCCATGACCCATGCGTCAAACTCAAATTATTTTATTCTTTCATTTAAAAAAACCATATAAAAAATTAGTAGCAAAGATTAATCAAACAAATTCAGTTTAATGTTTACAAAGATAACCAAGCATTTATTACTGCAAGCAAATGCCTATTCTTCCATAGTCAGAAGAAAATTTATTTGCACAACCTAAGATAATAGACTGAAAATTGCTAGGGGAAATCAAAGGATCATTGTCTACCTTCTAGCATTCCAAAATTAGATGAGGGGTGTTCTGAAAGCAAACAAACTGCAAAAGACACTCATTGAAACAGAGTAACATAAAAACAAAATAAAATACAGTACTAAATGCTCATTCTTTGATTCAATGGAAAAAAATAAAATGAACGAAAAGGAAAATAAAGAGCTTATCGCACTTGGGAAAATGGCAATTTGATACGAGATATATACACTGTAAGAGAGGGTCTTTTTTATATTGATTTTAAGATTTAATTTGATATCTTAAATTTTTTAGAAAAGATAATAACATCAACTACAAATAGAAATAGATTGAACAAATTTTCCTTCTTTTCCTTCTAAAGGGGAAAGAAACAATACCCAAACTATAACATTGTGCATTTGAATAAGATTCTATGAAGTAGTAGCACCTATCAATGAGCAATTCTTATAAAGTTTATTATGAACCGATAAAACACTTGGATGAAAACTAACCATAATTCGAGCTTAATATAATACATGAGTTCATTATGAACCGATAAAACACTTGGATGAAAACTATACCTATTTGAGAGATAAAGCTTACTATCAGAGAAAAACCGAAGGTGTTGTTTGGTGATAGAGCCTATTCATCATATGAGGAAGAACGAAAGGTGGGGCTTTAAATCCTTATCTTCAGCTTTCTTCATGGATATATAAAATTAAAATTAATAAATTGAAATGAAATAAGTATGATGAATAATTTGGGCTCATCTTGGCTCTGAGATAAGCAAAGAAAGAAAGGCAGAAAAAAACACGAAATAAATACCTAGGTAGATTAAAGAAGAAAATCTGGTGGCAAGTTGTTCTCAACGCTCCTTTAACGGAGAGAACACCACCGGTGGTGCAAGTAGTACCCGATGCTTCACCTGCAGAAAAAGAATGGAGAACACCACCACATCAGCCATGTAAAGAAGAAACAATTAGAGAATAAAACAACTCGAAAACAAATTCCATGCCTCTATTGAGAAATTCCTTGTCGGTTTTCACAAATCCGACAACTAATGCTGGTGGGTTGGTGCTGACTGGTGAAGATATGGTGCTGGCCGGTGGGTGTTGGAGTGGAGAAGGGGATTGGGGATTTGGCTGTTAGGGATTAGAATTTGGGGGAATCGACCGAAGAGGGAAAGAAAAGAAAGGCTGTGGCTAAACAAAACGGTGACGTTTAGCTTATTTAAATTTTGTGGCGTTTATACAAAGCGCCACTAATAAAAACGGCAGCGTTCCACAAACTTCTGTAACATATTTGCGGCGTTTTTCGCAAAAATGCCACTAAAACAAAGATATGATAAAACGGCAGCATTTTCCAAAATTGTGTTACATATTTGCGGCGTTTACCAAAAACGCCACTAAAAACCATTTAAAAACGTCGCCGTTTTACACATTTTTGCTAAAATTTACCTCAAATTTTTGTGTAAAAAAAGCCACTATTGATCAATTTTTATTTTTCCATTTTTAACATATTTTCTCTATTTTTTTCTTTCAAAATTTTTGTACTCATATCCGTTAATTTTTTAAAATTTTTCATTTTTTTAATATTAAACTTTTTAACTCAAATATGTATTAAAATATTATTACTTAAATTTTTAAATTTTTAAGATTTAAATTATTTTGAAGATCTTTATATTTCTAAATTTAAAAATTTTAAAAAATAGTATCATGTCATGTGAATTACCTTGTACGTTTTCACGTCAATATCATTAAAAAAATTAATTTTACAATTACATTCCTATTAAAAATGCGATTTAAATTTTTTTAAAAAGTTGAAGGTTTTGGTTCAAAAAATAAGAATCAAACTGATAAAAAAAGTATAAATATTGAAAGTCATAATTTAATTACCATGATCAATTCTTTTTACGAATTAAATTGATATATGTGTACGGGTTTAGGGTTTAGGGTTTAGGGTTTAGGGTTTAGGGTATGTGTTTATGGTTTAGTGTATGGGTTTAGGGTATGGGTTTAGGGTTTAGGGTTTAGAGTATGTGTATGGGTTTAGGGCATGGGTATGGGTATGGGTTTAGGGTTTAGGGTATGGGTATGGCATGGTCTAGTGTTGTTGAAATGATTTCTTTTTTCTTTCTTTTTTCATCAACATTATTTTAAAGTATAGTTCGTATTAGTTGTTTAATTTTTATATAAATAGCATTTAATTATATGTCTACACATAAATTTGGATAGCGAAACATCTCAGAATTATATGTATACACTAAACCATTGTTCATGTATGCTT
The DNA here is from genome assembly GCA_025698515.1 of Gossypium sturtianum. Lineage (NCBI taxonomy): Eukaryota > Viridiplantae > Streptophyta > Magnoliopsida > Malvales > Malvaceae > Gossypium > Gossypium sturtianum. The sequence continues at coordinate 17,118,810 of CM046947.1, read as the reverse complement.
TTGGGTTTTAACCCATTTTTATATATATATTTTTTAAATAATAATTTATATGTATCTTATTTTGATTTATATTTTAAAAAAAAGAGATTAATCCCTAAATCATAAACACTAGACCCTAAATATTATACCATAACCCTTAAAAACAAACCCTAAACCCCAAACTCAAAAACCCCCTAAATCATAAATTATAGACCCTAAACCCTTAATCCTAAAACCCGAACCATAAACTCTAAACCGCAAACCTTAAACAATATTCTGAGACCAAATTTTGAGAATTCATGTGGCTAATGTTACTGTAGTACAAAAAATATTTTATATTCTTTTATTACATAATATGGGTGTAGTACAAAATGGCATGAACCTCAGTAAATTCTAAATGTTTTTCAGTTTTCAAACCCTAAACCCTAGATTATAAAACCTTAAACCTTAAACTATAAAACATAAACCCTTAACCTAAAGTAATAAACATTATATAATAAACCCTAAAACTCTAAACAATAGACATTAAATCTTAAATACTAAACCCTAATTAAACCCTAAAATATTTTTTTTTGCGGCGTTTTTTATTAAAAACGCCACTAAAGCTATCCTTTTGCGGCACTTTTGTTAAAAACGCCGCTAATGCTTAGATCTTTAGTGGCGTTTTTATGAAAGCGCCGCTAATGCTCAGATCTTTAGCGGCGTTTTTTTGAAAGCGCCGCTAATGCTCAGATCTTTAGCGGCGTTTTTACGAAAGCGCCGCTAATGCTCAGATCTTTAGCGGCATTTTTACTAAAGCGAAGCTAATGCTCAGATCTTTAGCGGCGTTTTACGAAAGCGCCGCTAATGCTCAGACCTATAGCGGCGTTTTGGCAGAAAACGCCGCTATTTGTCCTTTTTAGCGGCGTTTGTGAAAAAAACGCCGCTATTGCTCAACTTTTTGTAGCCGCTAATGTATAATATTTGCGGCGTTTTTACTTCAAACGCCGCTAAAAGCGCCGCTAAAAGCGCCGCTAAAAGTCTATTCTGGTGTAGTGATAGTTTGTAGCCATGCTGAGTTGCATTTTCAAAAATATTACAGTCTGTCTATTGAGTTAGGTTCTGTTTATCCTGAGTTATTTACTTATGCTTATCTTATATCAGTTCCATCTAAATGAACTCATTTTAGTCTTAATTGGACTATTTATCATCAGAAACCATCAAAAACCAAACGCAAGACCGCAAAACGTACATCCAAATAAGAAAAGGAGTTCCTTGAGTTCTCTTTGAAATATCAACAAGTTCTTGCAGAAAGAGATACCGGTAAGTTGAAATAACATTTTTGATGTCCAAAAGGTCACCATCATGTGATCTAAAGAGTATATTAGTCTAATTTCCTAATTCTCCATCAAATTTTATCAGTTCATCATGAAAATTTTGGTGTGAAGCTATGTTACTCTGACTCTTCAATTTTCTAGAAGTAAATGTCCCAAACATACCCAAATATATGAACTGTCAAGGACCCTCCAAATACATGGAAAAACTTCAAAAACTTGAACATGCCCGTGTCAGACACATACCTGTGTTCAAGTCACATCTGAATAGTCACATAGAAATGAAGCTTTTATTTTTTATTTTTTATAATAGATATGAAGCTAATTTTATGCTGCTAAGAATGGCAGTTATCTGTTAAGTTTTAACATTGATTTTTATTCTGTTAGATGATATAGGTGGGATGCATGTAGTTTCTACTTTCTATGTGTTTGGGGCTTGCAAAGTTAAAATTTATATTACCCTATATTATTTCTTCTTTTACTTAAGACTTGAGTGTCAAAGGTCAAAAATGAAATCAGTTGGTTTAATTGGTCACTTTGATGTTCCGTGGATGTAATTGGAGGTAGCTATTTCTAAGATCACTTTTTTTTTGTTATGCTAGTTCTTGAGGTGCCTCTGCTCTACGTTCATTATAGATATATCTGGTATTCCATATTGGATCCTCTTTTTTTTTTGAGCCAAAACCTTTTTATGCGATTTAAGGTTGAAGCACATTAGTTGATATGATTTTGTGGAATCAGGAACTGATTGCCGAAATTGTAGGTTGGTGAATTTTAGCCTTTGATATTCATCACAGCCGAGCTTAGTCACCCACAGATATGGTTTTGCCATGCATATCTTGTTGAGCATGTTGATATCTACTTATTTGTCAAAGGTGATGAGAAGTTTAGCTTGAATTACTGCATGAATAATAAATAAGCAGAGGTGGGAATAAAACACATACCTTATTTGAAGCTTTATTTTGGACGGCTTGTTTGGTTACAAGTTTAACAAATTCCTGGTTTGAATTCATTGAGTGTTTGTTTGAATTCCTGGCAAGAAAAGGGTCTGTTTGGAGAATGTCATTAGGTTGCTTAGAATTGCAACTATTAACTGCATCTTGATGATTGACTTTAGCTTGAGTATTTGCTAGGAAGAAACTTTCTTCTTGTTAAAAGGATAGATGCAACTAACTAGCTCTGGTATTTAATGGCATTAATTTATGATTTCATTATGTGTTATATTGGTTCTAAATTTACGCTGTTTACCTTTTCTCCTTTTGGCAGCGAAAAGATATTGGTGAATGATGACTAGCAATTGCACAAAGGAAAGACAACTGTAGGGAAGCTGACGGTTGAATAATGAAGAAGTATTCTTTTGTTTTACTCCTCCATGGTGAATTGAAAGTTTCACAATGAGAAACTTCGAGGAAAGAGAAGAGTAGCTCATGGACTCATGGTGATTTCACCCTAAGATATTTAGCAACTGTAGCTATTCCATAATTGTATTCTTATCACAACTCTGAAAATAGTGTATACTTTACAACATAATAAATAATTTTCCATGTCCTCCACTCTTTTACCTGTCTCACAAATGTATGTATATCTGTGTTTCTGAAGCAACTAGATGTGCTGTTTTGGATTGGAACTATGGGTTGCGAGCTTTGGCACCCAGATTATACATGATTGGCAAAACCTTACCAAGTGCCATGTAATTGATAATTACCCATAATTCATATATTTTCGATCCTTATTGCTTTTCATTGCTCCTCAAGTAAAATATCATGTTTTAACTTCGTTTGCATGTTTAGTGTCACATTTGCATATATTAGCATTTTTATCTAATCTTATATGATTTAGTATTATTAATTAATTTGGTGTTTCATGACTATAATTAGGTGCATATGAACTTGGGATGCAAGTTTGAGGACCAATGGAAGTGAAACGAATGAGCAAAACGCCAAAAATATTATCTTGTTACGTTTATGTTTTCTATGTTATGTTAATATCTAATATGAGTTTTACAAATGTGTTAAAAGCATTAAAAATAAAAAAAAATTTAAAATAATACAATTGTGTCAATATCTAATTACAAATATTTAATTATTATATTTAAATATTTAAATATAGTTTATATATTCTAATTAAATTTAATAAATAATTAATATTAATTACTTAGAAATATTTAAAATTAATATTATTTATTAAAATATTAACAATAAATTATAATAAATTATTTTTTATATTTTTGCTAAAATATCATAATATTAACTAATTTGAACATTATTTAAATACATATTTGTTACTTTATAATATCATGTCTAAAATAGACATTTTACTTCTTAAAAGCACTTTTTGACAGTAATGCCAAACACTTAAATTTTTCAAAAGCACTTCTAAAAAGCACTTCTGAAAAGCACTTCTCAAAAGCATTGCCAAACTGACCCTTAGAAAGATTATTGTGTTGTCTACAATTTCAATTAGGGAGATGATTAGTATTGGCTATCGGAGTAGTTGACTCCACAGATAGAGACATAGAAGTATTCATTGAAATAAAGATACATTGGACTGGACCCAAGTTGAATTAATTCTGAATCTATTTGTGAATTAATCCACTTGTGATGTTCATGGTATGATTTACCTAAATCCTGAGTTAGTCACTGATCATATGTATGTAACTCATGTGCTTTGATATAAGTGGAGGCTTATGCTCTAAAGATTATTAAGCCCATAGCCAGTATGTTAGTTACATGACTTATGTATGACATGACTTTACTAGAAACAATGGAATTCATAGCTCGATTAAATGGTTAACGATATACTCTAACTAACATTGTATGAATTGATAAATATGAAACATGGCCACGGGTTACTTGTTCTCGAATAATATCCAAACTATAAATAAAAACAATTAATTTAAATTATTATGGATTGATTTGTAAATTAAAAAATAATACATATTGTAAAAGAAAAAAATTAAACATCAGTTGATTACATTTCATTAAATGATAAGTTACCACTTATCTATTTTATCTTTTTAAATGATTTTTTATATTTATTATCGAACACATTTAAAAATTAAATTAATAAAAATATCAATTTTCAATAAATTGAACATCTTCAATAAATTAACCGGTAAAAAAAATCAATTATATAAGAATGCCTTAATCATATAATGAACCACAAAATATACAACGTCTAGATTAAAAATCTTACTTTTTTCTTTAATTTTGAAAAATAAAACAATTTTTATTTTAATATACAAATTTCAATTACGAACAAATATCAATAAAAATTAAATTAATAAAAATATCAATTTTCAATAAATTGAACATCTTCAATAAATTAACCGGTAAAAAAAATCAATTATATAAGAATGCCTTAATCATATAATGAACCACAAAATATACAACGTCTAGATTAAAAATCTTACTTTTTTCTTTAATTTTGAAAAATAAAACAATTTTTATTTTAATATACAAATTTCAATTACGAACAAATATGGTCAGCTGGCAACTAAACTCGTACACAGGTCACAGAGTCCAGCTCGAATTAGCTTTGAATAATAATTTAAAATTAAAATATTTAATATTTAAAAAATAAAGAGAAAAATAGGCATGTGGACCTACCCACACTGGACACATATAAATAACAACGTACGGCCTTTATTGACCAAAAAAAGCAGAGAGAACCCAGAGAAAAACAACACACCACACCTTACCAAACATAACATAAGCCGAAGTTTTATCATTGAAAAGCCTTGTTCAATTTCAATATCATAAAATAATATTATACCAACAAATTTAAATATTTGTTTTTTTTTTAAGGAAAAAATGTTTTTTTCTTTTTAGAACAAGATGCCGAGTATTAAGAAAAAATATATATCAGAAAAGGGAAAAAAAAAAAAGAAATTTAAGCTTCGTTCTTTATCTTCAATCAAATCAAAACCCTAAATTGCAATTGTTTTTTTTTTTTTGAATAATCACCATTTATCTTTCTTTTCTTCATCTATATTTTCTTCTGTTTCACTTTCTTTGTCTCACTGAGACTCCCTCGTTTTTTTTTTCTCTCGTAATTTTCCTTTTTAATAATTTTCCCGGAAAAAAGAAACGCATTGGGTTGGGACGGTTATTATTATATTAATTTTATAAAGGTTACGTTTTTTTGAGGCAATAGCGAGGAATTGTTGGGGTGTTAGGGTTTGGATTCTGTTTTTTGTTTCATCTGCTCTTCATTTGTATAGAATTTCCCCCAAATTTTGTTGTTGCCTCTTCAGTTTGAAGCCCTAGCAGTCGGATACTTATAATTAAAATTTAATTCAGGGTTTTAATTTTACTCCAAATTTATGTCTGTTTACCTTCGTTCTCCTTAATTAAACTGGTTTTAAGTGGGCGTTAACTATTGTTTTGGAAATTTATTTTTGCCTAAGTTATTGAATTGAAAAGAGGGTTAGATCCTTTCTTTTACTATTATATTATTATTATTGGAACATATGAGTTTCATTTGGAACTGGAAAATCAGTAATCTGCAAATCCATCTTTAATCAAAGATGGAGGCGTAGGAGAGAGTTAATTGAAATGTAATCTCCTCATTGTGATTGCCTTTGTTTTCGTTGCTATGGTTTCACACTTGTGTTAAAATTCTGTTTCCTTTGATCCAAACATTTCCTTCTTTGCCACTTTAAATCCAGCAACCTTAATTTTGGTGGTTTGAGTGATTAGGGTTGGGTTAAGAGGAAGAAAATTAATTTGGTGGGTTAGGATTTGAAGAAGGTTACATAACCTTTTTATTTTTTATTTTTCTGATGATCATGTTTGGTATCCCTTATGGAAAGAAGTGAACCTGCATTAGTTCCAGAATGGCTGAGAAGTACTGGCACTGTTACTGGGGGTGGCAATTCATCCCACCACTTTACTTCCTCTTCTTCTAACTCAGGTACCGTTTGACAAGCCAACTTTTAGATACCCATTTATTTTTCATTGCATTTATACTTGATTACAATGTTCTTTGGACATACATCTGTCTGTTAGACACATTTTATGCCCTTTTATTATTTTATTATTATCATTGTGCCTCTCATTGCATTTATTCTAGTTTTATAGCCTTTGATTGTTGAGAATGTGTATATATATAATAATTGTGTTCTTGTTGTTATAATAGATGTTTCTTCTTTGCTGCATCATGGGAGACATAGAAATTCTAGGAATATAAGTGATTTTCATTCCCCTCGTTCAGCATTTTTGGATCGGACTTGTTCGTTGAATTCAGGGAGGAGTTCTAGAAATGTTTCTGCAAAACATGCTTACAGTAGCTTTAGTAGGAGTCACCGTGATAAGGATCGAGAAAGGGATAAAGAGAGGACAAGCTTCGGGGACCATTGGGACCGTTATTGTTCGGACCCTTTAGAAAGTATCTTAACCAGTAGGGTTGAGAAATTAGGAGGTATCTCGACCAGTAGGGTGGAGATAGATACATTGCGTCGTTCTCATTCTATGCTCTACAGGAAACAGGTTGAGCCTTTGCCACGAAGGATAGTAGTGGACTCTAGAGATAATGGTAACAGTAACCATAACATTAGCAATGGTCTGCATTCTTTTGGTAGTATCGGGAGTAGCATCCCCAAGGCTGTGTTTGAGAAAGATTTTCCTTCACTTGGAACTGAAGAGAGGCAAGGGGTTCCTGAGATGGTTAGAGTTTCCTCTCCTGGTTTGAGCTCAGCTTCTCAGAGTTTGCCTGTTGGTAATTCAGCTTTGATTGATGGAGAAGGATGGACCTCAGCTTTGGCAGAAGTGCCCAGTGTAGTTGGAAGTAGTAGCACAGGTACCTTGTCTGCCTCACAACCTGCTTCCACCTCAGGTTCTGGGGCTTCAAGCATCTCATCTAGTCTTAATATGGCTGAAGCACTAGCACAGGCTCCTTCACGAACCCGTACTCCTCCCATGGTAACTGGCTTAGTCACTAAGTTCTCATTACATGTATAACTTATACCTGTGATCTAACCATACATTTCTATTTTATTTAGTTATCTGTCAACACTCAAAGGCGCGAGGAACTGGCTATTAAGCAATCAAGGCAACTAATACCAGTGACGCCTTCTATGCCTAAGGGTTCTGTAAGCCAACTGCCTCAGTTTCAGCAAATATTGTCTCTTGAATCTTAGCTGCTTTAAGTTTGTTGTTTTAGTCCTATTAAACAGTTTTGGTTCCCCTACCTTCTCCTCCATCAGTCTTCTTGTAAATCATCGGTTAATTTTGAAAGCCCTATATTTATTTATATCTAATTTTATAAGTAAGCCTTATTTCTTTTTCTTTTTCCACCCTGGTTTTCTTTATACTGGATTTTGGTTTGAAGTTCATGAGGACTTTCTCTTTATCTCACGACTTCTCTGATATAGTCTTGTGATTGAATCATAATTTATAACTGTTCTTGTACATATTCAAGGGACTTTGAAATGCCAATATTTTCTGAGGTTAGCTTGTCTGCTGCCTGTTCGTAAACTGTTTATGAAGTTGTTCTGTTTCCTATCTGTTACCTGTCTACTGCTTCTGCACGGATAAAAGATCCATTTGTTTAGTACTTGGAAACTAAAGGTAATGATTAATCTAATTCTCTTGTCCCAGGTTCTAAATTCAGCAGATAAATCAAAAGCCAAACCTGCAGCCAGAATAAGTGAGACAAATGTAGCTATCAAGAGTGGACTCCAGCCACAACCTTTGACTCATCAAGGTAATCAGTCTCCTCATGGTGGACATGTCAAGTCCGATATGCCAAAGACATCTGGGAAGCTTTTGGTTCTCAAACCAGGATGGGAGAATGGGGTCTCGTCTCCTACTCAAAAAGATATTGCTAGTTCAACAACAATCACAAACAACAGGGTTACTACTAGCCAACATGCTGTTGCTCCTATTAAATCTGCTCCTGCAAGAAACTCAAACAGCCCAAAGCTTTCTTCTGGGGAACTCAAGGCAGCTTCCATTAATCCAATAGCTGGGTTCACTGTGGAAAAGAGACCTTCTTTGGCTCAAACCCAGAGCCGAAATGATTTTTTTAATCTCCTGAAGAAGAAGACCTCAACAAACACTTCTGCTGGTCTTTCAGATCCGGATCCTCATATTTCAATTTCCACTACAGAGAAATCTGAAGTTACAAAGGAAGTAGACGGGGCTTCTGCAACTGCTCATGCTGATGAGAATGGTACTGCAGCTGCTAGCAATGGTGACACCTGTTCTGATGATGGGGAAAAGAACATGAGTGCTACTGCTATGGTTTATCCTGATGAGGAAGAGGCTGCATTCCTTCGTTCTCTTGGTTGGGAAGAAAATACTGGTGAGGATGAAGGGCTTACGGAAGAGGAGATTAATGCTTTTTATCGGGAGGTAAGTGGTACTTTCCCTTTTGGCTTTTTGCTATATTTCCCTTCCCCTTTAATGATATATAACAGATTTATTCAATAAATTCTCATTGAAGTCATTGTATGACTTGTTGCCTAGTATTAACGTTTCTAATGAACCTAGAAGTATACCGAAAATTATGTTTTTTTTTTTTTTATCTTTATAGGCATGAAGTTATATGAACGTTTAGTACATTTTCTAATGCTTTTATTTGCAATCCAGTCCCATGGCTGCTTAGCTTAGTTTCTTTTCATGGTTTGTATGCTGTTTGCTTAGCTTGCCTATTGATTTGGTTTTGCAGTACGTGAAACTGAGGCCATCTCTAAAAGTTTGCCGTGGCATGCAACCAAAGCTATCTCAATCTTTTGCAAATAATTTGGATGGAGCTTCTGAATTGAGTTCATCCGACTCAGGGTCTGAAACTTGACTTTTCACTGTTCTGACATAGTCAAATCCAAAGGAGTTCCAATTTTTTATTATTATTGCAGATGATTAGTTCTTCTTCTTCTTCTTCTTTTTATTTTTTTCCCTTTCTTTGCCTCACTTTATCTCTTTTTTGATGTCTTCTGTTAGAAACAAAGCTGATGAGTTAGGTATTTTAGTGGGTAGGTTTTGGTTTGACAGTTCATTTTGCAAATGTTGCAATAAGTCCTTTCTTATGTTTCACGGGTTCTTCATCTTTCTTGAAGTACCCATATCCGGATATTATGCTCGATATACTTCCGAACCTTGTACAAGGATATGACTCTTCAAGGACACTTCACATACATGACAAGAAAAAAAAACCTTAGAAATCCGTGCAGACATATCCAAGACTCACACTCAAACCAGGTTTGAGTAACATAGGTCCTAGGTTCGTATAAGAGAGAATTGGTTTGTTTTCCATGGTGGGTCTAGGATAAGAATTGATTTGGAAAAGATGCTGTGAAAGTTGTTGCATCTTTAGGGAGATATTTCCTCCTTTTTCTTCCTTTTACTTTGAAGAGAGTTCATAGAAATATAGCTTATTTGTGTTTTTGGTTAATTTTATGGAAAAATATGTGGAAATAAAAGAAGTTCAATTTAGTTTAGTTCATTTTATTTATTTATTATATTACTATTATTATTATTATTGTTCCATGCTTATCTTTTCAATTCATTCAATATTGATTTATTTAGCTTAACATGAAGTTATTTGAGTGATCCAACAGATATGATATTTGTAATTTGTCAAGTATCCGAATTTGATCAAATTACATGATATTACAATGCGATTTTGTAGGATATTTGAATTTATTAAATATTTGAAATTTTAGTAAATTTTTATAGTTTTTTTTTTTTTTGTAATTTTATATTTTTCATATTTTTTTTTGTCATTTTTAAAGATTTTATAGAATTTTTCAGATGATGACAACATAGTGATGTAATTGTATGATAAGTGACATGATTGGTTGGATATTCTAATTGGTTTTTTTAATGTCCAAAAATTAAATCAGGGATTAAATCGGGAGTGTGATAATATTAGGGAATGAAGTGGGCTTTTTAAGGATCAAAATGGAAAAGATGGTATATTTTAGGGGTTAAAGTTTGTATTAAGCAAAAAAACGTAAGACACATTTTAAAACCTCCTAACAATTTAACAATTATTTTTAAATTGTATGAAAGACTATAAATAGTTTGTATATTTATATTGCATATACAGTGCAATAATTCATTTCATATTTTACATGAATTATTATGGTAATTAAATAAAATTATTTGATCAATTCGTAAATTTTACATTTTTTATTATAATAATTTAATAAAAATTATTTAATGAATTCGTAAGCATTTAAGGATTTCTATATTTTAAAATGTTATAATTTTCTAGAAATTTTTATAAAGTTAATAGTATTAGGTATTTTCAAATTATGCTTTAGATTTTAAATTGGTTTAAGATATTATAATTGAGTTTTCAAAGTATTGCTCTTGTATCAATTAGGTCTTTATACTAGTTTAACATCAATTTGGGTGTTAAATATCAGCTCGATTCTGACGTTTTAGTATATTTAAAACATATGAATCAATTTTTAAATACGTTTATATTATTGCATGAATACTTTGGATTTAACATATTGAAAATATCATTTAAATTTAGGAGGTAACTAGATGAAAGAATAGGCCATGTTGATCAAACTAGGTTGAAGGAGATCCACTGACATGAAAAGTCTTAGGAATGTAACAGGGCGAAACTAGAAATTTTTTAAAAGACCAAATTTGAATTGTAACTTTCGAGAGAGCTAAAAGTAATATTATTGTTATATTAACTTAAAATTTTACAATTTTGGTTTTTCATTTTTGGAAGGGTCAAAATTAAATTATAAAATTGAAGGGACAAAATGTAATTTTATCATTAGATTAATTTGAAATTTTATAATTTCTAATGGAACTAAAGGAACAATTTTCCATTTTAGGATGGCCAAGCTCACTACCTACCCCTCTCTAGCCTCCACATGTGCCTACATAGAGTGGCACCGTCTTATTGATCGAAAAGTCCCGACATGAAGCATTGAGTCTCGTAACAGATTGAGCAATCTCAACAAACCCTTGCACCTTACAAAACAAAGGGAAAAAATTGTTAACAAGCAATGGAGATGAGAGAGGCATAGAAACACTGACAACAAATAGAGGGAGGGGAAAAGAACGAGGTTGAAATAACGGTTTGCCCTTTGTCCCAAGTAAGCCTTCTAACTGTTGTTGCAACAAGTATTGGGACATGAAAATAGAACAGAAAAGTTTTGTAAGGATAATAAGGAAATAACTATCAACACATAATATTTGTTAATGCAGCTCGGATTTATCAATTCTACCTCCACGTAACTTTGCTCATAAAATGAATTTATTTAACAATTCATCCTAAACAATTATTTACTTGAGCCCAATCTACCTCTCACAATGAATAATTGTAGCTACAAAATTCAAATTGTTACAATAACTTTTCCAAATAACCTAACGTATATTAATAAAATTATCCAAGAATAACCTAAAAAGAACACGTAAAAACAATGATCGGCTCTCGAAATAATATGTAAAACACTCACCCCAAGCTGCCCCTTGTGCGAAATCAGTAGCATATTTATAGGCTTTGAAAAGCCTTATTATGTCTTCGAAAATTCAATAGCAAGCCTTCAAAATTTAATACATAATTATCTTAAAATATAGTATTATTTTTATTTTCGAAAAGGGCTAGCCCTTGATCAGCTTCAGTTTCAAACCCAAAGGATAGAACCTATGCATTTTTTAATTCTCTTTATCCCTACAATATTGCAGCCACAAGGATAAGGTTAAAAACCCATCATATCTAGTTCCCCTTATACACTAACTAACCTGCATTTGCTGCCTAGATACATTTTAGAGATCAAATATAAATTTTATACTAGTAAAAAATGGCAACCATTCAAAATGAATTTGAATGTCGCAAATTGTTATTCTAATTAATGTTTGACCAACTATATGGGACAGACAATCAAAGTTCATAAAAGAGGTAACGGAAAGAGAAGATATAAGAGTTAGAAGAAAGGGTAAAAGGGGGAAAGGAAGAGTTGGGAGAGGGGAGGGGGGACGGGGGAGGGTTCGGTGAAGGAGGTGACGACCTGTTACTAGTTGGCCACAAAAAACAGCCCCAAGAGAGGAGGGTTAAACTAAGAAAGCACTTAGAGATGATTGAGGTTTTTAGAGTTCTAAGAAAATGGTGATTATTTGAGATGGAGGTGTAAAGTGTTTTAGGATTTATATCTGTAAGGGAAGGGAATCTAAAAACCATTACATGTCTCGGTTTTTATTATTTTAGTTTTTAAATGGTTAATGGTATTAATTTTTCTCAAACTATTCGCTATAATTTAAATTGGTTTTTAAATCCTAAATGTCTAATTAAGTTTTCAAGTATTGTTTTAATCATGTTTTTCCTTCTGCCATTATTTTAAGTTTCCCATTAAATGTCAGTTAGTGCGTGTAAAGGGTGGCGTGTGAGACTCATGTACAAAGTATTTAGTTGTTGAAAACTACAAATCACCTATGAAGATGATGGTACACCTCCTTGTGTGTCGACAATTAGGGGTGTGCAAAATTCGGGTAAAACCGAAAAAATTTGGTTAACCGATCGAATTTGGTTAATCGGTCGGTTAACCGAATTTTTTCGGTCGGGGGTCGGTTAATTATTTTGTGATTTTTCGGTTAACGGTTAATTCGGTTCGAAACCGGTCGGTTAACCGAATTTTTTCGATTTAACCGAAAAAATTAATAAATAAAATTATAATATATAAATAGGCCCACTATTCACCTAAACCCAATCCCTAAACCCAATTCAAACCCAAATATCTAACCCAACCCAATTACCCAATCCAACCCAATCATAAAAATTACAAATAATTTAATAAATAGAAATAAAATTCTAAAATTAAAACTAAAATTATGTAATCTTTTTAATTATGTAGTGATTAATTTCGGGTAATTCGGGTAATTCGTTAATTCGGTAATTCGTTAATTCGGTTAATTTTTAACCAAAAATAAAAACATATAATTTTCGGTTAATTCGGTTAACCGATCGAATTAACCGAAAAATTTCGGTTCGATTAATTTTTTGAAAAAATTTCGTTCGGTTAACGGTTAAAAATTTTGAAAGGTCGGTTAATTCGGTTAATGTTATTTCGGGTCGGTTAACCGAATGAACACCCCTACTGATGATGTACCTAAAAAATCATTTTGAAAAAGTGACGCAAGAAGTACCTAAACGGTTTAGGTTTAAAATAACAAAATACAAACTCACTAAATAGAGAAAAAAAACTCTGATACCATGTAAATGATAATAAAGAAAAGAATATATACGAAAATAGGCTAAGAAAAAAATTTATTTGTTTCATCTCTAGAGTTAGCTTATTTATATACAAGTTTACATAGTTTAACTAAGGAAATTCAATCAAAATAAAATAAAATCCAATTTGAACTTAAACAATAAACCCATTGGCTAAAGTAAATTTATCTGTGCTTGAGACTAGGGTTCGATTTATAAGTTCACCAATGTGTAAGTGTAGTGTGTGAATTTAAACTTAGTATAAAAAAAAAATCCAACCCTAGAATTAAGCCAAATAATCTATAACAAGGAAAAAGGAATAAATTAGGGATTGATGAAACACGGGGAGATACTCTCTCAACTTGGAAAAACTGAGAGATTTCAAGATTTTGGAGCCTGTGCTTCTTGTTCTTGTATTGTGTGTCTGCCTAAATTCTTTTGAATTTATGGTAGTTCGTGTTGGGAATTGTGTGTGTTGATGATTGTGGAGACTTTAGTTGTAGTTTCTTTCTCTTGTTCTGTCTGTTGCGGTGGACAAGAGGTGATTCTGATTTAATGTGACTGGCTCTGTTTTGCGTAACGTCGAAAGAGACATTTATTGCAGATATATTGGTGGGATACTGAAGGTGATTTCTATCCTTTTGTTTTTGTTTCTTTTTGTTTTTTAGTCTTGTTTTTAGTCGTATTATTATAAGTTTTGTGGGGTATGTGTTTGTGCTTGGGTTTTCTTGGGACGGGTTGCTGATTGCTTTTGGTGGGTCCCGTGGTGGCTCGTGAATTTTTTCTTTGTTTTTCTACGTTTTCTTTTTGGTATTTGCATGGTTTCTTTGAACTGCTAGTTTTTTTTTTACGTAACTATATGCATGGCTTGCATGCATGAACGTTTTCTTTAGGAAGTCTTGTTATTTTTTTTTATTTTAGTTTTTAAGGTTTGGTTTTAGGTTTCTTCTTGGCTTTTCTGAGTTTTTCTTTTGGGTTTTTTGGGTCAGGCTTTGTCTTCGTTTCTTTATGCTAGTTCAGTCCTTTACTGGGGGGTTGGTTTCTCGCTTTTGTCCAGTGGTTGTATTTCCCTGTATGTAGAAGTGTCGAATTTTCAGCCTGTAAAGTGGTTTTGTGTTTTCGTGCTGGAGTCTTGTTGCTCCTTTCTTGTTTTAGCTGACTGTTTGGTTCTTTCGTAGTCTTTTTTTGTTTTTGTCCTCTTTGGATCTGGGGTTTTGGTTAATTTTTCAGGTCTTACTCTCTGCATTCCTTGGCTTTCTTGAGTCTGTGATCTTGTTTGTTTCAATGGAGGAGGATTCAGAGTTTGAAAAAACAACAGCGACGGATGAGATAAATGAACTCCTCGGAAGATTGACTTTTTCGGAAGAGGAATCAAATCAAGTCAAAAGAATGATTGATGATAAAGATGGCAAAGGTTTCGAAGCTTGGGCTGTGGGAAAGATAATAGCGACAGAGGTACCAAATAGAGAGGCGATGTATAGAGTGTTCAGATCGTTGTGGTATACTAAAGAGGAGGTGGACTTTGTGGCTTTAAAAAATGGGGCTATAATAGTCAAATTCGGGTGTATTGAAGATCGAAGCAGAATCCTTAATCTGATGCCTTGGCTATTTGATAAATGTCTATTCTCGATGGTGCCTTTCGAGAAAGGAAAAGATATTGATTCATATGACTTCTGGAGAACGCCATTTTGGTTAAGAGTCTATAACATCCCTCTTGAACTATTGGACCGTCAAACGGTAGTGAATGTGGGAAACACTATTGGAGAGCTGATGGCAATCGAATGGAAAGATAGAGATGGAGGGTGGACTGAGTTTATGAGGCTCAAGGTTAAAATAGATGTTCTAAAACCATTGAGAAGAATTGTGAAGCTAACTAGTATGGATGGTGGAGAAATAATAGGATTGATAAAATACGGAAGGCTTCCAGATTTTTGCTATTCGTGTGGAACGATTGGACACACCATTAAAAAGTGTCAAAACAGCAAGGAGAGAGCCATAGAGAATGACTTAAATCTCCAGTATGGAAGTTGGCTAAGGGCACCCTTTCTGATCCAGAATCAAGACAGGAGCACGAGAAGAAATGGGGTAGAATTTGTTAAAAGTTTGGTACACTCAAACAACGACAAGGAGGAGAGCGAAACAAATATTATAGAGGTAATGGGACAGAATGGTCAGGAAGGAAAATGGCAAGTAGGAGAAGCAGAGCCGATAGTGATCTCGCCTATGGAAAAGAGAAGCCACAGGTTTATAAAGAAAAATATGGGAAGGTTTAAATATAAGAGGAAGAGAGTGAAAGGGTCAAACGGCGACAACACAGAGGAGAGCCCAGCTAAAATTGCTAAAAGGAGACTGACGGAAAGCGTTTCCCCTGTTAAGGCGGTGGCTGGTGACCAGCCCCGCCAGGAGCCATGAAGATTATATGTTGGAACTGTCGTGGGGTTGGGAACCCTGCGACGGTTCGTGATTTAAAGCAACTTCTTGTTGCTAATGCCCCGGATGTTATTTTTTTATGTGAGACTAAGATCAATACTAATAGAATTGAATCTGTTCGCAGGAAGTGTAAGATGGAGGGCTGTCTGGCTGTTAATGCTAACGGTAGAAGCGGCAGTTTGGCTCTGATGTGGAAGGATAGTAAGAAGGTCGATATTCAAACCTATTCGAGCAATCATATTGACACTTTGATACATATGGAGAGTGATAACCCTATTCGATTTACGGGGTTTTATGGTAATGCCGAGCCTAGTAAAAGAAAAGACTCTTGGAACATGATTAGAAGGGTTGGCGGAGTGGGGAGGGAAAGGTGGATAATAGGGGGTGATTTCAATGCTATACTTGACAATACAGAAAAAGATGGGGGAAGGAGAAAACCTCAGGCTCTTATGGATGAGTTTCGTGAGATTATTGAGGAGTTCTCGTTGGTGGACCTTAAGACAAGCAACGGTTGGTTCACTTGGGTTAATAATAGAGAAGGCATGGCTAGGGTAAAAGAAAGACTGGACCGCTTTCTGTTTACTGCGAGGGATCTGAATCATTTTCCTTTTCTGGATACCAAGGTTATTAGGCAGTCTAGTTCCGACCATGACGCGATAATGTTGGACACTGAAGGAAGCAAGCCGAGAGACAACATTCGTGACTCTAGGCTTTATTTTAAATATGATGCGTGTTGGTCCAACAATGAAGAAGCGAAAGCTATTATTAAGGAAGCGTGGCAGAGAGGGACGCGAGACATAATGGAAAAGATAAAAACGGTGGGTGTTGAGCTGGGAAGGTGGCAATACGAGAAGCAAAGAAGAATGCGTAAGCAGATTGGTGGTTTGCAGGCGAGCATTAACAGATTAGTTGATAGACAGGGGAGCAGTGATGAGGGCAACAGACTTAGAGATATGCGGATGAAATTGGGCAGATTATTGAATACAAAAGAAAAATACTGGGCCGAGAGGTCAAGGATCATCTGGCTTAAGGAAGGGGATAGGAACACTAGGTTCTTTCATGTCAGGGCTACGAATAGAAAGAAAAAGAATACTATCGCTAGGCTTAAAGATATGAATGGCACTTGGAAAGATAATACTGTCGACATTTGCAAGGCTATAAGGGAGTATTTCCAAACTTTATTTAAGTCAAGTCTAAATGTTAACAATGATCTTAATCTTGATTATATTGATAGGTGCATTCCGGGGAGGCAAACGAAAGGCTGGTGAGGGAATTTACGAACAATGAAATAATAGAGGCTTTCAATCAAATGGATCCGAGAAAAGCCCCGGGAGTCGATGGCTTATTAGGGAGTTTTTTTAGAAATAATTGGGATATAGTGGGAATGATATTATTAAATTGTGTCAGGATATTCTAAAGGGGGAGAAAGATGTGGATGTTTTAAATGATACCATCATTGTTCTAATTCCTAAGATTAAAGAGCCTTTGGATTTGACTAATTTTAGACTTATCAGCCTTTGTAGGGTGGTGTATAAGAATATTGCTAAAGTGCTTGCCAATAGATTGAAGGAAACTCTTCCGTATTGTATTAGCCAAAATCAAAGTGCGTTTGTCCCGGGAAGGATGATTCATGATAACATTTTGATAGCTCATGAGATGGTTCATTACCTTCAAAGTGCTAAGAATGGTTCTAATAAAGGTTTCGTTATCAAGCTTGACATGAGCAAAGCGTACGATCGGGTGGAGTAGGATTTCATTGAATAGGTGATGATCAAGATGGGTTATGCAAATGTGTGGGTGAAGAAAATCATGAGATGTGTGAGATCGGTTCGCTATGTGGTCAAGTGCAATTCAATTCTTTCCGAGACGATAGTGCCGAAAAGAGGCCTTCGACAAGGGGACCCTCTTTCGCCTTATCTTTTTTTATTTTGCATGGAAGCTTTGTCCAAGTTATTAATTAGAGCTCAGAATAATAACTTGATTAAAGGGATTCGGGCTAGTATAAATGGTCCCCGCATTAATCACCTTTTCTTTGCCGATGACGCTCTCCTTTTTGTTCGTAACAAAAAGTGAGATGTAGAGGAAATTAGTAATATTTTAGCTTGTTTTAGTCGGGACTCGGGCCAAGAGATTAATAAAAGTAAGTCCATGATTATGTTTAGCCCTAAAACCCCGATGGGCAGTAGGCAAACTTTTAGCTCTATTCTTGGCATGTGCACTGTTGACAAATTAGATAACTATTTAGGTTTACCTTTACCAGTTGGTAGGAAGAGATCTTCAGCATTTACTAATATTATCAACCGGTGTATATGCAGAGTAAGGGGTTGGTCAAAACACTTGCTATCGTATGGTGGAAAGGAGGTCTTCTTAAAGGCCATTATGCAGGCCATTCCTACTTATGCCTTCTCGGTCTTCCTGGCTCAAAAAAGTATCATTGAGGAGCTTCATTCTCAAATGAGCCACATGTGGTGGAATAATAAAGATAAAACAAGAGGGTGGACTATGATGGCATGGGGTAAAATGTGCTTCCCAAAAGGAGTCGGCGGTATGGGATTTAGGGACCTTTCACGCGTTTAACTTGGCTCTCCTGGGCAGACAGGTTTGGAGGCTCCTGATTCATAAGGATACATTGTGCTACAAAGTGTTAAGCGCCAAGTACTTTCCTAATGGAGATGTTTTTGAGCATAAAAATATTAACAGACCTTCTTTCACGTGGATGAGTATTGCTAAGGTTGCTGATGCTATAAAGGACGGTTTCATGTGGCAAGTAGGGGACGGAAACACCATCGATATCAGAAGGGACTGCTGGGGGGTTGAAGGTATTGAAGGGGAGATGGATTGTCGGTCTCCTTTTACCAATGAAGAAAGAAAAGTCAAAGACTTATGGGAACATGATAGTAGGCGGTGGAAAAGGCAGAGGATTTTGGAGATATATGGAGAAGAAATGGGGGACCGCATTTGTAAATTACCCATTCCTCATAATGGTGTTAATGACGTAAGGATTTGGGTTCAAAACCCGCACACGCACCTACACAAAAAAGTCGACCTATTCTGGATGATTCTCAAAAGAGTTGGTTTCGGGCCCCATGATCATGTCTTCGTGTGCTATCCGGAAGCTCAAGATGTCTTTAAAATCAAAATTTTCAGTTGGAGGCTTGGTCATAACATCATCCCGACGCGACAACATAGCACGAATTCGTCAAGGGATCAAAGAAAACTTGTCCAAGGTGCAAGTGCGAGATGAGACGACGATCCATGCGATGAAAGACTGCTCAAAGGCTCGTGATATCCTTGTTGTTGGTGGGATAAACAATAAACCGCTTGAAGGAGAGTATAATGAGTGCATCGATCGGCTTGAAGATGCGTTCCGCGAGTGGACAAGAAAAAGCCGCGGCGGACTTCCTAACTCTCCTATGGAACAACTGGAATGATAGGAATAATATGGTGTTTAATGGGAAGATGGAGCGCGGTTTTGATTCGGGAAAAGGCGCAAACGCTAAGCAAAGACTTCGAGATTTTCAACCTCACCGAGCCTCCTATTATCTCTCGGAATCGACGAACAGAGGATGGATTAAACCTCCCATAGGATCCATCAAGGTGAATGTTGACGCAATTTGTTAAGGATGATAGCAATGGGTTCTTGCTATTGCGCGGGATCGGGATGGCTTTGTCCTCGGGGCGCTATAAGTTTGTTGACATAACTATGGAGGTGATTTGGCAGAGCCGGAAGCATTAAAGGAAGGCTTAAGGTTGGTCGCCAGATTAAAAGTGGAGCGGCTTATTCTCGAATCGATGGTGCTAGATTGATCAATGTGGTTAACGGGAGGAGGCAAGACATAACTATTTTGGGGCGGTGTATTAATCGTATGTGTGATAGCCTCGGATATGTTTACTTCTATCCAGTTTAAATGGGTTAATCGCAATGAAATAATGTGGTGATTTGCTTTGTAACTTAGCCATTAAAAATAGAGTCGATCTGTATTTTGATATGGAGTATCCGACGAATATCCATAACATGATTATTCAAGATGCAATGAGATGAGGTGACCTTCGGGTCGTTTTTCTTTCAAAAAAAAAAAGGAAAAAGGAATAAATTAAAAATGGAAAAAAAAAGTTTGAAAAACAGATATTTTGCTACAGATGGTGATTCGTATCACTTATTGACATTTAACAGTAAAATTAATGAAACAACGGGTAAAAATTGATAGTTTAAAGACTAAAATAAAAAATTATAATTTAAATTTAAATTATAATTTAACCACGTCTAATGCAATAATTTCTCTTTGCCAATGACCTTTTTAAGAGAAAACTATATAAAAATGTGAAATCACTCGTATCAAAAATAGAAAATTAATATAAATACAAATGAATAGTTATATTAAAATTAAACATAGGAACAAATATTACAAATCTATATAAAGCATTTTAACAAGGTAAATTTTGTTAAACAATTTTTTTCCTATTAATTCTTTTTCCATTGAAAATAGGAAAAAGAATCCTCAAACAACTTATAAGTGAATAAAATAAATATAACTATATACACTACATGAATAACGAAATCACCTCTATTTACATGCAACACTAGTCAAGGCCAGGAATTAAAGACTTGCCCATCCTCCATCTTAGAATTTCTTCAAAAAACCTATCCAATGAAAACACAGAAGAAATTCATATGCTAAGAGAGAAAAGTTAACATCGAACAATGGAGAGCAACAATGTGACCCAGACTACTCATTTTTCTTAAAGTATCTATGTCCGACACCTACATCAAGCACACGTCTCGAATATGAGTATGGATATATGATTTCTTTTAATATATGAAAAGACTTAGAAAATTTGGCTATAATCGTGTCAGAAACATACTTTTATCTGACACTTCTGAATCTGGATAGCATACGATACATGATTGATGTCTTCTACAGAAATCCTCAAGTATGTGATCCAAACTCTTCATTTTTTTTAAAAGTATCCATGTATGACAGTTACGTTAAACACATTTGTGGGTATGAAAACATGGTTCTCCAAATATATGAAAACAAATTAGAAAAAAGACTGGGTATAATCATGTCAGAAACATACTTTTCTCTGACACCTCCAAATCCAGATTACATGATCGATATCTTCATGAAATTGAATGACATCAGCAATGGTAATGCAAAACACCAAGGTTTTGTTTAAAGCTATAATTTGGGGAAATAAGCATTGGCGTTAGATGCATATAGCTGATAATGCCCTTACTTGGACACTTAACTAGATGATTAGATAACCAACATGTCACTTACAGGTAACTGGTCATCGCTTTGTAGCATCAATAAACATGGCTCGAGTCCAATGCTCCACATCCTCAGTTTCTGATGGTGGAGGGGGAAATGTTGGACGCTCCACAAGATCCCATTCATCAATTGAGTTTTCATTCTTCCTAGTATCAGACATGTCAGTAGCAAAAAGAAAACTGGCAGCCGAACTACGAAGGTTGCTATCAGAGAAGTTTTTCTGCATGATCATTGCAAAACAAAATCAAAATAATGTATCCAAATTATGAAGCATCTAACTTAAAAATTCCAAACCAATCTCATCGACAAGGCTGCTAGAATTTCTCAGCGAAGATAACAATAGAAAAGCTATTGCTTCAATGTTCATTTTTTCTAGAAATATCCAAACTTGGCACTAGTTTGACGCATATAACAAGGATATGAAGATATGACCCTCCAGGGATACTTCATATAAGTGGAAAAGCTTAGAAATAAAAAAACAGACTCATGTCAGACATCTATATCTGGCATTAATACTTGAGTTCGAGTAACATATGTGAAAAGCATATACATTCATTTTCGAAGCTAGTATGAATAATAGGCATAATCCAACCATGCAAATGACTTCCCAATTGAATGGAAACTACTGAGAAGTGGAATATATATTAGTCATACTTTTCCAACACTTAAGAGAAAAGTAGGTAGAATAGAATGTATATATAGGTGCATGTTGGTTAAAAAACCATATAACAAAAACATGTCAAAGATCTTGTGAATCGGAAAATTCAACAAATTAAAATTTCAAAATGGTTGAAGTTAAAACAAAGTCAAAGGCAATATTATACCGTCAAAGGAAGCGTGTGTGCACTCTCCAATAACGTGCTCGATGACATGGCAGAATTCACATTCCATACAGATTTGTTAAGTTGCTGGACTTGCTTGCTTGACCTGAAATTGAAAAGATAAGCGCGAAAAAGCACCAAACACAAAATAGATACATACATGTGTATAAACTATGAAAAAAAGCACCAAAAAGAATATAACAACTCTTCTATTCCTCATCATGCCAACAATTTTGAAAGGTTGATTGAGCAGCAATCAAAACAACAGGATTTTAAACATAGATAACAGAGTCAGTTCAATCTCAGCTCCCCTCTATTTTATAAGATACTTTAGACAGGTCAATTTGTAAGTCTTTTCCTTCACACTTGATTGTCAAGAAGACAATTTCTACTCCCACAAGACCAAACAAATAACAATTGGGTTAAAATTAAACTACAAGCTGAAGCTAAGTTTAGCGAATGAAGTTACATGATAACCAGAAGGGGAAAAAATAAATTTATATCCTATCCAAAAGAAGCATTTCTGACCATTTATTCACTTGAAGCAAGTTTGAGCAGAGAAGCATCTTAAAACCAAAGGGATACTATAGGAAACACAATACTTAGGTTTAAGTATGGATGGTGACACCCAAACTCTTCCCGGAAGATAAGTAACTGTTCAATTTAACAATTCAAGATGACTCATTCATGAATCCAACTCGTGAGATTTCCAGCTTAGCTATAAGCTTCTCAAAATGTACTTGTAAAGAGCACCCATTTTAGAACTTAAAACTATCATCTGAAAGATAACAACAAATACTCTCTCCGTAAGACTTATTTAAGGTTAGAAAAGCTGTTTTTATACTTCAAAATTTTACAAAAAGTACAAATTAAACGTATGATTCAGCTCATATATATCAGAAATATAAGGCAGGAAACCAGGCTGTACCTTGAACAAGCCATCTTCACCGAAAAAACAGATTGAACTTCCTTGGTTGAAGATAGCGTGGCCAGTAATTTAGAAAATGCTTCAAAAGTAGATGCCTCAGTAGGAACATCTAAACAGAGTGAGTTGTAGCAGTAAGCGGTAATGCATGCCACACTTTTCTTCAGAAGAGATATCCCTTTCTGCAAGTCCTTGTGTGTTTCAGCAGTGTGGGGAGAACCAGAAGAACAATTGAAGCTACTACTTCCAGATGAATCCAGACGGAATCTTTTATCAGATTCCATTGAAGCAACACCAAAATTACTAGAGCTTCTATCTGTCCATGAATTATCCCCACTAGCAGAGCAATAATTTTGGCGAGGTATAAAAAGTGGATATTCATTGCTGCAAACAAACAAACATATTCAGTCCCACCAGAGAAAAACCTTAGTCAACCAAGTCAAATAACATTGCGGGTGGGATACCTTCGAGAAGACGGGCATGCATCCCAATAAGAATCTCGTTGCCATATTCGTGAGCAAGATCCCTAAGGAGAAATTATAACATCCTGAGTACAATAATAATGGGGTAAAATAGATCTCATCCATGCTTGATTTGGTTGCTATCATTATAGAAACCAATATACTCCAATGTGAAATGGAAGAGCTTCAAAACAGGGATATATTTTGAAAGTATAGCTGCTAGTACTCATTTTAAACCACCAGAACCAAACAATGGAACACTAGAAAATTTAATGAGAAAAGTAAGATAAAAAGGTTCACTTCTTGATGTTTTTGTGCTGGTATTTTTTCACCACTTTTACTTAAACCCATAATTGATTTGAGGGAAGAACAATTATCACAATTCTATGCATCAGAAAAATTCATGGACTTTGAATTCTTTGATAGTCATTCTAGAAACCAGAAAGGTAGTTCAAAAATGAAATGAAAATTACTTTTTTATACAGAAATCAATAAATTTTGAAACCACAAGTCATACTAATAAAATGAAGAAAATACATAAAAAATGCTTAAGAAAATTAAGAAGGCTCAACTATTTTTTACTAACAGTACCTAGGACAATAGAATTTTTCTTTAGTAATAGTCCATTATGATTTACAGTTTTAGAGCACTTAGAGATTACCCACAGGAAACCCAAATAATGCAAAACTATATATGCATATATGTCATGTATATATATTATATAAAAAAAATCCAAAAGCAGAAGCTTCAAGAAGTTTATTAGACTTGGCATAAAGGTGAAATTGATTCCTAGTTCATACCGCAAAACCTGAGTTATGAAGTGCAGGAACAGCCAAGTTACGAACAACAAGATTCAGAAGTTGCACCATGTATCTGATTTCAAGCGGATCACCAAAGTGTCAGAAACTGGACATTCAAGCTCATAGATGGCTTAGATAACAAAGAAGATTCAAAGCTGAGGGAAGCGATTGTCCCAATGTCATATTATTCAATGAGGTGTAAATAAATGTAGGCGGATTACAGTTGTCATATAGTCTTATAAAAATATGCAAAATTTACCCTAACGAGGCAGCGAGCTCCTCTGATGGAACAGAATGGGGATCAAGCCCTCTTGGTAAGCGAGCATTGCAAATAAGATCATACTGACCACTGGATCCATCTTTTCTTCCCCCCTCTAAATTTACCTGCGAAAGTAGAAGAAGTTCAGCTTACTTATCTTTAACCTAGGAGATAGTGGCTAGAATATAAAAGCTTAGAGGCAGGGAAATGAATAAGTCTGGGGTGAATATCCTAATCTTAACCACACTAGCTGCATATTTAAGTAATTGTAAAAGGAAAATATCACTAGACTTTTGGTTAAATCTCTGTAACATGCATGATCAATAAAGATTGTCAAGGTAAGGCTCATAACTAGAAGAAGCATATGAAGCACACTGACTAGTCACCAGTCACTACCAGGGACCAAAACAATTTTAAAATAGAAGCACTTACCCGACGTTGGGGAAACAATTTGCATATCTGTTTTATGACCACAGACTGCTTATGAAGACGTTCCGAGGTAATTGCCATCTGCAACTTAGAAAATGTCTAAGTCACATCTTTCAGATAAAATAAAAGACATTCTAATAAGCCAAAAAACAAAAAGAAACAAAAAAACATAAAGAGATATGTAACGCCTCAAAAATAACAATAACATAAAAAAAACAAACAAGGGATCTCACATGCCCCAAGCTTTGCGTGCAAATAAGATTGGGATAGTACTTTTTGATCTGTTCCACACGATTCTTTTCTAACTGCAGAGAAAAAAATATAATTCCTAAAGTTAATGTTCATACAACTTGTAATTCTGGCCAATAAACCAAAATGGAACAGAGTTGGTACTGCAGCTCGAGCAGAATCAAGCACTCCGTAATTAAACTTTAAGTCATGAGACACCCTCTCAATCTTAGCTTTCCCTATATATAAAGCACCATTTAGCATATGCCTAACGAATATAAACATTAAAAAGAAAAAATAAACAGTGAGGAGCAAGCATCAAAACCTTGAGCTAATTGTTCTTTACTACGACGAAGCTTCTCTTTCAAGTAAGTTAGCTTCTCGTTTTTACGAATTTTCCAATTCAGCTGATCATCAGTTTTCCCCTAACAACAAAACAAATCAAAAAAAAAAAAACAACTCAAAAAGCGGTATCAAAAAACTAATTTCAAATTAAGTGAAAGAAATCAAACCTTTGCGGCAAGCACTTCGGTTAATTTTGAATATAAAAAATCACGACGGCTTTTCAACGATATTAACAAAGAATTATATTCATTTAATCTGCAAACAAGAATTCATGAGAAGAATAAAAAAAGAAGTTTAAATTTAACAATCTTTTACAGACGATTATACATATATCTATATATATACACCTGTAATTGACGCAAACGGCGCAAATGGAAGCGCGATTTGAATTGTCGCAAATTGCGCAGTTGCTGGCTTTTTTGGACATCGTCACACCAAAATAATTAAAATCTTTTCCTTCTTCATCAAAAAGAATCGAGAATCGAAATCACAAAGAAGAGAATTGAAACGGAAAGGAAAATTTCGTGTTTGGTTGACAAGAAAATATAGTATTGTAGATTAAAAGTATTAAGAATTTTCTTTCTGTTTTTTCTTTTTTATGTTTTGCTTTTTGAAGGAGAAAGCGTAACAGATGCTGAGCTGAGAGACATATGGACGGAATGAATAATGATGCAAGTCACCGCCGATTATTATTTTGTTAAGGGAAACGTCCTCACTTTTACTTTCTGACCTATCCTTGAAGTTTTTTTTATACTTTAGTCCTTAATGTTTTCTATTATTCACTGATTCAGTCCTTTGAATGTTAAGAAAAGATATCCAACTAATCCTAAATTACCACTTGTCAAATGATGACATCATCAGATATTTTTAGAAAAAATCTTTTGAAATAAAAAAAAAAGCATAATGTCATATTTAACCCTTAATATTTACATCTTTTGTCAATTTGACCATTATTCTTTTTTTACCAAACGATAACGGTTAAATTCATTAAGTTAAAATTTACTACTTTCTAAAATTTGATGCAGCAAACATATTATATTATGTGTAATTTCATATCAACTTATTAATTCCATGTATTACTCACTAGAAATTTAGTCAATGAATTAACTATTGTTATTTGCATCAATACTCAAATCTAACAGTAAAAGTATTATTATGCTAGCTCGGTTACAAATGAGGATAAGTGTCTTTTCTTATATAGGCAAGCCCTTTAGGTCTAATGGTTACAATAAAATACAACAGACGATCTAGATTGATTCTCTAAAACAATCCAGCTGACTCTATTAAATGCTATACATGTGTAGATCTTTCTAGAGCATTCTAAATCTTCTATTAGGTTTTACAAGGATCCGATCCCTTTCTTTGACTTTTAAAATCTTTCGAGATGTTCTGGCAACCTCTTGACTTATTATTCTTGCATACGCACCATTTCGGACTTGTTGCAGTACTTGAGATAGCCTTGCTCAAAGGTGAATTGTAACATTTACATGTCTTATTGAATTAGATTGATAGCTTGCTTTAGATTGTTATGATAAAATTAAATATGATAATATTATAATAGTGAGATTAAGGGTTAAAATTTTTTATTTCATTGAAAATACTATGTCGATTTTATTTTATTAAAAAAATAAAATAAATTATCTCTTTTTTTAAAAAAAGAATAAGATATTTAAGCATCTTTTATAAAAAATTATCCAAAATAATATAAAATATTATATTCATAAGATTACAATTAAGAATAAATAATATTTTAAAATCAATATTTACTTTTATCAAACAACATAATTATATTCAATACTTATATTTATTAATTTACCAAACAATTTCTTTAATATAAATTCAGCACTTAATTTTTCAATTTATCAAACACACCCTAAGTTACAAGATTAAAATTTTTCTTATCATGTATCATATAATTTTTTATAATTTGTTAATACTTTTTTACGGTTTTTAATAATTTTTATTAAAATTTATAATGTTTATATTTTTCAATTTTTTCAATATTTATAATTTTATAAATTTTTTATTTTTTTAAAAAAAAGTTGATGATGATGTAATCATCTAACACGTGATAATTTTATAATTGGTTGGATATCCGAAGTAAAATTTTTTTTTAATGCCCAAAGGATCTGACCAATGAAAACATTAGAGATTAAATGGTGTACTTTAGGAACAAAAGTATGTATTCAACTATTATAATTTTATAATGGCTTAATGCTCACGTTGACTCTCAAGCTATACCTTTTTTTTTTTTTTTAATATTTTTATTTTATTTTAATTTGATACTTACACTATTATTTTATTATCCAATTTAATCGATGATGTCAAGAAAAACATTGATTTTTTTATATATTAGATAATTTATATTAATTATTTTTTATTTGAATAAAGCAAAATTAGTTAGGTATTAAAAATAGATATATTTAAAAATTATTCTTCAAAACAAGTTTTTTTTAAGGCTATCTTGATACTCACGGGTGTCGAGTTCTCTTATATATTGTTCAACCGTAAAGTTTTTTGAGCCGAAGGTTCCTAGTAAGTACAAAAAATGTACCTATTATATTATTAAAGACCATAACACTCATGAGTGTCGAATTACTTGTCAAATAATTGTTGGACGTTTTCATTAAAATCAATGTATCTATATTTAAGTCTAGATCTCTACTAGGCCTCGTCCTTCATTGCGCTTGGAAAGTCAAAAGTACTTTTCTACCATAGAAGCAAAGAACGCTTGATTTTTGGGGCTAAAACTATAGTGAAAAAATGTTTTTCCACCCAAACGCAAAAATTGAGATTTAAGTGCTTTTGATTTTTTGCGTTTGAAAGTCAAAATATCAAAATACCCTTATTTATATTAACTATTTAAAAGTATATAAAAAATTAGATTAATTTATATTTTATGTATCATTATATTAAATTATTTAAATATAATTTACTATTATATTTAAAATTTTAAAATATTTTATATATCATTAATTTTTATAAATAATTTATATTAATTACTTAAAAGATATTTAAAATTTATACTTCATGTATCAACTTATTTAAATATTATATAACTTAACCAATTTTAAGCTTTCTACTATCATGTTTAAAAAAAACATTTTAACATTTAATTATAATTTTTGGTAGCAATGAAAAATATTAAAATTAACAAATCATATTTTTTACGGTACTTTTCTACCACACTTTTCAAATATACTTCTTTTAAAAAATATTTTTAAAAAACAATTTTCAAATACAACAATAATAGAGAACTAACTCTTAATCAGCTTGTATAATCGAGATTTACCTTTGGGTGATGTCTCTGTGACATGCTTGTCATGCTGATTATTCTTCCTGATTTGTTGATTTTGTTTTCCTTGTATTTCTCTGGCATTTTTATAAAAATAACCTTAAAAATTAATTAATTACTTAAATAATTTATTTTTTTATAAAATACGAAAATAATTCAAAATCTACAGTAAAAGTTAGTAGAGCTAAAGTGTTTGGCGCCACCAACATGCCACGTCAACAATCTACATTAAAGAATTAATTTTTTAGTGGAGCCATGTAGAATGACACCATCTGTATAAATATTAAAAAAAATTATAATTTTTAAAAATATAAGAGAGACTTAAGCAATTTTACCTTTTTCTGGTGAAACTAAATAAATTGACGCCACCAGATTTCAAGAAATAACTACCTATCACCCTATTTCCCTATTAAAACAGGTAAAAGGTAATTTTTTTTATGTTTTTTACTTCACGTCACTTTTATGATTTGTCCTTTTTCTTTTTTCTTTCTTTTTAAGTTTTTATTTATTTACTTTTTTTAAGTTTTTTTATTTGTCATTAATTAATTAATTAATTAAATTTATTTATCTGTTTATTATTCATTTAAAAAAATTTGAAATGTATATTTGAAATGTTTTATAATATTATTTTTAAAATTTTAAATATATATTTTTTAAAATTTTAAATATATTTTTTAATAATATAAAACATTTAAATATTTTAAAGATATGACCTTTCAAATTTATTATTAGCTTTAATATTTTCAATGTATATAATATTTTAATTGTATATTTTAAATATTTTTTTAATTTTACATATAATTTTTTAAATTATGATTTTTTAATAATTTTTAAAGATATTCAAACTTTTTTAAATTCTATTTAAAATTTTAAAAAATAATATTTTATTTAAAAAGTGAAATTTGAATTAATTAGAAAAAAATAAAAAAAATATTCGTTAAAAAAATAATTTATTTGTTAAAAAAATATGACTTTATTTAAAAAATATATATTAAAAAGTAAAAATTTAAATTAAAAAATTAAAAAAAAATATTATAACCAGTCATTAACCTAATTATTAATTAAAAAAAAGAAGATGAATGTCTTATATAATGTGGGGTTTGGTCCCCCTTCAGAAGGAAGGAAGAAAAGAGAAAAAAAAAGTAAGTTATTTATAATTTTTATTTTGTATTTTTATATTTTATAGTTATTGTAATATAATAATTAATTATATTGTATTTATGTTTTTTTATATTATGCAGATATCAATGTCTTTTGGAGCAAATGCGGATCACACTTCATCGAGGATCAACAAACAGTAAAATTAATTATGAATTAAATAAAAAAATTGTTTTAGTTTCTCGTTTTTTTATTGCTAAACGCTATTTTGCTCAACGTGTTTTGATTGCATGAAACTGATTTCTATTTGGTTGTTATTATTCATTTTTAACTCTTTTCTTGCATGAAATTAATCTCTACGTGTTAGTTATAATTTTTTTAATTTAGTACACATTCATAAATTTATATATTACTTTTTTTAATATGACGACCTTTCTGCTTAATTTTACTGTTTACTGTGTTTAGCTCCATTTGTGGGGTACAAAAAAGTTATATTTGTCTTTAACGAGTGAAATTTTTTTTTTTATAAAAGTTCTCGTATGTAAGATAAATTTTCGAGTTTGAATATACCTAGTTTATATTATATGTAAAACTCTATGTATTATATATATATATCAATTCAATAAAAATAAGTCCTTTTTTTTATTTTTATATTTACCCATACCACCTATAGTTTTTTAGGATATTATTATTTTTTATGTACTTTTTGTAGTTATATAGTTGCCTTTAGTTTTAATGCTTAACTATGATTAGGACATAATAATCACATTTGATTTTTACGTGTTATTATTAATATTTTATGACAAATCTTCATTCTATTATTAATATTTTATTACTTATTTAATTTAACTTAAATAAAAAAAAATACTTAGAATGACTACTTTGGTATAGTATAAGTGTGATGTTTTTGTTTTACCAACCTTTCAATTTTACTCTTCAATATATAATTTTATGTTTAAATTATATAGGTAATTGATTTATCATATTTTTATAAAAATTTTCCCATACAAGATGGGTATCGGGTTTTGAGGTCGCGGTTTTATTTTCCCAAGTACGATTCGAACGAGCGGGTCATGCTGTACTTACAGTTAGCGGGATTTGGGGACGTCGCATTGATCCGGAGGTTTGACCTGAGGGCGAACTTAATATCCGCCTTAGTTGAGCAGTGGTGTACGAAGACCCACACCTTCATTATGCCGTGCAGGGAGTGCACTATCACAGTGGAAGACGTCGCTATGCAACTCGGGTTACGAGTTGATGGTGCTAAGGTCACAGGTCGAAGCAAAGTGTTGGAACCTTCAGTTTTATGCCACAGATTGCTTGGACGGCCCCTTAGTGATGGGGAACAAAATTTCACATGCTTGACATTGGCATGGTTGGGAGCAAATTTTAAGGAGTTATCGAGCACTGCCACTGAGCACGAGGTGATGTGTGCTGCTCGTGAAACACCCCAAACCCGGCCCACGAGCTTTAACCAGATTTGGTATGTTCCTCAAGTAAACCGGTTCAAAATTCTTTTGTTCTTAGGAAAACTTGTGTGATTTTAAGAAAAATATTGTTTTGGGTTGGGCTTGTGTTGAAAACAGGTTCGTTTTATATTGAAATCCCTTTTATCTTAAGTGACAAAATATTTAGGGTTTAGTTTAAAAGAAATTTTAATTAAATTTTAATAGATAAAATTCATAATCATAATAAATAAAAATAAATGTAAAGTAATTCAACTATGGCCTTATGGCCTTATTACATCAAATAATTCCCAAAATAATTCAAAGTACTAAAATAAATTCAAGAGTCCTCAAAATATAAACTTCATGTTGAGCATGGCCACCACAAGTTCTCGCCGTCCCGGTCCATCACCGATCATCACCAAAAATGTTCCCAACCGGGTGAGTCAAATGTGACTCAATGTGTACACGACACTAAATCATAATAGAATCGGGCATATCACATATTACACATTCAAAACATAGAATACAAGTTATGATGCATTCCCAAACCCAAACCTAGTTGTCCATCCGCTACACACCCCGTGCTGCCGCAATCACACCGTGGGACTACTAAGTCGACCCTCCTTCCGCTACACTCCAAATCTGCGGTCTTAGGTCACCGTGATACTGTGGTCTTAGGTCACCACTTTTAGATTACTGTGGGTCTTAGGTCACCACTTTTCGAGATATCACGGTCTTAGATCACCGTGTTCGTGGTCTTAGGTCACCACATTCACTTCCCTTTCAAAACAAAACCATATGCCCCATATAATAATATGCATAATATGCCGTAGTTCACATTCTTATCATATTCTCATGTTACAAATAACATTTTTCATATTCCTAGTAGAAGTAGGAAACGTGCACGAGTATTTAGTACCATAACATGGTACCTTAGCCACTTTCATATTCTTAATATCACATATTTTAATTAAACACAGACCATAAAACATATTAAGAATTAGTGTGGGGTACACACCGATTAAACTTAACAAAGTCCTTGAAATCCCAAGAACCGATCTACTGATTTAGATCCTTAACTCCTATATTCGGCCAATCATTTAAACACATTAATAAACCTTTTTGGCTTTAAAACCAAATCCTAGTAGGATTTGTATACTGAAAACCTACCTTGTTGCCGATTGACTTAAGAATCAAGTCCCAAAACTTTGTTGTATTCCTTCTTGCATTCGGCCTTTGTGATCTCAAATCCCGAAAAGTATCCTTACTTTCCTAGGGATGTCGAAATTCCTATAATCACATGTTAGGTTTAATCTAACATTAAAACTTAAAACAAGACCTTTGGATCTTATAGTTTCTTACCTTAGATCCCGAAATATTCCTCCTTGTAGTCGATGATGGTTGTAGAAACCCGAGAGATCCCCTTAATACTTCAAATGACTACTTCCTTGCTTAGATTCACAGGAGATTCGGCTATGGCTTCTAATGGAGAGGAAAATATTCGGCTAGGTTCCAACAATTACTTAATCTCGACTTGACAAAAGAAAAGAAAGAAAAGAAGAGAAGAGAGCACTAAGAATTCGCGAGAGAAAGGAGGAAGCACAAATTGATGAGTAGCCCTCCTTCCTTCCTTTTATAACCGAAATTATCATCTAAGGAGTCCCTTACTTGGCCACCACTCCTCTATCTCGATAACTTTATCCTTTAATTATCACTTAAAATAAAAGATAATTCAGCAACTATCCTTACTTAGCCGAAATTATTAAACTCAAAGTCCCTTACTTGGCCATCACTTCTCCCTTATTTTCCTCTTTATCTCTTTATTCCAATTAAAAGAATTTAATCCAACAATTATCTCTTGAAAATAATGATAAATAAATCCCTTATTTATCCACTATTTATAAAATAATAAAAGCTCCTAATTTATAGCCATGTGCCGCCCACCTCGAGTCTTACGGAAGCAAAAATAAAACCTCCTTTATTTGCTTCCCAAGTGACTCGAACTCAGCCCATTCCTCTTGCATATGGCGCCATTTCCATAGGCCCTAAGTGGCATCTTGGACCACTTTTCCAAGCCTGTTTATGTGTCAAATTTCACAAACTTTTTCTTTTAAGGCTACCTTGCCTTAATTTCCCCTTTTAAACCTTAAAACTCGTCATTTCTAGGTCATTTTTAAGTTTCCAAAAATTTTCGATCGGCTCTGTAAACTTGACATTTTCTTACATTTCCAAGTTTCTAGAAATGTTCACTTTCCATTTTCCTTACATTTCCTAGTTTCCAGAAATGTGCACTTTCCTATTTTGAATCATTTCCAAATCATTTCCATCCATTTCCATACATTTTCAGGTTTCCAAAAATGTTCAAAATTTATTCTTAGTACATAAAACATGTTACTTCGTACAATTAAACCGAAAATGCATAGGCCCTTTCCAGGATGTTACAGCTCGAGCCTATATTATGCAGCTGATCGGGGGGTACTTATGCCGAACAACACGTCTAATAGGGTCCACTTAAAGTACTTGCCTCTATTGGAAGATTTCTCCCGTACCGGTAGTTACAGCTGGGGATCGGCAGTATTGGCCGTATTGTACTATGAGCTTTGCCGAGCAACAAAACATGGGGTTAGTAACATGGTTGGTTGTCTGGGTCTGCTGCAGCATTGGACTTTATACATGATACTGTTTCTAGCGGCTGTTAGGCACCAACCATATTCGTGGCCACTTATAAATAGGTAAAAACAAAATTATACTTAACATTTAACGACTCATAAGTGTGGATAATATTTTCCAAAGTTTAACTACTAACGTGTTTATTTCGGTTTCAGATAGGCCACGTCTCCGAGAATTGGTGCAAGCCAAACATTAATCATTTATCGCCAAATGATATAGGCGTACGCCGGAGAGAAAGTAATATATATTAATATGGTTTAAGTAACATTGATTTAACTTATCCACTTGCAGTATGTGATGTGACTTGACTCATTATATTATATTGTGCTGTTCTTGTGGATGTCGTATTCTGCACGGAACATTGCAACCCTTATTCCTCAGTGGGTTTACGCTGAAGCCCATATGTGGTGCATTAACACGTCGGTGCTCAACTTCTTAACAATAGTGATCGAGTTATGCGACAATTTGGGTGTAGACAATTTGTGCTGGTCGAGCCACAACAATTTACTGATGTCCATGGTAAGACCATGAGGGGGAAACATACAACAGATTGGAGCGTGGAACATCAATGTTATGTAGCACTATGGAATGCCCGGTACGACAGACGGCCTGAGATGCACTCCTGCATGTTTGGCTTCAGTCCCTCAACTGAATACATGCAGTGGTACATGACTCGATGGCACGTTTATTCATATGGTGGAACTTATGATAGTATCGGGTCACGGCTATAGACGTAGAAATCAACCTATGGGTGAGCTAGAGGATCAACATATGGCAGAGCTCGACTCGGAGGACCAACCTTTGAACACATCGGACCAATGGGTTGACGTTTTTTTGTGACGAGTCGCAGAGCAGTTCATATCACCAGGACATAGGCGGTTCGAGTTTATTTCACCCAAAGCAACCACCAATATCATTTGATATGTTTGGTAATAACATGTACTCCACCCCGCCTCAGGCCACATTCGATCCAGCTGCCGATCCTCCTGATGTGTACAACACACCTCAACGTCCACCCCGTCAATGAAGGCCCGTAAACTGCTATACCCCGAACGACGATACCACTCTCGGTTCTTTTCAATTTTGAGTTATGTAAATTTCAAGTGTTATGTAATATTTGTTATAATGGTTTAGGGTTTCACAACTTATATATTAGTTTTTTTTCGTATAATTTATAATATCTTTTAAAGTATTAAAAGTTGCAACAGTTTATTTTAAATAAAAGCTTAACACTAAATAATACAAGCTTTATTTCTAAAAGATCATAAAATGTAAACATCAGGTACAACATTTAATTTCTTTCAGACCGTGAAGATTGACCAGTGTAGACGTTTCCATGAGGATATTTGCTACGATTGTGGCCAACTGTTCTACATATAGTGCAACACTTTGGATCGACTTGTTCTTTTATATCCATGTCGTTCCGAATCCTTATTGTTGTTGGTCGACCTTTGACTCTCCTACGTAGTGACCGATCTGGCAGCATCTCGAACGCAGGCGATTGCACTTCCCATGTCGATACATCCCTTAATACGGAGAACTCGTTACCCCAAATACGCAACGTACATTCAAGTGTGTACACATCGTCGATATATTGTTTGACATTCAAACTGTAGGTAGCACACACTGCAACTACATGTACACACGGGTACCGTAGTGTTTGAAACATCCCGCACTCACACCGCCTGTTTTGGAGATCAACTCCGTAGGATCGTAGTGAGATCACCACAAATCAACTCAGGCCTAAAATAAAAACCACAGAAATAAAAGAAAACTAAAAAGAAAAAGACTTAATAATAACTAACACTAATTGCCCACTCCCCTGAGAATCAGATAGCCCATCACACCCAAGATCTACAACAACTTTTCCTAGACGATTCTTATTTCCCCTTATCATAGAACTCTTCCTCTACCTTCTTCTCCAGATCTACTAGATTCACCATGTTTTCTCATGAAACTTATCTCCTCGAGGAAGAAACCTGTTCTATTCGTGGATTTTCCGAATCAGTCAGGTTCTTTGATAGATTCATAGACTTGAATCGCCTCCATGAAACTCGGCACAAAATCATCCCTAAAATTACTTGTAAAACTAATATTACATGCATAAACAAGACTAAAAACCGTGCTATACAAGAGCAGACAAAAACTTCTAAAACTGAAGACTTATTAAATAATGAAAAAACAAACAAAAAAACATATAAAGCTTAAGACAATACGAGCCCAAATTGAATTGTGAAATCATTTATTATTTTGAAATATTCTTAAAACAGAAACAAATTAAGAAATTGACGAAGAGCCACCCACTTTTCAAAAAAACTACTGGTGGCCAGTGGAGTTTTAGTGAACGATAAGCATCGTTATCTATCCATCATAACTTGTGAAGACAACAAAGATACATGCAAAATGAAAAAGAGAAAAGACATGTAGAGTGAATGAAAAGAAGAAAGAAAGAAAGAGTTTGTGGGAGGGGAAAAAAGCGGGCAATAGTCATTCTAGAAGTTGACACCGCTGCTGAATAAAACAAAAAGAAATAAACTACTTGACAAAAAAAATAGAAAAGTTTTTAGGGGTTAACAAAATATATATTTTATAAATAATTCATCGCACATATAATTCTTTAATACATGTTTAATAATATATAAAATATTTAACATATCCATATATCTATAATTTTAATATATACATTTTTTGAAACTATATTTAATATATACTTAAAACATAAAAATACATAAAATATCATAAAAATAAAATACTAATTTTTCTCTGCTTTTTACCTCGAGAAAAGAAAAACCCCTCCTAATTGACATGAACCAATGTAAAGCGGTTCAGGTTTTAGCATAACCGGACCCTTAAAATGTCCACGAGAAATCAACGGCGACCATTGAAGAAAAAAGCATGAGCTGTTGAACACCCTCAAAAAGAACGGCGAATTCGACACGGTCTCACACTCCACATCACAAATATGTAAATTTCGCACCTTTTTCCCCTTACAGTAACCTATAAATTTTCCAACCTCCTAAAAAGAAACCTTCATTCGCATCTCAGTTCTCAAAGAGAAAGTTTATAAATAAGAAAAAAGGTTTTTTATATCAGTTCATCAATGGCGATGGCGGGAGGAGGGGGTCTGCTAGAGGCTTACGTGATGCTATCTTTATGTAAAGAGAAAATGAAGGAAATGGAGAAACGAGAGACAAAAACTGACGATAATAAGGTTTTTGATATTGAAAAGGAAGTCACTACGGCTGGTTGCTTTTTCTGGGTATCCAAGAAAACCCGTTCTTCCAAGGTTTCTAATTCTATAGAAAATTCCATTTAAGACCAATAGTTGTCTTCAGGCAGGACCATGTTGTTGTTGTTCTTTTAATTATGTGTTTTGTTGTTAAAGTAGTTAGACTTTTTGTTGCTTTTTTTTTTTTTAAAGAAAAAGAAAGAATAGGAATTGACAGATATATTTCTCAAAATAAATGAAACGGAAATGAAAGTTGAAACATAAATTATGAATCAACTTAGCTTGCTTAAAAAAAAAATCTCATGTAAATACGATGAAATAAGGTTTGATTCTATTAATGAGGATTCCGTAAATATATCTTTTTTTTTTAAAAAAAAGTTTAAAATAATTAGAATTTCTTTTAGATTGGATGCATTAATAAATAAATAAATAATTTTTTTGGTTGCTTAACCTTATAGAGTGATATATAGTGTTATGGCGAGAGAAAGATGTTTTATATTGTTAAAGAAGGTAGAAACGATAATATATGTGATTATATATGAAGCCTTACTATTATTATCTGTATATAGTGTATTTATCGACAGTTTATGAATGATTTACTATTATTTAAGCTATTTGGTGAAAATTAATCCGAATTGAAAAATTACGAAAATATTTATTCGTAATTAAAATAAATTATATTATTTGAAGGTATTTTAATTTTTAATTTTAACAAAAATTTTTAAAAATATGTATATAATAAGATTTGAACTCATGCCAATTATTACATTAGTAAAACCTTAAATTTATATTACTTAACCAAAGCTTCATTTTGATGTGTTTTATATATTGTTATCTATTAATACGTGGTTTCTACGTGTGATAAAATTTCTAATATTATATATTTTTGTTGAGATTCAGTTGAATATTTATTAAGATGTAATGGTTTCTACATACATGCATATACATGTGTGATAGAGTTTTTAATAGTATATATTTTTGTTGAAGTTCGGTTGAACTTGAAATATATGTTTTAAATTTTATTAAATTTTGTCTATATTCATAAATGGTTAACTCAAATTTATTTAAGGTGTTTCATTCATATATATTATTTAAAAATTATTTGATTTTATGTAACATATAATAATTATATATGTATGTTTTTAGGGTAAATTAGAAAAAAATGTTGGTTTTAAAATGTATTGAGTAAAGTAGATTGTTTTTTTTTTCAAAATTTAGAGAAATAGATCAATTTTTGAGAGAGAAGCCAAAAACACTTCTTGTAAGAAATGTTTTCAGCTATTGAAAAATGCTTTCTACAAAACACATTTTCCTTTAACACATCAAAGATAAATTAAAAAAAATTGAAAATAATATATTTATTAATTAAAATAAAAAAAGAGTTTAAAACAACATGAAATAAAAAAATATATAATTGTGAGTAGGAGAGAAACTAAACCTAATACTTAAGGATAAAACCACTAGCATTAACTAGCTGATCGAAAAACTGATGTGTTAAAAGAAAACACGTTTTGTAAAAGTGTTTTCCAACATGTCAGCTGAAAACGCTTCCTATTTCTCTCTCCAAAATCAGCATATTTTCGTAAATATAAAAAAAAAATGGCCTACTTTACAATTTTTTTTTTCCCATAATTTTCCCTATATTTTTATTACCATTATATATATTTTCCTTTATTAAATTTCTAAACATAATATATATTTAATTTTATATGATATAATTTACATAATATATAAAATACAATTACAAATTATAAACTTGAAAAAGAATCGGATCAAACTTCTATTGAAGCCAACATGGATGTGGTACTAACAGCTGCATCTAGAGGCGAATCTAGGGGCCTGGCAGGGGCCCGATCCCCCTAAAATTTGCAAAATTACTCTTAGAACCTTTGAGTTTTGAAAATTTTATTTTAATATTATAATTAGTATTTAAAAAAGGATAAAATTTTGTTTGGTCACCCCAAAGTTTTTGAAAGTTTTTTTAATTTGATTTTTTATAGGATTTATAATTTTTGAATGATAAATTTAGTAACATTTTTAGTATAATTTGGTAAACTAATAAAAAGTAGTATCTAAATATTAATTTAGTAAAAATAAAGTTTAATAATTGCAATATTTAAGTATCAATAGTATCTAAATATTTAGGTAAAACTAAACTTAAATAACTATAATATCTATCACAAATTAAGGGCCAAATGACCAGAAAATACCAATTTTTAAAATAATTTACGGAAAAGGGCCGAAAAAATAATTATTTACCGGAAAAGGCCATTTCCCCCGAAAACGCGTCCACGTCAGCGCGATTTCAGGGGATGCAGCAGGAAAACGCTTCATTGAGGGCGCGCTTTGCTGATGTGGCAAAAACGCTCCCCCAGGGACGCGTTTTAGCCCGTGTTTTTCTCAAAAAAAAAAAAACTATTCTCGAATTAAATTTTCAAAAAAAGGTTATTTTTTAGATATTATAAAAATAGATCAATTTTTTAAAAATTTATGAGAATAAATCTTTATAAAGGCTCAAAGTGACAACACTATTTTTTTTTTAAGGTGTCACCAATTAATATGGAAATATAACTTACAAAGTAAATCTTTATATAGACCCAGAGTCTCATTTGCCTTGTTTTCTTGAGCAATGTGAGATATGAGGTATGTGTGTATATATAGACTCATGAATAGTTTTGCAGCTTGTTCCTAAACAATGTGGGATTCTTTCCTCTTTTAACTAACAACATGAGATTAAATGCTACACTATATTTGATTTTTTTTTACAAAACAATTTCTATTTTTTTATATTTTGTTAACATTTTCTCATATTATAAAATTATCTTTTGAGATATTTAATCTTGTTGCATTTTAGAATTGTTAACATATACAAAAGAGCTATTAAAAAAAAGAGAACAAATTGCACATATGAAACTTGTGCATGCAATAATATTTTATTCAATTTTAAGTGTTTGAAGTTAATATCAATGCAATTCTAATTTTTAAAATAATTTTCCATTATTTAAATTTAGAAGTTATACTTTTATTTTTTTTATATTATGAATGTTTGATTAATAAATAAATGGTGAGTATTTGGTACTCAAATAGTATTTTTTGTAATTTTAAAAAATTGATATATCTTTTTAAATATTTATTTATTTTTAATATTTTACTATACTAATTAATTTTTTAATTCTAATTTTAATTTAATTTTCATCACCTAATGAATGCCGATAAATTTATTTCAGATATATTTTGACTAGATAGATAATCTATTTAAACATAGTATATAATTATGTTAAATAAGTTTTTTTTATAGAAATATATAATATACATAAAATATAATAATTATTTTTCATATTTTATATCTAGATTAAATTACATTAATAGTCACTTAACTATATTTTTTAGCTATCGAATTATAAAAACTTACAAAATGATCACTCAACTATTAGTAATTTTTTAAATATTTATTTTTTAATATTTTACCATACTCATTTTATATTTTATATTTTTTTTACTTAGAGTTTAAAAGTTTTATTTATAATGTAACAAATGTTAACTTTTTTGTAAAAAAAATTTAAACTCTAACTAAAAAAATATCAAATATAGTGTAGCATTTAATCTCATGTTGTTAGTTAAAAGAGGAAGGAATTATGTTGTTAGTTAAAAGAGAAATGAATCCCATATTGTTTAGGAACAAGCTGTAAAACTATTCATGAGTCTATATATACACATATCTCATATCTCACATTGCTTAAGAAAATAAGGCAAATGAGACTTTGGGTTTATATAAAGATTTGCTTTGTAAGTTATATTTCCATATAAATTGGTGACACCTTAAAAAAAAAGGTGTTGTCACTTTGAGCCTTTATAAAGGTTTATTCTCGTAATTTTTTTTAAAAAAAATTGGCCTATTTTTATAATATCTAAAAAATGACCTTTTTTTTAAAATTTAATTCGAGAATAGTTTTTTTTTTTGAAAAAAACACGGGCTAAAATGCGTCCCTGGGGAGCGTTTTTGCCACATCAGCAAAGCACGCCCTCAAGGAAGCATTTTTTGTTGATGTGGCAAAAACGCTCCCTCAGGGAAGCGTTTTCTTGCTGCATCCCTTGAAATCGCGCTGACGTGGACGCGTTTTCGGGGGAAATGACCCTTTCCGGTAAATAATTATTTTTTCGGCTCTTTTCCGTAAATTATTTTAAAAATTGATATTTTCTGGTCATTTGGCCCAAATTAAGTATTTAACTTATTTTATTTTTCCTAATCAAAATCATCCCAAATTCAAATATCTTGTTAAAAGTAGATTTGACCCGAACCTACTTTAAATATTTATATCTTATATAATATTCCAACCCCTTCATCAACGATTCTAGCTTACCCATGGTTGAATCCGAATTTCATCCAACGATCTGGAGGTGTCGACCATGCAAGTCGGCTATTGGTGGTATACACGTGGCCAGATTGAATAGTCTTAGCTTTCGTAATAGACGTAACCAGCTTTCGCAAAAATAAAGGGTTCCTATGTTTCCATGGTAGCAGCAAGTCAAAGCAAACATAGTCGACCACGCGACATTGTCTTGTCCACATGGAGCTGAAAAGAAACCGTTGTGAGACGATGCCGGTAAAACTATAAGCCAAACTAAAGAAACAAATGGACAACCTCGTAGAACATGCACACACGTTTCCACAATGCGATCACAAGAGACGCATTGATGATTGATCTGTAAGTTGTTAAACCACGACGACATCTATATATACTTAAAACTTACCTTTTGATTCGTATCCTTATGAAAAAAGTTTTTCTAATTTTTATCTTTTCTATTCATAAAATACAAAATCAAGATTTTAAATTACTACAACATCTTCCGATTATTTGTCATTGATTCCATTGAATCAAGCAATTCCTCTAAAAAACCACTTCAAAGAGAGCAAACTTTCAATGTCACGATTTAGGTAAAATCTGATAAAAAATATCCAACAAGTAAATACGGAGATTCTGAATTAGCACAACATTTATAAAGATACATTCCTATGAAAACTTTCCAATCTTATCTTCGTTTCAATGCCACGTTTCCACTTGTAGTGTTGCCGTCCAACTTTCCTCCAAAAGTACCCCGGCCCTTGCGCCCATGGGGTAGGTGTTCACTTGTCCGCCGCTAGCGTCCTTGTTGCTCGCTGTTTTACCGGTCCCAACACTGGTCTGGGTTTTCTCAGGACTAGTGGCTGAAGCCTGCTACACGAGGTTTGGTGTCGTTGTTGTAAGCATCGTTGGTCGAACAATGGTTTCTGGCTTTTACGCTCTTATGCTTCTATCTCTAGCTTCTAGGAATTTGATGGTTACAAGTTTTATGCCGTCATGTTTATGTTTTATTCCTGTTTGTGCTTACGCTTATAATTTGTTTCTTCACTTGGGCCATGTTTAGGGTGTTCCTTCTGTCGACGCTACTCTTTTTCTTGTACCCGGTGCACATTAACTGTTTGTTTGAAGAAACCTTTGTTTGAGCCAAAAAAAAATAAAAAAATCCAAATAAACCCTAATAAAATCATATATACCCAATCGCCAACCTCAATTTTATCTCATCGATGAAGATGACCCACCCAAAAAGGGAGGAAAAAGAAAAGGCATCAAAGCCTAAAGCTACTTGCCGGCAATGGCAAACACATGAGGGACTTTGATCTTACAAAGCTGCAGTTCAAGCACTTTCCTCCATTTTTTTCGTAATTCGGAAATTGAATATGAAATCTTCAACACTGCTACTTGTTCTTATGAAC
Source organism: Gossypium sturtianum (assembly GCA_025698515.1). NCBI lineage: Eukaryota > Viridiplantae > Streptophyta > Magnoliopsida > Malvales > Malvaceae > Gossypium > Gossypium sturtianum. The sequence goes on along the minus strand of CM046947.1, from coordinate 17,075,875 downwards.
CACCTTGGGCGTCGTTATTAATGTTTTTAACATCGAGTTGAACTTGAGCCTCGTTTGCTTCTACATGATCAATGTCGTGGGTGCAATCCATCACGAGATGCAACGTTAAACGACCATTGGATCGATGAGCTCGGAAATATTCATGGTGTCTCACTTTTTCTTCCCTGAGAATCAACCGTCCGTCGCTAGTGTAATACCTTTTAAGCACCCAAAGCGACTGCCACGGCTGATTCTCGGCGCTAGCAAGCGAGGGTATCGGCGGCGGAATTTCCCTCTCAAAATTAATCTTCCTCTTCCTACCCCGATTTTCTGGCTCCTTAACACCGCCACCTCCGCAGCAAAGCTCTTGGTGTTGGTTATCAATGCCGACACCAGAGCAACTCTCCATGCCAATGTAATCACCGATCAAAGAAGAAGAAGAAGCTGATCTTGAAACAAGGCTTGAACTAAACATCCTTAAAAGGATTTTCAGATTGGTTTAAGAACTTAAGACCTCGAGACCAAGCTGATTGCACTTTTGAACGTCTATGAGGCTCAGAGGGCTGCATTATATAAAATACAAACAACAAGGGTAATTTGTTTTTTGTTTCCTCGAATAAAACTAAATTTAGAATCAACAGCTTTCTATATAAAAATAGTCGGTCCAGACGGATAAAGTTTAGTATTTTCTGTTTTTACCTAAAATAACTGTAAAAAAAACTTCATCGTTTTATCCATATATAAGCTTTTATAATTTATATACAAAAATTATCCATAAAAATATTTGAAAAATTAGCTTTCATTAAATATTATATATCACCTAAACTACTAAAATAGTCACTCTTTTTGTCTCATGTTACATTTTAGTCACTTATATTTGAAATGTTATATTATTGTGTTGTAACATTTTAGTCATTGAGCCGTTAATTATCGTTAACGGTGTAACAGTAAACAAACGTGGCACGTTAAATCGTCATTTCAAATAAAAAATTTAGGTTAAATTCTACACTTGGTCCCTATATTTTTTCATTTTGAACAATTTATTTTTTTCTCTTTTATGTTCTTTTAACTTTCTTTTATTTTCCATTCTCTTCAGCTTCTCCCTATGTTTTCCTCCCTTCTCCATTTATTTTAATGTAGTTTTTCTATATTTTTCATTTGTTAAAACTAGTCCACAAGTTTGCCTCACTCGAAAAAAAATTAAATTATTCAAAAAAAATAAAAGTATAGGGACTAGTTTTAACAAATAGAAAACATAGAAAAACTACATTAAAAGAAATGGAAAAGGGAGGAAAATAGAGGGAGGAGTAGAAGAGAATGAAAAAAAAAGAAAAAAAAAGGAAAGCTAAAAGAAAATAAAAGAAAAAAATTAAATTGCTCAAAACGAAAAAATATATATAGAGACCGATTGTATAAATCAACCTAAAATTTTTGTTTGAAATGATGATTTAACGTGCCACGTCAATTTACCGTTACACCGTTAATGGAAATTAACGACCTAGTGACAAATGTTACAACGCGATAACGTAAGTAACTAAAACGTAACCTTTCAAACATAAGTGACTAAAATGTAATCCGAGGTAAACAAAATTGACTATTTTAATAGTTTACCCTTAAAACAATAGTTGGATTTTAACTATAATATTCAATTTTATTTTACTATTAATATTATACTTTTAAAAAAAATAATTTTCAATATCACTTAGGTTGCACGTGAATATATGTATTTATATTTATATTTTGTATTTATTATAAAATAATTAATATATAATATTAAAAACATAAAAGACTTTTTTTTGTTGAATAAAAACATAAAAGACTTTTAAACCATAATTAACTCAATATTAAAAAATTATATCTATACAATATTTAAAAGATGAATTATATTTTTAATTCTTCTATCTTAGTTTTTTTAATCACTACAAAATCAATGTAATTAAATTAATGATATTATCAATATATTAAATAATAATGTTATTTTCAGTTATAGAATAAATGTTTAATTTGTGTCTATTATGTAGTAACAACTCTTTGTATGCTGCATTATTTATATATGCCTCTTTTTTGTGTTTTTGTCATATGATAATAGAATTAACCTCGGTTTAAATAAAATAATAATTTAAAATAATAAGATATTATTTATTGATTAAATTGAATAGTTTAAAACATAGTGAAAGTGAATATGGATTACTTCTAACACTTTTTATGAGTTTAAATAAAAGTTACAAATTAAAAAATCCAACTTCCTAAAAAAATAAAATAAAACATAATTTAAAAATAAATATTAATAATATTACAAATCTATTTAAATTTTTTATTTATAATCTTCAATTGCAATTTATCATTCTTGTCATCATCTTCTATCCGGATATTCTTCTTCAATCTATCATTCTCATCATCATCTTCAATCAACATTGGACTTCTGATATATTAAAGATTGAGGTATGGGATAAAGTGGAATTGTCCCAATTTTTCCCTATATTATAATTGTACAGGCCCAATTTAGCCCGGGCCCAATACACCCAAATTAGAAACAAAACACAAAAAAGAAAGCCAAACAAAAACTAATAAAGTCCAAAAAAATAGTCATTTTTTACAAAACCCGGAGCCCAATTTACAAGCAGCCCAATAAGCCCAAAAATAAAAAATTTTCAGAAGAAGCTAGGGTTTTTGAAACCCTAGCGCCGCAGCCCCTCGGGCGCCGTGCCCTCGCCTTGTCCCGAACCATCGCGTCCCGAGGCTCCCCCTGATGCGCCTTCTGCTCAGCCCTTCACCAAAGAGGCAACTTCTTCTCCGTTGACCCCTTAGGACCTGCAAATATAACAAAAAGAAAGCAACAGAACAACAACAAACAGGAAAAACAGTAACAAAATAGATTATAATGTATTTCTTTTCGGCTATATAAGCCCGAAAACAATGTAATACAAGAAAAGGGAGAAAAACTATCAGAAATCGAAAAAGCAAAAGGTTGATTCCGATTTTATTTTGCTGTGACTGTTCGCTTTTTTTTATCTTTATTTTCATTGCTTTTAAAACTTTCAAAAACAAAATCAAAAAGAAAAGAGCGAGGAAACCTACCTAAGCCGTCGGGGCGCGTCGTCGGAGCCTCGTCTCCGTCGTCGAAGCCGGATTGAAGGCAAGGAAAGGGGAGGTTTCTTCTCTGGGGTTTGCGGGGCTTCGAAAGGGTTCCGACAAAGGGCCAAAAGGCCCGGTTTTGGGCATCACCGGCCACCGATACGGTGATGGCACGGTGGTGTGAAGGGAGGCCGAACGTCGAAAGAAAAAGGAGGTAGAGAGGGCTGCCCTTTCGTTGTTTGAGAGAAATGGGAGGGGGTTTCTTTTTTTTTTAGAAACACTAAAATGAAATTTTTTTCTTGATTTAAAGAATAGAAGAAAACGGTGCCGTTTGGCTTTTGGGAGGGGGAAGAACTGCATGTTTGTCCTAAAAGGGAGATTTGCATGATTAGTCCTTCCCTTTTGTCGCGCCGTTTGATTAGGCCATATTCCTTTTTTATTATTATTTTAATTCGGCCCTCAGATTTCGTGTGTTTTTTTAATTCAGTCCCTAATCTGTTGATTTTTAAGCCTTTAATTTGTTATTTATTTATCAACTTTAATATTTTATATATATCAGTTATTTTAAACCGTTTTATTTATTATATTAGGTATTTAAATTTATTTATATATTATTTATTTTAAACTGTTTATATTATTTTGAATTGCTTTACATATTATTTATTTGAAACTTTTATTACGAATTATTTACTTAAATCGTTTTGCTAATTATTTTAAATTGATTTATGTATTATTTCTCTTTAAATTGTTTAATTCATTGGTCCTTGATTATTAATGTTGATATTTAGATGTTGTATAATATGAGATTATTGTCGTTGCGTGTACCATGATTCATTTATTTATATCGTCATATTATTATAGTCTATTGTATAATTTTGTGTTCATATATTATTGTTTCATGATCGTTATTATTTTCATATTATATCATTACATTGTGTATCAAACCCAAACATTTTTATTCAATTGAAATCGTCTTTTTAATTTAAACAAATCATACATGGCTTTTAAATATTATACCCGCTATCATTTTAAAATAAAAATTTTCAGAATAAGGAAATATTTCGCGTTTTGGAAATTCGAGAAAATCGTGTCCTAACTTACTGGATTTCGACTTTTCTTGTTTAGCCTAAATAACGGAATATCCTTTTAAAACAAAATACAAGTTTAAAATAAAAAGCTTATTCTCAAGAGTACAAAGTGTTGTGCCCTAACTTATTGGGTGTGACATCTCATTACCTCGAGATAGGAATTTCTAAAAATGACAATATTCCGTATTTAGAAATTTGAGAGATCGTGCCCTAACTTACTGGGTTTTGTTTTTCCTTGTTTAATTTAAATAACCGAATATTCTCTTAAAATTAAAATACACGTGCTTTTAAATAAAATGCAGGCTTATTCTCAAGGATTCGGGGTGTCGTGTCCTAACTTACTGGATGTGGCATTTCGTAGCCTCGAGATGAGATGGTCTTTTACGATTATTCCAACTCATTCAGATGTTTTAAAATCAACATTAATAAAAATGATCGTGTTTTTAATTCGTTCTCGATTTTCAACTTTCGACATTAAGACATTAATTAATCGATTTGGTACCAATTTTGGGCGTGACGGGGGTGCTAATCCTTCCTCGCACGTAACCGACTCCCGAACCCGTTTTCTCGAATTTCGTAGACCAAAAATACCGTTTTAGTAAACCAAAATGTTTTATTAAAGCAAAGGTGATTCGATCACACCTAACAAAGATCGATGGCGACTCTTGTTTTTATTTTCATTTTCAAAACCCTAGTCGATTCCCGTTTTACAAAAAAATGGTTACGACAGCTTGGCGACTCCACTGGGGACCGTATAATGAGAGTCGAGCCAAAAATCGATTAATTTCTGTCTTTTCGTCAAAATTTGAAAATCCGGTTTAAAATTACGGTCATTTCATTGCATGTTATTCTTTACTTTCATGGTTTCCCTGATAATATGCCTATTCTGTGGTTTAAATCTCTTAGTGTATCTATGCATATTGCATCACATCGACTCGTCAATTTTACCCTCTTAAGTGGGAGTGAGGAGCTATGCCTTCGTGAGGTTTTCACCTCCGCATGGGCTAGCGGACTGCTTTCGGGATACATCCGTACCTATGTCTTCGTGAGATTTTCATCTCCGCATGGCCATAGGGAAATGTATCCCCCTGAACTGAACTCGGTCTATATGAACTTATAATGGGTGAAGATCGAGGAATCTGCTGGTTCAGGTACCCTTACTTTAGAACCAGATCGCATATAGTGAACCTTAGAAACCCACCTTAGGTAGAGCCGCGTAAACCCTAGTGGTTACCTGATTAGGTGCTTGATTATTTCCTGTTTGCTTCGAGTTCTTTTTTTTGTATATGATACTGACTTGTTGTGTTTTGCTGTTATTGCATGGCATTTCATCATAAAAGGTGTCGATTCACGTTCGGTTACTATATAGAAAAGCTTAACATGGAAAAGGGGTTTCTTGATAGAGTAGAGGATAATGCGGCCGTCCGGACATGGGCCGAGACAATGCAGTATGAAAAGGGTAATAGTCTTGCAGAGGGGTACATTTCAGAGTTATGGGATTTCACTCGCATCAGCGTGGTCCAAAATAATCTTCAAGAGATGAAAGAAATGAGATCGATGGGATGATGAGATTAAACAACTATTCTACGGCAATTACGGTGACTTGCCCTACCTGCTCGACATTAAAGTGGACAAGCACTTGTTCCGAGCCCTCGCCAGTTTTGGAACCCTGCTTATAGCTGTTTCACTTTTGGAAAGATAGATCTGGTGCCTACTATAGAAGAATACACGGCCCTGCTTCGTAGCTCGAAGATTCATCCTAATAAAGTTTACTCTAGATCCAACACCTTGACTTTCGTAAGAAAGTTGATGAATATCACGGGGATGAGCGAAGAGTGGGTTGCAGCCCGAAGTCAGCAAAAGGGTGATGGCAAGTGTATTCCTTGGAAAAACTTGAAGGATTTGATCTTAGCACATCCTGATATAAAAAAGAGGGTTGATGTCTTCACTCTTAGTATTTATAGATTGGTAATTTTTCCCAATGCTTTAGGGCACGTAGATGAAGCGGTTTCAGATTTGTTCGACCGGCTCGACAAAAGGGTCACACCCGTCCCGGCAATCCTAGCAGAAACTTTTAGATCCTTAAATGCCTATCATAGAGCAGGCGAGGGCAGATTCATAGGGTGCGCACAGCTTTTGTTGGCTTGGTTCCATAGCCACTTTTAGATATTAGAAAAGGTCTCTTATCGAGTTTTTTCTGTGAACTACTCCCCGTTGAGAGAGATAGTGGCTACACCGAGGCGAGATGACATCTCAGGAGAGAAATGGATGGCTATTCTCCAAAATCTGCAGGTCGAAGACATTGAATGGAAGGCTCCGTGGTTGACTGGGCCCCTCTACTAGGGATATGGGGAGCTGTTGGATACTCTCCACTACTCGTACTAAGGCAGTATCGGTCAAGGCAATTCATACCGGCGACGTAAGGATTAGCTCAGTGTGAGTTTACATACAATGACGGTAATTACAAAAAGAGAGTTCATGAAATATCGAGCGCTTGGAACCAAACTCGCAGAATGAAGATATTCGCCTTAAACCCAATGGCGACCCCTGAGTATGATCGGTGGCGAAGTCAAAGAGTCAATGACAACATCCCTGTAGCAAGTCAAAAGAATGCTCAGCCGATAGAGGAGCACTTACGAGTTGTCCCATCCGAATTAGAACTCATCAAGCAGGACTTTGAGAAAAGGAGCTTGGAATTGGGAAAGAAAATAGAGCAGTTAGAAGAAGAGAAGATGAAGTTGGGATTGGACGTCGACATCCATAAGTTAGAAGCCAAAACAAAATTGAGGAGCTGAAAGGAAAGATAGGAGAGCTCGAGACTGCACTACAAGATTGTAAGATTCGAGTTGAACTTCTTGAAACAAATAATGAACATTGGAAATAGCAGCTCCACCGCTCTCAAGAACAGATCAGAGATAGAAATTATGTTATGGGCGAAGCTGTGGCTCAAGTCCGAGAGGTGGCCGATCATCTACAAACCTTGGCAGTTCAGGCTGATGTATTAAGTCTAATGTACGAGTCAGAATCGGATCGAGGCCGTAATTTAGCTTGGCTTCTTAGGAAAGTAAAGAATTTAGGTATTAGGGCGAAGTCGTATATGTAATTGTCCGCTCTATGTAAAGAAATTTGTTTTCTAGTGAAGTTTATCTAAAGGAATTGAATCAAATCAACGCATTTTTCTGCATTCATCTCATTCATTCGCATTACATCATATCATTTGCATTGAATTCCATAAAAAAAGACCCTAATTGATTAAAATCATGACAGTTACCCTGGAAACCAATGAAAATCCACCAATTACATATCTCTACAGTACTCGACGCAAAATAAAAGCCATGGATTAGAGACTGGAGAAATTAGAGCAGATGCAAAAAGACATGCAGGATCAAATGCAGGAGCGATTAGCCAAAATACAACAAGACATGATGGAACGGATGCAAGAATCCCAAAATAATATGATAAGCCAGCTAGCGCAATTGCTGGCTAAAGAACGTGAAAAAGGAAAAGGCCTCGCTGTTAGTGAAGAACCTCATCACCCTTCGGGTTTTACCCCGACAAACACCCAAGCACAACCAGATAGGTACCCCCAAAGGACGCCTGTCACCATCAGGCCTCAGTATCAGACTGATACCGCGTTACCTGCGCACATTTTGACAGGCTCGGGTTCTAACCCAGGAGATAGTCCAGCTAACCCTGTGGTCCCTGATCTCAACGAAATGTCAGAAATAGACAAGGCATGAGTGGACCTGCCAAGGCAACTCGAGGACCGTTACAAGTGGTTAGAAGAGAAGTTCAAAGAAATGGAGACTGCTGACTACCGTTACGGGGTAGACGCTAAAGACTTAAGTTTGGTCCCGGACTTGGTACTTTCACCAAAGTTTAAAACACCGGAATTTGAGAAATACAACGGGACTAGCTGTCCTGAGGCGCACATCACAATATTCTGTCGAAGAATGACAGGACACGTTAATAATGACCAATTGCTGATCCATTACTTTCGGGATACCGCCTGGTCTGCGGCGCCGATGGTACAATCGCCTGATCGTGCTCAAATTAAGACATGGAAGGACCTGGCACAGGCCTTCATGAAACAATACGGTCACGTGGCAGACATAGCGCCTGATAGGATCACGCTGCAAAACATGGAGAAAAAGTAGAGCGAGAGCTTCAGACAATACGCTCAACGATGGAGAGAGGTGGCAACACAAGTTCAGTCACCTCTCTTGGAGAAGAAAACAACCATACTTTTCATCAATACTTTGAAGACTCCTTTCATTAATCACATGCTGGGGAGCGCTACTAAAAGTTTTTCAGATATCATGATGTCAAATGATAGAAAATGCAATCAGATGTGGCAAGATAGAGGCGGGAGATGGTGCTAAAAAGACAATTCTGAAGAAAAGAGAGAACGATGTAAACAACCTAGGCACCCGTAACAAAAGTTATTCGAGGCTAATCACCGTGAGCCAGCCCAGGACAGTAATCACCGATCATCAAAGCCCATCTAGACAGGAATCCAATGCAAAGCAGAATACGGAAAAAATCCAATTCACGCTGATCCCAATAACGTACAAGGAAATGTACCAGAACTTATTCGATGCGCATGTTGTTTCCCCTCATTACCTAAAACCCCTGCAGCCCCCATACCCTAAATGGTATGACGCGAATGCACAGTGCGAGTACCATGCGGGGATTGTGAGGCATTCAATAGAGCATTGTCTCGCCTTCAAGAAATTGGTAGAAAAACTCATCCAGATGGGCGTTGTGAAATTGGATGATACCCCTAGCGCGGGGCATCCGTTACCTAATCATGGGGTTAATATGATAGGTGAGAATGTGGGGAAAAGAGTTAAAACGGATATTGCTGAAGTAAAAACTCCGATAAGACGGGTTTGGAAGGAAATGACGAAGAAAGGATTAGTTGTATCAGATCCGGTGGAAGAGTATAAAGAAAAGAGAAATGGCTGTGAGTTTCATAACAGGGAAGGGCATGAGATCCAAAACTGTATTGAGTTCAGAATTCTGGTGCAAAGGCTGATGGATGATAAAGAGATGGAATTTTATGAAGAAATCAAAAGATTTGAAGAAGGAGAGGTCTACGCGTCAGAAGAAGGATCGACTAAGAAAATCTATGGGGTTAATCACCCTGTGGTAATTATCTCGCGACCAAGAATGGGTGAAACTAGAGTACCAATCGAGCCAAATGTCATAATTCAGAAGCCTGTAGCTTTCCCTTATAAGGACAGTAAAATGGTTCCGTGGAATTATGACTGTAATGTAATGATTCCGGGAGAGGAGAATCCAGCTAATACTCTGGAAGAAAGCCAAGACGTGGGTTTCTTCACACGCAGTGGAAAGCGCTATACCCCGAACAAAAAGACAGAACCGGCTAAGGGAAAATTCATGATAGTTGAGCGAAAGAAAGAAAAGATGATCAGACCTGAAGCACCTGTCAATGAGCCAGTGACAGAAAAAGAGGCTAATGAGTTTTTAAAATTCCTAAAGCACAGTGAATACAGTGTTGTGGAGCAATTGCACAAATAGCTAGCTCGCATATCGATATTGGCCTTGCTCATGAGCTCAGAAACCAACCGAAATGCATTAATGAAAGTGTTGAATGAAACATATATCACGGATGATATATCTGTCAATAAGCTGGACCGTCTAGTCGGCAACATAAGTGCCGACAATTTCATCTTCGTCAATGACGATGAGATACCTCCGAGGGGTATGGGATCTACGAAGGCTTTACATATAACCACACGTTGCAAGGGATATACGTTGCCGGGGGCGTTAGTTGATAATAGATCAGCCTTGAATGTATTACCCTTATCCACGCTAAATAGGTTGCCCGTGGATAGCTCCCATATGAAAACATGCCAGAATATTGTGAGAGCATTCGATGGTACTGAAAGAAGGGTCATGGGAAGGATCGATATACCTCTTCAGATTGGCCCAAATACATACGAAGTTGACTTCTTGGTGATGGACATCAAACCTTCCTACAATTGCCTGTTAGGAAGGCCTTGGATCCATTCGGCCCGGGCAGTGCCGTCATCACTACACCAAAAGTTAAAATTGGTAACTGAAGGTAGATTGGTCACAATAAGCGCAGAGGAGGATATCATAGCATCTGTTACCAGTAACACTCTGTAGATAGGGACAGACAATGAAGCGATAAAATGTTCTTTTCGATCGCTCGAATTTGTCAATGCGACCTTCATCGTCGTAGGCAACAAGATCCCCATACCCAAAATATCTAAATTCACGAGGATGGGCCTGTAAATGATAGTTGGGAAAGAAGCCTTACCAGGAAAAGGACTCGGGAAATACCTTCAAGGAAAGATTGAGGTACCAATGCTGAAAGAAAAATGAGACCGCTTTGGCTTGGGATTCAAGCCAGATGCGAAGCAAAAGAGGAAAGAGGTAGAGAAAAAGCATGAAAGAAGAAAGGCGTGCTTAAGCGGAGAAGAGGTCAAATGGGAGCCGATGACCTTTCTTCATCTATCTAAAACATTTGTTTCAGGAGGAACCATATACCCTGAACAAAAGATGACAAGAAGAGAAGTAGTGGAGGAAATGTTGGGAAGTTTGAGCATTAACACCGTATCCGAAGGAAAAACTGAAAAGGAAAGCAGGAATGGCATCCGCCCCTATGAGCCAGGCAGCATTCTAAACAACTGGACCGCGGAAGAGATTCCTATAGCTTTTAAAACTTATTCAGAGTAATATTCGGAACACACTTGTTGCTTTAAGTCTAAAAGCAATAAGAGTCCCTTTTGTGAAGCATGACTTTGTATAAGATATCGTTATGAAATGCATCTCGCTACCTTTTGAGCAAGTCTTCTTCTATTTCACTTCATTCATCATCATTATTCTTTTATTCTTTAGATATTCTTTTAAATATTTCCATTCTTCATTCATGCTTAGATTCATTTGTTCTATGGATCTTTATTCATCTCCATAACAGGTCCCCAAATATCAATGATTTGAGTAACGCTACCAATGACTCAGAATTTCCTTTTGAGCAAGATATGGGTACGGAAGATTCTCAGGATTTTGAAGATGACCAAGGTTGTGACCTATCTCCTGAACTGTTAAGGATGGTAGACCAAGAAGAGAAAAATATCATACCTCACGAAGATTCAGTGGAAATAGTGAACCTGGGAGACGGACAAGAAAAGAAAGAAGTGAAGATCGGAGCTGGTATCACCGTAGAGACAAAGCGAGACCTCATTGAGTTACTCCAATAATTCAAAGATGTTTTCGCATAGTTGTATCAAGATATGCCTGGGCTAAGCACTGATATTATGGTACACCGGTTGCCCACAAAAGAAGAGTACAAGCCAGTCCAACAGAAACTTCGAAGGATGAGGCCAGATGTTTTGCTGAAAATAAAAGAAGAGGTCAAGAAACAATTTGACGCATGTTTCTTACAAGTGGTTAAATACTCAGAATGGGTAGCCAATATCGTCCCCGTCCCTAAGAAAGATGGGAAAGTACGAATGTGTGTAGACTACAGAGATCTAAACAAGGCTAGCCCGAAAGATAATTTCCCGTTACCTCATATCGACACCTTAGTGGACAATACGGCGGGTTATTCGTTGTTCTCCTTCATGGATGGCTTCTCAGGATACAACCATATAAAGATGTATCCTGAAGACATGGATAAGACCACGTTCACAACCATGTGGGAAACCTTTTGCTATAAGGTGATGCCATTTGGGCTGAAGAATGCGGGAGCGACATATCAGAGAGCCATGGTAACCCTATTCTATGATATGATGCACAAAGAAATTGAAGTTTATGTCGATGATATGATCGCTAAATCTCGAACTGAAAAAGAGCATGTCCAAGTCTTGAAGAAATTATTCTTGAGATTGAAGAAATTCCAGCTAAAGCTTAACCCGGCAAAATGTACCTTCGGAGCCAGGTCAGGGAAACTACTAGGATTTATAGTCAGCGAAAAGATGATTGAGGTTGACCCAGACAAGGTCAAAGCTATACAAGAACTGCCTCCGCCGCGCACTCAAAAAGAAGTTCGAGGTTTCTTAGGAAGATTAAACTACATTGCCCGATTCATTTCACAACTGACTGAGAAATGTGACCCCATATTCCGTCTTCTTAAAAAACACAATCCAGGTGTATGGGATGAGGAATGCCAGAAAACCTTTGACAAAGTGAAACAATACCTGTCCAATACCCCAGTATTGACACCGCCTAATTCAGATAAGTCATTATGTGTGCTTGGTCAACACGATGAGTCAGGAAAGAAAGAGAAGGCAATATACTACCTTAGTAAAAAGTTCACTGAATGTGAAGTAAGGTACTCACCAATCGAGAAATTGTGTTGTGCCTTAATCTGGACAACTCGGAGATTGAGGCAGTATATGTTGTATCATACGACTTGGCTCATCTCAAAGCTAGACCCTCTGAAATATATGATGGAGTCGACTGCCTTGAATGGAAGGATGGCCAGATGGCAAATTTTACTTTCTGAATTTGACATAGTTTATGTAAACCAAAAGACGGTGAAAGGAAGTGCAATAGTGAATTTTCTAGCCAGTAGAGCTCTGGAGGATTACGAGCCTTTGGACTTTGATTTCCCTAATGAAGACCTAATGTACGTGGCAACCACCGAAGAAGGTACCCCAGAAGACCGTCCTTGGAAACTAAACTTCGACGGGGCATCGAATGCTGTGGGCAATGGAATTGAGGCAGTTCTGGTGTCCCCAAACGGAGATTATTATCCATTTACTTGCAAATTGGATTTTGATTGCACAAATAATATGGTAGAATACGAAGCTTGTATCATGGGTATCCGTGCCGCTATAGAACGCAAAATTAGGGTACTAGAGGTATATGGGGATTCTGCACTGGTGATTTATCAACTTAAAGGAGAATGGGAGACGAGAGATCCCAAGTTGGTCAAATACAAGAGATTGGTCCAAGGATTGATCAAGGAGTTCGACGATGTCACTTTTAATTATCTGCCAAGAGACGAAAATCAGATGGCTGATGCTCTGGCCACATTGGCTTTCATGGTCCGAATAAACAAAGAAGAGGATATGAAATCTATCCAAATGAGTATTACGAGACCCCGGATCATTGTTACAACGTCGAAAAAGAAGAGAAAAATGATCACCCGTGGTATCATGATATACTGCAATATGTAAAAAATCATGAATACCCGGATCAAGCGACAGAGAACGATAAGCGAACTTTGAGAAGACTAGCCTATAACTATGTCTTAGATGGAGAGATCCTGTATAAAAGAAGAAAAGATCAAGTACTATTGAGATGTGTGGACGCCGCCGAGGCTAAGAAAATCCTGGAGGAAGTCTATGAAGGTGTCTGTAGAACACATACCAGTGGTTTCACAATGGCTAGGCAAATCATGAGATTTGGGATTTACTGGTCTACCATGAAAACAGACTGCATTGATTACGCCAAGAAATGTCATAAGTGCCAAATTTATGGGGACAAGATTCACGTACCACCTTCACCTCTGCATGTTATGACCTCCCCATGGCCTTTCTCTATGTGGGGCATGGACGTCATTGGACCAATCTCGCCAAAAGCTTCTAATGGACATCGGTTCATCTTTGTGGTAATCGACTACTTCACTAAGTGGGTAGAGGCCGTTTCATATGCGAATGTGATAAAATCAGCGGTCAGCAAGTTCTTAAAAAAGGAAATCATATGTCGATATGGAATGCCTGAGAAGATCATATCCGATAATGCGTTAAACTTGAACAACAGCATGATCGCAGAGGTCTGCAGGCAATTCAAGATCAGACACCATAATTCGTCACCATATCGCCCAAAGATGAATGGTGCAGTGGAAGCAGCTAATAAGAACATCAAGAGGATAGTGGGGAAAATGACTAAGACTTACAAAGATTGGCACGAGAAGTTACCCTTTGCCCTTTTCGCCTATCGAACGTCGGTCAGAACCTCCACCGGGGCAACTCCTTTCTCATTGGTCTATGGAATAGAGGCAGTTTTACCCATCGAAGTTGAAATTTTGTCCCTTCGAGTCTTGTCCAAACTAAAATTAGACGAAGCAGAATGGATCCAGGTTCGATATGATCAGTTAAATTTGATCGAAGAGAAAAGGCTGAGAGGTATCCGTCATGGTCAGATGTACCAAAAGCGAATGATATGAGCGTACAACAAAAAGGTGCGCCCAAGAGAATTCCACGAGGGAGACTTAGTTTTGAAAAAGATCCTCCCCATACAAAAGGATTTCAGAGGGAAATGAATGCCAAATTGGGAAGGACCTTATGTGGTGAAAAAGGCTTTCTCTGGAGGAGCACTGATCTTAGCCGAGATGGATGGGAAAAATTTATCCAATCCTATAAATTCGGATTCAGTCAAGAAGTATTATGCTTGAAGAGAAAAAAAAGGCTAAAGTGAAAACCCACAAAGGGCGCTTTAAGACCTTAAAAAAAAAGGAGAGGCCAAAGCGAAAACCCGCAAAGGGCGCTTTGAGACCAAAGGGGTTTTGAGTCGAAAACCCGCCAAGGGCGGCTCAAATTCTGACAAGAGAAAGGGTATGTGACGATTTTGTTCTCTCAGAATTAGCAAAAAGGGATGAATGTTACACCTCAGGACATCTACAAAGCGCTGTGGACCTCCCAACATCTATTCAATGATCTTCAGAAAGATTGGATAGTGAAGCTCAGACTGCGATATCTGGGGCACCTACTTTTTCTTTTTACCCATTTTTGTATTTCGATAATGTTCGCTCTTGTTGATCAATTCAATTTTATTCTTCATAAATTCCAATGTTATCCATCATTTAAATATTTTAAGCTATTTGCAATTGAAATAACGGTCGATGGACCCGTAATGCTTCCATAAAAGAAGTTCTGCTTATTACTTTGGAAGTCTCTGAACGGCGCAGGAACCTGAAACAGGACTGTTGTCTAGAACCACCACGCCTGGGGGTGGGAAATAATCGAGAAATAGGAGTTTAAAATTATGATTGTCTCCCTAGATTCTCTGTCAAAGATATCAGACGAGATATTGCATCTGTGCCGTGACCTTGACGAGCGAATGAGCAATTACAGCCCTAAGTTTCTTTTTAAAAAAAAAAATCCATACCGCGCAGCAGAAAATGCGACATTGATTGTTACTTCCTCCATCAAATACCCAGGTAAGCCAGCTCCACAGATCTGTAATATTCGAGTTAATAACCCATGAGAGATTAAGATTTTGCCATAACTCTATTGATGTAGGACACTGTCTGAGAACATGGTTGCTGTCTTCTTCTGTATTTCGGCACCTGGGGCATACACTGTCATGGACTACTCTCTTGATTTTTAAATTGCTAAGAGTTGGGATGAAGTTCCATGTAAATCGCCATATTGTAATGCAAATTTTTTATGGGAGTTGTAGATTCCATAGTTTCCTGTAGAAGTTTTTAATTTCAGTCTGTAATAATAGTTCATTAGGATCCGTAGTGACCTCCTGTAATAGTTTATAGGCGCTCCTTACTGTAAATTCACCT
The DNA here is from genome assembly GCA_025698515.1 of Gossypium sturtianum. NCBI lineage: Eukaryota > Viridiplantae > Streptophyta > Magnoliopsida > Malvales > Malvaceae > Gossypium > Gossypium sturtianum. Next base: position 17,060,218 of record CM046947.1, on the reverse strand, counting down.
GAGTGCTCTCCTCGCCATACTTGAAAGTCTTCGTGTTCAGCTTCTGCCAGGGGAATTTGGAGGATCTTCTGCGCTATGTGTTCTGGGAAAGTAGTCTCAATTAAATCTCTTTTCCACGTTCTCGTTGTTGTATCAATTAACCCCAAAACTGACTCTATTTCTGTATTATTGACCCTGTTTTCGATTCCATTAATATCAACACCTGGGATCCAACAGTCATTCCAGACAGAGACTCGGTCTCCTTTTCCAATGCGCCAGCACAAACCATCCTTCAATAGTTTTTTTTGCTGCCTGTATACTTCTCGTAAGAGAAGGTAAGTTGCCCAATTGTGCTCAGAAAAATCGGAGTTTGGAAAATATTTTGCTTTAAAAACCTGTGCTAATAACGAATCGGAATGGTTAATAAGGCGCCAACCCTGTTTGGCTAATAAAGCAATATTAAACTGATCAAGACTGCAAAAACCCAAGCCACCTTTTTCCTTCGAAATGCATAACTCCCTCCAAGTGCACCAATGAATTCCTCTCTGACCATGACCTTTCTGCCACCAGAATCTTGCGATAATGCTTTCAAGCTCAGAACACAACGTTTTAGGGAGTAGAAAATATGCCATTGTGTACGTTGGGATAGCCTGGAGAATAGCCTTAATGAAAACTTCTTTCCCCCATTGCGAAAGGTGTCTTATACTCCAGTTATCAATTCTTTGTCTAAAGCGATCTTTCAAATTTTGGAACGCCTCTTTTTTCCTTCTGCCCACCATATTTGGTAATCCGAGATAACGCTCTAGGTCATTTGAGCTCCGCACGCCCAATATGCGAGTAACCGGATCTTTTTCTTCTGCTTTTGTATTCGAACTGAAAAACACTGTAGACTTATCAAAATTGACCTAAAGATCTGTTATTTATTTCTCTTGTTCGTAAAAAAAGGGGAAGCAGAAAATACAATCCATTTGTTTCGGTTTTTATCACCGAGTTATAGATGCCTTTTCGTCTGTTTCTATTTATTTTCTTGTTGATTCTTTGTTTTTTTCTTCTTTGTCCTTTTGTTTGCAGGTGACATCAGAGGCGTGGTGGAGTGGTGGCAAGCGCGGAGGCTGGCATGGCAGTGGTCAGAAAGGGGGTCAAACACCCTAGGTGCGGCGCACCTAGGGTTTCCTCTTGCTGTTTTGTTTTTTTTTCTGTTTAATTGGTATTGGGCTAGGGTTTGGGTTAATTTGGGCTGAATTGGGCTTAGGTTTAGCGGGCCAAAATTTGGGTTAATGGTTGGGTTTTAGTTTCTGTTGTAATTGGACATTTATTTTGGGCTTTTTGGGTTTTAATTTCTGTTTCTGATCTGGGCCAAAATTGGCCACTACATGTACCACTGAGCCTGTAAAGCTCAGCCTTCAAATTGTCTTAATGTTCATATTTGTGGACTTTTGTTCGTGTATGAGGAACATTATCGACAAGAGACTCCTAGCATCATGTATTCAGAGTACAATACCTTATCTATTAGTGGGCATTGTATTCCTGAGGCTTTACTTGTATTTTTTTTGTAGGTCTGTAACTCATTTATCATTTTTGTTATTTTGACTATTTTGATAGACGATGATATTGAAGCTCCACATATTTTGTGTAACTACTTTTATTACTATTTTCAGTATAACTATGTATGGTATTTTCTCTTATATAAAATGTATTTAAATGTTTTAAATTATTTGAAAATTTTACTGGGTTGCTCCGGTGACTTGATGTAGCGCCTTAGTATTCGAGTACTTTGTATTCGGGATTAGGGTGTTACATAATTACAATAGCAATTAAAAATATAGTTTAAAGTAAAATTAGAATGAATAAGAATGTAGAATTATAAAGTGAAACTTTCATGACAATAGAATGATAGGAAAAGTGAATAAAATTGAGTTTAAAATAAACTTAGTATAATATGTACAATAAACTAAATAAATGTATGATGAAAGAGTAAATATTTGGTAGATAATTATGGCACTAATTAAATGATAATCAATCTAAAATAATATCTATCATTAATAATTTATGGCACTAATTAAATGATAATCAATCTAAAATAATAACTATCATTAATAATTAATATACTCAAGTGTGTAGTTCAAACCAATAAAAATTTTATGAAAAAAAAGAAAAAGCCGATCAATGTTGATTAATCCACCAAAAAAAAAAAAAAATCCTACACCCTAGAATTCAAACCAATAAAAAGTCTCACATATATTGAATTGATAAATTTTTATCCAAGATTTGTGCAAAACTGCGTAAATAAAGTAAGGGGTTGAAAGTATAACAAAATTAAATAAATAAAATCAAAATAAATGCGAAATAGAATATAAAATTTTGAACTAAAAGTAGATTGAACCAAAAGGATAAAAACTCTAGGCTCAAGCGCGACTTCACTTTTAGGTTCTAAACTGATCATGAATTATAGATGCCTCATCATTTGATGATAAATCAGTTAAATTGATCGAGGAATAATCTCAATTCTTTTGTGGTGGTAAATTAATTATGGCTGGGAGGCAACCTGACAATTAATTCTTGTCAAGCGAATAACATTATCAACTCTCATAATTTAATTTTTCGATAGCGTTGCGAATGCGAAGAGCCCAACTCTAATTAATGATCTCAAATATGCAAATCATTTAAATTAGATAGCTAGTTCCGATGACATCACTCAATTGTGGACCCAATTGATTTTTTTGGTAAAATAAAATGACAATCACGGATTGAATTATTTTTACTGATTGTGTATTATTCAAAGCATTAGACAAGAGGCCCTTATCGAAACAACACCAAAAAAAAAACAAAATTAAGAAATAATCCTATTTTTTTATGTAATTCAAAGAAAAAGTAAATATCAAGGCGAAAAGAAATAAATTATAATTTCGGATCTCACAATTCAAACACTGAACTTGAGGCTACAATGGAATTAAACTATTCATAATGAAAGGAATAACAATGAAAAATAAAAGATAAAATATCCTACTTATCTGATTCAATAAAGATAAGTCTAATCTTAATTAAGCTTCTAATAAAATATTTTTAGAAATTCTTAATATGTTAAATTCAATTTCAACTCAACTATATAGTTTGAGTAAAAACTCTAATAATTTAAAAATATAAAAAAATTATTTATTTTTAATGTCAACTTAGTGATATAATGAACAATAGAGGGTATATTTGTAACACCCCTTACCCAAGTGAACTTCAACAATAAATGTTACATTTAATACTAAACATACATTTAAGATCTTATCACACTTTTAGGAATATAATTAGACTATTAATAAAGATTAATTACATATAAAATTTGTTTCAGGTCTTATTTAATTCGAATAAAAATTTTCAGCTACAAGTCTATATACCTCGAGACATTGCCAAGGCACTGTAGAAGTTTAGCTTTGATGTTGTTCTGTCTCGAGACAAGTGAGTGTAAGTCTCGAGACAAAGAAACTTATGTCTCAAGACATGGCTCGATTACTGAAGATGTTTAGCTTTGAAGTTTATATGTCTCGAGACACATTTCACATGTCCCGAGACTTGGAATAGGGAACTTAAAAACTCTATTTTTAAACACATCCAAACCATACCAAAATCATTCATAATCATTTCAAACACAAACCATAACTCATACCAAATAATACCTTATATTTACTCACCAAAACACATCAAACACAAGTTTCAGAATCAATTAGTTTCTTATTTACTTACATGAACATTCACCTAGGTACATGTAATATACTTAAAACAAAATAGTGGAGATAGCATACTCTTCTCCAAGTTCTTGGGATGTGATGAGATGTGAAGAGACTAATCCTCGATAAATCCTCACTTCAGGTTTTTACTTACACATTAAAAATAACGCGATAAACTTGTGAAAGCTTAATAAGTACAATAAGAATTAAAACTACCTTGTGAAAGCTAGGCCGATGGTTGATTTTAAGAAATTTCCAAGCCCAAGTTAGCCCGCCCAGAAAAAACTCATTTCACTCTTTAAAAATAATAAAATAGATAATTTTACATTAATATTTATATATTTTTATAATTAAATTTAAATAAAAATATTTTAATGTTTATTTAATTCAAATTTGGGCCTATCCGAGAATAAAAAATCTTTGTCCCAAATATTTCATTTGTAGAATCATAAAACACTTAAAAATATTAGCAATAAATGATTTTTTTTAAATAATAAATGTTAACTCTGTTGAAATTTGAACTTTTTTTGTATTCTTTTTAATGGTACAAAAACTATATCGGTTCACTTAATAATAGAGAAGCTAATTTGATTCAATCCCTATAATATAGGACATTCACCATTATTTGCCAAACTTATATTTTCTATCTATCTATCTACTATACATTAACTCGAAAATTGCAAATAGTAAACGACATATTTGCCCTTGATATTTTTTATAATTAAGTATTTAAACCGTAATTATGCTATTAATAATTTTTAAATATTCAAAACTTAATTAATTCTATTTTTAATAAATTAAAATATCAATTAATTTTATTGGTTGTATTATTTTATTAAAAATCTTATTAATGTGAAATTTTTTATTTAATATTTTATTCTTCTATTTAATATTTTTAATTATACTTTCCCTTTTCAACGTACATTATTTAATTCAATTTTTTTACTTCAAAATTTTTGGACTTAATAATTTTAAAATTTATATCAAAATAATTTTTAAAATTAAATATTCAAATAGTAAATAATTTTATTTTTATTAAATTAAAATATTAATTAATTTTGTTGGTGTTATTATTTCATTAAATTTTTTATTAATGTGAAATTCTTCTAATTAATATTTTTAATTGTACTTTTTTTTGTCTAAATATTGAATAATATCATATATGCAATTTCTTCTCGAGTTTCAAGTGGATGGGATTAAAGAAATGTTTCTTAAGAGGGGATTGGATTGGAAATCGAGGTGATTTGAAGACGTGGAATCATCAACACATTTGGACTATATGAAACATTGATGATATGTGAGAAGAGATAGTATTAGTGAAATAATCGCTCATAGAAAATTATGATTACGATAAAATAACTATGCAGCTTTAACTAATCAATTAAGTCATATTAAAGAGGTTTTGATAATCAATTGTGATTGCATTAAGTTCCCTATTTTCGAATACAAAGAAGTATTGGCATTGGTTAAGTATTTTTGTCTAGAAAATTATTCTAACAATCCATATCTCCAATACCATCCGATGTTAAATCAAGTGTCTTTGTTGATAAGAAAAAAACTAGGAAAAAAAGGAACATGTTTGTATAAGTTGTGGAAATAAAAAAAAAAAAGAAGATGTGCGCATTTAATGAATTGGTTTTGAAATTTTTATGTTGAACATAACAATGAAAAAAAGAAGCATAGTATCAAGCATAATCATGTATGTATTGATAAAAGGTAGATGTTGAGTATCGATGTGGAAGAAGTTATCAAGAAATTACAATAGAAAGTGAAATGACAAGCGGATATAAAGGAAGCTTAGTACACCAACATTGGACAAAAGTAGTTCATAGGCTTCTTCAATTAATATGGGCACAAAATCCTTGAGCAGATGTTATTATTGTGGTTATGACCAATTTTTTTGAGAACGAAAATAGATATAATAATCTTAGAACTAATGGAACGGATAATGATGGTCAAACTCAAAAAAGAGATAAAGGTCCATAAGTAAAAATAAAGGCAGCAAAAAAACTTTTGAAGAGATTGAAGATGCATTTTAGTTGAGACTGATTGTTAGAAACTTGAAGGGAAAAAAAGAAAAGAAAAGAGCAAACGTATGAGAGAGGTGCAATAACTGATTGACAAAAGTTTGAAATACGTAGATGAGTCTTTTACTAATTTTGATATTCAAATTATAGGATAATTTTGTGCAAAAACGTAGAGGAGACATAGAGGATACGAAAACTCATTTGATTATTAGCAAATTGTGATGATCAGTTAATCATTAATAAATTTAATCTTAAAACTAGGGTTTAGTGTTTAAGGTATATACATAATTTTTTTCCAAAGCTAATCCTTTGACGTTGGATTGCAAAATCATGATATTCTCTCATTAAACATTGAGGATGTAAATAGTAAAATTAAGTTGAGAAATATGAAACGATCAACATTGAAGATGAAGGAAGCTTAGAACACCGATATTGGACCATAATAATTCATGAATTTCTTCAATTAATGTGGACACATATTCCTTGAGCTCATGTAATTAATGTAGTTATGACCAATTTTTTAGAGAATGAAAATAGATATAATAACCTTGGAATTAAGGGGAACAGATAGTAATGGAAAACTCAAAAAAGAATTGAAGAGGATAAAGGTCCATAAGTAAAAAATAAAGAAAGCAAAACCTCTTGAAAAGATCGAAGATACACTTTAGTCAAGAGTGATTGTTCAATTTTTTCAATGATAGATGGTAGAGCTTTGGGATTTGAATAGTATTAAGCATGACTGCCTGTTATTAAAAGAACATGGGTGTAAGAAATTTTTAAAATTTTGATGGCCTATGTTTTATGCATTGTGTGAAATTGGTAAGCAAAAAACTATTAGATGATATATTAGAGCTTAAAGCCCTAATCAAGAATAACGGTGATGATTAATGTGTATGCATTATGTGAGATTGATATTAAAGACTTTAATTGTTGCTTGATCAAAAAGGGAAAAAAGAAGGATGTAGTGAATATTATGCAACTTGAATGAATTTATTTATGTGTAGAAGTTCGTGAAGTTATTAATAAATGGGATATTTACACTAATTTTTACATTCAACCATGAAATTGTAGGTTTTGTTTAACGAAATGGAACTACTAAGAATGGAGTTGATGATATATGCTGCTTTATTGTATTTTATGAGGTGAAAATTATGGTGAGACCAGAGTGGAAAATTAAACAAGTTCATGGTTGAGTAGTAGAAATATCGGGGAAGAAATTTCTTGTTGAGATTCAAATAGGTTTAGATGGGTAATTGTTTATTGTGTTGATGTTTCGTTTGACTACTGATGCTTCAACAAACTATTGACCAATGCTTTTCTTACATGTGAATTAGGGTCTTTCGTTGATCAAGGAGATGAAGGGTGGATGTTTCTTTAATATGTTTTGATGAAATTTTTTTATGTTGGGTCAGTGGAAATGGTGAGTTTCAACCGATAAATTGCCGAGTTGGGTTATAGAGTGATCATTAAGGAGACTATGGAGACCTTTGAGTGTTGGGTTACCTTCCTTCTTTTACTTGATTTCTTGCTTTCAAAGTTTAAGGTCCTATTCTTTTTCTCGATTATTAGTGTGTGGGGTGTTGCTTTGAGTTGTTACAAATGGACGGATGTTCTCATATTGGGTTCTGGGGGCACCTTCCGACGCATTTGTGTACGAGGGTTGTTTCATGGATTTGTCTTTGTATCTCCTTTTTACCCTTTTTGTTAAGATTTTCTTTTATGCATAGATTAATTCATGTTTATTGGGTTAATTGTGTTGAGAGTCCTTTTGCGCATGAAATTCAACTCTTCAAAACATGTTGATCCATTGGGAGGGGTACCGGTGGAAGAATTTTTATTCGTATGTATCATTATTATATGTCAGAATTTTTATTATTATATTCGTATGTATCATTATTATATGTCAGAATTTTTATTTAAAATTATGATAAATTAATTATTTGAATATATATTATAATTTAATCCTCGAAATCATGATATTTTTATTTTGATATAATAATAAAATTAACCTTAATATTTACCTCTTTTGTCACTTTAGCCCAGTTTTTTTTAATCACTTTAACACTTAACCTTTAAATTTAGTCAAATTCATTTTTTAGATGAAAAAGTTAAAAATTTAATGGCACTAGCATGACAATTTGCATGCCAATCCATATATTCTTCATAAAAATTTTAAAATTAATAAAAAATATTAAAAAGTTCAATAAATTTAAAAAATGTTCATAGATATTTTTTTAAATTATCCACTTTAGAAATGATGTGCATGTAGACCGCGATACAAGCTGCCATATTAGGGTCGTTAAAATTTTAACTATTCAATTAGTTATTTTTTATCTAAAAGAAATTATCTAACTAAATTTTGAAAATGGATGACCAAAATGATCCAAAAATAAGGCCAAAGTAATAAAATTAAAGGTTAAGAGCTAAATTTGTCATAATTTTTTTTAAAAAAAAAATCAAATTATTTTAATATAGAGTGATTCGAAATTTTTATAAATTATTTTATGCTATTCTTTTACCAAACAATTATTTTATGTTATTAAATATTTTTAATATTTATTATGTTTATTATTTAAAATGAACACTGATATTCTTCACGTGGGTTAAAACTAGTGATACAAAATGTCAAAACATGATAAATTTGCATTCACAACTATGCCTTCATTTTGCTGAAAATACCTGGTGTCTGACATATATTCGGACATGGTATTGTGATATCACCCTTTGCAAATACATGGAAAAACTTATAAAAGATAAACCATACCTACGTTGAATACATACTCAAAGCCAAGTTTGAGTAAACATAGATTATGGAAACTATTAGTACAAGCAAAGTTTTCATGAGATCTGCAGCAAAACCATTAAACTAGATTGCTAATGCATGATGATTTCCTAATGCCACTAAAAATCTAATACTCCATCAACTTGGACCCCCCTAAAATTACACTTACGAAAGCTATGGATTTTGCTGTAGACTCCACCACCGTCTCTAATTCTCATGAAGCTTCACGTAGTTGGACTGAATTGCCATCATAAATACTAGAATTGTTGCAGAAGTTCCACTACAGGTATGGTTTGATTATCAACTCGCATCAAGTTACCAAAATTTAAATGAGAGAGTGAGAAGATTGTTGGACGTTATTCTCATGAAGACGTCTAATCAACTCAGAACCTTGCGGATTTCGTTAGCTATTTGTTTCCTACTTGATGGCTCCATCTGCGTTGGATTAAAACAATCATTTTCAGTTCTGATATAGACAAGAATGCTATAAAAGCAAGAAGGGATATTTTAGAAGGGAAGCAAGATGGTTTACCTTACTTAGAAGGGCAGCAAGGCCTCGGGGTAGAGCTTGCATATCCGAAGCTGAACTGCCAATATTCGAAAGCTGAAGCAATACCTTTTGGACGCGAAGCTCTTGTAGCTTCTCGTTGTAGTTTCTCGTATCATCCTTCCATGAAAAGAAAGCTTCATCATTAACCCAAGCATCCTCTCTTCCCTTTGCAACATTGGAATCAGAAAACCATCTCTTGATCAAGTCCATTGCAGATTTATATGACAGTTGGTCACCGGCTGCATCGTTTACAGTTTTGACTAGAGAATTCTCAGAAATTCTCCGGCGCAGTCTTCTGTAGAAGAATGAGCGTGAACGGTCCCAGTCAACAACTTCTTTTATTACCCCTTTTGCAGCCATCCTCAAAGAAGTATCGTGAAGTTCAGCAAATTTAGTGGCTATTTGCGTGTACACTGGTAACAGTTGCTTCTCACGTGATTGTATTTGCTGCTGCAGAGACTCTGCCTTGGCATGGCCTCCATTGCTCTTGGCTTCGTGAAGTTTTTCGTTCAAACTTATAAGCTGTTGGTCGAGCCTTCCCATGCTCTCTATTAGTTCCTTTTTCCTAAACTTGATTTCGATTATTCCTTCCGGCTCAAGGACATTACCTTTAGCAGTGCGCTCGGCATACATTTCTATCTGGTCTGAATTGATCCGACTATCCACAACAACCCATGCCCCACCACGGAGCTCACCCATCATTGGAATGTAAACAAAGACGGGTTGTCCATATGTTCTGAGATTCTCAACAATGGTTGACCCAGCCTGAAGGATGCCCTCGAAAAGATCCCTTTGCCCACCCGAAAAGCCTCTCCAATTGGCAAGGATGAAAAGTGGAAGCTCTTCCCTATTGAAATCCATTATTGCTTGAGCTGTTTTTGTAGCAGAATCCGGAAACCATACCTGTCCAGCTTGAGGGACAACCCTCTCATGTGAATCAAGTTGTCCCGGATCAGCAGGGATAACCTGCATCACTGTCTGCGTCTCGACAGCTACTATTCCTACAGGGATTCCTCCAAGCTTTGCCCTTCCTGTCACAACTGTTCTGGCCCATCCTTCCAGTGTCTCGACAAAGCTATCCCTGTCAAAAATACCCCCCTTCCAGTTCCCATTACTATCTAAAGTACCACAAATAGCAGCACGAGGATCACATGAAGTTTCTGGGAAGTACTCCACAGATCGTTCTGGAGGATCAAAAGGATTTAAAACGGGTATTGGCCCACCTAGATGAGGAGGAATGCAACTTAGCCAGTTCAAAATCGCTGATACCCCTTCAAGGTCATCCGAGACAGTGAGATGTACAACCCCATTTGTTGCCATGATTTTAGGTCCACCAAGTTGCATGTGGGAGCTATAAACCTCACGACCAAGAAGTTTATTCAATGCAGAGAAACCAGTCAAAATAATCGGCTGGTCAAGTCTCTGTATGCATCGCATGCCAAGACGAGCAAGATAAGCACCTATACCCACAGTTCTACCAGTCACATATGTTAAGGTAAAGGTTTCCTTGTATGCCCTTGAGTATGCACTTGCAATGGCCCCACTACCCGATAAGTTCTCGACCCCCAAACCATCCTCCTTACCCACAATAGCATCGATCACCCACCTGGTCTTTCCACTGGCTAGCCTCATCTCATGTGCAATGACAGATGATCCAATCCTTGCATAATCCTCAGGGGTCAAGTAAACATATTGAAAACCGTTCTCAGGGCTGGATTCATCGGACCAACCAACTTTAAAGCAGGCTTTGACTTCCTCAGCTACCCCAATGCGGGCACCAGAGTTAGCAGCCAAATAAATTAAAGGCAGTTTCTTATTGCATGCAAGATCGGTCACGGCAAGAAAGAATGCATCCTCTCTTGGGCCAAAAGAACCAGCTTTGAAGGTAACATCATTTGCTACTATCAAAATTGTTCTTCCAGAAGGAAACTCGGGAGTAGACATTTCCATGCTCCAGGCTATCATGCCAACATCATTGAGGCCGGGCTGGCGTTCGATTGGAATAAGAGGAGTGCCCCAGTAACCTTTTTGGTCAGCAAATACAAGTTCCGTGACCTTACAAAGAAGTTTATCTTTGGGTTTTTTAAAACCTGGGAATCGCAATGCAAATGACTGTTCCAAGGCCATCTGGAATGCCTGCAAGTAGCTTCATTCTCAGTGATAAAGTTTATCTGCTACAGGTTATTGCGCATAAAAAAGGAAAAGAACAAGCAAAGTAGCCAATATGGACTGCATGCTATAGCACTGTGCTTACCAATGGAAAGTCATAGCAGTAAGTGGTACCATTTTTCCTTGCTAATAGACGTTTCCGGTCAAGAACACCCAAAGGCTTATAGTGGGCATTAACTGGTACACCATGCAAAGGACCCCTTACAGAAAGGGAATGGTATACCGCTTGGTGTTTGCTGGTATTCTCTAGTTCTCGGTATATCTGAAAGTATAACACGGCCATATTAATTTGTTTTACATATATTCATCTAAACTCCATTTTCAATGAGCTTAAGGTTTAGACTAGCTCTAGTCGGATAATAGATATAGTTCTCAATTCTCACACCATTAATCTAGAGTGTGGTGGACAATTTTCGAAGCACCACAATTTACAGGATAGAAACTTACATGCACAGTACAGGTCTGACCTGTCACATTTGTCACTACAACTCTCCAAGCACCATTTGCTCGTCCAAAAGATGCTATCCAGAGCTTCACCTCCCACTGACAAACACCTAATTTATGCATTCTTACACCGGCAAACGCATGAATTTCCCGAGCCAGTTCTTCTAAGATCGTCTCTACTGCCTCTTCTTCTTGTCCAGCATCTATGTCAACTCTCCTGGTGCAATAGAAGAAGTTTACCGATCATGCAGAAGTGGAGGAGGAGAAAGGGAACAAAAATAAGAATATAGACTTAATTACTTGGTATAAGGCATGAGATCATTTATCTCTTGCTCTTGTAAGATACAAAGGTACATCTGAGCATGGTCGGGCTTTAGAGTAGCATTGTGCACGTTAAGTTCCAACTCCTCCATAGCAGCCATTATGGACCGAAAAATGCTCTTTGAAGTAAAAGACATAGCCAATTGATTATGCCTCATGTCAACATCATGTCCCGAATATGCTGTAAGCCTATCATTGGATGTAGGCTGCCTGACAAGTGTTCTGAGGAACATCCTCTGGATCGGGTGTGGCTTGTCTAGAACAGTATATAAGTGCCATTGACGGTCACGTGATGGGGTATACCTTATGCCCTCGTAGCCTTTAAGCTTATCCTGGATTAAGAATTAACAATCATCAGATCAAAGGTGCATAGAAATATTTTTTTTCTTAGAAGGAAAACAAGTACCAGTTAAAATAACAGACCAATTCGAGGTATATGGATAGAGGAGGTTCTAGATGTCGCAAAAGAGGTTCTTCCTCGTAATATAGATTTTTAGCTGACCAATGAAACGAGTGCCTCATTGGTGTTCGCCCTTCATCCCTCTGTATGATACAGCTAATTACCCCCACACCAGCCGAGCGTAGACTTGACCCTACCTCTTTATCTTGAAGTATTTTCGCTAATTTCTTGATTCTCTCTTGAGCTTGATCCTCATCACCACTGAAAAAAAGTAAAAGTAGAATTTTGATCAAGAAAATCTATGATTTTGTCCAACATTCAAGAAGTTATTTTTAAAAATAAAAAATCAACCACTCCAACTATTATTGGATATACGCTTGCCTTTGGATTTTAATAGGTTGTATAATTTTATATAACTATGGATTTCAATACAAGCAAATTTCGGAGGACCACTCCATATACCTATCTTGAAGTAAACTCATCTGATTGTTTATGCCGACAAGTGCAATATGGATCATATTACCAAAGGTTGTTGGCTCAAGAGATCCATGTGGAGTTGCTTTCTCAAGGTTATGAGTTGTTTCCCTTAATGCGACACTGATAATTGCAGGCAAAAATTGGAGAGATTTAATTATAACCATGGCTCCCCATTTCCTCTCACTATGTTTCTCAGCAGACATTTGTTCTTCTGACCCATTCTTTCTCTCGATATGCTCTTCCAAGAACTCCCATGAAGCAATAAGACAAGATCTATGCCACTGCATACGGACACTCTCCTTTACAAGATACGGCTGGTGACAAATACAAACAGTTAAACGATGATGTGATGGTCTCGAAATAACATAAGCTGAGGCTGTGAAAGTTAAGCCTTAATACCTGGTAAAGCCTCCGAACATATGTCTCTACAACCCGCCTCTGAAGTGTGTGATCACTATGATCAAACAAACCTATGAGAGCATCTTCAACAGCTAAAGGAGCACTAACGAGATCCTCCATTCTTTCATTAATGGCACTTTTCCTCTTGGGCGTGTCCATACTTTCACCATCCTCAGTAAACATTTCTAATTCAGAAAGGCTTCTAGCAATGGTGGAGCGAAGTTCACTCAATTTGGTTTGTTCCAGTAATTGACTAGCCTTGAGTGCCAACTATATGCACAAATTCAAAAATAAGCCTTAAAGAGAAAACATCAAATATTGTCCTCCAAGGAATTGAGTTTGGAAAGCCGAAATGATGAATACAAAGAACACAATAGTAAATCATATTATTGTAAGCTATTAAATTAGTAACTTAGTAAAATATCTAACCTCAGAATAACTAGTATGATTTAGTGCAGAGAATCGGATTAGTTGATCTCTATATGCAGCAGGGTTCGGATAAACCAGTTGTTCCAAGAGTCTGAGTATCAGTTTATTTTTATTCTTGACACCCTGCAAGCAAAGCACAAACCGTACAGTATGAGTATGGAATATTTTAGGCTAAAATATTAAAAGATCCCCTGAACTATTCCACTTCTGTTAACTAAGCCCCTAATTTTTATGGTATCCAAATAAACCTGCAACCTTTAATCTGTACCAAATAAGCCCTTATTTCAACTGACGGTTGATAAGGGCTTTTTAGGTATAAGTTAAAAGGCTAAGGGCCTATTTTGGTACAATTAAAGATTAAGGACTTATTTGGGTGCAAAATTAATGGTTAAGGGCTTATTTGGGTTTAATAAAATTATACTTAAGTAAATTGGTAAAGTTCATGGGGGTTTTGCTATTTTAGCCTATATTTTATGATAGGAAAAAAGGCATGAAAGCCAACTATAAAAGGGGCAGTACCTGATGAGAAAGCACAATGTCCACAACCTTTAGTAGATCTTTCTTATACTGAACCCGAAGACGTTCGATCACATCAGCCTGTGATATCGCATTGAAATGACTTGTATAAACATGAAAACAGAATGACAAACATTTGAAAACTTGAAGGCTGTAACAAGATAGGGAAGTGCAAATATGATGTTCAAAATTTATGCATTGATGTCTCAACACTTCAAAATAAAGGCAATTCAGATTTGTATTGTCAAAAGAAATAACCATGACAAAGATATATGCACTACAGTAATACCATTATGAAGAATATGTATTTCTTTTCGACAAAGTTACCTGGATGTTGTCACTGAATAACTCTTCAACAGATAGATACTCTTCAAAAAGGGAACGCACAATAACACGAGCATGACTCTCTCTTCCGCCTTCATATGACTTCACAAGGCTCATCAATGGTTCAATATGCCTTTCTAGGGATCCTCTTTCTTTCTCAGAACAAGAGGATAGATGGGACTGCAACCAAAGTAGACGCCCTAAGTGTTTAACTTTCCCAATACAGAAAGTGAACTTCAAGATAAGGATTGTGGGATAAGGAAACTCACATTGAGGACTCCCTTCAATAGCTTTGCAGGAAAGTCGATATTCTGGGAGCTTGGAATCACTTCAAACCCTTTATACTTCGATTCCAGCTGATACAATGGTAATAATAAAAATAAAATCGGATCAAAAGATACACGTCTAAAGACACTTCCCGAAGCACCAAAGCGGAGATAAATTCTAGATAATGAATATTTACCTCATTTTTAAGATCTTTGGGAAGCCTGGTTGCCAAGACAGACATGCATTCTTGCCATTGAAGGAAAGGCAGCTCGGGACTGTCAAGGCAATTTAGCAGGCTTTGAACTACCTGTAACATGTGTCAGCCAAATTGATATCATGAATCAAATTTCAAGAATATCTAAGAATGGCTTGGACCTAGGATCCGAGCTTTTTCCATTTACCCTTCATTGAATGTTTTAACTCAGTCTTCGCTCTCTATCTAAAGGCATCACTAAGACCTTTGAACAGTTCATATTCTTTGTTATTCCTTTTTATATTTAATTGACTATTATTTTCAGTAAGCATTATTTAAAGTTTGGCTGATATTGTAGCATTCTGAACTCGTTAGTTCCATTTATTAGCCATATATTTTATATCACTTGTAAAAACTTTAAGGAATTAAAAATCGAAATCCTGTAACCCGTGGTTTGAGAGCTAGTTAGTTAAAGGCACTTAAGTTTAAAAGGCAAAAACTACTGTGGAAGAGAATTTTGTGATTCCTGGCCTATTTCATCCCCCTGAGATTACTGTGGGATAGAGAAATACTCACTTCATTGATATTATGCTCATAACCAGCGAGAATCATGCGGGCTGCATTTAAACTTGCAGCACATCTCTGATGAACTTTGTCAGAAATTGCAGTGGGCGGCCCCAGTACCGGAAAGTTCCCCTGGAATGGTTCAGCTTTCCTAACAGCTGAAGGGTCATCCAGATCCAACCTAGCAATAAGCTCACCAGCCTGCAAGAACAAGGGCTTCCTAAGTTTTCCCAACAAACTCAACTTTTATATTTCTCATATAGAACATATTACCTGCATTGTTTGACCTTCAGATGATTTTATTTGAATAACTCCTGAAGCAGGTGAAAGAAGAGGCATGCACATTTTCATAACCTCAACCTCAGCATAAGGTGTATCGGCATCAATATGACTACCATCAGAAACCAAAAATCTAAGCAGTTTGCATGGTGTTTCAGCCACTAATTTTGAAGGATCGTGATCTTTCTGGATAAAGGGGGAAAAACAAGAAGAAGAAAAACATAAATAATAACCTCACAACTTATTTTCTTGGACCAAAGGAAAACGTGGGGTTGTTTTTTCCTTCAAGTTGGGTCAAGGGGAGGATTCAAAGTGTATGAAAGAAAGGGATATGTTGCACCTGTAGCAGGCAAGTCCTTCCATCAATTAGAAGGCGAGTACCAGCTGCTTCTTCCTCTGCATAAATGACATGACTTTTTCCATCCAACTATAATAAATTGAAAAGTAAGCATCAGAAGGACGGTTGTAATACAAAGACCAGCAGTAAGAGGTTCTAATAACTGCGAAAGAAATAAAGAACATAAGCAAAAGTAAAACATGTAGTAAAATGCTAGAGAGAAAATGCTTGCCTGCATCAATAAACCACCATCGCGTAATGTATGTATCTCTGCCTCAATCTCCGACTCATTCATTCTCAACCTATAACTTCCTGTTCCCCCTCTAACCATGTCAATCTAAAAACATTTTTTTTCAAAATGTTAATATGCATGATTCATCAACATGATACCCAAAATCTCTAGAATTACTTGAGAATTAGAAAAGGAATCCTTAAAATAGTGATACAATGACATAATTGAAAACTCATACCGTATATTTGCTTCCTTCAATGTTCAAAGACACTTGAGAATGCATAAGTGATATGTGCTGAAATCAAGACCAACAGACATCAGTATGTTAACAAAGACCTACATAAAAGAAGCAACTCAGGCTTAGCACTGTACCTTGGGAGGAATTTGACCCTTTTCAAGATAACCAATATAATCTGAAACCATAGCTGCACTGCTGGCCGATGCTTTCTGAGATAAATAAACAGTGTAAAATACTTACTCTATAATAAGAACATTGAATGCTGATATATGAGCACTTACATAGAGAGCTCCGGCAACAACTGAAAGATACCACGGAGGCCTTTCTGCTCTAACTCGCATAGCAATTCTACTGTCCAACCAACCAGTGTGGATTTTATTTTCTCGGTAATCTGAAGCCTGTATAGCATTTTAGCTGTTAGTGGTTGGTAGTCCTAAATTCGTACATTTTTATAACGAAAAACGATGGTTCATTTGATAAACATACATGTAAAAGGTCAATTGTGTAATCAACATTTGTACGAATTTCTCCACGGATTTGAATTTCTTTCAACCCAAGAACCATATTTGCTATAGCAAGAGCTCTGGATTCCCCAAAAGCAAAGACATGTCCTAATGTAAGATTTCACTCTTATCAGAAATAATGATATCTTTGTAAGGAATAACTATATACAAAGCGGCTATCTTGTCCAAAAACATTCATAGAAAAATCAAAATTTATCAGTGTAATTCTTACCAAATTGAGAATCTGAAAATTCATGAATGCCTCCTCCAGACTGTAAAGTATTATTGCACAATCATTGTATTAAGTTTTAGATTCTGTAAACCAATATTTTTTTTCCAAAAAATAAAGCTTACCTTGACAGAGAAGTAAGCCCACACATTTGGCTTGCTTTTAAAACTCAACTCCTGTACAAAGTCATGGAGCTCAATACAAACTTTAAAAAAAATAAAAATTAAGCAAAAAAAGCACCAATTGAGATATTTGAAGTACAACTTATTTTTTTGTGAACTTAGTAAGGCTGACCTGTACTTTTCCGCTGGTAGGTTTAAAACCATCATCAGGATCCTCACTTGTCACACGCACAGCTACACAGTGACCTTTAGGCCTTGTTGATTCAGCCTTGTCAAAATCAAAACAAGTGGCAACAACAGAAACTTTTCTCCAAGAATCATAACCTCCACCATGTTCCACTCCATAAAATCTCCGTATTTCTAATCAAATCAAGCACACAGATATCGTTTACGTAAATTACATGATCATGTGAAAAAGGGTTTACGAGAAGTATTGAATGTTGGCATCATACCAGGAATTTGCCATAGAGGAATACCCATCCCGACGGCAACCTGAGCAGCTGGCAGATTCACTTCAGCAATCCACTCAGTTACAGGGTGCTCCACCTGTTGCAAAAGCTTTTAATTATTGATTATGTAAGGAAAGTGAGAAGGCAAAAAATCCGTCTGCCAAATAAATCACAAGATTCTTCTTAACCTCTTTGAACCAAAATAAGTTAAGAATCCACCAACCATGTTGTAGAATAAATCTACACCCTTTGTGGTTGTAAAACTGAATGCTTTTATAAATGGTTATTTTAGCTCAATACTGATTCCGAAACCAGCTAGCACTTGTATTTAACATCCTTTCCAAATGAAGATACAATTAATATATTGCAGAACCACACTAAAAGGATAAAACAAACAGAAAAGCAAAAGCACAAAGTTGATTGACCGAATGTGGCACCTAACTCCATATGACATGTTCTAGAACTATGGGTAAAATCGTTATGACATACTTGTAACCGAGGGTTGAGCTCTAGAAAGTAGTACTCGCCAGTGTCCATACTGTAAAGATATTCAACAGTTGCGGCTCCAACATAATTCACACATTTAGCTAACCTTCTAGCTGCCTGCTCCAGCTTTTTTACTGTCTCCGATGGAGCTACAGTGATTGGACCCTCCTCGATAATCTATTTCACATAAAGAATGCTGATGTCAGATCTTGTTAAGTCTCAAATATGATGCAACCGAAGCATTAAACTCCCTTTGACTGGAATCACTTTTGTTATGGAAGACTAACATTCAAATATAACCTCAAAGAAACAAACTGACCTTCTGGTGCCGCCTCTGAATACTACAGTCACGGCTATGCAAAGCAGCAACATTCCCATACTGATCACAAAGTAACTGGACCTCTAAATGCCGGCTCTAATTCAGGAAAGAATATATATACCAAACAGTTTTGTCAGAAAAAAATATCTATATTCCTGCCACTTCTGTGAAATGAATCGTTGCAGAAAATCTCACCTGTGAAGCAACTTTCATTATAAATATAGGTGAACCTGGAACTTCGCCTTGCACTTGCTTGAATAGTGCCCTAACTTCATCATCACTATGAACCTAGAAAACCAAACATCACAAGGCATGCAAAAACTTCAAACCAATTCGAATAATATGAAAAGTGTTTAAATCAATGATAATTTTACCAAAATAAGAGCAGTTACTTTAAAAGGGAACTAGCTAGAGCATTGGATATAAGTAAAAATTGCAATTGTCAGAGAATCAAAACATTGCATGAATGAATGAACCTTTCTTATGCCTTTACCGCCGCCACCCCAAGATGCCTTAATCATTGCGGGATAACCAACAACTTGACAACTTGCAATTGCTTCTTCTGTCGTATAAACGCATGCTTTACTATATATTTCATCTGGAATAGAAACTAGGCAACTTTCTGCAGGAATTTTCACCTGGAAAACAGGAATGTAGCACTGTGCATGAGAAACTGCCATGGAAAGGACACTTTTTAATATTCAAAAAGAAGATAATTACATGAGAACCACTCCATGGAAGGGTGGGTACATCTGCTGCTTGGGCAATCAATGATGAACCAATCTTATCTCCCAATGCTGCCATAGAAACAGATGGAGGCCCAAGAAAAATGATTCCTTTTGCATTCAGTGCATCAGGCAGCTCAGGGTTTTCTGATGCATGACCCCATCCAGGCCAAACCGCATCAACATGTGTTATCTCTGCCATCTGAGTAACACATGATATGATTTGACAAAAAATATAGAATTTCATCATATAATTAAACATAGTAAGCGGGAACTAACTCCAATGAACCTTTAGTAGCAAGAAAAAGAAACCTTCGTATTGCTTATCAGTTCTCTTACAATGTCCTAGGACTTTACATGCAAACATCTGTTACTGAGCTATTGACATCTATGAAGTCGTATGTATCAGAATCATTTGGATGAAAATCAATTATTTAAAGCAAGGACATCATAAGAGTGGTAAATTTCCTTTGTACTTTAAACTAAAACAAGCTTTTTGAGAGGCAATTCATCAACATAAGAACAATTCGGAAGCAAGCAAATGTTACTGGAGGTCACTATACACACCTCTACAATGAGCTGCACATTGGCGTAGTTATTATTATTTGTCCCCCCGGGAACTTCCACAAACTGGTCGGCAATTCTAATATGCTCTGCATTGATTCTCATGTCCTCAGGAGTAGCCATTGCCACCAACAGGATTGCCTTCTCGGTACCAAATGTTTCATAAGCCCACGTTCTAATACTACGTATAAATTTGACAGCTGCCATTCCATTGTTCGCAATTAAAATGCTATGGATCGGCTTTTTCCCTCCAAGTGCAGAACAGAATTCATCTACTTCACATATTGTAGCCGGGCTCCGGATTGGCAATACCCCATTTACGTATCCAGTATTTCCACCAGACACAGCTGACCTTCTTTGGGACTCAGACATACTGCATATCATCAAAAACAACCATCATCAATGGGTGCAAGGTTTCAGTAATGGCAGTCTAATTCTGAATTGAGACTTCAAAAGTAACTGTGATTCCTTAAACATATAAATGAACCAACATCATGATCAAACAAATTTAAATTGAAACCAAACCAAAAAGAAATGCTATGATAAAGCTATTTTTGGTTGTGCATACCAGAATTTGGTATGATCAACACTGTGAACTTTTCCCTTACACTCTTATAGCTTATTTTAGTGAAGACGGTATCAAAAAAATCAAACTTTTAGTGCTAAAGATAATAGTTTATTCATGGTTGATTCCACTTCCAGTAACCAAAGATGAAAGATCACATAAACATTTCATTTCAACAAAAGCATAACTTCAGAAAGCAAAACAGCTCATCATTAAAAACTCTCCAAAAGTTAAAAAATTATTGTTTACCAACCTTACCAAACTGAAACCTCAATCAACAAAATTACAAACCCAACCGGCCTAAAAAAAAGACAACTTTTTTTATTATCAAACTTGACAAAACAAACAAAATCAATCCAAAAAAAGGAAAACAAGAATTTCCCTTCTTGCTTAAAAAAAAAAAGAAAAGAAAACCAATACCCAATTCTGTAAACAACACAAGAATTCTAACAAACCTGAAAGAAAGATGAATTTCGTTCTAGGAAAGTTGGGATAAAAACAAAGTGTATCAATTTACGATATGGGTATGAAGCATAACTTCAGTGTTTCTTAGTGAATGGAAACAAAAGGAGAGAAAAACAAAGAAGAAATGGTGAATGGGAAGTGTTAAGAGAGATGTACATGCAAAAGAATGTAAGAAAAAAGAAATCCTTAAATAAGTAGAGCAGTGATGTGGTAGCATAGAGTTAGGTTAGTGGTAGAAGAAGGTAGGTGTTTTTTTCCGTAGAGGTTTGAAGTAACGGCCCTGTTTAATTAATTGTCAACTTGCACGTGGTATCTGCCCCTTAACTCCTCCTTAATTCTCCCTCATGTTTATCATCATCTGCAGATATTAGATAACCAAAAATATGAACCAAATAAAAAGAATATATAATAATATTGCCAAATACCAATCAAATTATCGTCTCACAATCCACATCTAAAATTTGTATTCCAGGGATTCATACATTCGTCACTAATATATGAAGCCATGTAAGTAAAAATATATGTATCACCTTCGTTGATAATATTCAACCTTTTTATTTACCTATTTAATCTTTCATGTATGTAATATTATCATTTAAATAATTTTGTTCTTTTTTTAAATTACATAATTTAATTTAACTGAAGTTATTTATTAAATTTATAGAATTAAAAATGGAGGGGTTGATTCTCAAAATATGGACTAAAATACTCATAAATGTTGAATTTTATAATAATAAAAATTACCTGATTAGACCGGTTTTTAAAAAATTTATGGGAATAGGCTGATTTTATGAAAACGCTTTCAGTTGTAAAAATAAGAGAAATAAAACTTTAGATTTATATAAAAACCTATTTTGTAAATTTTATTTTCATATTAATATGTGACATCAGGAAATAAATATATATATATATATATATATTGGCGCTACCACTTTAGTCTTGATGTAGCTGGGAATATATTTTTTGCTTTTCACCTAAAAATACTTCTAATTGGAAGTGTTTTCGTTAAAATGACCTACTCTCATGAATTTTTAAAAATCAGTTTAATTAGTTAATTTTTTTTTATAAAAATCGACATTTATGAGTATTTTAATCTAAAATATGAAAGGAAAAAAATATGTTGGAAGGTTCCATTGCCATTTGCCAGTAGGTTTGATGATTGGAGATGACGTGCCTTGACTCTCCGTTTCATCATGCACAATTTGGTGGTGTTGTCCACCAACCTTCCGCTTATGTTGTTTTCATTCCATTTTATTGCATGAAAAAGTATATAGTAAAATTAAATGAATGATATGAGTCAATTTTCATTTTTCTAATATTATATTGCGTACCAATTTTTAACCTTTGAAAATACAGAATAATAATAATAATTGAATGTTTGAATTGAGATAAAAAAAAAAAAAAAAAAGAGTCTGCATTCAATGAAACATTGTGAAGGATAGGATGATTATTAATTAATTGGCCAAATCACTTATAACTACTTTTTGTTTAGTAAATAAATAAAATTGGATGGTTAGCAGTTGCTTGTAACTTTCTCCCAAAATCAATTAAATTTCTCAACTGTATGCATATAATAATTGACCTTGCACTGCACACCTCTTCCATTTCATCTCTTTACTTCTTCAACCATAAATTCCTTCCTTCGCCGGTTTTACTTTTTAGATGTGCCATTTTGCAATTCAACTTTAATTTTATTTATTTATTTCATTTTAAAAAAGAAAATGATGGCAAAATAAATTATCTCTGAAGCTATATTTGATAAACTAAAAAGATTAAGATGTGAAAAAATAAATGTTGAATTTAAATTATAAAATATTTGATATATTATTTAAAATTTAAATTTGAATATAACTAAATTATTTGATAAAAGATGATATAAGCTTAACAAGGCCATGTGATGATAGTGACATGAGTGTGTATATATCATACAAATCACAGATAATGTATATCCGATGAATTAAAATTAAAATAAACACAAAAATACAACAAATCCAGGGGCTGGTAAATTTCAAACTTAGGTCATGAATATTAAAAAGCGTCAAGCTTGCCAATACGACAAAGATATCATTGTCCTTTCGCAATGTCCCAACAATTGTATGTATATTAAGCAATTAAAATAATAATTATAACATTATATAAAATATATTTAAATTTTTTTTTTGACGTCGAATATACCTAATGCCCTATAGAAAAAGAATTACATGAAATAATGAAATAATTAGCATGTTAACGAGTACAAAGAAATAAAATAATGGAGAATCCGTTCCTGACAAAGCCATCGGCACGGGAGCAACTTCCACTAGATCAGTTAACGGTGGTGCTTGGGCAGTCGACGGTTCTAAAACAATAAGAACCTTGGGTGAGTATGGAAAGTTACAACAATATAAATCAACATATATTCAAACATAAATAATATGACATATATACATAATTATTAAGCGCTTCATCTACCGATTATTAACAAAATATCCAAGTAAAAGCAAATAAATGTGAGTGTGTAAAACAGGAAGAAGCAAGTACCAGGAGCTGCAACAGGCGAAGTAGATAGTACTGCATTAGGAAAACACCAACACTTTGTTATAAAAAAAAAAAAGAGGATAAATAGGTGATTTAATTGTTATTTACCATCGCATTTGTTGATAGGAGAATCAAAAACTTGACAAGCAGAAGGCAAAGTAAGGACTTTCGTAAAATTGAAATCGGCAGTGTTTTTCAAAGCTACACAAATGCAATCGGGGTTAGATTGCACTACTGTTTCAAATCCAAAACAACATGATGGAATCGGACTGTTATCGGTGCTGCCTTTGATTAAAAACAAAAAGCAATCCGCCATATCATACATGACAGTGCTGCAAATCTCCGAAGGAGCTAATGACGACCACGCGGCTACAAGCTTTGGATTTGGAAAGCATATCATGAAGATGCAAATAACAATAATAATTTTCCTTGCTACGTTTTTCATTTCTTTTTCTCTCATAAAAAAAAAAAAAGTTCACTTAAAATTGAATTAAAAAGTGATTTAAAACTAGTCTTTGTAAAATTGAATTTAAAAACTCATTTTAAATAAAGTTTGAAGATAAGTTTTTAAATTTAAATATTTATCTTGTGGAATATATTACCTTTAATTAAAATAGGTATATTGATGAAAATAAATAAATAAATCCTTAAATCATTTGTAAATTTAAAAAAAAAACTATATTTTAAATTAATGTTTTCTCAATTTTTCAATTTACCTTCTTATAAAGTGAAGAGATAAATATCATATTTATCACCGAAAATCCTATTTAAAACTTTTAAGGATTTATGTGAGTTTGTATTGCATTGAAATTGAATATGTGACAAGAATGAAATAAACTTTTATAAGGACATGGGTAGTTTTAATAAAATTCACCTAGTTTAACTAGAATCTGCAATCTAATATATATTTGATAATAGTTTATTGAGTCTTAGTTCGATTGGAATGGATATCGTTGCCAACATAGGATGACATAGGTTCTAGTGCGCTGAAGTGTATTACCTCCTATTTATGGGTAATTCTAGCATTGTGATAAAAAAAAGCACGAAGCCATCTCCATAACTGGCCTTTATCTAATAGCTAGGTGAGTTTGAAAACAGATGGTTCGGTTAGGTTTAATGAGGGCTTTACAGTAGATGGTGGCTGTGTGAGGGATTATAATGGTGAGTGGATTATTGGGTTGCTAGATATTTGGGTAATTGCACTGTATTAGAGGCAGAGCTTTGGGGGATACTGGACGGGTTGAACCTTATTTTGGATAGGCGTTTCGAGAGGTTCTTAATTCAAATAGATAGTATTGAAGCTATTAATATAATCATGGAAGATTCTTTGGGGAACTCTAATTCTGCCATAGTCAAGAGAATTCATCATATTCTGAAGAGGGTGAAGCAGTGGAAAATTTAACATATTCCCAAAAAGGTCTTAGCTTTATTTCTTTATTTTGTTCACCAAAAAAAATAGATATAAATAAAACCGAGATTATTCATATATATATATATATATATATATTTGATTGTTTCATATATGTTAACGTGATAGTCTCATTTAATGATAAGTTGATGCTCTTATTTAATTAACATGTAATCAAACCATTTAAGTAGCAAAAATGTAAAAATAAAAAATAAAAAAATATTATATTTATTTATATATTTATTAATTTTAACACTATAAATTTCCAAAACACATAACATTCTACCTTTTCAAATTTTATATACTTAATTTTCAAATTAAAAATATAAAAGCTATTAACTTTTACCTTCTATTAAAGAGGGTCTTACCTTAATTTTTTATTTAAAAAATATCAAATTTAAAATTTAAAAGGTTTTATTAAAATTTTTATCTTAAAATTATATATAACCAATTTAAAAATTTTAAATTATCTTTTTAATTATTTTAAAATTTTAAAAATGAAATATAAAAATAACCATTCTTTATTATTTTTAAACTTAAGTACTAAAGAAGCCTTTGTAAAATAATTAAAAAATCAATTGAGTCCTAGTCGAAAAGTACAATCAATTGAACTCTTAATCGAAAGTTAGCAATCAGTTCAATCTCTATAATATGATTATCCATCAAAGCCCCTAGTGGGTCGTTAAGTATTGATGTGAGGGAAAATGATGATGTGGCAGTTGACCTAACATTTGGCGTGGATAACTTAATTGATTTTTAGGGATTATATAAAAATTCTCAAAAGAATTATAAAAATGATAAAAATTATTAAAACTTTATAAAAAATTATAGAAGTAATTTTTAATTATTTTTTAATTTTTAGTAACTCATATAAGTTGTTTATAATTTTTTTTTTATTTTTTGTAATATTTTAATAATTTCTAATGATTTTTTAAAAGAATTGATAAAAATTACCATTCATTTTTTTCCTTCACACGTTGCGCTACATTATACCTCACGTCAATCCATTCTTATCAATTTCCTTCACATTTTTTCTCCTCAACCAAAAACATTAATCATCACTCACCTTAAGTTTTCAAACACTAAACTTATTGTTTCTCATATCCCTTGGTCGACACTCTATACAAGTCCAATAACCATCACAGTTCAAGCTCCCCATTAAAACCAAATCAAACCTTAAAAATAACAAATTTTTCTATAATTTTCTTATATATTTTTTTTATAATTTTTAATATTTTTTATTAATCTTCATCATTTTAATTATTTTTATATAGTTTTCTATGTTTGTATAGGTTAATTTTTTTAAAAATCTGTAATTTCTAAATTTTTATAATATTTTCATAACATGTGAATATTTTGTAATATTTAATAGTTTTATCATTTTTCTAATTTTTCTATATTTATTACATTTTCAAAAAAAATATAATATTTCAATATATTTAGGCTTAAATTATTAAAAAAATCAATTAAACCCTCCACTTCAACATTTTTTCACGTCAATTATCATGTTAGCTGCCACATCATTATTTTTCACAACAACTACCACGACACCTGCCATGTCAATATTTAATGACTTGTTAAGGGTTTCGAATAAAAAACCATATTTCAATACTTCGATTAATGCAAACTTTTTCTATTTTTTTAAATTATTTTATAGGGGCTATTTTAGTGTTAACTCTTATTTTTATCAAATTTTATTTCAAGATAAATTAAAATAAACATTTTTCCAACAAATTTTTTGATTATATATCATAAATATTTTTAATCAATTTAAAATTAAAATAAATAAATAATTAAACTTAAAAGTTACCAAAAAATTATATATTATCATATATATATATATATATATATAAAATAAAGCAGAGTTTTGACACAAATTTGAAAACTTTCAATTCTTAGATACTTTGCCATGTGTCATATGTTGACACATATGCTGTTGGAATGTCATTAAGTCAAAATTTTGCTCACATATTGAAACAATTAATGTATGGTATTTATGCAATATTTGGTAAGTATAGATTTGCACAGTATTCATTTAATATTATGTGACAATATATCTTGCCAACAATTTTTTTTCAATGGCAAACTTTTCCATAATATTGTTTTTAATATTTAATTGTAAATTTTGTACGTAATATTTGATTTTATTTTGGTATGTGTCGAGGGAGTTAAATAAGGTTGCGGACTGTATAGCGAAAATGTCGACTGGAGATTTAATGTGAAGTGTTATTTTGGTGAGCCACCTGAATATGTTCGAGTTTTACGGAAAATGATATTCAATAGTTTGGAATAAGAACAGACTCTCAGTAGAGTCGTTTAGTTAGAAAGTTATTCCTATTTTATTTTAGCAAAAAAAATTCTTAATTTACCTTTTTAATAAAATAATTTTGGTTATGAAATAAATTTTCTTGCAAACTGTTAATTTAGATATGATTTTCTAACATCAAAGAAATTTAGATATGATTTATGTCAAAAAAAAAAATAGATATGATTTATGTTTAAAAAGGAAATTTACATAAATAAAAACAAAGAAACTAAACATATAAATTTAGTTATAATAAAATAACATTATTTATTTTAAAATTAGATATCTAAATTTATTTATAAATAATAAATAAATTAACAAAACATTAATTTAAATAAAATAAAAAAACATTAATTTTAAATAAAATTTATTTATAAATAATAAATTAACAAAAGTAGTTAAATAAGAATCCAAACAAACTAAACATAACAATTTCACAATAATTTAAATATGCCTGACAAATTAGACATAAGTATTCCAAAAAAATTATAATTGTATATATTATAAATTTCCGTAAATTTAATTACACGTTAAGGTTTAAGCTTACATATCATTAATATAAAAATGTACTTTACAATAACATAGTTGTATAAAAGGTTAATAATCACTAATAATCTATCTTAATTATATAATGCTAATTGTATATATTATAATCTACCATAAAATTAGTTACACGTTTAATGTTTAGGTTGCATGTCATTAACAAAAGAACGAACATTATAATAATGTAATTGTATAATAATTATACATTCGTTTTGCATATGTAACAATTGACATATTTTATGCCCTTAAATGTATATAATACTATTTTTATAATATTTACTAAATATAATAATGTCTGATTATAAAATAAATTTATATTATAAATATTTGTTTTAATTATATAAGTATTAATTAAAAATTGGTTTAAAACAATTTAATTAATTGAGTTGGTCAAATAATAAAAGGGGTATGAAAAATTTAGGGATTCCTATGATTCTATACCATTGTTAAGTTAGATTTACAGATACAGAACATAGAATTTAATAAAGGCAGCATGAGATTTAAGATAAAAAAATATTAAAGAATATATATTTTTCCTAATAAGATTAACATGTTTAAAATATTTACTTTAATTTTATTATTAAGTATTATATTTATTTTTGGAAAATATTTTTATATGTTATTTATTTATTCGTGTAAACTATAATTAAAGTTTAAGAGAAATATTAATGGTTAAAACATGAATTTATGTAGGGTAAATATACATTCCGGTACCTAAATTTGGCTTCAAGATTCAAATTGGTACCTAATGTGTTTTTTTGTCCAATTAGGTGCCTAAACTTGGCCTCAAGGTTCAATTTGATACTTAAACCCTTTTTTTTTCCGATTGGGTATCTAAACTTAGCGTCAAGGTTCAATTTGATACTTGAACTTTTTTTTTGTCCAATTAAGTATCTAAACTTAGCTTATTGGTTCGAATTAGTACCTGAACAAATTGGTTTAAATAAGTTATTTGTTGTAAATACTAATGTGGATCAAAAAGTTAGGTTCAAGTACCAAATTGAACCAAGAAGCAAAGTTTAAGTACTTAATTGAACCAAAATAAACTTTAGGTACCAAATTGAATCTTAAAGTTAAGTTCAAGTACCTACTTAGACAGAAGAAATTTAAATATTAATTTGAATGATGAAGCCAAATTCAGGTACTAAAATGTATATTTACCCCTTTATGTATCAGAGGTATTGGTTTCAAACTTTATGAGAAGAAAATTTTAAGTCTTTTGTAATTAATATATTTGAATTATCCGCGAGTAATCTAAATTTGCATATAAATTCGGATAATAAATCTATTTATATTCGCAGCATATAATAATTTTAATATCTAAATTCGAATATAATCTAGAATTCACAAAATTTATATAAAGTATTTTGCAAACATTCAAATCCTTAAACAGAATTATCATCCTTAACCGCAGCAAATAACCATATGCTCCAAGAATCCTACTCTTAATCCTTTCCCTAACCATCTCACAAATAATTGAGCAACGATGTTTAAATGTCTCGTAAAAACCCGTGCATTAAGCCCATCTATAGCAGGCGCCTTCAGCAATGCCATCCCATTGAATCTTCTGCCTTGCAAGCCTGCGTGATTGGCGTTGGACAAAAGGCGTAATGATTTTTTTTGTCTATTTTAATATTTTATTTAATTTTTCGTCTTTTTTAATTCTTGAATTTATATATTTTATTAAATTACTTCAAAATAGATAAAAGAATTAATCTTTATTAACTTTACTGATATGACATACATGTAGATTACCATATAGATAATATATTTAAATTTTTTAAATTTTAAAAAATTAATTAAATATTAAGTGTCATTCATGTGAAAATTTACATGTATGTAATATCTAAATTTTTTATTTATTTTAAATGATTTGATAAATAATATAAATTTTAAGAAGATTCGATAAAGTAAAATTTTTTTTATAAAATTAAAAGGTTAAATAAGTAATTATACGTGAAAAATAATGAAAGAAGTAATGCTAATGCCATCCCGCAACTTATGCTTGCTTGCTTTGCACAACGTTTCTAATGTGAAAAGTGAAACCTGCAATCGATGACGTCCCCACTTGGAGTTGGTTCTATCTCCCACCAATAAAACCTCGCCACCTCACCATCCCAACTCTTTCCATTCACCAAAATACCCTCATGTCCCTTCAGTATTTACCAAATCCTCCATCCACACACACGATTACACTCTGTTAACGCGGCTTGCCCGGTTATCATTTTCTGTTTCCCACTTTTTGTTTAATTTCCTTATATCACTCCACTTTATCATCACCCTCTTTTTATCGCCCTTTTTTATCTCGACTTTAATCTCCACGCCTTCTTCCCATTACTTCATTACATTCTCAAGAGAAAAACCCAGAGCCAAAAAAAATGGCCAAATTATTGCTGTTCATTGCACTATTTGTGGTTCCATGTCTTGTTAGTGCTACACGCATGGTGAAGAACCCGTTGGTGGTTCAAGGTCAAGTTTACTGTGACCATTGCCGTGCTGGGTTTGAAACACCAAAGACTAGAAACATGGCTGGTACTTTCCATCTTTGCCTTTCTTATATGTTTTTTCTATGTTTCCCTATGCCTGTTTTTTAGTGTGTTTTGTTGCTGACATTGTTAGATCTGTTTCTTTTTGTGTGTGCACGTGTAGTTCTGTGTAGTAGTTCAGGGGATTTGATGTTTCATGAGTGAAGAAATTAGGGGTATGCTATGTTTGAAACATAAAATATTGGCAAGTTGGACTGGTGGTTAACTGAAACCTGGGAAGTTTCAAATCTGGGGAGAAAAGGGGGTATAGTGTAAGCTTTAAGTAGCCTAAAAACATGAAAATTATAGCCTTTTTACTTAGAATTTAACAACTGAGAGCAGATTGGTTCAAAGTTGTAACTTTTAAGAAAAAGTACGGTTCCAAAAATGATAGCTTTGCTCATAGTTTTGTACTACGTTACTCGGCTTATGACGTGAGTTTCGAACATGGATATAGATATGTTTAAGATATTCAAAGTTTTTCTTTGATTTATTTGGAAGTCTTAGGTGGATCGACTCTCATAATCATGCTTAGCTTAATGGAATACAAAAATGGTGGTTCATGGAGATGGAACATAGTATTGTTCTTAACTGATTGCTGTTGATAGATTGGAGATAATTTTCACAAGATTTGAGTATATGCCGTTACCTGTTAGGTTTGATTAATGGTACATTTGGTTTCCTGTCAGGTGCCAAGGTTAAGGTGGTATGTTCCAACCGGAAGACCGGTGTTGTCGTGTACGAGAAGGAAGGACACACGGACTCAACCGGACAATACAAGATCGCTGTCTCCGAGGATCATTTGGATGAGATATGCGACGCTGTTCTCGTTAAGAGCTCGCAGCCGGAGTGCGCTGAAATGTCACCGGGACGTGAACGTGCACGCGTGGTCTTGACCAACTTCAACGGCATTTCATCCAACACCCGTTTTGCCAACGCAATGGGGTTCATGGCCAACAAGGCTGAAGCTGGTTGTGCTGAGGTAATGAAGGTGTACCAGGGGGAAGATGATTAGAGTGGCGGTCTGTGAAGTCTAATTTACTTGCTAGTTTGGCATATATGAATACGATATGCGTGCTGTTTTCTCTGAATTCTATTGAATTTCTAATATAAAATATTTTGAGTGATTATTTTATAATTTTTTATAATTGGGTGATAAAGAAAATATAGTTGAATCACCTTGTTTTTTTGGTACATTTACGGCCAAGAGAAGCAAATGAAAGTCTTCGAAGCACATGTTGCCCACTTCACCGTTTCTCTTCCTAGAATGAGGTTGTCATCTGGCTGTTGTCCAATGGTAATAAATTGGAGGAGGTTATAGATGTCTTTAAATGCTGGTTGAAGTTTTCACCCTACTTTGGTGCATCCAAGAATGATCTTGATCCATTTCTTGTCTTTATTCAATAGCCTACAAGAAGAAATATTATGAGACTTAAAAGGGATAAAAGAATTGCACGGAGGATAAAATTCTAGCCTGAATATTGCTGGGAAACATGAAGTTTTGAATGGACAACAGTTGGAGCACATTAGAGTTTTAAACAATAGCTGCTGCTCTAGTCATGTCCTTTTGACGATTTTTAATAATGTAGGACGATAGAGACCGATGGGAGAAGTGATCACCAAGGCTGAGAGCAGGTTGGATTCCTTGAATGAAAAGCCCGAGAAGAATGAGCATGATAGGCACTGAGAATGGAAATATAAAGATACGATATTCTTGTAATGGCCCCTATAGGACATGAATCTTGATTTCCATATGATCCAAAGGGTGCAGGTTGAAGCAGTGTAGAAATTTCTTGAATCTTGAGAGTTGATACAATTTCCTTGGAGCCAATGAAAAATCCAACCGGAGATGAATGAGTTGTGAGAGAATCGGAGTGAAGAACAAGAGGGACTGCCCTAGCAAAACTGCAATGTAAAAAGAGGTAAGTAGGGGTTTCCCTATCTTCTTAGGAAAGTGGGAAAATATTATCATTGATGGAGAGCCTTCTCGAAAAGAGGTCTTTAGTGGAGAGGCAGTAGTTCCAAAACCATAAAAAAATGATGATTTTGAAAGGTATTTTAAGTTGCCAAAGATGACCCCAGGCAAGTTGTTGAGCTCGATTGAGAGGTGTGTAGGAATTCCTCTGAAGAGGAGGGAATAAACATTTTTAATTGTGAAGACCTCGTTGAAATCAACGTTCCATACTAATCTGTCATTTCCTCCTTGAAACGAAAGTGATCTAAGTCGAGGGAACTTTGTTAATGTTATTCTGAATAATATTTTTAGTATAGATGGAAATATTATTTGATATATTACCATGATTTAGAGGTGTGCATGGGCCAGGCCGGGCCCAACTAAAAATTTAGGCCCATTCATTGGACTCGGGCCGGGCCGGGCCCAAAAATGGGCCTAAAATTTTGCCCAAGCTTGGCCCATATAAAATGATAAAACTCGGGCCCAACCCGGCCCGCCCGTATTAATTTTTTATATTATTTTATATAATTTTTAAATATATATAATACATCAAAAATATTAAAAAAATCAAAATAAATATTTTTCAACAAATTGAAAATAAATTTTAAAAAATATGTAGACTTAAATAACACTAAAATAGATGCAACTTAACAAGCAAATGCCTCTAAAATAATAACAAAATTAACAAATGTCTTTAAAATAATAACAAAATTAATAATAAAATAAGTTTTATATAATATCTAAACAATAACAACAAAATAATAGAAACATAATAGTAAAATGGTAGCAAAATAAGGAGAAAAACAATAAAAAATAATATTAAAAAAACAATTTTTTTTCCTTTAATGAATTCAGGCCGGGCCCAGGCCAAAAATGCCTTACCCAAGCCCGGCCCATTTTTTAAACGGGCCTTATTTTTTTATCCAAGCCCATTTTTCGGGCCTATATTTTTGCCCAAACCCTCCCACATTTCGGCCGGGCCTTCGGGCCGAGCCGGGCCGCCCGGCCCATACACACCTCTACCATGATTTTAATATATATATTTTTTTATTAATAATTCCTAAAGTTCTCAATCTAGCAACAAGTTTATTGTGTTGCAGGGCATGAGAGTTTAGATTTAATCTAACTATTTCACTCCTAACCTTCAAGTATCAAAAGAATTATTTATTGATGTATTATCATTGTTGCATTTGAATCTATACCAATATTACATTGTAAATTTTAATGTCCCTCTAAATGAACCCTAATTTGATTTGATTCAATTTTTTTATTTATAAGTTAAATTCGGATTGGATTCTTTTGTCTTCTAAATTTTACTTTTTATTTTTTATAACACAAAAATGCACATTTATATAAGTTAATGACATCAGAAATCCTCAATCTATGACCCTCATTTTAAATTGGTCTCCAAACTTCAAAGCTCTTACATATTCAAACTATCGATGTTATATCAATTAGGTCCTTTCATTACTAAAATAATTAATTTAATTGTTAAATTGCACATCAGATCTTATGCAACATAATTTAAAATACAAATTTTAAAGAAAACAAATATTATAAAAATATATGTTATAAGCTTTTATAGATCTTTATCGTTCACTCTTTCTTCAATTTTACTTTAGTTTTTACTTTATAAAGTAATATGATAACGTTTTACTTTCTTTAAAATTTTAATTTTAAATTACATCACATAAAATTTGACATATTATTATTAGTTAAATTAACATTTTTAATAATGAAACGATCTATTTAGTATAATTAAACTTTTATAAGCTAGACAATTTTGGGATACA
Organism: Gossypium sturtianum; assembly: GCA_025698515.1. NCBI lineage: Eukaryota > Viridiplantae > Streptophyta > Magnoliopsida > Malvales > Malvaceae > Gossypium > Gossypium sturtianum. The sequence goes on along the minus strand of CM046947.1, from coordinate 17,026,103 downwards.
GTTAAAACTTTTATAACCTAAATGGTTTGGAATGTAATTAAACATTTTAAAGTTTGGGAATCGATTTAGAAGTATAATATGGGGACCTAACATATTAAAGTTATTTTTGAAAAAAAGGATAAAAATAAAAACCAACCAATTGAATCGATCTGAAATAGTAAAATTGGACTCAAGTGAATTGAGTTTTCTTCGATATTAGATTGATTTCTTAGATATTAGAAGACTGCAAATATGCTTTTTCTTAAAAACACAATCACCAGTGTTCATTGCTGTTGCCTGGCTGAGATGGCTCAAACATTGAAGATGGTACAAAGTTATGGGGGTAGGTTTACGTGGACTTACTAGTTGCACAAAGCTACAAAGTGGCCCTGAAACAGCTCCGTCCAAGCTTTAATGGTGCCAGGTTATGTTTACGTGTGCTCGATGGCGACAGCATTATCGGATAAGATCCAAATACATGGAATGGAATTTGATTCCTTCATAAATCTTCGTTTCCGAGACGATTTCAAATCAATCAACGAATTCAGATGAGTTAATGTGATAAATAAAATTAGCAAAAAAATTTATATATAAATTTTATGATTACCTTTTCTTTTATAATGCTTTAATATATTAGTAGTATCACCTTCTACATGCTTCTCTCTACCGAAACAAGAATAAAAGATGATCTGTCCCCTGTTTAATATTTAAATTGTCTTTTTATCAAGAGAAATAACATAAATCCTGGGTACTTGAATTTCAAATCTCTGGATTTTTTTCTTTTCTTTTTAAGAACAAAGCTTTAGAACATTGTGAAAGAATTCTATGATTCCACAGGATACTGAACCTGAAGAAGGTGTATGTACAAAGTCAGTTAACATCACAATTCCTATGCTATGAGATTTTCCCTCAAAAACAAATTCTGTACTCTTTTCTTCCTTTTCTATACAGAATTATGGAAGAAAATCACCTAATCTTTGCCGACACAAAACGGCAACAAAGAAAAGAAAGAATATTCAGTTAACTAACCCGTACATTGCGGACATCAAAATTTGTCAGTTTACTTCATCTGTGTCTACCGGCTGTGCTTTTCACAACCGTGTCGGTTCTGCATAAACATCCTGCAGAGCAGACTTCAAGATTTTTGCAAGCATTTGCAACCTTAAGGCATGTAATGAAGTAAAGCATCTTTCAAGTGTGAAGACCATAAACAAATGCATTCAGGAACTGCGGGTCAGCTGAATGTTGTGGAGAGAGATACAGGACCAAAGGGCCAAAAAACCAGGATGACTGCCCAGATGTATCAAAGACTTTCATCCAGGTCATGCCACAGATTGCAACAATTTGCTCTCAGTAGTCAAGCTAAGTGATGTTGGTTAGGCAGAACCATACTCGATGTCAGCAATCAATTCCTGGATGAAACATCTACAAATATAATTATATGTAAAAGCAAACATAAAGATCACAAGTTGTTTAGTACAAAACTTTTGACTTCATGATTTATTTCTTACCTTCGAAGCTTGTGGGTGGATCTAGGTTACAGTTTCATAGATCCTACCCCAAAATCATCCATCTCCTTGCAAGATAGCAGGAAAAAACTTTGCAGAGACAGATTTTTAGCAAAAACAGTACGAGGCCTCGAGCAAAAGCATGTTGGTGCCCACCAGCAAGTATCATACACAAATCAGGCAGTGCTACCAACTTCTTGTAAATTGCGTTGGCTGAACAGATAAATAACTCGAGCTACTGCACTGGATCCTTTGTGGAGCCAACAGCTATTCACGAATTTGAATCACAAGGATCGAAGTTTTGCTCCCAGGATCTTCACTGTGCACAAATATTTTGTAGGCAAATAATCAATGGCTAAGAATCCTTTTTCCACAGAGCACCAGCTGAATTTCGCTTCTGTGTGCCATATTGCCAGGCATCTCTAGATTTATCACCTGCCTGATCAAAGTTATCCAAGGAAGGTTCCATAGGTGGCTTAAATGGCCGATAATTACCATTCCTATAAATCGACTTGCCTGCATCTTCTAGTGGTGTTCCTGACCTGGAGTCCATGTGCATATCTCCTGATCTATGTCTCGGTCCAGCATACCTGAAACTCCTTGTGTTAGAAGCCTTACCCTGTGACGGAGGGTAACCAAGTCCCCTGGGCCCAGAAAAATCTTTGGAGACCAAGTCTTTTTGGAAGTCCTTGGGGAGAGAATCCATGTCCATATAACAATTCCTAGCTTTGGCATCAGCAATTAAGGCTGCCCAGTCATCAGATTGCACCAGAGCTTTGGCATTACCCATAACCTGTTCAAACATCAATGTTAATTCCTGGAACAAACATGACTTCAAGCAGTTCGGTGATGTTCTGAGCTAGAAAGTGGTACCATAGAATAATAGAAGATAGAAATCATACCAATAAAGCCCTTCTGGCACGAGTAAGAGCAACATTCATTCGCCGAATGTCTGCAACGAAGCCCACCCCATGACTTGAGGCTCGGACACAAGACATAATTATAACATCACGTTCCTGGCCCTGGAATGCATCCACAGTATTGATATATAGATCATTCCCTTCCTCTGATTTTATAACACTCTCAAACTCACGTTGTAGGCATTTTAATTGCAGCTTGTATGGTGTGATTATACCCACTGTGATTTTTGGCACACCCAAAGATTTTATAGTTCTCTGTAGATGCTCATATAAGTGCAAACAAAATACTGCTTCATGCACATTCTGGTATGAAACAGATCCACCTCTATGAGACTCGCGGCCATGGGTAACATCATAGAACATATAAGGTTTAAGTAAAGGGTCCTTGTAGTAAACCTCGTCAGGTAAGTTGGAAACGCTTTCACTATCAGTAAGACGTCCTTGGTAAAAGTACCTAGAAGGAAAATCTCTAATTTGAGGGTGCATCCTATATTGCACAGATAACAACATAGTTGGGCATCCTGCTTGCTGGAACCTTTCGAAAAGGCTTCTACTGTATAAGAGGGTCCCAGCAGCCTTGCTGATGACTGTTGCAGGAAGCTGCTGGGGATCCCCAACAAGTACACATCTTGCTGCACCAAGAGACAGGGGAGGAAGTACCGCAACTTCACTGGCTTGAGCAGCCTCATCAATGACAACCATATCAAAACCATGGCTAAGGCGAGAGAACAACTTGCGGCCACTGCTTGAGACAGTAGTGAAAACAATCTCAGCCTCATTGGCAAAACTGGCCTCAAGGTTAGCACGGGCTTCCTCTAAGTTGAAGTTACTGCCAGCACGAAACCTGGATTCTACAATGAGAAGGCGAGACATCTCAACTAGAACCTTATCTCTGTTTTCAACAACTGCAGCCAGGTTCTGCAACAATACATCCCTGTTCTGATCCCGAGCAACAAGAATATCAGGGTCAACACCAACAGATCCTTGAGACTGAATAGCAGCAGCTGCAGCAAAAAGTTCCCTTTGAAGAGTTGCTATCTGCTGAGATAACATAGCCTCACGAGCCTTTAAAGTGCGCATATGTTGTAAAATTTCATCATAACTCTTGAGCAGAAGTTGTTCGGACCTCCGCTCAACGGAAACTGCCTGAGCAGCCTGTGTTTGAGAGTCTACCCCAACTCGGGCCACATCAGGACGGTAAATTTTCATCTCACCATCAATAAATCCTCGACCAAGAACACGCGCAAGAAGCTCATCAGTTGCAGCATTAGAAGGAGCACAAACTAACATTCTGGGTTTAGGGCAGAGTTTTGGAAGGCTGCGGAAAAGATTCTGGTCCATGTTCTGAAGGACTTCATCAATTGATCCCATCGCAACATTGTCAGGATTGCTCTCATTAGCTTGCTTATAGCTCTCAGGTGCTAATTTCTTGAGCAAAGAAGTATAGTAGTGTTGATATTGAACCAGATGGATGACATTTAGCATCCCCCAGACTGTATGTGTCTTACCTGTTCCAGGAGGCCCTTGAACAAGTGTAAAAGGCCATGGCTCTTGCTTCTTAGCCACCCCACTATTTGTCCCAGCAGCTGTATGCGTAGCTGCCCACCGGATTGCAGCAAGCTGAGGCCCATTAAAGGTCCTATGTAAATAATCAACAAAATTTGGGGTGAAGCATTCAGGCATAGCAGGAGTTTGTTGCTCATATTTTGGAAAGTGATCTGGACTTGGTTTAAGGATGGCTGTTTGCATCTGTGCCCAAGAGAAATTTTGTTAACCATAGTAAGGAAGCATCAAGCGACAAGACCTGCTGCATCTGGCCGCAGGAATCTTTAAAAATGATAATAATGTATGTACCTGGGCATTAAGACGACAAAATGCATGCAATGCCACATACTCCCGCTGGCTGGTTGCAAGAGATCCAAGAACAGTTAGATACCAAATAGCCCTGGGTTGAAGTTTCCGTAGAATATGATCATCATCAACCTTGCTATAAACATTAATATGTTATTTCAACATTAGAAAACAGAGAAAGAGAAAATTAATGCTTGTGAAATTTTGGCTAAGCTTTTGCAGGAATCAACAGTAGCAACAAAGCACATATAAATAAGGAAGTGATATTTCTCTAATTACCTGCTTGAGTCATAGGAATCCCCAACATAGAAGTGAAGGATTGCACCAAGAGGATCACGAGTATCAAGGGGCCTGTGGCGCCTAACAGTACCAGCCACACGTCCAGTAACCTCGGCCTCCTCATCTTCTTCGATTGAAGAGGTGTTGCTCCACTTGTTTCTAACTGCAAGATATAAGAAATAAACATTGCTAAAATATTTACTTCTTTTTAATTATTCCTAAATAAATCTGAAAAGAAATCTTATTCCAATATCATACCAGAACCAGGCCTTGGAGCAGATAAAACTGCAACATCACCCTCCTTAAATACCCACTTGCACTCAGTAGTGGGAAGAACTATCACATCATACCATCCTAAACCAACAGAAGAAAAATTTCTGCCAATTAATAAACTAGTAGAAAGATTATTCTCTATCCCAAAAATAATGACAGCATTTTTACCCTGGAACCAAAAAGTTAACCAAATTAGAGGTCAAAACCATAATTGTCAAACTTACCAATCCCCCCACCTACAGTAACTACATTATCACTAAGATAATAGACTGCAAAGTTGTAGACTGGTAAGTGTTTTAAGCCACTCTACCTCTTTCACGCCTTTCAATGCTTTTGATACGGACCATTACATGTGTATCTCTTGAAGCTGATTCAGCTAACTCTTCCCATGTACCGTACAGCTGTGCACGACATTCCTCAAAAAGCAACGGCTCAAATACTCTGACATACTCTTCTGCAGATTCAAACTGCCCGGGAACACACTGGAGTTCACTGTTTTCTGATGCATTAAGTGAAAATTTGTTGTCAAGTACAAGGGCTAAAAGTTCATAAGATATTTAGTACACCAAAAGAAGCAAAAGATAAAAAAAACAAGATAGAGATGAATGGAAATCAAATATAATTAGAGGTCAAGAACAACTGCAATCTAGAAGATGCCAAGCCAAAAAAACGCAAAATGAAAAAGGAACTTTACTCAATTACCATGATGGGAAGAAAGAAAGAAATAGTTCTGATCATATATTTTACTTCACATTAATTAAATACACCTTCTTTTACGGTATTGTATGTCAATGGCTCCAGAAATTGTACAAATTATTAGGGCTCAGGTAAATATTCTGAGGCTTTACAAATAGTAGAAAAAATAAGCATATTCACCCAAGTAATCTCCTATAACATGCATGTGCCTAACGAAAAAGTTCCATTAAACAAATAATTATACTTTAAGGAGGGATAAGAGTAAATGAAGAAACCAGCAACTCCAAAGACATGTCACATTAATTGTTTCTACAATGGAAATTCTCATAAATAACCAGATCAAGAGAACTATTGTTAACAGATATTGCAAATATATCAGTGGAAACAGCACCTTTAAAAGAGAACAAGAATATCTAGATTAAGGAAGTCTAAAAGCATTCAACAGGTATCTGTAAATCCATAAAAAGAAGGCACACATGCAGACACACACATATATTATTACCTGGGTGGTGCCAAAACTTTTCATTCGTCACCTCTCGTATAAAACGTTCAACAGATGTGTCATGATAAGAGGTAGTAGTGGCAGTTATCTTTTTAGAAGGAAGATGTTTCTTGTTTACCATCTTTGTGTCCATAGCGCTTTGGCTGATTGGAGTTGGTTTCCTATTAGGAAACTGTGAATTCTTAAGTTGCCTTGAATCTATAGCTTGCTTCCATGAACTCTGTTTGGGAATGGTTAGTAAATGAGAAAGATCAGAGCCACTATTTAACCTCCTAGGCCTGGCAAGTAATCCAGAATTCATATCACCATTACATTCAGATTTAGGATCACATGACTCTACTGCAGGATTGCTTCCTTCATTACATGGTACATCAACTTGCTTCTGATCCTCATTTATTGGCCGACCTTGCTTTTCGCCAATTCGTTCACCAATGTGATATTCTTTCACAGTGCGAGTAACAACTGGCATTGGAATGTTTTGCTTTCTTGGAGTAGAAGTTTTTATAGGGCCAGCTTGTTTGATATCTTCCAAATTAAGAAACATTGTCTTTCTATTCCGTTTCTTTCCCAGCATTGCTTCTTTCTGTTGATCTATCTTCCTCTTTCCTAGATTATTCGCACACCTAAGTGTGTGACTAGCTTCAATACCTTTAACTTCTCTTTGTTTGGACACTAAGCCAGGTTCTTCCTGACCATCAATGGGTATATCACCTTTTCCACTGCCTTCTGAATTTTGGCTACTGTTGCCCATCTGATCATTTAGAAACTGGTCCGGCTTTAATGGAGAATGATTGTTTTCAGTGGCACTAACACTTTGAATAATCATGCCTGAAGCACTAGAATGATCCATCACTTCATTTATAGCTCGCTTTTGTGAAGCTTTAACCTCTTCATGTATACTATTATTTCCAGATGCATCAGCAGAATCCTCAGCATCAGACCATTCACCTTCTTCTCTTTCTGCAGCTTGAGCATTTGTAGAAGCTGAAACAGAGGAAGCTGCTACATGTCCTTTTGTCTCCCTGCTATTATTTGATTTTGACTTTGAAGAAGATGATGCCAAATTGGAATTCTGGTCTTCTGCTCTCTCGAGTTCAATATCTACTTTGGTTAAAGGAGAAGCTTTAGGCTGAATAAATGTTTGAAAACCTAAGTCAGAGGACACATGCAAGAACCCGTCACAATTAACTCTTTGCTGAGAACCTGTTAATGTCACAGATAAGTCGGAAGTATGGGCATTAGCAGATGGAAGTGCCTTTTGTGGCTGGAAGCAGGAAGCAAGATCACTCTCCTCATCGTCTTCAGCCGGGGGTTCATTAAGATCAAATAATGGTCTTCCACGGGAGCCCATTTCATATATAAATGCATACAAGCTATATGATTATTCCAACAAGATCTAACTGGGTATACTAGTCAGCAAAAGATCCACATAGAAAACAAGCTGTACATATAATAAAAAGTTATTAGTTTAACCAAATCCAGTTAAGCAACAAAAGTTTGCACATCCTGTAAGAAAAAAAGCAATGTACTTGCTAATTATCTCCTATCATGAAACAACAACCAAATAACAACTAGCTTGACTGCCAAAATTGATACCTCCACATACATACGCACAACTTTAATAATCAATAAACAGTTTCAAAAGTAAAGCATAACAAATCTAAGATTATCATCTATCTACCAAACAGTACGCAATTAAAATAGTTCACACAAACAATCACAATAAGGCGACAAGATTACTTCTGAAGGAGCATTAAATGCAATATACTCAAACAAAGCAAATAATTAACTTAATTGAATCCAATGTGAACAATTAAAAAAATGAAGAACTTTTCACCCTCAATCTAACTAACTCGAAATTTAGAAAAGAAATCCAATCGGAACTTAATTAGAATCATAAGATCCCTAATTTAGACTTAATCTAAGCTTAATCTCGATAAGCACATAATAGTTTAAACTAATTAACCCTAATATAAGCCCCCAGATCAAATCCTAGGGTTTTAAACGAGCATAAATCTAAACACTTAGCTCCATTGTCATTCACCTTCTTTGAAATCCGCAGATTTCATAAACTAAAACCTTTCGCAGATCAAAATAAATCACTTCCATTAAAACTGTCAAACAAGAATGCGTTAATCCAAAAGGTCAAACCCTCTGTCCTTCGATTCAAAATCTAATCTCATTCCTCCAGCATTTCTCCAAGTTCCAACATATAAATTCAAAATAGAAAGAAAAAAACAAAAGAAATTCAGTTGAGAGAGAGAATTTCCCATTTATTTAATTATTATAATTATCTTTTTTTTTTCTTTTACCTCTTCAAGAACTGCAGAAGTACCGAGCCAGGATTGAAAAAAGGAGAGAAATTAGGTTATAAAATTAGAGAGGAAAAATAAGAGGATCTTTCTCTAGTTTCCATTAAATGTGCGAATTGTCAAGGGAGAAAACGGGTTTATATAGGAAATAAGGAGCCCAATCTTACCGGCCGGTTTTTTCTCCGTCACCGTTTAATTATTTCCACGTCATTTTTTCATAAACAAATCCAATCATATTTTTTTCTTATTTTTATTTATTGTATTTTATCCTTCAAATGAAAATGAATTTACGATAAAACCCTTTAATAGAAAAGGCGAATAAGGGATCCGAAGTGTAACGAAATAGGGGTAATGTTGTGAATTAGAGAAAAAGAGAGGGTTTGGTGATTTAGCGGTGTGGGTTTGATTCGTGTGTGTAAACACTCGCAGGGAAAGAATCCTGTGCTTTTGTGCTTTCATTAAATTGTGTGGGGCCCACGGGATGCCACGTCATTAATCACAGGGGCAAATTTACAATTGGAGGAATTTGATGATAAGGAGTTCGGATTTATCTTAAATTTCGAGTTAAACCAGAAATTGGAGGAGTTTTTTAATTTATGGGTAAACTATAAAAATAGTCACTTTTTTTTACTTCAGATTACATTGTACTCACTTATGTTTGAAATGTTACGTTTTAGTCACTTACGTTATAGTTTTGTTACGAAGTGGTTATTCTACTATTAAACTTCGTTTCCTCCCTAACAACAGTCCTATATACTATTTTTATAGTTTACTCTTAATTTACTATTGAATCTGATTTAAGATACAAAAGAACTGTTGGAATTTATTTAATTATATTTGTTTACTTAATAAAATGAATATAACTTTTGTGTTCAGTTTTAATTATTTATTTTTAAACTCAAATTAAGATTTTTAATATAATTAAAAATAAAAATATATTAAAAATTTTAATTAGACTTTTGAAATATTGGAATCAAGGATTAAAATACTTAAATTCAATTTATATAATAATTTGAGCTGCTAAAATTTAAGTTCGAACTAATAATTACAATGCAAAATTCGAGATTTCTTTTTCTTTTAAAAATTAATAAAATTGGATAACTTAGGAATCATTTTTGGTCAAACAAGTTGTTTGTTTTTAATTTTAATATTTTTAGGAATAATTCCCTCCTTTTTCTAATTAATAATTTTCTGGAATTTGTTGAATTTAAATATCATATCCATTTTAAAATGAGTAAGCTACAAAAATAGTCACTTTTGTTTACCTCATATTACATTTTAGTCACTTATTTTTGAAATATTACATTTTAGTTACTTAAATTATCGTTTTGTTACGAAGTAGTCACTCTACTGTTAAGCTCTGTTACCTTCCTAACGGTAGGCCTATATGACAATCAAAATTGGTTTTAAATGTCAACTTGGATGCCCTACGTGGCAATCCAAATTAAATTTATTTAATTAAAAACCTATATTCATCTCAACAACTAAACATCCAAGTTAGTATTTAAAACCTATTTGGATTGTCACGTAGGACTACTGGCTAGGGAGGTAACAGAGTTGAACAGTAGAGTGGCCGCTTTGTAATAAAATGATAAAGTAAGTGACTAAAACGTAACATTTCAAACATAAACGACTAAAATGTAATCTAAAACAAACAAAAGTGACTATTTTTATAGTTTACCCTTTTAAAATCCAAATTGTCCAAAAAAAACCCAAATTCTCACAAATTTTCATACCAAAAGGATCACAATAATATCTACAAACAAATCTTCAATAAGATTAGTTGGAACAATTATTAAGAAAAAAACGATAAGATTCAGTCAAACAGATAAAAATAGATTGAAATTTTGGATGAGATAAAAAGGGTTTGAAGATTTACTTATCTCAATTCCCTTTATACATTATTGATAAACCGAAATTATTGGATCTTTATACTGCTATTAAACTAATGTTTGGATCCACACATTAATATTTGAGATATATCTCAACTTAGTTATAATAAATTATATGAAAATGTTAAAATGTTAAAATAAATAAATATATGTATAATGTTAAATTTAGTACTCCAACATTTATATATTTTATCAATTTGGCTTTTTTTTAGCTAAATCTTACCTCAACTAAAAAAAAAAAAAAAGTTGAATTTGACCAACCTTACAAAGGTTTAAATTGTTATTTTTTAATGGAAATACTGGTTAAAATATTAAATTTTTAAATACGACAACTTGCATTATAATTCACATTCCATGCTTTTTTTATTAATTTTAAAATAAATTATTTGTTGACGTTAACATATAAAATAAATAATGTCATGTCAGTGTGAAGCACATTTAAACTGTCATGTAATTTGCTATGCCAACATTGTGAAAAAAATTAATCTTTCTAAGGTAGCTTTTATCATCAGCATCTTGTTTTTGTTGGGATGATTCTCCTTTTATTTCTGTTATTTTGGTTTCGGATTTGGCTACTATTAATTCCAATGTCTCTAAGAAAGTTAGAACCGGGTGTATCGATTGGCTACTATTAATTCCAATGTCTCTAAGAAAGTTAGAACCGGGTGTATCGAGTGAGCCTGATGACTTGAGATATATATCTCCCTTAATTGCTTGTTGGAACATTATTGTTATGTTTGTTTTTCTTATTTAATTTTGTTAATGAAAGCTTTTACCCTCAAAAAGCAAATCTAATTAACATTTCCGTTAAAAAATAATTAAATTTAATTAAAAATTAAAAATCAAATTAACAAAAAAAATAAAGAATTAGAGATTAAATTTAAAATTATACCCTAAATATATTATTTATTCTTAGTGGGACATGTACCCGAATTTCATTGCATAGTTTACAGGCTAGAAAGTAGAATAAAAATGAACATAGTTTGTTCCTGAAATATACATGGTAGAAATTTATATCTTAGCTTCAAGTCCGACTATTCATTTTCTTTCTTTTCTTATGAAGTATTCGTGTTTAATGCATATCCGGATATGAAGATAGGACTATAATCCTCCTTATTCGTAGACCAACATCAAAAAGAAAAGAAAAATCGAACATATCCATGTCGGACACAAGTCAAATTATAATGGTGATGGGATGTTTGTCATCTCCTACAACCAAGAAATGCCTTCCTTCTTCCATTACCATTAAACCATATTCATTAGCCCTACTTAAATGCTCACAAGGGCTAACTTCAAACTGAATTTCACCCATTTCCCCTCCACTTAATATCACACTTCGAAATCCAATCAATTGTTTCTTTGGCCTCCCATTTCCATGGTTTCCATGCCTCACATACAACAATACCGGATGCTTACCTGCCAACTCCCCGTTATTTTTCACTCCGACATGGACTGTGATCTTCCTTTCATCACAGATTTCAGCACCTACTTCTGAAACTAGCATGTATCGTACAGATTCGGAGGTCTCCTTTGTATGTAAACTCGAAGAATGGTTCAAATAAAGATTGTTTTGGGACACACGGGTGAACGAATACGAATACTTTGAGTAACTAAGCCCATAACCGAATTCAAAAACCGTGTCTCCTTTATAGAATCTGTATGTGCGTCCGGGATAATCCAATGACGATTCAGGTCTCATCCTCATGTCTGTCATCGGCACTTTGGTGAAATCTTGTGGATACCAAGTTACAGGTAATCTCCCTCCTGCATGACAGTATGTAGTGAATCATCATTGATCATATAACATTTTATTGGCAATAGTTGATTGTTACCTGGATTGTGATCACCGAAGATTACTTCCGCGAGTGCATTACCTCCACCTTCTCCTGGATAACCAGCCCAAAAAATGCCACCGATTCTCGGATCATCCTTAGCAAAAGATATATCAATCGGACCTCCGGAAAGAAGCACTAAAACAACTGGTCTCTTTGCAGCTTTCGCAACACTGACGGTGAGTTCCTGTTGCCTCCCGGGAAGAAACAAATCAACCCGATCGAGTGCCTCTCTTTCTTCAGTTTGATCTAATCCCATTATCAACACTACATAATCTGCCTGTTTTGCAATGTCAACTGCTTTGTCCATTGCACCAGTAGAACAAGAAACCGTATCACAACCGGGGTGGTACATGGTGTTCTTAATGTAGCTCTCCAAAGCTTGCAAAGGAGTAACAGACTTGCATGGAGGGCCTGCATAGTTTCCGATAAGTGTTTGTGGCGAATTGGCATTTGGACCTATTACAGCAAGCGACATGGTAGATTTTGGAAGTGGAAGGAGTTTAGCATCGTTCTTTAAAAGGACAATGCCATTACGAGCAGCTTCAAGTGCTAGAATCTGGTGCTCGGGGGAGCAGATTTGGTCCATTCCAATATTTCCAAAAGGATTTGGCACTGGATTTCCATTGAAAAGGCCTAATCTCATTCTAACAGCAAACAGATTATGGAGAGCTCGGTCTACTTGAGATTCTGGTAGTTTTTTCTGCAGTACTGCAGATTTGGTATAATTCTGCAAATAGGATCCACAGTTGAGATCCATGCCTGTAAATATTCATCAAACAAAAACATAAGTACATTTATTCGTAAGGTAAAATCGAATTTGCTGACATTATAAATCATCTTATAGAAACAAAAACCATTTAGATTGCAGAAATTACATATGAAATGCATCATCATTTATGTTCCTTTTATGATGCTTGTCATAGAAATGATCAAATATGAATTATCAAATTTTTAATTTTATATCTTACTTAAAATCCTAGGCCAACATTTTTTCCCTAGAAGAAATTCCATATTTTACTTAAATGCTTCACTTTTCTTGAACACTCGTGTTTGACATCCGTTTCTGTCGTATACCCAAACATGAGTATGCAGATATAACGTAACAGTGAGAAGAAGATAATGGAAGTATGCAGAAACACATGCACACGTTACTTATGTTATTTGGACTCAGGTGCAAATTTCGCATATAGACATGTGTCTAACGCATGTATGTACACTTGAAATGCCTTTAAAAGATCATATTCCGATATCCATAATGCGATGGTCACACGGTACTTTAAATAAAATCGAAAATAGGAGCTTCATACAACAAGATTACAAGGGGTGAGGATGTGCATACCGGCCTTGAGAACATCAACAACAGCATCTTCAGGTGCTTTGGCATATCCTTGATCGTTATGGATGATTGCAACCGCATCACAGTCCGATGTGACATACCTGAATCAGAATTTTCAACCAGTGTATAATTTATCATTGAGTTGTTGATCTATGTTTTGTCCGATTCTTCATTTATATTTTCGTGAACGTATGATCTTTCATGGCCTCTTATGATGATGATGCCCGTCTATAACTCTCCAAATGCATTAAAATTTTTTTTGAATAACATACCCATAGTGATTTTCACAGAGAAATCTGAATTTATTGAAATGAAAAAAATTACCCTTTGAAATCCCATTCGCCTCTCACAGTCTTGAACAAGAGACTGGAATCAGCACAGCTTGGGACGCCATTAACTCTATTGTAAGCACACATAACTCCACTGGCTCGCCCATCTCGTACGCACTTCTCGAATGGCGGTTGGTATGTGTCGGCTAAATCTTGCACTGTTACCTGCAAATAAATCCAAATTCCAAAACCAAAAAAGTTAAAAATGTATTGTTCTACTTGATATGGTTTTTGACATTAGAGACCAATAAAGTAGCTTTTTACTAAAGCAAGACTAACAACCGCATCTTCACCAACTTGCTTCACATGTTTGTCATCCAACCAGGTATATCTACTTATGTTTTTTTTTTTTTTTTCAAATTATTTCACATATTAAGATATTGAACATAAAGATAAATAATCATCTTGGAACTTGATTTTTAGATTATTTTTTTTAAATTATTTGTGTTTGATATTTATCGAAATTTACCCAAAAAATAAGAACAAACAAACATAAAATCAAATTCCAAGATGATAATCTAGTGCTACAGTGGCTTGAAAGCTTTTCTTTTTTATTTTCTACTTTTTTTTCCTTGACTTCCTTGGGAAGGAAAAATTATTATTAAACAATGACCATAAATTAAAGATAAAAAAGCCCAGAAATGTTCTAAATTTCTTATCAAATACTACAAAAAATTCATAAACCAAATCTAAAACTAGAACTACTCTTTGCATGGGAAAATAAAAGGGAACAATGGGTAACACTTACACGAGCATCAAAGAGAAACCGGTTCGTACCCTTCCAATTATCCAAATCATAAGCTGTAAAATGCTTACAACAAGCTGAAGCTTGAAGGTGTCCATGGAGTTTCCCGCCTTGAAAAGTATCTCCTTGAACCCCTCTCACATACGACACAGCATATTTCCCAACCACAAATGGATCTTCCCCTGGTGTTTCTTGCCCTCTTCCCCACCTCGGGTCCCTAAATATGTTAATATTTGGTGCCCAAAATGTCATCCCATTTGCCTCCCCTGCATTATACATAGCTCTCGCTTCTCTTCCAATCGCCTATTTTAGCATCACCACCATTAAAAACAAAATTGGGAAGAAAAAAAATAACCCAGAGAAATGGCCAACTTACTTGGCCAATGCGGTACCATTGATACGGATCAAAAGAAGCAGCGGTGAGGATGACTTGAGGGAAGCTAGTAGCGGCTTTAATGGTACCGTCGAACTTGACGCCGGGACCGACGTTGGAAACGCCGTGTAAGGCCTCCGACCACCACTCGTATGCCGGGATACCTAGCCGTGGGATAGCCGGAGCTGAGTTAACGAGTTGAGAGATTTTTTCATCTAATGTAAGCCTTGAAACCAGGTCCCTAGCTCTTTGAGTTATGGGTAACTTGGTTTGGCAAAAAAGGTAGTTTTTGGTTTCTGGGTTCGATGAATCACATGCAAATGGCGGTTGGGTTGATCCGCCATGGATGAAAAGGAGAGTGAAACTTAGTAAGGAAACGAAAGAAAGCATCATCTTTGAGAAAGTGAAGCTGCCTGAAAAGTGCTTACAGTCCAGTGAGTCGTACTGAGATGGTGTTAATTATTTGTTAAAAGAGAATGACTTGATTGCCCTTCCATTGTATATTTATGAATGGGGTTTTTGGGTAACACTGAATTTTTCTCGGTGTGAACGTCTCCCATGTAGGGACGGCTTTCAGTTTAAAGGTTGTGTTTTGGGCCCTTTTATTTGATTGGTTGACATGAACGGCGAAGTAAATGTTAGAAATTTTTGGTATGGAATAATTTAAAGTTAGTCTGATACTGAATAATTGAGTTGAGAGTTTAAACTAAATCAAACTCGAAATTCGTAATGTATTCCTTAAATTTTTAATTAGAATTAATTATTCTAAATAATGAATTAAACAAATTAATTAAAATAAATTTAAATATAAACTCATATGTAAATGAGACTAAAACATTCAACTCAAATAATTAATAATAAAAACAATAGTATTATACCAAACCTAAAAACCCTAAAAGTTTTTTCTCTTTTTTTCTCTACGTCGTTTATTTTTTATCTTTTGTTTTATTTAGTGGTGTCGACTTCTTTCTCATTCACTTCACATATTTTCTATCTTTTCAGTTTGCAGGTCTATTTTGTGGGTATCTTTGTTGTTTTCACAAGTTGTGATAGACAGATGACAGCATTCGTCGTTCGCTAAAACTCCACCGGCCATCATTAATTTTTCATGAAAAGTGGATAACTCTTCGTCAGCTTCTTAACATGTTTCTGTTTTGAAAGTATTTCAAAATAATTAATTATTTTACGAGCCGATTTGGACCCGTGTTGTTTTAAATTTTATATGTGTTTTTATTTGTTTTTTCATTGGTCTAATAAATTTTCAGTTTTAGAAGTTGTTGTCTGCTCTTGTAGCACGTTTTTTAATCTTGCTTATGCATGTAAATCTTAATTTTACAAGTGATTTTAGGGATGATTTTGTTATCATCCTCTCTAGTTTGGTAGATGTTCGATTTTTTTGTCGATTTAGACTCGCTTTTTTGGACCATTCGAAGTTGATTTCTTTATCGTATTAAGTGCTTGTAATCACTCCAGATATGTCGTACTGAGTTGTGACAAAGCCAATGGTCAAATGCTAAAGTTAAAACATTTATTGTGCTGATGGAGCTTATCTTTTATCATTTATGACGAGTATTTGTTATTTTTTCTTAAATTATATGATTCCTTTCATTGAATAAAGTAATGAATTAACTTTTAAAAAAAAAAACTCAAGTACTTAATAAACTTAATAATTGATACTTAATATTTCTAAAATAAACTCAAAAATAATAATCAAAGTTAAAATTAAGTAGAACAAAACTTTTAAACTTATTTTTAAATAGATAAACATCTTCAATTAAATAAACTGATATAACTTGATTGAAACTTTGAACTCCATAGGAATCGCTCGGAATCATAATCAATTTTAATGGTTGATTGCACCGTCAAGCGACTGATTTGTGATTTATTTATTTTCTTTAGATTCCTTGTAGGTTGTATGGGTGGTGGTTGGCTGTCATGAGGAAAATAGTCATGGCATGGGTCGCTTTACTTGGTAATGTGTTGAACCTTTGGACCCATGTGCGTACGTACATCATCTAAATTAGTACACACTTGGGACCAATGTCAACTTATCTTTCAAACTCCAATTAAATGCTTTCTAGCCTTTCTACATTTGCACCCTTTAATAAGAATTAACCCTGATAAACCCCCTTCTATTTCTTCTTAATTCAAATTTGTTTTTATCCCATTCATTCTTACACCACCAATCATCTTGTTCATCAAATATTAAAATAAAAAAATTAATTTAACTTCAAACAAATTTGAACGCATTTTAAATATGTTTTCTCTTTGATTTAAAGAATTGAAGGTTATAAGTGTAAGTAGATATTTTATTTAAGGAAATAAAAATTATATATTTTGTTACACCAATATATGATAGCTCGAGTGCCAAGTTTGTGAGCAATATTAGCAAACCCCCATGAACAGTATGTGCAAAACCCTCCCTCCCCCGAACCCTTGTAAAAACCATTTCAACTTAAAATTTACCTGATAAGTAAACTCACTCATTAATCGTTACATTAGAACTCAACTATCATTTGAAATGAATAATGCTACTTTACTTTGACTTATGGCACTAGATCACTTGGTTACCTACCCCTGACTCACCAATAACGACCCAGCACGTGACATCTCAAGACAAGAGATGACATGTATGTAAAGCTAAAAGACTAAAAAGCCTAAGGCTGGCGGCAAGAAACTTAAACCTCCTCTACCATCACCTCACTTCAAACTCCATCCTCTCCTCCTAGTATCTCCTACTCTAGCCACTCTAAAAAGGGTGAACCACCCATCACCATCACCTATTTCTCCTTGTATCAACATATTTATATTATTTTATAATTAAATTTAAACACCTTTTTATTTATTAAATAATAATACAAGTAACATCATAATTAAAATTACAAAATAACTTGTTCAAAATCCAGACTGAAGAAATACTCCAACCCGAACCACGAAAATCCAAACTTATAAAATGTCAATAATTTAGCATAAATGTTTTCTTTTTTCAAGGTGTAGAGCATTAATAATCAGAGACTTTATTTCAGTTACCTCATAAAACCATATACGGTATATGAAAATGATAAGAGAATTACAAAATATTTTATCACGGTTGAACTTTATTATAAGCTACAATTCAATCAATTTTAGATTATTAGATATTTTATCATTTCCTCTTAAACCAAAATCGCTTCCATTTCTTTTCTAATTCTTGTTAAAAGATACAAATCATACCACTTGAGTAACGCATAATAAAGGAGTAGATAAATTCAAACTCAAGCTTGGACTCTGTCGATTTCGGTCAGTCTCAAAGACAACTAAGACTCGTAAATGAACTATGAAATCATTCCAATCATATTCATGATTACCAAGAAATCTGACTGAACAGGAATACGTACGGTACATTGCTGTGTGGTCTTCTCGCTTAGTTTGATTTTTCCCCAAGCACCTCTTACCGGAACATGAAGCAGCAGCCCCAATCTTCAACTCAATTTACCAATTTCCATCTTCTTCTTGATTGCTTTTTGACCATGGTATATAAAAGAGTCTAATATTCCCGAAACAGTAAAAACACCTGAATTGAAAAAAAAAATTTGAACAGCTCATCAGGAACTCCAATCCAATCAAGGGCATAGCTATGAGTTAAAATCAATTAACGAAGCCATATTCTTGGACTCAAAGTTTTTGTTGAATTAAACCCAGAATAAATTGCTAGAATCAAATAAAGACGATTTAGAACTTGCTAAGATATCATCTGTTTTTTATCCGCAAAATAGAAAATCTTCAGGCATAGTTTGTTGACTCAGTTACAGAAAGATGGTCAAGGAACTACCGAACAACATAAACATAAACATGAACTTAAACTTTTCATTCTTTTTTTATATAAAAAAAAGTTGTGGGAAGGGATGAGAATTTAAACTTGTGATGTAACTTTTAGATTTTAGAAGTCGGATCTGGGAGATATTGGGTTCTTGCCTCATATGAAGTCGATGAAATATGAACAAGTTTATTTAGGGGTAAAACACTGCTATTAATTTGTGAAATAAACAGAATGCTGGGGGAAAAATTACCTCCAACTATAGCACAAACATTTGTTAGAAAGTGCAAGAACGAGACATGCTGCTCTGTGAAAGTCACCTAAAAAAATGAAATTCAAAATAAGCTCAGAGAAATAGCAGGAATCAAATAAAAAATTTGAAAAATAGTCTGGACTCGGGCTAGCATTTATAACTATTCTGTAAGAGAACTCATGTCTAATGCTTGACCCCTTAGGCCTCCTCTTATATATAAAAATAAATAACTAAACTGAACCTTGAAAGTGATGTGGCATCTCTATGACGTAAAATGTTGATTCGGTCAAAGAAAATGCCTAAAAACAAAAGCACGGGAGCAACCAACCTTGATAGGAGAAAGGTCATAAAAGAAGAAAACTCCAGGGAGGGATTGAAGCCGGCCTACTTCTGCACCCTTAAAATGCTCCGTTACAGAAAACTGTCAAAAGCAATCTCTCATGCATTAATCATTTTGACTAAATGAAAAACGAGTTAAAATTCAAAATTTTTGCAAGTTTTAACCCCACCTGATTTGACTGGATGGTGTGCCCACTCACATCTGTGTACACGGTAGGGACAACCTACAAGATAGAGAATATATTGAAAACCATCAAACTAAGAAACCCTTTTTTTATTTGAAGCTCATTGAGGAACATGATAAGCTACATGCATCAGATACAAAAAGCAAGAATCCATGCCCCTGAAGATATGAATGTATGCCATCAAATTACAAAGTTAGTCTGAATGCATGGTATTCAGTTTTCTTGAATTCATAACACATGGTGCTTGATTTTCTTGAATGTGTTATTCTCTCTTGCTTTCATAGAAGATGAAAGCTGTGGTATTGAGGTTTATATTTGCACAAAAGTTTCAACTGTAGCAAACCATATTCTCAGTAGGTTCTCTGTTTTAGTTTTATTGATCTGTTTGCTGGTATCATTTTGAAATTGGAATTTTCCCCTTAATAAATTCGACAACATTCATTAGTTTAGAACAATTAAGCTAATCAGACAGACTTTTAGCATTCTGTGCCATTTATAAAGTTCAATGAGGGGCAGAATAAGCAAACTTTATCAATATTGTCAAAGCTCTTTTGAGATTAAGTTTTGAACTTTGATATGATATAACATTTATATATGCACAATTAGGAGTGGAAGCGTCACCTGCTGCAAACACTAAAAGGCTAATGGAATGAAAAGGGTTACCAGAAGGCAAATAGTCTAGATCCAGGAGTAATATTCTGTCTTCGATTACTAGATAGGTGTCATACCTCTTGATAGTTATTGGAGAATATGATAATAAAGGAGTAAAAATCAATTCACACAGAAAACTAACCTTGAGAAAGTACTGGTACATCCCACTTGGCTGTTCTTGAGTCCAATGAACACTGAATTTTAGAAGCAAAAACAAACAAGGACAAGATAAAATGTAAAATATGCCAACATCTCTCTCTTGTACATGGCCAAGGTAAAATGATTAAGCAAAAGTTAGCAAGTACCTATCAAGAGGATTCACGACCCCGGGGAAGTAATCTCCGAAAGCTAATCTATTGATCTTGTGACTTAGCTGTATCAAGTATTCATGAAGCGCAATAACATCAGATAACACATGCTAATGTACGCAAAAGAAGAAAACAATAAGGCTGCATCTTACATTAAAACTGTCCTTTTGAAAAGCTAGCAAGTCATGTACATGAACATTCGATTGCTGAAAGCTTTTCCCAGGTGCAAAATGAAAGTTCCCCGCCACCTTATTAACTTCTAAGAAGCCATATATATTACACCCCTCACCTTCTTCATCCTTAATCTTCTGAAGAAAACCCTCTCTCTTGCACTGAACAGAAACAAGCAAGCATAAATCAAAGCATAAGCCAGGGTCACATTAAGTCATGTATGCCAACTGGGTTAAAGACCAATATTGAAGAGGGGAACGAACAAAATCTTTAGATTGGCCGACCAGAAAGCAAAAACTACTACTACACAGACAATAATACACTGTTACCCATTGGGATATTAGCTCAGACAAACTTATATACCTTTCGCGAGTATCAACTATCAACAACAACAACTAAAAGTTTCAAGTATTATCCAACAAAGACTGTATTGGTAGTTGCCCTGATATAAGATGATATAAATTGTTATCTTAAGATTATTGAGAAATAAAAGGAATCAAGTTTTTTAATGCACCAAGAAGAGGGCAAGCAAGTCCCATGTTAATTACCTAATTATTAGACAAATAACAATTCCCTTGCCAACTTCATAGTTGGCAGTCAAATTAAGCCTCTCTGGGAGTTGGATCTGGAACTGGTCAGTACTCGATAGGAATTCTTGGGAAGGGAAAATAGGCATTCTTATGGAAACAAGAGCAATTAATTACAAGCAAGACTATCGATACCAACGATATTAAAGGCAAACATAACATTTTCCATCCCAGCATATCTGTCTATGTGTGTCTCATTCCAATTAAAGTTGCTTAAAAAATCTGATAGTTTAAGCGCTCTTATGCAGACAGACCTGGTCAATCAAATCTGGGTTCGACAACGCCCAACCTTTCTTTCTGTATGCCTCACGAACATCCTCACAGGAATTGCAACAATCATCATCAGCCTGCAAGATCAAAAGGAAAAAGAATGCTGAAAAAGGAAAAGTACATCAAACCAGTAGCAGAAAGATAGTACCTCTTAAAACTGGACTGATTTCAATGATCATTCACTACCTAAATACTGGCAACATTAACTGCCTCTTCAACTCCATAATAAAACACAACCAAATCAAAAGAAATTAAGGAAATTGCCAATTGAAAAAAGAATAAAGGTGAATAAATGCCACTAAATCAAATGGGTGTATCATATTTTAGGCAAATGATGACAGAATGAAAATTCTATTAGGATCAAGAAAATAAGGTACTGGGATGGGACCCATAAAACAAGTCAAAGATCCTTCATATTCAGGAAAAACATGCATCCAGCGGATTGATTTATATCACAACAAACTATAAATAAAACATACCGCTTCTGCACCATAACATGAACCACAATAAGTCTCATTGTGCTCAAGTCTGCCACCATGCCTCTGTAAAGGCTTTTCAATCTGTATGAAGTGGAACAATTATGAGCAGAAAGAAAGGCATAGGCAAAACAAAAAGAGCTGAATGTGTGGTTCCTCAGATCCTTTGAGAGAAAAAATGCAACTGAGGAATCAACTTCAAGCAATATCGCCATATATCAAACCTTGGGAGCACCAATTCCATCTGGCCTCGCTTCTATAACATTGCCATGTGCATCTAACCGTTTCTTGATTATGTCATGTTTCTGCAAATTTATAAAAATAAATGTTTAACAGAAACAACTGGACAATTTTAGCAGCAAGCGCAGAAAAAAATAAGTTCTGTGTGAATGCACATAAGTTCGTCTATTTTCATACAAAAACACATCTATGTGCCCATGAAGAGAGAGAGAGAGAAGTAGAAAATTCCCTTTACGATACTTGATGTGGGAGAAAAACTAATCAATATAGAATTAAAAAGCATAATTCATCACAATACATACCACATCAAGGTGTTGCTCTCCACTTATATCCATTGCATCAACGCTAACGATTGAGCATGCAAGAGCAGGAAATGTAACATCAAACTGCATTTTTCAAATCCAAAGGAACATTAATAAATTACATATGATAGTTACAAAGGATCCACAGCAGTGCTATGAATAAAACTGATGCTGATGCAGAATATAATGGTTATATTAATTTTGGTGTGATATAATGGTTATATTAATTTTGGTGACACAGAATATGCTGATGCAGACAATATAGAAACAGTATACAGTAAAACATGAAAAATGACAATGGAATTATCTTTAGGAAATCTTGCAAAAGCAAGAAGAATCTAAAGAAAATTTTATGCAAAATTAAAGGCCATAGGGAAAAAGCTAAAAGGGAAAACTTAAATTAAAGTTGAATTAGAAGATGATAATACATTGATGCGTAGAGTTTCCCCTCTTGAAGTGTCAACCACGAGTTTTGTTTCGGTTGCAGCATGAAGATATAATCCTGTAACCAAGACAGGTAAAAACAAAAATGTTCATGGAAACAGAACATCTAACTTAGATTATGAATAAGACAAAAAGAAACCTCCTCCCCCCACCCCCACCCCCCAAACAGGGCAACCCATCCCAACCATACCCCACTAACAAGATGTTAGGAGTTTGTAGGAATTATAGAAATATATTAAATGTTTTCTACAGATAGATAAATCTTGTTTATGTAGATAAATCTTAGAATAAATCATTTGAGATATTCTAGGATTATTTTATCTTATCTTTTAGTAGTTTATTAGAATAAGGGAATTATTTTCCCAATTAGGTTATGACTCTTTTCTCTATTTAAATTCAGTTCTTTAGTTAATAAAATATAGAAAAATACAAAGAATTACTCTGTTTTCTACTCCGATTAATTCTACTGTTATACCTATCAATACCTCATCCACACCTACTTTAAACACCCCTCCTAAAAATACACCTACTCCTATTGAAAATCTTCAACAAACATCACCACCCAAACAGCTTCGTGTCTATACAAAAAAAAAAAAAAATGGAGAAGGGCTGTTGAAGAGGAAATTGGTGCACTAGAGAAAAATGCTACTTGGACAGTTACAGACCTTCCTCAAGGAAAAAGGGCTGTTGGTTGTAAATGGATCTTTGCTGTAAAGTACAACTCCAATGGAAGCATCCAACGATACAAAGCTAGACTGGTGGCTAGAGGCTTTACGCAAACGTATGGGATAGATTTCACAGAAACGTTTGCACCCGTGGCAAAGCTTAACACTGTTCGAGTACTCCTAAGTTTGGCTGTAAATTGCGATTGGCAATTACATCAACTTGATGTAAAAAATGCATTTCTTAATGGCATGCTAGAGGAAGAAGTTTACATGAAATTGCCACCTGGCTTAAAGTCATTGAAGGAAGCAACAAGGTGTGCAAGCTCAACAGTCTCTATATGGGTTAAAACAATCACCCGAGCTTGGTTCGAGAGGTTCACTAAAGTCATTCTCAAAACGGCTACAAGCAGTCCCTTGCCGATCATACACTTTTCATCAAGGTAACTTCTACAAATAAGAAAGCTATCCTAATTGTGTATGTTGATGACATAATTCTTACTGGAAACGATGAGGAAGAAATTAGCAATTTGAAGAAGGCATTAAACAGGAATTCAAATCAAGGACTTGGGAAAGTTAAGATATTTCCTAGGAATGGAGGTGGCAAGATCAAAAGAAGGACTTGTGATCAATCAAAGAAAGTATGTACTTGATTTACTCAAAGAAACTGGTTTTCTTGGTTGTAAGCCACCGATACACCAATGGAGGCAAATTTGAGATTCAACAAAGAAGATGGGTCTTTAGTAGACAGAGAGAAATTTGAGAGATTAGTTGGGAAACTTATTTACTTATCTCCGACAAGACCAGATATAGCCTTTCTGTAAAATGTGATAAGTCAACACATGACTAATCCTAATGAAGAGCATATGGCGAAGAAGAAAAATGAATTCTCAAGTACTTGAAGAAAACTCCGACACACGGCTTAATGTTCAAGAAAACACAAGACAGAATCTAAGATTTTTATACTCTAGTTGGGCGGGAGACCTCACCGAAAGAAGATCCACTAGTAGCTACTGCACTTTTGTTTGGGGTAACCTTACAACTTGGAGAAGTAAAAAACAATCTGTTGTTTCAAGAAGTAGTCTTGAAGCTGAATTTAGAGCACTAGCTTTGGGAATATCTGAAGGAATTTGGCTACTTAAATTACTAAAAGAACTTGGCACTAATCGGGAGGATCACTTTGAAGTCTTGTGTGATAATCAATCTGCTATTCAAATTGCCAAGAATCCAGTCCAACATGACCGAACAAAGCATGTGGAGATTGAGGCATTTTATTGCTGACCAAGTCAACAAAAGGACAGCCACTCTTTCCTACATTCCTTCAAAAGGACAAATTGCGATATTCTCACTAAGGCTCGCTTAAAGCACATTTTCAATAAATTCCTATTCAAGTGGGATTATACAATGTATATTCTCCACTTGAGGAAGTGTAGGAATTATAGAAATATATTAAATGTTTTCTACAGAGATAGATAAATCTTGTTTATGTAGATAAATCTTAGAATAAATCATTTGAGATATTCTAGGATTATTTTATCTTATCTTTTAGTAGTTTATTAGAATAAGGGAATTATTTTCCCAATTAGGTTATGACTCTTTTCTCTATTTAAATTCAGTTCTTTGGTTAATAAAATATAGAAAAATACAGAGAATTACTCTGTTTTCTACAGAGTTAACAAAACTGAAGAAAACTGATAAAGCAGGCACTAAAGAGAAACCAGGTTTAAGGTTAAAGTATCAAAGATAAAGCATATAAACAAGAATATCATCCATCACTAAAGATCTTAATAACCATATTCAAATTTCAAAGAAACTCTACACTGGCACAAGGATCATGGTTGAGCAATGAAGATGCGAGTGATTATCAACAAATACAAATTTCCTTGAATGAAGTCCAGAACATATTTGAAATCTCATTGTTATCATTAACATGACTTGTTTACAGTATGGCTTCACTTGAAATGTCTGAAAATACAGACTACTAGCTCTAGAAAAAAGCCTGCAAAGTGTCTTGCATTAAAATCACAAAGAATGTGGGTGGTAACTTGTAAGCAAAACATGATAAAGTTAAATGGCTTCATAAATGGATTATCAGTTGTTCAATCCGCAATGGAAAGGCCATCATTACCAACTCCTCAACCATACTACTGCAATATGTTCAAGAACAAAATGCAAATCTCTCCGTACTCATAAACAACCCCTTAAGAATTGTACACCATAGAAGTCGAACAAATTTTGTCAAAAATGGATGCAAATATATAAATGAAGCTCGGCTTGCATATGACAGCAGCTGACAGCTATCGTTGACATTCATTTTAAATCAAATCAATTCGCAAACAGTCATTGAAAACCACCCCTCTTTACTAAAATCATTAACGATTCCCTACTAATTCCTTATGTTTAAGTTACTAATTCATTAATAAACCTGAGTCACCATCTCGATTCAAATCACAATTCAAATCTAAAAACGCCTAACAAATTTCAAACAATTCAATTCCAAGATAGATAAAGAAAAAAAGGAATCAGATCGAAATAATTGAGAAGAGAAAAAGGAACTTACGGAGCTCGGAGAAGAAGAGCAAGAACATAACAACGGAGGAGACGACAGTGATAACGCCACCGGAAAGCGTACGGCTGTAGAAATCCTCGTTTATCTTAGGGTATGCATCTAAATTCCTTATCTTATTCATTATTCCATCCATTGATTCTATCTTTTCTTTTCTTTTTCAATTGATTTATAAAACAATTCCTGCTCTTCTTAACCTAAAATCCAAAACAGAAAAACAAATCTAACAAGAAATTAAAAGAACATAAACCAATTGAACAAATTACTTAAACACCTCGTTGATATTAATAGAATATTTATAGTTAAGAGTTTTGAAACGAGGAGTTTAAGATTTCCAGGGAGGAAGTCGTTTTTTCTTCTTTTCTGTGTCTCCTAAGGTTGGAAAATGAGAAAGAAGGCGAAGCTTATTTCTATTTCCCCACCCGGTATTTACGGTAAAGGGGTCTTTCTCCTATTATTTAAGACCAACTACAAAAATAGTCATTATTTGTTTGGTTAAATTTATGTTTTGATCATTGTTCCATTTTGATTACTAATATTATCCTTTTATAAGATTTTAATTAGACATAATCTAAACATGATTTTTTTTTATCTTTTCACTTTTTTTTCCTTTTTTTCCTTTTTTTCTTATCATTTTCTAAAAAATAAAAGAAAGACAAACTATTATTCACCTTGAAACGTAATCTAATCAAGAGCGAAATTAAGGGGCCTAGTAGCCCCCTAAAATAGAAAATTTTTTTATTTTGGTATTTAAAAAGTTTTTAAATTTTAAATTAGTAAAGATAAATTGTATTTTAGCTCAAGCTAGAAATATAAAAAATTGATTTAATATTTTAAAAATTATAAAAATATAATAGTAAAATTACATTTTTATTATCGTAAAAATTATAATTTAATTTTGACCCTTAAAAGAATTTTTAAATTTCCCCCCTGAATAGAGCATATTTTTCAAGATATTGAGCAGTTTGATTACTACTCTTGAAACATGCCTTAACTAAATTACATCAAAATCTAAAGGCTATAGCCAAAACAATGAAAGCCACTATCCACCTTCCCAGACTCGATACCATATGATGGTTACTAGTAAAAGACTTGATCACTAGGAGATGGTCGCTCTCAATTCGACTCGTGGAAAACGCAATTCTCGCAACCATTAGAGAGTAGAGACCTGCCAAAATAGCTTTGGCTTAAAAAAGATAGAAATTAAAAACTTATATGCACCTCCAATTTTACAAAAATCAAAAAAATAATTTAACCTTCTAATTAATTTTTCATTTTTTCTTATTCTTTAAATTTGGTTTGCTTTATAAATCACTTTAAAATGAATAGAGAGGTCGACATTTGTTAACTTTGTTCATGTGGTTTATAGGTGAATTTTTACATAGATGTCACATAAGTAATTAATTATTTTTTTTAAATTTAAAAAATTTAAAAATATATAAAAATATATTTTTAAAAAAAATTAAAAAGTATATATATTTCTTTAAAAGTATAAAAAATATAGATTTTTTTAAATTTTTTTAAATTAAATATTTGCTAACGTAGCATACAAGTGGAATGCCAAATTAACGAAGTTAACAGAGGTTAATTTTTTTCATCCATTTCGGAGTGATTTAACAAATAATGTAAATTTAAGAACTAAAAATTAAAAAATTAAATAAAAAACTAAAATAATTTTTTTTATAAAATTGGAGAGCTAAAAAAATTATTATATCAAAAAAATATACTCTTCATTCTTAACCAGACAATTCTAAATTCTAGCCGATGCTTGAAAGAAAAAAACATTTTACATTAAATATTATAATATATGATATTATTTATACAATTATTTATATGAATAAGATATAAATACGTTAGCCTAAAAAAATATTAAGGGTAATTATTTGATACTCCGTCGGTGGAGTTTTTTAAGCTCCACAAGTAGATTGAGGCTTAGTTTGGATGGGCGGTGTGTTTACCTCCAGTGAGGTTAAAAACAGCGTTGGTGGTGAGATTAGTTACTGTAGCGGTGAGATTAGAAACAATGGTGGAGTGTGTGTTTGGATTCAAACGCAGCTGTAACGGTGAGGTGAGAATAAAAAATGACTATTAAGGACATCAGATTAGAATTGATATATAATAGAAATTTTTTAAATTATTTTACTTTTTTTAAATTATTAAAATATGTGAATTTATAAATTCATTTAATAAAATATTAAAATGTATCTTCCAATATTTTATTATAAATATTTTAATAAATTATATAATCAATTTAAATTATTTATTAGATAAAACGATAATTATTATTAATTTTTTATAGTTAAATATTCTTTTATAACAATGATAAATATTATTTTCACAAATAGTAACATTATACTTGGATCAAATTTTGAAGTATCTAAATGGATGATTTTTAATAAAAAAAATATAGTAACATAAGACATAACAAGTTTCATTATTACTAGAAATTAGGTTATGATACAAAATGTTTTTACAAATATGGATTCATTAAACTAGTTGCAATGGTTTCCCTTAACATCGCGATTTCAAGGTCACTTTCACTGTTAGAAGAACTCGATTCACCTCTATTAAAATGGCCTGAAGAGACTGGCATGTCGGGTATATTCTCAAATTGTCGAAAATCCTCATCATTTGACCAAGCATGTCTTCGAATGTAATTATGCAAAACCATTGTTGCAATAACTATTAAAACTTGCTTGTTGAATGAATAACTTGGAATATCTCCTAATATTGGCCATTTTTTTTCCACACTCCAAATGTTCGTTCAATCACAGAGCGTAACGAAGAATGGGCATGATTAAAGATTTCTTTTTTTCCAGATACTTGATGATTACCTCGACGAAAATTAGGTAAATGATATCGTTCCCCCCTATATGGACCTAGAAAACCTGCCATTTGTGGATATCCTGAATCCACAAGATAATATTTTCCTACAAAAAAGCAAAACATAATATCAAGTTTAAAAATAAATTAAAAATTCTAATATTTTTTTTATGTAAAGATTAATTAAAAAATTAAAGTTCAACCTGGTGGAGGGTGTGGAAACTTTAACTCTTGTTTTCTAAGTGCTTGCAAAAAAATTCTACTATCATGTGTTGTTCCTTCCCAACCAGGAAATGCAAAAATAAAACACATGTTGAAGTCACAAACTGCCATAATATTTTGAGTTGGTTCACCTTTCTGTCCGATATAAGGTATTTGACAAGAAGGCGAAATGCATGCTTTTATGTGTGTTCCATCTATGACCCCAATACAATCCTTTAAAATAAATACAAGTAATGAGATAAAAGTTAGAAATAATTTATATTTTAAAAATATAAAGATTGTGTAAATTTTACCTTAAAGTGAGGCCAATATCTTGTATCATGTCGAATATGGTTCGGTATTTCCTCGAATTGACCTTCAGTGGGTTTAATCGTGTCTATTCCCATTCGAGCAAATATATGCAACATATCAGTAAAAATTCGACTAACAGTTTCTCCAGATCGTTGAAATCGCTCTGTTGGATTTGAATTTGATTCTCTATTTCCAAGAATGTATAATGATAATGCTAACTTCTCCATTGCTGATACTTTCCCATGCTTTAAGCCATAATTTGTTTTCAAATCATGCAACAAGCTGTGAAATATATTTTTTGGCATCCTAAAACTATTCATGCAACGATCATCAAGCCCATTTAATACTTCGTCCACCCACATTTGACCTGTATAATTTGAATCCATACGCGGTTGCATAATGAAATAAGTTTCATGGTGTACCAATACACTGCTTAACACATATTCTTCCTCTTCATGATAATTGTTATGCTCAACTTGAGTAACAATTGTGGCTATTCTTCGTTGAGCTTCTTCACTTAATTCAGGGGTATCATAATTCATATCAAAACTATTATACATATTGTTAAATTCATCCATAACCTGAAAAGTAATCAAATGGAAATAAATTAATATTTTGTGACATTCTACACAACACAAAAACTTGAATAAAAGCATAGCATAAAAATACCAAACATAAAAAATATCATGTAACAGTCCGATTTAGACCCTAGTCGGAATAGTGGTTTCGGGACCACAAATTCGAGTCAAAAAAATATTTTAATATTATTTTTCGAGTTTATAGCGTGTGAATTGGTATGTGTAAAATTTTTGTGGATTAATTTCGTTGTTTGTGTGCTTAATGACTAAATCCCATTAAATGCAATATTAGCATGCTATATGTAAAGGTACCTATTTGATGTGGCTTTAATAATATGGAGTCCTTATGTTCTAATTAAGCCATTGTAACATGGCATGGACGGTAGTGGACATGTATTTTATATATGTTATAAAGCTTCATTAAGGGTAAAATGGGAATTGAATAATAAATATGATAATTAATAAAACAAAAGCATGAAAGTGGTCATCTTTTGTTCATCCATTGCCGAAATTGAGAAAAGAAATTAGGGATTAAGAGCTTTGAACATTTCGGCACCTATCTAGCTTGATTCAAGGTTAGTTTTTGTTCGGTTTTTGATAATTTCTAGGTTTTTGTAATCGTTGCTTCGAATACTTCAAAACCCACGCTTTAATTTTATAAATTGATGATGATTTTGAAATGTGTCATTGATGAATTCATAAGTTTTGTGATGTTTGAAGATGAAATATGGAAGATATGTGATAGATTAACATAGTTTGTCTTTCGATTTTTGATGAATTTGAGTAATTTGGACTAAATTGAAAAAATAATATTTTGAGGGACTAAAATGTGAAATAAATGAAATATATGGGCTTACATGGACTACATGAATATTTGGCCAAGCATGGGTGATATGAAATTTTGTGTATTTTGTGAATTTGTGAAATAAGGACTAAAATGTCAAAATATGAAAATATGAGGGCTAATTTGCAAATTGCCCTAAATGTGTGTTCTTGGATTGAATTGAATGAATTGGTGAATAAAAGAGTTAAATTTGAATATGTATAGATCAAGAACCAAGAAAACAGATTTAGACCATGGAAAGTCGAAAGTGATCGAATAGTCGAATCAAATCATGCTTATCCTAATCTGGTAAGTCTATATACAAATAAATGTATTTGAATTGGCTTATTATGTATCTATGAAATTTATTTGTGATGAATGAGTACGAGTGTTATACACATGGAAATCGAGGAAGTATCGACCGAGTGTTTCTATCCGAAAAGTCCTGTACGAACCTAGGAATAGATAGGATTTTATATGTCATGACATAGGTTTCTGATATGTGATATCGTGTAAGTCCACGTCTGGGACGTTGGCGTCGATTTGAGATTTACGTGTAAGACCATGTCTGGGACATTGGCATCGTATTTGATTCGTGTAAGACCCTGTCTGGGACAGTGGCATCGATATTTGGTTACATGTAAGGCCGCGTCTGGGACGTTGGCATTGTATGATTATTCTGAGTATTTCGAGTATCCTATTTGATTCCGAATGGTTCAACGGGAAAATCCGAGAAACGAAAGACTATATGGAATGTATAATTGAATCAGGTACGTTTGAAATGTACACTTTGTATGAGTATCAAAGGTAAGTGTATATATGAACTTGCCAAGGTGAAATATGTGCATAGATTTGATGAAATAAAATGTGATATATGCATGAATGTGTTATGAGCAAAAGTGATACTTTGAGTTATGATTTGTGGGTAGGAAATGGCTAAACAAATGAGCCAAAGAGAATGTT
The DNA here is from genome assembly GCA_025698515.1 of Gossypium sturtianum. NCBI lineage: Eukaryota > Viridiplantae > Streptophyta > Magnoliopsida > Malvales > Malvaceae > Gossypium > Gossypium sturtianum. Next base: position 16,994,323 of record CM046947.1, on the reverse strand, counting down.
ATGAATTTGCAATTGAGAAACATTAATGATCTTGTATTAATATGATTATGTGCATTATATGTTAAGTTTATTTGTATATGGCTTACTAAGCTTTTGGACGCTTACTCTATGTGTGTTTGCATTGTTTAATAGATCGTTAAAAGCTACGAAAGGCTCAGGGATCGTCGTGGATCGTCATCACACTATCCATTCATATTTTGGTACCTTATGATCATGTATATATTAAGTATGGCATGTATAGTCTAGATGAAATGGATTATGTTTGAAATGTGTGTATAGCCATATGATATGGCTAAATAATTGTATGTAATGTGTATGAGTAGTCATGATATATGATGCATAGTTTGGTATGGTTTGATGGCTAATGTTTAAGCTAATGAGATGGTCAAATCTATGATAATTTCTATGATGCAAAAATTAGCATATTGTTGATGATGGATTGACACTTTGAATTGGTAAGTTTTTGAATGGTTTATACTTAGAAATGCTTGTGATGAGATTGAGATAAATGTTGCATAAGTTGGTATGTTTTTGAATGGTTAGAAAAGATGGTCATTTTGATATGATTTGAATTGGTATAATGCTTGTAGGTATAACCTAATGTGTGGGTGGCAATTTGGCCTTGTAAATGGCCTATAATTGCCCACACGGTTGAGCACACGGGCGTGTGGCTCAACCGTGTCCTTCGTGGTTGAATTTCAAAACAAGTCAGGCTCGACCACGGGCTGGACACACGGGCGTGTGACTGGCCGTGTGGTGCAAGTCAGTGTCGACCACGGGTGAGGCACACGGGCGTGTCTCAGGCCGTGTGAACAAGTCAGTATGTATGCCCTGTTTTGGCACGGCTCGGACACATGGGCGTGTTTGAGGCCGTGTGCCTACCCACACAGGCGTGTGACCTCTGTAACTTTGAAAAATGTTTAATTTTTGGAAAAATTTTGTATGATTCCGGTTTAGTCCCGACCCATTTCTAATGCATGTTTAAGGTCTCGTTGGCCTCATTAAGGGACTATTTACTTGTATTCTGCTACGATATGACAGTAATATACTTTATGATACGAAATGTTTGTTAAAGTTTCCGATTGTCCGGTAATGCCTCTTAACCCTAGTCTGGCGACGGATACGGGTTAGGGGTGTTTCATATCATACATTAGTTTTACATATAAAAAAGTAGTATAGCTATATTACAATAATAATTCTAAGGAGCTTATGATGGAGGTGGTTGATGGTATGGCTGGAAGGGAAATGAGGATGTTGCCACCAAGGATGAAAATGATGCAATTGGATTTTGTTCAGCATACTCACGTCGAAGCCACCAAACCCTAACATATGGATCTAAGTTTAAAAACACTTCTCATTTCACCGGTATTTGGAACATTTTGATGGCAAAATAGTACAGTTCATCTTTTTTTGGAATTTCATCTCCCAAAGCACGCAAAGCATCCATTGCATTTGAAATAGTATATTGAGAGTGAGGAAAAATAATTTCATTCACTGACTTCCTTGGACTAGCCATACTCTCACACAATTTCTCAATCTGAGTAGTTAATGTATTTCTTGATGATTTTCTACTTGAACTTGATTTTTTTCCTTTACCGTGTACAACCCCAAGTGTTTGCTTTCTTCGATTAGGAGTTTCATGAGAAGGGTTTGATGGTACCTCATTAGGAGGAATACCTTCATTCTCATTACTATGTTCATCTGAATCACCAAATCCCTCATTAAGTGTATCATCTCCCATAGGAACCCCACTTGGAAGAACACCAGACGAAGGTGCCCATGCATTCTCTCCAGTGGCTACAATGCCACCAAACATTTGCCACATTAACTCATTCAATCGTGGTTCAATTCCTTTCTTCTTAAATCCTTTAAAATTAGGATTTTCCTACATAACATGTTAAATGTTAAATGTTATACTAAGATTTTTATAATTGTAAATTATTAATTTCAATAAAATTTATGCATTAAAATAATGATAAAGAGTTAACACTAACCTGTATTTTTTCAGCCCACCATTCTTCAGTAGCATCGACCGTCTTTTTAGATGGACACCATTCAATACCTGTAGATTCCTTAAGCAACTCCCTCCATAACCTCCATTCATTTTTTAATGTATCCCACTTATTTTTCAATTGAGGTTTTCCATAATTTTTTTGTGTTTTTGCTTGAAAAAGAGCAATGACATTTTCCCATCCTTTTGAGTTTAGATGAGTTGTCGGTCTATTACCAAAGATTTGACTTCATTCACGCAAAGTTCACAAAATATCAACATCACTCATCATCCTAAACAGACTTTTGTTGCTAAGGTACTATCTCCCTCCACAAAATTTAGTGTGTCTTTACCATCTATTATTATTATTTTGATTTTAAATGTCAACCGACATAAAACCATAAATATATAATTAGATATAATAATATAGTTTCATAAAAAATAAGAATAATACATCACGAATGGATGAAAGGCATAAGATGAACACTAAAGAAAAAATTCTCAAAGATCCATGGTAAACAACAATGAGGATATAGAAAGGATAATTGATTATGACTATCTTTTCAAAATGAATAAAGGCATTTTTAGAGACATTAAACTACCTCTTGCTTTTGGATGGATTTAGATAGTTTGCTCTTGTCATTATGAGACATTAAAATCAAAAAGGGGAAACATTAGGATAAATAAAGAAGAGAAAAGAATCACTAGCAGATTCAAGGAGCAACCATCGTTGTGCTGCTTGAAGCGAAATCAAAAAGGGGAAACATTAGGATAAATAAGCGAAGTCGCTTAGCTCCATGTAAAATTGCACTTGATGCCGACAAACCACTTGATTCTCTAGAATTTGGATTAAAACAATAGTACGAACAGGTTTCTACCAGAAAAAAGTGTAAGCAAACTTGAGTAGTTTGGTTTTTCTTAGCAATACTAGTCATCTAATTTTTACTTTAGTCCAAAAAAAAGCATGCATTTAATCACTCAAGGTTATGGCATCAATCTCATAGTTTCTGAAGGCCGAGACTGTAAAACTACTCATAATATCAAATCATCCTAACCCATTTTCTTTTAAAAATGGTAAGCCTTTGCAACATTCTTATTAGAAAATATGAAAACAAGACATAGCCAAACCAGCAGCTTGTTCCACATTAGCTTGTTACGTGGTCTAAAGCATTCTCTATACACCAGTAAATGTGCTAAATGGATATTCTATTAGCTGTATAACTAATTATTTAATACGGTAGTAATTTCAACTAATATACGATGACAGTGCATGAATAAACAAGTGGAGTTTACAAGTAGGCATTATTAGCCCATACTTTTGACACATTTCATAAATCTAAGTTTAAACAGTAAATTGAAATGTAGACAAAACAAAAAAAAATGCTATCAGATCAACAAAATCAGAATAAATGATGAAAGCCATAAAATGAACACTAAAGAAAAAATTCTCAAAGATCCATGGTAAACAATAACGACGATATAGAAAGGATAATTGATTATGACTATCTTTTCAAAATGAATAAAGGCATTTTTAGAGACATTAAACTACCTCTTGCTTTTGGATGGATTTAGATAGCTGCTCTTGTCGCTTCAGACATTAAAATCAAAAGGGGGAAACATTAGGATAAATAAAGAAGAGACAAGAATCACTAGCAGATTCAAGGAGCAACCATCGTTGTGCTACTTGAAGCGAAATTGAATGAGAGATTACATAATTGGTTTTTTGAGGGCGCCTTCCTTCCTGACTCTTTGTATTATCGTCAGTAACTTCAGTAGAATTCGGCTGTCAAAGAAACCATCGTTAGAGCTTTGTTTGCATGTTCTATACAGAAGTCTATGACAAGAAATTAACGAAAAATACCTTCAAAAACCAGACTCTAACAAAAGCAAAGGATAAAATGTAGCAGCCACAACCAAGAACAAAGCAAAAAAGAGGGGAGAAACCAGCAATAATCACTGTTTTAGTTCTCAAATATGAAAAACAAAACTGCTGTTTTGTTCCCAAAGCTGAAAACAAATAAGGTTGGGAAAGAAATTAATTTAAATTTCAAGGATAAAATGGTAAAATAATAAATAAAAGTATGGGTATTTTTGTCTGCTAAAAATACCTACTGCCCCAGTGGGTAGACTGGAGCTTTTAGCACCAGTCAAGATATCTCTATCCATCGGCAAAGACGTTTACGCCCTTTGCAAGTGTCCCAAACAACCATCCAAATCACTGTGGTGCAGTGAGATTGAAAACCAAGACAAAATTATAAGAAATATTCCAACACACTGTGTGCGCGATGAATCCAAAGGAAGCCTGAGGGTGTGATAAATGTTACATTTATTTATTTAATTTTTTATTTTTTATTAGACTTTATAATACACTTATCAAACATTCAATCAATATTTAAAGTCTAAAAAACTCCGCTAATGTGCATCAAATAATTTTCTAAATATTAATTGTATTTATATAATAAAAAAAAGTTCCAAAGATGTGTAACATTAATTGAGCCTTACATTTATATGATTTTATTAGTAGGTGTTAGATAAATGGCAAACATATATTTTAAACGATAAAATATTCTATAATCTATAATATGTAATCGGTAATATTATATATATGAAAAATATTTGATGTATTGGTAGTAGAGTTTTTAAATTTCATAAGTACGTCAAAAGCTTGATAAGTGTTCTTTAAGGGTATAGTAAAATGTTAAAAAGTAAATATTTTTAAAAAAATCGCATGACAATTTTTTAAGGCTGCTTGTGAAATAAAAAATTACAGTACTAGTGTGCCAAATATATATATAATCTGTAGTATATATAAAAACACGAGTTTGGGAAAACTTTTAAATCGACTAGAATAAACTTTATTTTTTTAATATATTACTAAATTGACATTTAAAAATAATTGTAATATTTAATTTAAAATTATTAGTTAAAAAATTAACATAAAATATAAGTTATGATAATTATACATTTAAAAGTATTTATAATTTTAATAAAAATTTTGATAATTATACATTTAAATATAATTATAATTATAATTTACATTTATTATTTAAAAAAGTTTGATGTAAACAAAGTTTTGCTAATTTTAAAATATAAATATTATTTGAATAGAATTCTAAGCCTAAAATATAAGAAAAAATTGTGATAATTATAGTTATAATTTAATTTAAAATTATTAGTTAAAAACAAATATAATTTAAATTTGACATTACTATAAAAATTGATTTTTTTGAAAAAAAATTGTGCTAATTTTATTTATATAAAATAGAGTTAATAATTGAATAGAACTCTAAATATTTTAATTATCAATTATTTAGTATTAGAGTTATATACCAATTAAATTTTAACTTTAGTTTTATAAATAAAATTAGCAGTCAGGAATATTCAGTCAAATAGCATCTAATAAAAAATAGATGTAAAAAATTGGAGATTGTTAGCAATAATAAGTTAGAATTATATAAAAAATAATGGAGCATTAAAGTAATGATTTTTTTTAAGATAATATTGAATCATATTTGTACAACAATAGCACCAAATAGACCTGTCCATGGGTCGGGCCACCCGGCCTGGCTCAAAAGCTCACCCTAAATGTGGGAGAGTTTGGACAAAAATATAGGCCCGAAAAATAGGGTTGGACAAAAAAATAAGACCCGTTTAAAACACAGACCAGGCCTCAGGTAAGGCATTGGACAAAAAAAATCTATTTTTTTGTTTTTTTAATATTATTTTCTTATTGTTTTCTCCCTATTTTACTACCATTTTATTATTATATTGCTACTATTTTGTTGTTATTGTTTAGATATTGTATAAAACTTATTTTATTGTTAATTCTGTTATTATTTTAAAGACATTTGTTAATTTTGTTATTATTTTAGAGACATTTTCTTGTTAAGTTGCATCTATCTTAGTGTTATTTAAGTAAACATATTTTTTAAAATTTATTTTCAATTTGTTGAGAAATATTTATTTTGATGTTTTTAGTATTTTTGATGTATTATATATATTTTTTAAAATTATGTAAAAAATAATATGGGCGGGTCTGTCCTAAATTTTAACATTTTTATCCGGGTCGGGTTTAGGCAAAATTTTAGGCCCATTTTTTGGGCCGGGCTCAATCCCAGCAAACGGGCCTAAAATTTTGGTTGAGCCTGGCCCATACACACCTCTAGCACCAAAGATAGATAGAATATTATTTTAATAGATGATGAAGAAATATAAGATTATAATATTAATTTTTAATCTTTTTGTAAGTCAATTATATTACGTGAAGCAAGCAGTGTTAAATCTGTTATCCATTATTTGTTTGGTATAAGAGAAACATTTTGTAGATTTGTTTTGAAAATAAATTCAATTTCAACAATTATTTTTAATTGTTATTATATCTTTTGTATTTACTTTCTTACGTAGTTTTAAATTTGTATATTATTTCAATGGTTTTATACATTAATTTAATTGTTTATTTCAATTGTTTTTAAAATATTATTTTATTTTTCAAAACTAATTCACTTTTAGTATAAATTAAATTAATCTTAACTTAATTAGCACAAATATATACTTTTGAAGTTATAAAAAATATATTATTAATGAATTAAAAATGTATAAAAATTCACATGCACATGACATTAGAAGCTAGTATATATAAAAGTACGAGTTTGAAAAAACTTTTAAACTGACGAGAATACATTTTATTTTTCATCATATTACTAAACTCACATTTAAAAAGAATAAGGGAAAGCTACACCGTAAGTCACTTTAAAATAGCGTCGTTTCTATTTTGGTCACTCTAATTTTTTTTTCAATTTAATCACTTAATTAATATAATTACTCAAATTGGTCACTGCCGTTACAAATTCCACTAATCCACCAATGAATTATTGACGTGACTTTTTTTACTAAAACAAGAGACATCGTTGTAATTAGTCCAAAACACTTTTCTTTTGTTATTTGCAACATAAGATTAAAGTTTGTAAATGTTCTCTTTTTCTTTTTTCTTCTTGTTTGTTTCTCGGGAAAAATAACAAAAAAAAAGAGAAGATAGTTTTGACTCTTTTAAAACAACCCAACCACACTCTCATAGATGACTGCTAGTAAACGAGGTAGTTACTACTCATATTAGTACTACACTAGTAGGAAACCAAAAAAAAAAAAAAAACTAAAATTTCAAAATTTTCTTTAATTAATATTTTAACAATAAAAAGAAAAACTCTCCCAATTTATCTTCAACTCTATCAATTTCCTTTCAATTTCAAATTATAAAAAAGTTGAGCATGTGGTTGGATGTCATCTACGGAATTATCATTTACCAATTGTTTCGACACTTCTTCTATGGTGGCAATGATGTTTTAAATGTCGAAACCTCTGATTTTAATGCTATTTTCTCCATCGAAAATCAATACTTTTTTTGAAAATTTCATTATTATTTTTTAAAATTATAGTAAAATTGTTGATTTTGGTACAACTTGTGGCTAAGATGATTGATTGTGTAAGTATTATTGGATTGTTAAGCCTTGCTTGATTTCTTAGAAAATTGGTTTTGCAAGATGAGCTTGATTAAAAAGTAAGATCTCTTAACTTTTTATTTAGAAACTTTAGTCCAGTCATTAAAATAATATGTATTTTCTATTAAAATTTGTTAATTTAGAATTTTGATTAGGTTGTCTTCATATGACGTAATATATGATTGCTAGAAAATAAAAAATGTTAAATTGAATTTTTTTTATAGAAACTATCAACAATGATAATGATTGGACTGGGATTTTTAAATTGAAAAAGTAGGAGGATTGAATTTTTAACTTTTAAAGTATAGCGACCAAATATCAAATTCTATACAAGTACAGGGACTAACAACATATTTTAACCTTTTTGTTATAGATCTACTTCCTTTACAGTTTAAGGCATTGATTCCCTATAAGTATTGGACCTTATGGCCCATGGCTAAGTGGCATATTGGGCTATGCCTTTCCTTTATTTTTGACTGACACAGGATTTTTTTATAATTATTATAAAAAATAAATCCTCAAGAAATTAATTCTGTTCTTTTCTATTTTCTATTAAGAGTGGAATTGGTCATCCATACCCAACGAGATTAAAAACCAAATAGAATGGCTAAAGATTTTTATTTTTTTTTATAATTGAGAAAGTGGCGAAATTAAAAATATTTTTGAGGGGCGGAATTAAATTATATATTTTTACGATAGTAAAAATATATTTTCATCATTTTAATAGTTTATATCTTTATAATATTTAAAGAATTAAATCAAAATTTTATCAATCTTAAAGAAACCAAAATATAAATTTATCATTACTAATTTAAAATTTTTATAAATTATAAATAATTAATTATTTTATTCTATTTTAGGGGAACCTTTAACTTACAGAAAAGTTGGAGAAGGCAAAAGTCGTTTCACCCCATTAAAATTAGGATGCAGCTGAAATATAAAATCTAATATTTTCTAGTAACTCCTGTCTCTGATCTACTTCTCATGTGAACAACACTTTCATCATCCGTGTTATTATTTTAAATATGCCATATTCAATTTTCTTTCAATTAAGGAATACATTTCCGGTGTAGAGACGAAAGACGAATGCCATGTCGGTTAAATCAGCATTGGCTGCCATGGGAATACAGTGGCAACTCAAGAAACCTCATGGTACGGACGTAGGGTGTCGTTGGTGGTGAGGGTCAATGGGGAATATTATTGTGGGCGTGGCTTAGGTGAACCACAAATTTTCAAAGATAGAGGGGGCACAAACATGCGTGCAAATTAAGATGTTTTTGTTCATTGCGTGGGGGGCAGTTGGATGCCAGCCTACGCACCGAAATCTTCTTTTATTTTTGGAATTTTAACTTTACAAAAAAAAATATTTTATTTTTTAATTTTTAAATTTGTATATTTTATCAAATCATCTTAAAATAGATGAAAAAATAATTTTTTTTTAATTTTTTCTGACGTGGCATACACGTGGATTATCACGTGGATGACACATCAACATTTAATTATTTTTTTTTAAATTTTAAAAATAAAAATTAAAACCATTAAAATTATATAAAAGTATAAAAAATAAAAAAAATAAAGTTGTAACACACTCTAACCCTAAACCGTTATCGAAACATGGTTACGGAGCATTATCGGACCTTTCAGACATATTATGAACATTATACAAATAAATAACATACATATTGTAAAACATTCATAATGTCCCTTTTAAGGACCCTCGAGGCCCAAAATACGTGTTAGAAGTGATTCGGGACCAATTCAAGTGTTCAAGAAATTTTTCGTGAAATTCCAAATTTTTTCTCAAATACAGGGCTCATATGCCCGTGTGGACCAGGCCGTGTGGGCTCAATATAACCCCCTTTTAATCATCTAGCCAACCCTGCAAACTTAAAACGTACCCAATTCAAACCAATATCACAACCAATACAATTCTATATACAATTACACTTGAATCATATCAAAACATCAATCTATTAATTTATTCAAGGTATAATCATAAGAATTTTACATATAATATTCAAACTAATTTAGTTAATTTAATTAATTTCCATTTTTAAACTTTATATCAAAAGTACCATTTCATAGTCTTATCATTTCATATAACCATTCAAACACATCATTTACTACCAATTCCAAAATGACTCATACATAATCTAGGTACATGCCACTTTTACCAAAAGAAATATACATCACCAAAGTTTTCTGAGATCGGGATTGGCTTTAGATGTTGGACTGGAATGTTTGACTTCAACTAATCTGCGCACGGAAAACAACCGTACGCTCAGTATGGATATACTCAGTGGTATTACTATAATTCAAATTACTTGATATAACATACAAATCATGCTTATTAAAATTTACAAATCAACAAAATATACTTATTCATTACATAACAACCATAGCCATTCTAAATTGCTTTTCTTTACTCATTTCATTCATCAATACACTATTGTCTATTCATGAACAATGATTCATACTATGCATTTTCATAATCTCATTTCATTGATTCATCAATCATTCCCTGAACCTTTGGTTCATTCATTCATTCTCATTTCTCAATTTCAATTTCTTATTTCATTTCTCAATCAAGATCATTTACTTTCATTCAATTTTACCATTTCATTCGTTACCCCTACTAACAAGACTCGGACTTTGGCGGATACACAGATCCAACCAAACACTCCAGTATGGCACCCAGTGCCTCATCGGATAGTTCGAAGCAAATAATTGACACCCTGTGTCTTATTAGCCAAGCTGAAGTAAGTTGGTACCCAGTACCTCATCGAATCTACCCGAAGTAATATAGTGAAACCCAATGTCTCATCGACTCGAGGTCGAAGTATCCCTGAACACTTCCAATCCTATGGCATGCCAACTATATCCGACTCAGCCCGACTAGTTAATAGGGTATTTAAATCACATATAACCTCAATTCAATCACAATTTCTCACATTTTCAATTCAATCATTTTCCACCTTTCAATCAATATTCAATCCATATATTCACACATTTTCACAATTTAATACATTTTCATTCAATTCAATATCAATACTCACCTTAATTTCTCTTACCATGCATATTAATCACTATTCACAATTAATAATAAATAAATTCGAATTATAGTAATACAAACCAGAATTTCTCCTGAGTTGCTCTCCGACAATCTTTTCCTTTCCCTTCTGAGCTGATGTCTCCGGTTCGATGTTAGCTACGAAAATTAAAATAATTTACAATTATTAATACAACAATTATTCACATCAAATACTTGAATTCCCTATTTAACTTCTACCTTAATTCCAATTTAATCCTTAACCAAAATCATCTATTTTTCCATCCCAATTCATACCTTATTTATATTCAATTTTCAACCAAACTTAAACTTAACTCTCTAATTTTCATCATAAATACCTAATTTTAAATTTCTTGCAATTTAGTCCCTATCACACAAAATTTATAACCTATTCTACAATTTAATCCTTCTCCCAATTCTAATTAGAAATTCTATTAATTCAATCTCTAATTCACACTTTTACTCAACAAAATTAGTATCTAAAAATCTAATAACTTCCAAAATTTCAGCATATACTTAGTAGTATTTTGTTCTAGGATCATAAACTCAAAAATTACAAGAAAAAGACTTAAATTAACTTACCAATTAAACTTCAAACTTTAAAATCCCTAATTTCCCTTTTTCTTTCTTTCCCTTTCTTTCCTTCTTTTCTTCTCTGTTTTCGTCCCCCAATTCTGTTCTTTATTTCTTTTTATTCATTTGTTTCATTTATTTTACTTTAATTCCTTTGTTTATTAATTTAATAATAATATGTTATAATAATATAAATATCTTTTACTTATATAATAAGTAAATATATACTTATATTATAAGTGTAGATATATTTATTATTACTATTACACATGTATGGTTTCATTACCATACATTTGTCTCTATTTATTTTATTTAATAATAATAATATAATATAAAATAATAATAATAATCTAATAATATATTTTAACACATAAAAATCTTGGGTAATTTACCAAAATATATCGAAAATTAAAAAATTTACGAAAATGGGCCGAATTCTGGAATATTTACGGAAAAGGGCCATTTCCTCCCAAAACGCGTTCACGTCAGCGCGTTTTGGGGGGATGCAGCAGGAAAGCGCGCCCTCCTGCTGCAATGGTAAAAAAAAAAAAACCTATAAAACCCCCCACCCTTTTATTTTTTTCACAACAAAGTCCTTATTCATTTTTCTCTCAACTTTCTCTCAAATTCTTCTCAAATTTCTCTCAAATTCCTTGAAACTTCCTCTCAAATTTCACAATAGTCCTTTAATATTTACAAAAAAGCCCTTTTAAAATTTTTTGAAATATATTTTTTTGATAAATTTCAAAATATTCAATCGTATTTCCAATGGCCGGGGAATTAATTCGTCTCGACGATAAACACATCTCCGTCGATCAAATGCAAATGGTAAGTTTTAATTCTAATTTTTCAATACTATTTAATATTTTTTAGGTTTATGCAATTTTAATTAATTTGTATTTTATAATTTTTTAAACAGTCTGTAGATCGGGTGTTGCAATGCTATATTCGCAATATACTCGGTCCGCCATCGCCGCTTATCAAGAATTATCTGCGGGAAGCGGGGTTTTGGCACGTGGCGGCGATAGGCCGGGGGTGCAAGTTGGAGCCGAAGTTAATCAGTGCGTTGATAGAGAGGTGGAGACCCGAGACACACATTTTCCATCTTCCATGCGGAGAGTGTACTATCACTCTAGAAGACGTGCAGTTGCAGTTGGGATTGCCGGTGGATGGGTCCATAGTCACCGGGTCCGCAGCTTCTAGCGATTGGACCGCCGTATGCTACGAGCTTCTGGGTGCCATTCCGGATAACATTCATGGAGGTCGGATCGAGATGGGTTGGTTACGAGACACAATCCCGGAACCAAATAATGGTTCAACAGAAATAGAAAGAATACAGTATGCTCGGGCATACATTCTTGAGATGATTAGAGGTTATCGATGCGGACTGTCTCAAACCTCGTACACACGATGATGGTCTTTGAAACTCGTTGATTTTAGAGCGGCCGAGTGAAATGAGTTGAAGTGCTGCGTGCTATCAAAATTGTATCGGGAGATGTGCGGGCGACGCGGCGAGTAAAGCGAAAATCGGAGGTTGCCTATCACTCTGCGCAATCATGGGCACGGTTTGATTTCCATTTTTACGTCCTCTAGTCGACCACCCATATACATTCCCACTCATAACGAGGTAAATTTAATATTATATTTTACAATTATTACGTAGATTTAAAGTATAATTGTATGCTAAAAAATTTTTAATTAGGTGGAACCATTCGAGTTATGTTGGAATACCTATCGAGCTTGAAGATATACTGGCTTCTATTAGAGCAACGGTTCGGAATCACAAGTAAGTATTAAATAAAATATATTTTCGTAATAAAATAGTCGTTTCGTATTTCGTATTCGGAATTTAGTATTTCGTATTTAGTATTTAGTATTATGTATATAACTAATATTTTTATCATGTTAATATAGTTTCAATGGACACCATACGAGGATCCGACAATTCGGGCAGTAATTTCGGAGGAGTTCTTTCAAAATCCGAACATTTGGCATGTGAAGGTCCCATTTATCAACTATGCCACCGTGGAGATGCACCAGTCGGATCGGGTTCTGCGACAATTTAGATTCCGACAACCGATTCCCGTGCCACCTGAGGTGCTCGATGATGAGCACAAAGTCGACTTACGACAGTTACACACGGATTGGCCAAGATTTTGGTCAGCATACATCGAAATGTGGGAGAACCGGTATGATTATCTACCTATTCGGGAACCGATCGTCGTTCCTGAGTTAGCGTGCGTGCCGGAATACATGCCATGATTTCGGATCCATGGCAAGCCGTATTTATTGTCAGAAGAGGAGAGGAGACGGCAACTTTGTGAACAAAGGGAACGACGAGGCCCTTTAAATCCAAGGAGAATGGGTGATGAGAGTGGACCATCAACAGTGCCGACACAGTCACCGGGCCCATCAACAGCGCCCACACAGTCACCGGGCCCAACACTTCAGCCGACGACACCGACATCACAACCTTTTCAGATTATGCCAGGTGCGTACCCTAGCCCTTATATGTATCCTAACCCATATTTGTTTCCTTTTCCCAGTCTCACTGCAGGTTGGAATGCAAGGCCCGGTTCGAGTCCGTTCCCGACTACTCCGACTGGCCAGTCGATCTTGAGGCCGCCGTCGCATGAGGGATCACACGAGGCGCCGTCGGGGAGCTCTTCTTTTTACCAGTCTCCTTCGCCTTATGGGATTCAGACACCTCCGCCATGGTTTATGCAAACACCTCCGCAGTCATTATTTTATCAAGGTGGGTCATCCTCCCAACACCCACAACTGCACCCATCTGCCGAGGAACTGAATCCCCGCCGAGGTTCCACCCCCTCCGAAGCTAGAAGATGGAGGAATTCAAATACAGAATCGTTTCGACCACCCCCATGTGGCACTGATTCCGACCGGCACCAACATTGATTCTGACCGCATTTTTTCATTTTTTAATTGTAATATAATTTTTTTATTTTTTTATTTTTGTTTGTAATTTAATTTTAATATCTTTAATAACATAGAAGTTATTTTTTTATTGTAATTTAATTTTAATATCTTTAATAAAATAGAAGTTTTTTATTTTTTATTGTAATTTAATTTTAATATCTTTAATAAAATAAAAGTTGTTTTTTTTTTATTTTTTTTGTAATTTAGTTTTAATATCTTTAATAAAATAGAAGTTTTTATTTTTTGTAATTTAATTTTAATATCTTTAATAAAATAAAAGTTATTTTTATTTTTTTGTAATTTAATTTTAATATCTTTAATAAAATAAAATTTATTTTTTATTTTTTTGTAATTTAGTTTTAATATCTTTAATAAAATAAAAGTTGTTTATTTTTTTAATTTAGTTTTAATATCTTTAATAAAATAAAAGTTTTTTTGTAATTTAGTTTTAATATCTTTAATTAAATAAAAGTTGTTTTTTTTTGTAATTTAGTTTTAATATCTTTAATAAAATATAAGTTTTTATTTTTTTGTAATTTAATTTTAATACCTTTAATAAAATAAAAGTTGTTTTTTATTTTTTTGTAATTTAGTTTTAATATCTTTAATAAAATAAAAGTTGTTTATTTTTTGTAATTTAATTTTAATATCTTTAATTAAATAAAAGTTGTTTTTTTTTTTTAAATTTAGGGTCTGTTTGTTTGGCAGTAAAATGATTTCCGGAAAATGATTTCTGGAAAATGATTTACTTTTCTGGAAAATGATTTACTGAAAATAAATCTGTGTAAAATATTTTCTGTTGTTTGGCAAATTTCCTGAAAATATTTTCCGGAAAAGCTGTTTTTACATATATTAATAAATTTATATACATATTAATAAACTTTTATATTTTAAATTGTTTTTACATATATTACAATGATTTATTTATAAATAAATAAATCAAATTAAATATATAATAATACTCAATTATTAAGCTACATTACTAACCTTCATAAAATGAAAACAACCAAAGTCAAATAAATTATTTGTAATTGTGTTAAAAAAAATAAAAAACAAGGATTGAATATTTATAAATAAGCTTCCAAACCACAATTAATACTAAAAATTAATAATATTATCCAAATGCATAATTAGTAGTACACCATATAATAAAAACAACATTGTCCAAGTGCATAACTAATATTACACCACATAAAAGTATCAATATCTTCAACCTTGAGCAAATTTTTGAAGCCAAATTTTTTTATGCTTCTTACTTTTAACTAAAAAAGCTTTGGCCTCGGATTCATGACTCACTAGATAATCAAACACAGAGCACAAGAAGTCATCATCAAATCCTTCTTCCTCCATCGATATCACTTGTTCGTAAAGCTGTGGTGTCTTATCCGCAGTAAATTGTTCCAAAGCATTAGCAATCTTCCCAAGTTGTTCACCCACAAATTTAATTTGTTCATCAACGACACTTTCTTGAACATTTTTTCTTTTACGTTTGGATGTGCCAGATGAAGATACATTTGTTCTTACCTCTTCAGCCTCTTCATTGTCGCAGTCTAGAGGCACTGAATCTTGGATATCATCATCCAAATCTATGTCAGCAAATGTTCTGGCAAAACTCTTGTTGCCATATCTTTGCCAACAACCAAAGCCATTTCATCATAATGATCGATGCTTTTATTCAAAAATGGTTCATACTTCTTGTGTGCCTGTTGGATATTATACACAATTAGAATAACAAGTAAAAAACAATTGAAATATACTTAACATATATATACATACATTACCATCACTGCTGCATCATATGTTGCTCTGTCACATGTGATCATTTTCATGTTATCATCCCATCCAAAACCACTTTCACCTCGAATTTTGCATATAATTTGCCACTGGTTTTTTACAATCCTCAAATGATTTTCCACATGCTTCGTGATCGCATTGGACTTGGAACCTTCGTAAATAGCTTGGACAACTCGATTAATGGAAACTGCTTTGAAAGTATTAGAAGGCTTATTTCCTTTCTTAGCCTATTCTGCTAGAATTTCAAGAAAAACATGTTCCATCGGTTTTGTCCACCTAAATTGCTTGGAGGTCCCTTCTTTGTTGCCCTTACCCATTCTACATTAATAATTGTCATTGTCAATCACTACAATATCCAACATGCTTAAAACATAATAAATTCAATATCTAACAAGCTTAAAATATAATCAATAACTAACAAATTCAAGACATAATCAATATCTAACAAATTCAAGACATAATAAATTCAAAAACATGCACGTGGACCCATCAATCCAATCACCTTTCATAAATAATATATGAAAATGAATGATTACTTTTTTGGTGCATAATACAATTTCTGGGTCTTTTTTCTAGTTTTATATCATGACTTGATTATGGAAAATACAATTTCTTTTCTGGACATATAAAAATTATCTCTATTTTTGTATTATATATATGCTTACACAAATTTTGATAACTTAATAATATGTTTTTATATTGTAATTTGCGATAATTAAAAGAATATGAACTCAAACTCCGATTTAAAAACGGGTATTAATACCATTGTATTAGAAAATAAATAAATAAATAAAAACCGATCATAGAACAATTTATAAATTCTTAATTACTATAAAACCCTGATCAATTCACCAAAATTTAAACATTACCCAAAACTACAGCTCAGGCAAATTTTAGATTGAAATTAACTTTGTCAAAATTCAAATCCATTATTTTTAGAATTCAAATCTAAAGCATTAAAGAATTTTCTGAAATATGAACTATGCCCTCAACTCATTAGGAATGAAAATAAAAATTAGATGACAATACAACAGAGAGTAAATGAAATGCAAGAACTTGGAAATATCAATGAACATTTCTCAAGAGTATGGATAGCTTAACTAACCAAAACTATAAACAAAAGCATAGTGACCCCTAATAAATAATCTCGTGGTCCAATATTCCTCTTAATTCCACAGTGTGGTGTTCACCATAGAAACGACACCAAAAACTAGTACAATAACAAAAGGATTGATATAAAGTACTCACAAAAATGCACAACACTCGTGGGTTTGCCAAACATTCAAGTTTCAACATGCAAAGATTTTCATGTTCCTCATTCTTTACCAATATCAACCTGAGGGCAAATACTTAAATTTATTTTCAACACTACTTATATTACTTGTTTCATTGCAAATAGATTAGGTAGAGTCGACATACGTAAGAAAGATTCAAGTAGATATAGATTTGCCCAATGTTTCACTTTCATGGAACAAACACATAACTTAAAATAGAAAGCAATACCATCCACCTATCTCAGAATCATGTCAATTGCTAGTAGAAAGCTATACAAGATCTCTACGCCTACAACACTCAGGAAATATAAATGCTTCCATTTAACATTTGACAACTACAACATGGAAGCTATGGCAGAGACCTTGGAACAACACATTCCGCTTCAATATAGAGAAAATTGTAAAACAAATTTCAAAGCCATATTAAGACACAGTATTAACCACCAAGCATGCAGGTGCAAGAAACAATGACCATTCACATCTATAAATTAAGGTAAGATTCTTCCTTCTTCAATTTAAGCAAGGCCCAAAGAGAAATAATACTAAAACTAATTCTATGTCAAAGTGGTTAACCTAGATGGCAGTTGCATTACATAACGATTGAAAACTCATCAACAGTTTGCTAATTCGAAAAAGTATGATCACGGGCTATGGAGAAGGCCGACATAAATTCCAATTTCAAACCCACGATAACTCCATCATTCAACAAAATAGCCAATTATGCAAAGCCCGAAACCAAGTTAATGGAAAATTTTGATTTTTCAATATGTGAAAAGAACAAACGCACGATCAAATAAGGGTAGGCTCGAGGGTTTTTTTTAGCGGTGTTGCATTCATTCCTTCAAGAAAGAAAAAACCCAAATTCAACATAGTCCCAAATTCAAGAAATCATGATATAAGACCTTCGATGAGAAAGCTTTTGAAAGTTTTTTTTAGCTTGAAAACCCAGAAACAGAACAAAGAGGAGAGAAGGGATAATAAGTGCTAAGTTATGCCAAAATCCATGACATTCAACGAGCCATCCATACAACCCATTCGAAGAAGAAGAAGATGATGATGATGAAGAATTATTAGGGTTTTGAGGAAATGGGGATTCTGTGATGCTTTCAAGAGATTGCATTTTCTGAGAGGTTTAATTTCATAAAAATAAAAGGAAAAAATTGAGAGAATAAATAGAGAAATATGCACATAACTGGAGGAGATCAGAGATGAAATTTTCCAAAGATTTCAAGACCCAGCGAAAGGAGAGATTCCAAGACCCAACGAAAGGAGGAACCGAAAAAGTCTGAGAAAGAGAGAAAGAGATTTGTTGGCTGAGAAAGAAAGAAGGAAGGAGAAGGAATGAAGAAGGGAAGAAGGAGAACGTACCTGGATGAAGGGGAAAGCTTTGGAAAATGTCTTACCTAAAAAAAATTGGTAAGACGTTTTACAGAAATAAAGAAGACATTTTACCCGTGTTTGTAAAATGTTTTTCTTGAGGAATTCATTTTCCATCAACCAAACACCGGAAAATCCGAAAAATATTTTCCGGAAAACATTTTCCACCAAACAAACAGAGCCTTAGTTTTAATATCTTTAATAAAATAAAAGTTTTTTTATTTTTTTTTGTAATTTAGTTTTAATATCTTTAATTAAATAAAAGTTATTTTTTATTTTTTTATAATTTAGTTTTAATATCTTTAATAAAATAAAAGTTGTTTATTTTTTTGTAATTTAATTTTAATATCTTTAATTAAATAAAAGTTGTTTTTTTTAATTTAGTTTTAATATCTTTAATAAAATAAAAGTTTTTTTTATTGTAATTTAATTTTAATATCTTTAATAAAAATAAAAGTCCATGATTTTTTTTTTGTAATTTAATTTTTATTTTTTTTGCAAATTAGTCCTTCTACAAAAGTTCATCGTTTTCATCAAGAAATAAATAGAATTTACATAGCCACCAAGAGACAAAAAGCTAAGAAGACTCATCAACTATTCCGATTTGGACACGAATGAGATGTATGGCACGGGTTCCTACACCATCCGCACAACTTACGTTGGTTGGCCGCTTCTCGGATATCCATAATGTTGCGTATTCTAGTCGAGCAAGGTCGACCTTTTGGTTTGCGCCTCAGTTGTCTATCTGGCAACAGCTTATACGGTGCAAGCGATACAGACGGCCACTTACGTTCATTTGGGACTAGTGGGAATACGTGTCTCCACACGTTGTACATGTTTTCTATTTTATACACTTCGTCGACATAGCTCATGGGATCAAGACGGAGATTCTGACAAGCCGCAAGTACATGAGCGCATGGGTAACGAAGTGCATCAAATACCCCACAGTCGCAAGTCCTATTTCTCAAGTGTACACGATATTGACCGCCAACAATACCTTGGTTCGGTCTGTCAAACTCCGCCACACGAAACCATATGTTGTCGCGATCGTGACACACTGTGTGCATGGTGTTAGCCCGTGCCTTCCCCTTGTTAATTTCTCGCAAGACCTTCGTGCACCATACATGGCCTCCTTGCATTTGGCCTTTATAACTCGCTGCTCGCTTCGGAAATAGTGCCGCTAAACAAAAATATGTCTCTCGCACAACCGATGTTATCGGTAAATGACGCATTCCTTTTAGAACAGAATTTATGAATTCCGCCAGGTTTGAGGTCATATGACCATATCGTAGGCCGCCGTCGTATGCTTGTATCCACTGTTCGAAAGGAATATTGCGTAGGTAGTTTGCGCCTTCTTCGTTAACTGAGCGCAAATTCGCCAACATCTCGTGAAAACGGTCCTTATTTATCTCGTACCCTGCCAATATATGTTGATAGCGGATATTACATACCACTCTTCAATTAAGAATAAATTGAATATTACAAACGAAATTATATTAATAGATATTACATACCCATGTTGGTCACTTGCCGTTTTTGAGCTGTAGATCGATGTTGCCCGTGGTAGTTGGACGCAACATGCCTTAGGCAATATCGATGGTGTGTGCGATGCCACATGCTTCCCTATCGCTCTATTGCGGCTAGTATTCCAAGGCCCCGATCGGATATAACGCATATATCAGGTTGGGGGCAGACATGCTTCCTTAACCTAGATAGGAAGAAATCCCAGTCATCAGCTGACTCCCACGGTGTTATTGCAAACGCAATTGGAAGGATTCTCCCACTGCCGTCCTGCGCCACAACTAGCAATAGCCGATGTGTATATCTGCCATACATAAAGGTACTGTCAATTTGTACAAATGGCTTGCAGTATATAAATGCGTCTCGGCATTGCTTAAATGTCCAGAAAAGATGCTTGAACACTGCACATCCACGGAGCAATCGATCGTTGTAGTACGCCGGTTCCGTTTCAAGGTCTGTTATCTTTGCTCGGACATATCTCTCCAAAGACTGACACCACCGCCACCACACTTCATTATATGAAGCGTCCCACCGACCATTTAACTTTTCCAACGCCTTCTGCTTGGCTATCCAAGTCTTCTGGCAAGAGGGCGTGTAATTTAATTGGTTACGAATATTGCCATTAAGGTCGGCACTATAGTCTTGGGATCGGCCTTCACCGTCGGTATTATTAAGTCAGCCAACATCTCTGAATCCATCTTCGGATGATCTTGTGAAACACCTGTCAACGAAGCACGTTAAATAATGCAACATTACGTAATATTAGTATTATTCAAAAACATTGAACACATAGTGGTACTGTACCGGCAAGACATGTATGTGGACCTTTGTACTTTTTGATCTCCCACAAGTCTGTCCTTTTCCTCAACGAGGCCATGATTTTCCATGAACATGTACCGTCTTGCACTGCACACTTCGCCTCGTACTTATCGAGCTTGGATTTAACCACATTGTAGTTAACCCCGTTCTTGATGCTGTATTGTTTCAATGCACCAAGAAAAGCATCCTTGTTGGAAAACTCTTTACCAACTTCTAATTTGCCCGAATCCAATGACGAACTTGTACGGTCACGCGTCCGGTGTGGTAGTTCAGGAAACTCCAATGCATCGTCTTGAGATAGATCGACATTATGCATGTGGGCTGGAGGCGAGTACGCCCTGAATAGCGGATCTTCTTCTTCTTCATCTGAACCGCCCTCAACATCTTCAGGTACAGTTGGAACAGGCTCCGGTTCAGAAAATAATGCAACTTCTGCACCATCGAGCCCGGGCTCTCAAGGTGGATCCACATCGGACTCATCATCCGACCCACCATCATCTGCAACGAACGAGGGCCCCTCACCGGTGGATGTCGTGGGGAGTACATTATCCCTTCTTAAACAACTTTCGTAACATTTCCAATCATATGTGGATTGCCAACCACTAGAAGTTGATGACATTCCCCAATACGTATTACTAGCATCGAACGTCGAATGAAGGATATGCATGTCCCATCCACCAACCGAGTGTCGTGCAGGGGTTGTGTTTTCCATACTACCACCAAGCACGGGCACTTTCGTAGTCTGCCTCCCACTAACAGAGTGTCGGCTTGGGGTCGTTTATTCCCCTCGAACAGTAGTAAATGTTGAGGTCGAAGGAAGATCACTTGGCGATGAAAATTGTACATATACCTCAAGACAGGGTGATCCACTGGCAAGATGAGTCTCCACCATTGCCTCCAAGCTCCGAGGACCTTTGATGTCGAATAAGTCATATCTCACCGGATCAACCGAAGCGCAAAATCTATACTTAATAGACTGAACTTTCATTGGCGTTGTTTCGAAGATTTTACGCCTAATTCTTTTGCGAAGTTCTATCAAATCTATGTTCCGATTAAAACCCAGTCGCGCTGTGTTCTCCGATAAAAAACAACATCATTTTCGGTGTCACAAACTTCACTATCGTAGTAAATAACAGCATTAATACGTTCACTCATTTTCAGTTTCTATTTTTCTTTTGCCTCAATTTCTGTTATGCAAAATGAGAATGAAATTTGGTTGATTTATAGTCTAAGGACTGCCAGATACTACTGTAGCAAAAGAGCGTCCACGTGGGAGCTCTTTTCAGTACTCTTGCTGACAGTGCATCCTGCTTGAAGCGTTTTCGACACTATTTGTTCGTAAACGTCTTCTCAAAATTATTTTACCGGAGACTCATCAGTAGCAAAAGAGCGTCCATGTGGGAGCTCTTTTCGATACTTTTGCTTTGTGAAGGCATCCCGCTTGAAGCATTTTCGCACTATTTGTTCGTAAACGTCTTCTCAAAATTATTTTACGAGAGACTCAGTAGCAAAAGAGCGTCCCACGTGGGAGCTCTTTTCAGTACTTTTACTGACAGTGCATCTTGCTTGAAGCGTTTTCAGCACTATTTGTTCAGAAACGTCTTCTCAAAATTATTTTGCCATATAAAACTGTCAAAAATATTCAAATAATTTTTATTTTCAAATATTCAAATATATTTTCCCCAAAACCCTAAACATATTTTTATTAAATCCTAATTAACCCTATAATCTAGTCCATTAATTTCCCCCTAAAAATCCTAAACCCAACGAGCTTAAAACATCCTAAACCCTATCCCTAAAACCCTAAAATCTCATACCCTAACTCTAAAAACAAATAAAAAGGCAATGTCGGGGAGGAGGGCGGCGCGCGCCTCAAGGGCGCGCGCTTTGTGCCACATCAGCAAAGCGCGTCCTCGTCAGCGCGTTTTGTGCTGATGTGGCACAAAGGGCGCGCTTTCCTGCTGTATGCCCCCAAAACGCGCTGACGTGGACGCGTTTTGGGGAGGAAATGACCCTTTTCCGTAAATATTCCAGAGCTCGGCCCATTTCCGTAAATTTTTTAAATTTTTGGTATATTTTGGTAAATTACCCTAAAAATCTTAGATTTTTATGTTTATGCCGCCTCAAATTTGGAAATTGGCATAATTGCCTATTAGTCCTTTTTATTTTCTTTAGTCTTTAATTAAACTTTCACACCTATTTCAATTTAGTCCTTTTTCCTTATTATTCTTAATTCTAGCTAATTCACCTAACCAAAACCTAATTAAACACACAACTAACTTTGTAAATATTTTTAATAAATATTTACGAATCCCTTTTACTAAAACGAAGGCCCGATAATACACTTTTTCGATGCCCGTGAATTTTGGGTCATTACAAAAGTATTTTTTAAAATTTAAAAAAAAATAATTAAATGATGACATGTAATCCACATTATATTATGTCAATAAAGAAACGAAAAATTAAATAGAAGACTAAAATGATTTTTTTGTAAAATTGAAGGGTCAAAAAAATATTATCTCTTTATTTTTTATTTAAAGAAGGAATTTAAATTTAGAGTCTCCATTTGATGTGAATCAAGATTTGAGAGCAACATAATTTTCTGGTCACAAGTTTATTAAGAGGTTTGATTAGGAATAGAGGAAGGGAATATTGAAGTTTAAACTATTTATGATTTTATATTTAAGAATTTTTGTCTATTGTCGATGTTAGATCAAATGGTCGCCATTAAATATAACTATAAAATACATAAAAATTAAAATAATAATTGACACTATATTCAATTTCATATTTAATTTTATAGAAAAATTAATATACGCGATGTGATTTGATGTGATGCGATCAAAAAGTATATGAGTGATTAATACGGAGGTTAACCTAGATTAGCGTGGCCTTACTCTCTAGCAATATATAGCATTGGTGAGGTAATCTAGTAGGGTATGTTTAACAATTGCCCCCAGTTGAAGGGGAGTATAACATTAATTAGTTGGTTATTAAATAGATCATTAAAATTAAAAATATATTAAAAAAACTAGGTTCAATCGCACAATTTAATTGATTTTTTTATTTGGTTAAATCGATCTAATGGTCTTCTATAGATCGGTACTCGATCGATTCCTAACCAATCAGTTCAATCGATCAATCCAGTCCGATTCAAACAACAATGAATAAAAATTTTATCATTCGAGCTCATGCAAATAATAATTAAAATACTTTATTTCATAAATGAAAATTTCAATAAAATAATTAGACATAACAATCAAATATACATAAATAACAAAATCTAGATTATTTATAATTATTTTATCTATAGGCATTTTTAGGAGAAATTATTTTATGAACCCTCCTCACCACATCATCCACGGTCCCTACCTATTAAAAATAAATATATAATCTTTGTTTCTACTTCATCCATGATCTATCCTTACCAATTGTAAATATAATGTGAAAAAAGAAAAAGATGATATGTTTATTTTTAATTGGTAGAAACCATAGATGATGTGGTAAAAAAGATTCGTAAAATAATTTCTCCGCTCCTAGACTTAACTATAGAAAAGAGAAGGAAAAAATGTGGTACATTACCAAAACATATTAGATAGAGTATTAAGAAGTTTGATTTCTTTAAAATAGGATTTTAAATAAGATTTTTATGTTTGAGTTTCTTAATTTGTATGAAATGGTAATTAAAATTTTTTATGAAACTATATTATTTCTATCTCTTACCTTTAATATTGTATAAAAAAAATTAAATATTGTGAAAAGATACCTCTACTTAAAGATTCGAACTAACTCAACTTTGTTTTTAATTGTGGTCCAATATGGCCACCAACCATTAGAAAGTTTCAAACAAGACAAGACCGGAAAAACATGTGGCACATTCTTTTACACAAGGCAATGGATGAAGGGAGACTAACATCTAGAAGTATTTATATATCAATTCGAATTTTGATCTTAAAAAAATTTCTAAGTCTGAATAACTGTTTTATTATTAAAAAAATAATAAAAATATTTCTACTTATATTTAATTATAAAAATGCATAAATATTAGGTATATTTATATTTAAATATTAAATCAAGCCGAACGAGCCCAAAAATGAAATATAAAGCTTAAATTTTAATCAAAGTAGACCGAGCCGAAGGAGCTAGGGGGCCATCAACAACTCTACACAGACGATTATGCATTATAATCCTATAAAGTATAAAGTTTAAATTAATTCCTCACATCCTTTTCTTGCTTTCACATACGCAACATATTCGGAAGCCCCAACCCCTCTCTCTCTTTCTCTATAATATGGAAGTTTGATTTTGACCCGTCGCCAGCCACCGCCACCTCTTTTTCTCTCCATCAATGGCTGCCCCACCCCTTCCCAACATTCTTTATCATATTCATATACCATCTTCTTAAAGCCTTCCCTCTCCTTTCATTTCTCTCTTTTGCTTCCCCCAATTCAACTTCATATTATAAATACCAACCACAAGGAGATAAAGACAAAAACTCTTTCTTCTTTCTATAGGTTCTGGTAAAAAAGCAACTAGTATGCAATCTTCAAGCGGTGGTGATAACGACTTCGGTTCACTCCAACAATTTTTGAACCCCTCCCTTGTCTCTCACCACCAACACCACCCACACACTTTACTGGCTCAAGGACTCGATCAAGTTCCGTTTCCGAGCTCATCATCGATGCAACCAAGGCCAGTTGGTGAACTTAATGGTGTTGTCAAGAACCCCAAGAAGCGAACAAGGGCGTCAAGGAAAGCACCCACTACGGTTCTCACCACTGACCCAACCAATTTCAGAGCCATGGTGCAAGAATATACTGGAATTCCTACACCACCAGGCTCATCATCATTTTCTCGAAAGCTCGATATTTTTGGCTCTGGTTCATCAGGTACCCGGTCGTCCACTCACTTGGAACCTTTACGTCCCTCGGGTAAAAGGGTTCAGCCTGCTGCAACTTCATTATTAAACAATATTCCTTTAGCTGTAGCTTCTAATATGTTAAACTCTCAAGCCCAGGTTCTCCAGCCTCCACTTCAGCCATCTCTTAATTTGCCTGGTTGTTCAGCTTCAGCTTCTTCAACAATGGCCTCCCTCGATGGTGTGAGTGGGAACCTCGGTGGCTTACATGGAAACTGGAGAGGTGGGGTTGGATTAAACGATGGGAATCAAGATCATTTCAGGCCGTTTGATGGGATTTACGGTAATACTTCTCAGAGACTTAACAGTTTCAAGTCGAATTACTCTTCATTATCGGATTTCCAACATGAAAAGGGACTGGAAAACGTTTCATCCAGAGCTCAAGGTACAGTTGATTCATGGATGTCTCCTGCAGACTAGAATAGTTTACTGAACTGTTACAAATTTAAATGTGCAGAAGCACTAGTAATTTTAATGTGAATAAGGATTTCGCTGCACTAGTCATCATATTCTCTCTTTTCTTTTCGTTCATTTTAGAAATAATCATCAATAATTTTATTAAAATATGTTAATATATCATACTGGATAATTATTTGTCACCAGATTTTATCATATCATACATTGAATATACCCTATGCGCAGTTAATAGTTATATCATATATATATATATATATATGTCTAGGATTATAGAATAATATACTAGGTCGGTGATGTTAATAAAAGGTCTGTTTTATTCCTTAATTCCCATGTCCCTTGCCTACCGATTTCCCAAGTGGGCTCGTTTTCTCTTGGGAACTGCTTGGCTAATAGTAAATTTGAATATTCATTTTTTTATATTATCTTATTATGCTCATGCTAATTTAATTTTAAATATTGTGTTTTAATTATTTGATTTATCTTTCAATATTTACGATTATATTAAAAAAAAAAAAAAAAGAAGAGTTGAAAGATGGTGCAGACCGATGTGTGGCAATAGTGAAGCAATCCTAATCGAATCTTCTATATATGCCTGCCGGCCGCAATCATAAAACTATAATATTCCATCATTTTAATTATTTTATTTTTAAAAAAATCTTTCTCAGAAAATCCGAATAATGAAAAAATATACAAAGAGATGACGTATAATACAAATAATAAATAAATTATTACAAATATTTGTAAAATAATCTCAAAAAAATAGAAATACAAATTGACGACTTAGAATAATCTAGAACCAAATTAGAGATGCATCAACTTAATCAAATCTCTAAAACTTATACTATAATTCCACCATTATTAATCCAACTTGACGATGAAAACAAATCAATCAAAAAACAATTGCCAAAAGCCTCAAAAAACTCACCGCATCAATGATGCACAAAATATCAAGTCTCATGTAGACTATACTCCTCCTCATCATCTCAAATCTGTCATCATCACTATAATCTATTATGATAAGGCCCTTCGAAAATAATTTTTAATAGATTTGGCGATACCCTTACATTAGTAAATCTCATATTTATACAAGAATATAATTAGAAATTAAAAATAAAATCATATAAAAAACTAAAAAACTAAAAAAAAAATTGGACAAAATAGTGATAATGTGAAATGATATTAAAAAACAAAATAAAAACAAAAAATATGGTGAAGAAGCCATAGTACGAAAACTCATGCCTGTTTTTTTAAAAGAATCTTAATTTATCCTTAACTTTCATTTAAAAAAGAAAAGAAAATTGTGTATCATATAATCTAAATTAAATCTCAATTTTTAGTTATTTTTTCTTGTCCTCATTAATTAGTCTCATTTATTTTTGGTACATATTTTCTTTAAAACAGGCTATCCTCCATTATAATTTGATGAAGCTACCGTTATCATAAAATCACAAAATAATACTGTAAAAATAATATATACTTCTATTATATGTAAATGCACATATGGATGGCCAAATATATAATGATAAGCAAGTGATTCAATAACGCCGTTTGTTGATAAATTAGATTAAATAAAAAAAATTCTTTTGCGTTGATGTTTTACATTGTAATTTACAAAAATGATTGGTAATGAGTTTTTTTTTTTTAATATTAATTTTATTATAGATTTTTATCATATATTATATATATATAATATTTAGAATTACTTATAACTCCTTTACAGCCTTAAAATAGGAAAATAATGCATTTCAGCGTACTCGAATCCACATTCTTCTGTACTGGCCGATAATAATATAAATACTAATTAAACTAAAACTCAATGAGTTTTTAATTTGTGAAATTAGTTAATGTGTGAAGAGAATAATTAAATTTGCCAACAATTACTTTTATTTACCGACCATATTATTTTTTATACTATTATGTGACATTTAAAATTGGATTCAATCCTTAATATCTCTTTTCCTTACCCAATTATTAAAAAAAATAGAAATAGATCAATAGAATTAGAATGCTTAAAAGTATTTATTATTCATCTCTAACCCATAAATAGGAAGATAATGCATTTTAGCGCACTCAAACCCACATCCTCCTATATTGACAACAATACACATACCAATCGAGTTAATACTCAATCGACTTTAACTTACTCATTCTAAGACACTTACTAATATACATTAATTCTAATTATTAAATAAATCCTACAATCGCATCCAATCATATAATAGCATATACAATTATTTTTATTTGTCGTTGTTGACTAATAAATTTGAAGAAAATTCAAAAATTGAATTTTCTCCTTCCTTCAACCATGACAAAGTTGTTTTGATTTACATCTTGGGTATTTTGATTTTTTTTTTTTTTTTGGCACAACTGATATTTTGATTTTAGAAAATACAATTGATATTTTTTTTTGGTTAAAGATGCCATCACAAGATTTAAATACGAGTATTTAATCAAAATACTTAAAAATCTTAGTCAACAATCATATGCTTTATATGGCATTATTAAATAATTGATGGGATCATAGCTTATATGATAAAAAGTGACTACTTAATAAATCTTCCCATATGAGATATGGGAATATGGTAACCTATAAATATATATAATATTTTAAATATGTTTATAATTTATAAAAATATAAAAATAAGTAAAAGTATCATGGAATATTAAAAGTCAGATTGTGTTTTACTTTCTCTACTCAATAAATGGGTAAATTTGTCTCTGTGTATCAGACTAAAGAGCAAATTGATCTTTGTTGTTAAAAATTTTAACCTTTTGTACTGTTAAAAATTGGTGTGGTTGACAGAATAATTAAACAGTGATACGTGACATGTCACATATACCTCATGTTAATGTATACGGACCAGTTTTTAATTACAAAAATAGATAAAAAATTTAACAAATAGACTAATTTATATTTTGAACTAACATATAAAGACACTAAAATATAATTTAAGTGTACTTCCATAGTAGTTTTATTGAAGAATGAAGATTGAGTTTACAATTAGGTAAATGGCAATTTGGATGAAGAGGACAAATAATGACATGTAATTATTTTTCTCCTTTGGAATCATGGGTGGGTGGGTCCATCACGCTGAATAATCTGGTTTTTAGCAATTATCCTTGTTTTTTATCTTTAATTTCTGGTCTCACTCAATCCATCAATTTTACATTGATTCGTTTTAAATTTAATATTTTTTTCCCTTAAACTGTAAATGCAATCCATAAAATTAGGTAATTTTAATAAATACTGTTGTTTATCGCCTTTTAAAACATGCTAGTTTACCTTGATATTTTTTAAAAAATAATTTTAAGAACTATATATAGGTTGAAATTATGTTTATTTTTTAATATTTTTGACCTATTATAAAAATAATATGAAGATAGATAAAGCAATTCCTGATTAAAATAGATATTCTACTATTAAATGGATAGTACAATGACTTATTTAGCCTTACAATTTTATAAAAAAAAAAAAATCAATTTAGCCTTTTATTTAATTTTTCGTCTTTTTTAGTTATTAAACTTGTGTTATTTATCAAATCTATCCAAAATAGATGGAACAGGTATAGTTTGTTAATTTCGGTTACGTGGCATATACGTGGATGTCACAACAGCAATAAATTAAAATTTTAAATTTAAAAATTCAAAAAAATTATATAAATTATTTTAAAATGTATAAAATTTATAAAAATATATGTTTTTCAATATTTTTAATTTAAAAATATAATTAATTGCTAATAGACATACACGTGGATGCTACGCCAGCAAAATTAACAGACGTTAACTTTTCTATCCATTTTGAGGTAATTTGACAAACAATGCAAGTTCAAGAGCTAAAATACCCTTTTTATAAAATTAAAAGGCTAAATAAGTCATTATGCCTAAATGAATCAATTTAATTATCGTATTATTAAAAAAAATTCAAATAAGACCAAATTAAAATAAAGTTACCATTTATTATTTAAAAAATATAATTTACTATTTAACATAACTAATATTTTTAAAAAATTTATGATTCTGTAAATAAAAAATATTTTTTTATATTAAACTGCAATTGATATCTAAACATTTTTTATAACATTACAATTTTAACTTTTTAAACATTTTTAAAAATATAAAAACTGAATTAATTCATTTAATAATAATGAAATTAAATTTTATACAACATCTTCCCAAATGCTTTTAGCTTCACTGTTCTCCCCACTTGTGAGATAGGGAGAGACCCCTCCTTTTATGTCTCTCTCACCATTTTCAGGTTCGAAGCAGCTGCTTCAAAAGCTATAGACCTTTGCACTTCATCACACCCCTCTCATCTAACATATCTATCTCTGTGTTTCTATACTAGGAACCTTCTTTGACAAGTGCCCTTTCCTTTTCTCTTTTACAACATTATTATTAACATACTTAAATTTCAATTTCGGTCCTCTATTTATTTAGATTATATAAAAATAGTTAAATTTCAATTTAAATCCCTATACTATTATACTCAAATTTGAGATTTAATTTTTAATATAATTTGGTACCATAATATTCATAATGTCATTAATTAATTTAAACATTTTATTCTAATTAAAATGCTAACATAAAGTTTAAGAATTATTGACATCATTATAATTCTTTGTTAAATTCATATCTATTACAATGATTTTTTTTTGTCACATAATTATTGAGTGAATATTTTTTAAATTTTAGAATGTTACACTAATAAAATTAACATAAAATTTCCACAGTATTAGCCACTGGACTTGGATTTTTAAATTCTAAAAACTTTATTTTTTGCATTTTATAAAATGGATTGTTTTTAAATTTAGTCCCTCTGAGATATTTAAACTTGAAATTTAATCATTATCCTTTAATTTCTCAAATAATCTGCACTCTATATTTTCTAATGTTTTTAATTATTTTAAATAGTTTATATCATTTAGTTTTCAGTTAAAATGATATGCAGTTATATATAATTTGAAAGCGGATTTTTAAATCTACAAAGTAGATGGATTAAATTATTGAAAATAAAAGTAGGGCTAAATTCCAAATGTATGAAGTGTTAAAACTGTTAGAATTAAGTGACCCGAATCCTTATTTAAATAAAATACAATGGTAAAATAAAATAAAAGAAGAATCCATATAGAACTACACTTCTTTTATTTTATTTTAAATAAGGTTTTTTAAACCTTATTAAACTCCATCTATTGGATATTGATTAGAATAAGGAGTTTCAATCTTACTACACTCCTATTAGAATATGACTTTACAAGCCTATAAATAGACATAGTCTATTCCTCTTGTAAATTGATTCGAATTCGACATAGTGAATTTTCTTCTCCTTTGCCCGTGGTTTTTTCCCAAAAGGGTTTCCACGTAAAATCTATGTTCTTTATTTTTATTTCTCTTTTCTTTGCGATATATTTGTCATTATCGACGTTATTTTTTTTCACAAATTGATATCAAAGCTTCCGGGTTTTTTCTTCTCGATCACGGTAATGGCGTCTTTAAAGTATGAAATTCCGCTGTTGGATCGCAACACCAAATTTGCGTTGTGGCAAATAAAGATGCAGTCAGTTCTTGCACAGATGGATTTAGAGGAAGCCCTGCTAGGGGTAGATAAGATGCCTTCGACATTGATGGAGGAAGAGAAAAAGCGCAAGGATCGAAAGGCGTTAACACAGTTACATCTGCATTTGTCTAACGAAATTTTGCAAGATGTGATGAAGGAGAAGACCGCCGTGGCATTATGGAAGAGGCTAGAACAAATATGTATGTCGAAAACTCTAACCAGCAAGTTGCATATGAAGCAACGCTTTTATACTCATCGTTTGGAGGAAGGTGCGTGCGGCACGAACACTTAACATGTTTAAAGAAATTCTCTCAAACTTGGAGGCCATGGAGGTTCAAAGATGATAAGGAAGATCTAGGGTTGATTCTACTTTGTTCGTTGCCCCGCCTTATTCAACCTTCAGAGACACGATTTTATATAGCCGTGAGTTTCTCACAGCTTGATGAGGTTTATGATTCTTTGACCTCGTATAATAAGATGAAGCATCTTGTGGTTAAACCCGACTCTCGGGGAGAGGGTCTCATTGTTCGTGGGAGACAAGATCGAATACGATGATGATGATGGAAGGACACAGAACGGAATCCTCGCGGTAAATCTAAGGGTAGATCAAGTCTTCAAACAGAGGTAAAACTTGTAACTTCGTAAGAAGAAAGGACACATTAAATCGAGTGCTATAAACTACGTAACAAGATTAAAAGGGAGGCTGCGAATCAAAAGGGAAAACAACCGTAAAATTTCTGAAGCCGATGTTGTAGAAGACTACAATGATGGTGAACTTCTAGTCACTTCACAAC
The DNA here is from genome assembly GCA_025698515.1 of Gossypium sturtianum. Classification (NCBI taxonomy): domain Eukaryota; kingdom Viridiplantae; phylum Streptophyta; class Magnoliopsida; order Malvales; family Malvaceae; genus Gossypium; species Gossypium sturtianum. The sequence goes on along the minus strand of CM046947.1, from coordinate 16,961,790 downwards.
AATTCTAAAGTGAGCGAGGAGTGGATACTTGATTCAGCCGCACCTTCCACATGAGTCCCAATCGGGATTGGTTTACAAATTACGAAAACATTAATCAAGGTGTTGTTTTGATGGGAAATAATGCTTCGTGTAAAATCGTAGGTGTTGGAACAATTAAAGTTAAGATGTTTGATGGAGTTGTCGAACACTTAGTGACGTACGGCATGTTCCAGAATTGAAGAGAAATTTAATTTCGTTGAGAACTCTTGATTTAAGAGGGTACAAATACACAGCTAAAAGTGGGATTTTGAAGATTTCCAAAGGTTCCCTCGTTGTGATGAAAGGGCAGAGAAAGACTGCCAAGTTATATATTTTGCAGGGTTCTATTGTTATTGGTGATGTAGCTGTCGCTTCCTCTTCCTTGTCAGATGATGATATTAATAAACTTTGGCATATGCATCTAGGGCATATGAGAGAGAATGGCATGGCAGAATTGAGCAAAAGAGGACTTCTTGATGGGCAAGGAATTTGCAAACTGAAGTTCTCAGAGCAGCACCGCGTTTTGGGAAGCAAAAGAGAGTTCGATTCACCGAGGAATCCATAACATGAAGGAAATGTTGGAGTATATTCATTCTGATCTGTGGGGGCCATCAAGAGTGCCTTCAAGAGGTGGAGCTAATTATATGCTAACTTTTATTGATGATTTTTCCGAAAAGTTTGGGCATTCTTCCGAAGCGAAAAAAGCGATGTGTTTTCCGCATTTAAGTCTTGGAAAACTATGATTGAAAAATAGACGGAAAACAAATAAAACACCTCCGCATGCACAATGGCTTAGATTTTTGTTCCGATGAGTTTAATAAACCGTGCAAGTCGGCGGATCGTGAGACACTTGACGATTCGTCATACTCCACAACAAAACGGCGTTGCGAACGAATGAACGAACGATCATGGAGAAAGTTCGATGTATGTTGTCAAATGCCAACTTACCAAAGTCGTTTTGGGCGGCGACCTCATCAGATGTTTTTTTATCAATCGATCTCCATCCATTGCCATTGAGAAAAAGACTCCACAAGAGGTATGGTCCGTAATCCCGCTAATTATTCTCGATTTAAAGATCTTTGGGTGTCTCCGCGATGCTCATGTTGATAATGGAAAATTGGAACCGAGATCCATTAAATGTGTTTTTCTTGGTTATAAAGTCGGTGTAAAAGGGTATAAGTTATGGTGTCCCTAAAATAGAAAAGTTGTGATTAGCAGAGATGTTGTTTTTGATGAAACTGCTATGCTACCTAACTTATCTCTTAAAGAATCTTCCAATAAAGAAAATCAAAAGCAGGTGGAGCATCAGATTAATACAGAGTCGACTCCTCAAGCCAGTACAAAAATTGAGAATAGAGTTGCTTCTTCACCACAATACTCTATCGCCAAAAACAGAACAAGAAGAGAAATTAAACCTCCAAAGAAGTATACCGAGACTGATCTAGTTGCTTATGCTTTAAATGTGGCCGAAGATATAGATGCAAACCAAAAGCTGTCTAATTATTCTGAGGCGGTTAGCTGTGAAGACTCAGAAAAGTGGATGTTTGCTATGCAAGAGGAGATGGAATCACTCCATAAAAATAGAATATGGGATCTTGTGAAACTTCCTAAAGGTAAAAAGGTTGTTCGCTGTAAATGGGTGTTTAAAAAAGAAAGAAGGGACTCCAGGAGTTGAAGAACCCAGATATAAAGCAAGGCTTGTTGAAAAAGGTTACAGTCAAATTCCAGGAGTGGACTTCACATATGTGTTCTCCCCAGTTGTGAAGCATAGTTCGATTCGAGCTTTGCTTGGTATTATGGCCATGCATGATTTTGGAGCTTAAGCAGTTAGATGTAAAAACTGCATTTTTGCATGGAGAACTTGAGGAAGATATTTACATGCAACAACCAAAGGGTTTTACAGTCTCAGAAAAAGAGGACTATGTTTGGTTGTTGAAAAAGTCCCTTTACGGTTTGAAACAGTCACCAAGACAGTGGTACAAGAGGTTTGATTCGTTTATAACTTCTCATGATTTTAAAAGAAGTAGTTTTGATAGCTGTGTTTACTTTAAGAAAAATTGTGATGGTTCTTTTGTGTATCTACTTCTTTATGTTGATGACATGTTGATAGCAGCAAAAGATAAAGGAGAGATAAGAAAGGTCAAAGCCCAACTAAGTGAAGAATTTGAGATGAAAGATTTGGGACCAAAGAAAGAAGATACTTGGTATGGAGATTCTTAGAGATAGAAAAGCAAGTAAATTGTACCTAAGTCGGAAGGGTATATTGAGAAAGTTCTTTGCAGGTTCAATATGCAGAGTGCTAAGCCTGTTAGTACTCCTTTAGCAGCCCATTTCAGACTTTTATCGGCTTTGTCTCCACAATCAGATGATGAGATTGAGTACATGTCACATGTTCCATACTCTAGTGCAGTGGTATCTCTCATGTATGCTATGGTTTGTTCACGTCTAGATTTATCATATGCAGTCAGTGTAGTTCGCAGATACATGGCGAATCCCGGTAAAGAACATTGGAAAGCAGTTTAGTGGATTTTAAGATACTTACGAGGTACTACTGATGTTTGCTTACAGTTTGGAAGAACTAGAGATGGAGTCATTGGGTATGTTGATGCTGATTTTGCTGGAAACATTGATAGAAGAAGATCTCTCACTAGTTATGTCTTTACAATCGGAGGTTGTGCAATCAGTTGGAAAGCTACTTTGCAAACTACAGTCGCTTTGTCTACCACTGAAGCTGAGTACATGGCGATTACCGAGGCTTGTAAAGAAGCTATTTGGTTGAATGGACTCTTTAGTGAGCTCAATAAAGACCTTCAAATCAACACAGTATTTTGCGACAGTCAGTGTAACATCCTAGGAAGGGCCTATGCATTTTTCAGATCAATTGTATGAAATGACAAGTCTTAAGTTTTATGAATAAATTTTTGATACTTTTGGAAACCTAGAAATGAATGAAAGTGGAAATGAAAATGGAGATGGAAATGAAAATGGAAATGGAAATGGACATTTTTGGAAACTTAGACATTTTTGGAAACTTAGACATTTTTGGAAACCTAAACATTTTTGGAAATGATCCAAAAATGGAAACTTGAACATTTCGGGAAACTTGGATATATGAGAGAAATAAAGGAGTTTTATTCACATAAATATGTGAATAATAAGAGATAAATAAAGGAGTTTTATTCACATAAATATGTGAATAATAAGAGATAAATAAAGGAGTTTTATTCACATAAATATGTGAATAATAAGAGATAAATAAAGGAGTTTTATTCACATAAATATGTGAATAATAAGAGATAAATAAAGGAGATTTATTCACATAAATATGTGAATAATAAGAGATAAATAAAGGATTATTTTCTAATGAGATAATTGAGGAGATAATTGATGGATTAAAGGCTTTTATCTTTTAAATAAAAGAGATAATATTATCAAAAAGAGGAGTGGTGGCCAAGTAAAGGACTCCTAGGCTGATAACTTTGGCTATAAAAGGAGGACAGGAGGGCTACTCATCAACATTTGCTCCATCTTCCTCTCTGCACGAAATTCTCCTAAGCAAAACCCTCTCTCTGCCGAATTTTCATTAAGCAAAAATCCTCTCTTTTTCTTCTATTTTCTTCTCCGTTCTCACTGTTAAGTTTGAATCTTTGTGGATTCTAAGAAAGAGGGCAATCATCCACAACATCAAAAGGGATCTTTCGGGAAATCTAAGGATCTAAGGTAAGGATTATAAATATAAATATGTGGTTAAAGATTATGATTCACGTTTTCAAAGTTAGATCTAATCTAACACGGTTATAGGATTTCAACAGGCTTATAAAGGAATCCTCTTCGATTTGGAATCCCATCATAAGGTAAGGGATATTCGGCCAAGGCATAATTTGTTTAAGTGTTTTCCATTATTTCAAAAACCGAAAAGCGACATGGTTACATACCTAGTATTAGCCGATTTCAAGGAAGAGGAATTCTAGCAACTGTTGGGACTTGATTAAATCAATTCGGCAACTAGGTAAGTAATTCTACTTCTAGTAGGATTTGGTTTTAAGACCAAATAGGTTTATTTATATGTTTTAATTAATGGCCGAATATAGGAGTGAAAGATCTAGATCGGTAGATCGCTCTACGAGAATTCACGAAACTATTAAGCGAAAAAGGTGTGTACTCTTACTAACTTTCAATAAATTGCATGGCAATCATTAGATATGTAAATATGTAACAAAGATGTGAATGTGGCTAAGCACCACAAATGTGGTAAGGAGTACCTGTGCACGTTTCCTACTTTTGATAGGATTGTGAATGTGATATATTTTGAACATGTGATTAGTAACATGAATGAAAATTTAGTATGTGAAATATGTTATGAAATAATTGGGGCATTCGGGATATTTGTGGAGGAAGAAAGTGAAGGTGATGACTACGGTCTCACCAACGTAAAGTGGTGACTACGGTCACATAAAGTGAAAAGTGGTAACTTCGTTACATCCAAAGTGAATACAATGTCTAATGACACAACATAAGTGGGCGATGAGCACGCCGATCGCAAATGATCGCCTTCGATGGTGTGTAGCGGATGGAGGGTCGACTTAGTAGTCCCCGCGGTGTACAAGGTTGGTACGGGTGGTGTGTAGCGGATGGACAAATAGGTTTGGATTTGGGTTGCATCATCCTTTATTTTGTATGAACATGATATTGATATGACTTGTATGCCTGATTTGTTGGAAATTAGTACTATGTACACATTGAGTCTCATTGACTCACCCGTTGTTGGGAATTATTTTTCAGTGATGAGCGAGAATGGACCGGGTCGGCAGGAGCTAAAGGTGGCCATGCATCGCTTGAAGAAATTATTTGGAATCTGGACTTTATGAAATTTTAGTACTTTAAACTTTATTTTGGGTTTGAATGATGTAATAAGGCCATAAGGCCCAATTGGATTTTCTTTATTTCTGTTTATTTTTATTTGAATATGATACAATTTATGTTTGATTAAAGATAAGTAAATTTATTTCTTTTAAAATAATAAATCCAAAAATTATTTTGTCACCTTATTTAAGTTGGATTTCCAGAATTTATTAAATAGGTTTCAAATTAAGCCCAACCCAAAACAATTTTTTTTAAATTACACAAATTTTCTCTAAGTCATTTAGAACATTGAAAACCGATTTATTTAAGGAACATACCAGATCCAGTTCAGGCTCGTGGGCCGGGTGTGGGGTGTTTCAGTCAGAGTGCCATCTTCCTTACAAAAGATCAAATGTTTTATGAGAGAACAAAACACATTGATGTTTGGTATCATTTTGTTCGTGATATTATTGCTCGTGGTGATATTATTGTGAGCAAAATTAGTACTCATGAAAATCCTGCAGATATGATGACTAAGTCACTTTCTATAACTAAGTTTGAGCATTGCTTAGACTTGGTTGGTGTTCATTGTTGAAGTTAAACCCTTAAGGGGTTTTATGGAAGAGGTGGAGAACTTGTTCATTGAGAGTTCGCGATGAAGAACTTGTTTATTTAGAATTCGTGTCAAGGTGGATATTGTTAGAATTAAGTGACCCGAATCCTTATTTAAATAAATTACAATGGTAAAATAAAATAAAAGAAGAATCCCTATAGAACTACACTTTTTTTATTTTATTTTAAATAAGGTTTTTTAAACCTTATTAAACTCTATCTATTGGATATTGATTAGAATAAGGAGATTCAATCTTGCTACACTCCTATTAGAATATGGCTTTACAAGCCTATAAATAGACATAGTTTATTCCTCTTGTAAATTGATTTGAATTCGACATAGTGAATTTTCTTCTCCTCTGCCCGTGATTTTTTCCCGAAAGGGTTTCCACGTAAAATCTGTGTGTTCTTTATTTTTATTTCTCTTTTCTTTGCGATATATTTGTCATTACCGACGTTATTTTTTTTCACAAAAACTTAGAGTCATGGTTGTTTGACTGAATCGAACTAGTTGGGGTACAAGTCCAGATAGAGACATCAAACTAGTTGATCCATAAATTGGTATGGACTGCTTGAACCAAGCTAAAAACCGATTGAATCTCTTTTTTATTTTTATACTTTTTCATGATATATTTAATTGAACCGTACAATTATTGACTTGATTGGTTCGACCACCGATCTGATTATGAAAACCTAGCTTATAGTATATTTTAATCTTCAAATTTTTACTTAATAATTTAACAGAAACAAATAATCAACCTAGCGCGAAGCGTGAGATAAAATATTAGTCTATATAAAGGACCTTCCTTAGTTGAAACGTGTATTAACCTTTCTTTCTTTCTTTTTTCATTATATAGAAAAATGGTCAAACTTAAACTTTACTTATGCTACAATCAAATTTAAAATTATATAATAATGATTAAATTTCAATATTGATCCCTATGCTACATTCGAATTTAAGATTATATCTTTATACTTCGACTTTTTAACATAAATTGATAACTTAATTTTTAAAATGTCTTTGATTAGCTCAAATATTTTATTTTGATCACTACACCAAAACAGACTTTTAGCGGCGTTTTTAGTGGCGTTTTAAAGCAAAACGCCGTAAATTTTATACATTAGCGGCGTTTGAAGGAAACCGCCGCTAAAAAAATGAGTAATAGCGCGGCGTTTATTTCAAAAACGCCGCTAAAATGATCTATCGCGCGCTTATTGTTCAAACGCCGCTATAAGTAAGACCTTTAGCGGCGCTTTGAAAACGCCGCTATAAGCCGACCTTTAGCGCGCTGGGGGGAAAACGCCGCTATAAGTCGACCTTTAGCGGCGCTTAGAAAACGCCGCTATAGGTCGACTTTTAGCGGCGCTTTTCGGGAAAACGCCGCTATAGGTCGACCATTAGCGGCGCTTAGGGAAAACGCCGCTATAGGTCGGACCTTTAGCGGCGCTTACGGGAAAACGCCGCTATAGGCCGAACTTTAGCGCGCTTCGGGAAAACGCCGCTATAGGCCGACCTTTAGCGGCGCTTCGAAAACGCCGCTATAGGCCGACCTTTAGCGCGCTTCGAAAAACGCCGCTATAGGCCGGACCTTTAGCGCGCTTCGGGAAAACGCCGCTATAGGCGACCTTTAGCGCGCGCTTCCGGGAAACGCGCGCTATAGGTCGGACCTTTAGCGCGCTTCGAAAAACGCCAACAAATCCGACCGCTTCTTTAGCCATTTTTGGATTTTTAAATTTATATATTAAATAATTTATTATATAATCGTGAAAGATATATATAATCGTAAAGGATTATATGTGGTTTATGATTTGCGCTTTAATGTGTAAGGGGATGTGTTAGGGTTTCATGGGTATAATAAGGAGTACGCCTAGCATATTTAATTTCTTATATATATATATATATATATATATATATATAAATTATAAATATTTTTACATTATTTAAAAGATAATAGATAAGCTTTATATATATATTAAAATTTAAAAAAAAATTGTAACTCATACATATGTAGAGAAACAAAAGTAATTAGTAAATTGAAATTAACGTTATTTAAATTTATTAAAATATTGAAAGAAATATTATATAATATTCAAAACTAATTATCTAAATAATTTAGGTTTAAGGCTATAATTAAGGGTACTTTAGTCGTTTGTATGGGTGACTAGGGTTTCGAGTTCATATTTTAAGATTTAGGAATTAGGGTTTATATATGGTCTATGGCTTAGAGTTTAGGGTTTTAGTTATGGCTTGGGTTTATGGTTTAAGGTTCACAGGTTTAGGGTTTATCGATTAATGAAGATAGAATATCAAATTTCATTCAATCATTAACAAATTAGAAAAATATATGCAATAAATTAAATCTGATTGTGCATTTCTTTATCCCTAAACCCTAAACTCTACACCATAAACATTAAACCCTAAACTATAAACCCTAAAACCCTAACCCTTAACCCCTAACCCCCAACCCCCTAAACCCTAAACCCTAAACCCTAAATCCCAAATCCAAAACCCTAAACACTTATCCCTAAACCCTAAATTGTAAATCCTATACGCTTTAAACCCTAAACTCTAAATATCAGATTTAGATTCTAAACCCTAAATCATAACTCTAAATACTCGACCATATATAAACTCCTAAACTGCAAACAGTAAACCATTAACCAATTAAATTTCGGTTACAAACAATTTATATGCAATAATCTCGTAGTTACATTTTAATTTAATATTATGCTTTAATTTTTTCTATTGTTTGGAAGTTATTTTTATAACTTTTAAATAATGTTATTTCCTTTTTTTATTTCACTTAAAAGAAAATTAAAATTGAAACTTATTTTGTGAATTTTATTTATAAAGTGCTTAAAATGTAAAATAAATTGATTAAAATATAACAATCAATCAAATCATGCAACGCGTGGTGATAATCTTAGTTCTATTCATTTATAACTATTTGTCTGTAAAATAAATAAATATATTAATAATTTATTTTAAAAATTAATTATGAGTTAACATATTAATAAAATTTAGTAAAAATAAAATCAATTAATCCCCTCTATTAATAAAAACTATTATTAACGGATTTAACCATAATGAAAGATAACACGTTATACAAAATCAATCAAAAGTAACATGTGACATGCCATATAGATAAATATTCCTGACATAGCATGTCTTATCTTAAGAAATAATAAAAATTTTAAAAAAATGTTAGTATAAATATTACAATAACGATGTCGTACGTGTTTGCCATAGTGTGAATCGGGCTATCAAATATAAAACGAATTTAAAGGAATCTAATTAAACATATTGTTTATGATTTAAGGTTTAAGGGTTAGTGGTTATGGATTGGGGATTAAGGGATATGGGTTTAGGTTTTATGGGTTAAAAAGATAGAAGTTAGGGTCTAGAAGTTAACGAGATAGGGGTTAGGGGTTTAGGGTAATTAGTGTGAAAAATATATGTTAACAATTCGAAATACTATTATTAAAATAAATTTAAAGTTTTTTAGGGTATATGACTGATTTGTTTTTAATTTATATATTAAATAATTTCAAATTTTAAATGATTTTTAAGATTTCAAATTTTATCTAATTATTTTAAATATTATTTAAATTTTAAAAAATATTTATTTAAATAAAGAAATTAAAATACTATTATTTAAAATAATTTTAAAATTTTTAAATATATAACTAATTATTTTTAATTTATATATTAAATAATTTTATTTTTATGTTTTAAAGTTTTTTATTTTTTTAGTGGCGTTTTAAGTGAAATGCCGTTAGAGATATCCCTTTTAGCGCTTTGATTAAAAACGCCGCAAATGTTAAATAATTTTTGCACAAAACTCGCTTTTGCTCTCTTGTTTTTTACCCACACGATAACACTTAAATTTTCCCCAATTTCGTTTCTCCTAGTTCATTTCCCCCTTTTCCTACTCCTAAATCCCTAAAATCCCCTCAAGTCTTTCTCCTTCATCATCGTCTAGTTCTCTTCTTCTTTTTCTTTGTGTGTTCTTCTTTTTGGGGGTAAAACACCCATTGAATTGAAGCTCAAGGACTCTTTTTATCCACACCCTTCTTATAAACTTAGGAATTTGTTGGATTTTCGGCTCTTTCTTTAGAGATTAATAGTGTTGCAATCAGAGCGGATCCATGGCCTTTGAGCAATATTATGCTCGAGAATGGAAGAAGATCCATGGCCTTTGAAAAATTTCATCTTTAACAATGGATTTGGACCCGAAGATGTTTTCAAGGACGAAGAAGACGACCCAGTATAACGAATTCTTCCAGTTTTCTCTCATTCTCTTTATTTTCTTCTATATTCTCGCTCATCTCCTCGATAAATTTTGGGTTCAAAAGCATATTTCTTTTACGCTTGATTTCAATTTGATCAAGTTATTTTCGTTATTTGATATGTTTTTCTTTCAAAACCAGATACCCAAACCCTAAATTGCTTCCCTTTTCACAATCTACGCACAACCAAAGCAAAGTTCCCATTTTTCTACATCCGATCGACCAAACCAATCCTTTAGATCGGCTTTTAACCCTTTAAAAAGTAAATAAAGACCCGCTTTTTAATTTTTTTCACTAATTATATCTATTTTGAAGTTGGATTAAGTTGAGTTAAAAACAAAAATTTGTTTGTGATTTTACGTGATCACGTTGGATTCTCGTGGGATTTAAGCTAATTAGATCTGCTTTTGGGTATTTTTAATTTATATATGTTGTTTTAGCGCTTTAATTTTTTTATCGGTTTGGGAGCGTTTTTTCTTTTCCTCAATGGCAATGCCATCGGAAATGCGCTTTTATCGATAAAATGCGCTTTCGCTCCTTTATCTATTGGTTGCGGGTGAATTTGCAGCAGCCAATGCTATGATTGACACCCTTTGTCATCATTTGCGTGAGGTCGGGGAAGTTGGGGAGTATGAAGCCGTCATAGCTTGCATTCAGCAAAGGAGACTGGAACCCTGTGCTTCATATGCAGCAGTACTTTTCGATTGCTGAGGTTTCCTATGCTGGAAGATAAAGGCTCAGTTGTTACAGAGGGTAAGATGGTTACATAGTGTTTCATGTTTATTGCTTTCATTTCTTGTATTTACATTGTGGTGAAAATTTGAATTAGGATAGTCAATAATACCTTCTATTTTAGTTTGTTATGTTTGGTTATCTGTTCTGATGGGATGATTAAAATTTGTATCTAAAGGCTTTTCGGTGGTGACATTGGTGACTTTCACTTGCATTGCTGTGAATGTTGAATTTGTTAGTGAATGATACCATATGTTTCGCAGCTTTTCATGGTTGATTATTTGTTGAATTGCCTTGTGTAATTTGATAAAACTAAAATTGCCTTGTAATCTAGCTGAACCTTTTACACACTAAAAGGTAATGACACTTATATTATAATTGGGTTTATGATTGAATTGGTTTATATTAACACATGTAATTGGATCTTTTCTTTTCCAAATGAAAAGCTAGTTAAAGAAGTTATATTCCTTTTATAACAAGTTTTTTGGTTTGTTTATGAAATTTTGTTTAAATTTCTTTAGTGTTGATTGATTCAAATTAGGTGATCACTGCGTTTTGGGCTTGGTTCTATCTTTTAATCTCTTTCCAAACCCTAATAGGAATGGTCGATGATGAGTTGTTTGCATTTGGATGTCACACTCAGACTTCATAATTTTTATTTTCTTTATTTAGCTATGTGTTCTTTGTTGTTAACTACTCATTTTTAATTAATTTGTAATTTAGCTTTGAAATCATTATCATTTTAATTTATGCATTATAGGATAAATCGGTCAATTCTCTCAAGTCTCTACCAAACAATTTTCTTTTTGGTTCTATTTCATTCCTTTGTCTCATTTGAGTCCCAAAATTTTTGAAACATAATATTTGTCTATGGAAATAATATAATTTCAAGAAAAAAGGCTTTCAAGTTAATATAAAAATTTATATCAATATTTAAAAGATAGTCACTATATAACTTAATGTTGACCTTTATGAGTAGTTTGAAGCATCAGTTGGCCTCTATAAAGATAGAAGTGATGTTAGTGGTAACATTTCAATACTAAAAGCATGTTGTTGGTTGAATTATAACTTTATCTGTTATTTTCTATTTGTGATTCTTACTGGTTTTGCAAAGGAAACTGGTATAATAAGCAGAAAAGTTTGCTTTGTAAGTTTGATGAAATATGGGCAATAAATAACAATCATGAAGGCGGGAACTGTGAGAGTAGTATGTTTTCTGGCTTACGAGCAGCAGCAGAAAAGTTTGCTTCATAAGTAGTATTGATCTTGTTTTGAGCTGTGATTTTATTATTATCAGCTAAAGCTCCATAAGTGATTTTATTACACTTTTCTAAATCTTGGACAGCTCCAAACAAAGGCAATGGACTTGATCTGGATAAGTACTCTTAGACACAGTCCCTTCAAGAGGTCACTGTCAATGTTCCAGTTCCCAATGGAACAAAATCAAGGCTTGTTGTATGCGAGATAAAGAAGAATCATCTAAAAGTTGGACTTAAGGGCCAGCCTCCTATTATTGATGTAAGTTAGTCCATGTGCTTTTGAGCAAATCTTAGTTTGTTTGTATCCTAGTCACATACTTCTTTATATTTTCGGGGAGCTTTTCCAAACTGTCAAACCTCGATGGATTCACATCGGAGCATAGGTATGTTATCTCAATGAAAATAAGAGTTGCAATCTCGCAAATTGAACTTCATATTCTACTTTTCTTTTCTCCCTTCAGCTAGAGTTTACAAGTTCGCAATTATTAGGTTTGCAAGTATTTCAACAACCTATGTCACCTGGACTGAGGTGTGAGTGATGTTTATGGTTATGTAAAATAATTTCCATATATTTTTGGGGTCTTTGGGGAGTTATGTCTCCGCACCTATTACTAAAAAGTGTGCACGACATGGGTGTCGATATAAGTACTTAAAATAAAAATAAAGAGGACTAGCAATATATATTTAAATTCCAACCTAGTAAATCTTGACTTTTCCAAAATCAATTTTGTAGTTGGTTCTTATCTCCTCTCCTTGTTTATTTTCTTTCATTCTATGCAATTTACTTGAACTTTATACTGAAATGCTTTTGAATCATCTTTTATTTTTCTCGAGAGAAAAGTTCATGTTCTGGTTAAATTTTACATTGAGTAATATTTTAGCATTGTTGACCAACCAAATAGTTGTTTCGTTATTATTAGGATTGTCTATATAATCGCATTGCAATTGTGATCTTCAAACTCCTATACTTTTGGTGAAAATGAAACCATGTTTAATTCTCGCAACATTCTCTTTTATCGGTACTATAAAAATCTTCCCACAATTCTTGTAGAGGATAGTTGTGCACTCATCGATCCTTTTGACCAAGCACAACCAAATGGAGTGGTGGAAATCATTGGTGAAAGGAGATCCTAAAATTGACACTCGTAAAGTCGAACCAGAGAACAAAGAAACTATCTCGACTTGGATCCCAAACACGGCAAACTGTAGAAAAAATGATGGTAATTAGTTCGCCCTTTCCATTATATTTTGCCTCTGGATATAGTTTCTATCTGCTAAAAGAGCTCTCATCCCTGACCATGCCAAATTGCTTAGGTTTTTTTTCTTTTATTTCCAGCTTTAATTTTACTTGTTTACATTTGTAAACTTCAGATTCATCATAAACCATAATTGATACTTATCACAAATTGTGCTCTTTGTTGCGCTTTGACTGAGAGACAGAAGGCCATGGGCCTTCCAACCAAAGATGATGAGCTTCGAAGGTGAAAATTCTAAAGAAATTCATGTCCGAGGTAAACTATTATCTTCCAAAACTCGCTCATCCAAGATACACTATGGGTTACTCTTTTTTCTTCCTCACAACTTTTTTGATCCCCATATGGAGCTTTAGGCGATAATAATAAAATTTGTCGCTATTCATAAATTTTCTCCTAAAGAAGAATATAGACTCCAAATTAACTTTTCTCTTCTTCATTATTCATTAATTATGTATTGATCTTGTTTTGAGTCAGATTTTGAAGGTTTTAGAATCTTTGTTACTTAAACGGAATAGGATAAATACAAATACAATTGGAGCTAAACTTAGAGATTTTACGAGAAGTGATAGAATAATTGGGGATACTTGGCTTTTTCTTCTCCATTTCCCGATATTTTGCGCTTTACCTAGTATATTATCCTGGTTTGGGATAATTGGGGTGCAAAGATTGACCAACAAAGTAACATATAGGAGTATATACGTATGAACTAGCAAAACTGTCTCATTAACATGTCATAATAATTCTCAATTTCAGTAAACAAGTTTTAGCAAATGCCCTTCATGTTAAATGCTCATATTTCATTGTTGCTCATTGTGACAGATAGAAATACTTTGGTTCGTGCCCTCTACAAATCCAGAGTATCTCAAGAATAAGGTTTAGTTTTGTTCTGTGTTGATGGAAATTTTGATTTTGCCCAAATCTCAAAAGTTTTTAGTTACTGCTTCAGTAAATTGGTTGTGCATGTTTGATATATAAGACATTTGTTTCAGAAAATGGCAGACTCCAAACAAGCCAAGACCTGGTTTCTTATGTACAGTCGTAAACTTGCCAAGTTAGTGGTAGTTTTGTAGTATAGGTTTTGTGGGAAATGAGCAATGTAAGTATTACTGATATAAAAGGGTTGGTGATTGCAGATGTTGGAGGGGCAAGAAATTCGTGTAAACAAGGCATAAAATGGGGTGCTCCATCTCATCCTGTATCCATTCCACATTCATTGCAAAGTAGGGTAGTAGTTTTGTTTCTGTTGAATGGACAGTCGCTCAACTTATGAGGTTGTTGTAATTATAGGAGGCTGAATCTTAATTTGTTGAACTGGAAAAGGAGAAGCCGGGTCTGATGCATATTATACCAAATTTTAATTAATTGTTTGGGAAGCTTAATTTTAATTAATTAATTTTTTTTTATTTTTCATGACTTTTAGCGGCGTTTTTGAGAAAACGCTGCTATAATTATAATTTTTTTATTTTTTTTATTTTTCAAGACTTTTAGCGGCGTTTTTGGAAAAAACGCCACTAAAAGAATAATATTTTAAATCTTTTAATTTTTTAGCGGCGTTTTTGGAAAAAGCGTCGCTAAAAGTATGATGTTTTAAATTTTTTTATTTTTCATGACTTTTAGCGGCGTTTGTTGGAAAAGCGCCGCTAAAGCTCTACTTTTAGCGGCGTTTTTTAAAAAGCGCCGCTAAAAGCCCCTACCTATAGCGGCGTTTTTGTAAAAAGCGTCGCTAAAAGCCCCTACCTATAGCGGCGTTTTTTTAAAAAGCGCCGCTAAAAGCCCCTACCTATAGCGGCGTTTGTCTGAAAAGCGCCGCTAAAAGCCCCTACCTATAGCGGCGTTTGTCTGAAAAGCGCCGCTAAAAGCCCGTACCTATAGCGGCGTTTTTTCACAAAAACGCCACTAATTTTTGCGGCGGTTTCCGTAGCGGCGCTTTTTGCGGCGCTTTCGAAAGCGCCGCAAGTACTATTAGTGGCGCTTAAAAACGCTGCTAAAGGCCCAAAAAAACGCCGCTAAAAGTTTGTTTTGGTGTAGTGGATCAAAATGCTGATATAACTTTTAAGAATTGTTAACACTATTAAAATTATTTGTTAAATTCAAGTCAATTGCAATGTCATTTTTTGTTACATGACTACTAAGTGAACTTTTAAAAAAAAATAATTCAAAATGCCACACCAACAAATTTAACAAAAGAAATTAATGTTGTTGTGTTAACAATTGAATATGAAATTTTAAGTTCGAAAAATAGATAGACTAAAATTTTAAAATAAAAAGTATAAAGATTAAATTTTAAATATAAAAAAGAGTACATAGACTTAAGTATATTTTAATATTTAAATATTTACTTTACGATTTGATTAAAAATAATTAATAATTTTTTTAAACATTAATCTCATTATAGGTTTTTATTATATCTGTTACTTTTTATACAATACCTAAAACTACTTATAGCCCTTCCTCAACCCTTAAATAGGAGGATAATGCGCTTCAACACACTCGAACTCACGTCCTCCTGTATTGACAATAATATCGATATTAATCAAATTAAAACTCAACACGAAACGTGATAGGGTCCATAGTAATATAATATAATATCGTTAAAAAATTGTGTTTTCGGTAAAAATTGGAGGGTTTTTTTTTCTTCTTCTTTTTAGATAAAAATTTGAAGTTAAGAGAACGTAAGCAGTGATGAAAAATAGATTACAAGGTGACGAAATTTGGTCATCTTTCAAAGGCTGCAATGTTAGACCATTTTGAATAATTGACATTTTTCTCTTTTTTTATTTTTCCATTTATTTGACTATTTATTTCCTTTCGGGTTTTGTTGACCGAAGAATTTATATCAACCGTTGATTTTTATTTATTTTAATCAAAAATTTATTTTAAACAGAAATTAGTAATCATTACACTTTGAACTTGATTGAGATTATTAAATCACGTGACTTAAAACACATGAGAGTATTAGTACTGGTTATATGTTAGATTTTTTAATAAATCTACTTTCTAAAGTTAATTCTAATATTACTGTTGAATGAAATTTAGATAATTAAAATTTTTTTTTCTGGGATTGGGGCTCCTTCCTTAGTACAGAAAAGGAGACATTATTATCTTTGTCTGCCTCAAAGAGGGTTTTAAGTGATGTTCAATAACCCCATGTGTTTCCCACTTCCGTTGATGGTCAGAAAGATAAATACGTCTTAACGTTATCCACTCAAACTTGTCATCTTATTTTCCAACAAGATAAAATCCATAACTTTGTGAATATATATGACGACTGATGCTGTGTCGGAACAATTATCATCTTTTGAAAGACATTAGAACGTAGAGGAGTGTTTAGGTAAGTTCTAGCAAAAAGGGGAAGTCGTGGAAAGATGATGGAGAGGAAGATCCGAGTAAATTTTAAAAAATAAGTGTGATGGATATCATAAGAGGTTAAAATTACTGATAGTTACGGTGATTGTTGTGATGGTAGAAAGAAAATTATAGAGAAGATTTTAGAGTGTTAAGTTTATTAAAAGATTAAAAAAAAAGTCTCAAATGAGACGCTCACATTTTTCTTTATAGACATTGAAAAAGGAAATTAAAAGGAAAACGATCATGAAGAAAAAAAAGAGCATGAACATATTAAAATAGCGGATAGTGAGATTGAGAGGAGTCACTTGAAGGTGATAAGATTAAAGGTAAATTATGAAAATAGTGGATATAATGGTAGTTTCATGAAGATTAAGCTTATGTGACTCGTTTTGGCCATGAGAGTGCTACTTGCAAATTTAAGTGCAAGTGCACATTTTGATCAACAAGGAGAGGGAGGAAAAACACTTTTACTCCAAAAAAATGTTAGAAATAAAATTCTTAACAATATCTTTATCAAAGCCTAAGACATCTCAATAGCGGATCAAACCTAAAAATTCTGTCAATTTTTTCAAGTTTAACTCTATAATGATTTCAATATGGAGTGATTATGCAAGAAATAATATTTTCTAACACTATTATTGACAAAAGCATTAATGACAAAAAAAAGGAGAATTTATAGATAACATTTAGAAATTAAGAAAAGTTTCGAAGACAAGGAAATCCAAGGCCCTATCCATTGATCTAAACTAGGTTTAATATAATGAAAAATTATTATAAAGTAATTCAATAATTAATTGAATCTATATTTAGTTGAGTCTCTCATAAAAATAAGCCAAATCCTCGTAAACCTAATTTTTATATTCTTAATATTTATTAAATAGTTGAAAGTTTTTTACATATAAAAATAATTAAATTTTTTTTAATTTATATCAAACTTAACATATATGATATATATAAATTAAATATAAAATGTAACAATTAAATCATTAAAATATTAATTGTATAAAGAAATACAAAAAGCCTAACAATATTAATTTCATATTGAAGTAAGTAAATCTCTCCCCTTAATTTTTTTTTATTTTTTAAGAAATTACTAATTATAAAATTAATATTATTATGTTTTATCTAACTTTACGATTGCGTCCCCAAAATTACACCCTCACTAATGTAAAAAATTCTCACCACATCTCATCTCAATTCGTTTTCATCTCTACTTATGAACGTATTTAATTAAGTTAAAAAACGAATATAAATACAAATAATTATAAATAAATAAATATATTATTTTGAAATTTTTAATCTGTAAAAATAAAATGTTGATAATGGCAAGAAAAGAGAGAAAAAATAGAACACACAGATATTTTATGTGAAAACCCTTTTAGGAACAAATCACGTGCAGAGAAGAATAAAATTCACTATGTCAAATTCGAATAATACAAGAAGAGAGACGACTACGACTACGTCTATTTATAGGTTTGTAAAATCATATTCTAATACAAGTTAAATAGAAGTAATGCAGTAAGGTTAAAACACATTATTCTAATTAATATCAAATAGAAGAATTGTACTTCTATACAGATTTCACTTGTGCAACCTGTACCGTATTTTATTTAATAAAATTTTGGGTCACATATTTTTAACAATTCAATCAACATAAACAAAATATGAATTAGTTTAGAAATAGTTTTGATAAAAAAAATTAGTTGAGAAATAGACAAATAAACAAACCATCATAATTAAAAAAGTATTCATTTAAATTCGATTCATTTACTATCTTAAAAAATAAAAAAAAAAATCGTATTTATGAAGATAGGAACGGTCGTATTCACCGTAATTTCACAAAAAAAATCATATTTATCGGAAATCAACATAAAAGTTATAGGGACTGGATCAAATTAGGGTGGGTTTGGATGGGCAATTGAGTGCGGTGCGGTGCGTTTAGCTTACTTTTTGTCTTACGCTTCAGTATCGCTACAGTATTTAATCTCACCGCCACCGCTGTTTTTACACTAACCGCAAGTAAACGCACCGCCCATCCAAACCCACCCTTAGTCTTTATAATATTAAAAAGAATCAAATAAATTTAAATTGAATAAATTTAACATTTATTGTATAAAAAATATTTTTTTCAATTATAATTTAATCCAAATAAAAAAGTATTTATAAAACTATAAAAATTAAAAAATATTGACTATTTCAAACTGTAAATAATATTTTTTAAATAATAAATATTAAGTTTATTCAAATTTAATCTTATATAATTTTTTAATAGTATAGAGATTAAATTAATTTAATATCTATCATAGGTATCTCAGCTTAAGAAACTGAAGAAAGCCGAAAGAAGTAAAAGGGCAAACGGAGTCGCTTGTTCGGGACGGTGCGTGACACATAACGGGACGTCATGGAGAGCTCAATATGGCATACTGGAAGGACACGTGTCCAAAGCATGAACAAAGGAGAGAGATACACCAATGTGGTGAGATAGGAAGTCCCACGTAGGAGACAAAGTTAAAAAAAGAAGAAAAAATACCTTTCTGGTCCCTCTCAAATTTAAAGTTCAGCAATTTAGTTCCTTTTGAAAAATCGGATCAATTAAGAATAATCAATCATGGTATTAATGTTTTCCATCAATTGTGCATAATTTTGATTGGCACAATAACAATTTTAGCCTTTGATGTTTAGATATTCAATTTAAATGTTGATGGAATATGTAGATGTTGCAAGTTAAGTTTATTAAATTAAGATCAAATTGACAGAATGTATAAAATTTAAGGGTTAAATTTGTTATTATAACAATAAAAATATGTACAATTAATAAAAATATCAATATTGTAATTAATTGTCCTTAGTTGTTCAATTTCGAAATTGATAAGGAATAATTACTCTAATTCTTTTGAGAGGGATCGATTTGCTTAATTTTGACAATGAGATGGACCAGAGAGATTTTTTACCCAAAAAATTAATTGTTTAATTATATTTAAGGTAAACTACAGATAGTCGCCCAACTATAAAAAAATTTCATTTTAGGCACTCAAAATAAAAAGTTTGCAATTTAAATACCCGCGTTACATAGTTCGATCATATTGGTCACTCTTGTTAAAATCACAAATGGCCAGCTAAAGCGGCAGTTAAAAAATCGATATGATAACAAAATTTACCCTCAACTTGTACATATTATATCAATTTAATCATAATTTTAAAAAATCAATCCTCAAAATTTACAAATGGTCTCAATTTGATTCTAATTCTAAAAAATTAAAAGAAACATATAAAAATGCATAAATATTTTTTAAAAATATAATAATAAATTTAAAATATATATAAATAAAAATTATTGTTAACAAAAAATAATAATATATAAAATTTAAAATTTTTATATTAATATAAGTATATTTATATTAATATTAAATTTAAATTTAAATTTATTATTATAATTTTTAACATAATTTTTTATTTTTATACATTTATTAAATTTATTATTATATATATATTTAAAATGTTTATGTAGTTTTATATATTTCTTTGAATTTTTAGAATTAGGATCAAATTGAGATTTTTGTAAATTTTGAAGGTTAATTTTTTAAAATTATGACTAAATTGATATAATATGTAAAAGTTGAAGGTTAAATTTGTTAATATACTGAATTTTTTAACTGTCACGTTAGCTAACCGTTTGTAATTTTAACGAGAGTAACCAAAATGATAAAACTATGTAAGCTTAAATTATAAACTGATGAAAATTTTTAGTTTACCTTTATATTTAATTATTTGTTTCCAGCGATGGGTGGAGTGAACCCAATAACCCAAGTTGGGACATGGGTCGGGTCTCTAATAGTCGAAGTTGTACAATTTGCAATCGTAATTTGAACCCAACATTAAAGATAAAAATGATCTCACATCCTTTATAATGCACATTATCTTTACTACAATAAAAAGTCCACCAGAACCATAAACTTCAATAAAAGAAAAAACCATCTGTAGACTATACACTGTTTAGTTTGTAAAATCATTGAGATTTGCTTAACTGCTGCGTTTTCTAGCAGAGATCATCACAAACGGTCCGTTTCTCATGCATGTAAAACCAACTAGTCCACAAGTTCGGCACAGATCTTCGAGTTCTCGTTCCGAAACGGCGAAATAGCTACCAGCAATTCCCATCATATTCTACACCCAACAATGAAAATGAATTCGATGAGTTCAATAATCAATACCATTAATTAACGATATCAACGAATTTGATTTAGGATACGAAATCAAGTGGCCAATTCTGGATTCCGGTTGTGCATTGAATGATGAACATTTAAACTTGTGGTCAATGTCATTACGAAGGTGAAATAGTTTACCTGTCGGAAAGTATTCACAAATGGCAGAAACGTGAACGGCCAGTCAAATATGTAGGTGGTAGCGACAAAAACACCGCCCGGTTGAAGAACTCGACTTATTTCAGCTACCTAGATGAAAAGTTTTAGAATCACTTAAAACATGAACTGTAAAATATAAAAGCTCAATATATTATGCCACAAGTAAGCATCCAGTAGTTAGGAGCAATAAGCCCAGAATGATTAGTTAATCACCACGTTTGAAAGAAATGCTTACAGCGGTTGATGGTGAAGGCCAACAGTGCAAAGCAGCACCAGCATGCACAGCATCGATTGAACTTGACTCAAAAGGAAGTCGAGAGATATCGGCTCGGACCAAGGTCACTTTCCTTTGAAACAAAAAGTAAGAATGAAAAATCGGATATAACATTCATAAGTATTTAAAATTACATACTTTCACATATCTAATAAGATTAGCTTAAACTAAAGGTAAACTCATACTCTTTGGGGAAGTTTTCCACTTGCTCGATGAACTCATAGCATTGTCGCAGCATGTTTTCTGAGTAGTCCAAAGCAATAACCTGCGAAAATAATCCACTCTTGGCAAAAAGCCTGGTGAACATCCCGCTGCCACAACTAGCATCAATGATCTTTCCACCTAGCACTCGCTTTAGGTAATTCTTTGCCATATCAAACTGTAATGTATATCAATAGTTAATTAGTGACTCACATTGAGGGGTAATACGATCCCATATCAACTACCTAAAGATTGGATTGTGGCTTTATAACACAATGGTCACCCCTTTCCCTAACAAGGTGGATTTTCTCAAAGGACAAACTTGCCTCTGGAACAAACGATACCTCTTATTAGGGGGAAGTAGGCAATCCTTACATCAACTGCCGCACCATCAATATATTAATAGAAAAGACTATGAAACAACAATGGCATGGATAGAGAGAAAAACCATTCCATGCATGTTATGTTGAAATTGTAGGATGATTAGAAACGGATGTTTTGTCATATTAGCACTTCATAGTCCCTTCCTGATGAACAAAATCGTAGAAATTGTCATGTTACCTCTTTCTCTGGACCTGGAAAGCCGCCAAATACAAAATTTTGACGCCAGCCTCTCTCGTAGAGAAAGGACACCACTGGAGTCCTGGTTATGAAAACAATCCCAATATGCAACGAACAAGTAAGATAAAAGCAAAACTAACTTAGGACATAACATCAAAGCACATGTACTAGTCAATTGCAGGCATAAGCAGCAACAACATCGAAAATGGTTCATAATGCTGTGGTTAAACAACAAAACAGAACATGAACTGTACTACCATGTTAGATTCCCAGCATAAACCGAATTGGCAATAGGTGGCTCAACTTGAATATCAAGAAAGCCTACAACTTAACAAACTCGGGACTGGTATTAAACACGAGAGCATGCAATAACAAAAAAACCGAGCTAAAGTTCCCACCTAAAACCATCTCAACCTGAATATAAAGATCACAGTTAAATCAAGACTTAACTATGTATGAAAGCATCACTTTAACCTGAAGAGTTCGGTGGCTAGCGGCATGGATTCATCGTATTGCTTAGACCCACTTGAGGCAACGAGGTCAAGATGCGTTTGGGTACCAGAGTAAGTCTTTTTGCATGTATTACATTGCAAATTAGACCCAACTGTTGATCCCCTGTTCCATTCCAAATTCAAAACAAATTCAAACCCAATTTGAAATTCATTTAAGGAGAGGGGGGGGGGGGGGGGAATAATAACAGCAACTCACACGTATATAGGGGAATCACTAATCACCGTTAATGGGTTATAACAAATGGGACAAGCTAAACCACAGCTGCCGCCGCCGCCGCTCTCCTCTTTCTCCACCGCAATCGGTGCCTACCAAAGAGTAAAGTAATGCTATAAGCAACAAGACAAATAACTTTGGCATCAAAATTAACCCCTTTTTTTCGGGTTTTGCTATTGCATACCGTTGGCTTGGTTTCAACGAAGGCACGAACTTTAGCGGTTAAACTTCTTGTGAAGACGAGTGTGGTGAAGGGTCTGAACAAGAATCGTGCCGAGTTTTTACCGAGTTGACTCGGGAAAAACGCGGGTCTGAAATTACCGGTAATAACTGAATTCATGGTTTCTCTTAGTTTCTCTCTCTTTGACTGTAGTAATTGAAGAGGAATTTCTGGTTTGTGGGAAGAAAATGGAGGTAGGTCGTATGTAGAAAAGACGACGGAGAGGCCCAAAAGGCGACGTGGACTTAACAAGACCCTGAAACTTCTACATACATACATGGCTTATATATATACTGAGATTTTTTTTGGACATACTGAGACATATGAGAGGATGAGCAGGGTTCTTTTATTAGACGATTGTGAAGAAACACCCTCATCTTCTGATTCTGTAACATTTAAACGAATAATATGAACAGATAATTTATTATATAAAATTGTGAAATTATGAATATTAGATTATATCAAAGCGGGTGAAATTTAACTATATAAAACTATTTATATTTATTAAAAATTTAGTTGAAATGTCAAAATCGAAGGATTATATATTAATGTGGGACAAAGTGTGGTGTGATGTTCATTTATTTGCCCTTTAATTATATAGTTAGGGATTTGTTTTCCGACAACAATGGAGTACATTTTGTGGTGAGCTATTTATCTTTTTAAAAAATATGATTATTTTATTAAAATGACCCAAAAGATAATTAATTATAAAAATAATTTAGGTTAAAAAACAATCAACCAAATAATTTGAAATGAACAGTAAAATGGGGTTAGAGAATTTAATGGCTGGCACCATAATGATTTTTGACCTAATCATTGTCTGATAATTGTGTCATGCTTAAAAAAATTAATAATTGAGGTTGGGGACTTAATGGCCAGCACTTGAGTATTTTTTTCATACAGTAGCACACTAGTATACATTTATACCAGTATTTGAAAAAAATTTGGTTGGGGGATAATTGGTCGGCACCATTTTATAATATTAAAAAATAATATTTTTTTTGGATGCTGGCACATTGATGGTCGACACTAGAGGTGTTCATGGGCTGGGCTGGGCCGGGTTCGGGCCTGGCTCAACTAAAAATTTAGGCCCATTCATCGGGCTCGGGTCGGGCCGGGCCTAAAAAATGGGCCTAAAAATTTCTCAAGTCCGACCCATATAAAAATGCTAAAACCTGTGCCCTACCCGACTACCTGTATTAAATTTTTATATTATTTTATATAATTTTTAAATATATATAATACATAAAAAATACTAAAAAATCAAAATAAATATTTCCCAACAAATTGAAAATAAATTTTAAAAAAAATATGTAGACTTAAATAACACTAAGATAGATGTAACTTAACAAGCAAATACCTCTAAAATAATAATAAAATTAACAAATGCCTTTAAAATAATAACAAAATTAACAATAAAATAAGTTTTATACAATATTAATCAATAACAACAAAATAGTAGCAACATAATAGTAATATGGTAGCAAAATAGGGAGAAAACAACAAGAAAATAACATTAAAAAAAATAGTAGATTTTTTTTGTCATTTAGTGAATTTGGGCCGGGCCGGGCCGAGCCCGGGCCAAAAATACCTTACCCGAGGCCCGGCTCATTTTTTAAACGGGCCTTATTTTTTGTCCAAGCCCATTTTTCGGGCTTATATTTTTGCCCAAACCCTCCCAAATTTCGGTCGGGCCTTTGGGCCAGGCCGCCCGGCCCATGAACGCCTCTAGTCGACACCCACTTTATCAGATAAAAAAATTGGGTTGGGGGTACTAGATGGCTGACATCACTTTTTTCGAGTACCCAAAAAAAATTTCTAGTGCTAGGACACTGATGGCCGGGACCCTCCTAAGTCTATATATATGAAAGCTATTTGGTTGTGGTATTGTAACTGGATGGGAAAAAAATTGTTAAGATTATCTTCAAATGGGAGTATTTGGGTACATACCATCAAATGGGGATATCGTATTTAGAAGTGTATCATCAAATAGGTGTGATGTAGTGGATTGAAGATGAGAATGTGTGGGAGTGTACAACCGAATTTCGAAATTAAATTATATGCTGTCATGTTTTAACAGAGTTGAAATATATATGTGAGATATATGTGCGTATGAGCAGCGTCTTTTTAATAGATGATTGTGAAGAAACACCCTTATCTTCTAATTCTGTAACATTTAAATGAATAATATGAAAAGATAATATATTATATAAAATAATGTAAAATTATGAATATTAGATTATATCAAAGTGAGTGAAATTGAACTATATAAAACTATACATATTTATTAAAAGTTTAGTTGAAATGTCAAAATTGAAAGATTAGATATTAATGTATGATGTCGAACTTTTCAACTGTAAAGTGTAATATGATGGTTGTTTATTTATCCTTTAATTATGTAATTAGAGATTCATTTTTCGCTTATAGGAATAGAGTATATTTTGTGATAAATTATTTACTTCTTTAAAAGTCACTCATAATATGGTAAAATGATCAATTATTACTATCAGCAAAAGTTAAGAAATTTACATTTTTATAATAATTAATTTAATTGTTAATTGCATCATCCATCCAAGTGAAAGAGAAGGAAGTTTATTTTGGGGGAGTTGGAAATTTTGGAATGAAGGTTAGATAAAATTATAAGATTTAGAAAAGTTAAGCTAAAAATTTATGTTAAAACTTTAATTTCATAATTAATTAGCTTTAAACCCATATATTTACTAATCAATTATAAATTTTATAGGATAAAATTCAGTATTGTTTGAATAAGATCGGTCGATTCGATCAAGAACTGGTTAGAGTATCGGTTTAGAAAGTGACTTTAAATTGGTTGAATCGACAATTGAATCATATTTTTTTTAAATCTTGTGAATTTTTAATAAATTTTTAATCAAACCGGTTAGACTGGTCGGATCAATGAATCGGTGGCCTGACCAATTCGACCACCGGTTCAATTTAAAAAACATTGATATAACTAGAAATTCTATAACGTGCGTATGCGTATGGAAATTACATAATTTGAACATAGATGTTAGTTTTAAAATAACATATAATAAATAACGAAACATATGTTTTGAAAATAATTAATAATAACACACCAAATATATACGATATTAAAATAAAAAAATAGATTAAATTGTAAGTAAAATAAAATTTAAATATGTAAATACATCATAATAAGAATATCAAATGAACTACAATTGTTTATCATGATGTTGTTATCAATCTTAAATTAGTGTCAAGTTGACTTGTGGCACCAACTCAATCGAGAACATTATCAATATATAATAAATTAAAAAGTAAATATTATATTAAGATAAAATTTTAGTTCAATGATAAAGTAAATGTTTGTTTACTAATGTAAATAGCATGAATTCAAATTCATCTACGTAAACTTTTTATTTGTTTTTTTTTAAATAAAATAATTAAAATATTATTGAATAATATAACTTATTTTAATTAGAGAATGTTATTTTTGTAATTTCTCTAATCGAGTTAATGTTTGATTAGCTAATAAGACTATCTCAGTCAGGGTCTTAAATAATAGTATACATATTTAGTAATATTATAATAAAAATAAAATCAAATTTAAAGAAATTTGAAATATCTATAATCTATATGAAAGTTTTAATTTTGAGAAACTTTTGAATCAACAAAAATGTCTTTTAGCGTAAACTATCAAAATAGTCACTTTTATTTACTTCGGGTTATATTTTAGTCACTTATGTTTGAAATGTTACGTTTTAGTCAATTATGTTATTGTTTTGTTATGAAATAGTTACTCTGCCGTTAAGATCTGTTACCTCCCAAATGATAGTTCGACGTGGCAGTTAAAATGGGTTTTAAATGCCAGCATGGATATCCAACCAAGTAAATTAATTAATTTTTAATTAAATAAAATTAATTAATTGAAATTTCTAAATTAATTAATGAAAAATGTTAATTTGATTTCCCAAAATAATCAAAACCAATGTATCATATTAATCTTTGAACTGAAGAAAAGAAAAAAAAAAAGAACCCTTGTTTTTTTTTTAGTTTTCATTTTCATTTTGACAGAAAAAAACCATCTATTTTTGTTAAGTATGACTCCTATTTCAGTCAAATTTGAGAAATAATATGACTCCTATTTCAGTCAAATTTGAGAAATAATCTTCTAGTTAAACTCTGTTTATTTGTTTCAATCAAACATTAATTAGTTTAGATTATTTTATTATTATTTGACCTATGAATTTAGCCTATAAATAGGCTCTTTTACAACCTTAGAAAAAACACCCATTAGATATTAGAACTCATAACACATTTACACATTTAGAGAATTTTGTGTTTACGTTTTGAGGGTTCTTTATTTTCGGGTTTTCGGGGTTTAGTTTTTATCTCCATCTTTTGTACTCTTCGTTCTTTTGCCATTACAGTAAAATTATATTTGCCCGTGGTTTTTTATCCTCTTTGGAAGGGTTTTTCCACGTTAAATTTGTGTGTTCAATTTCTCAATTTATTCCGCTATTTTTTTTACTTGTTACTTAATCGGGTCGATCCTAATAAGTGGTATCAGAGCTAATTCAATTTTCATAGATCTGCCCGTTCAGAGATGGCAGCAACAAGGTTTGAAATTGAGAAGTTCGATGGTGAGACAAATTTCAATCTGTGGCAAGTTCGGATGATAGCAATTCTAGTTCAAACCGGCTTGAAAAAGGTTGTTACCGGGAAAAAGCCTAAGAATCTAAATCAAACAGAATGGGAAGAACTTGATGAAAAGGTCTTGTCAGCAATCCAGTTGTGCCTCGCGAATACGGTATTGCAGGAGGTATTGATGGAGAAAACCTCATCCGCCTTGTGAAAAAGGTTAGAAACTCTTTATGCGACTAAGTCTCTAGCTAACCGTTTAGTGTTGAAACAACGTCTATTTATATTTCGCGTGAACGAAGGTGAGCTTCTTAGAGATCACATCAGTCAATTCATTACACTTTTAAATGATTTAAAGAATGTTGAGGTTCATATTGACGATGATGATAAGGTTATGCTATTCTTGTTCTCTTTACCCTCTTCATACAAGTTTTTCAGGGAGACCTGATTTGTAACAGTCCGGTTTATACCCTAGTCAGAACAGTGGTTCCGGGACCACAAATCCTAGTCCGTGTAATATTTTAATATTATTTTCTGTGCCGTTGATATGTGACTGAGCATGTGGTAAATTTCCGTAAGTTAATTTGTCCATTTGTGTGTTTAATTTGACAAAAGGACTGAATTGCATAATTGGTAAAAGTGGCATTTTATTTGATTAATGGCTAAATTGATGTGGCTTTGTTAAAGTGAAGTCCTTAAAGGGAAAATAGCCCATTTTTATTTATAGTGGACGGTAACATAGCTTTATAACATGTTTTTACATGTTAACTTTATATGTTAAAAGTTATAATATTTATTTTATAAGTTATAACTATAATATAAAATAAAAGAAACATGAAAGTGGAGTTCATTCTTGTATTCTCCACCGAAAATCAAAAGAAAAAGAAAAGGTAGAGCTCTTCAAATATTCGGCTACTATCAAGTTAAATTCAAGGTTCGTTTTTGATCGGTTTTCGATAATTTTTACGTTTTTGTAATCGTTGCTTTGAGAGCTACAAAACCCATGTATTAATTTTGTGAATTGGTGATGCTTGTGTGATATGCCATTGATTATATGTTAATCTTTTTGATGATTTATGGTGTTAAATGAAAGATTGAAGCTAGATGAGCATACTTTGTTCTTGAAGTTTTGATAAATTTAGCTAAATAGGGCTAAATTGTGAAAATAGCAAATTGAGGGACTAAATTGCTAATTTGATGGAAAATATGGGCTTGTATGATGTACATATATATTCGACTATGCATTGGTGTGAACAAATTTTGTGAATTTGATGTTTTGTGAAAAATGGACTAAATTGATAAATTGTGCAAATATGAGGGCTAATTTGCAAATAGCCCTAAATATATGTCTTTGGATTGAATTGAATGAGTTAGTGAATAAAAAGGTTAATTTTGAATATGTATAGATCAAGAACAGAGGAAAATGGACTTAGATCGCGAGAAAACGAAAATAACCGAGTAGCCGTTTCCATTTCGATAAATCAAATCCGAGGTAAGTCATATTGCAAATAAATGTAATTGTATTGAACTGAGTTTATTTCCATGAGTGTAAATGATAATGAATGCTTATGAGATGCCATGTATATGAACTTTGGGATAACTTCGATATAGTGATAAGTCTGAGAAGTCCCGTACGAACTTAGGAATACAAAGGTATTTATTCTGTGTTATCGAGTAAGACCCTGTCTGGGACAGTGGCATCAATATCTGAATACGAGTAAGGCCACCCTGCGACAAAGGGCATCAATATCTCGAATACGAGTAAGACCGCATGCGGGGACAATGGCATTAATATCTCGAATACGAGTAAGACCTGTGCGGGACAATGGCATCAATATCTGAATACGAGTAAGACCACATGCGGGATAGTGGCATCAATATTTGATTACATTTAAGACCACGTCTGGGGGCGTTGGCATTGTATTACTACTATTCGCACCCTACCTATTCTATTAGATTACAAACGGTTCAATGGTCAAGTTTGAGAAGCAAAGAATATATAAATTGTATATTTGTTTGGTATGTTTGATAAGTACACTATGTGTGTATAAGAAGGTAAGTAATTCCTTAAACTTACCTAGATGAATTATGTATTTGAATATGGGAATATAAGTGCTTTATATGGATAGAAAAGCTATGGTCTAATAAAGTGTGTACTAATATACAAGTTTGAAGAATGAAAGGCCTAAGTGAATGTACTAAGAAGAATTATGATAGTGCAATTGAGCCATTGGTGGAATTTAGATTGATTATATGTTTTGAGTGTTTATATGCTAAGTGTATTGGTATTATGACTTACTAAGCTTTTGGAAAGCTTACTTTGTATGTATTTTCTCTGTTTTATAGGTCGTAATAGCTACTGAAGGCTCGAGACCATTGTGGATCGTCATCACACTAATAAACTCATTTTGGTACATTTTGAAAATGTATAAAGCTAGATATGGCATGTATAGGCTAGTGTTTTTGGTATAAGTTTGCTATATGAACTTAGCCATGAGATTTGGCTAGTTATGAGTTGAGAAATTGCTTGAATGAATGTGGTTTGTGAAGTATGTTTTGGCATGGTAGTTGATGCATGAAATGGTCAAATTTTGATTAGTAAAAGAATGAATTATGCTTGATATATGAAATGGTTAGGTTTTGGTAAGTATATGTATGAATGATGCTTGTGTATACTTGAGATTTAGTTATGCAAATTGGTATGTAAGGATTTGTATTGATTGTATAGATTGACTGGTCAATTTAGTATGTTTTTAGGCTGCCCATATATGCATGATATGTGATGGTAAATGTTACTTGTAGGTTTGACCTTTATAGATGGCATTTTGGCCTTGTAAATGGCCTATAATGTCACACAGTTTGTAACACACAGGCGTGCCTAAAGACCGTGGGTGAATTGACGTAATGTAGCTTAATAGCACACGCACCTCGACACGGGTGTGTCTAGTAGCCGTGGTGTACAAGTCGATAGCTAGCTAAGAGCACACGGCCATGGCACACGGCGTGCTTGGTGGCCGTGGTGGGGAAGTCAGTATATGGCCTAGTAGCACACGGTCATGGCACACGGGCGTGCCTAGTGACCGTGTTGATATAGTAAGTATTTAGACACGGATGGACACACGGGGGTGTCTAGAAGCCGTGGAGGACACACGGTCTCCTCCCACGGGCGTGTCTCCCCTGTATTTTAGAAAATTTTAAATTTTTCCATGAGATTCTGTATGTGTTTCAGTTTAGTCCCAACTCGGTTTATATGCATGTTTAGGGTCTTGATGACTCATCTAAGGGACACTATGATTGTTAATAATGAATGTAATGTATGAAATGTTATGTAAGTTTTCGATCTGTCCGGTAATGCTCCTACCCTAGTCCGGTGTCGGTTACGGGTTAGGGGTGTTACATTTGGTTGGTATCAGAGCTACGGTTTAGTCGATTCTCGGACTAACGTAGCGTGTCAGAGTCTAGCTATACATGCCATATTTCTGAATTGTGATAGTGTAATGAATCCTGACGTATAAAATGTGAATTTCATATAGTAATGGATCCCGAAAGAGCCATGGCTGACGACGTAGAAAGTAATGCACCTGATCCCGCGCAAGGGACAGCACCCTCTGATCCGAGACCGACTACTAGCGGTCAATGGGAAGAAGCTAAACAAGCTTTCTTCCAAATGATGATTGAGTGGTTCACTCAGTTTGTAAAAAAATAACCCGACTGTTTCACAACCTCCGCCCCCGGGTAATCCCCCCCTCAGACATTAGTTGTGCCTCCGGTGATGGGTGTAAATCTGTTGAATAAGCCTCCGGTTGACAAGATTCACAAGTATGGGGATGAAAAATTTCGAGCTACCAATGATGATGATGCTGAAAAGGCTGAGTTTTGGTTAGAGAATACGATTCGGGTATTTGACGAAATGTCTCTGACTTTGGATGAATGCATAAAGTGCGTTGTATCGTTACTCCGAGATGCAGCTTATCAATGGTGGAAAACCCTAATTTCTGTTGTTCCGAAAGAGCGAATTACATGGGACTTATTTCAAAGCGAGTTTCGAAAGAAATATATTAGTGAAAGATTCGTTGATAAAAAACGAAAGGAATTTCTGGAATTAAAACAAGGCCGAATGACTGTTTCGAAATATGAACGGGAGTTCGTGAGACTGAGTCAGTACGCTCGAAAATGTGTATCATCTGAAGCTATAATGTGCAAAAGGTTCGAAAATGGTCTTAATGAAGACATTCGTTTGCTAGTCGGAATCTTGGAAATAAAAATGTTTGTTGTACTCGTTGACCGAGCATGCAAAGCTGAAGCACTCGGGAAAGATAAAAGAAAAGCTGAGTTAGAAGCCCGAGAAGTGAGAAAGAGATTTCAGAGTAGATCACTTCAGTCTGCTCCAAAGAAATTCAGAGATGATTAAAGTCGTTCAAGAGATAATGTGGGACATTCGAATAGAAATCGAGCTAGATCATATATGAGCTCCAAAATTCCGGCAACTTCTATAGTAAGTGTTGGAAATGTTCATTCTGAGAGACCCGAATAAAGCATTGTGGAAAAAGACATCCAGAGAGCTGTAGATTAAATGACAGAGCTTGCTTCAGATGTGGATCACTTGATCATTTTATCCGTGATTGCTTTGAATCTGTCAAGCCAGAGACTGTTCAGAATCTGAGATCTGATGATGCACCTAGGAGAGGTAGACTTTCGAAGAATGTAAAGAACGTCAGTGGTAGTCAGAGAACTACGAGAGATAATGTTGTTAGATCTGAAGCTAGAGCGCCTGCCAGAGCGTATGCTATCCAAGCTCGAGAGGAAGCTTTATCGCCTGATGTTATAACGGGTACTTTTACACTTTATGATACTTCTGTGATTGCATTGATAAACCCCGGTTCTACGCATTCTTATATATGTATAAATTTAGTATTTAGTAAGACTTTGCCTGTAGAGTCTACTGAGTTTGCTATAAAAGTATCGAACCCCTTAGGTAAAAGTGTTCTTGTTAACAAAGTATGCAAGAACTGTCCGTTAATGTTTCGAGATATCTGTTTCCCTGCTAATCTGATACTATTACAGTTTGATGAGTTTGATATAATTCTAGGAATAGACTGATTGACATTGCATGATGCTGTTGTGAATTGTAAAAGAAAGACTATTGATTTGAGTCGTCGAAATGGGGAAATAGTTCGTATTGATTCGAATGATTTAAATGGATTACCTGCTGTGATATCTGTGTTGAAAGCTCAGAATTAAATTAAAAAGGGTTACGAGGCATATTTTGCTTATGTGATTGATTTGAAAGTATCTGAAAAGAAAGTTGAATCGATGCCAGTATTCTGTGAGTTCTCTGATGTTTTCCCTGAAGAATTACCGGGATTGCCTCTGATTTGCGAAGTTGAATTTGGTATAGATCTGTTGCCTGGTACGACCCCTATTTCAATAGCTCCGTATAGAATGGCACCAATGGAATTGAAAGAGTTGAAAGTCACTGTGTGCATTACGTGCTATGAATGCTCAATTAGATTTGTTTGATGATGGTTCAGTGTTAGCTTAATTGAAAGCAAAACCATTGTTTTTACCGTAGATATGTGATGCTCAGAAAGTTGATAATGAAATGTTAGCGAAACGAGCTCAGTGTGATTCAAATTCTAATTCTGAGTTTTGAGTTGTTGATGATTGTTTGAGATTCCGAGGTCGTATCTGTGTTTCGAGAAATCTAGAGTTGATTCAGCTGATTTTGAGTGAAGCACATAACAGTAGTTTATCTATTCATCCGGAGAGTACGAAAATGTATCATGATTTGAAACAACATTACTGGTGGTGCGGTATGAAACAAGACATTTCGACTTTGTTTCGAATGCTTAATCACGACAAATGAAAGTTTGAACATCAAGTTTCAAATGCGTTTACTACAACCTGGTTCGATTCTGAATGGAAATGGGATAGAGTAACGATGGACTTTGTTTCTGGTTTGCCTCAGACTCCGAGAAAGAATGATGCAATTTGAGTCGTAGTTGACCGATTGACGAAATCTGCCCCTTTTGTTCCGGTAAGGTCTGATTATTCACTTGATAGATTAGTCGAACTTTATATTTCCGAGATTGTGAGATTGCACGGGGTGCTACTATCCATTGTGTCAGATAGAGATCCTAGATTTACATCAAGATTCTGGAAGAAATTTCAAGAAGCTTTAGGTACAAAATTACATTTCAGTACAGCTTTTCATCCGCAAACAGATGGTCAATCTGAGCGGATCATTCAGATTCTTGAAGACATGTTAAGATGTTGTGTACTTGAGTTTAATGGTACGTGGGAACAGTATCTGCCTTTGATTGAATTTGCATACAATAATAGTTTTCAGTCAAGCATCAAAATGGCACATTATGAAGCTTTGTACGGACGTAAATGTCGTACACCTTTGTATTGGACTGAACTCAGTGAAAATAAGCTACATGGGGTTGATTTGATAAAAGATTCAGAACAGAAAGTGAAACTGATCCGAGATTGTTTGAAAGCAGCATCTGACCGTCAGAAGTCTTATGCAGACTTGAAACGAAAAGATATAGAATTTGGGATCAGTGACAAAGTATTTCTGATAGTGTCTCCGTAGAAGAAAGTGCTTCGATTCGGACGTAAGGGCAAGCTAAGTCCGAGGTTCATCGGACCGTATGAGATCATTGAACGAGTTGGGCCTGTTGCTTATAGATTAAGTTTGCCCTCTGAGTTAGAAAAGATTCATAATGTATTTCATGTCTCAATGCTCCATAGATATCAATCCAATCCGTCACATGTGATTGCCCCCTCTGAAAATTGAAATCCGATCTGATATGGCATATGAAGAGGAATCGATCCGTATCTTAGCTCGTGAAGTGAAAGAGTTGAGAAACAAGAAAATTCCGTTAGTGAAAGTATTATGGAATTGGCATGGAATAGTAGAGGCAACATGAGAATCAGAAGATTCAATGAGACAACAATATCCGACTTTATTTAACGGTAAGATTTTCGGGGACGAAAATCCCTAAGGGGGGAGAATTGTAACAGTTCGGTTTATACCCTAGTCGGAACAGTGGTTTCGGGACCACAAATCTGAGTCCATGTAATATTTTAATATTATTTTTTGTGCCGTTGATATGTGACTGAGCATGTGGTAAATTTCCGTAAGTTAATTTGTCCATTTGTGTGTTTAATTTGACAAAAGGATTGAATTGCATAATTGGTAAAAGTGGCATTTTATTTGATTAATGGCTAAATTGATGTGGCTTTGTTAAAGTGAAGTCCTTAAAGGGCAAATAGCCCATTTTTATTTATAGTGGACGGTAACATGGCTTTATAACATGTTTTTATATGTTAACTTTATATGTTAAAAGTTATAATATTTATTTTATAAGTTATAATTATAAAATAAAAGAAACATGAAAGTGGAGTTCATTCTTGTATTCTCCACCGAAAATCAAAAGAAAAAGAAAAGGTAGAGCTCTTCAAATATTCGGCTACTATCAAGTTAAATTCAAGGTTTGTTTTTTATCGGTTTTCGATAAATTTTACGTTTTTGTAATCGTTGCTTTGAGAGCTACAAAACCCATGTATTAATTTTGTGAATGGTGATGCTTGTGTGATATGCCATTGATGATATGTTAAGCTTTTTGATGATTTATGGTGTTAAATGAAAGATTGAAGCTAGATGAGCATACTTTGTTCTTGAAGTTTTGATAAATTTAGCTAAATAGGGCTAAATTGTGAAAATAGAAAATTGAGGGACTAAATTGCTAATTTGATGAAAAATATGGGCTTGTATGATGTACATATATATTCGGCTATGCATGGGTGTGAACAAATTTTATGAATTTGATGTTTTGTGAAAAATGGACTAAATTGATAAATTATGCAAATATGAGGGCTAATTTGCAAATAGCCCTAAATATATGTCTTTGGATTGAATTGAATGAGTTAGTGAATAAAAAGGTTAATTCTGAATATGTATAGATCAAGAACCGAGGAAAATGGACTTAGATCGCGGGAAAATGAAAATAACCGAGTAGCCTTTTCCATTTCGATAAATCAAATCCGAGGTAAGTCATATTGCAAATAAATGTAATTGTATTGAATTGAGTTTATTTTCATGAGTGTAAATGATAATGAATGCTTATGAGATGCCATGTATATGAACTTTGGGATAAGTTCGATATAGTGATAAGTCTAAGAAGTCCCGTACGAACTTAGAAATACAAAGGTATCTATTCGTGTTATCGAGTAAGACCACATGCGGGGACAAAGGGCATCAATATTTGAATACGAGTAAGACCTGTGCGGGACAAAGGCATCAATATCTCGAATACGAGTAAGACCGTCTGCGGGACAAAGGCATCAATATCTCAATACGATTAAGACCGCATGCGGGACAAAGGCATCAATATCCGAATACGAGTAAGACCTCATGCGGGACAAAGGCATCAATATTTGAATACGAGTAAGACCACATGCGGGACAAGGGCATCAATATTTGATTACATTTAAGACCACGTGCAGGGACGTTGGCATTGTATTACTATTCCGGCACCCTACCTATTCTATTTGATTACAAACGGTTCAATGGTCAAGTTTGAGAAGCAAAGAATATGTAAATTGTATATTTGTTTCAGGTATGTTTGATAAGTACACTATGTGTGTATAAGAAGGTAAGTAATTCCTTAAACTTACCTAGATGAATTATGTATTTGAATATGGGAATATAAGTGCGTTATATGGATAGAAAAGCTATGGTCTAATAAAGTGTGTACTAATATACAAGTTTGAAGAATGAAAGGCCTAAGTGAATGTACTAAGAAGAATTATGATAGTGCAATTGAGCCATTGGTGGAATTTAGATTGATTATATGTTTTGAGTGTTTATATGCTAAGTGTATTGGTATTATGACTTACTAAGCTTTTGGAAAGCTTACTTTGTATGTATTTTCTCTGTTTTATAGGTCGTAATAGCTATCAAGGCTCGAGACCATTGTGGATCGTCATCACACTAATAAACTCATTTTGGTACATTTTGAAAATGTATAAAGCTAGATATGGCATGTATAGGCTAGTGTTTTTGGTATAAGTTTGCTATATGAACTTAGCCATGAGATTTGGCTAGTTATGAGTTGAGAAATTGCTTGAATGAATGTGGTTTGTGAAGTATGTTTTGGCATGGTAGTTGATGCATGAAATGGTCAAATTTTGATTAGTAAAAGAATGAATTATGCTTGATATATGAAATGGTTAGGTTTTGGTAAGTATATGTATGAATGATGCTTTTGTATACTTGAGATTTAGTTATGCAAATTGGTATGTAAGGATTTGTATTGATTGTATAGATTGACTGGTCAATTTAGTATGTTTTTGGCTGCCATATATGCATGATATGTGATGGTAAATGTTACTTGTAGGTTTGACCTTTATAGGTGGCATTTTGGCCTTGTAAATGGCCTATAATGTCACACGGTTGTGGCACATGGGCGTGCCTAAAGACCGTGGGTGAATTGGCAGAATGTAGCTTAATAGCACACAGCCTCGACACGGGTGTGTCTAGTAGCCGTAGTGTACAAGTCAGTAGCTAGCTAAGAGCACATGGCCATGGCACACGGGCGTGCTTGGTGGCCGTGGTGGGGAAGTCAGTATATGGCCTAGTAGCACACGATCATGGCACACGGGCGTGCCTAGTGACCGTGTTGAGATAGTCAGTATTTAGACACGGATGGACACACAGGGGTGTCTAGAAGCCGTGGAGGACACACGGTCTCCTCCCACGGGCGTGTCTCCCCTGTATTTTAGAAAATTTTAAATTTTTCCATGAGATTCTGTATGTGTTTCAGTTTAGTCCCAACTCGGTTTATATGCATGTTTAGGGTCTTGATGACTCATCTAAGGGACACTATGATTGTTAATAATGAATGTAATGTATGAAATGTTATGTAAGTTTCCGATCTGTCCGGTAATGCTCCTAACCCTAGTCCGGCGTCGTTTACGGGTTAGGGCTGTTACATGATTTATAGCAGAGACAGACTCTCGTTCGAAGATGTGAAGGGTCATTTGTTGAGTAGAGACAAACTTGACAATGAGTTTGGTTTGGATAGCAACGCAGATAAGCAAGTTTCCGTTTTGTTAGCATCAAAGAAACGAGACAAAAGGTGTTGTTATTGTAAAAAGTTAGGTCACGTCAAAGCAGATTGTTATAAACTGCGAAATAAAAGAGCTGCTGAGAGTAACGAGGAAGATGGAGCTGGTGCTAATTTGGCCGATGAAAGCAGTGATGATTTCTTGTTAGTGTCAACGAGCGATAACTCCAAGCTCACGTCTTAGTGGATCCTAGATTCGGGATGTTCTTTCCACATATGTCCCAATAGAGAATGGTTCTCCATATACGACCCATTTTTTTTTTGCCTAGCCCACTCTACAACAAATTAAACCAACCTAAACCCAAAAACTAAAACCAATCCCAAGGCCCAATTACAACAGCCCAAATAACCTAAACCCCAGCCCATTACAAAACCCAAGTCAGAAACAAAACAAGAACAACAAAACCTAGGTGCGCCGCACCTAGGTCTTCTGACCACTGTCGCCCTAGCCTGCCACCACCTCTGCAGCACCGCCATTGCCACCATCGCAACTTGCACCTGCAGAAATTAAAAAGGACAAGACAGAAAGCAAATAGGGTGTAAAATTAGGCTATAAAAGCTGATTGTATTTCAACAAGAAATGGACTTTTTTTTTTCTTTCGATTATCAATACAATACAAGAGATAGCATTTTTCAAACACAAACAAAATACAAACACTTGCAAGCAGATTAAACACTAAAAAACCACTAAAAGTCAGAATAGAGACTAAAGAGGTGATTTTTTTTTCTTTATATTTTTGAAGCTTTTTCTTTTCTTTTCTTCTTTTTCGACACATATATGCACGAATATTGTTATTATTTTTTAAAAAAAGTTTATAATAAAAAGAGTACAATATTTTACCTTTTCCGCCACCACAAGACATGCACGGCGGTGTGTGCACTGGGCACCGATTTACGTCCCCTTGCCGGAATCTGGTTCCTCCTTCAGTAAATTGAGAGAAAATGAGGGGGAAGACCTTCTTTTTTATAACAAACAGCAGAAATGAAAAAAAAAAGAGGAAAAATGGCTTTTATAGGGAATAGAAACGACGCCGTTTTGAATGGCCTTCCCAGACGCCAAAACGACGTCGTTTTGGGGAGGCCGACCCAAACCCGACCCAATAGGCCAGGATCCGCGTGTTTTAGGTAAAAATGGGCTATTTACGCCCGCGGTCCTTCTGCCCTTTTATTTATTTACGATTAAGTTTATTTTATTTTTTGATTTCGCCCCATAATTTATCTTGGTTTTCAATTTAGTCCCCCAGATGCGGTGCGTTTTGGAGGAGAAGGGAAAATTTCCCTTT
Source organism: Gossypium sturtianum (assembly GCA_025698515.1). NCBI lineage: Eukaryota > Viridiplantae > Streptophyta > Magnoliopsida > Malvales > Malvaceae > Gossypium > Gossypium sturtianum. Next base: position 16,923,048 of record CM046947.1, on the reverse strand, counting down.
TAGCCCCTCCTTATTATTCGCGTATTCAATTAGGTCCTTTTTTCATTTTATTTATTTTCAAATATACCCTGAACTTTTGTTTTGAATTCGATTTAGCCCTTTTAGTTATTTTTTTTACTACTATTGTTATTATTATTTTAACTATTATTATTATTATTATTATTATTATTATTAACTTCTTTATTATTATTTTTATCATTTAATTTTTATCACTACTATTATTTTATTTTCACTATTATTATTAGTATTGTTATTATTATTACTAGTATTTATTTGTTTTTATCACGATTATTCGTATTATTATTTTCATTACTGTCACTATTATTTTTAATTCTCACTCTTTTTATTTCTATTATTTTGTTAATGTATTACTATTATTATTATTTACTTTATTATTATCGTATTACTATTATTATATCATTAAACTAGTTGACATAGTATTATTATTACCTATATCTTTTATTTATTTATCCAGTTTTACCTATTATTTTTCTCTCTTATAATTCATTTGTTTTATTTTTTTATTCCATTTTATTCTCGTCATCGTTATTATCGTCTACATTAACGCATTTACTATTATTCTGTTGTATACATTAACATTATAATTTGTTTTTTTTTATATTTTATTGTTTTATTAATTTTCACAAAAATGATTCTTTATAAAGGCCATATTCTGTATTTAGAAATTCGGGAAAATCGTGCCCTAACGTATTGGGTTTCGACTTTTCTCGTTTAATCTAAATAACCGAATATCCTTTTAAAACAAATGCATAAATTTTAAATAAAAAGCTTATTCTCGAGAATTCGAGATGTCATGTCCTAACGAGTTGGATGTGTGTTTTGTTATTTCGAGATAAGATTTTCTAAACCAAGGCAATGTTCTGTATTTAGAAACTTGAGAAAATGTGCCCTAATGTATTGGGTCTTCGGCTTTCTCGTTTATTCTAAATAACAGAATATCCTTCCAAATTAAATACATGAGTTTCGAATAAAAGGCAAGTTTAGCCTCGAAAGTCGAGATGCCGTGTCCTAACGTATTGGATGTGACATTTTACCTTGAGACGAGACTGCCTTTGGTACATATTTTCAATATTTACCCAAACGTTTTTTTGGGGCATCACAACAAAGAGGGATCGTGTTTTAAATTCTTTTAAGTTTTTAAATATTCGATACTAAGACATCGATTAATCAATTAGGTACCAATTTTGGGTGTATCGAGGGTGCTAACCCTTCCTCGTGCGTAACCGACTCCCGGACCCATTTTCTGAGTTTCGTAGACTAAAATCGTTGTTTTGATAAATCAAATTATTTATTAAAAATAACCGTTTTACGAGGTGACCCGATCACACCTCAACAAAAAGAATTGGTGGCGACTCCCGTTTTTTTCGTTTTCATTTTTAAAATCAAAGTCGATTTCCGTTTTTTCCAAAAAATGGTTACGACACTCCACATACAGTTCGGTTGAAGGTGGAGTTGTGTGCATGAGAAACGATTCATCTAGTAAGGTAATTGGTATTGGTACTGTTAAAATTAGGATACACGATGGGACGATTAGGACACTCTCAGATGTCAGGTATGTACCTGATTTACGAAAGAATCTCATCTCATTGAGTATTTTAGACTTGAAAGGATGCAGAATCAACATCGAGTCGAGCGGCATTAAAGTATCTCGTGGAGCTTTCGTTTTGTTAAAAGGTAAAAGAACTGACAGTCTTTATATTCTGGAAGGTTCTACAGTGACCGATGAAATCGGACGTCCCTCGTCCGTCAAAAAGTCGAAGTCAACTCGTTTGGAGCGGAGGCAACTTGGTCATATGAGGGAAAAAGGTATGACCGTTTCGTTGAAAAGAGGTTCTCTTTTGGATGTAGCTTTTAAAAAGTTAGGGCACTGTGTTCGTGAAAATCAAACCCGGGTTAGTTTTGATTTGGCAGTGTACAAGTCGAAGGCTAGAAGTCTTCCAATTTCTAAGCACAGATTCGACTCAGTTAATTCCCTGCATGGTTCAAGATAGGCTCGTGGCAGGCTTTGACAAAGATGGCGTTGTGGAAATATGAGTCAAGGTGGAGATTTGTTAAGTATGACTCCTATTTCAGTCAAATTTGATAAATAATCTTCTAGTTAAACTCTGTTATTTGTTTCAATCAAACACTGATTAGTTTAGATTATTTTATTATTATTTGACCTATGAATTTAGCCTATAAATAGGATCTTTTACAATCTTAGAAAAAACACCCATTAGATATTAGAACTCATAACACATTTAGAGAATTTTGTGTTTACGTTTTGAGGGTTCTTTGTTTTCAGATTTTCGGAGTTTAGTTTTTATCTCCATCTTTTGTACTCTTCGTTCTTTTGCCATTACAGTAAAATTATATTTGCCCGTGATTTTTTATCCTCTTTGGAAGGGTTTTTTCACGTTAAATTTGCGTGTTCAATTTCTCAATTTATTCTGCTTTTTTTTTTACTTGTTGCTTAATCGGGTCGATCCTAACAATTTTCATAATCATCTTTGTTGAATCGAAATAGTAGAAATCAAAATGTGTGCTCCATCAATCGGTTGGATTTTTTATTTAAAATGGAAGAACAAATGATCGATTTAATAGAGGGTCCAGGCATGGATTACAATAAGTAATGGATTTTTTTGTTCTTTACCTAGGTTTTGAGTTCAAATATTATGGTGTTTTTTTTACAAAAATGTGGTCCATCTTTTCATCTTTTTCTATATGTGTGGCATACAAAAAGTACATGCTTCATCTTTGTTTATTTGTGTATTGTGGGCAACAACAATAGCAAACATGTATTGAGGTTGGTGTGTCCATTTCTTCTTCTTCTTTATTGTTATGCTTTTTTCTTCTATTCTCTGATGGTAACAAAAAAAGAAAAAACTCAATTGTTAGCTTCTTTTTAAATTGGAGAAATTTGGGTTTTAGGGCAAAATTTTGGATTCTATTTTCATAAAAAAAATTTAACTTTTCTCATCCCAGTTGGACATCCATATTGGTATTTAAAACCCATTTTAACTATCAGGTCGGACTATCGTTTGGGAGGTAACATATCTTAATGTCAGAATGACCATTTTGTAACAAAATGATAACATAAATTATTAAAACGTAACATTTCAAACATAAGTGACTAAAATGTAACATGAGACAAACAAAAATGACTATTTTGATGGTTTACCTTGTCTTTTTTTGTTCATTATATCGCTAAATAAACATTTATAAAGTTTTTATTTTTTAAAAGGCATAATGGCTTATTTTGTTCTCCAACTTTATAAAAAAAGTCATCTTAACCGTCCATTTATTTTTTCACCTCTTTTATCTCTTGAACTTGTATTGTTGGTCAAATCACTCAAAAATGGAAGGAAAAATTCACTAACATGGCATCCACGTGTATGCCACATTAGCAATTAATTAATTTTAAAAAATAATTTTAATAACTTTTAAAATTTTAAAATATAATTAATTGCTTACATGGCAATTCATGTGTACGCAATGTCACGCCAACAAAGTTAACAAGCATTAATTTTTCCATCGATTTCAAAGTGATTTGACAAATAATGTAAATTTAAAGGCTAAAAGAGGCAAAAAATTAAATGGAGAGTTAAATTATTATTTTTTTAAATAAAAGGCGATAAGTTATTATATTGTTTTTAAACAATAAAATTTTAAAATAATACCATATATTGAAATAAATTAATTATTTTAAAATGAAAAATAATTAGACTCAGCATCCGTACTAAAAAGATGGCATCGAATCAATAACATCGCAACCTAAGAAAAGGAAATTTTAAATGCAAACTTTATTCTAATGGATTTAATGTCACACCTCGTAAGCTAGCTATCATAAAACTACCTCAAATACCAGAAAAATTAAAGGTTTCACTTTAAATTCTTCAACGAAAAAAATGCTACAATTTGACTAGCAGTGATTAGAGTAGTTTATGTGCCGGGTTAAACTTAAGAATGATATTAACATATTTTATGTTTGTTCAAGTTTAGCTCGGCTCAAAATATGGGCTTAAATTTTTGCCCAAATCTGTTCATGTTTGTAAAAAACTAACCCAAATCTATTTTAGGCTCGTTCATATTATTTTTTTAATTTTTTTAAAAATATTATATTATATATTAATATTTAATATTTTTTATATTTTTTATATAGTTATTTTAACATTATTTTAATGTTTATATTAGAGTAGTATTATATATTTAGTATAAGCTTATTTTTTAGTGTGTTCTAAATTATATAATATATAAAAATAACATAATATAAAATATTATAAACTTAAAAATAAACCGAGCTCGAGCCTTAAATATTCAAGTCTGAGCCCGACCCATATTTTAAGCAAGCCTAATTTTTTTGCTCAAACTCATTTTCAAGCCTAATATTTTTATTCAAACTCTCTCAAATTTCGAACGGGCATTTGGACTTGAGCGAATAATTCGCCCCATAAACAGGTCTAATCGTGATAAACAAAAAGCATGATTATATTAAAACAAATAAAATTTATTCAAAATATATAAAGAAGCAAAATTTATAAGGAATATGTTAACCTTCGTTGGAATGAAGCTGGTAAACAACACTCCAAAACAAATCAATAAAATTAATAAGAATCTTATTTTTAAAATAAAAAAAATTAAAAAAATTTACTATAAGTTAATTTTATTATTAAAATATACATTTCAATCGAATTAAATCAGTTTAAAATTTAAATTAAAAAGAAAAAGGAAACATGGATCAAAATCCGGCTTGAAACATAAGGAATGGTGGTCCACAAAATGATTTGGTTTGGTGTGGTGAATTGACTGAATCACTCTCAATATAGTTACACTTCTTTCAACTTTGAATGCTCACATGGAGGGGTCGTGAAAAGCGAAAATGATGCTTTCTGTAATTTCCTTTTTTGTTAATTAGAACCATTTTTAGAGAACCTACACCTTTCACGGGTCAAATTCTGCTATCAGATTTTATTTTGTGTAATGTGAATTTAATATATGTATTTTTAGACTAATTTACGAGAAAAGATTCATTTCTAATTTTTTTTTTTATGGAAATAGGTCATTTTGAAAAATATTTATTGGAATGACTTGATTTTATTAGAACGCACTGAGCTGAAGTCGTTTTCAGGAGAAAACTAGAAAAGCACATCCAGCGTAGCTTTTTTTTTCCCTTTGACCTGTAAAAAGTGCCCAAGTCAGCGCGCTTTAATAAAGTGCTTCCACGTAAGCGCACTTTTGCCATTGTTCCAACGGTTATTTGAAATAGTCGTTGGCCCCCTAATAGTAAAAAAAAAAGTATAAACCCCCACACATTTATCACAATTCTCTCTTAAATCTCTTAAAATTCTCAATTAACTCTAAAAATTCTCTCAAATAGCCTCTTAAATTTTTTCCCTAAATTCTATTTTTATCTAAATTCTATTTTTTATTAGTATTTTCAAGAAATAGTTTTTTTATTAAAATTCGTGTTCAATTATATATTTAACAATGGTTGGGTCTTTAATATGTCTTGATAACAAGCACATCTCCATCAACCAATTGCAAATGATAAGAATGAATTTTAATAACTTTTAATCTTTTTAATTTTTTTTATTTCATAGTTATGATTGAACTTGATTTTTTTTTTATAATTTTTATGTAATTAGTCGGAAGATCAAATTTTGCAATGTCATATACCCGATCCTCCATCACTGTTGATCGAAACATACTTAAGGGAAGTCATTTTTTGCACGTGACCCTTGTAGGACAATGGTGTAAGTTGGACCCGAAACTCATAAGCGCGCTTGTGGAGAGGTGGAGACCCGAGATGCACACATTTCATCTTCCATGCGATAAGTGCACTATCACTTTAGAAGACGTGCATTTACAGTTATGGTTACCCACGGACGGGTTGGTAGTCATGTAACACCCCCTAACCCTTATCTGTCACCGAAACAAGGTTACGGAGCATTACCAGTCAATACAGTTTTTATACAAATAATACTGAAATAATTAACATTCAAATAAAAAATTAATCATGTTGTCCCTTTTATGGGCCTTCGAAGCCGAAAATGTACGTTAGAAACAATTCGGGACTTAATCAGAAACTCTGAGGATTTTACGAGAAATTTCAAAAATTTTCCTATGTACAAGGCTCACACGCCCGTGTGGTTTAGGGACACGCCCGTGTGACCCTAAAACATGCCCGCTTTTCAGGCCGTGTCCTACCCCGTGTAACTCTCTGACTTACTTCACACGGCTAAGCCACACACCCGTGTGCTAGGCCGTGTGGTCAATTTATTTTTCGAATTTTAGGTGTAGTTTCCACACGGCCGGGCACATGCCCGTGTGCTGGGCCTTATACCTCACACGGCTGAGACACACGCCCGTGTCTCTGCCCATGTGGCAATACCTGTGCATTCTGTTTCTAAAATTCTAAGTTGCAGGGGACACACGGCCTACCCACACGCCCATGTGTAAGCTGTATGTCTCACATGGTCTGGTCACACGCCCGTGTGCCAGGCCGTGTGAACCCAAAATGAGCCTTTTACAACAAGTTTACCAACCCTGCAAACCTTAAACGACAAACAACTCAAAATCCAATCTTTCAACCAGTCCAAAACATAATTAAATATGTCTAAAATATGTCAGAACTATCAATATAATAATCTAACTAATGCATGTTCATAAATATCTAACATAAGTTATCTAATCAATTCATTTAAATACCTTTCAACCAATTCAAACTAAACCATATAAATGACCATATTATAAGACATATATTTATATATATTTAGATCAATCTATCATTTTATACACCATTAATATTCTCATCACAAAATGACATCAAAAGACAACCTAGGTACATGCCATTTTCAAAAGAGAAAATACTTCACAGCGTGCTTGAGTTCGGGATCGGCTATGGATGCTGATTCAACAGTCTGACTTTAACCTAACCTGCGCACGGAAACAAACCGTACGTTGAGTATATAACTCAATGGTATTTCTATAATTTAAATACTTATTAAATAAAATTTTATTAAGTTCAAATACATATTTACACATAACAAATCCATTCAACAATTAATCAATTTCACAATACACATCATTCATAACACTTTCAATTATCACATCTTCTATTTCAATTTCATAGATGCATTTCACCTCATCGAATTTATCCGAAGTAATAACAGTAAAACGACACTTATAGTGCCTCATCGACTCGAAGTTGAAGTATCCTTGAACACTTCCAATCCTATGGCATGCCAACTATATCCGACTTAGCCCGACCTTGTTAATAGGGTATTTCAATTCATTTCTCACTTCACAATCAATATACATCTCAATATCAATTCCACAATTATCACATAATTCCAATTCAATCTCATTTTTTCATACTAATCACATTTTTCACATATACTCACAATTTCAATTCAATTCAATTCAATACCACAATACCAAACTCACCTCAATTTCACTTATCATACATAATAATAATAAATAAAACAAATAATTTTAGTTTTCGGATTATAGAAATACAAACCGTATTTTCCGAGCTAATCCTCGTTGACTTTCTCTTTTCCTTTCCTAGTCGAGGCTTCCGGCTCAACGTTAGCTACGGAATTTAAACAATTAAAAATTATCAATACAATACAATTTTATATTAATTAATTCAATTTATACACAACTTTTGTCTAAATTCCAATTTAGTCCTTAAATCAATATTAATTTTATTCTTTTCAAAACTATTTCATATTTTCACTCAATTCTCACTTAAAACTAACTTCAATCCTCAATTTCATCCTAAATCCCTAATTTTGAAATTCTCTCAATTTAGTCCCTACTACATAAAAACTTATGATTTAACTTGCAATTCAATCTTTTTTCAATTCTAACTTACAAATTCTATCAATTCTAACCTAAATTCTTCAATTAATTCAACATAAACCACATCTAAAAATCAACAACTTTCAAAATTTCCACTTATATCAAGTAGTATCTTGTTCTAGGATTCCAAAAACATCAAAATTACAAGAAAATGGACTAAATTAACTTACCACTTGAGCTTCAAACCCTAAAATCCCTAATTTTCCTTTTTCTTTTCTTTCTCCTTTCTTTCTCCCCTGTTTCATTTGTTTCTCTATTTCTTTTTCTATTTCATTTGCTTTATTTCTTTTATTTTAACTTAACTATATAATATAATAGTTTAATAATATAATAATAAAATAATAATAATAAGTAAATGTATAATAATTACTAATATATGAATTTTAATTTACCACATGTCATCATCTACACCAAACACTTGTCACATTTTGGTTTATTTACTAATTTAATCCTTCAACTTTTCTTTAATCTATAATTAAACTTTCACACTTTATTCAATTTAATCCTTATACCTAATTATCCTTAATTCTAGCTAATTCAGCTAACCAAAACTTAATTAATCACACAACTAACTTAAATATTTATGAATCTATTTTACGGAAATAGTGACCCAAAATGTACTTTTCTGATACCCATAAATTTTGGGTCGTTACAAGTCAACGGGTCTGTTTAATTTGCTGATTGAGGAACCGTATGTTACGATATTTTAGGTGTGGTTATGGAAATGATTTACAGCTCTCGGATTGAAATGACCTGGTTACGAAATAATTTCGCGGAGCTGGCGGAGGATTCGACTGAAGAGGAAAGAGAACGATACGCTCGAGCGTACATCATTCAGATTATCAGGGGTAATTGATGCCGGATAAGTCACGAAACCTCGTACATCTAATGTGGCTACTGAAACTCGTCGATTTTAAAGCAGTTGGCGAACTCAGTTGGGGGTCTGTCGTGTTGGCGACATTGTACCGAGAGATGCGTCAGACGACGCAACTAGAAAAAATAAAAATTGGTAGCTGCCTTTTACTACTACAATCATGGGCTCGATATTGCTTTCCATTTCTACGTTCTCGAGTGAACTACCACTATACATTCCTACTCGTAACAAGGTAAAATTTAGTAGATATTACCATTATTAAATTGATTTAAAATAAAATTATTATGCTAATAAGTTATTTAAATAGGTGGAACCATGCCCTGAGTCACATGAGATTATTTACCGAGCTTGAAGATATACGGCTTCTATTAGACCAACGATCGGAAATGGATGTATGTATTTATTTAATTTTGAACTATATACAAATAACGTAGTCGATTTCGTATTTAGTATTTAGTAATATGTACATATATAACTAATGTTTTTATCACGTTCATATAGTTTGAATGGACACCATACGAGGACTCAGCAATTCAGGCAGTAACTCTTGAGGAATTCTTTGTGAATCCCAACGCTTGGCACGTTAAGGTTCAATTGGCAGTGTACTCTATTATCGAGATGCACGAGGCGAATAGAGTGTTGTGGCAGTTCGAATTCCGACAATAGATTCCCGTGGCACCTTAGGAGCTTGATGATCTGTATCGTATCAAATTACGACTACCGAATATGAATTGGTCGATATTTCACTTGCAATATATCAACATGTGGAATAATATGTATGATTTTTAACCTACTCGTGAAAATATTATCATTCTGGAGTTAGCATGCGATCCAGACTACATGTCATAGTTTAGGATCCATGGCAAGTCATATTTGTACGAGGAAAAGGAAAGGCGTTGACATCCTCATATGAGTAGGCCACGACGGGGCCCTTTAAATTCAAGGGGTGACGAGGCGGGCCCATCATCAACGCCCACGCAAGAACCGACCTCGACGACCTCAGCACCGATGCCCACACCACCCCCCGGTCAGTATGTATCGTTTTATTCTGGTCTATATCCTAACCCTATTATTTTCACACAAGCACAAAATTTGCACAACATTGAGGTTGGACTGTTGGTCATCCATCCTCAATGTGGTACATGGCCGGGTCATCTTATTTCCCGATGACGGTGATGTCTATGATGATGTATAGTCCATCTATGTATGAGGCACCGACAGAGAGTCCACTCGTTATCCAATCGGCTTATGAGACTCAACACAGTTACACTAATTCGTTATAAGTGACATAAACACACCCGAGATCTTTGTTCTATCAATGTGGGTCATCTTCCCAACCACCTATTTATAGACCGGAAGATGCAAGATAACAATCGCGAATGAAAGGATCTACATCGACCAAAGGCATACCCCCACAACCACAACCCCGCCTGAAAGCTGAACCTAGAATGAATCCAGCGTGTAACCATCGATCACCCCGATGTGGAACTGATTCTGATTGGCATATACACTAATGAATTGTATATTGTATCATTTGAGAAAATGAAAGTTCTGTTGAATCTTTTTTGTACATAGTCTAATTTTTATACCATTAAACCCTAATCAAAATAGAAATTTACTTTGATTCTTTTCACATAGGATAGCAATAAGATTTGATTTGAAAAGAAATATCAAATGTTTTTTTTTTTTTGAAAATTCTCATGAAAAAAATATCAAATTTACTTTGGATTAACAATGGCTAATAATTCCCATGAAAACATATATTATAATGTTTACTTTCGATGTGGACATGACGGCATTATACGACTTGGGTTCCTACACCACCCACATAATCTCTGTTGGTTTAAGCTTTCCCGAATATCCATGTTGTCGCGTATTCGAGTCGAGAACAGTCGACCTTCTGGTTTGCGATACAATTCTCTATCAGGTAACAACTTAAACGGAGCAAGCGATACATACAACCACTTACATTCATCTAGTACTCTTCATAAATTTAAAATTTAGACTTTATACTTTTATTTCTAATAATTTAGTTCCTTTACTTTTCAAATTTCAAAGTTGAGGTCCAACTGTTAACACTGTTAAAATTATTTTGTTATATCCAGATTCACTATAACATTATTATTTCTAGTTACATGACTACCGAGCAGAGGTGAAGCCAATTTTTTTTAGGGGGTGAAAAATAAATTGTAATTTTTACGATAGTAAAAATGCAATATCATCATTTTAATAGTCTATATCTTTATAGCTTTTAAAGAATTATATCAAAATTTTATAATTTTTATGGGGACTAAAGTATAATTTTACATTTACTAATATAAAATTTTAAAATTTTTAAAGGGTCTAAATGAATTTTTTTCATTTTAAGGGGGTTGGGACCCCTGCCAGGCGCTAGCCCTCATAGATATGTCCCTGCTATCAAGTGGTTTCAAAATATCACACCAAAAAATTTAATATAAACAATTTAACAGTATTAATAATTAGACCTAAATTTTAAAATGTAAAAAAAATATACTAAATTTCTAAAAATAAAAGTTGGGAGAATAAATTTCAAAGATTTATTAAATATTCAGGCATAAAAATTCCCTTATTGCTTCAATAATACAGTAACACGGATGTTTATTATTCACTCCCTCACGTATCATGTTGACCCAACTTAAAGAATCAGATTCAATGATATTTTTCCAATCCCTTTATTCAAAGCCAACTCAAAAATAACGATTTTATGAATAACTTTTTTCAAAACTATAAATTGATAATATGGATGAGTATGTTATAACTTTCAATGGTAAAAATATTAGGGAAGTCTCTGTATTTAGGGTGGATTGTATTTCGACTCTCATAGATAAATTAGTCCTTATACATTTTAAAATGTACAAATTAGCCTATTAGTTAAATTTTATCTGTTAAATGATGATGTGGAACATTAATTTAAATGGTTAATTACTAATTCAGTACCTAAACTATAGCTAAAATATCATTTTGATTTTTTAAAATTTTTTTAACAATAATTCTAATTTAAAAAAAAAACTAAAAAACTAAATATAAATTTTTTAAAGTATATTAAAATATTTTTTAAAATAAAAATTATAAATAGGAAACTTCTAAAAATAAAAAATATAAAAAAAATTTATGGTTTTCATCCAACGAAAACATTTTTGCTTCCATAAAAACTTTTGAGATGTTCTAATTTTAAAAAGGAAACCAAACAATAGTATGGCAGCGGAGGTCAACATGTCAAAATATATTTGTTCAAATATTCACACAAACGGCAGGCCATTGGTGCATTATGTCAAACGAAAACCATAAAAATTAAACTTAATCACCATGTTGAACTGATCCATAAAAAAAAAAATCCTATACGAACATCTCCAACAAAATTAATATTCTAAAACCCCCATTTGATTCTTGAGAGGTTTTCTACTTCTCTCTTAAGATGTTTCCCTTGCCATTTGGTTGTTTCAGTTCCATATATATTTTTATTTTTTGATTTTTTTGGGTTTTATAAGAATAGAGAAGAAAGTTTTATAAAAAACGATGATTTCTAGGTTTCGACATAAAATTTTTTAGATATTTTTTATTTATAATTTTTATTTTTTAAAATAATTTAACATAGTTATTAATATTTTAATATAATTTTAATAATTTATATTTATTTTAAGTTTTTTTTAATTTTTTGAATTATTATTAAGAAAAATTTTAAGAAATTAAAATGATATTTTAGTTATAGTTCAAGGACTAAATTAATAATTAACCATTTAAATTAATGTTCATAGGGGTTAATTTGTACGTTTCGAAATGTATAAAGATTAATTTATCTATTTTTTAATAGAGGGATAAAAATGTAAACCGCTTCTAAATATAGGAGCTTTCCTAACATTTTTTCTAACCTTTTTATAATTAAATGACAAAAAATTAAACATAATTTATTGAGCAAAGGTATAATTAACGAATAATATTTGATATTTAGTGGAATTTTTAGACTTAAAAAATAAGACATATAATTTTTTTTAAAAATTACTTACAAAATAAAAAAAAACACTGCAATGTACCATATATATTCTCATAAAATATTTTTAAAATACGACAAAATAATCTATACAATACTAGAATTATTGGAATTTCAAATTTAGATACTTGATGGAGAGGAAGGCGGTACAAGATTCAAAAATCAGTAGAGTAGCAGCTACTCTACCTTTTCTTTTTATTATTATTTTAAAAAAATTCAAATGTATAAATACATTTATGAAAATCCATGAAAATTTAAACGAAAAGGGCAAGGGTGAGATCGAATTTCAAAGCAAAAGGCACAAAAAGAAAGTTCCAGATCAAGAGATTTTCAAGTGTTTGGACAGGTTTCGTCATTTTCTACCTTTCTCTATCTCTCAGATCCTGTTTTCATACTTCCTCTTCACTCTTTCACAGCTCTACAAACAGTACCCTACTGCCCTCCTTTTGCTGTTGTTGCAGAGGAGGAGTAAGAATAGAGGAACCCAAAGGCTTTTGTTTGATTAAATTGAAAGCATTTCCATTTTTTTTCTTTGCGTGTAGTTTTGAGAGTGGGAGGGAAAAAAAATGGAGAGGAGCACTCCAGTTAGGAAGCCACATACTTCTACAGCAGATCTGCTCACTTGGTCTGAGACTCCTCAGCCGGACCCCGCCACCTCCGCCGCTCGCTCCGTCCGACCTCACCAGGTACTTCTTCCTTGTGGTGGTGAATTTGTGTTATTTTTTTATTGATTTTTTTTATTAATGGCAGCCGTCGGATGGGATCAGAAAAGTGGTGTTTGGAGGTCAAGTAACTGATGAAGAATTTGAAAGCTTAAACAAACGGTGAGATCTGCTTTATTTGAAATTTTTTCAGCTCTTCGATTGTTTTTATAAATATAATCCGTCAAATACAGTTTTGAGAAATTTGAAATAGAAAGAGAGAAAAAATTGAATTCAAATCTGCGCTTAAATTAAAATTTTCATGTTTGATACGTTCAATTATTCGTGACTTCTTTCCTTATTAGCTGCTATTTATCAACCATTAATTCGTGATTCATCGGATCTCCGTTCTGATCTAACCGTATCAACCGTTGGAGATCTAACTGTTCCAACTGTAACTATTTCTATCGTATTGAATCGATCATGTCTTCCTGGATTGGGTAAAATTTCTTACTGCTCGTAATTGCATAATGCTTTGCGGGGATCCGTGATTTAAGATTCGTTTGTTTGTTGAAATTCCAAGTAGAACTCTGTTCAAATTCGAGTTTTGATTCTTTCGTTCTTCATCTGTCTCAATTGTTCATTGCTCCATTGTTATATGAGATATGACCAAAGGACCTCCAAATCCGACATTCACAGGGTAACATAGCTTCAGCGGATTTTATAAGAGAATTCAGGAAGGCACTAGAATGAGAAAATGAATATATGACTTGATGAATTTTGTATCTTCTTCGTGCTGCTCATCTAATTATCTCTGCAACTGTAATGTGGTGATGTTTCCAGGAAACCTCCTTCTGGATATAAAATGAAGGAGATGACTGGTAGTGGTATTTTTGCAGCCAATGTAGAAAATGATGAGTCCGAACCAGGCAGTGCCAATCCTGCTTCAAACAACAAGACGGGATTACGAATGTACCAGGTATCCGTTCAATTCTTTCATTTTCTAATTCTATTATGATGATATAGTGTAATCTATTAGAACATGCTATATTCGTGTCAACTAACATTTTAGTTAAATGTTTTGATGTTTGGCACTGTCAGCAAGCACTAGCTGGAATTAGTCACATTTCTTTTGCTGAGGAAGAGACTATTTCTCCTAAGAAGCCAACTACTCTTCCTGAGGTGGCAAAGCAGCGTGAGTTAAGTGGAACGCTAGAAAGCGAAGATTCAAAGTTGAAGAAGCAGCTCTCAGATGCAAAGTGCAAGGAGCTTAGCGGACACGACATCTTTGCACCCCCACCTGAAATTTTGCCGAGGCCAACAACCGTACGTGCATTGGCATTGAAGGACAGTTTCGACTTGGGAGAATCTCATACACATAATGTAAGTACATCTTAAAACTCCTTAGTCCTTACTGAATTTTGACAATGCTAGAGCGAATTGTACTTAATGCAACTGATTGCACCTAAGCTTATAGATCATATGGCAGAAAGTTTAATTAATAGGCGAATTACATTTCTGTCATTCAATTTTTGCTTATACGGGGACTGCATTGCCTTTTGCAATCGTTAAGTACTTAAGTTTTGCCATTTAGTTCGATTTGCATCAATAAACTCGGAAAAGTCTTAACTGATTTATGAACTTGGATGTCATTTTCTAGTCGAGCGACGAGGCCAGGGTTAAGACAGCAAAGAAAATTCCTAATCAGAAATTGGCTGAGCTTTCGGGTAATGACATATTTAAGGGTGACATTCCGCCAGGTTCTGCCGAGAAGCCACTTAGTATGGCTAAAATGCGGGAGATAAGCGGCAGCAACATCTTTGCTGATGGAAAGGTTGAGTCTCGAGACTACTTTGGCGGTGTTCGCAAGCCCCCAGGTGGTGAAAGCAGCATTGCTTTGGTTTAACTTAGGTCTAACCCTGTCAGTTTGCCGTTGTTTCCGGGTGTTTTTCGGTTATCTCTTCAATGGGGGTGTGATTATATTATTTGACCTTTTTTTTCAATGGGTTTTGGTAATTATGTTTTAGGTTATAACATGTCAAATTGAGCTATGGACCGTTGCTAATTGCATTGTTTGTCTATAGTCTTTGTGTTTTTCAGTCCCGATTTAGTAAAGGTCTTGGGCTGTTGCAGATTTAATTTTATTGCTCTTTTTGGTACATTGATTATCATTATATTGTTGGTGTGAGTAATTGACCGCGCTAAGCTTTAAATACAATTAGGACAAAAGTCGTAATAGAGACACTTTACGCTTGTGCTTGCAACTGTGTGGGTATGGCTTAAAAATGCTTGAAATTAGTGTTTTTTTTTTTTTCTTTTTCTTTTTTGACATTTTGAATTTAGTTGGTTGTTGTTTAATTGAGTATTTTAGTACTTGAGTAACACGTATGTTTAATAGAGCTTTTAATTTTACTTGCATTTATTTTTAGGGTAATATATCAAAATAGTTATTTTTGTTTGCCTTAAGTTATATTTTAGTCACTTATGTTTAAAATATATGTTATTGTGTTGTAATATTTTAGTTACTGACGTGGCACGTTAGATTATCATTTTAAATGAAAATATAGAAGAATTGCGTTAAAAGAAATGTAGAAGGGAGGAAAATAGAAGAAGAAAGGAAAATAGAGGGAGAAGCAGAATAGAATAAAAAAAGAAAGTTAAAAGAACATAAAGGAAAAAAATTGAATGGCTCAAAATAAAAAAAATATAAGGACCGATTATATAAATTAACTTAAATTTTTTGTTGAAATGATGATTTAACGTGTCAGGTTAGCTTATTATTATACGTTAATAACAATTAACGGCTCAAATTTTAGTGATTAAAATGTTATAACACGATAACTTAAGTGACTAAAACGTAAGATTTTAAACATAAGTGACTAAAATGTAGTCTTAGATAAACAAAATTGATTGTTTTGGTAATTTACCCTTATTTTTAACTAGTTTTTAAATTTTTTATTTAAAGCTGGAGCACGAGCACAAATAAGCAAGTTCAACATGATAATTGAATGAGTGTAACTGAATAATTAGATCTTTGAGAGTGAAACTTAAATCAGCTCAAACTAAATTTGATGAAATACAAATCATGCTTAATGTAATAAATCGATAGTGATGATACAGTGCTTTTTGAAATTCCAATGAGTGAAACGTAAGTTGTCAACTTGTAGTTTACCCGAAAAGAAAGTTTAAAACACCAGGTTTTCGCTCCCTTGCTCCGCACCGGTAAAAAATTCGTTTAAATTCCAAAACCAGCGTTTCATTTAGATTTTAGAGAGATATAGAGAATGGAAGGAACCGAGGGGGAATTTCAAGACGGAGCTCGAAAATTACAGATCGCCATTCGATGTGCCAAAGCTGCATTTCTACTTTCTTCTCTCCAATCATCCGTCAATCGCGTCAACGATGAACCTGAGGTAATTCACAAATCCCCCGCCCCCCCAATTTTTTGCTCGAATTTGTGTTTAACACGGTTCAAAACTGATATCCGAAGTTAATTCTGATCTCATGACTCCACGTAGGAGAAGGAGAAGATAATAAGAGAAATCGAAAATCTGAGGGTGGCGTTTGTGAAGGAACGACTGAAGATAAACAAAATCAAACTGTGTGGACTGACGGAGCTGATTCTTCAAGTGGTCTTCGGTATTTTGATTTCTTGTTTCTTTACAAAGCAAGCGTTTGATACCTTTCACTACTGATGGTGTATCTTCCTCTTGTTAATTACTGAACAAACTAGCTTCTGCTTTATAAGTTCAAAAAAATTTCAGTCATTTTGACATACGGAAGTTGCGAAAAGCACCCATTTGATTTTTGAAAAAAAATTCGGTTGTTTGTTTCCAGATCATCAATTTGCCAAACGAATTTACGTAGGTTTCCACTTGTTCGAAAATTTTCATTTTAAGCATAGATGTATTTCAAAATTCTTCCGATTCGCGTCTATGTATAATTTTTTCCCCTTTCTAAATCGCAAAACTTCACTTATATTGAGTGAATCATCAATCACAGATTCAATTTTACTACGTAATCTCACCAATTTTCAATTTGATTCCATACAAAAGACTAGAATCAACACAATTCGTCTCCATACAAAGGCTAAAAATAAAAAAAACAAGTGTGTTAAATCCCTAATTAAAAACCCTCAATGCCCAAAACGTAGCCGTATCGACCACCAACCATATCCTCAAACCTCATCCTCAAGTAAAAGCATATTCGGAATCCCCTTATTAACAGGAAACTTCCGGCCGGTCTCGGGGCAAAGGAGTGCACCTTCCTCGAGATGAAGTTCCAAGAGGGCATGATGAAACTTCCCCAAAAACTCGACGTTCGACTCCAACACCGACGGCTCCGGCGGCTCCTCCGGCATCTCGTCGTAGCCCATGATTCTGGAAGCATCGGAGAAGGCTTTCCAGTCGATCTTCGGAAATATGTTCCTAAGGAAATCGTGATTGATGTCGACTTGCTTCTCCACCACTTTCTCCACTTGGATCTTCAGAGGGAAACCGTTGTTTACCCCTTTGATGTTCGATGACAACATGTTGTGAGTTAACAATCTCATCCCTTTTTCCTTTTCTTGAGTCTTTTCGCTTTGTTTTCGAATTCTTGGGTAGATTAGAGCCTTCTAAAGTCCTGGGTTTTCTCCTGTGGAAAGACCAATATATGTCCTTGTATGTAGAGGGTGTTATAGTAATTTAACATGTTCGGTGTTGTTGAAATTAAGCCCTAGTTCTTAAGCCCAATCTAGGTTTGGGCTGAATTATTTCTAGCCCACTTTAGACCTTAAGTCATTAGGCTTTGATTTTTTAAAGGCATTATTAAATATCACAATTAATATTAGAAATAATGCTGCAACTACTACATTAACAGGTGATACATACTCTCATATATAGTAATTAATTAATCAATTAAAAGTGACATATGGGCAATTTATGAACTTTTTTAATAATAAAGTTTTAAGCTAAGATTACAGCAGGACTAGTCGTTATCAAACAATGGGAATGTAGAACAATGGTTGTCATAATTTAATAAATCCCTCACACTTTCCGGTAGTTCTTCGTGAATAATTAAGTGCTCCATTTCACCTCGGGCTTCTTTCGAGATACGATCTATCACCCTGTTACTCTCTCTCATTATATGTTGAAACTTCACTTCCTAATCCTTAAAACATAAGTCTTGAATGAGTCTAATTTCACTGTAGATATTATTTACCACTAGCTCATTCCGAATAATGGTTACCAACATCGAGCTAAAACAAGTTTATTGCTACTAGTGTATAAAAACAAGTTTTTGTTGGTCAAATATATAAGTAATTAAAAATTATTTTTCAAATATATTGAATTTTAAATGATTTATCCATTACTTATCATAACAAGTAAATCTAAATGTTTAAAATAATAGATAGCATTTAAAAGAAGTTAAAAAAATAATTTGACTATAAATGGCACAAAAAACATCATAGTCCCTGCATGTCCAGCAGCTAAACCCAAGGTATCCATACAACAATACACCTGCACAACTTATTTGCTATGTCCTCAATCGTCACAACTGTACACAATATGAACTGAGAAATTAACTCCTCCAAAAACTATGTTGAATAAATAATGATGATGATGACCTAAAATAATAATAATACTAAAAGAAGTATTTGTAGAGTTCCTTGATTTTAACTTGATACGAAAATCCACCACTTGTAAAGGCCAATGCTGTAAATTGTGGTGTAAATAATTACTCTCATTGGGTAAATCCTGTACCTGCACATAAACAGACATTTAGAGGACATGAAAAAAATAATTAAAATATCATGTAAAACGTGAAACGAATACGAATAATACATAATTATATTAATCTTTCAAAAATATTAATATATCAAATTTTTATATAATTGTAAAATAATAAATACAATACGCATACGGTCTAACAAATTGTTCTTGAAATAACATTGTCGGTTTCTTTTCTATTAAGGTATTCATTGTTGGCAACAATAACTAATTTTCTTGTTGTGGGTGCTCATCGAAAAGCTAAACGGTTGACCATGAAATGTGATCCATTCCCATCAGTGGGGATCAAATCCCTCGACCACATGATTAAAGGATGATGTGAGTAACCATCATACCACACCTTATAGTTAATATTGTAGTTTCGAGTCATAATAATAATAATAATAATAATTTATATTTGATATGTTAAGGGTGAATAATTTTATACAGTTTTTAGTAAATTAGATTATTACGTATAAAAAATTTCTAAAAATAAATTAAAGTTACTTTCATTGATAATGATACATCAAATTTTTAAAAACCACGTTTAATATGAACTTAAACAAGTGTCACGTCAATATAAGATGCACATGACATATCATATTTCATGCTACCTACTAACTCATCTGCCACATCATTACGTAAAAATAGAAATGGAGCAATTCACTTTTTACCTATTTAGTTCTCTCTATATATACACGTATTGATAAAAAATATCAAATTTACTAAAGAGTTAATTTATTTTTTGAAAATTAATTTTCGCCAAAGAAAAGAGATAGACCCTAAGTTGAAGTTCCATTATTTTCTATAAAAGTATATAAATATTTTTGAGTAAATTATATAGATAGTCACTCAACTATCAAAAAAAATTATTTTAAGCATTAAAACTAAAAAAAATTACAATTTAAGCACTTACTTTACATAGCTTGGTCATTCCCGTTAAAATCACCAACGGTAAGCCGACATGGTAGTTAAAAAAATGGGTATAATAAAAAATTTAGTCCTCGATTTTTATATATTATATTAATTTAGTCATACTTTTAAAAAATTAACCCTAAAAAATTTACAAATGCTCTCAAAATTTTAATAAATGAAATTTAAATTTATTAATACATATTAATATAAAATTTAAATTTATTATTATATTTTTTTTAAAAATATTTATGTATTTTTATATATTTTTTTGAATTTTTAAAATTAAGATCAAATTGTGAATTTTTTTTTAAAAATTTGAGGTCTAATTTTTTAAAATTATGATTAAATTGATATAATATATAAAAGTTGATGCTATATCTGTTATTATATCGATCTTTTTAGCTGCCAATGTCAACTTACCGTTTATGATTTTAACAGAAGTGACTAAAATGATTGAATTATATAATGTGAATGTTTAAATTACAAATTTTTATTATTTTAAGGGCCTAAAATAATATATTTTTTATAATTGAGTGATAATATTGTATAGTTTAATCAATTTTTTTTCTATAAAGTTATAATTTCTTCACCCACTCACTTCAAGCAGATATTCGAACACCCCATGCAAAACCTTGGCACGTGCTTCGAATACAGATCATACATATTTATTTACCGCGTATCCGGTCGAACCGGCGCAGATCCTTGAAGTGATCGTTAATGGCGGGTAGAGAATTCACATATATGAAGTGAATTTAAAGCCTTGGAAAGGCCTAGTTCCACTTCCAATATTATATATGAAATGAAGTGGAAGATGAGAAAAAGAAATGAAAAATTGAATAACCTTTTGAATCCAGATCTTCGAGCTTGAAGAGCAGCTCTTTCGTCGGCAGTAACCGGATAAGGCCAGCGAGAAAAATCACGATCGAAGAAATCCCAGTCGGGCAACAGTATCCCACTAATTCCGAGCATCCCAAACGCGTAAGTTACCATAATTTTCTTCAAAGAAAACGTGAATACCCCAACTAAAACCATGATCACCGATAGCCATACTATAGCCGACCTTAAGGCACCTTCGTTCGCCATTTGATTATTCGAAGAAGATAGCGGCACAGAAAAATGAGGAAGAATGGAGAAATAGTGGTGTCCTAATTTGGTTGAAGATTGAAAGTCATGAAAGTATCCAATAGGGAAAAAAATAGCAGCGGATTTAATGCCCCATCGCCTCAACGGTTTCATTTTATCACTTCATTTAAAAGCATTGACTGCGTAGTTGCCACGGCCGTTGTCTGAGATGGAGTATAGTATTCTCAATTTTTCATCATCTGTAATGTGCCACGTGTGCTCCCCTACCACCCTCTGCCTGAGAGTGACGTGTCTGATGAATCATGCTTAGACAAGATCACCTGTTCAGGTCCAAAGACCCGCCCGAAAAATGAGAAAGTTTGGGTAATAATATATGTCTTGAAAAATAAACTTCGACAAAAAATAAAATCTATTTTCTAAATGATTTTACCCAAGGTTTGCCCAGACCAACCCAAAATTAACTCACCAATGATCAGGTCTAATCAAGCTAATGACCCAGCATACCTAAACAACCCAAAACCCCATAATTCATTTTCTCATTCTAGTGCCTTGCTGAATTCTCTTATAAAATCCGCTGAAGCTATGTTACCCTGTGAATGTCGGATTTGGAACTAAAAAGTTTACGATTCTGAAGTGCTTTTAACAAAGGAGTGCAGAAAGCTGTCTCTGTTTCTGCCTCTACTTTCGTTTTTAAGTGATTTCAGTTTTTATCAAATAAGCAAAACTAGTAACTCATAGCAGAAAATGGTGCCATCCATAATCCATTCTCGATGAGGAAAGATTAAGAAAAAATTCCACCTTACCTGGTTTTCACTATCCACATCAAACACTTAACAATTATCAGCTCCTATGTCAACTGCATTGACATCATAAATTAACATGGTTGCAAAGTGGTATTATCCCACATCTGTTAAGTAACAACCTAATTATAATTCATAACGTTACATGTCTACCACTAAGTGCAACAAACTTATCATTAAACATCAGGATAGGACATTTATCTACCAAATTTGTACCATCATATGCTTCTTTAAGAAATACAGTGCTCCTTGCACCTTTATTTGTAATGTAAAATATACCATGGTGCTTTATCAAACATAGCACTAACTTGGACGGTAATCGGTACTCTGAATGAAATGCGTCCAGTTTTGCAGATATCATCCTCTTCTCCATGGTCAAACTGAGGAGTTCATGAAGCACAGCCACCACTCTTTTTCGGGTTTTTGGATCCGCAACTTCAAATCTCCTCGCATTCAAGTATGGAGAAGGGAATTCCATTTTCTGCCACTTCTCAAGCTCCTCAAGATAACTCTTATTCGGTCTAAAACCAGCAGCATAACACATTTTAAATGCGAATGGACCAAGATAGTTACCATCTTTCGTGATCCGAACCTTATTTTGACCACCAGCTTGTTGCAACATCCTTTCACGTGCGAATCTCTCCTCACGAGCAGTCACTGCCAGTGAAGAATCCCAATTCTCCAAGTTAAGATAAGCTCTACCATTGATAACTTTGATGGAAAAGTATTCAGGATATTTGAAAATCAATGACTTTTTGAAGTCATGAGGCAAGCCAAGTTCATTTCCAATGAATTCAACCTTCTCCAATGGCACCCTGCAATCAATAGACAACATTAACAACTTCCTGAGGTTCTTAACCAAAATGGGTTCCATTAAATTCCTTGCTTCACCCTCTTCTCTTGCAACCTTTTCGGCTTTTCCAGTTAGTGTAACAAAAGGGAATTCTTTTCCACAGCCACCACCAACACGGAATATTGAAGGGTACTTCTCAATGATGGACATGAAATTCCATTTTGCCACAAACCCAACTTCCTTTTCGAGGTCACGAAGAAGAAGACGTTGATGATTTTGAGATTGGATAATGGACTTTAGCTGAAGAATTAAAGATGGTTTCTTCTGCAAATCCATTGCTTTGTCAAGTTGATAGTCTCTGTGGTATACTTTCTTCTTTGATCTCTTTCCTCCATTTGATATTTGCCTTACTGAAACAAACATGAAGTCTGATTTTTGACATCGGATTGCTGAAGATGATAACGTTATTATGGATCTTCTCTTCATTATCAAGTAATAAAATAAAAGACGTTGCTTTTTCTGAGATAAAACCTCGAACAGTTGGTGTGCGAGTCCAAAACCAAAATTACCACAGAGAATTGGTTGGAGATAAACAAAAAACCAGATATGGCAGGAAAACAGATTTAGATATTTGTTCCCCAATCAATCAAGACAGAAACGTCTTCTTTTCTCGATTGTATACGCCCAAACTCTTCCAACATTATCAACCAAGTCAAACAAAACCTTGACTACAGCCAGAGTCAAAACTTCAATGAACAGAGAGAAACTTACCCACCCCAAAAAAAAAAAAAAAAAAAAACCCTAAACATCAATATTTTGACCACAGTCTCGGCTCATTTCACTTCCTGCCGGGCTTATCACCTTCAATAACATCAAGCCCAGGTGCGTCGTTTAAAACCAAACATTTCATTCTCGCATCACCCACACAACCCATAAAATTAAAATCATCAACTTCAATAAGACCAACGTTGGTTTTACCACTTCCTCCAAACTATGGTTAACTCCATTATCTGTCGAGAATTCAACATTTTCCAATTCTTCACCTGCTCTTACCGCTACCCTCCTTGAGCCCATAAATTATCCTCGACCCAACCTTTTAAAGAACTTCCTCTGTCATTAATATCATTACTAATATTGTCTTCCAATGCCACCTGTTTCTAACTCAGCGGCTACACAATAAATTTTTTGAGAATTATCCACATCATCATCTTCTTCCTCCCTCTATTTTCATCTGTCATCCACATGGTATAAATATTTCTTCAAAGATCTTTTAAATACATAAAATCAAACATATTTGTATCAATATATATATTTGATATTCACATCTAAATCCAAATAAAGCATACAGAAACTCCAAACTACTGGCCTGCATATTTTAGTCCTAGTTAAGCATAAACCAAACCAACTCATTGCTTCACATGATATACAAATTTCCTTGGATATTTTTCACAACATATTTAAAATCCTTATAATTTATCGTGCACTAGTTGAGCCGAAATTGGCAGTAGTTGGCTTGTCTCATCTGCTTGAGTATGTAATCTCCAGTGAAAATGTTGGAAGTTATATCACCAAATTCCTGCTTTCCCTCATAGTTTGGATTATATAATAACATTGTTTCCATTTTAGAATGAATTAGCAAGATTGTCAATATTAAATTTATGGAATCATATCTTATAAAAAGTGTGCTTAAAACAGAGATTTAAAAATCTAATATTAAATTTATGGAATCTGGGTATTTCTCATAGGCTTTAACTTAAAAGTGAGGCAAGATTTCTTGTTATATCTTCAAAAAATTGAAATGGTCTACATTAGGTGATCCATTAGGGACTTAAACACGAGTTTTATGAAATGGGTTTCCAACTGTTCCCATCCCATCCCATCCCCACAAAGCTTACTCCACAAGCCATCTTCGTCACGCTTTGTTGTGAAACTTACGAAAGTGGATTACAGAGAGGCTAATTGCTATTGTGGGATTTAAATATTTGTAACATAAAACAAAGGGAAATTAAAATTTTTTATAATAATAAAAAAAACAATCTGATTAGTAGCTTAAATCGGAAATTGAAAGTTTTTTTGGTATACATACTATTAGTATGTTGCAAATCATCATTAAAAGTTTAGTTTCCTTGGTCTAATTAATTGAATTAATAGCATCAATATTTAACATAATTTATCTATTTTAACATCTTGTCATCTCAAAGGTGTTTTGGGTTTCATTCTTATCTTTAGAAACCCTGATTATATGTGGGATATTGTTCGTAACAGTAGGGAAGCCAACGAATTTACGGATAAGTTGGCTAATGGTGGTGCGCTTGGTGAGACCATCTTGAATTGGTGTCGCCTATTGTTTTGAGCATTGATTTACAATTGAAAAGAGTGCTTGGGAGCTCTCTTGTTTTGTTTCGGGTCTTTTTGACTCAAGTGTATATAGAATAATTTTATGCTGTATTTTGATTTATTTTTGTTTTTCTATAGAGTCATTTTGTAAATTTATTCTATGTTGAGCTTTATGTTGCCTTAATTAATATAAAAAAAGCTTCTACAAATTTTTAAACATTTTTTAAGAAAGAATGGTGGAGTTCTAGAAAAGTTTTTACTTAAAACGAAAAAAAAAAAGTTACATAAATAATAAAAATATATATATTTTTAATTTAAATTTAATTTAAAATTTTAATAATTTATTAACATGTAAAATATAAGCTATCGAACAGAGTTAAAATAAACAAAACTCAGACTCGAAAATCAGGCCGTCGGCCGGGCTCGTAAACAGTTGTAATGATGTGTCGGTCAATGAGGATATTTAGATGCATTGGTTGGAAACCTGATGATCCAACCTGATGAAAGAAGCAAATCGGTTTGTTTAACTGACAATTGAAAGTTTTAAAAACTGAAAAAAAAAAATAAAAATTAAAAGGTTTTTGTCATATGACATCACTGCTTTATTTATTCAAATCACAGTCTCTGGTCCACCCGACAAAGGAACCTGGGTTGAAGTACCAAACCTAAATGGTGTTACTATATAATTAATTATGATAAGTAAAGTATTGTTATTCAATTTTGAATCCAAATTAAATAATATTATTTTGAAATTTTTAGAATCGAACTCAAATTTTTATGCTTACAATATAGTATTTTTGTCACTAGGTTAAGAGGTTATTATTATTGAATATTCTTTTATTTTATGGATAAAATATATTCGGATATGTTATTTGCAAAATAATATGGATTTAGAGAATTAACATCTAACTCCGTAAAAAAAAAAAAAAAAACTGATTAGAGATTGGTAAGGAAGAAAGGGAAATTTTTATGGCAAGAAAAGAAAGAGGTGTGTCTCAGTGTGGGAGCTGTTGGCAATTGACATTGACACTAACTACATTGACAAATGAAAGAAGAGTTTAGGTTTGAAAGAGCTAATATAGCTTATGATACAAGGTAAGTTCCCAATCTTGCACAAGTAAGAAATTAATTCATCAATAACTAATACCACTTCTTATTCCCCATTTCTTAATTTCTTTGGGTAATTTGCTCTCCAGAATTTTAATTCATTGCTTCTGTAAGTTATATTATTCGAATTTGAATATAAAAATTGAATACGATTATATTTATAAAAAACTTAAACATTTGTAAGATTAATATTTATGTGGGTACGAATGTCTTAAGTATAAATATTATAAGAAATGGAAAGAATTTAGTAGTGGGTAGATTGAGTTCACATCTGAGACTCCATACTTTTAGAGGTTTTAATGGACTTCTGCAATGTTCGTATAAAAAAATCCCCACCATTGATTGAATGATTACAAGAGCAAAATTACAATTTTGGTTGTTAGCTTTTCTTTCTTCAACAAAGTGATGGATGTGTTTAGAGTATGAATATCAGTTCGAATTAAAAGTGTTTATAAATTGAGTCGGGTTAAATCACGATAAAATATTTTAAATATAATTTAATCTGTTTAATTTTTTCCGGTAAGAATTCTTTCAAAAAATAATTAAGATTTATATTTACATATTCATATTCGGATGTAAATATGGAGCACAAATAATTAAATAAAAATAAAGAATCCAAGTAATACCATCGTTTACTTATATTTACAGAAAGAAGAAAAAAAAAAAAAAAAAAACTGGTGTTGATTTGGGGAGTTTGCTGCACCAACTTCTCCTCTAACTATGTGTAGTCCTCGGGTGAAAATATCCTCAATTGTCTTTTCTCTATACGAAAATTAGATAGCTATCTTGATTAATAATTATTTTAATTTTCACTCTTTTTTTTTGGATAATTTTATTAATAATGAATTGTTACATTGCATCTCTTCGGCAACTATTTTAATTGAGAATTATAAGTTCCGATCATATTTACTCTTTTTAACACAATACTTATAATTATCCATAGCTCCTCCCAACCCATAAATAGGAGGATAATGCGTTTCAATGCACTTGAACTCACATCCTCCTACACAGTGGAGAATCTAGCGGGGCTAGCAGGGGCCCCGGCCCCCCTAAAAATGTAAAATTACTATTTAGGCCTTTGAGATTTTTTAAATATTTTAAATTAGTAAAAGTAAAATTGCACTTTGGCTCCCCTAAAATTATAAAAAATTAATTTAATCCTTTAAAAATTATAAAGATATAGGGTATAAAAAATTAAAATTTCATCTGGCTCCCCTAAAAAATTGTTCTAGCTTCGCCCCTGCTCCTACATTGACAACAATGCCCATATTAATCGAGTTAAGACTTAATCAACTATTTTTTGTGTAAATCAATCATATATATATATATATATGTTGAATCTGGTACGTAGATTTGTTAATTACTTTTAATTCTTCATCATGAAATCTAAAATAAATAATACTCCGACGTTATAGAATTTTGAAGCCATGCAAAAGGTGCAACACACAACAAAAATGTATGACGAAACAATATTCTTCTTCCTTCCCTTTGCGTGCATGGAATGCTTTCCTCTTTGACCAATTTCCCACGTCCACGTTTTCACGAAATCGTATTTTAATTTTCTTTCTGAAAAACGACCAATTATTTTATTTTTTATAATTTTTTATAATTTTCACCGGATCATTTAATATATATATTTTGAAAAGTTATACATTTTTCAAAAATAATTTTTATTCTAGCAAAATTAATCAAAATTAAGTGATAAAGGTTGTCAAGAAATTGAAATTGAAGACTTAAATATAAATTATTTATCAATTCACTTTTAATTCGGTTAACCTGTAGTTTTTTAATTAATAAAATACGATTTTTATATTCAATTTGATTATATTAAAAAAAAATCAGTTTGATTATAAACTTATGACAATTTTTATTTTACATAATGTTTATATTAGATGCTTCTATATTAAAATTTTTCCAAAAAAAAAAATTATTTTGCTTGTCTATATCATTTTTCTTTTTGGTCATCTAAATCATTATTAGGGGCGAAGCCAGAACAAATTTTTAGGGGCGAATGAAATTTTAATTTTTTATAGTCTATATCTTTATAATTTTTAAAGGATTAAATTGATTTTTTATAATTTTAAGGGGGTGAAGTGTAATTTTACCTTTACTGATTTAAATTTTTTTTAAAAAAAATAAAAGCCTAAATAAAAAATTTACATTTTAGGGGCGGGCCTGCCAAACCCCCCTAAATCCGCCTCTGATCATCATATCAAATTATGGTTGGAAGGATACATTTAGTTTCACTTTAAAAAAAATTATTGTCGAAAGGCATAAAAAATTGGATAAATTAGAAGAAAAGGTAGATTTTAAAAAATATTTAGGGATTTTGGTTGTTTTTCCCATATTTAGGGAAATAAGTCGATTTTGAAGAGAGAAATAGAAAACATGAAGCGTTTTCAGCTAACATGTCAAAAAACACTTTGCACAAAACGTGTTTTCTTTTAATAAACTAGCTTTTTTGGTCAAATGGTTAAATGTTAGTGGTTTGTCATTAAGTCCTAGGTTTGATTCCCCTCCTACTCACGTTTGTATTTTTTATTTCATGTTGTTTTAATTTTTTTAAGTTTTTAATTAATAAATATATTAATTTCACGTTTTTAAACCATCTTTTTAATTAATAAAACATCATTTTCTTCTAATTTACCCATATAAAATTTATATAATAATATAATTTACATATAATTAAAGGGTTAGTATTTGATACATTGATCGTGTACTTTTTTATTCCACAAGTAATTTTAAAAAATCATCATGTATTTTTTTAATATATTTATTTTTATAATATTTTACTATACTCCTATAGAATACTTGTAAACCCCGCTTGTTAAAAAATTCAGTTGGAGTATATCAAAAATTTTCCCATAATTAAAAGGAAAAATGTTAATAAAAAAAGCCAAATGATTGAAATCTTAGGGGTAAACCAAAATCGTGAAAAAAAAAATTGTATTTGTTAAATATATCTATAAATCTTTCATTAAAAACTGTTAAAAACACATATAAATTATTAACATGATGCATTACATAACTTATTGTAATATAGCTTTTTTTAATACTAATTAAAGATGAAATTGAGAAGTAAAAGAATCTGTATAAATAGCATACCTCAGGAGTTATGGTGGTAAAAGAGGCAAAGCAAGTAATCAAGCAATTTGGCAAACCAAATAAAGAAGAAATAAAGGATAAAAAAAAAAAAAATCATGGGAAGATCTCCTTGTTGTGATGAAGATGGTCTGAAGAAAGGTCCATGGACTCCCGAAGAAGATCAAAAGCTGGTTCAGTACATAAAGAACCACGGCCATGGCAGCTGGAGAGCTTTGCCTAAGCTTGCAGGTAATAATTTTTAATATTAAGTTAACCCTAATGGTAACCATTCACGGTTTCCTTTCTTTGAATAGATATATAATAGAGTTGTTAAAATGCGCCATTGCAGGTCTCAACCGATGTGGGAAGAGTTGTAGGTTAAGGTGGACAAATTACTTAAGGCCTGATATCAAGAGGGGCAAGTTTTCTCAAGATGAAGAACAAACCATCCTGCATTTGCATTCCGTTCTTGGGAACAAGTAATTTTAAAACTGCATATATATATATATATGGTTTAGGGTTATATATCAGCTTTGATTTTCTCTGTAATTTGTTTGAGTTCTTATTTTGGTTTTTAATGGTGAAAGGTGGTCAGCCATTGCTACACATCTGCCAGGGCGCACAGATAATGAAATCAAGAACTTTTGGAACACTCATTTGAAGAAAAAGCTGATTCAAATGGGGATTGATCCAATGACCCATCAACCAAGAACTGATATCTTTTCGAGCTTGCCTCACTTGATGGTCCTGGCTAGCCTTAGAGACCTTTTGGAGAATCCATTGCAGGCTGAGGCTGCTCAGTTGGCTAAGCTTCAATACCTGCAATTTCTTCTCCAATCTTCGGCGGCTTCAATGGCGTCCAACGACAACTATGGTGGCGCCACCACCATTGGAGCAGAAGACATGGAAGGTTTCAACTTATTAAATTCAACCCAGTTTTCAGTTGGAAACAACGAAACCTCTCAACTGCTCCACTATCCACCACAACAACAAGTCCCTTTCGGTCTCCAAACATCGTTGAATAATGAGAAGAAAACCTCATCCAACAGTGATGAGATGGGCCATTGCTCCAACTTTATCGTCAGCCAAGGAGATAACCTAATCGATCACTCAGTAGCAACATCGTGTCCTCTTCAAAGTTCCCCGACGTCCCCTCCGGCAACGGCGGGCGCCGCCGATGCATCGGTTAGCAATGTTCCGGGAGATGCAAGCAGTGCTTCGAGCTACAATGGTGGCGCCGCCTCTCCCTACTGGTCTGATCTCTATTTCGACGACTCTCTCATGCAGGACATTATCTCATAGATGTTTTTTCTTTTTTCTTTTTAAATTTAAGTCTTTGAGTGTCTTGGGTTTTGAATATTTCTTTTTGTTACTGTAGATAACTATATATTGCATTTCAGGCTTCCTTATGTATAATTCAATCATTAAATTTATTATTATAATTATAATTATAATTATAATTAGTTTAAAATTAGTATAAAAATATAAATATAAATATTAAAATAATATTTTTAATACTATGTAAATAATAATATAAGCAGTGAAAAATGATTACATGAAATTATACTTCTATATTAAAAAAAAAAAATACATACAATCATAATTTCATACAATTTTTTTATAAATAGTGATAGTCCTGAATTTAATATTATATAATTATAGTTTACGGGGCCTTCCCTTCAGTCCACACCTGCTACTTTCATTTAGTAATCATAAAATGAGCATTAAGTAGGAGTGCAAGAGACTCCATTAAGTAGTTGACGTGTGTTTTTTTCTTTTTAATATTTATTTTACCTCTTAATTTAATCATTAGGATGACTTTGTTAATTATGTATTGGATTGGTTAATTTGAAAGTGTGACTTACATAGTCAATCCCTTGAGAGAAAAGAAATCAAGTTTCTCTAACTACTCTAATTACAATCAAAACCTAATTTAAAGAAAATGTGTAATGTTTAAAATATGCTATTTGTTTTACAAATTTATAATTTAGGCCCTTAATTTTTTTTAATTGTAATTGTAATTATTGACACGATTGAAATTCTTTTATTAAATTCAAGCTTATTTGAAGGTTTTTTTTTTTTGTTATATGGTTACTAAGTGAATATTTTTTTCATTTCCAAATGTCACGGGTTTTTTACTAATTTAATAAAAAAAAACACCAAAATAATACAAACATAAAATTATGTACCAAAATGGTACATGTAGGGTGGTGCCGCCTCTGGCAGAGGCGTGACCACCCTACCTTTCTGACACCTGTTAAAAAAAATATTAGTTAAAAAAACATAAACTGTTAAAAAAAACTGTTAAAAAAAAAGAGAGGAGGATGTGGCAGAGGCGGCACTGGTGAAGCCTCTGTCAGAGGCGGCACCAGTTGCTGACGTGACACAGGCGGTACCCACTCCTCCAAACCCTCTATTTAAGCCATCAGTGTTAAAGGAAGGCACACACCAGTAAAAAAATTGCAAAAGAAGAGAGGGAGAAGAGAAGAAAGAAAGAAAAAATAATTTTTTCCGGTAAAAAAAAAATTACAGAAGAAGAGAGGGAGAAGAGAAGAAAGAAAAGGTATCTTCTTTTTTGTTATTTTTAAATAGAATAAATTATGATAAGAAAAAATTATTTTGTTAGTATTATATAGTTTGTTTAGTGTTATTTTTATGTTTTCTTTTAAAAGTTATTTTGTTTATTGTGATTTTTAGTAAGTTTTGTATTTAGATTAATTATGTGTTTATTGTGAATGTTATGTTTTAAAATTTTTTAATATATTTGAAAGATTTTATGTTAGTAAAACTATTATAAAGTAATTGTTAATTAGTAATAACAACTGAAAATATTTCTGTTATACATATTGTTAGATAATAACTTTAGCACAAAGGGAGAAAGTTGATAAGATGATGAGAGAAGTGCAAGATTACAGATTGAAACCAGAAGAAGACAATATTCAACACCTTATTACCGTAAATCGAAAGATGCAAAAAGTGTTGTGGAAGGGTCATGAAATGATTAGAAAGAATAAAGTGCAATACTTAACCCTTATAGGGACATTAATAGAACGGGAGCATCAAATCATTTTAGACGAACTTTGGAAGACATCGGTACCACGAACCTATTGGAATCTAGTTATAAACTTTGCGAAGTTTATAATCTCTTATGGAGCAAGGAAAATAGCGAAACAAAGTATAGGTTCACGAAAGTTGACTGGGAAGCAAAATGTGTTTGACAAACCATGGATGGATAAATTAGTTGTTAGTAAATTACCAAGA
This sequence comes from Gossypium sturtianum, assembly GCA_025698515.1. NCBI lineage: Eukaryota > Viridiplantae > Streptophyta > Magnoliopsida > Malvales > Malvaceae > Gossypium > Gossypium sturtianum. The sequence goes on along the minus strand of CM046947.1, from coordinate 16,890,528 downwards.
GAACTTGTATATTTAATACCCGTTATAAAGATTGAAGAGCCAGAAGATCCCGAGGAATTTCCAAATTGGATTGTAGAAGATGAATATGAAGAGAATCAAGAATTTCTAAATTGGATTGTAGATAATTTCCCAGATGAAGATACAAGATCGGAGATGGAAGAAAACGTAGAACTGAATTTAAGTGGTTAAATGTAAAGATAGATGTTGTTCATGTACAAAATGGGAACTGAAAAAGTCTGAGCTTATGAATGAAAAAAAATGCATATTGATTAATTAACTTTTTATTTAAGTAATTTATTTGTTGTTCGAAATTGTTTTGAGAAATTTTGTTTATTTTTTAACAGATTGAATATTGAAGATGGATAATCAGTTTTTCGTATGTGTTTATTTCAATGGAATCATCTTGACAACAACCGTTGGATGCATATTTGAATGTCCGCAACAAATAGCAATGAGATTTAATAGAAATGTCTCGTTGGATGATATGAAGGGAAAGATTAATGAAAAAATTGTTAGACATTGTGGGAGAAGGATCTCGAAACTTTTCTACAAGTTTCCAGTTTCGACAGATCCCATCAAATTCACCGAAATGGAACTTGTAGACGACGAAGACATGGAGACAATGATTGCTCTTTACTGTGGGAATGAGACTGACAAAAATGCACCGATTCACTTATTTGCCGAGTTAGCCGGTATAGAGCAAAATGAAGATCTCACTGCATATGGTGAAGAACATGGAGCTCAAGAACCGTGCATGGTGGCTCCAATATCTACGTTGATAGTGAATCGACTATACGTGGTGAAACACCCCACACCCGGCCCACGAGCCTGAACCGGATCTGGTATGTTCCTTAAATAAATCGGTTTTCAATGTTCTAAATGACTTAGAGAAAATTTGTGTAATTTAAAAAAAATTGTTTTGGGTTGGGCTTAATTTGAAACCTATTTAATAAATTCTGGAAATCCAACTTAAATAAGGTGACAAAATAATTTTTGGGTTTATTATTTTAAAAGAAATAAATTTACTTATCTTTAATCAAACATAAATTGTATCATATTCAAATAAAAATAAATGAGAAATAAAGAAAATCCAATTGGGCCTTATGGCCTTATTACATCATTCAAACCCAAAATAAAGTTTAAAGTACTAAAATTTCATAAAGTCCAAATTCCAAATAATTTCTTCAAGCGATGCATGGCCACCTTTAGCTCCTGCCGACCCGGTCCATTACTTCGCTCATCACACGAAAAATAATTCCCCAACGGGTGAGTCAACAGACTCAATGTGTACATAGTACTAATTTCCAACAAATCGAGCATACAAGTCATATCAATATCATGTTCATACAAAATAAAGGATGATGCAACCCAAATCCAAACCTATTTGTCCATCCGCTACACACCACCCGTACCAACTTGCATACCGCGGGGACTACTAAGTCGACCCTCCATCCGCTACACACCATCGAAGGCGTCATTTGCAATCGACGTGCTCATCGCCCACTTATGTTGTGTCATTAGACATCGTATTCACTTTGGATGTAACCGAAGTTACCACTTTTCACTTTATGTGACCGTAGTCACCACTTTACGTTGGTGAGACCGTAGTTATCACCTTCACTTTCTTCCTCCACAAATATCCCGAATGCCCCAATTATTTCATAAAATATTTCACATACTTAATTTTCATTCATGTTACTAATCACATGTTCAAAATATATCACATTCGCAATCCTATCAAAAGTAGGAAACGTGCACTGGTACTCCTTACCACATTTGTGGTGCTTAGCCACATTCACATACTGTTACATATTTACATATCTAATGATTGCCATGCAATTTATTGAAAGTTAGTAAGAGTACACACCTTTTTCGCTTAATAGTTTCCGTGAATTCCGTAGAGCGATCTACCGATCTAGATCTTTCACTCCTATATTCGGCCATTAATTAAAACATATAAATAAACCTATTTGGTCTTAAAACCAAATCCTACTAGAAGTAGAATTACTTACCTAGTTGCCGAATTGATTTAATCAAGTCCCAACAGTTGCTAGAATTCCTCTTCCTTGAAATCGGCTAATACTAGGTATGTAACCATGTCGATTTTCGATTTTTAAAATAATGGAAAACACTTAAACAAATTATGCCTTGGCCGAATATCCCTTACCTTATGACGGGATTCCAAATCAAGAGGATTCCTTTATAAGCCTGTTGAAATCCTATAACTTCGTGTTAGATTAGATCTAACTTTGAAAACGTGAATCATAATCTTTAACCACATATTTATATTTATAATCCTTACCTTAGATCCTTAGATTTCCCGAAAGATCCCCTTTTGATGTTGTGGATGATTGCCCTCTTTCTTAGAATCCACAAAGATTCAAATTTAACAAAGAGAACGGAGAAGAAAATAGAAGAAAAGAGAGGGATTTTGCTTAATGAAAATTCGGCAGAGAGGGGTTTTGCCTAGGAGAATTTCGCAGAGAGGAAGAGGAGCAAATGTTGATGAGTAGCCCTCCTGTCCTCTTTTTATAGCCAAAGTTATCAGCCTAGGAGTCCTTTACTTGGCCACCACTCCTCTTTTTGATAATATTATCTCTTTTATTTAAAAGATAAAAGCCTTTAATCCATCAATTATCTCCTCAATTATCTCATTAGTAAATAATCCTTTATTTATCTCTTATTATTCACATATTTATGTGAATAAAACTCCTTTATTTATCTCTTATTATTCACATATTTATGTGAATAAAACTCCTTTATTTCTCTCTTATTATTCACATATTTATGTGAATAAAACTCCTTTATTTATCTCTTATTATTCACATATTTATGTGAATAAAACTCCTTTATTTATCTCTTATTATTCACATATTTATGTGAATAAAACTTCTTTATTTATCTCTTATTATTCACATATTTATGTGAATAAAACTCCTTTATTTATCTCTTATTATTCACATATTTATGTGAATAAAACTCCTTTATTTCTCTCATATATCCAAGTTTCCCGAAATGTTCAAGTTTCCATTTTGGATCATTTCCAAAATGTTTAGGTTTCCAAAAATGTCTAAGTTTCCAAAATGTCCATTTCCATTTCCATTTTCATTTCCATCTCCATTTTCATTTCCATTTTCATTTTCATTTCCATTTTCATTCATTTCTAGGTTTCCAAAAGTATCAAAAATTTATTCATAATACTTAAGACTTGTCATTTCATACAATTGATCTGAAAAATGCATAGACCCTTCCTAGGATGTTACAGTTCTACCCCTTTAAATAAAATTTCGTCCTCGAAATTTCCTAACTAAACAGATTGAGGGTATTGCTTTGTCGCATTGTCTCTTCCGGCTCCCCACGAAGCTTCTTCCGATCCATGATTGCGCCATAACACCTTGACTAAAGGAAATGAGACTTCCTTCGTAGTACTTTCACATCACGTTCCAAGATCCGAATCGGTTCTTCCTCGTAGGATAAGTCCGCCTTAGCTCCACTTCTTCAACGAGATACCACATGCGACGGATCCGATCGATAGCGGCGTAGCATGGATACATGAAATACGTCGTGCATCTGCTTCACTTCGGTGGCAACTCTAATTGGTATGCCATCGCCCAATCGCTTCAATACTTGATAAGGCCCTATAAACCTTGGGCTTAACTTCCCTTTTCGACCAACCTCATTACCTTCTTCCAAGGTGAGACCTTTAGAAACACTTGGTCTCCTACTTCAAACTCAATTTCTTTCCTCTTAAGGTCTGCGTCGACGACTTACGTCTCATCGTAAGCTTCTTTCAACCGTGCGAATTAATTCCACCTTCTCCTCGCCGCCACTAACTCGGACCCAAAACGCAGCGCGTTCTCTAACTCGGTCCAACAAGTTGGTGTTCTACATTTCCTTCCATACAATGCTTCGTATGGTGCCATCCGAATGCTTGCCCGATAGTCATGTTGTTGTAGGCGAACTCGGCTAGAGGCAAGTAATCTTCCCAACTTCCTCGAAATCCATCACACGCCTCTTAGCATATCTTCCAACACTTGTATAACCTGTTCGGATCGCCCATCGATTGTGGATGAAAAGTCGTAGTGAAGTCTAGCTTAGTGCCTAATGCTTGATGAAGTGCTTTCCAAAATCGAGACGTAAACCTTGGGTCTCTATCGAGAGATGATCGACATCGGTACCCGTGTAGCCTCACGATCTCCGCCACATATAACTTGGCTAACTTTTGAAGGGAATAGTCGATCCTCACAGGGATAAAATGTGCGGACTTGGTCAAACGGTCCACTATCACCCATACCGAGTCCTTCTTAGTGGGCGTAAGGGGAAGCCCACTAACTAAGTCCATGGTAATTCTTTCCCACTTCCATTGGGGAATCTCAATTGGTTGAAGCAATCTGATGGGACTTGGTGTTCACTTTTACTTGCTAGCGACATGTCAAACATTTCCCCACAAATTCGGTCACCTCTCGTTTCAGTGTCGACCACCAAAATTGTTCCTTAGATCTCTATACGACTTGATGCCTCGGGATGCATAGCATAAGGACTACCATGCGCTTCCCAAGAATCCTTTGTCTCAACTCCTTATCCCCGGCATACAAACCTTTTCCTTGTAGCACAGTACTCCTTCATCATTGACGCCATAATCCTTTAATCCTCCTTGCCGTACTTGTGTTGTAACTTAGTACTTAAGTCCTTATCCGCCAACTGTCCCTCTTTCACCTCCTTCACCAAAGTTGGCTTGACTTGTAACTCGCCAACAAAGCTTGTCATCATACAAACTTAAGTGAGCGAACAAAGCCCTTAAATCCGACACAACCTTCCTACTTAGGGCGTCGGCTACCACATTCGCCTTGCCCGATGGTATTCTATCGAATAGTCATAATCTTTTAATAACTCCACCCACCTTCGTTGCCTCAAGTTCAACTCATTCTGAGTCAACAAATACTTAAGGCTTTTGTGGTGCATGTAAATTACCGACCTTTCTCCATAAAGGTAGTGCCTCCAAACTTTGAGGCGAAAACCACTGCCATGAGTTCCAAGTCATGAGTTGGGTAGTTCACCTCATGCGACCTTAATCGTCCGAGATGCATAAGCGCGACTACCTTTCCTTCTTGCATTAGCACACACCCTAACCACGTGTGCGAAGCATCACAATATACTACGAAGTCCTTACGCCTCCATTGAATTAACACCGAGCTTACGTCACAAGACCTTTTAAGCTTTTCAAGCTCTCCTCCGTTGCTTATCCGTCCACACAAACGGTACTTCCTTCCTTAGTAACTTTGTCAAAGGTGCGGCTATCGACGAGAATCCTTCCACGAACCTTCTGTAATAGCCTGCCAAGCCTAAGAAACTTCTGATTTCAGCCACCGACCTAGGTGGTTTCCAATCCAACACTGCTTCGATCTTCCTAGGATCCACTCTTATTCCTTCTGCGGATACCACATGTCCTAGGAACGCCACTTCCTTGAGCCAAAATTCGCACTTGCTGAATTTGGCATAAAGCTTCTTTTCCCTTAACACTTCTAACACAACTCGGAGATGCTCATCGTGCTCCTCCTCCGTCTTGGAATACACCAAAATGTCGTCGATGAACACCACGACGAATCTATCCAAGTAGGGTTGGAAAACCCTATTCATCATATCCATGAACGCGGCCGGTGCGTTCGTCAACCCAAACGGCATCACCACAAATTCAAAATGACCGCATTCCTTGTCCTAAAAGCGGTCTTATGAATATCGACCTCCTTCACTTTCGCTTGATGATACCCCACCTTAAGTCGATCTTTGAGAACACAAATGCCCCTTTTCGGTTGGTCGAACAAGTCATCTATCCTTGGCAAAGGATACTTGTTCTTGATGGTCGGTTTGTTCAACTGGCGATAATCTATACACATCTGCATAGTTTCATCCTTCTTCTTCACAAAGAGAACCGGTGCTCCCACTTGAGACACACTGGGTCGAATGAACCCACGATCCAACAACTCTTGGATTTGAGCCTTGAGCTCCACTAACTCCTTTGGTGCCATTCGGTGGGAGCGATTGACACGGAGCTGCTGCTCTGGTAGCAAATCTATTCCAAATTCCACTTCTCTATCCTGGGGTATTCCGGCAACTCCTCCTAAATACATCCTCAAAATCCTCACTGTTCTAACTCCCTTAACACCTTCCTCTTCTCCTCTTAACGCACTCACGAAGGCTAAGAATGCCTTACATCCTTTCTTAACCATTTTCTCGGCCTTGATCAAGGTCTAAACTACGTTAGACAAGTAGTTCCTCCTTTCTCCGATCATCACTACTACCTCATCTTCCGGGTTCTTAGTTCCATACGTTTAGCCGACAATCCAACATGGCTCGATGCTCTACTAGCCAATCCATTCCAAGTATAAGTTCAAACTCTCCAAAGGGTAATTCCATTAAGTCACCCCAAAAAGTTCGCTCCCCCGAATCTCTAGGGGTACATTCCGAAAGATCCTATCTATCCTCACCGCTTGGCCTAAAGGGCTTACTACGATTATCCGCCTATCGTAAAGTTCGAGTCTAGGCCTAGTGTTTCAACCACACTACATGCAATATAGGAATGAGTTGAGCCCACATCAATAAGAGCAAAATAGGGTTTGTCATGAATAAAGAACGTCTCAGGTTATAACATCCGTGGCGTCTCCTCTCTTCCCTCCGGCGAACCGCGTAAACCAAACCCGGTTGCCTTGCTTGGCGTTAGCTGCACCTCGGCCCCGAGCTCCATGGCCTCTCGCCACTACCTCTGGTCGGCCCACGACCTCTTTGAGGTCTGCTGTCGCCTCTACCACCTGGTTAGCATTCGAGCTGCTGGTTGGCTCTCATCTAATAGCTTGGGGCAATCCTTAATCATATGGTCCTTGGACCCACACTTGAGACATCGTCCCGCCTTTTTCCAACACTCTCCCCGTGCTTCCTTCCACAATGTTCACAAGGGCGAAATTGCCACTGGCCGTGCGCACTGTTGACTTTGTGGCTCACAACTCTAGGCCTCTTGTGGCCTTTTCCGATATGGCCCAAAACCTCTTTTGGGCTTATTTACTCCACACACCGCTTGGTGGCGTCCTTAATTCCTCGACCACTTTAGCCTTTTCCACCAAGGCGGAGAATTCCCGCTCACGATGCGGTGCTATCAAAAGTCTCAAATCGTCCCTAAGTCCGTCCTCAAAACGAACACAGCGTTCATGCTCGATCGCCACTACTCCTCGGGCATATCGGCTCAACCTCAAGAATTCCGCTTCATATTCGGTGATGCGACTTACTTCCTTGTACCAACCCCGAAAAGCCTTCCTTTGCTCATCTATATACCGGTTCCTACATACTTCTTCCGAAATGCTTCCTTAGCATATTCCCGTGTCGATCTTCCGCCATGGCACCGTCGAACGGTTAACCACCATTGATACGCTTCATCGCAGCATAAAGGTGCCGTCATCCCTTTCAACTTCTCCTCGGGGGTCAAGTCGAGCTCATCCATGATGCGCTCGATTGCTTCCAACCGATGACTCACCAGATCTCTTGGGTGCCACTCCGATACTCCTCTAAACATTTCACTCCATTAGCACGGAGCCGCTCGTACATGCACTTACGATTTCTGAATTGTTTCACAGCACCACCACCAATTCCAAAACTCGCGGCCACACACTGCGACACACGGCATCTTCCTCATGCGAGCTCGCCGCTTTGCTCAACATTGACAAATGGGGTGATGGTGGTGGTGGTATCTCATTGTCGAGAACCTTGTCCCGATCTAACAGTCATCCTTCCTCTACCTCTTCCACGACGACCACGTCCTCTTGAGCTCATTATCGACAAGATCCGATTAAGGAATTTTATGTATTAGTATTCTTGTTTCACTTATTACCCGCGATGATATATCTTATGAAGAAGAGTTTAAGAGTGGTTCTTTCGTATTCATACATGCATACAATCTTGCATTCATTCATTCATCCATCAACAAATATGAACTTTCGTTCATTCAAAGAAACGTTGTAATTCTTGTTGTTGTTTTCGTTATTTTGCTTTTCCACTACCCAGGGGCATTTTCGTAATTTTATCCTACTGGTATTATTTTCAGTAAATTTTCAGAAATAAAAAGTTCCTGGTGATTTTGACGAAAGTATTTTGGTACTTCTAAAGTTCCGGGAAATTTTGGAAGAATTTTGAAATCCAGGTATTTCGGTATTTTTTTTGATCTCGTGGGCCTTTTTGATAATTTTTCCAAAAATCGGGGTAAATTTGTAAAATTTAATAAGTTAGGATATTTTCCAAGATTGTAAAACATTGAGGGTTCCTTTGAGAGTTACACTTTTCAAAGCAATGATATTGCAAAAAGTTTGGAAATCAAGGTCGTTTTGGTAATTTTGTAAGTTAGGGGCAATTTTGTAATTTTCCAAAATCAAGATAGTTTGATATTTTACAAAGTAGGGTTTTTGAACATTTGATAAAGTAATGAAATTTTGTTAAAACTATGGGTGGTTTGGTCATTTTATAAACCAAGGGTATTTTTTTTTTTTTTTAGAAGAAAATGTTGTAAAATAGTTCTCATAAGTTTCTAAGAGTTTTAAAACTAAATTTTGGTTATACATTCTTTTTTTTTTATTATTTTATAAAAGAAAACGGCTAAGTCCCTTTCGGGTTTTATTCTTTGTGTTTAGCCTATGACCGAGCCCTATTGGTCAGGGTGAACCAAAGCTACGCACTGAGCAGGATTCGAATGAAGAGGAGGTGAGTCACGCGGATCGCTTAAATACCAAGCTCTCACCGACCTTTCTAGACATGCGCATGAGGGTTGCCACACCACCGAGCCTTCTGAGTTAGGGCGAACCGGCTACGCACTGCAGGATACCTGCGAAGAGGAGGTGAGTCACTAGGATCGCTTAAATACCGTGCTCTTCCGATCCAATCCTAGACATGCGTCTGTGGTTGCCACACCCTAGCTTAATAACTTAGTCATAGGTTTGTTAAGTTCATTAAGTCTTATGAGTTTCAAGTGTTTGAGTAGTCTAATCCTAGGTTCAAGTTCCTATCACACTATTCTACGTTCCATGCCTTTGCTACCCTTTTACAATTCATAATTCACATAATCACACGATGGTTAAAGCTACTTACCACGTGGATCATGGGTCGGAGACTTAGGTGCCATGCCATAAAACCTGCTTATTTCAAAGAAATTCATTTGGGCTCGAATTGAAAACGTTTTGGGCTCGAGCCCACAGCCGAGAGTTTTAAAACGGGCTCGATACCAATCAAACACCCCACACCCGCCCACGAGCCCGAACCGGATCCGTATGTTCCTTAAATAAATCGGTTTTCAATGTTCTAAATGACTTAGAGAAAATTTGTGTAATTTAAAAAAATTGTTTTGGGTTGGGCTTAATTTGAAACCTATTTAATAAATTCTGAAATCCAACTTAAATAAGGTGACAAAATAATTTTTGGGTTTATTATTTTAAAAGAAATAAATTTACTTATCTTTAATCAAACATAAATTGTATCATATTCAAATAAAAATAAACAGAAATAAAGAAAATCCAATTGGGCCTTATGGCCTTATTACATCATTCAAACCCAAAATAAAGTTTAAAGTACTAAAATTTCATAAAGTCCAAATTCCAAATAATTTCTTCAAGCGATGCATGGCCACCTTTAGCTCCTGCCGACCCGGTCCATTACTTTGCTCATCACACGAAAAATAATTCCCCAACGGGTGAGTCAACAGACTCAATGTGTACATAGTACTAATTTCCAACAAATCGGGCATACAAGTCATATCAATATCATGTTCATACAAAATAAAGGATGATGCAACCCAAATCCAAACCTATTTGTCCATCCGCTACACACCACCCGTACCAACTTTGTACACCGCGGGGACTACTAAGTCGACCCTCCATCCGCTACACACCATCGAAGCGTCACATTTGCGATCGACGTGCTCATCGCCCACTTATGTTGTGTCATTAGACACTTGTATTCACTGGATGTAACCGAAGTTACCACTTTTCACTTTATGTGACCGTAGTCACCACTTTACGTTGGTGAGACCGTAGTCATCACCTTCACTTTCTTCCTCCACAAATATCCCGAATGCCCCAATTATTTCATAAAATATTTCACATACTTAATTTTCATTCATGTTACTAATCATATGTTCAAAATATATCACATTCGTAATCCTATCAAAAGTAGGAAACGTACCTGGGTACTCCTTACCACATTTGTGGTGCTTAGCCACATTCACATACTTGTTACATATTTACATATCTAATGATTGCCATGCAATTTATTGAAAGTTAGTAAGAGTACACACCTTTTTAAACTTAATAGTTTCCGTGAATTCCGTAGAAGCGATCTACCGATCTAGATCTTTCACTCCTATATTCGGCCATTAATTAAAACATATAAATAAACCTATTTGGTCTTAAAACCAAATCCTACTAGAAGTAGAATTACTTACCTAGTTGCCGAATTGATTTAATCAAGTCCCAACAGTTGCTAGAATTCCTCTTCCTTGAAATCGACTAATACTAGGTATGTAACCATGTCGGTTTTCGGTTTTGAAATAATGGAAAACACTTAAACAAATTATGCCTTGGCCGAATATCCCTTACCTTATGATGGGATTCCAAATCAAGAGGATTCCTTTATAAGCTGTTGAAATCCTATAACTTCGTGTTAGATTAGATCTAACTTTGAAAACGTGAATCATAATCTTTAACCACATATTTATATTTATAATCCTTACCTTAGATCCTTAGATTTCCCGAAAGATCCCCTTTTGATGTTGTGGATGATTGCCCTCTTTCTTAGAATCCACAAAGATTCAAATAACAATGAGAACGGAGAAGAAAATAGAAGAAAAAGAGAGGGATTTTTGCTTAATGAAAATTCGGCAGAGAGGGTTTTGCCTAGGGAGAATTTCGGCAGAGAGGAAAAAGGAGCAAATGTTGATGAGTAGCCCTCCTGTCCTCCTTTTATAGCCAAAGTTATCACCTAGGAGTCCTTTACTTGGCCACCACTCCTCTTTTTGATAATATTATCTCTTTTATTTAAAAGATAAAAGCCTTTAATCCATCAATTATCTCCTCAATTATCTCATTAGTAAATAATCCTTTATTTATCTCTTATTATTCACATATTTATGTGAATAAAACTCCTTTATTTATCTCTTATTATTCACATATTTATGTGAATAAAACTCCTTTATTTCTCTCTTATTATTCACATATTTATGTGAATAAAACTCCTTTATTTATCTCTTATTATTCACATATTTATGTGAATAAAACTTCTTTATTTATCTCTTATTATTCACATATTTATGTGAATAAAACTCCTTTATTTATCTCTTATTATTCACATATTTATGTGAATAAAACTCCTTTATTTCTCTCATATATCCAAGTTTCCCGAATGTTCAAGTTTCCATTTTGGATCATTTCCAAAAATGTTTAGGTTTCCAAAAATGTCTAAGTTTCCAAAAATGTCCATTTCCATTTCCATTTTCATTTCCATCTCCATTTTCATTTCCATTTTCATTTTCATTTCCATTTTCATTCATTTCTAGGTTTCCAAAAGTATCAAAAATTTATTCATAATACTTAAGACTTGTCATTTCATACAATTGATCTGAAAAATGCATAGGCCCTTCCTAGGATGTTACACGTGGGATCAATATCGATCTTAATGTTACACCCGATATTAATGTGGTTGGTGATGATGGATACGATAGTAGTGATCATTGTGATCAAGAGGTCGATAGTGATAGTGATCCCGATTTGGACAATGTCCCCGATGATATTGACGATGAAGACGTGAATGACGATGGAAATGTTAACGCGTTTTCGGTCGGGAACCAGATGCGACATATTGTGATACACAATAATCCTGGGCCACACATGTCGCTCATAGACCCCAACGCGGCGCATGTAGCTGAGTTCCCAGAGTACCCTGAAATACTTTCTGCTCACCGGCTGGCCGTAAATTTTGATCCTGAGGAGTTGTTCGTAGGCTAGAGATTCGAAAGTAAAGAAGAATGCGTATTTGCTATTAAGCGGTATAGCATGAATATATCAGTGGATTACAAAGTTGCAGTGTCTAAACCGAAATTATTTATTGTGGAGTGTTGGAAGTCGGCAGAAGGCTGCAATTGGTGGGTACGAGCTGCATTTATTCAAAATTCGCAGATGTGAGAGATACAAAAATTTGTTGGGCCTCACACATGCATATCAACACATATGACAGAAGATCATCGAAAACTTGATTCCAAAACTATCTGTACGTGTATCATGCCAATAGTGAAGGATATGCCGACCATTAAAGTTTCGATATTGATTGCAAAAATGCAGGCACGATTTCAGTATCGAGTATCATATCGAAAGGCGTGGATAGCTAAACAGATGGCAATGGAGAAATTGTATGGGGATTTCGATGCATCGTATAACGAGCTACAGGGATAGATAGTCGCTATGCGGGAATACGTACTGGGGACTGTCATTGAGTTACAGACACGACCTTATTACGGCCCGGATGACCAACTACAACCGGGAAAAAGAATTTTCCATCGGATGTTCTGGACATTTGATCCATGTGTGCGGGTATTTCCCCACTGCAAGCCGTTTGTGCAAGTGGATGAGACCTGGCTATATGGAAAATATACACAGATCCTACTCCTTGCAGTTGCTCAAGACGGCAATAAGAACATGCTCCCGATAGTATTTGCCATCGTAGATAAGGAGAATATGGAATATTGGGAATTCTTTTTTACCAACCTACAGAGGTATGTTATTAGCAACGATAATATTTGCATCATCTCCGATAGAGGGAAAGGATTAATTGCCGCAATTAGGCGTTCCGGTGTGCCATAGAGATCTGTTTACTACATCCGTCACATTGCGGCTAACTTCCATCGAGATTATAAGAATGCAGACTGGAAGAGACAAGTAGTGAAAATGGGTAAAGGATAACCTTATCTTTTCAATATAAGTTGTAATGTTTTATGTTATCGAGTTACTGTAACTTATCTTTTCTTAATACATATACAGCGTACGAGTTAGAGCCACATATTTTCCGCCAAAGAATGACGAGACTTTAGAGTGACATGGAGGGTCAAACAAACATATCTTTCCGACAGTGGTTGGGTACAATGGAGTCGTGGCAATGAGCTCAAAGTTTTGACGAGGGCTTTCGTTATGGTCAAATGACTACAAACTTATTGGAGGGGGTCAACGCTATGTTGTTGAAAACACGACATCTTCCAATTTCATCTGTCTTTTCGACTACATTCTACAGGTTGGCTACCTTAATGCCAAGAATGGGTCAACAACAGTCAACCAGATGGAGGTGGAACACGTGTTTGTCGAAGATGTTAGGGATGCAATGGTTGCAAACTGTCGGATGGCGATGTCGATGAATGTAGAAATATATTCACGATGCCTTGAAACGTTTCGAGTTACGGAGACCATCGGTCATCGACCCGGTATACCACCTAGGTCCTATGGAGTTGATCTTCGGAACAGACGGTGCGATTGCAGAAGGTTCCAAACACTTCATTATCCATGTGCGCATGTCGTGGCAACGTGTGCTAAAGTAAACCTTAATGTTGAACAATTTGTCGATGATGTGTACACACTCGAGCGCACGTTGTGTGTCTGGGAAAATGAGTTCCCCGTCCTGCCTGACCTGTCTACGTGGGAGGTGCCTCCGACGACTTTCGAGCTTGTCCCAGACAGAGGACTACGCAAGAATCCGAGAGGTCGTCCGCAATCATCCAGAATCCGTAATGAAATGGACATTAGGGAGAAATCCGACGGTAAGCGTTGTGGATTATGCAGGTTAGCTGGTCATAATCGGAGTAAATACCCACAGCGAAACTATCATGTTGGACAATCGTCACGATCGGGTAGGAATTGAGCTTATGTTGTAATGTATTTAATTTATATAAAAAATATATATTGCAAAGTTTGTTCCAATTAGATTAATGTTGTAATGTATTTAATTTATATTACAAGACTAAGTTTGTTAAAGTTTTAGTGTTTTAATGTTCAAAATGTCCAAATTAATCTAATTTATGTTACGGTTTAATTTTGTTCCAATTTTTAAAGTTCCAATTAATCTAATTAAATATATAAAAAAATACAAACTTTTTAATATCAAAACCCAAGAAACCCCTAAAATTGATGGTTCGATGGTGTGGTCCTAGGGGTATATTTCTGCGGAGGTCGACATTCACGTTGTGGGTGATTGCGATGACCAACAACCTCTTCAGTCGCAGGTGAAGGTGTCTGAGACATGGAAGAAAAATCATATGGCCCGAATGGCATCGATGATCTTGAGCTAGGAGGAGTGTCATGCTGCGGTGGATACAACCCAGGAGGAGTGGAATACTGCGATGGATACAGGTCGGGGGTAGTGCTATACTGCGGTGGATACGGGCCGGGAGAAGTGCTGTACTGAGGTGGATACGACCTAAAGATATCAAACCCGTAATGGTATCCGCCCCCCGACGAGCCCGAAAAATAGTCATTGCCCGGCAAATCCGGATGATAAGAACTATCAGCCGAATGTGAATGCGATTGCTCGGACTCGGCCTCTGGCTATGGCTCGGGCTTCGGCTCTAGCTCAAGCTCGAGATCTGGCTCTGGCTCGGCCTCTATATCGGCCACTGGCTCGTATGCCCCAGGTCGCTGCACGTACGGGGGGATACAGTCGACTGCTCACCAAGTAAATATGGCTTTCCCATACTAGAGTACCATTGTATGTACTCTAACGATGGTTGCAAATCGGAAGACATATCCATCTGAGGTCTTCGAACCATCCGATTATTCCACACCGCAATATATTTTCGGTGCACAACCCCCCCAATGACTTCCATGTTTTCCTTTCTTGTTGATGCCGTGAACCTTCCTCACCTGCATTGGCGGATCCAGGATATACCGGATGCAACCAAACTGTCGTAGTACTTGATCCCCGTGGTGCCACTCGACTACATTGAAATTGATAATTGGTGCATTAGTGCACCACAATTGAGAATGAATGTAGGCAGATGAGGGTATAATAGCCGCAATTTCTGGTCTACGATATGGCATCCATATAAACTACACGATTAATACCACGGTTAAAATTTAACACGGTTCGAGTAAGATATACAAAGTAATTACATGTCACGAATATTGGAATAGCTTACCCCTTCCCCGGCATGTTGTTCAATCATCAGACGATATATGGGGACAGTGTACGATCTCCCGATACCCGGATAAATACTCCATCTACGAAAACAAATTTCAAGTAAATATATTATCGTTAGAATAATATCATTATAAAGAAATTGTCAATTAATAATAAGTTAAATTTTATCACCTGTTAACTAGTAGAAATACGTATGGTTGGTGACTAACCGATGCCGAGAATGACATCCGATAAAGAGCCTATGACTGCAACAATACAAGGCATCCGCCTATGTCTACGGCATCAGGCTTTGTTGTCCGACAAAGGTCACGATACAACATAGCCAGAACTGCGGAACCCCAACTATACGAGCGAATATTACGCAAATCAGCTAATAGAGGTAAATACTGGAGATGAACCCTGTTGTTGTTCGCATCGAGCATCAGTAAACCCCCTATAATATGCATAATGTACGCTCGAGCTGCGCACATCAACTCTTCTTCAGTGGCATTAACTGATAAATGCTCAAAATTGGCTTTCAGCCATGTAAATTTCAAACCCGAAAAATTGGACTCATCATCGCCGGGCGAGGCTCCTATTAGGCTATAACAAAATGCAGC
The DNA here is from genome assembly GCA_025698515.1 of Gossypium sturtianum. NCBI lineage: Eukaryota > Viridiplantae > Streptophyta > Magnoliopsida > Malvales > Malvaceae > Gossypium > Gossypium sturtianum. The sequence goes on along the minus strand of CM046947.1, from coordinate 16,874,728 downwards.
CGGCTCAGCTATCGCATTACGCCCGTTACGGCACTCCCGTCGATTGGGAGCCCAAGTTGCAATGCAACATCCTCCAGGGTGACAGTGCACTCCCCACACGGCAAATGAAAAGTGTGGGTCTCTAGGCGCCAACGCTTGACCAATGCGGATACTAAATCGTACCGCAAATCAAACGTCCGGATCAATGCTGCTGACCCGAATCCAGCTAGCTCCAAGTAGGGCATCAGTCGTGCATCCGGGGAATATCCTAAACCATTCACCCGACCCCTTAATGTGCGGTACGGGCCCTGACAGTGTTAAATTACAGAAAATAGTTATAATAACATAATTTATTTCCGTAAATTACGTAGATGTTTTTTTAATGGAACCCGTGATTAATAAATAACAATATATTACCATATTATTAACTGTGTCAGATATGTGAGGATCTTTCGTAATTAATGAAGCCATTACGATGCCTGCAATTTCAAAATAAATTTCGGTTATTAATTTCAATGTTTGATGGATTTTAAATATTTATCAAAATAACTAAATTTTATATATTGCTTTTAATTACAAAAAAATACCAAACAATTTTTTCGACAACATATTTTTTGCTATACTACATTAAAAAAAAATATATCCAACTGAAATACAAATATTATTATTATTATTTTAAAATGATAATAAGTAAAATATTTTGGTTTAAAATATAATATATATAATATACCCGGCATGTAGTTCAATATATTTTAAATTAATTTTTATTTAATAATAATGTGAGTGATGCAATAATAATTAAAAAGACATGATAAGTAGTTCAATATTGTTTTAAAATATATTATAATATGTAATTAAATTCCTTGGGAAATAAAAAAGATGGGAAAACAAGGAGGGCTTATGTTGCAATATTCTTATTTTTTTTTTGTTCGGTGATTTTGGCCCTTTGTTGGTATTTTTTTATTTTTGGATTTTATTTTTTAAAGTATACTATTTTCGTATTTTATTTTTTATATTATTTTAGTACATAATGTTTCAAATGTATTATTTTAGTGTTTTTTATATTAATTTAGTAAAAAACCCTGATTTTGGCCCTTTGTTTGTATTTTTTTTATTTTCGGATTTTATTTTTTAAAATATACTATTTTCGTATTTTATTTTTTATATTATTTTAGTAAAAAAATTCGCCAGCACCACTTTCTCCAAAAAAGTTATTTTCTTTGTATTTTATTTCTTTTCGTATTTTATTTTTTCATTAAGATATTTTTTTAGTATTTTTTATACTATTTTTGTAAAAAAAAAACCCATCACATAAAAAATAAAAAATATATAATCAGAATATAACATGCCAAATAAATTTCATAAAAAAAATATATCTAATTAACCTAAAACACACTTAAGAAATAAATTACATAAAATAATAATAAAACATTCTTTGTACATAACATACATAGGCTTTTTTACTTCAATAAAAATTAAAAATAAATTATGAATGAATGAAAATATAAAATAAATATAAACATACCTTAATATCTTTTTTTAATCAAATAATACCTTGCAAAAAATAAATTTAAAAATTAAATCTGAATTAAATCAAAATCAATAATAATAATAATAATAATAATAAGAACAACAACTAAAATAAATAAATTATTTCCTTAAATTAACAGTAATTACTCAATTTATAATTTTTTTTAACCTTTTTTTTCCTTCTTTTTCTTTCTTTTTCCTTCCCTCCCTCTTCTTCTCCTTCTCTTTTTCTTTTTCTTTTTTCTTCCCTCACCAGTGCCGCCTCCTTCTCCTTCTTCTTCTTCTCTTCTTTTCTTCTTCTCCTTCTTTCTTCCTTCTTTCAGCCGAAATGAACTTGGGGACCATTATATGGTCCCCAAACAAAGAAAAAACAAACAACTTGCATGAAGATTCCCATCGTCCTGGTGCCGCCTCTGCCACCTCCACCATCGGTCTTTGCTGCGGCAGCCCTCCCACCGTGCGCTCGCACGCGTGCCCCCATCCCTATCTCATCATTTTTGTTTTTGTTCTCGCTTTTGTTTTTTTTTTTCAGCTTTTATTTTTTTTAACTACTTTTGTTTTTTTTAACAGTTAGTGGCAGAGGCAGGGTGGTCACGCCTCTGCCAGAGGCGACACCACCCTGCATGTACTATTTTGGTACATAATTTTATGTTTGTATTATCTTAGTGTTTTTTTTTGTATTAAATTAGTAAAAAACCAAAATGTCACACTAGTAAAGTTACTTAGAAGATTTTAACGGTGTTATAAAATTTGGACCTAAATTTTAAAATTTAAAAATAAAGGATATAAATTTCAAATGTACGCAGAGTATATAGATTTGAAGCATATTTTAACCTAAAAAAATTAATATAAATTATAACCCAAAAATATTTAAAAGTATTAAAAACGTGAATAAAGTACAACCAATCAAATTTATAAGAATCTTCATTTCCTTCCACGTCTTAAATATCTTGAAAGTTTATTTTAAAATAGGGATAAAGCAACATTTAGGCCCTGTTCTGCAGTGCTTAAAAAAAAAGTACTTTGGCTCCAAAAGCATTTTTGGAAGAAAAGCTGTGCTAAACAAGCTGCTTTTGGCTGAAATTTTTAGCTTTTCAAAAGTGTGCTTCTGATAAGGAGAAGCTAAAATTTATAGATTTTCCTCTCCCAAAAGCACTTTTAGTGCTTAATTATTTTTCATCCCTCCAATAACATAGTACTTTCTTTGGTGCTTAATTACAAATGTGTTAAAATTATTAATTAAAAATAAAAAAATTTAAAAAACTAATTACAAATATTTAATGGTTATCTTTAAATATTTTAAAATATAGTTTATATATTCTAATTAAATTTTATAAATAATTAATATTTATTGCTTAAAAATATTTAAAATTTATATTTCATATATTAAAATATTAACAACAAGTTATAATAATTTTTTTTATATTTTTACTAAAATATAATAATATTAACTAATTTAAATATTATTTAAATGCATATTTGTTACTTAATAATATATAAAATAGATATTTTATTTATCAAAAGCACTTTTTGACAGCAATGCTAAACACTCAAATTTTAAACTAAACTTTTCAAAAGCATTTTTTCACAACACTTTTCAAAAGCATTGCCAAAATAGCCCATATATAGGCTCTCAATTTGGCTGCTTTTTCTACTTTAGTTCCTTAATTTTTTTTCATATTAGTCTCAAAACTTGATAGCTTTTTCGATGTGGTCCTTGAAACTATTTTAAAATTTTTTTAAATAATATCCAAATTTTGTTAGGTTTTATATAAAATTTTAAAACAATTTAGATGATGAAAAAGCAACATATTATCATATTTTAATGGAATCTAAGTTTAAGAACCAAATTGAAAAAATTATCAAGTTTCAAGTCTAATATAGATAAAAAAATTTGTATATCTGATGTATATCCAGTTTAGCATGATTAATGTAAAAGAGAAGTGTACACTTCAGACATGTCTCTAACAGACTATCTAGCGAAGGCCGCATCATCGACTGACATGAATTTGCAGCTATTTCCTGAACCAGTGGAGGGAGCTCACAGCATTTTGCGACTTGGCATCGCTGATTATTAACTGTTTCAATCTTCTGTTTAATGCTCCTTCATTTCCCCCCAAAAAATAGCACACAAGTTTCAAAAAGATAAATGAAATATAGATATTATAATATCAAGGAGTCGGGTTGTTGAGATTTATATTATGTTTGCCGTAAAACATCAGTGTTGTTTATGAATCTACAATCTTACCTTTTTATGTATTTCATAATTTTTAATAATATTTTATATTTTTTAATTTTTATTAAAATAATATATTATAATGTGTGATATGACCAAGTTGTTTACTTATAAATATTTTCTTTATTAAACCATTGAAATTATATTATATTGATTTATTTTAATAAATTTATCGATTTTTCGATCAAACCTTGGTACAAATTTCATGAACCCGCAATTATAATATTAAAGCAACTACCACGTTAATCACAATTAAATATATATACATAAATATAAACAAAAAATATGGAAGAGAAAAGAGTCAAAATGATAACATATGACTAATATATTACAACCATATAAAATAAAAATAAAAACAAAATCGCATTCAATCAACTCAAAAGCAATGCAACTAATTAATAAGATAATATTAGTCTCATACACAATTTAAAAAGTTAGAGCATTTTATATAAATTACTATGCGATACTTAGTTCATAGCATATTCACATGTCTATTATTACTTCCATCATTCTATAGCATATTCACCTTTTAAAATGTCATTACATATCATCTATCATCAATAGACTAAAGCCAAAACACAACAAAAAGTTATGTGAATATATTTGAAATATCATATCACTAATTTCCTTTTGCTAGCAATCTTGTTAGCCACATCTCCTTCTGTTCAGTTGGGATAGTGAAGGAAATAACCATATTGATTGGATTACTAGGAATTTTCCTTGAAGTAGTAACAGCATGTTTGGTTGGGGGGAATAGGAATGCATTCCCCCCCAATTCGGTGGGCCCACCACCAAACCAACGTTTGGTTGGCTGTAATCCTATTACAGCCTAATTCCATTCAGGCTCTATTACAGGTAAAGGCTGTAATAGCCATTCCCTGCCTTCAGCTCTGATTAGGTATTCCATCCGCCGTTTCCTATTTTCTTTTTCCTATTTTCCATTTTCTGCCCTCAGCTTCATCTTCTCTTACGTTTTCCTTTTTTTTTTCCTTTGATTGCAGAGGTAATTTTTTTTCTTCTTTATGATTTTTCCTTCTAACATTTGGCTACTTAGAAACTGGAGCTAAGGCTTTTCTGCCCTCAGCTTCATCGTCTCCTACGTTTCTTTTCTTCATTTTATCAGGAACGAAAATTGTTTTTTTAAATTGCCTTCATCCTCTCTCACAAATGGCTCGTGGAAGAAGCGGGGTTTCAGTGTTTAAATCATACATTCTCTTCATCCACCAGGAGAGAAGAAGCAATGAGATGCTTTGAGCTGCAAGAGGTGGAGAAGGTTCTAAGCGAAGTGAGAGCAGACGATGTGGCGGTGGTTCCGGTTGGTAACCAATGCGATTGGGCGATTTCATGGTGATTGCCACCGTGGGTCCTCGTGTGCACGTCAAGAACATCGCCCAAGCCCTAATTTACAAGGTGCGGTTTCATGGGTTTTCTTTTTCTATTTTGTTCCCTAGTTTCCGATCGATTATTTGTTTATTTTGTTTGGAACAGTTTAAGCGAAGCAAAAAGGAGCTAAGAGGATGTATTACCCAGCGTGCAAAGGGCAAGAGACGGAAAATGGATTGTTATCGACTCTGGTTCGTGCTGCTTTCCCTCTTTCCTTTAGCTTCAACTTTGTTGTTTCTTATTAGCAATTCCATTGCTTACTATCATGTTTCACTTTGCTAACTGATATTTAGCATGTTTACTTTCTCATTTGATCATAATTTTCTATCTTCCTCCTTTACTTGAAATTTGCCTATCGTAGGAAAAGAAAAGAACGTCAATATTGTCTTTCTGTGCACTAAAAATCTAGAAGAAATTTTGATATCAAATGAAAAACAATAAAGAATATTCTTTGTTTAAATGAGAAATCATTTAAATGCTGATGTTGATTCTGAATTTGGACAAAGTATATGAGCTAAAATTTGATAGAACATATGTCTTTGATATAAGAAATTCTTTTGTTGCTTTATTTGTCTACATGTTTGTACTGTCAGATTTTAGGATTTCAAGACTGCAATAGATGGTTTTCCATTAACGTTGTTATTAATTTTACTTGTTTGCGCTAATGTTTAGTGTATAAAAATTAAATCACTCAGTTCTATGATACATGGATTGAATTACATATTCGATCATAATTCAGTAGTTCACGGACTGCTTAATTTATCTTTTTATGTTTGTGATTTATGTTTATGGTCTTCTTTATTGTTTTACCTTGATGAGTTTTTCAATTTGTTTGATTAGATGGAGATGAAGGAATAACTCCTCAAGGTGGGCTCATTGCATTGTATGGGAAAATACATAAAACCATTTCAGCTTTGCCTGAGATTAGTTGGAAAAACGTTTCCATTATCATTGATGAGTTATCTCTTATGGAGGTGGCTGCAAATGGCTCTTCGGATTATGTCTTGGATTTCTTGCACTATTGCCGCACTTTAACATCTGAGTTTGTAAGATACTACCTTGTTTCCCCATATTTTGTCATATTTTTCTTGAAGTATCCTTGTTCAATACTTGTGTCCAATGCCTATTCTGAAATGGATATGGGGATTTGAACCTCTAAGGGTGCTCCAAATACATAGAAAGATGGGAACCCCCCCGAATATACTCGCTCGAAACACATACTTATATCCGACACTCTCACTTGAATTTAAATAGCATAATTTTTGTCTACCTTTCACCCTCTATTCTTAAATTTTCTCTTGTTGAATCATTGTTGTTAGGACTATTCATTAATCACACTCAACCATGAAGATATTTATTCTAGTGAAGATAGGCCAACATTTTTGATACAAATGGAGTACCTTGCAGACATTTTGATAAAGGCAGAGCCTTTGGCTACTTTAGTTTAGCAACCGATGTGCATGGACAGGTACCAATATGCTATTCCTGTTTCATTGTTGGATAATTGTGTCATTTCTATTATGTATTTATGTTGTGGTTTACAGTTTAGAGTAACATAGACTACAATTGGAGATGCCATTGTTTCTTGAATGTAGACGTTCCTATAAAAATGGGAAATGTCTTGTCTTTCATTTAAACTATTGATATACTAAATTAGAACTTAGAAGTAACGAATTACGGTCTCATCGCAAGGTTTTTATTATGTTCAGTTGATGGTTTCGAGTAACAAGGTTATAATTGGAAATACAATTGTTTATTAAAAGTTCCTATAAAAATAGGAAATGTCCTACCTCTGAATGTGGTTTTTATTCATGTTTCAGTTGACAAGTTTGAACAGGGGTCGGAACAAGGTTAGTAATTTCCATTTCAAGGTCAAGGAAAATGTTGTATGCTTCTACCCCTAAGAAGTGAGGTTGATGAAACCTGAAACTAGTAACAGGCTTGAAAGTTATGGGTTTTCATTCAATATTTGTAGATGATGAAACAAAGGAAACCTTAGATGGTAATAGAGAAGATATCATGAAAAAGTTCCCTTTGTTTGGACAAATAAATTCAGCCCTTTTGTTGCATCGATTATTAATGTACTTACATTAGTTTTGTTTGAAGATGTGGGTTCCAAACTTTCATTAATCCCTATTATGTTAGTGTATTTTATTGGGTTATAATCATGTCTAAGGTATTTTATATTTGTATAAATTTTGATATATTTATAATTATGATTGAGAATAAGAAAGAGAAAATTGAAAAGCGGTTCAAACTATAGTGATCAATTCGATTTTGATTTAATTTGTATTGAATTTGATTCAGCTTTATTTTGGTAATAATTAAAAACTTTTAAAAATAAACCATGAGATGTGGTATGTGGTATGACATGTAGCAATAATTATGTGTTCTTTTTAATTCAAATGCAGTGTTTTTAATCTTAGATGGGACGATGGCATTTGCATTAGTTAAAGGGTGTTGATGCTAAATTCTAATAGACTATTGCTTTTTTGTTTGAATTGCTACAATTTTCATTAGGAGGTCCCATTGGTTTCTGATAATTTCATGAAAGATCAGCAAATTGGTCCATGCATTATCAGAAAATGATAGTTCATTTTGATGTCAATGAACAGTTAAGATAGATTAATTTACGGATCAGTTAACTTGCGGAATAGTAAGAAGTTAGTTTATGTCCTAGTTATTTGGTTTTAGGATGGAATGTAATATGAGATAATGGTTATAGAGTTGAAGGTTGATGTATGAATTTTTGAAGCAAATTGAGCATTGATTTTTCTGTAACATGAATGGAGTTATTTTAAATAAATGAGTTATTTTTGAAGTTAATTAATTACTTCTAATATTTTTTTGTAAAGTAATTAAATTATTTATTTCAATAATGATATTTTAGCACATATATGTATTGCGATTTAAAAATAATAAAATAAATTATATATATTTTTATAGTATTATATATTAAGACTTTTTAATTCATATAATAATAATTATATTAAGCATGTTATTAAATTATATTTTTTATTAAATTATATTTAATAATAATTATGTTAAAATATGATTAAATTATTTATTATTTTTATTAAATTATTTTCAATAATAACCTTATTAAAATTTAATAACAATAACAATAATCATCTACCTAACAAAAATTCTGCTAAGGGTATTCTGGTCATTTTAGTTCTTTTCCTTATGCTATTACAACATCATTCCATTCAACCAAACACAAGAATTCTATTACAGCTCTATTCCATTACATTCAACCAAACAGTTGAATTACTTATTACAGCTCTATTACATTACACCTCTATTCCATTACATCTCTATTCCATTACAGCTCTATTCCATTACAGCGAACCAAACGTGCCCTAAGTTTTTTAACTTTGGATAGTCCTGTTATTTTCATCAACTCATTCCACAACCGCATAGACTTCTAAGTAATAGAGTGCTTTGTCCCTATTCTCTTTGTCAATTCCTTTGTGGCTTCAACCATTTTGCTTCTCAACACTTTAGCAATTCCTAAAAAATCAACTCCATCATTAGAATTCAAGTATATCTTACTCTTTCTAGCTTTTTCAACCCTTCTAATTTGGCCTTTGGTAAGAGATGGGGACCTTGACTGGCCATTGTCTTCAAAATCATTTCATACCCAACATTTTCAGTTCCAATCATGTCAGCTTTTCCTACACCAATCATTTGCATTATTCTTTGTTCCACCATTATCATCTCCATTCTCTTCTAGCTCTTCAATTATGTCAATTGTTGTTTGGGCATCTTTTCCAATGCATGGTCTTTACCATATATCACACTAAAATTTTCAAAATATGGCAATGTCCTAGTCTTGAATGGGGCTGCATTCTTATGACTCTGCATACATATTCATATAAAAATTATTAAATGCGTTTAAATATAAACAAACAATTCATATATAATCATAATTTATAAATTCACCTTAAGGAATTCATCTCAAACCGCTTTATAACAGCCCGTTTTCAGTGAAATCGGAATAGTGGTTTCGGGAACACAAATCCGAGTCCGTAAGAAAAATTATTTTAATATTATTGCATGGTCTGCATAATGATAGAAATGTCGTATGAAAATTTCGTAAAGAAATTTTTACCTATTACATGTTTAATTAGATAAAAAGGACCAAATTGCATAAAATGCAAAAGTTGAGTTCTAGTAGCTATAGGTATCAAATAGCTATGAAATTCAAAATTGGAGGTCCTTTTATGGCAAATAGACCATTAAGAGGAGTTAGTAGATAAGTATGATGATTCATCAATGGAAAATTAAATAAAGAATAGGACTAAATTTGAAAGATGAAATAATAAAAGATGATATTTTAATTAAATAACAAAATACCATCATTTTCATCATCTTTCCCAAAATTAAAACATGGAAACCCTAGCCATGGAAACTTAAGCTCAAGCCAACTTATTTTGCTTAATTAGGTATGTTTCTTTGTCCCGTTTTTAGTAATTTTTATATTTTCGAGATCGTAATAACTTAATCTAGCTATCTCGGGGATTAATTTGCAAAGTTATTAAGGTATTAAAGTTTTTCCATGGATGAGTATGCATGAACTATGAATTTTTATGGTAGAAAATGAGAGGTTGTTGTTAGATAAACAACTTTTGTAAAATGAACTTTGATGAAATTGTGATTTAGGGACTACATTATAAAGATGAAAAAATTATGGAAAAATTATGAATTTTGTGAAATACATTGGCTGCTAATGTTATATGTAAAAATTGGTTAGGCTTGGAATAAGGATTAAATTGCATGAATTTTACTTTCCGAGCCTCAAGACGAAATCAGAATTAATTAAAAGTATAGAGGTAAAATAGTAATTTTGCCTAAGATGTGAATTGGATTGAATTGAATGTAAATTGTATTAAATTGATGTTAAATTCATTCGTACAGATCCGGATAGATCAAATATGAAGTTAAATCGAGGAAAAGAGAAAGTAGCGGATTAGTAACTTTTGTGCGCACGAACATTGTCGAGGTAAGTTCGTGTAACTAAATTGTGTATTTAGATGTTTTAAATTGAATATTATTGTGTGTGAAATGTATAATTTCTATGTATAAGTATTGAACACATATCTAAATATATCCGAAAAGTATTAAGTCCCGTTTGAATAAATGAAATTCGATGGATACAAGGTTCCCGTATTGGTTGTGGTCCTGCATGTGTTGTGGACACACCACAACTTGAAAGAGCGTCCCGTTATTAGCTCTCATGAGCTTCCCGTTAATAGCTATTCGGAGCATCCCGTTTGGTTGTGATCCTGCATATGTTGTGGACACACCATAGCTCTTATGAGCGTTCCGATATATGGCTCTTCGAAGCTTCCCGATTAAAGGCTCTTTCATGAGCTTCCCGATATTGGCTCGCTTGAACCTTCCCGATATTAGCTCGTATGAGCTTCCCGTTAATGGCTCTCTAGAGCTTCCCGTTACATGGCTCACATGAGCTTCCCGTTATATGGCTCGAAAGAGCTTCCCGTTTATGTGCTCGTAAGAGCATTCCTGAATATGAATTGACGGATTACCGATTTGTACACTTCGTGTTTACCACCCGTGTATCTATCGATATTATAAATGATTCAACGGGCAAAGTTATGACATGAGAAATTATGAAATTGAGGCGTATTTCATGCGATCTCGTACTCATTGATGGATTCGAGTCGTGAATGTTCCCGATCCTAAAATGGAGAAGTATCGTTCTACTTGGAGTTAAGACTGAAATTGGCTAAGTATAAGTTTAAAACAAAGGATTTCTAGTATTTTAAATATAGTAAAGGCTAAGGTTCGGCTAATACCAAAGATAGGGCTGTTTTGAAGTTGGTAATTTGGATGGAATAGTTTAGGCTTAAGGTTGAAGAGTGAACCAATACTATAGGACAATATTGATCCAAAACTTATAACAACACTTAAAGTGGATAGAAAGATAGGTAAACTGTGACCCACTATCTATATAGAGATAGGAACCAATCGGTATAAGGGTGAACGCCACACTCGTTAGAGTGATAAGTTCAAATGAATCAGATTGACGCCATAAGAATAACTTGATAAGTCAATTGAGTCACAAGAGAACAAAGGGAGTTGAATAACTTACAATTGGTATAGTGTTCATAAAAAGAGTCAAAAGTTGTAACCTTCAAATGTTTAGAAAAATAACTATTTATAGGCTCTAATCCTTGGCTAGCCGAATGGACACAAAAAGGAACTAAATGGACAGCTTTAATTCAACTTAATTGAGCTGAATGCTCTTTGAACTCTCCCAAAACGTCCTTTGAAGTATCCCACTCCTTGGTGACGCCAACAACCCTTTCTATTGATGATTCCAATCAGCTGATTTTAAATAAGTTCATGAAGGAGCTGAATTAGCTTGGGAAGTGACCGGTCAAGTTGGTGTGAAAAAGCTAAGATGCTGCCTTGATAAGCCGAATGGGCATGCAACTCATAAAGGCAACTTGGGTGCATGAATGGTCATCCAAATGATCAGCCGAATTTGAGTAGCCATTTATGTGTGAACACACGAAATTGGATGGCCACAAAGGTGTGAACATGATTATTTAGCTGAAAGAACAAGTGTGAAAACACTTGATGCCTTGCTGAACCCGAAATGGCTCTTGGGAGGTTGTGTACAGCTCACAATGGTGCCATACAAACAGCCAAAGGAAGCTTCCCAGCAGCAGCCAATGTGAACACCTTAATGCCGTCCATTCCTAATCCTTACAAGACATATTAAACACAACTTAAACATATTTAATTGGTCTGAAATAAATCATGTATTAAAGATGTCTAAAACTAAGACACATTAAAACGCCTATTTAATATGTACTAAACTAAGACATATTTAAAACCTGCATTTAAAATGTTCAGCTTAAGACATAATTAAAACTCAAACTACTTTAACTAAATAACTAAAAAAATAACTATGACCGAATTAATTGTTTATTCCAGCAAATAAAATGCACAAGCTGAATTAAGCTAAAATTGAACTAGTTGAGCTTGAAGAAGCTAAAATTGAGCTATTCTAGCAACCACATTAACAAGCTAAAATTAAAGATTCATTTTGCAATTGGGCCCTTTGTGCTTGGGCCAATTCTGATGGCGTCGAATTGTATCATGACATGATGCGGCTGGGATCGCATCATTCCCTCCCTCTTGAAAATGATTTGTATTCAAATCGGGCCATTTGCTCGCGAAAAACCTTTGTAGATCACGACCCGCTTTGTTTATGAACCTGACAAAGTCGCTTCCAAAAACATAAGAATCACAATTGGTTTGAAAAAAAAGTAGATGATTTTCATACCCTCCATTTTTTAAAAGGGTACCATTTCAAATTGTCACTTAAACAAGAATGAAACAAATTAGTGACATGATGAATTATAAGCACAAAAGAACTTTCTGAAATCTTATTCAAAAATTGAATAAATAAACCAATGCCGGGATCAAAAACATGAGTTGGCCTTACCGTTTCATGATGAGTCAAAAATCTCTTCGATGGGAATATACCAGAATCACAAAGCATTCGAAAGTCATAATTTTGGACAACAAAAATCCATGGCTCCAATCCTTTGAACAATGTTATAGAACACTGTTCTCCGGGATAAAAAACAAGGTTTTCTCTTGCCATTTCAATTTGACTTGACAATTTCATGACCGGCATCATAGAAAGAACATGAAGCAATTTAAAGTCTTTATCATGCAAAACATTCTCGAATATTTTAAACCACAATATAGAACAATTTCCAGAATCAAATATTTGATTTTGACTTTGCAAGCCATCAGAATTTACATGTTTTGTTTTCAAAAATAAGGATAAAATTCGGAGCTGATGAAAGGGTTCAACACATTTATTCAAAATAAAATTACGATGCTTACCTTTTCTTAACAACAACTTAGGATAACTTGCTCCGGGTTTGAACACACGATTTTGATCACTCATATTCAAAAACAACAAAGACTTTTCTTTCACCAACAACTCACACATATCAATCAAAAAATATTTAGGCTTACACACATTCAAACAACCAATCCTCTCAAAATTCATTCGAACAAGCATATACTTACATGAGGATTTCACACTAAGATTTAGAGAATTCACATTAACATCACATTCAAATAGATCAAACGTTTTATGCGGAAACTCTTTATCACACATGGTCAAGTTTTGTATATGCCGATTTAGCCTAACTTCATCAACAAAATTACCATCACAAAACTTATCATAAGAAAACTTCTCCATTGCACTAGTTGGAAAGAAATCATCAACACTAATCATAGAAGGACAATTAACCAAATCAAAATGAGGAGATCTTTCAAAAACTAAGTCACCAGCAATTTTCTCAACAGCATTCAAATTTGATTGTCGTGATTCAATGGCTAAAGACTCTTTACCTTGCTTACCTTTAAGCACTTGTGGAATAATTTTACCTTCAACCTTACCTTTCTTGATCAATCGAAATCGTCTCTCATCAGGAAGGTAATGAAGTTGAAACTTATCAATTGAATCTCTAGAAACCTGAAAAGAAGAAATAATACGAGGACAACTCGCATGTAGGTTAGTAAAAACATTCCTCGTTTTTTCTCGTTCACTTTCATCTTTTTCACTTGTTTCTTTTTCAAACTCTCTTTCTCTTTCCACAGTCTCTTTTATCGTTGAAAACTCACTCTCACTCTTTATTTCACTTTCCTTTTCAACAACGTCGCTCTTTCCACTAACACTTTCTTTTATTTCTTCAATCTCAATCTCTTTTTCAATTTTCTTTTCTTGCTCACATTCTTTTACAATCTCAATCGCTTTTTCCTTTCTTTCACTCTATTTTCCTTTTTCAAATTCTTTTTCCCTCATCTCTCTTTTTCTTCTCTCCATTTCATTTAGGATTCGCTCATTTTCTCGCATTAACATTTCTTGCCTATCTTTTCGTTTAATTTCTTTTTGTCTCGTTCTTTCGTTACAAGAAAAAGATAACATATAAGAATCAGCACGACAAGCTTTTCGTTGGAAAGAAGGGAAAGCATCTTCATATGAGATATGATCACCCCTTCGTGATTGAATCTTCGTGGATGAATAATTTGATGCACTTGAAGAGATATTTCTACCTTCTCGTTTGTCGCCTTGAAAGGTTTCAAACTCGAAGCTTGCTTTACTTCGTCTTGAATTCTTCGTCATATAAGAATCACGATATGGATCTCTTCTCGAATAATCATTGGATGTTTGTCTCCGTGATGATCTTGTTCCTGTCCTTTGACTTGGCAAAATTTGCTCCCATTGGGCTCTTTCCTTTAATCGGTACAATCGTTCTTTTATGGGCTTGAACTTTCTATTGAACATACGTTCCATTTTATGCATAAAGGCTTGGAGTGTTAAATCGGGCACTCCTCCTTCGGGTGCAACGTTTTGAACAGGTCGTAAACCACTTCCTTCCACCGCATTTCTTTCCAGGCTTCCAGACATGATATTAAATCCTCACCACAAATCCTCACAGTTCACTCGCAAAGAAAAGACACTCTACTCGTGTTTACACTCGATATATTGGCTTTTTCTTCTCTCTAATGAGCTCACCACTCTCGTGCCTTTTACCTCTCACATTCGCCTCTCTAAGTTCGTAAGTGACTATGATTATACTTACATGCAAATCTTGTGGGGTCGGCTTCCAAAAAGGTTACAAAGAATTGGAAATGATATTGGTGTAGGGTGGGCTTAAAGAAGGAAGGGTTTTGGAGTGTGGCGAAAATGTTTGTAGAGGAAAACTTCTCAAAAAAAATTCGGGAAAACAACCACTTTCACAAACTAGCCTCTCTTTTTTTAATATATTTCGAATCTTTTTTTTTTCAATATTTCAAACTGGTACTTCCAAATATACTATATATATATTTTTCGCGAATTTTTTTTGATTTTTTTAATTTTTTTCACGAACTTACTCCGGGATGGCTAGAACGTCCGTACTCTTCTATTTTGGCTAGCTCTGATACCAAATGATACGATCTCGTACTCGTTGATCGATTCGAGTCGTGAATGTTCCTAATCGTAAAATGGAGAAGTATCGTTCTACTTGGAGTTAAGGTTGAAATTGGCCAAGTATAAGTTTAAAACAAAGGATTTCTAGTATTTTAAATATAGTAAAGGCTAAGGTTCGGCTAATAACAAAGATAGGGATATTTTAAAGTTGGTAATTCGGATGGAATAGTTTAGGCTTAAGGTTGAAGAGTGAACCAATACTATAGGACAGTATTGACCCGAAACTTATAACAACACTTAAGGTGGATAGAAAGATAGGTAAACCGTGACCCACTATCTAATGGAGATAGGAACCAATCGGTATAAGGGTGAACGCCACACTCGTTAGAGTGATAAGTTCAGATGAATCAGATTGACGCCACAAGAATAACTTGATAAGTCAATTGAGTCACAAAAGAACAAAGGGAGTTGAATAACTCACACTTGGTATAATGTTCATAAAAAGAGTCAAAAGTTGCAACCTTCAAATGTTTAGAAAAACAACTATTTATAGGCTCTAATCCTTGGCTACCCGAATGGACACAAAAGGAACTAAATAGACAGCTTTAATTCAACTTAATTGAGCTGAATTCTCTTTGAACTCTCCCAAAACATCCTTTGAAGTATCCCACTCCTTAGTGACGCCAACAGCCCTTTCTATTGATGATTCCAATCAGCTGATTTTAAATGAGTTCATGAAGGAGCTGAATTAGCTTGGGAAGTGACCGGTCAAGTTGGTGTGAACAAGCTAAGATGCTGCCTTGATAAGCCGAATGGGCATGCAACTCATAAAGGCAGCTTGGGTGCATGAATGGTCATCCAAATGATCAGCCGAATTTGAGTAGCCATTTATGTGTGAACACACTAAATTGGATGGCCACAAAGGTGTGAACATGATTATTCAGCTGAAAGAACAAGTGTGAAAACACTTGATGCCTTGCTGAACCCAAAATGGCTATTGGGAGGTTGTGTTCAGCTCATAATGGTGCCATACGAACAGCCAAAGGAAGCTTCCCAGCAGTAGTGTAACAACCCGATTTTGGGTCTAGTCAAAACAGTGGTTTCGGGACCACAAGTCTTACACAGTAAAATTCATTTTTTTTATATTTTTATGGTCTGCAATTTTATGGAATGATTTCGTGAAAATCTCGTTCGAAAATTTTGATGTTTGGGCACTCAATTTAGTTAAAATGAATAAATTGCAAAAAGTGCAAAACTTGAATTCTATATGCTAAAGGTGTCCAATTGCTATGAAATTTTAAATTAGAGGTCATTAAATAGTAACTAGACCATTGCTTAAGTTGGTGGACAAAAATGGACATGGTTTGGTATGTTTCTAAAGTTTTTCATTAAGGGTATTTTAGTAATTTGGTTATTAACATGAATTAATAATCAAATTAAAAGCCAATTTTTGCTCATCTTCTTCCCCTTAGCCAAATTTTACATGGAGAAGACATGGCTAGGGTTTTTCAAGCTTCCAAGCTCGATTGTAAGTCCGTTCTAGCCCCGTTTTTCATGATTTTTATGTTTTTGAAATCCTTGTAACATGACCTATCTATTTCTACCACTAATTTGAAGAGATGTCAAAGTCTAAAATTTTACCCATGTTGAACATGTATGTATTTTGATGTTTGATGGTAGAAAATGCATGTTTGTTGTTTGTTAAACGACTTTTGCTAAGTGATTTTCGGTAAAAATGTCAAAAAGGATTTATTTGTAAAAGTTATAAAATGAGTAGAAAAATGTGAATAAATGAGAAATGTGGGCTGTTATGAGTATGAAAATGGTTCGGCTAGGCTTGGGTTTTGAAGAAATTGAATGAAAATCATTTTACGAGCCTAGGGACTAAATAGTAAAATGTCAAAAGTTTAGGGGCAAAAATGTAATTTTTGCCATAATATGATTTTTGGCTGATTTGAATAGTATAATGATTAAATAAGTTAAATGTGATATTATAGATCGAGAAAAACAAGGTTCGGAGTTAGAACGGGAAAAAATAAGTATTTGATGATTTAGTCCTTTTTGCCGTTTTTATGCCGAGGTAAGTTCGTATGTTTGATAAGCATTAAATTATCTATGTATAGATGGTTAATTGATATAATTGTGGTAAATGCTATACTATTGAAATGAAATGTGAATGCTATTGAGTACGATACTACGAAAATGACCGACAGAGATTCGATACAGCGAAAGTCCCGGTTGAACCTTAGGAATAGATAGGATACAAATGTCATGGCATTAGGGTTACTGTGATTACGTAAGACCATGTGTGGGATATGGCATCGATATGGGACTTCGTGTAAGACCATATTTGGGATATGGCATCGAATGAGACTTCTTGTAAGACCACAGTTAGGTTATTGGCATCGATACGAGATTACATGTAAGACCATATCTGAGATATGGCATTGGTACGGTACTGTGTGTACGAGATCCCCGAGTATCCTTTAGTATTCCAAATGGTTCAACGGGAAATTTAATGAGTATGTCAAAGAAGAGAAAGAGTATGTAAGTATTACGAATCGGTACAGGTATGTACGTAAAGTTTTTAAGCTTGGACTTCATGAAATTGTGAGTTCATGATTTCCACGAGAATGAATTTGTGAAAACCTTGTGATTTTTAGTCTATACTTGTGATGTATGAAATTTATGATAAATTCGGTTGACGATTATGTGATTGGCTTTCGGGCCAAATTGAGTTATGATATAGCAAGTTTAATTCATGCAAATTGTGATTTATCGGATATGAGAAAATGGGAAGATAAGAACTTATGCAATTGAAAGATGTTAAAATATATGCTTGAAATGTAAATACTCATAATTAATGTGCATGTTTACTATGAGGTTTGAAATGATTTTTTATTTGCTCTAATATGTTACAAATGGGAGATTATGGTTGTTAGGCTAATGCCAAGATATGTTAAATTATGCTTATAAGTTGATAGAGTAAATATTATGATTGAATTAGAATTATAACTGTGAGCTTTATAGCAATTTGTATTATCTTATGTTTATATTGTTGGACTTGGTAAATGATTGGTAAGAGTTACTTATTATCTTCGTACAGACTTACTAAGCTATATATATAGCTTACCCCCTTCCTTTCCAATGTCTTATAGGGTTATTAAGCTAGCTCGGATTGGAGTTCGCCGGAGATCCTATCACACTATCAAGCTATCATTTTGGGTATAAATGAATTCAAGCATTTTAAGTCTTTGGCATGTATATGGACTAGGCTAATTTGTTATGTGTGTCATTATTAATTTGGCCATATGTTTTAGCTTGTAATTGTTAATGCTTCATCTTATATATAGCCATGAATGATGGCTTATGTTGATCATAAGTTTATTCATATGTTAATGCCCTCTTGTGAATGTGAAATTAGTATGTTTTTAAAGGGCTAAGTATGATGTTTTAAGCATGATAAATGATGGTATAAGAATGACATATTATTGTCTTGTTTGTGATTGCTTGTGTTATAAGTCCGGTAATGCCTCGAGCCCTATTTCAGCGTTGAATACGGGTAAGAGGTGTTACATTTAGTGGTATCAGAGCTATGGTTTAGTCGATTTTCGGACTAACGTAGCAAATGTGAGTCTAGCTATACATGCCATATTACTCCCTGTGATAGTGTGATATCTCCTAACTCTGATGAAATTGTTTTGTTGAGGCAGAGATGCTTTCCAACCGAGCTATTTTTGAAAACGCTGAAAGTGATACTAAGATATTTGAAAATGTGTTTGTGATGAGTCGAAACTTGAAAAGGTATGAATAAGAATTCATGATATGTATGTGATGATGCACAAAATGAAATAACCATAAGTTGAGAAATATTGATAAAATGTCATTGTTCCGGTTGAACGTTGTATTCCGATGGATTATGGTGATTTTATGAAACGGATAAAATGTTTTAATTGTTGCAAAAAGGATTTAGCCCGGAAGGGTAATCCTGAATTAAGCCCTCTCGAGCATAAGTTATGAAATGGATTTAGCCCGGACGGGTAATCCAGAGTAAACCCTTTAGAGCATATGTTACTGAAAGGATTTAGCCTGGACTGGCAATCTTGTTATATCATATGTGGCTCGAGAGTGTGCTCTATGAATATGTGCCAAAAAGGGCACTTTCGAATATGAATTGACGGATTGTTGACATGCATACCTTGAGTATACTACTCGAGTATCCATCGAAATTACAATAGTTCAATGAGAATTATTCTTGAAATATAAAAAGGTGAAATGAAATGAAAGTTTATATTGTGATAAGCTTATCTATGTTTATTTGGCATTCATATGATGTTATGTGCCTAATTTGTTTGATTAACTGAATGTGATAAGTAAACTTACTCAAATTTATGGAATGTATGTTTAAGTACACTTGTTTGAATAAAGGTAATCGGAAAGTTCGTGTGACATAAATATGTATGTTAATTAGCTTGAAGTGAATTACATAATTGTGAAGATATTATGTTGATGATGAATGCTAAGTGATATGTGTGTATTTATGAGAGTCGAGTTAGAAGCTTTACAACCTCACCCCCTTACCAAAGTGGTATTTTATAACGAAATTTCATTAGATTTAAGTTGAATGAGCTCACAAGTAAGAGACTAAAGAGTTAAGAATAACTAGTAATGTGGTCAGAGTTAAGAATAGTTTGACAAGTGAATACAGTTTTGGAAAAGATGCCAGGTTATTCTAAAGATCACTCGAATTTCGCGATGTCACGGTTAAAGAAAAAGTTAATCTCGACTAATCGACTCATTCAGGTATGATGTCTAAATTATGTATTTGCTGGGATTTCTTCTGGATTGATTTTCGTTAGTGAATGGAATAATACGAGATTAGTGATGACAAAATTAGTCAGAGAAATGATATTTGAATCGTAAGGATGTCTGAGTGTAACAGTAGTAATTGAATAGATTATGATGATCTCTCCTAGGTATTTTATGTACTCATTTACCCTCAGAGATATATGTGATTGTTCGTTTTCTGATGAAATTCTTATCGTATGAGAATGCTAGCTGCTTATAATGTTATATGAGAGCACTATTGATCTGGTTGGTTGATGAGCAGTATTTCTTATCTCTCTCTGTGGGATTCTATTCTATAACGTTTAAAATAAAAGTTATTGGTGAAAATTTATGTGAGGCTATTCTTCTGTTTCTACTGAATGTTGTGTTGTTTTGTATATATATTTGGAAAATATATTATCTCTGTTACAATTGATTCCAAAACGTATAAGCATTGTTTTTCTTCCGGTTTTCTCTGAGAAATCATCAAGATCTTTATTATTTTCTTATGAGTTATGTTCTCGGACTTCCAGTATGATATCTTATCTTGGATTTCTTTATCTCGGTTTTCTTATTATCTTTATTTCATAAATTATCAATCATGGCTCATCTTTAAAGTGTGTTCTTTGGCTTGTAATAACTATGTCTATTATGGTCGTATTTCTGGTTCAAACATAGGAATGTGGTGATTCTGGTATCAGGATTTCTCTAATTTTCGTGAAAGGAATTGACATCGACAGAGGTGTAGATAGTGGAAGCTCAAGCTCAAATTGTACTATGGTTTTCTTTTCTCAGGTAATTTTGATTAAGGTTAATAGTTCAATCAGGATATTTTGCTTCTTTGAGCTAATGCAGTTGTAAAGATCTTTGATTAGCATGTTAAGGGAATTATAAAAGATTGTATGTTTGAGTTGTTTAACAGTATGAAGAAGGGAGTATTTTGATATGTTATTATTTGATAGTTGAGATCGACTCAGTTGTTTTATCTGAGCGAACTGGTCAGTTGAAAGGTAATTTGAGTTATATGCATTTAAGTTTATCCTCAGGTATGAAGATAAAATCTTGTACATTCATGGGTAAATTGACGAACAGTCTGAATGAAGAATTTATATTCAAAAAGGGTGTGATACAAGGACGTACCTATTAGATCAGTTCTAGTTGGATGATATTATTATGAGTTAAAGCTGTTTTGATTGATAAAGTTATCACATTTGTGCAAGTTGAATGGTCTGTTGAATGTTAGCAAAGTTGAAAATATTTGAAGGAATGGTTAACCGAAGCACTGATTCTGGGTCCAGTTTAAATTGAGTAAAGAATTTGTGATTTTTCAGCGATGCACTATCGAATGGATTGGAATGTGTTTTAATACAAGAATGTAAAGTGATAGTTTATGCTTTCAGACGGTTAAAGTCACATGAAAGGAACTGTTCGACGAGTGATTTAGAGTCGGCCACTTTTTATGTCTGTGTTGAGAATTTGATGAAATCGGTTGTCCGACGAAAAATGTCATATGTTTCCTGATCCCAAGAGTTTAAAGTATCTAATGTCACATAAGGATCTGAATTTAAAACAACATAGATGGCTTGAAGTATTGAAAGATTGTGAGCAGTTATCGATTAACCTTTGGGAAAACAAATATAGTTGCAAATGTTTGAATGGAAAACCTTTGATTATTTTATGAGTATTGGAGACATGATTAATCTTATTTGATAACGGTCTGAATCTAGCTAAATTAGAAGTTAAAGCGATGTTTTCTTTGCAAGATTGAGAACCTCAGGAATGTGATAGTGAGTGGTAAATTAAATGAGTATCATGTGAGACGACTTTTGATTTTGAATTTCAGGTTGGACCTGATGACTGTTATCATTATTCCGAGATAGAATTTGCGCACTGAGTAATTCAGAGCTTATGCAAAAAATTTTGTACGAAGCTCAGTAGTAGCTCGTTTGTTCATTCAGGGAGTAATAAAATGTACAGTTATTTGAAATAGATGTTCTGGTGATCAGGTATGTAACATGATAGATTATTTGAGTTATATGTTTCAAAGACTATCCGATCAGAAATCGTACCGAAAGTAAAAATGATTCGTGGCAGTTTAGAATTCACTTCAGATTGTCAGAAAACGTAAGTGAATTTGAAATATGAGGATATGGAATTCCCGTTTAGCGATAACATGCTTCCGAGAGTAGTGCCTTGGAAAAAGATTCAAAATGTGTTTTGTGTATCTATGTTGTGATGGTATTGATTTGGACTCTTTGAGTATGAATTCTCCAATAGGGATTAAGATTCAGCCGATGTGTTATATAATGAAGAATCGATCAGAATTTTGACACGAGAGATTAAAAAGTTGGGAAATAAAAGCATAACCTTAGTGAGAGTTCTTTGGCAGTGTCACGAGATAGAGGAGCTTACGTGGAAATCGAATATATATTTCGGTAAGATTTTCGGGGACGAAAATCCCTAAAGGGGGGAGAGTTGTAACATCCCGATTTTGGGTCTAGTCGAAACAGTGGTTTCAAGACCAAAAATTCGACGCAGTAAAATTCATTTTTTATATTTTTATGGTCTACAATTTTATGGAATGATTTTGTGAAAATCTCGTTCGAAAATTTTGACGTTTGGGCACTCAATTTAGTTAAAAGGACTAAATTGCAAAAAGTGCAAAACTTGAACTCTATGTGCTAAAGGTGTCCAATTGCTATGAAATTTTAAATTAGAGGTTCTTAAATAGTAACTAGACCATTGCTTAAGTTGGTGGACAAAAATGGACATGGTTTGGTATGTTTCTAAAGTTTTTCATTAATGGCATTTTAGTAATTTGGTTATTAAAATGAATTAATAATCAAATTAAAAGCCAATTTTTGCTCATCTTCTTTCCCTTGGCCGAATTTTACATGGAGAAGACATGGCTAGGGTTTTTCAAGCTTTCAAGGTCGATTGTAAGTCCGTTCTAGCCACGTTTTTCATGATTTTTATGTTTTTGAAATCTTTGTAACATGACCTATCTATTTCTACCACTAATTTGAAGAGATGTCAAAATCTAAAATTTTGCCCATATTGAACATGTATGTATTTTGATGTTTTATGGTATAAAATGCATGTTTGTTGTTTGTTAAACGACTTTTGCTAAGTGATTTTCGGTAAAAATGTCAAAAATGACTTATTTGTAAAAGTTATAAAATGAGTAGAAAAATGTGAATAAATGAGAAATATGGGCTTTTATGAGTATGAAAATGGTTCGGCTAGGCTTGGGTTTTGAAGAAATTGAATGAAAATCATTTTACGAGTCTAGGGACTAAATAGTAAAATGTCAAAAGTTTAGGGGCAAAAATGTAATTTTTGCCATAATGTGATTTTGGGCTGATTTGAATAGTATAATGATTAAATAAGTTAAATGTGATATTATAGATCGAGAAAAACGAGGTTCGGAGTTAGAACGGGAAAAAATGAGTATTTGACGATTTAGTCATTTTTGTCATTTTTATGCCGAGGTAAGTTCGTATGTTTAATAAGCATTAAATTATCTGTGTATAGATGCTTAATTGATATAATTGTGGTAAATGCTATACTATTGAAATGAAATATGAATGCTATTGAGTACGATACTACGGAAATTACCGACAGAGATTCGATACAGCGAAAGTCCCAGTTGAACCTTAGGAATAGATAGGATACAAATGTCATGACATTAGGGTTACTGTGATTACGTGTAAGACCATATCTGAGATATGGCATCGATATGAGACTTCGTGTAAGACCATATCTAGGATATGGCATCGAATGAGACTTCGTGTAAGACCATAGCTGGGCTATTGGCATCGATACGAGATTACATGTAAGACCATATCTGGGATATGGCATTGGTACGGTACTGTGTGTACGAGATCCCCGAGTATCCTTTAGTATTCCAAATGGTTCAACGGGAAATTCAACGAGTATGTCAAAGAAGAGAAAGAGTATGCAAGTATTACGAATCGATACAGGTATGTACATAAAGTTTTTAAGCTTGGACTTCATGAAATTGTGAGTTCATGATTTCCATGAGAATGAATTTGTGAAAACCTTGTGATTTTTAGTCTATACTTGTGATGTATGAAATTCATGATAAATTCGATTGACGATTATGTGATTGGCTTTCGGGCCAAATTGAGTTATGATTTAGCAAGTTTAATTCATACAAATTATGATTTATCGGATATGAGAAAATGGGAAGATAAGAAATTATGCAATTTAAAGATGTTAAAATATATGCTTGAAATGTAAATACTCATAATTAATGTGCATGTTTACTATGAGGTTTGAAAAGATTTGTTATTTGCTGTAATATGTTACAAAGGAGAGATTATGGTTGTTAGGCTAATGCCAAGATATGTTAAATTATGCCTATAAGTTGATAGAGTAAATATTATGATTGAATAAGAATTATAACTGTGAGCTTTATAGCAATTTGTATTATCTTATGTTTATATTGTTGGACTTGGTAAATGATTGGTAAGAGTTGCTTATTATCTTCGTACGGACTTACTACGCTATATATATAGCTTACCCCCTTCCTTTCCAATGTCTTATAGGGTTATTAAGCTAGCTCGGATTGGAGTTCGCCGGAGATCCTATCACACTATCAAGCAATCATTTTGGGTATAAATGAATTCAAGCATTTTAAGTCTATGGCATGTATAGGGACTAGGCTAATTTGTTATGTGTGTCGTTATTAATTTGGCCATATGTGTTAGCTTGTAATTGTTAATGCTTCATCTTATATATAGCCATGAATGATGGCTTATGTTAATCATAAGTTTATTCATATGTTAATGCCCTCTTGTGAATGTGAAATTAGTATGTTTTTAAAGGGCTAAGTATGATGTTTTAAGCATGATAAATGATGGTATAAGAATGACATGTTATTGTCTTGTTTGTGATTGCTTGTGTTATAAGTCCGGTAATGCCTCGAGCCCTATTCCGGCGTTGAATACGGGCAAGGGGTGTTATAAGCAGCCAATGTGAACACCTTAATGCCGTCCATTCCTAATCCCTACAAGACACATTAAACACAACTTAGACATATTTAATTGGTCTGAAATAAATCATGTATTAAAGATGTCTAAAACTAAGACACATTAAAACGCCTATTTAATATATACTAAACTAAGACATATTTAAAACCTACATTTAAAATGTTCAGCTTAAGGCATAATTAAAACTTAAACTACTTTAACTAAATAACTAAAAAAATAACTATGACCGAATTAATTGTTTATTCCAGCAAATAAAATGCACAAGCTGAATTAAGCTAAAATTGAACTAGTTGAGTTTGAAGCAGCTAAAATTGAGCTATTCCAGCAACCACATTAACAAGCTGAAATTAAAGCTTCATTTTGCACTTGGGCCCTTTGTGCTTGGGCCAATTCCGATGGTGTCGAATTGTATCATGACATGGTGCGGCTGGGATCGCATCAGTATTGTTAGAGTATACACTTGAAATACAAAGATATGATATGTATATGTTTCATGGACACTTGATGTGATAAATATATGTATGTGAAAATTGAATATTGATGAGCTCATACATGTTTCTTGTTATACATGTAAATTACATGACTAACATGCTTGATGAGGATATGTGTTTAGGTAATTGGCCAAATTGGTTTGAGCATATTTATTTGTTTACCTTAAATATGAATTAAATGGTAAGTTAATTTCCATTATACGAACTTACTAAGCATTAAATGCTTACTCTGTTTTAATTCCTCTGTCTTATAGTACTCGGAGGCTCGTAAAGGTTGGAAGCTGGTCAGAGCTACATCACACTATCCCTTGGATTCTTCGGTATATATAGCAAACTAATTTTGGTTATAATGGCATGTATAGGCTAAATATGACCAATTATAGTAATGTAAATGTTTGGTTGTAATTATCCATTGAAATGTCTTGTGAATGTGTTAAAGTGTTGATGTAGGTGGAAGATAATTTGGGTGAGAAAAGTGGCCTTGGAAATGGCCTATTTTCATCCACATGGCCTAGCACACGGGCGTGTGACTTGGCCGTGTGACCTCTGCACCTAATTAATGCAAGTCAAATTGCTCACACGGCCTAGCACACGGGCATTTGGCTTGACCGTGTAACCCAAGTCAGAGAGTTACACGGGTATAGATACAGGCTAGGACACGGTCGTGTGTCCCTATTTTGAATACCCACACGGTCTGAGACACGGGCGTGTCTCTTGACCGTGTGAACCACACGGCCTGGCCACACGGGCGTGTGTCCCCTGCACCTAGGAAAAATTTTAACATTTTGTGAAAAATTCTCTGAGTACCCAGTTTAATCCCGACTTATTTCCAATGCATATTTTGGGCCTCGAGGGCTCTTATAAGGGACATTATGATTGATTATGATTAGTTTCTGGTATGAATTAGAAATGGTATGAAATGTATGTATTTAATCTGTAAATTTTGGTAATGCTCTGTAACCCTATTCTGGCGACGAATATGGGTTAGGGGTGTTACACACTGGCTCAACTGTCACCACTTTCCCTGTTCTATCCCATCCAAAGTCACTGGTGTGCTTGCTATATATCATGTCATGTACAATTGACCATTCCTTCCGAAGTGCTCTTAGCCTGTTGTTAATATGAAGCTTAGCCTTGACACCAAAATGTGGGAATTTTGATTGTAACATTATCAAATATAGGTAGATACCCTTGTCTAAAGCCACAAAAAACGTTGTAGCTGCCTATATGGTACAATTCAACAAGACATTGTGCCAAAATTCTATCCTTTTCATTTGTCTGGTGTCTCTAAATAGACTTGCTACTTGAATTCTCACATTTAAATTACCTTTAGAACTGCCATTATATATATATGCCAAACTGGATTAACATAATATATTATTGTGAAAAGTAGAACGTCGATAATTAAATGTATCGCAAAGAAAAGAGAAAGAAAAATAAAGAACACATTGATTTTACGTGGAAACCCTTTCGGGAAAAAAAATCACGGGTAGAGGAGAAGATAATTCACTATGTCGAATTCGAATGATTACAAGAGGAGTAGACTATGTCTATTTCTAGGATTGTAAAACCATATTCTAATAAAAGGAGTGTAGTAAGGTTGAAACACTTTATTCTAATCAATATCAAATAGATGAAGTGTAATAAGGTTGAAAAACCTTATTTTAAAATAAAATAAAAGAAGTGTAGTTCTATATGGATTTTACTTTTATTTTATTTTACCACTTTATTTTATTTTAACAAAGATTCGGGTCACTCAATTCTAACAAATATAATTGTTATCAAATCAAATGTAGCTAAAAATGAAAAATATAGAAACATAAAGATATCTCATAAAAATAAATGCACAAATTACATGAAAGTATAAATAAAATATTTATAAAAATATAGTTTGTGCATAGACAACTAAACTTAGTTCATATATAAAAAACATTTAGTTCTACATTTGTTGAACATTCCTAACGTTAAATTTAACTAAATTTTCTATTACTTCACCTCTTTAATAGAGTAGCCCTTCACTCATTAAACATCTCCATAGCAAGTTGTTGTCTCCACATGCTCCACTCATTTGTATGCTCAATTCCAGAAACTAATGCTTCATTAGCATTATCCCTAATTTCCTTACTACTTGAAGTTTCATCATCACATTCTAAAAGGTCGTAGGACATTTCCTTCCAAATATAATTGCGCAACAAGCAACATCAAGGGTAATTCGATTATGTGTGTAACATCCTGATTCAGGGCCTAGTCAGAATAGTGGTGCGAGACCACAAATCTGAGTTAGTAAATTGATTTCTTAAGGTTTATGACATGTTTGCATGATAGTATTAAAGTTCCATGTA
Organism: Gossypium sturtianum; assembly: GCA_025698515.1. Taxonomy (NCBI): domain Eukaryota; kingdom Viridiplantae; phylum Streptophyta; class Magnoliopsida; order Malvales; family Malvaceae; genus Gossypium; species Gossypium sturtianum. The sequence goes on along the minus strand of CM046947.1, from coordinate 16,846,952 downwards.
GAAATTTTGTGAAATTGACATGGAATGATTAAATAGGACTAAATTGCAAAAGTTGCAAAATATGAGTTTCTAGAAGCTTTTTGTATGAAATAGCTTTAGAATATAAATTAGAAGTTCTTAAATAGCAATTTTCCCAAATTATAAGTTTTGAAAAAAAATGGACATGAGTTAGTAATTTGTAAATTTTTAAAGAGAATGGCATTTTAGTCATTTACCAATTAAATGATTAAAATGGGAAAAAGATGATAAAAAATTCATTCATCTTCTTCCTTGTGCCGAAAATTTGGGAGACTCCATAGCTAGGGTTCTTCAAATTTTTGAAGCTTGCAAGTAAGTCATCCTAGCCCCGCTTTAAATATTCTTACAGTATTTTTGGAGTCATCAGATTATGAATTAGCTATTTTTAGCTATAAGATGAGCTAAGAAGCATGTTCAAAAATCTACCCATGTGTATCATGCTTGTAAAATGATATTTTATGGAAGTTTATGAGAGTTTGATGTTAGATAAACATCTTTTCCTTAGTGAATTTCATGAAAAATGATAGTATGGACTAATTTGTAATAGTTATGAAATTGGTCATACCTATTAGAAATAGTGAGAATTGATGATTGTTATAGTAGAGAAAATGAATCAGATAAGCATGATGTTTAATAAAGTTAAGTGAGAATCATTTTACGAGCCTAGGGGCAAAAGTGTAAATAAGAGAAAGTTTAGGGGCAAAATAGTAATTTTCCAAAGTATGAGTTAAGATTCAATTTAGTCAATGTGAGTATTAAATGATCTAATTATTATTATAGATCAAGAAAAATAAAGCTCGGATCGAAACCGAGGCAAGAACAAAGTCGAGGACTAAATTGCATATCTACATACATTTTGTATATTGAGGTAAGTTTGTATGATTTCTAAGCTTTATGATTATTATCATTGAATTGCTTAGTATAATGTACATTATTACCATAGAAATTCTTATTGCTATGTTAAATAAAGAAATCAATGAGATTTAGCATGAGAAAGTCCCGATTGAAGTTGAATTACTTAGGATACTCGATCTACCACACGAGATAAAAAAGTCCGTATAAGACCAAGACAAGGCATGGCATCAGCAATCAAGCAAGTTATCATGTAAGTCCAAGACAAGTCTTGGCATTGAAGAGTTATTATGAGATGAAGACCCATGTAAGCCCAAGCCAAGGCATGGCATTGGTGAGTCTCCAAGCAAAGATGTCATGTAAGTCCAAGACAAGTCTTGGCATTGAAAAGCTATCATGAGGTAGAGATTCCATGTAAGTCCAAGCCAAGGCATGGCATTGGTGAGTAACAAGAAAGATATCATGTAAGTCCAAGCCAAGGCTCGGCATTGACCAGTTCATGAGTAAAGATACCAAGTAAGACCATGTCAAGACATGGCAATGGTAAGTTCCCAAGGGAACACACAAGAAAGACTTTGAGTAAGTCCATGTCAAGACATGGCATCAATACCAAGATGAGAGATCCCATGCAAGACCATATCGAGGATATGGCTTTGGCATCGAATTATGTGGGATGAGATTCAGTATCCTCAGTTATTTACAGAAATTCATCGGGCAAATGAGTAAAGTTAAAATGATAACAAGAAAGACAAGTAAGAAAATCTATTATCAAGTTAGAAATGAGTATTACTCATATTATGAATGATGGACTAGAGATTATAATTATTATTGTAGAGTAGGCTGATCTATGTGATCAAGTGATACAGGTACCTTGCTTACCTCACGAGTATGAGACTAGTAAGTATCATGAGATATGTAAGAATCAGCATGAGTAAGTAAGTTTAAATAGCTGAAATTTATGATACCATTGTTTATGTTAAATGGTTTATATTGAGCAAGTTTGTTGCTACATACATTATATGCAAACTTACTAAGCTAAATGCTTAAGTCCTTTATTCTTTCTTTCCATGTAGTCCCGCCAAGCTAATCTCGTGGATCATCGTCACCGGAGCTCGGAGCACACTATCAATCGCTATTTTGGTATAGCCAAGTTGTTTATATTAAGTATGGCATGTATAGGAAACATTTCATTTTGAGTTATATTTTAAAACTAGCCAAAGTGTTGGCTATCAAGCTTAGTATTCTTTTTGTATATGGCCAAAGAGATGAGTCATGAATGATTAAGTATGTATGTTTTAATCTATCAATGAAGTATGCATCCTTGTTCATGTTAGATGTAATACTTGAGTTGCTTTGAATTGAGCATGAGTTTGGTCTTGATTTCGAGTGTGGCAATTGGCTTGGTAAATAGCCTCTAAGTGCTCACGGTTGGACACACGCGCGTGTGTCTAGGCGTGTTCACCCCGCACCTTTGTATCTTAAGTCGAGAATAGACCACGGACCAGTCCTGCAGGCGTGTGTTTAGACTCTAGGCCGTGTTAAGGTAGTCGCAGCACCACGGGTGGTAAGCACGGTGTGTGCCTTGGTCGTGGGGTATTGGCGAGAATCGTCGGGTTTTAGGCACGGTTTGGGGCCACGTGCGTGTCCAGGCCGTGTGTAAATTGCAAGTATCCACCACGGGTGAAAGACACGGGCATGTTTTAGGGGTGCACGGGCGTGTCCCAAGTCACACGGACGTGTGACCCCTGTTTGGAGAGAAAGTTTCCAGATGAGTCCCGAAATATTCGGGACGCAAGTCTGAGGCCTCGCAGGCCCATGAAATGTCTGATTTGACTAAGAAAGAGAAGTTTTTAATTCGGAACGAAATTTTATAGTCCGTAAATACATGATTAAGTGAGTTCAAGCATGGTAATGTCTCGTATCCAGTCTTAGTCTCGGACTCGGGTATGGGGTGTTACAATTAGTGGTATCAGAGCTACGGTTTAGTCGATTTTAGGACTAACGTAGCACGAGCACGAGTCTAGCTATACATGCCATAGTAAGAATGTTTTTATATGATAGTGTGACGACTCCTGACGACTTAAATTATGTTTATACATTTAGTAACTGGATCCCGATAGAGCTGTGGTGGATGGCGTAGAAAGTAACGCGCTGGCTCTCATTGAAGGGACAGTGCCGAACGAGAATGAGAATAGACCCACTACGGTGAGTCAAGAAGGAGGAGAAGAGGCTAGAGAAGCCTTCCTCCATATGATGAATACATGGTATACTGGAGTTTGTTAAATGCACCCGAATCATAACCCCTCCACCCCCACCTATTCCTCAACCTATCCCAAAGTAGCCCCTCAAGTAGTAGAGGTGGTAAGAGGAGAGAAACCTCCAGCTTGATAGAATCAGAAACATGGGCGCGTAAGAATTCTGGCTAGAAAAAATGATGATCCCGAAAGAGTCAATTGCAGTTAGAAAATACCATCGTAGTATTTAATGAGTTGTCATGCACACCGAGGAATGCATGAAGTGTGTAGTCTCTCTTTTAATAGATTCTCGCTTACCAATGGTGGAACACCCTTGTGCCGGTGGTACCGAGGAAAAAGATCACATGAGAATTTTTCCAAGAAGAGTTTAAGAAAAAGTATATCACTCAAAGGTTCGTGCACCTGAAAAGAAATGAATTTCTAGAGTTAAAGCAAGGCAAGATGTCTCGTGATCGATTATGAGCGTGAGTTTGTACGGCTCAAAGAATACGCCGAGAATGCGTGTCCACCGAGGCCATCATGAGTAAGAGATTTGAAGATGGGCTAAATGAGGACATCAAATTGTCTCGTTCTTTGTCCTAGAACTAAAAGAATTCATTGTGCTAATAGAGAGGGCTTGTAAAGCCAAGAATTGGTAAAGGAGAAGAGAAAATCAAGTAGAGTCTCGTGACTCTAAAAAGAGACAGATGGAATAAGTCATTCCAATCCTCATCCAAGAAGTCAAGAGATTTCTCCACCCGATCGGCTACTTCCACTGGGTTTTCAAGGAAGGACAAGAGTAAGCGATGTTCGGGAGTAAGGCACGAGATGACCTTAGTTGCTAGTGTGGGGAACATCCGATCGATAGAGACCCGAATGCCCACAGTGTGTGACGCCATCTTGGAGAATGTCGAGCACACGAAAATGCATGTTTCGAGATGTGGTTCCCGGGACCACTACATAAAAGATTGTCCAGAGACAATGAAAGAAGATAGAGCTCGTAACCGAGATCCGGGAGTGTGGTCGAGGAAGACCACGAGAGGAACCCGAGTGAAGTGGGGCAAGTGGAAGAGGTAACCCTAGAGAGCAGTCATGAGACCCGAGGTAGGGCGCCTGCGCAGGACTTATGCCATTCGTGCTTGCATCTTCTCCTGATGTTATTACGGGTACCTTTTCTCTTTATGATATCAAAGTTATTGCTTTAATAGATCCCGGATCCACACACTCTTACATTTGTATGAAACTAGTATCCAGTATGAATATGCCTATAGATTCTACAGAATTTACGATTAAGGTGTCTAATCCTTTAGGCAAGAGTGTGTTAGTTGATGAAGCATGTAAAGATTGTCCATTAATGATTAGATGTCATTACTTTAAAGCAAATCTTATGTTGCTACCATTTGATGAGTTTGACATCATTCTTGGTATGGACTGGTTGACCACTCATGATGTAATAGTTAATTGTGGGAAGAAATATATTGAGATGAGATGTGAGAATGGGGATACTCTCTATATAGAATCAGATGAGCAAAGTAAATCTTCGGCAATGATTTTTCACATGACGGCATAAAGATACGTAAGGAAAGGGTATGAGGCATATTTTGCCTTTGTGATGAATGATAAAGAAACAGAGTTAAAGATTGAGTCAGTACCAATAGTATGTGAGTACGTGGATGTTTTTCCTGAAGAATTACCAGGACTACCACCAGTTAGAGAAGTTGAGTTCAGCATTGAGCTAGCTCCCAATACTGTACTAATATCTATTACTCCTTACAGAATGGCTCCAACGGAGTTGAGAGAGTTGAAGTCACAGTTGCAAGAGTTTACAGATAAAGGTTTTGCGAGATCAAGTTGTTCTCCATGGGGTGCTCCGATTTTATTTGTGAAAAAGAAAGATGGCACCATGAGATTGTGCATAGATTACCGTCAACTTAATAAAGTGACAGTAAAGAACAAGTACCCATTGCCAAGGATCGATGATTTGTTCGATCAATTGAAGGGAGCCACTGTGTTCTCTAAGATAGACTTGAGACCGGGGTACTACCAGCTGAGAGTAAAGGAATCAGATGTGTCCAAGACAGCTTTTCGAACAAGGTATAGGCATTATGAATTTTTAGTCATGCCCTTTGGTTTGACCAATGCTCCTGCGGTATTCATGGACTTAATGAACCGCATTTTTAGGCCATACCTCGACAAGTTTGTAGTCGCTTTCATTGACGACATATCTTGATTTATTCTCGAGATGAGAATGAGCATGCCGAGCACCTACTTTACGCTTTACGAGACTCTTCGAGAAAATCAATTATATGCCAAGTTCAAGAAAAGTGAATTTTGGCTCAAGGAAGTAGGATTTCTGGGACATATTGTCTCGGGGAGATGGAGTCCGAGTAGATCCAAGTAAGATTTCGGCCATAATGGACTGGAATCCACCAGAAATGTCTCTGAGGTTAGAAGTTTCCTAGGCCTAGTCGGCTATTATAGACGATTCGCCAAGGGTTTTCTATGATTGCAACCCCGATGACTAAATTGTTACAAAAAAAATGTGAAGTTTGAGTGGACAGAAAGATGCCAACAAAGTTTTGAGAAACTAAAAGCGATGTTGACAGAAGCTCCAGTTTTAGTACAACCTAGGACAGGGAAAGAATTTGTGATTTACAGCAATGCATCCTTAAATGGATTAGGCTGTGTACATATGCAAGAAGGCAAAGTGATTGCTTATGCCTCAAGACAGTTGAAGCCACATGAGAAGAATTATCCGACCCACGATCTAGAGCTTCGCATTGAAGATATGGAGACACCACCTATATGGTGAGAGATGTCGGATCTTCACCGATCACAAAAGTTTGAAGTATTTGATGATGCAGAAAGAGTTGAACTTAAGGCAGCAGAGATGGTTAGAGTTGATAAAAGACTATGAATTGGTCATTGACTACCATCCCTGAAGGCGAATGTGGTCGCCGATGCTTTGAGCAGAAAGTCCCTATTTGCATTAAGGGCAATGAATTCACTGATGACTTTATCCGACGATGGTTCTATTCTAGCCGAGTTGAAAGCTAGACCAAAGATTCCTCCAAGAGATTTTTGAGGCTCAAAAAGAAGATAGTGAATTGCAAGTCAAGAGAGCTCAAAGAGAGATGGATGTTGAGTCTGATTTTCTGATTAGTCCCAATGGAAGTCCTGATGTTCAAAGATAGAATTTGTGTACCAAGAAAGGACGAGCTTATTCAGAGAATTTTGCATGAAGCACATAATGTATGTTTATCTCAGACATCCGGTAGTACCAAAATGTTTAATGAATTAAAGCAACAGATATTGGTGGCGAGAATGAAGAAAGATATTTGAGTTTGTTTCAAATGCTTAATTTTTCAAAGTAGTAAAGGTCAACACCAAGTACCTTCTGGGTTTGCTTCAACCCATTTTGGTTTTGGAGTGGAAATGGGACCAGATTACTATGGATTTTGTAACAGTCTACCATTATCTCTGAGCAAGAAAGATCTTTGTATGGGTTATAGTTGATAGACTCACGAAGTCACTCATTTTATACTGTGACGAGTTGATTTCTCACTAGACAAGTTGGCAAACTTATGCGTTTTAGAAATAGTAAGGCTTCACGGTGTTCCGTTGTCAATCATCTAGGATAGAGATTCGAGGTTTACATCCAGATTGTGGAAGAAGTTACAAGAGGCCTTGGGTACGAAGTTAAACTTTAGTACCGCTTTTTATCCTCAAACTGACGGTCAGTCGGAGAGGTTAATTCAAGTACTCGAGGATATGCTCAGATGTTGTATTCTCGAATTCCGAGGCAGTTGGGAAAAGTTTCTCCCATTGATAGAATTTGCCTACAATAATAGTTTTCAGTCGAGTTTAAAGATGGCACCTTATGAGGCTCTATATGGGCGTAAGTGTAGAACGCCTTTATTTTGGACTGAACTAAAAGAAAATCAAATTCACGGGGTTGATTTGGTTAGAGAAGCTGAAGAGAAAGTGAAAGTGATACAAGAATGTTTAAAAGCTGCATCAGATAGACAGAAGTCCTATTCGGACTTAAAGAGAAAAGAGATAGAGTATCAAGTCGGAGATAAAGTTTTCTTGAAAGTGTCACCATGGAGAAAAGTTATCAGATTTGGCCGGAAAGGCAAGTTGAGTCCATGTTTTATTGGACCGTATGAGATTACCGAGAAAGTTAGGCCAGTAGCTTATCGATTGGTTTTGCCATCAGAGTTAGAAAGGATTCACGATGTATTTCACGTGTCCATGTTGTGACGCTACCGATCAGATCCTTCACATGTAGTTACCCCGTCAGAGATAGAGATTCTTCCCGACTTGACTTATGGTGAAAAACCAATTAAGGTTTTAACTCGGGAAGTCAAGTAGCTAAGGAATAAAAGTATTGCCCTGGTAAAAGTATTGTGGCAAATACATGGAATAAAGAAGCTACGTGGGAACCAGAAGAGAGCATGAGAAACAAGTACCCAAACCTGTTTGCTGGTAAGATTTTCGAGGACGAAAATTCCTAAGAGGGGGAGAATTGTAACATCCCGATTCAGGGCCTAGTCGGAATAGTGGTGCGAGACCACAAATCTGAGTTAGTAAATTGAGTTCTTAAGGTTTATGACATGTTTGCATGATAGTATTAAAGTTCCATGTAGAAATTTTGTGAAATTGACATGGAATGATCAAATAGGACTAAATTATAAAAGTTGCAAAATATGAGTTTCTAGAAGCTTTTTGTATGAAATAGCTTTATAATATAAATTAGAAGTTATTAAATATAATTTTTCCCAAATTATAAGTTTTGGACAAAAATGGACATGAGTTAGTAATTTGTAAATTTTTAAAGAGAATGACATTTTAGTCATTTACCAATTAAATGATTAAAATGGGAAAAAGATGAAAAAAATTTTATTCATCTTCTTCCTTGTGCCGAAAATTTGGGAGACTCCATAGCTAGGGTTCTTCAAATTTTGAAGCTTGCAAGTAAGTCATCCTAGCCCCGTTTTTAATATTCTTCGTATTTTTAGAGTCCTCGTATTATGAATTAGCTATTTTTAGCTATAAGATGAGCTAAGAAGCATGTTCAAAAATCTATCCATGTGTATCATGCTTGTAAAATGATATTTTATAGAAGTTTATGAGAGTTTGATGTTAGATAAACATCTTTTCCTTAGTGAATTTCATGAAAAATGATAGTATGGACTAATTTGTAATAGTTATGAAATTGGTCATACCTATTAGAAATAGTGAGAATTGATGATTGTTATAGTAGAGAAAATGAATCATCTAAGCATGATGTTTAAGAAAGTTAAGTGAGAATCATTTTACGAGCCTAGGGGCAAAAGTGCAAATAAGAGAAAGTTTAGAGGCAAAATAGTAATTTTTCCAAAGTATGAGTTAAGAGTCAATTTAGTCAATGTGAGTATTAAATGATCTAATTATTATTATAGATCAAGAAAAACGAAGCCCGGATTGAAACCGAGGCAAGAACAAAGTCAAGGACTAAATTGCATATCTACATACATTTTGTATATTGAGGTAAGTTTGTATGATTTCTAAGCTTTATGATTATTATCATTGAATTGCTTAGTATAATGTACATTATTACCATAGAAATGCTTATTGCTATGTTAAATAAAGAAATCAATGAGATTTAGCATGAGAAAGTCCCGATTGAAGTTGAATTACTTAGGATACTCGATCTACCACACGAGATAAGAAAGTCCGTATAAGACCAAGCCAAGGCATGGCATCGGCAATCAAGCAAGTTATCATGTAAGTCCAAGACAAGTCTTGACATTGAAGAGTTATTATGAGATGAAGACCCATGTAAGCCCAGGCCAAGGTATGGCATTGGTGAGTCTCCAAGCAAAGATGTCATGTAAGTCCAAGACAAGTCTTGGCATTGAAAAGCTGTCATGAGGTAGAGATTCCATGTAAGTCCAAGCCAAGGCATGTCATTGGTGAGTAACAAGAAAGATTTCATGTAAGTCCAAGCCAAGGCTCGGCATTGACCAGTTCATGAGTAAAGATACCAAGTAAGACCATGTCAAGACATGGCAATGGTAAGTTCCCAAGGGAACACACAAGAAAGACTTTGAGTAAGTCCATGTCAAGACATGGCATCAATACCAAGATTAGAGATCCCATGTAAGACCATATCGAGGATATGGATTTGGCATCGAATTATATGGGATGAGATTCAAGATCCTCTGCTATTCGCAGTAAATTCATCAGCAAATGAGTAAAGTTAAAATGATAACAAGAAAGACAAGTAAGAAAAGCTATTATCAAGTTAGAAATGAGTATTACTCATATTATGAATGATGAACTAGAGATTATAATTATTATTGTAGAGTAGGCTGATCTATGTGATCAAGTGATACAGGTACCTTGTTTACCTCACGAGTATGAGACTAGTAAGCATCATGAGATATGTAAGAATCAAGATGAGTAAGTAAGCTTAAATAGCTGAAATTTATGATACCATTGTTTATGTTAAATGGTTTATATTGAGCAAGTATGTTGCTACATGCATTATATGCAAACTTACTAAGCTAAATGCTTACGCCCTTTATTCTTTCTTTCCATGTAGTCCCGCCAAGCTAATCTCGTGGATCATCGCCACCGAGCTCGAGCACACTATCAATCGCTATTTTGGTATAGCCAAATTGTTTATATTAAGTATGGCATGTATAGGAAACATTTCATTTTGAGTTATGTTTTAAAACTAGCCAAAGTGTTGGCTATCAAGCTTAGTATTCTTTTTGTATATGGCCAAAGAGATGAGTCATGAATGATTAAGTATGTATGTTTTAATCTATCAATGAAGTATGCATCCTTGTTCATGTTAGATGTAATACTTGAGTTGCTGAATTGAGCATGAGTTTGGTCTTGATTTCATGGTGGCAATTGGCTTGGTAAATAGCCTCTAAGTGCTCACACGGTTGGACACACGAAGTGCGTGTGTTCAGGCCGTGTTCACCTGCACCTTTGTATCTTAAGTCGAGAATAGACCATGCACCGGACCACGCACGCGCGTGTGTTTAGACTCTAGGTCGTGTTAAGGTAGTCGCGTGCACCACGGGTGGTAAGCACGCGCGTGTGCCTTGGCCGTGGGGCATTGGCGAGAATCGTCAGTTTTAGGCACGATTTGGGGCCACGCGGCGTGTCCAGCCATGTGTAAATTGCCGATATCCACCACGGGTGAAAGACACGGGCATGTTTTAGGGGTGCACGGTGTGTCCCAAGTCACACCTGGACGTGTGACCCTGCTTGGAGATAAAGTTTCCGCATGAGTTCAAAAGTTTCGGACGCAAGTTTGAGGCCTCGCAGGCCCATGAAATGTCTGATTTGACTAAGAAAGAGAAGCTTTTAATTCGGAACGAAATTTTATAGTCCGTAAATACATGATTAAGTGAGTTCAAGCATGGTAATGTCTCGTATCCAGTCTTAGTCTCGGACTCGGGTATGGGGTGTTACAATGTGTCTTAATGGGATAGAAAGTAGGGGCTCCTAAGTATACTCCATATCATCTTTAAAAGACCAAAACACCTTTTAATTACATTTTGTGCGGAAGCATGCTTCATGTTAAACAACTCTTCAGGAGTGGTAGGTTGATAGCCATGCCTCCATTCATTTAAGTAATATCGTTGCCCTCTAAAGGGGGCTAAGAACCCTTTTGAGTGTGCATAACTTGCATCAACAAGGTAATAACAACCTAAAAGAATTTATAAAACAAAATGTCTAAAAGTTACATTTTAAATAAAAAACTTGCTTAAAGTCAATTTGCCTTATATGAAGTCTCATTATCATCTTAACCTAAGAAACACATATCAGTAGGCCTTTTTAAACTATTCCTCCTACTCAAAGCATCTCAGAGAACTCTATCGTTAGCAGCCGACCCTTCCCAACCTGGTAACATGTATGTAAATTGCTATGGGTGTGCAAAAAAATATTGAACCGAAATACCTGGTAACGATTTTCGGTTTTGACATTTTAAATTGAATAAACTGATTAAGGCCATAAGCCTATAACGCATGTACATACCCTAGCCCAAATTTAAATTTTAAACCCAAATACCCGTTAAAACTTAATACTCTTAAAGCCGAAACCCATTAAACCCAATACCCACTAATATTAAAAATCCAATTAATAATTTAATTTTTTTATGATATTGATTTTAATTTTTATCATTTAATATATATATAGCTAATTTAATTTTAATGTTATATGTAAGAAGATAAAATAATTTTTTATCATTGAATTTTTATGAAATTTATATGTACGATAATTTGAAATTGAACATTCCTCGGGGAAATGAATAAATAAATTTCATAAAAATTAATGATAAATTTCATATACTCGATTGTTTTTTATGATATTCATTTTAATTTATTTATGATACATTTCATAAATCAAAGTAAGGATATGTTGGACATATAAGATAATATAAAATAAATATTTTTTGAGTTCATTAAAAATTGTTTGGAAATAAATGTGATTTTCTCCGAAATGAAAATGACCTAAAAATGAATTTATGTTTTTCGAATTAAATGAAGTTTAAAAATAGAAATAAATCATTTGGTTATAATTAATCGTTGAATGAAGAAATACTAAATATATTTTATCATAGATTCTTTTACAAGTAAAGTCGTAATGATTTTAACGGAATTAGAATTGGGTTAAGAAAAAATATTTAATTGGAATATTAAAGTTTATTTTGAGATATAGAAGAATAAATATTGGGTTGGATCAAATTATAAAATATTGAGTTAAAAGCCCAGGAAGCACTTGTAATTGGATCCGATATAAAAGAGAGCCAAAAGCCCCTTATGTAAAAGGGTGGGACGACAAATCTTAATATTATTAACTAGGGTTGTGGCTCCATGTACTCCTAGTTAAACTAGGAGTTTGTTTTTCTAGTTGAAATAAAATTCTACAATTCAACAAGAGTTTTACCTCCTCTACCTAAAGTTTAAACCATTTTCGCCTGTCATTAGTTAATTAATTTAAACCCCTATATGTGTTCGAGTTTAATAATACTAACAATGACTTTATTGAAATACCTACTCATTGTCTCACCCAACCTTTGAAATATGTCACTACAAGTTCTATTCTTAATGTGATGAGAAAGTATGATTAGGAAAATTACTACTTGCTCATCGTTTTGTGTCCCTCAACCCTCCTTTTATTTGTAATAACTCACACAACTTAAAAAAAGCAGTTCTAGACATTGTTAATTCATCGATACATGTTTGCTCATCACCATGGGCAAAATCTCTAATTTCTTCTCGCTTCTTGAAAAAATCCAAAGTGTAGAACTTAATTTTAGGCCTATAAGAAGTTAAGCTTTTTTTTTTCATGATTAAGTTAACAAAGTAACAACTTATTAGTGTTTTCATCTTAATCCAATGACTTAACACAACTAGTATCCTTCTCCTTTGATTCCTAGACTCAATCAACTTAAAACATCCATTCTTACTTCTTTGAACATTAATACTCAAACAAGGCATTCTTTATGAAATACCTACAATTGTTTAACAACATACGATATTATTTATCAAACAATTGGAGGATTAGATAGATTCATAACAATTTACAACTTAATGAGATGCTAATGGTCCAACCAAGGCAACAGTAATATAAGTAGCAGGCTAAAAATGAGATTAGTTAGATATATAATCTATGAAGCTTTTACATGTGAAATAAATAAAAAAAAAAAACACAGATTTAAAATATATACTCTAGATTAAAAAAAAAGAAAAACATAGCATTCGTGTGGAAATGGTTAACTTTTAACTAAATCAAGAGTAGATTAATTGAGAATTGAAGACCTTAATGCTTGTTTATAGAGGAAATATGAAAAAAGAACTGATAATAGGTTATAAACAATGAAAATTTCTGATTAATAACTCTTGGTATTTATAAATATATTTGATCTCGCCTCACAAATGATGAAATTTGAACAAATTTTTTTACCTTTGTTTGACAACAATGGCAGTAGAAGGGAACAGAGAAAATGGAGAAGATCGGTAGAATTGTCTTTAGTACTCAACAATAAAAAAAATGTGTACTTTTTAGTTTTAGATGAGAGTATTATTGGAAAAAAAATAAAAAAAAAAGTGTTAATACAAATAATATTTAAATACCACTTCGAAGTGTGTTTTATTTATCTCTTAACTCGAAACAAAAAATCACTTAAGTGTATAAAATTTCAAGCTTACGAAACAATTTATTATTTTAAAATTAGATAATACATTAATATTAATTAATATATCACATCAGTATTACCTCTACTAAATAGATCATATATTATTGGCAATGCTATGAATTTTATTAAAATTCAGAGTAGGTGCATGCATGTTATTTGTAGAACCCAATTATTGCCCGGGCCCAACAAAGAAATAAAACCCAAATTAAAAACCCATTTTAAAACCCAAACCCAATTACAAATAACTGTGCCCAATTAGCCCAATGCCAAATCGTAAAAGAAAAAACAAAACCCTAGCCCCTAACACAAGTGGCGCCGCGAACCTAGTGCGCCCCTACCCACTTGCTCGACCTTACGCGCTGCGCGAAGCCACCTGCTCCACATCGCCACCGATGCAGTCGGTCACTGACCCTCCTCTGACCTGCAAACATTAAACGGGAATAGACAGAAAGTAGCAAAAGTGTAAAGAAACAAAGGCTATAAAAGCCGATTAACTTCTTTGTAACGGGGACCTTTTTTTTTTCTTTTCTAAAATCAATAAAAAGAGAATAGAGAGATTCAAACAAAAACATGACATCAAAACACTACGAAATAATACAAAACAGAAACAGAGGTAGAAGAAGGTGATTTTTTTAACTTTTAAAATTTTTATTTTCTTTCATTTCAATCCCTTTTTGCGCAAACATGCAAATACATATATATACATACGTATAAAAAAAAAAAAAAAAAAACAATTTTTACCTTTTCCGCCATCCATCCGCCGGTGCGTGATGCATGCATGGCGCAACGTCGGCGACGGAACGCGGTCCGACGGCGGAAATCGCACCAAATTTCACCCGCCCTGCAGAGAAAAGGAGAGAACCAAGCTTTTTTTTTCAAACACACAGCTCAAATGAATTATTTTTCAAAATTTTAGGCCTTTTATAGCCCCTTGAAACGACGCCGTTTTAGGGGCTGGCCTTTAACCCCAAAACGACGTCGTTTAGCCCCTATAACCCGCGCGTCGACCCGACCCGACTGAGGGATCCGCGTGTTTTCATTAAGTGGGCTAATTATCCGCTTGGTCCTTCCGCTTTTCCAGAATCCAACAATCAGGTTTTTATCCTTTTATTTTTGCCCCAAAATTTCGCGCAGCTTTCAATTTAACCCCCGTTCGAACGCTGCGTTTAACAGAGCGAGAAAATTACATCTTTAATCCCCCACCTTTTATGCGCGTGTTTTTTTAGTCCCCAAACCCCTATTTTATTTACGATTTGACCCGAAACTTCCGTTTTAATGCAATTCGACCCATCTTTTTAATCATTTTGCAATTGTTACCACTTTTACTACTATTTAATATTATTATTATTATTATTATTATTACTACTATACCTCTATTACTACTATTATTATATTATAATATATATATATCTACTCAATTTTTTATATATATTGCACTATTTATTTATTAACGACTATTACTCATTCTTTCGTTTTATTTTTTACTATTTATACATTATACATTATATCTCATTATTAGTACTATTTATATTTTCCTGGTCATTGTTCTTTATTTTACTATTATTATTATTATTACTATTATTATTACTATTATTTCTTTACCATTATTATTGATATTAGAATTATTATTATTATATTTACATCTATATTTATTTTCTTAGTTTAATATTATTATTTATTTAATTTTTGTTCATATCTATGCTTATATTATTATTATGTATATACCTCTATTTTCACTCATATATTTATCATGTCTTATATATTTTTACTTATATTTGTATATCAATATTATTTTCATTATCGTTATTATCATTATTATTTTTCTTTTCTTTTCTTCTCATAAAACTTTCATTTTGTTATTTATTCTTCTATTATTTTCTTACTTTCATCTTTCATTATCTTCATTTTTGACTCGTTCATTTTATTCTATTTCGTTTCGTTATTTACGTTATCATTCGTACTAACACATTTATTCCCATTTTTGCTACGCATATCCGTATTATGATCTGCTTTTACATTCCATTATAAACTTGCATTACATCAATTTTCGCTCGACACAAAATGGATTCTTTTACAAAGGTAATATTCCGTATTTAGAAATTCGAGAGGTCGTGCCCTAAAGTACTGGGTTTCGATCCTTCTCGCTTTGATCTAAATAACCGAATATCCTTTTAAAACAAATACATTTTTAAACTAAAAGCTTATTCTCGTGAACTCGAGATGTCGTGTCCTAATGCATTGGATGTGATGTTTTGTTATTCCGAGATAATATTTTCTAAAACCAAGGCAATGTTCTGTATTTAGAAGCTCGAGAAATCGTGCCCTAAAGTATTGGGTTTCCTTTTCTCGTCCATTCTAAATAACAAAATATCCTTTCAATTAAATCCATGAGTTTTGAATAAAAGGCAAGTTCAACTTTAAAGGTCGAAATGTGGTGTCCTAAAGTATTGGATGTAACACTTCACCTTAAAACGAGACGGCCCTTGGCATACATTTCCAATTTATCCAAATTTATTCTTCAACAACAAGAGGGATCGATTTTGAATTCTTAAGTTTTCAACTTTCGACATTAAGACATTAGATAATCAATTAGGTACCAATTTTGGGCGTATCGAGGGTGCTAACCCTTCCTCGTGACGTGAATCGACTCCGAATCCATTTTCTGATTTTCGTAGACCAAAATTGTGTTTTGATAAATTAATCGATTATTAAAAACAAACACTTTTAAGGTGACCCGATCACACCTCATCAAAAAGATTGGTGGCGACTCCGCTTTTTTTATATTCGTTTTCAAAACCCACGCCGACCCCGTTTTTTTCAAAATTCAAAAATGGTTACGACAACTTGCGACTCCACTTGGGACCCCAAAAGAGAGTCAGGCCAGTAAATTGATTATTTTTGTCCTTTGTCGAAAGTTTGGAAATTTGATTTTAAAATTTTTTTACTATCCTTGTGTTGCATTCATTTGTGTCATTGCATATGATTTCTATTTTCTTGTGCACAAGATATTGCATGACCGTTGTGGTCGCACCTTTAAGTGGGAGTGAGAAACTATTCCTTCGTGAGGTTTTCACCTCCGTGCGAGATAGTGGATCGCTTCCGAGATACATCCGCACCTATGTCTTTGTGAGATTTTCATCTCCGTGCACCCATAGGGAAATGTATTCCCTCGAATCAACTCGGTCTATATGAGCCTATAATGGGTGAGGATCGAGGAATCTACTGGTTCAGTACCCTACTCTAGAACCGAACCTCATATAGCGAGCCTTAAGAACCACTCTGGTAGAGCCATGCCAAACCCTAGTGCTTACTGATTATGTATGTTATCCTCTCACTTACTATTTATGAAATATCGACTGCTTCATTTATTTTGCATGGCATATTCATCAAAAATGTATCGATTCACATTCAATTACCAAATAGATAGCTTTTCATGGAAAAAGAGTTTTTGATAAAGTGGGAGACAATGCGTCATCCGAATATGGGCCGAGACCGTGCAAAGCAAGAGAAGGGTGATAGCCTTGCGTATGGGTACGTGTCGTAATTGTGGGACTTCACCAGTATCAGAACCCGAACAATCTTCAAGAAATGAAAGAGATATGGAGCCAATGGGACGAAGGTATCAAGCAACCGTTTATTGTCATTACGCGATCCGCCTTACCGCTTGACATTAAGATAGACCAAAGACTTATTCCGAGCTATGGCCCGCTTTGGAACCCCGCTTATAGTTGCTTTACTTTTGGGAAAGTGGACTTGGTACCTACTATGGAAGAATACACCGCTCGCTCCACGCTCAAGATTCGACTTACAAAGTTTATGTAAGGGCCGTTAATGTCCCCACATTCGTAAAAAGTTAATGAACATTACAGAATGAGCGAACAATGGGTTACAAATAACAAAACAGAAAGGAGATTGTAAATGCATCCTCGGAAAATCTAAGAGATTTGATCATAGCACATCCCGAGCAAAGAAAAAGGGTTGACGCTTTAGCCTTGAGCATATATGGGCTAGTTATCTTCCCCAAAGCCCTAGGACATATATATGAAGCGGTCACCGATTTGTTTGACAAATTAGAAAGAGGGATTACTCTGCTCTCGCAATTTTAACCAAACATTCAGTCCCTAAGCACATGCCAAGAGCGGGCGAGGAAGATTCATCGGTTGCGCCCAACTCCTATTAGCATGGTTTCATGGTCATTTTTGAAAATGGAAAAGATGTCGTGTCGAATTTTCTCCGAGGACTACTCCCACTGGAAAAAATGGCAACCACGCCAAGACGAGATGATATTACTGAAGAAAATTGGGTTATGATCTTGCAAAAATTACAAGAAGAGGATGTAGCATGGAGAGCCCTCAAGCGATCCCCGATGAGATTATATATCGATGCGGGGATTTTGACTATGTCCCTATGCTCTAATATGGGGAGTCGTTTGGGTATACACCTCTCCTCGTATTAAGACAATACAGACGAGACACGATTTACGCCACCGACACAAGGGTTAACTCAATGCGAGTTTGACTACAAAGGAGAAAATTACAAGAAGAGAGTAAGGAGATATCAAAAGCCCAGGGTCGAATTCACGTAATAAAAAGGTTTGCTGCCAATCCGATGACAACCCCTGAATATGACCGGTGGAGGAGTCAAAGGATCAATGATAATATCCCCACGCCGGACCAAGAAGACATCCGGTCACTAGAAGAGCACTTACAGGTGGTCCTCTGAACTTGAAATCATCAAACAAGATTTCAAAGGAAGAACCGCGAGTTAGGAAAAAGGATGGAGCAACTAGAGGAAGAGAAAATACAATTGGGATTGGATGTCGACATTCGTAAGCTAGAAGCCGAGAAGTGAGAAAAGAAAAATAAAGTCAAGAAGATTTAGACAGTCTAAAGACGGACTACAAGAAGTCATGCGAAGATCGATGAGAATCTGCGGGACTTGGGAAAACGCTGTCGAGCAATGGCGCCAAGAAATTAAAGAGGAGAAGCATAGAGCAAGTCAATGGGAAAGGAAACTCCGAGAGATTCAAGAGCGGGAGGATACCCTCAAAAGAAGTCTAGTAGAGAGCCAAAATGAGAAAGAAAAATTAAAGACGCGATCTCGTAATTAGAGAAATCATTGTACCAAAGATCGGCCGCAACTCGTGGTCGAATTGAAGGCTAGTCCGAGCAAGATTGAAGAGATGAAAGCAAGAGTCGAAGAACTAGAATCGCTTTACATGGTTGTGAGCTACAGATGCGAGCTTTTGAAGTCAACGAGGAACGCTGGAAGCAACAACCGCATCACTATCAAAACCAAGTCGAGACCGAGATTATATTATGGGGAAGCTCAGGCCCAAGTACGAGAGGTGGCGGATCATCTACAAGCCTTAACACCCAAGCCGACTTTACTAAGTTTAATGTACGAGTCAAGATCGGAGAGAGGACAAGAATTAGCCGATCTTCTTGAGAAAGTCAAGGCTTTAAGTATTAGGGCGAGGCCTTATATGTAATCCATTTTATGAAAAAGACTTGTTTTCTAAGAAAAGTTATGCTAATGAAAATTGAATCAATCAATGCCTTTTTGTAGCACACATCTCATGCATCTCGCATTACATTGCATCATACACATCAAATCTCACAAAGGAACCCTAAATTAAGAAGAGAGTTACCCTGAACATCACTACTGATGCGAGAGGCAAAACAAAAGTGATGGATCAAAGAATAGAAAGATTAGAGCAAATGCAAAAGAAATGTAGGATCAAATGCAAGAACGATTGGCCAAGATACAACAGACATGATAGGGCGGATGGAAGAATCCCAAAATAACATGATAAACCAAACTAGCGCAGCTTGTTGGCCAATGAACGTGAGAAGGAAAGGGCGTTTGTCGCTAGTTCGGGAACAACAATGACGATCCTGCTTACCCTCCGGTTTTACCCCCGCCAAATACCCAAGCGCCACCAGATGCGTATCCCCAAAGAACACCGTTATTATCAAAGCCACAATATCGTTTGATACCACGGTACCAACGCATCTCCCGACCGGTTCAGTACTAATCCGGGAAGGTCCGGCTAACCCAGTGGTCCCCGATTTCACGAAATGCCCGAAATGGACAAGGCGAAAATGGACTTCCCAAAGCGGCTCGATGATCGCTTGCAAAGTGGCTAGAGGAAAAGTTTAAAGAAATAGAGATCACGACCACCGTTACGGAGTAGACGCTAAGGATTTAAGCCTAGTCCCGGACCTCGTGATTTCCGCCAAAGTTTAAAACCCCGATTTTGAAAAGTGCACAGTGGAGCACTGTCCCGAGAGGCGCACATCACAATGTTCTCATCGCAGAATGGCGGGGCACGTTAACAATGATCACCATCGATTCACTCGTTTTGGGGACGGTTTAACCGGTCTGCGGCTAAATGGTATAATCACCTTAGCCGTACCCGTGATCAAGTCGTGGAAGGACTCGCACAGCCTTCCTCGAAACACTACGACTACGTAGGCGATATAGCTCCCGACCAATCACGCCCAAAATATGGAGAAAAAGTCGGGCGAAAGCTTTAGGCAATATGCCCAACGGTGGAGGAAGTAGCCACACAAGTTCAACCACCGCTCCTAGAAAAGGAGACAACCATGTTGTTCGTCAATACATTGAAAGCTCCTTCATTAACCACATGTTTGGGGCGCCACCAAAAGTTTCTCTGATATTGTGTTGTCAGGGGAAATGATAGAGAACGCAATCAGATGTGGCAAGATAGAGGCAGGAGAAGGTGCTAGAAAGACGATCCCGAAGAAAAGAGAGAACGATGTAAACAACATAAGCAAAAGTTATTCAAAGCCTATAATCAGAACTACCCAGGTCAGAATCGCCCACCATCGAGTCCTCTAGACAGAATCCAATGCAAAGCAAAATGCGGAGAAAATTTAATTCACACCAATCCCAGGTCACGTACAAAGAAATGTACCAAAATTTATTCGATGCACACATTGTTGCCCCGCATTACTTAAAACCCCTGCAGCCCCCATACCCTAAGTGGTATGATGCGAACGCACAGTGCGAATACCATGCAGGAATTGTGGGGCATTCAATAGAGCACTGTCTCGCTTTCAAGAAACTGGTGGAAAGACTCATCCAGATGGGTGTTGTAGAAGTAGACGATACCTCTAATGCGGGGCACCCACTGCCTAATCATGGGGTCAATATGATAGGCGAGAACATGGGAAAAAGAGTTAAGAGGGATATTGCCGAAGTGAAAACCCCAATGAGACGAGTCTGGAAGGAAATGATGAAAAGGGGATTGGTTGTGTCAAGCCCAAGAAGAGAGCATGAAAGAACAAGCAAGGGTTGTGAATTTCACAACATGGAGGGACACGAAATCCAAAACTGTATAGAGTTTAGGATTCTGGTACAAAGGCTGATGGACGATAAAGAGTTAGAATTCTACGAAGGCAACGAAGACCAAGAGGAAAGAAACATCTGCGTGTTAGAAGATGAAGCGAGGGTAAAAACTTCGAAGACCAGCTACCCTTTGGTCATCATCTCGCGACCAAAGAATGATGGAACCGAAATAAAAATAACTCCGAAGATCGTGATTCGGAAACCTGCGGTCTTTTCATCTGAAGATAA
Source organism: Gossypium sturtianum (assembly GCA_025698515.1). Lineage (NCBI taxonomy): Eukaryota > Viridiplantae > Streptophyta > Magnoliopsida > Malvales > Malvaceae > Gossypium > Gossypium sturtianum. The sequence continues at coordinate 16,826,039 of CM046947.1, read as the reverse complement.
CAAAAAGGTTCCCGAGAGCTATAATTGCAACATGACAATTCCTGAAAAAGGGGACTCGTCCAAAGATCGCAAAAGGGAACCGGGGCCTCAAGATCGTGATTCAAAACCGCGGCTTTTTCATATGAAGATGACAAAAGGTTCCTCGAACTATAAGCGCAACGTGATTTTCTTGAAAAGGAAGCCTCGCCCAACGCCGCAAAAAGGAAAACCGTGGGTAGGCTCCTATACGCCAGATGGAAAGCGCTACGACGCAGTGAATACACGAATGGAGCTCACAAAGGAGAAAACCACGGTAGGCGAACCAAAGAAAGGGAAAGTGACCAAACCGAGACGCTTTATAAATGAGCCAATGAAGGAAGAAGAGGCTAGGGAATTCTTAAAGTTTTTGAAGCATAGCGAATACAAAGGTCGTGGGAGCGATTACATAAGCGGCAAATCGTATATATCCGTGCTTGACTTACTATTAAGCTCGTGCGCACCGCAACGCACCGATGAAAGTACTAAACGAAACTTATGTTGCTAATGATATCACCGTTAACAAGTTGGATCGCTTTGATTAGCAATATAAGCGCCGATAACTTCATTTTCTTTAATGATGATGAAATCCCTCCGAGGCAGGTACGGGTACCATCAAGGCTCTCCACATCACCACCCGATGCAAAGGATACACGCTACAGTGGGTACTTTGGTCGATAATGGGTCAAGCACTAAATGTTTTGCCATCGCCGACGCTGAATCGACACCCATTGACAGCTCTCACATGAAGGCTCGCCACAATGTAGTAAGGGCATTCGATGGAACTGAAGGAAAGTTATGGGAAGGATCAAGTACCTCTATTAATCGCCCGTATATATGAGGTGGATTTCATAGTAATGGATATCGCACCATCCTATAATTGCTTGCTGGGGGAGACCTTGGATACACTCGGCGGGCAAAGCGCCCTCGCCATTGCACCAAAAGTTGAAGCTAGTTATAGAGGGTCGTCTCGTGACAATAAATGCCAAGAGGACGTAATCGCAATCGTGACCAATGGCGCGCCATATTTAGAAGCGTATGATGAAGCAACCGAGTGCTCCTTCCGCTTCTTTGGAATTTGTCAATGCAACATTTGTCATTGAGGAACAAGATCCCAAAGACTCAATTATCTAAAACCACGAAAATAGGTTTGCAAATCGATGATCGGAACGCGGCCGCACTGGGAAAGGACTTGGGAAGTATCTCCAAGGAGAGATCGAGGTCCCGAGATTGAAAGAAAAACGAGACCTCTTCTGTTTAGGGTTCAAACCGGACGCTGAAGCAAAAAGGAAAGAATTAGCAAAAGACAAGAAAGAAGGAGAGCGCGTTTGGGCGGAGATGAGATTAAGTGGGAACCGATGATAATTCCTCATATTCTTGAGACCTTTATATCAGGAGGGATTATCCACCAAGGACGAGGAACGAAAGATGAGAAAGCCATAAAAGGAATACGGGCAAACATGCACATCAATGCCATATTCGGGGAGAAAATAGAGGAAGAAAACGAATGGTATCCGCCTTACGAGCCAGGCAATGTTTCTAAACAACTGGATCACAGAGGAGATTCCTGTAGCTTTTAGAACTTATTCAGAGTAGTACTTTCGGACACACTTGTTGTCTAGAAGCGATAAGTGTCCCTTTTGTGAAAGCATGACTTTTGTACGAGGCATCGTTATTCTCAATGAAATGCATCTCCATTACCTTTTGAGCAAATCTTCTTCTTCATTCATCATTATTATTCTTTAGATATTCCTAAATATTTCCATTCTTCATTCATAATGCCAATAAACATGCTTAGATTCCTTTATTCTATGAGCCTTTATTCATCTTCATAACAGTCCCCAAATATCAACGACGTGAGCAACACTACCAATAACTCGTAATATCCTTTTGGGCAAGATACGGGTGTGGAAGATTTTCGTGGATTCTCAAGATGACCAAGGTTGTGACCTATCTCCCGAATCTGCAGGATGGTAGAACAAGAGGAGAAATGCAGATCCCGCCACGAGGAGTTAGTGGAAATAGTGGACCTGGAGACAGGCAAGAAAAGAAGGAAGTGAAGATCGGAGCTAGTATTACCAGTAGAGACAAAGCGAGACCTCATTGAGTTACTTCATGAATTCAAAGATGTCTTGGCGTGGTCGTATCAAGACATGCTCGGCTAAGCACCGATATCGTGGTACACCGGCTGCCTATAAAGGAAGAATACAAGCCACCCAACAAAACTTCGAGGATGAGGCCGACGTCCCCGTTGAAAATAAAAGAGGAGGTCAGAAACAATTTGATGCAGTTTCTTGCAAGTGGTTAAGTACTCGTAGAATGGGTAGCCAACATCGCCCCCGTCCCCAAGAAAGACGGAAAGTACGAATGTGTGTAGACTACAGAGATCTAAACAAGGCTAGCCCAAAAGATAATTTCCTGTTACCTCACATCGATACCCTAGTGGACAACACGGCGGGTTACTCGTTGTTCTCCTTCATGGATGGTTTCTCGTGATACAACCAGATAAAGATGCTTCCCGAGGACATGGACAAGACTACGCTCATAACCATGTGGGGACCTTTTGCTATAAAGTGATGCCGTTCGGACTAAAGAATGCGGGAGCGACATATCGAGAGCCATGGTAACCCTATTTCACGACATGATGCACAAAGAAATTGAAGTGTACGTAGACGATATGATCGCCAAATCTCTGACCGAAAAGGAGCATGTCCAAGTCTTGAGGAAACTATTCTTGAGGTTAAGGAAATTCCAAATAAAGCTTAATCCAAAGAAATGTACCTTCTCGAGCCCGATCGTGAAACTCGCTATGATTTATAGTCGGTGAAAGGGGGATTGAGGTTGACCTGCATAAGGTCAAAGCAATACAAGAACCGCTTCCACCTCGCACGCAAAAAGAAGTTCGAGGTTTCTTAGGAAGGTTAAACTACATCGCCGCCATCATCTCACAATTAATCGAGAAATGTGACCCCATATTCCGTCTCCTTAAAAACACAATCCAAAGTGTGGGGCGAGGAATGTCGAAACCTTCGATAAAGTGAAGCAATACTGTCCAATGCTCCAAAGATTGACGCCGCCTAATCCAGATAGGCCATTAATCCTCTATTTGACTGGTACTTGATAACTCAATGGGATGTGTGCTCGCCAACACGATGAGTCGTGAAAGAAAGAAAAGGCAATATACTACCTTAGTAAAAAGTTCACCGAATGTGAGACAAGGTACTCGCCAATTGAGAAACTTTGTTGTGCCTTGATCTCGACAACTCGAGATTGAGACAAGATATGTCGAGTATCATACGACTTGGCTCATCTCGGCAGGACCCTCTCAAATACATGATAGAATCGATCACCTTGAATGGTCGGATGGCCCGATGGCAAATTTTGCTTTCTCGAGTTTGACATAGTTTATGTAAACCAAAAGGCGGTGAAAGGGAGTGCAATAGCGATTTTCTAGCCAAGAGAGCTCTAGCAGATTACGAGCCCTTGGACTTTGATTTCCCCAATGAGGACCTAATGTACGTGGCAACCATCAAGAAGGTACCCTGCAGGATCGCCCTTGGACACCGAACTTCGACGGGGCATCAAATGTCAGTGGGCAATGGAATTGGGGCACCTTCTCGTATCCCCAAACGGAGATCATTACCCTTTTACTTGTAGGTTGGATTTTAACCGCACAAACAATATGGCGAGTACGAGGCTTGTATCATGGGCATCCGTGCCGCTATAGAGCGCAAAATTAGGGTGCTAAAAGTGTACGGAGACTCGCGACCGGTGATTTATCAACTTAGAGGAGAATGGGAAACGAGAGATCCCAAGTTGGTCGAATACAAAAGATTGGTCCAAGAATTGATCAAGAGTTCGACGATGTCACTTTCAATTATCTCGCCAAGAGACGATAATCAAATGGTCGATGCTCTAGCCACTTTGGCTTCCATGGTCCGTTAAACAAAGCGTAAGATATGAAACCTATCCGAATGAGCATTCATGAGGCCCCGCTCACCGCTACAACGTCAAGAAGAAGAGAAAAGGATCGCTCGTGGTATCATGATATACCGCAATACATAAAGAATCGCCAATACCACGAGCAAAAGCGATCGAGAATGACAAAAGGACGATAAGAAGATCGGGCGTGTGACTATGTCTTGGACGGAGAAATCCTATACAAAAGAAGAAAGGATCAAGTGCTATTAAGGTGTGTGGACGCCGCAGAGGCTAAGCAAATCCGGAAGAGGTCCATGAAGGTGTTTATGGAACGCACGCCAATGGTTTCACGATGGCTAGGCAAATCATGAGATTCGGGTATTATTGGCCTACCATGGAAGGAGATTGCATTGATTATGCTAAAAGTGTCATAAGTGCCAAATTTATGCGACAAAATTCATGTACCACCTTCACCTCTACATGTTATGACTTCCCATGGCCCTTTCTATGTGGGGCATGGACGCTATCGGGCCAATCTCGCCAAAAGCTTCTAATGGACATCGGTTCATCTTCGTGGTAATCGATTACTTCACTAAGTGGATAGAGGTCGCCTCATATGCCAATGTGACAAAATCAGCAGCTTAGTAAGTTCTTAAAAGGGGAAATCATATGTCGATATGGAATGCCCGAGAAGATCATATCCGATAATGCGTTAAACTTGAACAATAGCATGATCGCAGAGGTCCGTGGGCAATTCAAGATCGACACCACAATTCATCGCCATATCGCCCAAAGATGAATGGGCGCGAGAGGCGACTAATAAGAACATCAAGAGGATAGTGGGGAAAATGACCGAGACCTACAGGGATTGGCACGAGAAATTACCGCTTGCCTTTTTTGCTTACCGAACGCCTTCGGTCGTAACCTCCACCGGCAACTCCTTTCTCACCGGTCTACGGGATGGAGGCGCTTTACCTATCGGTTGAAATTCCATCCTTCGAGTCTTGTCTCGAATCGAAGTTGGACGGCGTAATGGATCCGTGCTCGATATGATCGCTTAAATTTGATTGAAGAAAAAGGTTGAAAGCTATTCGTCATGGTCGATGTACGAAGCGAATGACGCGAGCATACAACAAAAAGGTGCGCCAAGAGAATTCCACGAAGGAAACTTAGTTTTGAAAAGATCCTCCCCATACAAAAGGATTTCAGAGGGAAATGGATGCCTAATTGGGAAGGACCTTATGTGGTGAAAAGGCTTTCTCTGAGGAGCTCGATCTTGGCCGAGATGGATGGGAAGAACTTATCAAATCCCGTAAATTCGGATTCTGGTCAAGAAGTATTACGCGTGAAAGAAGGAAAAGTCTAAGGCGAAAACCCGCAAAGGGCGCTTCTCTAAAAAAAAACTGAGAGGCCAAGGCGAAAACCCGTAAAGGGCGCTTTGAGACCAAAGGGGCTTTGAGTCGAAAACCCGATAAGGCGGCTCAAATTCAAACGAAAGACGAAATGTGTGACGATTTTTGTTCTCCTGCACTGGCAAAAGGAGGAATGTTACGCCTCGGGATATCTACACAGAAGGCCCATAGATCTCCCAACATCCATTCAAATTTCAAAAATGATCTTCGAAAGATTGGATAGTGAAGCTCAGTCACGCGATATTTGGGGCACCTACCTTTTTTCCTTCTCACTCATTTTTTGTATTTCAATCATGTTTGCTTTTGTTGATTAATCCAATTCCATTCTTCATTGATATTCATCATTTAAGTTTTTTTAAAAACTGTTTTTGCAATTGAAATAACGGTCGATGGACCCATAATGCTTCCATAAAAGGAGTTTTGCCTATTACTCTGGAAGTCTCTAAACAAAGACAGAAACTCAAAACAGATCGTTGTTTAGAACCAACACGCCTAGGGGTTGGAAACGCTCGAGAAAGAGGAGTCTAAAATCATAGCTCATGACTACGAGAAGACGAAAATTACGCTCGTACTGCGGCCTTGATGAACAGACGAGCAGTGACAACCCTAACCATTAAAAGGGGATCATTTAGCTTTACATTCATACATCATCACATTCAGTTAGGAGCATTCGACTCATCATTGCATCCTAATCATTGTAGAAAGACCACCTACATTCGTGCAAGTGTAGTCCATAGTACATTTAGTTAGGAGCATTAGATTCATTCCGATCATAGCATCCTAATCATTTGGCATAAACACAAGCATATGAAACCAAGTCTACAGGATATGTCCCCAGAGGACTGAGTATCAACACTCGGAGAAACCACCATCCTATTGCCATCGCCCATCTCGTGGAATAGGTTGAAGATTATCCTATTGCCATCGACCAAATGGTGGAATGGGTTGAAGATTATCCTATTGCCACCGACCAAAGAAATGGAATAGGTAAAAGATTTCCTATTGCCATTGACCAAAGAAAGGGAATAGGTTGAAGATCAATCCCTATTACCACCGACCAAAGAAGAAATAGGTCAAATTTGTAGATCTTGTCGCCTCTAACCAGTAGTGGGGCAAGATCGAAGGCAAATCTCGCCTCCCTAAACAAGAGGGGTCATGATTTAAGCCACCGTCCTATTGCCACCGACCAGCAAAGAAATAGGTCAAATTTGTAGATCTTGTCGCCCTAACCAAAGAGTGGGGCAAGATCGAAGGCAAATCTCGCCTCCCTAAACAAGAGGGGTCATGATTTAAGCCACTGTCCTATTGCCACCGACCAAAGATGAAATAGGTCAAATTTGTAGATCTTGTCGCCCCTAACCAAAGAGCTGGGCAAGATCGAAGGCAAATCTGCCTCCCTAAACAATAGGGAACATGATTTAAGCCATCATCCTATTGTCTTGGCCAAGATGGAATAAGTCAAGATTACAAACCTTACCCCCTCAAGTTGCAATGGAGCAGTTGTTGAAGATGTAAATCTATCCCCAAGTTGCAAAGTGGAGCGATTTAAAATAAACAAGTCTCATCCTCGAAGTCGCAGCAGAGCAAATTGAAGCTATAGGTCCTATCTCTCTCAAGTAGCGGTGGAATGGATCAAGCGACAAGATGCGTGAACAGAATGAAGCTATCTCGTGGAAGAGCACCTAAGAAGTCAAGACTCAACAAGGCCGGGCAAAATTGGTCCTTTGAAAGTCTTTGCTCCATTCTCGCACAATAATGAGCAAAGAGGGGCAAATAGAGAACCCAATTATTGCCCGCCCAACAAAGAAATAAAACCCAAATTAAAAACCCATTTTAAAACCCAAACCCAATTACAAATAACTGTGCCCAATTAGCCCAATGCCAAATCGTAAAAGAAAAAAACAAAACCCTAGCCCCTAACACAAGTGGCGCCGCGAACCTAGTGCGCCCCTACCCACTTGCTCGACCTTCCGCCTCTGCCGCTGGCCACCGCTTCCACTGCCACACTGAGAGAGCGAGTCGGCCACCGACCCTCTCCGACCGCAAACATTAAACGGAATAGACAGAAAGTAGCAAAGTGTAAAGAAACAAAGGCTATAAAAGCCGATTAACTTCTTTGTAACTGGGGACCTTTTTTTTCTTTTCTCAAATCAATAAAAAGAGAATAGAGAGATTCAAACAAAAACAGGACATCAAAACACTACGAAATAATACAAAACAGAAAACAGAGGTCAAGAAGGTGATTTTTTTAACTTTTAAAATTTTTATTTTCTTTCATTTCGAATCCCTTTTTGCGCAAACATGCAAATACATATATATACATACGTATAAAAAAAAAAAAAAAATTTTTTTTTTTTCCGCCATCATGCGCGTGATGGCAGCGCAACAACGTCGGCGACGGGGAACAGCGGTCCGACACGGAATCGCACCAGCCCCACCTGCAGAGAGAAAAAGGAGAGAACCAAGCTTTTTTTTTTCAAACACACACTCAAATGAATTATTTTTCAAAATTTTAGGCCTTTTATAGCCCCTTGAAACGACGCCGCTTTTTTGGGGTCGCCTTTAACCCCAAAACGACGCCGTTTAGCCCCTATAACCCGCGCGTCGACCCGACCCGACCGAGGATCCGCGTGTTTTCATTAAGTGGGCTAATTATCCGCTGGTCCTTCCGCTTTTCCGTAATCCAACAATCGTGTTTTTATCCTTTTATTTTTGCCCCAAAATTTCGCGCAGACTTTCAATTTAACCCCGTTCGAACGCGCTTAACAACAGAGCGGAAAATTACATCTTTAATCCCCACCTTTTATGCGCGTGTTTTTTTAGTCCCCAAACCCCTATTTTATTTACGATTTGACCCAAACTTCCGCTTTAATGCAATTCGACCCATCTTTTAATCATTTTGCAATTGTTACCACTTTTACTACTATTTAATATTATTATTATTATTATTATTATTATTATTATTATTATTATTATTACTACTATACCTCTATTACTACTATTATTATATTATAATATATATATATCTACTCAATTTTTATATATATTGCACTATTTATTTATTAACGACTATTACTCATTCTTTCGCTTTATTTTTTACTATTTATACATTATACATTATATCTCATTATTAGTACTATTTATATTTTCCTAGTCATTGTTCTTTATTTTACTATTATTATTATTATTACTATTATTATTACTATTATTTCTTTACCATTATTATTGATATTAGAATTATTATTATTATATTTACATCTATATTTATTTTCTTAGTTTAATATTATTATTTATTTAATTTTTGTTCATATCTATGCTTATATTATTATTATGTATATACCTCTATTTTCACTCATATATTTATCATGTCTTATATATTTTTACTTATATTTGTATATCAATATTATTTTCATTATCGTTATTATCATTATTATTTTCTTTTCTTTTCTTCTCATAAAACTTTCATTTTGTTATTTATTCTTCTATTATTTTCTTACTTTCATCTTTCATTATCTTCATTTTTGACTCGTTCATTTTATTCTATTTCGCTTTTATTTATTTACGTTATCATTCGTACTAACACATTTATTCCCATTTTTGCTACGCATATCCGTATTATGATCTGCTTTTACATTCCATTATAAACTTGCATTACATCAATTTTTGCCCGACACAAAAAATGGATTCTTTTACAAAGGTAATATTCCGTATTTAGAAATTCGAGAGGTCGTGCCCTAAAGTACTGGTTTCGATCCTTCTCGCTTTGATCTAAATAACCGAATATCCTTTTAAAACAAATACATTTTTAAACTAAAAGCTTATTCTCGTGAACTCGAGATGTCGTGTCCTAATGCATTGGATGTGATGTTTTGTTATTCCGAGATAATATTTTCTAAAACCAAGGCAATGTTCTCAGATTTAGAAGCTCGAGAAATCGTGCCCTAAAGTATTGGGTTTCCTTTTCTCGTCCCATTCTAAATAACAAAATATCCTTTCAATTAAATCCATGAGTTTTGAATAAAAGGCAAGTTCAACTTTAAAGGTCGAAATGTGGTGTCCTAAAGTATTGGATGTAACACTTCACCTTAAAACGAGACGGCCCTTGGCATACATTTCCAATTTATCCAAATTTATTCTTCAACAACAAGAGGGATCGTATTTTGAATTCTTAAGTTTTCAACTTTCGACATTAAGACATTAGATAATCAATTAGGTACCAATTTTGGGCGTGATCGAGGTGCTAACCCTTCCTCGCATGCGTAACCGACTCCCGAATCCATTTTCTGATTTTCGTAGACCAAAATTGTGTTTTGATAAATTAACTCGATTATTAAAAACAAACACTTTTAAGGTGACCCGATCACACCTCATCAAAAGATTGGTGGCGACTCCCGCTTTTTTTATATTCGCTTTCAAAACCCACGTCGACCCCGTTTTTTTTTTTCCAAAATTCAAAAATGGTTACGACATTATTTATAGGTGAAAATGCACATATAAAATCTTTGAATTTTGTTTTGTGATTGTGATAATCTTAAATTATGTATTTAATCTAAATATTTGATAAAACGATAATATTAGAAAAAAAAATTAGATAGTCAAATATATATTTATTTCAAATGTATGCATGTTGATAGGGAGAAATTATTTGATATATTTTTTATCGTATCATACATGATTCATTTTTAATTATTTAATGATATTTCAGTAATTTTTTCATGTTATTAATGCATAATTTTGATAATTTTTTATCCCGAATCTCAAACTCTAAATCTTAAACCCGCACCTCAAATTTGAACCCAAAATCTCGAGGTTTAGAATTTGAGTTTAGAATTCAATGTTCAGAGTTTAAAGTTTAAGTTTTGAAATTCAAAGTTCATATTTATATATTAATAATGACATGAAAAAAATTACTGAAATATATTAAATAATTGAAAAGTAATCGTACATAAGTAATTTCCAGTAAAATTAGAAAATCAATTAATTTTGGTAATCAATTCATGTTTGTCTATATTGGGGCAAATACTGAAAGTCAAAGATACCCATTGACACGTAAGGTTATAATTGACATCAAGAATTTATCAGTTCACCAATTTTAGCTTGTTCACTATTGAGAATAATTTGGTTCATATTTTCCTGGCAAATCACGCAAGTAATATTTCCTTCGTTCATACGATATTTTTAGGGTGAGTAAAACTCGATTCGAGTTAAATGAATCGAATTAATTGAGTTAACTTGAATAAGTAGTTCGAGTTTTAAGTTCGAATCGTATTAAATTTTACAATTCAAAAAACTCAAATAATTTGAATAACAGATTGATATAAATACCCTTTTGGTTCCTGTTAAGTTTAAAAATGAACAAATTGGTCTATCTCAACAAAAATTACAAAAAAAAAATTAAAATAATTTTTATAATTTAAAATTTTATATTTTTAAAAAATTATAAAAAATTTCAAACAAATTCTAAAAAATACATAAAAAAGTTTAAAAATTAAAAAATTTCTAGAATAATAATTTTGGAATCTAAATAAGTTAATTAATGATTCAAGGTTATCATACTAAAGTGTTTTTTTATTATTTTGGTTTGAAAAAGTTTTCAAATATATATTGTTTCAAATTTATGTGTTATAACATGGAATTAGTTATATTGTAATAAGATTTTAATTTGACATATTTAATTTTTTAATTTAACTCAAACAATTTCACTCGATTCGAAAAAAATTTAAATCGAGTTAGGATGATAAAATAGAACTCATCAACTCGAATTTTTTCACTCAATTTGACTTAATTCAATTGAACGCTCACCCCCTAATTGTATGCATTAAACTACTGCAATTTTTACAAATTGGAGAGGGAACATAATAGAGAGGACTTGAAACTTGGATCTTACAGTATTAATCCAACTTTAATTTAATTAAGGTATGGATGCATGCCTTGGTTAATGGTTCGAACCTCCACAGGTGTAATATGTATAATTAATGTTTTGCATAATATTGACATTTTTTTCTATAAATTTACAGGGTGTATCTTCACCAATCAAGATACTTCTTAAACTTAATAAATCCTTCCGAGTTCTCTTCAAAGTACGGAAGACAAAAACTCCTATAAAAACAATACCTTCTATTAAGGTAATAAGACACTCCAAAGCAAATACTCACTCTCAATACATATGATAGCAATAATTTATATTTGTATTTATATGGTAAGAATAACATATTAAGTGAATGATGATAGTAGATTTAGAGAAAAGTTTATATTTAAGATTTCTACATTTATACTTTAATAAAATATTCCAATAATCAGAAACATATTTTAATTATAAACTATTTTTTTATAAATAATTATAAATTATGCTTTAATGAATATTCAAAAGTTAATTATTTGGTTAAAATTAATAAAATTTAAAAAATATATATTAAAAGTTTAAAGATCGATGTTATTAAATTTTTCTAAAAACAAATATTTCGCAACATTAAAAATATTCTTTAAAAATATATAAAAAAAACAATGTTAAAAAGTTTTTTTAGATTAATATTTTTTTTTACTTTTTAATATTGTTCAAATTTTAAAATTTTATTGCTTAAAAATATAAAACTATTTATTTTGCAAGTACTATTAAATTGATTTAAATAAATATATAATTCTAAATAATATTATATTCATTTTAATATCAATTATTATTATTATTTTATGAAAAGTTGATTTGTTAATTATTATGTTTCTAAATAATATTATATAAAACACAAATATATCAGTCTACTTATAGAAAAAAAAAAAAAACACAATCACCCAAAAACATATTGGATTGCTTAACTCTAACATAGACCTAATCTCTCCCCTATTCTCCGTCAGCTTAGAATCTTGAAAATCTAAGTGTGTACTATATATAGTAGAGTCAAGATACAAGCGGTCAGTGGCGGAGCAGGGTGGCGCGGTAAGATGGAATATTTTTATTTAAATTTTTTATAATTTATAAAATATTAAATTAGTAATGGTAAAATTATACTTTGACCCTCTTAAAATAATAATAATTTAATTTAATCTTTTAAAAATTATAAAAATATAAACTATTAAAATAATAAATTTACATTTTTATTATTATAAAAATATATAATTTAATTTCGACCTCAAAATAAAATTCTCACTCCACCACTGCAAACAGTTTAAGTTGTATTTAAAAAATGGTCTGGAATTCGATTAAGTTTGGCTTTTAAAAATTCCAACTCATCCTGTTTGATGGGTTTGGGCTTATACAAATCTTTCGAAATGCAAGTAGTCTCGGCAGGTGACTCAAATCTGAAAATGATTGAGGAGGAGGAGGTAAGACTGAGGAAGGGGGACCACTAATCGACGATCAACGGGGATCGAAAATGAAAATGGCAACTAAGATACAAACAGAAGAGACGGACCACTGTCACATGGCAACCCCACCATCCTCTTTTGGAATTGGCAGCTAAAACTTCACTCCCATTACCATCTTCTGTTTCTTAAATCCATGGTCTTATTGCACATATAGGTACTTTAATTAATATTTGAAATATAATCATACAAAGGCTTAATACATATTTAGTACTTGAGTTTAACACATTTTTTTTAAACGTGGTACTTATGTTGTTTTTTGGTCCAATGTGATACATATATTTAACAAAAATCATACATTATAGTACCAAATTAGTAATTAGTTAATAATATTAACTATTAACTATACTTTAATCAATTTTAAAATTTGAAGTAAATTCTAAAAAATTAACACTATTACCTTTAACTACCAAAATATATAATTTTTGTTAGATACTGAACCAAAAAATAATACAGACATTAAAAACCATGTTAAAGCTTTACAAAAACTATATAAATACTTTTTTTTTTCTAATATTAAATAAAAAAGGAAATTGGGAATATTTAGATTAAATAGAATAAAAGCACACAATCACAATCTAAGATGAGAGATTGAAATTGAAATGTGATGGATGGGATAAAAAAGGGGAAGCATCATAGATGACTTTTAACATTAACACAAAAATGGAATCTGAGCTTTTTTTATGAAGAAGAAAGGAAAGGTATGGGGTGAATGGCTGTCCCCTTTCAATATCTAAAGCTTCCAATGCAATTTCTCAAGTTGAGATATATGATAATATCATTCATCTAATTCTCTTTTATAGAATCAGATGCAATCATTTTATAATTCATTCTCTTCCCATATCTCATTTTTATTATGAAATCAATATGATATCTGGTTTCATTTTTGTACCTTGTTGTGTTAATCACATTAAATTTGAATGTTAGTGGTGAATGATAAGCTCCATCAACACGATGAAGGCTTCGATTTCAGCATCAATTGAATATTACGGCATGTTGACAATAGGCTTTGTCACAATTCAAACACAACATATTTTAAGTGATTCAAACAACTATCATTATAAGAACATCAACCCCGAATAATTCAAAGCAACAGATAAAATCGGTAAAAGAACCGAACATTCATCAAACTGGGGAGGACGACGAGAAAACCCGCTAAAGTTACATACAAAACAAGATAAAAACTTGCCAAAGTGAAAACTTATTTAACAATGGAAAACAAACAAGAAAACATGTAAAACTTAAAGACAACACGGGTCTAATTGACTCGTGAAATTACTTATTATTTCAAAATAGAAATAAATTAAGAAGCCGATAAAGAACCATTATTTAAGTATCTACAACTAACACACTTTCCAAGAAAAAACTATTGGTCGTTAGTGAAGGTTCAATGACAACACCATTATTTGTCTATCATAGCTTAGGAATACAATGAAGATACCCACAAAATAAATCTATAAACTGAAAAAAATGAAGGCACACAGAGTAAATGAAGAGCTCACAAAATAGATTTACAAACTAAAAAAAGAGAAGACACATGGGGTGAATAAGAAAAAAGAAAGAAAAATGGGATTGGTGTAGAGGGAGAAAAAGGCAAATGGTAGTCAATACGGATGCTACTATGGTCGCTTGGCAAAACAAAAAAGAAGAAGCAAATAACTTGAAAAAAGGTAAAACAAATTTAACCATTTTTATTTAAGTAGATAATGTAAAAGAAAATAAATAAATAAATAAATAAATGATGTTCCTTTCTCCTGCTTCAACCCAAACATCAGGTTGAGATATCTCATTTATTTTATAAAAATTATATAAATGGAAAATATTGTTATAATAAATCATTTCTTTTTGTCTTTTCATAATTTACCAAAAGAAAAAGAAAAAGAAAGCTTGAGGTACCTCATTCACTTTAATTTCTTTTATTAATTTTAATTATTCAAATAATATATAAAATTTCTTTTATCTTTATAATTATTTATCCAAACATAATGTTTGAGTGATTTGCATGAAAATTTTTAAAAATTTAAAAGTTTTTAAATGCTAATAGTTTAAAATGAATCATTTCAAAATGGTAATATTTGTGATTGTTTTACTTGGATAAATAATTATTTATTTTATAAAATTTACTTATTGAAATTTCTTTGGTAAAAAAGTTAATTATAAAAGAAAGAACGATGAAAATCGAACGTTGATAATAACAATGAATCGTAAAGAAATAGAGAAAAATAGAATACACATATTTTATTATGTGGAAACCCTTTCGGAAAAAAAACCACGGGCAGAGGAGAAGAAAATTCACTAACTATTGAATTCAAACGATATAAGAGGAGAGACGACTACGTCTATTTATAGGTTTAAAAACCTTATTCTAATCAAAGTCTAATAAAAGCAATGCAGTAAGGTTGAAACACCTTATTAAAATCAATATCAAATAGAATAGATGTATTTCTATATGGATTCCACTTGTGCAGTTTATACTGTACCGTTGGGGCCTCTGCCCCTATAGATCACCCTATCTTGCCACCTTTTTTTTAGCAAGAATTTAGACTACACAACTTTAATACTTGTCATGCATATAAAATTTCGAACTGATCTATTATCTTCATCATATCAATAGAAAAAAGTGTGTATATATTAGAATTAAATAAAAAGCATGCTTAAAGTTTCAAGCTTTTTATTGATGATATTACTATTACCGTTGTACTAACTGAGAGCTATTTAGATGAAATAAAAACAATGAATTTGGAATTTGTATTATTTTTTATTTACATAAATAAATTGAAAATTTGATAAAAGAAATTCATTTTTCCAGGTCTTATTCCAACCCGAACCCATTTACAATCCAAATAAAATTTATTCTCAAAATCAATCATTTAAATTTGAGAATAATAAAATCTGATTCAAATTAAGAATGGTGAAAATGGGTTTTGAATATCTTGAAATTACAAAGTATATGATACAGAAATAAAGCGAAGGAAGTAATTAGAGTGGTGGGTGGGTTTTTGTTGCAAAGGATAAACAGAAATTGAAAATCTTGAATAAAAATAAAAAAGTTGTGGCTGCAAATTGCCTATCAATTTTCTTGTGTATCCCCCCATTTACATTAACCAATCCTCTTCACTCAGGCTTCATATATAGAAGATATCCAATAAAAACAAAAACAGAGGGAATAATCTTTACAAAATAATTAGTCATTTGCACTATTATCCTCCATTAATAATGCTTAAAACCTCCTTTGGTTGACAAAATAGCCAGAAAGATAAAACTTCTTACTTAGAAACCAAGAATTCCGAGCCTTATGGTATATAGTTAAGCAAAGATAAAATCTGGGTTTTTGTTTTGGGAGTTATGTCTAGCATAGTTTGGTTTAGAAGGGATCTTAGAGTTGAAGATAATCCAGCACTCTTAGCTGGAGTTAGGGCAGGCCCTGTTTTTGCAGTTTTCATATGGGCACCTGAAGAAGAAGGCCATTATCAACCTGGAAGGGTTTCAAGATGGTGGCTTAAACATAGTTTGGCTCTTCTTGATTCTTCTTTGAGGAGCCTGGGAACTTGTCTCATAACAAAGAGATCAACTGATAGTGTTTCATCTCTTCTCCAGATTGTTAAATCCACTGGTGCCACTCAGCTCTTCTTCAATCACTTGTATGGTTAGTTCCCCCCCCCCCCTTTTTCTTGTAAAACTGAACAAAACTATGATTATATATAACAATTGAGGCTTGCATCAATCCAGAGATAGATTCTTATAATTTTGATTGTTCATTAATTTTGTGTTTCTCAATATGTTCCCATTTTGGCATCATATGTTCCCAGTAGTTTTCATTGATGGTTTCGACTTTCTTTATTTGTTAGTTTCGATACAAAAAGATGATTATATCAATATCTAATATATAGATATAGTAATTGAGTGTTATGAGGTTTGCATCAATGGAGAAATAGATTCTTATAATTTGTGGTTTAAATATGCCTTGGCTTTCTGCAATCTTTGGTTTCTGATTATGTTCCATTTTAGTAAGCAATGGAAAAAGAAAGTCTATGTTTAACATAAGTGGAAACTTACTGCCTTTTTCTTTGGGGTTCAGATCCTATATCTCTGGTTAGGGATCATCGAGCAAAGGAAGTATTGACGGCCCATGGTGTAGCAGTTCGATCGTTCAATGCGGATTTGCTTTATGAACCTTGGGATGTAAATGATGATAATGGCCGCCCTTTCACTACTTTTACTGCTTTCTGGGAAAAATGCCTTAACATGCCTTTTGACCCTGAGGCTCCTCTTCTTCCACCTAAAAGAATAATTTCAGGTTATTCTCCTTTGAATGCCCCTTCCTTTCGTCATGCATATCCGGTTATGGGTATGGGATAATGATCCCTCAAAGACCTTACGAATAAACCATGTTGATTAATACAGCTTTTCCATATTGTTAATGCATTACAGTGGTCTAACATAATTGATTTATACTTGTATTGCAACTGAGGCTCACCTTGAAACTGTACATGTTTATTGTTCAATCTGTGTGTAGGTGATGTGTTAACTTGCACTACGGATGTGTTGGTGTTCGAAGATGAATTGGAGAAGGGAAGCAATGCGCTTTTAGCTCGAGCATGGTCACCAGGGTGGAGCAATGCGGATAAAGCTTTGACAACGTTCATTAATGGACCTTTAATTGAGTACTCGAAGAACAGAAGAAAAGCTGATAGTGCAACAACTTCATTTCTTTCCCCCCATTTGCATTTTGGGGAGGTTAGTGTCCGAAAAGTCTTTCATCTCGTCCGAATGAAGCAGGTCTTATGGGCTAATGAAGGGAACAAAGCTGGTGAAGAGAGTGTAAACTTGTTTCTGAAGTCGATCGGCTTAAGGGAATACTCAAGATACTTGAGTTTTAACCATCCTTACAGCCATGAAAGGCCTCTTCTTGGACATCTTAAGTTTTTCCCTTGGGTTGTCAATGAGGGTTATTTCAAGGCATGGAGACAAGGAAGAACAGGTTATCCATTGGTGGATGCTGGCATGAGAGAGTTATGGGCCACCGGTTGGCTACATGATCGTATTCGAGTTGTTGTATCGAGTTTTTTTGTCAAAGTTTTGCAGCTTCCATGGAGATGGGGTATGAAGTATTTCTGGGATACCCTCTTGGATGCAGATTTAGAAAGTGATGCTCTCGGTTGGCAGTATATATCTGGTACTCTCCCGGATGGTCGTGAGTTCGACCGCATCGATAATCCGCAGGTTTGGCTGCAGTTGTTTTTAGCTCACTTTCATCAAGTGTTTGATATCTAGTGTATGCATTCTCATCTAGTTAAAAGTTTTTTACAGTTTGAAGGTTACAAATTCGATCCGAATGGAGAATATGTCCGGCGGTGGCTTCCAGAACTTGCAAGACTACCAACTGATTGGATTCACCATCCATGGAATGCTCCTGAATCTGAACTCCAAGCTGCTGGCATCGAGCTTGGGTCAAATTACCCTCTGCCTATTGTAGGAATAGATGCTGCAAAATCCAGGTTGCAAGAAGCACTTTCAGAGATGTGGCAACTAGAAGCAGCTTCAAGAGCTGCAATCGAGAATGGAACTGAGGAAGGCCTCGGAGACTCTTCTGAGTCAGTGCCATTTGCATTTCCGCAAGACATACAAATGGGGGAAAACATTGAACCAGCAAGGAACAATGCTCCAGCTACAACACGGAGATATGAGGATCAGATGGTTCCTAGCATCACTTCTTCGTTGTTGAGAGGTGAACATGAAGAGTCTTCTTTGTATCTTAGAACTTCAGCAGAAGATAGCAGAGCAGAAGTTCCAGGAACTGTAAATATAAATCGAGAACAACGGAGAGACACATTAAACCAAGCGATTCCAGAAACAGCACGCAACCCGCAACTTAACTTCCCGATCGGGTTGAGAAATGCTGAGGATTCCACAGCAGAATCATCTAGTAGTAGTTGGAGAGAAAGGGATGGCGGAGTTGTTCCAGTTTGGTCCCCGCCATCTTCGAGTTACCCCGAGCAATTTATAGGTGAGGAAAGTGGTGTCGGTGCTAGCTCATCTTTTCTACAAGGGCATCCACAGTCCCACCAAATCATAAATTGGAGGCGATTATCTCAAACCGGGTAAATTCATCTGGATCATCGTTCCATATCGAATCCATATCAAACCAATCAATAATCAATCCAATACCTGTGTAACCATGACTACTTCCACAATATGATTTACAGGTAAAACGAATACACGCCAAAGGCAGGGACCTAGTACTTGCAGAACGCTCAGTCTAGTGACCGGATTGGACGATAACATGGCATGTTATCAACCCCATATATTGTCCACCAATCTAACATGATCAGCAGCCAACTCGGGAGTTGGGTGAATGATCAGCTATCCAATGTTCTACCATACGCATAGCTCTGCCGTATAGTGTTTTGTCTCCTTTATATAAAAGGGTAGATGAGATTCATGGTAGAAATGTTGTAATCCTGGAATAAAAACAGGCTTCTGTGTATTTACTTTTTAACTGATTAGGAAGTTGTATTGTATAACTCATTCCTATTGCTCCCTCTTTTTCTTTTTATTTAATTACTTATGTTTGTCATTTTTACCGTCAAATTTTCGGATATAAATTTAAAGGAGTTAGGGCCTTCCAAGAATATTAAATGATCGATGTTGTCTTTTGTGTTCTGATGTTTCTGACTCTCGAAACCATGTTTTTTTTAGTGTGCGTATTATAGAGGCTTGTGGCAACTTGTTCTAAGTTTGTGTGGTATCAGGAAGCCTGTTGGTACATGACTTTAAGAATTTAATTGGGCAACTTCTTGTTTAAAAGCTAAGTCGTCCCTTGTCTGCTTGCTCAAATTGGCATGGAATGCAATTGTGTATTTTATTTGGTGTGAAAAGAATAGTAGGCTTTTTGGGAATTCTTCTAATTAAAGATATTGTACGTTTTTGTCTTAGTGGTAGATGTCCCACTGAGTCGTACCCTGTCAATAACCGATTATGTTTGCAATGAAGTTTGAGGAATGTATAGGATAGGCTTCTGGTTTTAATTGTTGTAATCCGTTGTGTTTCTTGATTTTGTATAGGTTCTTTTGATTGTTGTGGATTGCTAGATGTAACAGGTTTCTTTTTTCTGCTTCTTGGATAATACAATTTACTTAACCCAAAAAAAAAAATTGAAAATTAAATCCTCTTAAATTTTTTTATTTAAAAATTGCAATCAAATCATTAAGGCTCCGTTTGTTTGCCAGTAAAATGATTTCCGGAAAATGATTTCTAAAAAATAATTTACTTTTCTGGAAATGATTGCACAGGCTAGAAATTTGGCTACAGTTTCACTCTTAAACACCACCACAACTACCAATTTGCTATATATGTACAAAGAACATGGACGCCCCACATTTACACATGCACTTATTGTATATACTGAAATAGAAACTGTTTCTAGTGCCCTTATACATGTGTATAGACAGGGGCGAAGCCAGAACAATTTTTTAGGGGAGGGGCGGATGAAATTTTAATTTTTTATAGTTTATATCTTTATAATTTGTAAAGGATTAAATCGAATTTTTATAATTTTAGGGGAGGCCAAAGTGCAATTTTACCTTTACTAATTTAAAATTTTTAAAAAAAAAATTTAATGGCCTAAATAGTAATTTTACATTTTAGGGGGGCCGAGGCCCATGCCAGCCCCCTGGCTTCGCCCCTGTGTATAGAAGGCTGCAACCATAGCCTCAATTATCCCAAAGAAAATAATCACAGTAAATACAACCAATGCAAGTGCTATGAATTTGAAACTTGCAGAGAGCTCTAAGCACCAACCTGTTTGAAGAAATGGACGCGCCTCTTACTCGCAGCAAAACTCCGAGAAGTCGTTGGTTCGAACTTAAACGTGGCCTACTTGAACTACTTACACAAATTGGTTGATGCATGACAAAGCCAAATTTATTATAGCATTTCTCTGAAAGACACTCAAAATATTCATTACTGAAGAAGAGGTACTACAACACTAGCTCAATGCACTTAACTGTTAAGTAATTTCCCCAAAGTAAAAGCAAATCACAAAGTAATGCAATATCAAGCAATCTTATCTATCTGTATACATATTATATGTTATTGGATGAAAGTTACAGCAATTTAGCTTAGGGCTCAAAACTCAGATAAATTATCGAGAAAATTTTACATTACATAACTACTTTTCAGTAATTCAACTAATAGATTTAGCTTTAAGCTACTGATTTTCAAAGCAAAATAAATAAATTAATCAAAATTTTATTTCAACAAAATGAAAATTCAATCTATTTTCACTTCCAAGAACATCTATTAATTCGTATACTTATTTTTTCCTTTTTCCGTTTTCTTTTCTAAGCAACCAAACGAAAAACAAACATTAATCTTGCTTTTATCCCTCAATCAAACTAGAGCTTTGGTTTATATACATACAAGAAGACATACATCCATCATCCATTCAATGAACCGAAAGTAACCGGTTCAATCAGCCAAAAAGAGAACTCCTTTTTTTTTTTTTTGGTTATCATCTATTAGAAATAGTTTCAATCAATTTCAACTCATTTTGACTAAAATTCATCGAATCCACAAAGAGAAAAATCTAAATGAAAATTCGATTGAAAACAGGAAGAATTACACGAAACAACAACAGAATCTTGAGGAACCACAACAAGAAGATGAATCTGAAGAGAGATCAACAACGAAAAGAACAAAAATCGGAGATTTTTGAAACCGATCGGTTTCAATTTCAAGCTTGTTTTCGGTATTTCTCTTTTCTAAAAATTTGAGCTCGGGAATCCCAAAATCATTCAAGTTTCTTGCCTAGCTAAAGAAACAAATAAAGGCAACAAATTTCAGGCATAAAATCAGTTAAAAATGTGGACAAGTAAAGAACAAGAAGAAAAAAAAAGAGCTTTATGCCATACCTTAAGCCAAGACCCAGCGAAGAATTCATGGTAGATTTGCCTGAGAAAGAGAGGAAACGAAACAGAATATGCTAAGAAGAGAAGATATGCGACGGACTTTTACCTGGAAGAGAAGATGAAGAACGGAAAAAGGAAAAGGAATGAAGAACGGAAGAAGGAGAAGGAGCCTTACCTGGATGAAGGAGGAACCGGAAAATGTCTTATAGAAATGAAATCCGTAAGACATTTTCCCCTAAAACCCATTCATTTTACCCGTGTCTTGGAAAATATTTTCCAAAAGTAAAATGTTTTCAGTCAAACAAACACTGGAAAACCAGGAAAACAGAAAATGTTTTCCTGCAAACAAACGGACCCTAATATTATTAATAATTTCCATAAGAATTTATCAACTTAACATGTTCATTAGACTATCATTCATCTTTAAAGTTCTTTTTGTTTATGTTCTTTCAACGAGAAAACAGGATAAATGGTCAGACATAGTATTTATCAACCATTAAGATATAAATACAATAAATTTTATTAAAAGTATTGAATATTTTACACATGTATTAAACACTTGTGTTGATGTTGTTTAAATGTATCATTTCATATTATAATTTTATATTGGGTTAAAGTGCAAATTTGCCATCACACTATAGGTAAATATTGAAAATTTCCACTATATTTTGTTTTCTTTGATATTTGTCACTATATTTTGAAAATATGAGTAAATCTGTCATTTAACTCTTATGCAATTTAATTTTACTACTCAATATTTGTAACACCCCAAACCCAGCCTAGACATCAAGACCAAGTCTGAAGAGTTACATTGACGATATTAGAACTCCACATTTATGCTCGCAGATAAAAAGAAAATCATTCAACACGTTATAGCAATCATAGAATCAACCAACATTCAACCGTCATCAAATATCATATTACTAGATAATACTGAAATTTACTAATAGTATAATTAAAAGGTGATAAAGTGATTGACCAAGCTTCCACTACGCCGACCCGATCAAGTCTGGACCCACCTAAAATTCAGTCAACACAAAATGAGTTGTAAACCCAATGCATAACAGTAATGGATTTAACTAAAGCACAATGATAAAAGTAGTTATCGGATCGCAAGTTCCAATCAGAATTAGAAGACATTCAGTACAGATTTATTGTATCAATTATATAATAGAATAGTTCCAGTTCAGATACAGAACAGATGAGAAACAAATGCAGTTATTCCTACCCTAATCCTCTACACACCATCTCCATCTATCCCAACACACCATTTAGGGTATAGAATACCCATCCAGCCCTACAAACCACTTAGTGTCGATACGACACTTTTCAGAATGTTTGCAGCCTAGCTGCCAGATCAATAGGCGAGTCACGCCGAACTCACATATGAGTAGTGGTCTAGCCACCGAATCAGAACAGGTCACTTCCTTCTTTACATGATTTCCCACCCAATGCAGTTTTAGATTATAGATGTCAAAATGTACACACAGTCGTTCAGATTCAGTAAACATTTGTATAATCAGAATCTCAATCTTAAATTATTAGATAGCAATTATACAACCAAATTCAAATCATACATATACACTACAGACAGCCTACATTTGCGTTAACAACGCTTACGACCCCAGAGATGACTTCCAAAACTGACCCACACGCCCGTGTGATTCCACACGGCCTGGCACACACCCGTGTGATCAGCCGTGTGTCTCACATGGCCTAACACACGCCCGTGTGGTCTACCCGCGTGATCCTAAATCTTAAACAGTAAGCCACATGACCTGGACACATGTCCGTGTCTCTGGCCCAGGTGGTCCTTATCTTGTACACAGTGAGATACATGGCCTGCACACACACCCATGTTCTTGGCCCATGTGAACCCTACATTAGCATGCCCACACATGACGGGGGCACATGCCTGTGTCCCCTACTCGTGTGGCTCGAATTTGGTAAGCAGTCTGTTACACGGCCTACCACACGGGCATGTGGCGTCGACAGCCATATTTTTCGGCGTCCGAAATTCACAAAATTTGAGGTTTTCGGTACGCACTTGAAGAGATTTCGAAGCAATAACAATGTAGAGAATCTCCGAAGCCTAAAATGACCATCCAATAACTCAGTCAACCAGCTTTATCGATAATAATGCACACTTATACACAAAATACTTTATGTTGAAGATTTCGACACGAAACCTTCCAACGAAATCAAACTTACCGGAAGGTCAACAACGGTCACTTGAATTGTTGAGTTGAGGTCTGCTACTCCCGATAACCCCGCCTAAGAGGAAACCAAACGACTAATTATCAGAAATAACACAATACGCTTGAGATGCCCAATTCAGAACATTCTACGAAAACAAGAAAAGAAACTGCGGAATTTAGTGAATTGATGGTGAAACTTACTCAATAACCTTTCGATCGATACAATTAACGGCATATAACTTCGTCTAGACCCATACTTACTTACGACCGTGATCAAAATGAAGAAGAAAAATAAAAGAATCGAAAAGAAAGAAAAGGAAAGGAAAGGAAAGAAAAGAAAAGAACAACAAAAAGAAAGAAACGAATAGAAGATAACGAAAAAGTTTAAATCTTTATAACTTCCAACCAGATTCTAGCGCTTAGCAAAAAAAATGTTTCCTATCACGTACCCCGAGATTCAAACACAGGCCCAAACAAAATGCAGAAGCTTAACTAATTAACCAGTAGGTTTATTCTTGACATAGGTTTAAACTAAATTAAACTTATTTATGTCATTTAATGATAGAGGTTATCTTTAAAATAAAATAGTAAAACTTCTAAAAATACGATCCAAACTCTTGACCTCAACCACATAAACAAAGCACCTAACCACAAATACAGAGACTCAATTACGATGGAAATCCAACAGTCAAACATTAAAATTTTTGAGGTGTTTCAATATTAATTTTGATTATTTGAAAATAGAAAAAATTCTTTCAAATATTTTATTTTAATAATTAAAAATAATTTAACTTATAAATAATAATAATAAATTAAATTAAAATTTCTATTTAATGAAATAAAAACGTGAAATACATATATCATAAAATAAAAAATAAGTTTATTTTTATAAAATAATCATTTTTATTTGATTTCAATAATATATTAATTAACTTATTATTGCTAAATATTGAAAATATAAAAAAAAATATTTTTATTAAATTTTGTCTTGAAATTATTTTAAAGTAAAATTGAATAGAAAAATCCAATGTGGCAAAACTTTTAAAGCAACAAAATTAAAAATAAAATTAAAGTATAATGGTAAATTTTTTTTATAAAAAATAATGATAAATACTAATTAAAATGAGGTATAGTAACAAATTTTAATTTTCACTTAGTGATTATTCAAAATTACCTTGGAATAATCAATTCTTAGAATATCAAACTTTTCATTCAATTAATTTTCCCTTCACGACATTAATTTTGACTCTTATTGTTTTTTTTAATTAAATTGTAATTAATTTTTTCAAAAAATTTAAATTATTTTTTAATAGAAATGTTGAATAAAATATTAATTTTTTAATGATATTAGTGTGGCAATATGCATGACAATTCATGTATATTTCATACTAACATAACACTATTTGTTTTATATACCACATCCACAAATAATTTTAAATTTATAAAATATTCAAAAAAAATTAAAAACCTTATAAAAAGTTCATAAAAAAAATATGGAGTACATGTGGATGGTTATGCGGCCTACCGTGTTTAAAAGTTTAACATTTTAGTCATTATTTCCATTAAAAAAATAATTTAACTATTTTTTAAGGGTTAAAATCAAATTCAACTCTTTTAAAAGATTCAGAGTCAAATTACTTTAAAAATTTTAAAGGCCAAAAAGACAAAAAAGAATGTAAACGTTGAAAACTAAGGGTGTGCTTGATACACCATTGAAAATAAAATTTTTCAACATTTATTATTTTAAATGTGTTTGATTTTTTCTTTTACTTAATATAAAATTTTCAAGTAGGTAATTTTAGAAAAATATTAAATCGATTTTATTTTATTAAAAAATTAAAATAAATGATCTTTTTTTTTAAAATGAGATATTCAAATTACCACATGTATCTTTTATCTAAAAATATCCAAAATAAGAATATTAATAAGATTAAATTAAAAAATAAATAATATTTTAAAATCAATATTTATTTATTCTGAACAACATAATTATATTCCTTATTTATATTTACTACTTTACCAAATATTTTTTTAATATAAAATTTAACAGTAAAAATTCATTACTTAATTTTTTAACACTTAAAATTTCAATTTATCAAATACGCCCTAAATTTAATATTATGCTTTCCAACTATTAAAAAAATACATATTTGAAAGTTAAATTACTAAAAGATATTTTTTTTAAAAAAAAATCTAATTTAATCCAACCTTTGTTGATTGATTTTTATTTTACCTAAATTTGTTGAGTTTTGCTATTCTAAAAGATTTGCAAGACTAAACATAAAATTTACTCTCAATTAAAGCAATCCAATAGTAGACTAAATATAGCATTTATTATCGATTAAAGTAATCAAATAGATTCATTTTTTTATACAATGTCTAAAATTATCTATAGCCCTCTCCAATGCATAAATAGGAGGATAATGCACTTCAGTGCATTTAAACCCATATCCCCTTACATTAATATCAATATCCATACTAATCGAATTAAGACTCAATCAACAGTGATTACATATATAATTTTTTTTTCCTCGTTTAAAGATAAAACTGAAAAGGCATGAAGGTATCAAAGTAAAATGCAAGTCACTTTTCATCTTTGCTCTTAATAAAGGCCATTGAATGTAAAGTAAACATCTTTGTGTAAATCTTTCATTCATCAAAAACCTACCAAAATATAGTACATCTACTTTGCCATTTCTATGTATTACTCAAATTTTATTGTAAATTTAAATATGAATTAGTTTTCGATATCACACGCGTTGCACGTAAATATACAAATTTATATTATTATTACAATATTAAACAAATATGCATTATATTTTATTTTTTCCAATTTAAAACTAAATAATAATGTTATTAATTAAAAAATAAATTCAAATTGTGTAAAATATAATCAAATTAAACTTTACAAATTGATAATATAATTTTTAATTTTCTAATAATTTATTTTCATAAGTGAAACAATTATTGAGATTACATAATTTAATTGTATTACAAAAAATACCAATGGAATAAATTAAAGATAATTTAAAAATTCAACTTCCTAAAAGGTTAAAATAAAGTCTATATTAAAAATAAATACTAATAATATTACAAATATATCTAAATTCTCATTATCATCTTTCATTCTGATCTTCTTTTTCAATCTATCATCATTGTCATTATCTTCAATCAACATTGAATTCCGGATGCAATTAATTGCTTTGGAGTTGCAAATTACTTAAACAATAATAACAAATAAATTATTTGTATAAAAGTATAATTATAATACTAATTAGAAAAATAGTATAAAATAAAATTAAAATTGATAAAAACATACAATTATAAAGTGAAGTGTTCATAGTGGAAAAATGAATAAGGGTGAGTTCAAATAAAATTAGTATGATATTTATAAACTAAATAAATGTATGAATATTATAATTTTACGTCATCGCTGATTAAAATGATCTTTTATCTTTTTCCGATGCCATTGTCATTTGATTATGTCTTGAAGTTTTCTATTCAAAAACCATTACTTTGATACTCCATTATTTTAAAGATACTTCAAACTTACCAATGCTAATAATTTCAATTTGTTGTATGATATTTATAATGATAAATCTTAAGTTTAATTGGTATACAATTGTTACACTAAGTAAATAATAATTTATTTAAAATAATATATTCAATTGTGTAGTTTAAACCAATAAAAACCCTTTTATACAAAAAAATTTTATGGATATGATTTTATCTAGTATTTTTTAAATAACTGTATAATTCAGATGGATAAAAGCTCTATTTAAAAAAAATGATTTATTTAATGTTTATTTAGTAATTGAATGATATTCTTATCAATTCAAAAGTTTCTCTTAACTTGTGTTTTTATATATAGGTTAAAATGTGCTAGAAATCTCTATATTTTTATTCATAGAATTTAGTTACTCTGTTTTTTTATAATTCAAAATTTTGGTCCAACTATTAATATTATTAACCTTTTTGTTGTTAAATTCAAGTTAACTACAAAGTTATTTTTTTAATTACATGGCTACCAAGTAAATATTTTCTTTATTTGAAAAATATCACAACAACGAATTTAACAAAAAAAAAATTAACAGTGTTAACAGTTAGACCTAAATTTTTAAATATGAAAAATAGAAGGACTAAATTCCATAAATAAAAGTACAGAGACTTGTGACATATTTTAACTTTATATATATATCATTGTTGATACAAGTCTCAACAAGGGAAAAAGTAGGGAGGAGAAGATGGTGGTGCAAAGAGAGCCGGAGAAAGGTAAGAAGATGAGGTAGATAGTTGATGGCTAAGAGGGTTGTTTGTTGAGAATAAGTGCTCAAAGTCACTAGAGGAGGAAGAAGATCTATTTCTCTTCAAATAGGAGGATACCACTTGGTGCCATGGCAGGTTGGTTACTATCACGGAGTCTGTGAGAGACATGCACATTAAGACCCATTTTGTTATGTTTTTTGAAGGAGTACAAACTTGTTACGCACAAGTGATCCTTAATAATCCCTGAAGAGAGTGTTCACACATGCTTACCCATTTATTATAATGAGTTTAGTGTACATGTCTCTCACGTACTCTGCCATAGTTATTAAAAATTATTAAATGTTATAAAAAATTAAAAATACTTCTTCTTTTATAAATTTTATTATTTGTATAATTTTGGGGGGAATTTTATATAACCCTTAAAATCCAATTAAGTCTTTTTTTAATAATTAAAAAATCACTTAAGCCCTATACAACAATATTTTTCCATCTAATGCCACGTCAGTCGCTATGTCATTAAATTTTTCACGTCAATCATCATGTTATCACTTAACGGTCCGTCAAGGGTTCTAATGGAAAATAATATTACAAAGGCTCAATTTATTGCTAATTTTTTTATTAAAAGCTCAATTGATTGCACTTTTCAACTAGGGTTTTTTTTTTAATACTTAAGCCTTATATAAATAATAAATATGTAAATATTTAAATTTATTAAAATATATATATATAATATTATAATGTTGAATATTAATATAATAAATTATTTAAATTTAAAATTTTATTTTAATAATAAATTTTAACAATAATAATTTTAAATAATATTCATAATCTATTATTGAGAAATATTTATATTAATATTTTAATAATAAATAATATTACAACCTATAAATATTTAATAAAAATATTCTATAGTATAAAATATGAATATTTTAATTTTATAAATATGAGTATTTTTTAAATGATGCTTAGCTTCATTTTTCATTCCTAACTCTAACATGCCACTATCCACTCTCATAAATGTAATATATGTGATTTAAATTAAGTTTTAATTATGTGTTGTTTATTATTGAGTTTATATAAGATATTAATTATCATAAAATATTTTTTTGTTTCCCAAGGTATCCGCTAAAGCGAGCCCATTAACTAATCCTCCGTGTTCTGTAGGCCCATTAAAGGGATAGGCACTGACCACGAGTTTTAAAGTTACTTCATACTCAAGGCGATGATTGAACCCTTGACCACTAGTTAAGGTAGGAAATAAATGCTTTAAAAAAAATTGAACTCATGACCACTGGTAGACTTGTCAATGGGTCGAACCACCCGGCTCGGTCCGAAGACCTACGCAAAAAGTGTGAGGGTTTGGGAAAAAATATAGGCTCGAAAAATAGGCTTAGGCAAAAAAATAAGGCCTGTTTAGAAAATGGGCCAGGCATCGGGTAAGGTTTTTTCTTGTCCTAGCCCGGCCCGAATTTGCAAAAAAAAAAAAATGCTGCTATTTTGCTATTGTTTTCCTACTGTTTTCTCACTGTTTTGCTATCATTTCACTATTATGTTTCTACTATTTTGTTGTTATTGTTTGAATATTGTATAATTCTTGTTTTATTGTTAATTTTGATACTATTTTAGAGGTATTTACTTTTAAATTGCACTTATCTTAGTGTTATTCAAGTATAAAGATTTTTTTAAAATTTATTTTCAATATGTTGGAAATATTTATTTTAATGTGTTTAGTGTTTTTGATGAATTATATTTTTAATGTTTTATATATAAAAAATAAATAAGAAATTTTAATACGAGCAGGCCGAGTCAGGTTTTAGTATTTTTATCTGGGTCGAGCTTGGGTAAAAAATTAAGCACATTTTTTGGGCGAGGCTGAGCCCGAGCGTAGAACTTTGTTAGAGCCCAGCCCGAACCGACCCATGGACAACTCTAACCACTAGTTAACATAGGAAATATTATCTTATTATAAAATAAATTTCGATTGTCAAAAGGGAATATTACAATAATATTTTATAACAAATATATTTATATTGTGTTTGTTTGACTAAAAACAACTTTTAAAAAATGATTTCAGTAAAATTTGTCAAACAAAAGAAAATATTTTAAGCAAAATCATTTAAACACAAGAAAATTATAAATTATTTTTTAGAAAATTGTTTTAAGTGAAACAAACGCAGTCTAAATACAAATATTAAACATGAGGAAGAGATCTACTTATACCCTTTTATATATTTTTGTACAATCAATATTCTAACGATCTAAAATTATCATATTTAATATTCTATTCATATAAATCATACATGTCAAATTTAACGTAAATTAAAATTCTCTATATGTTTTGCGTAAAAAAAAAAAAAACTTCCAATCGTTCACTAAATATCAATATATATAATATTTTAAATTATTATGATAGAAATATTACATCAATTTAAAAATTTATTTACACAACAAATATAATTATAATGATAAATTCAGTGATTAAATCGTTAAATATTAATCGTATAAAAATATATAATTAATTTTACACCAATATATATATCCCCCTCTAAAACACGAATATTTAAGGAAAATGAAGGGAGGGGATGGCATTTACTTACACCATTCAACATCATGGATGTTTTCAACTGAAATTCTCAGTCCAAATGCATGACCTCATTAGATATGATAGGTCCAAGTCCCCATCTATTACTGCATTCTAACTTGTCATCAAAACTCAATCACATGTCTTCACTTTATGAATTTAATTGCTCTGCCCCATTGGCATATAGGTTTTAATTATATTGAATTTAAATTATTTCGAAATTAAATTTTATTTAAATTGAGATTAAATAATTATGTATGACAAGTAAAAGCATGATTTTTGAAAAAAAAAAATGGAAGTAAAAACTAAAAATGATTGGATTGAGTTTGGGATTCAAATTAATGAATGAGTTTTCTTCCATTGAATATGAATGATATGAAAAAAAGAAAATCATCATCAATGGCAACTGCCGAGGAATTCTATACTTTTCCCCTATATAAATATTTCATAGCATACTGCTTTTGCTTATTCTTTAGATCATCTTCACAATTTTAATCATGTGGGTTGTATAGTTTATAATGAGACATTACCATGAAATTTTAAATCTAATGCAATACTTGTTATCCACTTGCAATGGTGCCTCGGATTGAGTACTTACAAGGTCCTACGTATGCCTTACGGATCCATAGGAGTCAGGTTGTTGGTTCCGTCGACTTTCGTTCTCGTTTTTCCTCCTTTTATCTTTCTGCTTTCTCATTTCCATTCTAAATATATAGTATCCCCCATTCATGGTGGAGCTTTTATGAAGATTACTTAAACATGCACAAAACACCGCGACTCGAACTTCGGGTTTCATGAGAAACTGTTCTTAGCTTGGTTGTCTCTTGAAAAAAGGTTTCTGACAGATAAGGAGTCTCTCGTCGTTGTTACTTTCGATTTCTATGACACGGGCTTCCCATTTCAACCGCCTAGTTAGAACTCTAGCTGAGTCAATAAGCAGAGCCGTATCGCGGATTATTATCCAACCCTGCAACAACCATCAAATGAATTACATCTTAAAACGTAGCAAAAGAAAACACCACCATTGGAAGTATTCGAAACCATATTTGATAGTTGATAGCTTGGTTTTAGTACCTCGGGACGAAGCATCCGGTCTATCTCAGTGAATATATCAAGCATGGTGCACCTCCAATGTTGACTAGACTCAAGAGATAGAAGTCCTTCTGCATGTACCATATCGTAAGTTCTAGGATATGTTGGAAATGCTTCACACCTGAAAGTGATCACAAAACAAATTAAGCACGAAACAAAAAAGGAAGACATATGTTGCTCATATTTTAGCGAACACAATCTAACAAGTAAACAGAATAGACATCCTCAGGTAGAGTTTGCTTCGGTTTAAGTCTTATGAATGTCACAGGATGCATGCATTTTAAAAATAAACCGCACATTAGTTCATTGCCCATAATTTTGTTTAACCCCGAGGGAAAGCATATTAGGTTGCAAAACTCATTATACGGAAAATGCATGTATTAAAACAACACAACAAAAGCAATAAAGAAAAGTTGAGCTTGAGAAGAGAATCACCAATCATGTAATACACCGAAATAGCCCCGGTCAAGAATCAGGGGAAGGTACTTAGGTCCAGTTGTTGGGACTACATTCATTACCCAGACAGACTTCCTGGCTTCCAGTAATGCAGCATTTAAACCACCATAGCGAGCATTCATGTCTAACACATTCCTGAGCATGTTATAAGGTGGAGAAGGATCCTCGTCGCCAGGTCTCTTCGGATGGTCAGAGAATATTAGCGGTGATAGAAGAGACCAGTAATTACGAACAATTATCCTATAGTTAGCAGTATCCTCATTGAGTTCATCCAAATGTAGACCTGATAAAATACCGAAATGATTAGAAAATAGATGATTGGAGTGGTAGTAAGAAATTTCTTTAATCATCGTCTTATCATGATGGAATTGTTACTTGTAACATAAGCATGAGAAGAACATGAAATTACCATATAAAGCTAGTTCACTTGGGTTTAAGTTAGATCTAGAAGGCCAAGTTGCCCTCTCCTCAATTGGGACCCATCGGCGACTATGCATTCCGCCTATACAGTTCTGAAGGGGTCGATAATACGGAAATTCAACATCTTGTACTTTGCTACAGATAGAAGGACCCGAACCAGACTTCCTGGTAAAAATAATTCACATAGTCAAAATAAATTCATTTTTTAGGAAAATGGACGTAAATCGAGAAAACAGCCTTACCGGGAGTTATAACAGGTTTTTTTACTGGTCTTTTTCCACACAACAGTTTCATCTTGTTGCGACATCAATTCCCAGCATAGGTTTTCTGCAAAATCACGAACAAAGTTCCACCTTTTCTGTTTCTCTTTGTTCCGAAGAGAACTCTGAACATTGATAAGAGGTGAAGTCCACACAAAGTACCCGCCTGGCCTTAGAACTCTATCAACTTCAATCAAGAAGGTACCATCTGCAGCGCACATTTAACATAAAAGTTTAATTATGACCAGCTCAAACACAAAAACGAAATAAACAATGTTGAAAAAGTCATATATATGAGTAGAAATATGTTTACAAATTATAATTAGCAAATACTATTAAAAGTTTGGCTAAGAAAAAGTGAAGTTGACCATGGTTTTAGTGTATTCGTTCAAATTATCCATTGGTTGGCAGGTGTGAACTAAGCAGTCAAAACGAACTTTTGGCTAGGAATTTATCATCTAGAGAGCGTTTAACATTTTAAATAAGCACAGTTGGAAACTGTTAACTGATACCTTTTTTATCCCAGTCAATACCACAGCGCGCACAATGCAGCAAATCAAAAGAAAGAGATGGATACGGTAACTGTTTTGAACTGAAAGAACCAATCATTGCAGGAAGGCCCCTTTCGAGAGTGAGTTGGACTTGACTGCCCGAGGACTCATAATTCGCAATGCAAATGGTTAAGATCTGTTCGGAAAAGAGATGTGCTCCAAAGCTACCATATCCACATCCTATATCCAAGATGGTCCGGATCTGCACAAGTAGCCTTATGGATTATGCGAAAGAAAACTAATGGAATCATGGCACCGTGAAATACCAGTCTTGTTCATAGTAGCTTATTAAGAACATTTTAAGTTAATTCAGCTTATATAGACAAAATCACAATGTGCAAGCCAAAAGGTGGCAATTAAATAAGAAATGATAACTTCAAAAAGTATGTCAACTGGGAAGCTAAACAGATATGGTGTTACTACAGGAAGTAAAAATCATTGAGCAATGGAGAAGTACAAGCTCAACATTTATGTTCCGGGAAAATTCTGATTACCCCAGCTTGTATGAAGTTAGATTCATTTCTCAGTCCAATCATCTCAGCAATCTGATGGGAATAGTCTTCCACACCATCAAACATGAGTGATGCTGAACGGAAGGAAATCTGTTCTTCCTCCAACATCATCATCCTGAAATTGCATAAATCGAGTTTTAAAATACTTCTATAAGAAGGAAGTTAACCGACAAGTGAAACACTCGCTCACCTCTTGGTTAAACTGCCTGAAGTAAACACCTCTTGACCAGTGATTTTAACATTTGCAACCCAAATGATATCTCTCCCAGTTGGCCACCTAAGAGGAATTTTGTAGTTCATAGGTGGAAGAACTAGACAATTTTGTCTAGACCCTTGTCTGCATACTCGATCATACTCATTGCCATCCGAAAAACCCGAATCGAGATTCTCCGAAACATTAAAGCAGGGAATATAGTTCTCCAACTCTCCAGGACAAAATTCTATTTCTTTCATCCTTGAAGTACCAAAAGAAAGCTCCCCTATATCCCACAAATCAGAAACAAGCTGCTCTTGGAGTCTCCTAGAACTATGAAATATATGACCTCTGGATGATGTTGAAATGGAAAGTGTCCACCAAAATGAACCAGTAAGAGCAAGAATCACAATCACAACTAAACTTGACTTCAAAAGTAGCATTGTTAACCTATGGCGACTTCTTGGGGTTCCAACAATGAAAGGATCAGATGCAAAACCATTGTCAGTGGCATCGTATTTAGTAAGAGGAGAATTATCTGAAAAAAGCGACCAAAAAGGAAACCTGTGGGAAGATTGGTTTCTATCCAATTCTTCCTTTTCTGTTTGTTCTTTCACTTGGGAGTCCAAAAGACCATTGCTGCTGCTTGTGACCCGTATTGCAGGTACACCTCGGTGCAGAGGCCTTGACATTTTTATAACCTGAAATCACCAACAGTTTTAAGATATTAGATCTATAAACACTGCTGAAAGTGAAATTCAAAGAAAGCAAATATTGAAGAAGTGGCTTTTTGAGGAAAGTAAAGTAGACACATTGAGTTTCACAACCTGAAAGTAATAAAGGGTGAGCTCATTACCATTCAAAATCACTTGTTTTCCATTATAATATAATTCTCTTTACTACCCAATTCTAAAATCTAATGAAAACCCAGATTAAAATGATCAAAACCCAATTTGGATCAACCATTTGAAAAACCAAAGTCATAAAAAGAAAAGAAAAACAAAGTTTGTGAGATACCTTTTTGTTCGTAAGAACTGAACTGGAAATTGAAAGATAACGTAATACAAGTTGCCTTCGGTACAGTAAGAGTGTTGAGTAAACGACTTTTCTATCGATCCAATCACGACTAAGCTCGTGAAAAAATAAAAACTCTTCATATATGATCGTAATAATCATTCAAAAACAAAGAAATGGTATGATGTATTTAATAAATGAAGATAGACATTTTTTGAAAATTTTGAAACTTTTACTCATCCAAAAATTTTATCTTCAGACAGTGTTCTCCGCTATAAACGCGGTAAAGCGCCAGCAGTACCGCTCGAGCGGCCACCCCAACTGTAAATTATTTTATTTTACTTCCATCATATTAATCAAGTCTCATTTTAAAGTTTTTTTTTTTTTATTTAAGAACAGATAAGACGGAATTTAGATTTTTTATTTTTTATAGATTTGTGTGTAGGTCGGTTCAAGTGATATATTTAAATTATTGTTTAGGTTCAGATTTTTTAATTTATTTTAATTAATTCTTTGTATTTAAAATTGCACATATTTCTATTTTAATTTAAATAATGTAAAGAATTAATCACAAGCTTATCATTAGATTAAGAGATTGTTGATTAATAATATTAATTATTTTGATTCTAAATATAATTAATATAGTAATACTTATATATATTTTTATCGTTAAATTTAAAATAATAAAAAAACTTAATAATTAGATAATAATCGAAAGAAATTGGTATACTAAAACAGGATCCAAAGATAATATAAAACCAACCGTAGAGTTGAAGTTGGTGTGGGCGTAGATCTAACTGGAAAACGACAACGCTTTTATTTTTGTTTATTGTGAAATCGAGTTTGACTTATGCTGGAAGATCTAAATTTGGACAAACCCGCCCCTTGCTATTCGGTACATATGTATGAATACTCTCATCGAAAAATTAATTAAATTCGTTCATCATTTTAGGTGTGATTTAGATTCCTTTTATTATTATAATTTTTTATGAAAACAAAATTAAATCTTGAAAAATAAATTAGATTTTTAGTGATTAAAAGATTAATAAAAACCATCATAAACTAATGTTGACATGGTGGATGAAAATAATGAGAAGCTGACACGTGATGTATTATCTAGAAGCATGCTCATATTATTTTATTTTTTTAAAAAAATTAATAAAAAATTTTAGAAAATATATTTCAAGAATGAAGTTAAGTTCATTTAAATTTAAACATTTATTAGCCCATATTTATTATAGATGTGATTATTAAAAAAAAGATAAAATATCATTTGAAAATCAAAAAATATTTTTTTAATTATAAAATTTATAAAGTTGGTTAAAAATATAATAAAAATAATTATAACAAATATAAAATTACTTCAAAATTTATAAAAACATAAAAAAAATTACAAAAATCATAAGAATTACTACTTCTAATAAATTACAAAAAGAATCTAAAAATCCTCCAAGTCAAAATTTGTAATATATATTTAAAAGCACAAGTTTGAATTTTTTTTTGAATTATCGAGGATATCTTTTATTTTCCATCACATTACTAAATTCACAATTAAAAATAATTATAATTTAATGGAAGTTGTTAATGATTACCCATTTTAAAAATAATTATTCGTTAAAAAAGTTGTGATAGTTTTAAAATAAAATTATTACTTAAATAGAACTCTAAACATCCTAATTATGAGTTAATTAATATTAAAGTTAGTTATCTTAATTAATTATTGTTTCGAAAAATGTTATTTTGTTTTGATTACATAAAGTAAAGCTATATTTTATATTTAATATGTTAAAAAAAAACTTTGATTATGGTAGAATCAAACACATCGATATTCGTTATCATTTTATTCGAAATCTTGTTTCTACTGAAGAAATTGTTTTAAAGGCTCGTGATACAAATGAACAAGCTGCAGACATTTTTACCAAGTTGCTTCTGCAAGCAAAGCACGAACTTTTCAAGGAACAACTTGATGTTTGTAGCTTTGAATCAAGAGGGAGTATTGAACGTTGTTTCACCTTGATTCAAAGCATCAATGGCAACCAACACTTTTCCATCGTCTACTCAATCACTCCTACTAATAGTATTATAAAAATATAGAGAGTAGATTATGCTAGAAACTAAAGTATAAAAATTAAATTTCAAATTTAAACATATTAAAAGGATTAAAATTGAAAATTACTCATTGTTAAAATGACCAAAAAAAAATTAAAAATATTTGAAAACTTTTAATAAGTGTTTTTCAAAAAGAAATTGAAATATTTGAGAGAAAAAAAATGACGTTAAATAAAATGGTTTCGGGTTTATGAATGAAAATGGGTTATTAAGATTTTTTTTATTATTTTAATTATGAAAAATATGATGGGTTTAACATTATTAATGATTTGTTCTAATGTTCTGGGATGACAACAAAATAATCATCCAATTTCGTGATTAAAATAAGAAAATAATATGACTGAAATCGAATCCAACTTTCGTTTAGTGGTTGATATGTTCTTATCACATCTTTATGTTTCCCCACATGGTTGCCTTAACCAAAATAGGTAGGAAAAAAATTGTGGCCAACAATATTCAACCATTAATATTATTATTATAACAATTAAAACTTAAGAAATTAAAAGGTTTATAATTATTTAACATTGTGTAAAAAAAATATTAAATACTTTATTTCATATTAAAATAGTTATATATATTTTTTATGAATAATAAATCAATGATGTCAGACATGTTAATCAATTTCATTAAAAGTTACATGCATGAACACTTCCATACTTCATAGAAGGAATCTACATTTTAATAACAAAGTATACCACAACCGTATTCCATAAATAAATAATGATTTCCTCGATATTTGTATTGAACTATTTATAGTAGGAAGATAATGCGCTTTAATATACTTGAAATTACGTCCTCTTGTATTGGTAACAATACTCATACTAATCGAACTAACTCAATTGGCGAAATATAATATATATATATATATATTTGAAAAAAAAAAAAGGTTTTTTTATATAGAAAAAAACAATGCAATTAGTAGACTATATATGTCTAAATGAAAGGGACAAGCAATAATTTTCAAACTAAGGTTTTTGTATTTATACGCCGACAATCGACATACTCTTTTCAAGGGAAAAATACATGTGTAGGTCATTTGATGTCTTAAAGCTCAGATCCAAACTTATGTAATATCACACTAGAATTCGTGATAACTGTGGCCGAAGGAATAAAATCGTATAATTTTTTATATTTTCAAATAATAAATTCTATAAAAAAAAGTTGTTTTTAAACAATTACTTAAATGCTAAATAATTTAGAAAATGTGATATCGAATGTGCTTAAATGTTAATTTTTATAGTTTTTTTTTATTTCTAAAATTTCTATTTCTTTCGGTTTTTTTGTAATATATTAACAATATTTATAATTTTGCTATTTTTGTAATTTATATAATTTCTATGACTTTTCATTTTTTTTCACAATACATTTATACTATTTTATAATACTTAATATTTTTTTAAAGAAATTTAAAAAATATATATATTTTTCTATATAATTTTTATAATTTTCTAAGTTTGTTATTATATTTTAATAACTATTATGTTTAATTAATTAAAAATTCAATTAAACTCTCAAAAATAATTTAAAAAATTAATTAAACTCTTCCCATCGAATATCACATCGGCCACCATATTATATTCATAACAGCCATCATTTTAACTATTACATTATCACTTAATGATCCATCAAAAGTATCGAAAAAAAATAATTAAATTTTAGGTCTCAACTAATTACTAATTTTCAATTAAAAAGTCAATTTATTGTAATTTTTATTAAAATGAGAATTTTTTTTTAACATCTAAACTTTATTAATAATTGCATAACGTGTATATGATTTCAGTTTAAGCCAATGGTCTTACCTTTTAAAAAAAAATTATTTCTCTTAAAATTACAGTTGAAGCAATAAGGTTATTATTTATTAACATCAATGATTAAAGTTTAAGGTTTGGCAGTTCATTCTTCTGCCTAAATTAACCCACTTTATCATTTCATAAAAGTGGTGTTATAAAATATTAACAAAATATCCACATTTATTATTTATATATTTAATTGGTGACTTAACATTTAAACAAAGGCTTCTATAAAATTATAAATCTAGATTGATGAAGTTTGTACTATTAAATTTTTAATTTAGTTTTTTTTTTTTATGTATAAGGGATAATAAAAAATTTAATCTCAATTTTTATACTTTTCCTCAATTTGATCCCTACTCTTTTATTTGTAGCAAATTAGCTCTCAATCATTCATTATTGACATGATACTATTTTTGTCTAATATGCCATATTAGTAAATAATTTAAATTTTTTAAATAGTAAAAAAATCATAATATTTAAAAAAGGACTAAATTGATAAAAAAAAAATGTAAATGTTAATAAAGACGGATCAAATATTTATGAAATTCGAATTTGCAATATACTCAATGTCATCCCTAGGGAGCAAGTAGTAGAATAAACCCCCCATAGTTTTTTTCTGTTAATCTTTTGATTAGAATCAATCAAGCACCAAGCAATGGATAAAAAGTAGATGAAACGGGAGGCCACACTCAACAAATCTTAGTGGAAAAACTGGCTATTATTATTATTAGGCGGATGACCACTTTATAGCATGCTAGGTATATGTAAAATGCCCCAATCAAATGGCGAACAATAATTGCGAAAATTGAAAAACCCGATATTTGAAAAAGGCTTAAGGACCATTCATTTACCTCTATGACCTATTTTAAGCCTCTCAAACAAATTCCCCCATTGCATGTGATGTGCTCGTATAAAAAACTGGGTACTTAGGGAAATGTCAGAAAGTTATTTCAATACTCTATCCCATTTCTTATACAGCAATAATCAATAAATTTTGCATGTGAGGATCTGGATCTCTGGGTTCTTTTTTTTTTCCCTTTTAAGCCCATTTACACTAAAAATTTGAATTTACATGTCACGCCCCGACCTTATATGGGTTAAATTTCAAATTAAAATTGTGGACTGTTGAATTTATTTTAATTTTTTATTTGAGCGTGCAATTGGGCTTCTGTTTGGGCCTAATCTGTCAAAATGCTGAAAACCTTGGTATCAATATATACATGTGCCGCATTTTTTAGTGTACAAAACCCTAGTGTGCCAAACTCTAGGTATTTCTTCCTCCTTGCCGAATCACACCTTGCTTGTTCGAATTGTATTGACGTGTAGGTCTGTCGACAATTGTACCGTTTCCAATTGCTGTAGACTGGTAAGCAAGATCCCTTAGATTGGTTAGACTCTGTTTTCGGATGCGCAACTAAGTTGCGTTTTACTTCTTCCCGTTTTGCTTAATTGGTCTCTTTCGGATCTTGCCGAAGACTTATGTTGCCAATTCTAATGTTATGTATTTGCGTGTGCTTGCCGATTGAAGAACCAAATATAGGTGAATTGGATCGATATTAAACTAAAAGAGTGTGCCGAAATAGTGAAAGTGTCGCACGGGCGTGTGGAGTGAAGTGGTGTGTTCTAACTGTGTTATGCCGTGTGCATGGGGGGGCTTAGGTCAAATGTGTGGGTGCTTAGAGCATGTTTAGTTGCTTTTTATTATTATTATGATTACTAAACAACCTTGATTCATGATTCTGAATGCACTAGAAACATCATATCTGAAAGGGGTACATCCTTGATCCTTTGTTAAGTTGTTGAAAAACTGTGAGCATTGTTTGGTTGAAAACTCAATTATGTGACGTAAGTATGGTTGTACTATGCTGCCATTTTTATGAAATGATGTTGTTGAGTATGTATGATGATGTTTCAGTGATATTTCTGCTCATACAATTGATGCATGCCTACTGTTACTGCTTAGACAAATAATTGTTACTATTCGCATGATAGTCGCATAATTAATACTGCTACTGTCACTGTTTCCTGTCACTGATAGCATGCCATACTGATGCATAAGGGTTGGGTTGTTGAAGGAGGAAGTTCAGGATTTAAAAACTGGATCGGTTCACCAATCAAATTTACTGATATACTAGTGGTTCATCTGCAAATATTGTTTTGGTGTGTAGGGCTGGATATCTTACTGTGGTGTGTAAAGATGGATTGGGTAGTGGACTGCACTGTCATTCATGAGTTTGCCATTGGATACTGTGAATTTAGTAGTTATCGTGATTTTGATTTTGATTTGTACTTTGCACTGCATGTTTGTATGCTATTATTTACTGCTTTATATGATTACTTCTCATATGTTAAGACCACACTTAGTTTTATAGCTCACCCTTTAGTTTTTCCATCTTTTCAGATAATTTGTCAAGTTAGGATTAGACTCGACATTTTTAGGACCGTCGTTGGATTTTATTTAAAATAAAATAAAAACATATTTATTTTACTTATTTCATAAACTCTGTTCGGTTTTGTTTTGTTTATACAGACTGTGACATGAACTCGGTTACTCATTTGATT
Organism: Gossypium sturtianum; assembly: GCA_025698515.1. Taxonomy (NCBI): domain Eukaryota; kingdom Viridiplantae; phylum Streptophyta; class Magnoliopsida; order Malvales; family Malvaceae; genus Gossypium; species Gossypium sturtianum. The sequence goes on along the minus strand of CM046947.1, from coordinate 16,784,419 downwards.
TTAGACTTTGCAGTACACTTTAATTTACAAAAACTGAATAAGATTAATTATATAATTTTGGGCATGAAAATTTATTTATTTTTTTATTTATTTAACGAATAAAACTTTGGGCATCAATTTTCAATCATAAAATATGAGGTAGAGAAAATTTTTCTATTTGAACCTAAAATAAATCATGTTTACAAATGGCTTAAAACCATAACAACTTAGACCCTAAACCAACTCCGAGCAGAAAAGATAACGATTTTGGTAAATTTTGATAGAAGCATACTCTGGTTGTTGAACGATAGACAAATTGATTAAAGTAAAAATGGGTTCTTAACTTTAACTGAAATTGAATGTTTTACTGAGCCATTTCAATGGTTAATGTGACATTCATAATTCGACCATAACATCTGGATCAAGTTGGAGAGGTTACATTACAAATATTTATGGTGAAGTGATAATTATGGTTTTAATGTTTTTGGTAAACATCTTAAATGAGAGGTGCTTTAATGGTGGGGAGCAAGCAACCCATATAGGGATAACGTGGAAATGCTGGGGATTCATGAATACTTATGCATGGGGCACCATATGATTCAAAGTAACCCCTTCTCAACCAATTTTTCTGTATTTAGTACTTATTTATTTGCTACTCAAAAGAAATAACAAAGCAAAAGTTGAACTGATTGGATCTTGTGATGTAGTAATAAATTATGGTGGATAAATGGGAGTATCTTGTTCAATTCCTTAAGGCCCAAGCTTTTAGTTATGGTTGAGAATAAGGACAATTGATGATGGCATAAAAGCTAAAGCACTTGCCGTAAGTGCATGAAGATAGTGGAGATTGGAAAGCAAATGTAGGTTATGTGAAAGAGAAATATTGGCTATCGGATACCGTAGGTCTTAGACCCCCCCAAAAAAAAGGAAACTGCAAATTTTCTAACAAGTTAGAGAATTGCTATAAGCATTCAATTTTCCATTAATAACAAAATAAGGATACCTAAACTGCAAGATTAATTTCTAAAATTTAATTTGAAAGAATTTTTTTAAATAAAAATGATGCCAAGCAGTGACCCATTACGTAGTCTAACGACAGTGAAACATGACCACCTGCTTTTTTCTTGATTAATTTAAAAATGGAAAAAGATAATGGGGTGAGAGAGGCTCGAACTCTCGACCTCAGGATAACTCAGAAGCTATGAGACCTACGCGCTAGCCAACTGCGCCACCACCCCTTGATGTTTAAGTATAATATTTTACAATTCTTTATAAAGGAGGACCTTATCAAAATATTAGAAAATTACCTGAATCGTGTTGTTTTATTGCATTTATGTGACACCCACGAGAGCACAAAAGAAAAAACTAAAAAGTATATTTGTTTTTTAAAATTAATAGTAATTTTTAAAAATGAATGACAACTTTTGTGTAGAAGTGGCTTTTTTCGGAATTATTTAATTTTTTTTATATAAAAATTAAAAAGACAACATATACTTAAAATACTATCCATAGCTTCTCTTCAATCTACGAATAGAAAGGTAATATGTTTCAACATACTCGAACCCACATTCTCCTACATATTAATAGTAATAGTTGAAGGCTTTGCTGAGGTTTTAGATGCCAAATGTAGGCCCAATCAAATATTCATGAAGCCTATCTTTGGTTTAAACTTAGAACATATTTTATGAAAACATACCCCAAAACCCTGATAGGCCATATATCTCCGCTCCGCATCCTTCATCTACTCGTATATAGAGGTGATCGTGGGTCAAACTGAGTTCGAGCCAGTTGTAACAAAATTGTAGACCTATTTTATGGGCTTGGGCCTGTCATAGCCCGAAAAATATGTCTAAATTTTTTCCCTCAGATAAAAAGCTAAAACTCGAGTCCAGCCTAACTCGTCTATATTAAAAATTTTATATTATTTTTTTTATAAAAATAAAATTTTAAAAATGTGATACATCAAATACATTAAAAACATTAAATAAATGTTTCCCAACAAATTAAAAATAAATTAAAAAAGTTTTTATACTTAAATAACACTAATATAGATGCAACTTAATAAGTAAATGTCTCTAAAATAGTAGCAAAATTAACAATAAAACAAGAGTTATATAATATCCAAACAATAACAATAAAATCGTAACAAGATATTAGTGAAATTACAGTAAAACAGTGAAAAAATAACATCAGTTTTTTTTTTTTTTTTGCAAATTTGGGTCGGGCAAAAAAAAGCTTACTCAAGGCCGGTCCATTTTCTAAACGAACCTTATTTTTTTACCCAAACCTATTTTTCAGGCTTATATTTTTACCCAAACACTTCCACTTTTCAGGCAGACCTTCGGCCCAACCCATGATTAGGTCTACTCATATATTCTCCAACATAATATTATTTATACTATTATTTAAGTGTTTTGCTAAAGTTGTGTTACCCTTAATCGAGTTAGGAAATTACAGTAAAATAAATAATATTATCCGAAGGTATCTAAATCTTTCCACTTTAAAAAAATCAATAAAAATATGCATATAGTGAGATTTGAACCCACACTAATTATATTAATAAAACCTTTAATTTACTGTGTAGCTAAAGCTTTTTAAAATATATTTTTTTATAAATTTTAATTTTATTATGTACATTTTATTACTTTCATCCATTGTAAATCTATACTATTATTTAAGCTCTTGTGTCACCCTCAATCGAGTCACCAACTCGGTTAGGAAGTTATGGGAATGCCCTTCCGTAATTAAAATAAGTAATATTATTCGAGGATATTTTAGCCTTTTAACTTAAAAACCCATTAAAAATATGTATATGGTGAGATTTGAACACACACCAATTGCATTCATAAAATATTTAATTTACTATTCAATTAAAGTTTTTTAAAATATTTTTATTCATTTTAATTTTGTTATGCAGACTTTATTACATTCGTCGGTTAACTCGGCACCGGCTCAAGATTGATAACAACACCATGATAAATAATTTAATCTATGTTTTTTCATTTTAATAACGTACATATTTCATGTGTTATTATTAATTAATTTTAAACCATACATTTTATTATTTATTATATGTAATTTTTAAATAGATATTTATATTTTAAATTTGTGGTTTCCACACTCACACGTTTGATAAACTTTTTAATTTTTAAAAATCAAATTCCACCCGCTAATGTCTATTAATTTGTGTTTTGTTTTTTTTTCAAACTTAAGCTATTTGTGAGAAGCAAACAAAAAATATAACCATCCATAAGGAAGAACAAAAATCTAAAAGAGATGATCCTTCTCATTGAGTCATGAATTAGATTTTGAGTCAAATTTAGATTTATAAGTTAAAAAATAATTAATCTAATTGAATTTTATTTTTATTTAGATTTTTAAGTTAAAAAAGATAATTAATCTAATAGAATTTCATTTTTATTTATTTATCTTTTTATAAGAACAAGTATTTTATTTATAACTTAGTGAAAAGGGCTTAAAATATCATTAAAAAGTCATTTTTTAAAAAAACTGATGAACCTCAAATGGGTGGAATTCAATTTAAATAAGTTTGATTTTTTTTTTTAAAAAAAAAGCTAAAGTATAATAATAGTTACTTAATTATGTATGTCGAAACCCTTTTTGTAAAGGGTCGATTTAGGTTTTGAAAACGAAAACGAAAAACGGGAGTCGCCACCAATCCCTTTTTTATGAGGTGTGATTGGGTCACCTCGTAATTCAATCATTTTGATAAAAAAATTAATCTACTAAAATGACGATTTTTTGGTCTACGAAATCCAGAAAACGGGTTCGGGAGTCGGTTACGCACGAGGAAGGGTTAGCACCCTCGATACGCCCAAAATTGGTACCTAGTTGATTATTTGATGTCTTTATGTCGAAAGTTAAAAACTCGAAAATAATTTAAAATACGATCGCTTTTCGCGTTAATGTATGTTTTGTTTTGATATGCTTAAATAAGTCGAAAATATAATGAAGGCTTTCTTATCTCGAGGCAACAAAACGTCACATCCCGTAAGTTAGGATATGACACTTCGAATCCTTGAGAAAGACTTGGCCTTTGATTTTTATTTGAAATCTTACGTGTTTAAATTTTTAAAAGGATATTCGATTATTCGAATTCAACGAAAAGAATCGAAACCCCGTAAGTTAGGGTACGATTTTATCGAATCTTTCAAATACGGAACATTGCCTATTTTTAAAAATTTTATTGACACATTTGGGTAAAAATTAATGATATTTGAAACAATACTTATTAAGTTAAAAATGCGTAAATATGTTTAAACATGGTTCACGATGTGGTTACGAGAAATTGAAATTGATAATGTTAATAACTCAAGATATCGAAAATGTTGATAATAATAATAAACACCAAATGAGCGAACAATGATCTTGCACTAATATGATAATAATGAGGAAAAATAAATAATGTTAATGTAGGATGGCAAAAATAGCGAAAACATGAACATCACATATACATATTGTAGAGCCCAATTTTTAGCCCAGGCCCAAAATAAGCCAAAAAATATAAAATATAAAGTCCAAAAAAAAAAAACAGTTCATTTACACAAATAATAAGCACCAGCCCAATTTTAGCCCAGTAGCCCCAGACACAAATACTAAAACCTAGCCCACAACTTAAACAAGAAAAAACTTTTGAAACCCTAGCCACTGTTTTGTGCCGCCGCCAGCAGCCCCCACGCACTCCGCGTCGTGCGCGCCTCCACCGTCCACCACGCCTGTGTGAAGAGCCCCTCTCCATCACGTACCTACAAAACAGGAGAATCGTTTGTAAAAAAGGAGGCTATAAAAGCCGAAACATACAATGTAAAAAAGGGGAGGATTAAGATATATACGAGGGCAATACTATTTTTTTTCGAAATACAGAATCAATAATCAGCAAAGGTTTTTATTTTTTTCTCTTTCTTCTCATTTCTGAAACTATACAAACATTGTATTTTTTGTTTTTTTTTTTGTTTTTTTCCCATATACATAATATATATATATATAAAACTTTCTCGGTGGCCGGCAGCGGCGGTCCACGGTGGCGACCGGCCGGCCGGCGATCGGCCTCGTGGCCGAAAATCGCCCAGGCAGAGAGGGGAGGGAGAGAAATTTTGATTTTTTGGAAGAGAAAAGGAGAAAAGTGATTTTTTTTTTTCAAAAAAATTTGGCTTATATAGCCACTTAAAACGACGTCGTTTTGGCTAGGGTCTTTAAACCCCAAAACGACGCCGTTTCATTCTTAACCGACCCGATCCGACCCGACCCGCCTTAGGATCCGCGTGTTTTCTACGGAATGGCTAATTGCGCTTTTAGCACTTTCGCTTTTTTATTGATTTATAATCACGTTTTTTTTATTTACAATTTGGCCCTATATGTTATTTTCGATTTCAATTGGGTCCCTTTTGAAGCGCATCGTTTTGGAAGGAGGGAGAATTTTCCCCTTTAGTCCCTCCATATCATTCGCGCATTCAAATAGGTCCTTTTCTCTTTTATTTTTTTAAATTCGCCCCAAATATCTGTTTTAAGTTCAATTTAGTCCCTTTTTTTATTTTCTTTTATTATTACTATTAATATTATTAGTATCATTATTATTTAATATTATCTTTGTTACCATTATTATTATTATTATTATTATTATTATTATTATCATATTTACTATTTTTATTTATTATTATACTATTAGTTCTATTGTTATTACTATTATCTTTATTATTATTAATATTACTTTTAATTTCACTATTACTATTATTTTTAGTATTATTACTATTAATTTTAATATCATTACTATTATTTTATTATTAATACCATTTTTATTTTTACTATTATTTTTATTATTATTTTCATTGCTATTTATATTATTATTATTATTACTAATTTAGCATTAATATTATTTTACTATTATAATTATTATTTTAATATTATTACTACTATTATTTTTTTATAATTGACTTTATTATTATTATTATATTCATTAGTATTATTTTTATTTTTATTTTTACCACTATTATTTTATATATATATATTATCCATACTAAATAGTCTTTTATTCTATATATATATTATTGATTTCATGTTATTTTATGTATATTTTCTTCTAAATCTATTTATGTACATATATTCTTAAAATCTGTTATATATAATTTTTCTTTTAAAGTCCTTATTTCATTATATAGTTTTGTTTATTTCAAATATTTTTATATATTATTACTTATATATATATTTATAATAAGTTTTTTCATTTCATGTATGTTGTTTATTTGGATTGATATGTATTATTTTTTCGTGTAGTATTAGTACCATGTATTTTTATTTCATGCTCGATATTATGCTTGCGTGGTTCTTATTATTACGTTATGGTTTGAACTCCAACGTTTTGGCTGATATTGGTCATTTCACTTTTATCCCAAACAAATCGAACAAATGCATTCTCAGTCAATTTCATAATCGCTTATTTGAGAGCTTTTGAAAACAAGGCAATGTTTCGTGTTTGGAAGTTCGAGAAATTGTGCCCTAACGTGCTGGGTTTCGGTTTTTTCGTTCGTCCAAATAACTAAATATCCTCTTAATTTCGGGTTTTGGGAAATTAAGGGATGATCTTAGTTTCGGGGGTTAAAATGTCGCACCCTAACGTACTGGATGTGATATTTTATCCTTTTGGAACAAAAGAGTCTTAATATTCCAAAACGGGTTATACAAACATTCTTTAAAAGGAATTATATTTTAAAATCTTTTCAAATTTTCGACATTAAGACATTAATTAATCAAATCGGTACCAATTTTGGGCGTTTCGAGGTGCTAATCCTTCCTCGTACGTAATCGACTCCCGAACCCGTTTTTCTAAATTTCGTAGACCAAAACTGTCGTTTTAATAAATCAAAATTTTAATGATAAATCTCAAGGTGACCCGATCACACCTCAAAAAGGATTGGTGGCGACTCCATTTTCATTTTTAAAGTCGACCCTGTTTTCCAAAAAAAAAAGGTTTCGAGACATATATCTTATACACGTAAAATATGGCAAAGGATAATATGCAGATAGATAACAAAATAATGTATTAATACTAATATTAATAATCAAAACTCAAAAATATAATATTAATGATAATAATAATAACAAGAACAATAGGTATATAAAAAACAAAATGTATATATATGTATATACCATTTAAATTTCTTAAGTATATAAAAAAGAGTAATAAATAAATAAACGGATATATGATAATAAAATAATAATGAATGATAAAGTAGTAAAAATAATAAAAGCATAATTAAAACAAATAAAGAAAATAAAAAAAATGAAAGCATAACAAACAACAATATATGAGGATAAAAAATAAATGAATAAATAAATGAACGATATAAATAGCAAAATAAGTGAATAAACAAAATAAATAAAATGAAAGAATAATAAATAACCAAACAATTAAATAGATAAATGAACAAATAAAAGAGTTAAAATAAAAAGGACTTAATTGACATCAAAAGGAAATTAAAAGGTATAAATTGCGAATAAAAAAAGGCTAACAAGGACTAGAGTGTAATGCACTGAAACTAGCGAGGACTATATGGGAAAATATTCCTGATCCCTGTGCGCTGCGTTTCAGCTAGCAAGGCCGCGGACTAAATTAAAAATAAAACAAAATTAAAGGGGTAAATTTAAAATAAAATTTAGGACTAAACCAAAAGGCACGTAAAGGAGAGAGGACTAAATGGGAAATCATCCCTGTCCTACGAAACGCAAAATATTAATAATGACTAAATTGAAATCGAGATAAAATCTGCGGGGCAAATTTAAAAGAAAAGAAAAGACTAGATTGAAACGAAATAGAAATGCGGAAGGATCAAAAGGGTAAATAGCCCCTAAAACAAAAAAAACACGTGGATCCTTGATGGTTCGGGTCGGGTCGGTCCGACCCAATTCAAAACGACGCTGTTTCGGTGTTAGGTCCCCTAAGGTGAAACGACACCGTTTCACTAACTCTATATAAGTCAATTTTTTTTTTTTAAAAAAAATCATTTTCCATCTCCTAAAAAAAAACCAAAGTTTTCTCTCCTTCCCCTCTCTCCTTGGTCCGAATTAAGTGCGTGCTTGCTCTCTATTGACCGTATTCTGACTCACCAATCACCGACGACAGCGTCAGCAGCGTATCTGATGGCGAAAAAATCGCCTCGAACCTCTTTTCGCCCTCTTTTTCCGCATAAAGCCTATTTTTTAGTCCAAAATCTTCAAAAAAGGAAGAAAAAGAAAAAAATAGAAAGAAAACTCCAAAAAAGGTAAACCTTTTGGCTTCCACCATTCACCGTCACGGCCATCAGCCAAATCCCAGAGGATCCGGCGGCCTTACGAACCGACAGTGGCTTCGGCGGCAACCTCCCCGCACTATAACAGGTAAAAGACTTTGCTTCTTTTTTTTTTATCTTTTTGTATTTATTTTCCTTTTAAAATACAAGTAAAAAAATAAATCAACTACCTTTGTATTTAATCTCTTTTGTGTTTTTGAATCTCTGAATATTCGTAAAAAAACTACACCGGTGTTTCGCTCGGCTTATATAGCCAAATAAATAATACATTTTAATCATATTTTTTGCTATTGTCTCTATTTGCTTTTGTGCTATTGTAGGCCATTTTTTGCTCTTTTCTTGCAGGCGATGGAGTCAACGGGGAAATTAGGGCTATTTTGGTGCAAGGGCGCAGGCGGAGCCGAGGGTAGTCAGGCCTCGGGCGTTGAACGCGCTGGCAAGGCACGTGGAAGCTGCGGCGCACTAGGAAAAGTTAGGGTTACTGTTGCTTAATTTGGACTTTTTGGGCCACTTGGGCCTTACAATTTTGGGTTAGGGTTTGTTTGGGTCTAGGGATATTTTGGGCTTTTTTGAATCTATTGTAAATTGACTCTTTTTGGTTTATTTGATAATGGGCCCCGGGTAAATTTGGGCCTGTATAGCTACCCCTCTTTGCTCATTATCGTGTAACGGGAATGAAGCAAAAACTTTAAGAAAGGCCAAATTTGCCTAGTTTTGCAGAATCTCAACTTCTTTGGCGCTTCTATCTTTCAAATAGCCTTGCTCTAACCCACTGCGACTTTAGAGGTATAGGAATTGGTGTTTCAATCTACTCCACTGCAACCTCAGGGAGATAAGATTCACTATGATAGATTTGATCCGACCTACTGCAACTTCAGAGGTATAGGACTTGTAACTCGTAGTTTTAATCTTTTCCACTGCAACTTCAGAGAAATCAGATTTGTGGCTTCAATCTGCTCCACTGCAACTTCAGGGAGATAAGATTCACCATGATAGACTTGATCGACCCACTGCAACTTCAGAGAGATAAGATCTATGTTTTATAGCTTCAATCTGTTCCACTGCAACTTCAGGGAAATAAGATTCGCTATCTTCGGTCTGCTCCACTGCAACTTCAGGGAGATGAGGTTTGCAATAATGACTTCAATCCATCCCACTACAACTTTAGGGATATGAGATTTGTGGATTCACCGATCTTGTTACACCGTCCGTCCTCTAGGGAACATAACCTGTTGAATCGATTTCATGAGCCTATATTTATGCCAAATGATTAGGATGTCATGATCAGAATGAATCAAATGCTCCTAACTAGATGTGTATGCATGATATTTGCATGAATGCAAAATGTCATTTTGCGAGAATGATCCCTTTTTAATGCTTAGGGTTGTCATTGCTCGTTGTTCATCAAGGTTCTATCATTGGCGCAATATCCTGTCTTCTTGTTCAGCTGATATCTTTGACAGAAAATCCGAAGAAATAGCCGTAATTTAGACTATTCTTTCTCAAATGTTTCTAACCCTTAGGTTTGATGAGTTCTTGAATAGTGGTCCTGTTTTCAAATCCTTGTAGTTTTTTAGAAAACCTTTTAGAGTAATATGCAAAACTCCCTTTACTTGAATATCATTAGTCCGTTAATCGTTATTTCAATGTAAAAATGCTCGAAAAAGATTGTAGTAATGGACAAGATCGAAATTTATTATGAGCAAGGCTCGAAATGAATAGATTAATCAAAATAGCAGATTTGCTTAAATACAAAGTGAATAAGACGAAAATAGGTGCCTCGAATATCATAGCATGAGTTTCTTTGTATTAACTTCCCGAGGATCCTTTCGAACTTGATATGTGTTTTTAAGATCCAAAATACTTTGTTGATGCCCCAAGCCGTAGCATCTATCCTCCTTGTTCATTTAGGGATAGCCAGACTACCATATGCCCCATCCCTGATCAAGATTTGAATTGTCATTTTCCCGAGTTTTCAATTCAAAACCCCTTTGGTCTCAAGGTGCTCTTTGCGAGTTTTCACCTTGGCTTCTCCCATTTTCTTTTTTTTCCTTTTTTTTTAGGTGAAATATTTCTTGACTGAGTCTGAATTCACAGGATTGTGCAAGCTTTTGCCATCCATCTCAGTCAGAATCAGCGCTCCTCCAGAAAAGTCTGTTTTGCTGCAGTGTGTGGCCACAAGTCCAAGCACTATTGCAGCCATAGTTTATGTTTTTCAAAGCAAGTACCCCTCGTTTGTACAATTACCAAAATTAATTTAATTTTTTCTTGAATCGAATTTCAGGACAAAGCTAGAAAATTACTTTAAGAGAATCAGAGATGAGTCATAAATTATTGGAGGGAGACAAAGTATAATAAATCTACCATTTTTGAGAGGCCAAGGCCATTGCCTCCCCCTTTATCTTTGTCCTCCTCGAAGTTGAATATATTACGAAAATGAATATCTCAATTACATACTAATGTTTATACTATTACTGTGTTAAAGTCAATTATTAACAAATTAGTATAGAATCAATAGAACCGATAAATTTTTTATTTAAAAAATATTTATAATTAATGATACTTCAACCCTAAATCTTGAAATTTCGTTTTAACATAAATGCAATTAGATCAAATCCTATTTTATTATCCTTATTTAATTTTTATTTAACATTATTAAAATTAATATTTAAGTTAAAAGCATATTTTTCATTGAATCAATCAATTTGTCTAATTTTACCATTTCAATGCAGATTTCATCGAATCAATTTATCTAACTATCAATAATAATAATAAATCAATTGTCCAACATCAACAAAATCTGCAATATTCTTCTTAAAAGAAAGCGTATTATGATTTATGAGATGCAATTTTGCAATTTTTCAATATAATTATTAAACTATTTATAAATTTATTATACACTTCAACATCTACAAGTTACGGGACAGTCCGCAAAAATTTAAAACCACCGAATGGTTTTCGTTGATGGGTCTCTATTTTTATATTTGTATATTCATATCTGGTTGATATTTTATATGCAAAGGAAGAAATCCAGCTCATTATTGTGAATGTGTGATAGGACCCAACGTGGAGAGACCTGCCAGTTCACCCATTTCTTTTTCCATTTTCATATTTAACATTCCTATACTAATAATTAAAAACCGGTAATTAATCGATGGCCGATGGTTTAATTCTCGTAGATTTAAATTTTTTTGTCAGTATCTATCTATCAATTAGAAGGTTGGTTTTCCAAAAGCGTTGTGATGACTAAAACCAGGGGCTGGCTGGGCTGGGTTTACAAAGAAGCCATAATATGACAAACATGCGATTTTCCAGTAGGGATTAATTGCGCGTGGAACATGATAATGCTCTTCCATTAACAACTAATCCCCAATCTTTGTTTATTACGAGTTGAGAAGCTTTTTGAGATTTTGTTGTCAACGCTGCGGCCGCATTTTCCTAACTGTTATATTCTGTGCTTATGGTTAGTGGAGTTTATGAACATGGGATCATGTGGGAATATGCATCCCTATACCCATAATATTAAGCACGATTTGGTACCAAAATTTATACATGTCGTGATATAAATACATAAATATATGTCCATAAATACATGACATTTAGTGAACAAGTCCTTTGAATGATGATTAAACAACTCTGCCAGTGCGTGCAAGTCTGGTTCTTTTATATACAATATTTATTTATTGATACAACTGGTTCTTTTTATATTTTCTCAACTTTAAAATAAACTCATCTATAAGTAATCACCAATTTAATTTGTTCTATGTTTGGTCAAACACGCCAAATCATATAGAATAATATATTTCTTTAAATCCCAATTTGTTATTATTATTATTATTATCTGACAGATTAACATTATGAAACTAAAAATCAAGATATATAGCCACAATGAACAGTAAGGAACCAAGGGGTATTGATTGTGGAGTTGGGAGGGAATATTAATGCAGAGACAGTGAAGGACAGGCTTGAGTGCATACAGTCACGGAGCTGTCATTCTTATTTTACCAACCCAACCCTCTCCCTTTCCCCCACTTTCAACATCTCAAATAGTACTATAGACAGCAAATTAACGTTAGCAGCTGTCTGGTCTCTCCTCTCTCTCTCTTTCTCTCTTACACCAACACCAACAATCAACCAACCAACCAACCAACCAACTTCCATAACATCTTTTAAAGTAAGCTTCATCATCCCATTCTCAGACCATCTTCAATGATTCATTTGTTGTGAGCTTATAGAGTGGGGGCGGCGCCTTTGGAAATTAATGGATAAAGAGACAAGTATCTTAAAGCAAAAATTAGCAAAAGTGATGAAGATCATCAACCGGAATTGCAGAAGCTTCAGCTTGTTACTACATCAATCTTGTCAACTGTAAATATAAATCCGAAAAAGGAAAGTTACCCATTTGTTTTTGTTTTGCTTTGTTTAAAAAGGCAATGACGGCTGCTTATCCATCTTACCGATCACCATTCGGTGACACGACGTTGACGAAAGTGTTTGTTGGAGGATTGGCTTGGGAGACACCCATCGACGACATGCGTAGGTATTTTGAACAGTTTGGAGAGATTCTTGAAGCTGTTATCATCACTGATAAAATCACTGGGAAATCTAAAGGATATGGCTTTGTAAGTATCTTTTCTCTAATTAATTTCTTCTTATAATATATATGTATAGTTCATTAAGATCACTGCATTTCTGTAGGTTACTTTTCGTGATCCAGAATCAGCTAGGAAAGCTTGTGTTGATCCAAACCCTATAATCAATGGAAGAAGAGCAAATTGTAACATTGCTTCACTTGGAAGGCCTACACCTTCACCTCCGCGAGGTTGATCAACTTTTCTTTTCTTTTTTTATTTTTAAAGTATTTCCGCCGGAAACCTTTATTCGAAACATATAATGAATTGGATATGGTGAATTCATATATGCAGGAAGTATTCAAGGTAGCAATCCTTATCAGGTTGTTGGACAGCAAGGTGCACCATCTTATAGTGGAGTTGCAGCACCACTGCCACCACCTCCACCTCCGGCTCCGGTCTTTTATGCACCATACGGGTATGTACCACACTTATTGTTTTCATTCAAAGTGGTCCATGCCTTCAACACATTTCTTTTTTTTTTTTCTTTTGCTTATAGATATGAATATTAATCAATTTGGCAAAACCGGTAAATTTTGCAGAAAGCATGGCTTTGCTTTGTAGGGCTCAAATGTGTATATCAAAATGGTCCCCCCAAATGATGTTTAGATATATGAGTTTATACCAACGGACCCATTTTTAGGCTTTTAATTAGTATGTTCAGATTTTATGCATTCTATAGTAATCTCATGCTTACCGGGTACTAATTAGAGTGTTTGATGAATTCTGTGTTTACAGGTACACAACTTACGGTCCTGAATATGGGTATCACCAAGTAAGTGATTATAAGTTGGGTTATTTTTTTTTCAATATTAAGTCAAATGGTTCATCAGCCAACAATGTTGATTGTATGGTGGCATTGCAGGCTGTCTATAATCCACAAATTCAGCAGCCACAATACTATCATCAACTGTATGGATCATCATCATCATCATCATCATCAATGGGCTCCCCATATTATTATGGGTATTGTTTGCAACCTCCAAGGGGGGCATTTTCTGCACAACGCTTCCATGGACCTTCCTATCTTTACTATCCTACTCCAATGGAGGGGTCCTTCTCCACCTATCCTCCTCCCCCACCCTTTCCCTCTTCCTCAGGTAAAATTTTTCTAATATTATCTTCTACCATCGATATTTACCGCAATGATCACGGTAGCATTCGTTACATCCATGTGAATGAGCTGGATGTATTGTTGACTTATTGCCATTGCCCCAAATGATTGATCCATAGAAAGTCATGACAGAGAAGCATATGCATAGTGTAAACTAGTAGTGATTGCATGTGGTTTCAGTATCTGGGATGATGGTTGATTCAGATTCATGGAAAATATGGAGAGCCCCACTAACCATGTTATGCACTATGTTTTTATTTTTTTAATATGAAAATGTGGAGAGCCCCAAATTACCATCATTTTTCATCCTGCAATCGTATTCTCACACACAAATGCAGATATAATAGATAAAAGTATTATAGAGATAACTTTATCAAAAGATAGTTGTATTTTATCTTTTTTATTTATTTAGAAAATGAGAAAATTAGTTTCAGTATATTAAATCAAAGAGTAAAATGATTTTTTAGTTAAAATTTTCATCTATTTTTACGGTTAAGAATTGATATAGCTGATAGATACACATGGCGTGCTACTTGTACTGCATGTCAACGTACAATATCTAATTTTTAATAGTAAAAATAGATAAAAATTTTAAACAATTCACTCTTTGATTTAATGTATAAAGATTAATTTACTCATTTTTTTAGTAAATAAAACAAAATATATTCCGACTCTCAATACAAACTTTATTATACTTTTACTACATATAATATATATGATAACATTTTTTTCCATTTTACTAATTTTGGTTGCAGATTCTCAGACTCAACAACATACCACAACAGAAACAGAAGGTGGTGCCACTACATCTGAAAGTCCAAAACCCTAAAAAGATGTTCAAACTGCATAATCTTGATGTTCTTCAAATCACCTTATTTCACTCTTATATTTCTCTACAATTTAGCCATAGGTGGACACTGCAATGCCCCCTCTTTGCAGTAAAAAGAGCGCTAAATCAACCACCCTATGCAAATTTTTTTCCCCTCTTCTTTAATTCCCAAGAAAAAAAGGCCATTAATTCTTATATTTTTTTTCCCAAAGTTCTCATTCTAAGTGATTCATTCATTAAGAGTTTAACACATCTTTTTACACAATTGTATGAACAGTGAAGGGAATTGGATTACCTCAATAATCATTTTTTGTTGTTGTTGATTAACAATTTAGCTCTCAACATGTTTTTTTTTTCTTTGATTTTAAAAATATTAGCTATATTTTGAGGACTAATTAGGTATTAAATATTGAGTTAATGAATTATGTCATTATTTTGTTAAGTAATTAACAACAATTAAAGGACGAGTGATTGGAACGTTACAAATCGATAAACATTTGTGATATTTTTATATTTTTGTATGTTTATTTAATTCTTGTTATTAGATAATAATATATTTTAACATTATAAATTGGGTAAATTACCATAATTAGTCATACAAGTATTAGGGTGTTCTCATTTAGTCACTTGAACAAAATTTTCAATTTAATCATTGTCGTTAAAGAAATTGTATATTTTGGTCATTTCGTCGTTGAATCCCTAATGGATGCTGGCGTGATCTTTTTTATATTGGCATAATAACAAATTCAAATCTCAACATTTACACGCTATGTCAATTTGATCATGATTCTAAAAATCTCAACAAATTTAACCCTTAATATTTACATATTCTGTCAATTTAGTCATCGTTCTTAAAAAAAATTATAAAAATTATAAAATATTTAAAAAGTTTATATAGAAAAGAAAAATACATAAAAAAATTTAAAATCCACGTCCAAATCAAGGTTTTCAGGATCAGATTGGTGGTCCAATTGGTCAAACTACTAGTTTGTTGATCAGTTTAGTCTGGACAATTCGATTAATAAATCACTAAAAATAAGTTCAACCTGTTTTTTTAACCTGATTCAAGTGGCTTGTATCGGTTGGTGACTCAACTGGTCTAAAATATTTTTTCAGATTGATACCTTGACTAGTTTTCAGTCCATCTAATTCAGTTTAGATAACCATGATGCAAATGACATAAGATGATAAGATTAAAATCAATTAATTTACACTATGTTTAGATTTATAATTGTGAAGGAAAAGGTTCCTTTACTTAACTTTTCCTCCAATTTGAGGTATATAAAAATTGAACATTTTGAGAGAAAATAAGGGATAATCGCATTCCTTAGTTTTCGCTTAAAAAGAAAAGGATCTTTCTTTCCTCAGCTTTGCTTTCTTTTCCTTTATATTACCTCAATCCAAACATAGAGTTATTGTAACTATAATGCGAGGTTGGCTAAATTAAGCTATATTGTTTTAGGTAATCATTTCATATCTAAGTTTCACATTTTTTTTAATGTGGTATTTATATTTTTTTGTCCAATATGGTACTTGTATTTGACAAAAATTAGACATTTTGGTACCCAAAAGTAATGGTGTTAACTTTTTAGTTTTAAATTTGAATTTCAAGGAAGATTTGATGAAAATTCACAATTAACTAATAATATTAACAATTAACTTTTGTAAAATCAACTCTAAAATCCAAAACAAGAATTGCAGCCATCAAACTGTATTTAAACAAATTCACACTTAACATTAAATTTATTCTATTAACAAAATCACGAAATTTCAAACTTAATAATATTAACAATTGAATTTCATCAAATTAACCTTAAAATCTGAATTAAACACTAAAAATTAATATTGATACCTTTAACCACGTTTATAATTAACACCAAAAGTTTAATAGCACATACTTGAAGTGCCGCAAAAAACGTTGCAAATTTCGGATTTTTTACTTTGATAATATCAAAAAACTAATCAAATACCAAAATGGTATTCCCATGACATTATTTACCAAAATAAGGTGAAATAAACGGTACCGAGGGTGGAGGGACAAGGGGTGGCGACACCACCCATTTTTTTCAAGGCAAAGTGTTTATTGAAGATTGAGAGTTTGCCACGCGTGTGCTTGAGAGTTCATCTGTAGGATATGAAAGAGATGGGTTGTCCCTTGATGAGATGTTGGTGCGTTGCTAGATGTATATAGTGAGAGAGGTTCTCCCAATGAGGTGTAACTATATAATAATATTTGATACACATCATCTTAAAATTTTAAAAGTAAATCCACTAATATTCATTTAAGATAATGCACTATTATTTAGTTCACTAATAGCGCATAAAATTATATAAATTATCTTTTAATATACAGATGATTAAATTTTTTTTAAATCTACAAGTGAATAAAAGATCTCCATATGTCTCATATATATTTTTATTTTTTAAAATATCAATTAAAGCTCATGCATTCCAAATTTTTTATTGGACACATGGTGCAATATCAGTATTGAATAAGTTAGTTTACATGAAAATATGGTAAATAAGGAAAAAAAAAAAGAAGGAATATTTTGAAAATAAAGTCCTTACCCGATTCTAGTAATGTCAGAACTGGTGCCTCTGTCAACATTTACTTCAATATCTCAAAACTTTTCTGGCACTGATCATCCTAGATAAAAGGAACATTCTTCTCTGATACATTTTTCGGTGCTTTTCACTGAACAATTACTTCATTTTTTTCTTTTATATCAACCCTGATTCCATCTGCCGATACCACATGTCCCAGAAAATACAACATCTAACAACCAGAATTCACACTTGTTAAGTTTTCCATATAGTTGCTTTTCCCGTAGTATCTGTAATACAATCCTGAAATGCTGATCATACTTTGACTCTGTCTTCGAATAGACCAGTATATCATCAATGAAGACTACCACAAACTGACCTAAATACGACTGAAAGATACGATTCATGAGATCCATGAAAACAGCTGGAGCATTAGTTAACCCGAATGACATTACCAAGAATTCATAATGACCATACCTCGTAAGGAAATCTATCTTCGGTAAATCACTTTCTTTTACTTTCAACTGATAGTACCCAGACTTCAAGTCAATATTCGAAAATACTGAAGCTCCTTTCAGTTGGTCAAATAAATCGTCAATTCGAGGTAATAGATATTTATTCTTAATTGTTACCTTGTTCAACTGCCGATAATCAATACATAGTCGCATTGACCCATCTTTCTTCTTAACAAACAATACCGGAGCTCTCCAAGGTGAAATGCTCGGTTTAATAAACCCACGATCTAGTAAATCCTGTAACTGCACCTTCAACTTTTTCAATTCAGTGGGCGACATTCGGTACGGAGGTATAGAGATTGGTGTTGTACTCAGATAAACTTCTATGACAAACTCAACTTCTCTATCTAGCAGTAATCCCGATAATTCTTTTGGAAATACATCAAGAAACTTACAAACTGTTCAAATTTTACTGCACTGGTTTCCACCTGAATCTGACTTAATAACATATGACAAATATGCTGAGCAACCTTGCTGAAGTAACTTATTAGCCTTTATTGCTGACACAATTCGTGCTGCCAACTCATACGAATACCATTTACTTCAATCCGTTCTCCAGTTTCTATCTAAATGCTGAATCTCTTTTTATAGCAGTCCAAAATCATACTATGCTCAGATAACCAATCCATTCTCAATATAATATCAAAATCCCCAAATAGCATAATCAACAAGTCAACAGGAAAAGCCTTATTCTGTATAATTAACGGGCACCTCCGGCATACTCTATCTACTAACACTGTTTCTCCCAAAGGGCTAGACACTTCTATGAAAACTCTAGACATTTCAAATTTTAATTTTCTCGACTCAACTAATTTTAAATTAATATAAGAATGCGATATCCGGGTCAATTAAAGTATAAACAAGTTCAGAATACAATAAAAATATACCTGTAACGACATCATGGGCATCACCTTCTTCCCTAGTCCGAACCATGTACGCCCTAGCTGGTGCTCTAGCTTCCGACTGCTGTGTAACTATATCACTACCCTTTTGTACACCTCCACCTCTAGATACAGAACCACCTCTGCCCGAACCTCTGCTTCGAGCAGTAGACACTGATCTTTGGGATACTACAGGTATAACATTTTTATTCTTCGGACAATCTTTAACAAAGTGCTCTGCCGACCCGCAACGGAAGCAGCCTCCAGTCACTTTCCAACATTCACCTAAATGTTTTTTCCCGCAATATCCACATTCTAGAATTTTCGCATCTCGGGGTGGACCTCTTACACTACCAGTAGATACTGTCGTCTATTTTTCCTGACTTCTGTCCCCTCGATCAGACCTAAAACTGGGTCTCCAACCATCCCTAGATTCTCTGGATCTTTTTGGTAGTGGATTTGAACTAGTGGCTCCCACTCGTTTCCCAGTCAATCTAGCTGTTTCTGATTTTTTTATCCAATCCAAGAACTTATTCTACCATTTTTGCTCTCTCTACCAAATCAACAAGTTCAGTAATTCTAAGACTTACCAATTGAATCTTGATTTCATCTCGCAGTCCCCGTAGAAATCTCTTGCAGCTATCAGCTTTTGTTGGAATAAACTCAGTAGCATATCGGCTCAATCGAGAAAATTCTCTTTCATAATCCACTACTGATAGATTACATTGCTTCAACATTAAAAATTCCTGCTTTTTATCTTCAATATATAGCTTTCAAATATACTTCTTCTGAAATTCCTTCTGAAATAATTCCCATGTTACCTGTCCTACTGGCAAATGTCGGATTATAGATTCCCACCACAGACAAGCTTCATCTTGTAACAGAGAAACAACATAGATCAAGCACTCTCGGGGGTACATTCTAATTGCTGTAGAACTCGTTTAGTTGATTCCATCCAATTCTCTGCAGTAGATGGATCAACTCCCTTCAGACCCAAAAATTCGGTAGCACCATATTTCCTTAACTCTTTTATCGGGGCCCGTCTCTGAGTTGGTACAGGAATTGTAACAGGAGCAGTCTCTGCCACTCATTGTAGAGCATCGGCAATAATTCTCAATATATCAAAATCGTCTCTATCATTTCTTCTATCAACTTTAGTAGGTTGATTTCTTACAGGGTTTACACTAGGTGTTGTCGACTCAGTTTCATCTATCCTGTATGACTCTTCATCACCAGTATACATTTCCTCATCAGTATCATTTATTCTTTCATCTGACATATTCAATCTATAAAACAGAAACAAACAAATAGGTCAGCATCCAAAAATCCCAACTCAATTTTAACTCATCAGTGGCATGTACCTTTAGACTTAATTTCGAGCCCGATTTAGGTCAAGAATCGGCTAAACCTGATAAGCTCTGATACCAACATTTGTAACACCCCTTAACCCTATACCGTCGCCGGAACAGGGTTACGAGACATTACCGGACATATCGAACTATTTACAAATAATTCTTAAAAAAATAATCATATTATAATGTGATTATAAATTCATTTAAAAATTTGTTGTTAATTGACTTCATTCATTTTTATTAAAAAAAAATTTCAATATAACCCCTTTATAAATATTTAACCTTTCCTGCAAGTTTCAAATTGCAACCAAACCAAAATCCAACAATTCAACCAATACAAATTTCATATTTAATCGTATTTAAATTATATCTATAACATTAATTTTATAATTTTATTCTATAAGCATTTATTTTACTAATAAAATTTAACTTATAATTTTATTTATTTCATTCTAAATTTTTAAAACCAATTATATCATGTATATCATATAAAATTTCATACCATTTCATTAGTTTAAACACCAAAATACCAAATACCATTCTATACAACAAAAGTCATGTAACATTTTAAAGTGACCAAAATAACACCTATGTACATGCCACTTTTATCAAAAGAAGAATACATCACCGAGTTTTGTGCTGGAGTCGGGATCGCCTTGGATGCTGAACCAGACCTTTGAACACCTATTAACCTGCGCACGGAAACAACCGTACGCTGAGTATACATATACTCAGTGGTGTTACCATAATTCAAACTATAAACATAATAATCATATCATTAAATCATATAACTTTAATTTTACTAAACCAAATCAAACATAAGTTTGTCATTCTCAATATATTCATACAATTCAATTTTAGCTATTCAACAATTGAAATAATACACGTTCATGTTGAGCCATTATCCATCTCATGAACCAATGGTTCATGCTTTCCATTCTCATACTCATATTCAAATCACATTTTTCAATTTATGTTCTATTTTTCACATTTCTTTCAATGGCTGAACCATTTCATTTTATTCAATTTAACCTTTTCTTTAGTTACCCCTATTAACAGACTCGAACTTTAACGGATACACGGATTCCAACTCAAACACACCAATACGGCACATTGTGCCTAAAGCGATACATAATACCTGATCAGTATACGACACACGAGGTGCCTAATACGACACACGAGGTGCCTGAAATACGACACATAAAGTGCCTGATATACGACACATAAAGTGCCTGATCGGCAAAGCCGATAAATCCCGTACTCTTCCAAATCCTATGGTATGCCAATTATATCCGACTTAGCCCGACTAGTTAATAAGGTATTTCAATTCTCAATTTCATTTTCATTTTCATAACAAATTCAATTTCAATATCAATTACACTTTCCCATCACCAACCACAATATAATTCAATACTAACACATATTTCTCAATCAATTCAATTTTTCAAATTCAATTCAATAAAGTCACTTACCTTATTATTTACTTACCCCACACACAATTTAAATTTAACATTAAATAATAAATAATTTGAATTATAGTAATACAAACCCGAATTTGCTCAATTATTCCTCGATAACCTTCTCCTTCCCTTTGTGTGTCGATGCCTCGAGTTCCTTGTTAGCTACGGAAATAATAATAATAACAATTTACATTATTAATTACAGCATTAACTTAATAATTAATTGAATTTTTATTCAATTCCTACTCTTCCATTTCATTCCACATCCATAATATACAATTCTACTATTTACTTATATATTCTGTCAAGGCTATCTACCTGAGCCATTGTCACTAAATTATTTGTATCTTAAGTTACAGAATTCCAAATTAATATCCGCAAATTTTATATGAAACTAGACTCACACATATTTTTTCCATAAAATTTTCAAAATTTTTGATTTAGCCAATAAGTACAGTTTATTCTTTAAAATCACTCATGTTCTGTTGTCTGACAGTTCCTACCACTCTTTGCTAAAATTTAATTATCTTTTTGTACAGAATTCAAATGATGTTCTAGTTTGTTTCTTCTAAAAATATACTCATTAAGAAATCTAACCATATAAATTATGTTCCAAAATTATTTTTGTACAATTTTTAATGATTTTTCCAATTCAGAACAAGGGATCTCGAAATCACTCTGAACCAGTCTTACAAAAATCTAAATATCTCAGAATACAGAATTTATTTTCTTTCTCTGTTTCTTTCATATAAAAATAGACTTAATAAGCTTTAATTTCATATCTCACTCAACTTCTAATTCCATTTCTACCATTTTTGGTGATTTTTCAAAGTTACTCTACTGCTGCTGTCTCAAAACTGTTTTCTTATAGCTTATTTTACAATTTAATCCTAATTAAGTTTACTTATTTTCTTAACTTAATTCATGCTTTGTTTCTACTTAAATTCCTTTCATATTCAACTTGACTATCTAATATTCATAATAAAACTCTAATTTATAATTTCTTCCAAATTAATCCCTCTAACACAAAACTTATAGCTTACTTTATAATTTAATCCTTTTACTAATTCTAACTTAAATTTCATTCAATTTAATCTCTAATTCATCTTTTTCTTCAACATCAACTATACTTGAAAACCTATAAACTCTCAAAATATCAACTTAGTTTCATCAAAATCTTGCTTTAAAGCTTCTAAAACATCAAAATTAAGAGAATAAGACTTGATTGACTTACCAATTTAAACTTCAAGCTTTAAATCCCTAGTTTTTCCTTTTCTTTTCTTTCTTTCTTTCCTTTCCCCTGTTTTTCGTTTCACTTTTGCTATTCTGTTTCTTCCTTTTCTTTCTTTACTTTACTTTACTATATATATATATATAATATAATAATCATATAATATATAACATAATAAATATCTTTATTATTTAATAATATAATATATAATTATAACAAATATCTTTTATTTATTATTTAAGAAAATGTTTATTTTTATTACAAGTGTACCTATATAATTATTACTATTACACTTGTCTTTAATCTTTACACACATTTGTCATTTATTTAGTTTATTTAATATCATATCAATTAATATAATTATTTTAAATTAATTTATTATAATTTATTACTAATATATATATTTTATAATTAAAATCTAAGTAAAAATTTTAGATTTTTATTTCATATGCCGCCTCAACTTATGCTAAATAGCATATTTACTATTTTGGTCTTTTTACTTTCTTTTAATCTATAATTAGACTTTTACTCTTTATTCAATTTGATCCTTTTTCCTAATTACTTTAAATTAAGCTAAATTTACTAAATAAAAATCTAATTAAACACACTATTAGACTCATAATTACTCCTAACAACTATTTACTAACTCGATTTACTAAGACAGAGGCCCGATAACACGCTTTTTCGGTGCCCACGAATTTTGGGTCGTTACAGCCGCGTTCTCTGCCTTTGACCTGCGCAAAAAAGGAAAGAATCGAAGTAGAAAGGGCAAAACAGTGGCGAAATCTTTTTTTTTTCCTTTTATTTTGTTTGTTTCGAAGGCTATAAAAGCCTTCCAAAATTTGTAAACGGGACACCGAAAAATACAGACAAGAATACATAAAATAAAAGCAAAAAAAAATTGTTGAAACAGAATATATAGTTTTTTTTTCTATAGAGGTGATTTCCTATATTATTCGCGTTATTTTTTTTCTTGTGTGCATATTTTATATAAAATAGTACAAAAATAAAGAAGGGGTGAGAAAATTACCTTCGAAACGGAGGTTTTAGGCCTCCGACCACCGTTGACGGAGGCGCGTGAGGCGCGTGGGGGCGGTAGCCCAGAGGTCCGATGGCCGGAGCCAGACGAGGGGATAGGGGGTCTGAGAAGATTTTTCGATTTTAAAAAAAAAAACATATGGTTTAAATGTTTTTTTTTTGTTAAAAATTCGACTTTTATAGGGCTCTGGAACGGTGCCGTTTTGCACTAGGCCCTTAAGCGTCAAAACGATGCCGTATCGCCCCTGGCCCGATCCGATCCGACCCGCTCCGGCCTAGGATCCGCGCGTTTTTTTATGGGAAGGGCTAATTGCGCTTTTAGCCCTTCCATTTTTTTTGGTTTTATAATTAAGTTTTTTTTATTTTTAATTCGACCCCGAAAGTTTGTTTTCGTTTCAATTTAGCCCTTCAGGCTATTCCAAGGCAGGAGATCGAACGACATCGTACAGGAGACGATGTTTAATTGCCTAATCAGTCCCTACATTATGACATGTGTTCAAATTTGATCCTTTTACACTTTTACCCTAATTTTTTTTATTTTTTTCGATTTAATTCTTTAATCTTTTTTTATTTCTTTGCATTTTCATTTTTTTATTATTTAGTATTATATATATATGTATCAGATTATTATTATTTATTATACTAAATCATTTTTATTTATTATTTTATTATTATTAATCTTATTTTTATTTTTTTAGTGTTTGAATATTATATATATTATTGTATTATATATTTTTGATTATTTTATATATTATATTATTATATTATATTATATGTATAATCCAAATCATTTTATGTTTTATAAATTTTGTATATTATATAATATATATTGTTTATATTATTAGTATTAAATATATATAGTTTTGTATTATATTATTTTAAATATTTTTTTTAAAAATAGTTTATTTATTTCAAAACGTATCTAATTTTATATATATATATATATATTCTAATTTTTATTTTTATTTTTGCGATAATTTATTTATTATTTGATATATGTATTTGCATGAAAGGTTTAATATTGTATGTGAAATTTTCATGTTTATTTAGTTTTGTTATTTTGACATTTATTGTTTTATATATTTTTTATATACTCTATCATTTATTTATGATTGTCTTAATGTAGTTATTTTATATTTTTATTGTCTGTATTAATATGATATTTTCATAAGATCATCGTTTTAAAATAAAATGCGTTTTATAAAATTACTATATTTTATCTAAAGGTTTTTAAAATAAGGCAATGTTTTGGTATTTAAAAATCCGGAAAATAGTGCCCAATCGTGCTGGGTTTCGATTCCCCGTTTGGCTAAATAACTAAATATCCTTTTAACAAGTTTTGTAAATCAGGAGATGATCTTAGTTACGAGGGTTTAAAAATATCGTGTCCAATCGTGCTGGATGTGATGTTTATATTCTTTCGGATCGAAGAACTCTCAAATTTTAAATCAAATTTTTTTAGAAATCATATTTTTAAATACTTTTAAGTTTCAAACATTTGGACATGATTTTATCGATTAGGTACAAATTTTGGGGCGTTATGAGGGTGCTAACCCTTCCTCATACGTAACCGACTCCCGAACATGTTTTCTGGTTTTTCGTAGACCAAAATTAAATGTTTTAAATAAAACGTTTTACAAGGTGATCCAATCACACCTAAGTAAAAAGGGATTGGTGGCGACTCCCATTTTTGTTTTTAAAAAGCGACCCCGTTTTCTAAAACGATTTTTAAAATGGTTTCGACAGCTTGGCGACTCCGTTGGGGAAAATAAGAGAGTCAAGCCGTAAAATTGATGATTTCATGTCCTTTTGTTCGAATTTTAAATTCTGATTTTAAAAATATGATCCTTTTATTGCATGTGATTTTAAAAATATATCTATTTGCATTGCACTGCATGACTGTCGTGGTCACACCCTTAAGTGGGAGCGAGAAGCTATGCCTTCGTGAGGTTTTCACCTCCGTATGGGCTAGTGGACTGCTTCTGGAATACATCTGTACCTATGTCTTCGTGAAGTTTTCACTTCCGCATGGCCATAGGGAAATGTATTCCCCTGAACTGAACTCGGTCCGTATGAGCCTATAATGGGTGAGGATCGAGGAATCTGCTGGTTCGGGTACCTCAACTTTAGAACTAAACCGCATATAGTGAAAACCTAAGGACTTACCCTAGGTAGAACTATGGCAAACCCTAGTGGTCACCCAGATAGGTGCCCTATTCTGTTATTTATTTCTTTGTGCTAACGTGTTCTCTTTTGTTTTGATTGCATTGCATTCATATCATAGAAAAGAGGTGTTGATTCAAATTCGATGACTAAATAGAAAAGTTTGTCATAAGGAAATGATTTTTTTGATAAAGTGGATTATAATACGGTTGTCCGAATATGTTTCAAGTAAACACGACGAGAGAAGACCGATAGTCCGTGAAGGAATACAAGACTTAATTGCCTAAGGATTCAAGCTGACAAAGACTATTCGAGGGTCTTGACTATCTTGAAGAGGCTAACAAGCTTTATGGAAATAAGTGAATAGTGAGTCACTGCCCAGATCAAGCAAAAAGGAGCTAGATGATGCATCTACTAGAAGTTTGCAAGATTTGACCTTTGTAAAGAAAGGGGTTGATGTTTTGCTTGGAATATGAGGGCAAGGCCGTATATGCAATCCGTTTTATGTAAAGAAATTTGTTTTCTAGAAAAGTTTTTCTAATGGAATTGAATTCAGAATCAACGGATCTCTTTCTTTGCATTCATGCATTTGCATTACATCATTTGCATTAGACTTTAATTAGGTAAAATTATCTCAGTTAACCTGGACAACATGGAACAAAGATTGGAGAGAATAGAGCAAATGCAAATACAGATGCAGGGGCAATTAACCAAGATTTAACAAATGCGGGAACAAATACAAGAATTCCAAACCTTGTATACTTGGGAGTGTTTTGAATAATGGGACTGTGGAAGAGATCTCTGTATTTTTAGAGCTAATCTAGAGTAATATTCAAAACACGCTTGTTGCCTTAAGCCTAGAGGCAATAAGGACCCTTTTGTGAAATAGGCTTATGTCCTAAATTCTTATTTCAATAAAATGCATCTTTTATTCATTCATACCATACAAATAATCATTTTTTGAATTATTTATTCTTTGGAAATCTTCCTTTTAACCTACACTAGGTCTTCAGATATCAATGACATGAGCGACGTTGTTACGTATTCCCTTTTTGAATGAAATATAGGTCTAGGGGATCTCAGGACTTTGAAGATGATAGAGATTGTAACATTAAAGAATGGTAGAATAAGAGGAAAAATAGATCCTACCTTACATAGGGTCAATGAATATTGCGAGCCTAGAAAAGGGGTGAAGATCGAAGCCCAACTCACCATAGAAATAATGCGAGACATCGTTGAGTTATTTTCAAGAATTCAAAGATGTTTTTGCACGATCATATCAGGATATGCCTAGGCTACTAAGACGCGGGCTAAACATGAGGGTCAGGCACTATTGATCTACATAGAAAGGGACGGTATCAGCTATACCGTATTTAAGGAGACAAGATTCATGTGCCTTCTCCATTTCTTCATAAATTTTCTATATGTGGGGCATGGATATTATGAGGACAATCTCGTCAAAGGCTTCTAGTTGACATCAATTTACCGTCATGGTCGTCGTCTACTTCGCTAAGAGGGTGGAAGTAGCTTCATATGTTAATGTTACAAAGTCGATAGCCATCAAATTACAAAAAAAAAAAAAGAAGAAGAAGAAGAAAGAAAAAAGAAAAAGATCAAGATGCTAGCAGAATGCCATAAAAGATCGCGTTTAAATAACTGTACAAAGTCAAAGTTTACAGTTTGTCCAAAGATCGAGCAAAGATATCACAAAGGCAACAAAAGTTGCAAAAAAAAAATGAAAAGTGGCTAAGACTTGTAAAGATTGGCATAAGAAGCTATCACTACTCTCTATGATTATCGAACGTTGGCCAGGACCTTCGCTGGGGCAACATCTTACCTATTGGTTTATGGAATGGAAGCATTTTTGCCAATTGAACCTAATTGAAGAAAAGGTTAAAAGCTATCCATCACAGTCAGATGATGTGAGTTTATGACAAAGAGGTTCGTCCTAGAGAATTCCACAAGGGGAAACTGATGTTGAAACAGATCTTTCTTCTACAAAATGACTTCAGAGGAAAGCATATGCCAAACTGGAAAGACCTTATGTTGAAAAGATGACCTATTCTGGAGATACATTGATATTGACTGAGACGAATAGCGAAGACTCACCCAATCCGGTGAATTCAGGATCAATCAAGAAAGGTTTTACCTGAAAAAGGAAAGACTAAGGTGAAAACCTGCAAAGGGCGCCTTGAGCTCAAATTCATTTAAAAAAAAAGAAAAAAAAAGGGAGAGGCCAAGGCGAAAACCCGCAAAGGGCGCTTTGAGACCAAAGGGGCTTTGAGCCGAAAACCCAAAAGGGCGGTTCAAATTTTGATCAAAGATAGGGCATGTGGTAGTCTTGCTGTGCCTGAATTAACAATGAGGAGGTATGCTGCGTCTTGGGGCATCGACAAAGTACTCCGGATCCCCTAAACACATATTGAGCTTAAGATGGTCCTCAAGAAGTTTGAACAGAGAAGCTCAGGTTGCGATATCTGGGGCACCTAGCCTATATCTTACCTATTTTTTTTGAATTTGTTATCTTGGATTACTTTATTCTTTTCGAAGATACCCCCAATTAATTTTCTTTCATGGTCTTGGTTATCTTTGATTACCTTTTTCTTTTCAAGATACACCTTGATCAAATTTTTTTTACGGCATTGGTTATCTTTGAGTAACTTATTTGTTTCGAGCTATGCTCCTAATTAATTTCTTTCTTGTCCATTGTTGTGATCTTTTTCAAGAATTTTATATTGAAATAATGATTATTGGATTAATACTTTCATAAAAGGAGTTTCGCATATTACTCTGGAAGCTTCTAAATAATATGTGAATCTGAAATAGTACTATTGTTTAGAACTCACCAAGCCTAAGGGTTGGGAAATATTGAAGGATGATTATCTCTTCAGATTCTTATTGGATAGGACATTTCGTCGGTAATACTATTTCGACAAATGACGAACAATGTCAAGCCAAGTGTAAAAGGGGATCATTCTCAGGAAAAAAAAATACCCTACATACATACATCTGGTCATTATACTCAGGGGATGATGTAACAGACCAAGTTGATTGAAAATTCCATACCTCTAAGTGATAATTGGATGGATGGAAGAAACCAAATGTTATTCCCCTGAAGTTGCAGTGAGAGGTATGAATTTTTATGTCCTAAGGTTCAAGGAAAAGGACTTTGGAATTAACAGCGGGGCAAGCTTGCTGAGCAGAATGATTGTTTCTTTGGGTTTTCTGTCCATGATACCAGCTGAATGAGAAAGCATGGTAGCACATCAGTGATAGAAACTTGATGAACTTTGAGCAATGACAACCCAAACAGTAAATAGGGATCATTCTCACACTTCCAATTAGGAGCATTTGATTCATTCCGATCATTGTATCCTAATCGTTGTACAAAAAAAAAAAGGAGAGAGAAAAAGAAGGAAATTATTCTCATGACATTCTGCATTCATGCAAATGTTGTTCATAATACATTTAGTTAGAAGCATTAGATTCATTTCGATCATTGCATTCTAATCATTACATAGGATCATTCTTATGACATTCTGCATTCATGCAAATGTCATCCCTAATATAATTTAGTTAGGAGCATTAGATTCATTCCGATCATGCATCCTAATCATTTTACATTTTAAAAAATGGGATCATTCTCATGACATTCTGCATTCATGTAAATGTCATCCATAATACATTCGATTCTACAGGACATGTCCCTCAGAGGACGGTGTAGTAAACCAAAAAGTTCAGATTTTGTTCCCTAGAGATGGTAGTGGAGCAAACTGAAGATTGAAGTCTTCCTGAAGATAGTAAGGAAGCAAACCAAAAAGTTCAGATTTTGTTCCCTAGAGATGGTGGTGGAGCAGACTGAAGATTGAAGTCTTCCTGAAGATAGTAAGGAAGCAAACCAAAAGTTCGATTTTTTGTTCCTAGAGATGGTGGTGGAGCAGATCAAGATTGAAGTCTTCCTGAAGATAGTAAGGAAGCAAACCAAAAGTTCGATTTTGTTCCTAGAGATGGTAGTGGAGCAGATCAAGATTGAAGTCTTCCTGAAGATAGTAAGGAAGCAAACCAAAAATTTCAGATTTTGTTCCCTAGAGATGGTAGTGGAGCAAACTGAAGATTAAAGTCTTCCTGAAGATAGTAAGGAAGCAAACCAAAAAGTTCAGATTTTGTTCCCTAGAGATGGTAGTTGAGCAAACTGAAGATTAAAGTCTTCCTGAAGATAGTAAGGAAGCAAACCAAAAAGTTCAGATTTTGTTCCCTAGAGATGGTAGTGGAGCAAACTGAAGATTGAAGTCTTCTTGAAGATAGTAAGGAAGCAATTTAAAAAGTTCAGATTTTGTTCCCTAGAGATGATGGAGGAGCAGACTGAAGATTGAAGTCTTCCTGAAGATAGTAAGGAAGCAAATTGCAAAGTTCAGATTTTGTTCTCTCAAGATGGTAGTGGAGTAAACTGAAGATTGAAGTCTTCCTGAAGATAGTAAGGAAGCAAATTGCAAAGTTCAGATTTTGCTCCCTCAAGATGGTAGTGGAGCAGGCTGAAGATTGAAGTCTTCCTGAAGATAGTAAAGAAGCAAATTGCAAAGTTCAAATTTTGTTCCCTCAAGATGGTAGTGGAGCAGGCTGAAGATTGAAGTCTTTCTGAAGATAGTAAGAAAGCAAATTGAAAAGTTCAGATTTTGTTCCCTAGAGATGATAGTGGAGCAGGCTGAAGATTGAAGTCTTCCTGAAGATAGTAAGGAAGCAAATTAAAAAGTTCAGATTTTGTTCTCTAGAGATGGTAGTGAAGCAAACTAAAGATTGAAGTCTTCCCGAAGATAGTAAGGAAGCAAATTAAAAAGTTCAGATTTTGTTCCCTAGAGATGTTAGTGGAGCAAACTGAAGATTGAAGTCTTCCTGAAGATAGTAAGGAAGCAAATTAGAAAGTTCAGATTTTGTTCCCTAGAGATGATAGTGGAACAGGCTGAAGATTGAAGTCTTCCTGAAGATAGTAATGAAGCAAATTGAAAAGTTCAGATTTTGTTCCATCAAGATAGTAGTGGAGCAGGCTGAAGATTGAAGTCTTCCTGAAGATAGTAAGGAAGCAATTTAAAAAGTTCAGATTTTGTTCCCTAGTGATGGTAGTGGAACAAACTGAAGATTGAAGTCTTCCTGAAGATAGTAAGGAAGCAAATCAAAAAGTTCAGATTTTGTTCCCTAGAGATGGTAGTGGAACAAACTGAAGATTAAAGCCTTTTTGAGATAGCAGTGAAGCAGATTGAAGCTATCAAACTTACTGAAATCAAGATGAAGTTCCAATACCGTTGAAGTTGCAGTGGAGTTGGAGTCATTTAAAGAAGACAAGGATCAAGAAGTCGAGGCTTGGCCAAGACCGGTCAAAATTGGTCCTTTTATAGTCTTTGCTCTATTCTCGTTACACAACAATGAGCAAAGAGGGGCAGCTGTAAGAGCCCAATTTTGACTGGGCCTGATTAAAAATAAATAAATAATAAAATTAAAGTTTTTTAACAGTCCAGTACAAAACTAGCCCAATACCCCAAACAGACCCATTACCCGATTAGCCCACCAAACACCAAACCTAGTTACACCCACTGACCCAAGAGACCTTAACTAAGACCCAAAACACCCGTGGCCCAAAAGGCCCAACGCTTAGGCTATCTTCAGTTGCCTAGGGTTTCTGGGAAACCCTAGGTGCCGCAAGCAAGGGTCCAGCGCAGTCACCAACCCAATCGTCGTGCCTCAGTCCGTAGGTCACGCCGCCATCAATGCGCCTCATCGCCGCGTTCTCTGCCTTTGACCTGCGCAGAAAAAGAAAGAATCAAAGTAGAAAGGGCAAAACAGTGGCAAAATCTTTTTTTTTCCTTTTATTTTGTTTGTCTCGAAGGCTATAAAAGCCTTCAAAAATCTTTAAACGGGACACCGAAAAATACAGACAATAATACAGAAAATAAAAGCAAAAAAAAATTGTTGAAACAGAATATATAGTTTTTTTTCTACAGAGGTTATTTCCTATATTATTCGCGTTATTTTTTTTCTTGTGTGCATATTTTATATAAAATAGTACAAAAATAAAGAAGGGGTGAGAAAATTACCTTCGAAACGGAGGTTTTAGGCCTCTGGCCACCGTTGACGGAGGCGCGTGAGGCGCGTGGGGGCGGTAGCCCAGAGGTCCGATGATCGGAGCTAGACGAGGGGATAGGGGGTCTGAGAAGATTTTTCGATTTTTTAAAAAAAACATATGGTTTAAATGTTTTTTTTTTGTTAAAAATTCGACTTTTATAGGGCTCTGGAACGATGCCGTTTTGCACCAGGCCCTTAAGCGTCAAAACGACGCCGTATCGCCCCTGGCCCGATCGGATCTGACCCGCTCCAGCCTAGGATCCGCGCGTTTTTTATGGGAAGGGCTAATTGCGCTTTTAGCCCTTCTGTTTTTTTGGTTTTATAATTAAGTTTTTTTATTTTTAATTCGGCCCCGAAAGTTTGTTTTCGTTTCAATTTAGCCCTTCAGGCTATTCCAAGGCAGGGGATCGAACGACGTCGTATAGGAGACGAGGTTTAATTGCCTAATCAGTCCCTACATTATGACATGTGTTCAAATCTGGTCCTTTTACACTTTTACCCTGATTTTTTTTATTTTTTTCGATTTAATTCTTTAATCTTTTTTTATTTCTTTGCATTTTCATTTTATTATTATTTAGTATTATATATATATCAGATTATTATTATTTATTATACTAAATCATTTTTATTTATTATTTTATTATTATTAATCTTATTTTTATTTTTTAGTGTTTGAATATTATATATATTATTGTATTATATATTTTCGATTATTTTATATATTATATTATTATATTATATTATATGTATAATCCAAATCATTTTATGTTTTATAAATTTTGTATATTATATAATATATATTGTTTATATTATTAGTATTAAATATATATAGTTTTGTATTATATTATTTTAAATATTTTTTTTAAAAATAGTTTATTTATTTCAAAACGTATCTAATTTCATATATATATATTCTAATTTTTATTTTTATTTTTGCGATAATTTATTTATTATTTGATATAT
The DNA here is from genome assembly GCA_025698515.1 of Gossypium sturtianum. Taxonomy (NCBI): domain Eukaryota; kingdom Viridiplantae; phylum Streptophyta; class Magnoliopsida; order Malvales; family Malvaceae; genus Gossypium; species Gossypium sturtianum. The sequence continues at coordinate 16,751,302 of CM046947.1, read as the reverse complement.
GTATTTGCATGAAAGGTTTAATATTGTATGTGAAATTTTCATGTTTATTTAGTTTTGTTATTTTGACATTTATTGTTTTATATATTTTTATATACTCTATCATTTATTTATGATTGTCTTAATGTAGTTATTTTATATTTTTATTGTCTATATTAATATGATATTTTCATAAGATCACCGTTTTAAAATAAAATGCGTTTTATAAAATTACTATATTTTATCTAAAGGTTTTTAAAATAAGGCAATGTTTTGATATTTAGAAATCCGGAAAATAGTGCCCAATCGTGCTGGGTTTTGATTCCCCGTTTGGCTAAATAACTAAATATCCTTTTAACAAGTTTTGTAAATCAGGAGATGATCTTAGTTACGAGGGTTTAAAAATATCGTGCCCAATCGTGCTGGATGTGATGTTTATATTCTTTCGGATCAAAGAACTCTCAAATTTTAAATCAAAGTTTTTTAGAAATCATATTTTTAAATACTTTTAAGTTTCAAACATTTGGATATGATTTTATCGATTAGGTACAAATTTTTGGGCGTTATGAGGGTGCTAACCCTTCCTTATACGTAACCGACTCCCGAACCTGTTTTTTGGTTTTTCGTAGACCAAAATTAAATGTTTTAAATAAAATATTTTACAAGGTGATCCAATCACACCTAAGTAAAAAGGGATTGGTGGCGACTCCCATTTTTGTTTTTAAAAATCGACCCCGTTTTCTAAAACGATTTTTAAAATGGTTTCGACATTACAAATTAAAGTTCAATTACTAAAAGGTAAACTTAACAAAACATAAGTGATTGTTTTTATAGTTTACCCTTTTTAATTTACAAAAAGACCTCATTTAAAATATCTCATAAGTTCTTATGCTCTTCACAATTTTGAAATATAGTCCTTATACTTTTATTTTTGTAAATTTAGTCTCTCTACTTTTTAAATTTTAAAATTCAAGTCCAATTGTTAACACCATTAATTTTTTAAAAAAATTATTGGTGCGATATTTTGACATAAAAAAAAAAATTCACTTACTAGCCATGTAACTAAAAATATGAATGAATATGAATTTAACAAAGTAATATTAATAGTGTTAACAATTAAATTTAATTTTTAAAAATTTAAAAATAAAGAGACTAAATTGCAAATTTATAAAAACTACAGGGACTAAATATTAAATTTATGAAACATACAGGGACCTATGGAATCTTTTAACAAAACTCATAAGCATGTGTTTTAATCTTTGTTTTCCCTTAAATCCAACGGTCCCTATTTGATCCCACTTTTTTCTCTCCTCCTTCCTCAAACGCAATCATCGCCCCCCACTTTCTCCCACCCTCTCAAGAAATTCCCCCCAAAATCTCAGATCCAAAATTTTAAAAAACAAGAAAAGAAAAAAGAAAAACTACTTTTCTTCCCCTTCCCCTTCTCTCTACACTGATTCGAAAATTCGACAATGGCGACGACGAAGACTCCTTCGACTCGCGAGGAACACGTCTACATGGCAAAGCTGGCCGAGCAAGCCGAACGCTACGACGAGATGGTCGAGTTTATGGAGAAAGTATCGGCTTGCGCCGAAAACGAGGAGCTCAGCGTCGAGGAACGGAACCTCCTCTCCGTCGCTTACAAGAACGTCATCGGTGCCCGCCGTGCTTCGTGGCGGATCATCTCTTCCATCGAGCAGAAAGAGGAGAGCCGCGGTAATGAGGAACACGTCGCGAAAATCCGTGATTATCGCGCAAAGATCGAGTCCGAGCTCTCCTCGATCAGTGACGGGATCTTGAAGCTCCTTGACAAAAGGCTCATCCCTGCGGCTTCCGTTGCAGAGTCCAAGGTCTTCTATCTTAAGATGAAGGGAGATTATCATAGGTATTTGGCTGAGTTCAAGGCTGGAGCCGAACGCAAGGAAGCTGCTGAGAGTACTCTCTCTGCCTACAAATCTGCTCAAGTAAATTTCCCCTCATTTTCTTCGAGACCTGTTTTTTTTTTTTTTTTTTTTTTTTTACGTTAATTTTACTTTCCCGATTCTCAGGACATTGCCACCGCCGAGTTGCCGCCAACTCACCCGATCCGACTCGGACTGGCACTCAATTTTTCTGTTTTCTACTACGAGATTCTCAATTCTCCCGATCGTGCTTGCAACCTCGCCAAACAGGTAGGTCAATTATTTTTTCTTTAATAAAAAATAATTTGTTCATAAATACAGTCGATTGACGTGTCGGCTTGTTCATCGAGTAGGCATTTGATGAAGCAATAGCAGAATTGGATACTCTAGGCGAGGAATCATACAAAGACAGCACCCTTATCATGCAACTCCTCCGTGACAATCTCACTCTCTGGACCTCCGATTTGCAGGTAAATTTAATTTCACATTTTAATTTTAAATTAACTCTTTTCCCCCTTTTATTTCTTGCTTCTTCTTTTTTCAACATTTGAATTTAATTGTGATAATATATTAATTATTAATTAGGATGATGGAGCTGATGAAATTAAAGAAGCAGCGAAGCAGGAGGAAGAGGAGAAGCAGCCAAAGCAGTAGCGACAAGAAGTGAGACTCTGCTGCGCTTTCTGTTCTATTACAATTTACCAATTTAGGGTTTTTAAATCAAAATTAAACTTTTGTTATATCTTTGCTATCAAATATTTTAGGCAATTGTTGTCTCTGTTTTTATGTGTTATTTATTTTTGCTTAATTTCTGTAATTGAAAATTAATTGTTTTGTGTTAAACCTGAGCAAAATTAACCTCAAACATTTAAATCTGTACAACTTGTCTGAGCATTTCCTCGATCTAACTTTTCGTTGGTCCGATATTTCGAGCATCAAATTTAACCATTTAACCATAATTTATACTCCAAATCTTTATATTCTTTATATATTTAAAATTTAATTATATATTTAAAATAATTTTAATGAAAAATATAGGTTCAATTATTAAACTGTTGATCTTTTTATTAAATTTATTAGTATGACATTTAAGAAAAAAATACATTTGATAATCATGTAATCAAAAATTAATGTTGTAATAAATTTAAATTTAATAAAAGAGTTTTAATTGTATTAACAATTGAATTCGTAGTTTTAAATTTGAAAAGTAGGACCAAATTTTAATAGAAAAAGTAGAGGATATATATTCCAAATGTAAAAATAATATAGATTCTTAAATATATTTATACTATATATATGAAATGGTTGATTGAGTTGATTTTAAAATGTTATATTTCGCCTCGAGGTTAATTTTATATTTTAATATCTTGATATTATTTTGAAATATAAAATTACAAGGTGATGGAAATTTTAGTATGTAATTTAACAACTATTAAGGATTCCAAAATTTCAGAATTTTTTGTCTCCTATGAGTCGATCTCCAATATCTTATTGGATTATACTAAATGCGCGATTAAGGCTATCCCTTGTCCTTATGTCGGATGTCTTGAAATCCAAGATTTGTGCCATTGGGGTTTTGGAAGTACTGAGAAATATTCCGTGGATCGGTTTATGTGATACTCGCAAAGGCAGATTTTGATTCTCAGCCATCTCAGAAGCTTGATTGGATATGTCATTTACAATGTTAGGAAAGAATTAAGTTTTTTTTATGTGTGTTGAGTAATTTTTGGTGTGTCCTTCAGATGGCGTAATTTGCCTATTTATATAATGTGATATTGTTCATTGATAAAATATATTAAGTAGGCTCCATGCACATAGACATATACTTAACTCAAAACTAACCACATGTTACATGGTTCCAAGTCCATGCAATCTCGTGGTATGGGACCTTGCAGTACAGGGGTTGAGTTCGGCTCGCCATCTTGCGAACTCACCCCGCGAGCCTAGCTCTTGGGTCAAGCCTGCTAGTCTGTGAATTCTAAAAAACCGAAATTAAACCGTTTCGGAACATCATTAAACCGAAATTGAACATCTAAAAAACCGAAATTAAATCGCGAGCCTAGCTTTGTGGCGTGAGGAAAGGACTTCATTTGGTAAGACGGTTGGGCGTTCCGAAACTGATTATGGAATTAGATGTTATGCTAGCTGTTTGTTTTCTGAACCACCCGTTTGATGATATTCATCCTTTGAGTACCCTTGTTCGTGATTGCTTGGCTGTTATTATCGAAGGCTGAGTAATCGAAGTGCGTCATACTCTTAGAGAGGGAAACTGGTGTGCCGACCATTTGGCAAACTTAGTGCAGGGTCTTGATGAGAACTTTTGCCAACTTGATCTTCCTCCGGAGAGCATCACTCCCTTGTTGCAGGCTGATGCCTGTTCATTGTTTCTTCTTTGGTACAAAAACTTATATTTGTAAGTATCAAACTTAGAGAAGCAATGGGTTGAAACTTACACTATGTTGGTATCTTAAAATTCAGAAAATACTTTGGCAAGCACATTCTTTCTCTAATTTAGAATGTACCCAAAAAATATTAAATACATAACTTCTTTGATGTAACATGTTTAAAAGTGCTTAATACAGAAAATAATATTAACTTTTCACGCTATACAACCGTTTGAATAAGAATATTGTCACGCTTCATTTGATTATTAGTATAATAATATGATGACAAAGTTTATTTATTGCATATGTATTACAATAATTAAACATAAAATAAAAAGTAGTTAATAAAAAATTTAAGCTAGAATTAGAAAAATGAGTAAAAGAATCTTATAAAAAAATAAGGCCTCTTTAAAATAAGAAAAATATTTCTTTCTTTTTTTCAAAAATAAATTATATAAGTAGCTAAAAATTAATTTATTATTAACTCTGAACAAATATTACTTTTACCAATTATACCATTTGCATAACAAACAAAACTGCTTACAAAAAGAATGGGCCAAAGATAAAAGGCCCATAACTAGGAGCCTAGTCGCCACCCCCAAAGTTGTCGAGCCGGCGACCTCCCAGTCAGTCTAAAAACCAAGGAAAAGGCAGGCCTAGCGAGTGGCGCGCAGCTTCTAAAATTGTATACCGACAGCTTCCCAAAGAATGTAACACGTGGCGCACGCTGCGTGGAGTCAATATCTTTTCATTTACGACTCCTCAAAAATTCTGACCTAACCTAAGCTAACCAACATATTTCAATCTCAAGCCGTTTTATCCTTCATTAGCCGCCTTCTATAGCTCGCCAGTCGCCGGTCACCATCAGCTGATCGCCTTCTCTTCCAGCAATGGCGAAAGCTCAAACAGAAACTCCGCCTTCCCTATCTGAGGTGCAATTATTACTCTTTTTGCCTTTGCTATTTCTTCTTCTTTTTTCTTTTTCTTTTTTAGTTTTTTAAACTGTTTTAGATGTTCAATTTCGGTTTTTTAGAAGTTAGTTTAATTTGGATCGGAATGATCTTTGAGGTGCAATTTTACTCTCGCTGCTTCAATTTCCAAATTCATTTCTTCCGAAGCAATAATCGTAGGTTGTTTCAATCCTTGTAGGAATACGATCTCCGTTGCTTTTGCTTTTTTCTGTTCCTTTTTTTTTCCTTTCAATTTTTGAACTGTTTTGGATATTTAATTTTGGTTTTTTAGAAGTTAGTTTAGATGGGATTGAAATCAGCAGATCGAAATGAGCGGATCGGATCAAGTAATAATAGATATCATTTCTGAAATTAGAATTATTTAGTGACTAGATCATGTCGGCTTTTTGAAGGTTCGAGGTTGCTGTTTTGATTACATTTTGATTGCCGATGCTTGTTATCGACTACAATTAAGTCCTATTTTGTTCAGTATCATATGAACATTTTTGTTTCAAAATTCATTGCAACTCTTTTTTCTTTCTGTATTGGTCCGTTGAAGTTGCTCTATGATCTCCCTTGTGGTTCTACCGATTTGAGTTTTATGTGCATGATATTTTTTCTTGTCAAAGGGTTCATTTGTAACTGAATGTCAAAGAAATGTAACATTTCAAGCAAACGTTCATTGTGTTTATCACTAGTTGTGGACTTCTGGTGCTTAACTAATACTAAGGCATGATCAGATGAAATTTTTGAGTTGAAGTTTGCGGCTTAAATCAGAAGGTTTTGAGTAAGGGAAGGTAACGTTTCACTGGTATTGTAGTCAAAATGCCAACTCAGATATTAATATTGCATCTACATTGCACTTCTTGAACTAAAAGCAAATCAACTCATGATTATTTTGTGTGAACAATAATGTTCATCTATACTCTAGAATGATAAATTGGGTTTTCTTTATCTTCTTTCAAGCTTGTTTTTACTTCTTCTTGGACATCCCATTCTTGCTTAAAATTAGCTAAGATGCAAACTTGGTTGCTAAATTTTGGCGCTGATAACATCAATGAAATCCCTACTTCTCGCGCTTGTAAAACGCTTTGTGTATTTGGGCTGATACTAAGCTTTGTAATTCATAGTTATTTGCAATGTTACTGGATTTTGGGTGTTAGTATTTGATATGTATTTGTGCTTGAAACGGTATGGTAAGATTTTTTTTTAAAATTTTTTTCATGTATTTGGAGAATCCTGGAGGTCATATCCCCATTTCAATGTGGTGAACATGAGTGTCAGATTCGGATACTTCAAGAAAAATAAAAATCAGAGCAAAAGAGGTTATTTGACCAGAGTATGTTTTTTCTTGAATCTTTGGACATGCAGCAATATTCACTGAAGGAGAAAGCGGAGAAATCAGATGTGGCTACAAAAGCAGCTGATGCAGAAGAGGTCGAAAATTCAGCTAGTACTTCATCCAAGGAAGTGGTGACCGAGGAAGTCGAGACTCCTGCTCCTCTTGTGGAAAGTACTGAGGTTCCTCCTGCTGTTGCTGAAGAAAACACCGAAGCCAATCCTGTTGCTCAGAACAGTGTTGAAGATGCTCAAGCTGCTGCGGAAGAAAGTAATGAACGTACCGAAGAGAGCTCAGGTGATGCTGAAGAAACACCGGAGATAAAGGTAGCGTTCTCAACCGTTCATTAAGAACTTAATCAATGTTGCCTGTTAGATTGCTTCACTTACATACTATGGTGCATGCTCGGCATTCAGCTTGAGACTGCTCCTGCAGATTTTCGCTTCCCAACTACAAACCAAACAAGGCATTGCTTCACCCGATATATCGAGTACCATCGGTGAGTTAAACTTTGTTTATGAATTATATTGTATCTTATGAACATAATATGGTTTGTTTATTCCAGCAATGGCTCTTGACATTTAAAAAAAAAATCTTTTCGTCTTATGTAGTTGTGTAGCTGCAAAAGGAGAAGATGCTTCAGAGTGTGATAAGTTTGCCAAGTACTATCGTGCCCTATGTCCGGGAGAATGGGTGCGTATTTTCTTCCAAGAACTGTAGTACATTTTATCTTCATCGTAACCAGTTGCATAATGGTTTTAACTTTTAAATATGATGGGATTAGTTCTTTTTGTTGCTCTACATGCATAAATCAAGGAATTCCATATGGCCCCATGTCATTTTGAGAGATCAGTTGCTAAATTAACTCTAGAATGTGAATATTAGTTGGGGACAAATATCAAAATTATACATGGATTTTGAGTCATTGTGCAATTCGATACATAAACTTTGATTTTGTGCAATTATATACATGAAACTTTAATTTTGATTTAACCATACACATTTAAATAAATATATAGATTAATTTATTTTATATTGATAAATATAATTATTTGTATATGCAATATATAAACATAAAAAGATGCTATATCAATAATTGTATTAATAATTTGTGATCAAATTTTCATTTATAAATTTGCACATTAAACCAAAGTTGATGTGTAATTTTTAGATTTATCCATATTAGTTATAGATGATCTGATATTGAAGAGCGGTCAAACAAAAATATCTAATAGGGATTGAGTGAGTTGAAATGTAATGCTTGATTAATCCATTCATCCAGACTTGGTCTAAATTATTCGAATGTTTTGTTTAGTTGTTGTATGGGTCTTAAAAACATGAATCAAAATCGATTAATTTGTTTGTGTAATTTGTGAACCAATGCTGTCATTTAATCTTGTTCCTTTTGTGAATGATTGGTTACTCTTTTGTCCTGCAGATAGATCGATGGAACGAGCAAATTGAGAACGGTACTTTTCCAGGTCCTCTGTAAGATGGTACTTTTCGGGAAATCCAGTGAAGTTGTCAAATGAGAAACGGCATTTTCAGGAAATAAGAAATTTTGGCATGTACCCGTTTTGACTGGATCATGATTGATAAAATGGAGTTATATATAGCCTATGTTACATAGGTTCAAGTGTTGGAAATTGATATCTGTCCGACACCAATAAGTTTAATTTCTTTTTGAGAGCTATGCCCTATGTTTTTGTTCTTGTTCTGAGGTGTCTAACATGAATATACAAGTTCTTCCAGCAAATTTAAGAAAACTGCATTAAAGAAATTAAGAAAATGAGGAATCTTTACAATATATACATATATATATATATAGCTTTTTATGTTATAATAATATGAATATGTATATAATCATGTTAATAAATGTATTTTATGGCCAACAATCAGTTTTATTATTATCTTCATCCTTTACAAAATGATGATCGTGCTTATAAATAGTGCAAAAATGGAAGAAATTGAAAGAATGAAATAGAAAAGATATCGCTATACAAATGCCAAATAAAAAAAAATTAATAGATAAACGAGCATCGGTGCAAATCATAGCCTAAGGCAATATGAATTTCCCAGCTTCAGTTTTATCCTATGTTATGCTTATCCGGTACGACACAATCAGGCGTCTTTATCTGTTGAAATGGAATCAATTTCCTAAAACTCGAGATATACATACTCCGCAATCCCCATTCGTGTACCATTAAACAATTTAGAGGACCTTCAATAAAAGCAATTGCTCTTTTTGCATCGACCTATCTACCTTTCTATTTGATTCTCTGATAGATGTATTTACATTCTGCGATGCCCTCTGGCACAAACAATCGGGTAACGGATTCGTGTAAAACGCTTCTTCGGAATGAGTACTCTCCATGCTCTTTGTTCCTGGAACAGAGCCTCCTCTCCTCCGAGGTGATCCTTGCCTGTAAAATCCATGAAACAATTCATAAGTTAAGATGAGCTGATGTGAGTGCCTGATACAAGCACATGTTTGGCATGTTCAATTTTTGAAAGTTCAAGAAAAATGAAGCGTTAAAGAGTAATATAGTGCTTGATTATTATAATGGAGTCCCCTCTTTGCACAAGCCATTACCTTCAGCATATAATTAAGACAAGAATGACATACAAATTTTTGTGTATTTCGATGATCCGGTTCGAAAGCTTGCTGCCTTCCTTCAATAAACCCTTCTCGATTTGTCCAAATAGATGAACGAGCCCTCTCCTAAAGGAGAAGTTTCAGTGACAACCTCAGTACGAAACAAAATATTAGAATAGGAATATAGATAAGTAACTCAAAATGGGTAGGAGTCTTAGAAAATGAATCAGCTTACCTGTCAGGAGAAATAGTTTTCCTATGTCCCAGAAAACGGCGATGTCCTTCAACTGCTCCCGCCATGTTTCCGGAGTAGGATGGAATGAAGACATCACTTTCAACAGATACAATGTAGTCAAGAGCAGCCATTTGAGATGAATGGTTTGTGAATGGTTCGAGCTCCGCAACAGAAGCCAAATTTTCCTTCAAAATCATCACACGATATAAGAGATTACATTCTAACTCCATGCTCGTCCTTATTCCATAAAATTCAACATTGTCATAAAAATTTCACCAAGTTCTATATAAAGTTCCAAATGTTCAAATCTTTGTTTCTTCAATCCTGGAAATGTTTAAATGTTACCCAAATGAGTATCATATTCTACCTTGCTCATTAACAAGGGATAGCGAGATCGTAGATCAGCCATATGAGTAACCCCCCCATATATCTCTCCTGCAGCAATGTATATAGGGGTCTCTGACGGGAATCCGAGAGCATTGAGAAAAATTCCAACCTCTTTTGGGGTTAAGGGGCATTGTCCTCTATATCTCTGTTCCGTGGCATCAATCTCTTTGACTTTCCAATTGGCAGTTTCATCTCTGCACATTCAAAATGAAAAGTGGTATAACAAATAGTTAATCTCGTATACAACTCGGTGACGCTTCTTTTTTTCTCTATGATCATATGATGTGCATTAAAAACAATTTTCTCCTATGTTATCTTTTGATTTTCTTTCAACTTCCACTGGACAGTATAAAGCAAGGTGACGTTTATACCTAATTGTCTCCAGCTCTTTAGCTTCAGCATTAGATAAACCATGCGTGCATCCACTATAGGCAAGCATGTCTTTCTCGTATCGTAAATGCAATGCGATGAAATGACCATAAGACCTCATCCGCTCCACCAACAACTGCAATATCGGGAACTTAATAAGTACGATGAATAGAGAAAAACATGCTGAAGATGCTAAGAAATGAATTGATATCAAGGTCAAACTGATCACTTTTCCCATTGCTTCAATTTGGGGTGCAAAACGAAGTGCTTCATAGCAAGCACGGCAACGAAGCTTTTGTATATCTGAAGGCAGATTGTTATTCGCTAGGCGAGAATCAGATTTAGCAGCTCGAATAACCTGGTAAAAAACAGGAAATACACGTGAGAGAGGTCTTCCATCAGGTAAATAAAATAAACCAAGTATTTAATCCATTAATCACAATAAAGATGTCAACAAACAAACCCGATATTCTTCCCACAGGCTACCTATCACATCCCGATAGTACTTGAAACTAGACATGCTTTTAAAATGCTTAACGATTTTGGTACCAGAAGATAATTCCTTGGGAAGTTTTTTCACAACTTTAACATCGTTTGCCAGAGCATTAATAAAATGATCCTCATCAAAAACATCAGAGAAATTGCTGCAAGTCAACAAAAAAGCAAAAATAATATTAATCACAAGGAAACTCAGCCAGAGATAGAAAGTAGTAAAGTGGTACTACTTTTTGCAAAGGATAGAATTTTGGAGAGCCTACCTAGTATCTCTCCAAAATGATCGTTTATCAAGTTCTGGAACTACAAGTGTAGCATTTATTATGCGGGCTACAGCTACCATGTCACATATCTGCAATTCAAGAATGAGAACCCAGTCAGCTAAATGATCAAGAAAAAGTGACACTCGTATTGGAGAACATAATTACAATGGCTTGCTTGCCAATACATGTAACATTTTAATCTTTTAGTATCAACCCATAGCCGTAAAAATTGTAATCAATAGTCTTTAGAACCATGTCTATATCTGTTTAGAATACGTATCTCAATGTATTCATCTCTATCAGGGAACATATCTGATGAAGGAATACATCAGATTCAGGAATTTTAATTTTGACAATACTATAATCTTCAAAATCCATCATAGAATGAGGAAATCAATTAAGATCAAGATCCCAACAAGAGGTAGTGAAAAAGCATGTAACTAGTATGATAACAAGTTTCATGTTCCCAAGCATTGGCACCCAAAAATAACAGATATGGCTGGAACCAATATTATCAAACTAGAATTTCAACCATGAAAAGAAAAGAAGAGATATACCCCAGTTCTCATTTGGTTGAGATCGCCATTTGTACGAACTAGAAGATAACCTCTTGTCTTATCAGGAGCTGAATAAAAAAATGACAAATTGAAGAATCAATTTACAATTATTTTGTCGATACTTTGAAAGAGTAATTTCAAGGTTAACAACTTTTGTACTTGTATAATTAGAACTAGGCTGTATGCAGGGCACAAAATCACGATCTTCTGGTAGCTTCCACAACTTCTCGGAATCCAGATTTCCACTGGCACCATCGAACTGTCAAATCTAAAGGAGTGAAAAACATGAAAGACGCATGACGGCTTCGCATCAATAGAGGTCTATGCTGCTCCAACTCTTCATTTTTGTTGAAGTACTCATATCTAACACTCAAGTCTGACACATGGATATGGAGATATGACCTCCAATAATTCTCCATATACATATAAAAGTTTAGAAAAAAATCTGATCATACCCGTGTTGGGCATGTATGATATACCATATCCAAAACTTACACTCGAGTCTAAGTAATGTAGGTAAAGGTGTATACTTGATTTGAGCCGCAATTCTCACGACAACAACAGCAAGAAGCTAGCAAGCAAAATAGATAGTAAACAACAGTAGAATTTTACAACCACCAATCAACTTTCTCCTAAAACGGCTTATAGAAAACAAGCAAGGCACAATGTGAAGGAATATAATCCAATAATAACATTTCTTTCTTTTTTTCTCTCTCTCTTAATGTTTCATTTTCTCAGCAACCAAACAGATAAATGAATCGATTAAGATAAACACAAAAACCTTGTGCAATGAAACAGGAGCCTTGGGAAGATGCGGCGAAGATTGCTGTTTTGATAAATGAGGCGGAGCCACCTCCTCCGTCCACTTTTTCTCTGCACTTAACTTCTGGTAATTAAATTCATGTTGCTACAAAAATTAAAAAAAAAAAAAAAATAAATTTCCACAATTTATACCTTAACTCAAAACAAATAAGGCGAAACTTCCACAAAACAAAAATTACAGAAACAAATCAAGCAGGCAATTGAAGAACAAAGAAAAAAACCGTAAATAAAATATATGATATATATATATATATATATATATAGAGAGAGAGAGAGAGAGAGAGAGAGAGAGTTGAGTGACCGTAGGGAGCTTATGAGGATCAGATGAATCAGATGCTCGGGGAGAAGGGAAGACGCGCACGTATCCCGTAAGCAGTCCCACCAATGCTATGACGCATACGGTGCACACTAGTATCTTCCGTGGCTTATCAACCGCCACCATCCTCCGCCTCCGCCGCTGTATCATTTTCTTCCTCTCCGAATAGAACAAACAAAACAAGAAACACCGTTCTCCTTTTTTTCTATCTTTAAAACGGAAAGGCCGAGAAACAATGGACATACACCGCCATTATTAAAGGAAGCAATCGCATTGAACAAAATCTCACCTCTCGCTCATTTTCTTTTCTTTTTTTCTGTTTCTCGTTGTCTCTGTGATAGCGAGAGAAAGATACAGCAATAGGCTACAGTTATTTTCTTGTTTTCTATTTTTGTCACTACCTATTTCTGGATTATCCACGGACTATAATTATATTTAAAATACTATAAAAATTTATATAAAAGTTCTATACAAAATTTTGGTTAAAATATATGCGCTTAAGCTTTTAGTGATTGCTCCCGTAAATTTTCAAAATAGCTAAATAGGGGTTAATCTTTTCGAAAGTTTTTAAATAAGCGTCAAATCATTTCAAAAATGCTCAAAATGGTTTTTCAAATGTCATATATCAGATTTCAAATTATATTTTAATTGTTTTTTTTCTTTTCAAGTAATATCTAATTCAAGTATTACGTGTTTTATTTTAAATACATCAATATTTATCTAATTTTTTTACAAGTTGAATTGAAGTGCGCGAAAAACAGTTATTTAAGCACTTTTGTAAATGTTAGACCCTTATTTAATCATTTCGAAAGATTTGACCTTTATATAAGCAAGGTTAATTCGAGCATTTTCCCTAAAATGTAAAATAAAGCTTTAAAAAAACATAAAGATAAATTTAGCCCCTAATGTTTATTCATTTTATCATTTTGGCCATCAGCTTTTAAAATTTAATCAAATTTTTTTTTATGGAAAAGCTAGTCGACCTGTTAAAATTTTAATGGCATTGACATGATAGCTCATGTGGCATTTTACGTATCCTTTTCTACTAACATAGATGAATTTTCTAAAAGATTTTATGAAATTTTTGGTTTTTTTAAATATTTTTATTATTTTTTTGAATTTTTATTAATTATATGTGGACTACCACGCTAGCGGCCACATCAATGCTGTTAAAATTTTAACAGTGTAGTCATTTTTTTGTAAAAAAATAAGCATTTTGACTTAACTTTAAAGGTTGGGGGCCAAAATGACCCAAAAACAAAAGAATAAGAGTAAAAAAATAACAAAATGAATAAACATTAAGAGTTAAATTTATCATTATGCCTAAAAAATTATGATATTTGATGTTCAAATTTTATTAATAAAATAATTTTTTAATTATTATTCAATTGAATTTTTTAATTACTTATGGTTGGATAATAATATTTTAACTTTAATTCGATACAATAAAAAAAAAATTATTTTGCCGATAATTTCTTAATTTAATAGCTAAAGTATTATGTTATAAGAGTTTAGGTTCAATCTCAAGCAATCCATTTTGTATCCCCAATTACAAAATATATATATATATATTAAATATATTATTATATTAATATTTTATAATTAAATAGTATTTTTGCAATAAAATAGACCAACCTAAAAATGGGTAAATTTGAAAAAGCATTATCCGAGGTCTGATTTGGATAAACCGAACCTATTGAGGTGATCAAATAGAGTTCTTAAACAAACAGTTGGACCCTTAAATGTCTTTGAAATTTGCACTAACCTAAAAGTTCAACCCCAATTTTGTTCTGCATATTAGAGCCAATTTTTGATAATCTGATATATATGAACTCTTTAATTTATAATATAATTGTACTAAATAATTTATATATATATATATATATATATATATAAGGCACAATTGATGTGGGTTAAGTAATAAATATTATCATGTCACATAATTTAAATCAAAATGATATATAGTGATGATCATATCATCTTTTCTCAAGTTATTATTAGTTTCATAAGAGTAAATTTTCATTACACCAAATAGAAATTTGCTCGCAACCTATCTAGTAAGTGGTGAGCAAGTAAATTTTCAACTCTAAACACCATTTTTAAAAGTTCGGGTAAACTATAAAAATAGTCACGTTTATTTATATCAAATTATATTTTAGTCACTTATGTTTGAAATGTTACATTTTAGTCACTTACATTATCATTTTGTTACGAAGTGGTCATTCTACCATTAAACTCCGTTACCTCCCTAACGGTAGTCCTACGTGGCAGTCCAATAGGTTTTAAATGCCAACTTGGATGTCCAGTTGTTGGGATAAAAATAGGTTTTTAATTAAATAAATTTAATTCGGACTGCCACGTAGGACATCTAAGTTGGCATTTAAAACCCATTTGAACTACCACGTAGGACCACCGTTAGAGAGGTAACGGAGCTTAACGGTAGATTGACCACTTCGTAACAAAACGATAACGTAAGTGACTAAAATGTAAAATTTCAAACATAAATGACTAAAATGTAATCTGAGACAAACAAAAATGACTATTTTTATAGTTTACCCTAAAAGTTATCATCTCAAATTTTAAATAGGTTTAACCATAAATTACTACATAATTTATATATTTTGATTTTTAAATTTTTTTGGTCAAAAGTAGTATTTGAATTTTTTTTCATGTTAGTATCTTCGTGAATCTAACCATTAAATCTATTTTCTTAAAAGGGCTTAACCCACAAATTGAAACCTAAATTATACCATTTTCTCTAAGTTAGTATCATTTTTTTTTTGACGTCACAAATGGTACCTAAATTATTCTTCCGTTATCCATTTTATACCAAAATAATATATCCGATAAAAAAATTTCAACCAATAATAGATTGCCACATTATAGAAACTGTTAAAAAATTAATTTTTTAATTCTTTTATTTTTCTTTTACATTATATTATCATTTTTTTCTTTTTTTTTCTTTCTTCTTCCTTTATAATGTCTAACAATGCCAGCAATGTTTGAAATTCGCCTTCCTGAAGTCGAGATGGTGAAAATTATTTTTCTTTTCAAACTTCACCATTTGCTTGCTCGACCTGACGAGATTGGAAAAGTTTCTTCATCGGTCAAAATTAGGGCTTCCAAAACCAGATCGGTCTGGTTGAATAAAAAATCAGCCAAGGTATTGGTTCAGAGATAGGGGTAAACCAATTGACCTGTAAACCGATACAAACTAGTTGAACTTAGCCAAAAAATCGACTGAATAGATTTTTTTATGAATATTTTAATAATTTAATTTATCAAACCAAGAGTCGGTGGCCTAACCGATTTGACCTTCGACTCGATCTAAAAACTTTGATAAAACCCATGAAGCCCCAAACGCTCACACTTGTAGGGGAAGTCCAAGATGATAGGAAGGAAGAAAGAAAAATTAAAGAAAAAAAAAAGAATATATATATATTTGGAGAAAATAATATATTTTTTTTTTGTCATTTTGTCACATGACAATTTTTAGTTGTTTTTTTTTTTAAATTGACTTAGCGATTTGACTAATGGTTGAACTAATAAAGATACCAAATTATGGAAAAAAATAGTTTAGATACTAGTGACTAAAAATGTTTAGGTGCCAATAAATGGTAAAAAGGGCATAGTTTATATATCAATTTGTAGGTTAAGCCTTTTTTTTAAATAAACTCATCGGTTTGACTAATGGTTGGATGAACGAAGGTAGCGCCTTGGAAAAAGAACGTAGTTTAAGTATCACTTGTGACCCAAAATAAAATTTAAGTATCAAGATAGGGAAAAAAGGTATAGTTTAGATGCAAATTTGTTGGTTAAGCCTTTTAAATAAAGTGCTTTAATCCCATTCATAATATTCTTCAAATAATGATTTTTCATAACTTGTATGTTGTAGGGCTGCTAGCTACATTTACAAGTAGACCAAACTTAGAGTGTAACACCCCGAATTTTGGGGGCTAGAAGTTCTGTGTTAGTGGTTAGGGTCTGAGGGAAAGGTGTGCTTTTATGATTAGTCTTGCGTGTGAGTGACAAGAATGGGCTTGTTGGTCTGGTGGTTTGGTTGTGTGAAGTTAATCTCAAGGTTCTGGGTTCGAGTCATTGGGTGTGCATTTTGGGGGAACCTTATTATTATGTTTTGTTTTAAGTTAGTAATAATAATTAGTTATTATTTATTTATTTATTTTTATTTTTATTTTTTTCTTTCTATTCTGGTTTTCTGGACGTTCTTCTCTCTATTTCTTTTCCTTTTTACTTTTTCTTTGATTTTTCTTTCGTTCTTTTGGGAAACGGTTTCACTGTGGATACTTCGAAGATTTTCGCTCCTCCGTCGTCGAATCAGGTGTGGGAACGAAACTCTTCAACTTTGTTGTGAATTGTTTAATTTGGAGTCGAAATGTGGTGGGATTGGAAAATTTGTATGTGGGTTTCAATAATGGTGTAATCGTAACGTCATTTTAATATTAGAATGCATTAAATTCGGTTTACGATTGTATGTGTCTGATTTAGTGGAGGCTAAGGAGTGTTGGGGAAGGAAAAGCTCGTTTTTAGGGCTGATTTAGGGTGGTTTCGTGGCCACTGGGATTTCCACACGGGCGTGTGACAGTTCACACGGCCGTGTGCTTTTGGGAATTAGGGTTTTCGGGCTAAATTGGGTGCCACACGGTCGTGTGGTCGACTTGGGGATTTTATCGTTTCTCACACGGTCGTGTCCCTCGGGCACACGGGCGTGTGAGATTAGGGATTAGGTTTTGAGTGATTTGGTGCCACACGGCCGTGTGGCTAATTTGGGAATTAGGTATTCCACATAGGCGTGTGTGTTATGGACACACGGCCATGTCTAGTGGGGCACATGGGCGTGTGAAACCCTTACACAGTCGTGTCAGCCCTGTACTTGAATTTAGTGCAAATGGACAGAGAGTTACACGACCTGCCCCCACGGCCATGTCCCTGGTCTACACGGGCGTGTGCCTTAGTCACACGGTCGTGTGTCTCTCTTCATACGGGCGTGTGCCTCTGTCACATGGTCGTTTGCCCATTCTCACATGGGCTTTTGATCTCCCACACGGCCTAGGCAATACCACATGGCCAGAGCACACGGGCGTGTGGTCTTAAGACACTTATAATGGATTTGTATGCATTTCTGATATGAATATGTGTTTGTGTGTGCTTCGACCCTTAACTAAGTTTAGTGAAGGTGTTCAAGACTCGATATCTGTGATGGTTGTGTGTGATGTAAGATTTTGAATCTAGTCTAAAGAGTGTGCTACGTAACTGTTCTGACTGACTGTCTGTTAATGTGTCTCTGTTCTGTTAGCTTGAATGCATTCATGCATTTGCATAAAATATTTTGGGTTGGGTTGTGAAGAGAAGGAAGATCAGATTCATTACGGAATCGCGCTTTAACTCTGAGACTTATACGTACATCGATTTATCGCGCCTTTATGCCGCGTCGTCGTTAACCATTTGCGCACTATTATCCGATCTGCGCTTTAATCGCAATATGATTGTCTGTGGATTACCGCATTGCATCATCTTGTCGTGCGTCGCCTTTGCTGCGTACCATTATCTGATCTGGCCTGTACCGCGGTCTACCGCATTGCACAATATAGTACATACGCTAGCCCTGCTGTGTATTATTATCTGAGTGACTTAGTCCACATATGTGGAGTGTAGGGTTGGATGGGCCTTCTAAGGTCCTAATTGGTGTGATTGGTTGGATGAGCTTTAATAGCTCTTATGAGGTGTGATCGGGGGACGGAGAGGTGTGTTGGCTTGATGGGTGGGTTATATTTATCTGACTGCATTTCATCTGCATCTGTCTGTGTGTTCTGACTGCAAAACTAGTTGTCTGTAATCCGTTTGTTTGATCAGCATTTGAGCTGAGTATTTGAGTGAATTTGATGTGCTCTGGTTGTTAAGTTCAGTTGGGACATTAGTCCCAAGTGTGCGTTCTGACTCCGTGAGTAACTGAAAATCTATTGTTCTACTATTTTGAATTCTGTATCTCTGTTTGAGACTTGTTTCAGACTCACACTAAGCTCGAGTAGCTCACCCCCTCTTAGTGTTTCTTTTCAGGTACCCTTTTTGAATTCTGACGCTGGACTCAATATGCGGATGTATCGGTTTGGGTTTTCGGTTACTACTTTGTTAACCAGTTTTGAAATGTAAGGTTTTATAAAAATTGTGGTAAAATTCAGTTTTAAGTTTTATGCAAAATTATTTCAGTTAAATAAGTATTAAACTTAACTGTAATTTTATTGTCTGAATTTTAAACGGTTAATTGTTTCGATTTGACGTGATAACTTGTTTTGTAAAAAATTACCTATGATCACTTCGGTGATCAATGTAGCATCCGAGATTCGGTCTAAACTTCTAGGCCGGGTTCCGGGTGTTACATAGAGCACTGAAACACAATTAATCTAGTAATGAGATATTTAAAAAGAACTCTAACTTATGGTATACTTTATAAAAAAATATCTTGTTAAGGATACAATTATGTTAATTTGAATACCTTAGCTGGTGATTTATTGTCTGGACTATTATATGTTCACATTGGGAGATGGAACATTCAGTTGAAAATTTAAAAAGTAACAAATACATCAATGAGGCTAAACTTAGAGCATTAGCCTCAGCTAGTGAAGAAGCATGTTAGTTATGAGATATCTTATTTGAGATTCTAATATGAAAAAAAGTCAATATCACCTATATTAATCCATTGTGATGGTACTACAACTATTGGAAGGGTCAATTGCAAATATTATAATAAACTATTTAGATCTATAAGAAGAAAACATAGTCATATGAGATACCATATAACTAATGTTACCATTAATGTTAACTATATTCAAAATGGTGATAATATTATAGATAATTTGACAAAATTTTAACTAGAAAAAATATTTGGATAACATCAAGGTAGATGGGATTAAAGCTTGTTGAGGTATTTTTCTTATCCCTTTTTCCTGGTGTTGTTTGTTTATTTATATGATATGAGTATTGTTGATAACATATTAATTTGCATAGTATTTTGTATTTAATTCGGTTTATTTCTGAATTGATTCTTGCTAAATTAGTACTTTTATGTTTTAATCTTGTCAGGGATGCAATTGGGACGCTAAGAGACAAAAACGAGCAAAAAATGACCAAATTGAAACACAATCAATAAAAATGATGCCGAATTAAAATTGTGGAGAAAAGCCAAGGACTCATCAGAATTTTTGACTTGGTAAAAGCCAAAAATAGAAAAAATCTTTTATTTATTTATTTTATTTTATTTTGATTTTATGTTAAATTAGTTAAGGCCAAAAATAGTAAATTCTATGTATATAAATAGGGCCTTAATGTCCTTTGGAAAGGCATCATTTAATTCTACATTCCTACTTCCAATCGATATTCATTTTTTTCCTAAGTATCGGGATAGACCAATCATCCCTTGAGGTTAAACTCGATTTCAAGTCAAAGTGCACGTTGGGTTGGAGTTGTGTTTGCTGACAGTTGGAGAAACGAGTCGGCTGTGCTGTATTCGGATCTCCGAGAACAAATCAAGGAAGAAGTGATCAGGTTTAAACGACCCACGCGGTTGAGGCCATCAATTCGAGTTGGGTTCTTCAGAACGCAAGGCTGCTGGAATCTTAAATCGAGAACTCGTGTATCTCGGTTAGATAATTGGTAAGGGTTGGTTTGCAGGTCGTACCGGGACCAGCTACGAGAGGAAGAATTGGTGGTTAGGACATTCTTAACTGCTATAACCAACTTATCATTAGAGGAGAAGATTTATTTGCGAGGATTGATTCTTGATACAGAATTTACCGAGTCTAAGGCTAAGACTTATTATTTCTGTTTGCAAAATTCTAAATTTATTTCCCGAACTAAATTTATTTCTAATATTATTTAATTTTTTATTTACGCTGATAGATTATTTACTTTCTAAACATTCTCGAAACCCCCTTGTCGAAACCATTTTTTATGCTTTTTAGAAAACGGGGTCGACTTTAAAAAACAAAAATGGAGTCGCCACCAATCCTTTTTTGAAGTGTGATTGGGTCACCTTATAAAACATTTGGTCTACGAATTTTAAGAAAACGGGTTCGGGAGTCGGTTACGCGCGAGGAAGGATTAGCACCCTCGCAACGCCTAAAATTGGTACGTTATTGATTGATTAATGTCCTAATATTGAAAATTGAAATAGATTTTATTATACGAATCCTTTAGAAAATGTTTGGATAATTCGAATTGGGTATCGAAATTCTCTTGTTCCGAAAAGATGAAGTACCACATCCAGCACAATAGGACACGATGTTTCAAACCCTCGATACCAAGATCATTTCATGATTTCCAAAATTCGTGCGTTGCAATAAAAAAGGGTATTCCACTATTTGGCCAAACTAAAAAAATCGAAACCCAGCACGATTGGGCACGATTCCTCGAATTTCCAAACATGAAATATTGCCTTATTTAAGAAAACACGGTCGAAATCTCTAAAGGATATTTAGTCATTTGGACGAATGGAAACTCGAAACCCAGCACGATTGGGCACGATTCCTCGAACTTCCAAACACGAAACATTGCCTTTGTGAAAGAAATCAATTTTGTGCCGGGCGAAAGTTGATGTAACGCAAGTTTATAATGAAATCTAAAAACCAATTACGATACGGATATGCGTAGCAAAAAATGGAAATAAATGCGTTAGTACGAATGATAACATAAATAACTAAAATGAAATAGAACAAAATGAATGAGTCAGAAAATGATGATAATGAAAAATAAAAGTAAAAAAAATTATAAGTATAAATACGAAAAGAAAATTTAATTATAATAGTAAGAATAATAAAAATAATAGCAATAATAATAATAACGAAACAATAAAATAAAAAATACTAATACGGGTGGTAGTAAAGTAATAATAATAGCAAATATAATAGTAATAATAAAGATATTAAGTAATAAGGTAATAATAATAAGGTAATAATAATGACAATAATATAATAATAATAAAATGGAAATAATGATACTTTAATGAAAAAGTAATAATAATAATATTAATAATAAATATAATAATAGTAGTAAATATAATAATAATAAAAATAATAGTAATAATAATGCGAGACAATATATTTATAATAATAAAAAAATGACAATAATAATAAATAAATAAAAAAATTAAAAATGATAATAAACAGATAATAGTAAAATAAATAAAAATGATAATAATATAAATGATGATAATAATATAGAGGTTTTAAATTAATTTTAATAATAAAATAACAAAAAGGGGATTGAATTGAAATCAAGACAAAATTTTGGGTGTGAATCGGAAATAAAAAAAAGCGGAGGACCGATTTGTAACGCGCGTGAAAGGAGGGGGACCAAAATGGAAATTTATCCAGGCCTCCAAAACGACGTAGTTCCTATAGGGACTAAATTTGAAACTGCGCGAAATTTCTGGGTAAAATTAAAACTAAAAGGAAATCTAATTTAAAAAAACTGAAAATGCGGAGGGACCAAGTGGGCAATTAGCCCCAAAAGCAAAAACACGCGGATCCTGAGGCGGGTCGGGTCAACACGCGGATCGTAGGAGGGAAAACGACATAGTTTTGGGGCTTTCGGACGCCGGCCAAAACGGCGTCGTTTCAATTGGCTATATAAGCCAAAATTTTCTGAAAAAATTTCATTTGTCCTTCTATTTTTTTTTTTTAAAACTAACCCTCCTTTGTTTTTCTCTCTCGCATCCCAGGATCCGCACGACCGCCGTGTGATTTGCCGCCGGTTGTTTACGGGCAGCTCCGCCGATCCCACGGTGGCTGGAAAAGGTAAAAAATTATATTTTTTTATATATATATTTTAAAAATAATATAGTAATATATATATATATATATATATGCTGAGAAGAAAAGAGAAAAAAAAGGAAATATCTTTCGAAAATAAAATTAAAAAAATCACCTTTTTTAGCCTTGATTTTGGGATTTTCAGGGATTTATTGCGTTTTCTATGCTAGTTGTTCTCTGGTTTGCTGTTCTTTTGTTTGAATCTCTATATTCTTTGTTGATAATCGAAAAAAAAAAAGTTTTTCATACAATTTTTGTGTTCGGCTTATATATCCATCTCTATTGCTTTGCTGTCCTTTCTCGTTTAATGTCTGCAGGTGCTCGGGGCAAGTGGAGGTGCAAGATGGGACGTGGGCGGTGGCCACAGCAAGGCTGCAGTCAGATAGTGGCTGTGGAGCAGAGCAAGTGGGCAGAAGACTTAGGGGGCTAGGGTTTGGTTTTGATTTGGGCTTACTGGGTTAAATTAGTGGGTTAGTTGTAATTGGGTTTGGGTCTTTAGTGGGTTTGGTTTTGGGCCTTAGTGGGCCGGGCAAAAATGGGCTTGTACAGCTGCCCCTCTTTGCTGATTGTCGTGTAACGGGAATGAAGCAAAGAATTTTAAGAAAGACCAATTTTGCCCGGTCTCGCCAAGTCTTGACTTCTTTGGTACTCCTCTTCTTCAGGTAGCCTCGCTCCAATCCACCGTATCTCGTTGCTTCGATCCACTGCACTGCAACCTTGAGAGATGAGATTTGTCGTTATAATGGATTTAATCCCACCTACTGCGACTTCAGAGGTATAGGATTTGTTGTTTTAATCCGTTTCACTTCAACTTCGGGGAGATAGGATTAACTATCTTGATGCGCTTCCATCAGCAAACTCAAGGAGACAAGATCGAAATCCTCGACCGCTTCAAACTTCGTGAATGCGGATCTGCTATCTTCAATCTGCTCCACTGCAAACTCAGGGAGACAAGATCTGATGTCTTTGATCCGCTCCTGCAACTTCAGGAATGCCATATCTGCTATCTTCAATCTGCTTCACTGCAAACTCAGGGAGACAAGATCTGATGTCTTCGATCTGCTCCTGCAACTTCAAGAATGCCAGATCTGCTATCTTCAATCTGCTCCACTGCAAACTCAGGGAGACAAGATCTGATGTCTTCGATCCGCTCCTACAACTTCAGGAATGCCAGATCTGCTATCTTCAATCTACTCCACTGCAAACTCAGGGAGACAAGATTTGATGTCTTCGATCTGCTTCCTGCAACTTCAGGAATGCCAGATCTGCTATCTTCAATTTGCTCCACTGCAAACTCAGGGAGACAAGATTTGTTGTCTTCGATCTGCTTTCTGCAACTTCAAGAATGCCAGATCTGCTATCTTCAATCTGCTCCACTGCAAACTCAGGGAGACAAGATTTGTTGTCTTCGATCTGCTTCTTGCAACTTCAGGAATTCCAGATCTGCTATCTTCAATCTGCTCCACTGCAAACTCATGGAGACAAGATCTGATGTCTTCGATCTGCTTCCTGCAACTTCAGGAATGCCAGATCTGCTAATTCACCGATGTTGCGGCACCGTCCTCTAGGGGACCTATCCTGAAAAATTGATTTTATGTGTTTATGCTTATGCGAAATGGTTAGGATGCAATGATCAGAATGAATCTAATGCTCCTAACTAAATATATTATGGACGACATTTGCATGAATGCAAAATGTCATGAGAATGCTTTTTTTTTGTTTTTGATTAGGATGCAATGATCAGGATGAATCGAATGCTCCTAACTAAATGATATTGTGGATGACATTTGTATGAATGCAGAATGCCATGAGAATGATCCTTTGTTAAAATGTATAATGATTAGGATGCAATGATCGAAATGAATCAACTGCTCCTAACTAAATGTGTTTTGCACGAATGCAAAATTTCATGAGAATGATCCCCTTTTAAATGTTTGGGTTGTCATTGCTCATTGTTCCTCAAGGTCGTATCACTGATGTGTTATCACGCCCTCTTGTTCGGCTGGTATTCTTGACAGAAAACCCAACGAAACAGTCATATTCTGCTCGGCAAGCTTGCCCCGCTGTAATTTCAGAGTCCCTTCCACTGTTTCTTCTGGGACATAAAGTTTGTACCTCCCATTGCAACTTCAGGAGAATAACATTTGGCTTCTTCCATCCATCCTACTGTAACTCTGAGGTATAGGATCAATTTGATCTGTTACACCATTCACTGGGTGTAATGACCAGATGTATATGCCTGATATTTGCATGAATGCAAAGTATAATTTTTCTTTTCCCGAGAATGATCCCCTTGTACACTTGGGTTGACATTGCTCGTTATTTGTCGAGGTTGTATCACCGATGAAAAGTCTTGTCTTTTTGTTCAACCCCCCTTTTTTTTGACAAAAATTCGTAGAGATAGTCTCAGTTTAGACTTTTCCTCCACCAATATTTCTATCCCTTAAACTTGATGAGTTTTAAACAATAGTCTTGTTTCAAGTTCTGGTATTATTCAGAAGCTTCCAGAGTAATATACGAAAATCCTTTTATGAAAGTATTATTAGTCCACCAATCGTTATTTCAATGCAAAAATGCTTGGAAAAGATCATAACAATGGACAAGAAGGAAATTAATTGAGAGCAAAGCTCGAAATGAATAAATTAATCAAGATATCAAATTTTGAAAAAAACACAAAATGAGAATGAATTAATCAAGATAACAAATGAAATTTATTGGGAGCGTATCTTGAAAAGAATAAGGTAATCAAAGATAGCAAGTTCAAAATAGGTAAGATGAAAACTAGGTGCCCCAGATATCGCAGCCTGAGCTTCTCTGTACCAACTTCTTGAAGACCACTTTGAGCTCAATCTGTGTTTAGGGGATTCGGAGTACTTTGTCGATGCCCTAAGCCGTAGCATACTTCTTCCTTGTTAATTTGGGCATAGCAAGACTGCTGTATGCCCCACTTTTGATCAAAATTTAAGCCGCCCTTTTCGGGTTTTCAACTCAAATCCCATTTGGTCTTAAGGCGCCCTTTGCGGGTTTTCGCCTTGGCCTCTCCTTTTTCTTTCTTCTTTTGATTGAATTTTTCATTTCATTTTTTCATTCATTTTTTTAAAACTCAAGGCGCCATTTGCGGGTTTTCACCTTGGCCTCTCTTTCCAGATGAAATCTGAACTCCCTGGCTTGAACATATCTTAGCCATCCATCTTGGTCAAAGTTAATGATCTTCCAGAACAAGCCTTCTTCACCACATAAGGTTTTGCCAAATTTGGCATTTACTTCCCTCTGAAGTCCTTTTGTATGAGAAGAATCCTTCATAATGCCAGGTCCCCATTATGAAATTCTCTTGGGCGAACTTTTTTGTCATAAGCCCGTATCATCTATTTTTGGTACATTCGACCATGATGAATACTTTCAATCAAGCTTACTGGAGACGTTCTGCTTTATCCAATTTTTAATTCAATCAAAGCTTGGAGAAAAGGAATCTTAACTTCTAACAATTGCTTCCCTTTCATAAACTAATGGGAAAGATGCCCCGGTGAAGGTCCTGGCCAACGTTCAAGAAACATAGAGGGTAAATGGTAACTTCTCTATGCCAACCTTTACAAGTCTTAGTCATTTTTCAAAAAAATTTGAATAGTTTTTTTTGCTGCCTTTGTTGCACTAATATGATATCTGATTTTTGAACAGACAGTAAATCTTTGACATCGTGCAATTGCCACTTTTTTGAATTTGAATTTGAATTTGAATTTGAATTTGGATTTGGATTTGGATTTGGATTTGAATTTGATGACTGTTGACTTTGCAACTTTGGCATATGAAGCGACCTTCACCCTCTTAGTGAAGTAATTGGCAACCACAAAGATGAGTTGGTGTCGGCTAAATGCTTTTGACGAGATCGGCCTCATAATATCTATGCCTCACATATAGAAAAAATGGAGGAGGCATATAAGTCCTGTCTTCTTCAATTTGGCATTTGATGCAATTTCCCTTTCTGGGTAGACCAGTAGCCCGAACCTCTTGATTAGCCTGGCCATTGTAGAACCATTAACATGGGTTCCAACCTTAGCAACATTCCCACGTTTCAGTAGTCTGGCGTGCCATGATATGATCGTGCGAAAACATCTTTGAATTCTTGAAAATAGCTCAATGATGTCTCGCCTTATTTCTGTGGTGAGCTAGGCTTCGCTCTCCACCTTTTTCCTAAACTCGCAATGTCCACTGACCCTTTGTAAGGTAGAGTCTATTTTCATCTTGGTCTACCATCCTTAACAAATCAAAAGATAGGCCACAATCTCTATCATCTTCAAAGTCCTTAGATCCCTTAGACCCATATCTTATTCAAAAGGGGAGTCAGTAACAGCGTCGCTCATGTCTTGATATCTGGGTACTTATTGGAGGCAAATTCCAAAGAATAAATGATTCTAAGGATGATTATTTATGGTATGATCATGAATGAAGAATGAAAGAATATTTGAATGAAAGAATATTTGAATGAAAGTCCATAAAACAAAAGAATCTATAAATAGAAGGAATGAAAGAATACTTGCTCAAAAAGATACATTTTATTAAAATAAAGATTCTGGACACAAGCCTATTTCACAAAAAGATTCTTATTGCCTCTAGGCTTAAAGCAACAAGCATGTTTTGAATATTACTCTAGATTAGCTTTAACATACAGGGATTCCTTCCATAGTCCCATTGTTTAAAATCTCCCAGGTTCAAATTTCTGCATTTGGCGCGTCATCTAACTTCACAATACCCATGTTGATTAATTTTTCCACCAATTTCTTGAAAGCAAGGCAATTTTCTATCAAATGCCCTGTGACCCCCGCGTGGTACTCACACTGGGCATTTGGGTCATACCATTTTGGGTAAGGAGGTTGCATCGGTTTCGGGTAGTGGGGGGACACAACATGCTCATCAAATAGATTTTGATAGAGCTCATTGTATGTCATCGGGATGGATATGAACTGAAGTTTTTTCGAGTTTGATTTTGGATTGGGCTCTTATCTTGGGGAGACCTGATAGCTGGTAGTCGCTATCTTTGGCCGGCTTACCGTAATCGGCTTCGAATTATCCTTGTTATACTTACTCGTATTATTCACTTCTTTTTCTTTCTTCTTCAGGGCCTTTAAGGTCCATTCTCCCTTTTCCTTTGTTTCGGCTAAGCCATGTACCACAGGATTGACTCGATCATCCCCCGGATTAAAACCTGAACCCATTGGGAAGTTCAACAGAGCCGAAGTATCAGTCTGACATTGGGGTCCAATAATGACGGGTACCCTATGCGAATGCGCGTCTGGTTGAGTCGGGATATTTATTGGGGAATAAACGATTTCTTCATCATCATCCACACTGTTGACCACTGGGCCACTCCTTTTTTCAAGCCCTCCAACTAGTAATTGGGTTAACTGGCACATCATATTCATTTGATCTCGCATATACTGTTGAATTTTGGCCAACTGCTCTTGCATCAGTATTTGCCTTTGCTCTAATCTCTCCAACCTTTGTTCCATGTCTTCTAGGTTAACTGAAATAATTTCACCTAATTAGGGTCTTTCTACAAATTTTAATGCATGTGATATGATGTAATGCAAATGCATGAAATGCAATGCAAATGCATGGAATGAATGCAAAAAGAAAGAGAGGCGTTGATTATGGATTCAATTCCATTAGAAGAACTTTTCTAGAAAATAAATTCCTTTACATAAAACGGATTACATATGCGGCATTGCCCTCATATTCCAAGCGAAGATACCGATCCTTTTCTTCATATCCGGATGTTATGGTCAAATATTGCAAATTTTCCAAGATGTCCCTATTATTTCCTTTCTGCTCGCTCCGGACTGTGGCCCATTGCTCACTTATCCCCGCGATGCTCGTCAGCTTCTTTAAGACATGATGGCTCTCGAATAATCTTTGTTGGCTTGAATTCTCGAGCAAAGTCTTGTATTCTTCTGCGGACTATCAGCCTTCTCTCGTTGTTTACTTGGACTATATTCGGATGACCGTATTATAATCCGCTTTATCAAGAAATCCATTTCCCTATGACAAACTCTTCTATTTAGCAATCGAATGTGAATCAACACCTCCTTTCTATGATGATGATGCAATGCAATCAAAACAAAACAAAACATGTTAGTATAGGAGAAATAAACAAAATAGAGTACCTATCCGGGTGACCACTAGGGGTTTGGAATGGTTCTACTTAAGGTGGGCTCTTAAGGCTCACTATATGGGGTTTGATTCTAAAGAAGGGTACCTGAACCAGCAGATTCCTCAATCCTTACCCATTATAGGCTCATACGGACCGAGTTCGGTTCAGGGGAATACATTTACCTATAGCCATGCGGAGATGAAAATCTCACGAAGCACATAGGTACGGATGTATCCCGGAAGCAATCCACTAGCCCATGCGGAGGTGAAAACCTCACGAAGGCGTAGTTTCTTACTCCCACTTAAGAGGGTAAGACCAAAATGGTCCCTATGCAATATGATGCGAGACTCAAACCACAATAATTATGAAATAACAATACGAACAAATGCAATAATAGGATCGTAATTTTTTAAATTAGATTTTCAATTTTCGACAACGAGACAGAAAACAATCAATTTTACGGCTTGACTCTCTCATGTCCCCAGCGGAGTCGCCAAGTTGTCGAAACCATTTTTTATGCTTTTTAGAAAACGGGGTCGACTTTAAAAAACAAAAATGGAGTCGCCACCAATCCTTTTTTGAAGTGTGATTGGGTCACCTTATAAAGCATTTGGTCTACGAATTTTAAGAAAATGGGTTCGGGAGTCGGTTACGCGCGAGGAAGGATTAGCACCCTCGCAACGCCCAAAATTGGTACCTTATTGATTGATTAATGTCCTAATATTGAAAATTGAAATAGATTTTAATATACGAATCCTTTAGAAAGGGTATTCCACTATTTGGCCAAACTAAAAAAACTGAAACCCAGCACGATTGGGCACGATTCCTCGAATTTCCAAACATGAAATATTGCCTTATTTAAGAAAACACGGTCGAAATCTCTAAAGGATATTTAGTCATTTGGACGAACGGAAAATCGAAACCCAGCACGATTGGGCACGATTCCTCGAACTTCCAAACACGAAACATTGCCTTTGTGAAAGAAATCAATTTTGTGCCGAGCGAAAGTTGATGTAACGCAAGTTTATAATGAAATGTAAAAACCAATTACGATACGGATATGCGTAGCAAAAAATGGAAATAAATGCGTTAGTACGAATGATAACATAAATAACTAAAATGAAATAGAACAAAATGAACGAGTCAGAAAATGATGATAATGAAAAATAAAAGTAAAAAAAAAGTATAAGTATAAATACGAAAAGAAAATATAATTATAATAGTAAGAATAATAAAAATAATAGCAATAATAATAGTAACGAAACAATAAAATAAAAAATACTAATACGGGTGGTAGTAAAGTAATGATAATAGCAAATATAATAGTAATAATAAAGATATTAAGTAATAAGGTAATAAAAATAATAAGGTAATAATAATGGCAATAATATAAAAAAATAATAATAAAATGGAAATAATGATACTTTAATGAAAAAGTAATAATAATATTAATAATAAATATAATAATAGTAGTAAATATAATAATAATAATAAAAATAATAGTAATAATAAAGCGAGACAATATATTTATAATAATAAAAAATGACAATAATAAAAAATAAAAAAATTAAAAATGATAATAAACAGATAATAGTAAAATAAATAAAAATGATAATAATATAAGTGATGATAATAATATAGAGGTATTAAATTAATTTTAATAATAAAATAACAAAAAGGGGACTGAATTGAAATCAAGACAAAATTTTGGGTGCGAATCGGAAATAAAAAAAAGCGGAGGACCGATTTGTAATGCGCGTGAAAGGAGGGGGACAAAAATGGAAATTTATCCAGGCCTCCAAAACGACGTAGTTCCTTTAGGGACTAAATTTAAAACTGCGCGAAATTTCTGGGTAAAATTAAAAATAAAAGGAAATCTAATTTAAAAAAACTGAAAATGCGGAGGGACCAAGTGGGAAATTAGCCCCAAAAGCAAAAACACGCGGATCCTGAGGCGGGTCGGGTCAACACGCGGATCATAGGGGGGAAAACGACGTCGTTTTGGGGCTTTTGGACGCCGGCCAAAACGACGTCGTTTCAATTGGCTATATAAGCCAAAATTTTCTGAAAAAATTTCATTTGTCCTTCTGTTTTTTTTAAAAACTAACCCTCCTTTGTTTTTTCTCTCTGCGCAGTCCAGGGATCCGCGGCGGACCACGCGAGGGTCGCCGATTGCTGCGACGCTCGCACAGTCCACTGACCAAAAAAGGTAAAAATTATATTTTTTTATATATATTTTTTAAAAATAATATAGTAATATATATATATGCTGAGAAGAAAAGAGAAAAAAAAAGGAAATATCTTTCGAAAATAAAATTAAAAAAATCACCTTTTTTAGCCTTGATTTTGGGATTTTCAGGGATTTATTGCGTTTTCTATGCTAGTTGTTCTCTGGTTTGCTGTTCTTTTGTTTGAATCTATATATTCTTTGTTGATAATCGAAAAAAAAGTTTTTCATACAATTTTTGTGTTCGGCTTATATATCCATCTCTATTGCTTTGCTGTCCTTTCTCGTTTAATGTCTGCAGGTGCTCGGGGCAAGTGGAGGTGTAGATGGGACGTGGACGGTGGCTACAGGCGGTGCTAGACTGATAGTGGTGGTGGAGCAGAGCAAGTGGGCAGAAGACCTAGGGGGCTAGGGTTTGGTTTTGATTTGGGCTTACTAGGTTAATTTGGTGGGTTTGTTGTAATTGGGTTTGGGTCTTTAGTGGGTTTGGTTTTGGGCCTTAGTGGGCTGGGCAGAAATGGGCTTGTACACCCCCGATTACTTGTTTATTTTTGTTACAGGTACGTTTGGAGTCGTGGGCACGACTCTTGCCATGACCTTTGACACAACGAACATTCTGTTTATAAGTAAACACGGAAGTTGATTACAACATCCAATCCCTGTGGACTCGACCCTACTACCACTATTTACTACAATTTAGAGGTATTTTTGTAAGAATTATTTTTGGTGGTTTCGACGCCCATCAAATTTTGGCGCCGTTGCCGGGGACTGGAGCTATTTTTTCTAATTTTTGTTTGTTTACCTTTTGACCAGATCAGAACTGCGAACTCTAGAGTTTGAACAGGAAATTGAGAAATTGGCCCGACAACTGCGGAAAGAAGCCATTCTACGTAGTAAACGACCAAATCCAGGATTCGAAACCATATCATACACCGAGGAAATTTTCTCGTTCGACGAACCAAACGAGATGGCTAAACAGACGATACGCCAACTCGCTGCAGCACCGGATGAACAACAACCCTTATGTATAACCTATCCGGCAGGAGAAATGCCGTTCGAGTTAAAGTCGGGTTTGATCCATTTACTACCCACTTTCTGTGGATTACAAAACGAAAATCCGCACACCTACCTTAAGGAATTCCATATGGTGTGCACAAGCATGAAGCCTCAGGGAGTAACTGAAGACCAAATCAAACTTCGTGCTTTTCCTTTCTCATTAGCCGACTCTGCTAGAGAGTGGCTATTTTATTTACCCCCGAGATCTATCAACACATGGTCTGACATGTCTCGTTTGTTTCTTAACAGGTTCTTCCCTGCAGCTCGAGCGGCCGAACTAATGAGAGACATTGTGGGAATCCGTCAGAAAGAGACTGAATCGCTCTACGATTACTGGGAGCTATACAAAAAGTTGTGTGCAAGTTGCCCACAACATGGACTGACTGAACAGTCACTCTTGCAGTATTTCTATGAGGGATTGCTCCCGATGGAAATGAAAATGATAAATGCTGCAAGTGGAGGGGCACTCGTTAATATGACGCCTCAAAGAGCGAGAGAGTTGATTTCAACCATGGTTGCTAACTCTCAACAATTCCGACCGGCCACAGAACTCACGAGATGGGTTCATGGGTTAAGCTCTTTATCCTTAGAAGATAAAATTGATAAGCTAACTAACGTCGTTCAAACTTTCCTTACAGATAAAACGGGCTCAGCACGGTTGTGCGGAATTTGGGCTAAGCCAGACCATCCGACGTACTCATGTCTGATTTTACATGAGGATTCGACAGAACATGCAAACGTCGTCGGGAACTTTCCAAGATCGCCCCAAAGATGATATGACCCCTACCCGAACTCGTATAATGTGGGGCGGAAAGATTACCCGAATCTAAGTTATGGGTCGAATCCTCGATTCAATCAACCGTACTAACAAAAGCTGCCTCAGAATCAACAATTACCACCCCTAAAGTCATCTTTGGAAGCCATAGTGTAAAGGCTAGCCAATAGTACTGAGAAGTTTCAGTTAAAAACTGAAATGCATTTTCAGGAGTTAGATAAGCAAGTGAGCAAGCTTGCGCTTATAGTTAGCCGTTTGGAGTCCCAAGGTAAGCTGTCGTCCCAAACTGAGCCTAATCCTCGACACAATGTAAGTGCTATGACGTTGAGGAGTGAAAAGGTTTTGGAACCCGTACTTGGCACGAGTCGTGCCCACGACGCTAGTCGAGATAAGGAGAAACTTGACACAGAGGCTCCAGTAGAGTCAGCACCACAAAAATCATTTGCAGTATCACCTCCGTTTCCTGGAAGACTTGTCCAATGCAATTGTAACACCCCAAACCCGACCTAGACGTTACGGCCGAATCTGGCAGCGTCACATGATAGTGCTTTGGAAAACTTAATTACGATAAACCACTTATAAATATCTTAGGCTTTCGTCAAAACGAGTCATTTAATTTTTCATTATCCATTTCCAAAACGTTTATATGTTGCGGAAGCTTTTAAAAAGTAATTTGCGAGTTCGTGTGTTTTTGATAAAACATTTGTTTACTTTGAAAACTCGAGATTTATCCTACTGCTAGCAGTTCATAGAATAATAATCCCAAATTTAAGTAAAAATCCGTAAAGGCCTTATTACATAAAAATTACCCAGATATAATCAAACCATAATTAATAATTAAAAATAAATCCATAGTAAAGTGTCCAGAATCGTGGTCACCGCCGAGTCCTCCGCCGCACCGATCCGTCTACTGCTGGGGATTACCTGTACAGATTAAACAGAAAATGGTGAGTTTTCGTAAACTCAGTGTGTAATCCCCACAGAAAACATACACACAGAATACCAAATTACAGACATATATTCTTATTTCGGGTCTGAGCCCCTTATAGAAACAGTGTGGACCTTAGCCCACTCAGATACAGATTCAGACATATTACTAGGCCTTGGCCCATTTCAGACAGAATATGCAGATAACAGAGTCCTACCCACCAGCCTCTACACACAAACTCCGTCCAACCCTACACACCATGTGGGGATAAAATCAACCCACCCAGCCCTACACACCATGTTGTACCGAACGCGGCACAAAATTAGAAATTTGCAGCTGAGCTGCCAGATAACAGGCTTAAAAGCCTTTCAGATACTTAATCCGAATATCATCAATCCCACCCCGATGCAATGCAACATACACAAGATGTCATGCTATTATGCAAACACAGTTCATACATTCAGATATCAGAATTCATGCTCGGTACAGAAATTAAAAAGTCAAGTCACATAATTAGGGGTTTAGGTAAAGCTTACCGACCTACATTTAGGCCCACGATGCGACTAGGGCGACCCGCAACCTTACGAGAACATTACGGAAAAATGGGCTCACACGCCCGTGTGGCCCACACGACCCAAATTGGCCTTGGTCGTGTGGATTACACGACCTCGCTTGGCAAGCGCACGGCCAGGCTCGTCAATCACACAGCCTGACCCAAAATCCCACACGCCCGTGTGGCCCACACGGCCCAATTGGTCGAGCCCGTGTGTCGCACACGGCCTCGCTCAGCCGTCACATAGTCGTGTCGCTCGCGCACGGCCTGGCTCGTTGATCACACGGCCGTGTGGTGACTAACAGTCTCACACACGTCCTACCACACTGGCCACCACACGCCCGTGTGGCATCGACAGAATGGTTTTTGGCTTTCGTCGAAACCTCGTTTTCTGCATTTTTGGGTACACACCTGGTATCGAATTGATGCTCACGCAATCCTGAGCAATCCCGAACCTATAATTGATATTCCAACGCCCAAAATCAGTATTTAAAATAGAACTAAATCGAGATGCTAAGCCCGATATCTTTCAAAAACCTCACCTTCGAGCAGGGAGTAGTGCTTAAGAAACACGAGAACCCGATTACAACCTTTGAGCAGTACCTAGCGTGAGTAAAACGATTCCTCCGTTAGTCGCTTAATCAAAATAACGCTAAAACTTAAAGTAAACCACTTACCAAATAAGGGCAGCGACAACTGCAGAACAGAACCCGATTGAATGCAAAACGACAAACAAAAACGAAAACAAAGGTTGGGTTTTGGCAGCCAATGGAGAGGGGAAAAACGGCAAGAAGAGAAAAAGAGAGAGAGAAAGAGAGCCAAAAATTTCCTAATTGAAACACTTATTAGATTCTGATAACTCCCCCTCCCAACTCCTTAATTCTCTCCTTCAAACACTCCATCAGCAACGCTTAACTAAAATTCAAACTCTCTGAATCATGATAGACAAAAATAATGCTCATGCTGCAACTCGAACACAAGACCTTTTCCATCCCAACACTCCTCTTACCCACCAGACCAGCAGGCCCATTCTGACATGTTCTTACAATTAAACACTTATAAGCCTACTAACCAAAGTTTGGGCTTTAATCATAAAAATATCAAAATTCACCCAAGTTGAGACTTGAACTTGGGACCTCCCAGACACACCCAAATCACTCAACCACTAAAGCATATAGGTACTTGTGTCTTGAAATTACAAAAGCTGAAATAGAAAACCGGAGCGTTACAGCAATAAGGAGTGAGAAGAGAAAGAGATCCTCGACACCTTTCGAAAGGTAGAAACCAACATACCTTTTCTCGATGTGATTAAGCAAATTCCACGATATGAAAAATTCTTAAAAGAATTATGCACGAGTAAGAGAAAGCTCTTGGGCAATGAAAAGGTAAGTGTCGAAGAAAATGTCTCCGCTGTTCTACAAAGGAAAATACCACCCAAATTTAAGGACCAAGGTATGTTTTCCATATCTTGCAAAATAGGTAGTGTCAGTATTAAAAATGCCATGTGTGACTTAGGCGCATCAATTAAAGTTATGCCTTTGTCAATTTATAAACTACTTAATGCTGGTCCTTTGAAGGAAACAAGTGTAATTATTCACTGCGAGATAGATCCAGAGTGCATCCCAAGGAGTCTTTGGAGGACGTTCTTGTTAAGGTAAATGGACTGATATTTCCTGCAGAATTCTACATCATCAACATGGAGGATGACAACTGGGCCAATTCATCTGAGATACTTCTTGGGAGACCATTCTTGAGTATCGCGCGAACGAAAATTGATGTTTGGAGTGGAACATTCACTATGGAATTTGACAGAGAAATGGTTTAAGTTTAATGTTTATGAGGATATGATTCATCCTAATCATAAGTTACAAATCGTGCCTTGCAGGAATGTAGATCTCGATGTTAAGCAAGAGGAATTATCAATGATCAAAAAATCAATACGTGAAGCTATCATGAAAGCCTTGAAATTAGAGTTGAAACCATTTCCGGAACGTACAAGAATTTCGACAGAGAAAAATGCAAAATTGAACGGAGAAGCTCTAAGACACTTCAATCCACTAATGATAGGGGAAACCGGGAAGGGCTTCAAGGATAGTGGGCAAAGGTCGAAACTTTTCTGCAAGAACATCCAAGTGCACGAGATGGATTAATTCTCAATGAGCCAAACAGATAACATTTATGGTCGTCGAGCTAACGACGTTAAACAAAAGCGCTTTTTGGGAGGCAACCCAAATTTGTTTTTAAATTATTGAATTTTTTTTTTGAATTTCAGTTTAATTTGGATTAAAAATAAAATGAATAATAACCAGATTATTATTTAATCAGGTTAATGTGCTATTTTCAGGTACATAATGGAGGTTGTCAATTTTCCCAAAATCGATATCGATGATGGTGGCACGCCACGTGCAAATCTTGACAATTATTTCCCAACGCTGACAACATTGTTAGAAACACATGGGGAGTATTTTTAACTTTTCTCTTTGCTTGTTGTTTGAGTTACTGAACTTTATTGCATATAAAATATACTTGAGGACAAGCATAGAGTAAGTAGGGGGGATTGAAAATTGTAAGTATATATGCATGATTTTGGCTGCATGTCTCTCTTTTGCATATGTTCAATCTTATGCTAGAATTATTCGATAGTTTATTCCGACATTGAGCCTCTAATCTCATTACTTAGTCAATTTGGACAATTGGGCAAATTTTGAATTAAAGTGTTCAAAGCATCTAGATTAGTTGACATTTGTGTTTTAAGGTTGATATATGTAACTAGATTTTTCATATAAATTGATTGTTTGAAAAAATGTTTGCTTGTACATAAATAATTTGTTGTACATAAATAAATAAAGGCTCAAGTTATGAGTAAAAGTTTCGAAAACGTGACCGAATTGAGTAACCGGGATAGGGTGCTTGGGTTGTCATTTTATCTCGCGTAAAAAGGTTCGAGTGACAAGTCGATAGCTTGCAAACATTCCGCTAACCGAAGCCTTCAAAAAAAAAACAGACTGTTTGAACTGAGTAACCGGGATATGGTGCTTGGATTGTTATCCTAGTTCGCGTAAAAAGGTTTGACCATGTCTAAAAAAAAAAAATTAATAATGCCTTGCAAATTTTAGATTCAAACTCAATTTAGTGAAATTATTTAGTTCACATATTTTAGTTTTATGACACTTGTTGATTAAACTATATATTCTGAGCATTTCTTTATTTTTTTCTATGTTGTTTGCATTGATTATAGATGTGGAAAAGAGGCTCGATTTGTAATAAATTGTAGAATAATTTCTAGTGTTTGAAGGAGCAATATGCTTGAGGACAAGCATGGGCTAAGTAGGGGGATTTGATAACATATTAATTTGCATGTTATTTTTTGTTTAATTCGGTTTATTTCTGAATTGATCCCTGCTAAATTAGTTCTTTTATGTTTTAATCTTGTCAGGGATGCAATTGGGACGCTAAGAGACAAAAACGAGCAGAAAATGACCAAATTGAAACACAATCAATAAAAATGATGCCGAATCAAAAATTTGGAGAAAAGCCAATGACTCATCAGAATTTTTGACTTGGTAAAAGCCAAAAATAGAAAAAATCTTATTTTATTTTTATTTATTTATTTATTTTATTTTGATTTTATTTTAAATTAGTTAAGGCCAAAAATAGCAAATTCTATGTATATAAATAGGGCCTTAATGTCCTTTGGAAAGGCATCACTTAATTCTACATTCCTACTTCAATTTGGAATTGAATTATTCTCTTTTGTCTTTCAAATTGGCGTGAGCATACTGCTACTTTCATTTGCATTTTTCTTGCCTTTACAAAATTGGGCTAATTTCTTTCCAAGTCCTTTCTGTTCTTTTCTTCACCATAATCATTAAACCACTTTCCAAATTTTACAAAGCATGAATAATTTCATGCTTCACTAAATTTCATCTTAGCCTTAGGCCGGTGTTCTTTCCGGCCGGGAATCGTGAGATACGAATTCGTGCTAAAAATCCTTCCAATCAATATTCATTTTTTCCTAAGTATCGGGATAGACCAATCATCCCTTAAGGTTAAACTCGATTTCAAGTCAAAGTGCACGTTGGGTTGGAGTCGTGTTTGCTGACAGTTGGAGAAACGAGTTGGCCGTGCTGTATTCGGATCTCCGAGAACAAATCAAGGAAGAAGTGATTGGGTTTAAACGACCCACGCGGTTGAGGCCGTTAATTCGAGTTGGGTTCTTCAGAACGCAAGGCTGCCGGAATCTTGAATTGGGAACTCGTGTATCTTGGTTAGATAATCGGTAAGGGTTGGTTTACAGGTTGTACCGGGACCAGCTACAAGAGGAAGAATTGGTGGTTAGGACGTTCTTAACTGCTATAACCAACTTATCATTGGAGGAGAAGATTTATTTGCGAGGATCGATTCTTGATATAGAATTTACCGAGTCTAAGGCTAAGGCTTATTATTTCTGTTTGCAAAATTCTGAATTTATTTCCCGAACTAAACTTATCTCTAATATTATTTAATTGTTTATTTGCGCTGATAGATTATTTACTTTCTAAACATTCTCGAAACCCCCCGATTACTTGTTTATTTTTGTTGCAGGTACGTTTGGAGTCGTGGGCACGACTCTTGCCACGACCTTTGACACAACGAACATTCTGTTCATAAGTAAACACGAAAGTTGATTACAACATCCAATCCCTATGGACTCGACCCTACTACCACTCTTTACTACAATTTAGAGTTATTTTTGTAGGAATTATTTTTGGTGGTTTCGACTCCAATCAATTGTTCATTGAGATGACAGGTTAAGTAGGCTCCATGCATACAGACACGTACCCTACTCTAGGTTGAACACGTGTTACGCGTTTTCATGCATGTATAACAACACAGGGGAGTAAGCTCAGCAAGCAAGCTACGAGCTCATCATGCGATCCCATCATATGAGCTTGGTCTGCGACCTCGTGGGTTTGGGTTGATGCTAGCCCAAACCCAAATAGATTTTAGACCGATGGTGGTAACTATCCTAATAAAGCTCAAACAAAAATAAACATAAACTTTAAGTATACCCTACCTAATAATTGGAGATCCCCAAAAATTAGGTTTAAATGAAAAAAATAAATGATGGAGTGGTTTGGTTACATGCACATATAAATAATATATATGTAAATCTCTCAATATGATGTGGTTCATGGATCCTATAACAATAATAGAGGTTGGGTATACTTATACTCTTAATGGGGTTTATAGCTCGTTTGAGTGAGATGTAGAGTTATAAGAGCATCCTTGATAGTCTCACCTATATGAGTGTAAAAGTGCGGCTGCTTCTTATGAGAATTAGAGTTTATCCCCTAGAATATTCATGATAACTGAAAGAACTCACATGGCCATAACGTGTTGGCTTATCAAGATCATTGCAAGACTTAGTTCATTGTTGACTTTAGAGTAGAGATTGTGGAGCAAGTGTTAGGCTCAAGCCATTAACACCTACATTACACATAATTTTTTATCTTGAAAAATTCGTACTTAAATCTCTTTATTAAAATAAGTGGGAGATTCTTAGTGTAGTTTAATAAAAGAAGCAAAGTCCACATTTTTTGATAACTTATAATAGTTGTTTAATTCAATTTATCATTCTAAGTTTTATGAGGTTTCATTTTTTTGGTATAATCAATGTATCATTTATGTCCGTTTTACGTTCTATAGTGACTAAGTCTTTCGGGATTCGTGGTTATCCTTATATATAATATCGTCTTTAAAATTTCTTTTAAAAGATCTTCCTAGATTTTTCAAACAAGCTAATTAATTGGGTGAAGAAACTTTCATTATAATGGATTTTTTTTTTTTTTATCTTTTAACTTGTTCAAATTAACAAATTGTACAATGGGTGATTGATTTGTTGTATCTTAGGGGATGACAAGCAATAAAACTTCTTTACATTATCACCTAGAAGACACATTGTTTCAAAAGAACGTTCTAGTTTGTACCTCAATTTTCGTCACGCTATTGTATTTATTAGAGTTGTGATAATTCGATATCAATAAATTCATCATTCTTCTGTTGGAAAGAATTATTATGCAACATGACTAAGGGCTTGTTCGAGAATGCTTTTAGAAGTCTAAAAGCACTTTTAAACCGCTGAAGCAATCCCAAGCAGATTGCTTTTTCAACTAAAAGCAGTTTTAAGAAGTGCTTATTGACCCAAACAGAGAAGTTGGTATCAAGTGTAGTGGTTGTTGGCTTTGGCTATTTGGGGGTGAAAAAAAATACAATTTTACCTTTGTTACTTTACTCTTATTTACTAAGTAGAAAATGAAGCAATGCAAGCCTTTACTCAAGCATAGCTTTGGGGTGTATTTAAAAAATATCAATTGTTGTTAAGCCATTTTTCAAACCTCTGTTTCAATAAAAAATTGCAGATCAAGTTGTTGAAGGTATGCCCAGTTCCTTAATGAATTATTTCTAGTTTCTTTTTTATTTTTAATCATATTAATAAAGTAAGTTATAATTTTTCATCTACTTTTTTTTTAATTATGCACATGGTAGGCTCCGTTTGTTTCACTGAAAATGGCTTCCAGAAAATGATTTCTGGAAAATGACTTACTTTTCTAGAAAAGCTAATATTTTCTAGTGTTTGAATGAATTTGTGTAAAATATTTTCTATTTTTTGGCAGATTTCTTGAAAATATTTTCTAGTGTTTGAATGACATACATTTGAGATTTATGATAAGCAGTTAATTGATTACAAAGTGATGTTAAGGTGAAATTATAGTAAATAATAAATCTTCATGATGTTAAGGATTAAATTGTAAACTTTGTGAAATTTATAATTGAAACAAGAGAAGTGATATGCATGAAATTTTGTTATGTGAAGTAAGATATTATAATGAATATTTATTTGATTAAAGTGCTTATATGGTGAAAATAAATTACATGACAATAAGGATTAAATTGAAAATTTTACAAAAGTTTAAGTGTGAAACAATTTAATATGTGAATAAGGAAATTGTGATAAAAGTTTAATGAATGTGTTATGAGATGATAATATATGCATAAAGTATTGTAAAAGTGAAATTGTGGAAAAATATAGAATTTTTATGATGACAATGACTAAATTGTTAAACTTGAGAAAATATGTGGATGAAATAATAGAAGTGAAATACATAGAAATTTAATATGTGAAATAAGATATTGAGATAAATTATGTGATTAAAGTGTAACAAGAAATAAAATTGATTTAATATGATTAATTAGTGAATATTGAACTTTTATGACAAAAAGAGATTAAATTGAAAAATTATTAAAGTTTATAAGAAAATATTTGATAAGTGAAGAATGTAGTAGAGAATGTAACATCCTGGTGTTTTGACCCGATGTTCGTGTCGGGTATGGGGGTGTTATAATGAACAGAGCCTTATTAGTTTGAAAAATGTTTGGTAAGACATTTTACGGGAATAAAAGGGTAATTTTACGTTGACCATCCTATTTTACTTCAAACAAAATTAGAAAAGACTGAAAATATTTTCCGTAAAAGCTTTTACATTCAAACAAACGGAGTCTTATTCTTATGGTATTGCTGCAGGTTTTAGTGTCTTTTGTTTTTAAAGAAGTGTGCTTGCTTTCTTTTATTTAATACTGATAAATTATGTAATGTTAGCTGAATATATATATAAAAGAAGAAAATCTACAGTGAGCTCCAATAGCACACCAAAATTTCCAAGATTTACCAATTATATATTTTGGTGTGAGCTTGAAAATTTTGTTAAATCTTAGAAATTTTGGTTTGAGCTTGGAGCTCACCATAGAATTTCTCATTAGTAGGATGAGATTTTTTTATTTTTTTTTTTGTTAGAAAAGGGTAAGTCATTAAGAATTATTATTTTTATTATTTTTATTTAATTTTGATTTTTTATAGTTTTGAATCATAGATAAAGAAAAAAACTAAAATTGCATGCATAATACTGTGGCTTTGACGTGGGCTACATATATTTTTTAATGCATTTTTTTTTTTTTTTATGTTATTGGTTTTGTGATATTGGTGGGTTATTATTTTTGGGCTTTGATGGTGTTTATAAATTGGATTTTGAAAGCATGATTTGGTAGTGTTAACGCACAAATTGAGATGATATTAAAGTGTTAATGCACAATCTGAGTTTAATTAAATATTTCTTTCATGTGTTAAATGTTGTATGCTATTAAAGTATTTAAACGAAAGTGTTATATATGATAGATGAAAAGTGTTATGCTTTTTGAAACAAGTGAAATTTCCAAAGGTGAAAAGTTAAAAAGTAATATGGGATAGGAGGTTGACAATAATATTTTGTGATCTTTGTATTAAAGAGATAAGTAACGGCAATAGACTTGATACTTATTTCAAAAGAGAAGGATGGCTAAAAATAGTTGCTAAATGTGAGAATGAAACGGGCAAGGCTTACACACAAAAACATTTAAAAAATAGGTGAGACTTATTGAAAAAAGAATGGAAGGCATGGAAGAACCTTAAAGGGAAAGATACTAGTTTAAAGTAGAATCCTATAAAAGGAATAGTTGATGTCTTGGAAGATTGGTGGGAGAGTAGGCTAAAGGTACATAACTTTTTTTTTTTTTTATCATTTTTATTTTGCTTATTTATAAGGTTCTTAATTTTGACTTAACGATTATTTTATATGAAAGTTGTGCTTAAAGCTCAAAAATTTAGAGTTGCAGACATTGATCCAGAATTAGAAGGAAAGTTGGATCAAATGTTCATGTGAATAGTTGCAACCAGTGACAAAGCATGGGCAATGAGACACGTAAAGAAATTGAAGGAAATCCAATGGATGATGTTCATATGTCAACTCCAGTAGGACTTGACATAGATGGCGACACCCAAACTCTTGATAGGCCACTTGAGCCTCAACAACATGTTAAAGAGCTACATCAAAAAAGAAAATTGATCGAGCCAAGATCTTCTCGTGTTCAAGGCAGGAGCTGCAAAGTTATCTAGCCAAATTGATAAACTATGCAATGTTATTGACAGCATGGGTCAAGCTACATCTAGTTTGACTAATGCTATGGATCCATATGACATTTCAAAAACTATCAAAGTGCTTGACAGCTTGTAAGAGGAAGTTCAAAAAGCTAGTCCATGTAATTTTTCTCACTGAATTTATTACTCAACAAGGATAAACGAATTGTATTTCTATCCATATCTCCTAAGATTAGAGTTTGGTGACTTAAAACAGAAATGGGAGAGAATTCTAAATTTGCTAGTCTTCTTGGGCCATAAGATTTGCATTATTGAATTTGTCTATGTTTCTTTTATATTTAATTGGTATGTTTAGATATTAGTTTGCATTGGACACTTTAAGTGCCACCTATGTTTGATGATGTTTGACAATGGTTGTATGTTTGCTTACTTTGTTCACTTTTGTTCGACAATGGTTCATGTTTATTATTTCTCTGTTTTTTAAATGTTGCGACCATGGTGAATGTATTTTCATCAAGGAATGAGTATGAATAGTAGTGACAACAATTCCAATGGTGATAGAAGTGATGATGAAAGGAGAGAGATTTTACAACGCGTGAAAAGTTTTAATAGGTTATTCATTGTTGCAACATATGTTGTTCAATTATATTATGAAAAATATTTATTGAAACAACCATGCATGAATTCAAAGCAATCAACTGATGCATGGGTTCGAGAGGTCCTTAATGGTCATGAATCTCGTTGCGTGATTTGTAACGACCCGATAGTCACGGGTATTGGAAAGTGTATTTTTGGGTCTCCGTTTTCGAAAAACGAATTCATAAATATTTATTAAAAATATTTACGATGATTAGTAGTGTAGTTAATTAGGTTTTGGTTAGGTGAATTTGTTTAAATTAAGGTTAATTAGGTATAAGGATTAAATTGAATAAAGTGTGAAAGCTTAATAATAGAATAGAGAAAAGTAAAGGGACTAATTAAGCAAATAAACCATAAAATTTACAATTGTATGGTAATAGTAAATTACATGTGTAACAATATTATACATATACTTGTAATAATTATATATACTTACTTATGATTTAAGAAATATATATTATATTATAATTAAAGTATAAAATAAATAAATAAGTAATTAAACCAAATTATTACAAATGTATGGTAATGGTGAAATACATGTGTAAAAATAATAATCATATGTATATAATAATACATGTATTTCTTATTGTATAAGTAAAATATATGTATTATATTATAATATAATAAAAATAAAAACAAAACATAAAAGAAAAAGAAAAAGAAAAAGCAAGAACATAATTGGGGAACGAAACAGGG
This sequence comes from Gossypium sturtianum, assembly GCA_025698515.1. Lineage (NCBI taxonomy): Eukaryota > Viridiplantae > Streptophyta > Magnoliopsida > Malvales > Malvaceae > Gossypium > Gossypium sturtianum. The sequence continues at coordinate 16,706,919 of CM046947.1, read as the reverse complement.
GAAAGAAAGAAGAAAAAGAAAGAAAGAAAAAGAAAGGAGAAAATTTAGGGTTTTAAGATTCAAACTCAAAGTGCTAACATTGTGCAAGAGACCTCGGCTAAGAAAGGAAAAGACAAGATTAACGAGGAGTAGCTCGAGAATTACGGTTTGTATTTCTATAATCCGAATTTAGAAATTTTTATTTGTTGTATTTTAAATTAATGTGTACGGTAAGTAATTAAGGTGAGCGTTGTTTATTATTATCTTGATATTAGATTGAGATTATATGAATTTGTGATTGATGAAATTATTGATTGGTATTAAAATGTGAATTTTGTGACAATGGAATACTGAATATTGGTTGTGTTTGAAAAGTGAATCGGAAACCCTATTAACTATATCGGGTTGAGTCGGATATAGTTGGCATGCCATAGGATTGGAAGAGTTCAAGGATACTTCAATCATGAGTCGATGAGACACTGGGTGTCAAATTATTACTTCGGATAAATTCGATGAGGTACTGGGTACCAACTTACTTCGGCATGGCCGATGAGACACTGGGTGTCAACTTACTTCGAATTATCCGATGAGGCACTGGGTGCCATTGTAACACCCCAAACCCAGCCCAGACGTTATGGCCGAATCTGGCGATGTCACATAGAATGGAATTTGAAAATCGAATTCATCAAGTTAAAGTTGTTTCCGTTTATTAGCTTTTATTTATCTCTCGTCAATTTCAAAACTTTTTTCCTCGCTAATTTGATTCGTTTAAAAAAACATATCTTGTAGCGGAAGTTTTTAAACTGTGAAATTTAAAGAAAACCGTTCGCAGTTAGGAAAAACGTTGATTTTAATTAAACCGAGTTTTCATTGCAGTTCAAAATCTCATGAAAACAATTAAAAATCCAGAATAAATGCAAACCGACCAAAAGTCCCAAAAGTCCAATTTACATAAAAAATAACCCAGAAAATAAATAGAAAATAAATACCATATCTGAAATTAAAGTAGTTCATTAATCATGTGGTCACCGTCGAGTCCCCCGCGGCACCGATCCGTCTAAGTCTGGGGATTACCTGTACAGTTAAGACAGAAGGGGTGAGTTTACGTAAACTCAGTGTGTAATCCGCACAGAAAACATACATACAGTCAATCACAACAAACAGTCAAATGCAGTCTAGGCCTAAGCCCATTAAAGTTCCAGTAGCAGTTTGGGCCTTAGCCCAGTTCAGTTTCAGTATTCAGTATTAGTTATGCACTAGGGCCTTAGCCCATCATAGTATCAGTCATGCATACAGTAACCAGTAACAGAGTCCTACCCACCAGCCTCTACACACCATCTCCGTCCATCCCTATACTCCATGTGAGGTTTAAAAACTCCCACCCATCCCTACACTCCAAGTAGTACCGAATGCAGCACATGATCAGTAGATTTGCAGCTGAGCTGCCAGATATTAGGCTTAAGAGCCTTTCAGTACACTTCCTCTATATATCGTCATCCCAACCCAATATACTGCAAACATACAATAAATGGCATGCTATTACATGATTAACAGTTACACATACAGTTCAGTATACATGCATATAAGCATCATGCTCAGTACATACATTATTCATTCAATTTACTCATATAGGGGTCCAAGTAGTGCTTACCGACCCCATAGTAGGTTCACAGTCGACTTGGGTGACCCGTGCAACCCTAAGAAACTTTTCTGTTAAATGGGCCTACACGCCCATGTGGCCTGCCCGTGTGGGCCCACACACCCGTGTGGCCCACACGGCCCAATTTGGCCTTGGCTGTGTGATCCCCAGAATTCCACACGCCCCAAAGCAGTCTAGCCCATGTGTCGCACACGGCCTACTTGGCCATCACACGGCCCTGTCTTGCGCGCACGGCCTGGCCTCGTCGATCACACGTCCGTGTTATAGCACATGACCTACCACACGAGCAACCACACAACCTATTTTCTGTATTTTTGGGTACACACCTGGTATCAATTGATGCTACAACGATCCCCGAGCACTCCAGAACTTATAATTGACCAATTTCACTCAATTTATCACTTAATCGATCAAACTAAAACCGTATTCGAACGAGAAACACATCCCTTAAGTGATGAAAAGCTTACCCCAACACCTTGAAACAGTTGATTACACAATAGCACGATGAGACCCTTAATCCACACGAGATGCTGCTGCCAAATGTCAGAAACCCCCAAATCAAAGTTGGAAAAATCGTAAGTTAAAGAGAGCAAAAACTCTACTTACCAGAACGTGTGACGAAAATTGACCAATCGGAACGAAGGTGTGTGATGTGTCTAAAACTAACTATGACCACAATAAAGGCAAGCGCACCTATCGTTTAATAGTATAGTTATGGTAAGACCGGTTATATCGTATCCACAAGGACCAAGAGTACTAGTAGTTACTATCTTTTTATTATCTAGCCTAAGAATTGGAGTGATTTCTTTTTAAACTAAAACTAATTAATAAAAACACGACAACGAAAGAATTGGGGAAATACTTTTAGACAACTTTATGAGATAGACAATACCTAAAGAAGAATCCACCTAGACTTCACTTATTACTTTTGATTCATATGATTATTCACTTATCTTAATCCGTAGAAATCCCTGATTTATGTTAATATATCTCGAGACTAAAAATAACTGACTCTAGGTTGATTAATTGAAATCTCTTTCTAATTAAAACCCCTATCGTCGCATTAACTCGATCTATGGATTCCTTTATTAGATTTGACTCTAATCCGACAGATTTTCGTCGCCCTATGTCTAGGGTTGCAATCAACTCCGCTTAATTGTGTTGATCTTGATAAACCATAATTTACACATATTTTAACCCCATGCTTGGCTTAATTTTGGATGATTTTCCATTGAATTTGATGAATTCGATGCTCCTAATCTCTTAATTTCATGTTTTATACCCAGGAGAGCTTAGGGAGTCGAAAGGAACGAGAAATGGGCCAAAAAGGGGCAAAACGGGCCTACTTAGGAAATCAACACGGCCTGGACCATTGGACACGGCCGTGTGTTTCGAGCAAGGATCAACCACGGCCTGGACTATCGACCACGGGTAGATCACACGGCTGTGTGTGACGAGCAGGATCGACCACGGCCAAGGGAGTCCACTACGGGCATGTCACACGGGCGTGTCCCTCCTGAAATCAAGATGAATTCTATTCAGAATGGGATACTTGTGGGCTAAGTAAGGCATCTCAAAGCCTATATAAACACCCTAGGGGGCACCCTAAAAGGAGAGCTCGACAGGACGTCGAATAGACGCCGAGTAGAAGGAGAAAATACTCCAAGACAGCCGTCAGGAACAGCTTAGGAGAAGGATCTCCATCAAGACTGAAGATCTCCCATCAAGTTCTTTAGAAGTTTTTGGGTTTCTTTATGTTTTGTAGTTTTCCTTATTCTATGATGTTTCCTTCTTTTAGTATGAACTAAATCCCTTAGATACCTAAGGGGATGAAACCTAAGACAGATCTTATTATTATTTGATTTATAAGATAAATACTTGTGCTTATTCTTAATTGTGAGTTCTTATTCTTGTTTGATAATTCAGGTTATTGATTCAAGTCGAATGTGCTTATTCAATGGAGAAAAAGTCCTTGTTTAAGGGTAGATCAACACAATTAAGCGGAGTTGATTGCAACCCTAGACATAGGGCGACAAAAATTTACCGGATTAGGGTCAAACCTAATAAGGGAATCCATAGATCGAGTTAATGCGACAATAGGGGTTTTAATTAGAAAGAGATTTCAATTAATCAACCTAGAGTTAGTTGTTAGTAGCCTCGAAAGAGGTATTAATATAATTTAGGGATTTCTACGGATTAAGCCAAGTGAATAAATCACATGAATCAAAAGTAATAAGTGAAATCTAGGTGGATTTTTCCTTAGGTATTGCCTATCTCATATAAAAGTTGTTTAAAAGTATTTTCCCAATTACTCTCTGTCGCGTTCATAGTTAGTTAAATTAGTTAGTTAAATTTTAGATTAAAAATAAATCCCATCAATTATTAGGCTAGATAATAAAAAGATAGTTAATACTAGTACTCTTGGTCCTTGAGGATACGATATTTTGGACTCACCACAGCTATACTGCTGTTCAATAGGTGCGTTTGCCTTTGTCGAAATAATAGTTAGTTTCGAGCTCCATCAGATCTACTCTTAAACAGGGACTTTTGGTCCACTGAATAAGCACATTCGAACTTGAATCAATAACCTGAATTATCAAAACAAGAATAAGAACTCACAATTAAGAATAAGAACAAGTATTTATCTTATAAATCAAATAATAATAAGATTAATCTAGGTTTCATCCCCTTAGGCATCTAAAGGATTTAGTTCATACTAATAGAAGGAAACATCTCAAAATAAGGAAAACTGCAAAACATAAGAAAACCCAAAAACTTCTAAAGAACTTGATGGGAGATCTTCAGTCTTGATGGAGATCCTTGCTCCGAGCTGCTTCTGACGGCTGTCTTCGAGTATTTCCTGTGTTCTGTTTCGCGTCCCCTTTTAGGTCACCCCCTAGGGTATTTATATAGGCTTTGGAACGTCTTTCTTTGCTCACAAGTAACCTTTTCTGGACAGAATTACTCTTTGGTACGGCAGGGACACGCCCGTGCTCGATAGCCTTAGGCCGTGCTCCCTCCAGCTCACCACACACGGCCGTGTGGTCTTCCCGTGGACGATAGTCCAGGCCATGGTTGATCTTGCTCGTAACACACGGCCGTGTCCAATGGCCCAGGCCGTGGTGAATTCTAAGATAGGCCCATTTTGTCCCTTTTTGGCCCGTTTCTCGTTCTTTTCGACTCCCTAAGCTCTCCTAAGGATAAAACATGAAATTAAAGGATTAGGAGCATCGAATTCATCAAATCTAATGAAAACTCAACCAAAAATAAGCTAAGCATGGGGTTAAAATATGTATAAATTATGGTTTATCAAATATCCCCACACTTAAGCCTTTGGTTGTCTTCAAGCAAAATCTTCAACTCACAATTAAAACTAACTTCCTCAATTCATAATTCTTATCAATAATGTTTCATCATAATTCACAGATAATTCATACATTGATAATTTAACTAAAAGAGTCCTAGAGATTCAAACAATCTAAGTCATAAATTTTTATAGCATGAAAACATAGATGTTTCCCCTTACCTAAATAATTACCTCTGATTCAAAACCGACAAGTATTGACATCCTCACTAAAGATTCACTCAAATCACTCAAAGTGTTTAAGGTTCAAATTAAGCACTCAAAAGTCAAACATGAAAAGTTAATCCCATAGGCTTGCATGAAAATCAAATCTCTACCACTATAAAATGAGATGATACACAAATCAAAATGTCTTTTAACGGGTTGTAATGGAGCTTGGGTTAAAGGTGTGGATACAGGCTGAATTAGAGGGTTAGAATCGAGTTTGAATTGACAAATTACCTAACTAGAAAAATGGACTAACACTGAATAATTACATCAATTGAAAACTTATCACTAATAATACAAGCTTCTTCTCAAAATGTACAATTAACTGCTTAAGCTCAAATAACAAAGAACTAATAATGAATAAATTGCCAATTTTTTTAAGAAGAACATACAATAATAAGATAGAATTTAACAACTGAAATAACGAAAATAGTTAGGCACTGATCAAATAAAATCCCGATATAAGGGTAGTCAAGAGAAATGGTGATAACAAATACAAAATAAGTTTTGGTTTAATATTAGTGGTATATCAAGAAATGGTTGATTAGGCTTCAAAGGGGTTCACTAGGGGTTAATTAAATGGGTAGGCTTTTTAGTGGAATAAGTGGGTTAAATCCTAAGTGCCTTTATCATCTCAGTATATCAAATCAAAGGTGTGGTCTCGACATGTATAATCGAAGCAAGTTCTAGAATAACAAATCAATGTTGACACACTCATAATTAATAAAGTGAGCAAGAAAAGAATATACTCTAAAAGGCTCAAAATCTCACAAAAATTATGGTTTTTGATGTCAACCTTGCAAAATTCAAACTTCAAAGTAATATTTAAATTTAAGAAAACAACCTAAAAATTTTAATTTTATTCTGAAAATAGACTTATCATGCTTGTTTCTCTAATGTCTTAAAGTTTAAACCATCAATGCACAATTACTTATGACTTAATCCGAAACATATCAATGAAAATCATAAATCAATAGAAGTTTCATTCTAATTAGTAATATGAGAAAATTACTCAGGCACAAGGCATAATTCAGTATTGTTGACACCTCCCCACACTTAAGATGTACATTGTCCTCAATGTATAAAGATAAATAATGACAATCATAGTAATAATATCATAAGAGAGGGAGAGAAGTGAAACTTCCTGAATTTTGGATAGAGTAAAAGAAAAGAAACGGCGTAAAGTTGGGCAGGGGTAGTGGATACTCTGGTGGTGGTGTGGTCGTTCGTTGACAGCCCCTTGAACCTAAATTGGAGAAATCAAAATTTACTAATATAAATTAAGGACAAGAAAGGTAAACGGAAACAATTTAACAATAAAAATAAAAGAAAAAGAAAAAATAAATAGACTCGAAGGTCTTTGACTTGTCGAGTCGATGAAGCGGCCGGCATGAACTTATGTAGAGTGGTCGCGCACGGGGAGACCGTGCTAGGGGCCTTTCGCTTTTTCGACATGGAGATGGTGACTTTGGTCTTATCGCTAGAATTAGTCATGGTGTAAGAGAAGGGGGTGGTGAAAAGGGAGAAAAGCTGTGGTGGTTAGGGTTTGGGAGAAGAAGAATTTGGGGAGAAAATAAGAAGAAAGGGGTTTTAAATAGGAATCAGAGACCTGGTTGCTGCCCACACCCATGTGCTGTGGGCGTGTTAGGTCACACGGCCATATCGCACGGCCGTGTGGTGGCTCATTCGTTTCTCCCATGCCTGTGTAGAGGTTTCCACGCCCGTGTAGCTTTCTTAGTGTTGGCCACGGCCGTATCGCACGGCCGTGGCATTTTATCACAGCTCGTGTTTTGGGAATTATTTCGTCCTTAGTTCGCACAGTTTTTGCCATGTCGGTGTGTAAATTTGTGGTGTCCACATGGCCACGGCCACGCCCGTGTGCAAGGCCGTGTGGTAGGGAAAACTGCGCTTCATTAATTTGGTTAGTTTTGAGTTAGGTGCTAAAAATCAAAATTATGACATTAGTGAAGTTAGTGCTCGGGTTGCCTCTCGAGAAGCGCTCATTTAAAGTCTTAAGCTAGATTACCTTTTATTCGCATAATCATGGTGGTTTGAGGATTTGAAACTCCTCTCCCCTGCTATCAGTTCTATGATCACTATATAGTTTGAGTCGAGTAGTGTTTACCTTAAAAGTGCCGAACTTAGGATTAGTTACCTCAACTGTTCCATATGGGAAGACATTGAGTACCTTAAAAGGGATTCCTTTGTTTGTATTAAGGTCTGAAATGGCGATTCGAGGGTCTGTCTTGTCCAACAATACCTGATCCCCGATCTGAAATTGGTATGTCCCATCTTTAAGTTTGACATGGAGTTGCCTCGTTTTTACTTCGTGTGTTTTTAGTTTCTCCTTAAAATGTGTCTTCCACTCGTCTAGTTCATCGATATGAAGCCTTCGTTCCTCATGAGTTATTTCTTTGTTGGCACAAGGTTTAGGATGTGGCTCAGATGTGTAATTTTGTGGTGCTTCTTGAAAAGAAGGCTGAACTGAATGGTCATTTATAGAATTTATGTTCTCACCTTTATTACTCGATGTCCTAGCCGTGTCAAGAGCCTGAAGAGTGATCGTTTCATCACCTACACGAAGTGTGAGTTCATCTGTACCAACATCAATTCTAGTTTTAGCAGTTGCCAAAGAGGGTCTTCCTAAAATTAAAGAAATATTATTGTCCTCATCCATGTCTAACACAACAAAGTCTACTGGGAAAATGAATTTATCAATTTTTACTAGTACATCTTTGATTATACCCCTAGGAACTCTAATAGTTTTATCAGCCAATTGAATGCTCATTCTAGTTTGTTTGGGTTTCTTAAGACCTAGCTGCTTAAACATTTTATAAGGCATAACATTTATGCTTGCCCCTAAATATGCTAAAGTATTATTAATAGATAAACTACCAATTAGGCAAGGAATCGTAAAACTCTCTGGATCTTTTAATTTGAAGGGTAGTTTATTCTGTAGAATTGCTGAGCACACTGCATTTAGCTCTGCATATGACGCTTCGTCTAATTTCCGTTTGTTTGATAAGAGCTCTTTTAGAAATTTTGCTGAATTGGGCATCTGCGAAAGAGCTTTAATAAACGGTAAGTTAATATGTAATTTCTTTAGAAGTTTAAGAAATTTACCGAATTATTCATCTGTGTGGTCTTTCTTCGTCGCATTGGGGTATGGTACACGAGGTTTGTACTCTGTACTTGTTGATTTCGGTTTATCATGGCTTACCTCAATCTTACCTTTATCTACCACGTTCTCTTGCCTCTATTTTGGTTCGTCTAACCCTTCACTATCGTGAACAGTAATGGCGTGAATTTGCTCCTTTGGGTTAGTTTCAGTGTTGCTTGGCAAGTTTCCTTGTGGTCGTTCTGAGATCAGCTTAGCAAGCTGACCTATTTGGTTCTCGAGCCCTTGAATTGACGCTTGCTGATTTTGAAGTGCTGTTTCGGTGTTTTGGAAATGGGTTTCTGACACCGCGATAAATTCCGTTAGCATCTCCTCAAGGTTCGGCTTCTTCTCTTGTGGGTAGGGTTGTTGTTGAAAGCCTGGAGGGGGTTATTGTCTCTGATTTCCTTGGCCACCCCATGAAAAGTTTGGGTGGTTCCTCTAACCTGGATTGTAAGTGTTACTATAAGGGTTATTTTGAGGTCTAGAATTATTACCCATATAGTTCATCTGTTCGCTTTCTATGCCAGGGTTGTAGGGTGGGTATTCTGTATTGTTCGTCCCTCTTCCATTTGTATCGCACTGCATCACTGGATGTACCTGCGAAGAACCACACAAACCATCAATCTTTTTATTTGATAGCATGGTCACTGCGTCGAGGTTGAAAACACTGGCGGCTTTTTTCGGTTTTGTTCTCATGACTTGCCACTGATAGTTATTTAGTGACATCTCTTCTATAAACTCGTAAGCAGCCTCAGGTGTTTTATTGTTTAGTGTACCGCCGCTGGATGCATCAATCAACTGCCTAGTTGAGGGGTTCACACTGTTGTAAAAGGTTTGAACCTGTAGCCATAATGGTAACCCATGGTGAAGGCACCTTCTCAGTAGATCCTTGTATCTCTCCCATGCATCGTAATGTATTTCTAAATCCATCTGCACAAAAGAAGAAATATCATTCCTCAACTTAGCCATTTTAGCCGGCGGAAAATATTTAAGTAAAAATTTTTCTGTCATTTGTTCCCATGTAGTGATTGATCCTCATGGTAATGAGTTCAACCACTGTTTAGCTTTGTTCCTCAGCGAAAAAGGAAACAACCAAAGGCGAATGGCATCATCAGAAACGCCATTAATCTTGAAAGTGTCGTAGAATTTCAGAAAATTTGCCAAGTGATTGTTTGGATCCTCATCCTGCAAACCATCAAACTGAACAAACTGCTGAATCATCTGAATAGTGTTAGGTTTCAGTTCAAAATTATTTGCGACAACAGCAGGTCTAACAATACTTGATTCGGTTCCTGTTAAATTAGGTTTAGCATAATCATACATAGTACGAGGAGCAAGATTTTGATTCACCGGGTTTGCGGCAACCATAGGAGGTAGCGAATTATTATCAGCCATCTCTTCTGTAGTTTTAGTTTCGTCTTCTTGCTCTTCTTCTATGTATTGTAGACTTCGCCTTATTTCTCTTCGGTTTCTGCGAGCTGTACCTCTATATCACTGTCAAAAAGTAATGGTCCTGACGGGTTCCTTCTAGTCATAAACTAAAAGTTCCTGCCAGAAGCAAAGAAAGAAAAATTAGAAGAATGGAAAAGAAATTAAATTGCAATAAAAATAAAAATAATGGCTAAAGTAATAAAAATTTAGTGTTCCTAATATCTTAGTCCCCGACAACGACGCCAAAAACTTGATGTGTCTAAAACTAACTATGACCACAATAAAGGCAAGCGCACCTATCGTTTAATAGTATAGTTATGGTAAGACCGGTTATATCGTATCCATAAGGACCAATAGTACTAGTAGTTACTATCTTTTTATTATCTAGCCTAAGAATTGGAGTGATTTCTTTTTAAACTAAAACTAATTAATTAAAACACGACAACGAAAGAATTGGGGAAATACTTTTAGACAACTTTATGAGATAGACAATACCTAAGGAAGAATCCACATAGACTTCACTTATTACTTTTGATTCATATGATTTATTCACTTGTCTTAATCCGTAGAAATCCCCGATTTATGTTAATATCTCTCTCGAGACTAAAAACAACTGACTCTAGGTTGATTAATTGAAATCTCTTTCTAATTAAAACCCCCATCGTCTTATTAACTCGATCTATGGATTCCCTTATTAGATTTGACTCTAATTTGGCAGATTTTCGTCGCCCTATGTCTAGGGTTGCAATCAACTCCGCTTAATTGTGTTGATCTACTCTTAAACAGGGACTTTTGCTCCACTGAATAAGCACATTCGAACTTGAATCAATAACCTGAATTATCAAAACAAGAATAAGAACTCACAATTAAGAATAAGAACAAGTATTTATCTTATAAATCAAAGAATAATAAGATTCATCTAGGTTTCATCCCCTTAGGTATCTAAGGGATTTAGTTCATACTAATAGAAGGAAACATCTCAAAATAAGGAAAACTACAAAACATAAGAAAACCCAAAAACTTCTAAAGAACTTGATGGGAGATCTTCAGTCTTGATGGAGATCCTTGCTCCGAGCTGCTTCCAAAGGCTGTCTTCGAGTATTTCCTGTGTTCTATTTCGCATCCCCTTTTAGGTCACCCCCTAGGGTGTTTATATAGGCTTTGGAACGTTTTTCTTTGCTCACAAGTAACCTTTTCCAGATAAAATTACTCTTTGGTACGGCAGGGACACGCCCGTGCTCGATAACCTTAGGCCGTGCTCGCTCCTGCTCACCACACACGGCCGTGTAGTCTGTCCGTGGACGATAGTCCAGGCCGTGGTTGATCTTGCTCGTAACACACGGCCGTGTCCAATGGCCCAGGCCGTGATGAATTCTAAGATAGGCCCATTTTGTCCTTTTTTGGCCTGTTTCTCGTTCTTTTCGACTCCCTAAGCTCTCCTGAGGATAAAACATGGAATTAAAAGATTAGGAGCATCGAATTCATCAAATATAATGAAAACTCATCCAAAAATAAGCTAACCATGGGGTTAAAATATGTATAAATTATGGTTTATCAGTGTGGTAGCCAACAAAAAGAGACGGAAATAGAAAGAAGGATGGAAAAAAGAATTCGGGTTTGACAACAGAAAAATGAAAGGAGAAGAAGAAAGGGAGAATAGATGGCGTCAGAAAGGTGGGGAGTTTTGGAAAAACTGAAATTTTGCAAAAAGGAAACGAACAGAAAATCTGATAACCTCAAAATCCACTCCCCTAAATTCTCTCTACCAAACTCCCACTACTCAGATTTCTAATACAACTCAAACTCTCCAACCGCCGAGCAAATAAAATATATTTATCCTTACGCTCACGCAGGGATTCGAACTTCTGACCCTCTACCAACCAACACCCCCCTTAACCACCAGACCAGCAGGCCCATTCTGGTAAGTACTTACAAACTTTTAATTAAAAGCCTACTAGCCAGAAATAAGGATTTAGTCAGAAAAATACTAGAATTTGCCAAAGTCAGAGCTTGAACTTAGGACCTCTCACACACACCCAGAACACTTAACCACTGAAGCAGATACACAGTTGTGTCACATTTTCTCAATAACAAAAATAAGAATTTTGGGGCCTTATAACTCTACCTCCCTAAAAGAAAATTTCGTCCTCGAAATTTACCTAGTCAGAAAAGGTGAGGATACTACTGACGCATCACATCCTCAGGTTCCCATGTAGCTTCCTCAGTGCTATGATTACGCTATAGAACCTTCACCAGTGGAATGGACTTCTTCCTCAGAACCTTAACATCATGATCCAGAACCTGAACCGGCTCCTCCTCAAAGGTCAAGTCTGGCCTAACCTCAATATCCTTAACAGGGACAATATGCGAGGGATCAGAGCGGTAGCGCCGTAACATCGAGACATAGAACACCTCGTGAATACGGTCTAACTCTGGAGGTAGCTCTAACAGATAAATGACCGGTCCCACTCGTTTTAGAATCCGGTATGGCCCAATAAACCTAGGGCTCAGCTTGCCCTTCAGACCGAACCTCAAAATCTTTTTCCATGGCGAGACCTTGAGAAATAGGAAATCCCTCACAGAATACTCAATCTCGCGTCTCTTCAGATCCGCATAAGATTTCTGTCTGTCCGATGCCGCTTTCAGTCGATCTCGAATCAATTTGACTTTATCCTCAGTCTCAGAAACCAACTTAGGACCCAGAACACGTCGTTCACCCAACTAAGTCCAACACAAGGGAGTGCGACACTTACGACCATACAGAGCCTTGTAAGGTGCCATCTGAATGCTAAACTAGAAACTGTTATTGTAAGCAAACTCCGCTAGCGGCAGATACTCCTCCCAACTGCCTCGAAAATTAATAACACAGCTCCTCAACATATCCTTCTGTATCTGAATCACCCTCTCCGATTGACCATCGGTCTGAGGTTGGAATGCAGTATTGAAGTCCAACCTTAAACCCAGAGCCTTATGTAGCTTCTTCTAAAACCGAGCCGTGAAGCTAAGATCCCTATCAGAGATAATCGAAACCGGTACCCCATGCAGTCTCACTATCTCAGAAATATAAAGCTTTGCCAGCGTCTGCAGAGAATAATCTGTCCTAACTGGGATGAAGTGTGCAGACTTTGTCAATCGATCCACGATGACCCATACTGAATCCTTCTTAGTGGGTGTTAAAGGCAACCCACTAACGAAATCCATCGTTACTCATTCCCATTTCCATAATGAAATCTTAACCGGCTGCAGCAAACCCGAAGGCAACTGATGCTCAGCCTTAACCTGCTGGCATGTCAGACATCAAGCCACAAAATCAGTAATCTCTCGCTTCAATCTTGGCCACCAATACAGCTCCCGAAGATCTCGGTACATCTTATTCCCACAAGGGTGCATAGCATAAGGGCTACTATGCGCCTCTCTCAGTATAGACTGTCTCAAATTAGAATCATTTGGCACACATATCCGGCCTCGAAAACACAACACACCCTCAGAGTTCAACCCAAAGTTCGTAGTGCTACCACTCTCAATCTATCGGAACCGAAGACCCAAAGACTCATCCTCCAACTGTTTACCCTTAATCTGCTCGATCCAAGTTGGTTTGACTTGCAGCTCAGCCAACAAACTGCCATCGTCGAACAAGTTAAGTTAAGTGAACATCACTCTCAGATATGTCATAGCCCTACGGCTCAATGCATCGGCCACCATATTAGCCTTGCCAAGATGGTACTCAATAGTGCAATTATAGTACTTAAGTAGCTCAATCCATCTATGCTGCCTAAGATTCAACTCCTTCTGAGTCAGGAGGTACTTAAGGCTTTTGTGATCAGTGTAAATGACACACTTCTCACCATCCAGATAGTGCCTCCAGATTTTCAGAGCAAAAACTACGGCGGTCGATTCTAAATCATGCGTCGGGTAGTTCGCCTTATGCGTCTTAAGCTGACGTGACGCATATGCTACCACCTTACCATCCTGCATCAACACACATCCCAAACCAACATGTGATGCATCATTATAAACCGTGAACTCCTTTCTAGGTTCAGACTGTATCAGAATAGGAGCCTGATTCAGAACTGTCTTAAGCTTCTCGAAGCTCTTTTATTGCGCCCCAGACCAGAAAAACAGTACCCCCTTACGTGCTGCAATCAATGAGAAACCTTACACAGACCATCGGTAATAACCCGCTAGCCCCAAAAAGCTGCGGATCTCAAACACATTCTTAGGCTGCTTCCAATCCAATATAGGCTCAATCTTTCGAGGATTCACTCGAATCCCCTCAGCAGACACATGACCCAGAAAAGTTACTTCACGTAACCAGAACTCGCACTTGCTGAACTTAGCATAAAGCTGATTTTCCCTCAAAGTCTGAAGAACCACTCTGAGGTACTCGTCATGCTCATCCTCAGTCCTCGAATAAACCAATATGTCATCGATGAACACCACTACAAACCGATCTAGGTAGGGCTGAAACACTCGGTTCATCAGGTCCAAGAAAGCTGTCGGTACATTAGTCAGTCCAAATGGCATCACTAGGAACTCGTAGTGACCATAACGAGTCCTAAATGCCGTCTTATGCACATCAGGACGCAAGTCAATCTTGAAGAACACAGAAGCCTTTCAGAACTGGTCAAACAGATCATCAATCCTTGGAAGTGGATACTTGCTCTTAATAGTCAACTTATTTAGTTGTCGGTAGTCAATACACATCCTCATGAATCCACCATTCTTCTTAACAAACAGTATCGGTCCTCCCCATGGGACACACTAGGGCAGATGAATCTACAATCCAACAACTCCTGAATCTGAGCCTTAAGCTCCGTAAGCTCCTTCGGTGCCATTTGATAGGGAGCGATAGACACCGGAGCTGTACCAGGGAAAAGCTCAATCCCAAACTCCACTTCCCAATTTGGAGGTAAACCCGGTAGCTCCTCGGGAAAAACGTCTGAAAAATCTCTTACAGTGCGGATATACTTTACAGTAGAGTCTCCAAAAGTGGAAATACTTACGTAGGCCAAGTACGCCTCACATCCCTTGTGAACCAGTTTCTCAGCTACCAGTGCGGAGATCACGTTAGCTAAGTAGTTCCAACATTCTCCAACCACGACTACCTAATCATCCTTCTCAGTTCTCAATACGACCCTCTTAGTCGCACAGTCCAAGCTTACACAATGTTTGACCAGCCAGTCCATCCCCAGAATCAGATCGAACTCCCCAAACGGAAGCTCCATTAAATTGGCCAAAAAGATCTCCCCTTGAACCTCTAACGGTACATTTCTGAATAACTTATTAACCCTTATAGACTGCCCCAACAGACTCATTACAGTAACCTCATTCGTGGTGCTCTCAAGCGAATTCCCCAAGTTTCCAGGTATGTTACTAGCTACATAGGAATGTGTGGAACCTATGTCTATCAATGCAAGATAAGGTACATCATAAATTAAGAACGTACCCGTGATGACGTATAGAGCATCTCTGTCCTCTCGGTGACGTGCAGCGTAAACAAGAGTAGGCTGCCTCACCTCAGTCTGTCCAGTACCTCTGCCTGGTGCCCACTGTCCACGACCCATGCCATTACCACCCCTAGCCTGACCACGGCCTCTTGGTGGCTGCTGTGCTCCCTTTATGGCTGTACAATACCAGCACCCTGAGCTTGCATCTGATCGGCCCTCAATAGACACTCCTTAATACGGTGATCTAATGATCCACACCTCAGACACACCCCAGTTCTTCTCCAACACTCGCCCTGGTGGCGTCTACCATAATCTACACACAGCTGCAGTTCAGTGGCAATAACAGGAGGCCCAGCTCTAACTGGCCCATCAGATCTGGCCTTTTTCTGAGGCCTCTATACAGAACTCAAGGGCTCCAAATCCCTCTTGTTCTTACCCTTCTCTCTATCTTTGTTTTGGCGCTCAGCATGCTTAACATCCTCGGTGATCTTCGTATTCTCGACTAGAACAGAAAAATCTCGCTCCCTCTGCGGAGCTATCAGAACTCTCAAATTATCTCTGAGGCCATCCTCAAAGCAGACACACCTCTCATACTCTGATGCCACCGCACCTCGCGCATAGCGGCTCAATCTTAGGAATTCGGCCTCATACTCGGCCACTAATCGATCTCCCTGAGTAAGATTCAGAAACTCTCTCCTACGAGCGTCCACATAACTGATTCCCATATATTTCCCCTGGAAGGTGGTCTTAAAGAAATCCCAGGACAGACGTTCAGGCTGAGTGCCCTCCCTAACGGTCAGCCACCATTGATAAGCCTCGTCTCGTAACAGAGAGACCGCACCCTTCAATTTCTGCTCAGGGGTGCAATCCAGGTCATCCACAATCCGCTCTGTGGCTTCAATCCAGTACTCGGCCACATTAGGGGCGACTCTAGTGACACCCCTAAAAAGTTCAGCTCCATTGGACCGGAGTCGTTCAGAATCGACCCTCGCTGAGATCCAGATGTTGGGTCCAAAGAACCCTCTCCAGATCCCTTAGCATAGCACGGGACAATGCGTCGTCCCCACCCATACGATCTTGAGACCTGGGTCTCGATGAATGCACGACACCGGCGTCTCACTGCGTGTCTATGCGCCCTAACCCGAATCCGTCACCAGAAATAGAGTTACGGAGCATTACTGAAGTTACAAATTTATTTATCAGACATTTTATTTCATCTAGCATTCATATTTGGAACCAATCAAAATCAAACATATTGTCCCTTAAACATACTTAATTTCCTTATATCAACATATCAAAAATAATCACATATTTACATGTCATGATAAATATCATTCTCTTGCCGTTTCTTCATAAACATAAATCAGTTAATTCATTATATCAATATTTCATGTACCATCAACTCGTATTTCCTTATATCACATAATTAGGTTACTCGAACTTACCTGGCTAAATTGCAGAAATACCAAGATTCAGGGGCAATTTGGTAATTTTCTATTTTCCTCAATTTTTCAACCGATCTTGATCTAAATTAATAATTTCATTCAATTTATTAATTTAGACAATAAAATAATTCATTTCACTCAATTTGGTTATTTTTTATATTTTTACAAAATTGCCCCTAAAGTTTTACTTTTATTCAATTTAATCTCTGAGTCTAAAACATGCAAATTATCCATTTAATATAAATCCATGATAGCTGATTATTCATATATATATTTTTCCTCCTCCTCTCCATACCACATCCTTAATATATATAATTCCACTATTTACTTATGTGTTCATATCAAGCTGTCCACTTGAGTTATAGTCACTAAATTATTTATATCTTGAGATACAGATTTCCAAATTAAAAACCACTTGATGTTTCTGAAAATAGACTCAAATACATTTCTACCATAAAAAATTCAGAATTTTTACTTTAGCCAATAAGTACAGTAAATTCTTCAAATTTATCAATTTTCTGCTGTTTGACAGCTTCGACCTTTCCTTACTAAAAAATAATTACCTCTTAGTACGGGCTTTGAATGATGCCTCCATTTGTTTGTCTTGAAAATAGACTCATTAAGGATTTAGAAATATAAATTTAAGCCCTTAATTATTTTTTTACAAGTTTTGATGATTTTCCAAATTAAGAACAGGAGAACCCGAAATCATTCTGACCTTGTCTCACAAAATTTATTATAAATCATAATTTACAATTCCATTGCTTACATCGCTTCTTCTATGAAAAACTAGACTCAATAATATTTAATTTCATATTTTATTCATCCTCTAATTCGATTTCCATAATTTTTGGTGCTTTTTCAAAGTTAGCCTACTTCTGCTGTCCCGATGGAGCTCGAAACTAACTATTATTTCGACAAAGGCAAGCGCACCTATCGAACAGTAGTATAGCTGTGGTGAGTACGGAATATCGTATCCTCAAGGACCAGGAGTACTAGTATTAACTATCTTTTTATTATCTAGCCTAATAATTAAGGGGATTTATTTTTAATCTAAAACTTACTAACTAATTTAACTAACTATGAACGCGACAGAGAGTAAATTGGGAAAATACTTTTAAACAACTTTTATATGAGTTAAGAAATACCTAAGGAAGAATCCACCTAGACTTCACTTATTACTTTTGATTCATGCGATTTATTCACTTGGCTTAATCCGTAGAAATCCCTAAATTATATTAATACCTCTCTCGAGGCTACTAACAACTGACTCTAGGTTGATTAATTGAAATCTCTTTCTAATTAAAACCCCTATTGTCACATTAACTCGATCTATGGATTCCCTTATTAGGTTTGACCCTAATCTGGCAGATTTTTGTCGCCCTATTTCTAGGGTTGCTATCAACTCCGCTTAATTGTGTTGATCTACTCTTAGACAGAGACTTTTGCTCCACTGAATAAGCACATTCGACTTGAATCAATAACCTGAATTATCAAAACAAGAATAAGAACTCACAATTAAGAATAAGTACAAGTATTTATCTCATAAATCAAATAATAATAAGATCTGTCTTAGGTTTCATCCTCTTAGGTATCTAAGGGATTTAGTTCATAATGAATGAGGGAAACATCATAAAAGAGGAAAAACAACAAAACATAAGAAAACCCAAAAAACTCCTAAAGAACTTGATGGGAGATCTTTAGTCTTGATGGAGATCCTTCTCCTAAGCTGATCCCGACGGCTGTCTTGGAGTATTTTCTCCTTCTACTCGGCGTCTATTCGACGTCCTATCGAGCTCCTTCTTAGGTTGCCCCCTAGGGTGTTTATATAGGCTTTGAGATGCCTTACTTGGCCCACAAGTATCCCATTCCGAATAGAATTCATCTTGATTTCGGCAGGGACACGCCCGTTGTGGACTCCCCTGGTCGTGGTCGATCCTGCTCGCCACACACCGCCGTGTGATCTGCCCGTGGTCGATAGTCCAAGCCGTGGTTGATCCTTGCTCAAAACAAAAGGTCGTGTCCAATTGTCTAGGCCAGTTGATTTCTTAAGTAGGCTCGTTTTGCCCCTTTTTAGCCCGTTTCTCGTTCCTTTCGACTCCCTAAGCTCTCCTGAGTATAAAACTTGAAATTAAGAGATTAGGAGCATCGAATTCATCAAATTCAATGGACAATCATCCAAAAGTAAGATAAGCATGAGGTTAAAATATGTGTAAATTATGGTTTATCAAATATCCCCACACTTAAACCTTTGCTTGTCCTCAAGCAAAATTCTCAACTCACAATTAGAACTAACTTCCTTAATTCATAATTCATCATCAATAATGTTTCATCATAATTCATAGATAATTCATACATTGATCATTTAACTAGAAGAGTCCTAAAGATTCAAGCAATCTAAGTCATAAATTTTTATAGCACGAAAATATAGGTGTCTCCCCTTACCTAAATAATTACCTCTGATTCAAAACCGACAAGTATTGACATCCTCACTAAAGATTCACTCAAACCACTCAAAGTGTTTAAGGTTTAAATTAAGCACTCAAAAGTCAAACATGAAAAGTTAATCCCATACGCTTGCATAAAAATCAAATCTCCACCACTAGAAAATGAGATGATACACAAATCAAAAGGTCTTTTAGAGGGTTGTAATGGGGCTTGGGTTAAAGGTGTGGATAAAGGCTGAATTAGAGGGTTAGAATCGAGATTGAATTGATAAATTACCTAACTAGAAAAATTGGACTAATACTGAATAATTACATCGATTGAAAACTTTAATACTAATAACACGAGCTTCTTCTAAAGATAATGAAATTAACAGTTTAAGCTCATAACACTAATAATGAATAAATTTCCACTTCTTTTTTTTTTTAAGAATAAGTACATACAATAATAAGATAGAATTTAACAATTGAAATAAAGAAAATAGTTAAGCAACTGATCAAATCAAATCTCGACATAAGGGTAGTCAAGAGAAATGGGGATAACAAATACAAATGGGTTTTGGGTTAATATTAACGGGTGAGTCAAGAAATGGTTGATTAGGCTTCAAAGGGGTCACTAGGGGTTAATTAAACGGGTAGGCTTTTTAGTGGAATAAGTGGGTTAAAACCTAGGTGCTTTTATCATCTCAGTTTATCAAATCAAAGGTGTGGTCTCGACATGTATAATCGAAGCAAGTTGTAACATCCCAAAATTGGGCCTAGTAGAATTGGACCTATTGGGCCCATTGGGCCTTGAGCGTAGAAGCGTTTTAAAATTTTGAGAACAAGAGAACGGCATTATTTCAAGTTGGACTTATTAAAAAGGTAATTTTAGAAAGTTACGAGGTTTCTATGAAGTTCCGGGTTCAAGTTGGGCCTTAGTAAAATTTTGTGTTTAAGCCTATTAAGGAGAGATTGTAAGTGACATCAAGGCTTATGGAAATAAAAGAGTAAATTGCTAGCATAAATGAGCTATTGGTAAAGATGTTATGGCATCAAGTGATGGACTTTGAGGGAAGAGGTTCAAATCCCATTGTGTACAAACTTTAACTATTATTTTTACACTCTTTCCTTAAGTGTCGGCCAAGCATGTAAATAAGGCAAGGTGGACTTTTATTTTTGGCAAGATGGCTAAGGAAAATAGGAAAGGATGAATGTGAGGAAAGAAATCAAGAGAAAGGGGAAAGTAGGGGGAACATGTGGCCTTTTTCAAGGGATGTATTATGGAAAGGGTGGTTGGCAAAATTTTGACTATTAGGGACATGAATGTGGACGATTTTGGGGCTAAAGGGGGTGATAGCCGAATTTTGCTAGGAGTTTTTGGCAAAGCTAGTGCTTGAGAGGTTGTTCTCTTTAGTTTTTTTTGTATCATTCTCTTTCTCTCCAAATTTCCTCTTCTCTTTGCCGAATTTTCAAGCCTTTAGTGTGCATTTTTGTTTCTTCTTTTCTTCCTTGTTGCCGAAAGTACCTAAGCCTTGGAGATAAAATTGTTCACTCGTTTTCCTTTGGAAAAACCGAACCCTTCATTTCTTCTTTATCGTTCTTCTCATCCGTATTAACACTCACTCCTTTGATCAATCGGTAAGTGGTTCTATTCAAACATTTGTTTATTTTTTCTTTCTCCTAGCCTAATATATGTCTTGGCATGGGATGGTCCTTTTAACCGAGACCATCATTTTATTCTACCCTCTCAAACGAGATTATTTTCTCTTTTTCGTAGTGTTTTAAGTGGGAGACCGTGTATTGTTCTAGCCCTAAGTCAAACGGTGGAAATTGGATCCAATATCGATAAGGTAAGGAGTTCTTCATGGATTATTTGAAATCGTTCTTTATTCGTTTAAAGGATAATAGTGGTTGTGACTAATCGATTATGTTTTAGGGACGAAATCACTCAATATATTCTACCTTCGGACATAGTGGTCATCGACGAGTGGTTCTTTAGGGAATCCTAATCAAGGTGTGTAATCCCGTACCTTTCGTATACATATCTGAAATGATGTGTAATCTCACACTTCTCTGAAAGTTTGTATGAAATATTCTGTGAATCGGTCAAAATATCGAAGAACACCAAAAACCGGCATCCGTGATCACTCGGGCGTGCGTATGATCGCAGTGGTAATCGTATTTTGTAATAAAATAGTTTCGGTTAGAAGCAGTGACATGTTTTGAAAAATCACAAAAAATAGGAGAAATGGGATTAGAAAGTGAATAAGATATCGAATTAAATCTTACTGTGTCTATTTTAATATGGAAGAAACGGAGAAGGAAAGGGATTTTTATATTCTGAGATATGTTAATTTGAGTGAGACTGGTTCTGAATGACTTCGTGGTTCCCTGATCTGTCTTGGAAAAATCGTATAAAATTGTAAAAAGTGAATTATAAGTTATAGTTTATATGTAAAGATTACTTAGTAAGTCTATTTTCAATAGAAACAAGTGGGAGCAACATATGAAAACTGTACAGTGAGATATTTGAATTTTGGGTAAGAGAGGTCAGAATCGTTGGTCAGTGAAACAAGGGAAACTTCAAGGAATAAACTGTACTAAATGGTTAAGCCAAAAATTCTGGAAAAATTATAGTAAGAAGATATATGAGTCTAGTTTCAAGGAAAATTTACGGATTTAGATTTCAAGATTTCTAACTCAAGTTATAGTCAATTTAGTCAGTACGACGCGGATGGACAATTTTAAATTGTTATGCTCAAATTAGTAGTTAAGTTTGGATTACGAAATTACCGAATTACCCTTAGTGGGTAAATTACCGAATTACGAAATTGCCCTTACGGGCCGAATTATGGAAATGCCCTAAAGGGCCGAAATACGAAATTGCTTATGGGCCGCAAGGACATATTGAGTAATGGGCCAATCTGATATTTTGCTAAATGGGCCAATCTGATATTTTGCTAAATGGGCCAATCTGATATTTTGATAAATGGGCCAATCTGATATTTTGATAAATGGGCCGATCTGATATTTTGCTATATGGGCCAATCTGATATTTTGCTAAATGGGTCAAATCTGATATTTTGCTTAATGGGCCTTTTGATTAATTGTTGTAATGGGCCATAATTTTGTAATAAATATCTGAATAAATTGTTGTGAATGGCTATGCATTATATACATGATTTGCATGGGATGGGATAATGATGAAGAGAAGTTCTGGTAGCTCTGCTACATAATTCTGGTGGCTCTGCCACAAATATGAAAAATGGCGATGCCATGTAAATTCTGTTAATCTGGTGGCTTGTCCACAAATTTGATATAATCGGCTTAATGCCTATGTTTGGTGTGTTGGCGGGGTGGGTGACTAAAGCTCCCCACAGGTGTGCTGGTTGGTACGGGTGGTGTGTAGCGGATGGAAAACTAGGTTTGGTTTGGGAATTGCATATCATATGCATATTATATTTGACACATTATTGTTGTTGTAAATGGGCTTAGGCCCAAAATATTGCTAATTGGGTTCCGGCCCAATGAATAACGGTAAGGGGATTTCACACTGAGTTCTTGTAACTCACCCCCTTTCTCTTAACCCTTGTAGGTAATGCTTGATGATATGGACTTGGGCTATGAATGACTCGAGGGAGGCCATACTTCGGAAATGGTTTATTTGGACTTTAGACTTCTTTCTCATTTTTTTTATTACTTTACAATTTTGGGATTAAATGTTGTAATAAGGCCTCTGGACTATTTTTATTTTTGCTTTTTGGTTGAGATGTTTTTATTATTTTTCTTAAATTGTATAAAAAGGGGAATTTTCTAAAAACTTAAACAATGGTTT
Source organism: Gossypium sturtianum (assembly GCA_025698515.1). NCBI lineage: Eukaryota > Viridiplantae > Streptophyta > Magnoliopsida > Malvales > Malvaceae > Gossypium > Gossypium sturtianum. The sequence goes on along the minus strand of CM046947.1, from coordinate 16,683,965 downwards.
CCAAAATCGATTAACAAATGGATTTCAAAATAAACTTTTACAAATATTTTTAACACGGATATTTTCAAAAGACTTGGATTCTTTTTCGAATTTTCAATGTCGTTTTCAAAAGTCACGGTTTTAAAAGATTACTAGTTCGATTATCGATTTATCAAACAACCTCTCAAAAATACTTGTATTTTATCTACGTTTCCGCAACGTTTTCAAAATGCTTCTACAACTCTATTTATAAACGTCACATTTTCGTAAATTGTTTATTTCAAATATGCTTCCGCAAACGAAAAGGTTTTTAAAGATAATTACGTTTTCAAGTAGATATCAATTGCTTAAGTGTTTTGGGTTTTAACAAAGAGGCTGAAATTTTCAAACGAGTTTTTTTTTGTGTGTGACACGCCAGATTCGGGCCTAACTTCTGGGCCGGGTTTGGGGTGTTACACAAGTTCTAGAATAACAAATCAATGTTGACACACTCATAACCAACAATAAAGTGAGCAAGAAAAATATATGCTCTAAAAGGCTCAAAATCTCACAAAAATTATGGTTTTTGATGTCAACCTTGCAAATTTCAAACTTCAAAGTAATATTTAAATTTAGTTAAACAACCTAGAAATTTTTAATTACGGAAAATAGACTTATCATGCTTGATTCTCTAATATCTTAAAGCTTAAATCCTCAATGCACAATTACCTATGATGATAAACCGTAAAAGTAACATATTTTAAGCCCACATTTAGCATGCTTTTGGATGAATTATCCCTTATTTTATGTAAAAAGGTGCGCTTAATCCTTTCTTTTCATGTTATATACTCAGGAAAGCACCGGAGGATGAAAAGAACGAGAAACGGGCTTAAAACGGGCCAAATGGGCCAAAGCATGAAATCGACACGGCCTGAACCTAAGACCACACGGCCGTGCCTCCTCAATAATCTCGAACACGGTCTAGCCACGATTTACACGGTCGTGCCTCATCAACGAAGTCCACACGGCCTGGCCACGACTTACATGGGTGTGTGCCAGAGGCCGTGCCCCTGCCGTGGCAAAGAGCAATTTCAATTGGATTTGGATACTTAGGGGCAAAGAAACACATTCCAAAAGCCTATAAATACACCCTAAGTATGACCTGAAAGGGGGAGCCCAAAGCTATCGTTTAGGGCGTCTTACTCGGCGGAGAGGGCGATTTGTGGGGATTCGCTCGAGGATAGCCGGTTGATCCATCTCAAGAAGCGAAATTATACTCAAGACGGAGGATCTCCTCTTCAATTCCTTCAGGAGTTTTAGGGATTTCTTATGTTTTGTTTTATCTTTTCTTACGAGATGTTTTCTTTTATTGTTATGAACTAAACCCTCGGATACACGAGGGGATGAAACTTAGATGAATCTTGTTATCTTTTCTTTGAACTATATGATAAATATTTGATTTGTTCTTAATTATGTGTTCTTAATTCTTGTGTTGATATTTCGCGGATATCGATTCAAGTTTGATATGCTTAGTTGGAGGAGAAAAAGTCCCTGCCTAAGAGTAGATTTAGCATAGTTAAGCGGAGTTGATCGCGCGCTAGAGAGATAGGGTGACGAGCGTTGTCGGATTAGGGTGAAACCTAATATGGGAGTCCATAGATCGAGTTAATGCAATTCTAGGGGTTTTAATTAGAAAGAGATTTCAATTAATCAACCTAGGGTTAGACGTTATTCGCCTCGAGAGAGGGTTTAATATAAATTAGGGAATCCTACGGATCAAGTCAAGTGAATACATCGTCTGGTTCAGAGTTAGATAACAAGTGAAGTCTAGGAGGATTCTTCCTTGGGTGTCGTCTTAATTAATTGGTTTTTCCCAAAAGTATTTCCCCAATTTCATTATTTTTTGTCTTAGAGTCTTTAATTTAGTAGTTAATTAATTTAGATTAAACAACCATTTTCTTAATTTTAGGCTAGATAATAAAAACAAAGTTAGTATTAGTACTTTTAGTTCCTTTGGGTTCGACAATCCGGTCTTGCCTAAGCTATACTACTGTTCGATAGGTGCACTTGCCTCAATCGTTGTCAGAGTTAGTTTCCAAGTTCGATCATTCTCATTATTTAAATTTTTAAAACTCTGACACACGATTAGGTTTTTGGCACCGTTGCCGGGGAACTAAAATATTAAGAACGCTCTATTTTTATTACTTTAGCCATTTTTATTTTTTGCAATTTAATTTAATTTCTTATTTTATTTGCTAATTTTCCTTCTTTTATTACTTCTTCCTTCCAGGTACCTCTAGTTTATGACTAGAAGGAAACCGAGAGGACATTTAGTATACGACAGTGATATTGAAGCTACCGTTCGTAGAAATCGCAGAGAAATTAGGCGAGCCCTAAATTACCAAGAAGAAGAACAACAAGACGAATCCAATCCTACTGAAGGGATGGATGAGAATAATCCACCACCACAAGATGTGGCAGAAAATAATGCTCCACGTACTATGTATGATTATGCTAAACCTCATTTAACGGGAGCGAGAATCAAGTATTGTTAGGCTCGCTATAGTCGCTAATAATTTTGAATTAAAGCCTAACACTATACAAATGATTCAACAATTTGTTCAATTTGATGGTTTACGGGATTTAAGACCCAAATACTCATATAGCCAATTTTTAGAGTTCGTGATACCTTCAAAATAAATGGCGTTTACGATGATGCCATACGGCTTCTTAAGTTATTTCCCTTTTCATTAAGGAATAAAGCCAAACAGTGGTTAAACTCGTTACCACGAGGGTCAATCACTACATGGGATCAAATGACCAAAAATTTTTATTAAAATATTTCCCACCTACCAAAACGACCAAATTACAGAATGATATCTCTTCTTTTGTGCAGATGAATTTAGAGACATTATACGACGCATGGGAGAGATACAAGGATCTCTTGAAAAGGTGTCCGCACCATGGTTTACCCTTGTGGCTTCAGGTCCAAACTTTCTATAACGGTGTAAACCCTCAACGAGGCAACTAATTGATTCAGCCGCTGGTGGAACCACGAACAACGAGAACTTCAAGCGACCTACGAATTCATAGAGGAGATGTCACTGGATAACTATCAGTGGCAGGTTACAAGGATAAAACCAACAAAATCAGCCGGAGTTTTCAACATCGATGCAGTAACCATGCTATCAACATAGGTAGAGATGATGAATAAAAAGCTTGATAGTTTGTGTTCTTCGCAGATACATCCAGTAATGCAGTGTGACGCAAGTGGAACTGTGGCGAATCCTGAGTACCCACCCTACCAACCGGGCACAGAAAGCGAACAGATGAACTATATAGGTAATAACTTCAGATCCAATAATAACCCTTATAGTAATAATTATAATCCAGGTTGGAGGAACCACCCAAATTTTTCATGGGGAGGACAAGGAAATCAAGGAAATCAAAGACAACAACCTCCTCAAAATTTCCAAAATCAGCCCTATCCACAGGAGAAGAAGCCGAACCTTGAAGAGATGTTGACAAAATTCATGGTAGCTACAGATAACCGTCTCCAAGACACTGAGACCACCCTTAAGAATCAACAAGCATCAATTAAAGGGATCGAGAGCCAAGTTGGGGAACTCACTAAGACAGTTGGACAACTCGCAAAGATAATTTCCGAATGACCACAAGGGCATCTACCAAGCAACACTGAGATTAACCCAAAGGAACAAATCCAAGCTATATCAGCTCAAGAAAGTGAAGGGTTAGACGAGCCCAATTCAAAGCAAGAGAATGTGGTCAAAGAAGGTAAGGTTGAGGTAAGTAATAATAAGCCAAAACCGGTAATCAAAGAGTACCAACCTCGCATACCATATCTCGAAGCATTAAGGAGAGACGATACAGAGGAACAGTTCGGTAAGTTTCTTAAACTTTTAAAGAAATTACATATTAACCTACCGTTACTTGAAGCTCTTTCACATATGCCAGATTCTAGAAAAATTTTAAAAGAGCTTCTGACGAACAAACGAAGGATAGACGAGGCACCACACGTGGAACTAAACGCATGTGCCCGGCAATCTTGCAAAATAAACTACCGCGGAAATTAAAAGATCCAGTGAGTTTTACGATTCCATGTTTAATTGGTAGTTTACCTATTGATAATGCGTTAGCTGATTTAGGGGCAAGCATAAATGTCATGCCTTATAAATTGTTTAAACAACTAGGTCTAGGGAAACCCAAACAAACTAGGATGAGCATTCAACTAGCTGATAAAACTATTAGAATTCCTAGGGGTATTATCGAAGATGTTCTTGTAAAAATTGATAAATTTGTTTTCCCAGTAGATTTTGCTGTCTTAGACATGGATGAGGATAATTCGATTCCCTTAATTTTAGGAAGACCATTCTTAGCAACTGCTAGAACTAAAATCGACATTGATACAGGAGAACTAATACTTCGTGTAGGTAATGAGACAGTCACTCTCCAAGCTCTCGATTCGGCTAGAACATCGAGTAATCCAGGTGAGAAAATAAATTCTATTGATAACCATTCGGTTAATCCTTCTTTTCAGGAAACACCAGGAAAGAATACAACTAAACTCGATTCTATACCATGTACCAACAAAGAAATAACTCATGAGGAACGAAGGATTCAGATCGATGATCTAGACGAGTGGAAGACGCATTTCAAAGAAAAAATAGGGATACACGAAGCAGAACCAGAGCCACTCCACGAAGAAAACAAGTTCAAAATCGGAGATCAGGTATTGATAGAAAAAACAGACCCTCGAACATCTCCTCCTGACCCTAACACAAACAAAGAAATACCGTTTAGGGTAACCAGTGTTTTTCCATATGGAACAGTCGAGGTAAGTAATCCTATTTTCGGTACTTTCAATATAAACGCTTCTCCACTTAAACTTTATCAAGGAAATAGAACTGATAGCGTGAGGGAAGATATTCAAATTTTTAAACCACCTTGATTTGTTGCGAATACGAGTAAAGTCTAGCTTAAGACTTTAAACGAGCGCTTCTCGGGAGGCAACCTGAGCACTAACCCTAATTACTTTCGTATTTTTTTTCATTTTACTTTCTTCTCTTATCTTAGTCTTAAACACCTAGTTTTAAACTAACCAAAGGTGCAAATTTCCAGCCCACACGGCCGTGGTCGTGTGGAGGTACAGAATCTCCGTACTGACAATGGCAGAAGAGGTACAAGTCAGAAAGAATCAAATCTTCAGAGTCACGAACTCCAACCACCACCCCACGGGCACCGACAAAACACCACGGCCGTGCGACGTGGCCATGGACGACACTGGCTTATCACACACGGGTGTGACGACCTGAGCATGGACGTGGGAGAAACGAACGAAGCCCACCACGGTCGTGCGAGGCGGCCGTGTGAATCGACACGCCCATGATACACGGGCGTGGGGTTGTACCTGATTTGAGAATTCTATTTAAACCACCCACCATTCCCTCTTCTCACCTAATTTTCACCCTTCTTCCTCCCTTGTACCCTTACACCATACATTCTTAGCATTCTTCATTCTTATAGCATTCTTCTTAATCTTTTGGCCATGTCGAAGAAACGGAAGGATCCCAGCACAGTCTCCCTCATGGAGACCAATCTATATAAGTTCATGCCGGCCGCTTCAATCACTCGACAAGCCAAGGGTCTTTGAGACCATTCAATTTCTCTTCTTCTTTACTCTTTTCCTTTATTTTCCTTCTCTTTGACTATCTTATGCTTAATTTAGTTTCTTTTATTTTAGTTTCTTAGTGTCAGGTTCAAAAGGCTGCTTGGGAATCACGCCACTTCCGCCACCGCCAGCACCTCCACAGCCTTAGAAGTCACACCCACCTCGCGAACCATCCAACAATAAGGACCCTACGGTCCATTTATCTTTTCTTTTAATTTTAGTTTCATCTTTATTTTTCTTCACTTTAGCTTTCTTTTCTTTAATTATTTAATTAGTAAAGTTTTAATTTTTAGTATTTTATCCTGGCTAATCCTCCATGAGCTACCCAATTTCTTCATCTAGTGCAGGATCGTCATCCAGACCGACCCCTCCGACCTATCTTTCACCTTCAAACCAAGGATGCCATCTGAAAATTCAGGAAGTTTCACTTCTTCCCATATCTTATGATTTTATAATGATATTATCGATCTTTGTACATTGAGGGCAATGTACATCATAAGTGTGGGGGGGTGAATCTTAAGGATGCCAAACTTTTTGTATTGTTCTCAAATCCCTGAATTTAGTCTTGTTTTTAAGTAATTTTCTCATATTACTAATTAGGATGAAATTTCCATGATTTATGATTTTTATTGATATGTTTTAGATTAAGTCATTGATAATTGTGCATTGATGATTGAATTCTAAGAATACTAGAGAATCAAGCATGATAAGTCTATTTTTCAAGAAAATAAAAAATTTTCTAGGTTGTCTACCTGAATTTGAATATTACTTTGAAGTTTGAAATTTACGAGGTTGACATCAAAATACCCATAATTTTTGTGAGATTTTGAGCCTTATAGAGCATAAATTCTTTTTCATGCTCACTTCATTGATTATGAGTGTGTCAACATTGATTTGTTATTCTAGAACTTGCATCGATTATACATGTCGAGACCACACCTTTGATTTGATATACAGAAATGATAAAGGCACCTAGGACTTAACCCACTTACTCCACTAAAAACCTACCTTCATAATTAACCCCTAGTGAACCCCGTTTAATCCTAACAACCTTTTTATTGACTTACCCACTAATACTAACCCAAAAACCCGTTTTATTTGTTAGCACCATCCTTTTTAACTACCCTTATATCGAGATTTGAGTTGATTAATAGCCTAACTATGTTTTTTATCTCAGTAATTTATCCTTTGTTATGTACTTATGATGTAAAAAAAATAATCAAAGGTATATTCATTATTAGTTTTGTGATTAAAGAGCTTATACGTTTGAATTCCAAATATTGAAGAAGAAGCTCGTAGTATTAGTATTTTTTCAAATTTATGTAATCACTTTTACTTAGTTCGTTGTTTCTGGTTAGGTAATTTGTCAATTCAATCTCGATTCTAACCCTCTAATTCAGCCTTTAACCACAACTTAACCCAAGCCACGTTACAACCCTGATAAAGACCTTTTTGATTTGTGCATCATCTCATATTACAGTGGTGGCGATTTGATTTTCATGCAAGCCTATGGGATTAACTTTTTAGGTTTGACATTTGAGTGCTTAATTCTGAATCTTAAACACTTCGAGTGATTTGAGTGAATCTTTTGTGAGGATGTCAATCCTTGTAGGTTTTGGATCAGAGGTAATTATTTAGATGAGGGAAAACACCTATGTTTTGTGCTACAAATGTATGACTTAGACTGTTTGAATCTTTAGAATTCTTTGAGTTAAATTATCCATGTATAAATTATCTATGAATTATGATGAGACATTGTTAATAGAAATATTGAATCATGGAAAGTTCGTTTTAATTCTAAGTTGAGAATTTTGCTTGAGGACAAGCAAAAGCTTAAGTGTGGGGGTATTTGATCAACCGTAAAAGTAACATATTTTAAGCCCACATTTAGCATGCTTTTGGATGAATTATCCCTTATTTTATGTAAAAAGGTGCTCTTAATCCTTCTTTTCATGTTATATACTCAGGAAAGCACTGGAGGATGAAAAGAATGAGAAACGGGCTTAAAACGGGCCAAATGGGCCAAAGCACGAAATCGACACGGCCTGAACCTAAGACCACACGGCCATGCCTCCTCAATAATCTCGAACATGGTCTAGCCACGATTTAAACGGCCGTGCCTCATCAACGAAGTCCACACGGCCTGGCCACGACTTACACGGGCGTGTGCCAGAGGCCGTGCCCCTACCGTGGCAAAGAGCAATTTCAATCGGACTTGGATACTTAGGGGCAAAGAAACACATTCCAAAAGCCTATAAATACACCCTAAGTATAACCTGAAAGGGGGAGCCCAAAGCTATCGTTTAGGGGCGTCTTGCTCGGCCAGAGAGGGCAGATTTGTGGGGATTCGCTCAGAGATAGCCAGTTGATCCATCTCAAGAAGCCAGAATTATACTCAAGACGGAGGATCTCCTCTTCAATTCCTTCAGGGAGTTTTAGGGATTTCTTATGTTTTGTTTTATCTTTTCTTACGAGATGTTTTCTTTTATTGTTATGAACTAAACCCTCGATATACACGAGGGGATGAAACTTAGATGAATCTTGTTATCGTTTCTTTGAACTATATGATAAATATTTGATTTGTTCTTAATTATGTGTTCTTAATTCTTGTGTTGATATTTCGCGGATATCGATTAAAGTTTGATGTGCTTAGGTGGAGGAGCAAAAGTCCCTACCTAAGAGTAGATCTAGCATAGTTAAGCGGAGTTGATCGCGCGCCTAGAGATAGGGTGACGAGGCGTTGCCAGATTAGGGTGAAACCTAATATGGGAGTTCATAGATCGAGTTAATGCAATTCTAGGGGTTTTAATTAGAAAGAGATTTCAATTAATCAACCTAGGGTTGGACGTTATTCGCCTCGAGAGAGGGTTTAATATAAATTAGGGAATCCTACGGATCAAGTCAAGTGAATACATCGTCTGGTTCAAAGTTAGATAACAAGTGAAGTCTAGGAGGATTCTTCCTTGGGTGTCGTCTTAATTAATTGGTTTTTCCCAAAAGTATTTCCCCAATTTCATTCTTCTTTATCTTAGAGTCTTTAATTTAGTAGTTAATTAATTTAGATTAAACAACCATTCTTTTAATTTTAGGCTAGATAATAAAAAGAAAGTTAGTATTAGTACTTTTAGTTCCTTTGGGTTCGACAATCCGGTCTTGCCTAAGCTATACTACTGTTCGATAGGTGCACTTGCCTCAATCATTGTCAGAGTTAGTTTTCAGGTTAGATCATTCTCATTATTTAAATTTTTAAAACTCTAACACACGACTATATGACTTAATCCAAAACATATCAGTGAAAATCATAAATCAAAAGAAATTTCATTCTAACAGCAATATGAGAAAATTACTTAAGAACAAGACATAATTCAGGGATTTTCTGGTAATGATATACTTTAAATAACCTCCCCACACTTAAGATGTACATTGTCCTCAATGTACAAAAATAGATAATGAAAAGATAATAAGAATATCGTAAGAGAGGGAAAGAAGTGAAACTTCCTGAATTATGGATGAAATCCTTAGAAAGTGAAAAGAAGCCTGACGAACTAGGCAGAGGTGAAGGTGGGGGAGAATGCTCCGATAGTTTGGTCGTTTCTTAGTAGCACCTTGAACCTTTTGAAACTGCAAAGTCATCAGTAAAGTTTTAGGGAGTTTTATTAATGGTCGTTGGTATGGTTACTCAATAATAGACAGCCAGAGATATAAAGAAATCAAAATATACAAATAAAAATTTAAGACAAGAAAGATAAAAAGAAAGAGTTCAAAATTTAAAATAAAAGAAGAAGAAAAAATAAATGGACTCAAAGGTCCTCCTACGCCCGTGTAGAGGATCACACGCCCGTGTTCTTTAGTTAGTGTCGACCACAGCCGCATCGCACGATCGTGGTAATTTATTGTAGCCCGTGTTTTAGGGAAAATTTTCGTCCTTGACCAGCACGGTCTCCGTCACGCTGGTGTGCCTCCTCGTGGTGTCCAGATGGCCACGGCCACGCCTATTTGCAAGACCGTGTGGTAGGGAAACCTGCGCCTAAAACATGAACGAAAGTGAAAACAAACTAATTAGTAGGGTTAGTGCTCGCGTTGCCTCCCGAGAAGCACTTGTTTAGAGTCCTAAGCTAGACTTACCCTTTATTCGCATAATCATGGTGGTTTGAGGAGTTGAAACTCCTCTCCCCTACTATCAGTTCTATGATAACTATATAGTTTGAGTCGATTAGTGTTTACCTTAAAAGTGCCGAACTTAGGATTAGTTACCTCGACTGTTCCGTATGGGAAGACATTGAGTACCTTAATAGGGATTTCTTCATTTGTATTAAGGTCTGAAGTGGCGATTCGAGGGTCTGTCTTGTCCAACAATACCTGATCCCCGATCTGAAATTGGTACGTCCCATCTTTAAATTTGACATGGAGTTGCCTCGTTTTTGCTTCGTGTGTTTTTAGTTTCTCCTTAAAATGTGTCTTCCACTCGTCTAGTTCATCGATCTGAAGCCTTTGTTCCTCATGAGTTATTTCCTTGTTGGCATGAGGTTTAGGATGTGGCTCAGATGTGTAATTTCGTGGTGCTTCCTGAAAAGAAGGCTGAACTGAATGGTCATTTATAGAATTTATGTTCTCACCTTTATTACTCGATGTCCTAGCTGTGTCAAGAGCCTGAAGAGTGGTCGTTTCGTCACCTACACGAAATGTGAGCTCACCTGTACCAAAATCAATTTTAGTTTTGGCAGTTGCTAAAAAGGATCTTCCTAAAAGTAAAGGAACATTGTTGTCCTCATCCATGTCTAAAACAACGAAGTCTATTGGGAATATGAAATTATCAATTTTTACTAGTACATCTTCGATTATACCCCTAGGAATTCTAATAGTTTTATCAACTAATTGAATGTTCATCCTAGTTTGTTTGGGTTTCCCAAGACCTAGCTGTTTAAACATTTTATAAGGCATAACATTGATGCTTGCCCCTAAATCAGCTAAAGCATTATTAACAGATAAACTACCAATTAAGCACGGAATTGTAAAACTCCCTGGATCTTTTAACTTTCGTGGTAGTTTATTTTGTAGAATTACTGAGCACACTGCGTTTAGGTCCACATGCAACGTATCGTCTAACTTCCGTTTGTTTGTCAAAAGCTCTTTTAAAAATTTCCTTGAATTGGGCATCTGCGAAAGGGCTTCAAGAAACGGTAAGTTAATATGTAATTTTTTTAAAAGTTTAAAAAATTTACCGAATTGTTCATCTGTGCGGTCTTTCTTTGTTGAAATGGGATATGGCACACGGGGTTGGTACTCTATGATTACCGGTTTTGGTTTATCATGGCTTACCTCAACCTTACCCTCTTCTACCACATTCTCTTGCCTCAATTTCGATTCATCTACCCCTTCACTGTCGTGAGCAGTAATGGCCTGAAGTTGCTCTTTTGGGTTAGTTTCAGTATTGCTTGGCAAGCTACCTTGTGGTCATTCTGAGATCAGCTTAGCAAGCTATCCTAATTGGTTCTCAAGCCCTTGAATCGATGCCTGTTGATTTTTAAGTGTTGTTTCGGTGTGTTGGAAATAAGTTTCTGACACCGCGATGAACTTTGTTAGCATCTCTTCAAGGCTTGGCTTTTTCTCTTGTGGGTAGGGTTGCTGTTGAAAGCCTGGAGGGGGTTGTTGTCTTTGATTTCCTTGACCTCTCCACAAAAAATTTGGGTGGTTCCTCTAACCTGGATTGTAAGTGTTACTATAAGGGTTATTTTGAGGTTTAGAATTATTACCCATATAGTTCATCTGTTTGTTTTCCATTCCAAGGTTGTAGGGTGGGTATTCTGTATTGTTCGACCCTCCTCCATTTGTATCGCACTGCATCACTGGATGTACCTGCGAAGAACCATACAAACCATCAATCTTTTTATTAAGAAAATCTACCTGATTTGATAGCATGGTTACTGCGTCGAGGTTGAGAACACTAGCAGCTTTTGTTGGCTTTGTCCTCATAACTTGCCACTGATATTTATTCAGTGCCATCTCCTCTATAAACTCATAAGCCGCTTCAGGGGTCTTGTTATTCAGGGTTCCACCGGCGGCTGCATCTATCAGTTGCCTAGTTGAGGGGTTCAAACCGTTGTAAAAGGTTTGAACTTGTAACCATAGAGGTAACTCATGGTGTGGGCACCTTCTCAACAAATCCTTGTATCTCTCCCATGCGTCGTAAAGCATTTCTAAATCCATCTGCACAAAAGAAGAGATATCATTCCTCAACTTGGCCGTTTTAGCCGGTGGAAAATATTTTAACAAAAAATTTCCAGTCATTTGCTCCCATGTAGTGATTGATCCTCGTGGTAACGAGTTCAACCAGTGTTTAGCTTTATTCCTTAATGAAAAGGGAAATAACCGAAGGCGAATGGCATCATCAGAAACGCCATTAATCTTGAAAGTGTCGCAGAATTCCAGAAAATTTGCCAAGTGATTGTTTGGACAAACTGCTTAATCATCTGAATAGTGTTAGGTTTTAGTTCAAAATTATTTACAGCAACAGCAGGTCTAACAATACTTGATTCAGTTCCTGTTAAAGTAGGTTTAGCATAATCATACATAGTACGAGGAGCAGGATTTTGATTCACCGGGTTTGCAGCAACCACAGGAGGTAGCGGATTATTATCAGCCATCTCTTCAGGAGTGTTGGTATCGTCCTCTTACTCTTCTTCTATGTAAAATGAGAGGCTTTCGCTTATTTCTCTTCTGGTTTCATGAAATCTGTACCTTCTATATCACCACAAAAAGTAAGGGTCTGACGGATTCTTCTAGTCATAAACTAAAAGTCCCTGCCAGAAGCAAATAAAAGAAAAATTAGCAAAGTTAAAAATAAAATAAATATAAATTACAAATAAATAAAATGGTTAAATTAATAAAAATTAAGTGTTCCTAATATCTTAGTCCCCGGCAACGGCACCAAAAACTTGATGGAGCTCGAAACTAACTATTATTTCGACAAAGGCAAGCGCACCTATCGAACAGTAGTATAGCTATGGTGAGTCCGGAATATCGTATCCTCAGGGACCAAGAGTACTAGTATTAACTATCTTTTTATTATCTAGCCTAATAATTAAGGGGATTTATTTTTAATCTAAAACTTACTAACTAATTTAACTAACTATGAACGCGACAGAGAGTAAATTGGGAAAATACTTTTAAACAACTTTTATATGAGTTAAGCAATACCTAAGGAAAAATCCACCTAGACTTCACTTATTACTTTTGATTCATGCGATTTATTCACTTGGCTTAATCCATAGAAATCCCTAAATTATATTAATACCTCTCTCAAGGCTACTAACAACTGACTCTAAGTTGATTAATTGAAATCACTTTCTAATTAAAACCCCTATTATCGCATTAACTCTATCTATGGATTCCCTTATTAGGTTTGACCCTAATCCGGCAGATTTTCGTTGCCCTATTTTTAGGGTTGCAATCAAATCCGCTTAATTGTGTTGATCTACTCTTAAACAGGGACTTTTGCTCCACTGAATAAGCACATTCGACTTGAATCAATAACCTGAATTATCAAAACAAAAATAAGAACTTACAATTAAGAATAAGCACAAGTATTTATCTCATAAATCAAATAATAATAAGATCTGTCTTAGGTTTCATCCCCTTAGGTATCTAAGGGATTTAGTTCATACTGAAAGAGAGAAACATCATAAAAGAGGAAAAACAACAAAACATAAGAAAACCCAAAAAACTCCTAAAGAACTTGATGGGAGATCTTCAATCTTGATGGAGATCCTTCTCCTAAGCTGTTCCCGACGGCTATCTTGGAGTATTTTCTCCTTCTACTCGGCGTCTATTCGACGTCCTGTCGAGCTCCCTCTTATGTTGCCCCCTAGGGTGTTTATATAGGCTTTGAGATGCCTTACTTGGCCCACAAGTATCCCATTCTGAATAGAATTCATCTTGATTTCGGCAGGGACACGCCCGTGTAACACGCCCGTGGTGGACTCCTTAGTCGTGGTCGATCTCATTATACACACACTACGTGTGTGATCTGTCCGTGGTCGATAGTCTAGGCTGTGGTTGATCCTTGCTCGAAACACACGGTCGTGTCCAATGGTCTAGGCCGTGTTGATTTCCTAAGTAGGCCCGTTTTGCCCCTTTTTGGCCCGTTTCTCGTTCCTTTCGACTCCCTAAGCTCTCCTGAGTATAAAACATGAAATTAAGATATTAGGAGTATCGAATTCATCAAATTCAATGGAAAATCATCCAAAAGTAAGCTAAGCATGGGGTTAAAATATGTGTAAATTATGGTTTATCATGTCCAAAACTGTTTTAGTGCAAAATATTGATTACCAAGTTTATAACACCCTTATTTCCATTCTCTACAATATTTCCCATCATTTTCTCTTATTTCCCTTCACTAATATATCAAGAACATAGAACCTTATATAAGAAAACTCTACTTTAATATCATTTTCATGCTTTTGATATTACCTTATATAAGAAAACTCTACTTAAAATGTATTGAAATCTTAAAATTCTTACCTTGTCCTATTGATTTCAATCTTTAACTTGATTTTCTTCCTCTTCCAGCTTCTAATTCTTCAATCTAACTTGATAGTCTAGCTCCCCATAGTCTCCTTGTTATTTTTCTCTCTTGGTAGTTATGGAAATTCTCTTGATTACTAGATGAAAACGGTGAATTTTTCCTGGAAGGACCCAATTGTAAAGAAAGCAAAACTTTCTTTCTTTCTCTCTTCACAAACGTTGGATGCATGGGAAAGGTGGCGGATGGTGTGTTATTTTTTTTCCACACACACACACATATATATTAAATAAAATAATAAAATAATAATAAATATATTATTAAACTATTAAGAAAGTAATATTTATCTAATTAATTAATTTAAAATATCATCAATATAATCATTACATTCTAGAATTCTCTCCCTTACTAATTGACCATTTTTCCCTTCACGATCTTTTAAAATTCCATCATTGAGTCATCACTTAATTTGGAAAAATTACAATTTAGTCCTTCATAATTATTCACTTATTCGATTTGGTCCTAATTCATCCATTTTCCTTAATTTCTAGATTATTCCACCCCTAAAATATTTGCACTAACGGTCCTTCAACTTTTTTATATTTACACTTTAACCCCTTAAATTTTAAGTATTTACTCTTGTGCAACAAAACTTTTCTCACTTTTACAATTTAGTCCTTTCTTGAATTAATAATGTAATAAATCATAATATACTTTCCAATGTTGCCATAATCCAAAATTTCCCTTTTTTTCACTTTATTTCCTTACTTAACTATATCAATGATAATATCTTACTTTCTTACTGTAGTAATTTTCGGGGTATTACATGTCCAGATTTAGCATACTGCCCAGTGAAGAAGACTCAGCTCGAGCCCCTCTACGGCCTCTACCTCAGCCTCTGGTACCTCGTCCGCGGATACCTCGTGCGCTCATGTCTAGTCGAATTTATCTGTATTACGAATTTTATAAATCAGCTACGGTTTCAGTATTTATTAGCAGATATTTTATGTAAATAGTTTCAGTAACTCAGAGTGATTTTCGTAAATCGCAGTCTTGATCAGTTTTCCTACAGTCTCAGTTTTACTACAGTTTTAGTATACACTACCTAGAGTGTTTTCACAGTATACTACCTACAGTAGTTTCAGAATGTACTATCTACAGTATTTCCAGTTTAAACTTATCACAGTTTCAGAATACTTACAGGATGGGCGCCGGAGACTCGGTGTACCACATACTCAGTCAAATCATTTCAAATAATTTCGAGATTTAATTCTTTAAAAACCATTTTTTTTGAAACCCAAAATCCACAGCCGAGTTTTGCAACCTGGCTCTAATACCACTAAATATAACACCCCAAACCCGGCCTAGATGTTATGGCCGAATCTGGCGATGTCACATGGAATGGAATTTAAAAATTGAATTCATCAAGTTAAAGCTGTTTCTGTTTATTAGCTTTTATTTATCTCTCGTCAATTTCAAAACTTTTTTCCTCGCTAATTTGATTCGTTTAAAAAAACATATCTCGTAGCGGAAGCTTTTAAACCGTGATATTTGAAGAAAATCGTTCGCAGTTAGGAAAAACGTTGATTTTAATTAAACCGAGTTTTTGTTGTAGTTTAAAATCTCATGAAAACAATTAAAAATCCAGAATAAATGCAAACCGACCAAAAGTCCCAAAAGTCTAATTTACATCAAAAATAACCCAGAAATTAAATAGAAAATAAATACCATATCTGAAATTAAAGTTGTTCATTAATCATGTGGTTACCGTTGAGTCCTCCGCCGCACCGATCCGTCTAAGTCTGGGGATTACCTATACAGTTAAGACATAAGGGGTGAGTTTACGTAAACTCAGTGTGTAATCCCTACAGAAAACATACATACAGTCAATCACAACAAACAGTCAAATGCAGTCTGGGCCTAAGCCCATTATAGTTCCAGTAGTAGTTTGGGCCTTAGCCCAGTTCAGTTTCAGTATTCAGTATCAGTTATGAACTAGGGCCTTAGCCCATCATAGTATCAGTCATGCATACAGTAACCAGTAACAGACCCCTACCCAGCAGCCTCTACACACCATCTCCGTCCATCCCTACACTCCATGTGGGGTTTAAAAACTTCCACCCATCTCTACACTCCAAGTAGTATCGAATGCGGCACATGATCAGTAGATTTGCAGCTGAGCTGCCAGATATTAGGCTTAAGAGCCTTTCAGTACACTTCCTCTATATATCGTTATCCTAACCCAATGCAATGCAAACATACAATAAATGACATGCTATTACATGATTAACAGTTACACATACAGTTCAGTATACATGCATATAAGCATCATGCTCAGTACATACATCATGCATTCAATTTACGCATATAGGGGTCCAAGTAGTGCTTACTGACCCCACAGTAGGTTCACAGTCTACTTGGGCAACCCGTGTAACCTTAAGAAACTTTTCTGTTAAATGGGCCCACACGCCCATATGGCCTGCCCTTGTGGATCACACAGCCTGGCCTAGAATTCCACACGCCCGTATGGACTGCCCGTGTGGCCCACACGGCCCAAATCAGTCTAGCCCGTGTGTCACACACGGCCTACTTGGCCATCACACGGCCGTGTCTCGCGCCACGGCCTGGCCTCGTCGATCACACGCCCGTGTTATAGCACACAGCCTTCCACACACCCG
Organism: Gossypium sturtianum; assembly: GCA_025698515.1. Taxonomy (NCBI): domain Eukaryota; kingdom Viridiplantae; phylum Streptophyta; class Magnoliopsida; order Malvales; family Malvaceae; genus Gossypium; species Gossypium sturtianum. Next base: position 16,667,119 of record CM046947.1, on the reverse strand, counting down.
TGTGGCGTCGACAGTGGGGTTTTTGGCTTTTGCCGAAACCTTGTTTTCTGTATTTTTGGGTACACACCAGGTATCAATTGATGCTACAACGATCCCTGAGCACTTCAGAACCTATAATTGACCAATTTCACTCAATTTGTCACTTAATCGATAGAACTAAAATCGAATCCGAACGAGAAATGCATCCCTTAAGCGATGAAAAGCTTACCCCAGCACCTCGAAATAGTTGATTACGCAATAGCACGATGAGACCCTTAATCCACACGAGATGCTGCTGCCAAATGTCAAAAACCCCCGAATCAAAGTTGGAAAAATCGTAAGTTAAAGAGAGAAAAAACTCTACTTACCAGAACGTGTGACAAAAATTGACCAATCAGAACGAATGTGTGGTAGCCAACAAAAAGAGACGGAAACAGAAAGAAGAACGGAAAGAAGAATTCGAGTTTGACAACAGAAAAACGAAAGGAGAAGAAGAAAGGGAGAAGAGATGGCGTCAGAAAGGTGGGGAGTTTTGGGAAAACTGAAATTTTGCAAAAAGGAAACGATAATGGTCAAAAAATCTGATAACCCCAAAATCCACTCCCCTAAAATCTCTCTACCAAACTCCCACTACTCAGATTTCCAATACAACTTAAACTCTCCAACCGACGAGCAAATAAAATATATTTGTCCTTACGCTCACGCAGGGATTCGAACTCCTGACCATCTGCCAACCAACACTCCCCTTAACCACCAGACCAGCAGGCCCATTCTGGTAAGTACTTACAAACTTTTAATTAAAAGCCCACTAGCCAGAAATAGGGATTTAGTCAGAAAAATACTAGAATTTGCCACAGTCAGGGCTTGAACTTAGGACCTCTCACACACACCTAGAACACTTAACCACTGAAGTAGATACACAGTTGTGTCACATTTTCTCAATAACAAAAATAAGAATTTTGGGGCGTTACAGCCATACTGGTGTGTTTTGGTTGGATCCGTGTATCCGTCCAAGTCCGAGTCTTGTTAATAGGGGTAAATGAATAATAAAGTCTTACAATTGATATTGAAATGATATGATATGAGAAATGGAAGTGATATAGTGAATTGAAAATAGAATGTGAAATATGTTGACAATACATGAAATATATGAGTTATATACTTATGAATTGAGTATGGTATGAAATGATGTATTCATAAATTAAGTACTGCATGACTGATACCATTGTACGAATAAATATGGTTGATATGTGAATAATCATTTATATAACAATTGTGTGAATTAGGATATTGTTTAATAAATGAAAAATGATAGTTATGATATGATACTAGACATTAATATGTCCTTATAAATTTAATTGTGCCTATTATTATATTATATTGTTTTTTTTAATATTCGGATTATAGAAATACCACTAACTTTTTACTCAGCGTACGGTTTGTTTTGAATGCGCAGATTAGGTACAGTGATTTTGAAGAGTTGTAATTGAGGTTGTGAGCATTCATCTCATCACATCTCCAAGTGCCAAGAGGGTATGTTTCTATAGTTTGAATAGAATGGCATGTACTTAGGAAGATCAAGTATGTTCCAAGTAGTAGGGACTAAAATATAATTTATAATTATTTTTTTTAATGTTCAAATATATTAGTGATTAGCCAAAATCACTTTGGCACCAAATGTAATATTCCTATATCAGGTTTCTTGGATCAAACCAGGTATAGGGGTGTTACATGATTAATTTTAGAATGTCCATAACAGTATTTAAAAGCTTGTTGAAAGTTTTAAAAACACGACATGATTTGTAAAGTTCAAGAAATATTTATTCTCATGAAATGTTAGGTATCTTTTTGCATATGTTTGGTGTTGGTGCAAAAGTTTTTGAATCTCGAAAGAGATTTCAAAGATCTGGATCAACTATAAGTCAATACTTCACAATTGTTGATATAGTTTTAAAGTTGACTATTGATATAATTGCACCAAATGATTAAACTTTTAGTACAATACCTGAAAAAATACATAATGATTCAAGATACAGGTCGCATTTTAAGGTAACATATTCAAAGTATCATATTTTATTTTAATATACTTATTATTATTGAATATACGTGTGTACTAAATATGATTATTTATTTAGGATTGCATAGGTGCAATTGATGGTACATATGTTGTGGCGGTTCTTCCACCAAATGAACAAATTCCTTACATCAGAAGAAAATATGTCCCAACTCAAAATGTTATGGTTGTATGTGATTTTAATACGTGCTTCACATTTGTAGTGGCTAGATGGAAAAGATCAACACATGACACTAGAATATTTCTTGATGCAATTCGAGATCCAAAACTCAAAATCCACACCCACCGAATGGTGAATTATTTCATTCATTCATTTATAAAAAATATAAGTTCTTTAATTGAATGGTTATCATCTTATGACATGAATGAAAATATTATGTTGATGATTCTGGATATCCCCAAATGAAAAGGTTCCTTAGACCATATAGAGGAGAGTAGTATCGTTTACCTGATTTTCGTAAAGGTAGACTTATATATAATAAAAAAAGAAGTATTCAATCATGCACATTCATTATTAGGTAGTGATTGAGAGAACTTTTGGTGCACTTCAAAAAAATGGACCATTTTAAGGGATATGCCAAGTTATAGTTTTGAAAAACAAAGGTTGATTATTGTTGCTACAATGGGGATAACAATTTTATCCAAAAACATGAAAATTTAGATGAAGTGGGTTTTATGGAATTTGAACCTAATGATAGAACATATAAAAACGTTACTGAGCCAGAAGATGTGCATGGAGAAGAAAGTGACGATGACGGTAAATTTGACAATTCATATGGTTTTGAAATAGAAGCTACAAGAGATGCCATTGCTTGTAGTTTAATGAATTCATTTCAACTTGGATACACTATATTGTATTATATTTGTAATATTAATTGTTATTATCAAATTAATGGTAATTGTTCTTATATTACTAATATCTAATATATGACTTATATATTTAATTTAAATTACTTAAAATATTATTTCAATTAACTAACTTAAAGTATTGTTTGTGTAATTGTTATTATATGGATTTGTTATTTTTCAATGTAACATTCGTTTTAACTTTTAATCTCAATTTTTGACAATAATACCGAACACTTAAAATTAATAAATTATAATTTTTCGCCATACTTTTCCATAATATTTAAAAAAAATTTAAAAATCTGGCTTAATTAAAAAATGTGTTTAGAAAAGCTTTAATTCGATTATTAAATTAAAACGTAACCATCATATATATGAAATTAATTTCCATTCCAATCAAATCAATGTCTGATTCTGAGTATCTATTATTGTTCAGATACTTCAGAGAAAAAAAAAAAGAAAAACCAGACAACAACCAAGGAAAGACAGTGATTTGCAATGATCAAAACCATGGCCCATGGAGTTCAAAATTCTGATGCTTTGGTGTCACCTCTGATGATCACATGATGAAATGAATCTGTCACAAATTATGAATTTAATATCTTACGTAATCTTTACTTATCACCATTTTCCCAATAATATGGTTTTGCAAAATTTGGTTCCATTTAAAAATCATATTAATTGTAATTATAGATTAATCTCATTCACCAACTACAAACTCCATTATTTATATTGAAGCTGGAATTTATTTTTTGCGGTTCAAGCTCGGTTCCTTCAATAATTGAAATGGTTCGGCTTCAATTAATTCATAATCACGTTTGAATTTTTAAAATTAAACTTTACTAACATGTAATCACAATTATTTTAGTTTTCACACACTTCTTTGTGTTTGAGTTAATTATTTTTTTAATTAAATTATATTAATATGTGTGGGGTGTGTCTCGCAATATTTATCCGATTTTTTGTAAACTATTAAAAAGACGATCGACGAGCAATCAAAGAAAGCTCAAAATAGACCCGACGCGATGAAACCCCAAGATGAATGTGGCATCGATGTCGTGACGAGGAGAACATAAACGTCACGACGTTTTTCCAACTTATGTAGTCGCGTTTTGACAATTCAATAGGATTTCTTTTTCCCAGATACACCCTGATTAGTCTAGAAATATTTTAGTCATATCAGGACTTTAATATTAGCCTATTTAAAGGGTTTTTGCAACCCTGTTTTAGAGAGTTTATAGAATATCTCTTATATGAGATTTGATGAAGAGTTTTTGTGAGAGTTTTGTATTCGGGTTTTGGTTTTGCTTTTTTGGGGTTATTTTCTCCATCTTGTATTCTCATTCGTTTGCTTGTTGAGTGAAAAGCCGAAGCCTCCCTTTGTCCGTGATTTTTTATCCTCTCCTAAGGGATTGTCGAAACCAATTTTTTTTGAAAAAACAGGGTCGACTTTAAAAACGAAAATGGAGTCGCCACCAATCCTTTTTCCGAGGTGTGATCGGATCACCTTGAGATTGATCATAAAAACATTTTGATTTATTAAAACAATGATTTTGGCCTACAAAATTCGAGAAAACGGGTTCGGGAGTCGGTTACGCACGAGGAAGGATTAGCACCCTCGTAACGCCCAAAATTGGTACCGAATTGATTGATTAACGTCTTAATATCGAAAATTTGAAAAGATTTTAAAAATACTATCCTCTTTGTTTAAAAGAAAACTTGAATAAATTAAATTGGATGCTAAGACCCTCTTATTTCGAAGAAGTAAAATGTCACGCCCAGTGAGTTAGGATACGACATTTCAAATTTTCAAAACTAAGCTTGTCTTTTGACTTTTAAAACTCATGCACTTAAGTTTAAGAAGGATATTCGGTTATTTGGGTCAAATGAAAAATCAGAACCCAGTAAGTTAGGGCACAATTTCTCAAAATTTCAAATACATAATATTGCCTTTATTTTTAGAAATCCTTACCTCGAGATAACAAAATGTCACATGCAGTGAGTTAGGACACAACATTTTTGAATTCCCGAGAATAAGTTTTTTATTCAACTTATACGCTTTGATTTTTAAAAAAGATAATCGATTCTTTAGGCTCGACGAGAAAAATCGAAACCCAATAAGTTAGGGTACGATTTCTCGAATATCGAATTACAAAAAAAATTGCTTAATAAATTATAAATCGGACAAAGATTAATGTAACACGATTTTATAGTAAAATGTAAAAAATGAATTATGGTACTAATATGCATAACAGACTAATAATAAATGCATTAATGTAAATGACAATAATAAGAGCAAAAATAAAAATAAATAAATAAATAAATAAAATAAAAAACTAATTATGAAAAATAACGAGTAAGTAAATAAATGAAAATTAAAAAAATTTAATTAAAAATTTAATAATGAACAAACAAATAAATGAATGAATATTAGGTAAAATAATTTAAAAATAATAATAATATTAGTAATAATAATAATAAACGAATAATAATAGTAAAAAATAAATAAATAATAGTAATAATAATAATAATGATAATAGTGATAAAAATAAAAATAATAATACTAGTAACAATAAAAGTAATAGTAATAGTAATAATAATAATAGTAATAGTAAGGAAAGTAATAATAATAATAAATATAATAATAGTAATAGTAATATTAAAAATAATAGGAATAATAGTAAAAATAATAGTAGTAATATTAAAATTAATTAATTCATTAATGCAATAATAAGAACAAGTAAACAAAAATAAAAAATAATAATTTTAATAATAATAACATTAAATTAATAATAAAATGTCAAAAATAACAAAAGAAATAAAAGAATGGACTAAATTGAACTTAAAACCAAAATTTAGGGTAAATCTGAGAATAAATAAAACGAAAAGGACCGAATCGAGTGCGCGTATAACAAGGAGGGACTAAAGGGGAAAATATCCCAGCCCTCCAAAACGCAGCACTTTACGCGGGACTCCAATGAAATCAAAACAAAATTTTAGGGCAAAATTAAAAATAAAAGAAACCTAATCGCAAAAACCATAAAAAGCGGAAGGACCAAACTGGCAATAAGACCAGTTTTAAGAAACACGCGGATCCTCCCTTTGGAGCGGGTCGGGTCTCGGGTCCCCCTCAAAATGGCGTCGTTTTGGACGCTAAAGGGGGGGACCAAAACGGCGTCGTTTTGATTGTGTATTTAAACCCCAAAAAAAAATTATTTCATTTCAAACCCTCTCCCCAAAAAAAATTAAAAAACCCTAAAAAAAACTCTCTCTTTTAAAACCGGCCGAATCTCCGATGGACCAGCGCCGCACCGACGTAATATCCTGTCTTCTTGTTCAGCCGATATTTTTGACAGAAAATCCGAAGAAATAGTCACTATTTAGAGTTTCTTTCTCAAATATTTCGAACCCTTAGGCTTGGTGAGTTCTAAATAATAGTCCTGTTTCAGGTTCTCGTGCTATTTAGAAGTTTCCAGAGTAATTTGCAAAACTCCTTTTGTGAAAGTATTATTAGCCCATTAATCGTTACTTCAATGCAAAATGCTTGAAAATGATCATAATGATGGACAAAATTGAAATTTATCAGGAACAAAATCTGAAAAGAATGGGTTAATTAAAGAAAGCAAACATTGCTGTAATACAAAATAGTGAGGGGAAAAATAGGTGCCCCAGATATCGCTGTCTGAGCTTCTCTGTACGAATTTTCTGAAGACCATTTTAAGCTCAATATGTGTTTAGGAGATCTAGAGTACTTTGTCGATGCCCCAAGATGTTGCATACCCTCTCTTCGTTAATTCAGGTATAGCAAGATCACTGCATGCCCCATCTTTGATCACAATTTGAGCCGCCCTTTTCGGGTTTTCGACTCAAAACCCCTTTAGTCTCAAGGCGCCCTTTGCGGGTTTTCACCTTGGCCTCTCCGTTTTTTTTTTAAAGAAGGTCTCAAAGTGCCCTTTGCGGATTTTCACTTTGGCCTCTTTTCCTCCTTAAGTATAGTACTTCTTGATTGAATCCGAATTTACAGGATTGGGCAACTTTTTCCCATCCATTTCGGTCAAAATCAGTGCTCCTCCGGAGAAAGCCTTTTTTACCACATAAGGTCCTTCCCAATTTGGCATCCATTTCCCTCTGAAATCCTTTTGCATGGGGAGGATCTTCTTCAATACCAAGTCCCCTTCATGGAATTCTCTGGGGCGAACCTTTTTGTTGTAAGCTCGCATCATTCGTTTCTGGTACATTTGACCATGACGGATAGCTTTCAGCCTTTTCTCTTCAACCAGGTTCAATTGTTCATATCGAGATTGGATCCATTCTGCTTCATCCAACTTCAACTCTGACAAGACTCGAAGGGAAGGAATTTCAACTTGGATGGGTAACACTGCCTCCATTCCATAGACTAATGAGAAAGGAGTTGCCCCGGTAGAAGTCTTGACTGACGTTCGATAAGTATAAAAAGCAAATGGTAACTTCTCATGCCAATCTTTATAAGTTTCAGTCATTTTCCCCACGATCTTCTTAATGTTTTTATTGGCTGCTTCCACTGCACCATTCATTTTTGGACGATACGGTGATGAATTATGGTGTTTGATTTTGAATTGACTGCAGACCTCCACTATCGTGCTGTTATTCAAGTTTAATGCATTGTCAGATATGATCCTCTCAGGCATTCCATATCGACATAGGATTTCCTTTTTTAGGAATCTGCTGACTGCCGACTTAGTAACACTGGCATATGAAGCAGCCTCTACCCACTTGGTGAAATAGTCAATGACTACAAAGATGAATCGATGCCCATTTGAAGCTTTTAGCGAGATCGGCCTGATGACATCCATGCCCCACATAGAGAAAGGCCATGGGGAAGTCATAACATGCAAAGGTGAAGGAGGTAAATGAATTTTCTCTCCATAAATTTGGCATTTGTGGCATCTCTTAGCATAATTGATGCAGTCTCCCTCCATGGTAGACCAATAGTATCCAAATCTCATAATTTGTCTAGCCATTGTGAAACCATTAGCATGTGCTCTACAAACACCATCGTGGACTTCTTCCAGAATTTTCTTAGCTTCAACAGCGTCCACACATCTCAATAGTACCTGATCCTTTCTTCTTTTGTACAGGATCTCCCCGTCTAAGACATAGTCATAGGCTAGTCTTCTCAACGTTCTTGTATCATTCTTGGTTGCCTGATCAGGGTATTCACGATTTCTCACGTACCGTAATATATCGTGGTACCAGGGCTGATCATCTCTTTCTTCTTCCTCCATGTTGTAACAATGAGCTAGGGCCTCGTAAATACTCATTTGAATGGGTTTTACATCCTCTTGTTTGTTCACTTTGATCATGGAAGCCAAAGTAGCCAAAGCATTTGCCATCTGGTTTTCGTCTCGCGGGAGATAATTGAAAGTAATATCATCAAACTCCCCAATTAACCCCAGAACTATCCTTCGATAATTGATCAATTTGGGGTCTCTCGTCTCCCATTCACCTTTCAGTTGGTAGATCACCAGTGCAGAATCTCTATATACTTTCAGCGCTCTAATTTTGTGTTCTATGGTTACACGGAGTCCTATGATACATGCTTTATACTCTGCCATATTATTTGTACAATCAAAATCCAGTTTGCATGTGAATGGATAATGATCTCCATTTGGGGATACCAAGACTGCCTAATTCCATTACCTACAGCATTTGATGCTCCGTCAAAGTTTAATTTTCAAAGGTGATCTTTTGTAGCGTCTTCTTTAATAGCTGCCACATACATTAGTTCTTCATTGGGAAAGTCAAAGTTCAGAGGCTCATAATCTTCTAGAGCTCTACTGGCCAGAAAATCTGCTACTGCGCTTCCTTTCACGGCTTTTTGGCTCACATAAACTATGTCAAATTCAGAGAGCAGAATTTGTCATCTAGCCATCCTTCCATTCAAAGTAGATGACTCCATCATATATTTTAGAGGGTCCAACTTCGAGATTAGCCAGGTCGTATGGTACAGCATGTATTACCTCAACCTCCGAGTTGTCCAAATCAAGGCACAACACAATTTCTCAATTGGCGAATATCTCATTTCACACTCAGTGAATTTCTTACTGAGGTAGTATATCGCCTTTTCTCTTCTTCTCGAATCATCGTGTTGACCAAACACACATCCCATAGAGTTATTAAACACTGTCAAATACAGTATTAATGGCCTATCTGGGCATGGAGGTGACAATACTAGAGGACTTGACAAGTACTGTTTAACCTTATCAAAAACTTTCTAGCATTCATCATCCCACATGCCTGGATTGTGTTTCTTAAGAAGACGAAATATGGGATCACATTTCTTGGTTAATTGTGAAATGAACCAAGCAATGTAATTTAGCCTTCCAAGAAAACTACGAACTTCTTTTTGAGTGCGCAGCGGAGGTAATTCTTGTATAGCCCGGACCTTGTCTGAGTCAATCTCAATTCCCTTCTCGCTGACTACGAAGCCCAACAATTTTCTCGATCTAGCTCCAAAAGTACATTTTGTTGGATTGAGCTTTAATTGGAATTTCCTCAGTCTCAAGAATAACTTCCTCAAAACTTGGATATGTTCCATTTTTGTTCGGGACTTTGTGATCATATCATCGACATAAACTTTGATTTCTTTGTGCATCATATCATGGAACAAGGTCATCATGGCCCTTTGATATGTCGCTCATGTATTTTTCAGCCCAAACGGCATCACCTTATAACAAAATGTACCCCACAAGGTTATGAAGATAGTCTTTTCCATGTCTTCAGGATGCATTTTTATCTGATTGTATCCCGAGAAGCCATCCATGGAGGAAAATAGCGAATAGCATACCGTATTGTCTACTAGAGTATCAATGTGAGGCAAGGGGTAATTGTCTTTTGGGCTGGCCTTATTTAAGTTTCTATAATCTACACATATTCGTACCTTCCCATATTTCTTAGGGACAGGCACAATGTTGGCTACCCATTCTGAGTATATGACCTCCTGCAAGAATCCGGCATCGAACTGCTTTTTGACTTCCTCTTTTATTTTTAGCACAATGTCAGGCCTCATACTCTGGAGCTTTTGCTGAACCGGCCTGCAATCCTCTTTTATGGGGAGGTGGTGTACAACAATGTCAGTGCTTAACCCGGGCATATCTTGGTATGACCACGCGAAGACATCTTTGAATTTTTGAAGTAGCTCTACGAGGTCTCGCTTCGTTTCTTTAGTTATGCACGTTCCAATTTTCACTACCTTTCCTTCTTTCAAGGTCACAATCTTTACTGTCTCTTTATGAGGTAGAATTTGTTTTTCCTCTTGTTTTACCATTCTTAACAAGTCCAGAGATAAGCCACAGTCTGTGTCATCTTCAAAGTCCTGGGATCCCTCTAAACACATATCTTGCTCAAAATGAGGTTCTAATTCCTTAGCAGCGTTACTCATGTCATTGATATCTGAGAACCTGTTGTAGGTACAAAGGAATATACAAAGAACAAATGAATTTAAGAATAATTATTTGTATGGTATGATTATGAATGTGATGAAAGAATGATTTGGAAAAAAGGTCCAAGGAATGAAAGAATCTAACATAATTACTTGTATAGAAAGAATGAAAGAATCTACCAGAATGAAAGAATATTTACTCAAAAAGATATCAAATATGTATTTCATAATGATGTTTAGACATAAGCCTATTTCACAAAGGAATTCTTATTGCTTCTAGGCTTAAAGCAACAAGTGTGTTTTGAACATTACTCTGAGTAAGCTCTAAAAACTACAGGAATTTCTTCTGTAGTCCAATTATTCAGAACACTCTCAGGTTCATAAGGGCGGATATCTGACAATGTCCCTCATTCAGTTGTTTCTTTACATATGGCATTGATGTGAACATTTCCCAACATTTCTTCAACACTTTCTTTCCTTGGCGCCCTTCGCTCGGAATGAATAATCCCTCCCGATACGAAAGTTTTGGATATGTGGGAGAATATCATTGGATATGTCGATATTGCAGAAAGTGAATAAGATATAGAATTAAATCTTATTGTGTCTATTTTTATATGAAAGAAACAGAGTAGGCAAGAGAATTTTATAATATTAGATATTTAAATTTTAGTCAGACTGGTTCTGAAAGACTTCGTGATCCCCTATTTTGTCTTGGAAAAATTATTAAAAATTTTACAAAAATAATCTTGGAGCATAGTTTATATGCTTAGAATCCTTAATGAGTCTATTTTTTATTGGAATAAACGAGAACATTAATTGAATTCTGTACAATGAGATAACTGAGTTTTTGTAAAGATACATCAGAACCATCAAACAGTGAAACAAGGGAAAATTTAATGAATAAACTGTACTAATTGGCCACAAGAAAAATTCTGGAAAAATTATAGTAAAAAGATATATGAGTCTAGTTTCAAGAAAAATTTACGGATCTAAATTTTGAGTTTCGTAACTCGAGTTATAGTTAATTTAGTCAACATGACGCAGATGGACAGTTTCAATTTTTATGCCCCGAATTAGTAGTTAAGTTTAGTAATGCCTCGAGCTCGACTCCGGCAACGGTGTCGGGTAAGGGGTGTTACATTTTATTGGTATCAGAGCTACGGTTTAGTCGATTCTAGGACTAACATAGCGCGTGTGAGTCTAGCTATACATGCCATATTTTATACTGTGATAGTGTGATGACTTCTGACATTTGAAAATGTGATTTCATATAGTAATGGATCCCGATCGAGCCGTAGCTGATGATGTCGAGAGTGTAGCGCCTGCTCCCGTGAAAGGGACAGAGCCGATAGATTATCGACCTATTTTGAGTAATCCAGAGGGGGAGGCTAGACAAGTCTTCTACCAAATGATGAATGATTGGTTTACACAGTATATCCGGACTAATCAGGCTGTACAACAATCTCTACCCCCGATTAATCCATCTGCAGTGCCTATTATACCCTCGGTGAGTGATCCGATGAGATTATCAAAGCCACCTGTTGATAAAATAAGAAAATATGGAGCCGAAGAATTCAGAGCCACAGATGATGATGATGCTGAGCGAGCCGAGTTCTGGCTTGATAATACCATTCGAGTATTTGATGAATTATCTTGTACCCCTAATGAGTGTTTGAAATGTGTTATATCTCTGTTACGGGACATTGCATATCACTGGTGGAATACACTAGTATCGGTGGTTCCGAAGGAGCGAGTGACCTGGGAATTCTTTCAGACAGAGTTCCGTAAGAAATATATCAGCCAGAGGTTTATTGATCAGAAACGTAAAGAATTTCTTGAAATAAAAGCAGGGCGGATGAGCGATGTGAGAATATGAGCGGAAATTTGTCGACTCGATGAGATATGCCAGAGAGTGTGTTTCATCTGAAGCCATTATGTGTAAGAGATTTGAAGATGGACTGAACAAAGACATTAAGTTGCTGGTTGGCATACTTGAAATTAAAGAGTTCGTGGTACTTGTTGAGCGAGCCTGTAAAGCCGAAGAGCTTGGAAAAGAGAAACGAAAAGTTGAATTTGAAGCTAGAGACTTCCGTAAAAGATCATCGAGTAAGACTTTTCACTCAGTATCAAAGAAGTTCAGAGATGATTCCAGTCGACATAAAGCTACTTCGGACTTTTCTAGACGAGATCGACCTCCTGTAAGTTCACGAGCCACTTCAATAGCTAGTGTTGGCAATGTTCAACAGAACAGAGTTGAGTGTAAACATTGTGGTAAATGGCATTCTGGAAGTTGTAGATTACATGATCGGTCATGTTTTAAATGTGGATCAATGGATCATTTTATCCGAGAGTGCCCAATGTTAGCCGAGCAAAACACTGTTCAGAATGTGAGACCGAGCAACATGTCAACGCGAGGCAGACCACCCAGACATTCGGGTAATGTAGGTGGCAGTCAGAGAGGAACAAAGGATATAGCGATTCGATCTGAGGCTCGTGCACCTGCTAGAGCATATACTATACGCGCTCGAGAGGATGCTTCTTCCCCAGATGTTATTACTGGTACTTTCACTCTTTATAATACTAGTGTTATTGCGTTGATTGATCCTGATTCGACTCATTCTTATGTGTGTGAAACATTAGTATCTAGTAAGACTCTGCCTGTTGAGTCTATTGAGTTTGTGATTCGAGTATCAAACCCCCTGGGCCGGTGTGTATTAGTTGACAAAGTGTGTAAAAATTGCCCGTTAATGATTCGAGATTCATGTTTTCCAGCCGATTTGATGTTGTTGCCTTTTGACGAATTTGATATAATTTTGGGTATGGATTGGTTGACTTTGCACGATGCTGTTGTTAATTGCAAAAGAAAGACCATTGATTTGAGATGTCAGAACAGTGAAATTATTCGGATCGAATCTAATGATCTGAATGGGTTACCAGCAATAATATCGTCGATGTTAGCTCGGAAGTATGTGAGAAAAGGTTATGAAGCTTACTTTGCTTATGTGCTTGATAGTAAAGTGACTGAAAAGAAGATTAAAACTGTACTAGTTGTGTACGAATACCCGAATGTGTTTCCTGAAGAATTACCGGGTTTGCCACCTATTCGAGAGGTAGAGTTTGGTATTGAGTTAGTTCCAGGAACGACTCCAATTTCGATAGCTCCGTATAGAATGGCACCTACTGAATTGAAAGAGTTGAAAGCACAGTTGCAAGAGTTAACAGATAGATGTTTTGCACGACCGAGTTTCTCTTCCTGGGGTGCGCCAGTTTTATTTGTGAAAAAGAAAGATGGAACTATGCGAATGTGTACTGATTACCGACAGCTAAATAAGATGACTCTAAAGAATAAATACCCGTTGCCACGGATTGACGACTTGTTTGATCAGCTGAAAGGGGCTTTAGTGTTTTCAAAGATAGATTTGAGATCGGGTTATTATCAGTTGCGAGTCAAAGACTCTGATGTGCCAAAGACTGCTTTCCGGACGAGGTACGGACACTACGAGTTTTTAGTTATGCCTTTCGGACTTACTAATGCACCTGCTGTTTTCATGGATCTGATGAATCGGATTTTCAGACAGTATTTGGATCGGTTTGTAGATGTGTTTATAGATGACATTCTGATCTATTCGCGTAACAAAACCGAGCATGCCGAACACTTGAGACTTGTGTTACAGATTTTACGTGATAAGCAGTTGTACACGAAATTCAGTAAATGTGAGTTCTAGTTACGCGAAGTTAGCTTTTTGGGGCATGTTATTTCAGCATCTGGCATTCGGGTTGATCCGAGTAAGATTTCGGCCATACTTGATTGGAAACCCCCGCGTAATGTTTCTGAAGTTCGGAGTTTTCTAGGACTTGCCGGTTATTATAGACGCTTCGTGAAAGGTTTCTCGATGATTACAACTTCGATGACAAAGCTATTTCAAAAGATGTTAAATTCGAGTGGACGGAGGAGTGCCAGAAAAGTTTTGATCGGCTGAAAACTTTGTTGACTGAAGCTCCAGTGCTAGTTCAGCCAGAGTCGGGTAAAGAGTTCGTTATCTTCAGTGATGCATCCTTGAATGGTTTGGGTTGTGTTTTGATGCAGGAGGGTAAGGTTGTAGCCTACGCCTCGAGACAGTTAAAGCCGCATGAAAAGAATTATCCGACGTACGATCTCGAATTAGCCGCTATAGTTTTTGCTTTGAAGATATGGCGCCGCTATCTGTTCGGTGAAAAATGTCATGTTTATTCCGATCACAAAAGTCTAAAGTACTTAATGACTCAGAAAGATCTGAATCTGAGACAACGGCGGTGGTTAAAATTATTAAAAGACTACGAGCTTGTGATTGATTATCACCCGGGAAAGGCTAATGTAGTTGCTGATGCTTTAAGTCGAAAATCATTATTCGCTTTACGTGCGATGAATGTAGATATGGCTATAACTGATAATGGTGCGATTATAACAGAATTGAAAGTGAGACCGTTATTCGTTCAACAAATTTGCGAAGCTCAAAAGGTCGATGATAATTTGATGGAAAAAAGGGAGCACAATGGTTCGAATGCTGACTCAGAATTTCAGGTGGATGCTGAGGGATGTTTGCGGTTCAAAAACTGAATATGTGTACCAAAGGATTCCGAGTTGATTCGGAAGATTTGTAATGAAGCTCATAATAGTAGATTGTCTGTTCACCCGGGTAGTACAAAGATGTATAATGATTTAAAACAGCATTATTGGTGGCACGGTATGAAATGAGATATTTCAGATTTTGTGTTGAAATGTCTGATATGTCAGCAAGTAAAAGCCGAGCATCAGGTGTCATCGGGATTACTTCAGCCGATTATGATACCCGAGTGGAAATGGGATTGAGTCACGATGGATTTTGTATCTAGGTTACCGTTGACACCGAGCAAGAAAGATGCAATCTGGGTTATTGTTGATAGATTGACGAAATCGGCTCACTTTATTCCGGTCCGTACAGATTTCTCACTTGATAAGCTAGCTGAGTTGTACATTTCTCAAATTGTACGATTACAAGGAGTACCTATTTCTATTGTTTCAGATAGAGATCCGAGATTTACATCGTGGTTTTGGAAGAAACTGCAAGATGCTCTAGGTACTAAATTGCATTTTAGTACTGCTTTTCACCCTCAGACGGATGGTCAATCCGAACGTATCATTCAAATACTCGAGGAAATGTTGAGATGTTGTGTTCTTGAGTTCGAGAGTACGTGGGAATGATATTTACCTTTGATTGAATTTGCGTACAATAATAGCTTTCAATCGAGTATCAAAATGGCACCTTACGAAGCTTTGTACGGTCGTAAATGCCGTACACCTTTGTATTGGACCGAACTAAGTGAAAGCAAGATACACGGGGTTGATTTAATCAAAGAGACTGAACAGAAAGTAAAAGTGATCCGCGAAAGTTTGAAAGCAGCGTCGGATCAGCAGAAATCATATGCGGATTTGAAACGTAAAGATATAGAGTTTCAGATTGGTGATCGAGTATTTTTAAAAGTCTCGCCATGGAAGAAAATACTTAGATTTGGTCGCAAGGGCAAGCTGAGTCCGAGATTTATTGGGCCATACGAGATTATTGAGCGTATCGGGCCAGTTGCGTACAGATTGATGTTGCCACCTGAGTTAGAAAAGATCCACAATGTTTTCCATGTTTCGATGCTTCAAAGATATAGATCTGATCCTTCTTATGTGATTAGTCCGTCAGAAATTGAGATTCAGTCTGATTTGACTTATGAGGAAGAACCGATTCGTATTTTGGCTCACGAAGTGAAAGAGTTGCGTAATAAAAAAATCTCGTTGGTAAAAGTACTGTGGCATAAGCATGGGATCGAGGAAGCAACTTGTGAGCTTGAGGATTCGGTGAGAGAACGATACCCAAACTTATTCACCGGTAAGATTTTTGAGGACGAAAATCCTTAAGGGGGGAGAGTTGTAACAGTCCGATTTCGACCCTAATCAGAACGGTGGTTTCGAGACCACGAATCCGAGTCAAAAAAATATTTTAATATTATTTTCTATGCTCATTATGTGTGAATTTATGTGTGTGAAATTTTCGTATAAAAATTTGATCGTTTTGGTGCTTAATTGTGAAAAAGGGCTTAATTGCATAAAAAGAAAATTTGGTGGTCAAATGTGTAAGTATCAAATTGATGATGGTTTTATAAATTGAAGTGTTGATAGTGTAATTTAGCCATAAATTAACATAATGGCTGGTTTTGGTATGCATGTAATAGTAAATAGATTATTAAATTATTTTAGTAATAGCAATTTTGTAATTTTGTTAACTTATAATAATAATAAAACATAAACAAAAGTGGATGTTCATTTTTTTTTTTATTCACTTTCATTCCTTTACTGCCGAAATGAGAGAAGGAAGAAATGGTTTTAGCTTTTGAAACTTTCAGCCCTTGCATGCTTGATTAGGGTATGTAATTGAGTTCGGTTTTTGATAATTTTTACGTTTTTGATATCGTTGCTTTAAATACTAGCTAACCCAAGCTTGAATTTTTGAATTTGATGATATATTCATGAAATCCCATGGTTGATAGCTTGATGAAATTGGTGTTTAGTGATGGAAAATAAATATAGGTTGTTAGATTTTTAAATTTAATTAAGGTATTTTTGGTAAAAATGCCTAAATAGGATTAAATTGCGAAATTTATAAATTGAAGGGTCAAAATGTGAAATAAATGAAATGTATGGACTTGTATGAGTTTATGGAACATTCGGCCTAAGCATGACATAGTCAAATTTTGAATATTTTGTGTTTTGTGCAATAGGGACTAAATTGTGAAAATGTGAAATATTAGGGGTAAAAATGTAATTTGCCCATTTATGTGTTTTTGGACTAATTGAATGAAAATATGTTTGAATGAGCTTAATTTAAACATGTTTAGATCAAGACCCAAAGAAATCGGACTTGGATCGGGGAAAAGTGAAAATAGTTGAATAGCCGATTTTTGTCGTCCGTCGATATCCGAGGTAAGTCTTTAAGCGATTAAACATTGTAAATTATATATTTTAATTATTAATATGCTGATTTGGAAATTGGGAAATTATTATTGAGTTAGCCGAATGTGATTAATTATAAAATTAATATGTTTAAGTTTGGTTTGATTGAGTTCTAATATTTGAAAGTTCGAACAAAGATTATGAAGTACAAGAAAAGTTCGATATATGAATTGGTTGTGAGACAACTTTAAAAATATGATATTCGGGCTTTAAGCCTAGCAAGCTTTGTGCCGGTGAGAAATATCAGGCTTTATGCCTAGCAGGCTTTGTGCCGGTGAGAAATATCGGGCTTTATGCCTAGCAGCTTTTTGTGCTTGAATTATTATTATAAGTGTATGCTTAAAAAGATTCTTGCTGATGTGGAATTTAAATTCGGTAAATGAGCTCAATATTCAAGTATGTGTAAGCTTATTGGTTGTTTGAGATAAGATAAATTAGTAACTTGATATTTGTTACTAATTATATGTGATACAATTGAAGATTTTATGTGAATTTTAGTAAGTGTATTCAGCCTTGTAAATAAATAGTATGAATTTTGTGGAATTGATTTTTGGATATGGGCATATATGTGTTCATGTAAAATCGACCATTTAAGTGGTATATGTACAAGATGTGGTATTATAGTTCTTAAGTTTATATAAATGCGTTTGTGTATGTTTGATCATATAAAGATATTTTAGTCTTGAAAGTTGATTAATATTAGGTCATATTGATTAAATGAGCATTCGGCCAAGGTAAATTTTGTGTGTAAAAATGTATTATTTATCTCATTTGTAGATTTGAGGTTAAGATTGATAATGATAATAAAATTTGGATTGGCTTAAAATGAGTTGATTTTATCATTAGATTGTTTAAATTGCTTAAAGCTTACTAAGCTAAGTTAGCTTACTTCGTGCGTTTTTATTACTCTGTTTCATAGATTTTGGAAGTTAGCTACGAGCTCGGGGATCGTTTTGGAACATCGTCACACTATCGATCGCTATTTCGATATTTTTAAAAGTTTGAAACTATGAACATATATGGCATGTATAGGCTAGTAATATTATGTTTGGTTTTGAAGTTGTATATATTTGTATAAGCCATGCGAAAATGGCTTGTCCATCTTGTTAATCTTGGAATTTATATTTTGGCTTGATGATTATGTTTGGTTTTGGTTTTGGTTGATTTGGTTTTGGTATATATATAAGTATGGTTAATGTATAGAGTTTAAGTGAAATGGAGTAAAGATGTTATAAACTTGTTAACCATATTTTGCAATGAAACAGTTTTTGGTTAGCAGCAGTGACGTAATTTTGAAAAATCACCAAAAATAGGAGAAATTTAATTAGAAAGTGAATAAGATATAGAATTAAAGCTTATTGTGTCTATTTTTATATGAAAGAAACATAGTATGCAATAAAATTTTATAAAATGAGATATTTAAATTTTAGTCAGACTGGTTCTGAAAGACTTCGTGATCCCCTATTTTGTCTTGGAAAAATTATTAAAAATTTTACAAAAATAATCTTGGAGCATAGTTTATATGCTTAGAATCCTTAATGAGTCTATTTTTTATTGGAATAAACGAGAACATTAATTGAATTCTGTACAATGAGATAACTGAGTTTTTGTAAAGATACATTAGAACCATCAAACAGTGAAACAAGGGAAAATTTAATGAATAAACTGTACTAATTGGCCACAAGAAAAATTCTGGAAAAATTATAGTAAAAAGATATATGAGTCTAGTTTCAAGAAAAATTTACGGATCTAAATTTTGAGTTTCGTAACTCGAGTTATAGTTAATTTAGTCAACATGACGCAGATGGACAGTTTCAATTTTTATGCCCCGAATTAGTAGTTAAGTTTAGTAATGCCTCGAGCTCGACTCCGGCAACGGTGTCGGGTAAGGGGTGTTACATTTTGGGTTTCTAACAAACTCCTTTCTAGGGCCTCTTTCTGTGCCTGAGCCTCCTGGAATTTTCTCTCCCACCGATCGGCTTTGGTTCTTTCTTCTTGGATCTCTTGTCGCCATTGCTCCGACGTTTTTCCCAATCCGGCGGTTCTCATCGATAGACGCAATTTCTTGTAATCCGTCTTCAAACTATCCAAGTCTTCCTCGGCTCTATTCTTTCCTTTCCTTAATTTCTCAGCCTCAAGCTTTTGAACATCAGCATCTAACCTTAAATGCATCTTTTCTACCTCCAATTATTCTATCTTCTTTTCAAGTTCCAAATTCCTCCTCTCGAAGTCTTACTTTATGATTTCTAGTTCTAACGGGATTACTTGTAAGTACTCTTCCATCGGTGCACCCTATAAATCTGCCCTCACTGGCCCTCCTACATGCATTCAAAGATCTAAATGTCTCGGCCAAGATTGCAGGAACAGGTGTGACCCCTTTATCAAGTTAATCAAAGAGATCCGAGACTGCCTCATCTACATACCCTAATGCCCTAGGAAAGATCATTAGTCCGTAGATGCTCAAAGCAAACACATCGACTCTCTTTTTCGTATCAGGATGCGCTAGAATCAAATCTCTCAAATTCTTCCATAAGTTGCACTTACACTCACCTTTTTGCTTGATCCTAGTTGTAATCCACTGTTCGCTCATTCCTGTAATGTTCATCAATTTCTTCCAAAAGGTCGGGACATAAGCGGCTCTAGAATAAGCTTTATCGACTTGAACCTTTGGACAACGTAGTAGGGCTGTATATTCTTCCACAGTGGGTACTAAATCGACCCTCCCAAAGGTAAAGCAACTGTATGCAGGGTTCCAATACTGAGCGAGGGCCAGGAACAAATGCTCGTCTACCTTGATGTCGAGTAGATACGGCAAATCCCCATAATTATAGTAGAACAACTGCTTGGTCTCATTATTCCACTGATCCCATATCTCTTTTAATTCCTGAAGGTTATTTTGCGTCACGCTGATACGGGTGTAGTCTCATAATTCTGACGTGTACCTCTCGGCTAGACTATCCCCTTTCTATAATTGTGTTTTCTCTGACCACATACGGACAGCCGCGTTATCTTCCACTTTATCAAGAAATTTGTTCTCCATGACAAGCTCTCTAATTTAGTAATCGAACGTGAATCGGCACTCTTTTAAATATGAAATGACATGCAAACATAACAAAAACACAATAAGTCAGTACAATATACAAAAAATAAAACTCCAAGCAAATGAAAGAGAATCAAACAATTATCTGGGTAACCGCTAGGGTTTGGCGCAATACTATCTAGGGTAGGCTCCTAGGGTCTTCTACATGCGGTTTGATTCTAAAGTTTGAGGTACTCGAACCAGCAGATTCCTCGATCCTCACCCATTATAGGCTCATACAAATCGAGTTCAGTTCAGGGGAATACTGATCGTGTCCAAACTAACTATGACAACGAATAAGGCAAGCGCACCTATCATTCGGTAGTATAGCTATGGCAAGACCGGAAATATCGTATCCTCAAGGACCAAAAGTACTAGTAGTTACTATCTTTTTATTATCTAGCCTAAGTATTAAGGGAATCGATGTTTAATTAACTAATTACTAAACTAAGGATGCTAAGACACAGAGAGTGAATTGGGAAAATACTTGTGGGAAAACTAGTTGATTAAGACAATACCCGAGGAAGAATCCACCTAGACTTCACTTGTTATTTAACTCTAAACCAGACGATTTATTCACTTGACTTGATCCGTAAGATTCCCTAATTTATATTAATACCTCTTTCGATGATACTAACGTCTAACCCTAGGTTGATTAATTGAAATCTCTTTCTAATTAAAACCCCTAGTGTTGCATTAACTCGATCTATGGACTCCCATATTAGGTTTGACCCTAATCCGGCAGATTTTCGTCATCCTATTTCTAGGGTTGCGATCAACTCCGCTTAACTATGCTAGATCTACTCTTAAACAGTGACTTTTGCTCCACTGCCTAAGCACATCAATACTTGAATCAATACCCTGAAATATTAAAATAAGAATTAAGAACACATAATTAAGAACAAATCAAGTATTTATCATATAGTTCAGAAAACAATAACAAGATCCGTCTTAGGTTTCATCCCCCTCAGGTATTAGAGGGGTTTAGTTTATGTTTAATAAAGAATGCATCTCAGAAGAAAGCAAATAACAAAACATAAGAAAAACCTAAAACCCCAAAGGAAATTGAAGGAAGATCTTCCGTCTTGAGTGTGATTCCTGCTTCTCGGGATGAATCAACCGGCTTTCTTAGAGTAATTCCACGTGTTCACCCTCTGCAAGCGCCCCTTTTAGGTCATACTTAGGGTGTTTATATAGATTTCGAAATGTCTTTCTTCGCCCCTGAGTATCCTTTTCCGAGTAGAATTACAATGGGTTACGGCAGAGACACGCCCGTGGAGCACGCCCGTGTGAATCGAGCTCAGGCCGTGTTCGAGTCTGCTAAAGTGGCACGACCGTGTGGTGAACTCCAGGTCGTGTTGATTTCTCACTTTGGCCCATTTTCTCCGTTTTCAGCCCATTTCTCATTCTTTTCATCCTCCGATGCTCTCCTAAGTATAAAACATGAAATTAAAGGATTAGGAGCATCAAATTCCACAATTCAAGAGATTAAATCATCCAAAAGTATGCTAAATATGGGATTAAAATATGTATATATTACGGTTTATCAAATATATTTCCCTATGGCTGCACGGAGATGAAAATCTCACGAAGACATAGGTACGGATGTATCCCGAAAGCGATCCACTATCCTGCACGGAGGTGAAAACCTCACGAAGGAGTAGCTTCTCACTCCCACTTAAAAGAGGTAAGACCAAACGGTCCTTATGCAATATGATGCGAAAACATTCTACGAGACTCAAACCACAGCAATCATATGAAATAACACAAACAAATGCAATAAAAGGATCGTAATTTTTCAAATCAGATTTTCAATTTTTGACGACAAGACAGAAAATAATCAATTTTACGGCTTGACTCTCTTATGTCCCCAGTGGAGTCGCCAAGCTGTCGAAACCAATTTTTTTTGAAAAAACAGGGTCGACTTTAAAAACGAAAATGGAGTCGCCACCAATCCTTTTTCCGAGGTGTGATCGGATCACCTTGAGATTAATCATTAAAACATTTTGATTTATTAAAATAATGATTTTGGCCTACAAAATTTGAGAAAACGGGTTCGGGAGTCGGTTACGCACGAGGAAGGATTAGCACCCTTGTGACGCCCAAAATTGGTACCGAATTGATTGATTAACGTCTTAATCTCGAAAATTTGAAAAGATTTTAAAAATAAGATCCTCTTTGTTTAAAAGAATATTTGAATAAATTAAATTGGATGCTAAGACCCTCTTATTTCGAAGAAGTAAAATGTCACGCCCAGTGAGTTAGGATACGACATTTCAAATCCTCGAAACTAAGCTTGTCTTTTGACTTTTAAAACTCATGCACTTAAGTTTAAGAAGGATATTCGGTTATTTGGGTCAAATGAAAAATCGGAACCCAGTAAGTTAGGGCACAATTTCTCAAAATTCCAAATACAGAATATTGCCTTTATTTTTAGAAATCCTTACCTTGAGATAACAAAATGTCACATCCAGTGAGTTAGGACACAACATTTTTGAATTCCCGAGAATAAGTTTTTTATTCAACTTATACGCTTTGATTTTTAAAAAAGATAATTGGTTCTTTAGGCTCGACGAGAAAAATCGAAACCCAGTAAGTTAGGGTACGATTTCTCGAATCTCGAATTACAAAAAAAAAAATTGCTTAATAAAAAAAGTTATGTATCGGACAAAGATTAATGTAACACGATTTTATAGTAAAATGTAAAAAAATGAATTATGGTACTAATATGCATAACAGGCTAATAATAAATGCATTAATGTAAATGACAATAATAAGAGAAAAAATAAAAATAAGATAAATAATAATAAAATAAAATAAAACAAAACAAAATAAACTAATTATGAAAAATAACGAGTAAGTAAATAAATGAAAATAAAAAAAATTAATTAAAAATTTAATAATGAACAAATAAATAAATGAATGAATATTAGGTAAAACAGTTTAAAAATAATAATAATAATATTAGTAATAATAATAATAAATGAATAATAATAGTAATAATAAATAAATAAATAATAGTAATAATAATAATGATGATGATGATGATAATAGTGATAAAAATAATAATAATAATAATAGTAACAATAAAAGTAATAGTAATAGTAATAATAATAATAATTTTAATAATAATAATAATAATGATGATGATAATAATAATAATAATTAATAGTAATAATAATAATAATAGTAATAGTAAGGAAAGTAATAATAATAATAAATATAATAATAGTAATAGTAATATTAAAAATAATAGGAATAATAGTAAAAATAATAGTAGTAATAATAAAATTAATTAATCCATTAATGCAATAATAAGAACAAGTAAACAAAAATAAAAAATAATAATATTAATAATAATAACATTAAATTAATAATAAAATGTCAAAAATAACAAAAGAAATAAAAGAATGGACTAAATTGAACTTAAAACCAAAATTTAGGGTAAATCTGAGAATAAATAAAACGAAAAGGACCGAATCGAGTGCGCGCATAACAAGGAGGGACTAAAGGGGAAAATATCTCAGCCCTCCAAAACACAGCACTTTACGCGGGACTCCAATGAAATCAAAACAAAATTTCAGGGCAAAATTAAAAATAAAAGAAACCTAATCGCAAAAACCATAAAAAGCGGAAGGACCAAACTGGCAATAAGACCAGTTTTAATAAACACGCGGATCCTCCCTTTGGAGAGGGTCGGGTCTCGGGTCCCCCTCAAAACGGCGTCGTTTTGGACGCTAAAGGGGGGACCAAAACAGTGTCGTTTTGATTGTGTATTTAAACCCAAAAAAAAATTATTTATACAGGTCGATCTCCAACAATATTTAACCACAAATATTTTAATTTTCAAATTTTTATTTTCAAGAATTTAATATCTTTACTTTTCAAATATAAAAATTTAGATATAGTTATTCATTGTATGTTAACAATTTTTAAGAATTCACATCAACATTTTTATCAGAATAAAATATTTATGTTAATTGAGATTATAAAAATTGAAATGTCAAATCATGTCAAAATTAAAATATAAAAATAAAAATAAAAATTAAATCTAAAACTATTTTTATATAATTTAAAAAATTAAAACTCAAAATTAACTACTACCTTATCATGTTAAAAGAAGAAAAAGGCAATGAACAGGTGTCATGTTATGCCTTCCATGGTATAGAGTGGTAGGTTAATAGAATAAAAGTTTGGTTCCAAGACAATAGTTTAAGCTAATTTTAAATTCTATGGTCAGTTAAGATAACATTAGCTAATCATATCTTTGACATCTTCTTCTTCTTCTTTGTTTTATTAGTAGAAATATATTCTATCTATGAGTTTAGTTACTCATTTTAAATAAAAATATTGAATTTACATGTATTTGATCTGAATTTTAGGGTTTATGGCCAGCTGTTAATAATTTTGTAAAGAGAGAGGCAGATTCAAAAAGGTTGAACTGGCTGATGATCATCATATGGAGGAAGTTGCTAAGAAGCTGGAGACGTGCATGTGGTATTAATTTTACCAAGCTGTCAATATAGGCTTTCCTATTTTATTTGCTTTTTATATTTACTTTGTAGGCCCTTTTCCATTACATCAAACCATGCTGCATTCCATCTTTTGAATTTTAGCAAACCCCATGAAATTCCTTGCCTGTATTTATATTCTTTGATTTTTATAATGTTTTTTCCATATACATGTATATATTTATGTTTCATATCAAATATTTCAGATTTTTTGCTAATTTTCAACTAGACATGGAAGATACTGTAATGTTATCTAATTTTTATATTCTATAAGTTAATTAAGGAATACATGCTAGTCACGAATTTTAAAATTGTTTCACGAGGGTTGTAAAGAGAAAACCTAAAAAAAAAAAACTCGAAACCTATAGAATAAAACAACGTTTTCCTTCACATGAAAAGAACAACAAATGGGAATAATAAAACATTAGTGAAATAAATGTTTGGGAAAGTAGAATACCTTACATATAATATGCTAAGATGAACCAAAATACGAGAATCAGTATATGCAAAAATATATCTAAATATCTAATATATTGTAATTGATCTTCTGCTTTAATATAATCTCTTCTTACTGCTGTAATTTATCAAGAAAACTGGTGCATGAAAACAAATAAAAAAAATCCACCACCATTAATGTATCAACTTTGACAAGAACCCACCATTGATCTTCTTCTTCTTCTTCTTATCATCATCATAACCATTGTTTTCGATTCTCGAAACAAAAGCTACTGATCTGCTTTTAGTGAGTAAATTCTTCCCACTGAACCATAACAAAGAAAACGAAGAGCCCGCACCCCGATCTTTACCAAAACGATAACGATGCATGGGAGATGAAGAAGAAGAATATAAAGCTGAATCTGAAGCTGAAGAACAGGGAGATGACAAAGAAGAAGATGATGATGATGGAGAACAATTGGAATCTGCAAGTTTAGTAGCAGTACGAATAGTGGAAGTGCAATGAGGTGGTGATGGTAACTTAGAGAGTTTGTCGACTAAACAAAGTGAACAAACCCCCGGAGATTGGCGATGCTTTGGGTGTCTTTTGCAACCTTCATCGGGCTTGGATCGCCCACCCTTTGATGATGATCTTCTTAATAACTTCATTTTTCTTAGGGTCTTCTTGGCAGTGGATGCCTAAACTATGTATTTATGGAACCAAAACTTGGGTTTGGGGGTGGTTTCCTAGAGGTTTCATCATGGGTGAAGGATATTGGGGAGGTTTGACTGTTGTGTGTGTATACATATTTTATTATATACGAGTATTTATGTTTTATTTGTCTGTTACTTTAAGTGGGTGATGGAAAAAGTTTGATATGGAATAAATGAACGGCTGTGATTGATAGATAGGTGGAAGGGGTCCACATGATTGTTGAGTCGGTGGTTGAGATGGTTTGTGTATAAACCGGTGGAGTGTGGAATGGAACAAGCTTTCTGTGAGGTCGGCGTAGAAAATCACACAAATTAATAAATAGGGCTCCATCCTCGATAAAGTGAGGGTTCTTTTTTCTTTTTTTCTTTTTTTTTATGATTAGTATTTTAATATTTATATTATGCACATTTGAGTTTTAATAAATTAAAAATGTTTATTATTTGATATAAAATTAAATATTTATTGATAAAAACAATAAAAAAATTGTTGAATCGATTCGAAACTTTACTCATATGATAATAATAATTATATTTATAAATTGATAAGTTTAATGGTTTAATTATTAAAATATGTAAAAGCTTTTATCAAAGTATATCTACCCTATCCTCGTATTATAATAATAAATGTTAAAACATTTGAAATTAAACAATAACACATATTTTTTTTTTGGTAAAGTAAAACAAATAAAATATTTTAATTACGTAATAATTTTTTGAATAGAGCTATCACTTGTTTGAGTCATAAGAGAAAGTGCGAGCACCTCTCTCAGAATCTCATAAAAAATCTTGAGTCCTTGATTTGTATCAAAGGCCATCTTGGCCAAGCAGTCAGCAGTTTTATTGTGATCCCTTGGAAAATGTTGAATATCCCACGAACTTGTATTCAACCGTAGGTGATGAATACGTCTAATGATGGTAGAGTTCGAATTTGACAAAGAGGAATCCTGAATAGCCTTAACCATCTCCAAGCTATCTATTTGTATCAACACACCGTCATAGCACATGTTTTGAATTAGAGCTAAACCGTCAAGAATACCCCACAGTTCAGCGTCAAAGAGTGAGCATTTGCCCAAATATCTATTATATCCCATAATCCACTCCCCATTTCCATTCCTTATGACTCCCCTCGCTGCAGCATCACCCGAAACTATCTGGACCGCCACATCAATGCAGAGATTGATCCAACTTCCTAACATATCGACTATTGAAATTTGTTCCTTCTGTCTAGATACGTCTTCCCTGGGAAAAGAAACAAACTGTTTTGCCCATATATATGAAATCTTAACAATCTCACATGTGTTCCAAGAGACGCCCTGAAAAAGAAAAAGGTTCCGATTCTTCCAAATTCGTTAGGTTAGTAAACCAAATAAACATGACCAATTTACCTCACCGACGACTGGTTTTGCAGGGCTCTGCAAATTAGACTTTAACCACTGAAGAATGTCCCCTGTAAAAAAGCTCTCATTGGTTTCATCTAGGATAACTTGCCTCCAAATTTCTTTAATTATCGAATAGTCTCGGAAAACATGCAAAATATCTTCAGAATGATAACCATATATACCACACAAGCTATTATACCCTATTCCCCGCTTAACACGCTGCACATCAGTCATCAGCCTCTATTTAAGAACAAGCCATGTAAAGAATCTGTCCCTTTGAGGTCCTTGAAATTTCCGTAGTATATTTCACTGTGCATCCTTTGGTTTTCAAAACTTTTCCCGAATATGCCAATAAACATTTTTGAGGGAGAAAAACAGTAACACATATTTAATTGCCGTCTTTTGTTTTGAAATATATAAAAAATGGGATTGGGTTAATTCATAATTGGTTGATTTGATAATGAATTGAATTAGTTTTAATGGATGGTAAAATAGATATTGGAGATACTTTAATTATATGAAAATAGTAATTTTAATTCAAGTGAAAAAATATGAATTAATTTAAAATTAGTGCACTTTATATAACAAAACTAATGTATTAGTAGGATTATATAAGTAATTTAATTTTTGTAAAATAAAATGAAAAAAACCAGTCTACTAATAAGTAATAACTTAAATTTCAGCACCTAAGAGTTTAAAATCTTACCAAAAAAGTTAAAATCTTATTAACAAAATTATTTAATTCTTTTTATTATCTCGTTAATATTTTTTTCCCAAAATTTCATTCCTTAAATTATGTCTAAATATAATTAAATTCCATCTTCATAATCAATCTCAACCTTTGAAATACAACATATATTCATTATTCTTAAAAACTTGAATAATATTTTATATTATATAGAATTTCAATACAAATTAAACAAATCAATATATCAGTTTATTTAGCTGATAGAATGATTGAATTAAAGTGTAATTATTAAAATAATATTTATATTCTCTTGTAGTTACAATAAATTATAATTTTCTAGACATATTTGGTTGACAATGCGTAATTATATCGTAATTTTCTATGTCATGTTTGGTAATACAAATTGTAGTTACAATGTTACATAATTCAAAATTTTAAAACATATTAATTATTATAAAAAATTATCAATAATACGAGAGAAAAAAATTCTAAACAAATAAGAAAAGTTACAATAAAATCGTCATATGTAAATATGATAGTTCAAGAAAGTAGTCGACAATACGCTTGATAATAAAAATGACAAGAAAAATGAACATAATATGCAATTGTATTTAATTACTCTAACATTCCGTATTTTGTTATGTTATTTCCTCTCTAACATTTAACATATATTTTTTATCATCATTTGTTAGCCCTTAACCAATTTCTTCATCATCTAAATCAAAATCAAAATTTGTATTATTAAGATAATTAGTATCTTCTTGTTCCATATAATCTTTAAAGTATGGATCATCCCAATTCCACCAACAAATGAAGCTATAAAGTATGCAACACACTACCATGATCTAACCTTATTTTTTAGACTATATTGAGTTAATGTTAAATATAATTAAAAAATTTTATAACAACAAATGTCCTATAAACCATATTTCAAATCTATTGAAATATAGGCAATTAAATTTTGATAAAATTTTAATACTTTACAAATTATAAATATATAGACTATTAAAATGGTGAAATTACATTTTTATTATCGTAAAAATTACAATTTAATTTCGCCTCCTAAAAAAATTACAAGTAAATAATAAAACTACGAAACTCAAAATATAACAACAAAAAAGGAAAATTAAATAAGTTACGTTAATTTTTTTCTAACAATCTTATTATAGGTTCTGATCATATTTGTATTTTTTTTTTTGACATAATGCTTAGAACTAGCCATATTTCTTAACCCATAAATAGGAGGATAATGCGTTTCAGCGCACTCGAATCCACGTTCTCCTGCATTAGCAACAATGTCCATATTAATTGAGTTAAAACTTAATCGGTAAAAATTAAATTAATTAATTACTCGATTATACACACAAATATACGTTTATGTAATTATTAATATATAAAAAAATAAAATATTTGGAAGCAAGGAGTGGGATTAAGATGATTTCGCAGTCTGTAATGTTGTACACAGGACATGGTTCCCCAAATTTCGTGGCCAGCCTGGTTGAGTTTTGATTTAAATATAACATTTGACTCACTTTAAAAAATAACATACATTATATAAAACATTTGACAATAAGCTAGCAAACTCTTATGCATGTCGACCCAACATTTCGTACTACATTCAAATAAAAATTTAATTTAATTTAAATAATAAAAAAATAATTTTCTTGAATCTTATAGATAAAAGAAAATAATATTAAGCGAATTAGCATTTCATAATTAAGTCTGATTTTGAGCTTAATTAGAACACATATGGCTACTAAGAGGTCTTATACCAAAATATTACATTTTATATTTTATATATAAAATATTATATATCATGCAAAATATAATCATAATTAAAAATCGATATAGCATCACAATCATAATTTAAAATAAAATAAAAAAATTATCATAAAAAATTACTTAAATATGATGTAAATAAAATAAGCTATTAATACAAAATTACTTATATGAAATAAGGAATTAAAATACTAACCTAAAATGAAATTAATTCAAAATCTAGATTTTGATATCTACTCCCACGGGAAGTTTCATCCTGACTCCAACCTTGAATGACTTTGACTCTATTTTTCATTTTTTTTAGAAAAAAAATCCTTATTTCCTCTAAAACTATTCATCTCCCAAAAAAGAATAATCACTACTGTGAATCATCACCTCCGACCAGCAATGTCTTCGATCAACCTCAACTTTGCTTCTCTTTCTCAATTTCACAACTTTTTTTTTTCTTGTTGCTCGTGTGTATTTCCTACGCCATCATTTGTAGATGATGTAAAACACTAGGAATTAGTGTGCTACACATAATTACAGGTATAAAGAAAGAGTGTTTCAAATTTGAAAGATATTCTAATACTAAGAATTTAATATTTCAACAACAACTAAGAGCTTTATATAAAATGATATCTAATAAAAAAATAAAAATTATAATTAATTATGGGTCTTGTATTAATTATAATTGATTGTAAAATATAATTTAAATTTGGTATGTATTACCCATTTATGCTCTTTACATTATATGTTGTAAATTATAAGAGTTTTTCTTTTTTATCTTCACTAACATATTTTATTGTCGCAATTAAGAATGGGGAAATTGTATTAAATTATGTTTTTTTATTAGTTTTAATATATATGTTGTGATTCAGTGGCAAATGGTTACTCATGTTCAATCACAAATCGGGTAAATGTTGTAACGATCCAAAATTCACGGTTATCGAAAAGTGTATTTTCGGGTTTCCATTTTCATGAAACGGATTCGTAAATATTTACGAAATTAGTTGTGTGGTTAATTAGGTTTTGGCTAGGTGAATTAACTTGAATTGAGGGTAATTAGATGTAAGGACTAAATAAGCAAATAATCCAAAAGATGACAAGTGATTGGTATAAGTAACAACAAGTGTAGTATTTATGTACATATACTTGTAAAAATATTATACATATGCATATAATAATAATTAAGTAATACTTAATATTTAAGTAATATATATATTATATTATATTATAATAATAAAGTAAATAATAATAAAACAAAACAAATAAAGAATGAAATAGAAAAAGGAAAGAAACAAAGAAACGAAACAGAGAAAGAATAGAATGAAAAAGAAAGGAGAAAGAAAAGAAGGGGAGAATTAGGGATTTTGGGGTTCAAACTCAAATTGCTAAGTTAATTTAGTCCCTTTGCTTGAAATTTTGATGTTTTTAGAATCTTAGAATAAAATACTACTTGATTTCTGTTGAAATTTTAGAAGTTAGTAAAATTTTAGAAGTTGTTCATGTTGAATAAATTTAAGTGTTAGGGGTTAAATTGATAGAATTTCAAGTTAGAAGTAAAAAAAAGATTGAATTGTAAAATAAATCATAAGTTTTGAGTAACAGGGATTAAATTGTAAAATTTCAAAATTAGGGTTTTATGGTGAAATTAAAGAGTTGAAATTAGTCTAAAGTGGAAATTGAATAAGATATGGAATTAGTTTTGTAAGAAAAAGAGTTAGTTTTGATTTAAGGATTAAATTAGAATTTATGCAAAAGTTGAGAATAAATTTAAATATTTAATGTGAAATTGTGTGTATTGATGATTTTAAATTGTTTTAATTTCCGTAGCCAACGTTGTGCTGGAGACCTCAGCTAAGAAGGGAAAGGAAAAAATTTGACGACGAATAACTCGGGAAATTACGGTTTGTATTTCTATAATCCGAAGCTAATTATTAATTGCCGTATTTATTATATATATGGTAAGTGGAAATGAGGTGAGTATTGGTATTGAATTGAATTGAATTGAATTATGAAATGTATTGAATTGAATTATGAGTATATGTGTGATTATTTGAAATGTGTATTGATTGGAAATTGAAGAGTAATTTGAAAACCCTATTAATTGTATCGAGCTGAGTCGGATATAGTTGGCATGCCATAGGATTGGAAGAGTTCAGGGATACTTTGACTTCGAGTCGATGAGACACTGGGTGGCAAATTATTACTTCGGATAAATTTGATGAGGTACTGGGTACCAATTTACTTCGGCAAGGCCGATGAGACACTGGGTGTCAATCTAATACTTCGAATTATCCGATGAGGCACTGGGTGCCATACTGGTGTGTTTTGGTTGGATCTGTGTACCCGCCATAGTCCGAGTCGTGTTAATAAGGGTATATAATGAATTGGCAAATTTGATCGATATGAATGATATTGAATAATGAAATGAAATATGGTTAGAG
The DNA here is from genome assembly GCA_025698515.1 of Gossypium sturtianum. Classification (NCBI taxonomy): domain Eukaryota; kingdom Viridiplantae; phylum Streptophyta; class Magnoliopsida; order Malvales; family Malvaceae; genus Gossypium; species Gossypium sturtianum. The sequence goes on along the minus strand of CM046947.1, from coordinate 16,634,771 downwards.
ATATATGAATTGAGAATTTGTGAATTGAATGTGAATAACCAATATTATGGTTCAAGTAATATGTGTTGACATTGTGAAAAGCTATCTAGGATAGCAATTGATCAGAAGTGAATGTGTTATAAATGATTTAGCTATGAATTGTTTATTGTATAATCATAGTATTTGTATGATTGAATGTGTAAATAACATTAATTTTATATTTAAAGTATTCGGATTATAGAAATACCACTGAGTTTATACTCAGCGTACGGTTTGTTTTCCGTGCGCAGGTTAGGTTGAAGTCAAATTGTTGAATCAGCACCCAAAGCCGATCCCAAACTCAAAGCGGTGAAGTTTATATTTCTTTTGGTAATGGCATGTACCTAGGATGTCATATGTGTGTCATTTTGTGAAATGATTGTATATGATGTTATAAGATGATACTAGCTACTTATATATATAAGAATATATGTATGTTATGTTGAGGTATAATATGGTATGTTCAAGTTAATACTCAAGTGGATATGAAATATGCAAATCTAAGGTTGAAATGGTATGGAAATTTGAGTTAGCTTAAATGGTGGTATGGTGGATTGTTGAACAATATATGTAAAATACCTATGAGGGTACATTGATTAGGTCTTTAGATTGATGATTTTGGCATATATTAAAGGTGTTTGAAAGTGTTTTGGATTGGTTAGAAGATTGGATTTTGGGTTGTTTGTTGTTCAAGATTTGCAGGGTTGGTAAACTTGATGTATAAGGCTCATTTTGAGTCCACACGGCCTGGCACACGGGTGTGTGATCATACCATGTGAGACACACGGCTAGCACATAGGCGTGTGGGTTGGTCATGTGTCCCCTGCAACTTAAAATTTTCAAAACAGAATGCTCAAGTATTACCACACGGGCATGTGTCTCAACCGTGTGAGGAACACGGCCTAGTACACGGGCATGTGCCCTGGCCGTGTGAAAACTGCACTTAATTTTCAAAAAAATAAATTTACCACACGGCCTAGCACACGAGCATGTGACTTGGCCGTGTGAGGTAAGTCAGGGAGTTACACGGGGTAGGACACGGCCTGAGACACGGGCATGTCTCAGGACCACACGGGCGTGTCCCTTGATCACTCGGGCGTGTGACCCCTACACCTAGGAAAAAAATTTGAAATTTCACGAAAAATTTTCTAAGCACACGATTAAGTCCCGATTTGTTTCTAACACGTGTTTTAGGCCTCGAAGGTTCATAAAGGGACTATATGATTTAATTATGATGTTATGTGTGAATAATTATACATTGCTCGTATTTGATCTGTAATGTCTAGTAATGCTCCATAACCCTGTTCCGACAATGGATAAAGGCTAGGGGGTGTTACAAATGTTCTATTTTTTGAGCTGAATTGTGGGGCATTCTCGATGGTGTGACGTTGACACAAGGCAGAATACATGATAGAACTGTGATACAGATAGACAATATGGAAGTTATCGGAGCTATCAAGGAGTCCTTGTTGAAGGGATCAAATTTTGCATTAATCAGGCGTATCTTATAGCTTTTACGAAATGAGGAAAATCAGTTGATCGAATATGTTCCTATAGACAAGAACAGAGAAGCTAATAGTATTACCAAGATGGCCTTTGGCAGGGAGGAGGGTCTACAGTTATATGGAACTTCTCCTCTTGAGATTTTCTAGTATTTTGTAATAGTTCTATTTTATTTTCACCAAAAATATATATTTGTTGTGATTCTGTAATTTGATTTACTTTTTTTAATTTTGGACATGTAATTATCTTCATTCTTAGAAGGAAAGGGAAAATGTAATTTTAATTAATTTACGGGTGCATGGGAATTAATTTAGTATTTTGTTTATGCATTAGTAACAACTTTATTTAAAGATGGAAAATAACTATCCAAGTTGATTTAAAGAGTTTGATTATTATTTTTTTCCTTCAATGACTACTATTTTAGCTGAAAAGTATGATAATTTCACTGACACTGTAAAAGTTAAAAATTAAAAATATGACCCTTTATATTATATATAAAATATGATTAATTTTATGGACTTGTACTTGCTAATATTTAATAATATGAGGTAGTAGCTTTCGGACTAGAGGTGTTCATGGGCCGGGCCGAGGCCCGACCGAAATTTGGAGAGGGTTTGGGCAAAAATATAAGCCTGAAAAATGGGCTTGGACAAAAAATAAGGCCCGTTTAAAAAATGGGCCGAGCCTCGGGTAAGGTATTTTTTGCCCTGGCCTGGCCCGACCCAGCCCGAATTCACTAAATGACAAAAAAAAACTGCTATTTTTTTTTTGAATGTTATTTTCTTGTTGTTTTCTCCCTATTTTGCTACCATATTACTATTATGTTGATACTATTTTGTTGTTATTGATTGAATATTGTATAAAACTTATTTTATTATTAATTTTGTTATTATTTTAAAGGCATTTGTTAATTTTATTATTATTTTAGAGGTATTTGCTTGTTAAGTTACATTTATCTTAGTGTTATTTAAGTCTACATATTTTTTTAAAATTTATTTTCAATTTGTTGAGAAATATTTATTTTAATTTTTTTAGTATTTTTGATGTATTATATATATATTTAAAAATTATATAAAATAATATAAAAGTTTAATACGGGCGGGCTGGGCCGGGCCCGAGTTTTAGCATTTTTATATGGGTCGGGCTTGAAAAAAAATTTAGGCCCATTTTTTGGGCCCGGCCCGGCCCGAGCCTGATGAATGGGCCTAATTTTTTAGTTGAGCCCAGCCCAAACTCGGCTCGGCCCGGCCCATGAACACCTCTATTTCGGACCTATTTTAATAAAAAAAAAAACATGTGACAATAATTCAAAATATAATAGGGATTATTGTCGTATAAAATCATTTTTATATAAAACCCTTGTCATATTAAAAATATTATTCTCACATTATTATAGTTATACTAAATATTATATAGTTTTCATTCTAGATTCCATAGCAAACAAATGTAAATTTAAATTATTATAATATAGTGTTGATAAACTTATTATCTCGAATATCTTGAGCTTGATCAAGAGTTTTATTTTGTGTATTTTGGTAAGTAAAAATGTTAAAAAGTGAGGAATTATTATTAAGTGTATATATTATTGTAGGAACTATTATTAAATGCATTGATTATTGTTCACTTATAGTTGGTAAATTGAGAGTTAAAATAAAAATTAGAATATATTGGATTCAAATCAATGCTCCTATCGCGAGCTTAGTAATAGAATTCGTTAAGTTCGAATTATGTAATTAACTTTATGTGTTTTTTTTTTTATGCCTACTTGTGTCAATACTTATGTTAATGCTTGATGCCACACTGGTATCAGAATAAGTTGCCTACTTTCAATTCTAATTTATAGTTATATTTTGATAATATTTAATTAGCTTTAAAAATAATTAATTATTAAAAATATTATCTAAAATATTCTTATAAATTTTTTAAGGAAAAATGTTATGATATTAAAATTTCAACGATAAATAATAAGATAATTATCGGACACATTAGTAGTGGAGATTTTGTTAATTCCATAAGTAGGTTAAAAAACTATCATCTGTCGTATATCTGATTTTTTAAACAACAATTAAGGTTATGTGGTAGTTTTTAACAATGTTTGTAAAATTAAAACATCTTACTACCAATCTATCAAATAACAAAAATTATTTTATGGGTAAACTGTAAAAATAGTCATTTTTGTTTGTCTCAGATTACATTTTAGTTATTTATGTTTGAAATGTTACGTTTTAGTCACTTACGTTATTGTTTTGTTACGAAGTGGTCACTCTGTCATTAAGCTCCGTTACCTCCCTAACGACAATCCTATGTGGCAGCCCTAAACTTTCACATTTTTACAATTTAGTCCTTAATACATAAAATCACAATTTATTCAATTTAATACAAATTCATGCTGGCCGAATATTACCCATTCTCATATCAGCTCATTTTTTTCATCTATTTTAAAATTCAACTACTAAATTTTCATATTTCACAATTTAATCCAAAATTGACATTTTTACCAAAATTCACTTTACAAAACTTGTACATCTAACAACAATGATTTATTTTCCATCATCTACTAACAAAATACTCATGCATTCAACAATGTGGAAGGTGCAGCCCGAATCAAGGATCCACTCCTCGCTTACTTTACAATTGTTGACAAAAGTAAATAGAAGTTCACCATCACTGTAGTCTTCTACAACATCAACTTCACTGAATTTTTTCGGTTGTTTGTCCTTTTGATTCGCAGCCTCCGTTTTGATATTATTCTGCAGTTTAAAACTCTCATATTTAATGTGTCTCTTCTTCTTACAGAAGTTACAAGTTTTACCTCTGTTTGAAGACTTCGATCTTTCCTTAGATTTACCGTGAGGATTCCGTTCTTGTGTCCTTCCACGATCATCATCAATATTTCGATCTTGTCTTCCACGAACAAAGAGACCATTTCCCTGAGAGTCGAGTTTAACCACAAGATGATTCATTTTGTCATACAAGGTTAAAGAATCATAAACCTCATCAACTGTGGTAGGCTAGTGGCTATACAAAATCATGTCTCTAAATATTGAATAAGAAGAGGGCAACAAACAAAGAAAAATCAACCTTAGATCTTCTTTATCATATTGAACCTCCATGGCCTCAAGATTCGAGAGAATTTCTTTAAACACTATTAAGCGTTCGTGCACAGAAGCACCTTCTTCCAAACGATGAGCATAAAGACGCTGCTTCATGTAGCTTGTTGGTTAGAGTTTTTGACATACATAGCTGCTCCAACCTCTTCCATAATGCAGCGGCAGTCTTTTTCTTCATCACATCCTGTAAAATTTCGTTAGACAAATTTATATGTAACTGTGTTAATGCCTTTCGATCTTTACGCCTTTTCTCTTCCTCTGTCAATGTTGAAGGCATTTTATCTACCCCTAGCAGGGTATCCTCCAAGTCTATCTGCACAAAAACTGACTGCATCTTTATCTGCCACAACGTGAATCTGGTGTTGCGAACCAATAGCGGAATTTCATACTTCAAAGACGTCATTACCGTGATTGAGATGAATAACCTGGAAGCTCTGAATCAGTTTGTAAAAAATAGACCGTCAGTAATGGCTAAGAATCAAAAAGAGAAGAAGAAGAACACACAGAATTTATAGGATGTAAAACCATGGGAAAAAAATACAAGAGGAGAGATGACTACGTCTATTTATAGGTTTGTAAAACCATATTCTAATCAAAGTCAAATAGAAGTAACACAAGAAGGTTAAAACACCTTATTTTAATCAACATCAAATAGAGGAAGTAAACTTTTATACGGATGCCACTTGTAAATCCCCTGATCTTGCCACTTATATTTTATTTTCACAAGAATTTAGGTAACACAATTCTAACAAAATATATAAACCAGACGTTGTTTGAATATCTATATATTTGAGCTCCAATAAACAAACATTGGTTATCTGTTACTCCTACCTACTAATTATTCTGGTTTACTTAAACAAGATGACTTTCACACTATTTGCAAGTTTGCATCATCATATGCATTAGCTGTCTTTGTGAAAATAAAAGTTATTTAGCATTTTTGAAGAAGAAGAATGGAGCAAATGTGGTTGAGAAAATGTTGCATATTTTTAAACCTATTTTCAATGTCCGTAAGATATGGCAAATAGTATAGAAAATGATACAACAGACAGGGGCGAAGTCAAAATAATTTTTTAAGGGGCCGAATGATATTTTAATTTTTTATAGTCTATATCTTTATAATTTTTAAAGGATTAAATCGAATTTTTATAATTTTAGGGGGCAAAGTGCAATTTTACATTTACTAATTTAAAATTTAAAAATAAAATAAAATGCCTAAATAGTAATTTTCTATTTTAGGGGGTCGGGCCCCTGCCAACCCCCCTAGATTCGTCTCTGACCACAAATACATCAAAGTAATAATTCATGGCGTTATGCGTGCCCTTGTTTTTGAGTCTTTGGAACAAATTCAATAAATTTTAATTAATTGAGAATCAATGCCCTCGACGATGATGGCAATGGGTAAAGGAAGAGATGGTGTGGTGGCCGAAAGCAAAAAAAGAAAGGAAGAAAAAGAATGGTGAAAGCAAGGGTAGCATAGAGGGGAAGAAAATGATGAACAGTAATGGGGTAAAAAAACTTCAAAAATGATGATGTGGCATGCACAATTAGTCATGATTAGGATTTAAATTTGGGGTGATTAAAATGAAAAATTGTTCTAATAATAGTGATCAAATTGTAAATATTTTTATTTGGGTGACCAAAATAAAAATATCCAAATAGTTGGGTGACCAAGTAGTTAGTATACCCAAAAAATATCAAATTGTAATCTTTTAGAAATCAACATTAATTTTGTTTTTGATTAATCTTATTATAGGTTATGATCATATCTGCTTTTTTTGACATAATGCTTAGTTCATAGCCTCTCCTCAACCCATAAATAGGAGGATAATATGCTTCAGCGTACTCAACCTCACGTCCTCTGCATTGACAACAATGTACATACCAGTCGAGCTAAGACTTAATTAGTTTTTTTTTATTTGGCATAATGGTTAAAAAGCCCTCAAACTTTAAAAAAAAAAACAATGAAGCCCCTGCTTTTTTTTTTTTTGCACTCAATTGAGTACTTGAACTGTCAAAATGCACAAAAAGGCCTTTTGACGGTTAATTTTAACATTTGACCGTTAAAGTTAACTGTCCCTAATTTTTTTCCATTTAAAGCCACCCGTGTCACAACTATGGCGTGACATGTGGCAAAAAATTATAAAAAAATTTAAATTTTAAATTTTAATAAAAATATTCAAAATTAGAAAAAATTATAAAAATCGTAAAAAAATATAAAAAAATTGTAAAAATGCATCAAAAAGACCCTTTAACTATTACTTTAACCGTTGACCATTAAAGTTAATGACCCCCAACTTTTTTCCAATTAAAGTCATCACATGTCGTAACACAGCGTGATATGTGGTGAAATATGATAAAAACTAAAAATCAATAAAATTTATGGAAAAATTATAAAATATTTTTTTGGTACGATAATTTTTATAACTTTTTTACGCATTTTATATGTCTTTACATTTTTTATAATTTTCTTATGATTTTATAAAAATTTTCTATATTTCTACATCTTTTATAATTTTTTTACGCTTTTTAAATTTTTTTCTAATTTTAATTTTTTATTAAAAATTAAAAATTGGTAATTTTTATAACTTTTATTGATTTTTATTTTTTATCATTTTTTGCCCAATGTCATATCGTGATTGTGACACGTGGTGGCTTTAACTGAAAAAATTTAGAGGCGGTTAATTTTAACATTTAAAGGGCCTTTTTGATGCATTTTGACAATTTAAGTACCCAATTGAGTGCAAAAAAAAAAGGCAACAGTTTAATTGCTTTGTTTGAAAAAGTTTGAGGGCCTTTGTTCAAGTACCCAATTGGGTGCAAAAAAAAAAACAGTGGCTTAATTGCTTTATTTGAAAAAGTCTAAGGGCCTTTTTGATGCATTTTAAAAGTTTAAGTACCTAATTGAATGAAAAAAAGATAGGGACTTAATTGTTTGTTTTTTATTTGAAAAGTTTGAAGACTTTTTACACCTTTAAACGTATTTGTTTTTGTATGATTGAAACTTGCTTAATACATGTAATTAAAATTTCAATGAATGTCGACATTGAACATGATAAAATGAACAAAGTAACTTAATGCACTTAAAGCCATGAGAAAAGCAACCATCTCATTCATAATAATGATAACTATTATGATGATCCTCAATAAAAACAAAGTGTATATATATATATATATATATGATCCTCAATAAAATCAGCACTGCCTCTATCCTGAACGATGGCTAGAACTCTTGCCATAAGCTTACATTTATGACCAAAATCACAATCAATGCAACCCAAGTTATGAAATAAGCCGCAAATGAGGAACGATTCGATGAAGAATATGAAAAATCTGGGTTTGTTGTCGTTGTTGTTGCTGTTGTTGAGCTGCTGGACTCGACTTTGACAGCGAGCTTCATGCCGTTGCCGCAATGGCCGACAACACCACAAATGAAGTAATGAGTTCCGGCAGCTTTGAGAGTGACAGTGGTAGATCCACTGTTATCTGATCTTATTGCATTGCCCACAGTGCATGTACTGTAATCACTAGAACTTACTTCGTCCACTGTATGAAATGTTGGGTACTTGAAAACTACACAACCCAAAATTTCCAATTTGTTAATTGATGGGATCAAAATTTAAGTATGATGAAAGGTTTAAATAGAAATAGGAGTTTAATTCGATTCTTACATGTAGTTATTCATAAAATATTTTAATTTTCATATTTGAGATTTGAATTTAACATCTGCAACCTTCTTTTTTATTATTTTCATATTATAAACTCGTTTGTATATAAAAAAAGAAAGATATATAAAATAGGCTTAATGGAATTAGAGTTTATGAAACTACTAGACTTTGAAAACCGAAAATTTGAAGTTTCATGGATCAAACATGAATATAAAATGCTTAAATAGAATCGGAGTTTAGTTCAGTTGGTTCATGTAATCACCTTTAAGAGATGATATTTGACATTTTTAATAATCAAATCTCGATATCTACAACTTCTTTCTTATTTCCGAACAACAAACTCATTTATAAATAAAAAAAAGAAAAATCTATATAGATAAAATAGATTTATGAGATGGGGATTTAAGAACCTCACCAAGGGTATCACCAACTTTGAAGGTCTTGCCTTGAGTCCATGTGCTATAATCAATACCAGTAGTCCACCCAGAGGAGTCACCCACAGTGTAAACTGCGGCCAAACTAGGCACAACCATGCACAAAACTAGCAAAACACAAGCCACTCCCACACTTAAGCTTGCCATTTCACTATAAAAATTACAGAGAAATAAAAAAAAAAAATAAACAAGCTTTTTTTGTGATAATAATTTTTTGAAATGGAGTTCCTTTATATAATGCCAATGGAAGGTGTAAACTTTGGTCCACTTAATAATTTCCATAAAGACCAATATTTGTGAAAAGCAATTCATTCCCAAAGGATATGACTTAAGGGCAGTTCATATACCTAATGCAAAGGATTGTGGGTCTCTAATCATAATCCTCATGGTGACTATGATTTTCTTTATCCTGCAATTTTTATTTTAAATAGCAGTGATTACAATCATTATTTTATGGATTCAATTCTTTTTCTTGCTAATACTTGGTTAAGGCGGAGGTTCTGGGTCTTGAGTATTTAAATTTGAAGCCTGTCATACATAATTATATGCGTGGGTCTCCGAACCCCCATCATGTACAATTGTTATATGTGGGTTTTAACCTAGTTCATCGATTTTAGTCTGGATTGTACCATATCTTAGTCTGTTTGTGCTGTAATAGTTTGATAACTCAAACATATATGTACTTGTAAAACTTCAAAAAAAAAAAATGCCCTTATCAACCCCTTAAGTCTACAATAGAATAAATATGATATTGAAATACAATTATAATTACAAATTTTTTATACAATTTCTACTACTACCCATAATCTCCAAAACCGTAAATAAAAGATAATACGTGTTTAAACGCGTTGAAGTTTATGAACTCCATATGCTGATGAACCTTGGCTCAAATTATTTTTGCATTTCCTTTATATTTTTATTAACAAATAGTAATTCATATTTTGAATTAGTCCTAATTACAAAAGATAGTATCCAATCGGATAGTTGTAGAATAAAGGTAGTCCAAAAAGTCATCAATTATTCATTCAATATAAAGTAACTCCATTGATTTATATATGTTTTAGTATATTTTAAGTGAGGTTTTGACCAATTGAAAGGGTGGATTGTGAATGAAGAAAAGCTTGAATGTTTTGTTTTATTTCTTTTTGTGAAGACATCAGTTGCTGTGATCATATTGTGGGTGTTCTGTAAGATGTTATTGTCAAACAGATGAAGGAAGGTTTCAATCACCATGAAAGCAACAAGGGAATGCAAAAAAATGGTGAAACATTATATAAAGTTTTACTTGAAACCTACTCAAAACAAAACCTAGCCATCCATTTTAAAAGAGACTAACCCTCTTTCAGAAAATTTAAGTCTATCATCCAACAACCCCATCTTTATTGCATTCGTCTAAAAATAAGATATGGGATTTTGCTCTTATTTGTTCATTTTTATATTTATATTTATATTTTATATTTTATATTTGAATTCAATATATATAATTTTTTTCAAAGATTCATCAAATACACATAACTCTTGAAAAAACGAGATAAAAGATTAAAAAAAAAAAAAAAAGGCTTAAGAGAGAGATGTAGTGATCTAAACATTCCACCTAACCTGAGACTAATGGTCTTCATGGGCATGATTTATAGTTAAATTGACTATGGCATGATTTAACTCAAAACAAGTGTCATTTCATTATTTACCAAAACAACAAAACAGCCAAAATCACCCAAAGCGCAAATAAATTTGGTATGATTAGGAGGTGGTTGGGTTAATGGGGTTCGGTTGATTGAGCCTATGGGGTTCATATGGTTTAGCCCAATTGATTATAGGATCCAACTCGCTGTTTGAAACTAGGATATTGCTACTCACAAGTCAGTACACTAACTACAGGCACTATTGCCTCAGAAAAGCTATCTGTAAATCCACTTCTAACACCATCATTGATGCTAAGAATAATCGCTTAAAAAGAAGTTAGAATGTTAGCAATCCTGGAGTCAGGGGTATTATTATATCGCAAGGGTGACAGAGGCTTCGTTGCTGAATCTATATCAGTAAACTCAATCTTCTTAATCGGACTGCTTGTCTTCGAGCTTGATTTTCGCTTGTTTGTCTGAAAGAGAATCAAGCGAATAATAGCATCAATGAACTTGTGACAATCAACAGAAGACATGCAGGAGCTGCAATTATTTTTTACTTCTTAAAACAAACACTCATATGCAAAGTGCATCTATGTTTACCCAGACTTGAGTACAAGGATCAGATAATGATATGTTTAGTCTTTAGAGGGTGATATTCCAAATCCATATTCAGAAATATCCAGAAATGCACTTAATTCTACATTAGTTAACAAGCACTCATCTACAGTATGCACCCAAATTCAAGCGGCAAAATGAGATCTTTTGTCGCTTGAATTTAGGGTTTTTATTTTAATTCGAAAGGATAGATTTGAGGAAATTTACCTACTTAAGTTTAGTAATAACAGAATTTACTTAAATATTAGTTACATAGCTAATTATTAAAAAATTCTATCTTAAAATTAATTATTATTATTATTTAAATATCTTTTAAGGGCCATATATCATTTTGCAGCCCAAAGCTATATGGCCCAATTACACACAATTGGGCCATCTATCTTGGATAGGTTCTTTTTCCCTCCAAATAAAGGTAAAATTTTATTAGTTTTTTACTATGCATAAATTACAAATTTAGTTTCTATATTTTTAAAATTTTAATATTAATTAAATAGTAGGCATTAAGTTCACTAAGTTAGATCTTTGTATTTTTAAAATTTTATGTTGCAAACATATTATCAAATGTGTAATGTCATGTCAATTTATTATTTTTACATAATACCAACAATAATGACAACAACGAACAATAAACTCGTTACAAGAAGGAAAAAGAGGTAGAGAACCAAGGAGTGAAACATATAATTAGTATTGGCGTGGAACAAATGAATGAGCAGCTCGCAATACTCTTGGTGCCACCTTCTTATGTTGAAAGAGGCGAGTAATAATGTTATTAATGTTTAATCATTTAATTATACCATGCATTCTGCATACATTTCAGCTTAGATACAACCTTGAAGGGCTTTGCCAAGGGAAGTAACCAAAAACCAAGTAGCCACATAATCCAACGATAGCTGAAGCACTTGAAGAGCTTTGAAAGCTATCGATGTGGTTCAACAAAAATGGGATTCACGTACATAGCCCTTGAAGTATTCTGGACTAAAAAACATAACAAATACATATTTTAGGTACCAAATTAGTAGAAACGGAATTAAAAAAAAAAATTTAGGAATGCCGGAATTGAATTATAAAATTTTTGAAGGATCGAGATGTAATTTTGTTATGTATTAATTTATAATTCCATTATTTTTGAAATGATTAAATAGATTTTTTTCAAATTTAGGTGGTCTAAATTTTTTTTACCATGGATTAATTTGTAATTTTGTTATTTTTAAAAGGACTGAACTGATGTTTTGGGGGCCAAGGAGAGTCGCCTCTGCAAATTGCGCCAAAAACAAAATTAGGTACGAAAATGAAAGAATATATTTTCGCTTCAACTTTTATAAGCTACTATTGTTCGTCATTTCCTTGAGGATTGACAGACTGTTAACGTACTTGTTCCCAATGAAACAGGAGAATTGAAAGGTTGAAGGAGATGAACCCCACCTACGATGCCTTGAATGATTTAATTAATACAAAGTTAGAATTGAATATGGAGATTGATAAGGAGGAATTGTATTAGTTTAAGTAGGGTGATGTAATCAACTAATGCAATGATAGATATATAATAAAAATAATAACGGATGGATTATTGGGTTCTATAGATATTTGGATAACTGCGCGGTTTTGAAGGCTGAGCTTTGAGGGATTTTGAATGGTTTAAACCTTATTTTGGACAGACGTTTTGAAATGGTTTCAATCCAAATTGATTGTAAACATTATCTAAGATGGTTCTTCAAGAAACTATATTTCTGCTATAGTGAGAAAAATTCTTCAAATTCTGGACATGGTAAAGCAGTAGAAGATTTAACATATACCTTGGGAAGATAACTCAATCGCTGATAGCCTGGCCAAGTCAGTTCATTCTAAACGACTAAATTTAAGATTGATTGAGGATCCTCCTTTGAGGGTCTAGTTCATTTGTTTTGTAATTTTTCTTTTCACCAAAAAAAAAAATGGCCCCAATTTTAATTTTAAAATATCTTAATTGAGTTAATAAAATATCAATATAATATTGATAAAATCATTCTATCGACCTATCCATTAATCTAGGTGTTAAATGTTAGCTTAAATATGAGTATATTTAAAGTATACGGGTTAAATTGTAAACATTTATATAACTAATGCATGGATAATTTAGATTTGATGTATGTGTGCGCTTAAAAAAAGAAATAACTTCCTAAATTTTATTGATATCGTTTGTTTTACATATTCAAGTTGTTCATATGGCAGGTACACACATGTTTACAATTTTATCAGCGTGTTTTAAACATGTTCCACGTTAAGCTCAAATGGACATTTAATGTGTATATTTTAAGACTAAACCAACAAAACGATTTGATGACTCAATTAGAATATCTTAAAGCTTAAGAATTAATTTAAATTTCGTGCAATTAACCTAAAAACGTGTATGCTTCATATTGCTTTAAAAAAAATGTCATATTCAAATATAATAAAAGAACTTGATGACTGAATTTGAAAATCTTAGTCTAAAAATTAATCTAAAACCGAACTAATAATTAGGAAACATTTAAGGTAATTAACCCAAAAAAAAGCATACTCATAATCTCAAACCAACTTTTCTTTTCTACCATTCTTTTAAAAAAAAAAAAAACCTTTTGTTTTCTATCCACACGTGCTGGGCTTTTTTTTTTAAGTATTCCAATTTTTTTATTAATTACGAAAATAATTCAACATAAAAATCATGTTTTTATAGTGTTTGCCGTGCTGCCAGACACATTAACGGCACCGTCCCTCATCATCATCCAGTGATTTTTTTTAAAAAAAAAAATTAGTGTTTTTGCTTGATAAATGACAAAACCAAACTAAAATGTAAATATATAAAGCGTTGAAAGATATGATGAAGCAATTACGTTTTCAGATTAGCTGAAAAAGCAGAATTTCATCAACTGAAGTTCCCTTTGGCACACCTCAGTGGTGCGTTTTGGCAACTGAAAGTATCATTTTCCACTGAAGCTTTTAGCTCCTGTTGGCTGATTGAGATTGTTCTTGCATGCTATTTGTTAACATTCATAGGCTTAGGGCTAGTTTGGATGGGCGGTGTGTTTACCTCCGGTGAGGTTAAAAACAGTGGTGGCGGTGAGATTAGTTCTTTAGCGGTGATGAGATTGGACATCAGTGGCGGTGAGATTAAAAACAGCGGTGGAGTGTGTGTTTGGATTCAAACGCAATTGTAGTAGCGGTGAGGTGAGAATATAAAATGACTATTAAGGACATCATTTAGAATTGATATATAAACTTTTACAAAATTATTAAAAATATGTTAATTTATAAATTCATTTAATAAAATATTAAAATGTATCTTATGATATTTTATTATAAATTTATAAATTCATATTTTATATATATAGTTTTATTATAAATTTATAAATTCATATTTTATATATTTTTCAAAAATAATAATAACTTAAAAATTAGAATAATTTAAAATATGTAAAATTACTAAAAACACATATTTTATACATAACAAGTGATTGTCTAGATAATTATACATTAAAGTTGATTCTTGATGTAAAAGGATTCTATATATATAGTTTTAAGGATTCTAGATAATATCTTTTACTTAATAATAATATATAATTTAATAATATACTTATATAATAATATTACAAACACAAAAAGATACCAAAATATAATATATACTTTTACTTAATATCTTTTACTTAATAATAATATATAATTTAATAATATACTTATATAATAAGATATATACATGTATTTTACAAATATATGTATATTAATATCACACATGTCGCCATATGCACCACATTTGTCTTAATTTAATTTATTCATCACATAATATCAAATCAATAATAATAAATACATTAAATATTTACTTAAATAATAAGTAAATGCATACATGTATTACAAATGTATGTACAATATTTATTACACATGTATTTTATTTTTACCATACACTTATCTTTCTTTTATTTATTTAATAATAATTAATTTAAAACCTTAAACATAAAAAAAAATCCAATAATTAAGATTTTATCTAAGTTATGGAAGCAAGCCTTGAAGGAACAATCACACATTATTTTCGGATTTTTGAGGCAAACGATGAAGCAATTAGCAGCATGTGCAATGACAATTCAAAACAATTTGAATGGAAACAATGGGTGAACAATGAGAAGGTAAAGTGGCATTAAATTAAGCCAAATAGCAGCAGATGTTTGAACATGTTCGATGACCGAATCGTACAACAAAGTGTAGCAATTTTGGAACCAAAAAGATTGATTTACAAGTGAGGAATTTTTAGAAAATGGCAAAGAAAAGTAGCAATACCTTGGAGGTGAAGCAATTTAAAAAGTAAATTAAGAGAGATGGCAAAGCAGTAGCTTTAAAAAGTAAAGAAAACATCATTTGGGAACACAAGCGACCATATAGCACCTTGCTTTTACTATTGCTTCGATGCTTTTTGTTTCTTGTGGGCTTAGTTGGCCACGCTCTGTATCAACACTTCTAGTCACCGCATCCATTACGAGATAGAAACTATCGACAACGATTTCACTTAAAAACATGTTTTAGATAGAAAGCACAAATTTGATGTCACTTGGATTCTCGCAAGATTCAACATATGCGAACATGAATGCAAAGAAAGAACCCAAGTTAATCAAATAACAATAATGTATTTTCGCAGATATTATACATAATTTTGAAACAAATAACGAGTTTAAACTCGATTGATTATATGCTATTATTAAGATTAAAACAATGGGCAGCTTTTTTGAAAAAGTGGTACCAGCTTTCACATAGAAAGGCCCATTTCCATACCAAGTTGTGATCGAAGTAGCAAGAATCAACAATGAAGCGGAAAAGAAAAACCTATCAAGCTTCAATTACGAGGCAAATGCAATGTCACTCAACGCCTATCCCATCTCCATCATCTATCTGCAAGGTAATCAAATTATATGCCATTAATTTGCCCGTTTTCTTTGGGATTCACTAATGCATTTATCCGGATAAACTTAAGTTAATTAATAGAAAGATCAACGCTTTTAACATTTTAGAAGCAATCACATACTTATTGCTTCAAAATATGCAACAATCGAATCATTTGCTAAACTATTAACACTAGATATTAAGCCACACCAAGATTCCTTAATTCTATAACTTTTAGTTTATCGGAAATACATCATATAAACTTTGTTCAAACAAAAATTAGTACTCAAATTTCTTTGAAGAATGTGTCAGTCTCATAGAATCTAAAATATATAAGTTGTGTGATAGACCAAAGTTTAGGAAACTAAAACTAACTATTTTTAGGACACGTATCTAGCAAGTGAATAGGGAATATGTGAGATCTTGCAGATTATCCATTACACCGCCCTCTTGCTTTGGTGAGTGCAATGGAGTCTCTGTTACGATCTTACCTAAACCCGATAAACCGAAATAAATTTGGGTAATACCATGTTATTAGGATGTTGAAATTTGAAAACCAAGATCAACGCATCGAGTATCTTGATAACATAGAAAAAAATAAAAAATAAAAATAAAATAGTGCTTGAGAATTGTTGATTGCATGCAACTCTTTTACCTTGATACAATCCAACTGATGTTTTAGGATAACAATCCAAGCATGACGAATTTACTGGTACGAACTATGATCGCATGCGCAGAATTAAAAAGGAAAGAAAAACCGAAGAGGATAGCGAAACAATAACAAGAAACAAACCCGAAAAAGAAAAAGAAAGAGGGTTAGTTGGAGGACCATACTAGCTATAGCTACTAAAAGGCAATTAATAACATGAATGGTCCTATACTTTTCATAGTCTTGCCGTTAAATCCGCACAATGATCGAGCATAGTCAATAACATACAAAACTATGGCATATCGAAATTCGAGATAGATATTCAATGGCAAGAAAATGAAAAGTTTCTAACAATTACTAGATGAGCACACACCCTAAAACCATCGGTGTGAGTATATAAATAACATTAGAAAGCAAAGAAATACAGAAACCATCACAAGTGGATGTGCATTGTGCATAGTGCAGAGATCGAAACAATGACTAAAAGTCTAAAACAATCAACTACAATGTTGTCTATTGTATTGAGACAGTATTGGAGTTATCCAACATAAGACTCAACTATTGCAAGTAAAATCTTACAAACCGCTTAAAGACCATCTAAATTGTCAAACATTGCTTTACTAAAATATGGATTAAATGACTTGAACAACCAATTTCATGAAGAAATACGGGATTATGAACCCAAAGTACATCAAAGATTTGATATGTGCCCTCAACTATACAAAAATTAACAATTAAGTGCCCACAATAGACATGGATACTTCCTCGAGCTCTTTTAAGTAAGGAACAACGTATTTCTCTCTAAACTTCTTGTCGGGCATCTTATAAATTGTAGTCATGCTAACTTTCCTTCTTACCAAATTCTTACTTTCCAGAGTCTCAATAACAAGTAACCGAGGCTTCACCTTTCACGCTCAAAGGTCGCAAATAAGCACCATTGGGTGGCTTATTATAAATGAAATACCTACATTCGTTCTATTAAGCAAAAAGTCGGTGACTTGCTTAATCTTCCTTTCAAATACAAACAAACACTGTGGTGTCCTCCTAAAAGTAGACATGATATCATCTTCAGAGAAACCCAATTTCCTAAAAGATTCAATTTGAGTTCCCAATTCTCTTCACTCATTGAACTCAACATCCTAATAGCAACAAGAAACATATTTGACTTCCTATCGAACCCCAAGGCATCCGCTCTTTCAACAAACCGCTTAATGCTCTCGGGTTGAACCTCACCCACACACGCACACGCACACGCATATAAACGAGAGGTATAAATTCAATACCGATGAAAAACCCCTCTGCCTGCCTCCCGAGAGTAAACAACCCACCGTTGGAATCGAAAAAGAGAAAGAAAGAAAAGAAAGAAAGCCAAAAAAGAACAAACTCAGAAAAAACGTGAAGAAGGCGAATGATGTTAGGGTGATTAACGTAAGGAGAGAAAATTAAGCTCGCAATCCAAACAGGTTGGCGAGGTGTTTGTTGATCTTGGAAAGGAAAACTTGCTTCATCGCCACTTCTTCACCGCTTGATTTCGTCTCGACTTTCCAAACGATGGAAACAGAACTTCACGTAGCTTTGATTTTAGCAAATAGTCTCCGATTGTGAAGGGTTCCAACAGATCACAAAGGAGAAAGTATGGGTATTTTTGTCTCTTGAAAATACCAAATTTCTCGATCAAGGTCAATTCTCTCTTTGAAACCCCAACGAGGTTTCAAATACCAAAGTGTTTACCTTTAGTTTTCATCGGATCGAGCCGTGATCCAAACAAGATTTCGTGAGTTTCATACCTTCACCGCACCTCACTCGCACTCCACCGGTGAACCAAAGCGACCTTAGTTTGGATGGGCGGTGTGTTTACCTCCGGTGAGGTTAAAAATAAGCGGTAGCGGTGAGATTAGTTCTTGTAGCGGTGAGATTGGATACTATAGCGGTGAGATTAGAAACAATGATGGGGTGTGTGTTTGGATTTAAATGCAGCTGTAGCGGTGAGGTGGGAATATAAAATGACTATTAAGGACATTAGATTAGAAATGACAATGTATTTATGTTATATTATTTTATATAAAACATAAATTAAAAATATATTTTTTATAAAATGATTATTAAAATATTAAAATCATATACAAAAAAAATTAAATATTTTTAAATTATATTCATAATAAAATATCAAAATATTTTACAAATTATATTTAAATCAAATAATAAAATATAAATTAAATTGTATTTATACTAAATTTATAAATAAAAATTATAAATTTATTGAAAATTAAAATATATTAAATAATGACATATTAAACTTATGTTGTGTGTATTAAATAAAATAAATAATAAAGGAAGAGTTGGAGGGGTAAAATAATAATTACCCTTATTTTTGGACTTCCAAATCAGTCCACTGGAGCTTTTAACTCCAGCCAATATTTTGAGTTACAGTGAGGTGAGAAATGCTCACTGGTGTGCTTGCCAAACACCACAACTGCAGCTGCATTTCAGTTCAAACTTTTTTACTCTTTAAATCTCACCACACTAGAGTTTACTGGTGATCCAAAGGTGCCCATAGTCAAAGAGTAAACAGTTTTTCTTTGAAAGTGGATTTTAGACTTTCATAATTCTAACATTTATAAAAGTCTTGCTCTTTTCCATGCCTTCCATCACTATCCATAAAACAAAAACCACGTATGGAAGGTTTTTATTACATCAATAATCATAAAAAATTATTATACATATTTTTTATTAATAATATTGTAATTTAACATATTTTTAATAATTTCATAAAAATAATTTAATTTTAAACTTATTATATATATAAAATTTAGTTTAATATTCTTTGCTCATCGTGGTGAAACAGGGATAGAGCAAAGACTTAAAAGCACTAAATTTTGTTCGATTGTCCAATCTTTATTCTTTATTGAAAAACATAAATAAAAAATAGCTCGGCATGCGATTCGAAGCTCAACTCACTTCTCGGATTATGAGTTGATATTTGAAAATTCAGAAATTGAAAATACCTCAGTATGTGACCTGAGGATCAACTCACCTCTCGCAATATGAGTTGATTATTTTTTTATTTTTTTTTGTTTTTTTTATTTTTTT
Organism: Gossypium sturtianum; assembly: GCA_025698515.1. NCBI lineage: Eukaryota > Viridiplantae > Streptophyta > Magnoliopsida > Malvales > Malvaceae > Gossypium > Gossypium sturtianum. Next base: position 16,615,178 of record CM046947.1, on the reverse strand, counting down.
ATTTTTGAAAAACAGAAATTGAAAAATACCTCAGGGTATGACCTGAGGCTCAACTCACCTCTCGCAATATGAGTTGATTTTTTTTTTTTTTGGAAAGCAGAAATTGAAAAATACCTCAGGGTGTGACCTGAGGCTCAACTCACCTATGTAATATGAGTTAATTTTTTTTTTTGAAAAATACCTCATGGTGTGACCTGAGGCTCAACTCACATTTGTAATATGAGTTGATTTTTTTGAAAAACAGAAATTGAAAAATACCTCAGGGTGTGACCTGAGGCTCAACTCACCTCTGTAATATGAGTTGATTTTTTTGAAAAACAGAAATTGAAAAATACCTCAGCGTGTGACCTGAGGCTCAACTCACCTCTCGCAATATGAGTTGATTTTTTTGAAAAACAAAAATTGAAAATACCTCAGCGTGTGACCCGAGGCTCAACTCACCTCTCGCAATATGAGTTGATTTTTTGAAAAACAGAAATTGAAAAATACCTCAGGGTGTGACCTGAGGCTCAACTCATCTCTGTAATATGAGTTGATTTTTGAAAAACAGGAATTGAAAAATACCTCAAGGTGTGACCTGAGGTTCAACTCACCTCTGTAATATGAGTTGATTTTTTTATTTTTTATTTTTTTGAAAAACAGAAATTGAAAAATACCTTAGAGTGACCTGAGGCTCAACTCACCTCTCGCAATATGAGTTGATTTTTTTTTTTAAAACATTAATTGAAAAATACCTCAGGGTGCGACCTGAGGCTCAACTCACCTCTGTAATATGAGTTGATTTTTTTGAAAAACAGAAATTGAAAAATACCTCAGCATGTGACCCGAGGCTCAACTCACCTCTCGCAATATGAGTTGATTTTTTTTTTGAAAAACATAAATTGAAAAATACCTCAGCGTGTGACCCGAGGCTCAACTCACCTCTCGCAATATGAGTCGATTTTTTTGAAAAAAAGAAATGAAATAATTTTAAAAAATATCAGAATTTCAAAACATATCATCTAGTGGAACTCGGATGTCTTCTTTTTCCTTGATTCAGTACAGCTATCATCAAAACCTCTTGCTCTACTGGAGTACCTGTATATGTCATGCATGATGTTATCATGATATGCACGTGTTTGTCTTAAATGCTTTGATGCCTACATGATTATGCCATGCGCCTTGGGCTTGTTTGTTATATATCTCTTTTCGTTACGATTTTCGTGATGACCTGCATTCATGCTTCGAATCTTGACTTTCCTTTCAGGTTTTGTACCCGTCCTCAAGCTTTACGAGTAATCTGCGTTTCTTGTATATCACATTTTTGCCCCCTGTTGAACTTTGTCCTTGCTTTGAGTCTCTTGTACTTACCAAATTCTCATCCTGGTAATGCTCAACATTCCTTTTGTTTAGAGTAAGTCATTTCACTATTTATTATTTAAATGAACCAAACATGATATGCTTGACAATGACACAGTAGGTACGGAAGAAATACCTCACATTCATATTTATTTCAAATGCAATAAGCAAAGAAAATTGACAAGGAATAGTTCAATAAAGAAAACATTATAAAGAAAGGAAAGCAGATTCAATTGTCACAAATGCTCTAGATATCCAACGCATGAACTTCTCAGCGTTTCTTCATCCTGGATCTTTTCGAGCAAAGCTTATTGTGTAGAAGATTTCGAGCTTCCGAGAACGCTTCAAATATTGTAATCTCGCCATTTGACTCCCTGTTCAAATCGCCTTGCTCCTTAAGCCCAAATTTGTTTCATTAGGACGCCCTTTCGGGTTTTCATCCTAATCTTTTTTGTTTATCAAGACGCCCTTTTTCGGGTTTTCATCTTAATCTCTCTTTCTTTTCCTTTTTTTTTATCTCTTTTTTTTTATCAAGACGCCCTTTTCGGGTTTTCATCTTAATCTCTTTTTTTCTTTTTCTTTTTTTTTTATCAAGACACCATTTTCGGGTTTTCATCTTGATCTCTTTTTTTTTATTTTTTTAGGCATAGTACCTTTTCACGGCATCTGAGTTCACTGGATTAGGTAACTCCTTCCCATCCATCTTAGTGAGAATCAAAGCTCCACCCGAGAAAGCCTTCTTTACGACGTATGGCCCTTCCCAATTTGGTGCCCATTTTCCTCGAAAGTCTTTTTGTATTGGAAGAATCTTTCTCAGTATGAGTTCTCCCTCGCGGAATTTTCTTGGTCGCACCTTCTTGTCATGGGCCGTAATCATTCTCTTCTGGTACATCTGTCTATGACAGATTGCCTTCAAGCGTTTTTTTTCGATAAGATTTAGCTGGTCATATTGAGCTTGAACCCATTCTGATTCATCTAGTTTCGACTCCATTAAGACTCGTAGAGAGGGGATTTCAACTTCGATCGGCAGCACAGCTTCCATTCCATAGACCAGAGAGAAAGGAGTTGCTCCCGTAGATGTCCGCACAGATGTGCGATATGCATACAAAGTGAATGGTAGCTTCTCGTGCCAGTCTTTATATGTCTCGGTCATTTTCCCAATAATCCTCTTAATATTTTTGTTAGCTTCTTCTAGTGCTCCATTCATTTTTGGGCGATAGGGCGAGGAATTATGATGCTTTATTTAAAATTGCTCACACACTTCCTTCATCATCTTGTTGTTCAGATTCAAAGCATTATCTGAAATGATTCTCTCAGGCAAACCATATCGACATATGATCTCATTTTTTAAGAACCTGCAAACTGCAGTCTTCGTCACATTAGTAAACGAAGTGGCTTCTATCCATTTTGTAAAGTAATCTATAACCACAAAAATGAATCGGTGCCCATTAGAAGCTTTTGGGGGAAATTGGCCCTATAACATCCATGCCCCACATAGAAAAAGGCCACGGAGAAGTCATGACATGAAGGAGCAAAGGGGCTGCATGAACTTTATCACCGTAAACTTGACATTTGTGGCACTTTCGTGCGTAACTAATGCAGTCGTTTTCCATCGTCATCCAGTAATAACCGAGTCTCATAATCTGCCTAGCCATAGTAAAACCATTGGCATGCATCCCACAAATTCCTTCATGGACATCTTCAAGTATTTTTCTGGCTTCAACAGCATCCACGCATCTCAAGAGCACTTGATCTTTTCCTCTTTTGTACAGGATATCCCCATCAAGGACAAATCCCACCGCCATTCTTCTGATGGTTCTTTTGTTGTTCTCATTTACTTGCTCGGGATACCTTTGATTCTTGACATATTCTAAGATATCATGGAACCATGGCCGTCCATCTGTCTCTTTTTCAATGCTAAAACAATGTGCGGGGACCTCATATATGCTCATTTGGAGAGGCATTATTTCTGTTTCTCTGTTTACTTTGAACATTGAAGCCAAAATGGCCAAGGCATCAGCCAATTGGTTTTCTTCTCGTGGGAAGTAGTTAAAAGTCACTTCTTTGAATTCTTTGACCAGCTCGGCCACGAGATCACGATATTTGACCAATTTCGTATCTCTCACTTCCCAATCTCCACGGATTTGGTAGATCACCAACGCTGAGTCTCCGTACACCTCTAAGATTCCGATGTTTCGTTCTATAGCTGCACAAAGTCCCATGATGCAAGCCTCATATTCTGCTATGTTATTGGTACAGAAAAAATTTAATCTGGCAGTGAGCGGATAATGGTTCCCTTCTGGTGACACTAAGACTGCTCCAATCCCATGCCCCAATGCATTCGATGCACCATCAAAGCTCATCTTCCATGATTTCTCTTTTGACGACTCACATTCTTTTTCTGTAATACACATCAAGTCTTCATCTGGGAAATCAAACCTCAATGGCTCGTATTCCTCCGTTGTTCGAGTTGCTAAGAAGTCAGCTATTGCGCTCCCCTTTATCGACTTTTGACTCACATAGACAATGTCGTACTCCGATAGTAGGATCTGCCATCGTGTCATTCTTTCTGAGAGTGCAGGTGATTCCATCATGTACTTTATTGGGTCCAGCTTTGAAATTAACCACGTCGTATGATACAACATATATTGTCTGAGCCTTCGAACTACCTAGACTAAAGCACAACATAATTTTTCAATTGACGGGTACTTTGCCTCATACTCTGTGAACTTTTTGCTGAGATAGTAAATCGCCTTTTCTCTTTTCCCTGACTCATCATGTTGCCCCAGTATGCAACCCATTGAATTTTCAAACACAGTCAGATACAATATTAACGGTCTTCCGGGAGTTGGCGGTACTAGCACAGGGGGACTAGACAAATATTATTTTATCTTGTCAAAAGCCACTTGGCACTCCTCGTTCCATTCTCCCGGATTATGTTTTTGAAGGAGTCAAAAAATTGGGTCACACTGGTTGATAAGTTGAGCAATGAATCGAGCAATGTAGTTCAACCTTCCTAAAAAGCCTCTGACTTCTTTTTGTGTACGCGAAGGTGGTAGTTCTTGTATGGCTTTTATCTTATCTGGATCAACCTCAATACCTCTCTCGCTGACAATGAAGCCTAGTAATTTTCTCGAGGTAGCCCCAAACGTACACTTGGCTGGATTAAGCTTCAGCTGGAACTTTTTTAGTCTTTCGAACAATTTCCTGAGGTTCCCAACATGCTCTCTTTCCCCCCGAGATTTGGCAATCATATCATCGACGTAGACTTCTATTTCTTTATGTATCATGTCATGGAACAGCATCACCATGGCCCTTTGATATGTTGCCCCAGCATTCTTTAATCCGAACGGCATCACCTTATAACAGAATGTCCCCCACATCATTACAAAAGTAGTTTTCTCTATATCCTCGGGAGCCATCTTTATCTGATTATAACCCGAGAATCCATCTATGAAAGAAAACGATGAATGCTTTGCTGTGTTATCCACCAACATATCGATGTGTAGCAAGGGAAAATTATCTTTAGGACTTGCTCGAATCAGATCGCGATAATCTACGCACATTCGTACCTTGCCGTCTTTCTTCGGTACTAGGACTATGTTAGCTACCCATTCTGGGTATTTAGAGACTTGTAGGAAGCCAGTATCAAATTGTTTCTTGACTTCTTCTTTTATCTTTAACAGCATTTCAGGTCTCATTTGTCTTAGCTTCTGTTGAATAGGTTTGCATTCTGGTTTCAGTGGGAGTCTATGGACCACTACATCCTCGTTCAACCCTGGCATGTCCTGATACGACCATGCAAATACATTTTTGTACTCACGAAGTAAGGCGATCAAATCATTTTTGGTGTTCTCTGAAATGGAGGTCCCAATCTTCACTTCTTGCCTCTTTTCTTCATTTCCCAAGTTTACTGTCTCAACAGATTCTTGATGGGGTAGAATCTATTTATCTTCTTGTTCTACCATTCTTAGCAAGTCAGGAGACGAGACATAATCTTCAGCATTCTCCTCAGCTTCGAATTCTCCTAAACAAATAGCTTTCTCGAAATCGATTTCAGGACTTGTAACGAGATTGCTCATGTCGTTGATATCTGAGCACCTGAAAGGTGAATGGAAAAGAAAACTATAGAGGAGCATCAAGGTATGGGAATCAACAAACATAATGTTATAGCATGATATGAGATACATGTAAGGACAGGCTGTGAAAAGAGGGAATAATTATGAAGTTAATGAGAATGAAAAGACCATGACAAAATGCATCTCCATTAATATTCATTTAAATGATAAAGAGCAAACATAAGCTTTTGCAAAAGAATCCCACTATTACTTAGGGGCACACAAAAAGAGAGAGTTAACATTGAGCATTACTTTGGAGAGGACTTAGAAACTACAAGAAGATCCACAGCAATCCAATTGTTCAAAACGAATCTAGGAGGATAAGGGCGTATTATTGAAACATCTTTAATTGTATCATTCTCTTTGTCAATAACATTTATATTGACGTTCTGAAGACCCCTTTCAATCAATAGCAGCATGTTTTGTGCATTATCTCGCCCTGGATACATCATTCCTGCAGATGTAAATGTTTTTGACAAAGGAGGATACGCTATGGGCTCTCATTTAACTCCCGACCTGAGGCTCTTGCAATCCTCTTTTCTTGATCTTTCTGCAACTGTTTTCTTCTTTGTTACATATCCGGCTTGAATCCTAAACCGTATCGAGCCTTGTGGTGTACGGGTTTTAGTGCTCTAACTATCCCTTGTTGATATCTTCCTAAACCCTTCTTCGCTCGAGCTCCCTTTCCCACAGTCAGCTTAATTCCCATCTTGGTATTCCTTGACAGCTTGGATGTGGGAATCCTATTTCCTTCAGCAACAAATGTAGCATTGATAAATTCAAAGGAACGGAAGGAACATTCTACTGCATCTTTGTTTACTTCGATGTAGGGTGCGTCAGTAGAGATAGATGCAACAAGGTCTTCTTCACTGGCGACCGTGATCAAGCGGCTATCTATGATAAACTTTAGTTTTTGATGGAGAGATGAAGGAACTACCCCAGCAGAATTGATCCAAGGCCTCCCTAAAAGGCAATTATACGAAGGCGTGATGTCCATGACCTGGAACATGATATCATATGTACATGGACCCATTTCTAAAGAAATTTCAATCTTTCCCATGACCTCTCGTCGTGTCCCATCAAATGCCCTTACTGTGGAATGGCAAGGCCTTAGATAAGACATATCAACTGGCATCCTGGAAAGCGTGAACAAAGGCATGACATTGAGTGCAGACCCGTTGTCAATGAGCACATTTGGTATTATATAATCCTTGCAACTGGTTGTGATGTACAATGCTTTTACGGAGCCCCTACCATTTGGCGGTATTTCGTCATCACTAAAAGTGATGAAATTATCCGCATTCAGATTGTTCACCCACCTATCAAGCTTTTCAACAGGTACATTGCTCGCCACATAAGCTTGATTTAACACTTTCAGCAAAGCGTTCCGATGTGGTTCTAAATTCAACAGTAGGGATAATACAGAGATTCACACCGGTTGCTTGTTTAATTGTTCTACGACGTTATATTCACTGTGCTTAATGAACTTCAAGAATTCATGTGCTTCCTCCTCATTTACAGGCTTTTTAACTTCTTTTTCGGATGGAGTTTCAAACTCGACCTCAGCCTCATGCATCGGTGCCTTTCCTTTCTGGTTCGAGTCACCAGTCTTCTTCCTTGGTTCAACCACCTCAAGAGAATAACATCTCCCGCTGCGGGTAAAGTGTCCTATTTCACTAACACTTCCAGTTGCGGCTTTAGATTTTTCACATTCGGGTATTATAATGTTGACATCATATTTCCATGGTACCGCCTTGTTGTCTTTGTAAGGGAAAGGAGATGGAACTTCAATTATCATCTTTGGCTTCACTTTTTCATTTTTTGCCTCGTAATAAATCACCAAAGGTCGATCGGCGCTATAAGGAGAAGCTAATGATTGATTATTAGAAGTGCATACTTCTCCTTCATCGGTCGCTTCCATTCTGTCAAAGATCTCAACCTCCTTGTTGTCCATCATGTCTTGAAGTAATCTTCTGAATCCCTCGCAAGACTGGATGTCATGCCCTTCGATACCATGGAAATCACAAAAACATTGAATTTTTGTGCTTTCTTCTTTGAAAATTCTGTTGGGATGACAGAACTGCCCCTTTTCAACCATTACCTCCCAAACCTTTCGTAAAGGTGTCTTTATTTCAGAAACACAACTTTTGGCTCGCCACCTGTCTTCTTTTGTCACCGCGCTCATGTTCCCTTCAGTATGTTTAGGGGGTGGATTTCCAGCCATGTTACTAGCACCATTAAATCATAAAATGCCTGCATCAATAAGACCTTGAACCCTCTTTTTAAAGGCAAGACAATTTTCTGTGGAATGCCCCTGGTTTCCAGCGTGGTACATGCAACTAGCATTAGGATCGTACCATTTTGGGTATGGAGGCTTCAGGGGTGCCATATAATGTGGGTATATTAATTGTTCTTCCAATAGTTTTGGGTACAGCTCTCCGTATGACACGGGAATAGAGGTGAATTGAGGTTTTTCAGGATTGGGTCTTGCCGGTCTTTGTTCATTTTTGGGTTGGCTTGGAGCAGGCATGGTATTTGGTGGGAACATGGCGAACGGTCTTTGGTTATTTATGGCGTAGACGGGGTAAGGATGAGGTGCTTGATAGTAAGGGCTTTGAGGAGGAAAATAGAAGTTTGGAGGTGGGCGATATCGAGGTCGTGATTGGGTTGGGTATGGACTAGAAGTGTATTGGTTCTCGGTTCCCACAATATGGGTTTCTGCCTCTTTTTTCTTTATGGGTACTGCCCTTTTCGAACTCTCGGGGCCCTCCATCCTTTCACTCTTGATGGCATTCTCTATAAGTTCCCCGGATATTACAATATCTACGAAGTCTTTCATGGCGCTTCCTACCAATTTATCATAAAACGGCGCTTTCAAAGTGTTGACGAAGAGGACTGTTATCTCAGTTTTAGTTAATGGGGGTTCTACTTGGGCTGAGATATCCCTCCATCTTTGCACATATTGCCTAAAAGTCTCCGTCGGCTTCTTTTCCATCATCTGCAGAGTTAGTCGATCAGGCACCATGTCAGATACATGCTTGTATTGTTCACAAAATGCTGATGCTAAGTCTTTCCATGATCGAATCCTTTCTCTACTGAGTTGATTATACCATCGAAGAGCCGATCCGACCAAGCTGTCTTGGAAACAGTGTATTAGCAATTTATCCTTATTTACGTAACCAGTCATCTTTCGGCAAAACATGATAAGATGCGCCTTTGGACATCTCGTTCTATCATATTTTTTGAAATCTGGCACTTTAAATTTCGGAGGCAGAATCAGATCGGGCACCAAACTGAGCTCCTTGGCACTCAGTGCAGAGAAGACTTCAGTACCTTCTATCACCTTAAGCCTTTCTTCCAGGATCCTATACTTATCCTGAGTATCATGATCATCCATTTTCAACCTGGCTATTTCTACCGGATCATCCAAATCTGGAACAATTGGATTAGCAGGATTAGCCCCGGGGTTCAATACAAATATACCTTGCCCCTCTTGAGCAGGTGGTGCAGGTCGTTGCTCCAGGCCTGCAGGTTCCCCTAGAGGATATCCTCCTTGCATTGCATGGACGTGAGGTGGAGTGAATCCTGGGGGATAGAACGGACCTTGATTAGCTCTTGACTGGGGTTCTGTGATATCAGGACTCTGCATGGGTCATTTTCCTTTGACCAAAGCTGTCATCATCTCCATCATTTTGGCCATTTGATCCCTTTGCTCGAGGGATTCCTCTCAAGATCTTACCATCAGATCTCTTGCTTCCTGTTGTGACTTAGCCAACTGCTCTTGCAACTCTCTTTGGGTTATTTCCATTCTTTCAATTCTTTCGTTGAGTTCAGCATCCATAGCTCTAGCTCTTAGACCCGTCCTATAAGAATGGCGTGATTCCAGACTTGTAGTGCTGTAACTGTGGATTGTATAGTTTTAACCTTAGTGAATGATTAGGGTGATATGTACATGTAATGAATGTATGAATGAATAAATGACAAATGAATGTTAGTCATTGATAAATATGCAAGAATTTGGTGTTGATTTTAAGATAGCCCCATACGTAGGCATTTCATTAATCAAAAGAGTCCATTACAAAACGTTTTTCCATCTCTGTTTTAACTGTTACACAAATTTCCTAGCCACATCGCCTTGTTTCTTCACCCGTTCTAGGAACTCTGACAGGCTTGATCCTTGTCTCGGAGGGAATTAGTAACTGAGAGCTTCAGCTTCATCTGATAATTGCACGATTTGCACAGCCGCCTTGCGAATTTCATTAATCAAACCGCCGAGATACATATCCTTTTCTTGGAGAGCTCTTTCGTAGGCACGAATGTCTCTGTCACGCTGGCCATTCTTTTCTTCTAGGGCTTTTAAGAGAGTATTCAAATGTTGCTGATGAGCTTGCAGCGTACTTTTTAAATCTCGTATTTTCCCTCTTAGCTCTTGACGCTCAGACTGACTAGTCATTAACTCTGCGGACACAGTTTCGTATACAACATTCTTCTTCCTTAACTCTATCATAGCACGCGCAGCTTTTTCCTCTTCCTTCTTCACTTTCCCTCTCCAGAATTCCATCCCACCTTTGATGTTGCTTAGTTTTTCCTTCCATTCTGCCGATGATTTGCCCAGCCCACTATTCCTTATAGTGCCTCTTAATTTCTTATTTTCCAAATGAAGATCCCTTAAGTCATTTCTTATGATCTCACTTCTTTCTCGGACTTTCTGCTTACGGATTTTTCAATTTGAACATCGATCTTCGGTTGATAGTTTTCCTCTTGAAGAGAACTAATATCTCGTAATGACTTGGCATTTTCACGCTCAAATTCATGTCTAGCCATTTCCAAATTCGGACGGCATTTCTTCTGAGAAAGGATTCGAAAGTGTAATTCGTTGGCGAGGTTTGTTGACTATTCACTCGTCGTTGTCTCCACATGTCATAATCTTGAGTGATAGTATCAGTATAAAGAGCTAACTCCATTAGGTAAATTTCCCTCCAAGACTTTGCAGTATCTCGGACTTTCTTCATGTAACCTTCACCGTAAAGGCAAACTCGCATCGTGCTAATCCCCGTGAGTGGTATATGAATTATCGTGAAACAAACTGCCTTTGAACCATTAACGGAGCATATCCAACTCCTCCCCATAATCCGAGTAAAGGCACCCAATCTTGGCTTTCACATTTGTATAACAGAACCGAAGGACGGATCCATGGTGCTCTCCAAGTTATATCTTCGGCGCGAAGGTTCTGAAAAACCGAAACCCAGTGCTATTCGGTGACATCCTTTGGCCAATCTTTTCCAAGGTAAGCTTTCAATGGAGAGAATGTTTTTGAAAACATGTGGAAAGGTGTGCGCTCCACTTTCCAGAAGTGGCTCAGAATCCAAACATTAAGTAACTGCGCGCATCCGATAAAACGTCATTCCCCTTTCCTTCTACAACTACTTAGAGATCTAAAAGTCTCGGCCAAGATAATTGGGACAGGGTTGATTCCTTGCCTCAGCTTTTCGAAGAAATCCACTACTGCAACTTCTATATGTCCAAGAACCTTTGGGAAGATGATTAATCCGTAAATGGCCAAAGCAAACAGATCTACTCTCTTCACAATATCTGGATAGTTTTGAACTAAGTCTCGTAGAGAAAACCATGGAACACAACTGACTTCGTTCTTTTTCTTTATCTGTTTTTCAGCCCATGTATCGGTCATTCCCATCAACTTCATTAACTTTTTCTTGAAGGTCATAGGTTTGGGCTCTTTCACATATATCTTGTTGAATTGTGCATTGTCAACGCGAAGCAAGGCGGCATACTCTTCTATGGTCGGAATCATATCTTCCTGATTGAAAGTGAAACATTGGTAAGCTGGGTCCCAGAATCGAACCATGGCTTGAATCAACTGTTCGTCTATGTTGACGGTGATCAAGTGAGCTATATCCCCGCATTTTTTCGGTGAAAGATGCCCCTAGTGTCTGAGTCCCACTGTTTCCAGATCCAAGTTAAGTCTTCGAGGTTATTCTGACGAGCATTCGTAGTCACATGCTCAGGAAGATTGGAGATGCATCCTTCTTTTAGACTGTCCCCTTTTGCTTTCCGGGTTTTCAAAGACCATTCTCGAACCACGGTATTTTTCTCGGTTACTTGTGTAATTGACTCCTCCATCAGAAACCCGTTTTTGGCAACCAATCTTTAATCAACACCTTCCTAATAAGATACCTATGATGCATGATAAAAAATAAAAATAAAGACAAATAACCTTGGTTAGTAATCACAACAAATATAGACAGAGAAAAACTATGGAAAATCTAACAAATTAAGCTATTTAATCGTGCATTTTGGTGAAATTGACCTATGTTTTTTGTTTTTTTGTTTTTTTACCCCGTCATACTTTACAAAATAAACTTACCCCACATGCTCATCAGATAATCTACCCGATTTAATTTTATTAAACAGTCCTAATTCTCTTGAAAAAACAAATATAAATGTAAAAGAAATAAAAAGTAAGAAGCGTTTCTCCCATGTACTTATTTTGGTGACTATTAACGGACGAAGGTTCGGCATGGCTCTAGTCGGGTGGCTCATACGGTTCACTATATGCGGTTTCGGTTCTAAAAAGGTACTTGAATTGTCCGTACTGTCGCCTACTAAGGCTAGTACGGAGCCTCGGTTGTCGCCCATCATAGGCTCGCGAGCTCAATTTGAGGGATTACATTTACTTATGCCTATGCGGAGGGACAAGTTAACTCACGAAAGCATAAGTCATATGTAACCCGGAAGTATTCACTAGCCTGTGCGGAGGGACGAGTTAACTCACGAAGGCATAGCGTTTACTTCCACTTAAGCGGACGGAGCCCGGGTAGAGAGCTCATGTTATGCAAAAATGCAAGTGCACGGTGTGTGGGGAGAAACTCACAAACCTTTTCGTTTATTTTAAAACTAAAAAAAAAAAAACTAAAACCGTAAAAACTTAGAGCTGAAAACAAAAAGATAAAACAAGTTAGAAAAATATTTACAACATGATGCAAATGCATGACTTTTAAAAAAAAACAAAATTTAAGGATCACGATTAAAAATTATTTTGAACGATGAAATTTGAAAATGTTAACAACACGCGTTTAATTCCAGACTCGACTCTCAAAAAAATTTCCCCAGTTGAGTCGCCAGCTGTAGCGACGTAAAATTTAGTACGGGCGCTAATTGAGAAAATTATTGAACATCGATTTTATTAAAAAAGGGAGTCGCCACCGATCTTTTTTTCTATGTGTGATCGAACACCTAATAAATCCTTTTTTTCAAAAGAAAAATTATTTTTTAAATTTTCTTAAAAAAAGGCCAAGTTTAGGTCTACGTCAAAATTCTAGAGAAAAATAGGGTTCGTGAGTCAGTTACGCACGAGGAAGGTATTAGCACCCTTGCAACGCCCAAAATTGGTATCTCGTTAAACGCGTGTTGTCTTAATCTTCAAAAATACGAGTTCAACTTAATATTTAATCGCGATCCAATTGAAACACGAGGATTTTTTGTAAACACGAAATTTTTTGAAAATACGAAAATTTTGAAATACGAATTTTTTTTTGAAAATACGAAAATTTTGAAACACGAAAATTTTTGAAAACACGAGAATTTTTTTTGAGACCCGAGAAATTTTAAAAACACGAAAATTTTTAAAAAACACGAGAATTTTTGAAAACTCGAGAATTTTTTTTAAAATCCGAGAATTTTTGAAAGCACAAAAATTTTTGAAAACACGAAAATTTTGAAACTCAAGAAATTTTTAAAACCCGAGAATTTTGAAAACACGAAAATTTTTAAAAACACGAGAATTTTGATAAATTACATATTATCGTATTATATACATTTTAAAAAACGAAACTGTGATAATTGTTTTTTACAAAGATTTTATTTTTTTGAAATTTCCAATTTTTAATTTTTATAAATGTATTTCACATTTAACATAAAATTAAAGAAGTTCACCCAACATAGCAATGAAAACGATGATTTAATGTTAAATCGATTTCTTGCTTTTTTTTTTAAATTGAATTTTTTAAAAATTAAAATTAGTAAATAAAATCACACCATAATGCTTTAAAAAAATTTATTAAGATAACATTAAGGAAACAATATAAAGACATGAGCTCAATAATCAAATAAAAGTAAAAAAATTACCAAGGCCCAAACTTCTGGGCTGTTTCCTTTTTTCTTTTTTGATTGGGCTGCTGCGTTGGGCCCTTTCTATTTTCTTTTTTTTTCTTTTTGTGGGCTGCTGTGTACTGGACCTAGCTGGTGCGGGTTGGGTCTCCGCGAGTTGGGTCGGGCCGGACGGGTCGGGTCGGTTTGACCCGGCTGTTTATTTTTTTCTTTCTTTTTTCTTTTTTCTTCTTTCTTCTTCCTTCTTCTTCTCCTTTCTTCTTCTTCTCCTTCTCCTCACGCCGTCGACTCCCTCGGCCTGGTAGTGCGCCGACCGCCGCTTCACACCGTAATGGCCATCTTCTCCCTCTTCTCTTCTTCTTCTTCTTCTTCCCTCTTCTTTCCTCTCTTTTTTCTTTCTCTTTTTTTTTCTCTTTTTCGTGGGTATTGTTGGGGTCCCTTATTTTTTTGGGAAAAATCCCCTTTTATAGTGTTAATTTTGCAGGTGTTAGGTGGCTAGGGGGAAGGGAGGCCATCCCTTAGGCTGGTGGCCAGAAAATCGGGGGGTAGGTGCGCAAAATCGGCCGGATTATTGGGGATTTTCTGACATAAGGACTGAACTGTAAATGCAGTAAAACTGGCGGGGTCGAAGTGTAATTTCGAGAAATATTAGGGGTTAAAATGTAATTTTGGAAAATTTTAGGGGTCGAAAGGTATTTTTGAAAAATATGAGGGGTCAAAATATAATTTTGGAAAGTTGAGGGTCAAAATGTAATTTTAATTTTTTGCATTTTTTTTCAATTTTTTTTAATTTTTTTTTAAAATTTGAAAATTAAACACATAGTTGGGCCGGACAAAATTTGGTGCTTACAAATATCTTTAATAATTATTTTTCATTTTGAATCCAATCACATATTTTATTATTATTTTAACTCCATCTAAGTGACTGAAAAAAGGAGAATTTGCATAACGACGGTCAAAACAAAACATGAAAATTGCGCAACTTCATACTTTTCTTCTGGTGACATCCTAATTGACGGAAAAAGTCCGTAGAATTTTCATGTTTTCTGTAGGAAGTCATGGTAGACGGAATTTTTTTAAAAAATGTAGTAGAAAAGAAAATGTCGGGTTTTTTTATAAAAATGATTCTAAATTTTTGATTAATTATGAGAATAATTTATTTTTCTGATTATACACTTAAATGACTTAAAATTTAGAATTAAAATTGGTGGAGCCAAAGAATTTGGCACCATCAACATACCACATTAGCAAATCTAAAAAAAAATTATTTTTTAGAGCCATGTAAAATAACGCTAACTATATAAATATGAGGAAAATATTATCATTTCTAAAAAATGAGAGGCTTTAAAAAAATAATCCTTTTTTGGTGGAGCTAAAGAGTTTGGTGCCACCACTTTTGATATGTGTCAGTGTTTTTTTTTTAACTATAAAAAAATATTTTCTTATTGGTAGAGCCATTTTAAATGGCGCCATTTAAAAAAAAAAAAAGACACTGACGCATGCCAAAAGTGGTAATGCCAAACTTTTTGGTTTCACCAAAAAATATTATTTTTTTAAACTCCTAATTTTTCAGAAATGATAGCATTTTCCTGATATTTATATAGGTGACGCCATTTTACATGGCTCGACTAAAAAGATAATTTTTTTTTGTTTGCTGATGTAGCATGTTCGTGACGTCAAACTCTTTGATTCCACCAATTTTTATTATAGATTTTAAATTATTTACATGTATAATCAGAAAATTGAGTATTTTATAGAAAAAACTGAAAAGGTCAGTTACAATGGCTGATACAAGGGGGTGGAAGTCTTTGGTATTTAGAAGAAAAATAATGGTCACCCTTTTCAAAAATATTTTGATTAACGTAAATTTCCATCTTGACTGTCTAAAAATAATCAAAAGAACGCATTTATTATAGTTTGAGTGCTTTAAAATTCAAATACTTTTCATTTTCTTGTTAGTTCAATCACAATAAAAATTAAATTATGAACAAATTTGCAGTGAAATATTTATTTTTTAGAGTTTGATACAAACCTATTAAATTTTAATGCTATTTTTTAAAAAAAATATTAATAAAGTTTAAATCAATTTGACTTTCGTAAAAATTTTCTATCACTTGTGTAACAAATAATTACTCATTTTAAATTTAGTAATTATTTGATACAAAAGTTGGAAAGTTTTTTTTTTTTTAAAAATTTACAGACGAGGTTAAGAGACTAATAATGTCCTTAATTGATATAAACAGTAAAACTATATAAATGAGACATATGGTGGTCTATTAACCTCGTTTGTAAAGTTAAAGAACCCGTGTATCAAATAATAATTATTTTAGGTTAAATTTTGCAACTAGTTCCTGTATTTTACGTAAGTTACGGATTTAGTCCTTATACTTTAATTTGGTCATTTTTTTCTCCATGTACTTTTCTAATTTTAAAATTTTAGCCCTTACCAAACGATAATTGTTAAATTCATTATGTTGTTTCTGAAATCTAATGTGGCAAATATTTTATCATATGTGTAATGTCATGTCAGCTTGCTATTTGTGCAAGAGTGAAATTTTAAAATTCAAAAAGTATAAAGACTTAGAAGGATCTAACTGGAAAATATGGGCTAAATATACAACTATACACATAATACAAGACAAGTAATTGAATTTAACTAAATAGATAAAAATTTCCAAATTTGAAAAGTACAAAGAATAATATTGAGTAATTCAAAAAGTACAATTATACAAGGACTAAAATTGATCAAATTAAAGTATATGGACTAAATCAATAACTTTTGTAAAGTATAGGAACTAAAAGCAAATTTTAACCATTCTTTTAAATTAATAAGGTAAAAGTATTATGAAAGCCCTTGTACTAGGAGTTAGATTGCATTTTGCTTTATTTACTCAAAAGTGAGCAAACTAGTCCCTATACGTTAGATTAAAGAGTAAATCGGTCATTTCTATTAAAATTTGCATCCATTTCTACTGTTAAAAAACTAGTGTAACTGACATAATAACCAGACAGTTACACGTGATGCATCGCATGTATCTCATGCCAGCATTCATGACCAATTTTAACAATAAAAATAGATGGAACTTTTAACAAAAGGACTAATTTGTTCTTTAATCTAACATACAATGACTAATTTATGTATTTTTAAGTAGAGGTGGGCAAAATACAATCTGACTCTTAATATAAGGGTTTCCATGATACTTTTACCAATTATCAAATTAGTAGTGGCATGTTAGTAAAATAATCCCAACTTATGTTGCGTGACGTGAATCACATGATTCTATGGTGATTTAAAAAATAAAAAACCAAGGGAGAGAGAAGTAATTTTTTTTTATTAAAAATTATGAAGCCGAACAACAGTTTTTAGGTGATGATGTTCTATAGATTCCCATGCGCCTTTTCCTCGTATGGAAATGAGGAAAATGTGAGGAAACGAGTTTTTTTACATGAATAATGCAAAAGAATATTTAAGAAAATGGGGCATGTTATAGATTATTTACGTAAATGGTATATTTTTTATAATAAATTTAAGTGTCGCCAATGTGTCAAGCGATACCAGCCCCCAATAAAACCCATCATCACTCAATCATTTCAGGTGAAAAAAACTTTTTTTTTAAGTGATGCTATCACATTGTCAGGCAACACAAAAAAAATATGGGTTTCCTTTAAATTCTAAACAAATACGGTAAGAATGCTAATTTTTTTTTAATGTGATGTTACTTGACACATTAGCGGCACCGATTCAAATTCAAAAAAAAAAATGTTGGGGTGCCATGATTGAGTAGTCACATCAGAGGGAAGGTGTTGCCTGACAATGTGGCGGCACCAAATTTGCATTTTGAACCCACTTTCCAGCCCAAATAAAACAAATTTATTGTTGTTTATCAGTTCCGAAACAAAACAAGAGAGAAAAAAATTGAGTTGTTAAAGTTAAACAGGAGAAATCTTAAGTTTGAAACAATGGCAAAAGTCCCAAACTTGAGTCCCTATCGTTATTAGAAAATTTTAGACTCATATTTCGGGCTGGCACGATCCAAATTTGGACAAGTGTAAAGCATTTAATATCATATTTAAACTCGGCTCATGAACACGTCTAATTATTAATACAAAGTTGAGAGATCATGAAGTTTGATTTTTGGACAGCATTTGTGACTCTAAATCTCATTAGATATAAGATCCAAAAATTATTTCAGTCAAAATTTATTCTAATATAAGATGGATTTTTTATTTTTTTATTATTATTGGAGGTGTTTGGTAAACAGAGTTTTGAGCATTTTTTAATTGATTTGGATACAAATAGAGGATTAGATAGTCAAACCCTCTAATTGTAGTGTTTGGTGAATGGAGGTTTGCAATAGCTTATTGAGCTAAAACCTCCAAAATAAAAAAAGTTGTGATGAGTAACTTTTTTCAACAACTAATTAGGAATGAGATATGTGGAATGATATATCTGACTATGCTTGCTAAAAAATTACTCACTTTTACTACATGCTCTCAAACCTAATAGGGGTGCCAAAATATCATTAGCTTCCGTTCTCTTATTTTCACTATTGACTCTAAAGTCCAAAGTAAATCTCAAAAAAAAAAAAAAAACTACATCGTGAATCTACAAAAATCAACACTGCAACAATAAATTTTCAATCAAGCCCATTCGTCCTTAAATATTTATATACTCTTAATTTTTGTTCAATTTACTTGTGTAAAATGATTTGAACTGTAATCCAATTGCAAAAGAAATTATTCCAATTATACTAGTCCAACTGCACTGAGTAATCTTTTAACTCTGACCTCAATTAACTCAATAAACCAATTTATAAAAACGAAGCTTCCATGTATATACCAACTTTTGTATTCCACAACCCCACTCTCTCTCTGACTTCCAACTTATGGTGTGAAACACAAGGTTAGTCGTTTTAGCCGTCGTCTCCACTCGGCTTGACGCGTGTGAGATTCTTACCTCCTCGACCTTCGCCCTATAAATTCCAGCAGCACAAATCTGAAAATCCTCGTCAAAAGAAAAGCAACTTAGGCTACACTTTAGATTTTTCTTTCTTTTTGAAAATTTTGGTAAAGGGGAAATGGGAAGTGAAGCTGGGGTTGTGAGGAAACCCAGATTTCTTGGCCTACATGGATTTAGAACAAGTGGAGCGATTCTCAAGACACAGATAGAGACCAAATGGCCTAAATCGGTATTAAAAAAGATCGATATCGTTTACCCAGATGCGCCGTTTCCAGCTCAGGGGAAATCCGATGTCGAAGGGATCTTCGATCCTCCTTATTACGAGTGGTTTCAATTCAATAAGGTAAAAATAAAATAAAATCAAATAACAATCCCACGTTTTTCTTTCCTTATTTTTTTGTTATTTCCGTCAGTTTTTCCAAATCGATACAAACATGGATTTACTTCTCTCTTTTTTTTTATCTATTTTATATTGTAGGAATTTACGACTTACACAAATTTTGACGAATGTCTTGCTTATATCGAAGATATTATAATTAAACAAGGACCTTTCGATGGCCTCCTAGGTTTTTCACAGGTTTGTTTTCCTGTTTGTTTGGCGAGAATTTGAAGGAAACTTTTTACGATTTTCAGTTTATTTTCTATTCATCCAAACAACAAACTCATTTTAAACTATTGAGTAATCATACAGGGAGCTATCTTATCGGGTGGGTTGCCCGGATTGCAGGCGAAGGTGCGTATAAAATTGCGCTTCATGTTTTCGGTTTCATTTTATTATATTTAAACCCTTTTTTTAGGGCCGTAAATAAGGGTATCTGGCCATTATTGCAGGGTATGGCGCTTACAAAAGTTCCCCAAATAAAGAATTTGATAATAATTGGAGGGGCTAAATTCAAGAACGTAACAGTGGCAGAAAACGCTTATTCTTCTCCCATCCACTGCCCATCTCTTCACTTTTTAGGTATAATTTCCCTTTTCAATTTCTTTTTTATTTCCCAAAAGTTTGGAATACACATATAATCGTTTTTTTAATTCGTTAAAATTAATATATTAAATTGTAATTAAGTAATTCAATAAAAAACAACGGACCCTGATAAGTTTATAAAATAACATATAGTGGGACTAGCCTAGTTTTCATGTGCAGCACGTGATCTGTCTTGTTTTAAATGTTGGATTGAATCTTTGAAAGTTAGGTTTGTTTTTTGTCGTGCCTGTGTTTTTAATTTGATTAATCTTACCGAAATTCTAATCTTTATTTGTCGGTAATATAATTCATAAAATTTTGTAGACTTGACTTAGAAAGGTGTGCCCGAAAAATACGAGAATTTGTGTAAAAGTATAAGTTCGAAAAATAAATTTGAGTAAAAAAATTCCGTTTAGAAAATAGGTTAATCCTTGGGTGAAGTTTTTTAGCTTGAGCCCAGTTCGATCCGATCCGAATTTTTTGCTGTTTTGTTGCTGTTTTTTTGCATTTTTTGCCACTATTTTGTTATTATTTTATTATTATGTTGCTACTATTTTTGTTGATAACTTTATTTAAGTATAAAACCTTTTTAAAATTTATTTTTAATTTTTCGAGAAATATTTATTTTTAATGTATTTGATGTATTATATTTTTTTAAAAAATTATATAAAAAATAAAATTTTAAAAATTAATATGAATCATTTAAGCTATTTTTTAAATCGAGCTGAGTTTATTAAGACCCAGCCCATGAACATTTGATAACTAGTCCGGAAAAATAAAACCCAAAACAAGATATTTATTTTGAGGTAATAAAATAAATGGTACTCTATGTGATGGAGGAAAACTGGTTTATAAATGACTGCAGGAGAGAATGATTTCCTGAAACCATATGGATTGGAGCTGTTGGAATCGTGTGTAGATCCTGTTGTCATTCATCACCCAAAGGGCCACACTATTCCCCGATTTGGTACCTACATTCATCCCTTTTTTTCTTCAGTCTTCTCACTTGAATCAGAATAATATGTATAAGTTACGCTCACGAAATAATAACATTGAATTTAATTTGCTCATCTGTCTTTTACATTGCTATATATATGCAAAATTGTGGGTTTAGGGACAGTTGCATTGGTTATTGCTTATACTGATTTGATTGATGGAATCTTGTTCCTTTTCTTTTAAATTTTCAGATGAAAGTGGATTAGAGATGATGCTGAGCTTCCTGAAGAGGGTTGAAAAGGATATTTTGTCTGAACAAGAAAAGGATTTATGCTATAAAGAGGAAGAGAATGCCGCAGAAGCTTAAAGAAATGGATATATTTATTGCTTATTTTCGAATGCCAACTGGGCCAAAAAATATATATGTACTAGAATATATCATCATTATAAAAAGAATATTACTTTTAAATTAATTTCAGTATTTTCTTCACTTTTACTATCACTTTCCAATTTTGTTACACTTAAAAAGGCTTGTCCCATTAATTTTTCAAATATATTTTATAATTTCATAATGAAAAATTAATGGAAGATTAAGAAAATGATAAGTAAATAAGGAACTAGATAATTATTATTTAATGTAAGATTTTTTTTTCAATTTTTTAATATTATCCTTTAAATATTTTAATTTTAAAATTTTAAAATTATCAAATAATCTAATTATATTTCACACTTAATTGGTAAAATCAGTATTTAATTTTTTTTAATTTATCAAAAATCATCTAAGTGCCTCAAAATCAATAAAAATATAAAAGGAAAAAATTATCAAATTAATAATATATATATATATATATATGTGATTATTATTATCTGGTATTTAATCATGTAGTTGATTTGTTGCGATTTTATTGAAATCCAATCCCTCTTCCCTTATCAAAAATGAAAAAAAAAAAGTAAAAAAAAACATTATACTCAAAAACAGTAATTCATTTTATTATTAAAAGATAATTGAATATTAGTAATACATAAAATATATATTTTGCTAGTTTTCTTATATATGGTGCATGGTTAATTGTGTGTATTTATTTGATAAAATTTTGGTACAAAATTTTTAATGTTTTGATAATGTGTATAAAAACTCGAATACTGTATATATAATTTTAAAAAAAAAACAAATTGTGAAAATGTTCTATACTTTCTTGAAATAGCATACATAAAAGTTTATATTTATGATCAATATAAATTAAAATAAAAAATTTGAAAATAAGCTTTTAACTATTTAAAAATATACACCAAAGTGATAAGAATATATATAATTCAAAATTTTAAACATTCGGTTTTCAATCTGTTATTCCTAAATAAATTTTATATTTCAAAATATGTTTTTACAATTGATTTATTTTAAAATTTTTAAACATTTTTTCAACGTTATCTTAAATTTTTTAGAATATATGTCTGTTTAAATATTATCTTTAAACTATTTTATAAACAATTTTATCGTAAAAAAATTGTTAAAATAAATATTATTAAAACGAAATACATATTAATAGTATAAATATTTTCTATTAATTAACTTAATACCAAACAATTTAATTATAACATAAAGTAAAAAAAAAAAACTATCTTTAATTATTTATAAACATACATGTATCTAAATTTTTAATAAAAATACCAAAGTAAAATATTTAAAAATATTATATATTTAATCTATAAATATTTCAATTGATAGTATGTATCATTTTGTGCTTTTGTAAAAAACAAAATATGCTATCATAGATAATATATATGTATGATTATCTCCTATTTATAGGTTGTGGATAAGCTATTAGTAGTTTTAATCATTGTGTAAAAAAGAACAAATATAATCAGAACTTAAAACCTTATCCCTATCGTTAGGCAGGCTAAAAGCGCTGTCCGTCTTCATGGCCTCAATAATACTAATAATATTGTTAAAAAAAGGTTAATAATTAACTGAATTATCTCGATTGACATCGACATTGTTGTCACTGCGTTGAATCGTATTATCCTCTTATTCTAATTTTAGACATTATATCAAGAATAAATATGATAACTATTCAAAAAAGTAATTTAACTGATTTGAATCAACCCAAATTCAGAGAGTAATTTATCCAAACAACTCGATTTTGCATAATATATTAAAAAAAATTCTCAAATTATAAAACTTATATTTGGTTTATTATTGTTATTATTGATCAAACTCGTAAATAAAAAGCAGATAATATTAAAAAAATTGGAAAAATAAACAAGAATGAGGGGAGTGTTGGCCAAAAGCAGAAAAATGATATGCTCGCTTCTCAGCCAAGCACCGGTTTCTCCCGCTTATTATTATAGGAGCTCTCCTTCCATTTACAAACCCAAACCATCGAATCGCTTCTCTTGGGTTAAACCTTGTCATTTTCTCTCTCTCTCTCTCTCTTTACATCTCCTTCTTCCTCCAGTTTAAAACCCAAGTTTTGTTTTGATTTTACAGGGTTTTCTGGCTCCAATTCCCAGCCCTGCTATCCGAGTGTTTTGTTCGAAGCCCGGTGAGGTGGGAGGATTAATGGCTTCATCCGTTCAAAATCAGGGTTCTATTTCCTACCTAACCCAACGAGAGGCTGCTGAGGTTGATGAAACTCTCATGGACCCTCTTGGTTTTAGTGTTGATCAGCTCATGGTTAGTTAAGTTCCTTTTTTTTTTTTTAAATTTTTAAATTTACATTCTTTTATTTTTCTATTTCTTTCTTTTGGGGTTTTGTTTTAAAGCTTCAGTGGTTTGAGTTTATGTGAATTATCAGGAATTGGCTGGTTTAAGCGTTGCCACATCGATTGCGGAGGTAATAATGACTATTACCAGTTTTCATTTCGTTTTGCTGAATTTTGCTGGTTTCTATCTACTAATTGAATTCATGCAAAATTCCCATGTTTTTAAGTTTATCTGAGTTTTCTGAGCATGTTTCCGGCACAACATTGAATTGGTTTCTCCTAGAATGTCAAATACTCAAATATATTGTTCAGTTGACAATTATGCTCCAGGTTTTGTAAGATTATACCTTATTTCAGTGCGGAACAACAAAAGGAGTTTTTCTTGTTACGAATTTCACATGTTTTTAAGTTTATCTAAGTTTCCTATAACAAGTTTCCTACATGACATATTGAATTGGCTTCTCCTAGGATGTATTAGACAATTATTTATAGTTCAGTTGACAATTATGCTCTGAGGTTATATAAGATTATACCTTCTATTTTTCAGTTTGCAACTGCAAAAGGAGCTTTTCTTGTTACAGGTTTATAAACCGAGTGAGTATAACCGTGTTCTTGCTATTTGTGGTCCGGGAAACAATGGAGGTGATGGTCTGGTTGCTGCTCGTCATTTGTATCACTTTGGGTATAAGCCATTTGTGTGTTATCCTAAGCGAACTCAGAAACCCCTTTATTCTGGTCTTGTCACTCAGGTATGATATTAGCTAGAGCTGTAAGTGTAATGTTATTGAACATTGAACAATAAACAATATGGTTTATCTGAGTTGTTATTCAATCTGTTGGTACCATAGCTGGAATCTCTGTCAATCCCTTTCCTTTCAGTTGATGAGTTACCTATGGACTTGTCAAAGGACTTTGACATTCTAGTGGATGCAATGTTCGGCTTTTCATTTCATGGTAAATACTTAATAGTTAATACCCGTACTATTTTTTCTAATATATTTTTTTCAACTTCATGTTTATGTATGTTCTTTGTGATGCAACAAAAATATTTTGATGTCAAGCTGATATGATTATCTTATTCATCCCCATTAATATGTCTTATAGTTTAAGATCTTATTTTGTATCACTGCTACCAGAAATTTCGTACTTTTTTTAATGCAAAATCGATATGTACATATCTCAATTTTATTTAATAAATAAGCAAAGCTATACAATCTCTGTTCTGGTTTTATCGCTTATTTTCACCGGTTCCATCAGATTATGTCATTAAATTATTTTATGTATCTTGGTTACTTTTTGTTCACTCATTTTTGGTTTATGTATCTTTCATGATCCTAGTTCTATTTTTGATAATTTTGTGAACTACGGAATTCTGCCTCTAAATTCATTTCTAACCTTACAGGTGCACCAAGGCCACCTTTTGATGATCTGATTAAGAAGCTTATTAACTTACATTATTATGAACAAGCGCAACGAAAGTCCCCTGTTATTGTGTCTGTAGATATTCCATCTGGATGGCATGTTGAAGAGGGTGATGTTGGTGGTGATGGAATTAAACCTGACATGTTGGTATGTCTTTTTTGCTGCCTTAGATTCTTTGGAAACATTTTTTCTGTTTAACACTTATGCACCCCT
The DNA here is from genome assembly GCA_025698515.1 of Gossypium sturtianum. Classification (NCBI taxonomy): domain Eukaryota; kingdom Viridiplantae; phylum Streptophyta; class Magnoliopsida; order Malvales; family Malvaceae; genus Gossypium; species Gossypium sturtianum. The sequence goes on along the minus strand of CM046947.1, from coordinate 16,590,397 downwards.
TTAGATTAAATATCTAACTACTAAAATTTTCTAATTTGAAAGGTTTCTTTGACTGCTCCAAAACTGTGTGCAAAGAAATTTTCCGGGCCTCACCACTTTCTAGGTGGTAGATTTGTCCCGCCAGCTATAGCTGAAAAGTATAAGCTTCAACTTCCCCAATATCCAGGCATGTCTATGTGTGTTCGAATTGGAAAGCCTCCACAAATTGACATATCAGCCCTTAGAGAGAATTATATATCTCCAGAGTTCCTTGAGGAGCAGGTGGAGGCTGATCCTTTGGATCAGGTACGGATGCAAGACAAACATGCTGCTCCTTCATTTTACTTTATTTGAAAAACCTTTTGTTTTCATTTGTATTTTCTCACAATAATTTATGGTATTTATTTCTTTCTAAATGTAAACTGTCTTGCAGTTCCGCAAATGGTTTGATGATGCGATGGCTGCCAACTTAAAGGAGCCAAATGCTATGGCATTGTCAACCACTGGAAAAGATGGAAAACCGTATGCTTCTTTGGTTTGCTCAATCTTTCTGCTTCATTCATACTTCTTTTCTCTTTTTTTGAACCTTGATTTTTTTAATCCATAAAACGTGTCAATTTGGATTCATTCTGCTATCCTAAGGGTAAATATTATGAAGAAATAAGCACATGTTCATAAGATTCTCTCTCTTATCTAATGGAAGCACTCTCATTTCCGCTTCAGGCATGGATCCGAAATAAGAGCATTGCGGGCACCTGCTCCCAATGGGATCCTTAAGAAAATTTGGGAACTATTTAAATTGTGGCTAAACTTTTTGAAGAACTTTGCTTTTCCTTCTACTAAATATGATATTCATGCTTGTTATTTGAGGTAATTATAAAATACTCGGTAGAAATTTGATTGTTATTAGCCATACATGTATTTTAAATGCTAATGTGAATTCCATGCAGCATCTCTTCTGGAAGAAACATTTTAAACTGCCCAAATTGTGGAAAAAATGAACTAAGAAAGTAAATTTTGCACTTATGAATATATTGACTAAAGTTTTTAAAATTACAAAAATTACTTCAGTAATGAAGATTCGCCACCCTAACTGAGTGAACTGTTTAGAACGAATAGTCATGACACTACGCGGTAAGAAAATGTTTGTCATGTTTTAATAATGAAAATTTTATGCATTTAACATTATAAAATTATGTTGAAAGCAAGTTGGAGGAGTTTGTTTATATAAAATATGCGCTTGGTTGATCTTATACCTGATGTTTTCATAATTTTAGTAAAATTCTTTTAATATATTTTTATTTCTGATAAAACTGTGAATGAGTAGCCTTTAGGTTGTGAATGGTTGTTGCTTCTTCCATCTACATTTTGTTTGAAATTTTTTGTGCCCAAAGTTAGTTCATGCAAATTTATGGGTGCTAGGCTGTTAGTACACTTCATCGATCTCTGCCATTATACATTTGGTTTAAACCAATGACTGCCTTGTCAAGTTTCATCTTGAAAGTAATTCATATATCGTCACTTCTATAAGTTCTTAATGAAATAGATATGGTGATGATGACTGTTAGCAGCTTAGTTTAGACTTTAATTGCGTTATTTCAGTACTTACATTTTAATGTTTATTGATTGACCTTTTCTGCATCTTTCTTTACTATCTTACCATCTGCTGCAGCTCATCGAGAATGGTATTGCTAAAAGGGGTTGACAAGGATGGTTTCGTCTGGTTAGTGTTCCTTTGTTACTGTCGTGAAATCATGTTGTTACATGTTATTCGTTATATTTCTTACGTTTTTTACTTTATGCAGGTTCACCAATTATGAAAGTCAGAAGGCACGTCAATTATCAGAAAATCCTCATGCAGCACTTCTTTTCTACTGGGATGGGCTTAATCGACAGGTAGTACATTGGATTCTGGCTTTTGCTTGTCCATTCTGAAAAATGTCAAAGTAAATCAACTATAGTTGACGTGAAAATTATAGGATGATTCTTCTCAAAAGCATGGTTCATATTCGAACATATGACTAACATCTGCATGCTAAGACTCAAATTATTGATTTAAGAGTACCGATTCTAGTCCCAATTCTTTATCATTTCCCTTTCTAAGCTTGTTTTGTTTGATGGGAAACATCCCAAATGTTTAAGGTTCCTTCTAAGGTAACGGACATTAGGATTCAGTGTGGTTCATGCCAACTGTTGAACTCCTTTATATATGTTTTGCTTTATTTTGAATACTGGAACTTTTTTTGTTATAAATATCGGGTGTTTTATCCCTATTTGCTACCAGCTGCAATTTTCAAGAAGTAGAACAATTCTATGTTACTTTGACTCTTCATTTTCTTTTGAAGTATCCAACATCCATGTCTGATGCATAGGCGGACATAGGTATGTAAAGGTATGACCATTCAAAGACCCTCCAAGTACACATCCATGTCTGACACTCACATCCCTGTTGTAGTAAAATAGGAACAATTGACAAGTGTAAAGTTGGATTGAAGGGATGGAATAACTGCTTTTCTGGCTTGAGTTAGCTTAGTGACCAACCTTGAATTCCAGCTGTTGATTCTTTAGGCTGTTAGAAGTGATCTGAAGCAGACATAATCATCAAAATAATATGGTAGATGGTGACTTTAGATAAAATGGTTCGATACTTTTGAATGAGGCTTTCCTCTGTGTCTCTGCATGTATGAGTGAGAGAGTGAGAAGGAGAGAAGTCCAGTGATGGTGAGTTAGACGATGCCAGTTTTTCACTCATGCATGGATGCTTTTCAGTTAACATGCATAACTACAAGCAGCAACCACCATGCTTCAGCATAAATATGGTAGATGGTGACTTTAGATAAAACGGTTCAATGCTTATGAATGAGACTTTCCTGTGTGTCTCTGTGTGTATGTATGAGTGAGAAATTGAGAGAGAGAAAGAGAGAAGTCCAATGATGGTGAGTTAGATAATGCCAGTTTTCCAGTCATGCATGGATGCCTTCCCAAGGGTGCGAAAGCGAAAAGTTGTTGAACTATCTGAAATCCTGCTGATCCATGGTGGTTGCTACTTGTAGTTATGCATGTTAGCCAAAAGACATAACTAACAGAGTGAACGGTGTTGAACTAATCTGAAATCCTGCTGATACATGGTGGTTGCTACTTGTAGTTATGTATGCTCCAGAGGGTCCAATGAATTGAAATGTTCCAGTTTTATGTGGAAAGTTGTTTTGGATCTGTAGACTTATAACTTGATTTATTGAACTTTGAATTTCCTATATTAATTAAAATTTTACTGCAGCGTGAAACAAAATCTGATTAAATGTTGCAAATTTATAGCATGTTGATATGTTTCCATGATGAAGATCCATGGGCTATAATGAACTGTAATTTCCAGGTAAGAGTGGAAGGATCTGTTGAGAAAGTTTCTGATGAGGAATCAGAGCTATACTTTCACAGTCGTCCTCGAGGCAGTCAACTCGGAGCAATCGTAAGCAAGCAGGTCTGTTATTTAAGATTCAGTTAGAATGTGGTGGAAACATGGAATATATGTCCATGGCATTTTTTCAAAAATTAATTTCCATTAGAAATAAAAATGATCAGTTTGATGAAAAATTAATTTTTTTATTTTCTTGCTTCAGAGTACTGTAGTTCCTGGACGCCATGTACTGCACCAGCAATACAAAGAACTAGAAGAAAAATACTCCAAGGAGTAAGTTTTCAGGTTTTTAATGTTTGATCATAATAATTTGATTTTGTGCCAATATTCTTCTATAAGCATTTGTGCTTGGCATGGATTTATTGGCTTGATTTGATAAGTGCTTCTTCTATTTACTTCTATCTTCGATAACAATCTTGTTCTATTTACTTCTATGTTCAATCATGATATAGAATCTCGATCAAAGGTGTTCATCATCTCAAATGATCAGCAATATGAAAAATCTTGAGATTCAGATGGTTAAAAATCAAGAAAAATTAATCCTTACGTTTTTCTTTGTGCAGGAGTTTAATTCCAAAGCCTAAATACTGGGGAGGATATAGACTTAAACCAGAACGTTTCGAGTTTTGGCAAGGACAGCCATCCCGTTTACATGACAGGTTGTTTACTTCCATCGTCTTTTGCTATAATGAATATAAAGAGGATTTTACCCAAATTCTATCATAAGTTCAAAACCTTTCTATATTGGATTGAAATAGAATCCGATTAATAATCGAACCATTGGATTTGGATCCTTGTTCAGATAAATGTTATTTCTGTTCTGAGCTGATGATTAGGTCAATTCCTGAAGTAGTTTACGGTTGACAATGCTTTCTATGTTTAATTTGCATTAAACAGTGAATCAAGCAAGTCCAAGTCACTCAAAGCTCTTCTTACCCTTCTGTGCCGTCTCTCTCACCATCTGCTCCCTGCAATCCAACCCTCGACCCAACCCAATCACAACTTATGTTGTTCCGACACTTCATTTTCCTTGTCCAACACCCCTATTCAATCCATATCCAGACATGGGTATGTTGGGAATATGATCCTCAAAGGTCCCTCGAAATAGTAGAAAAACTTATAAAAAATTGAATATACCTATGGACGCATATCCAATCCTTGCACCAGAGTTTAAGTAATGTAGCGTACAACACTCACATCTCTCAAAAAATGCCACTAGGAAAAACAGAAGCCTATTATGATCTACCTCTCATTTCAAACTATTGTATGGTTAAAATTCAGATGAAAGTTGGTCCAGTTGATAATAATGTGTGTGCTATTTGGCAGGTTGGAATATTCCCCTCAAGAGACCGACGGAAAACGAGTTTGGAAAATTGTTCGGTTGGCCCCCTGAGTTCGTATTTTCAGCTTCTTCACTGTCAAGTTAGCCTGTGGTTTTCACAAACCTTCTAACTTGCAAGTATGTATTTTCTGTGGCATTGAGGGGCGGGGGGGTGTGCATGACATTTTACTATAAAAATTTTACATCCTTGACTCTTAAATACCGAAAAGGATCAAAGTTTAGCTCGGGTTTGAAAGATGCGAGTGAATGGCATGGTTCAGGATCTCTTAAATGGAGATTGAATCATGAATGAGGGAAAAAAGATCCTGAAAACACACGAGTAGTAAATTTACTTCAAATTTATTTGTGTTCTTACCTATTGCTTTACTTATAATTTAAAGCCTAGCTACCGTTTTTATCTACAAATTTTAACTTCTTCTTGGTCTACGTCTATGTTACTTGTATTATGTTTTTCTATAAGGTTTTCATGATGATGACGTCATATCAAACATCATATTATGCGTTTCTGTTTTTTTTAATGCATTTAAAGGGTCCCTTAAGGATGTTGTCGTCATGTGAAAACATTATATCATGCAATAGATACGGTCTTAAGAAAAAAACAAGTCATACAAGAGAACCAAAAGCAAGTAAAAAGCAGAACACTACATCCACAAAACATTAATAACAGTCTATGAGGGAGGGATCGTTTTTATTGATAGTAGCCACACACCATCAAACAGATTCAAGGAGACAGAAGGTCAGTCACTGCATTGTCATGTTTTTTGGAATACTTGGCAGAGTTATATCAATTAGCAGAAGTTATGACAACAAACTTATCATGTTTTTCAGAATTTTTTTAAGTGATGTGATGGTCATTATTTTGCTATCAATTTTTTCGGTCAATATTTTAGTCCAAAAATACCTAATTGACTTAGTACTTTTAATTTTTATTGTGTCGCTCGGGTTGATAATTTTGTATTAACATTGATAGCTTATATTGATGTGCTATTTATAATTAATCTAATAATGACATGTGATAATCTCTCAATATGTCATGTGGCATATATAAATTTTAATTTATTTTTGATAATCGGGAAAGAGAAATGGAGTTATTTGGAATCGAACTTAAGCTTTCATGCCTACTAGATAATATTTTTGTCATTGGACTACGAGATTTTGGCTTAAATTTCAAAAATTAGAAAGAAACTTTAACAAAATGTTTACTTTTTGCCACATAAAGAACGAATTGAGACAAAAATTTATGTTTTTTTATTAATTAAATTATTTTTAAAGTTTTTAATTTTTTTAAAATTTGAGAAGCTATTACATTTCATGTAAGTGTTAGTGTTTAGGGTATAAACACACGTAGCAAAAGATAAATTGAGACAAGTTGAGGTATAAACTGCATATTAATCCTGCAAAAACTTTATCTTGTTAACCATAATTAAGATTATATTATTCAAAGTCTGCAATTTCAGTTTCAAGCCGTGAAGCATGAAATAATAGCCATAGCAGCGCCTGCAAAACCTCCATATCAATGAACAAATGTAGTTCTTATAATATAAATATAATCAAAAGGAATAATACTCTAAAGCATACCTTTTTGTAGTTTCCTTATTTTCTATGAAATCAAACAGCAGCACATCCATATTTCTGTTTTTCAAACGTTAATCTGAGCCAAAACTAATGCCTTCTCCGATGTTTTTCTTTCGGATTTCTCATCATCAAATCCAATACCCAATTTTGACATATCGAATTCACTCAAATTCCTTCGTTTCACGATTCCAGATACGTAATTTTTGCTGTTTTGCTTCATTGGTCTCGGACTTTGCAGAAATCCCATGGACCTCGACTTCCTCAGCTTCATTAATGGCGTTTTCGTCTCTACTCCACGGTTTCCTCTTACCAACGCCATGTGATCATCGTCCAACCCGATCTCATCGGGGCCCGTGTCTATCACCACCGACGCCGCTGATGCCTCCGTGATCAATTTGGTTCTCGCCATCCGATCACTGGTAGCTTCAATGTCGTGATCGACTACACTCGTCACACTCGATACTTTCCGGCTGTTCCTCACCAATGACTTATCCACGCCTTTCACGCACAGCCATCGATTACTCCAAACAGGTCTCGCATGAACTCTCTTCCTCACCGCCGTCAAACACTCTACCACCTCTACTATCCCGGGGCGTTCCCCCGCATCGGACCTCACGCACCTAGCAGCCAACGCCGTCAAACTCCTCACCACCTCCTTATCCGTCGGAGAACCGACGCGGACGTCACAAATCGCGGCGAAATCTCCGGCCTCGATCAGCGGAACCGCCCAGTCAACGACGGACGACGGACTATGATTCATGTCAATGGCACGTCTTCCGCTAATAATCTCTAGTAACAAAATGCCGTAGCTGAATACGTCACTTTTAGTGCTGACGTCAGCCGGCTCCAAATAAGCCGGATCGAGGTACCCTAACGTCCCCGCCGGTGGCGTGCACTTGAACCGTACATCCTCCACGTGTCCTCTTAAAGCAAGCCCGAAATCACCCAACCTGGCGTTCCAGTTTTGATCGATCAAAACATTGGAGGATTTGATATCCCTGTGGATCACCGGCGGGTTACTCGAATGTAAAGCCCGAACCGCTTTCGCAACCTGTAAAGCGAACCGAACGCGCATGTGCCAACCTGGGGATTTATAAGAAGCAGAATGTAAAAGATCGTATAGAGAACCGTTCGGCATATATTCCACGACGATTAGTTGATCCTCACAAAGAGTATCGGAGCTGTAGCCAATGAGATTGACGAGACGAGGATGATAAACTCGGGAGAGAATCTCAATCTCGTTGTCCGCCGGAATGTTACAGTTCATCTTCGTTTTTTTAACGGCGGCGATTAACTTGCCATTATCGAGAGCAGCTCTGTAGACAGATCCGTGACTGCCTTTACCGAGGAAGTTGCCGGAAGAGAAACCACTGGTAGCGGAAACGAGATCAGCGTAAGCAAACTCCCTGATTTCGCCATTGTTTTTGGTTTTGTGGGGTTTCTTTCTGCGATGAAAACCACAGTTGTAAGGATCGCAGACAGCAATGGCGGACTCAGCATTGCAAGAAGAGAGGTAGCCCATTCCGATAGAGAAGTGGGAAACAGCGTCGTATGGTGAGAGGGAAATAGAACGGAGATCGAAAAGGCCATTAGTTGGGAAGAAAGAAGAGTGTGGGTTTAAAGTGTGTACTCATTTGCAGCTTTTTGAGAAGCAAAAGCGATCAAAGTTTGAAACTTTACAAAAAATTAGTAATATTTATTTGAATTGATTATTAATCTTGCCATGCAAAAAGTAAAAAAAGTAGGAGACTTTGGGAGGAATTTCTCGGGGGAAGGTTTACAGAAGTGGGGTAAAGTGGGTTCCAAGCCGAAACACACTTACTTGAATTATTCAAAATAAGAATTTTAAAATCGATTTAAAAGTTTTTAAGGAAATATAAAATATTACTAACACTGGATTTATTTTTATTTTAAATTATGTTGAAGAAGATCTAATGTCTAAATTAATAATTTTGGTAATAGAAAAAATTTATTGATATAATACCAATAATTTAAAGATATAATTAGAATATTTTAAAGTTTAAAGACTAATTTAAAATAATAATAATAATTTGAGGATATTTTGTGAAATTAACACAAAACAATAAAGTTGAGATTTGAAACCTAGGTTGTTTTAGTGCCTGCTATCATTCTAAAATCGATTCTCTCTCCAACATTTGGCGATTGATACGACTTCTTAATCGGCGTTTTGTGCTCGTTTTTATAAACATTTTTGTTTTTAGTTTTGAAATTTAAAGATAGGTTCATGTTTGTTTTCTTATAGGTATGTTCTTTTTATAATTAATAAATTATTGTTACATAAATTAGCAATAAAAAAATAAAAGGATAAATTTTACCCAAAGATCATTAAACTATTAAAAAGTTTACGTCTTAGTCAATCAATTTTAAAAGATTACAAAATGATCATTTAATTATTTAGAAATTTTTATTTAAATCACTAGATTGTTAAACTTATTGTATGCATGGGTGAAGTTTTTAAAAAAAAATTTGGGGCGAACAGAATTAAGTTATATATTTTTATAATAGTAAAAATACAATTTCACCGTTTTAATAACTTATATCTTTAATTTTTTAAAAGATTAAATCAATTTTTTATCATTTTTGAGGGCTAAAGTGTAATTTTACTATTACTAATTTAAAATTTTATAAATTCTAAAAGGTTTAAAAGAAAATTTTTCCATTTTAGGAGGCCCCGCCTAGCTACACCCTTGGCTATATGACATTCTCCGTTCGCACCGTAGAAAGCCTTTCTCTTCTACAATTTTTTTTTATGAAACAACTTTGAACGTCATGAATATGCAAATCAAAATCCAAACAACTTTCTTATTTGATTTTTGACACTGACCATCAAATTAACTTAAATCTAAAATTTGTTCTACTCGTCGATGGGTATTGATTCATTGTACTGGTTGTCAAATTGTCGCTTAAAGCTCACTAGTTAGACTTTAAAAAAAAAAAAAAAACTTAATAACCCATTAACTTAAATAAAAGCTTTGAATAATTTAGTGACTTAAATGAAAACTTTTGAATAGTTCAATGACTATTTTGTAACTTTTTTAAGTTGAGTGATAAAAGCGCAAGCTTACTAATAGTTTAGCGACCCCAAGTGTAGTTTACCCAAAATAAAACTAATATATTGAATTTTAACCAGACACTTTGATCTAATTAAATCGGGATGAATCTCGAAGGTACACATAAACTTTAATTAAATGTGCAATTTGATACATGAACTTTGATTTGGTACAATTATATACATGAAATTTTAATCATGGTTCAAATGTATACGTGAAAGTTTAATTTTAATTCAATTTTACACATTTAAAGAAACAATTGCATCGGTCTATCTTTATATTGGATAAATTTAATTATATGTGTATGAAATATGTAAATTTAAAATGATGCTATATTGTTCATTGTATTAGTAGTTCGTAGAAATTGAATCAAATCAAAATTTCATGTATAAAATTACAGAAAATCAAAGTTCACTATAACGTTACATATTAAACTAAATTTCTTCGAGATTTATCTATTAAAATTTAAAAATAATTTTAAAATAAAATCTAAATATAAAAATTTTTATTATCAAAAATACATTTGTGTCAACTCGAATTCATGGAATTACTGTCCAAAATCCCACTCCTCTGAATGAAATAAAATCTATCAAAGCCTAAGTCTAAGTCGGTATAGAATCTTACCAATATTCATTGTTATATATGGGGAGAATTAATTACTAAATATTGAAAAATTAATATACATGTCGGATGGTGAGTAAAAAGATATGATTTTCTATAATTAACTGAAACCATTGATTAAGGGTTAATTGGCAAAAAAATTCCATGGTTTAGGTAAACTTGATCAAGAATTTCAAATCCCAGTTCTTGAATTTTCCTTCCACAATCTAAATTATTTTAGTGCAAATCTAAAGTCAAAAATGCAATGATGGTAGGAAACAATCTTAGACGGGATTTTACTATTAATAAAAAAAGATTTACTATTAATCGCAATAAATAAGATTTAATCTCATTTTGAGATTAATTTAATTTTGTGGTTTAATGTTAAAATCAATCATATATTTCATTATTTTTTTCAATTTTGAAATCAATTATTGCTTTACATTATTATGATTTATGTATCAGTTTTATATTTTATAGGTTGTGAAAATGTGATGTATCATTTTGCATTGTCATCTGCTTTTTGTTATTTATTTAAAATTTTAAATTTCTCATAAAATGAAAATCATTCTAATATCAATATCAAATTTTTAAGATTAAACATATATTTTAATTTTTCAATGTTGTATTTTTTAAAGAAACTAAAAGTAATTTAATTAAAACATACAACTCACCCATTGCAAATGAAAAATAGTTCATAACCTATTTGAATTTTATAATATCATGCACTTGTATGTTGGCAGGTTAATTATTCATGTTTTTATAGTATAATGTTATACTTCAAATTGTTATTTTAATTATTTTAACATATGATATTTGTATTGTATTCAAAATTACATTTTATATTTATCCAAAATATTACGGTTTTATATTTTTCGACTCATAAACACTTTTCTAACTCAAAACCTATAATCTTTTAACTCAAGAAGCAACTTTTGAGTCAAATAATCTTTTAAACTCTTATTTATATTTTATGTATTATTTATTTATTGAAATTTATTTCAAAACTATAACATTATATATTAAAATTTAAATATGATTTCATTTTAATATTTAGAATCTACTTTATATATTTAAATTAAATTTTACAATTAATTAATATTAATGGCTTGAAAATATTTAAAAAATTATATTTTATATAACAGAATATTAATAATAAATGTAATTTATTACTATTATTTTATCCAAGTTAAAAAAAAAAATTTATTTTAAGTGACGGTATCTCCATCAAAACTTTTTGGGTTAATATATGACTTCAGCCCCTGAAGTATGCTTAATTCCACAATTTGGTACTTATATATTTTTTTTTCTCAATTGGATAATTATGGTTTTACGCGGTCCAGCACTTTACACCTTCATTATAGAATGTTGACCATTAAGCAGTTTGACACGTGATAACTTTTTTTAAAAAAATTAACCACCTTTTATAATTTCTTATAAAATTGTCTCCCAGTGATACATTGAGACGTGGCAAAATAATAAAATATATTTTAAAATTTTAACGAATCAAATTTTTTTTATAAAATTTGAAAATTAAAAAAAAAAATCTCCCAAAATTCATATAAATATATAGACATTGAAGTTAATTAGAGCAATAAAAAGGGTGAAAATATATGAATGATTTGGTGTGTGTCCTTTTCTTGCACGAAGCAAGCTATAGGATTGGTTCAAGAGAAAACCTTTCCCTTATTTTATTTATGCATACACAGATTTGACATTTAAATTTCATTTTGTAACAAAATTATCGTATTTAAGATATTTATATTTATATAAAATTTTTAAAAAAATTCCCTTTATTTTATTTATATATCGATAGATTTGACATTTAAGTTTCATTTTATCACAAGATCATCGTATTTAATATACTTATATTTATATAAATTTTAGCAAACCTTCCCCTTATTTTATTGATGCATTGACAAATTTGACACCGTATTTAAGATATTTATATTTATATAAAAATTTAAAAATTTATTATGTTTTAATTATTATTTGGTATAAAATTGATGTAATGCAATGGTATGGTGTGAACTATTAAGAAATCAGGGGATTAAGGTGGGTATTAATTTGAAGTGATAGGCCACCGCCTACACAAAAGCAAAGACAAATAGAGAATATAAGGTGGGCCGGTGAGCACGACAGGCCGGCCTGACCAGTCAGTATCTAAGTTCGCTTTAACCATACTTCAGATGGTTGTGGGTGTTGCTTCACTTTCGTAATCAACAGTGACAGACTGAGTTTGTGATGTGGGAGGTTTTAGGGATGTAAATAAAATGCTGGTGTTTATAAATTATTTGAGTTCGATTCAAAAAATTTAAATTTGATTCGGTAGTTATCGAGTTAAAATTCGAGCTTAGTAATCTTGACTCGAACGGCTTACAAACCTTATCGAGCTTTTCATATTTTTATATTACTAAATTATATTATTGCCTTTAACATATATTATTAACCCTAAACTTAATTATTAAGTCGAGCTCAAGCACTGTAGCTCAATTATATCTTGTGTAAAGCTCGAGCTGAGTATCGAACTCCAAATTTCTAGTCGAGCATAGCAGTATTCGGGCTCGACTCAGCTTGATTACACCCCTAGGAGCTTTCTTCAATTTTGACTTTTGCCTCTCTCTGCCCACCTTTAACTTTGACCTACAATGTTACACCTATAATATAATTACTAGAAATTCTATCACACGCATACATGTGTGAAAACTACGTATTTAGAATATAAGAGTGTGCTTAAAAAAATGTACAATAAATAATCAAACGTGTGGTTTGAAACTAATTAATAATAACACATGCAATATGTAACACCCCTCACCCGGCCCAGTCATCGGGCCTGAGCTACGGGATGCTATTACTGTTACCTGACCAATTCACATTCAAATCTCAACAATAATTCATTCAATCATCAATTCTTATCATAATTGCATACACATCATAGTATACAAGCAAAACCGAACTCAATCGAGCTTACGAAAGCTCTAAAGTTGACCCGAGCATGAATGAGGACCAAACTGCAAACTTTTCAAACTGTGAGCATAGGTATCGATACTCAAGTCAAGTACCGATACCATCCATAATTTCGATGTTTCTAAAATCAAGTTAAAAAAATTATAAGTATCGATATTTGGAATAAGGTACTGATGCTCCTGATAGGATGTATTGATACCGTTTTGGCATTTTGCCATTTTCAAAATTTTGGGCATAAGTCAATCCGTATAAAGTATCGATCTTTGAAGATAAAGTATCGATAATGTATACTGGTATCAATACTAAATTGACATTCTGTCATTTTAAAATACTATTCATTTAGTAAAGTACCAATACTTCAACCTATAGTATCGATACTTTTTGCCTAAAGTCCAAGCATATCACATTTTGGTCCTATTTCATGCCAAAACAAGACTTAAACTCATATGGTGCTTTTGAGCACACATTACTACCTGCACAAATCAATTCAAACCATACCAATGTACCACAATTCAACCATTCCTCAATCCATAATTCTAACATGTCATATTTGACATTTACATCACAACAATTTAATTTATACCTAAGCAATTCATACCATTTGAATTAAACACTTATTCCATGCATGGAAATTTCATATACCAACCAAGCATACCAATGACCATCAAATAGGTACTTTGCTAGACATATCATCCTATGAAATCATCAACCGTTACTCACATAGAGAATACCATTCACTATCAATAAGTACTCAAGCATCATCATTAACTTTACCATTCATATGCCTCAACTAAAGCCTAGCACATTACCATCATTCACACTTGAGTACATAAAAGAGAGCAATTCAAAGTTAAGCCAAATTTTATATTCAAAACACCATCATTCAAGATATACACTTATATATAACATTGCCTATATACATGCCACATAAACTAATCCAGGATGTTTAAAAGTCTACCAAGTCAAAAGCTGGTTAGAGTGAGATCTAAGGTGATTCAATCGATGTGTTCCACAAAATGACCACTACAGAAACAGAAAACAAAATAGAGTAAGCATTTCGAATGCTTAGTAAGTTCATAGGTTTTAAAACAGTAAACTCACCTCAATTCACAATTAGCGTAACAAATTAGCTAACTATACGATTTTCCATTTTCACATTAAACAATAATAAGGCGAGTTCATCAAATGCGAGTCTTATAACATTTCAATCTGTACAATATAATTCAATTCAGTGCTATTCTATCAGAATCATTAAATATATATATATATATATATATAAACATCATTTACATCAGTCCAATCACATATAGACATTTTCAATCACAATACATATAATCATTTTGTCATTTCCCTTTCTTATTTGCCAATTAGTCCGATGAACTATAATGAACATATTTGGATATCGGGTAACTACACCACACCAGATTGCTCATCAGAGCAGTAACTACACCACACCAGCGCACCGAAGTGCAAATCCCATAGGCACATATATCATATAACAGTACATCCCTCCACCACACCAAGGTCTTCGTAGAGACATAACTCGGTAATTCGCAACAAATGTTGGATTCTGGCACAGTCAGTGAATTCTTCATACCTCAGTATACATTGTATCATCTCTTTTACATAACCAGTACAACGCGCAATCAACCCTATTGGCATGTCAATTGTATCCTATCCTTTCTTACATTCAACTGGGCATATTTAATACTTCCGATCAATTCATTACAATTCAGTCCATTTCTCACCTTTTTGTACCAATTTGTATACAATCCAAAATACATTCACACAATATAAATTCATAATTCAAACACATACATTACATTTACATATATATATATACCATATGAACTTACTAGACCAAAATGACAATAAGTGCAATGTCGGGGACTAATCTGTAATTTTTCTTTTCCTCGATTATCTACCGATTGATTTAAATCTTGATCTATACAGTAATTCATTTCAATATATTAGTTTCAAATACCTTATAATAGTTTTTTTTATGCACATGCCAATTCAATTTTGTTTTACAAAAAATCCCCTAAAGTTTTGCATTTTATTCAATTTAGCCCCTAAAATCGAAATTGCCCTAACTTTCAAATTTAAGCTTCGGTTTTGAAATCGATTTCAATCTCATCCTTCTATAGCCCTCTAGAACAAAAATTTACAGAATTATAATATCAAATATCAAATTTTATGCATTTTAGTTCGTATGTTCAAAACTAACAATTTCCATTTTACAAATTAGTCCTTTTCATATCTAAGCTTCAAACCATACCATTTAACATCAAAAGCTTTAAGAAACAACAATGGTGGCTTTTATAAACTTTAACAATTTTGCAAAATAGTACCTAGGTTAGTTAAATCGAGCTACCATGATCTCAAAAATATAAAATTTATGAAATAAGAAAAAAATGAAGATGACAACTTTTACTAATGTTTTAACAAGTTTTTATTTTAATTTTAACATTATTTTTCACTTAAATAAATGCCCCAACCATCCAATATTCTTAAAAAGTGGTTATTTGCCACTTAAATCCTTGAATAAATACCATTTAAGCATTTTTAACTAATAAAAATTAATTGCGATTAATTTTTACAGTTTTTACAATTTAGTCCTTGTACTTTAATTACTAACTGATCAATAAAATTACCAGATTATAATTCAATATAACACTGTATTCGACTCATAAATATTAATAATAATATTTATGGACTCGATCATTGAAAAATGGGGTTTCGAAACCACCGTTTTCGGTGCCACTGAAAAATGGGCTATTACACAATATATGCGATATTAAAATGAAAAAGTAGATTAATTTATGAATAAAATAAAATTTAAACACGTAAATACATCATATTAAGAATATTAAATGCACTAAAATTGTTTATCAAAATGTTGTCATCAATCTTGAGTTAATGTCGAGTTAATTTGTGACACTAACTCAATTAATAACATTAATAATATATTTATATATACAATTGATGGAGGTAATAATGTGTGCATGATAAAATTAAAATATATAAAATATTTCTTGATAAAGTATTAGTTGAGTGGTAAAGTTCAAATCCTACCACATGCAAATTATTTAGTGGCTTTTAAAAAAAGAGAGACTAAAATACCCTAGAAAAATATAAATTATTTTAAATATTGAAGGATATTTTTGTAATTTTCCTAACCGAATTAGTGCCCGGTTGACTCGTGACACTAGCTCAATCACGGGTTTAAATAATAGTATAGATACTATGTTTAAATTTAAAATTATGATATGAATATGTGAATATGATACAAAAACATTAGTGTATACTAGAAATCCTATCATACACATATGTGTGTGGAAACCACAAATATATAACACAAATATGTGTTTAAAATTAAAATGTGCATAACAAAATGTGAAAAATATATATAATTGTATAAATATATCAAAATAAAGCTTTAGTTGAGTGGTAAACTAAAGGTTTTACTAATGCAATAGATTCGGGTCTAAACTCATTATAAGTATCTTTTCTATTTATTTTTTAAATAGAAAGATTAAAGTACTTTTGAATAATAAAACTCATTTTAATTAAAAAATGACATTTCCATAATTTTCCTAACCGAGTTGATGACCCGATTGAGGGTAACACTAACTTGGTTAGAAGCTTAAATAATAGTATAGATAAAAATATAAAACATTGGTATTTAACCACCGACAACAGGGGAGTAGTAAGAAATGGAAGATAGGAGCCTTGGTCTTCTTGATCAAATGGATGGATTACTCCAAAAATGAAAACACTTAATTTGTAACGATGGTGTTAAAAAAATTTGATTTTAGAGTTAAATTGTTAAAACAAAATAATTAGTCCCGGAAGTGAAAATTCGTATATCGTCTACGATAGTGATAAATCAAATTATTTAATAAAATTAGCATGAATGGATTGATAATTATAATAAAAAAAAAAACTAAATCATAGAAGTAGAATCGCTATTAAATTTTTATTTAAAGGACTAGTTGGATGTTATAGTAAGAACTTTTGAATAAATAAATCATAAAGATAATAAGTTAATGGAGGAACATCATCCATAAATATTAATGATTTCTCAAGTGGATATGTATATATTTATTTATTTAAATTTAGACATAATATAATAATTTTAATTAATAAAGTTTAATGGTAGTGGTGAAAAGAAACTAAGAACCTTTTCATTCTCTCCTTCTTTTGCGGTTCTTCAAAAAAGGGTGTAGGTGAGTTATTTTCATAAATTTTTTGTTGAAATATGATAGATAGTAATGATCCACTACTTAATTTAGTGATTTAGTAAGTTTAGGTTTGGCTTTCTATTGTTAAGAAACTTGTGGAAAGATTCAATCCATGCATATTAAAAATTAGATAAAATCATGATAAGAATAAGTTAAATGTGATATAGGATGTTGATTTAAGCTCAAATTCAGGTTTGAAAACTTTAATTATTGTTGTATAATAGGGATTAAATTGAATAAATTAAAAACTTTTAGAAATTTATGGTATGAATGGGAAGTTAGAGGTCCTTGTACTATAGTTATTAATTCATATATAAATTCGATTGGATAGATTATGCAATATGGATGTTTCGAACTAAATTGAATTAAATGCATTCATGTTTGATTTCGTTAGCTTCGTGTTGAATTGTTTGATTAACAATGTTTTTGTAATTTTATTATCAAACGTAGCCAAAGACGACGTTGGAACGTCAAAGGTGAAAGGAAAGGAAAATGCAAACATCGAATAGCTTTTGCAATTTGTACTTTTATAATTAAATTTCAATAACTTGTTTGCAGTCTAGTAAGTCGTTATAATTGAATATAAAGTACTTGTCGAGGTAATCATATATTTTCCCAAACTAGGAAAATGATGAATTTGATGTTGTGATTGCTTAAATCAACCTTGAATGCTTGAATTGTGATTTATATATATGTTATATTGATATCTTGATATTATGATGATCATGTTATAATAGTGGTAATAATGATCATGCCCCCATTAAATGATGTTAGACTTAGTCCGAGTATAATTGGCATGCCATAGGGTCACCGATATAGTGATTTACTAGCTTTAATTCCTTGAGGGTCGTGAGCAAATATTAAAACCATCGTTGTTGGCAACTCGTGATGGTAGAACAAAATAATCCAGACAAAAACTAAAAACCATCATTGCCGGGCAACCCGAAATGGCAGAATAAGATAGTCCAAATTCCTAGATAGTTGTGGACTTAACCATTATATAGATGTGAGTATTCGTCCTAATGACTATCGTCAATTATTAGAGGGCTAATAACATTGAATGATATGTTGAATTATTGAGTACATAAGAATACGTAAGTATGAAATATTGAAATATGTAATGAATGAGGAAGTTGGGAAATGATGTGATTGTTGAACTTGTGACAAAGTAAAATAGCTAATGTTATGTTTATTTGTTTGCTTAATCGAATTATATATATTGAATTAGAATTATATTAGCATCATTGAGTATGTAATACTTAGCATATGGTTATTTTTATTTCTGTGTGCAAGCCTTGGACGTGAGTAGACGTAGACTTAAAGTGGTCAAGCATCCAACTTAACAACTCAACTCAAAACACACTTTATTACCTCTTTTGTATGTATATATGAGTTTTGAGTTACATGGCATGTACCTAGGGTATTTGTGACTTACAATTGAGTTTGCATTTTGATATATTTAGTAACTGATCTAAAAGAGTTATAAAAGTGAATTTCATCCTTGAATTAGTAGATAATTATGCTAGATTATATGTGTTTGAATATGTGAATTAGTTGGTTAGATAATGATGCATTGATGGTTATGATTTAATAATGTTTAATTGTGTTTGTATGTGTTAAATTGATGATCCGACATTAAGGTAAAGTATAGGTATGCTTAAGGTATATTTTGTTCACTTGAAAATGTGCATTTTAGGTCATTTTGCCATTAAGTCTTGAGACCGCATGAACGTGTCTCGAGACCACAAAAACAAAATTTACCTTATTGTTTATCTAAATGTTTAATATCTAGAGATATTGTCTAAATAGTCTCGAGACAATTTCAATTAGGTCTCAAGATAGTGTGCCCTTTGTCTTGAGACAAGGAAACATCGAATCTGATTAAGTTTTGCCCTATTCCAGGTCTCGAGACAAGAACCCCTTGTCTCGAGATATCTACATTCAAACATTGACGCTAAAATAAGAAAACATGGGAAGTTGGTCTAGAGACTCAGTCTCGAGACACAATTTCTAATGTCTCGAGACAATTTAACTTTGAAGCAAAAATACCTCAAATAAATTGAGGTCTGTCTCAAGAAAGAAGTTCGTTGTCTGGAGACATAACATTGAAACTTGATAGTTAAGTTTGGATTCGAGTCCTAACTCTATAAAATTATGAATTTGAAACTTAGACATTATGAATGTATAATTATGAATATAATTTATGGTTAAATTGGTTTGAATGATAATTATGATTTAAATTTTATGATTATGTAATAAGATAGTCTGAGTTGCTTCGGTAACGTAATGTTACATCTCATATTCGGATCGAGCAATCAGGTTGGGTGTGGGGTTTCACACAATTTAAATAATTTTAACCTTTAATTAAATAAATATTTGACCCTACGAAGAAATAATAAATTATTTTAGGTCTTTTTAATGCTTTTTTTTTTTTTGCTTTGGCCTCACCTAATTATATAATATTATCTTACCCCCTAACTAAGAGTGAGATCCAGAGGTAATCATAGGCGGTATCTTTTAGTCTAGGATGAGATCGAGAGGAGATTCCTAACTAAGAGTGGCAACCAATATACTCGGTATAGGTTCATTATTTTAATTAGCACTCAACTAATCAATCGACCATCGTTTAATCATTTACATTATCTAAAACATTAAGAAGAAAACTTAGTTAGTTTAATTAATAGTTTAATTTTATTTTATAAACCATTTTATTTGGATTTGCACTAATAATTTCCGACTCGATTAGATTAGTAATTGCTTATGATTGTGTCCAAACTAACTATGACAACGAATAAGGCAAGCGCACCTATCGTTCGGTAGTATAGCTATGGCAAGACCGAAAATATCGTATCCTCAAGGACCAAGAGTACTAGTAGTTACTATCTTTTTATTATCTAGCCTAAGAATTAAGGGAATCTGAAACACCCCACACCCGGCCCACGAGCTTGAACCGGATCAGGTATGTTCCTTAAATAAATCGGTTTTCAATGTTCTAAATGACTTAGAGAAAATTTGTGTAATTTAAAAAAAATTGTTTTGGGTTTGGCTTAATTTGAAACCTAGTTAATAAATTCTGGAAATCCAACTTAAATAAGGTGACAAAATAATTTTTGGGTTTATTATTTTAAAAGAAATAAATTTACTTATCTTTAATCAAACATAAATTGTATCATATTCAAATAAAAATAAACAGAAATAAAGAGAATCCAATTGGGCCTTATGGCCTTATTACATCATTCAAACCCAAAATAAAGTTTAAAGTACTAAAATTTCATAAAGTCCAAATTCCAAATAATTTCTTCAAGCGATGCATGGCCACCTTTAGCTCCCGCCGACCCGGTCCATTACCGCTCATCACCTGAAAAATAATTCCCCACGGGTGAGTCTACTGACTCAATGTGTACATAATACTAATTTCCAACAAATCGTGCATACAAGTCATATCAATATCATGTTCATACAAAATAAAGGATGATGCAACCCAAATCCAAACCTATTTGTCCATCCGCTACACACCACCCGTACCAACCTGCATACACCGCGGGGACTACTAAGTCGACCCTCCATCCGCTACACACCATCGGCGCGCTCACAGCGAATGACGTGCTCATCGCCCACTTATGTTGTGTCATTAGACACCGTATTCACTGGATGTAACCGAAGTTACCACTTTTCACTTTATGTGACCGTAGTCACCACTTTACGTTGGTGAGACCGTAGTCATCACCTTCACTTTCTTCCTCCACAAATATCCCGAATGCCCCAATTATTTCATAACATATTTCACATACTTAATTTTCATTCATGTTACTAATCACATGTTCAAAATATATCACATTCACAATCCTATCAAAAGTAGGAAACGTACCTGGGTACTCCTTACCACATTTGTGGTGCTTAGCCACATTCACATACTGTTACATATTTATATATTTAATGATTGCCATGCAATTTATTGAAAGTTAGTAAGAGTACACACCTTTTTCGCTTAATAGTTTCCGTGAATTCCGTAGAGCGATCTACCGATCTAGATCTTTCACTCCTATATTCGGCCATTAATTAAAACATATAAATAAACCTATTTGGTCTTAAAACCAAATCCTACTAGAAGTAGAATTACTTACCTAGTTGCCGAATTGATTTAATCAAGTCCCAACAGCTGCTAGAATTCCTCTTCCTTGAAATCGGCTAATACTAGGTATGTAACCATGTCGCTTTTGGGTTTTTGAAATAATGGAAAACACTTAAACAAATTATGCCTTGGCCGAATATCCCTTACCTTATGATGGGATTCCAAATCAAGAGGATTCCTTTATAAGCTGTTGAAATCCTATAACTTCGTGTTAGATTAGATCTAACTTTGAAAACGTGAATCATAATCTTTAACCACATATTTATATTTATAATCCTTACCTTAGATCCTTAGATTTCCCGAAAGATCCCCTTTTGATGTTGTGGATGATTGCCCTCTTTCTTAGAATCCACAAAGATTCAAATAATAAAGAGAAACGGAGAAGAAAATAGAAGAAAAAGAGAGGATTTTTGCTTAATGAAAATTCGGCAGAGGGTTTTTGCCTAGGAGAATTTTCTACAGAGAGGAAGAGGAGCAAATGTTGATGAGTAGCCCTCCTGTCCTCCTTTTATAGCCAAAGTTATCACCCTAGGAGTCCTTTACTTGGCCACCACTCCTCTTTTGATAATATTATCTCTTTTATTTAAAAGATAAAAGCCTTTAATCCATCAATTATCTCTCAATTATCTCATTAGAAAATAATCCTTTATTTATCTCTTATTATTCACATATTTATGTGAATAAAACTCCTTTATTTATCTCTTATTATTCACATATTTATGTGAATAAAACTCCTTTATTTCTTTCTCTCTTATTATTCACATATTTATGTGAATAAAACTCCTTTATTTATCTCTTATTATTCACATATTTATGTGAATAAAACTCCTTTATTTATCTCTTATTATTCACATATTTATGTGAATAAAACTCCTTTATTTCTCTCTTATTATTCACATATTTATGTGAATAAAACTCCTTTATTTATCTCTTATTATTCACATATTTATGTGAATAAAACTCATTTATTTATCTCTTATTATTCACATATTTATGTGAATAAAACTCCTTTATTTCTCTCATATATCCAAGTTTCCCGAAATGTTCAAGTTTCCATTTTTGGATCATTTCCAAAATGTTTAGGTTTCCAAAATGTCTAAGTTTCCAAAATGTCCATTTCCATTTCCATTTTCATTTCCATCTCCATTTTCATTTCCATTTTCATTTTCATTTCCATTTTCATTCATTTCTAGGTTTCCAAAAGTATCAAAAATTTATTCATAATACTTAAGACTTGTCATTTCATACAATTGATCCGAAAAATGCATAGGCCCTTCCTAGGATGTTACAGCTTCTACCCTCTTAAATAAAATTTCGTCCTCGAAATTTCCTAACTAAACAGCTTGAGGGTATTGCTTGTCGCATTGTCTCTTCTCGCTCCCACGAAGCTTCTTCCGATCCATGATTGCGCCATAACACCTTGACTAAAGGCACCGACTTCTTTCGTAGTGCTTTCACGCCACGCCCAAGATCTGAATCGGCTCCTCCTCGTAGGATAGATCCGGCCTTAACTCCACTTCTTCAACAGTACCACATGAGACGGATCCGATCGATAGCGACGTAGCATGGACACATGAAATACGCCGTGCATTTGATGCAACTCTGGTGGCAACTCCAATTGGTATGCCACCGCCCAACTCGCTTCAAGATTTGATAGGGCCCTATAAACCTTGGGCTTAGCTTCCCTTTGCGATCGAACCGCATAACCTTCTTCCAAGGTGAGACCTTTAGAAACACTTGGTCTCCTACTTCAAACTCAATTTCTTTCCTCTTAAGGTCTCAAGGTCACGACTTACATCTCATCGAAGCTTCTTTCAACCGTGCCCGAATTAATTCCACCTTCTCCTCGCTTTCGCCACTAACTCGACCCAAAACGCGCGCGTTCTCTAACTCGGTCCAACAAGTTGGTGTTCTACATTTCCTTCCATACAATGCTTCGTATGGTGCCATCCGAATGCTTGCCTGATAGCCGTTGTTGTAGGCGAACTCGGCTAGAGGCAAGTAATCTTCCCAACTTCCTCGAAATCCATCACACAACCTCTTAGCATATCTTCCAACACTTGTATAACCTGCTCGCATCGCCTGTCCGATTGTGGATGAAAAGTCGTAGTGAAGTCTAGCTTAGTGCCTAATGCTTGATGAAGTGCTTTCCAAAATCGAGACGTAAACCTTGGGTCTCTATCGAGATGATCGACATCGGTACCCCGTGTAGCCTCACGATCTCCGCCACGTATAACTTGGCTAACTTTTGAAGGAATAGTCGATCCTCACGGGATAAAATGTGCGGACTTGGTCAAACGGTCCACTATCACCCATACCGAGTCCTTCTTAGTGGGCGTAAGGGGAAGCCCACTAACTAAGTCCCCTGTAATTCTTTCCCACTTCCATTGGGGAATCTCAATTGGTTGAAGCAATCCTGATGGGACTTGGTGTTCACCTTTACTTGCGACATGTCAAACATTTCCCCACAAATTCGGTCACCTCTCGCGTTTGTGTCCGACCACCAAAATTGTTCCTTAGATCTCTATACACTTTGATGCCTCCGGATGCATAGCATAAGGACTACCATGCGCTTCCGAAGAATCCTTTGTCTCAACTCCTTATCCCCGGCATACAAACCTTTTCCTTGTAGCACAAGACTCCTTCATCATTGACGCCATAATCCTTTAATCCTCCTTGCCGTATTTGCTCAGAACTTAGTACTTAAGTCCTTATCCGCCAACCGTCCCTCTTTCACCTCCTTCACCAGGTTGGCTTGACTTGTAACTCGCCAACAAAGCTTCCGTCTTCATACAAACTTAAGTGAGCGAACAAAGCCCTTAAATCCGACACAACCTTCCTACTTAGGGCGTCGCCTACCACATTCGCCTTGCCCTGGATGGTATTCTATCGAATACCATAATCTTTCAATAACTCCACCCACCTTCGTTGCCTCAAGTTCAACTCCTTCGAGTCAACAAATACTTAAGGCTTTTGTGGTCCGTGTAAATTACTCGACCTTTCTCCATAAAGGTAGTGCCTCCAAACTTTGAGGGCGAAAACCACCGCCGCGAGTTCCAAGTCATGAGTTGGGTAGTTCACCTCATGCGGCCTTAATCGCCGAGATGCATAAGCGACTACCTTTCCTTCTTGCATTAGCACACACCTAACCCCGTGTGCGAAGCATCACAATATACTACTGAAGTCCTTACCGCCTCAAGGCTGAATTAACACCGAGCTTCACAAGACCTTTTAAGCTTTTCAAAGCTCTCCTGTTGCTTATCCGTCCACACAAACGGTACTTCCTTCCTTAGTAACTTTGTCAAAGGTGCGGCTATTGACGAGAATCCTTCCACGAACCTTCTGTAATAGCTTTGCCAAGCCTAAGAAACTTCGATTTCACCACCGACCTAGGTGATTTCCAATCCAACATCGCTTCGATCTTCCTAGGATCCACTCTTATTCCTTCATGGATACCACATGTCCTAGGAATGCCACTTCCTTGAGCCAAAATTCGCACTTGCTGAATTTGGCATAAAGCTTCTTTTCCTTAACACTTCTAACACAACTCGGAGATGCTCATCGTGCTCCTCCTCCGTCTTGGAATACACCAAAATGTCGCCGATGAACACCACGACGAATCTATCCAAGTAGGGTTGGAAAACCCTATTCATCATATCCATGAACGCGCCGGCGCGTCACAACCCAAACGGCATCACCACAAATTCAAAATGACCGTACCTTGTCCTAAAAGCGGTCTTATGAATATCGCCCTCCTTCACTTTCGGTTGATGATACCCGACCTTAAGTCGATCTTTGAGAACACAAATTGCCTTTTCGGTTGGTCAAACAAGTCATCTATCCTTGGCAAAGGATACTTGTTCTTGATGGTCGGGCTTGTTCAATCGACGATAATCTATGCACATCCGCATAGTTCCATCCTTCTTCTTCACAAAGAGAACCGGTGCTCCCCACGGAGACACTGCCGGGTCGAATGAACCCACGATCCAACAACTCTTGGATTTGAGCCTTGAGCTCCACTAACTCCTTTGGTGCCATTCGGTGGGAGCGATTGACACGAGAGTCTGCTCTGTAGCAAATCTATTCCAAATTCCACTTCTCTATCCGGGGGTATTCCGCAACTCCTCCTAAATACATCCTCAAAATCCCTTACTGTTCTAACTCCTTGACACCTTCCTCTTCTCCTCTTAACGCACTCACGAAGGCTAAGAATGCCTTACATCCTTTCTTAACCATTTTCTCGGCCTTCAAAGGTCGAAACTACGTTAGACAAGTAGTTCCTCCTTTCTCCGATCATCACTACTACCTCATCTTCCGGTTCTTAGTTCCATACGCTTAGCCGCACAATCCAACACTACTCGATGCTCTACTAGCCAATCCATTCCAAGTATAAGCTCAAACTCTCCGAAGGGTAATTCCATTAAGTCACCCAAAAGTTCGCTCCCTAAATCTCTAGGGGTACATTCCGAAAGATCCTATTTATCCTCACCGCTTTGGCCTAAAGGGCTTACTACGCTTATCCGCCTATCGAAAGTTCGAGTCTAGGCCTAGTGTTTCAACCACACTACATGCAACATAGGAATGAGTTGAGCCCACATCAATAAGAGCAAAATAGGGTTTGTCATGAATAAAGAACGTCTCTGCTATAACATCCGCGCGTCTCCTCTTCCTCCGCGAACCGCGTAAACCAAACCCGGTTGCCTTGCTTGGCGTTAGCCGCACCTCGCCCCTGAGCTCCACGGCCTCTGCCACTACCTCTGTTGGTCGACCCACGACCTCTTTGAGGTCATTTGTCCGCCTCTACCACTGGTTAGCATTCCGAGTCTGCTGTTGGCTCTCATCTAATAGCTTGGGGCAATCCTTAATCATATGGTCCTTGGACCCACACTTGAGACATCGTCCCCGCCTTTTTCCAACACTCTCCCCGTGCTTCCTTCCACAATGTTCACAAGGGCGAAATTGCCACTGCACCAAACTGTTGACTTTGTGGCTCATCAACTCTAGGCCTCTTGTGGCCTTTTCGGATGGCCCAAAACCTCTTTTGGGCTTATTTCATCCTGACACCGCTTGGTGGCGTCCTTAATTCCTCGACCACTTTAGCCTTTTCCACCAAGGCAGAGAATTCCGCTCCCGATACGGTGCTATCAAAAGTCTCAAATCGTCCCTAAGTCCGTCCTCAAAATGAACACAGCGTTCATGCTCGATCGCCACTACTCTCTCGGGCATATCGGCTCAACCTCAAGAATTCCGCTTCATATTCGGTGACAGACTTACTTCCTTGTATCAACCCTGAAAAAGCCTTCCTTTGCTCATCTATATACCGGTTCCCACATACTTCTTCTCCAAATGCTTCCTTAGCATATTCCCGTGTCGATCTTCCGCCATGGCACCGTCCCGAATCGGTTAACCACCATTGATACGCTTCATCGCGCAATGCTGCCGTCATCCCTTGCAACTTCTCCTCGGGGTCAAGTCGAGCTCATCCATGATGCGCTCATTGCTTTCCAACCAAGACTCACCAGCATCGGGTGCCACTCCCGATACTCCTCTAAACATTTCACTCCATTAGCACGCGGAGCCGCTCAGCACGACTTACGATTTCTGAATTGTTTCCTCGCACCACCACCAATTCCAACACTCAAAGACACGACTGCGACACGGCATCTTCCCCTCGTTCCGAGCCTCGCTGCTCAACATTGACAAATGGGTGATGGTGGTGGTGGTATCTCATTGTCGTAACCTTGTCCCGATCTAACGGTCATCCTTCCTCTACCTCTTCCACGCACGACCACGCCCTCTTGAGCTCATTATCGACGAGATCCGATTAAGGAATTTTATGTATTAGTATTCTTGTTTCACTTATTACCCGATGATATCTTATGAAGAAGAGTTTAAGAGTGGTTCTTTCGTATTCATACATGCATACATCCTTGCATTCATTCATTCATCCATCAACAAATATGAACTTTCGTTCATTCAAAGAAACGTTGTAATTCTTGTTGTTGTTTTCGTTATTTTGCTTTTCCACTACCCAGGGCATTTTCGTAATTTTATCCTACAGGGGTATTTTCGTAAATTTTCAAAAATAAAAAGTTCCTGGTGATTTTGACGAAAGTATTTTGGTACTTCTAAAGTTCCGGGAAATTTTGGAAGAATTTTGAAATCCGAGGGTATTTCTAATTTTTTATCTCGGGGTATTTTGATAATTTTTCCAAAAATCGGGGTAAATTTGTAAAATTTATTAAGTTAGGGATATTTTCCAAGATTGTAAAACATTGAGGGTTCCTTTGAGAGTTACACTTTTCAAAGCAATGATATTGTAAAAATTTTGGAAATCGTGGTCGTTTGGTAATTTTGTAAGTTAGAGTAATTTTGTAATTTTCCAAAATCAAGATAGTTTGATATTTTACAAATTAGGTTTTTTGAACATTTGATAAAGTAATGAAATTTTGTTAAAACTATGGGTGGTTTGGTCATTTTATAAACCAAGGGTATTTTTTTTTTTATAAAAGAAAAACGCTAAGTCCCTTTCGGGTTTTATTCTTTGTGTTTAGCCTATGACCGAGCCCTCTTGGTCGTGGTGAACCAAAGCTACGCACTGTGCAGGATTCGAATGAAGAGGAGGTGAGTCACGCGGATCGCTTAAATACCAAGCTCTCACCGACCTTTCTGACATGCGCATGCAGGTTGCCACACCACCGAGCCTTCCGAGTTAGGGCGAACCGGCTACGCACTGGTAGGATACCTACGAAGAGGAGGTGAGTCACTAGGACCGCTTAAATACCGTGCTCTTCCCGATCCAATCCTAGACATGCGCATGTGGGGTTGCCACACCTAGCTTAATAACTTAGTCATAGGTTTGTTAAGTTCATTAAGTCTTATGAGTTTCAAGTGTTTGAGTAGTCTAATCCTAGGGTTCAAGTTCCTATCACACTATTCTACGCTCCATGCCTTTTCTACCCTTTTACAATTCATAATTCACATAATCACACGATGGTTAAAGGTACTTACCGTGGATCATGGTCGGAGACTTAGGTGCCATGCCATAAAACTCCGCTTATTTCAAAGAAATTCATTTGGGCTCGAATTGAAAACGTTTTGGGCCCGAGCCCATAGGCCGAGAGTTTTAAAGCTGGGCTCGATACCAATCAAACACCCCACACCCAAATTTACGAGCTTGAACCGGATCTCGTATGTTCCTTAAATAAATCGGTTTTCAATGTTCTAAATGACTTAGAGAAAATTTGTGTAATTTAAAAAAATTGTTTTGGGTTGGGCTTAATTTGAAACCTAGTTAATAAATTCTGAAATCCAACTTAAATAAGGTGACAAAATAATTTTTGGGTTTATTATTTTAAAAGAAATAAATTTACTTATCTTTAATCAAACATAAATTGTATCATATTCAAATAAAAATAAACAGAAATAAAGAGAATCCAATTGGGCCTTATGGCCTTATTACATCATTCAAACCCAAAATAAAGTTTAAAGTACTAAAATTTCATAAAGTCCAAATTCCAAATAATTTCTTCAAGCGATGCATGGCCACCTTTAGCTCCTCGCCGACCCGGTCCATTACCGCTCATCACCGAAAAATAATTCCCCAACGGGTGAGTCTACTGAGACTCAATGTGTACATAGTACTAATTTCCAACAAATCGGGCATACAAGTAATATCAATATCATGTTCATACAAAATAAAGGATGATGCAACCCAAATCCAAACCTATTTGTCCATCCGCTACACACCACCCGTACCAACCTTGCACACCGCGGGGACTACTAAGTCGACCCTCCATCCGCTACACACCATCGAAGCGCGCAGCCATTGCAATCGACGTGCTCATCGCCCACTTATGTTGTGTCATTAGACATCAGATTCACCGGATGTAACCGGTTACCACTTTTCACTTTATGTGACCGTAGTCACCACTTTACGTTGGTGAGACCGTAGTCATCACCTTCACTTTCTTCCTCCACAAATATCCCGAATGCCCCAATTATTTCATAACATATTTCACATACTTAATTTTCATTCATGTTACTAATCACATGTTCAAAATATATCACATTCACAATCCTATCAAAAGTAGGAAACGTGCACTGGTACTCCTTACCACATTTGTGGTGCTTAGCCACATTCACATACTCGTTACATATTTATATATTTAATGATTGCCATGCAATTTATTGAAAGTTAGTAAGAGTACACACCTTTTTCGCTTAATAGTTTCCGTGAATTCCGTAGAGCGATCTACCGATCTAGATCTTTCACTCCTATATTCGGCCATTAATTAAAACATATAAATAAACCTATTTGGTCTTAAAACCAAATCCTACTAGAAGTAGAATTACTTACCTAGTTGCCGAATTGATTTAATCAAGTCCCAACAGTTGCTAGAATTCCTCTTCCTTGAAATCGGCTAATACTAGGTATGTAACCATGTCGATTTTCGGTTTTTGAAATAATGGAAAACACTTAAACAAATTATGCCTTGGCCGAATATCCCTTACCTTATGATGGGATTCCAAATCAAGAGGATTCCTTTATAAGCCTTTGTTGAAATCCTATAACTTCGTGTTAGATTAGATCTAACTTTGAAAACGTGAATCATAATCTTTAACCACATATTTATATTTATAATCCTTACCTTAGATCCTTAGATTTCCCGAAAGATCCCTTTTGATGTTGTGGATGATTGCCCTCTTTCTTAGAATCCACAAAGATTCAAATTTTTAACAAAGAGAACGGAGAAGAAAATAGAAGAAAAAGAGAGGGATTTTGCTTAATGAAAATTCGGCAGAGAGGGTTTTGCCTAGGAGAATTTCTCAGAGAGAAGAGGGAGCAAATGTTGATGAGTAGCCCTCCTGTCCTCCTTTTATAACCAAAGTTATCACCTAGAGTCCTTTACTTGGCCACCACTCCTCTTTTTGATAATATTATCTCTTTTATTTAAAAGATAAAAGCCTTTAATCCATCAATTATCTCCTCAATTATCTCATTAGAAAATAATCCTTTATTTATCTCTTATTATTCACATATTTATGTGAATAAAACTCCTTTATTTATCTCTTATTATTCACATATTTATGTGAATAAAACTCCTTTATTTCTCTCTTATTATTCACATATTTATGTGAATAAAACTCCTTTATTTATCTCTTATTATTCACATATTTATGTGAATAAAACTCCTTTATTTATCTCTTATTATTCACATATTTATGTGAATAAAACTCCTTTATTTCTCTCTTATTATTCACATATTTATGTGAATAAAACTCCTTTATTTATCTCTTATTATTCACATATTTATGTGAATAAAACTCATTTATTTATCTCTTATTATTCACATATTTATGTGAATAAAACTCCTTTATTTCTCTCATATATCCAAGTTTCCCGAAATGTTCAAGTTTCCATTTTTGGATCATTTCCAAAAATGTTTAGGTTTCCAAAATGTCTAAGTTTCCAAAATGTCCATTTCCATTTCCATTTTCATTTCCATCTCCATTTTCATTTCCATTTTCATTTTCATTTCCATTTTCATTCATTTCTAGGTTTCCAAAAGTATCAAAAATTTATTCATAATACTTAAGACTTGTCATTTCATACAATTGATCTGAAAAATGTATAGGCCCTTCCTAGGATGTTACAGAATCGATGTTTAATTAACTAATTACTAAACTAAGGATGCTAAGACACGTAGAGTGAATTGGGAAAATACTTGTGGGAAAACCAGTTGATTAAGACAATACCCGAGGAAGAATCCACCTAGACTTCACTTGTTATTTAACTCAACTGCATTTATTTATTCACTTGACTTGATCCGTAGGATTCCCTAATTTATATTAATACCTGTTTCGAGGCTACTAACGTCTAACCCTAGGTTGATTAATTGAAATCTCTTTCTAATTAAAACCCCTAGTGTTGCATTAACTCGATCTATGGACTCCCATATTAGGTTTGACCCTAATCCGGCAAATTTTCGTCATCCTATCTCTAGGGTTGCGATCAACTCCGCTTAACTATGCTAGATCTACTCTTAAACAGGGACTTTTGCTCCACTGCCTAAGCACATCAATACTTGAATCAATATCCTGAAATATTAAAATAAGAATTAAGAACACGTAATTAAGAACAAATCAAGTATTTATCATATAGTTCAGAAAACAATAACAAGATCCGTCTTAGGTTTCATCCCCCTCATGTATTTGAGGGGTTTAGTTCATGTTTAATAACGAATACATCTCAGAAGAAAGTAATAACAAAACATAAGAAAAACCTTAAGACCCCCTGAAAGAAATTGAAGGGAAGATCTTTCGTCTTGAGCGTGATTCTGACTTCTGAGATGGATCAACTGGCTTTCTTGGAGTAATTCCTTGTGTTTAGCCCTCTCTGGCTTCACCCCCTTCTAGGTTATACTTAGGTGTTTATATAGACTTCGAAATGTCTTTCTTCGCCCCTAAGTATCCTTTTCCGAGTAGAATTACAACGGGTCACGGCAGAGACACGCCCGTGGAGCACGCCCGTGTGAATTGAGCCCAGGCCGTGTTTGGGCCTGCTAAGGTGGCACGGCCGTGTGATGATCTATAGGCCGTGTCGATTTCTTATTTTGGCCCATTTTCTCCGTTTTCAGCCCGTTTCTCGTTCTTTTCATCCTCCGATGCTCTGCTAAGTATAAAACATGAAATTAAAGGATTAGGAGCATCAAATTCCACAATTCAAGGGATTAAATCATCTAAAAGTATGCTAAATATGGGATTAAAATATGTATATATTACGGTTTATCAAATACCCCTACACTTAAGCATTTGCTTGTCCTCAAGCAAATTTCTCAACTCATAATTAAAATAGAATTTCCTCAATTCATAACCTTCATCAATAATGTTTCATCATAATTCATAGGTAATTCATACATTGATAATTTAACCAGAAGATTCCTAAAGATTCAAACAATCAAAGTCATAGTCTTTGTAGTACGAAAACATAGGTGTTTCCTTTTACCTAAATAATTACCTTAAATTCAAAATCGACAAAAATTGACATCATCATTAAAGGTTCACTCAAATCACTCAAAGTGTTTAAGGTTAAAATTAAGCACTCAGAAGTCGAACATGAAAAGTTAATCCCATAGGCTTGCATGAAAATCAAATCTCTACCACTATAAAATGAGATGATACACAAATCAAAAGGTCTTTAAAAATGGTTGTAACGGGGCTTGGGTTAAATGTGTGGATAAAGGCTGAATTAGAGGGTTAGTATCGAGACTAAATTGATAAATTACCTAACTAGGAAAATAACTAAAACTTAAATAATTACATCAATTAAGAATTCATCACTAATAACACGAGCTTTTTCTCAAAATGTAAAATTAAACGTAAGCTCAAATAACATAGAACTAATAATGAATAAACTTCGTTTTTTTTAGAACAAATCATACAATAATAATAAGATAGAATTTAACAACTGAAGTAAAGAAAATAGTTAAGTAACCGATCAAATCAAACCTCGATATACGGGTAGTCAAGAGAAATGGTGATAACAAATAAAAAGTGGGTTTTGGGTTAATATTAATGGGTGGGTTAAGAAACGGTTTGTTAAGATTCAAAGGGGTTCACTAGGGGTTAATTATGAAGGTAGGCTTTTTATGGAGTAAGTGGGTTAAAACCTAGGTGTCTTTATCATCTCAGTATATCAAATCAAAGGTGTGGTCTCATTGTGTATAAGCGAAGCAAGTTCTAGAATAACAAATCAATATTGACATACTCATAATCAATAAAGTGAGCACAAAAAAAAATGTATGCTCTAAAAGGCTCAAGATCTCACAAAAATTATGGGCTTTTGATGTCAACCTTGTAAATTTCAAACTTCAAGGTAATAATTAGATTCAGGTAGACAACCTAACAAATTTTTAATTCTGAAAATAAACTCATCATGCTTGATTCTCTAGTCTCCTAAAGTTTAAATCATCACTGCACAATTAACTATGACTTAATCCAAAACATATCAATGAAAATCATAAATCAAAGGAAATTTCATTCTAACAGTGATATGAGAACATTTACTTAAGAATAAGATATAATTCAGGGATTTGAGAATAATGCAAAAAGTTAGGCACTTTTTTAAATAAACTTCACCCCCACACTTAAGATGTACATTGCCCTCAATGTACAAAGAAAGATAATAACCATGTAGTAATAGATCATAAGAGAGGGAGAGAGGTGAAACTTCCTGGATTTCGGATGGATTTCTTGAGTTGGAAGTGTAGAAACTTAATTCGGAAGTGAAAGATAAGTTGGAGGAGGCGTCTCTAGTGGTGGTATGGTGGCCGCCAACAATCACTGCACTAGATGAAGAAATTGGGTAACTTGTGAATAAATAGCCAGGAAATAATAAGAAAAATTCAAAATATACTAAATATGTATTTAAAGATAAGAAAAATAAAGAGAAGGAAAATAAAGGAGAAGAGAAAAGAAAAAGAAAAAATAAATGGACTCAAATGTCCTTGGCTTGTCGAGTCGATGAAGCGGCCGGTATGAACTTATGTAGATCGGTCTCGCACAGGGAGACTGTGCTAGGGTCCTTTTGCTTCTTCGACATGGAGATGGTGGTGAGTATGGTGAAAGAAAAGGAATGAGGGGAAGGGAAACGGAAAATGAAGGGAGAAGATAGTGAGAAGAGAAAGGGGTGTGGTGGCTGGGGGTTAGGAAAAGAAGAATTTTGGGAGAAAGTGAGAAGAAGGGGGGTCTTAAATAAGAATCAAGGACCTGGTTGCTGCCCACGCCCGTGTGCTGTGGGTGTGTTAGGTTGCACGGCCGTATCGCACGGCCGTGTGGTGGTTCGTTCGCTTCTCCCACGCTTGTATAAAGGTTTCCACGCCTGTGTATCTTTCTCAGTGTCGGCCACGGCCTCAAAGCACAGGCATGTCTCATACCCGTGTGACTTTCTCAGTGTCGACCACGGCCGTGGCATTTTATCACCGTTCGTGATTTGGGGATTTCTTTCGTCCTTGATTCGTACGATCTCTGCCAGGCCAGTGTACAAATCCGTGATGTCCACACGGCCACGGCCACGCCCGTGTGTAAGGCCGTGTGGTACGGAAACCTACACTTTATTTAACTTGGTTAGTCTTTAGTTAGGTGCTAAAAATCAAAGATCTGAAAATTAAAGGGGTTAGTGCTCGGGTTGCCTCTCGAGAAGCACTCGTTTAAAGTCTTAAGCTAGACTTACCTCTCATAATCATGGTGGTTTGAAGAGTTGAAGCTCCTCATTCTTGCTATCAATT
Organism: Gossypium sturtianum; assembly: GCA_025698515.1. Classification (NCBI taxonomy): domain Eukaryota; kingdom Viridiplantae; phylum Streptophyta; class Magnoliopsida; order Malvales; family Malvaceae; genus Gossypium; species Gossypium sturtianum. Next base: position 16,555,783 of record CM046947.1, on the reverse strand, counting down.
CGGTTATCGATATATAGTTTAAGTCGAGTGGTGTTTACCTTAAAAGTGCCGAATTAAGAGTGAGTCACCTCGACCGTTCCGTATGGGAAGACATTGAGTACCTTAAAAGGGATTTCTTTGTTCGTTTTAAGGTCTGAAATGGTGATTCGAGGGTCTTTCTCATTCAACAATACATGATCTCCTATTTTGAATTGATTTATGTCTCCCTTAAGCTCGTCAGGGGGTTGCCTCGGTTTCTCTTCTAGTGTTCTTGGTTTCTCCTTGACATGTGGCTTCCACTCGTCGAGTTCATCGATCTGAAGCCTTCGCTCCTCATGAGTTATTTCTTTGTTGGCACGAGGTCTAGGATATAGCTCAGATGTGTACTTCCGAGGTGCTTCCTGAAAAGGAGGTTGAATCGAATGGTCATTAATAGAATTTATGTTCTCACCTTTTTCACTTGACGTCCTAGCCGAGTCAAGAGCCTGAAGAGTGATCGTTTCGTCACCTACACAAAGTGTGAGTTCTCTTGTACCAACATCGATTTTAGTGCTGGCAGTTGCTAAAAAGGGTCTTCCTAAAATTAAAGGAACATTGTTGTCCTCATCCATGTCTAAAATGACAAAGTCTACTGGGAATATAAATTTATCAACTTTCACTAGCACATCTTCGATTATACCCCTAGGAACTCTAATGGTTTTATCAGCTAATTGAATGCTAATCCTAGTTTGTTTGGGTTTCCCTAGACCTAGTTGTTTAAACAGTTTGTAAGGCATAACATTGATGCTTGCCCCTAGATCTGCTAAAGCCTTATCAATAGATAAACTACCAATTAAACAAGGAATCGTAAAACTCCCTGAATCTTTTAATTTCCGTGGTAGTTTGTTTTGTAGAATTGCTGAGCACACTGCGTTTAGCTCCACATGCGACGCCTCGTCTAACCTCCGTTTGTTTGTCAGAAGCTCTTTTAAAAATTTCCTAAATTTGGCATCTGCGAGAGAGCTTCAAGAAACGGTAAGTTAACATGTAATTTCTTTAAAAGTTTAAGAAATTTACCAAATTGTTCCTCTGTGTGGTCTTTCTTCATCGCATTGGGATATGGCACTCAAGGTGTGTACTCTTTAATGACAGGTTTCTGTGTATCGTGGCTTACCTCAACCTTACCTTTATTTACCACGGGTTCTTGCCTGGGTTCAGATTCGGATTCGACTAACCTTTCACTATCGTGATCAGTAATGGCATAAATTTACTCCTTTGGGTTAGTTTCAGTGTTGCTTGGCAAGTAACCTTGCGGTCGTTCTGAGATTAGCTTAGCTAGCTGACCTAACTGGTTCTCGATCCCTTGAATCGATGCCTGCTGATTTTTGAGCATTGTCTCGTTGTTTTGAAAACGGGTTTCTGACACCGCGATAAATTTTGTTAGCATCTCCTCAAGGTTCGGCTTTTTCTCTTGTGGATAGGGTTACTGTTGAAAGCCTGGAGGGGGTTGTTGTCTTTGATTTCCTTGACCTCCCCATGAGAAATTTGGATGGTTCCTCCACCCTGAATTATAAGTGTTACTATAAGGGTTATTTTGAGGTCTAGAATTGTTACCCATATAGTTCATCTGTTCGTTTTCTATGCCAGGGTTGTAGGGTGGGTATTCTGTATTGTTTGACCCTCCTCCAATTGCATCACACTGCATCACTGGATGTACCTGCGAAGAACCACACAAACCATCAATTTTCTTACTTAAAAGTTCTACCTGATTTGATAGCATGGTTACTGCGTCGAGGTTGAAAACACTGGCGGCTTTTGTTGGCTTTGTTCTCATAACTTGCCACTGATAATTATTAAGTGACATCTTTTCAATGAATTCATAAGCAGCCTCAGGTGTTTTATTGTTTAGTGTACCGCCGGCGGATGCATCAATCAACTGCCTAGTCGAGGGATCCACACCGTTGTAAAAGGTTTGAACCTGTAGCCATAATGGTAACCCATGATGAGGGCACCTTCTCAATAAATCCTTATATCTCCATGCATCGTAAAGTGTCTCTAAATCCATCTGCACAAAAGAAGAGATATTATTCCTCAACTTAGCCATTTTAGCCGGCGAAAAATATTTTAACAAAAATTTTTCGGTCATTTGCTCCCATGTAGTGATTGATCCTCGTGGAAGAGAATTCAACAACTGTTTGGCTTTATTCCTTAAAGAAAAGGGAAATAACTGAAGGCGAATGGCATCATCAGAAACGCCATTAATTTTAAACGTATCTCATAATTCCAAAAAGTTCGCTAAGTGTGTGTTAGGATCCTCATCCTGCAAACCATCAAACTGAACAAATTGTTGAATCATCTGTATAGTGTTAGATTTCAATTCAAAATTATTTGCAGCGACAGCAGGTCTAACAATACTTGATTCAGTTCCTGTTAAATTAGGTTTTGCATAATCATACATAGTTCGAGGAACAGGATTTTGATTAACCGGGTTTGCGGCAACTACAGGAGGTAGCAGATTATTATCAGCCATCTCTACGGTAGTGTTGGTATCGTTCTCTTGCTCTTCTTGTATGTACTGTAGGCTTCGCCTAATTTCTCTTCGATTTCTGCGAACGGTTTCTTCTATATCACTTTCGTAAAGTAGAGGTCCTGACGGGTTTCTTCTAGTCATAAACTAGAATACTTGCCAGAAGTAATGTAAAAGAAAAATTAGCAAAGTTAAAATAAAATAAAAAATAATAATAAATTACAAATAAATAGAATGGCTAAAGTAATAAAAATCAAGTGTTCCTAATATCTTAGTCCCCGGCAACGGCGCCAAAAACTTGATCGTGTCCAAACTAACTATGACAATGAAAAAGGCAAGCGCACCTATCGTTCGGTAGTATAGCTATGGCAAGACCGAAAATATCGTATCCTCAAGAACCAAGAGTACTAGTAGTTACTATCTTTTTATTATCTAGCCTAAGTATTAAGGGAATCGATGTTTAATTAACTAATTACTAAACTAAGGATGCTAAGACACAGAGAGTGAATTGGGAAAATACTTGTGGGAAAACCAGTTGATTAAGACAATACCCGAGGAAGAATCCACCTAGACTTCACTTGTTATTTAACTTTGAACCAGATTTATTTATTCACTTGACTTGATCCGTAGGATTCCTAATTTATATTAATACCTCTTTCGAGGCTACTAACGCCTAACCCTAGGTTGATTAATTGAAATCTCTTTCTAATTAAAACCCTAGTGTTGCATTAGCTCGATCTATGGACTCCCATATTAGGTTTGACCCTAATCCGGTAAATTTTTGTCATCCTATCTCTAGGGTTGCGATCAACTCCGCTTAACTATGATAGATCTACTCTTAAACAGGGACTTTTGCTCCACTGCCTAAGCACATCAATACTTGAATCAATATCCTGAAATATTAAAACAAGAATTAAGAACACATAATTAAGAACAAATCAAGTATTTATCATATAGTTCAGAAAACAATAACAAGATCCGTCTTAGGTTTCATCCCCCTCAAGTATTTGAGGGGTTTAGTTCATGTTTAATAACGAATACATCTCAGAAGAAAGTAAATAGCAAAACATAAGAAAAACCCTAAAACCCCTTGAAGGAAATTGAAGGGAAGATCTTCCGTCTTGAGCGTGATTTCGGCTTCTGAGATGGATCAACTGGCTTTCTTAGAGTAATTCCTTGTGTTCAGCCCTCTCTGGCTTCGCCCCCTTTTAGGTTATACTTAGGGTGTTTATATAGACTTCAGAATGTCTTTCTTCGCCCCTAAGTATCATTTTCCGATTAGAATTACAACGGGTCACGGCAGAGACACGCCCGTGGAGCACGCCCGTGTGAATCGAGCCCAGGCCGTGTTCAGGCCTACTAAGGTGGCACGGTTGTGTCGATTTCTTATTTTGGCTCATTTTCTCCGTTTTTGGCCCGTTTCTCGTTCTTTTCATCCTCCGATGCTCTCCTAAGTATAAAACATGAAATTAAAGGATTAGGAGCATCAAATTCCACAATTCAAGGGATTAAATCATCCAAAAGTATGCTAAATGTGGGATTAAAATATGTATATATTACGGTTTATCAGCTTAACTTGTATTTGACTTGATAAATGCATTTACCCACTTAGCAATCTTTTGGGTTCGACCCCTTGGAATACTCTGGTGTTCCATTGGACACTATAAATATTATAATTGACACTATCCGCTTGTAGTTAAAACCCGCTCTTCAAAAAAATAACTTTCTAAAACTTTTTGTTTTAACGTGCACGCGCGTGGGCGGTCAATCATATAATATTATTTACCCCCTAAAACAAAATTATTGGCTTCGTTCTTAATTGATAGAGCATTTTTTTATCTCCACGAATGGAGTTAAAAAATTGTCATGTGCTTCGTTCTTTTTATATAAGCTAAAAGAACTCATATAATGAACCCCATGTGATGGCCTAATGGTCAAGAGTGTTCACCGCTCCAGGTGTGGCTTGGGTTCGAGTCGCGCTAGTCGTGTTGGTTGTTTGGGCTTTGATGTGTTATTGTAATTCACCAAAAAAAACAAGAACTCATATAATAATTTAAAAAAATCAATTAAACCCCTAATTGAAAATTACTCCTGAGGGCTCATTAAGTATTGACGTGGTATTTGAATCAAGTCCCCTTAAATTTTATAAATTTATATATTAATGCATGGTACAATTATAGTTTGGCCCCAAAATAATAATTTTTTTATTTAATCCTTCTAAAAATTGTAAAAATATAAACTAATACAACGGTGAAATATTATTTTGGCTCCCATAAAATATATAACATAATCCCATTCCCTCTAAAAATATATATTTTTTTGCTTCGCCCCTGTTTGACATGGAAAGAAGCAAATGTGGCGGCTTAGTTTATTTTTAAATTATTTTATGATGGCTTAATTTCTTTTTCAAATATTTTACGAGAGTTTTTTCGACATTTAAACTAAAAATTATAAAAAATAGAAACATTAAAAACTATAAAAATTGTATAAAAGTATAGAAAAAATTATAAATATTATTAAAATAAAATGAAAATATGAGAAGTTATTAAAATATTATAAAAAATAGATAATATAGAAAATTTATTAAAAATGCTAAAAAAAACCACTCTAAAAAGGTTATAGAAAATAATACAAAAGTTATTAAAAAGTTATAAAATTTATTTAAAATATAAAAAAATTATTTTGAAGGTTTGAAACCTTTGATTTTGATAATAGTAAAACGAGGAACTTGAAGTGTGATGGGGGTTAAGCTTCTATGGGTATTGAGCGAAGGTTTGAGTGACAATGAATTTGTTGGTAGCTTAAGGTGAGTGATGAATAATAATTTTTGGTTGACGAGAGGTTATGTGAGGGAGGTTGATAAGGTGTGTCAAGGAAAACAAAATTGAGTAGTTATTTTTAATTTTTTTATAATACTTAATACATTTTTTATGATTTCCTATATTTTAAATAAAAAATATAGATTTTAAAAAAATTATTAAGGAGTTATTTTTTAAATGATTAGAAATTATTATAAAATTATAATATTTTTAGGAAATTATAAAAATTATATTTTTAAATTAAAAATAACCAATTTTATAATTTTTAAATAACTTTTAACATTTATATCATTTAATATTTTTTATAATTTTCTATAGTTTCTCATTTTTATAATATTTTAATAACATTTTCATTTATTCATAATAATGTAATAACTATTTAGAATATTTATATTTTTAATATTTTAATAAATTTGAGGCTTAAAAACTAAAAAATCATTGTAAAATATTCAGAAAATCAATCAAATCATTGTAAAAATAATTAATCAATTAATCAATACACCATGCCATCATTTAACAACCCGTAATGGTTTCAACGAAAAACTTTATTTCAAGGCCTTGATTAAGGCTAAATGACCTAAATATACCATTTTTAAAAAAAAAATTACGGAAAAGGGCCGAAAAAATAATTATTTACCGGAAAGGGCAATTTCCCCCGAAAACGCGTCCACGTCAGCGCGTTTTCAGTGGATAAATAGAAAAGCGCATCCACGAGGAAGCGCTTTTGCCCTTCACCCCTGATGGGCTTTTTAGTTGTTTTTAGTGTTAGGGTATGAGTTTTTAGGGTTTTAAGGCTACGGTTTAGGGATTTTTAGGGTTTCTAGGGGAAAGTTAATAGACTAGATTTTAGGGTTAAATAATTAGAATAATTTTAAGTTTAGGGTTTTGGGAAAAATATATCAGTAAAATAAAAATTATTTGAATTTTTTTTACAGTAGTATCTGGCAATATAATTTTGAGAAGACGTTTCTGAACAAATAGTGATCAAAACGCTTCAAGCAGGGATGCACTCACAAGGCAAAAGAGTACCGATAAAAGCTCCCACGTGGGCGCTCTTTTGCTCAGATGAGTCCGCAATCCTTAGACTATAAATCAGCCAAATTTCATTCTCAGGTTGCATAATAGAAATTGAGGCAAAAGTAAAATAGAAACTGAAGATGTGAACGTATTAATGCTGTTATTTACTACGATGGTAAGGTTTGTGACACCGAAAATGGTGTTGTTTTTTTATCGGAGAACACAGCGCGACTGGGTTTTAACCGAAACATAGATTTGACAGAACTTCGCAAAAGAATTAGGTGTAAAATCTTCGGAACAACGCCAATGAAAGTTCAGTCTATTAAGTATAAATTTTGCGCTTCGGTTGATCCCGTGAGATATGACTCATTCGACATCAAAGGTCCTCGGAGCTTGGAGGCAATGGTGGGTCTCATCTTGCCAGTGGATCACCCTATCTTGAGGTGTATGTTCAATTTTTATCGCCAAGTGATCTTCCTTTGACTTCAACATCTACTGATGTTCGAGGGGAATACACGACCCCAAGCTGACACTTGTTAGTGGGAGGCAGAATACGGAAGCGCCCGTGTTTGGTGGTAGTATGGAAAACACAATCCATGCACGACACTCGGTTGGTGGATGGGACATGCATATCCTTCATTCGACGTTCGATGCTAGAAATACGTATTGGGGAACGTCATCAACTTCTAGTGGTTGGCAATCCACATATGATTGGGAACGTTACGAAAGTTTTTTAAGAAGGGATAATGTACTCCCACGACATCCACCGGTAAGGGGCCCTCGTTCGTTACAGATGATGGTGGGTCAGATGATGAGTCCGATGTGGATCCACCTCGAGAGCCCGGCCCCGATGGTGCAGAAGTTGCATTATTTTTTGAATCGGAGCTTGTTCCAACCGATGTTGAAGGCGGTTCAGATGAAGAAGAAGAAGATCCGCGATTCAGAGCGTACTCGCCTCCAGCCCACATGCATAATGTCGATCTATCTCAAGACGATGCATTGGAGTTTCCTGAACTACCACACAGAAGGCGTGACCGTACAAGTTCACCGTTGAATTCGGGCGAATTAGAAGTTGGTAAAGAGTTTTCCAACAAGGATAGTTTTCTTGGTGCATTGAAACAATATAGCGTCAAGAACAGGGTTAACTACAACGTGGTTAAATCCAAACTCGATAAGTACGAGGCCAAGTGTGCAGTGCAAGACGGTACATGTTCATGGAAAATCATGGCCTCGTTGAGGAAAAGGACAGGCTTGTGGGAGATCAAAAAGTACAACGGTCCACATACATGTCTTGCAGGTACAGTATCACTAGGTATTCAAGGTTTTTGAATAATACTAATATTACGTAATGTTGCATTATTTAACGTACTTCGTTGACAGGTGTTTCACAAGATCATCCAAAGATGGATTCAGAGATGTTGGCTAACTTAATAATACCGATGGTGAAGGCGGATCCCAAGACTACAGTGCCGACCTTAATTAGCAATATTCGTAGCCAATTGGGGTACACGCCCTCTTACCAGAAGACTTGGATAGCCAAGCAGAAGGCGTTGGAAAAGTTGCATAGTCGGTGGGACGCTTCATATAATGAAGTGTGGCAGTGGTGTCAGGTGCTAGAGAGATATGTCCCAGGCAGTATAATAGACCTTGAAACGAAACCGGCGTACTACAACGATCGATTGCTCCGTGGATGCCAAGTGTTCAAGCGTCTGTTCTGGACATTTAAGCAATGCTGAGACGCATTTATATACTGCAAGTCATTGGTACAAATTGACGGTACCATTATGTATGGTAGATATACGCATCGGCTATTGCTAGCTGTGGCACAGGACGGCAGTGGGAGAATCCTTCCAATTGCATTTGCAATAACACCGGGGGAGTCAGATGATGACTGAGATTTCTTTCTATCTAGGTTAAGGAGGCATGTCCGCTGAACCCGATATATGCGTTATATCGGATCGGGGCCCTGGAATACTAGCCGCAATAGAGCGACAGGGAACCCTATGGCATCGCACACACCATCGATATTGCCTAAGGCATGTTGCGTCCAACTACCATAGGCAACATCGATCTACAAGTCAACGACGGCAAGTGACCAATATGGGTATGTAATATCTATTAATATAATTTCGTTTGTAATATTCAATTTATTCTTAATTGAAGAGTGGTATGTAATATTCGCTATCAACTTATATTGGCGAGTGCACGATCAATAAGGACCGTTTTCACGAGATGTTGGTGAGTTTGCACTCAGTTAACGAAGAAGGCGCAAACTACCTACGCAATATTCCTTTCGAACAGTGGACATAAGCATACGACGGCGGCCTACGATATGGTTATATGACCTCAAACCTGGCCGTATGCATAAATTCTGTTCTAAAAGGAACGCGTCATTTGCCGATAACATCGGTTGTGCGAGAGACATATTTTTGTTTAGCGGCACTATTTCCGAAGCGAGCAGCGAGTTATAAAGGCCAAATGTAAGGAGGCCATGTATGGTGCGCAAAGGTATTGCGAGAAATTAACAATGGGAAGACACAGGCCAACACCATGCACACAGTGTGTCACGATCGCGATAACCTATGGTTTCGTGTGACGGAGTTTGACAGACCGAACCAAGGTATTGTTGGCGGGCAATATCATTTGCACTTGAGAAATAGGACCTGCGACTGTGGGATATTTGATGTACTTCGTTACCCATGCGCTCATGTACTTGCGGCTTGTCAGAATCTCCGTCTGGATCCCATGAGCTATGTCGACGGTGTATAAAATAGAAAACATGTACAACGTGTGGAGACACGTATTCCCACCATCCCCGGATGAACGTAAGTGGTCGTCAGATCGCTTGCTCCATATAAGTTTATACTGGGATAGAGAATCGCAGCGCAAGAAACCAAAAGGTCGACCTTGCTCGACTAGAATACGCAACAATATGGATATCCGAGAAAACGGCCAACCAACGGAAGTTATGCGGATGGTGTAGGAACCTGTGCCATACATCTCGCTCGTGTCCAAATCGTAATAGTTGATAGTCTCCTTATCATTTTTGTCTCTTGGAAGAATGAAAAGTTATGTCTAATTTTCGTCTCAGATATCATTTTTGTTTAGATGTATTTAAAGACATGATAAAAGTAAAGTATGTGTTTTTTATTTCATTAAATATATAAAAATTAAATTACAATTAGGATATTCAAAAATAACTTTCATTTTATTAAAAATAAAAAAATTAAATTACAAAAAAAACAACTTTTATTTTATTAAAGATAAAAAAAATCAATTACAAAAAAAAAACTTTTATTTTATTAAAGATAAAAAAATCAATTATAAAAAAAATAAAAAACAACTTTTATTTTATTAAAGATATAAAAATAAATTACAAAAAATAAAAACAACTTTTATTTTATTTTAGCAAAGATATAAAAATTTAATTACAATAAAAATAAACAACTTTTATTTTATTAAAGATATAAAAATAAAATTACAAAAATAAAATAAACAACTTTTATTTTATTTTAGCAAAGATATAAAAATTAAATTACAATAAAAAATAAATAACTTTTATTTTATTAAAGATATAAAAATTAAATTATAATAAAAAATAAACAACTTTTATTTTAGCAAAGATATAAAAATTAAATTACAAAAAAATAAACAACTTTTATTTCATTAAAGATATAAAAATTAAATTACAAAAAAAAAACAACTTTTATTTTATTAAAGATATAAAAATTAAATTACAAAAAAATAAAAATAACTTTTATTTTATTAAAGATATAAAAATTAAATTACAATAAAAATAAACAACTTTTATTTTAGCAAATATATAAAAATTAAATTACAATAAAAATAAAAAACAACTTTTATTTTATTAAAGATATAAAAATTAAATTACAAAAAAATAAAAAAATGGCGGTCGGAATCAATGTTGGTGCCGGTCGGAATCGATGCCACATGGGGTGGTCGACGTGATTCTGTGTACCGGATTCCTCCTTCTTCTAGCTTCCGCGGGTTGTGGAACCTCAGCGGAGATTCAGTTCCTCCGTGGGGTCCAGTTGTGGGTGTTGGGAGGATGACCCACCTTGATAAAATAATGACTGGGGAGGTGTTTGCATAAACCATGGCGGAGGTGTCTGAATCCCATAAGGCGAAGGAGCCTGGTAAAAAGAAGAGCTCCCCGACGGCGCCTCGTGCGATCCCTCATGCGACGGCGACCTCAAGATCGGCTGGCCAGTCGGAGTAGTCGGGAACCGACTCGAACCGGGCCATGCATTCCAACCTACCGTGGGACTGGAAAAAGGAAACATATAAGGGTTATGATACATATAAGGGCTAGGGTACGCACCTGGCATAATCTGAAAAGGCTGTGATGTCGATGTCGTCGGCTGAAGTGTTGGGCCCGGTGACTGTATGGGCGTTGTTGATGGTCCCGTCTCATCACCCCTTCTCCTTGGATTTAAAGGGCCCCGTCGTTCCCTTTGTTCACTAAGTTGTCATCGCCTCTCCTCTTCCGACAATAAATACGGCTTGACATGGATCCGAAACCATGGCATGTATTCCGGCACGCACGCTAACTCAGGAACGATGATCGGTTCCCGAGCAGGTATATAATCATACCGGTTCTCCCATAATTCGATATACACTGACCAATATCTTGGCCAATCCGTATGCAACTGTCGTAAGTCGACTTTGTGCTCATCATCGAGCACCTCAGGTACCACGGGAATCGGTTGTCAGAATCCAAATTGACGTAGAACCCGATCTGATTGGTGCATCTCCACGGTGGCATAGTTGATCAATGGGACCTTCACATGCCAAATGTTCCGATTTATCAAGAACTCCTCCGGAATTACTGCCCGAATTTACGGATCCTCGTATGGTGTCCATTCAAACTATATTAACATGATAAAAATATTAGTTATATACTAAATACTAAATACTAAATATGAAATACTAAATACGAAATACGAAATGACTATTTTATTACGAAATTTAATTAAAATTTAATACTTACTTGTGCTTCCGACCGTTGCTCTAGTAGAAGCCGTATATCTTCAAGCGATGTAGGTATTCCAACATAACTCGCCGAATGGTTCCACCTAATTAAATAAATTTTTAGCATACAATTATATTTTAAATCTACGTAATAATTGTAAATTCTAATATTAAATTTACCTTGTTATGAGTGAGAATGTATATGGGTGGTCGACTCGAGGACGTAAAAATAGAAATCGAAACCGTGCCCATGATTGCAGTAGTGATAGGCAACCTCCGATTTTCGCTTTATTCGGCCGCTTCGCCCCGCACATCTCCCAATACAATTTTGCTAGCACGGCAGACCCTCAACTCAATTCATCGGCTGCTCTAAAATCAACGAGTTTCAGCAGCCATCTCAGGTGTACGAGGTTTCGTGACAGGTCCGGCATCAAATAGCCTCTAATCATCTCAAGAATGTATGCCCGAGCATACCGTATTCTTTCTATTTCGGTCGAATCATTATTTGGCTCCGGGAATGTGTCTCGTAACCAGCCCATCTCGATCCGACCACCGTAAATGTTATCCGGAATAGCGCCCATAAGCTCGTAGCATACGGCGGCCCAATCGTCAGAAGTTGCGGACCCGGTGACTACGTACCCATCCACCGGCAATCCTAATTGCAAATGCACGTCTTCCAGGGTGATAATACACTCTCCGCATGGAAGATGGAAAGTGTGCGTCTCGGGTCTCTACCTCTCTATCAACGCACTGATTAACTTCGGGTCCAACTTGCACCCCTACCTATCGTGGCCCACGTGCAAAAAACCACTTCCCGCAGTAATTCTCGATAAACGGCGATGGCGGACCAGGGCATATTGCGAATATAGCATTGCAACACCCGATCTACAGATCGCTTAAAAATTATAAAATAAAATTTAATTAAAATTGCATAAACCTTAAAAATTTTAAATAGTATTGAAAAATTAAAATTAAAACTTACCATTTGCATTTGATCGACGGAGATGTGTTTATCGTCGAGACGAATTAATTCTCCGGCCATTGCTAATACGATCGAATATTTTTAAATTTATCAAAAAAAATTCAAAAAATTTAAAAAAGGGCTTTTTGTAAATATTATAGGACTATTGTGAAATTTGAGAGGAAGTTTAAAGGAATTTGAGAGGAATTTGAGAGAAAGTTGAGAGAAAAATGAGTAAGGACTAATGTGTGAAAAAAATAAAAGGGTTAGGGGGTTTTTATAGGTTTTTTTTTTTACCGTTGGAGGCCCAACAGTAAAAAAAAATTGACCGTTGCAGGGGCAAAGCGCGTCCATGAGAGAGCGCTTTTGCCACATCAGAAAAGCACGCCCTCAAGGACGCGTTTTTCGCTGATGCGGCACAAAGCGCTCCCTCGTGGACGCGCTTTTCTAATTCATCCTCAAAAACGCTACCGACGCGGGACGCGCTTTGGGGAAATGGCCCTTCCGGTAAATAATTATTTTTTCGGCCCTTTTCCGTAATTTTTTTTAAATTTTGGTATATTCTGGTCATTTACCCCTTGATTAATTGTTAACTCTCAATTAAAAATTTAATTAAGTGTAATTTTCGTTTAAAAACTTAATTATTTTATAAAAGCTTTTTTAAAATTTAAGCCTTTAATATATTAAGGTTTTTTTTTTCTAATTGTTACTATATCCTATAATCACATGTGAGTTTCTCAATCCTACTTATCATTAAAAGCGTACCATATAATTTTCCATCTATATAATGCAAATTATTAATATATTACACATTATGTAAATATAAAATAACTTACTTCAAGTTTCGGCAATCCATGGTTGAAACTTGTCACAGGTAGGGTTCAAATTTGGAGTTGGATTGATTTGGTCAGAATTACAAAAAACATGGTTATGAACTATGGAGTCGGCCTATTTATTCAGCCTAAGGGTGGCTTCTCCTTCACCCAATTGGATCAAGCTCCATTTTTCATTAATGTTATATATTAATAATTAGGGTAGGGTATAAGGTTGCTGAGGTTAAACCCATTATAATACTTTTGTCTTGTTGAAAAATATAATTTAAAATATATATGTTTTTATCAGGTTCATTATAAATTTTACCATACCACATTTGGCAATCTTGCAATAGATACTTCAAAAATTATAGTATTTACAATTTGACTTATAAGTGAATGAAAATATTTTATATTAAAATATATATTAGTGGATTAGTAAAGGTTTTTTTATATCAATGTGTTGGTCTTATGATCGATTTCCAAATAATAATATTTTTTAATTGTTTTATTTAAAGATGATATAAAAGTATGAAAATATAAAAATACTCTTATAAAGTAAGGGTATTTATGTAATTTCACAGCCGATGTGATGTCGAGTTAACTTGTTATACCAATTCAGTTAACCAGTTTATATATATAACAGGTTTTATGAATAATTGTAGTGAATGAAGAAGGTTTATTGAAGCTTGTTGAAAGCAGTGTCAGGTGGCAAAGTTAAGAGATGATCGAAGCTCAGATGTTTGGCGGAATGATGATTCGCGAAGCAGGGGCTGTCTTGTCTTGGTTTGTCCAGAATTAGCCTCTCTTCCCATTATAATGGAGCAATAATTCTTTTACTGTGTTAACATGCATATAAATCTCAAGTTGGTGTGTTGATCATACTTCAAAAATAGTTTACATTTTAAATTATCGTTGTACTAAAAATGCGTAGATAAAACTGGAATAAAACGGGAAATGTTCGCACTATTTCAGAGGGGAGGGGCGTTGCAAGGACCTAAGCCAAGTATCGGCCTCAACACAATCCTTGTCCCATGCATAGATGCGTGCATGCAACGCAATTACATAGGTTTAAAGACAAAATAAATTGATAACATCACACCACACCCGTTTTATAAATTTATATTACATCCAACCATTGCTTAACCCATCCAAGCATTACAATTTACGATCTCAAAGTTGAACAGCACCCATATGATACACGCAGCATACCACAACAACAAATACAAGTAATCCGTGAATGTTACTCCGTACTCAGCTGCATCCGTATATGTTGAACATGAGCATGTTTAGATTTATCAAAGGGCTGTCGAGATCATTCATACCAATGTTCAAAAGCCGAAGCAACACAACTCACAAGTTGTTGGATGATGAAATGGGAGATTGGCTCGTGCAGTTTTCTACATCAAAGAAAAAGGGAAAGCCACAAGGATTAAAACTTGACAATCACTACAATAAAGGGTGAACAAAGTGATTATTGGGACCCAAACCATCTAAGAAGCGTGCATTTAGCCCACCCTTTATGAGGGTCCCCTCTTCAACAACCCAATCTTCTCACCCAGGTGAGTGCTGCTGCTTTCTCTAAACCCCAAGACTAATCATTCACAATCCTTCACAATCCTGCTTTCTACAGATATTGAGAGATTTCAAACCAAAAGTAATGGTTTCCAGCTCAAATCATTCATGAAATACACAATGGGGTTTGAGTTCCCTCTCCACTATCTTCGGATATTCATCTCTGGATTATGTGTAATGCATGCAACTCCAACCACGACTGCGTAAACTTCATTTATTTAGTTCCCTCCGTTAACAATGACTAATAATGACAGATGCTATAACTAACACTACTAATATGAATAGTGGCAACTCATGGAGTACTAAGTCCCAAGGTTTCTGCTTTGCGTTTCAGGGATTTTAAGTAATCAATGGCTTCGTCAAGAACCACGATTGCATCCTTGCCCTCTACACCAGGAATTAAGCTTTGTAATACACTCACAGTCTCACGAATTTTATCCATTCTCATTCTCTTGTTGCCTGAAGATAAATGCATACCATCGGATCTTAGATTTTGGCCATTGGCAAAACTGGAATCTGCATCATCCTCCTGCTCGGAACATCTGCAATGATTCAACGAACTTGTATTGTCCATAAGCAATGGCGTATCATCATTACTGCCATCGAGCAGTTTTCGCTTTTTGGTTAGACCACTCGAGCTAGCAACCCCTTCAGCACCTCCCTCAAATTGCTCACAGTGAGCTGTCATTGTGCTAGGAGAGTGACCAGTGCTTGTCAATTCTTCATCCTCGGTATAATCACTATCATCATCGGAGTAAAGCAGAGCATTGAGTTCTTCAGTGTCCTCATGCATTTCACTTTGCACATCAGTCTCATTGTCATCAAATACATCTTTAGATATTGGTCCAGGGTGAAGATTCGGCTTCACTGTAGCCATGGGATCCTCCTTATTCAAGTTACAACCAAAAGGCAAATTGGGACCCAAAGAACTGCACTTGATAGGAGTCCCAAAAGCAGAACTAAAGATCAGGGTAGTTTGACCACCAGATTGGTCAAAAACAAGGAATCTCTTCTGAGGACACCCAGATCCTGCCTTCGGGACAATGTTTTCCGTAAGATTCTCATAAGGGTTAGCTGGGAGTTGCTCTTTCAAAAAAGTGTTTGAAGAAGGTGCAAAGACCTGTTGAAAGCGTGGTGAACAGTGAAACCAGCTTTGGGGTTCATTAACTTGGCCAATCCGCAAGTGAGGTAAATCATGATATCCATAAACCGGCAAAGTCCCCCTGGTGGAGACCATCTTAGTGCCAGAGTTTATGAATAGAGGATTAGCATTTTGCTGCCCCAAAGGAGGTGGAGCGGCCAAAGGATTCATGTTGTGTGATTGCCAAGCCAAAGGAAACCAGGATCCACGGCCTTCTCCCATCTAACCAGAACAATTGCCTACAAAAACATCGAAATCAACTTGAAAAAGGGTATTCCAGAGAATAAAAAGTAGATATTCCTAAAACCAAGTACAAGCAATACGTACCAGAATTCAAATGCTGTAGCAGTAGAAATAGCTGTTTACTTGAAGTTTCTCTCAAAAACAAGCGAAAAAACTAAAAACTCCAGCTTAACTTGAATGCGGGAACGTAAAACTAATCTACGTAACGGGCTTAAGCAAATGACGGAAATATTCAGCCTGGCAAAAACCCAATAAAGGGAATTCAGTAAAAGCTTTGCACAAACATTCTTTCCAATCACCAATAACATAAAGGAGAAGAGATCTCATGCATTAAGAAAATAACTGTAAAATAACAAGGACAAGTAACGAACAAAAATCAAACCTGGCAATCCTGAAGAGGTTGAAAGCATGCAATGACTCTAACTACAATGGTGGCACTCCCTGCAATACCATTTTCGTACTTCAATGCCCGGAATCTTGTTTGGCCAGCTGCTTGGCACACCATAACTACGTTCCAACCCTTCAATATGACAGAAAACTAGATATCTTCCGGATGACGACGTGTTTAAAATCAGCAAAAATCCACAATCCAGGTCAATCAAAAACTCAAATGTCACTACAAAAACTAACCCTACCAAAATCAAAAGACTAACTCTAGATTTAGGAATTTGAGAAAGGGTTTGAAGGTTTTCAACTAATCTGTCGAACATAACACGGAACAACAACGAAAAAGGTGGATCCCATGGAAGAATAATAAAAGGAAACGGAGTACAAAAATAGGGTTCTTGCTAATCTAGATTATGCAATTACAGAATCACTCTACAATATAAGTTCAAAGAGATAACTTTTCGAAACACATCTACGGAAAGACTCAACCACCACCGCATACTGTTCTTTCTTCAATGAAAATCGCCACACTTCCCTTTTTCTTCTAAAACAACCTATTCAAGAACCCTGCAATGGCCAAACATATTCATTATTTTAACATCATATAACATAATATCTAAGTGAAAATCATAGTATTAAACGAATGTAAAGAATAATAATAATAATAATAATAGAAGAAGAAGACGATAGTGAACAAGTAAAATAGTTCATTCTGTTGATAACTGTAGCTGTTGAGATAAGATATGAGCTTTCTAAACCTTTAAGATTGGATCTAATTAGCGTTTCTTCCAGTATTCAAAAATTCAATATTTCATCAAATCCAATAAGAGAAATTTATAAAAATAAACTATCCAAAGCTATATAAAAATAGCAGAAAAAACAAATGGGGTGAAAAAGAAAAGGAAAAAAACCCAGCAAGAAAATCAAACGCTTACTAAAAGAAGGAAAAGATTAAAGCAAATAAACTTTAAAAGAAAAACGAAGAGCATGAGACAACTTACAGCTATGAACAGAGCGGGGAAAAGGAAGAACAAAGAAAAAAACCCAAAATCCCAAATCGATAAAACAAAAGAACCAAATTCAAATTGCTTCAATCCTTAAGCAGCTTGAGAATGAGAAACACTGGGAAAATGGAGTTTTAGAGTCAAACGATGGAAATTTATGTGAATCACGGAAGCTACGATTAAGATTATTTATAAAGAAAATTATATTGTCACACCAAAAATAATAAAAATTATATTAAAGAAAATTAAAGATTAAAAAACAAAAGCAAGAAAAGAGAGAGAGTGATTAAAGGTTTGATACGTGCGTGCGTGCGTGAGGAGTGCACGCAAGGTATTAGTGAACAATAATGAAGCACAGTTCGAGCCGGTGGGGTGGGTGTTGGGTGCTGTTGGGGCCCTTGCTGGTGGTTTTATCATTACCCATTTCGGATTCTGAGTCTCACAATTTTTACTTTTGGATCCATTTTCACTTTTTAAAATATACACCTTTTATAAAATTATTTTAAAGAATAATATTTATAGATTCAATTTCTATCATTTATGATTTTTGTGTTTATTTAGAAACACATTTTATTAAATTATACTTTTATAAAAAAAATTAATATTTTTAATCTCATTTTTCTTAAAATTATGATAAATAATGATCACTCTTGTTTTAATTACAATTTATATATATTAATAAATATATTATTTTGAAATAAATTTATTAATCATAATTATAATACTACATGAAAAGTTATTACATCTCTAATTATAGTTTATAATTTATATTTAAAATCACAATATATTTATATTTATAATTTTAAAATATGGCATCTAGAAGATTTTTATTTTTATTTAGTCTTGAATTTTATTTGGGAAAAAATATGAAATTGATTAAAATAATAAAAATAAAAGATTATGCCTATATATTTTTTTGAAAGTGTTACTATTACAAATAAAATATACACATTTACAATACAAGTACAAATATATATCTAAGCAACTATAACTAAAATCAAATCAGTATAAAATATAACAAACAAAGAATTGGACAAAACTTATACATACCATACGCACATGGTGTGCTTGGAGACGCGAAACTGAATATTCAAAGACCCAGAACCTCCGCTTTGACCAACAATGCCAATACATGTATTAGTTGTACTTTTAGGGTGAGTTTGGATGAGCGGTACGTTTACCTGCTGTTAGTGTAAAAATAGTGGTGGCGGTGAGATTAGATGCAGTAATGTGAGAAAAAAGTAAACTGACCGCACCGCACTCAATCGTCCATCCAAACTCACCCCTTAATTTCATTCTTGCAAAAAGGTAAAGAAAGATTATTTAGGGATTGGTTTTGTGCATCACAAATACGGAAAAAAAAATACAAAGTTCTAACATCATCGTCATGGTTTATTGGAATTTATTGTGGGTATAATTTGATAGTGAGAAAGTTAAGATGTAATTATCAGCTATGAATAAAAATAATACATATCTAATGGTGTGTAGCATTACAGTTTATATCCCCCCTCCAATGAATTTTTCATGATGGATTGGATGTTGCTTGCAATAGTTTAATAAATCCTTTTTACTTTGCTGTAATGCTTTCGTGATGATGGGTATACAAATGGAAGCATAAGAAAAATGGGAATTGGCAGTTCCAGTTATATCATTTCAAACTTGATTTTCTTTGATCTACCGTGTTTTTTATTTGTAATTGAATTCCATTGTTATTATACTTTTTTTTAATTAATTAACTTGTAAGTTGTGTTTATTATTTTGACTAGAAATTATTATATTTATCTAAAAAATTATAATAAAAAATCCATATCCTTTATAATTATTTTATGGATTCTTCTCACCACATTATTTATGTCCCTTATCAATTAATTACCGACATTTTAGTAATTTTTTCACCTTAAGTCCTAAACCTTGAACCTCGAATTCTTGAATCTTAAATTCTGAAACCTAAAATTAAAATCTCAAACCCCAAGCCCTAAATCTTAAATTCCAAACCTTAAATCATAAACTCTAAACCCGACCCTTGAACCCTGGGCTTGAATTCGAAGTTCAAGGTTTAAAAATTATTAAAATTATATATCAATGACATGAAAAATATCATTAAATAATTAAAAAGAAATTATGAATGATATGATAAAAAGAATCCATAAAATAATTTCTCCAACAAAATAACATCCAATAAAATCAGAATAACCCAAAATTTATTACATTGGAGTTATTATGCCAATTCCCATTCATATAAGATTTTTTAGACTATTTTTGCTCATTTAAGGATGAAATGAAACAACCAAAAATAAAAGAGACCAAACCATCACATCATCCCAAGACAAAAAGTAATTTGATTTAACTCTTAAGTGAATTTTGAAAGGAAAAAAGAAAATTGTTAAAAGAAGGATAAGTCGTGCAAAATCACTAAAAATTGAGTGCACTCCCATAAAAAGGTAAGAAAAAAAGTTTGAATTCAAATGCCTTTTTAAGCATGTTCAGAAATTGGTAAAGAGATTTAAAAATAAAAAACCAAAATGTGGATTTAAAAAAAAGATAGACGTGAGTTTAAATATGTTTAAATTATATTATTTTCTTATTTAAAAGTTAAAAATAAATTATAGATAATTTTAGATATTATATAAAAAATAAAATAAAAATTAAAGATCGTGACACTATATATATATAAAGGAATTAAATAAAATAAAAAAACCAAAATAATTAAGATAAGCGGTGAATAATACAAATATAAACTGAAAAGAGAGGGCATCCAATGTTAAACATGAAGACCAATTATTTGAATCTTGACCATTCAAAGCAGGAATCATAGAAAGATGATAGGACCCCATCTCCCACCCATCAAATGGATTTTTGGATTTAATTTTTTTTTTCTTTTATTTATGTTTTTAAGTACTTCATTGTGATGGTCGTTTTTAAAACTTTGTTACTATATTATGATTTAATATTAAACTTATTGTTATATTTTAATTGTATTGTTGAAAATTAATAAAATTAAAATATTTTAAAAAAAATGAGTTAAAATGTAATTTTGTCACCACTTTAAAGGTGAATATTGAAATTTACCACTTAAAGGATATAGTCAGGGGACTCACAAGGTC
Source organism: Gossypium sturtianum (assembly GCA_025698515.1). Lineage (NCBI taxonomy): Eukaryota > Viridiplantae > Streptophyta > Magnoliopsida > Malvales > Malvaceae > Gossypium > Gossypium sturtianum. Next base: position 16,535,243 of record CM046947.1, on the reverse strand, counting down.
TGATCAATCTTCTAAAATAATTTTTTTTATTTTTTAACTATTTTATAATTTATAAAATTTTAAATTAGTATTAATAAAACTGCACTTTACTCTAAAAATGATAAATTTTGATTTAATTCTTTAACAATTATAAAGCACAAGCTATTAAATTTGTGAAGCCCCTCAAATTTTTTTTTCTGATTTTGAGGCACTTCATATTGATTTTAATGATTTGAAGGTAAAATGTAACACAAAAAAAAAGATATTTCAAATATTTCAGTTTAATAATTAACAATAAGTTTATAAGAAACAAAAATAAGTTTACTTTTATAAATAATTGTTTTTTTATTAATTGTTGATGCTATATCAAATAATTTAGGCTTAAAGGTGTAAAAAGCCATTAAATTTTTTTTAAAAAAAAAAGCAATTAAGCCCCTCCTCTTTTTTCTTTTTTTTTTCACTCAATTGAACACTTGAACTTTCAAAATGTATCAAAAAGACCCTCAAAATTTTTTAAAAAAGCAGTTAAGCCCCTGCTCTTATTAAAAATTAGAAAAAAATATAAATAATAAATTTTAGAAAATTTATTAAAAAATATACGTTTTTATAAAAATCGTAAAAAAATAAAAAAAAATTGAAATTTTATAAAAATCATAAAAAATTAATGACCCCTAGTTTTTTCCAATTAAAGTCATCACATGTCGCAACACAATATGGCATGTGACAAAAATGATAAATAAAATTTATAGAAAAAATTTATAAAATGCTTCTTGTCGAAACCATTTTAAAATCGGGTTTTGAAAAATGGGAATCGACTTTTAAAACGAAAATGGGAGTCGCCACCAATCCTTTTTACTTAGTTGTGATTGGATCACCTTTCAAAACATTTAATTTTGGTCTACGAAAAACCAGAAAACAGGCTCGGGAGTCGGTTACGTATGAGGAAGGGTTAGCACCCTCATAACGCCCAAAAACTGGTACCTAATCAATAAAATCATGTCCAAATGTTTGAAACTTAAAAGGATTTAAAAATATGATTTCTAAAAAAACTTCGAACAATTTGGTTTAAAATATGAGAGCTCTTCGATCCAAAGGAATATAAACATCACATCCAGCACGATTGGACATGATATTTTTAAACCCTCATAACTAAGATCATCTCATAATTTATAAAACTTGTCAAAAGGATATTTAGCTATTTAACCAAACGGAAAATCAACACCCAGCACGATTGAGCATTATTTCTCGAATTTCTAAATACCAAAACATTGTCTTATTTTAAAAACCTTTTAGATAAAGTATTAATTTTGCAAAAACAATAATCCATGTGACAATATTTGTATTTTATAAACTACTGAACAAAAATATTAAAAGCAATTATAATATATTAACATTTAAAGTAGGCAATAAAGAAATAATAATACAAAATATGACAAATAATAATTCCTACACTAAAGCAATTGTAAATACATGATGAAGCATAAGCAAATATGATAAATTATAAACAAATATGAACATATTTAATGCAAGTTTAAATAATAGATAAAAAGACATACATATGATAGAGACAATATAAACAATGTATAAAATAAAAATAGTATATAGTGATTTTAAATAAATATATAAAATTACACATAAAAATAAATAATATAAATAGAATATATTATATAACATAAATAAATTTTAGCTAAAAATAATATACGATATAATATTATATAATATACAATTTAAAAACATATAATATATATAAAAAATAATATCTAATGAAAATAATTTTGAACTAAAATGAAAGTAATAAATTATAAAAATACATATATATTTATACCATTAACATATTAATATATAAATAATAAATAATATGGACAATTTAATATAATAAAATAACTTAATATAATATAATAGAATAAAATAGAATAAAAGGATGAAAATAAAATAAATCAAAGAAAACAGGGGTCAAATAGCAATTAAAAAAACTGAAAGGATTAAAATAAAACACGCGTTAAATAACAGGGGTTAACATGGAAATTATGCCAAATTTTAAAACGGCGTCGTTTTGATTTTTAACCTTTAAGGAACCCGAGGATCAAATCGAAACAGAGTGTAAGTTTTTTGGGCTAATTTAAAATAAATAAAAATTGAATTGGACAAAATTTAATTTAATGAAACATCAGAGGGGCTAAAAGGGTAAATTTAATGAAACATCCGGGTCAACGCGCGGGTCACGCTAGACGAAAACGACGCTGTTCCGTTTCGCCTATAAAAGTCATTTTTATTGTCAAAAATTCATTTTAACACCGTTTGTAAAAAAAAAAATATGTAAAATTCTCTGAAATGTTCATTCTCCTCTGCTTGAGCTCCGATCGTCGATTTTAGGGCCACGCGTCTCACGCGCCTCCATGGCCGGTGGCCGGAGGCCTAAAACGTCTGCTTTTCCTTGCTTTCGAAAGGTAACTGCTTCCCTTTTTACTTTTTTAAACCGTGGTTATATGCACAAATATATATATATATATATATAATAAAAATAAAATAAACAACAGAATAAAAGGAGAATCACCTTAAAAAAAACTAGCTTTTATTGATTTCTGTTTCTCGGTATCTCTCTGTGTGTATATGTATCTTGTAATAAAGAAAAAAACATGTGTCTGCTATTGTTTTTTCTCTCCTCCCTTTTCTTACATATTTGCTTTATTTATAACCCGAATAAGAAAAATAAAAAAAGGAAACATATATTTTCATATTTGTTTCTTTCTGGTTTTGCTGCGTTCTTTCCTTCCTTGTGCAGGAGCGTGGCGAGAAGAACGGCAGTGGAATGCTATCTGCGCTGATTGCGGCACGAGGAGAGGTCGATTTTGGTGGCTGCGGCGCGAAAGGCGTGACTGTTGGGATACTGCGGCGATTGGGGTGTCTTCTTTGAGAGGCGGCGCGATCGTTGGCTCCGCATTGCGCGCCGATCGTTGGAGTATCATGCGGCATGCGGCGCCTAGGGTTTCAGAAACCCTAGGCCATTGCTGGGACTGTTCAATGTTTTGGGCCTCTTGGGCCATCTGAGTCCAGGTCTATTGGGTGTAACGGGCTTTAGTTTCAGTTTGGGTCTAGGTAGGCTGTAACGGGTTTAGGAATTGGGCCACGGGTTGGGCTTATATTTGGGTCTGTTTTTGTAAAAGGACTGTAAAAGACAAATTGGACATTTTATTTTTTCTGTGTTTTATTGTTTGGGCCCGGGCAAAAATGGGCCATTACACTTCTTTTGGTACGATAATTTTTATAATTTTTTTTACAAAATTTATATTTCTTTACATTTTGTATAATTTTCTTACGACTTTATAAAATTTTATATTTTTTATATATCTATATATTTTATAATTTATTATGACTTTTATAAAATTTTACATTTTTTACGATTTTTATATTTTTTTCTAATTTTTAATATTTTTTAATATTTGAATTTTTTTATTAAAACTTAATAATATTTATAGCTTTTATTGATTTTAATTTTTTATATATATTTTTAATTTTTAATAAAAGCAGGGACTTAATTGCTTTTTTTGAAAAAAATTGAGAGTCTTTTTTATGCATTTTGAAAGTTCAAATACCCAATTGAGTGCAAAAAAAAGTAGGGGCCTAATTGCTTATTTTGAAAAGGTTTGAGGGCTTTTTTAATTCATTTTGAAAGTTCAAGTATTCAAATAAGTGAAAAAAAAAAAGCAGGAGCTTAATTGCTCTTTTTGAAAAAGTTTGAGAGCTTTTTACACCATTAAGCCAATAATTTATTATTTTTAAGTATTAAATTAAATATTAAAATTTTGTTTATTAGAATTTGTCTCAAATTATTTTAAGTTAAAATTGAATAGTAAAATTCAATAAAAATCAAACTTTAGTGATAAAATTCAATTAAAGAAAAGTAAAATGAAAAAAATTCAGTATAAAATTAAATTTTAATGGTCAAGTTATCTTTATCTCAAAAGTTTAATGACAAATACCGATCAAAATAAAATATAATGTCAAATTTAAATTTGCACATTAACTCGTTATAAATTTACATGATTTATATTTTAATTTAGTTAGTGTTAACGAGATTTTAGTTCAATGGTGTATAGTTGTCGAAGTTGAAAAAAAATAAAACCTACTTGAAGAAAAATAATTAATAAAAATGATAAGTAGGATCGAATCCACAGAGATTGGTTGAAATTTTATTCCTTCAACTAAAACAAATAAAAGAAAGAAAGAAAGTTTATTTAAAGAAAACTCAAAAATTAAAATCAAGAATTTAGAAAAAAAAAAGCAAAGAGAGAAATGATAAAAAATTTGGGGAAAATTAATGAGTCGAAGTTTCTAGTCAAAATAAATTCTATCTTTGATTCAAAGGTTTAATCATTGATGCAAAGATAAATTTTAATGTTCTTTAATGAATTTGTTATAATTACTGACGATCGTCAAGTAACCTAATCTCTTATTACCTTCTTGATAATCAAGACAATTGTCATTAATGACTTTTTTTATTGACAAACAATCCCATAACCATAGCTTAGAAATTTAATTTATTAATAGTCTTAAGAACGAAAGAGACTCAATTCTAACTAACAAAAGCACAATCAAAGTTTATTTAAGTTAGGTCGTATGTCCACACTACATAAATAATCACGCAGTCATCACAATTATTAGAAATCAATCGATCAGCTAATTATCTAATTAACAAAGCAATTATTCTAAGCTATCAAATATTGGCCACATATTTAACAAACCTGAACAATTATAATTAAACCAAAAAACACGCAAATGCTAAAGAGCAAAAAAAGATTTAGGGTCTGTTTGTTTGGCAGTAAAATGTTTTCCGGAAAATGATTTGCATAGTTGATTGTATGTCATACACAAATTGCAGCTGTGTGTTTTGCATAGTTTCGCTTGAGATTCAATTACCATAAACTTTTCAAAAAGGGAAGAAGAAAATATGGCATATTTTACAAGGGATGGTGTGTTGAACTATTTGGGGTTGTTGGAAAATCAAAGTGCAGAAAATCTCTATTCATGCATTCAAGATGCTTGTGATTCTAGCATCATCAGTCATTTCTATTTCTTTTACGAATCATTGAATAGGTGCGCTTAAAATTGCCTTTTGCAATGCTTTCGGCTCAATGGCATGTTATATCTGCAAAATATAATAATAGGTGGATTGGATTGCATTATCTTTCGTTTTATGTTTATACTACTAAACTAAAATATCACATGCAACATCTATGAGCTAGTCTCTTTGTTGTTCAAACATTTCATACCTTTATCACACACTAATCTAAACTGCTTTCGGCTCATTAATTTTGTTTTTTTGCTTCTTTTTGAAAACGTGGGGCATATAACTATAACTATATATATATATATATATATATAATTACCATGTCTAGAATTCAGTCTGTTGATTCTAGGCAAACTCCTCTTGCTTTCTCTGTTGTCTAATTGTTGATAGAAATTGCAGGCATGTCATCAAGGCACACTATGATAAGCATTATGCATTATGCATTTTGCTTCATTCAGTTAATGTTCCATAGGCTTAGAAACGTGTACAAGAAGTCTCGATGGGATCATTGTTTTATTTTCTGTTATACTATTACCGATGCTCCTTTACTGAATTTATCTTTTTATTTATTTCTTTATTCCTTTAATTGAGCTAGGGTATAGCAAGTGCGTTCTTTCCCTTGCCTGTAACTTCAACTAATGGTGAAGAGGGTCTTCTCATTTTCTTCAGATGTTAGTCCGAGAAAATAATGAGACATATCTGTTATTTACTTGTTAAATTACTCGAAAGAAACGTTACCTCTCGAATGTGTTACACACCTGCTTTGACTTTAGAATGCACAATGCACTTAAGATGGATTTATTTTTATTTTTAAGTTGCATGGTTTACTATCATATGTGCCCTTTCATGATTTTATCATTTTATTTATATGCTGCTTAATCAAGATTCGGAGACTCCATGTTGGGACCAAATTAGTTCCCCCACCCCCCTCTCCCCTGCATCCGTTTGCAAATCACAATGAGTGGTGGTAGTACCAACTTGATAGAAATTCAGAGGCAAGCGAGTCAAAATTCAATGATCTGTTCTCCCGATAATCAAGTAATATAGAATGGTAGTCGGTTTGATGTTCCTCTTTGATTGATTGATGTTTGTGTTGCTTGTTATACATACACGTTTTAAATTATAAGATAATGGACTAGTAGCTTTCTTAGGAAGCTATTTGAAATTATGTCTCTGTTGCTGCACTTTTGTGAATTATTTATTTAAAATGGTCTGTTCTGAAGAAAGCATTTAATAAAGACTATAGTAAGGCATTAAATGATGAATAAGACCTTTTTTTTTCTTTATTTATTTATGGCATTGAGAAATAATGTATATAAAAAGATATTGATTTTTATTAAAATTTTCTTTATTTATTAAAATTTTAGTTTGTTGGATTTTGAAATTATTATGTCTTGAATTTGTTAGATATTGATTATGTTTTAAGCTTATTAGATATTGAATTTATTATGTTTTAAGCTTGTTAGATATTGAATTTATTATGTTTTGAGGTTGTTGGATGTTGAAATGATTGACAATGATAATTATTAATGTAGAATGGGTAAGGGCAACAAAGAAGGGACCTCCAAGCAATTCAGGTGGACAAAACCGATGGAACATGTTTTTCTTGAAATTCTAGCAGAGGAGGCCCAGAAAGGAAATAAGCCTTCTAATGCTTTCAAACCAGTTTCTATTAATCGAGTTGTCGAAGCTATTTCTGAAAGATTTCAAGTCCAATGCGATGCGAAACATGTGGAAAATCATTTGAGGATCAGAAAAATCGATGGCGATTATATGCAAAATTCGAGGTGAAAGTGGTTTTGGATGGGATGATAACATGAAAATGATCACATGTGATAGAGCAACATATGATGCAACAGTGATGGTAATATATGTATATATATGTTAAGCTTATTTCATATGTTTTTACTTGTTATTCTAATTGTGTATAATATCCAACAGGCACACAAGAAGTATGAACCATTTTTGAATAAAAGCATTGATCATTATGATGAAATGGCTTTGGTTGTTGGCAAAGATATGGCAACAGGGGAGTTTTGCGAACATTTGCTTGACATAGATTTGGATGATGGTAATCAAGATTCAAAGTGCACAGAGACTACGACAACAATGAAGAGGTGAAGAGGTAAGAACAAATGTATCTTCATCCGCACATCCAAACGTAAAAGAAAAAATGTTCAAGAAAGTGTCGTCGATGAACAAATTAAATTTGTGGGGAACAACTTGGCAAAATTGCTAATGCTTTGGAGCAATTTATCATGGATAAGACACCACGCCTTTACGAACAGGTGATGTCGATGGAGGACGAAGGATTTGATGATGACTTCCTGTGTTCTGTGTTTGATTATTTAGTAAGTCATGAATCCGAAGCCAAAGCTTTTCTAGTTAAAAGTAAGAAGCATAAAAAAATTTGGCTTCAAAAATTTGCTCAAGGTTGAAGATGTTGATACTTTTATGTAGTGTAATATATAGTTATGCACTTGGACAATGTGACAATATTGTTATTATGTGGTGTACTACTAATTATGTATTTGGATAATATTTCTAGTATTAATTGTGATTTGGAAACTAATTTATAATTATTCAATCCTTTTTTTTATTTTTTTAACACAATTACAAATAATTTATTTGACTTTGGTTGTTTTCAATATGATAATAAATCATTGCAATATATGTAAAAACAATTTAAAATATAAAAAATTATTAATATGTAAATAAATTTATTAATATATATGTAAAATCAACTTTTCCGTAAAAATATTTTCAGAAATCACAAAACAACGAAAAATATTTTACACAGATTCATCCAAACACGAGAAAATATTTTTCGTAAATCATTTTCCAGAAAATATTTTACGGTAAATCATTTTCCGTAAATCATTTTCCTAAAACATTTTACTTGCCAAACAAACAGACCCTAAGAGTAATTCGATCTCACAAACTTGTAGAATCAAATTTCAAATATTACTTCTACTAAAAAGAAAAGTTTAGTGATCCATAAAAAAAAATGCAAATTGAATTAAAATTAAGAGTGGAGATAATTCTTATCTCTTCTAGGATCTTATTTATAGAGTTATGGAGTTTGTAACATCCCTATACCATGTTCGACTCAAGGAACCTGATATAGGAATATTACATTTGGTGCCAAAGTAATTCTTGGCTAATCACTAATATATTAGAACATAAAAACGGACAAATAATAAATTTAAATAATTTACAATTTAGTCCTTACAACTACTTGGAACATACTTGATTTTCCTAAGTACATGCCATTCTATTCAAAATTTTAAAACGTACCCTCTTGTTGCTTGAAGATGTGATGAGATGAAAGCTCGTAATCTCAAATACAATTCTTTAAAATTTCTGTACCTAATCTGCGCACGGAAACAAACCGTACGCTGAGCATACACCCAGTGGTATTACTATAATTCAAATACTTAAAATAAAAACAATAAATATGCACAATTTACCTTACCACTATTTTACTTTCAATAAAACATTCATGCATTTAAAACTTTAAATTTTCTTAATAATATGTATCTTAAATAGCTTTTCTTCATTTAAATTTATATATATTCTTACTATTTCCATATTCATTTCATGCATTTCATTAATAACCATTTCATAAAATCATTATTTCATGTATTTCATTTCTATATCCTAATTCAATAACTTATTCTATTTCATATCTAAAACCTTACAACATTAGTCTTTCAATAATTATTTAAACTAACATTTTTCAATAAAAATAATTATAATTAATTCATAAGATTATATTCAATTAACTCATACACTATTTCATTATTTCCAATTCATTCTATTTTCACTTCTTATTTCGATATCTCAATTTCAATTCACATTTCAATTCATAATTTCACTTTCTTATACTTTCAATAGTTCAATCAATCAATTCATTCGATTTTCTCATTTCATTTATTCAATTGATTCCAGTATCAATAATTCGACATTTTAGCAAATTCATGAACCTTAAGTTCATGCTTCAAATCTCACATCTTAATTCCATTCATAATTCAACTCATAATTTCTTTCTCATATTTTTAATAGTACGATCAATCAAATTTATTTAATTTTCTCATTTCAATTATTCACCCTATTAACAAACCCGGACTTTGATGGATACACGGATTCCAACCCAAACACACCAGTACGGCACATTGTGCCTAAAACGGTACATAGTACCTGATCAGTGTACGACACATAAGTGCCTGAAACGACACACGAGGTGCCTGATATGACACACGAGGTGCCTGAAATACGACACATAAAGTGCCTGATATACGACACATAAAGTACCTGATCGGAAAAGTCGATAAATCCCGTACTCTTCCAAATCCTATGGCATGCCAACTATATCCGACTCAGCCCGACTAGTTAACATGGTATTCAAATCATTTTTTTATTTATTTCAAATTCTCTTTCAATTCAAGTTCACCTTTTCACTTTCTAATCAATATACAATTTAATACCAATACATATTTCAGATAATCACATATAATCATACTTTGATTCAATCCAATCCACTTTTCAATCAATACACATTCACATATTCACCATATTCATAATTTAATTCACTTTTATTCAAATCATATTTTCGATTCGTTTTCCAATCAAGTTCAAATCACTAATCACTTTTCAATTAATATACATTTCAAATAATCACATATTTTCTTCATTCAATTCATTTTGATTCAATTCAGATCACTTTTAATTTCCAATTTGTTCACATTCAATTTCAATAGCCATAAACATTTTTAAATCAATTTCATTCAAATCAATATCAATATTTGAATTACTTTCCTAAATTTATCTACCATGCATTTTAATTAGAATATAACAATTAATAATAAATAGATTTGAATTATAGTAATACAAACCGTGATTTGCTCGATTACTCCTCGATAACCTTTTCTTTTCCTTTCGATGCCGATGCCGATGCCTCGGGTTCTTTGCTAGCTACGTAAATTAAAATAATTTATACTATTAATACAGCACTAATTTATATTGAATAATTGAATTTCTATTCAATTTCTACCTTATTTTCAATTTGATCCTAACTAAATTCACTTACTTTTCTAACTCAATTCATACTTTATTTCCATTCAAATTTCAACCAAACTTATACATATCTATCAAAATTTCATCATAAATCCCTAATTTCGAAATTATTTCAATTTAGTCCCTACTATGCAAAACTTATGGCTTACTTTTCAATTTAATCCCTTTATCAAATCTAAATTGAAATTCATTCAATTATACCCCTAATTCATCATTTTGTTCAACATGAACTATGTTCAAAAACCTAAGAACTTCTAAAAACTCAATTTAATTTCAACAAAACTTTATTCTAAAGCTTCTAAAACATCAAAATTAAGTAAAAAAGGGCTTTAATTGACTTACCTATTAAAGCTCCAACACTTAAAACCCTAGTTTTTCCTTTTTCTTTTCTTTCCTTATTTCTTTCTCCCTTCTTCGGATTGTTCTTTGTTTCTTTTCTTCTATTTGTTTTCTTTTTACTTTATATCTTATATATATATATATATATATTAGTTAATAATAATAATAATACATTATAATAATTATAATAAATATCTATTTAATAACAAATATTTAAATTACAATTGTCATCATTTAATTTGTTAATACTACAAAAATCTTATAATATAATTATTTAATTAATAAATATCTTTCAAATAATAAATATCTATTATACAATTAATTATATATATACAAATGTACACATATTTTTCACTATATTTGTACATCATCAATACCATACACTTGTCATATATTTAATTTATTTATCAAATAAAAATCTTATAATATAATAATTTAATTAATAATTATCTTTTAACTTAATAATAATAAATATCTATTTACCAATTAAATATAAATATTACAAATGTATGTATTTTTATTAATACACTTGTATTAAATCATCACCTTACATTTGTCATGATTTTATTTATTTTATGTAATTTAATATTTTAATATAATAAAAATCTATTTGCTTAAATAATAATTAATTAAATAGAAATATTATAATTGTATAAATATTATTATTACATATGTATCATTTAATCACCCTACATTTGTCAATTCATTAAACTATTCATTAATTTAATAATATAATACCAATTAAATAATAATTTATATTTTATATCTTAATATTAATTAATATATATATATATACACAATAATAATCTAAAAAAATCTTTAAATTTTTCATTGTTTTGCCGCCTCAACTATGCTAAATGGCCTATTTGCCATTTTGGCCCTTTTCATTTTCTTTTAATCTACAATTCAACTTTTACCCTTTATTCACTTTAGTCCTTTTTCCTAATTTCTTTCAATTAAGCTAAATTCACCTAATTAAAACCTAATTAAACACACCACTAGACTCATAAATATTCCTAATAATTATTTACTAATTCAGTTTTCTAAGATTGAGGCCCGATATTACACTTTTCCAATGCCTGTGAATTTTGGGTCATTATAGAGTTTTAATTGACTTCAAACTAGGGTCACAAATTTGACTTAGACTTAAATACTTGAAAAGACGAAAGTAGCCTTACATCTCGAGTTTAAAACAACAAATGGACACACAAGACACGGATAGCGACGCCACGGCTTGGTGAAATGGCACTTCAGCACGAGGCTCAGGGCGCTAGATGCTAGGTTGGGGTGCCAGCTGCTGCATCGAGCTGGCACTGTGACACTGGGTTGTGAGGCCACAACCCACTCGTCTTTGCTTAGGCCTTCTTTTAATATGCTCATTCCATCCTCGATGACTTGCAAGCTTTCCTTCCAAGCTCATATGCACTTAATTTAAGTCACGGAAACACTCGAATCAATCACTTGTAAGCTAACATAAAATCAAACTAAAAATAGAGAAAAATAGCAAAACATGCATAAACAACACTAAATGCACAAACAAAACTAAAACATAATATTTCACTCATGGAACAATAAAAAGTAAATTAATAGGGGTTCAAAATATATGAAATATGAGTGCTTATCAAATAAGATTGAAGTATATGAATTTTGAGATTCAATTCAAGTTCCACCCTATATAAAAGTTTTGTATATATTATAATTACCGAACCAATTGTGCTTTGTAATTATAATTATTTAAATATATTATTTATAATTGATTGTACTTTTAACTTGTATATATTAAAAGGTTGAATTACTTTATATAATTATTTTTAAGAAATGATATTACATATCTCCTTCTCTTATCTTCAATATATGACACACATATATCATTATTTGATCTCTAAATTATATTTTTTTTTTTTTTTACTTCGACACTTAACTTTTCTTTGCCCCATTTTTGTCCTAAAATTACTCATTTATTATAGATTTTCAATCTACAAGTTCATGGTATAAAAAAATTAGTGAGACACTCAATCAACAAGAATACGCCACATGTTTTCTTCTTCACATGTGACATAGTAGTTGACAAATTGTTGGTCAACCAACTTTTTAATTTCAAACTTTCAAAATCTTTTGGAAATTTACATTTTAATTTTTTGAGTATTTTTTAGAAGTTTTTCTAGATTTTGTTTGTCATATAAAATGTTTAGTTTTGAAATTTTTAATTGTTACATAAAATGTTGAATTTTGATTTTTTTTTTAACTTTTAAAAATTTAAACACATACTTTTAATTTTTTATAATTTTCTAAAAATTATAGATTTTAGATTATTTTTTAAAAAAAAATCAGATTTTTCTTAGATGTTATATATTTTCAAAACATTTAATTTCATTTTTATTATTTTCCTTTTATTGAATTATTTATATTTATAATGTTTTTATCGTCTTTTTATTTTTACCATTTATATATTGTAAAAAGAATTTGAGGAACTTTTTTTAATTATATATATGAATATATATATTTAATTTGTCATTAAATACTATATGTAAAGTAACACAATGTAATGTGACATGTTTTTATTGAGATGTCACTTGTTTTTTAATATTATTAGTTTGTGTATCAAAATTTAAAAATTATAAATTTGACATTAAAATGGAACAAAAAAGTTTAAATATATTTTATTAAAAACAAATATAATTAAAAAGGATGGGATTCAATTAAATATAATAACAATAATTTAATTATAATATAAAAATAAGTGAAGTGAGGGAAGGCATGGTTTGCACTCAAAAAAGAATAAATTATAAAGGGAGGAAAGACCCATGATTTTCTCACCTGAAAAGAGATTTTATGCACAGATAAGAAGATCCACTGGTCCACTCTTATAACTTCATTTTTAGCATTAAATATTTCAGAAAATAGTATATTTATTTAGATTGCATTAAACCCTTAAACTAAATAAGCAGGAAAGTATGGTAATCCCGTCAACAATAAATTAATTACAAAGGATGATTTTATTTATTAAAATCTCACATATTAAATAAAAAATATATATTAGTATGGATAATAAATTTGAGAAATTAATTAAGAAATTGGTATAAATATTCATGACGCCATGTTGTTAGGAGTGGAGGGAACAATCACTAAGCCCAATCAAGCTTTATCCTTCCCATTGGGTCTTCCCTTTTGGTAGCACTAAAACCACTCTCCCATTACATTATACTAATTTATTTATTTATTTTTATATAAATGAGATGTAAAGCAAAGGTTTCCTCTTCATCCCCCACATCTCTTTTCTTTTTTCATATAATCATCACCTTCAATTTCAATACCCCCTTTATTTTAATTTATAAGTTTTTTAAAGTTGGGTGTATTTTCATAAATTTTTAACATTTAATTTTTTTATGGGTTCAATAATCTAATAAATTATCTTTAATCATAAATAAAATAAAATAAAGGCATTAAAATATATTGAGAGTGAAGGTTGAGTATAATAATAGCATTAAAAAAAGGTATTAATTATCAAATAATGCCTTGAGAGGTTGTGGATTGACCACTTAACCCAAAGTCTCCCATTTTTATTTTTGGATACAAATTAGAGAGCCAATTAGGTTTAGGAAGCAAGCAAAAGATGGATGATTTGTGTAACCCACGTAACATTAATTTCACTATGCTACTGGATTTTGTTGATTCCAATTTCAAAATAAATGGAATTAAACTCTAAGCCATCTTGACTACCCAAATCTTGAAATAAAAAAAAACAAAATCTCCATGTTTTCTGCCACTCAAACTTGTTTAATCAAAGCCCACAGCATTTGGTTTACAAAAAGAAAGAGCGTCCCCTTCCTTTTGTACAAAATTTGGTATTAATAATACAAAAATAATTATAATTAACAAGACCATCATCCATATATGCTTTTGTTTACTTTATTTCCTCCAAAGCAAGATAGATAGGGGAAAAGGAAATCCCTTTTAAAGGAAATTAATTCAATATTTATTTGGTGGGGACATGAATGAGCCATTTTGGTTGTGGATTCTCCAACAAAACATCCACGCCTATAAAGCCTTTCAACATTACCACTCCAAACCCGCACTACAAACATTAAACAACCACCCTTCTTTCTTTTTTTTTTTTTTTTTTTATCGTTTTATTTCGTTTTACCATTCATATTCAATAATACTGCCGTTATTTGTTGAAAAGTAAAATTGGGAAATTTGTTAATTAGGTAAAGGAAATTAAATAGGGGTTGGATGGTTTCCATCATTCCACACGTGCAAGTGTTGGAATCTGAGGGAGGATTACATTATTTCTCCATTAATACATTTAAACTAAAGTTTTCCTTTTTTGCTTCCCTCCTTCAATCTGACTCTTTCCTAACATAACAAATTTAATAATAAAAAAATTTCAGAGTTTTGAGTCATTATAACATTATTCCCACAAATCACTCCCTGCTTCTACCATTTCCTCCTTATTATTTTCATACAACAATGGGGTTTTGTTTAATACACAAAAATTGTTAAATTATACTTATTTTTCCCATTGTTGAAATTTTAATTTTTTTAATATTGATTAAAATAATTTTTTTTTATCTATTGATAATGTCAACTAATTTGTTACTATAATATTAAAAGTAATTAAGTTAATCTCCTTTTAAATTTTACACTTTTATTTTATGTTTCTAGATTATCTTTAATGAAATAACTCATATTTAATGATTGTCTATGAAACTTAATTTTTTATTATTATATAATCTTGAATTTTTTATGCTAAACTGAAATTAAAGGGGAAAAAAACACTTGCATTGTTCTTTATTTGGGTAGAAAAGTGACGAAAAATTATGAGTTTTGTTTGGAATAGGAGATAAAATTAATTAGTTGCTTAGCATGTAAGAATAAAAATCATATAATCAAAAGAAATTTGGGTTTCGTAAACAACTATTAAAGACAATAATTTTCATTGATGATTTTTGAAAATAATTTTAAAATATCAAAATAAATAGTTGGTTGCTACTATAATTTTGAATATTAGTATTTAAAAATTTATATTTAAAAACCCAAATTTAGAATTTTCAGGAATGAAATAAACAACTACAATTTAATAATTTTTGTGTATTATTTTAGTTTTGACCGCTTTTTCGCTTTAATCTTTGATTTTTTTACCCCAACTAATATTTTTTAGTGGCCAATATGAAAGTGTAAATATGATGTGACGTGTATAATTAACTACGCTTAGATGACTAAAATGAAAGTACCCTAAAAGTTAGATGATCAAATTGTAAGGATTTCATTTTGTTCACCCAAAATGAATGTATCGTAAAAGTTAAATGACCAACTAAAAAAAAGAAAACTATATCGACATGGAATTTTAGAGCTTAAAGTTTTAAGGATGAAGACAATCATTATATTCACAGGAAGATTAGGGTTTTGAAAATGGAATTCCTCTTTTAATCGCGTTAAAGTAGTGTAATTAAGGTCAAAATTATCCACTTATAACAGTTAAGTAATTATGATGTTGACTTCTATGAATAACCCTTATTCCCACATAAGAATAATGAGATGGGTTTAGTGCATAAGTTGGACTAAATTGGTATTAAAGTTAGTAAATGTTTCTAGCACTGGGTTATAACTGAGGTTTGTTCCATGAAAGGAAAACAAATGCTCCTCACTTTTTCTTTTACCTTCCCTCAATTATTAGTTTAATAATATATTTATGACAAGAAGTAAAACCCTGTGGTCTTGTCATGTCCCCAACGCATGCTCTTTCGCTTCTCCAAGCAACTTATTTGAAAATGGTAAGATTGTTGATTAGACATTGTAATCCTGAATGTTAACAATGGATATTTGAATATGTTAAATCAATGTTTTAAAATCTGGAGAAATTAAAAATGGACATAAGAAAATCATGAAATCCGACACCAAAATCTTTAGGCACACAGTAATGGAACAGTAAACTACAAAGCCCGTCCTATCTTTTCCCAACATGTCCACGCTCCTCCGCTTGCGCTCTCTCCTTCTGTGCCGCTTGATTGATTACCCATTACACGTGGAACAATCATAGACGTTGTGTCTCAAATTTGAAATAAAATTTTATAAACAGGTCTATATCAGTAATTTAAAATAAATATTCATCACCTCCAAAATAAATAAGTATTCTTATTTAGTCCATCATAAGTTTAGCCATCTGGCTCAGTCCGAAGACTCACTCAAAAGTAAAAAAGTTTGAGTAAAAAAGTAAGGCTCATTTTTTAAATAGATTGGGTCTCGATTATCGAGCAAGTTTTTCTGAGTCGGGCTCGACCCGATCCGAATTTACAAGAAAAAATTGTTGCTTTTTACTGTTGTTTTATCATTGTTTTGGTGTCGTTTCGTTATTATATTACTACTAATTTTTTGTTATTATTTGGATATTATATAACTCTTATTTTATTATTAATTTTACTACTATCTTAGATGTCTTTACTTGCTAGGTTGCATCTATCTCAGTATTATTTAAGTATAATTAATATTTTTGTTTATTTTCAATTTCTTGGGAAATATTTATTTTTATATTTTTAATGTATTTGATTTATTATATTTTTTAAAATTATTTTTATAAAAAATATAAAAAAATTAATACAAGCGGGCTGGGCCAAACTCAAATTTTAACATTTTTATCCGAACCGAGCTTGGGTAAAATTTTAAGCCTATTTTTTAAACTGAACCAAGCCCAAACCTATAAAACAGGCTTGAAATTCTATTGAAACCCAACCTAAACACATTATTAATTCGCGGTGAATTATGTGATATCAACTATTAATAAATTTAATTAATTACTTATATTCGTTTTTAATGTGTTTAACGAATTGTTAGCTTTTTGTTGATTTTAAGTGTATAAATCCATACTAATGGTATATCAAAACAAACCCTCAAAAAATTTACATTTTATAATTATAAATTGTAAATCATATGTATTTGTCATTTTCATTATTATTATTGTAAAAATAAATACTATTAAATTCGAAGTTCAATCTATTTAATTGTACATTATAATCATTTTTAAACATTAGCGTTTTATAAATTTTAAATTTGAAAAAAAAAAAGGAACATTGGGATTTATGATCTTAAATAATAAATGTATTTTTTAAATTTGATAAATGTATACAATTAATTATTTTGATAAAATATTATTAAAATTCTTCCCTAATTAATAAACATGGAGACATGAGTTTTACATTAAAATTGAATGATATTTATTTAATAAAAAATAATTAGTTAAAAAGTGCAAGGATTTTGTGCACGCTCTGGCTCGCACTTCGATAATTGTATTTTGGTTGAAAAGAATTTTACACTATTTTGGGTCAAAGTATTGTTAAATGGCCTACCAAATCCCATGCACGCGGGTGGTTAAGCTGACAGCCGAGTGTACGGAGAGATTTAAGACGACAGTGATTGATGGAAGACACGTGTACGTTGTTTTTGGATTTTCCGCCATGCGGACGCGTAGCCGCCAGTGGCGTGCTTTCTAATTTCATTTTTTTCTTTCGACGCTTAAACTTTATTCTTTATTAATAT
Source organism: Gossypium sturtianum (assembly GCA_025698515.1). Taxonomy (NCBI): domain Eukaryota; kingdom Viridiplantae; phylum Streptophyta; class Magnoliopsida; order Malvales; family Malvaceae; genus Gossypium; species Gossypium sturtianum. The sequence continues at coordinate 16,517,248 of CM046947.1, read as the reverse complement.
TTTCATAAATTTCTTTTACTCGTATTTTTATTGTGATTATGGAGATTGGAGAGTGATAAGTAGACCTTTCTCATCCGATTCCGTCGCTTTTAGTGAGTAAAAGAAAATGGAGGGAAGGGAGAAAGGCAAAAGATCAACATAGAAAGCTATACCAAAGCATATTGTATTGGGTGGCCAGATCTTGGATCCGAGTGTTACCTTAACCTTTTTCCTCTTTCAGCTTCAACTTGATTCCATTTTTTATTAAAGGATTGAACGTGAGTTACGGGATATGGAGGGATCTTACTAATACAGCCGAAGTGATATGATGGTTATTAGCTTTGGAGTAGTTGCGAGTTTGCCTGTCACAGATTTTCTACTACCCTACCAGAAATGGGCTGCCGTATAATATATAAATAAAATACAAATATTTAAATATCATTACGAAATTTATAAATACTGCATGTATACATGAATTGTGCTATATAATTTCATTTCATTTAGGAGTGTTCACAATTAAGTTAAAATCGAATTAATTGACTAAACTGATCTAATTCGATTAATCAGTCGATGATCAAATTTAGTTCGGTCAAAAGCCTGTTAACGATTTTTTAAAATTTTAATTATCGATTAATTCAGTTCGAAATTAGGTAATTAATTACTTTCAAAACTTATGTAGTGTTTCTAATGTCTTATTTATTATTTTCGTCTACATTTAAAGTTTTTTGAACTATTAAATAAAAGAAAATAAACATTAGCAATGTACAAAGACATAAAATCCGATTAATTTAATTAGCCAACCGTATTAACCGAAATATTTCATTTCGGCTAATATATTTAAAAAAAATTTGGTTCAATTAACGGTTAAAAATTTTTACATTTCAAGTAATTCAATTCGAATATTAACCGAAATAATCATTTAAACACCCCTAATTCTACTAAGCGATAGAAATCATGCACAGTCCAGGTGATTTGGGACCTTTGGGTTGTTATTTGATGATAGTTATAATTTGAATCAATTAAATAATAGAGTAAGAGTGAATAAGCACGCTCACCATCCCATCTCATGTAGTCTTGATTTGTAGAAGTTACATCACCAGTGTAAATTTTGTAAAACGACGACCAAAATAAGTTGAGAATTTTATCACCTAGGCTCCGTTAATATTACTGTTAATACAATTTTTGATATAAAAACAAAAAAGCTTGGTAGTAAAAAAATACTATTAGATATAGAATAAGTACCTAAAGCATTTTGCATATGCTGATCACATGATGACCATGGATATGGATTGCAAATAGGAAATGCTTCAAGAAGAAATATTTACAAGAGATCAAATTTACAAATATCAATCAACGGATTCATAGAAGAAAGAAAAAAAGAATGTTGTTCATGTTCACCAAACCTACGAAACACCAAGCTCCATTCGACAGTGAGAAAGCATATATATATATACACAACAGTGAATTCCTTCAATATCACCACTTTGTTTCTCCAACTATATTGCAAGGAAATCAGAGAAGCTTTGATATTACCTCGCAAGAAGTCCAGAAGGCTTTCGAGGCGGCTCTCATAAGTAAGGGGTTTTGGTATATCCTGTTTAAGAATAAACAAATAAATGTATTGTCATCATCAACCTGTTCAATAATTCGTATCTATGTTTCTTAGATTCTAGATGTGGGTGTTGGATATTTGGCATGTTTAATTTTTATTTTTTTTTAGAAGATCTTTAGAGGGTTATGAATATGTATAGGACATGGGTGTAGGATATGAGTTTTTTATTTTTTGAAAGGCCAAAGCAACATAGATTTGAATCATATAGAGAAAATAGGACAATGGGAATAAGCAGCATAGCAGAGCCAACTGAGGGAACTTTTAGCAGAAAATGTAGGAACTGAATTCAATTGTCGAGGTTAAAATTATAACATACCCAATTGCAGTTGCCCCCCAAGATGCCACATTATAAACGACTTTGCTTCCATCCCAAGCTTTTCGAAGCTTTCCCTTTTTCTTTTTCACAGAGAAGGTCTTGCTCAGTGCTACAAGAAAATCCAAAAGATGGTTCAGAATTCCTCTTCCAAATTAATGTTTAGAATAGAACAAAGGATATTGAGATGGAAAATATAAGTTCAACACAGACATTGCTTAGAAGTTTCAGTAACATTGAGAGATGAATATAATTTGATGCTAAAACTCATTAACGAAGACAAATAAACTCACCTTGCTGAAGTTGATTGGGGCTCAAGTCCTGGGAAGAAAACAAAAAAAAAAAAAAAAACCTCATTAGCATCCTCAGCTGAATGGTTCTAAGTTACTCAGGACATGGATGTGTCAGATTCAGGTATATGTCCAACACGGGTATATTTTGTTTTTTTCTGAGTTTTCCCATCTATTTGGAGGGTCATTTCCCATACCCATGTTCAAATATGTGTGAGATAAAGGTGTAAAACAGGATATTTAAGCAACATGAAGAGTCGGAACAACAAAAGAATAATCCATGATGAACATGCAAACACAGTTCTTATTCAGTCCGCTAAAGAGTAAGACCATAGAAAAACTTCAGACATAAAATACTAAAACTTTAGGCTTAAGTGTATTAGGTATGAATGACTACAAATAGAAGAATTGAAGACTGAAATGATCTGAAATGATAGTAATACCAATAAAGAGTGAAAATTTCACAAACCTGGGTCTGTTTAAGGGACAGCAAATACGCAGCCATAAAACACGCAATTCCTTCTACTATATCATCCTGCCTGACGAGAACATAATCTTCTTGATCCAAATCACCATTTTCATCTCCCCAAAGATCATTTGGGTTGACCATGTCCCAAGAACTACCATCTTCTGGTTCCAAAGAAGAATTCGTTTAGCATCCAGGCAACAAAGATCGTTTTAAAGCAAACAGTCTAAAGCATGAACTTCATATAGTGAATAAATATGCCTGCTAAAGAATAAAAACTGATACATGCTAAAAGTCTAAAGTGGACCGTGTTTGGATGCATACCGGCAATGTTTTCTGGAACTGGTACCTGAGCACACTCTAGCTTTTCAAGGAAGTCAGGGCATTGAACTCTAGATTTGAGAAGATCACACAACTGCATTTTTTTAAAATAAAGGAGGCGCACACATTAGATATCCAAGCTATTTCGAAATATTTGATAGGAAAGCTAATGCAAGCTTCATCAAGTATTGCAAATTAAGTGGATCTACTTTCTATCACGTTGCTAATTTCTACTACATAAGTTGTAAAGCCATTTACACTATGTTCTTTTAATATAAGGCCAAAGGGGTTAGAGCATATCAAATCAAGCATAAAGGATCACTGTATTTAAGTTGGATTTTAATATTTATTGCAAATAAAATATGCAGGTTGAATAGAGAAAAAGTGCAATATGATCTTAATTTTGATCAATGAGATCTGAAAAACGGGTGATTGCAAAGTGGAATACTATGGATAACAACAAACTAACACATCACTCTCCAAGGTATTATACAACCATCAGTGGGAAAAAAATCAAGTTTTTATCTTTTTGCAACCATCACTTCATTGGTAAATCAACTTCTATATGAAGAGGAAGAAGGTTTCAGTTTTTTCACAAGTTCGGGCTCTGTTTTAACACACTATTTATAAAATTTGAATCATTTTTGGATTAGTTTCTAACATGTTATCTTTGAACAGAAAACTCTACTACCTCATAAAGCAAATGTTACGATGGAAAAGTAGCAATCTCTTCTCTGTATCGTTCTCATTTATCTCTTTTCTTCAAGATATATATTTGTACATAGAGAAGTAAAGGAACACATAAAAAGAGGCAAATGGACTCTAAACCAACAAAAGCCATAATTTTAATGAATAGTACAAGGTGATGGGTGTTTTTGTCTATTCAATTTGTTTAGGGTTCACTCCTGCCTTTGACCCTCTGCCCTCTACATCCTCTTCGTTTTTCATTTTTCTGTTTCTTTTCAATTCAATATCGAGTAATGCAAATATAGAACATCTTAGCTTTTTAATCAAGAATATGGAGCCACACTCAAGAATGAAACAATCATCATAGTAAACCTGCAAACTCCTTTCAAAAACTAGAACAATTGAAAATCAAGGCTCAAACGGAAACTTTTGTCTTGCAAAATAACACCCTCGAAGCGTGCAGAGGCAGAAAACCACTTGACATAGATAGGCAACCGATGCATCATGCGTCCAACACAAACGAGAAATACCATTAGCCATAATATAAGTTCATTTTCCCTAATCAAGCTGGGTTTAATTAAGATCCTGACCATTCATCTTCCTTCTTTGGATAGTTGAGATTGCCGGGTTTGATCCTTGGTTACTAAAACTAAGGGTCCAACACTCCAATTCACAAAAGAAGGTCGGAAAACAGAACACAGAATCAAATCATAAATTTAAAAATCAAATTTCTACTCTGAACATGGAATTCTCCATGAAGAAACATAGTATAAGTTTAAGCAAACTAAATCCTCACAAAGACTATAACAAATTCAGCAAAATCAACAATAATAGCTTTTATAAGCAAAAAAAAAAAGGAAAATGAATTTAAAGGAGCCTCACTTATATTTCCTTCGCTTCTGTTTCCCTCCGTTTCTCTTAGCATCGAAAGACATATCTAAATCCAGAACCAGACCCTAAGAATACTAACAACAAAGAAATGAAGGAAAAGATTTAAACAAACCTCATCTTCTTCTTGATCTCTTCTAAGATCGACGCCGTTGAGTTCTCCTTGGTGGTTCACTTCATCTTTACCTTCGCCGTCTTCATCGTCATCGTCGGTTCCATCTTCGCAGTTACTAAGCAATTCGAGAGCTCTCTGGCACTCTTCCAGCACAGCTTGCAAAGTCTTCCTCTTGACACGAACCTGATCTTTCTCTTCCACAAACTTTCCCTTCATCTCCTCCGCTTCCATCGCCAATGATGCGTCGCTCCAACCTGATACCTCTATCTTCGTATCGCCTACTAAAACAACCTAATACAATTCCACCTAAGCCCCCTCGAATTAAAACAAAACAGATCAAATTTGAAAAAAATTGGAGTTATCGTCCAGTAAAGAAATTAGAAATCGAAAATCCGAGGAAAGTAGGCAATTGAACTTTATTTTTAGAATCAATGGTGAAGATTGAAGAAGGACATGTGTTTTATTTTTAATTTTTCTTTTCTTTTCTCTGATATTTTGGTACCCAAAAGGAATTTTATTGTTTTTGCCTTTTTGGTGGTGGAAAAAAATAGTGAAGAAAGAAGGGGGCGGCGAAGGAGCTTATAGCCGCCGAGTCATCTCTGGAGCAGCTACATGCAGGATTTTTGCCTTAATTGATTTAGACATAATCATAAATTTAGTCCTCAACATTTATATCTTTTTATCATAATTGTCCTTATTTTCTTTTTTAGCTAAATTTAAACATTTTAAAATGAGTCAAATTGCTTTCCTTTCACGAAATAATGACAAACATTAATTTTTAATGATATTGACATGACAACCCCCGTGATAATCTATGTGTACTTCATCTTGAGATATTAATATTTATCTTACATGTCACATCAACAAATAACTAAAAAATATTTAAAAATAAAAAATTCAAAATTCAAAAAAATAATTATAAAAAGTTCATGAAAATTTTTAAAAAAAACATGAAGTACACTTGGATTGTCTTGCAAGTTGCCATATTTAAAAATTTAATATTTTAGTTAATATTTTGATTAAAAAAACAAATGGACTCTTTTTGAAAGGTTGATCGTCAAATCCAATATTTTTAGAAGGTTGACGACCAAATTTAGCTCAAAAAAGAATAATGATAAAATTAACAAAAGATGTAAATGTTATAGGTCAAATTTGTCATTATGCCATTGATTTAAATTTGCAAAATCAAGCATTAGGTTAAACTACATCAAAGGTCACTAAATTATTTGTAACTTTACAATTTAGTCACTCAACTTCAAAAAGTTACAAAATGGTCACTAAACTATTCGAAATTTCTTATTTTGAGTCACTAAACTATACAAAAAATTTTATTGATGTCACTGAGTTGTTAGGTTCTTTATTTTAAATGTTCAACTAGTGAGCTCCACCTGACAATTCAATGATTGGTACGACGGATCGATATCCATCAATGAGTAGAACATACCTTAGATCCTAGTAAATCTTACGGTCAATGTCGAAGATCGAAGAAGAAAGTTGTTTGGATTTTAGTTTGTAGATTCATGGTGTTCAAAGTTGTTCGATGAAAAAAAGCTAAATTGTAGGTGTAGGCATTGCGAACGAAGAAGGTCATACAACAACAATTTTAATAGCCCAAAAACTTAAATAAAAACTTTCAAACAGTTTTGTAACATCCCCTAACCCTTATCCGTTGCCGGAACAGGGTTACGAGGCATTACCGGAAAGTTCAGAACAATATGAGCAAACACATAATTATTCTACATACATATCGCAATTTATTTATAACGTCCCTTTAATGAGCCGTCAAAGTCCAAAACATATATTAGAAACAAATCGGGACTTAATTGGAAGCTCAGAGAATTTTTCATGAAATTTCAAAAATTTTCCTAAGTGCAGGGCTCACACGTCTGTGTGCCAGCCCGTGTGGACTTAAAATGAGCCTTTTACATCAAGTAACCCAACCCTGCAATTCTTAAACCACAAGTAACTCATAAACGAATCTTTCAACCAATCCAATATAAGTTCAAATACACCTAAATTATGTCAAAAACCACAACCTAAGGACCTAATCAATGTTTATTCATAAACATTATCATATGTATTATCCAAATCAATTCAATTGATTTTATTCAATCCAATTCAAATACTATATTAAAATGACCCAAACATGCCATTTCATAATCTTAGTATTTCATTTATATTGTATATAACCTTCCAAAGTCAATTTATAACACCATTTACAATCATATTTCAAAATGACCTATACAATCAACCTAGGTATATGCCATTTTACAAAAGAGAATATATATCACCACTTTGCTGAGTTCGGGATTTGCTTGGATGCTGAACTGGAACTTTTGACTTCAACTATCTTGCGCACAGAAACAAATCGTACGCTGAGTATATACACTCAGTGGTATTACTATAATTCAAATTTATAAATGATATAGTAAATTATGCATATTCAATTTACATAATTAATCTTTCAATAACCATTTCATAAGTTGTATTCAATTAAACTCATATACTATTTCATTAATTTCAATTCATTTCATTCTCACTTCTCATTCCAATATCTCAATCCATTTCATATACATAATCATTCGGTTTATCAATTCATTCAATGCCAATTCTAATTTCCAATTCGTTCATTTACCCCTATTAACTTGACTCAGACTTTGACGGATACACGGATCCAACCAAACACACTAGTACGACACCTTGTGCCTCATCGGCCTTGCCGAAGTGAATCGGTACCTAGTACCTCATCGGATTTAATTCAAAGCAATAATACGACACATAGTGCCTCATCGGAATTATCCGAAGCAATATTACGACACATATAGTGCCTCATCAACTCAAGGTCGAAGTATCCCTGAACACTTCCAATCCTATGGCATGCCAACTATATCCGACTTAGCCCGACTAGTTAATAGGGTTTCCAATTCACTTTCTCAATTCAATTTCAATCAAATTCACACCAATATCAAGTTCTCATATTTTCAATTCAATATCACAATAACTTATTTAATTCAATTCAAATCACTTTCAATTTCCAATCTGTAACACCCCTAACCCGTATCCGTCACCGGATTAGGGTTACAGGCATTATTTTACCAAACACAAATCAATACACTATACAAAAACTATTACTTTGATAAATGTGTACCAATTCATACTATCACGAATAAACATGTATATTTCATCTAATTTCAAAACATTAACTAATATATCACAATATTAATATCATTAACATCAACTAAACTAATTACATTCAATTTGCAAATCACTATTCGTTTGGTCATTTCTCATCTCATAGCCGAATAGGTATATTAGCCTTATTCATCTTATATTAATCAAATAACTATACTTATAATAACTTAATCACATACACACCATATCTAGTTGTTCACAACAATACTTACCCATTTTAAACCTCATAACCGAATGCTTATAAACCTCCCATGAATAATATGAACTCCAAATCAATGCAATACTTTGGCCAAATATTTGCAATTACACCTACTTCAACTTATTCATTAATATAATACATTCATTAGTCACATACACATAAATATGACCTAATCTTTTCATGATATATATATTGTAAGTTCATATAAACTTAAGCAAAGGTATATTCCTTATAAAAAGGTACTATATGCCTTATTTGAACCAAGCTTATAATCTCAATTATCAATTACATAACATAATTTGATATAACTTCCAGGTTAAAGATTATAATACATCCGAATATGCCTAATAATAAACCAAAATCAAGCATATCTAAATCATATTCAATTAAATTAATTATCATCAATTAACATCTACTTCAATCATAGAACATCCATTCGAATTGTATAGATTAAAAACCCTTTTGGATCCTCACGAAGCATACATACCAAACATGCTTTTATAAAGATTGAAAATGCACAAAACATACATCACCTCAAGCATAGACAAATCAACCCAAGCATAGATGTGAAGCCATATTCGCATGGCATTTAAATACATTATGTGCAAAATAACCCCAAAGAGATAAATAGCCTATACATGCCATAGTTTTCAAAGTTCGATTTAACAAAAAGGTACCAAAGATAGATGATAGTGTGATGAGCTTCAAAGATGATCCCCGAGCACGAGACGAACACTCCAAAAGAAATCTACAATGCGGAAACAACCGAGAACAAAGTAAGCTTTCACAGCTTAGTAAGATTTAAGCAATTACTACACATGTAAGCCTTAACAAGATTTAATAACTTAATCCATTTATAACACCCTTGCCGAATAGTCAAACATTCAAAAATAGAATTCATAGTAACATTATATGCATATATTTATATCCATATATCACCACCACATAATAAATAATCCGTATACATATCTTGTACTTACCAAATTTCTAATTACTTTTCAAGCTACCATAAATCTCAAGTTGATATGAATAATACGTACCTCTAATTTATTTACCTCTTCAAACTTAACCATTCATGCATAACATATGGTTGTACACTTGATCATTTCATTATATTTAACAGCATTAATAATAAAAGTCTTTTAACTAGCATCAAACCTGCACACTTGTTACTAAGATTTAGTAACGTATCGCACACTTAGTGCCGTTACTTCAACATTCCGCACACTTAGTGCCAAGTTCCCGTAACGTATCGCACACTTAGTGCCATTACTTTAGCAATTCGCACACTTAGTGCCATGTGTCCGGTCTCGCACACTTAGTGCCCGGTTTTAAGTTCGCACACTTAGTGCCCTTCATAAACCTGTGATTGATTCGAATGTACACTTATATACAAGATTTAATCCGCAACATCACATATAAGCACATACATATAAGTATAACTTTATTATTTCATACCCAAATCCATATCATATTCGGCCAAAACATTAACATGTAACTAACATTTTCTTTGGATATATTCATGTCCAAATTTAGTATCTCTCATATCTATTTGCATCATTAACATATATATATGCATTCCAAGCAATTAAGTCCAAATTCCAAGCAATCTCACATTCGGCTAACTTATACTAAAATTCACTAACACATTCGGCAATATGAAATTTAATATACTTACCACCATTTAACATAGAGATATTATATAGAATGAAATTTGATTTAACTCAATTGCTTAAAATCTTACCTCAAAAGTCGACGGATTAGGGTTTCCCGGCTATTCGTTCAACTTCGCCTTTCCCCGATCCAATCCCGTTTCTTTTTGTTCTTGATCTAATAATTACAAATTAAGCTCATTCAAATATATTTTCATTCAATTTAATCCAAAAATACATAATTATGCAAATTACCATTTTACCCCTGACATTTACAACTTTTACAATTTAGTCCCTATTGCACAAAACACAAAATACACAAAATTTGAATTTATTCCTTTAGGGCCGAATGCTCCTCATGCCTATATAAATCCATACAAACCATTTATTTTTCATTTTAGCCCCTCAACTATTTATTTTTGCAATTTAATCCATAACACTCAAATTCACCAAAATTTCCAATTCAAAACATGTTACTTCAAAACATATTCTTAATATTTTACCATCAAACATTACAAAACATAAGCATTCATCAATGGCTGAACATCAAACATGCATCAAATTCAAAAATTCTAACATGGGTCGGATAGTATTCGAAGCAACGATCTCAAAAACGTAAAAATTATTAAAAACCGAGCTAATTACATACCTCAATTTAAGCATGCAAAGGCCGAACAATTGAAAACTTTGGTTCTTTGTTTCTTCTTTGAGTTTCGGTGAAGAAGAAATAAAAATGATGATGTTTAAAATGTTTTCTTATTTTAATAATATTAACATATATTATTACATGACATTTTACTTTAAAAATTATATTTATAATGCACCTTAATATAAAATCAAAGTCAATGCCGTCCACTACCATGCAAAAAGGTAAATTTGCAACTTCAATACTCATACAAAAGAAGACAAAACAATTTAGCCACTTAATTTAATAATTGGCTACTTTTACCACTTATGCGATTTAGTCCTTTTTTCTAAAATTAAACACCCAAACAGACAAATTAACCTATGATATTTTAACACATGCTCAAACATATAACATAGATATCAAATAAAATATTAAAATAGTTTTCTAACTTGGATTCGTGGTCCCAAAACCACCGTTCTTATTAGGGTCATAATCGGGCTGTTACACAATCAATATACATTCAAATATTCACGTAATTCATAATTCAATATCATTTCTTACCTCAATTCCACTTACCACACACATTAATTAAAATTCAAAAATAAATAATAACTAAATTCGAATTATAGTAATACAAACCGTGATTTCTCGATTTACTCTTCGTCAATCTTTTCCTTTCCTTTCTTGGCCGATGTCTCCGGCACAATATTAACTACGAAAATTTAAAATAATTTACAATCATCAATACAATATCAATTCACATCAAATATTTAAACTTTCTAATCAATTTTTACCTTAATTTCAATTTAATCCCTAAATAAAATTATTTTTCATTTCTATCACAATTTATACTTTATTTTCACTTAATTTCTACTTATAGCTTAACTTAACCCTCAAATTTTCATCACAAAACCCTAATTTCAAATTTCTTACAATTTAATCCTTATTACACAAAACTTATAACTTATTCTACAATTTAATCCTTTTCCCAATTCTAATTTGAATTTCTATCAACTCAACCCCTAATTCATCAATTAATTCAACATAAACTATATCCAAAAAAATCTACTAACTTTCAAAATTTCAACATATACCTAGTAGTATTTTGTTCTAGGATCATAAAAACTCAAAAATTACAAGAAAAGGAATTAAGTAGACTTACCAATTTGAATTTGAATCCTTAGAACCCTAATTTTCCCTTTTTCTTGCTTTCCTTCTTTTCTTCTCTGTTTTCGTTTCAATTTCTATTCGGTTTCATTTCTTTTATTTGTTTATTTTATATAATAATATAATAATATAATAATATTAAATATATTTTACTTAAATAATAAGTAAATATATAAATGTATTACAAGTGTATATATATTATTACACATGATTTCATTACCATACATTTTTCACTATTTGGTTTATTTAATAATAATAATAATAATATAATATAATAAAATACTTATTTATTAAGTTAATATAATATAATATATATTTTAATTAAAAATATCTTTGATATTTCACATGTAAACTGCCTCAACTTTAAAAATAGACATAACTGCCTATTTAGCCCCTTTAGTTTTTCTTTAATCTATAATTAAACTTTCACACTTTATTCAATTTAATCCTTATACCTAATTAACCTTAATTAAAACAAATTCTCCTAACCAAAACCTAATTTATCACACAACTAACTTCGTAAATATTTATTAAAATATTTACGAATCCGTTTTACTAAAACGGAGACCCGACAATACACTTTTTCGATGCCCGTAAATTTTTGGGTCGTTACAAGTTCAATAACCAATTTTGCAACTTTTTGAAGTTGACTGTCTAAAACATAAATTTACTAATAGTTTAGTGACCTTGAGTGCAGTTTACTTTAAGCATTATGATATAAAATTGAGCTAGGTTAATTCTTTGAGTTTATTAAGCTTGACAAAAAAAAATTATTAAGTTGAATTCGATTTTTTTATTTGGTACAATTGCAATAAACAAGAACAAAATTATGTCCAAGAGAAGCTAATAAAGACTTTGGAAGTGCAAGTTGTCCATTGTTTCGTCTATTTTCTGAGTTGCTTGTTGTCCATGATCTATTGTTGAATGAAGACCGAGTGGAGAAGGTAATGAATGCCATCAATTGTCAATTGGAGTTTCCATCTTACAACGGTGCATCTAAGGTGTTGAATGTTAGGCGAGTTTTTAAGTTGGAATTCATGTCAAAATGTTGCATAGTATAAGAAAATTACCATTTGGTCTCAAGACATCAAGACCATGTCTCGAAACACTAAGAATAAATGAGCATGTCTCTAAGCATGATGTCTCGAGACAAGTAAACATCGAACCTAAATTAGTCTTGCAACCCTTTGTCTCAAGACATCCAAACATCGAAGTAAAATTAATAAAACAAGGGAAATATGTCTTAAGACCCAGTCTGGAGACACGAAAGGTTTAGTCTTAAGACATGTACCCAATATCTCGAGACATGATAACTTCAAAGTAAAAATTGTAGACAATGAAGACTGGTCTTAAGACAAGATCTCAATATCTCGAGACATATTGTTAGTACTCTGAGTTGGATTTGAATCTTAACTTTGAATGTGGAGCTGGATAACCCTAAGACTAGATAATTAAAGATAATTGCATTTATAATGCATGCATATGTTCATAAATGTTGATTGTTATGAATAATCTTTATAAGATCAACTTATGAAATTGTTTTGAGCTAGTTTGAGGTGTTTAGGCAATGTAATGTGACCTCACATATTCAAAATTGACAATCGAATCGGGTGTGTGGTGTTATAAAGAGTTCAATAAAGATTTTTTTCCTTTTAATGTCAATAGGTCTTGGAATCCTTTGTTGGGTGGTCGAGGGAGGATCAGAGTTGAAAGAGTGAAGAACAAATTGATAGAAATCATTGATTCTTATAAGGGCACCCATCGGATTAGGATCAATTTTTTGAAAATAAGTTTATTTCTTAATTTCCAAATGATCCAAAGAGTGCAAGCAACAAGGTTATAAAATCTCTTAGAGTCCTAAAAAATAATGTCATTTGATTTGAGCCATTGGAGGATCCAATTGGAGATAGAGGGGGCATTTAGAGAGTCTAAAAGGAGAATGGGGGGAACCAACCAAATGGCTCATGCAAAATGACATTCAAGGAAGAGGTGCTCCATTGTTTCCCTGTGGGTGGTAGTGTGGTACAAAAGAGGCAAGTGTAATCATTCAAAGACAACTGCCTCAAGAGGAGGTCTTTAGTAGGGAGGAAATTATTGAAGATCTTCTAAAAAAAACAATGATTTTGTAAGGAAGTTTGAGGCGCTAGAGATTTTATCTAGTTTTTTTTGCAGATTATTAGAAATCGGGGTTAGTGGGCATGTTCAATAGAGCTGGTAGTAGATATTTTTAACCAAAAAAAATACCATTATGATCTAATCTCCAAACAATCTTATTCCTATCGCCTTGGATTGAGAGAGTCCTGTTGAGGAGGTCATGGGCATGAGAGGGTTCTAGAATATCTAAAGTTCTACTTTGGTTCTAGTTGCTTATGTTAGTGAACTTGAATGTCAGAATCAGTATATCTTACAGTATCTAAGAGGGAAAAATTTGGCTTTTTGCTAATCTAACAGTTACTTCCACTCTAGAGTTGAACATCTTTTCCTTGATTGTAGATATTTCTTTCAAGTAAGATACCTTTCCCAATCCATGAGTTAGAAGCCTTGGTTTTGACAGTTTCGAAAAGGTGTTGCTTGTAGTACTTTCCCTTCAAACTCTTAAGAGGAGACAATGATGATCGATCATAATATGACAAGCAATCTTTAAGAGGATGGCTTTATTAAAAAGTTTAGTCTTCTGAAATCCCAGGCCCCCTTCGCACAACGATGTACAAATTTTATCCCAATGACAAAGATGAAGTTTCCTTTCATAAACTTCATGACCCTACCAAAAAGCATGAACTATATCAATTCTTTCACAAACATTATTAGGAGCTTTAAACATGAAAAGTGAATGGAGGGGGAGAGATGCCAAAGTGGACTTGATGAGGGTTCCGCTTGCCAATAGACATTTTGACTTCCATGAAGCGAGTTTGTTATTCACCTTATCGATAATGTTATGGAAGAACTCTTTTTTTTCTTATGCAATTTATCAAGCTCAAGGCCTAGATATTTGCTAGGTTGGTCAGCTTTTGGCATTTAAGATACTATTTAACCATCTCTTTGCTTGAGACTCCGTTGAAAGGTTGAGAAAGAGCTCAAATTTGTTAAAATTAATTTGGAGCCCAAAAAGGAAGCATAAATTCTTGAGCAAAACCTTTAGTAATCTGCAAGGTTGGACTGAGGCGTTGTAAAAGATAAGACAGTCATCAATAAAGTGGAAGTGATTAATGGGGGACATTTTTAGTAATTTTCACACCCTGTAAGAATTCATCCATTCTTGCTCTTTGGAGTATAAGAAGGAATGTTCATGCAAATATCGTAAAGATACAGGGAAAGAGAATCCCCCTAAGTAGCCCTTTGCCTGGATTGAAAAATTTAGTAAGCGAGCCATTGATAAGGATTAGATGAGGTCTCAGTATCACGATACCCATCCTTGGTATTACTAGAGTTGGTCTCAATTCTCTTCACTTCTGCACTATCAGGGGTATCACGACCTCCATGGTTCAGTATCGCAATACCCGTCACCTTCTGAAGGTGATTTCTCCAAGCTTGGGCCATTTTCAACTTCCTATACCACTCAATCATATCTTTAGTTCCACATGGCACGTTTGGCCAATTTAGGTCTAAAAAATGGCATAAAACTAACACAAACACTTTATTAATAACAAAAACTAAAAATTGACCAAAGTAACGAAAAGACACGTAAATTGCCAGAGAATAAACTCTTTAAGTGTAATGGAGAGCCTAATTTGACGTATCAAATTACGAAAAATCACGATCACCGCCTCTTCATCGGTTAGAAGGTCGATTATTAAAACGACATATTTGAGCGCAATAGTTGCTTTCCACATGAAAAATGGAATGTAAACGTTTTAGGCCTCTATCTTTTAACTAAGATGTCATTCTAAATGCCATCTATAATTGACAACCTTCAAGCGTTCTTTGATATGATGATCGAGTTCCAAAAAATATAAATTGTGTTGGATCTGAAGAAATCTATTTACTTGTTAAAAAATATTAAAGTTAGAAATCATAAAAGCATTTCATTAAAAAATTAAAAATTAGAAAGAACTATGTTGGAGATTTCACCATATTGATGGCACATGTTCCATCATTTTCCCAGTAAAATAAGTAAAAAAAAAACTTCTTCTTTTTTGAGAGAGTTAAAGAGTTCAAGAACTTGAAAATATTTTTATAGAAAGGGTGGAAGTTAGAGGTGTACATGGGTCGGGCCGGGTCGGGCCTTTTTAATTAAAAATTTAGGCCTGTTTTGTAAGCCCGGGCCCGGCCCAAAATATGGGCCTAAAAAATTGCCCAAGCCCGGCCCGACATAGAATTGGTAAGCCCGAGCCCGGCCCGGCCCATATTATTTTTTTATTTTATTAAATAAAAAATAAAAAATAATGAATCAAATACATTTAAAGAAAATAGATGCTTATTTTCTACTTTGAATCTCATAATGATACTATTCTACCATTTAATTTTGTACTTTACAAAAATAGATGCTTAATTTATTTAGCTTAATTTATTAATAATTTTTTCATATTCTCAAAAATTCAATTTTAAAGAAATTAAATATGGAATAAAATAAACACATGTTCTAAAGTTAAAATTTTATTAATAAAAAATAATACTAAAATATTTCGGGCCAGTGCCAGGCAGAACTGCCAAAAAAATCATACCCGAGGCCCGGCCCGTTTTTTAATCGAGCCTCATTTTTTTGCCCAAGCCCATTTTTCGGGCCTATATTTTTACCCGAACCCTCCTATTTTTCAGGCGGGCCGGGTAGCCCGGCCCATATACAGCTCTAGTGGAAGCCTACAATCATGGGAGTCTGACTTTGATTGTATTTAATTTAGTTATTTAGGCCAACATCTAAATAATTACCTCGATCAAATCTTTTAACCTTAAACTCGGCACTCATGGATGTTGAGGTGTTTACATACACTTTACATACATTCCTCCTAACATGCCTAACACAAATTAATTTAGTGATTTGACATCATCATGAACTCAACATAAGGTATTCCTCTCTAAAAAAACTTGTTAAATTACTTGTATTATAAGAGTGTTTTTGTTTTATTGTTTATATTTTTATATAAAATTAATAAAAATTCAATCATAGTGAGATTTAAACTTGCTAGATAATGAATTTTAAACATTTAACTTTACCATATTCATTTGGTTTTTATAAGCATAATAATAAAATTTGCTCTCAACAATTACGTCTTTTGTCAATTTGGCTCTTTTTTTTAATTAAAATTTATCATTAACCTTAAAAAAAGATGCAAATAATATTTTTTTAATAAAAATATTGACTAAAATATTAATTTTTTTACGATGTTGGCGTGACAAACCACGTGGCAAATAACGTGTACTTTATATTGACATAACACTATTTGTCTTATATATCACAACAACAAATAGTTTAAAATTTATACAATATATTCAAAAAAAAAAAGCATAAAGTACACGTGGATTTTAATGTGAGCTGCCATGTTTAAAAACTCAACGTTTTAGTTAATATTTTCGTTAGAAAATAACAATTCAACTTCTTTTAAAAAGTTAATAACTAAATTCGACTATTTTTTTTTTTAGATTAAGAGTCAAATTTAACAAATAAAAACTAAATTCACAAATAAAAATAAAAATTAATTTTATCATACCATTTTTATATAAAATTTTAATAAATATATTTATTACTGTATTTTTTCTACTAATGATAAAAACTCTAATATGTATGTAAAAAAGAAACGAAGCCAGTTCATTATTTTATTTAATTTCTCTTTCGTTTTAAAATAGTTTTAATGTTTTGTTAATATTTAAACATCATCAATCAATCATTGCATCCTCAAAACAGCTGTCGATAATGCTAGTTAACAATGGTTAAACTTATTTCTCGTGAAAAACCGTCCGTTTTTACCAATTTTTCCATAACAACAACGTAAAAAACCTTTCTTTTCCTTTTAAACATTTCTTCCATATATTCCACTTTCTTACCTCTGTTTAATCGACCCAATTTTTAGCAAATCAAAAGAAAAGGGAAAAGGGAGAAAGAGAGGAGGAAGAAGAAGAAGGAAAAAGCAATATATACATTTTAAAAAAAAATACCACATCTTTTTTTTCTCTCTCTCTCTCTCTCTCTTTCTCCATTTCCCTTTTTCATATGTTTCCTTGACAATAAAGATGGGGAAGTTTTTGTTGAAAATTTCACACTTAAAGTTGTTTATTTGGTGTCCTTTTTGATGCATGCAATCCATGCAAGAAGTGGAAGAAAAAGGTTAGACGTTGATGGAGGTTCAACGCTTAAACCAACTGCTTTTACTTTGTTTAAGGTTTCAATCTTCCCGTTTCGCTCTCGTGGGTGGGAATCACACCGCCGCTCGATTTTGCACTCGATAAACTTGCCCTCTTTCTTAATGCTTTTCTCGTCCCTCTCATCTCTCGTTTACGTTGTTAAACCCTGATTTTCTGCTGTTATTCATATATTTTCCTTTTTCTTTTTCTTTTCTTTTTTTCAATTTACTACCCTTTTGAATTGAAACCCTTTTGAGATCAATATATAGTGATTTAAATTCTTTATTTTTTATTAAAACTCTTGTTTTCTTTTCTTTTTTTCTAATCAAGAATGTCCTCAATGGAGGCCCTTATGTTTCGTTATGGTGGTGGTGTCATTAACTTTTCCGTTAATTCTTGGTTTTTAAAACTTTTAGCTCGTTTAATGGCGATTTTGGTTTTCGCCACCATTGTTTTACTTCCTTGGTCGGGAACTGGATCTTCCTCCATTGGTACTTCAAACAAACCTGAATATTTCACTTCGGATCCCCAACCCATCAACCCCGAGCTTTTGCCATTGCTGTTTCATGATTTAAACAGGGAAGGGATATTGAAGCAAGGCGACAAAGGATTAATGTTGAGCAATGATGATGAACAAGCCATTAAATCTTCTCTGTTCTCGAGAAAATCTGATATGGAATTCAGTTCCGCCAGAGATTTGGAGCGTCAAAGATTATTCCCTAACGAATCTTTAGACTTCATTTTCACTCAAAACTTCACGTCAGCCTTTGAGTTCATTGATCGAACACTTAAAGTCGGTGGGTTCGTCGCCGTTCAGATAAGTGAACGGCCTTCGTATTCGTTTGATAAGTTGAACAATTACAGGATTGTTTACTTCAGGAAATTCAAATCCAATGTTTTAGTAATGAAAAAAATTGCTAGAACAAGCTCTAACGGCATTCAAAGGCAATTATGTGGGTTCATATCCGAGGCAAGGAGACAAGCATTGAAGAACCTCGAAGATGTTCTTCTCGAACCACCGAGATCGACTTCGAGGAGGTCGAAAAGATTCATGAAACGAACCAAATACTTGCCTGATTTGCTCGGCGACACACTCGAAAGCTACCCTCGGCGGGTTTTCATCGACGTGGGATTACCGGAGACAGAAGGTGGCAGTGGGACCAACTGGTTTGCGAAGAATTACCCGACGAGGAACCTCAAGTTTGATATATACAAGATCGAGACGCTGACGAAGGAGTCATCGAGGAAAGATTCGGTGGCGACCGCGGCGGAGACAGGGATGTCGAACTGGCTGAGGAAGAACGTGAAGGAGACGGAGTATGTGGTGATGAAAGCGGAGGCTGAGGTGGTGGAAGATATGGTGAAAACGAAAGCAATTAGGTTGGTTGATGAATTGTTCTTGGAATGTAAACCTCGGAAACATGGGGGAAGGAAGAATATGAGTAGAAGGGCTTACTGGGAATGCTTGGCTTTGTATGGGAAGCTGAGGGATGAAGGTGTTGCAGTGCATCAATGGTGGGGCTGAGTTGACTCACTGGGATTTACTAATGATTAAAGCAGGGAGAAACGTGTAAACGTACGAGTAGGGGGAGAGAGGGGTACGTTTTATTACACTTGATTGATGTAATTGTTTGAGAACAGCATGTCTGGATTTTGAAATTCCCGTCAACTTATGTCGGGTTATGAAGCCTTCAAGAGGGTATTTTGCTTTTATTTCTTTCTTATCCATTCACGGCCTTCTTTAAAAAAAAAAAAACAAATTCATTCATTGTTTAGCCTAAATTAAAACTCGATTAATTAAAAATTATTTTATATTCATAAAAAATTAATTAAATACAATAATATTTTTTATTCTCCATTATATTATTAAATTTACCTTTTAAAATAAAAAAAAAACGGAAATTGAAATTGTGATAATTATATATTTAAAAATAATAATAACTTAAGTGATAATTAAATTATTATACATTTAAAAACATCATAATTTAATATACAATTATTAATTTAAAAAATATTGTGATAACTATAAGGGTTTTTTTACCCAAATAATATAAAAAAAAAACAAAATACTAAAATGATATGTTGCTAAGATTAAGGGCTAGTTTGGATGGGCAGTGTGTTTACCTCCGGTGAGGTTAAAAACAGCGGTGGCGGTGAGATTAGTTACTGTAGCGGTGAGATTGTATATTGTAGCGGTGAGATTAAAAACAGCGGTGGAGTGTGTGTTTGGATTCAAACGCAGGTGTAGCGGTGAGATGAGAATAGAAAATGACTTTTAATGATATTAGAGGACAAATTATATATATTAAAATTTTTTAAAATTATTTAATAAAATTTTAATTTTAAAAAATTAAAATCATATTTTTGTTAAGGTTAAATATTTATATATCTTTTGAATAATTAAAAATATATTTATCATAATTAAAAATTACTAAAATTAAACTAAATATTTTAAAAATAAAATGAACAATAGTTATGAAAATAAATAAAAAATATATTTAAATTAATAATTCTTTTAATAAATATTATTCAAATAATTTATTAAATTATAAAATTAATATCAAGTTTTAAATAATAAATTATAAATGAAATTTTAATTTTAAAATATCATAAAGATAAAATAATAAAATTGAAATTACAAAATTATAAATACAAAAGAGGGATAATAGGAGTAGCTCTGAGTCTTTATAATATCTCACATTCATAAAAAAGGAAAGAAAATAAAGCTAGCTTCCTCTGCAAGAGCCTCGCCCAGCTTGCTTGGTTCTCAACCCACCACTTCTTGTTCTTTCTGGATCCAAATTCCTTGCTATCATCCTCCTGCAACCTCTCTCCATCAACCTTTTGTTTGTGTTTAAGAAAAACTAGAAAAGAACAAAGCAAAAAATGAGTAGAGCTTTTTTGTTGGTGGTGTTGGTGTGGTTCCTAGATGATTCCACAAGCTTCAAGCTTGAAGATAGCTAAAATTTGCTCCATTCTTTTACACTGCCAAAAGAAACAACAAAAGAGTAGACAGAATCAAAGAAGTAGTTCAAAGAGAATTTGGGATTTCTTTCGTTGTTTTCTTCTTTAATGAAGTAATGTCGCTGTTTTGAGTTGAAACTTGGATGTGCTTTTGGTTTCCTAGTTTTGTGAGTGTTCACTTTCAGGTTTTATTTCCCTTCTCTCCTGATAAAGTGCAGAAGTTTCCTTTATAAACCCCCCACTATACCCAAATCCACTATTACAAAACATTGCCAAAATCCAATACAGAGAAGAACCTTCCACTGTTTCAGAAGCAATGGCATATTCGACTGCTTTATGAAGAGTCCCTGTATCGACTCTGTTTTTGAAGCTGGCCAATCTTTCACCAGCACATACCGTTTCAGTGGCTACTCCCACCGTGGCTCGCTCCTTCAATACCAATGCTCAACTCACCAACTTCAACGACGAGGATCGCTCCACCAACGTTCAGCGCCAATCTGATCGCTCTGTCTCTCGCCGTCGCGATTCTCCCCGTTTCTTCTCCGGTACTTGTTTTCTAGCCCCTCCTCTTCCCCTTTCTTTCGTGTTTCTTTCTGTGACATTATAGGAGGAGTTGACACAGCTTGCAGCAGAGGTATTTCTTTCCCCCTTATCAGCAGAATTTGGCTGCCTGATGCACCAGTGAACTCACTGGAGCTTTCAGCTCCAATTGGCTTTTGAGATACCAGTGTGGTGAAATGCTCAACTGCACCTCACTGAAATGCTCAACCAAACAGGTTGCCAGTGAGGTTGGTAGCTCAACTGCACCTCACTGGAGTTAAACGGTGTCCCAAAGGAGGCTAAGTACCAAAATAGTACATTTAGATGGGTGGAGGGTGTCAGATAGGCGGCACCGGTTGTGCCTATCTGATAGGCGGCACACCCAGTATATTTTTCCCCTACTCCCCTATCCGGCTCGTATCAGTTTATGTTTTTAAATTTCTTTTTAGGGTTTTTAGGGTTAGGGTTTTGCTAAAATAATTTAGATTTTTGTTAAAATAATCTAGAGTTAAGGGTTTTAGTGATTTTTAAAAATAAATTAGGATTTAGGGTTAAGAATTTTAGTGATTTTTAAAAGAAAGTGGGAGAGGGAGTGAGGTGGAAGGAAAAAAAAAGGTCATTTACGCAAAAAAATAAAAATTATTGAGCTATTCTTTGAAAAAATCAAAAAATAAAGACCAAAAATTAAATATGAGAAATCATGACTGACCGGTCACATCACGTCAGCAGCGTCAGCGATGTGACAAGTCAATGTTTTTTAGCCTGTTGCAGTTTTTTTAAAAAAACTTAAATTTTTGGAGCCTCCCCTCCCACGGTTCTAGTATAAAGGGGGGTGGGCTTTTGGTTTGGTCCCCGCATACTTAGAAGAAATAGTTAGTAGATTACAATGTTTTTTTTTCTTTTATTATTATTAATTTCCAATTTCCATGGACCGACTGAGTCAAGACAGGCTACTGCTAAAAACCGACCTAACAAACTAATAAATTAATAATAATAAAAGAAAAAAAACATTGTAATCTACTAATTATTTCTTCTAAGCATGCAGGGACTAAACCAAAAGCTTACCCCCCTTTTATACTAGAACCGTGGGAGGGGAGGCTCCAAAAATTTGATTTTTTTTTAAAAACTGCAACAGGCTGAAAAATACTGACTTGTCACATCGTTGACGCCGCTGACGTGATGTGACCGGTCAGTCATGATTTTCTACCTTTAATTTTTGGTCCTTATTTTTCCGATTTTTTCAAAGAATAGCTCAATAATTTTTATTTTTTTGCGTAAATAACCTTTTTTTTCTTTCTCCCACCTCACTCCCTCTCCCACTTTATTTTAAAAATCACTAAAACCCTAAATTCTAAATTCTGATTTATTTTTAAAAATCATTAAAACCCTTAACCCTAAATTATTTTAACAAAAAACTAAATTATTCTAGCAAAATCCTAACCCTAAAAACCCTAAAAAGAAATTTAAAAACATAAACTGATATGAGCCGAATGGGGGAGTGGGGGGGAAAATACACTGGGTGTGCCGCCTATTAGATAGGCACCACCAATGCTGCCTATCAGATAGGCACAACTGGTGCCGCCTATCTGACACCCTCCACCCATCTAAATGTACCATTTTGCTACTTAATCTTAGCAACATACCATTTTGGTATTTTTTTTATATTATTAGGGTAAAAAACCCTAATTATAATTTAAATTATTAGTTACAAAATTTTGATGTAAAAAAAATAGCGTTAATTTTATTGATGTAAAATAGAATTATTATTTTAATATAATTTTAAATATATTAATTATCACTTAATTAACCTATTAGAGTTAATTATATTAATTAGCTATTATTTTTAATAATAGTACTTTGCATTAGTTACATAAAATAAAACTATACTTTATGTTGAATATATCAAAAATACCTTAACTATGATTTGGAAATTTTATATTATAATATTTGAATTAATAAGTTAATATATTTTTAATTGTATTTAATAAATCAAAAAAGAAATGTTATTTTAGGTTAATTAATTATAAATATAATATTTAAAAGATAATTAAAAATTAAACACGTAAAATCACATGTGATATTAGAAACAAATATATATAAAAGCACAAATTTGAAAAAAAAAAATTAAACTAGCGAGAATACCCTTTATTTTCCATCATATTACTAAATTAACATTTAAAAATAATTATAATTTAATAAAAATTGTGATAATTACCCATTTAAAAATAATTATAATTGACCATTATTAATTAAAAAAGTATACTAATTGTATTAATTAGCCAGCTAGTGATCAAAAGAGACAAAATTAAATAGTTGGATAGCCATTTTATAACTTTTCATAGTTTGATAACCAAAAAAGAAAAAAAAAGAAGATCAAATTCTGGTATTAGATATTGTACTTTGTGTAAATTGTGGATTGAGTGCTTGCACTTTAATTTGATCAATTTTAGTCCCTGTCTTTTCGATTTTTAAAATTTTAGTCCTAACCCAATGGTAACAATTAAATTTGTTTGGTTAAGCTATGCTATTAGTCCTGTATTATACGTAAAGATATAAATTTAGTCCATGTTCACCAATTGGATCATTCTTAATGGCTACATTTCTTGGATTTTAAAATTTTAGTCTTAATACAAACGACAGTCGTTAAATCTATTAACTTTTTTTGTGAGAAAACAAGAGACATACATAACATTACACATGTGATAATATGTTTGACATATCAAATTTTAAAAATAACAGAACTTAATGAATTTAATGATTATCATTTGGTTAGGACTTAAATATTTAAATTCTAAAAGAACAAGATGGAAAATGATCAAATTAAAGTATAAGTACTAAATCCATAACTTACGCAAAGTATAGGGTCTAATAGCAGAATTTGACAAAAAAAACATAATTGAGTGATAATTTTGTAACTTTTCATAGTTGGTTGACCAAAAAAGAAAAAAAAAATCATAGTTAGGTGACCTCTACTATAGTTTACCCTATTTAATTCAAAAGTAAATGTAACACCCCTAACCCATATCCGTCGCCGAATTAGGGTTACAAGATATTACTGGACATAGCACAGATCAGGATAGACATTTATTAATTATTATTTTTTCGTAATTCAATCACATCAATACACATACATTTTATATACAATAACAATATCACACAACTTATAAATCAAAACACATTCAAATATTTATTATACATATAGTTCACTTAATCAACTAAAACCCAATCATGCTTCACTACTTAAAATTCATAAGCAAATCATGCTTTAAAATTTTAAGCATGTCAATATCAATTATTTATCCACATATTCGAAATAACTAATGTGCAACAAAGACATGTTACATGTACTTAGTACATACAAGGTTCGAACTATATAACTTCAACAGTATTGGCATTTGCTTCCTGAATACATGTTCAAACATATATCCTTACATTTCATACATCGAACAAATGTCAATACAATTATCTCATAGAATAACTGTTAATCATATCATTTTTTTTTTATAAATTTCTATACATGCACATATTAAAAACATAACAACCATATCACGTGGCCTAGTTTTTATTTTGTTCTTATTCATGTATGAGGCATTGATTAATATAATACCATGACTGAACATATTATATATAATTACTTAAGTCACAGAATAATGTACCATATTTAACCACAAATAATAGATTAATGATATACATAATCTACTAACATATTATATGCACATGCACTGTACAAAATATGTAATCACCATTACAATGATATTCGAATAATAATAATTTCTAAAAACCCTTTTTGCTTAATAGGATACCTACTTTTAGTAAATTTAATAAATCATAAAGCTTAATGACCAAGATCATAAATAACATACACAATTATTTAACCTTTCAAAGAACCAAAAACATGCATACTTTCCATATACAAGCTTGCGTATATGTGTACACAATTGAGCCATTTTCGAATGTCCATATTTCATTATCACTACAAAGCTAGTCATTACATATTCGGTATTGTTTATACTCCAATCCATAGAATATTTATATAATGCTATAAACCAAATATCATGCTTATCATTTTAGGCTGCTTATCATTTTAGGCCATCTCCTTAGCCTAATATACATATACAATTAAATTATCATTTCTAAACCAATTTACCCATTTAAAACATGCCATTTCAACTCAATAATAAAACCACAAATTTTAATTCAATACACACTCGAATATATAATCATTCTTTTACCCCATTAATAAGCCGAAATATAGATAGTCTCCAACTTTCATATGCATATTTCAATTCATATGTCATAACCCAAACTCACTTGAAAACCAAATCCAAACATACCACACATATTATATATATATAAAACACATAACCAAAATCACTTAAACTTAACATTATTTATCTTACTAAAATACACCAAACATAACTCATTTACCTCATTGCCGAAACACATGAATAAAACACCACCATATATATATATATATACCATACCATGTGATTACTATCCATATAAGATTAAACCATGTCCAAAATAAACTTAAGCCATAATTAAACCAAAACAGAACACAAGCAAGGAAATTAAGCCATTTTCGCATGGCTTTTATACATACACTTTCGAATTAAACTAACTCCAAAGCTAGCCTATACATGCCATAGTTTCAAAGAAATTTCAGCTTATAAAATACCGAAGTTAGTCGATAGTGTGATAGACTTTGCTGATGATTCCCGAGCTCGTAACTTGACTCCAAAATCTATAAAACAGAGGTAAACAAGGACACACTCACAGTTAGCTATTTAAGCTTAGTAAGTCATAAGCAAACAATAATCATATGAACATTAACACTAAATCAATTAGCCAAGTCAATCCAAACTTTAATTAAATATACATATATCACACTCTCAAGTTTGTATGTTATCAAATATACATTAGCATTTAACATCATATAACTAAATGCTCAAATACTCATAAACACATATAATTATCACTTTTAAATATCACAACTATATCAATAGGCCGAATCACTTATATTATCACAAATACATCAATAGGCCTAATCTCTTATATGTTCAAATAATGCTAACACATAATTCATATTTCACATAACTTTAAATCATCAATTCAAGTATACAATTTACCTTAATTTCATAACATAATATGAATACATACATGAACCTTTTAATTCGATTTCACATTCGGTCTTTACTTCACATTGCCCGCTGAACCGTTCGGAATTAAAAAGGATACGCGGATAATCGGAAAGCTCGTACAACGCCAACGTCCCAGACATGGTCTTACATGTAATCACATATCGATGCCACTGTCCCAGACAGGGTCTTACACGAATCAGATACGATGCCAATGTCCCAGACATGGTCTTACACGTAAACACAAGTCGATGCCAATGTCCCGGACGTGGTCTTACACGAAAACACATATCGGAATCCTATGTCATGACATATGTATCCTAACTATTCCTAGGGTTCGTACGAGACTTTCGGACAACGTATCTCGATCGAATCGAACTCGTAACTTATCTTCCAAGCTTAATCAAAATCGGCCAATGCACATATATATTCTTAAAAATTTAATTCAACACATAACAAATATATATTTTCAATTTAACAACATTTATATGCTTATAGACTTGCCTCGGATGTCGTCGAACGGTTTAATCGACTATTCGTCTACTTTCGATTTCCCCCTATCAAATTTCGTTTTCTTCCGTTCTTGATCTAAATAAATTCAAATTTAACTAATTTAACCACATATTCATTCAATTTAATCCAAAAACACATAAATGGGAAAATTACCATTTTGCCCCTGACATTTTACACTCTTTGCAATTTAGTCCCTATTGCATAAAACACAAAATACACAAAATTTCTCATCACCATAGCTAGGCCGAATATCACCCATGCCCTTACAAGCCCATACATTTCATTTATTTTACATTTTAGTCCCTCAAAAATTTATTTTCACAATTTAGTCTAAATTACTCAAATTCATCAAAAATCCAAAGACAAAACATGATAGTTTAACACATATCTTTAATATTTCATCATCAAACAACAAAAATCACAAGCTATCATCAATGGCAAAACACAAAATCATCATCAAATTCAAAAATTAAGACATGGGCTTTGAAGATAACTTAGCAACGATCTCAAAAACATAAAAATTATCAAAAACCGAGCTAGATACGTACCTTAATCAAGATAAACAAGTGCCGAAACCTAGCTTGTTCTATTCTTTTTCTTTTCTTTCACATTCGGCTAGTTGAAAAAGATGAGAATGGCTTTTAATTTGTGTTTTGTTTTATTATAATGATATTATTAACTTAATTACTAAATTAACCTTTTAATTAATATATAAAACATATATATAATAAGGTTATTCTTGTCCATTGCCGTCCAATAATCTTAATAGTGGTCTAATTTCCTATTAAGGACTTTATATTATAATGACATTAGCAATTTAGCATTTACACATTAATTAGCCACTTTTACAATTTACGCGATTAAGTCATTTTCTCAAATTAAGTACACAAACAATAAAATTAATTCACGAAACTTTCACACATGTAAATTCACACATAATTAACACAGAAAATGATATTAAAATATTTTTCGGACTCGGATTTGTGGTCCCAAAACCACTATTCCGATTAGGGTCAAAATCGGGCTGTTACAGTAAACTATATAAATAGACTTGTCAATAGGTATGGCCACCAGGCCCAGGTCGAAAGCTTGTCCGAAAAATGAGAGGGTTTTGGTAAAAATATAGGCTTGAAAAATGGGTTTGTGCAAAAAAAAAAGACTGGTTTAGAAAGTGGGTTGGGCCTCGGGTAAGGCTTTTTGGCTCGAGCCCGGCCCGAATATGCAAAAAAAAAAAGAATTTTTTTTTCTTTTACTGTTTTTTGTTGTTTTTTATTATTATTTTCTTGCTATTTTCTTTTTTTTTTCACCGTTTTCTACCATTTCACAATTATGTTACTACTATTTTGTTGTTATTATTTGGATATTGTATAACTATTATTTTATTGTTAATTTTGTTCTATATTAGAGGAATTTCACATTTGTTTGTTAAGTTGCATTTATCTTAGTGTTATTTAAGTATACATATTTTTTTTAAATTTATTTTCAATTTGTTGGGAAACATTTATTTTAATGTTTTTAGTATTTTGGATGTATTATATAATTCTAAAAAATTATATATAAAAAATTAATACGGGCGGCCGAGCTCGGGTTTCAGCATTTTTATTCGGGCCGAGCTTGGACAAAATTTTAGGTCCATTTTTTTGGCCGGGCCTAGCATGCGGGCAAAAAAAATTTGTTGGGCCCGACCCATGGACACCTCTCTATATAAATAGTCATTCAACTAATAGCGTATTTTTTGTTTTTATCACCCAAATTTAAAAGTTTCTATTTTAGTCACTAGCGTTATCGAAATTTAATATTTTTGTCACTCTTCTCTTAAATCACAAACGGAATGTTGGCGTGACCCTTTTTTATTAGCATAATAGCAAATTTAGCCATCTAATGTGTATAAATCCTATCAATTTGGTCTTAATTCTAAAAAATTCAACAAATTTAACCTTCAACTTTACACATATGTGAATTTAGGTTTGATTCTTAAAAATTCTAAAATAAAAATTAAGAATTAAAAAAACTTTAAAAATAAAAATTATTTAAAAGTCTTGATTTTCGTATCCTCTATCATCGTGCCATCGAAACATAAACTTTTAAGTATTTTTTATTTTTAAAGTTTTTTAATTTTGAATTTAGAATTTTTAAGAATCGAGACTAATTTGATAAAATGTGTAAAGTTAAGAGATAAATTTATTAATTTTTTTTAGAATTATGACCAAATTAATAGAATTTGTAAATATTAGAGAGCCAAATCCGTTATTATACTATAAAAAACGTCACATCAACAAACTGTTAGTGATTTATAAGATAGGTGACTTAAACATTAAATTTTAAAAAAAATAGTGGCTAAAATAGAAAATTTTAAATTAGAGTAACCAAAACATAATTGAATCAATATTTATATAGTTTTCCTTAAATTTAATGAAACAACCTCGTTTACCTTAGAAAATATATATAAAAAAACATACATATAACGAAATAATTTTTTTTTCTTGATAAACAATAAAATAAAAAATGTTAATATTATATTAATTTTTAGACTTAAAATTTCAATAAACCTAATTTAAAAAATAATAATTACGACTCTAAACGAAAAATATATTCAATTAAACTTTCAGATATTAAAAATATATTAATTATGTTTTTAACTAATAATTTTTTGTCGTTAATCATTACTACGCTGACCTGACTGTTAAAGAGTGCTGAATCAATTGAATATATTGAATGTAATCATCGAGATACTAACGTGGATCACCATTAGTTGTTTTTGTTTATTTTGAATGTAATTTTTTATCATAAAAATTTAAAAACTATACAAAAATTATTTAAAAAATTGTAAAACATTATAAAAAATTATAAAATCTATTCGTTCGAATAAGAAAAAAAGAGAGTAAGAATCACTATAAACTTGATTTTTTAAAATTTTCACTTTTTTTTTCGACATGTTATTACAGGATAGTAATAATATTTTTTATAATTTTAAAAACTACGTTTATAATGTACATAGACATATAAATGTCTAGATTGAGATGGATTTCGACGTTTTTCTTTTTCAAATTCATTTTGAATTTGAATTTTTAATTTATACTATTTATAAAGTTGTACATAATGAGATTTGAATTAGAGACAGATCATTTGAGGTAAAGTAATTTATATTTTTTATATGAAACTTTAATAAATATTTTTGTTATATATTTGTATATTTATATACACTATTTATAAAGTTCTTTACGCGTTAAAATCATATTGTTTAGGTATCACAAGTCAACTCAATATCAACTCAAAATTAATGACAACATCATGATAAATAATTGTAGTATATTTAATATTTTTAATATAATATATTTATATATTTAAATTTCATTTTACTCGTAAAATAATCTATTTTATCATTTTAATATCGTACATATTCTATATGTTATTATTAATTAGATTTAAACCATACATTTTACAATTTATTATATGTTATATTCAATTTATTATATCTTACGTATATTTGTGATTTAGAGTATAGATATATCACAAATATATGTAAGATAGAATTTCTATTATTTTTTAGTTTTTAATAAGGATAAAAACTATTAATCAAAAGACATAATTAATGCATTTTCACGTGTTAACCTTAATTAGGTGATTCCTATATTAAAGCTTTTATCAATGGATTCAACACTTAATCCGGCCGAGCTATCCTCTCCTCCATTTCTAACTCCATTTTTGAGTTCAATTTTTTTTCTTAATCTCTAAGTTATCAACATTTTGATTAACTGATTGACGATCAACGAAGCCTTCATTGCCTTTGTCGATGGGATCCCTTTTTCTTTTATTTGCAGATAAGGGGTGAGATTTAGATTAAGAGAGAAACAAAAGAATATATAAATGATGTTGCAGAAAGTTGCGAGCAATGCGTATTCATGGTGGTGGGCTAGCCACATCAGAACTAAGCAATCAAAATGGCTGGAACAGAATCTTCATGGTAATAAAGCTTTCTACGCTAATCATTTGATTTTTGTTTTTTTTAAAATGGGTTTGAACTTTGATGTGGGCATTAATCTAGGTTAATTGGATCGATTAAGTTGTGAATTATCATATCTTATACTCCCTAACGAAATTCATCGAATACATGACGAATACTAATACTCTCAGAAAAATAAAACGCCAATCGTAGAATCTCGTAATCCGTAGCTTGTTCTTTGTCTGCCCCATGGTTCACGGATCTTTGCCGTTGCATGGTTGATGGATTTTCTTTCATTTTGTTAGAATTATGGAAATTATCAAACACAAGCCTTATTTTTGTCCATGGTTTCAGTTTAATACAAGCTTTTTCATGCATTTAAATTTTTTTTATGATAATATCTTAAAAGAAAAATTAAAATTAGAAGTGTTGAGTATTCTGCTGTCCGTCCTCATGGTGGGGGAATAAGGTATTGATAAGATACACTTACTGATCCTCGAAATGATGTCCTAGATAGGCTCCATGTATGCTGACATGTATACTGATTTAGACTTAACACGTGTTCGCCAGTCAACTTGCTTGATTTCGCATCCTTTGCCTGCGAATACCCAGGAACACGCGAACTTGGCTTGCGACTCCTACCCATGAGCCCTCCCTACAAACTCTTAACCTATCCACCTTGTAGGGTCCAAGCTCGGGTCGTGGGTCATTTCGAGTTATATTCAGGTTTCGGGTCGATAATGGGAAGTACCATAACAAGAAGTTACGTAACTAAATCCTATTTGTTTTGAGAAAAAAAATGCTTATCAGGTATTTTCTATATCCAACTCATTCAAACATGGGTATGATGATGTAACCCACTAAATACATGAAAAAAAAGAACATATTCGTGTTAGACATATGCTTGTAGGGGACACTTAAACCTGAGTTAGAGTTACTAAGCTACTAGTCAGTGTCTAACAGATTGAATTGTATTGTATTTTTTTTGAAGTAATGGTTGAAATTTTGACTTTAATCGCAGATGTGGAGGAGAAAGTCTCTAACATGCTTGAAATCATTGATGATGATGGAGATTCCTTTGCACAAAGAGCAAATATGTATTATAGAAAGAGACCAGAGCTTTTAGCCATTGTTGAAGACACTTATCGAGCTTATCGAGCATTAGCTGAGAGATTTGATTACTTATCAAGGGATCTACAAAGTGCCAACCGCACCATTGCCACTGTGTTCCCTGATCAAGTTCCATATTCCCTTCATGATGAAGATGACGAAAATAGTTGCCTTGTATTGACTTCTTCAAGCCTCAATAAATCGAAGTCGTTGAAACCGGGATCAAGAGTTCCTTCGCCAAAGACAGATTTCCGGAGCCAGTCGATGTTGTTGTTGCGAAAGGGACAGTTAAAGAAGGCTTTTAGTTCAGCTCAAGCTGCTTCGTCTCTGAATTCGGGGTTGAGCAAAGAGGAGGCATTGGAAGAAATAAACAAGCTTCAAAAGGAGATTCTAGAAATGCAAACCGAAAGGGAGCTTGTGAAGAACTCGTATGAGCAAGGGTATAACAAGTTGTGCGAGATTGAAAACGACATAACCGAAAAGCAAAAGAGGATATACAGTTTGCAGGATGAGTACGATATTAGATCTGCCATCGATGATAATGAAGCTCGGATTTTGATGGCGAATCGAGTTCTTAAAACGTGCCAAGAGTCTTTGGTTAAGTTGCAAGAAACACATGAGCAATCAACTGAAGAAGGAAGAGTTGAATCCAAGAGGATTAAGAAAGTAAATGAGGCGTTTGAAGCTCTTAGGAAGAAGTTTAATTCCCCACAAACAGATCAGCAGAAGCAAAAGAAGGCGAGTTCAGCTAGGGATGTTGATAACATGGTTTACGAATTCAACAGTCCGGAAAAAGGGAGAGAGTATATGGAATTACTGCAAAAGGAGATAGAGGAGAAGCTTGAATTAGACTCGAGTTCCTCTCTTACAATGTCGCAGCTTGCAGATAAAATTGATGACCTTGTACAAAGAGTTGTTAACATGGAAACTGCAGTCTTTTCTGAGAATGCTTCGGTAAAAAGATTGAAATCGGATGCCGATGAGCTTCAGGAACACGTTAAGAGCCTCGAAGAAGATGAGGAAGTGCTAGCTGAAGGCTCGGACAGCATGGAACAGAGGATTAGTGTGTTGGAGGGGGAACTGAGTGGGGTTAAAGAGCTTCTAAAAACTATTATAGAACAAAATAACAGCCTCAAAGCTCATTTCACTGCAGCAAGTTGCGATATCAATCATTTATCAGTGAATTTACATGCTGTGAAGATGGATGAGGAGGTTGAGAATGCCGAACTCTCCGAAGAAGGAAAGCCCAAGGTGGATGCCAAACCAAATAGGAAAACCAAAGAATATTGTATCGAGTTGGTTCCTAGGGATAGTCCAGCCTTAGACACTGGGAGTGAAATGGAAGAGAAGGATGAAGACGTCTCAGCTGAAGAAATAGACACTGTTGACTCTGAATCAAGAAATAAGTTTGATTTTGATTCAACAAAGGATTCGGAAGTGATAAATGAATTCAAAGATGAGAAGAAATCTTTGTCCAAAACAGCAAGCTGTACCACTGATACAGAGAATCCAAAAGTAGAGACCGAAGAAGAAGAGCTACCAAACTGGAGGAAGCTGTACTTGAGTGGATTGGATGAGAGGGAAAAGGTTTTACTCGATGAGTACTCTTCAGTTCTTCATAATTATAAGGATGTAAGAAAGAAGCTTAAAGAAGTAGATCAGAAAAACCGAGACAGTTTCTACGAATTGGCATCTCAGATCAAGGAACTGAAGAGTGCTCTCGCAGCCAGAGATGAAGAGATTCAGTCTTCACACCAACACTTGAGCTTTATCGACGAAAATAAGGATGGGAACTTGTCAGAATATGAAGCATCCCATGCAATTATGAGCCCGGAATCTACGTTGACAGAGTCTATTCAGGCATCACCTGTAGCAGCAGGTGAGGGGAAAGGTGAATCCATTGAAAATCCAGGCGAGGGGAAACATGAATCCACTGAAAAATCAGGTGAGGGGAAAGGTGAATCCATTGAAAATCCAGGTGAGGGAGAAGGTGAATCCATTGAAAATCCAGGTGAGGGAGAAGGTGAATCCATTAAAAAAGCAGGTGACAAAAGTAAAGGAGATGCTATGCAGGCAAGAAGTTTAACTCGATCTCGTTCTATTTTAACCGTAGAAGATAAAATCCGGTCTGACATCGATGAGTTGCTTGAGGAAAATCTAGCCTTTTGGTTGAGGTTCAGCACATGTTTTCATCAGATACAGAAATATCAAAATTCAGTCAAGGACTTGAAAGCTGAGTTATCAAAAATGAGAGAAAGAAAGAAGCAAGAAGCAGGTGGAAAGGAAGAGCCTGTCGGATCAGAGGCACGCCCCATTTACGCTCATTTCCGAGAAATCAAAACTGAATTGACGCTATGGTTGGAAAACAATGCGGTGTTGAAAGACGAAGTGCAATGTCGATATTCTTCCTTGTGCAACATCCAAGAAGAGATAGAAAGGATCAGCAATGTAAGTGGCCATGAAGGAGAGCCTCAGTTCAATGGATACCAGGCTGCAAAGTTTCAAGGTGAGATTATAAACATGAAACAAGAAAACAATAAGGTTTCCAACGAATTAAATGCAGGCTTCAACTGTGTAAAACAACTCAAGGAGGAAGTTGAGAATTTGATGGTCGAGTTGGACAAGGAAATCGAAGCTGCAACATCGAAAAATCAACAATCCATGTCAAGATCACGATCTAGAATCCCTCTTCGGTCTTTCTTATTCGGAATTAAGTTAAAGAACAAATGGCAGCAA
Source organism: Gossypium sturtianum (assembly GCA_025698515.1). NCBI lineage: Eukaryota > Viridiplantae > Streptophyta > Magnoliopsida > Malvales > Malvaceae > Gossypium > Gossypium sturtianum. Next base: position 16,482,519 of record CM046947.1, on the reverse strand, counting down.
AAGGGGCCATCAATGTTCGCCTGCGGGCATCCGACATTGCAGAGACAATATAGTTACCTTACAGATCCTACTGATCCCTCATGATAGACTGTAATTTTCTTAAGACACTATTGGGAAGATTTCTCTTTTCTTTTTCTAACAGGTTAAAACTCTTTTTTTGCATTTAGAGTTTAATTATTCATAATGGTTTAGAATTCCTTTGATCTTGTATCATAATTCTAATGTAGAACTAAGAAATTTTTCTATGATTATTGTCTGTTGATTCTGTCGTTCTCCATTCATGGACTTAAGATCAATGCAAATCAAAGTTCTCAAGTCTGGCACCACATTTCTGCACACCTGCAATAAGTTTAAATATCCGTTGCTTTCGAGTTCTGACTGAGTTTTTCTTTTCCTTTGAGCAGGCAAGTATGCACCAGCAGATCCATCATCAATTTCCTCTGAATGTTTCAGCAGAAAATGGAACACTGATGTTCATCCCTCGCGACGAGCAAGTCGGATTCAAGCTCTCCAAAGACGCTTGAAATGTCCGTGCTTTAGGCATATTGGTTGCGAACAGAGCCCTCTACCGTCATGGTTTGCTAAACTAAACCGGAAGCACAAAGTGCCTAACAAGAAGAAACATCTTAGGTGACTCTGGCTTGGGATAAAAGTAAGCAATAGGATAAATCAGTTCTAAAGAGAGTTAGTTGTTCATAATGATAGATGTAAACCTTTATTTTATTTTATTTTTTGTTTTGGTAATTACATATATTCAATATATATTCAAATTGCATTCAATACATAAATTTTTAGTATATATTTTATTTTTAATTGGTGAAAATACTCAAATCAAATTTCAGCTTTTGGTTTTTATAACAGGAGTTGCAGAGGGAAACCTCAGACAAGAATTAAGAACTGAAAAATGGTTGCATTGTCTAAAACATGGAAAGACACAACAGAGTTCGATTTCATTACTTTCTTCATATAATATTATTAACAATTTAAGGTGCAAAATAGGCATTTATCTCTTATATTTGTAAATTGTAATAATAATCCTTGATAATTAAGCTACAAAATGAATAAAATGTTGAAACCGCGATGATGTCAAAATCAAGATGCTGGAAGAAAGGGGCCCCACCTACCTGCGCAACCGGTGAAGGGCAGCGCGTGCGACGTAAGAGCTAGGCTCTGTTTTAAATGCCTCCTCGAAAGCCGCTTTAGCTTCTGATTTCATCTTCTTCATTTCATAACACTTCCCTAACAAACAAAACACCTTCACGTTATCCGAACTCAACTCTACAGCCTCAGTCAAATCGTCGATTATTGAGTTGACTCGGTTGCCGCGTCGGTTCAAGGCCATCTTCAACTCGGCTCGTTTAAACAGCACGTCGCCTCATTCTTTATCAGTTAACGACTTGACAGTGAGAGGGGAAAGGTGTTACGTAATAATTCTGTTGCCATGCACGTTGGGTGTCATGCAAGCCAAAACGATGTGTTTTGATCGCGTTTCACTGTCATTTTAGTATACGCTGCGTTTTAGTGTATTTGTGAAACGATGCGTTTAGTCAAGTAAATTCTGTTAGTGGTTATTACTCTATATACCTGTACTGAGGACTAAGAAACGGTTATGCAATTTTTGAATCAGATTTCCAATCTTTCTTCGCTCTTCTTCTCTTACACTCTTCTATTCTCTTTTTCTACTTTTATTGGGTTTTCAGGTTTGTTCCATCACAAAGGTATCAGAGCTGTTCCGATCTTCATGGCCGGTGAGGGAGTGACGACAAGGTTGCAGAAGGAATTTGGTTTGATGCAGGGAGAGCTCACCCAGCTCCAAGTTGAGTTCACTCAGCTAGATGCAAGAATTGATGCCCGATTGAAGGATTTTCAAGAAGGAATTAAATCAGAGGTTCATTCTGAGGTAAGATCTGAACTTCGATCTGAGCTTCACTCCTTGTTTGAATAATATTTTGGACAAAGTCCTCCGGTTACAGCTACTGGAGTAACGGTGGGTAAAGGAAAGGGATTTTAGGATCTCCTCCGGGGTTTCCAGCAAAGGAACATCTCCTAGTGTCACCTATCTCCGAGTTAGGGCATTCGAGTTTGTCTTCTAGAGATGGTACTATAGATGTTGGTAACTCCTCTTTTCGAATGGATTGTCCACAATTTGATGGAGAAAATTTCAGAGGCTGGTGGTCTAAGTTGGAACAATATTTTGAAGCTGTAGGAGTAAATGAGCAGGCTAAGATTAGAGTGGTTATGTTGCATTTAGAAGGAAAGGCTTTAGACTGGCATCATTTCTTTGTACATAGGCATGGTTGATTGCACCAGTTAACATGAGACATGTATGCTAAGGGAATGAAGGATCGTTTTGGATCTGATTCTTTTCTTGATCCTATGACAGAATTAGTGACTCTTAAACAACAAGGGTCCGTTGACCAGTTTCACGATGGGTTTCTGAGTTTGCTTAACCAATTGAACCTACCTGAATCCTATGCTTTGAGTATTTTTATAAGTAATTTGAAGTCGGAGATAGGACAGTATCTCAGGTTGTTTATGCCTCAATCGTTGGTGGAGGGTTATAAACTAGCGAGACAAGTTGAGAATATTGTGTTGGGGCCAGTGAAGAAAGGATTTGCTGTTGGTAATAGAGTTGGTTCTTCAAGACTTTTGTTCCCTAATCCGAGAGTACCACAGGGAATGGGACATTCTACAACTACTGTTGGGTCAGTGCATGGTACTGTGGGACAGAGAGTACCATCTAAATCGTTGTCTCAAACAGAATTAGAAGATCGGAGGAGGAAGGGTCTTTGCTTTTAGTGTGGCTCGAAGTACTCTCCAGGTCATAAATGCTCTAAATCTCAAGTGTTTCAGCTCGTTATTGAGCCCAATTGGGAACAGGGTTCTGACTTGAAGGATCCTACTTCTGAAGATCTGCAGGATTACTATGAACAATTAGACTTGGCAGACCAGGTTCCTGGTAGTCCGGTGTTATCGATACATGCCCTTCAAGGATTGCAGGGTCATCACACTATGCGATTTTCAGCTATCATAGATCATACTGAGGTGGTTGTGTTGGTTGATTCGGGTAGCACACATAATTTCTTAGATTACAAAGTGGCTAAACGATTGCAGTTAACAGTAGAGCTGGGCTGTTTTATGAAAGTTATGGTGGCAAATGGAGTCTGATTGTCCACTCAAGGTCTCTGTAAGGCTGTCTCTTGGGAAGCACAAGGTTACCAGTTTTCTACTGATTTTTTACTCTTGGCAGTAAAAGGGTTTGATGTGGTACTTGGTATTCAATGGTTGTTGTCTTTGGGACCAATTGTATGGAACTTCTCCAACTTAACTATGCAGTTTCAGTATATGGGACAAGATTGTAACCTGCGTGGCATAGTGCCTGGTTCTATCCAACTGGTCCCTAGCAATCAGTTTTCCAAATGCCTTAGTTTGGTCGGCAATGGTCCATTTCCTATGCTCTTAGCTTCTGGTGATCAGACCAATATTACATTGCAGCCAGTCCAGTTGGCGGCTGAATTGCAAATTCTTTTGGAAGAATTTGAGGATGTTTTTCGCACTCCAGTTGGTCTTCCTCCCCAACGGCTACATGACCATAAAATTCCATTACTTGATGAGGCTAAAGTTGTTAAAGTAAGACCCTATAGATATCTTGCTGTTCAGAAGACCGAAATAGAAAAGTTGGTACATAAGATGTTGCAAGCTGAAATAATTCGTGACTGTAACAGTCTTTTTGCGTCTCCTGTAGTAATGGTCAAGAAGAAAGATGGCAGTTGGAGGCTGTGTGTTGACTATAGGCAGCTCAACCAATTGACTGTTAAGGATCAATTTCCTATTCCAATTATTGAGGAGCTGTTAGATGAGTTGGGGCAAGCATATTTCTTTTCTAAACTGGATTTGCGTTCGGGCTATCATCAAATTCGGATGTGCGAGCACGATGTGTACAAAACAGCTTTCAAGACTCATGAAGGACATTACGAATTCTTGGTCATGCCATTTGGCTTGACCAATGCCCCATCGAGCTTCCAATCTCTGATGAATTCCATTTTTTGACCCTTCTTGCGAAGATCGATTCTTGTTTTTTTTTATGATATACTTGTATATTCACAAGGGTGGTCAGATCATTTAGTCCACTTGCGGGAGGTGCTTCAAGTACAAAGGTCGAACCACTTGTATGCTAAACGTTCTAAGTGTACCTTTGGAGCTACACAAGTTGAGTACTTGGGACATGTTATATCTCAAGGTGTCGTTAACATGGATAGGACCAAGGTAGATGCTGTTATGGATTGGTCCCCTCCCAATTCTGTTAAGGAATTACGTGGCTTCCTTGGGTTATCCGGATATTACAGGCGTTTCATCAAAAGTTATGGCTTGTTGGCTAAGCCCTTAACTGCTCTATTAAAAAAAGAGACTACATGGCAATGGACGTCAGTGGACTAGAGTGCTTTTGATCAACTCAAGGCTACCATTTGTTAAGCACCCGTTCTCGTTTTACCTAACTTCCAAGAACCTTTTTGTGTTGAAACAAATGCTAGTGGCCAAGGTGTTGGAGCGGTTCTACAACAGAATGGCCGACCTGTGGCATATTTTAGTAAGGTATTGGGAGTTAAATACCAAGCATTATCTATCTATGACAAGGAGATGTTAGCAGTCTTGTTAGCTGTTAAAAAATGGCACTCATACTTAGTTGGTCGGCATTTCTTCATTAAGACTGATCATCAAAGTCTTAAATTTCTGTCTGAGCAACAAGCTGTCACGCCCTACCAACAGAAATGGGTTGCGAAAATGTTAGGATATGACTACTCAATTCTATATCGCAAAGGCACTCAGAATACGGTGGCTGATGCATTGTCAATGAGAACTCATGAGCTTTCACCTCAGCTCCTACAATGTGCAGATAGTGTGGACACATCTTGGTCTAAGATATGGACACGTATTGTAGCTTCCTATGCAGCTGATTCCAAGCTTTCTCAACTTTGTCGAGAGGTTCAAGAGTGACCTCACTTGCATCCAAAGTATTCATGGCATGGTACATTTCTACGTCGTCGGGGTAAAATCATGGTGGGAAAGGATCTTCCACTCCGCAAACAAAGTTTTTCTCTTTTTCATGACAGTGCCTTTGGGGGCAATTCAGGTGTTCACGCTACTCGCCACCGAATCTCAGTATTGCTTTATTGGAAGGGCCTTTCGACTGATGTCAAACACTGGGTGAAGGAATGTGTGGTATGCCAACATTACAAGAGTGATAATTCTGCTTCCCCTGGACTGTTACAACCTTTGCCAATTCCAGATCGTGCTTGGGTGGTTATTAGCATGGATTTCATTGAAGGTTTACCAATGTCTCAAAGAAAATCAACTATTCTGGTTGTGGTTGATCGTTTGACCAAATATGGTCACTTCCTGCCTTTGGTTCATCCTTATACTGCTTCCATTGTTGCTCAAGAATTTCTTCATCATGTTTACAAGTTGCATGGGGCACCTGAGGCTATAGTTTCTGACAGAGATAAAATACTCTTGAGCAATTTCTGGCAGGATTTGTTGCGCCATTTGGGGGTCAAACTTAAAATGTCCACTGCATATCACCCCCAAACTGATGGCCAAAATCGAAATCCTCAACAAATGCTTGGAAACTTATTTACGTTGTATGACAGGTGAGACGCCTTCAGCTTGGTTATCTTGGCTTCCTTTGGCTGAGTGGTGGTATAACACCACCTATCATTCGTCCATTCAATGCAAGCCTTATGAAGCCCTCTATGGCTAAGAACCACCCCTCTATTTCCCTTATCTAGCTAGTGCTTCTCCAGTTGCGTTTGTTGATCATTCTTTGCAGCAGCGAGAGGTGATGCGTCGAGTGTTGAAATTTCATCTCTCTCGAGCATAGGACCGTATGAAGCAAATGGCCGATAGACGCCGTTCGGAACGAACGTTTCAGATGGGAGATTTAGTGTACCTCAAGCTGCAGCCATATCGACAATGCTCTCTTCGTCATTTCAAGAACCAGAAGATTTTTCCAAGATACTTTGGTCCATTTCCTGTCGAGGCTCGTGTTGGGAATGTGGCCTACTGTTTGCGATTACCGCCCTCTGCCCGAATCCACCATACTTTTCATGTCTCCCAATTGAAGAAGCATATTGGGTCGACAGTGAGTGCTTCTACTTTGCCACCAATGGGGTAGGATAGAACTCTTCTCAAAACACCAATCCGTATATTGGACAGACGCCTTGTCAAGAAGGGGATCATGCTGCTATGGAAGTTTTGGTGGAGTGGGCAGACACATTCCCTGAAGATTCCACTTGGGAGAATCTGGAGGTTCTTCATCGACGTTTTCCTACCTTTGATCCTTGAAGACAAGGATCCTTTTTTGGGACCGGGGTATTTGTTACGTAATAATTCTGTTGCCATGCACGTTGGGTGTCATGCAAGCCAAAACGAAGTGTTTTGATCGCGTTTCACTGTCATTTTAGTATACGCTGCATTTTAGTGTCTTTGTGAAATGATGCGTTTAGTCAAGTAAATTCTGTTAGTGGTTATTACTCTATATACCTGTACTGAGGACTAAGAAACGGTTATGCAATTTTTGAATCAGATTTCCAGTCTTTCTTCTCTCTTCTTCTCTTGCACTCTTCTCTTCTCTTTTTTTACTTTTCTTGGGTTTTCAGGTTTGTTCCATCACAAAAGGGCGACGTTGAGTGAATGGAGAGTGGAGGTATTGAATCCCTGGAGATCAACGGTGAAGGCTTTGAGGGTGTAATGAGTGGCGTCTTTTGGGTCAAGAGAAACGGCTTTGTCAGCTTTGGATTCGGCTTGTTTGGCTAAAGAGTTGGCCGACGATCGAGCTTGAGCGAGGAGCTGAGTAACGACGACGAAGTGGCGCTTAGCTAGGAAGTCAGCGCGATTCCGGTAGCAGATTTTGGTGAAGATCTTTCTGGAGATATCGTGCACGGCGAGGAACATGAATAATGTAGCGAGAATTATAGAGGCTTGTAAAAGAAGATCGGTCCACATCTTCAAGACTTTTAACATAAACAAAAGTAACAGGGGAGAATTAACAGGGGATGGCTATGATGGTTCTGAACCTTGAATTGATGGGGTTTTACAAGGAGCCGTTATGACTATCGGGAGATTGTTCTCAGTAAGTCTAGGCTAAAACTGTTTAAGAGCTTTACTCATAGTTCGTCCAAGCTTGAAAGCTGGTCCTCAGTTTGAGAGGGGTTTAAATGAAATTAGAGGAAACTATACAAATGGTTGCCCTCGTTTCTTTTTTCTTTAAAAAAAATTTAATTTAGACATTAACTTTTAAGTTGGTTCCTATTTTAGTCACCGACAGTTATTAAATTGGTGAGAGAAAGTCTTTTTCTATCTGGTATAATAACACATTTAGTATTCAATATTTACATATTCTATCAAATTGATCCTATTTCTAAATAATTCAATAAATTTAACTCTTTATATTTACAAATTCTAAGTTTGGACCCTTTTAGACTAAATAACTATTTTATAATTTTTCATACCTAAGTAAAAAAAAGGGTGTCTTTGTTTTCTTGGGATGTCCCTTATATTGCTTACAAATTATATACTTATTGGATTAATTGATAAAAAATTAATATTTAAAATTTTAAGTTTGAGTATTGCAAATTAGAAAAAAAAAAGTTTTATTGGGTTACTTTGATACTAATACAAAGCCTCTTACCATTTGTTTTATTGGAGTTTTTTTTTTTTCCTTTTTGGGTTTTACAAATCTATAGATGTGTAATGCTTCTATTATAAAAGCTGAAAGTTTTAGTTAGGAAGTTTGAGAATCAAATTGATGGAATCTATAAATGTGAAGGGTTAAATTGAATTTTTAGAATTAGTATCAAATTGATAGAATATGTAAGTATTGAGGACTAAATATGTTATTATGAGGTAAAAAAAGGCTTTTCGTTATCAATTTAACAACGGGTGACCAAAATAAGAACGAATTCAAGCGTTAATACCTAAATTAAATTTTTTTAAAGTTAGATGACCAAAACAGAAACATGAGCATAGTTGGGTGACCATTTATATAGGTTACCCATAAAACTATTAGATTATGAAAACTAGTTCATTTAAAATAAACAACTTACTTGACCTTCCAACTTTATAAAAAAAAAAAAAATATTTTAGCATTTCATTTAATTCAACAATTAATTAACTTTAAAATTTTAAAATTTTAAAATTTTTACATATTTTTTAATAATGTTAATAATTTTTTAAAATTTTAAATATTAAAAAATTAATTAACTACTGATGTGGCATCTACATGACAATCAACGTGTATGCCACGTTAGTAAAGCTAAGAGCCGTTAATTTTTCCATTAATTTTGAGGTGATTTGACAAAAACGTAAGTTCAACGGCGAAAAGAGGCGAAAATTTAAATAGAGGCTAAATTCTTTTTGTAAAGTTGGAGGGCCAAATTAATCATTGTCTTTAAAATATACAAATTAAAATCTTGAATCAATATTTAAAGTTTGAGCTCAACTTTATGATCTTAAAAAATCACTTTTTAGGTACTAAATAATAACATACCAAATCATATATTTTTAAAGTGCATGAATAATATATTACATTAAAAAACATCAAATTAAATTTTATTACTATTTTTAACTCTAAAATTAATTTATTTTTTCCTAAACCCTAAAATCATATATATTTTTAGACTCTAAATTCTAATCTAACCCTTTCTTTAAAATCATAAATTTTAAAATTTGAAATTTTAACCCACCATATCATAAATCATAAATGTAGTTGACAAAAAAACCATAAACCATAGGTTACTATTAGTATTTGTTAATTTTATTTAATTTTTATGTTAATTTTATTAATTAGTCAACACCATTTACAGTTAAAATATTATTTAGAAAAATTTATCTAGTTTATAATATTAATTAGATTTTTTTTAAATGAAGTGGCACATCTTTATTGGATGTCTAAAAAGTGATTTTTTAAGATCATACTAATATAATTTAAACTCTTAAAACGACACATGCTAAGTTGTTTATATTTAAAAATTTAATAAAAGGAAAAGATACAAAATTAATGAATATTATTTAAAAATAATACGAACATGCTCAAACAAATTTAGATTAATCATTTATAAATATGATCTGAGATAGGCAAATTTTGAGGCTCATATTTTGAGTCGAGCTAGACTTGGTAACTATGTATGATATTAATATCACACCCAACTTAAATCTGATTCAACTCGACCCATAACTATCTCTAGTTTAATAATATATCCGTTTAAGAAATTTGGGTAAATTACAGGCTTAATCACTTATATATGGTTTAAATTATGTTTTAATTATTAAATATAAAAAAAAAAATTATTAATGATCACTATCGTTATCAATTTATTAAATTAAAATATACTTACAAGTTGATGTAATTTTTTTTTTAAATTTAATGATTAAAACATAATTTAAAATAAAATTATGTTTTAACCATCAAATTTATACATGAATTAACAATGCGTTAAACCTTCCTTCAACTCTCTCTCTCTTAATTGCTAACTTTTAATTATTTTAATTTTATTTATTTATGTTATCTTAAAATATTTTGGATTAAATATGCTTAAGATTTTAATTTCATTATCTTTTTAAAATTTTAAAGAATTTTAAATTATTTAATAATTTAAAGAGATTTTTAAATTATATAATTAGTTAATTAATTAAAATAATTAAATAAATTTATAAAATAAAATATATTAAAATCTTAAATATTATTAAAAATATAAAAACAATTTGACAATATTTTTTTTAGATTAATATCCGTAATGAACATTTTCATTTTAATCTTAACATCACCATTGCGTTCGCATCCAAATACATATTTTATCGCTTCAATAGTTAATCTTATTATTATAATTTTTTAATCTCACCGAAACTAATCATGTCTCTCATCCAAATCGAAACTTAATAACCAGGGTGTTGTGAGGGAGGTAGGAGTAGCAAATCTAAGTATATTTCGGATGTCATAATATCATTTGAAGCAAAATTTTTAAAAGCTAACAATAGTCTTCTGACCTACACACTACATCTCAAGTTATAAAACTTCAGACTATATTGAATGTGGGTCGGTTTTTTTAAGAGAAGTTTTTAAAGTGTCAGTTATTAGGTAGACGGCATTTTAAAAATTTCTCTCAAAAGAGTCGACCTCCTCAACATGAATGATCATTCAACTTAGACACATTCAAATAACTTACATAATATTAAAAATTTTTAGTGCCAAAAGTTTATAGCAATGGAAAAGGAAGGTAAACATACTGGATGAGTTCTGATTGGGAGGGTGCACCCTCTAATTGACGCTTTTATGGAGAGTGAAAGAAAAAGAAGAAGAAAAAGTTGGCACAAAAAGGAAGGAAAGGAAAAGAAAAAGAAAAGAGGAATAATGTTAATGGCCACGCGAGCTTGTTGTTACATCGTTTACAATAATTAACAATTTAGTGATTATAACGTAACAATTCAATAACATTAGTGATAGTATAGTAAAATTTTAATATTTGATGACTAAAATGTAATTTCAACTATAAATAAATGATTAAACTTGTAATTTACCCTTTAATTAATAATCTAATAAAAATGACCATATCTATTGTCACTAGAGTAATATGATTCTCTTCCCTCAACAAATCTATGGTAGGGTTTAAAAAAATCGAATTCAAGGTAAAAAAAGAAGAAGAATTTGGAGAGGGTCTTGACCTAGAAACTCGACGATGATGAGAGGTGGTTAAATTGTTATATATGTCCTCTTGTATTTTTTAAATTATAACGATTATACTTTTACAATTTAATCCATGTATTATAATTAACAATTTTTTTGATTTAATAACTAGACAATTCAATAATATAATATTGTGCTAGATATATAAATCCTTCTATTAATAATTTCACTAATTTGATTTTACGGAATTTAGTTTCGAAACTGCATTTATTGACACGGGCTAAAATCGGGTCTTTACAATGTTGATAATTGATAATTTGTTCAAGAGTTAGATAAGAATTTAGGGTATGTTTGATAAACTGAAAATTTAAATACTGAAAAATTAATAAATAAAAGCACAGAATATAATTACGTTGTTTGATAAAAGTAAATATTGATTTAAAAAAATATTTATTTTTTAATTTTAATATTATTGTTATAATATTTTATATTATTTTGAATAATTTTAAAAGAAAGATAAATACGTTAATTTGAATATATCATTCTTTAAAAAATATATAATTTATTCAAGTTTTTAATAAAATAGAATTAACTTAATATTTTTTATATTAAATGATAAATAGCTACATACTTATTTATCTTATTTAACTTTTTTTATTATAAATTTTATATTAAATAAAAAGTTAAAATAATTATTAAACATATTTAAAATATTAAATATTAAAAATTCAGAGATGATGAAACCAACTCAAGATTTATTGAAATTCAAATCCTGATATATATATATATCTTGATTAGGGTCTAAATGATATTATAGTATTGCTATTTCAGTAATTAGTTTTAATTACGGTGATAGGTGATAAATATTCATTGTTTAATGTACCGTTTTGAAATTCCTTCTATTCCCTCCCACTTTAAACTCTCCCAAAAAGAAATCATTTTTTTTTTAAAATTATCCACTAATTTACTTCTCTTTGATTGATTGATTAATTAATTAATTAGGGTTTTCCGCTTCACATTTCCCCCCTTTTGTTCCCTGTAATACTTCAACATCCCAATTTTCATCGATGTACGGACAGTCCCAGCCCATGAATGTCCCCGCCCCGGTCACCAGCTCCGGCGTGGACGTCCGTGACGATGTTTCAGCCTCCGCATCCGTCGATAACCACCAAAATGTTAGTTACGACGCTCACCCTCTTGACAACGGCGTCGGAGTTGAGGGCGTCCACACCGATCCCATCTACGCCACTGCCGAAGCTGCTTCCGCGGCTGACTTGGCTATCGTTCAGCGAGTTGACGACGCCAGCCAACTCACCGTCTCGTTTCGCGGCCAGGTCTATGTTTTCGATGCTATTACTCCTAATAAGGTATCGTTTTCCCTTTTAAGTTTTTTTTCAGTTAAGCCAATTAGGTTTTGCTGAATTGTTTGGTTTCTGAATAACCAACATTGACGACTTAAATTGAAGAGAGACATGACTTCATTTCCACTTATTTTGAGTTATTAAAACAATACGGGACTTCAAATCATACTTTTCATCATTTATGTTTTTCTGTATTTTCCCCAATGAAATACACATTGTAAAGATTTTCATTTTGAATCGTTTTTTTTTTTCAGTTCCATGCGGTGTTATTACTGTTGGGTGGATGTGAACTGACTTCAGGTCCCCATGGCATTGAAATGTCATCCCAGAACCTAAGGGTAATTCTCTTAAATTTGTTGAATTTAGAAATTATTTTACGTTTCTTTTGTTCTTTTTTATTTTAAAGTTACCCTTTTTCATGCTTAGAGTGGTGTAGACTTTCCGAGATCTAATCAACCGCATAGGGCAGCTTCTTTAGATAGGTTTCGTCAGAAGAGAAAAGAGCGATGCTTTGATAAGAAAGTCAGATATGGTGTTCGCCAGGAGGTTGCTCTTAGGTGTGCATTTTCCTTCCCTGAAATGCAGTTAGTTTACCTGGCTGTGCTTGTAAAAGTTTTTGTCAAATTTTGAACTAGAAAGATCCTTTTTATTGATCTTGCAATTGATGCTGACAACTTATCCTAGAAATTGTTATAGTAACACTGGCCCTTTAGAGGTTTGAGAAATTACTGAGCTTTAAGACTTTGAGGAGAGTATGGTTTATTCTATGAGAGATATGTTGATTGTAAGGTATAGCCAAAAGTAAATAATTCTTATTACAACTTTTGTATTTAGAAAAGTTATGTTGCTCCTTTTCATGTGCTATTGAATCTGATCATTGCATACGTCACAATTTTTCTGTATGCTATATATTTTACTGTTATAATCCAAGGATCTTTGTAAAGGGCATAGCTTGGGGAGACAATAGAAGTAGAGTACCTGTTAATTCTAAAGGGTGATCAATAATCATTGTTGCATACTCATATGGTACTGGATGGAGAAGCTTATATTAAATTTGTCTTCTCTATTGAGGAATCTAGTTAATGAGATATTGCAATGTCCTCTGGTCTTTAAAGTAAAATTGTTAGCAAATCTTTAAGAATCTAGGGAGTAAAAACAGTGCTGTTAAATTAATATATCAGGTTTTAAAAGGAAATATTTCTTAGATCAGACTGCACTTTAGAATCATAGAGCAAATGCATCTCAGGCCCCACTCAGGCTAGGCACATTTGATCAGTCACTCGCCTGGTGCGCCTAGACATAGCATCATAAAAAATGCCTGCATTGAAGTTCTCTTCTATTTATTTCATTTTGAACTGTTTTCAGTAAATAAACCTTTACCAGTAAGAAAGGAAATAATAACTGACTATCTACTTCTCAAAATTTGAATATTCAGTTACAAACGTGGGACCCTAAGAAAATCATGGATATTAGCCGACAATATTCAACAAAAATTTTGCATGTTTTGTATATAACTGGACCAGTGTTTAGAGTTTATTATCATCATTATATATCTTAAACTTATTTTATATCTATACACAGCACATCCATAAATACACCGATATACATATTGCACCTTATTTCACTCAAGCAACCTTATTTGCATCTGGTGTCTCAAGAAATGTGAGGGTTTCTAGCACCAAGTTAATAATCAATTCATTATCGGTTTAATATTGGTGATTTAGGGGATTTTGTTCTAACTGGAAACAAAAAGTTTAAGCTGTTCTGGTCAGGCAAGTTTAACAGATTCTGTCTCGTTAATTGTTTTCAGTTAGACACACTCCTTTTGTAGAAGAAATGATTGAAGTTGAATAAGGGTCTCTTAAAAGGGTAAAGAAGTTAAAGAATTCTAACAATAGCAGGGAGTACTATTTTCCTTCAAAGTTTAATTGGCTGCTCTAGGTGCAAATGCAACTGTAGAACCACATGGACAAATGGGAGAGGATTCTATATCTAGTAATGATTAACAGCATTTTCTTTTTGATCAAGTAACAGCATAATTTAGAACTATATATACAACACTTCATATAAACTGAAGTCTTAGTATCTTAGGATGCTTTGTTTAACTGAAAAGGAATATAGAAAAACTCATTAGGGACTGTCCAGCCTTATTGACAAATTTTTATTTGTTCCACAATTGCCAAGTTCATGTTTCTGATATGTATGAGTGTATCAGGATGCAGCGTAATAAAGGTCAATTTACATCTTCCAAGAAGTCTGATAGAACTGACAGCTGCAGTACTCAGGATAATGATAACCTACCAGATAATTCGTGAGTTTTATACCAGCTTCCAAAGTGTTGTTTATTATTGTATTTCCCTGAACTACACTATATTTCTCATTTTTCTCTTTTGTAAGGTATTTCATTTACTGACATCATTATAAGATTTCCTGGTGAATCCTCAATTAAGTTATAATATAATTCCATTTCTCACTCTTCCAGATGTACTCACTGTGGCATTAGCTCAAATTCAACCCCAATGATGCGACGTGGTCCATCTGGTCCAAGGTCTTTGTGCAATGCTTGTGGACTTTTTTGGGCAAATAAGGTTGGTATCTCTGCTGTGATTGATATTTCAGTCCTTCGCTTTGTCCATGTTTTTCATTTTCAGTGGAGAAAATTTACTGCCCCATGATTCTGTTGCTACATTTGCCATCATAGTTCTGTTCATAGATTGGGTAATTTTATCACTATCAGTTCACTGTCAAGGAGTTATTTTCTCAATTTAATTTCATCCTGGAATTATATATCCCGAATACTATTCCCTGCTTTCTACCTAGATATACTGTTTAACCTAAGATGTTGACTCCAATAAGTCTCCTGCAACCTTCCTTGATTGTCTCTCTCTCAAGATACTTGCATCCAACATGCAGTCTCTTAACTTTTTTCGTTTAGTTCATTTACTTTGTGTTTCCTGTTGACATTAGCCTTTGATACCCGTTGCACCTTCTGCCCTTTCTCTCTCTCCCCCTCTGCCTCTGAATTTTGTTCTACATACAAAAACACTTGCACAGAACACATTGCACATTATGCAGTTATATATAGTATGTAATATTTGTCTCTTTTGTATGCATAGAAGATTGTGATTTTAGCAATATCATGAGTTTCTGGGATTTTTTCTTCTTTGATGTTTACCTGCCTTCTTTTTCCTGACACCCCTCCCTCTTTCTCTCTCTGCTCCACATTAGCACTGAAAAAATTCTCCATCAGGAAAGCATTTTTCTATTGTCCGACTTTAGGGTATTGAACATGGATAAAAACTCTGCTCATTATGGTTGAGGGAGGAAATACATTTCCCTCCACTAAACCCTCCCCATTGTTTCTTACCTTTAAAGTTTTATCCTGTTTCTTTTGGGAATTTTTTTAAGTGTACCGATGTTTTCCCCTTGTTGAACATTCAGCATGGCTACATGTTTTGAGTCTCTAACAAGTGAACTTTCATGCAGGGTACTTTGAGGGATATTCCCAAGAAAACACGAGATCATTCCGTGCCTCCAGTCGAGCATGTAAGTTTCTTAATGTATAAACTTATTATTGGCCTTCTTGACCAAATGTTCTAATATGCCCCCTTATTCTTTCAGTAACCTAATCTAGGCTTTGCATTTTTGTATGATATAGAGAGAGAGTGAAGCAAATGATTCAGATTCTGGAACTGCTATTCCTACACAAAGCAATATAGTTTCCGTTTGATAATGAAGCAAATTACTCCGATTCCGAAATTGCTATTCCTACACGAAGCAATATAGTTTCTTTCTCAAATGGTGATGGCTCTGTGCTAATTGGCAAGCATTATTGTCCGTGCAAATATGGCCACTGTTTCAGCTAGATCTCGATTATTAAGTTCCTTCAAAGTTGTGCTATATGTACAGATATCATAGTTGCCTTCGTCTGTATACTAGGTTTTCTCCTCCTATTCCTTTGGTTAGAGTACTTTTGCATGAGATTACCTCTTCAAGAGAAAAAACCCATTCCGGATGTATCACCCAAAGCTTCAGCTTTCTTAGCTACGATTTATAGGCTGTATGCTCCAATATCATATCCCCTCCCAAAAACTACCTTAGATGAACTATCTAAGCCTCCTTTATGATCTAATCAAATGCATATTAGTTAATGTGAAGGATGAATAATCTTTTTTTCTTATAAACATTAATTGGAGTTTGTATTCCATTTCCCTGTTAGTCAAATCCTTGTTCTGATCATTCATTTTCCTAGTGAGTCTGGTAATATATTTTTAGTGGATCTGTGTTGGTTAAATATGTGGAATGCGAGTATTAATCCAGTTGATTCGTACACGAATCTTAGTATTTGCAACCTATTTTCCTATTCTAGGGTTGTGGTTCCTTTTTATACCAAAAAATGTGAATTACTTACATGTGTTATTCGGATTCAAGTGTGACAAACACGGGTATATAAAAAAAATTGAAGTTTTTTCATGTATTTAGGTCCTTAGAGCATTATATTCTCATATTGTATATCCAAATATGCATTGGATAAAGAGTCGGAGCATATACTACTACTAGTGTTTTTCTTTTTCTCATTTGTGGGCAACAAATAAAGGCGGATCAAGTTCCAGCCAAACTGAGAATCAACCATGGGGGAATGTCTTTGCTGTGAAAAATAATGATGTATCTGTTCTCTGTTGTTTTATTCTTCACTTCACTTGGCTTTGCTTTGATTATTATTGGTTGATCTGCCAGAAAACTACTGCCCCTGTTTTGACCTTTTGAGTCCTTAGTTGGCAGCATAAATTAGAACTTATAATCATTACATTATCGGAAATAGTATCAAATTTCAGACCTCTTATTATTGCAAATTATCATTACAGTTCAGTTACTTGCTACCTTTTTTGAAAGAAAAGATGAACAAAGAAATTAAAAATGAACCCATTATCAAGTTAACAAGTTTAGATCTAAATGGATTTTTTTAGTATAAATATTCTTATTGGCTCTTAATAGTAATTAGATTATGGCACATTGACCAACAAATATAAAATAATATGAAAATTATATATTATTTAGTTGGAATGGTAAAGTTGAGGGAAAGATTGATATTGAGATTTTGAGTTTCAAGTATCATATTGTATGTAGAAAGGTAAAAGTACTGTAAAGTTTGTATTTAATGCTTATACAAATATTAAATTTTTAATAATTTTACAATTGAGTTGAGATTTGGTGATAGTTATATCAATTTAGTCCAAACTTTAAATAATAATATGAATGGATTGTAATTTTGCATAGAAGGGATATCCAAGTTTTTGCTTTTCATCTATTATTGTCCCATAATTGCTCTACCAGGTTAAATATATATAATTTTTGCAAAATTTATTATTTGTATTAAAATTGATTCTTATTTATATTCAAACTAATTAAATTATTAGTTGGGTATTGGAATTTGAATTTAGTAAGTTGAAAAAAAATTAAAAAGTTGATATTCAAAATCATTATTTTCAAAGATTCAAATTTAGACAATGAATCCATAATTTACAAAACTAAAACTAATTTTAAAACTTAATATTTGCATATATTCTAAATTCACAGCAATTAATAATTAAAATATTTAAATTCATAATCATCAAATCCGTAAAAAGCAAATTATAGATTTACAAATATGGAATTAACCTATTTATCGGGGTCACTACATGAATTTCCATCGTCAACTCCCTCGTACCCCACTCTATCCCGCATTTCCTAATCACCCGTCTCCCGCGAGAACACCCGCTTATGTTAACATTGTAATTGGTTTTATTATAAAAGTTATTTCTTAAAATATCTTTTTAGATAAATCATCATAGGAGTTTGTGCCTACATAACCAAAATAATAAAAACTATAATTTAAAGTGCAGTCATCAATTTTTCGACTTTGATAAGTATTAAGAGTTGGGTTATAAATTGTATTAAGAGTTGGAACTTCCAACTAACCTATTAGTACGTGAAAATAAACAATCATTAGAGTCAACTTTCACTTTATAAATATTCCACTCCTTTCTCTTTTATTCTTACCTAAAATTCTCAGGAAAAAAGTGTTTTTATGTTTTTTCCCAGATAATGACTACATGAATTATTTATATTTTCCGAAACTTCGACCCAACTATTTTTTAAAATTTATTAGTCTTCAATTTTTTAATTTAATTCTTTTGTGCAAGATATATATTACATGTATCACTCTTTTTTTCTTCAAATTTATAATCTTCATAGAGATCGAAATTAATACTTAATGACAAATAAATAACCTTTTGTTTTATATTTATCATGTAAACTTATTGATGCATTATTATTTACTAAATAATCAATCATAGTTAAGTGAAAGCTTATAATAAATGGTATTGATATTAAAGAAAAACTAACAGATATGCTTCAAAGGAATCTCAGATTGATCGACCAATCCAAAAACATGAACAACCATGTATAGACATGATTCAAATGCTAGATCGATGGAATAAAAATATGCTCAAAAATCATCAACATAATTTGAATGTAGTGACACATTAAAAATATTTGAAGACAATATTATTAAGAGAGACAATCACTATTACAGAATGATATCCGCTAAAATATGGATTTCGTGAAAAAGGCTGTCGAAACCATTTTTTTGTTTGGAAAACGGGCCGACTTTAAAAGGAAAAACGGAGTCGCCACCAATCCTTTTTCGAAGTGTGATTGGGTCACTTTAGAAAATATTTTGGTCTTCGAATTTTAAGAAAACGGGCTCGGGAGTCGGTTACGCACGAGGAAGGATTAACACCCTCGCAACGCCCAAAATTAGTACCGTATTGATTGATTAATGTCCTTAATGCCGAAAATTAGAAAAGATTTTAAAGTATGAATCTCAAAAAAAAAAATATTTGGATAACTCCAATCGAAACTTCTCTTGTTCCAAAAGAATGAAATATCATATCCAGCATGTTAGGATACGATGTTTCAGACCTTTGGCACCAGGATCATTTCATGGTTCCCAAAATTCATGCGTCATCATTTTAAAAAAGGGTATTTCATTATTTGGCCAAACGAACGAACCAAAAACCCAAAGACGTTAGGGCACGATCCTCAAATTTCCAAACATGAAACATTGCCTTATTTTTAAAGTTGAGACAACACGGTCAAAATTTTAAAAGGATATTCAGTTCTTTGGACGAGCGGAAAATTGAAACCCAGCACGTTAGGGCACAATTTCTCGAAACCTCCAAGCACAAAATATTGCCTTGTTTTTTAAAAAACGGACATAGTAAGGATATTTAATGATTCGGTCAAACGAAAAACCGAAACCCAACACGTTAGGGCACGATTCCTCGAACTTCTAAACACACAAAATTACCTTTGTGAAACTCTTTTTATGAATTTTTGGGGAAAAAAGAAGTAAATAATAGCAAAAACAAAAATGGTGAAAGGCAATTCGAAATCGTCGAGCTATACGAAATGATGGGAACTAGGATAAATAGACCATAATAGTACAAAAACAATAATAAAAATGGCGATGATGATGTTGATAGTAAAAAAAAAATAGAGGTAATAATAACCCAAGTAATAAAAATAAAAATAATAGACATAATAAAAAATAATAAGTAATAATAATATATATATATATGAATACGTAAAATTGAAATACTAAATATATATAAAATAGTTAAAAGAGGTAAAATATCTATATATAAAAAAAGTATAAAAAATATGTAGTTTAAAATTAATAGTAAATATATATGACAAATATAATAATAAGATACTAGTACCCATATTGAAAAATAGACATAATAATATATATATATATATATTAGTATGTAATAAAATATAAAATAATAAAAGTAATAAATATAAAATATTAGTAATAAAACAATATAACGATAAATATAATAATAAAATATAGTATAGTAAAATAATATATATGGATAAGATAATAGTGAGGGGAAAAAAAAATTAAACGTTAAGAATAATGAAAATAGTAATAATAATATTATATAATAATAATAATAAAATAATAAGTATAATAATAAATCTTAAAAATAATTAATTTGGAAATAAAGTAAAATAGGTAAAAAAAGGGACTAAATTGAATTTAAAGTAGGAGTTTGGGACAAATTTAAAAAATAAAAAAAATGCAAAGGGATGCAATCAAAACGGGGGCACAAAAGAGAGGACCAACTACGCAATTTACCCATTTAGGGTAAAATTGCACAGATCTAGAGGCTTCCCCCCTTTATGCAGCATCATTTCTTTATTACTTTAAAACAAAAGCAAAAAAAAAAAAATCTTAATTTCCTTCATTTCTTTCTCTGCTTCAAAACAGAAACCCAGACTCCCCCTTCCTTTATGCATTTTTTTAGGGTTTGAGTCTCTTTTTTTGCAGCAAGCCCCCCCATGCGTGCATTGACGGTGGCCGGAGGAAGCCTGGTGAGACCCTCTCGCTTTTTTCTTTTCGTCTTTTTTTAAAAAAAAACTTTATACGGTAAAAAAAAAAAGAAAACCCCTAAAATATCTATATAAAAAAAATATGTAGTTTAAAATTAATAGTAAATATATATGATAAATATAATACTAAGATACTAGTACCCATATTGAAAAATAGACATAATAATATATATATTAGTATGTAATAAAATATAAAATAATAAAAGTAATAAATATAAAATATTAGTAATAAAATAATATAACGATAAATATAATAATAAAATATAGTATAGTAAAATAATATATATGGGTATGATAATAACGAGGGGAAAAAAATTAAACGTTAAGAATAATGAAAATAGTAATAATAATATTATATAAAAATAATAATAATAAAATAATAAGTATAATAATAAATCTTAAAAATAATTAATTTAGAAATAAAGTAAAATAGGTAAAAAAAAAAGGGACTAAATTGAATTTAAAGCAGGAGTTTGGGACAAATTTAAAAAATAAAAAAAAATGCAAAGGGATGCAATCAAAACGGGGGCACAAAAGAGAGGACCAATGTGAATTTACCCATTTAGGTAAAATTGCACAGTCTAGAGGCTTGCCCCTTTATGCATCGTCATTTCTTTATTACTTTAAAACAAAAGCAAAAAAAAATTCTTAATTTCCTTCATTTCTTTCTCTGCTTCAAAACAAAACCCGCACTCTCCCCTTCCTTTATGCATTTCCTTAGGGTTTGAGTCTCTTTTTTTCAAACAAGCCCCCATACGTGCATTGACAATGTGGAGGAAGCTCAGTGAGACCCTCTCGCTTTTCTTCTTTTCGTCTTTTTTTAAAAAAACTTTATACGCTTAAAAAAAAAACCCCTAAATCACCGTGATTCAGATTCGAAAAGGAGGAAAAAAAAAAAAAATGGAAAACGAATCAACCTTTCTTTGCTTGACTCATTGTATTTCTTTCTCAAGCGTGTGTATTGCCTTTTTTGTATCTCAATCGTGTAAAAAAATCCTTTTACATTTGTTTATTCTCCTTTTATAGCCCACAAAACAAAGAATCCCATCCCAACTACAATCTGTTGCTTTCTGTTTTGTAGGTTCCCACATCGTGACGGAGAAGGGTTCTACATGCGTGGTGGAGATAGTTCTTTGGACATACGTGCGACGGCGCGGGCTCAAGCGACACTAGGGTTTTCTCGCTTGTTTTTTTATTTTGGGCCCTTCGGGCTTTGATTTTGGATCAAGCTTTCTGTTTTTGATTTGGGCCCCTGGCCTTGAAATTGGGCCGTACAGCTGCCCCTCTTTGCTCATTGTCGTGTAACGAGAATAGAGCAAAGACTTTAAAAGGACCAATTTTGCCCCATCTGGTTGAATCTTGACATGATATTTAGGCATCTTCATTCCATCCACTGCATCCTCCGGGGTATAGGAGTTTTGTTTCGATCTGCTCCACTACTGCTTATTGGAGATAAGATCTGTTATCTTTAGCCTGCTCCACTCCTGCTCAGTGTAGATAAGGCTAGTGGCTTAAATCTGCTCCGTTGCCGATACATGGAGATAAGATTCGTCATTTTTTATCTGCCCCACTCCTGCTCAGTGGGGATAAGATCTGTAATTTTCGATCCGCTCCACTTCTGCTCAGTGGAGATAGGATCTGCTATCTCCGATCCGCTCCACTCCTGCTCAGTGGAGATAGGATCTGCTATCTTTGATCTGCTCCATTCCTGCTCAATGAAGATAAGATTTGTAATTTTCAGCCTGTTACCCTACTGCTTAGGGAATTAAGGCTCATCATTTTCGATCTGCTCTACTCCCGCCGCAGAGATAAGATCTCGATTTTTTTAGCCGCTCCACTCTCCTTTCCAAATGGAGATAAGGCTATAATCTTCAGTCTACTCCATTGTCGATACATAGAGATAAGACTTGCTGCATTCGATCTGCTCCACTCCTACTCAGTGAAGATAAGATCTGCTTTCTTTCAGCCTGTTCCACTCCTGGTCAGTTGAGATAAGGCTATGATCTTCAGTCTGCTCCATTGCCGATACATGAAGATAAAACTTGATGTATTCGATCTGCTCCACTCCTGCTCAGTGAAGATAAGATCTGCTTTCTTTCAGCCTGCTCCACTCCTGCTCAGTGGAGATAAAGCTAATGGCTTAAATCTGCTCCATTGCCGATACATGGAGATAAGATTCGCCATTTTCGATCTGCCCTACTCCTGTTCAGTAGGGATAAGATCTATAATCTTCAGCCTGTTACCCTACTGCTTAGGGGATTAAGACTTACTGTCTCCGATCTGCTCTACTCCTGCTCAGTAGAGATAAGATCTGCATTCCTAGCCTACTTCACTCCTGCTTAGTTGAGATAAGGCTAGTGGTTTAAATCTGCTCCATTGCCGATACATGGAGATAAGATTTGCCATTTTTGATCTGCTCTACTCCTGCTCAGTGAAGATAAGATCTATTTTTTCAGCCCGTTACCCTACTGCTTAAGGAATTAAGGCTCAATGTTTTCGACCTGTTCCACTCCTGCTCAGTGGGATAAGGTCTATAATTTTCGGCCTGTTACCCTACTGCTTAGGGAATTAAGGCTCATCGTCTTCGATCTGTTCCACTCCTACTCAGTGGGATAATATCTGCTATTTTCGGCCTGTTACCCTACTGCTTAGGGAATTATAGCTCATCGTCTTCGATTTGTTCCACTCCTGCTCAGTGGGATAAGATCTGCAATTTTCAGCCCGTTACCCTACTGCTTTGGGAATTAAGGCTCAATGTTTTCAACCTGTTCCACTCCTGCTCAGTGAGATAAAGTCTATAATTTTTAGCCCGTTACCATACTGCTTAGGGAATTAAGGCTCAATGTTTTCGATCTGTTCCATTCTTCCTCAGTGGGATAAAATCTGTAATCTTCAGCCTGTTACCCTACTGCTTAGGGAATTAAGGCTCATCGTTTTCGATCTATTCCACTCCTGCTCAGTTGGGATAAGATCTGTAATTTTCAGCCTGCTCCCTTGCTATCTTCAGAAGACAAGGCCACTGGTCTAAATCTACTCCATTGCCGATACATGGAGATAAGATTCGCTAAAATCTGTAATTCTGATCAATTTTACTACATTGTCCTCTGGGGAACCTACCTATAGAATTGATTTCATGGGGTCTATGCTTATGCCAAATGATTAGGATGTCATGAAAAATGCTCCTAACCATATGTATTATGAATGTTATGAATGAATGCAAAATGTCATGAGAATGATACATTTTTAACACTTGGGCTGTCATTGCTTGCTATCTATTAAGGTGATATCCCTGACGTATGTCTTCTTTGTTCAGCTAATACTTCTAATAGAGAATCTGAAGATGTCGTCACTGCTTAGTCCCTTATCTCAAGTGCTCCAAGCCCCTTAAGCCTGGTTAGTTCTAAATAATTGTCCTGTTTCGGATTCTTGTATTATTTAGAGACTTTCAGAGTAATACGCAAGACTTTTTTTGTAAAAGTATTATTAGTTCAGTAATCATTATTTCAATATGAAATACTTGGAAAAAGATCATAGAGATGAATAAAACTGAAATTTATTCGGGAAAAACCCGTGAAGAATGAATTGAGCAAAGGAAACAAATTTTGCTAAGGTACAAAATGAGTAAGAGTGGAATTGGTGCCCCAGATATCACAGCCTAATCTTTCCTGTACGAACTTCTTGAAGACCACTCTGAGTTCAAACATGTGTTTAGGAGACTTGCAGTACTTTGTCAATGTCCCGAAGAAGTAGCATATCTCCTTATTGTTAATTCAGGTATAGGATGTCTAGCGCATGCCCTATTTCCCCCAAACCTTTGAATCGCCCTTTACGAGTTTTCAATTCAAAGCTCCTTTGGTCTCAAAGTGCCCTTTGCGAGTTTTCACCTTGGCCTCTCTATTTTTTTTTTTGAACTCAAGACGCCCTTTGCGGGTTTTCACCTTGGCCCATTTCCCTTCTCAAGCGAAATACTTCTTGACTGAGTCTGTATTAATTGGATTTGGCAGACTTTTGCCGTCCATCTCGGCGAGTATCAATGCTCCTCTAGAGAAGGCCTTTTTTACGACATAAGGTCCTTCCCAATTAGGCATCCACTTTCATCTGAAGTCTTTCTGTATAGGGAGAATCTTTTTCAATTCCAAGTCTCCCTCATGGAATACTCTGGGGCGAACCTTCTTGTTGTAAGCCCGCATCATCTGCTTCTGGTACATTTGACCATGGCGGATGGCTCTTAGCCGCTTTTTCTCAATAAGATTCAGTTGATCATATCGAGATTGAACCCATTCCGCTTCATTCAACTTCAGTTCTGACAAAACCCGGAGAGAAGGAATTTCAACTTCGATAGGCAAGACTGCTTCCATCCCATAAACTAATGAGAAAGGGGTTGCCCCGGTGGAAGTTCTAACAGATGTTTGGTAGGGGTAGAGGGCCAGCGGTAACTTTTCATGCCAATCCTTGTAGGTCTCAGTCATCTTCCCCACAATTTTCTTAATATTTTTATTAGCTGCCTTAACGGCACCATTCATTTTCGGGCGATATGGCGACGAGTTATGGTGCTTAATGTTGAACTGACTGCAGACTTCCGCTATCGTGCTGTTGTTCAGGTTCAAAGCGTTGTCAGATACGATCCTTTCCGGCATATCGTAGCGACATATGATCTTTTTCTTCAAAAACTTGCTAACTGCCGTCTTCGTGACATTGGCATATAAAGCTGCCTCTACCCATTTGGTAAAGTAATCGATGACCACGAAAATGAACCGATATCCATTAGAAGCCTTCGGTGAGATCGGCCCAATAACGTCCATGCCCCACATTGAGAAAGGCCACGGAGAAGTCATAACATGAAGATGTGAATGAGGTACATGGGTCTTGTCCCCATAAATCTGGCACTTGTGGCACTTCTTGGCATAACGGATGCAATCTCCTTCCATTGTGGACCAGTAATACCCGAATCTCATGATTTGCCTAGCCATTGTAAATCCATTGGCATGCGTTCCACAGACACCCTCATGGACTTCTTCCAGGATTTTTCGAGCCTCAATAGCATTGACACATCTTAACAACACCTGATCTTTCCTCTTTTTATATAGGATTTCTCCGTCTAAGACATAATCATTGGCCAGTCTTCGCAGCGTTCTCTTGTCATTTTCTGTTGCTTGATCAGGGTATTCCTGACTTTTCACATATCGCAGAATATCATGATACCAAGGATGATCATCAATCTCTTCCTCCTCATCGATATTGCAGCAGTGAGCCGGAGCCTCACAGATACTCATTTGGATAGGCTTCATACCTTCCTGCTCATTTACTCTGATCATAGAAGCTAACGTGGCCAAGGCGTCAGCCATCTGGTTTTCATCACGCGGGAGATAAAAGAATGTGATATCATCAAACTCCTCAATTAGCTCCAACACTAACTTTCGGTAAATAATCAATTTGGGATCTCTCGTTTCCCATTCTCCTTTGAGCTGATATATCACCAACGCGAAGTCTTCATACACCTCTAGTATCTTGACTTTGCGGTCTATGGCTGCTCGAATTCCCATGATACATGCCTCGTATTCTGCCATATTGTTCGTGCAGTCAAAATCCAACTTGCAAGTGAATGGATAATGATCTCCATTTGGGGATATCAGGACTGCCCAACTCCATTACCAACAGCATTTGACGCTCCGTCGAAGTTCAACTTCCAAGGACGATCCTCTAGGGTATCCTCTTCAGTTGTCGCTACAAACATCAGATCTTCATTGGGAAAATCAAAGTTCAAGGGCTCATAGTCGTCTAGCGCTCTACTAGCTAGAAAATCAGCTATTGCACTTCCCTTCACAGCTTTCTGGTTCACATAGACTATGTCAAATTTAGAGAGCAAAATCTGCCACCGGGCCATTCTTCCATTCAAGGCGGCTGATTCCATCATGTACTTAAGAGGGTCTAGTTTTGAGATTAACCAAGTCGTATGGTACAACATGTACTGCCTCAACCTCCGAGTTGTCCAGACCAAGGCACAACATAATTTCTCAATTGGCGAGTATCTCATTTCACACTCAGTGAATTTCTTACTGAGGTAATATATCGCCATTTCTTTTCTTTCTATCTCATCATGTTGACCGAGCACACATCCCATTGAATTGTCGAATACCGTCAAATACAGAATCAATGGTCTATCAAGGCTGGGCGAAATTAACACTGGAGTATTAGAAAAGTATTGTTTAATCTTATGAAAAGCCTTCTGGCATTCGTCGTCCCAAATACCGGGGTTGTGTTTCTTGAGGAGACGAAATATGGGATCACACTTCTCAGTCAATTGTGAAATGAATCGGGCAATATAATTTAGTCTTTCCAGAAAACCTCGGACCTCCTTTTGAGTGCGTGGCGAAGGTAATTTTTGTACAGCCCTGAATTTATCCGGGTCGACCTCAATTCCTCTTTCACTGACCACGAAACCAAGCAGTTTTCCTGAACTAGCCCCGAATGTACATTTGGTTGGATTGAGCTTCAGCTGAAATTTCCTCAACCTCAAGAACAGTTTTCTCAAAACCTGTAAATGCTCTTTTTCTGTTCGGGATTTCGCGATCATGTCGTTGACGTAGACCTCAATCTCTTTGTGCACCATGTCGTGAAACAAGGTTACCATGACCCTTTGATATGTTGCTCCCGCATTCTTTAACCCAAATGGCATCACCTTGTAGTAAAAGGTTCCCCATAAGGTTATGAAATTGGTCTTTTCCATGTCTTCAGGATGCATCTTTATTTGATTGTATCCTGAGAAACCATCCATGAAGGAAAATAATGAATACCCTGCCGTGTTATCCACCAGAGTGTCGATGTGAGGCAGAGGGAAGTTGTCCTTTGGGCTAGCCTTGTTTAGGTCCCTATAACCGACACACATTCGTACTTTTCCATCTTTCTTAGGAACGGGGATGACATTGGCTACCCATTCAGAGTAATTCACCACTTGTAAGAACCCAGCGTCAAATTGCTTCTTGACCTCCTCTCTTATTTTAACTGCAACATCGGGTCTCATCCTTCGAAGCTTCTGTTGAATCGGCTTGCATTCTTCTCTTATGGGAATACGGTGTACCGCAATGTCGACACTCAACCCAGGCATGTCTTGGTACGACCATGCGAAGACATCCTTGAATTCTAGCAGAAGTCTAACGAGATCTCGCATTATTTCCTCCGTTATAAGGGTTCCAATTTTCACCTCTTTGTGAGGTATGATTAGCTTCTCTTCCCGCTCTACCATCCTTAACAAATCTGGGGGTACCCTACTATCTTTGTTATCTGTAAAGTCCTGAGGTCCCTCCAGACACATGTCTTATTTATCAGGGAATTCTGGGTCCGTAACAGCGTTGTTCATGACATTAATATCTGGGGACCTATGGTAGGTATGAAAGAATATTCAATGAAATGAATTTAAGAATGACTTATTTATGCGTTATGATTATGAATGGAATGGAAAAGAAATAACAGAATACTTGCACGGTATGAAAGAAAAATGCATTTTATATTGAAAATAACGATGCCTGAACATGAGCCTATTTCACAAAAGATTCTTATTATTTCTAGGCTTGAAACAAGTGTGTTTTGAACATTACTCTATTTTAGTCCTAAAAACTACAGGAATTTCTTCCGCAGTCCAGTTGTCCAGAATACTTCCAGGCTCACAGGGGCGAATACCTGCTAAGTTTCCTTCCTACGATCCCTCTTCAGATACGGCATTGATAGTCAAGGTTTTCATTATGTCTTCAACCGTTTCTTCATTCGTGTGTAGTAGTGATGTTTCAGGGTCACTATAATATGATCTCTAGTTAATAGGGTTCTTTTATGACATTCAATGCATATGATGTGATGTAATGCAAATGCATGATATGCAATGCAAATGAATGAATGCAGAAAATGAAGAGAGGCGTTAATTCTGAATTCAATTCCATTAGAAGAACTTTTTTAGAAAATAAATTTCTTTACATAAAACGGATTACATATGCGGCTTTGTCCTCATAGTCCAGGTGAAGACACCAATCCTTTTCTTCATATCCGGATGTTATGGTCGTGTCCCGTGAACTTTCTCGAGAGATGCCTCTTCTAGTTCATTGTTGTTTGGTTCAGCCCGCACCTCTTCACTCACTTATACTCCACGATGTTCATGATGACTCTCGAATAATCCTTATCGGCTTGAATCCTCGAGCAAAGTCTTGTATTCTTCTGCGGACTATCAGCCCTCTCTCGTTGTTTACCTGGACTATGTTCGAACGACCGTATTATAATCCACTTTATCAAGTAACCCATTTCCTTATGACAAACTCTTCTATTTAGCAATCGAATATGAATCAACACCTCATCTCTATAATGATGAAATGCAATGTAATCATAAACAAAAGAAACATGTTAGTATCATATACAGATGGTAAAAATCAAACATCTATCCAGGTTAGTATCATATACAGATGGTAAAAATCAAACACCTATCCAGGTGACTGCTAGGGTTTGGCATAGCTCTACCGGTAAGTTCCTAGGGCTCTCTATATGCGGTTTGGCTCTAAAGTAAGTAAGTACTGAACCAAAGAGATTCCTCGATCCTCACCCATTATAGGCTCATATGGACCGAATTCAGTTCAGGGGAATACATTTCCCTATGGCTGCACGGAGGTGAAAACCTCACGAAGACATAGGTACGGATATATCCCGAAAGCGATTCACTATCCTGCATGGAGGTGAAAACCTCACGAAGGAGTAGCTTCTCATTCTCACTTAAAGGTGTGACCACTACGGTCATGCAATATGATGCAAATGTATCCTAAACACTTAAAACGGGAAAAAAAACATATGCGATGAAAAAAAAAGTCACAATCAGATTTTAATTTTCAATAAAAGGACATTAATCAATCAATTCTACGGCTTGACTCTCTTATTGTTCCCCAGCGGAGTCGCCAAGTTGTCGAAACCATTCTTTTGTTTGGAAAACGGGCCGACTTTAAAAGGAAAAGCGGAGTCGCCACCAATCCTTTTTCGAAGTGTGATTGGGTTACTTTAGAAAATATTTTGGTCTACGAATTTTAAGAAAACGGGCTTCGGAGTCGGTTACGCACGAGGAAGGATTAGCACCCTCGCAACGCCCAAAATTGGTACCGTATTGATTGATTAATGTCCTTAATGCCGAAAATTAGAAAAGTTTTTAAAGTATGAATCTCAAAAAAAAAAATTTGGATAACTCCAATCGAAACTTCTCTTGTTCCGAAAGAATGAAATATCATATCCAGCACGTTAGGATACGATGTTTCAGACCTTTGGCACCAGGATCATTTCATGGTTCCCAAAATTCATGCGTCATCATTTTAAAAGGGTATTTCATTATTTGGCCAAACGAACGAATCAAAACCAAAGACGTTAGGGCACGATCCCTCAAATTTCCAAACATGAAACATTGCCTTATTTTTAAAGTTGAGACAACCCGGTCAAAATTTTAAAAGGATATTCAGTTCTTTGGACGAGCGAAAAATTGAAACCCAGCACGTTAGGGCACAATTTCTCGAAACCTCCAAGCACAAAATATTACCTTGTTTTTTAAAAAACGGACATAGTAAGGATATTTAATGATTCGGTCAAACGAAAAACCGAAACCCAACACATTAGGGCACGATTCCTCGAACTTCCAAACACACAAAATTACATTTGTGAAACTCTTTTTATGAATTTTTGGGGAAAAAAGAAGTAAATAATAGCAAAAACAAAATGGTGAAAGGCAATTCAAATCGTCGAGCTATACTGAAATGATGGGAACTAGGATAAATAGACCATAATAGTACAAAAACAATAATAAAAATGGCGATGATGATGTTGATAGTAAAAAAAAATAAAGGTAATAATAACCCAAGTAATAAAAATAAAAATAATAGACATAATAAAAAATAATAAGTAATAATAATATATATATATATGAATACGTAAAATTGAAATACTAAATATATATAAAATAGTTAAAAGAGGTAAAATATCTATATATAAAAAAGGTATAAAAAAATATGTAGTTTAAAATTAATAGTAAATATATATGATAAATATAATACTAAGATACTAGTACCCATATTGAAAAATAGACATAATAATATATATATTAGTATGTAATAAAATATAAAATAATAAAAGTAATAAATATAAAATATTAGTAATAAAATAATATAACGATAAATATAATAATAAAATATAGTATAGTAAAATAATATATATGGGTAAGATAATAATGAGGGGGAAAAAAATTAAACGTTAAGAATAATGAAAATAGTAATAATAATATTATATAAAAATAATAATAATAAAATAATAAGTATAATAATAAATCTTAAAAATAATTAATTTAGAAATAAAGTAAAATAGGTAAAAAAAAGGGACTAAATTGAATTTAAAGCAGGAGTTTGGGACAAATTTAAAAAATAAAAAAATGCAAAGGGATGCAATCAAAACGGGGGCACAAAAGAGAGGACCAACTGTGAATTTACCTATTTAGGGTAAAATTGCACAGATCTAGAGGCTTGCCCCCTTTATGCATCGTCATTTCTTTATTACTTTAAAACAAAAGCAAAAAAAAAAAAATTCTTAATTTCCTTCATTTCTTTCTCTGCTTCAAAACAGAAACCCAGACTCTCCCCCTTCCTTTATGCATTTCCTTAGGGTTTGAGTCTCTTTTTTTGCAGCAAGCCCCCCATGCGTGCATTGACGGCGGCCGGAGGAAGCCTGGTGAGACCCTCTCGCTTTCTTCTTTTCGTCTTTTTTTTTAAAACTTTATACGTTTTAAAAAAAAAAAAAACCCCTAAATCACCAGATTCAGATTCGAAAAAGAGGAAAAAATAAAAAAAAATGGAAAACGAATCAACCTTTGCTGTTTGACTCCTGGTATTTCTTTCTGAAGCGTGTGTATTGCCTGTTTTTTTGTATCTCAATCGTGTAAAAAAAAGATCCCTTTACATTTGTTTATTCCCCTTTTATAGCCCACAAAACAAAGAATCCCATCCCAACTACAACTGTTGCTTTCTGTTTTGTAGGTTCCCACATCGTGACGGAGAAGGGTTCTACATGCGTGGTGGAGATAGTTGCTGGACATACGGTGCACGGCGCGGGGCTCAAGCAGCACTAGGGTTTTCTGGCTAGTTTTTTTTTTTTTTGGGCCCTTCGGGCTTTGATTTTGGACTGTTTCTGGTTTTTGATTTGGGCCCCGGTCTTGAAATTGGGCCGTACAAAGGCAAGTTCTACTTTGAGGTTTAATCTCAAGGGCGATCTTACACATTTCCAGGCATCTATGGGCAAGGATTTGGAGGTTTGTCTTCTTGGTCTTGTGGTGGTAAGAAGCGAGCCAGAACTGCTTCTGCGTATGGAGTGCTTGTGGGCAGGGCTGATGGTTTCTGTGAAGGGTCTTCTAGTGTTGGTGTTGGTAATGAGACATCGGCGGGTCTTGCTCTGCTGGCCTGCCGGGAGCCATGAAAATCGTTAGTTGGAACATATGCGGTCTGGGAAACCCGTGAGCTGTTCGTTGGCTTCAGCATTTGCTGAAATAGTACAATCCCTAGGTTCTTTTTCTTATGGAAACTAAGGTAAGTTGTAGGAAGATGGAGGTCATTCAACGTGTGGGTTTCTGTTTGGGGTTGATGTGGGTGCGGACGAGTCTCGAGGGGGTCTTTCTTTGGGGTGACGATAGAGCTGTTCTGTTTCCCTCCGTAGTTTTTCTCCTTCTCACATTGATGTGATTATCTATGACTCGGATTGTGGGATAGGTTATTAGGTTGACGCTTTACTGAGTTTTATGGGTTTTCGGATGAACGTTTTTGGGCTGCTTCTTGGAATTTGCTTCAGACTTTGGATCACAATCAAGGTTTGTCGTGGTTGGTGAAAGGGGACTTCAATGAGATTGCCTGTTCTATTGAAAAGAGGGCCGGAGGGGGGGGTTGGGTTTGCCAGCAGCGACGTATGGGGCATTTTCGGGATGCGCTTCATGATTGTGATATTCTAGATCTAGGGTTTTAAGGGCAGTGGTTCACTTGGGAACAGGGTTGCCTATCGGAGACGAATATTCGTGACTAGCTTGATCGAGGGGTGGCCACGCCCGCATGGTGGGATAGGTTTCTGCCTCACAGAGTGTGGCATTTGCCTCATTCTATTTCTGACCATTCTCCTGTTTTGCTTGCAACATCCTTTGTGCATGGTCCTGTCAAGTTTGATTTACCACTGGGTTTCCGCATTGAATCTTGGTGGACTCGCAAGGTAGGCTTTGAGAAGGAATTGCGTCAACTCTGGAATTCCACTATGGTCTCTTATCGATTTGTCTGGCTATGGTCGGGGTTGGTTTGGCTTGTTGGGGGCGAGACAGGAGGACAAAACGCCAACAAACTTACATGGGTTTGAAGCGTCGCTTGGATGAGTTGAATGCTTTGGATCCTGATGATGGTGTCTTATCTGAAATATTGTTGTAAACTTGCTCTTAATTGGGAGGCGGATAAGGAGGAAGCCTATCGGGAGCAACTTGCTCGGGCAAACTGGTTGTGGAGTGGGGACAAAAATACTACATTCTTACATCGTTTCACTTTGTATTGACGCAAGGCCAATACGGTTTAGGGGTTGAAAGATGGTAGGGGGAGGTTGGGTTTCGGATGAGGGGGGATGGCGTTGCTTGCTAAGGAGTACTTCGCACACTTGTTTTCCCTATATGCTTTTGCCAATCTTGAGTATGGGTTGAGTGGTGTCACCCTTTGTATCACAGGTGATCTGAATGCTGAGTTATTATCGATTTTTCAACTCGACGAGGTTCTGGCCGCTGTTAAGAGTATGCATCCCACGAAGGCTTCAGCGGCAGATGGTTTTCCAACTCTCTTTTATCATAGGTTTTGGCACATGGTCAGGGATGACGTTACAACTTTTTGTCTTTCTGCACTTTGAGGTGAGGTTTTGATAGAATCTGTGAATCGGACCAATATAGTGCTCCTATCGAAGGTTGGTAACCCAAAGAGTATGAACCACTTTCGCCCGATTAGTCTTTGCAATGTTCTTTATAAAGTCATAACGAAGGTGTTAGTTAATCGATTTTAGAAGCTCCATCGATAAGGCTTACGGTGCATTTATTCTGAGCGTTTGATCTCTACAATATCCTTAAGCTTCTCCATTTTTTCAAACGTCCTTTTGCCCTTAAGCCCCATGAGAAGGGATTGTATGACAAATCAGATTTTTTTCTCTTAACTTTTAGTATTTTTAGTTGGAGTTGAATATTTTAGGAGGAAAATACTGAATATGAAGAGGAAAAATTTGATTTGTCATTCTACTATTGGAAAGGGATAGAGATGACGTGGAATCACAGTTTCATACCGTCCTTTCTCTAAGCTCCACATGAGCAAGACCTATAATTGTGTTGAGTGACGCTTTTTGGAGCTCATGATGTCACATATGAGCTTTGTTGTTGATTGGGTGTCATTGGTAATGCAATGTGTCCAGACGACATCCTACTCGGTTATCCTTAATGGCATTTGGGGTACAAAATTTCAACCTAGTCGGGATCTTTGTCAAGGCGATCCTCTTAGCCTTATCTGTTTTTGATTTGTGAAGAGGGTCTCTCCACGTCGCTTTGTTTGGCAGTTCGTGAGAATCATTTGGCAGACATGAGCCTTGCCATTTTGCAGTTGGCCTTAGTCGAAAAAATTAAATAGTTGGAGCTATATAAAGATCGAAAAAGTTAAAAAGAAAAATATGATAAGTAATAGGAGGCTTATCAAAATAATGATAAAAACAGACAATTACAATTAAGATAAAAATAAGATAGAACAATAATTTAACACAATTTAAAATTAAAATAAAAGATGGTAACAATTTTATTTAAATATTTCAAATATTAAGATTACGTTATTACAAGCCCTTTAAATATATACAAAAACTTGAAGGAAAATCTCTATCAAATATATATTTGGATTCAACACAAACTCTATATTCAACACTTTCATATGAATTATATAGAAATGACAAGTGAAACTTTCACATAAGGAAAGGGACATTTGTGGTACCCAGCAAGAACTCATTACACGCTTTTCTCATGTATTTTGATCAAAGCTTTTTGAAATTATCATTTGTTTCTTCCTTCTAACAAGATATATGAAGTTGATGCCAGGGAAATCCTTCGAATTCTGTCACAAATAGATCCAATCATGTATGTTTTCAGACCTTCAACTTTCTTTTTCCTTTTTAATGACTTTTTTGTTTTGAGGTGACTTTTTAGATGGAAATCATTTGAAAAATGTATACTTTTGAGATACTAGTATATATTGTTCCGAATTTTATTGAAATACATGTGTTTCAATTATAATTTGAATCTAAAGATATGATCTAATTGATTTGATTTAAATTTGATTAAACTTGATTTGATCATAAAAATTAATAATTTAAATTTAAAAATAATTTAACCAAAAAATAACTTGAACCTAAAATGATCCATAACCCGAAACAATCCAAACCTAAATTTATTTGAACATAAAATGATCCACAATCTGAAACGATCTAAATCTAAATTTACTTGAACCTAAAATGTAAACTCGCACCACTTAAAAAAAAAAAGAATAATGGCCTAAGCTTAAAATAATCTGATTCCAAAATAAAGTTTGATAGGACAATTTTACTTGTTTATAATATACAAATTGATAGCTTTTTATTTGGTTGGCTTGTGCAACAAGTACTCCGTATCAAATTATATTTTAACTTAGAAATATCTATTATAAATACAAACGTCTTTTGTAGTAATCTTGCTTGGATAGTTTTTATACAATATATGTGATATGAATTCATGTATAATGTATTAGAAAACGAAAACGAAAAGAAGAAGATTGGCGAGCCAATTTTTAGTAAGAAGTTCAACGATAAAAGCTTTACCCCAAAGAAAAAGGGTAGGGACTTTGACATTTATTTTTTATTGCAGAATAAATTATTTAATTCAAGCTACAAAATTTTCAGATTTGAATTGCCTGAAGCACTTCAAACAACAGAAGAAGACATTCAAACAACAATCAGTAGAACTAGGAAAAAAGCAAAAGGGTATATCATCCCATAGCCAATGCAGAGGCATACGTTCAATTTTCCAAAAATGAAGTTATTAAGATCAGCAATTTAAGGTTGCAGTTACGGTCATGAGTGTTTTCAAGATCAGGCATAGTATCGGATCGTGTATGTAGCGTTTGCTCCTACTCAAAGTCTTCAAGCAATTCAATTCTGTTAGATGAGAGATGGATCTATTTCTTCTGAACCCTACTAAGTTCCTCAATGAGTTCGGATCCGCTAGAAGAGTCGGATTCATAAGCAGCTGGATCGGTAGTATTCACTGGAGATGCATCTTGATCACCCGAACCCGAACCCGAACCTGAACCAGAACAAGAACCAGTACAAAGTCAGTCTAAACTTCATCCCTTCAATGCCTGGTATGGAAAGCACTCAAGAATTCAGTGTTAAATGAAATTAAGAATGAGCTGAACGAAACAAATGGATACCTTTCTCAAACTTCTTTGTATGCCGCCTAATAAGTTTCTTAGCTTTGGTTATGGTCAGCTGCCGAGCGAATGGAGAGATCTCGGCTTCACCTTCGCTCCACTCTCCCAGGCGATCGGTCTCTGCTTCACCTCTCATAGTTCTTAGCACAAATTGTTTGGCTTTGCGCCGTTGATTGTTGAAGAGACCCCTAACGGAAGTAACAAACCCATCACCGGCTCCATCAGTTGAACGCTTAAGAAAGGTCGTCGATTTCTGATCAGATTGAGAAGCCTGATCATTGTCACTAAGATGGAATTCACCATCAGGAATATTAGTTATACTTGGCTGTTGACTGTGTAACTTGTCTTTGAATTTCTTACCCTACCAAAAGTCAAATAATTAAAAGGAAAGTCAGCAGTTTTGCACTCCAAACTTTACTGTATATAGGTTATAACAAATAAATTGAGCTCCTACGTTGCCCTCTCGAGTTCAATGTGAGTCTTAGACATGGAATGTGTTCGATATGGGTGAGCTCAAATTTTTCATATATTTGGAGGGCATATCCCGTACCATGTCTAATATATGTAGGAAAAGGATACTTTAAGAAAAATAAAGAACTGGAACAGTTATTATCATAGTTCATTATGAAATGAAGCATTAGAATCTCCCAGTCGTAATCCAACAAATAGAGGGAACTGAGACAGGTAAGTTTAAAAGTAAGAGAAGATTCAAAGTAAGGAGATTTGAAGGTAGGTTTACCAGAGTACCAATAAGATTCCTTACCTGCATTCCAGTAAAAGATTTTAGGACCCCCCATATAACATGCTTCTTAACTCGAGAGAACAGTCTCCTCCAACTTCCGGTGAACTCGACACGGTGAAAGGTATCCATCAGCAACTTGACGTCACTTACAGCAAATCTGGACCCTTCGTACGTAAGACACAGCTCAACCTAATGCAGAACCATAGAAATCTAAGACAATTGAAACCAAGTAATAGCAATATAAAACATGAGACAACCAATTAAAATTATCTGAACCAACCTGACTTATCTTGATATTGCGAAATTCAATCAGTTTCGGAGGCCTAGTAGTTTTTTTCTCTTCAATGGGTTTTCCAACAACCTTCTTCTCTTCTTGAGCTGGTCGACCAGATTTAGCAGATTTCGCGTCTTTTGTTTTATTTTTCGAGGATTCATCTTGATCATCAAGTAGTTGAGCTTGCAGGACAAGTTCGTTAGCTATGGATTCTGCAACAGTATCTTCCCATGTTCTGTCAAAAGAAGATGTTCTCCTCAACCCAGTGCCAGGTTTTAGGTCTGGCAACTTTGATGTCTGCAAGTGGGTTTCCAAAAAAGAGCTTATGTAAATTTCAGCAGTAGAAATATAAAGATCCAAAGCCTCTATGGGAACCTAGTGGCTTTAAACAAATTAATAAGTCTACACGATAATACAAGTTAGGGAAACAAAAACGATGCTCACTCGGGGGGAATCTGTTGACTGATCGGTAATGGACACATTCGATTTGGAAGATGCCTCAGACTCCTTTGATGCTTGGCTGCCCGATGAAGCATCAATGGAACCCTTCTTTGCCCGTCTTGCACCAGCTATTGTCGAGACCTTCCAAACTTCCTGCATCTCCCAAGTTCCAAGCTTAAAGACAATCACCAGTTGCACTAAAAATTTGATTACACATTCAAAGATCAAAAGCCCAAAACTAACCTTTCGTTTTTGCGAATCTTGGTCTTCTGACGGGAAGAGATATCCCCACACCATTCTGTACATTGCCTCAGTCAAATGAATCTTAAGCGGATATATATCTACCTACAGCACAAAAGAAATAGCTTGTCTCAACTGCTCTTAACAGTAGTTCATCAAAGTCACAAATGCTTCTAAGATCTAATACACAAATACGACAAAAGTTGCTTAATTATAATATAAATCACTTGCAAGTCTGCATGTGACGAACAAAAAAAGTAATATCTCTCAACTGTACGCTAAGCACTACGGAGTTAACCATATGAATCAGAAAAGCCCCTCCACAATCAACATGGCCACTCCTAAAACCATGATGCCATTAAACTAGTGCATCTGCTGCAACCGACTACTATATACAAGACCCTAATCATTAAACGCTCTCAAACTCGGTTTTAAGGAATCAAGGGCCAAAAGCAAGATCATCAAAATCCGTCTCTCTTCTCTGTCAACCTTGCTTCTTGTTTCCTCTTTACAATCTTATTTCACCATAATTGCTGACAGTTTTTTATGCTTAAAAATGCATGCTCAATTTGATGGTATCAATTCCAGATGTCATCTTATTTCCTGCATGCACTTATTTTGATCATAATCACAAAGCTAAGACAACCTTTTAACTCACTTTTTAGTACAATTGTCCTTCATCTATTTTGCAAGACAAGCTCAAAGGGAAAATATAGAGAAGACTGACAATGTATGAGATTATACGTATTTGTGTATAGTATAAGAGTTATCATATCTTCTCCATGGATACTCTACGTGTATCTATGGTATAAAGACATCCAGATGCACATAAACAATGTAATCAAGATTTTCAAATGAGGAAGTGGATCCAGCTTAGAACAAACATATGAACCAGATCATTGGTTAAATCAACCTACAATCAGTGAACTCATGCAGGACCGAGCGACATATTAAAGCTAATAATGGTTTCAGATGTTCTGTATTGAATTTATTCGAAATATACAATGCTCACACATATAAACAATGACTGCAAAAGGAAAAGGGAAAAAAACAATTTTACCTGTAGAAGCTCCAGAACAGAGTTTCCATCCTTTGGAGTTCCCTGCTTTGCATCAACGCGGAGCAGGACATTTCTGCGAAAAGGGAAGTTGATATCATGATTTTCTAAAGAATTTTTACAACAAGCTTAGGTATCTAATCCAAAATCTTCACACGGATATTTCAAGAGGAAAATGGTCATGTACATAAGCAAGTTTCAGCTAGCATAAATGGCAAATGCAGAGGACCATAAGGTAGAAGTAAATATAGGAGTAGGTCCTTTTGGCATTGAAGCGCCAAATTGGGCATTAAAGCATAGGAATTCAGAGGTTTTAGATGAGGCGTGTAGTCAAAATGACTATAAACCTTGAAAGGGGAAAAATTAAATATTCTAAAAGTAGTCACAAATTATAATCAGGAAAACACAAAGGCATAACCACAGCAACATAATCAAGGAAAATGTATGTACTTTCCCCATTCTGGAGGAGGATTCCAGGCTGATAAAAGTGTATCAGACTTTGCATTAGCCAGACAGTTTCTTATAATAATAGACTTAGTTGTAAATAGAGCCACACCAACATCTCTGTAATCACGATCAAAATCATAAATCTGCATGAACAGGAGACAAAACC
Organism: Gossypium sturtianum; assembly: GCA_025698515.1. NCBI lineage: Eukaryota > Viridiplantae > Streptophyta > Magnoliopsida > Malvales > Malvaceae > Gossypium > Gossypium sturtianum. The sequence continues at coordinate 16,443,171 of CM046947.1, read as the reverse complement.
GTAAGATGCCATCTTCAAAAGCAAACATTACTTAATAGCAATTCCGTATGGAATTTAGACCTCAATTAAACCATAATTCAATAAATAACAACAAAGAAACCAAACGTCAAATTAAAACAGAGCAATCAAAAGGAAAACACAATACCGGTCTCAATCTAGTCTAAGGTTCTATGTACATGACTAGCACATACCAATGAAGCGGAAGGTGCTAATTTCTAAAATGAGAAATCAATCAAATACATATATATTTAATATTTTCAATGAAATCCAAATGTATAACTTTGTTAGTACAAGTTAGAAGCTTAGTCCAATCATTTTCTAATGTATTCCAAATATAGGTACAATCAAACCTAAATAAAAGTCATTAAACTCGAGCTCTTAGTTTCCTTCATATCACCTTCAACAAGATATAAATGGATATTTTCATCCTTACTTATCCTTTAAAAAATACATGTATTATCTCACCTATCAAATAAAATTAAGGCTCACAAATAAGATCGAATACTGCCTTCTTTGCCTTAAGAGATCTCCACCTAGGAATTAAGAAGCAAGTGCCATAGATCATTTAAAATGGACTATAATATATGTATATATTTATCAATTCTTTCTTGGATTGCTTAATATTGTTAACGAGTTTCTCAACGACCTGTTTTGTTGATTCAAGAAAATAACCAGTATATTAGTTCCTGGAATATTGATGATATATATAAACATATATGGAAAAAATTGGAATAAAATATAATTTATGGATTAATCAACCTGATAATTGTTTTTGTTAGAATTGATATTTATTGATTGATTGAAGGGAGGCATGGACGGGTATAAGGAGCTGTTTTCTAATTCTTATTTGTTACATTTGCGAGAGAGAGGAGGTTTGCTCCATCCGTTTGAGCCTAAGCACATTGCTTGACTACACAGACTGACTGTAATCACTGTTGGTTCAGGACGACTCATCTATTTGAAGACACAACCTCCAAGAAAAGATCAAGAAAGATATCATTTGATACTTCAATAGCATAAGCATAAAGCAAAGGAACTCACCATGTCATTTATCTCTACCTCAGCAAATGATTTACCATCCATAAGCATGCTCCACACAACTTTGGTAATTTGCACAGAAACTCGCATGGCACAGGATGGGCTTTTGTTCTTTTCTTTCTCCATTAGCCGTTGCTGAGCTGCTTTTTGCATTGTAACCCGTAAGGCTGCTGATGCTTCCTTCCTAAATTTTTTTGCATTAACAAGTTCTTTCTTCAGCCCTTGCACCTACACAAATCAAGTTCTATTGCTTGAAATCTATTGTGTACTAAAGAATAACGATCAATCCACATTGAATCTTAGAAGACCAATAAACAAATAGGTATATGGAATCTTAGTAGACCAATACGAAGAACACAAAATCCCTGCCCAGACTATTGATCCCATTAATAATGTTGCAATAAAAGGTGCATATAACAGGAGATACAGTAAAAAAAAAAAAAACTAAAAAGAAAGCCAACAGCAATTGTAGCAACTTCAAAATGCCTTATCAAGGTCCAGTCTTGTCCCCATAGTTATCCTCTGCAACTCAACAAACATCCTTTTAAACTCCAAAGTGCTTTTTAAATAAATGCCAGATTTGCAGAGTTATGTAAGTCAATATCACCTTTTCTAGATTTCACGATTCTATACTTGTAGGTAGAGTATCTTTCCACATTCAAAAAGTTATGCTGGAAAATAGTAGTCCAACAAAGGATAGGGGATTGACCCTTATTTCAAGGAAATTATCCAACATAACGGATACTCATAATTTGATGGTATACCAGCTGAGGAAAAACCTTAGAAATTGGTTCAGGCAGGATGCCAAGACGAAAATTCAGTCCTAACCAGTAAGATAGGATGCATCTTAGTTAAACTTCACATCACTATTAATTACCTTCACCAATAAGGGCATTCTCTGCGGAAAGAAATTTATGGGAGTCATAGGAAATATATGTCCAGGAACAAAGATCATGAGAGATTTCCCAGACAAGCTGAAGTTGGGAATCAAGCAGGCATGCTAAATTATTTGACCTATCAATGTTTCAAGCTCTTTAACATCACATTAAATTGGAGTTGATAAAGTGAAACACAGGAAAGTTCAGCTCTCCACTTTTCTAATATGAGTTGGCTCATAATATAGGCTCCACAACAATATTAACCTTCTAAATTTAAGAACATTGAGAGAGAGCATAACTCTGCAAACATGGAAACTTGACATTCAGAGACTGTTAACAAGGTCCACTTTCTTACCAAAATTGATTTCCCACCATTTACCATCCACCAATCACCTTCTTTTTCTGGATTGTCTCCTGAAGTATCACAATGAATAGATATCTTCTTAATGTCATTGAGTAGCAACCTAAGCTCCCATTCTTTCTGCTCAAGAGTGATTTTGTCAAGTTCTACCTCTTCAACACCATCAGGAACCACTGCATCTGCCGCTTCCTCTTCATCTTCATCATCTTCTCCAGGACAAGAGAACCAACTTTTTTGAGGCCTGAATTAAACATGTTACTTTAATTAATTTGAAAGAATATAACTATATTAAATACCAAAAAATTCTTCCGTTGCTGAGATTATGCAACTGCTTTAAGTTATTAACAAAAGAGATGATTGCATTCAAATAACAGATATGAGGAATGTTGAAGAATAGGTTACATTTCAAAAAGATTCTCTTTAAGACTACTAGCTAACAAGTGTAAAGAGACTTTGATTGATATATTATTAGCAATATTAAACACAAAATATTTTTATTGTTTTTAAGCTAATTTAGAAGGAGGCCTGGTAAGGTTAAGAAAACCCAGCTCCTGACCATTCTTGTAGTCTAACATAGCTGGTCTACCATTGATTAAAATAACCCAAAACAAATATTTAATCTATCTTTTAAACACAAGCAGGAAAGGAGGAAGGCCCCACTTTTAAAGGTGGAAGAAAAATGAAGTCTACTTAGAAACACTATTACAATAATATACATTTGCAGATCTTCTTGTTTCAAAGGAATAAAAATGGAGAACAAAGATTTCTGTTTAGTCCAGCATTTTGCCAACAGATGAACCAAATTCCAACCACGACATAGTACATGAAAATGCAGAAACTCTTGCAATTAATAACAGCACATACTACAATTTCATAAGAGAGGCATTGTAAAAAATTTAAAAGAAACAAAAGGCAAACAACTGGGGCATGTACTTACTTGGGAGCCCGAGCAAAGAGAAGGTTGGTTAATACATCCAGCATAACCTGAAATTGACGAGATGTCATAGAAGCTGTTATGCTCTGAGAGTTAAAGCTGAGATCCTTTAACGGCTTCACCTGCAACACAGTTAAAATAACAAACACATGCAAGTTCAATATAGGAGAAATCTAGTGCTCAAAAAAACAAACACCGTCTTTTCTTCTCAAAAGATTTAGTTTTAATACTATTATTATTACAATATATCCCTTCTTTACTTATAATCAATTATGTGCCAATATACTTACACAGACATCTTTGCAAAAATAGCTACCTTGTAAGCATCACATTACCTTCAATTCTGGGGTTCCACTTTTATGCCTTGTGAATCTTAAGTACATATCACAAGGCGTAAACACTCTTTCAAGTAGAGCACCAGTACGCTTGACCTTTGGAGAACTTCTACGGATTTTTGGAAGCCATTGTACTCCAGCACCAAGATCCACATCAGTTGGTGCAACATGAGCCTGCACATGCTCCAGCATCACAGAAAACTCCATGCGTTTCAAAGTCATGTCATGCCCACCTTCAGGAATCTGAACATTTCCAGTACCAAGTGCTTTCTCAATCACCTCAGAGCCGACACGAAGAACTGAATGAAAAGATCGGGCTAAAACACGACCGGTAGCAGCAGCGAGAAGAAATCTCCCCTGATAGGCATGAAGAAGTAATATTATCAAAAACATGGTTAGCACAAGATGATAACTATCAACAAATTATTAAGAAGGGAAACATTATACATCTGTATCATACAGATCAGAATGTACTATAAGACCTCCCTAACATATAGCTAGTGAAATCAAGCAAAGATTTCATAAGAATATGAAATGCTCTGGAAACTTACAACAAAAAGTTATTCTTTATGATATATTCATAAAGAATGAATAAGCTTATAAGATGCAAAAATGTCATAACTCACATTAGCGTCTTCAGAGTGAAGATTGAATTGAGGCTCGATAATATTCACCATAAAATGACGAGTCCCCTCCTCTTCAGAACCATCAACCGTTTCAGTTTTTGCTTGTTCTACAGTAAAACATACAAATTGCTGTAACCTTTGGAAGTAAAATAATCAAGTTTATGTAATTTAGCCAAATGAGGATAACCATAAAAAAAAGGCCTTTGATGCATATGACATCCATGGCAATTGACCAATGAATTCAGAAATAAATAACCGCACTAGCATTACATGGAATATATGCATCTCAATCTTAATGTGTCAAAACCAAAATTTCTATGTAAGCATGAGACATACCAACTGCAGCAGTAGATGAATTTTCCATTCCAGCTGCTTGCGGTAGAGATGAATCTGATCCCGATGTCTCCGTATTTTGAGAAGGGGAAGGCACAGCATTGTTTGTTGAAGGTGACTTCAGAGCATCCTCTTGAGGCATTTCAGGTTCAGCAAGTTTCTGTTCAGCAAGTCTCTGTTTCTCCTCGAGTAACTTCCTCTGTCTATACTGCCGAGAAGCACAAGGCTTTCGAGGTACAAGTGCTTTGCCTAATGCAGCACCAAAAGACCTCACAGCATCTCGATTCTCTACGTTCATCAGAATTTTAAGGCTGTAAAGAAAAATACGCTGACAATTGTCAGCTATAAGCACACAGTATCCATCGTCATCACTAGGATCTGACTGTTCATGCTCGTCACTCTCTCTCGCTTTTTCAGATTTAGATCTGACATATGTCACTCCATGATGTTTCTTCCCAGCCTCTTGCCACGCCAATAAGCTTTCAGGATCAGCCTTTGGGGACTGCTTTCTTATTGTAAAATAGTCAGCTGACAAAAAAAATCCTTCATCAGGATGCTTCTCTGTGCAACCACTCGTAGAATTACTTTTTTCAGTAGGAACTTGCTCCATGGATGCAGACTGAGAAGTTTGAACTACTTTTGTGACACTAGTGCAATCTTCTTTGTCTAAGAAACCCTTCAACAAATGAAGGTCAACCCCCAGGTAAACAAGATCAAGAGGATCACGCTGGCAATCAAAAGTAAATTTTTGCTTACCCCTGCTGGAACAGACTTCAACTTTAAACTTTGTTGTACTAAATGTCAGTCCTTTTGCTGGATCATCATCAGAAAAGGTCTTATACTTTATGCAAGTAGGCGTAGAATCTAAACGGAACATTGTTTCTGTCATCACCCTATCTAATGGCAAGTTTCCTGATCTAGGAATTCGTGGAACTCCAAAACGAGGAAACCGAGCAAACAAACGGATTTTGTGAGGAGGTAAAATCATTAAATTCCCGAACTTAGCCAACCAAGCTAGGTCATGTGCATTGAAACTAAATGTTGGTGATGCAATTGAAACATTCTCAGCCTTACAATGTGCCTCATTGACAGTTCCATCCACAACAGTGGAATCTGACGCTGAAGGGGTTTGTTTGTCCGATGGGGGAACCGGGGCTTTAAAAGCAATGTCAAATCGGAGAGAAAGAGCAGTAGATCTGAAAGGATCAAGCATTTTTTCCCGAACCTTCCCTTCTACAGGAAGTGCAAACAGATAATGATTCATGGGATAACCAGACTCGCAATCCCAATCCATTAAAACCTCAAGGCTAAAGACTGGCACTTCTAGGAATGGGCCATATACGATGGTAGGAATTTTTAAGCTGCGACTATCTATCAAACTCTCCAAACTGCTCAAGAAAACTTTAAAATCCCTTACACAACCATAAATACGGCCATCAGATTGCTGGATATCCAGAGGACCAGAAACAATTTGAAGTTTGTCAAGCTTTTCATAAGGATCAGTAGATGCTTGAATGTACCATTTAGTTTCAGAAATGATTAAAGTATTGTTTCCATGGACGTAATTTCTCATGTCATCCCACCACGGTAAGCTCTTCTCCTTTTTTGGCTGCACTGGAAGACCAGGACCCTTTTTGCTTAAATTAGCCCTACGAAGTGCCACAGTGAATGCATAGCTGACATCAGCTAAAACCGTTTCATATCCCACCCCAAAGGACACTTCCGCACTTTTAAAACGTAAAACCAAATCTGTGTATGTTTTCATTGGTGGAGTTGTACCAGTCGCTGAACGAAGCATGCGGACCTTTCTCCACCTCCCAATGAAGACATCATGCGATATTTGGGGCTGAAAAGCTGTTGCCTAAAATTCAAATAAAATTATTTCAATCAGTGTAAGATCAGCAACCTTCCACCCTCCCTCTTTTTCAGAAAAGGAATGGCATATAAAGAAGATTTTCAAATATTGTTATCTTTCCATTTAGAATGGGACAAGAGAAAAAAGGGGAAGGGAGCTAGCCTAGGAGTTTACCTGTTGTGCCATCACAAGACGGCCTTCACATCTACCAGAAACAGCAGAGAAAAGAGGAAACGTATAGTCTCTTATCTGAACACCTAGACTGCCGGCGTTTAGGAGAAGATTACACCCATATAGACGGGAAAACGGAATTTCAGTTTCACGACAGACAGGATCAAGCTGCTTTATAATCTCTATCATCCCATCATTTCCACCATCAATCATTGTCACGGTCACATCCAGGTCTGTACCTGAAATAGTAAAAAGAGAAACTCTTGCGGTGCTTGGCTTAAAACCAGATTGTAAACCTTCCCTATAGCTACCAGAGCCTTCCGCTGGTTTTAGCTTCTGACATGCTAAGTAATAGGATTGAAAAGACTGTCTATATATCTCGTCTTTCATTTTTTGGATTGCTGAAGGATCTTGCATATCAATCTCAGTTCCATTATAGTGGACCCTTCTTTCAGAAGAAGAATCATTAGTTTCAGTAGTTTTAGGACACTGATTGGCCAAAATATAATCATCAAAAAGTTTCAACCTAGCACCTAACTCAATGACCTCTTTCTTCATTAGCTGATAGTGCTCATCAAGCCATCCTTGGATTGGTTCTTCCTCAATTTCACCAGTCAGCTTGCGTATAAAGAACTTTGCACATCCAAATTTTGATGAAGTAGGCTTTTTAGGTTTCGGGTTTGGGTTATCTTTCTTCGGAGGAAGAATTAGCTGAGTTTTAGCGGCAATTACAATCTTCAAAGCTCGTATCATCTCTTCAACAACATCATCAATGGCACGCAACTCCAGCCTGAAAGGCAAGCAAATATAAACATCAAGTGCTTGAATCACGAAATCCCACACAGTGACAACTGGTACATTTGGATCAGATGAGCTGGAAACATTGGGAATACGGGAAATTTGCATTCTGCCACTTCTCAATAACCGGGCTCCATTGAAACTAAGCATCAGTCCTTCAAGAAGTACCCCTATGCGGGCATTCTCAGAGAAAATTGACTGAACCTGCACAAATGCATCAACTCCATCTCCAGCTTCAGCAAATATACTTAGCATCTCTATATCAAGAGCAAAAACAGATTCTTTTTTCTTTGGTTTATCAACATGACCCGATTCCACCCCAATGACTTCTTTCCTCTGCTCAGCATCTTTTTCGCTGGAGACATTATCTGCGTGTTCATTTCCAGGTCCCTTGTGTTTAGCCTTCTCATTCTGAACCAGTGCTTTCAGTTGCAAACCAAGTTCAGCAAAAGACAGACACATGTCGGGCTCCCAAGTGATGGAGATGTCAGTAGCACTGAACAAAGAGCAAATAGCTATCTCCTTATGGCCAACAGAACGTTGTACAAATTTTGCATTCTTCATATCAAATAATTCAACTTTTTTGTCTGGTTTATCTTCTTCGAGATGGTCCTGATAGATAGATCTGATTCTTTCAAGCTCGACCTGTGTGGATTGTTTATCCTTGTTGACACACAAACTAAAGTGAAAGATGTCAAGCAAAAGAGAGTACTTTAATTTCTTGCATTCATCTGAAACTGTGGACAGTATAGTTGCAGTACGTGGTGTACCATCAGCTGAAACACTAATAACAATTCGACCACCCTGAGACCCATAATTTACTCGCTTGGGATCTGCCACAACTGTGTTTTCCAAGTAAGTGTCGCCACAAAAACTAACTGAACACTGTTTAAGATTAAAATTTATAAGTCGAGTACCCTTCCTTGATGGCTTTGATGAACGCGCTGCCTTGGTCTGTGTTGTTTTCTTACCGGAAGATGGTTTTTTGAAGAGTGCTTGAAAGGTAATGGCTGTTACTATAAGTGATTCTACTCGCTTGGATGTAAAATAAAGGCCTATTCCAGTCACGTCAGCAGAAAGAACTAATTTACATCTAGGGCCACCATCTTCAGATGATTCCATGTCCTTTTTACCCCAATCTACACTAACCTTTGCTATATTCAGTAAGGAACCTGAATTTGATTCAACACTGAAAACGTTTTCTTTCAAGCATTCATGATTTTCATCTGCCACTTGCAAATTCAGCTCGCCAAGTTCTGCGTGTACTGCGATTCCTGTGCTTGAAATGTCGTTAGCAAGCACATATGTTGACAGTAAGCAGCACTGCATTGGAAATCAAAATAAAAATTGGTGCCAGTCATAATGTTTTTCCAAAAGGCAAACAGAAATCAATTGATGCATACAAAGTGAATAACACCAAAAAGGGAACAGACCGAACATATCATGTTTCTCAGAAAAGCAAATAAATTATAAGTATGACCAGAGATGGAACTAAGATATCCTACAACCTAATCTATAACAAAGAAACTTCTTACGTCAGCAAAACCATCATAAGCATCCAAGCATGTTGGATAAAGTCTATGAGTAACTTTTTTTGTATTTGGAGTTTTGTAAAACAGTTAAAGTAGGATTCTACTTTTAGCAATCTGTTGATTTTAAAAGTGAAACCAGTGTTTTTATTATATAGACTGCGGCCATGGTTCCCATCACCTAATAGAAAACTATTGACTTGACAGTACTACCTAGAAGAAAAAAAAATACTTGATTATGCATCAGAAGTTCTAGTAAAATAAGTTAAATATTTGGCATGATTATCTGGCGAAAAGAAAAAAGAAGAAGATCAACTGAAACTAAAGAACTCTATTCTGCAGATGCATCCTACAATACCAACAATGTTCTGGCAAATAATAATAATAATAAAGATAACTAGCAGATTATGCATCCTACATGAGTTGTAAGATGAAGGCTCTGTCATTTCCCAGATACCCAACATAAAAAAGATATATGTTGCTTACTTGATACAGCGGCACATCACTGATACTATAAAGCACAATTGTAATATCTGGGACTGAGACAGTACATTTCCACATGATCGCTTTGGGCTCAGTTGATTGTGGCTTCTCAATAGTAGAAGTTTCCGCTTGAAGAACCATTGCTTTCTTTTTGGATCCTGTACTAGGGGGTTTCAACTTCAACAATCTCTTTAAACTACTCATTATAACAGTGCTCCGAATCCCTCCAAACTTAACATCAATTTCAGCTCTAACAGGTGAGATTGGCTGAAAAGCAACAGCATTATAAAGAATAAGCCACTTAACCAACCCCAAAAATAAAAATGTGGCACTCACACCATGTTTAACAAGTCCACATGTTAAAACATACAATGCTACCAAGCAAAAGAGAAATAAACAGGTAGTAGGAGAACTAGATAGAAATGAGAGGGGAAGAAGGGCTTCCTTTACTCCCAAACAAAAATGAGGTGATGAGAATAGTCTGTCTGTGAACCAGGGAAGTAATCAGATCTTTATATATACACATATATAAACTAAAGATAGAGAACAGGCTAAGTAAAACTAAACATGATAAAGTTACTTCCTTTTCAATCAGATTGAAAACCTACTATCTCCATCAATTAACAGGGACCAAAATATAAGCAGTCAACCCCGTTTTAGACATCCAAGTTAACAGTGGAATGAACAGAATAAGGAAACTAGAGAAGTCCGAATTGCTAAATGTAACTATATTACGTAGTTTGCTTTTACAATTGATAAGATGATCTCCAAGAACCACAAACCAGCTAGTTTAATCAGTTGGGTTGGGGAACCATTCACCAATGTGGGAAATTTGACTCCCTTGACTGTATCGGGGCTAAAATGATCAAACCCAGATCCTATCTGGGGAACTAATAATGTTTTTTCTTCTAAAAGAAGTTGCCAGCCTGGGCAATTTTTGATTTTATAAGTCATTGCCATTTAAAGGCAGGTCAAGTTGGGTCGTATTTAGCTATATTATCCAGACTTTGGGTGAATGTGAGCAGTAATGTATTTGACGTAAATACACTGAACTATTTCTAAATTTTTCCATACATATAGAGAATCATAACCCCATACCTTGTCCAAATATGAGTAGGACACAGATGTCTGATACAGGTACTTTAGGGAGAAGAGTCTTGGTAAAATAATATTTATTTATCTTTTCCCAGTGGGTAAGAGACAGATGCTAACAATTGCAAAAGACGACATCAGGTTAAATTGGTGTGGTTTATGCAAAGATTTTTTTTTTTAATTTCTATTTGGTTCAGGTTATGCAAGCAAATTTTGGAATATACAAGGCCCAGACATCCAAATAGAAATTACTCAACCGGTAATCCAAATTAAATCCGCCAAAAGAGCATAACAGAATAATATTCATTCTCTATCAAGCTACAATGCCTGACATATGAACAACATAAAATGCCGATGCCATGTCAGATCCTAGATTTTCAGATTTGACAACTAAAAATGATAGTTTCTGAATTCATACTCATCTGAGACCACTTGGTAAAAGACATAACGTAAATAAATAAAACAAATGGAAACTTGATGACAGCATTTGTTGTCAAAACATATTTTTACCTTGTTGTAAAACAAAGACAGCGTAGCAACTTGACAAAGACACCAACCTGCCATGATTTCACAGGACTTACCTGTACTGGGATGTTGACAAAAGAGGCAACACCAAATTTCATTATCTCCAATACAGAAGAGCCAGATTCTCTAAGAAGCTGAAATCGAGAGGAAAAACCAATGTCAATAATAGGCAGAGATGCAAGAATATAGTTACAATTAAAACAGAGTTGCAACATCAATAGTAATGGCTATACATGTATCTCACTGAATTCCAACTGAACATCAATGCGTGTACTCTCCACTTCTTCAGTTGATCTTGATTTGATGCTTTTCAACTGAATGCTCTTGATGTTATTTTCAACAACAACATCATGTTCCCGATGCACAAACTTCACATCTAGTTTTGGTAAGTTGAAGCAAATCTGTCTCAGACAACAAATAAAAATGAATGAATAAAATGAACTTACCACCAGTGCAGTCAAATAACTTGAGCATTATCTTCTTTGGTAAATTGAGCATTGTCTCTGAGCTACACATTTTAATTCTCAATTCTCACTATTCAACAAAAGAAAATATGGCTCCATCAGACAAACAATTACCATCTTCCGTAGGGTATAGAATCTCAATAATGCCACTTTTCATCAGAACTCTAATTTAATTTCTTGCATTCTTAGCTTCCTCATTACCTCCGCAAACTGGCAGCCTATTCTTAAGCTCACCAACAGTAAACCAAAGCAGTTACTCCAAGCAGGTTGGAACTACATCTTTAATTGTTCAACCAATAGAACATTAACATAACAAATTTCATGATAGATAGATGGAGTAAAACAATTATGACCAAGCGCCAATATCAAAGTTTTTGCACTCTGATAATGGAGAACTGTCTTCAATAGCAACTTTAATTAGAAAATGGCTTCCAACATTAGAAGACAGGAAAACATATAACAAGCCTATCTCTATTGATGAGTAAAAGCACAAACCTTTTCTGGAAAAATAGAAGTATGCTTTGACAATGCTAAAATTGCAGCTTGTTTCTTATCAGGTTTTTTAGCGGGTAAGGAATCAGCAGTTGACTCTTTAACTTTATCAGTTTGAGAAGAAACATCTGGCGGTTTCTTATTCTTGGCGAGCAGCTCCTCATTGAGGTTTACAATAATCTCTCCAAAGTTAATGTCCACATTTCGGACAACTAAACCAGCTTCCCTGAAAGAAAATTAAATATAGAATATTATAGCACATAAAGCAAAAGCGACAGCAAGGAATACATGTTTAAGTAGAGAATATGTGTACGAGACAGAAACGAAACCCAACAGAGCTTTATGCTATAACTAAAATTTTACTATCACTAACCGGAACTTTTGCCAAAGATTAATGAGCTGGAATTATTTGGCCTCTATAAAAAATTCAGAGATAAAAGAAATACCCATCATTGCCAAATTCACAAGAGAAAGAAAACTCTTCACAGCAAGAAGGAGCAGAAGGCTTTTCCAAAACACCAGAGAGCAGCTGAATAGCTTGGACAGAAATGGGTAATATTTGTAATATAACAAACAAGTTGGGTTTAGAGCCACCATCTGTACATATATCTAGTTTGATTCCCTTAACTTCAATAGCTGCTTTAGGTGTCTGCATGATTTCAAGATAAAATTAACTTAGAGTACACAAACTTCCAAATAGAAAAGGACAACTTAAAAAAACAATAAAGGGAAAAAAATAAACTCATTTTAGTATACGTTGGCATTGGATATATGTGAAACCTGGCAATTTAGAGATTGTTGAGCCTTAACTAGATGATAAAGCATGCATGACATAGGTGTCTGAAGAAGATCAAACTCTTAAAAAGTTCGCTTTTTTTATGAAAATGAGCTAATAAATATGTCTACTGACTACTAAAATCATGCTCCAACATCAACTGAGGTTCCAAACAGTGCACACATGTGATATCGCTTTACAAGGACCAACATAAAGTTATTATTGAATCTCTTAATTGATAGCTTTCAATCAGAACAAAGTTAGAAATCAAAAACCAATTTGCAAAACTTATAACATTAAACATAGTCTCCCATCACACTCTCCCTAGCTCCCTATGTAACATATATTCCAGTAAACAAACAGACACAACCACATCATAAAAGCATTAAAAAGCTATGTGCTGCATATGAATTATATAAAAGCTGAATCATTACTTTATGGAAAAAGAGAAGGGTCAAAGACTAATTACCTTCAAAACCAAATCTGTAATAGAAACTGACAAAAATCTTGCAATGTTACCTACAGCCATCAACTTTTTGCCCTTGCCTAAAGAGCGAGGTTTACTGGATTTAGCTTTCTTTGAGCTTTTACTTGAAGAGCTTTTACTTTTAGGCCGTAATACAATTTCTGGGTCACTTATTACCAATTGCAGCTTCAGATTCTTAGAAATAATGCCATTCCCAAGTTTAACCGAGGGCTGACATAAAGTGAGCTTAATTTCACTGACCACTAAGGATTCAAGAGCACCCTGAAAATTATCCAAGCAAAGAAAACATGATGAACACTATGAACAGGGACATAGGTTGCAAAATAGTAGCTGGAACGAAAAGCAGGAAACGATACTAAATTAGGAAGTACTGAAGCAACTTCCAGATAGTCTTCATGCTTTTTAAAGGCTACTTTTAACTTTTCTAATACAGAGGATTGGCTTCAAAAACAAGCTACTATTCCGTGCAAAAAGCTAATTATTTACTGTCATTCATCATTTAATTATTTATATGTTCACTTATAACTCTGAATGGAGGTGCAGAAGGCTCACGAAGGAGTAAAGTACGTATTTAAGTTGAATTTGTTTGACCTATATATATATATAAATTAAAGATTCATGGTGATCAAGTGCTCCATGTAAGAACACAATAAGATTTTACCATAGGTAGAAGTTGAACCTTGCAAAGCCATATCTAGGACAAACTAATGCAAATAAGCTGACAGCAAACAAAGCAGCTCATCATTGCAGTAATATGCCAAGTGGGATGGCCCATCATATATGAGAAAAACTCCACCCGGAGGACACCACACGAAAGGAAAGATCAATACAAAGGTCCATGACACTCCTTAAGTGAAAATACTCCATATTATCATTTCAACCAAAATACTCCAAAAAGAAGTGACATGATAGAAAGGTGCAAGAGGAAACTGGAAAGAAAGGAGTACTCTGTCGGGAAGAATATGTGAGACACCAGCTTTCTACTTGTTTCATAACTACCCCTCTTATTCTCCATACTACACAGCAAATGAAATAACATTTATCTCACTCTTTGCAACCACTTTTCTTGACTGAAGAACATTTGAGAAAAATATAAATTTATTTCTCATTTCTCCCATTATGCCAGTGAATTGACTTTCAAACTCACTTTTCCATCCTTTCTGACAAGATAGCTTAATGAGTAAATTGAATAATGAAAGAAAAAAAGTGAAATTGTTCAACAATTCAGGGACTCTGGTGTTAGTGACAAACAGAGGCTTTAAAAGTAACTTACATTTATGAGTCCTATTTTAACAGAATATTGAAGCTCAAAACAACCAAATGAAATTCAAGAAAGACCTTTTTTAACTTCACCGCAATATCCTTCAAACAATTCCATCCTCCAATTTGGAATTCAATAGATATTCCCACAGTCTTGCTTAGAATCCAAAACAGCAACTTCAAAGCATAACTGTGAAGTCAAATAATATGTATAAGTAACATAAATTTTAGCAATCACAGATGGTGCATCACTTCAAAGTTCAAACAGAATACAACCATCATACATACATACATACATACATACATACATACATACATACATACATAAGCAATTTCATAATTATCTCATTGGAATTATTTTGCTCAAGTGAAGAAATAAATAGACAGCGCCTTTTACAAATTTGTAAGTAACTAAATTTACAGCATACGAAACAGCTTTTATGACCACAATTATAAACAACGCCAACAAACACTAAAGGACGATAACAAAATCGAAATGCATAAGCGAAAAGCTGATTCAAATAGCATTTCAGGCAATAAAATAAAATAAAAATAATCATATAGACATTTCCACATATAAAATTAAACACAAGAAAAGTGAAAAAAAAATGGATGTACTTACAAGAACACTATCCACGATGTAACGGTAATCAGTAAAAGGCCAAAGAGAATCCTCAAGGCTCCCATTTTTTCCCAGCGAGAAAACTTAAATTGTAAAAGAAATGGTAGAAAATCCGATCAAATTATCCAATTCGAAAAATGAAGAGCAACGAAGGGGAAAGAATAAGAGCCTCTGAACATAATAACATTAAGTTGAAAAAAAATAGAGTAAAAGGAGGCAAGGAAAACCTAAAGAAAATGAGTGTCCGAAAAAATATAAAGCGATGGAAGAGTTTATCTGAGGAAATGAGACCGAGTCTTCGAAGCGCAACGTTCGGAAGGGAGAGTCGAGACATGATAGATGATCCGAACCGTGAGGTACTCAGTGATCAAATGGACTGACTGACTGTTATTCTTTTCTGTCCGTTTTTTCTGGTAGTGTTGCCAGGGGTTTGGATCCCATGGTCTGAGAGTACGGGGAAGCTTGGTGTTTTTCTTTTAAAAAATTATTTAAGTACAAAAATACCTAATGCGCAATTACAAAATTTATACATCTGGTAGTTTAGACAGAAGTTACCATTACAAACCACAATAGCACCGCAAGGATCAAGTTTGAATCCCGTTGCTCTCATTTTTTCTTTAGTTGGCACCCAAAAGTTCAAATCATGTTGTTGTCATTTCCTCCCCAATTTATAATATTCAAAAAAAAAATACAGTTCAAACATAACTCATCCCGGATCAAGTTAACTTTTGACCGCAACTAAATATAAATATGGTAGAGCTCCAAAATAAGTTACTCAACGTGGGACTCGAAAGTGAGAACTTGGTGTTTTAAAAGAATTTTGAACTAAATAGATTTAAGCTAAATCTTATTTTAAGTTTAAGAATTGAATTTGAATTTTACTAAATTAATCTTATTTTTTATACAATTATTAAAAGGTGAAAGTATTTAAAAGTTCCCTCTATTATAATGGCCTGATCAAATTAGTTTCTCTACTATTAAATAAATTAAGTTAGTACTATTAAAACAAATCAAATAATGTTAAATTGGGTTAGAGTTAACATTTACTGTTAAACAGAGGTAATATTTTTAAAGTTTTTATGGTTCTTTAAATGAAATATTTTGTTTTAAATTAAAGCGCGATTGAAAAAAAAATTGTCAAAACATTTTTATAGTAAATGTTAACATTATTACAATTTAGACTTACTAAATTGATCCATTTAATAATAGATAAATTAATTTGATCAAGTCCCTATAATATAAAGGCCTTTCAAGTACTTTAACAATTATTAAAATTACTTGTAACCCTCCCCGATCCTTAAAAGTGAAAGATATTACACCTTTAAGATATTCAAATTCACGTATCATCCAAAGTGTTGCACTAACAATAATACCAATCAAATTAAGTATCAATTAAATTCATTTTATTTAGTATAACTAAAAATTTAATTTTATTTCAAATTCGATTATTTATGCCTAAATTAAATTTTCTCTCAATACTAATGAAAAATAATTTAATTTTAAAAAAAAAAAATCCTATGCCCTGAACTTTTGAGTATAGTGATGACTATGAGATAATTCTATTATGTTTTTTTAATTAATATTTAATATAATAATTATCATGATTTAAAAATAAAGCATTGTATGTGAAAACTAATTTATGAATAATAATTAAATATACATTAAATAATAAATAAGCAACGGATTGGAGCGAAATCAGACATTCACTCTTCCGTGGGGATTGGATTTTGTTTGTGAGAAAGTATCAAATTATGAAATTGATGCAGAATTGGTAGCTTATTCGATACCGAAATTATATTAAAAGGGTTTTTTTTTTTTTTGTTGTTGAACCTATAAAAAACTTATTTATATAGATTTTATCAATTTAACCTCTTAATTTTATATTAAAAGCTATGCCATTAAATAAAAAATATTTTTTTGTTATTTGTTATTTGCATTAAAATTATTTATTTTATTATTTAAATAATATATACTATATAGAACATTTGACTGAGTTGGTGTCACCCTTAATGGCTCTCAACCCAGTTGTGAAATTACTAAAAACTAATTCGTTTTTACAAAAGAACAAATATTATTTTTAGTGTATTTATATCTTTTTACATTTTAATAAATCTAGAAAGATGCATACTCATAATGAGAATCATGATATTTAAACACAAACCATTATAATTTTCACCGTCACAACTTAAACATTTCAACTAAAGCTGTATTTTCTTTTATATTATTATTTTTTTTTATAAATTTATGACATAATTCTTTTTGCCTCGTCGTAGGTGATATTTACTGCTAAGATAAGATGGAATTTTATATTTATTCTTAGATATTTGTTTTTGGAACAAATTTATTAGGGATTTGGATATTTGTTGAATGGTTTCATTATATTGGATATTGACTACACATCATGTAGCAACAGGGGCGAAGCTAGAACAATTTTTTAAGGGGCGGATGAAATTTTAATTTTTTATAGTTTATGTCTTTATAATTTTAGGGAGGCCAAAATGTAATTTTGCTTTTATTAATTTAAACTTTTTAAAAATTTTAAAGGCCTAAATAGTAATTTTACATTTTAAGGGGGCCGGGCCCCCTGCCAGCGCCTAGATTCACTTATGTGTAGTAACATTAATAATTATAGTTATTCAATAATTATATTTTCTAAACGTGGATGTGAACATTTGGCATGCTAAATTGTTATAGGACAACATAAAATGCGTTAGTTAAAGGGGGATTATTAGGCACTATCGAAAAAGTTAACCTAGTTATATGTGCAAATTATCTAGTTGGAATATATATATATATATATATATTTGTTGCCTAATGAATGTTAGGGCACGAAGTGGAGTATATTTCTATCACTTTTATAGATAACTTTACATACTTCAATTTTGCCTGTATGATTTCTAACAAATCCGAAACATTAGAATGCTTTTGAAAACATGCTATTTTAGTGGAAAATCAATAAGATAAAAATGTTAAAGCATTAAAATTTGACTGAGGACATGAATATTTGTCTTATTAATTCAACAACTTATATGATGAAAAAAAAACAGAAGAGATAGGTAGTTAACTATTCTAAAAACTCTATAATAAAATGGTGCAGTGATCTGACAAAATAGAACATTTCTAAAAATGATCAGGTCCATGATGGCCCAAGAAATTTTTCTAGTACTTTTTAGGTCGATGCGATATTGACAGTTAATTATGTATTAAATAGAGTACTCTCTAAATCTATTGGATCGACTCCCTATGAATTATGGACCGGTAGAAAATCTAATCATAGTAATCTAAGACCTTGGGATTGTGTTGCTTAGGTACATTAGCCTACTCATCAACATGACAAGTTAGGTCTAAGAGGTAAAAGGAGTATATTGTAAAATATCTAAACATTCAAGAGGTGTCTTTATAGGCGAATAAAAAAGTGGCCGTGTCATCGAATCTGAGTTTCAAGACACCACATTTCTAGAAATCAATTTTTCTAGTAGTGGTGAGATTAAACAAGATATTTCTCTCTATGAGATAAAAGATCCTAATGAAAACATTAGGTCAAATCCATTGTTACACATTCTTGAAAATGTAAAGATGGTATCTCATCAAAGTGGAAATTTAACAAGAGATGTTGAATTTCTTTCACAAGAACCACAATTTAGGTATAATAATCGTGAAAATGTCCCTCGACGTCATTTTGACATAAAGGGAAAAACTTTCATGATTAATCCACAAGATGAAGAACCTAAAAATATGTCAGAAGCTCTCTCTTCTAATGTAAAAGATAAAGTGTATGAAGACAATGGAGGAAAAAATGGAGTTATTGAGATAAAAATAAATGTTTGGGTATCATTTGATCTACCCATGGGATGTAAAGTGATTGGAAATAAATAGGTTCTCAAAATTAACGGAAAGTCTAAAAGGACAATCGAAATGATTTGTAACGTATACTCAACAAAAGGGAATTGACTTTAAAGAAATTTTTTCTCGTATTGTGAGATTTGGAATTACATCAAATACATATAAATAATAATAAAAACTGTTTTTTTTTTTTTTCTGAATGGAGAGCTAAAAGATAAATTTACATGGAATAACCAATATGCTTTGTTGATAAAAGTCAAGAATACAAAGTGTGTAGGTATTAAACAAAATTTTAGGGAATGATAAATTAGATTCCATAAAGCAATCATTTGGTATGATTTTATTATAATTGATGAAGACCACGGTATGTATATTAAAAGAGACAGTGACAAATTTGTAATCTTATCAATTTATGTGGATGACATATTGTTGGCTGGAAATGGCAAAGAGTATTAAATTTTGAAATGAAAGGCAGAACATCTTACATTTTGCGAGTAAAACTCACTCAATATTGTTCTAAGAGCCTAATAACTCTATATGTTAACAAAATCCTTAAATGATTTAGAATGCAAGACTGCAAGTCAATTAATACTTCTGTTGCAAGAGGCAAAGGCTTAAGCACAAGAATATGTCCCAAAACTAATGAAATTCTCAAATGGAGAAAGTTTCTTAAACCAATGTAGTAGTAGGGCTCATGTATGTAAGAATGTATGCAAAGTTTGATATCTGTCGTGTTGTAGGATTCGTGAGTAGATATCAATCGAATCAAGATTAAAATCCATTAAAAAACAGTTAAAAAGAATACTAAGATATCTCAAAGGCATTATTCATTATGCTAATAAGGATGAGACAAGAATCTGATAGGTATATGAACGACGATTGGGGAGCAAATTTGAATGGAAGAAAACCAGAATTTGGATGTTTCTTCTTAAGTAATGGTAGCAATATCCTAGGCTAACAAAAACCAAACTTCTATTGCATTGTCCAAAACGAAAGTTGAGTTTGTGGCAATTTCACTTGTAGTGCTAAAAGGCTATTTGGCTTAAAAGATTCTTGAATCATGAGATTAAAACAAATGCATGAAGAGTGATAGTGAATTGGATAATCAAGTTGTGATTGCATTCACTAAATATTTCAAATGTTATTCTACAACCAAACACATAGATATCAACTTTTTTCTTTTTATAAATAAAACAAAAGATTACATAGAAATATTCATAATTGATTTATCCGAAGAAAATGCTTCTTTCAAAATCTCCTTAGTCTTCATCGGGGGTTCCTCAAACAAATGCAATACTCCATCACTTGATAGAGCTATTTTTGCTAACGCAAGGACCATTTTTTTTCAAGTAAAATTTTACTCAGAACATAATTACACAAAAAGAAGTCAATATAAAGTACATATCTACACAAAAAATTTGATTACAAATCCGTTTATAAAACCAATTTCTAGAGAAATATTTAATGAGCATGCTAGATCTATAAGATTACGTAAAACATGATACGTTAGTTGAATTGTGAAATATGTCTGATTAAGTGAGATTAACTAATAATTTGAATTAGTAATTAATATCTAGTACTTTATTTCATGGAAGCAAACACAAATATATATAAGATTACAGGTCTATGACTTAGTGTCTTATGGAGATTACATTAATTTTAATTTTTAAAACCAAAATTCTTAATGGAAGTACAAGTTTAAAATATAATTGTATTGATAGCGAATTAAAATGAAGCCGCGGTAAGTAGATAAAGTATGAAAGAATACGATCTCTTAATACTTATCACAGAACTATCGTATCCATCATAATGGGTTGCCCATTTGAATTAGAACATACAGTCATTTAAAGTGATTAACTAAAAGCGATTTTAAGATTTTAAAAATGAAGGGAAACTCTCATAAAATTATCTTTTACATGAAAAAATGTAACCATTTTCAAGTTTGAAGCAGTGCGGGTAAAAGCGAAGATAACATTAGTTCATTCTCTCAACTTATCAAAGTCTGAAAATCAGTAACAATTGCCAGCCCGTAATCCTGTTCTACATCAATCAATCGAACTGCCAATCTACGATTATCTTTACTCTATTTAATTCTGTGCCAATTTAGTATGCTAATTATCTTTAATTTAATATTATATAAAATGAATCAAAATATTTAAAAATTAGGATAAAATTATCAAAAACCTTGAATCATCTTATTAATGTAAAATGTAAAATTACTTGAACCCAATGCACACTGAATTGTTTCGACTTGGGCACAACTTCCAAGATAAAATTTATTTTCAAGTTCGGTTTTTTAATTCAAATACAGATCGGGTCAAATTCAAGTTTAGATCAATTGAGTTGGTATTTCACATTTATACCAGAGCTAACAAAATCTACTAGTCTGGCGCGGCAGATTTCACAATAGTCAATTTAGAACTGCCAGAGGGAAGGCAAAACCTGAAAGACAGATAAATCAAGGAAGATATGATGGCAAATTTAAAACTGCCAGTCATTCTAAATAGTCAATTTGCGACTGTACAGTAAGTATATAAACATGATGTATCACTTCAGAAGTCGGTTCCAAGTCCTCTTATACCCCCCATAACAAGATACCAATCCCGGTTCAGACGTGCATTTATATATCTTTATCTACACCATAACTCTGATTACCACTTCGAACCTTAACCAAATCCGAACCCTTCGTTGGCTTCGTGAATTGCAAGCAACAACCTCTCTTCTAGATGTTCCTTCGATGGATACTCGGGTAAATCCAATTGATTGAAACTGCATTATCACAAATAAATGCTTGTTATTAACAAGGACCTTAAAGGTCTAAGTAAAGGGGAGAATACCCAAAAAAGAAAGAAATCATGGAGTAGGGTAGGGGACGGGGGGGGATATGATAGAGATGACTGGACGAATTACCAGGTATGAGCAGAAGGCAAGTGATCAGGGCTGCCATATGCTTTGTGTATCTGGAACTTCTGTGAACCTGAAATTCCTTGAAGTGCACTAAAACCTTCTAAAGGCACCTGCGAAATTACAAAGACTGAATTAGAAACCCATTATGAAACAATAGTGTTCTTTTCAATGTTATAAGAACCGGTAATTGAACTGGTCAGACCACCAGTTCCCAGTTCAACCTGACCATTACAAAATAAAAATTTTCAATAAAAATAAAAGGAAATTTAATTAACACAAATAACATAAACATTCATTTTATAAATTATAACAATATTAAATATTTAAACTAGCTTAAATCCAATAATTATCCAGTTCAACCGGTTTCGTACTGGTTCAATCCTCCTCCAGTTTTAGGGTACTGGTTTTACCACCGATTCTTGTTTCAACCAGCCAATCCAATCCGATTTTGACAACCATGGTTATTTTATTAACTAAAATAGATCTCTGCTATATCTCTACATACTTGAAAGAAATAAACAGGTCATGATTTCAATATTTAAATCTCAATTCAAGCATTAAATAGTCAACCTTGAGGTTTAACTACAATTTCAGGTGTTGAATTACCTTTGAGGTACCAGTCACAAACTGTAGAAGCCGAGCTTTATCCTCCTTACTGAACCCTTGGACAACCTCCCAAAACCACTGTATAACAGGTGATGCAGCACTAAAACCAGAGTACTCGGTATTTGCCCTCATATCATCCACTAGGAGAGATATATCAAAATTCAGGTCAAATAGGAAGATGGTAGCAAAATAAAGAATTCTAACATTAACTTAATTGGTTTACAACACTTACTATCTATTTCTGGTAGACCACTTATCAGTAACTCCAGCTCCTTGTCATTAAAAATAGATATTAATTCCCTAGGAATTAATTCATTGAATCCTTCCAAAAATGCATTTATTTGAGGACGAATAGCAGTTGTCAAACGATGCTCAGCAATTAAATCAACGTACTGGTGCTTGTTTTCCTCAGTAACTTTAATGTTCCGACCACCAGGAATCAGTTCATAGTCAGTCACCTGTATTGTATTTGGTAAAAGCAGGATTCATCACTGAGAAAATGTTGTTGCCTCAAAGGGCTTCATGAAAGTACCAATGAAAAATTAGTACCTGTGTCCTTTCATACAATATTAGCTTCTCCTCATCAGCATCAATGCTAAACGTAAGGTCGAGAACGTCACTGATATCATTCTGAAAGTACAGACAAGGGAAAAAGTAAGAAAAATAGAACACAAGATACCTTCTGATGAACAATTAAAGGTAAATGCCAGCAAACTAACAAACTCAATTGCTCGATGTCCATGTAAGATAAAAGGGAAAAAATATGGAAATTTAACATATGGCAGACCTCAAGCATCCACTTTAGGTTTTTGAAGTAATCAGGATCAATTGCTTCAATGTCATGATAAGTAACTTTGGCCCCCAAGATATGCTTGTAGAAAGATCTAGTGAAGTGGACATCCAAGAGTTGCCCATCAAAAAGTGCTTTGCCAACCTGGAAAATTTCAGTTAGATGGGAGTAAAAAGTGAAAGGAAAAAAAAGTGTCCAATAGGAAACTAGAGAAGATACTAACAACTCGTCCAACAAATTTGAAGTATGAAAGATGTTCAGTTTGGTAGACTGAGTTGGGGTTAGGCTGGAATGTTGACTCATTCCCCACTGTAGTGAAAAGCAATGCTCCTTTGTCAAATATAACTCTGGACAACAGCTGATACCATTCCCTTGTAAGCCCGCCAGCATCAATACCTTCCTCTCCTTGGAAGTGAACAGTCAACCTCCCCTTCAAATCTTGAGTTGATCGCAAACGTAGTTGGTTATAAGAATCCTCAAGTATGTAAGCTCTTCTAACCGATATTCTTAGAGGACTGTGATGATGATCATGTTGTTGATGCTTTATTTTGGACCTGAAGTGAGCACGTTTATTATCAAAATCGACAAAGCGGGGAACCTTCAGCATGAGTGAAAATGACTTCTCAAGGAGGCCAGGATTCTGGCGGATAAAAGCGTTTAACAACTTTCTATGCTTCTCTGAGAACTTTACAAAGGCAACATGTTTTTCATCAAATTTTGAGACAGAAGAAGCATTTTTCTGCTGGCCGGCAGATGGGGTGCTGGCATCCTCAACATCAGAAAGCGCAGCCATGCCAAAATCATTAACAGAACCCGGTTGTGCAGGATGTAACTTCTCGCACATCACAAAGAAAGATTCTATATATGGTAAGATGTTCTGAGTGCCTGCAGGTAGGGGTGGTGTTAAACCAGATTGTCTTGATGTGGATGTGCTGGATGGAGCTAATAAATCTGGTGCAGAATCTGAATAGCTCTCTATTTTGCTTATGCAAATGCTCAACTCTATCCACAAAGGTTCCAAGGCTGTATTGATGTCCCACACCTGAGAAAGAGCAGAAGATCGCTCTGTTTCAGGAAGCAGCTGCAGATCCTTCTCTTTCTCAGTTATTGAGGTCACAAGAGAACTTAGTGCCTGTAAAACCCTTAAAATGGCAGCTCCATCAGAAGAAGTTGTGCTTAGTAGAGATTTCACAGCTTCACCGAACAATTTTAACTCATCCATGGCAGATCTAATCAAATTTTGTACAGCATCTGCCAGCTCAGAAATAAAAAGATGACAATGGCTTGGAGCAATAGCAACCAACTTTTTCATTACCTCTGCCACCAGACTATATGCATTATCTGACAAACTGGACAGGAAACATAACATGAGCCCAAGCAAATGGAAAGAAGCACTGAATCATATTCAAGATAGAAAAATAAAGATAAAAATCATTTGATAGGAGGAGCAAGCTGCAAAATCCATTCTTTAGGGGCGTTGGTTTCAAGCCACAAGTTACGCAACTTTTCTTCAAACGATACATAAGAGATAAAGACAAGAGACTTCTGAACAAGAAAGGACATATAACTTACCCTTCCCGTGCAAGCAAGGAACATAAAAGTCGGAGCTCTGTTCGTGGCAGATTGGTAAGTACACTCTGAGCATCACATTCATTACTTCCATCAGACGTTGATGCTGTGGAAGAGTCCACAGTCTTTAAGGGTGATTCAGAAACCTCAAGAGCACCATGATTCTCAGCATTGATGTCAGCATCAGACATTGAAATTTGCAAAGCAGGTTTTTGTTCAGTGGAAGATGCCTTCGATTTCTCAGATGAAAGAGGCTTTCTTTCGGCATGGTCAATGATGACATCCAGCAAGTTAAGCAACTGAAGCAAAATCATAAATGAGCAAATAATGAACACAACAATATAAAATTGCTTAATTTCTCGAGAATAGGGTCATAACTTATCACCTGCTCTAGATGCGCTATACTTCTCAAGTACAGGGGTTGATTGAGAAGGCTCAAAAGCAATACAATGGAAATGTATCCTTCCTGCTGCTCCTCATTCATCAAAGCCTTTCCACGTGACTGATCACTATTTCTTAGCTCTTGTAGGGTAGGAGACGGCAATCTAAACTGGAGTAAGATCTTAGCAACATACGGATGATTTCGAGTCAAGTAAGTGAGAGTTTCAAGAACTCGCCTAGACACCAGAGGAGGAACTCCTGCAACAGGAAAAGGATAAGATAATAGAAACCACTCAGAACCCAAATACTAATAAGTTAAATCATGAAAAAACCACAAAACTTCTCCAGATATTAAACTCATGAATAATAAGTAAAAGAGCCACAAACAAAAAAATAAAGTATCCAAAAGATGGGAAAAAATGAAAATGTTCTGATGGCATGCCGCATTGAATCACCAAGGGTCAAGAACTCGTGTTTATGTGCATAGCATCTCACCATCAAAATATTGAGGACGAGAATACATAACATTATTCTGGCAACCGTAAAGCCTGTATGGTGGTTCAATTGCATTTGGATAACTGACAGGCTTTCTTGTATCAAGCGTCAGCATGTCCATCAAGATTTTAACTAACGCTGTTCTGGTTTCGTTATGAGCACATAAATTCAAAAGAAGCTTCTGCAATGAACCTTTATACAGTAGCTGCACGATAAACAATGTTCAGTGCGTAAATCAAAATAGAGGATAAATATCAAAAGAGAAAATTAACCGAAGAGAGCACCTGAACCATGCGAAGTAATCGAACCATTGCTTGAAGAGCTTCTGGGCCAATTAAAGGGGTACCTTCCGCTTCAATTAGCTTAGCAGAAACAGATCTGCGTGACACTATACTTCCCCCCATCCTGTCCAAGCTGGATCCAATACCTTCACCTCTCCTAGAAGATTCACCTCTGCGATTCCTAGGGTACATCCCAAACAAGTTACGGTTATGATAGCGATGTGCAAATCTCTCACGTAACATGTTTGCCTCCGCAACAAGGGCAGGGGTGAGATTAGCAAGAATAGCATCAGATGATGTTAATAGAACCTGAGGATAAAAAATAACAACATGAAAAATGTTTAGACATCTTTAACTTGCACTTAAAAATTTAACCACATTATAACAAAAACCATACCTCTTCTCGTAAATCAGAAGGAAACGTGGCAATTATTGAGACCGTGTCCATTTCAACTGGTTGACCTTCAAGTTCTTGAGATTGATGAAGCCTTTGAGCTTGCTGTTGTGCAAGGACTTCAGCTCGAATGTCTGGGGGAAGAGCAGCAAGAAATTCTGGATCGATATCCCCAGAATTCTGTTCTTCAGCATTTGAAGGCTGAGCCGCTGGACCCTGCTGAGCGGAAAGAACTTCAGTACGCAACTCCTCTGGGAGAGCATCTAAAAATGCAGGATCAATTGATCCAGAACCACCATCACTATTCATCTGCTGCTCAGCAGTGGTACTATCTTGCTCTGCTTCTCGACTAGAATTCTCTGAAACCTCAGTAACACTATGAAGAGGTACATCTCTCCCACCAACAGCTGTTGAATTCCCAAAAGCCACATTTGTTCTTCTTGCACGTGCAGCCTGTGGATCAGATATTCTGTCTGAAGAACCTTGCCTTTCTCCACCATCATCATGGCCATCTGCACTTCCAATCTCAACATCTAGGCTTCGAAGGCTTTCCCCTAAAGTGGCCCCACTACCACTACTTTCTTGGCTCACTGCTTCAATAACACGAACAGCTGCATCATTCTGCTCAAATTGCATTTCAACAGATTGCTGATGTATGTTTGATGCATCTGTTCCTTGCAGAGAATCAGTAACTGCAGGTCTCCCATCAGCATTGAGAGAGCTATCAGTTGCTGCAGAAGATGGAAGCACATTAGCATTTTCATTATTTCCACTGTTTACTACTGGAATCTCGGGTGTTGCACCAGGCCCTGATCCCTGTAACTGGCTACCTTCACCATGGGTCAGAGGTTCCACGGTTGATGTGTTGTGATCAGAAGATTTCTCAGGGACAGGTCGCCTAAGTTGGGAAACAAGCAGCTCTTCAAGGCCTTGTGGTACAGTAGCTGCACTAGACCCACTGCTTTGCTGGCTCTCATCAACCCACAAGTTCAAACGATGGCTATGACGCCCATTCCTCAAAGACCGGAAAATAGTATCCAACCGTGATGAGGTGCTGTCTGAGTTTCTATTTGAAATAATCATATCACGGGCATTTTCTGGAGAGGACCAAAATAGAGAGAGAGATGGAGGGTTGTTAAAAATAGAGATGCATATAGAACTACAATCTTAGTAAGCATTAAGTTGTAAATTACAAAAAGTATACATATTATTAAAAATACGGAAAAGAAAAACCTGACAGCCTTGTAGAGGCTGAGTGCAGTGATGAAGGTCCCACTAAAAGAGGATGAGTTGAAGGCCCTGAATTCTCTCCACTGCGTCCCAGGGGACTGTAAATGGATGTGGTACGATCATGACGTCTAGAACCAAAAACTTCAACTGGCATTACATGAAGAGCTTCACTGGAGAAGCTGTGGTCTCTGCCTAAGACTTCAATCTGGTCAAACACATCCATTCCATTGATACCCTCCTCTAACCTTAGAATAACTCCACCCTCATCATCACCATCATCCTCATCATCTTCCTCCAATACTTCATCATCAAACTCATCATCATCAATCTCATGATCATCTTGATCTGTGTCAGGATGAGACAGATGATGTACATCATCTTCCTCCAAATCATTATGGTCCTCATCTTCGTCATCGTCATCTTCATCCCCATCATCTCCCGACATCTCCTCATCTTCATCATCACCAAGGTTTTCTTGCTCATGGGGCTGAATTTCAAAATGAATCCCCAGATTGTCTACACCATTTCCAAGACCCCTTCCATCCTCAGAAGTTTCTTGCATATAACCATCCTCAGTAGCAGGAGCAAAACCTCCATCAATATCCTGGTCATGTTCCATATCATCTGTAACAGCTTCAGACCCACCATAATTTTGGACAGTGTTGAAAGATTCAATGTGATCAGCTGCAACTGCATCACGGTTGGACTGAGATACCATTTCCATGGACTGTGATGCATCAACAATATTATCTACTCCCCCAGACTGATTCTGGTCAGCAGGTTTGACAGAATTCTCACCTTTGATAGCAGAAGAATCAACAGAATGAACATGCTCCTTGGTTACAAGTTCCAAAGCTTTTATTAGCCCTGTTACAAATTTAGGTGACTCAGAATTATCCAAATCCAGCACTTCAAGCATGCGTGTTAATGATGCAACCAAACCAACATCTATAAAAGTGGCAGAAGCTTCTGCTGAGATGCATGAACCAGTTGGTGTACGAGCAACTAGTATATCATTCAGCAAATCAATAAAAGTCTGCATATCACTGCTTGGAGGTTTGAAACCTTCGCAGGAATCAACAAAGTCATTGAA
Organism: Gossypium sturtianum; assembly: GCA_025698515.1. NCBI lineage: Eukaryota > Viridiplantae > Streptophyta > Magnoliopsida > Malvales > Malvaceae > Gossypium > Gossypium sturtianum. The sequence continues at coordinate 16,414,524 of CM046947.1, read as the reverse complement.
AATACAATTAATCTCTGTAAATACTCTCTTCCTGGCCTCTGTTGAACGCACACAAGATGCAACCAGAAATTGACTAGCCCTGGTTGCAAGTTTATGCCTCCAATCACCATCAATTTTCCTTTCCTTCTTTGAATTCCGGGAATATGGAATAAAACTGTGAAGAAAATGGTGAAATATTCCACAAGTGGATAAACCAGTTGACAACCTTTGATGAGGGAGCCTGCAGCTACTAATTTCAGCATCTCTTCGGAGGAGCACATTCACAGATGAAGCATACATTAACAGAATCTCTGACAAAAGTTTCAAGATGAAGACCATCTTTGCAAGTGATGCAGAAGCATCTTGACCAGAAGCTTCATTCTCCTCAGACACAGTTGCAATGGCTTTTCCTTTACCCTTGCTAGCAGTAACATCAATTTCCATATCAGTTGATGTCGGTGCATCAACAGGCACCTCTGTTTTGACATCATCTGTCAGGGGAGGCACAAATGCACTAACTGAATCCAAAAGAAGCTCGATCACAATTACAAAGCTTTGAGGATATTTTCTATGCATTTTAACAGACTTGGAATTCAAATCATTAAATCTTCCAGGCCCATTCCCTGGACCTACTGAGTTCACATTGCACAGATTACCCTTTCCATCACTTTGAGATGTTTTATCTTTGTCCGATGCTTTCTCCTTATCTTTTTCTTTCTCCTTGAATTTATCTTTGTCACGGTCTTTAATCAAAACAATATAAGGTCTGTCACCAACCATCTCAACTTGGCAGACAGACTTAACAGACTGCATAAATATAACCGGATCACGTGAAATGACAGAACTTAGGTTGACAAGGAAATTACGTGGACTGACCCTTCCATTAGAATGCCGGTTAGCCATAGCCGAAAGACTATGCTTTATTTCAGCTTCCATTGCCTGCTGCAAGGTTTGAGGATCTTCAAGGACATGATGGATAATGGTAGCAGCAACATTATCAAACCCAGGAAAAAGACTACTTGTCGGCAACAAAAGAAGTGAACTTACACCCCCACCATCAAGAAAATGAACAGCAATAGAATGGGTTCTAGTAAGAGTAGAACATAGCTGCAGAACAGCATGCATTGTTTCAGATGGAAACTGGTTTCTTATACAACTACAAGCAATCTCTATCAGTCTCTTCTGCTCATGAATATCAATATGTCTTGCAGATCCAAATGAGCAATGCAACTTACTTTTCTTATCTTCATCAATACTAACAGATGTCTGCTGACAACTAACATTGTCCCCTTTCAATTGCTCAACAATTTCAGTATTCAATTTTTGATCCACCTGAAGTAGCCTATCAAGAGCAAGGAAAGCAGTTGTTACCCACTTTGGAGCTTGACGCTTCTCCTTGTCCGCTGAACCAGTGTCCCATTCAAAAAGTAAATCGGTCACAAGTTTTACCAGTCCAGTCTTTGAGGCGATTTCCCGTGTCTCCACATCCTCATAAAGGATTAAAGCAAGAACATGGAAAAGGGCAGAGAGCAGAGAATTGTTTCTGCCATCAGAAGCAGAACTAGAATCTCTCACTTGGTCAAGAATGAAGGAAATGACACTGGACCTACATTGACCATCATTTTGGGAGCATATTAATACAAGGAGATCTCTAACTGGGAAAGCTAGAGGTTCCTTCATCTGAAGCAGCTTTGTACATGTTGACAACAATTCCTCAACAGGAGGAAGTTGGACCATCTCTTCTTCAAGTTCCTGGCTATTTTCATTTGTAACATCTACATTTGTGTCAGTTTCAGAGTTCCCAAGAGACATGGCAAGTGCACGAGCAAGTTCATCATCCTCCTGGGTTTCCTCTGGATGGGAGAATAACCACTCCATTGCTAACTCCACACTATTAGATCCAACTTGTCTCAGAGCTTCTTCTGCCCTAGACCTGGAAAATCCCATCTCAACAATTGTTGCTATAGCTGTTTCATTTGGAGGGGGCCCAGTAATACGAGCACTATTGCTGCTGGTAACATCTTTCACTTCAACACCAGAGTAAATGTGCCTAATGATAGATATAACTGTGGTGATGAAATCGTAACTGCAATCAGTAAACTGTGGATGAGTCCATACTGGAAGCACTGCCTTGAGCACCATAGATTGAAGCACCTTTACAAAAGTTTCAGCATCCCTTGGGAATGGAACATCTCCATTTGCAAGTGGTTGCACAAGCAGGTGTTTGGTGAATGGGGACAAAATAAAAGAAGATGCCACCAGGTGGGCCATAAGTTTGCCACAGCTAGCTAATGCACCATAAATCCATGCATGATCTCCATCTTCCTTTTCATCCTGCTTTACATTACCATCATCCATATCCATAGGAGATGCTGGAGCCCTATTAACAGCAAATAGTAATTGACTGGTAGCTTCAAAAGTTGTCAAAACTGATTGTACAACTCCACATCCATATAAGCAGTTTAACATAATAGCATTACAAGAATCAGGCCTGTCCTGGAGAACACTATCAATGAAATCAATAACCTTACCGAAGTAGCGACACTTTGTAGATATGGATGCTTCTGAACCAGAAGAATTTACATGACCTCCAAAGTTCATGTGACCCAATGCAATAGAGGAAAAACTAGAAGCAACAGATTTTGCTGCAGGGGATGCATTAACTGTATCATCCCGCCGATGAGAAGGAAGTAACATCACTTTTCCCAACTCTTGAAATAAATGGGTAATGTGGAAGGAAAGTGACCTCATCATATCACAGCAAGAGGTGTGGTATGACCTCTGCTTGTCATATTCCTTTTTGTTGGCCGTTCCAGAAGCATTTGGTGAAGTAGAATGACTGGCTCCAAACCGCATGTTTGAACCATCAATACCCAATCTCTGATGAAAGCCACCAGCTCGGCCAAGGTCACGGTAAAGGTTTACAAGGTCAAAGAACTGGGATTCAATACTCCATCCTGGCGTCCTCCGCCTTAATAATGGATCAAGGAACCGTCTGAAGGAGTTCAACCTCTGCTCTTCGGTATCACTTGCACTAGATTCCCGTTGCTGTGAATCAGGCTCAGCAGAACTAGCACTAGCACCATCATCATCTGCTTCAAGTTTGGCATCTTCAAGGAGAGCAATCTGCCATAAGATTTCTCGATGGACAGAACCAATGTCTTCCAGAACATCTTTGCTGCCATTTCCAAGTTCAGCAAGCAAAGCACTAACCCAACGATTATCTTTGGATGCAGCAAGAAATAGAAGGAACTCAACAAGGAAAAGGGGAGAAAAGACTCCATCATCAGGCATCAACTTAGGATCCAGTAAAAAGGACCCTGAAGCTGCACCAAATCCACTCATAGCTTTCTTCAAATGTTCACCAAGAAAAGAACAAAAGGCACGAGCAAGAGGAGCAGAGTGATGCTGAGTGAACCCCTTAAAAACCATGGTGCTATGTAAAGCAATAGACATCCCCTCAGATGATTTTACAATACTGGGTCTCAAAAGAAGCTTCAGTAGAGCCTCAATTCCTGATTTCTCCACAAACAGACGACATGTTTCGGAATTCTCTGTAGTTCTATGAAGCAAAACCATCAGATGCAAAATGCACAATTGAAGAAACTGCTCATCACTGATTCCTTCATTTGCAGAATCCACTGCACCAACCAGACAACACTGCTCTTCATTTCCTTTGTCTACAGAATCAGTTTCCATTGCAGTACTCTCAGTAACTTTTTCCACAGATGATGACCTAGAGAAACCACTACTGTCCCCAAAGGAATGAATTTTATTTACAATTTCAATAAGTATATCAACACCACTGCTCCTCAATGAAGATACATGGCGCAAAAGCTCTTCAACTGCATTTGCAAAAGGAACAATTGCCTCATTCATCACCAACACATACTTCTTGCTAGTAAAGATGTCAACAAGGAATCGCAAAGCTGAAGTTTCTTTCACTGCTTCCAAGCCTTTGGCATTAAGACATATGGCACCAAGGCCATTTGGAACACATGTTATAGCCTTTGAAGATGGAAGTACCCCAGATAACACTGAAGATAAAAAGGCATCTGGAAGACCCAAATCAAGCAGTGCAGGAAGACAAGTTGGGTCTTTATGGATAATTTCACTCATTACAGTCACAGCAGAGTAGTATATATCACCTCCAAATTTATCTGCATTCCCATATATGAGTGACAATGTACCAGGCAGTGAACTTTCATTAGGATTCTGCGGTCTAGTGGAGTTTGCAGGAGCATATGTAGCAGAACCAAGAGCCTTCAAAAGTACCTTTATAAGCCTCTTTTGGGAATGCAACTGGTCATCATTGTATCCAGAGTATTCACCATAGACCATTGAATTATCATTTCCACCAGAGATACCAGTAACTCTATGCACTTCTATTTGTAGCCTCTGAGCTAAAAGCTCCACTCCACCGAGTTCTCTAAGCAATGTTACAGCTGAACTACTGTAATCCATTAGCTTTTGTAGAGCTTTTACAGCTAAATAGACAAGATGCATATGACTCGGGTCAGAATCCTCCAAGAGAGGTAAAAAGGTTGGAACCATTCCTGACCCTCGAATATTACTCCCTGATGCAGATGATGATGTGATATGAAGCAGATAGAACTGAAGAAGGGCCTCAATAAAAGAGAGAGATGATGGATCACTAGAACCTTTGAGTGACAAAACTGCCTTCTGGAGCACATTCAGCAGGATCATCCGATTCCCAGCAGTGAAACTAATACTAGATCCACTCAAAATTCGTGCTCGGTCATGAGATGCTGAATATGCAGCTAACTGAGCACCCAATGCAAGCATTGCAAGAGTTCTAATATTTCCTGGAATAGTTTCTTCTGACCGCACTATCCTGATTAATTCATTTGTATACTCCGGTTCATTTGCAAAAAATGCTGTCAGCTCATCATTAGCATCATTAGACTTAACAAGGACAATAAATGCAAGAAGGCAAATCCTGCTGTACAGCCTGCATATCCTGGGCGACCGAAAGGCATGTGCATATCTAATTCTTGTTAGCAATGAAAACCGGAGCTCAGGTGGTACTTTATACTGCTCAATGCATTGCTTCATTATTAACAGATCATCCTCCTTCCGCAAATGCAGATCTGGAATGTGTATGACTCTCAAAGTAGAACTTGAATTGCCAACGCTTTCTTCAGTGCTTTGAGTATTAAGCCCATGCAATTCAAAATAAAGGCTAGAACCAATCCGGTGTTGAGACTTATCACCAACATTTTCATTTTCTATGTCGGACGGAAACAAGCTAAGCCCTTCCTCCTGTGTTCTCTCATTTGCCAAAACACATGAATACAGGCCCAATCCCTCCTCCTTGCTCCCCCATCCCTGAGCAAGAGACAGCAGATAGCTGTTTACTGAGCCACATCCAATCAACTTACCACTACCATGGACCTTGGAAGGATTTATTTTAACAAGTGCAAAAAGAGTCTCCAGTGTAGCTATAAGAATTTCAGGATCAGTGGATGAAAGTAGAAGCTTGAAATTCTGAAAGGAGAATGACAGAGTTGTATTAGATAAAATAACATTGGAAGACATAGATAGAGGATCCCATAAATTTACAAGTTTGCAAGTCACTATAGTTAAAAGAACGATTTCCGACAACATGTCAACATACCTCCAAGCCATCAAATGAACTTTTGTTGTGGCAATTCTCCAAGATTGTTTGCATTACTCGTAGTATTTGAAGAACTGCTTGCTTCGGAACTGGACTATCATCTTCTAGAATTTTATCTGACAGTAGAAGATCATTCCTACAAGACAAGTAAGTCTTGAAATATGTATCAAAATGAAGAAACAGTGGCCTCCAATGATGAAAATTCCCCTGAGTTAAAAGCAACAAGTGAGTGAGGAACTAAAAAAAAAAAGATGTATAAACAAGAGAAACAAATATACAAAATCACCTTACTGTACTCCCATCGAAAGCCTGAAAGAGGTATTGCTATATCCTGTAATGGACTCTGGATCACTTTGTCAATGAATGCTTTAATTTGAGGAGGCTGCAAGCGACAGTACATATAAAATTTATTTCCCAAAAATAAAGAAAGAAAATAAGGCAGCTTTCTAAGCCATTCAGACAAGCTCATAGAAACCAGTATATATTCTATTTAACCAAGTTTAATAGCAACCATTATATAAAGCGCCATACATACATATGTTCCCCAAATCATGTGCATATATAGTGTAGGGTCAATATTCCCTAAAGGACTGTTGAATGAGTAATAAAATAAACAATGCATGGAAAGGGGAGGGGTAATACCCTTACTTTCAAGCATAAAACTAAAGAGAAACTTGAAGCTTTATGTGAAGTAAACTGATGGAAATACTTAACGTCAAGGAAACTCAAAAAATACCATTGACTCAATGCATAAAAAGCTTTTTATATCTTGACTAACTGGTGGTTCGTGATTATTCTTAACACACTGTTAACATTAAAATATCTGTTGCTTAATTGCCTTCTTATGAAAAGCACTCGAATGTTTCACACGCAAAATGATAAAAGCAAATATATAATTCTTCTAACACTCATGTGGCAACAGAAAATGTATACTATCAAGGAGATAAGAAGCACTTCATCAAAGGTCTAAAGCATACCAAGCAAAAACCTAACTGAAATTGATTGTAAAATCTGATAATATCAATTAACACCTCTGAATAAAGAATGCATGCATATACATATCTATCAAATCCATTTTGATAGCACCTATATACACTTATAGTTCAATACCAGAATAAAAAGATATCAGAACAACAAATTACATTCAATCACAAGCACCAGCACTAAACCACACAATAATAAAATATTATAAAAATAAAAGGTTGCCAAATAACTGGCATTCATCAATTTAAATTGTCTAAGAACTCTTAAAATTGGCTTAGAAAGCATTCAATGGAAGAAAACAAACTGTTATCTCTAACCTCAAACAAATAAATCCATACATATATTGACAAAAACAATACTAAGAACAAGAAAGTAAGCTTAGAACTATGAAGAAGACTTCATACCTAGGAAAAAATAAGACAAAATTCACAATTTACTAACATAGTTTTTCCCAAAAAAAAAAAAATTTACATAGTGAAAAAAATCATCACATCATATGAAGACTGTCCGAGCAAAGTACATGCTAAAATTTTCTAATTCAATATTAATTTCTTTTTTTAAAATCACTTTTTTAAGTTAAAATCACCACATCTTACTTAAAGTGAATGATCTTCAATAGTAAATGTGCATCATCCTGTCAGCTCAACATTGTGCAATATTATAACCAACTCCAAACCATTGCACTAATTGTTAGAAAAATATTTGTAAATACTGAAGGCTTATTTCAAATAAGGGCCCCAAGAGTAAATGTGCATCATCCTGTTAGCTCAACTTTATGCTTTTACACATTTTGATAATAATTCATATTATAAAGATTTTGAAGCATTCGTGTTTTAGTTTTTTTCTTCTGTAATCATGTGAGTGTCTAATACTCTCGGGTCCGTGCAATAGAGGAGAAGCAGTCAGTAGAATCGCAGAATCAGCCAAACAGTCTATAACAACCAAAGGACCAAAACTTAACAGAGGAAACATGAAGAAACTAGCACAACACTAAAATGCTAAATCACTACGACAAAGGAGTAATAATTTAAAACCCTAATAGGTTCGCCAAACAGTGCTAGATTCTGATAAACCCTAATCAGAAAGCATTTTCTCCGGAAATTTTAAACAAGTAAAAATTCAAAACAAAATAACAATAATAATAACTTACCGGCTCAGAGTCGAGTTTGATAGAAGGACTGATGGTGGTTTCACCGGACAAAAGCTGGCGAAGCCTAGAAGGCAAAGTCGATCTTATATTCGCCATCTCACCTCTACTTCTCTACTTTCAATAACTACAAAGGAACACCCCAAAAAATAAATAAATAATAAAGCACAAAATCATACCCCTAAACTACGAAAATCAAAGATTGTTCCAGAATCCAAAATATTCAAAGCAGATCAGATATTAGATTACGTAAAATATAGAAAAATTAACAGTCCAAAAGAGAGAGCGAGAGAGGAGACCTGAAAAAGGAGATGGAGAAGAGCGATGGATGTTTATACATCAATATTATAAAGCATGAAATTCAATAAAATTTGTTAGAGATTTTCGAAGATAACGATAAAAAAGAGCGAGAGAGAAAACCCCAAGAGCAAAAAAAGAGCGGAGAAATATAAGAGGGGCGGAGGCTTTGGGTGTTTTGATTTTGTGGGTGACTTTACATGGTGTTTGTTTAAGAAGAAAATGAAGGCCAAGGGATCAGAGAAAAAAGGAAAAATTTAGGGTCTATGAGGGGTAAATTGAAAGGAAAGAAATAGTAAAAGGATTGGAATGTAAATATGTAAAAGTTTTAGTGAGATAGAAAAGCGAGCAGCTGACACACACAGTGCTTTGATGCTACAAGGTGACAGAGGGGTCATTTTTTTAACAAAATTTTTGCTTTCTGACCCTTCTATTTTACTCTTTTTTATTTTGCATACTATTTTTTGCCTTTTTTTTCTTTCTACTCCCTCTTTGTTTTTCCCTTTATTTCTTTTATTTTACAACAAATATTAATAAATTCTTTTCAACTGTATTAATAAATTATTAATAAATTTATCTTTTAGTCATTCAACTTTAAAAAATCATAAAATGGTCATTAAACTATTTAAAATTTTTCGTTTAAGTCACTAAGCTATTAAAATCACTATTTTACGTCATTATCTACTCAAAATGTCAGCACCAATCAAAAGCTCTTACTGCTCTTTTTTCTTATGCAGTTCAATTATTTTCATGAAATAGCTTTGAACATCACAAATTTACGAACCAAAATTCAAACAGTTTTCTTTTTCGATCTTCAACACTGGCCATCGAGTCAACTTAGATCTAAGGTATATTCTACTCGTCGATGGGTATTAATCCATAATACACGAAACTTTGGTTATGGTTCAAATGTATACATAAATTTTGATTCAATTGTACAAATTTAAATAAATTAACCTATCAATTTATTTTTATATTTGATAAATATAATTATTTGTGCATGCAATATATAAACATAATATGATGTTATATCATCAGTTGTATTAATAATTTGTGAGAATTGAATAAAATCAATTTTTCGTATATAAAATTGCACAAAATCGAAATTCATATATAAAATTATATATTAAATCAAAATTAATGTATAATTTTCTTGTTAGTTATACTTATTAGTGTGCATTTTTTTTTTCTTTGCTTCACTCTTAAGTAATTTTTTTAAGTAATTCTTTTATAGATACTTTTAAGTACCTTAATCTATTCCAAATTGTGTATTTATGATCTATAATGGAGTATAATATTATATATATAAAAGCATAAGCTTAAACAAACTTTTGAAGAAGTGAAAATATTTTTTATCATTCATTATATTATTATATTATATTAGAATAATAATTTATTAATATATTATTACTTATTATATGATAAAATTAAAAGTAATATTTTTAAAGATAAAAGTAAGTTTAATTGTTAATTTTTTTAATCTAATTGAGTAAATTAAAAATAATAAAACCCCTTATAAATAGATATTACATATACAATTAATTATTATATGATAATAACAAAATTAATTTAATTGTGCATTCAATTTTTACTTATATGTTTTTTAAATAAATATGATAAATTATTATTATAAAACAATTATAAATATTTTGTTAATAGTGTTTTTATATAAAATATCAACTAATTTTAATTATCTTTCATTTTATTAATATTTTTTCATTATTTGTGTTACAATTTTTGTTACTTGACTAAACCTTTGTTCTCTATTAAATGATATTTATTATTTTAAAATAATTATCACTTAATTAATATTACAATTATATACAAACTAAAACTAAAATTTAGCACTATAAATAATTGCGTTAGCAATGCATTTTCATTCAAGTAGTATTTAGAGAATCACCTAAAAAAAATTAACTTTAGTATTATTTGGTAGGCTTTGTCTTCAATGTCATGTCATCGTTTTATTAAAGGGTAATAGAAATTAACGGATTAATGACTCAATAACATGGGACCATAATAGAAATTAGAACTTATGATTATTGAGTGATCAAAACATAACTTTAACCTTAATCTAGTGACTGTTTATAATAATTATCCATACAAATATTAAATCATTGTTAGATATATAATTTAAGTGCAATATATATTTTAATTTAGAATTAATATATAATTCGAAATGTGTATACAATGTAATCGGTTGTCATTGATAAAAAGAAAAAAATCAATTAAGCCTTAAAAAAAATATCACGCTATTGAGTTCTTAACGACCAAAAAAATAATCAACTAGGCCATTTCATTAACAGACTGTTAGTTGATCGGTTTAACAGCTAAAAGCGCTGACTTGGCAACACTTGGAGATGACATGTCAAAAAATTTCAATAAAATAAATATTTAAAAAACAATTCTTTAAAAATATATAAAAATTAATTCAAAAACAATTAATAAAAATTACATCTAGAATTTGGACAACTATTTGTCCAGATTTATTTGGATGAGTTTAAAACTAAAGAAGTTTAAAAATTATTAAAAAAAATTAATAATTATTTAAAAATTCTAAAAAGTTGAAAAATCAATAATTTCATAAAAAGTAATTTTTATATATATTCAAGTAATTTTACATGATATATAAACATTTCGATAATTTTTATTAATACTTTTTTAATAAAAATTTGAACATAAAAAGTATTAATTCAATTTTTTTATTTTTAATTTTAATTTTTTATATTCAATTTTTTAAAAATTTTAAAAAGTTGACTTTTTTTGCTAACGTGGCATGCCACATCAGCATCCTGTCACATGACATATTTGGGTGTTGCTATGTCAACACCTTTAACTATCAAACCGGTCAATTAACAGTTTTCGTTAATGAAAAGGCCTAGTTAATTATATTTTTATAATTAAAGACTCAAAGAATGCAATTTTTTTAAAGTCTGAATTGATTTCCTTTTTATTTATTGCTAAGGATTTCTTTTATCGTTAAGCCAAAAAAAAATTTATATTTTAGTACCACTTAATCATTTATTTAGTTTGCAGTTAATTATGCTTGCATGTCTCTTTTATTAATTTTTCTTCTTCAGTTTTTTCATATTTGAAATGATTTTCAATTATTTTGTAATTATTTAAATTTTAATTTAAAAATTAGAGTTTTGCATCAAATGAAGGTACTTACCAAACAAAAAATGTGAGAAAGAAAAACAAACCTAAGTTTTGCAAAATATTAAATGTTAACTACTTTTAAAATATATTACATAATAACTTAATTGGATATAAGTAAAAGATTAAGGGCTTATTTGAATATCAATTAAAGTGTAATGGCTTATTTGGATATAACAAAAGTATAAAGGTTTATTTAAATACAATGACAATGTTTAAACATTTATCTAGTATAACAGCATAAAACTTTTATCTTAATCTTTTAACAAGAACTTCACTTTGATTCGCATAATATGTTACTAAAAAAATTTCCTACAAAGTAGATATTAACAGTACATGTCTCACTCTAAATCGAAGAGTACATAGGTTCACCCCCGACGAAAAAGTCACTGATTGAACAAACCAAAACCCAAACACCTAAAAACAAAGCTAAAGGGAGCAACACTAACAGCAAATAGGGTGGATCTCACAAGAAAGGGAGGGATTAAGGATTGTCGCAAGCATAATCATGATGAAAAGCTAATTCCATCCTAATGAAACATGATGGAGCTAGATCGAAGTCAAAGTTCGAAATCGTATTGCCAGAAACACGAGCAAGGGAAGAATTAAGATATAAGGCAAAGGCACCGAATATATGATCCAAACGAACATGCTATTACACATAAATTTTAGACTCATATCCCATACCCTTTTAATTGATCGAATTTTCCCTAATAAAAAAATTAAACACAAACCAAATAGATAATATAAATAAACATCATAAAGAAAATGAACTGGGAAAAGGTTGGTCACAGCTAGATTATACAAGGGTAGAGATATTTGCCCAAGCCTAAAGGCCTATCAAAATTTTAGAAGGATTGGATAAAAATATTAAGTCTGAAAATGGGCTTGTGCAAAAAAATTTGGTTCATTTAAAATATTGGCCGAGCTCAACCTCCAACATTGCAAGGCTCAAGCTTGATATTTTTATACAATAAGAATGTATGTAAGAGGTCCCTCTATTATATGGACTTGATCAAATTAGTCCTTCTACTATTAAATGGATCAATTTAGTTATTATACTATTACAATGAATCAAATAAAGTCAAATTGGAATAGAGTTACAATTTTTTGCTTTAAATAATATCATTTACTATTTAATCGAGTTAATATTTTTAAAATTTTTATTATTTTGTAAATGAAATGTTTGTTTAAAATTGAATTGCAATTGAAAAAAAATCAAGACATTTTTATACAGTAAATGCCAACTCTATTACAATTTGGATTTATTTTATTCCTTTTAATAAAATAGAGACCAAAATTATTCATTTAATAGTAGAGAGACTAATTTGATTCGATCCCTATAACACAGAGAACTCCTAGGTACTTTAACCTTTTCTAATATATTATTTATATATTTGTATTTTGCATCACATCAAATTACATTTATATTAACATATAATACTGTAACGTAAATATTAGATAATATGTTAATTTGTCTATATTTAAAATTTTAATAAAGAAAAACAAATACTTAAATATTAATTTAAAAATAACATTAAAATTTAAAATATTTAAAACTTTTTGGATTAACCATCTATAACTATTGACAAGTGTTTGTAAAATTTAAAGTTCATATTTTGAGACTGATCGAACTTAGGCAAACATGAAGCTTATTAACACTATACATAGTTAGGGATGTCAGTGAGGCAGATTTTGCGGGGTCCCGCCCCACTTCGCACCCAATTAGGCGAGGATGGGTATAGGTTTCGAGGGTAATGAGACGGGGATGGGGATAAAAATTAGACCCGTCGTGGGTAGTGGGGTAGGCGTGGGTATGACCTTGTACCTGCCTGATCCCCACCCACCCTGCATAATATAATAAGCATATTTAAAAAATAAAAAAATTATAAAAATTTAATTTAATAATTATCTTAATAGTATTTTATTAATTTAATAGTATTTAATTTTTGCACTAGTGTTGCATTTGAAGACATTTATGATGTATTTGAGACATTATTTGTATTTGAAAATTATGTAAGGAATTTATTTTCTGAATTTTTTAAACTCGTGTTGAAGTTATATTTTATTTACCAATTAAAGTGTCATGACAACTCTTTTTTTTTTTTTTAAATGGTGACAGTTGGAATAATGTCACATATATGGTAGGAGTCCGGAGGACAGGTATTTCATACTTTTTTCATAAAAAAATTAGTTTATATTTATTTAACTGATACTTGTAAATATATTATATGAAGTGGGTCGCAGGACGGGTATAGCGGGGATTAGGTGGGTCTGGGGACCCACGTGAGTGGTGGGGCGGGGATGGGGATGAAAATTCTTGGCGGGGATAGATGCAGAGGGAGCACCCTCGCACCCGCCCCGCCCAATTGACATCCCTACACGTAGTCTTGGCCACGAACACTTTTAATCGCACACATGCAGTGGAATTCCTCGCTTGAGGAAAACACAAACACTCAATAAAAGCTTGCATCGTGTCTAACAATGACAAAGATACCCCTCACACTCAAGTTCACGACAAGGCCCGTGGAAGCAAAATAAAAACCCCTTCAGACTAGAGAGGAAAAAGGTCGATAGGAAAGTTGTTCTCTCCCAACTTGGTCGGCAAGTGAATAGACTTCGAGAAGAATGACGATGAGTAGACAAAGCCCACCAAAAGATGTGAGATCCACTCGTGATAGAGGAGGAGATGGCAACATCGAGCAAGAGGGAAGGCAACTTAAGCAATAGAGGGAGGTGAATGGCATCGACCAGATGGACAAATGGCCACTCATGCACCAAAAAGGACGCTAGAGATAGAAGAGAGGGAAAAAAGGCTTTTCTATTTTTGCTCATAGCTCATATTTTTATCAATTCTTTTTTAGTATTTAATCAAGTTAAAATCGGGAAAGAAGAGATTACAGGTGAGTTTGGATGGATGGTGGGATGTGGTGTGGTGCGATGCGATGCGTTTAACTTACTTTTATCCCACGCTACAGTATCACTATAGTATCTAATCTCACCGCCACCATTGTTTTTACACTAACTGCAGGTAAATGCACCGCCCATCCAAACCCGCCCTACATCAACGGGATTTGGACCCTGGTAGTGGAAGTGCCAATAAGAAATCTCAACCATTATCCACCTGTACTATTGTCATATTTTATCAATCAAATTAATTTTTTTTAGGCTAAAAGGCCATTAAAGCTCTCGAACATTAAAAAGAAAATCAATTAAGTCCATCTATATATATATATATATTGCCTTCAATTGAGCTATTGAATGTTAAAAGTCCAATCGGTTAAGCCATTTGATCGTTAAAGTAAACGATCAACTATAATGGCAGCATTTTTTTGAGCTGTTTTTGCCACATTGCACGCCTAAATTGTTCCACATGGAAAAAACTGGTATTTTATAATTAGAATCATTGAAAAATCATAAAAAAATTGATAGAAAATCATTTAAAATTATTATAGAAATCATAAAAAATATAAAAATTAAAAAATATAAAAGTGCACAAAAATATAGAAAATTATAAATGACAATATATAAATTATAAAAATTATTTAAAAGTTGAAAAAAATATTAAAATAAAAGATTTATTAGAATTATTAAAATTTGTAAAAATTATTAAACTAAAAAAGTTTTAAAAATAATGTAAATTATGAAAAAAATTTACAAAGTATGAAATATTAAAAAAATATGTAAAAATATAGAAAATATAGAAAATTACAAAAAATATAATTACAAATCATTTAAAAAATATAAAATTACAAAAAAAAAAAACATACAATTTTATATATAACATAGGTTGTCACTTATCTTCTCCACCCATTCTCCATCTTAGTTTATATTTTAGAACACTCTCCTATCCTTGAAGATGGACAAAGGGAATCCAAGCTTTGGAGAAATCCGCGGTGGATAAACACAATAGATACTTTTGAAGATCATATAAATATTTTATAATTTTTAATAGAGGTTGTTGTGTTAATACTGTAGTGTGCAAACGAAAATAAACTAGTTTTTATAAATTTTTCATATATATTTAATTTGTTTTTATAATCCTTGTGCTTTTTATAAAAATTTTGTAAAATTTATTTTTAAATGTTTTAATAATTTTCTATATTATAAAATATTTTTCATAATTCTTATATTTTTATAATTTTTCATAAATTATATAATTTTTTTGTAATTTATATATTTTTAATAAATTTTATAATTTATATAAAATTTTGTCATTGTAATATTTTTATAATTTTTGCATTTTCATATTAATTTTTTAAAAGATTTTCTATTTTTAATGATTTTAATTATAAAAATACTACTTTTAACTATGTGACAGAATCCTAATGTGCCACATGGTAAAAACAACCTAAAAAAATAATCACCGTTATTCTATAATGGTTGATTGTTAACTTCAACGATTAAAGGGTTTAATTGATTAGGAGAGTTTATTTGAATGCAAATATATACGTGTATATATTTTTTATAAGTTAATAATTAATTGCGAGTATTTCATGCTTTTCACTAGGCCTTGCTTGGTACTAAAATATGTTCCATGTTAAAAAGAATGTGCTTTATTTGGATTAGCCGAATATTCTTTTTAAGGAGAAGTTTCTTCCAACTCTTATCTCATTATTTATTTGTTTATTTTTCTGGTTTCAGTGTTTATTTAAATTTTTTATCCTTCAATTATATCACTTATGATATATATTCGGGATTTATTACTATTTTTTTCAATAATATTATCTCCTATGTTCGAATTTATATTTTTCATCGAGAGTGCAATATTGCTCACCATTACATTTAACAATTGATGGTATTATTTTATTCTTTTGGGTACCACTAATTGTTAAAAGCAAATTTTAACACAATATAAGAATCATTAAATGATAACATAACACTAATTTTTACATATATCGAAATATAATACATATTGAAAATTATATAAATTATAATATATTAGATATATTAATGTTAATTTAAAAATAATAAATAAATATTTCATCAAAAACATAACACCTCATAACAAATAAAACAACAAATGATGAAAGACTTATATTAAAATAAATTTATTAATATTTATTCACAAGTCTTTCATTATAAAATGTGGAGTAATATTTTAATGATGGTGCATGTGCGTATATTGAAGATTACTCGGAAGTATAATATAAATTCGATAAGGTTAAGGATTTCAAATTCATCTGAAAGCCAATGCAAATGGAAAAATCCCGATCTCTGAAAAAAAAAGGTTATAAAGATTCAAGCAAAAGTCACCGAAATATTAATGACAACTTTTTCTTTTCTTTTTTAATTACAACTTTTTTCAAGTAAGCTTCTGGAAAGAAAGAAAATTGAACTTTTTATTATTTCATACTTAGAGAAAAAAAAATGAAATATACGAATACGCTAATATTTTATGCAATACCAAATTTACATAAGGTTTTTTTTTTTTTATGGGTAAAGAAATAAAAAAAATTAAATTGTTCAAAAAAATAGAAGTATAGGGACACGTTTTAACAAATAGAAAGTATAGTAAAATTACTTTAAAAGAGATGAAGAATGGAAAAATACAGAGGGAGAAGCAGAAAAGAATGAAAAAGCAAAAAAAAAAAAATTAAAAGAGCATAAAAAAAAATTAAATTGTTAAAAACGAAAAAACATGAGGACCAATTATATAATTTAATCTAAAATTTTTGTTTGAAATGATGATTTAATATGTCACATCAGCTTACCGTTACACCGTTAATAGAAATTAACGACTCAGTGATTAAAATGTTACAACACATTCATTTTGATAGTCTTCCCTTTTTATCTTAAAGTTTATGTTTGAACTTATCATGAGGTAAATTAGAATCAAAGAGAGCTTATATCCCTCTTATTATGCAATCACCCTAGGTTTGAACTTATCTTCCTAATTAACCTCTTTTGTCATTTTTGTGACATTACTTGTAATTCGGAATCCGTTAAGTTAAAACAATTGGCCATCTTATTTTAGTATTAGACGACATGATTGAAACCCACTGCTTAACTTATACGTGCATGTGTGTCTCTAACATAAATATGAAAATATAATCCCCAAAACCTATCAAATACATGGAAGGAACTCAAAAAAAATTTTGAATACACCGATATCAAACACATACACATATCAAACAATTACACCGGAGTTTGAATAACATAGATATAAACCATTCTCCTCATAAATAAATAGGTTCCATCTTTTTGTTCTAAAATTTGTCACCTCCATTATCTTATCAGAAAGAAAAATAAAATGAAAAACAAAGAAAAATTCATCCATAAAGGTTGATGGCTTACAATATATATATTAGCTATATATATATATATGTGAGTGTCGTTCAATCTTCAGTCAACCATCCCCTTCCACCATCATCTGGCACAACACTGATTTGACATTTCATTGTGAGAGCAGCTTTGAGTCGCATGCTACTATTTTGACTCGACCTACGTTTTCCTGAGTATCCTCGTTCTTAAACAAAGCATCTTGTAAGATGAAGGTCCAAACATTGTCGCAGAATCTATAGGTGTGCAGATGTCCCTGTAGCATTCAAATGTGAATGATGGCTCAGGCTTTGCATGGAAATGCTAGAATGTAGTGTTGATTTAAATGTCCCTTACTAAGGCTATGAAAGCCATTAAATAACATATTTATGAATGACAAATGACCAAAACAAGTAGTAACAAGCTTATGTTACTTGGACTTGAGTGTGAATGCTAGATACAGGTACAAATCCAACGTGGATATGTTCAATTCTTTTTGAAAATTTTCCATGTATTTGAAGTTCTTTAAGGGTCGTATCCATATCCAAATATACTTTCAAATATTGGTACTTCAAAGAAAATGAAGTCAGAGCCCACCTAGTAGCAGAAAGCTAAAAATTTAGCTACACAAGAAAAGTACCACAAATCAGAATACATATTGCTGACCAACCATCAGTTTTCAATGTTTTAAAGGAAGTCTGCCAAAACCAAAATACATTATTATGTATGATAGAACAGAACTTAAACGAAGAAGTAAGCTTTCCGCAAATTTATTATTTCAGGTCCCCACAAAACGCTTCGCTAACATAAACTAAAATCAAAATGACCCACTTTTGTTTTTTGCTTTGGCGAGGCTTGAAAATATAATTAAGATGTGTAATCATCAACGTTGGTCCTAGAGAACATTTTGGAAATAAGAGGGTATGAAGCACAGATATTCCGTCAAGGGAGTGTCCAAGTTTCAAAGACATCTAAGACGACCATGGCTTTGACACTATGAAATACATGTCATACAAGCGAGGATGCGTAAAAAAAACCTAAAGGTTCATGCGTTTTGCTTGCTAGTAGTCCCTTTGTATAAGTGCAAAGCACACATATTGAAGATAAACAATAACCGATTACTATCACAATCAGGTATCATATATGAAACTCTTGCACCATTAGAATCAATACACAAGCTAGATTTGATCCCCTGAAATACATGTAAAACAAATACAAGGACCATTCATGAATGGTCGCAATTTATCTTTCTTCAAGGATGGGAAGATAAGGGACCATATCAAACTATCAGGTTAACATTACACTTACTAATCATAACTAATAGATTTAAAACAAAATATTTCACCCCAGTTGCTCATAGAAACATCAGATCACCGCATAAATAATCATCAACTTACTCCAATCAATAAACACAGAAATCTCGTATTTTCCACTTAATTAAAATGAATGTACCTTAATGGAAACCTTGCTCTTCACTTGACTTTCCAGGGCTTCAGTCATAGACTAAAAGAAGAAGCTAAATTAATCAATAAATCAGAAAGAAAAGAAGAAAAATCGGGACAAGGTTCTAACAGTACCTTATCGAACTGGACGAGAACCTGAATAGCGAGCTCAGGGCTTAAAGTACTGCTTGAAACCATCTCGTCTAAAGTCTCCGTCAAACACATCCCGATCGTTGACCTCCGGTAAAGCTCAAACGTTGCCATTATTCACCCGATCTGCGCAAAAAAAAAAAAAAAAAGAAGAAGAAAGATTTGTAAATCTCGAATCTCGAAATCGAAAAGGTTAAAAGAAAGAATAAAGGGAAAAAAAGCAATTTATGAGATGAAATTGGAAGAAAAAATTACGAAATTTGGAGTGAAAGGGATCGCTGATGTTTGGAAAAGTTGAAGCTTTGAAGATTTTTGAGGAGTTCAACGTTCAATTTATGGTGAAAGGGGAAAATAATTTTTCCTTTTGGGCGGAGACGATTTGGGGCTTTTTATACCCTAGATTTTGTAGATGAAGGTATATATAGAAGCGACGGTCTGGGATATGTGATATGACTCTTTTGCCCCCTTCTTCTCTTTATGAGACCGGGCCTCTTGCTCTGATGGATCTAACCCAATTATGGCCCATGTCTTTATTTTAGTTGCATTTTAAAACTAAACTATGTTGTAATTACTAATTAGACTGGATTCACTTATCCGTTTAAGTTCAAAGATTAGACTAAACTTTGGCAGGTTTTGGAAAAAAATTAGGTTAAAAAAAATTTTCGACAAAAAATTTATGACCGTTTAAAATATGAGTCAAATTCGGGCTTAAACATTTAAGGTCATAACTTAATTCAATCCGACTTGTTTTTTATGTTTAAAATATATTATGTATATCTATAAAAAACCAAATCTGCAATAATTTATACTACTATAATATAAACATTAAAAAATATTTAATTGTGTATATATAAAAATTTGAAAGTTGAAAAGAATGTATAAAATTATTAAACATTAAATTATAAATTATAAATAATATAAATATTTTATAAAAAAATTAAAAATAATATGGGCAAGCTTAAAATATGTGGGTTTGAACAAGCATAAAGTGGTGTTAATATTATGCATAAGTCTGGCCCAACCGATGTATAATAATTTTGGCAAAAAAAAAAAACTAGATTGTAATGAGAATTGTGTATAGTGCTCGGCTATTAGGCCAAGCCCAAAGACCTGCCCAAAATATGAGAAGATTTGAACAAAAATACCAGATTAGGAAAAATAGACTCGAGCAATATTTAAAAGCATTTTTTTATTGGCTTAGGCCTTGGGCAAAATATCTCAAATTTATAGTTATATATTTATTATGTATACGAATTGCATTTAATTATTTATTATAGCCAATGAAGTATCGGTTTAGTTGGTAAAGTTGGAGGCCTCGAATTTTGAATATTCAAGTTTGAGACCCCCCGTGCATAATTATATGTGTGCCTTTTCAAGTCCTATCATGTGTGGCTGTCTTATGTGAGTTTTAGTCCAGTTTGTTGACTTTAGATTGGATTGTACTAGTTCTTAACGACTGAATCACTTGAATGATTGTGGGGTCACCTTAAAAAAATAGTTATATATTTTTAATTTTATATAATTGACCCCACAAAAAAATAGACCCACCAAAAATTTGATCATACCAAATTCTTTTAAAAATAATTATTTTATATAAAAATAAATGAATTTCTCTTCACCCACTAAAACCCTAAAGTATCTAATCCTTTTATTTTCTTTTAACACTCATCACTTTTCTCTTAAATTTATCTTATTCTCTAGAATTTCTTCAAGAAAGGTGATCAATCTTTTATTAATTTCAAGTGGGTTTTCCTAATTTGGTAACAATTTTTTTTCAAGTTTTATTGATAACTTATAGATATTTAGGATTGTGGCTTTTCTTGTAATAGTTTAGGAGCTTTATGCAAGATTTATTTATTTTTATTTATTGAATGATATTGGGATATTGATTTTGTATGAGATTACTAACATCTTGATAGGGTAATTATTTTTAGAGGTTAATTAATACAATTCCTTCAAAAAATTAAGATTGATTGTATTTATATAATCTTAAATTTCTTAAATATTGATTAGAAATGTATCATTCTTATTTAGAAATTATTATTGCTAGTGTGATTAGTGTGAATCTTATATTTGAAAATTGACATGTTGCATTCTCATGACACCAAAAAATAACTTAAGTTTAAGTGAATTGTATTTTTGTAAAAGAAAATTACTAGTTGTATGTTGGTTTCATGAAAATATTTGTGTTTAAGGCTTAGATTTATTTGTTCTAAAAAATATATATTAGAAGAAGGTTTACTAAGGAAGTAGAGGAAGAAAAATAAGTGATAGGATCGACCTGATTAAGCAACAAGAAAAAAAATAGCGGAATAAATTGAGAAATTGAACACACAAATTTAACGTGGAAAAACCCCTCCAAAGATGATAAGAAACCACGGGCAAAGATAATTTTACTATAATGGCAAAAGAACAAAGAGTAAAAAAGATGGAGATAAAAACTAAACCCTGAAAACCCAAAAATAAATAACCCTCAAAACGTAAACACAAAATTTTCTAAATGTGTTATGAGTTCTAATCTCTAATAGGTGTATTTTCTAATGTTCTAAAATAACCTATTTATAGGCTAAATTAGTAGGTCAAATAAACTATGCTAATAAATGCTAAATATATTATACTAATAAATACTAAATCTTTTAGAAAGAAAATATATTTTGTTTAACTTGACTTGCAAGCAATCTCTTAGAATTTGGGTCACACAACTCTAATAATCTCCACCTTGACACGAATTCTTACAACGCCATCTTTGCCAAAGCCCGCCACAGGCCTATCTTGAACTATGCAGGGAATTAACTGAGTCGAATCTGTGCTTAGAAGCTGGAAGACTTCTAGCCTTTGACTTGTGCACTGCCAAATCAAAACTAACCCGGGTCTGATTTTCATGAACACAGTGCCCTAACTTTTCAAAACCTACATCCAAAAGAGAACCTCTTTTCAACGAAACGGTTATACCTTTTTCCTTCCTATGACCAAGTTGCCTCCGCTCCAAACGATTTGACTTCGACTCCGTAACGGACGAGGGACGTTCGATTTCACCGGTCACTGTAGAACCTTCCAGAATATAAAGATTGCCGGTTCTTTTACCTTTTAACAAAACGAGAGCTCCACAAGATACTTTAATATCGCTCAACTTGATGTTGATTCTGCATAATTTCAAGTCTAAAATACTCAAGGAGATGAGATTCTTTCGTAAATCAGATACATACCTGACATTTGAGAGTGTCCTAATCATCCCATCGTGTATACTAATTTTAACAGTACCAATACCAATTACCTTACTAGATGAATCGTTTCCCATGCGCACAACTCCACCTTCAACCGAACTGTATGTGGAGAACCATTCTCTATTGGGACACATGTGGAAAGAACATCCCGAATCTGGGATCCACTCGGACGTGAGCTTAGAGTTATAGCTCGTTGACACTAACAAGAAATCATCACCGCTTTCATCGACCAAATTAGCACCAGCTACATCTTCCTCGTTACTCTCAGTAGCTCTTTTATTTCGTAGTTTATAACAATCTGCTTTGACTTGGCTTAACTTTTTACAATAGCGACACCTTTTGTCTCGTTTCTTTGATGCTACCAAAATAAAAGCTTGCCTATCTGCCTTGCTATCCAAACCAAACTCATTGTCGAGTTTGTCTCTACTCAACAAATGACCCTTCACATCTTTGAACAAGAGTTTGTCTCTGCCATAAATCAGGGTCTCCCTGAAAGACTTGTATGAAGGGGATAAAGAGCACAATAATAGCATAGCCTGATCTTCATCGTCAATATGAACCTCAACTTCTTTAAATCATTTAAAAGAGTAATGAATTGACTTATATGATCTCTAAGAAGCTCACATTCGTTCATGCGAAACGTGAATAGACGTTGTTTCAACACTAAACGGTTAGCCAGAGACTTAGTCGCATAAAAAGTTTCTAACCTTTTCCACAAGGCAGATGAGGTCTTCTCCATCAATACCTCCTGCAATACCGTATTCGCGAGGTACAATTGGATTACAGACAATGCCTTTTCATCAAGCTCTTCCCATTCTGTTTGATTTAGATTCTCAGGCTTTTTCTCGGTAAAAACCTTTTTCAATCCGGTTTGAACTAGAATTGCCATCATCCAAACTTGCCACAGATTGAAATTTGTCTCATCATCGAACTTCTCAATTTCAAACCTTGTTGCTGCCATATCTGAACTGGCTGATCTATGAAAATTGAACTAGCTTTGATACCACTTGTTAGGATCGACCCGATTAAGCAACAAGAAAAAAAATAGCGGAATAAATTGAGAAATTGAACACACAAATTAAACGTGGAAAAACCCTTCCAAAGAGGATAAAAAACCACGGGCAAAGATAATTTTACTATAATGGCAAAAGAACGAAGAGTACAAAAGATGGAGATAAAAATTAAACCCCGAAAACAAAGAACCCTCAAAACGTAAACACAAAATTCTCTAAATGTGTTATGAGTTCTAATCTCTAATGGATGTATTTTCTAAGGTTGTAAAAGAACCTATTTATAGGCTAAATTAATAGGTCAAATAAACTATGCTAATAAATGCTAAATATATTATACTAATAAATGCTAAATCTTCTAGAAAGAAAATATATTTTGTTTGTAACGACTCGATAGTCACGGGTAACGGAAAGTGTATTTTCGGGTCTCTATTTTCGTAAAACAGATTTTTAAATATTTAAAATAAATATTTACGAAGTTTGTTGTGTGGTTAATTAGGTTTTGGTTAGGTGAATTTGTATGAATTAAGAGTAATTAGGTATAAGGACTAAATTGCATAAAGAGTGAAAGTTGAATTATAGATTAAAGAAAAGTAAAACGACTAAAGAAGCAATTAATCCTTATTTCAACAAGTGTGTGGAAATAGTAATTACATGTGTAAAAATAATATACATATGTATATATATTAATAAAATATGTATTACTTAATATTTAAGTATATATATATTATTATATTATATTATTATAATAATATTAAGTAAATGAAATAATAAATAAAACGAAAACAATTAAAAGAAACAAAAGAATTGAAATGAAACAGAAGGAAGAAGAGAGAAAGAAAAAGGAGAAAGCTAGGGTTTTCAAGGGTTCAAAGCTTAATTGGTAAGTCAATTTAGTCTATTTTCTTGTAATTTTTATGTTTTTAGAATCCCAGTATTAAATATTACTTAACCTATATTGAAATTTTAGAAATTATTAAATTTTTAGATGTTGTTCATGTTGAATAATTTAAGTATTTGGGATTAAATTGATAGAATTTTAAGTTAGAAATGAAAAATGGATTGAATTGTAAAATAAATTATAAGTTTTGAGTAATAGGGACTAAATTGTAAAAAAATTGAAATTTAGGGATTTAAGTGAAATTAGAGAGTTGAATTTAGTCTAAAGTGGAAATTGAATGAAAATATGGAATTAATTTTGAAGAAATAAAGTTAGTCTCGGTTTAGGGACTAATTAGAAATTAGGCAAATGTTGAATAAAAATTGAAATATTTAATGTGAAATTGAATTGTATTGTATGGATGAATTTTAATTGTTTAATTTCCGTAGCTAACGTTGTGCCGGAAACTTCGACTAAGAAAGGAAAAGATAAAGTCGACGAGGAGTAGCTTAGAAGTTCTGGTTTGTATTTCTATAATCCGAATCTAAATATTAATTGTTGTATTTTTTATTTAATGTTTATGGTAAGTGAATAAGGTAAGCAATTAGCATTATGGTATTGAATTGAGTATATGTGAATTTATAATCAATGTGATATTTGAATATTGGATGATTGTGGCATTTGAAAAGTGAATTGAAACCCTATTAACTGTATCGGGTTGAGTCGGATATAGATGACATACCATAGGATTGGAATAGTTTAGGGATTCTTCAACCTCAAGTCGATGAGACACTGGGTGTCAATTATTTACTTCGGATTAATTCGATGAGGCACTGGGTGCCAACTTACTTCGGTTTAGTCGATGAGACATTGGGTGTCAACTTATTACTTCGAATTATCTGATGAGGCACTAGGTACCAAACTAGTGTGTTTTGGTTGGATCCGTGTATCTGTCTGAGTTCGAGTCGTATTAATAGGGGTAATTAAATGAAATGATAATATGATTGGAATTGGAAAGCATTGAATGTGAAATGCAAGTGAGATACATGAATTGTGTAACATATTGTGAAAAGCTAATTGAGATAGCAAATGATGAGAATTGAATGTATTATGAATAAATTGATAAATTGAAATGACTATTGTTAATGTATGATAAATGTGTATGTTATATTATTTTACTTAAAGTATTCGGATTATAGAAATACCACTGAGTTTATACTCAGCGTACGGTTTGTTTTCAGTGTGCAGGTTAGGTACTTAAGAGTTGATCGTCGATTCAGCATCCATCAACGATCTCGATCTCAAACGTGGTGATGTATATTTCTTTTTGTGTCGGCATGTACCTAGGGCGTCTAAATGTTAACTATTTTGTGAGTTGATTGTAAATAAGATTATAAGTTAATATTAGTTGATTATATACATATGAGTATATGTTATGTTAAGGCTATAATGTGGCATGTTTTAAATTAGTGCATAAATAAACATGATATAGGCAAATTAGAATGAATTTGGTATCTTTACAAATTGGATTTATATGATGTCTTATTGATGTGTTTCGATGATATAATTGTGGTACCTATAAGGGTACATTGGTTAGATACCTAGGTTGACTGTTCTGACATGTTTTGAATGTGTTTAATCTGAAAAGTCTGGTAATGCTCCGTAACCCTGTTCTGGTGACGGATAAGGGTTAGGGGTGTTACATTGTTTAACTTGACTTACAAGCAATATCTTAGAATTTGGGTCACACAACTCCAACAATAAGGAAAAATAGTGAATAGCCAAATTGAGATACAAACCAAATCGAAAAATGATAAAAAAATTCAAGTTGAATTTAGCCTTGAAAACATTACGACAGATCCAGGATTGAGAAATATGATTACAGATTAACATCCAAATGATAGAGATAATATAAGAGGACATATTTGTAAAAATGACCTTATCAACCTCACAACCACAACTTTCCCCAAAGAAAAATTGCAGGAGTAGAGTGAAGACTTCCAATTTCTTGGTATATAGACTATGGAAATTTGCTAGAGTACAATATTAAAGAAGATGTCGTATTTTGTTTATGTTGCTATCTTTTTAATTTTGATCAGAACAAGAAAAGCAATAGTGGGTTTGAGACTTGTGGATTCAACAATTGGAATAAAAAAGACAGATTAAACATGCATGTTAGAGGCCCAAATAGTTTTCAAAATAAAGCCGTAAAAATGTATGATGACTTGATGAATAAAATACAACACATTGTGCTTGGTTTCTTTTGAAAGAAGGTTTAACATTTTAAGAACATAGTGAGTCCATTGATTCAATTAATCGAGGTAACTTTCTGGAACTTCATAAGTTAATTAGTGATCATAATGATGTGGTAGAAAAAGTTATTTTGTAAAATGATCCAGAAAACAATCGTTTAACTTCTCTTGATATTCAAAAAGACATTGCATGAGTTGCTGCAATAAAGACCACAAATATCATAATTGAAGATCTTCAAGATGAGTTATTTGCTTTGTTAGTAGATGATTCGCGCGATGTATCGAATAAAGAAAAAAAAATGGGAATTACGCTACGATATGACAATAAAAAGGGACACATTTTGGAAAGATTTTGGGAATTGTCCATGTTGAGGATTATAACAACTCAATTTTTAATGATTTCAAAAAATATGGTTTTAGAATCCTATTTTTGTAAATCGAGTCTGTAAATATTAAATATGAATATTTATGAGGCTATTATACAAATATATTAAAGGTTGGTCTAGTAATTTTTTCGAATTAATAGTTAATTAAGGCTTAAGGACTAAATTGTAAAAATTTAATCATTATAGGTTTTTAATTGGCCAAAGACTTAGGGACTTAAATTACAATTAACCAAAGGGCCAAATGGTTAATAAACCATTATTAAATTAAAGTTAATGGATGATGATGCCAACTTTCATTAAATATAATTAATTAGTAAATTATATTAATTAAACCTTGTTAAATTAATTAAGTAAACTTAATTAGATTTTAATTAAAGTATAAATAAGTGTTCACCAAAAAAAAAAGTATAAATAAGTGGAAAAAGATGATAAAACTTGTCATCTTCTTCATGTGGCCGTCTAAGCAAGAATAAAAATCTTTCTAAACATTTGAAACTTTCGGCCAACAATTAATTAATAGGTAATTTCAAGTCTTCTTCTTGTAATTTTTAAAGATTCGAGGTTATATGGGCTTAATTTAGCTAACCCATATACCAATTTATAAAACTGTTAAAGTTTCAGAGAGTTGTTAGTGTTGATTTCTTTAAGAAAAGGGCTTGAAATTGATAGATTTTAAGCTTAGAATATGAAAAAGACTAGATTGTAAAGTTAATTTAGGTTATTGTTAACTTTGTTATCTTAGGGACCAAATTGAAAGAGTGTAAAATTTTTTATGAAATTATGTTAGAAATATAAATTTTAAGGTCCCTAGTGATAATATTTGAAATCAGATTTTAATCTGAGGCTAAGAATTTAAAGTTATAACTATCTTGAGTTGAGAGACTAAATTGAATAAAATGTAAAATTTTAAGGTTATCAAAAAATTGATTTTATAATGGTTCATTCATATCATAGCATAATATGGAGATATTTAATACTGATTGATGATATAAACGATTATTTAGATCAAGAATCGTATCGAAGTGGAGTTGATCGGGGAAAAACTAAAATTGTGGATTAGCCCTTGAAGAACCCGGTTTACTTATTTTGAACAGGTAAGCTCATATAGAACTTACCACTTTATTTTATTTTATGTAGGTTTTGTGGCTGAATTTAATTATATATTAGAATTGAGTAGAATTAATAAATTTGGAACATATGTATTAAAATGGACTGAATTGTAAATTCATGTTAGTATTGGTTATATTGAAACAGTACAGAGTGCAAATACGAATATTGATTGAATTGATAAATGAAATTATGTACAAGGATTAGTAATAATATTCATACGAAAGTGATGCCTAAGTGAATCTAGTAAAATGTTAGGATACGTATGGCATGCCATTAGGGTTATACACATATTTGATCAGGGATTTACATGTTCTTACAAGATCATTTGTTGTAGATTATCGAGTTAAACGTATCGTAGGTTTAACTCGGACGAGTAACCTCAATATAATGTCAACTTGTGTAAGCAACTCTGTTAAAATGTCAGCTTGTGTGAGCATTACATTCTCGTATATTCGAACCCGTTTTACTATAGTTCCATCAGAAGATATGCAATTAATTGAAAATGGAAAGCTAATTAAGTTTGGAAATGAAATGGTGACTATTAATGCTTGATATGTGGATGGTTTCATGATTCTGTTAAGTCTCGACATTACTGATGATTAGGAAATGTGACTAGCACTATTAGGGATAAACTCGGTTAAGCAACGGACAAGTAAAATAACAAGGAAATTGAAAAGATCGAACACAAATATTTTACGTGGAAAAACCCCTCCAAATAGGATAAAAAACCACGGGAAAAGATAATTTCACTAAAATGGAAAAAAAGAGAGTACAAAAGATAAAAATAAACTAAACCCCAAAACCCAAAATAAGAACCTTCAAAATGTAAACACAAAATTCCTTGAAAGCTTGTAAAAGCTAGTACCTAAATGTGTAATGTGTCATCTTTCTAGGGTGAAAAATGACCTATTTATAGGCTAAATTCGTAGGTCAAATAATATAAAAATAACCTACACTAATCAGAGTTTAAGTGTGAAACTAAAAACAGAGTTTAAGTAGGAAACTAAAAACATATTTTAACTAGGAGAAGAAAAGTCGAAAAGTATGAGGCATAACTCCACAAATCTCTACCTTGACTCGTATTTCCACAACGCTTTTTTTGCCAAAGCCCGCCATAGGTTTATCTCGAATTATGTAGGATATTAACTGAGTCGAAGTTCTGTTTAGAAGCTAGAAGTCTTCTAGTCTTTGACTTGTGCACTCCTAAATCAAAACTGACCCGGGTATGATTTCCACGAATGCAATGTCCTATATTTTCAAAACCTGCATCCAAAAGAGAACCTCTTGTAACACCCCTAACCCAAAACTGCCGCCGGAATAGGGTTATGAGGCATTACCGAACAATCGAAACATTTCACATCCATTTCATGACACAAAGTCAAACATCAATCAAACATATTCAAACACTAGTATATAGTCCCTTATCGAGGTCTTCGAGACCTTAAACATGTGCTAAAGAGAGATTGGGACTAAACCGAACACTTACGAAAGTTTTCAAAATTTTAAACATTCTTCAACACTGTTGAGGTCACACGCCCGTGCAATCAGGCCGTGACACCCATGTGTCCAGGCCGTGTCAAAACAGAGCATACATACTGACTTATCCCCACGGCCACTAGACACGCCCGTGTGCCATGGCCGTGTGCAATTAGGCTAGCTACTGACGTATTCACACGGCCACCAGGCACACCCGTGGGCCTCAGCCGTGTGACCTGTCCAGACACATCTAGAAGTGATCCTTAAACCACACGGCAGAGACACACGCCCGTGTCTCTTGGCCATGTATGCAAAATAGGCCATTTGCAAGGCCAATTTTCCACCTATACAAGGGTCAACCCTACAAGCACAATTAAGCATATTTTCTCACACAATTTGGCAACCAAATACATGTCAATTGATCACATACCATCCTATCCAATCTCATTTCTAATCAAGCCAACTTATAGACCAAATTCTACAACTAAAACACATGCATTACCAAGCATCATTCATCCACAATATCACTAAATCATATTAGTATCAATCCATCACTAGGCTTATCATTCATAAGACATTTTCATTACCAACAAGTCATACCATAATATGCAACATATACTAAATCCACTCATGCTTATAGCCAACATATATTTAGCCACATCACATGACAATTTACACATCTCAAATATGTTTCCAAACAACTAGCCTATACATGCCGTATTTCAAATATATACATCTTTCTAAAAGTACCAAAATAGATTGCCGATAGTGTGATAGAGAATGCTGACGATTCTCGGATCCGAGCTAGCTTTACTGACACTGCAAAGCAGAGAAACAAATCACACAGTAAGCTTTCATAGCTTAGTAAGTCCGTAATATAATACATGTAATTCAACCATTAAAGTCAATATACAAAAATAAGCCATCACTTAGATTAATTTACCAATGATACACCAACTCAACTATGCTCAATGCTCACATAGCATTCCATCCATCTACTTTCATATTTACCAACACATAGATATCATACATTCCTTAACCAACACATAGTTATCATACATACCTTAGCCAACACATAGTTATCATACATACCTTAGCCAACACATAGTTATCATACATACCTTAGCCAACACATAGTTACTCACCATCCAAGCTACTCAATTGCTCAACTTTATGTTTTGATCAACCTTTACTATTCTTTTGATTTGTTCGCACACTTAGTGCCAATCTTCTTAGTCGAAACATAATTATCCTCGCACACTTAGTGCCTCAACATAAACCGAACTTATTTCGGTATCACACACACAGTGCCAATTAGATAAGCCGTAGCTTCTATCTTTTCGCACACACAGTGCTAATCATCTCCATCTCGTTCTAATTTCGCACACTTAGTGCCCTCTAATTTAATTCCGCACATAGCATTTTCTAATCTTATAATTATATATATATATATATTCATTCAATTCACATCACAAAGATATAATTTACAACTAGTATTATATTCGAACTTACCTCGGACGTCGAAATACCAAAACGGTCGATTAATCGAGCACTTTGTCTTTGTCTCGATCTCAATCTGAACCTCTCATTTCTTAGTCTATACACATTCAAATTCAATCCATTCAATCACCAATTCATTCATATTAGTCCAAACACACATATTTAGGGCATTTTACAAAATAGCCCTCACATTTTCATATTTCAACACTTTAGTCCCTAATTCACAAAATCATCAAATTCACATAATTTCATTTCACATAAGCTTAGCCGAATTTCCTTTGTGTTCATACAAACCAACACATTTCATTTATTTCACATTTTAGTCCCCCAATTTACACTTTTCTCATTTTAGCCCAACACACACAAATTCATCAAAACTCCAAAGACAAACTATCTTAATCAAACACATATCTTTCATTTTCCTCCATCAAACATTCAAGAACTCACAAGTTCATCAATGGCATATTTCAAAAACATCATCAACTCACAAAATTAAGACATGGGTTAGCTAGAGCACGAAGCAACGATTACGAAAACGTAGAAATTATCAAAAACCGAGCTCAAACATACCTTAATTTTTGCTTTAAGCTTGCCGAATGTTCAAAGCTTTAAACTTTCTTTTCTTTTCTTTGTTTTTCGGTGGAGATGGATGAACAATCCACTTATTCCTTTCATTAGTTTTATTATAACTTATAATATAATATAATTTTAACTTATCAAATTAATAAATAAAAACATATATATATATACAAATCAACATTTAATGCCGTCCACCCACTTATATATTTGGCTAATTTCAAATTTAATCCTCCAAATTATAAAGACAACAACAATTAGGCACTTAGCAATCAGCACACAGCATTTTACAATTTATGCAATTAAGTCCTTTCTTACAGTTCGACACACAATCGATAAAAATTTCACACAAAACTTTCACACAGGCTATATCATATATAATCAACACCAAAAATAATATTAAAATATTATTCTGACCTCGGATTTATAGTCTCGAAACCATTATTCCGACTAGGGTCTAAATCGGGCTGTTACACCTCTCTTATACAAAATGACCAAACCTTTTTACATTCTATGACCAAGTTGTCTCTGCTTCAAATAAGTTGACTTTGACTTCTTAACAGATGAGGTACGTCTTGTTTCACCGACCACCGTTGATCCTTCCAGAACATAAAGATTGCCAATCTTTTTACCTTTCATCAAAAGGAGAGCCCTACGATATATATTAATGTTGTTTGACTCAATGTTAATTCTACAACCCTTCGAGTCCAAAATTCCCAAGGAGATAATATCTTTCTTTAAGTCAGGCATATGCCTGACATCTGACAGTGTCTTAATTATCCCATCGTGCATCCTGATCTGAACAGTACCAATATCGGTTACCTTATTGGGTGAACCATTCCCCATGCACACAACTCCACCTTCAACTGAACTGTATGTGGAGAACCAGTCCTTGTTGGGGCATATGTGGAAAGAACACCCTAAATCTAGGATCCACTTGGACGTAAGCTCGGAGTTTTCACTTGTTGACACCAGCAAGAAATCATCACCATTGTCATTAGCCAAATTAGCATCAGCTAAATCTTCCTTGTTACTTTCAGTAGCCCTTTTATTTTGCAGTTTGTAACAATCTGCCTTGACATAACCTAGCTTCTGACAATAGCAACATCGCTTCTCTCACTTTCTTGATGCTACCAAAACTGAGACTTGCCTATCTGACTTACTATCCGAACCAAACTCATTATCGAGTTTGTCTTTGCTCAATGGATGACCCTTCACATCCTCGAATGAGAGATTATCGCTACCATAAATCAAGGTTTCCCTGAAAGACTTGTATGAAAGAGGTAGATAACACAATAATAGCATAACATGATCTTCATCGTTAATTTGAACATCAACATTCTTTAAATCATTCAAAAGAGTAATAAATTGACTGATGTGATATCTAAGGTGCTCACATTCATTCATGCAAAATGTGTACAACTGTTGTTCAGTTAGCCAGATACTTTGTCGCATAAAAGGTTTCTAACATTTTCCATAAGGCGAATGCCGTTTTCTCTATCAAAACCTCATGCAACACATTATTTGTTAGACATAATTGAATTGTGGATAGGACATTTTTATCTAACTTATCCCATTTTGATTTATCCATGTCTGCCGGCTTATTCTCTGTAAGGACCTTCTCAAGATCGCCTTGAATCAAAATTGTCGTCATCCGAACTTGCCAAAAATTGAAATTTGTGATGCCATCGAACTTATCAATATCAAACATTGTTTCTGTCGCCTCTAAATGGGTTAATTGCAAAAATCGAACTAGTTCTAATACTAGTTTGTTGCGGATAAACCCGGTTAAGCAATGAATAAGTAAAATAACAAAGAAATTAAAAAGGTCAAACACAAATATTTTACGTAGAAAAAACCCATCTAAAGAGGATAAAAAATCACGGGTAAAGATAATTTCATTAAAATGACAAAAACGAATAGTACAAAAGATGAAGATTAAACTAAACCCTAAAACTCGAAATAAGAACCCTAAAATTGTAAAAGCTAAAACTTAAATGTGTAATGAGTCATCTTTCTAGGGTGGAAAAGGGCCTATTTATAGGCTAAATTCATAGGTCAAATAATATTAAAATAACCTACACTAATAAGAGTTTAAGTGTGAAACTAAAAATAGAGTTTAAGTAGGAAAGTAAAAACAAAGTTTAACTGGGAGAAGAAAGGCCAAAAAATACGAGCTATAACTCTACAAACATATTAATTTGGCAATGTTGTTATATGCTTAGTTGTGTTTTAACATGCCATATGATAGTTAGATTGAATGTCAAATTGATTAGTTAGCTATACATTAAGTGATCAATGCATGTTTAATTTCCATTTTTGAACTTGCTAATCATTTTATAAGCTTACTCTGGTTGTTTTTCTTCCCTGTAGATTTTTACCTTGCAGAGTTACCGAACCGGACCAATGTAAAGGTGTAACATCCCAATTTAGGGCCTAGTCGGAATAGTGGTGCGAGACCACAAATTCGAGGATTATGAATGAGTTTTTGAGGTTTATGCTATGTATGCATGCTAGTGTGAAAGTTTCATGAAGCAATTTTGTGAAATTGCGGTTGAATTGTCCAAAAGGACTAAATTGCAAAAGTTGCAAAATGTGAGATTCTAGAAGCTATTTGTGTGAAATAGCTTTAGAATATTAATTAGAGGTCCTTAAATAGCAATTTTTCCAATTTCTAATATTTGGAAAAAATTGGGCATGGATGAGTTAAAATAGAAAGTTTATCAAAAATGGCATTTTGGTCATTTATCAATTAAGTGATTAAAATAGGAGAAAAGATGACAAAATTCATTCATCTTCTTCTCCAAGGCTGCCGAAATTTTTAAGAGCCATTGTTAGGGTTCTTCAAAAATTTCAAGCTTGCTAGTAAGTGCATCTAGCCTCGTTTTTGATATTCTTAGTATTTTTAAAGTCCTTGTTGCATGAGTAAGCTATTTTTAGCTATTTGATTAGCTATGATGGATGTTCAAAAATGTGGCCATGTATGACATGCATGTATTTTGATGTTTTATGGAAGATTATGAAAGCTTGATGTAGTAGAAACATCTTTTGCTAAATGAGTTTCCATAGAAAATGCATGTAGGGACTAGTTTGTAAAAATCTTGAGTTTGGTCATACATGTGTGTTGTGATAAGAATTGATGATTGATTTAGTTGAGTAAGTGGTTCGGCTAAGCATGAAAGGCTAGAAAGTTGAATAAAAATCACTTTACGAGCCTTGGGGGCAATAGTGTAATTATGAGAAAGATTAGGGGCAAAAGAGTAATTTTTGCCAAAGTATGAGATGTGGGTCGATTTAGTCAATGTGTGTATTGAATAAGCTGATTTATTCATTATAGATCAAGAAAGACAAAGCCCGGATCGAAACCGAGGCAAGAGCAAAGTGGTGGACTAAATTGCACGTTTCTATACTTTTGAGTATCGAGGTAAGTCTATGCATAAACAATGCATTCATACTTACAATTTGTTAATGCTAGATAGTGTATAGTATGGTTGAGAATGGTTGAGAACCTATGTGGTTCAAGTGAAATGAATGGATGAATGATTAAGTAAGTAGATTCGTGAATGTGTTGTGATAATGCTAAATGGTGGGCTAAGTGCGATACCATCCTAATGCATATTGACGATGAGCTGGCTATGTGCGATGCTATCGTTAGGTATATTATCTAGTAGGCTATGTGCGAAACCACTATGAATACCTTGTTGGTAGGCTAAGTGCGATACTACCTTATTAATTGATTGTGGTGGGCTAAGTGCGAAACCACCGAGAGATTAGCTGTGTGAATTAGCTATGTGGATGTATTATCGAGAAATAATGATGTGTTGTATATTGTATAAATGTGATATTGAATGCAGGAGTGCATGTCAATGGTTATGAGTAAGTGACTCATGATGTGCTGGAAATGTGGTAAGGGATAGAAAGAGTAAGCATAGTTGTACATTATATGTTAGTATAATGCTAATTGTTGTTTAGCTTATACTATGGTGCTTAATTGTTTATGTGTGAACTTACTAAGCTCAAAGCTTACTCTCTTTCTTTTCCATTGTCTTATAGAGCAAAAGTGTTAAATCGAGATACGAGGATTAATTGGAAGATCGCCCAAACTATCAGCACACTCTGGTACATTAGACTCAATGTTTTGTATATGGCATGTATAGGGGCTAGACAAGTTAGTGAATTTTGTTGTATATGGCTATGATGTGTTGGCCTTTAGATGGATAATCTATTTTGTATAATGCCATAGTTGTTGGCACTTTATTATATGAGAAGATGTAGTTATCTATGTGAGATTGTAAGATTTTGAGTTGATTATGGATGTGTTGTATGAGTGCATGATTGTGTATACTAGATGGGTGAAAAGAACTTGGCAAATAGCTTTGTTCTCGTCCATGAAGGTAGACACACGGGCGTGTGTCTAGGCCATGTGTGACACACGGTCAGTTCATGGGCGTGTAACTTGGCCGTATGTCCCCTGCATGTTAGTATTTGAAGTCAGAATAGACCACAGACTAGTCACACGGCGTGTGCCTAGAACGTGTGTGTTGATCAGTGTTGGCCACGGGCTAGCCACACGGGCGTGTGTCTAGACTCTAGGCCGTGTTAAGGTGGTCAGTGTGCGCCACGGGCGGAGAGCACGGGCGTGTTCCCTAGCCGTGGGGCATTGGCAGAATGCTTGAGTTTTCATGCACGGGTAGTGACCATGGGCGTGTGTGACATCCACGGGCGTGCCAAATCTTACACGAGCGTGCCAAATCTTACACGGGCGTGTGAGCCCTGTATAGATGGAAAATTTTTAAGATCGTAAGAGTTTTCGATATGGTCTCGAGAGCCCTCGTGTGGTTGAGAGAGGCCTCGTAATTCAGGTTTGAGGTTGTTGTGATGGCCAAAGAGAGTGGTCATATGGTGCCTAAGTGGCGATCTTGAGGATTTTCTTACGGTAACACCTCGTGCCCGGTTCCGGCGTTGAATACGGGTAAGGGGTGTTACATTTAATGGTATCTAAGCTATGGTTTAGTCGGTTCTAGGACTACCGTAGTAGGTGTAAGAGTCTAGCTATACATGCCATAAGTGTACAATGATAGTGTGGTGGCTTCTGATGATTTTAAATCTTGTTTTATATAGAATATGAATTCCGATCCATTGACTGCTGATGAAGCAGCTAGTAATGCGCCAGCTCCTGCTCAAGGAACCGTGCCTGTTCAAAGTGGACCCGAGGCTAGGGGTCAAAGGGAAGGGGCTCGGGAAGCCTTTCTCCAGATGATGAGCAATTGGTACTCAGATTATGTTCGAGCGAACCCTAATGCTCAACCTCCTCCTCATCCTCCTATACCTTAGCCAATTTCTGTGGCTCCTCAAGGTATTGATGTAGTGAGGATATCGAAACCCCCGGTAGATAAGATTAGAAAACACGGAGCTGAGGAGTTTAGAGCTAAGTTTGATGATGACCACGAGAGGCGCGTTTCGTTAGAGAACTCGATGAGAGTATTTGATGAACTCTCTTGTACTCCTGAAGAGAGCTGGAAGTGTGTCGTATCCTTGCTGAGGGACTCGGTATACCATTGGTGGAAGACGTTGACGTCAGTGGTCCCGAGAGAGCGGGTGAAGTGGGACTTCTTTCTGGAAGAGTTTCGGAAGAAGTATATAAGCCAGAGATTTACTGATCGGAAAAGGAAGGAATTCCTTGAGTTGAAGCAAGGAAGAATGTCAGTAGCGGATTATGAGCGTGAGTTTGTTAGGCTTAGCAAATACGCTCAAGAATGTGTGTCGTCGAGACCCATGTTGTGTAAGAGGTTCAAGACTCAATTGAATGAGGACATCAAACTCCTAGTGGGTATATTGGAGTTGAAAGAATTTGTGGTGTTGGTTGAAAGGGCAAGTAAGGTAGAAGAGTTGAGTCTGAAAAAGAGAGAAGTCGTGAATGAAGCCCAAGATGCTAGAAAAGAGGCCGATGGGCAAGTCGTATCAAGCCCAGTCGAAAAGGTCAAAAGAAATGAGTCCTAGGACGACAGCACCAGTGGGTTATTCGCATCGAGACTTAGGCAATACTCGTTCGGGTTCTAGAGTCCAAGCTACCTCGATAGAAAGTATGGGCAATTCGAAGAGCAAACCGGAGCGTCCAAGTTGTGGTAGATATCAAACTGGAGAGTGTTGGGGTAACAGTCAGAACTGTTATAAGTGTGGTTCCCCCAACCATTTTATCCGAAATTTCCCCGAGAGGAATGATAAGGAAGAGAAGCAAGAGATGAGATCCAATGATGTGTTTGCAAGGGGTACACCATCAAGGAACCCGAGAGGCGGGAATAATGGTAGAGGTGTATCTAGAGACTCTGCCGTGAGACCGGAGGGTCGGGCACCTGCGAGGACGTATGCCATTCGCGCGCGCGAAGAGGCATCCTTCCCTGATGTAATAACATGTACTTTTTCTCTCTTTAACACCCTTGTTATTACTTTAATAGATCCAGGGTCTACTCATTCTTATATTTGCATGAGATTGGCATCTAGTTTGAGTATGACTGTTGAGTCTACGGACTTTGTGGTTAAGGTGTCAAACCCGTTAGGTAAGCATGTATTAGTGGACAAGGTGTGTAAGAATTGTCCTTTGATGATTGAGAGTCATTGCTTTCCGGCAAACCTAATGTTGTTGCCGTGTGATGAGTTTGATTTAATTCTAGGCATGGATTGGTTGACTGCCCATAGCGTCTTAGTGAACTGTGGTAATAAGTTTATTGAATTGAAATGTGTGGGTGGAGATGTGGTTCGGGTTGAATCAGGTGGATCGGATAGTCTACCAGTGATGATTTCTTCCTCAGTGGCTGATAAATGCTTGAGAAAAGGGTGTGAGTCCTATCTTGCTTTTGTGTTGAATACTCGAGAGGTTGGATTAGAGTTTGAAACATGATGCAGTGTATGTGAGTATCCTGGGATGTATTCCCGAAAAGAGTTACCCTGGATTACCTCCGATGAGAGAGGTTGAGTTTGGGATTGAGTTAGTTCCGGGAACGGCACCTATCTCGATTGTTCCGTATAGGATGGCACCTTTAGAGTTGAAAGAACTGAAGGTTCAGTTGTAAGAGTTAACAGATAAAGGTTTTGCAAGACCGAGTTACTCACCGTGGGGTGCTCCAGTATTGTTTGTGAAGAAGAAAGGTGGGTCTATGAGGTTGTGTATAGACTATAAACAGCTTAACAAAGTGACGGTTAAGAATAAGTATCCTTTACCAAGGATTGATGATCTTTTTGATCAACTGAAGGGAGCTATAGTGTTCTCCAAGATAGACTTGAGGTCTGGTTATTATCAGTTGAGAGTGAAAGAGCAAGATTTGTTGAAAACTGCATTTTGGACGAGGTATGGCCATTATGAGTTTTTGGTTATGCCGTTTGGTTTGACGAATGCACCGACGATTTTTATGGATCTGATGAACCGTGTTTTCAGACCATATGTGGACAAGTTTGTAGTTGTCTTCATTGACGACATATTGATCTATTCTCGGGATGAGAACGATCATGAAGAACATTTGAGAATTGTCTTGCAAACTTTAAGAGATAATCAATTGTACGATAAGTTCAGCAAGAGTGAGTTTTGGCTTCGAGAGGTCGGATTCCTATGACACATTGTGTCGGGTGATGGTGTTAGAGTTGACCCGAGTAAGATATCGGCTGTTGTGGATTGGAAACCATCGAGGAACGTGTCAGAAATCAGAAGTTTCTTGGGATTAGCAGGATATTACAGATGTTTCGTAAAGGGGTTTTTTGTGATTGCTACCCCGATGACGAAACTACTGCACAAAGATGTCAAGTTTGAATGGACTGAGACATGTCAACAGAGTTTTGAGAGACTGAAGACATTATTGACTGAGGCGCCAGTTTTGGTTTAACCAGAATCGGGGAAAGAGTTTATAGTTTACAGTGACGCGTCATTTAATGGTCCCAGTTGCATGCTGATGCAAGAGGGTAAGGTAGTCGCTTACACCTCGAGACAGTTGAAACCGCACGAGAAGAATTATCCGGCTCATGATTTAGAGTTGGCTGCGATTGTTTTCGCGTTAAAGATTTGGCGACATTACTTATATGGTGAGAAGTGCCGAGTCTTTACGGATCACAAGAGTTTGAGATATTTGATGGATCAGAAGGATCTGAATTTGCGACAGAGACGGTGGTTGAAGTTGTTGAAAGACTATGAGTTAGTCATTGATTACCACCCGGGAAAAGCGAATGTGGTTGCGGATGCCCTGAGTAGGAAATCCTTTTATGCTCTAAGAGTTATGAGGGCGAGTTTAGCATTGTCTGATGATGGTGCTATTCTGGCAGAGTTGCGAGTTAAGCCACTATTTGTTCAACAGATATGTGAGGCTTAGAGATATGACAATGAGATGCTAGCTAAGAGAGTTAAGTATGACAATGAGATTCTGATTTTCGAGTGGGTTCGGATGGTTGTTTGTTGTACCGTGACAGAATTTGTGTACCTAAAGATGAGGCGTTAATCCAAACGGTTTTGCATGAGGCCCATAGTGGATGTTTGTCAGTACATCCGGGCAGTACGAAAATGTATAATGACTTGAAGAAGTCTTATTGGTGGTCGGGTATGAAAAGAGATATTTCAGAGTTCGTGACAAAGTGTTTGATTTGTCAACAAGTGAAAGCTGAGCATCAAGTACCTACGGGATTGCTTCAGCCAGTGTTGGTACCCGAATGGAAGTGGGATCGAGTTACCATGGATTTTATGACGGGGTTGCCGATGACTCCGAAAAAGAGAGATGCTGTGTGGGTGGTTGTGGATAGACTAACAAAGTCGGCTCACTTTATTCCAGTACGTGTTGATTATTCACTGGATAAGTTAACTGAGTTGTATCTTGCAGAGATAGTGAGGTTACATGGTGTACCTGTGTCTATAATATTGGAATAGGGATCCGAGGTTCACTTCAAGGTTTTGGAAGAGGTTGCAAGAAGCTTTGGGAACAAAGTTAAATTTCAGTACTACGTTCCATCCGCAAACCGATAGTCAGTCTGAAAGAGTGATTCAAGTTCTCGAAGATATGCTCCGATGCTGTGTGTTAGAATTCGAGGGTAGTTGTGAGAGATATCTACCTTTAGTTGAATTTGCTTACAACAACAGTTATCAGTCGAGTATACAGATGGCACCGTATGAGGCCTTGTATGGTCGTAAGTGCCGGACTCCTTTGTATTGGACTGAGCTTAGTGAGAAGCGGATCCATGGGGTCGATCTAGTAAAAGAGACCGGGGAGAAAGTGAAAATAATCCGTAATAGTTTGAAAGTTACTTCAGACCGACAGAAGTCGTACGCGGATCTAAAAAGAAAAGAAATTGAGTTTGAAGTGGGCGACAAAGTGTTTTTGAAAGTGTCCCCATGGAAGAAGATTATGAGATTTGGACGAAAAGGAAAATTGAGTCCAAGATTCATAGGGCCGTATGAGATTACAGATAAAGTTGGGCCAGTAGCATACTGGTTGGCTTTACCGGTAGAGTTGGAAAAGATTCATAATGTGTTCCATGTGTCGATGTTGTGACGGTATCACTCCGATCCTTCACATGTGATTCCTCCGACGGAAATTGAGATAAGACCAGATATGTCTTATGATGAAGAGCCGATTAAGATCTTGGCTAGAGAAGTGAAACAGTTGAGAAATAAGAGCATAACACTAGTGAAAGTGTTATGGCAGAAACACGGTATGGAAGAGGCTACGTGGGAAACAGAAGAAGCTATGAGAGAGCAACATCCAAACCTCTTTACTAGTAAGATTTTCGGGGGCGAAAATCTCTAAAGGGGGGAGAGTTGTAACATCCTGATTTAGGGCCTAGTCGGAATAGTGGTGCGAGACCACAAATCCAAGGTTTATGAATGAGTTTTTGAGGTTTATGCTATGTATGCATGCTAGTGTGAAAGTTTCATGAATCAATTTTGTGAAATTGCGGTTGAATTGTCTAAAAGTACTAAATTGCAAAAGTTGCAAAATGTGAGATTCTAGAAGCTATTTGTGTGAAATAGCTTTATGATATTAATTAGAGGTCCTTAAATAGCAATTTTTCCAATTTCTAATATTTAGACAAAATTGGGCATGGATGAGTTAAAATAGAAAGTTTATCAAAAAGGGCATTTTGGTCATTTATCAATTAAGTGATTAAAATAGGAGAAAAGATGACAAAATTCATTCATCTTCTTCTCCAAGGTCAAAAAATTTTCAAGAGCCATTGTTAGGGTTCTTCAAAAATTTCAAGCTTGCTAGTAAGTGCATCTAGCCTCGTTTTTGATATTCTTAGTATTTTTGAAGTCCTTGTTGCATGAGTAAGCTATTTTTAGCTATTTGATAAGCTATGATGGATGTTCAAAAATGTGGTCATGTATGACATGCATGTATTTTGATGTTTTATGGAAGATTATGAAAGCTTGATGTAGTAGAAACATCTTTTGCTAAATGAGTTTCCATAGAAAATGCATGTAGGGACTAGTTTGTAAAAATCTTGAGTTTGGTCATACATGTGTGTTGTGATGAGAATTGATGATTTCTTTAGTTGAGTAAGTGGTTCGGCTAAGCATGAAAGGCTAGAAAGATGAATAAAAATCACTTTACGAGCCTTGGGGGCAATAGTGTAATTATGAGAAAGATTAGGGGCAAAAGAGTAATTTTTTTCAAAGTATGAGATGTGGGTCGATTTAGTCAATGTGTGTATTGAATAAGCTGATTCATTCATTATAGATCAAGAAAGATAAAGCCCGGATCGAAATCGAGGCAAGAGCAAAGTGGTGGACTAAATTGCACGTTTCTATACTTTTGAGTATCGAGGTAAGTCTATGCATAAATAATGCATTCATACTTACAATTTGTTAATGCTAGATAGTGTATAGCATGGTTGAGAATGGTTGAGAACCTATGTGGTTCAAGTGAAATGAATGGATGAATGATTAAATAAGTAGATTCGTGAATGTGTTGTGATAATGCTAAATGGTGGGCTAAGTGCGATACCATCCTAATGCATATTGACGATGAGCTGGCTATGTGCGATGCTATCGTTAGGTATATTATCTAGTAGGTTATATGCGAAACCACTATGAATACCTTGTTGGTAGGCTAAGTGCGATACTACCTTATTAATTGATTGTGGTGGGCTAAGTGCGAAACCACCGAGAGATTAGCTGTGTGGATTAGCTGTGTGGATGTATTATCGAGAAATAATGATGTGTTGTATATTGTGTAAATGTGATATTGAATGCAGTAGTGCATGTCAATGGTTATGAGTAAGTGACTCATGATGTGTTGGAAATGTGGTAAGGGATAGAAAGAGTAAGCATAGTTGTATATTATATGTTAGTATAATGCTAATTGTTGTTTAGCTTATACTATGGTGCTTAATTGTTTATGTGTGAACTTACTAAGCTCAAAGCTTACTCTCTTTCTTTTCCCTTGTCTTATAGAGCAAAAGTGTTAAATCGAGATACGAGGATCAATTGGAAGATCGCCCGCACTATCAACACACTCTGCACATTAGACTCAATGTTTTGTATATGGCATGTATAGGGGCTAGACAAGTTAGTGAATTTTGTTGTATATGGCTATGATGTGTTGGCCTTTAGATGGATAATCTATTTTGTATAATGCCATAGTTGTTGGCACTTTATTATATGAGAAGATGTAGTTATCTATGTGAGATTGTAAGATTTTGAGTTGATTATGGATGTGTTATATGAGTGCATGATTGTGTATGCTAGATGGGTGAAAAGAACTTGGCAAATAGCTTTGTTCTCGTCCATGTGGGT
Organism: Gossypium sturtianum; assembly: GCA_025698515.1. NCBI lineage: Eukaryota > Viridiplantae > Streptophyta > Magnoliopsida > Malvales > Malvaceae > Gossypium > Gossypium sturtianum. The sequence goes on along the minus strand of CM046947.1, from coordinate 16,371,286 downwards.
AGACACACGGGCGCGTGTGTCTAGGCCATGTGTGACACACTGGAGTCCATGGGCGTGTGACTTGGCCGTGTGTCCCCGCATGTTAGTATTTGAAGTCGAATAGACCACGGACTAGTCACACGCGGGCGTGCCTAGAACGTATGTGTTAATCGTCGTGTTGGCCACGGCTAGCCACACGGCGCGTGTCTGAACTCTAGGCCGTGTTAAGGTGGTCGGTGTGCGCCACGGGCGAGAGCATGGGCGTGTTCCCTAGTCGTGGGGCATTGGCAGAATGGTTGAGTTTTCATGCACGGGTAGTGACCATGGGCGTGTGTGACATCCACGGGCGTGCCAAATCTTACACGGGCGTGTGAGCCCTGTATAGATGGAAAAATTTTAAGATCGTAAGAGTTTTCAATATGGTCTCGAGATCCCTCGTGTGGTTGAGAGAGGCCTCGTAAGTCGGGTCTGAGGTTGTTGTGATGGCCAAAGAGAGTTGTCATGTGGTGCCTAAGTGGCGATCTTGAGGATTTTCTTACGGTAACGCCTCGTGCCCGGTTTTGGCGTTGAATACCGATAAGGGGTGTTACAAAAGCTCACACTATCAACAAGACAGTAACTAATTTTTGAATCTTGACTCTGTGGCATGTATGTAGGAGTAACATAATGTGCAAATGGTCATTTTGGCTAAATGATTAATGACAATGTGACATGACTCCTTTTTGTAATATGTTTTTCTTGTGACTTGGCAAATGTATGGCATTAGTCATGTTCAAACTAAAATAAGTGATGATATATGCTTGTATGCTTTGATATGTGGAATGTTACTAATTGAGATGAATAGGATAAATAAGTTGATAAATGTTTGGAATTAACTCATTTGAATATGATGCTTGGAAGTATGTCTAATGTATGTTTTGTTTTGGCTCAATTAAATTCATTTAGGCTTATAATGCTTAAAAGAAATGGTATAGATAAGCTTGTTTGGCCTACTTGTATTGTTTAATGAATAAAATGATTAATTGTGTCTAATTGATGAACATGTATGGAATGACTTGATAAATGATTGTATGAGAATGTAATAAACATGTGTAGCATGCCTTGAAAGGTTTTGACAATGGTTGAATTGATATTTGGTTGAAACAATGAAAGGAATTGGTTAAAATCGATGGAACAGGTATCAAATTGTGCATTTTTTTTCCAAAAATAGGGATGATGTCGCGACCACAAACTATTGACGTCACAACGTTGTCATCTCAATGAGTGACGTTGTGACTAGCATAGGTGTGTCGTCGCGACGTGACATACTATGATGGCCACGTCATGATGAGAAAGTAATGAAGTTGCGATGTCGGCCTAAGACTTTGAAATCTTTACAATATGATCCTAATTCGACCTCAAGATAGCAAAAGAGCTTTCGTAAGCTCATATAAGACCCGATAATGAATATATATTGCATTTCATACATATATTGATTATGTTTAATTGTTTAATGGTATAAATTGAATGTAAATGATTGCTATTGTTTCAACAACCAATGTAGCATCTCACGACTCGGACCTGGTGATTGGGTCGGGTATGAGTGTTTCAAGGATACTACTGTATTATCACTTAAAGTAGCAGTTGCTTTCTTGGCTAAATTTGGATTACGCAAATCAAGAATTTGGGGACAAGGTTATGATGGTGCTAGTAACATGCAAAGGGAGTTTAATGGTTTGAAAAGTTTGAATTTAAGAGAAAATTCATCAGTTTTTTACATTCATTGCTTTTCACATCAACTCCAATTGGCATTGATTTCAGCAACAAAAAATCATATCTAGATTGCATCACTTTTCAGTTTGATTGATTCCTTAATAAATGTTGTAAGAGGCTTTTGTAAACGTCATGATATGCTTCATGAATTGCAATTTTGTAAAGTTCAAAAGGCTTTGTCAAATTCTGAAATTTGTTCTGAACGAGGATTAAATCAAAAGACAACTTTCATTCGCCCAGGCAATACTCGTAGCGGATCACACTATGGTACGCTTTTAAACATAATCATGATGTTCACTTCGATAGTTGATTTGCTTGAAATTATAATAGATGATGGGTTAACATCCGATCAAAAAGTTGAAGCTAATACATTGTTAAGTTTGATGTAATCATTTGAATTTGATTTTTCCTTACATTTAATGAGACACGTGTTAGGGATCACAAATGAATTGTCAGAAGCACTTCAAAGAAAAGATCATGATATTGTTAATGCCATCTTATTGGTAAGGATTTCAAAAGAACGGTTACAAAAGCTCCGAGAAGATGGATGGACTTTATTGTTTTCACAGGTATCATCCTTTTGTCAAAAACATGATATTGGTGTTCCTAATATGAATGATGACTTTGTTGCAAAAAGGAAGGTCACGGAAGAAAGCTCACAAGGTAACTAATATGCATCATTATCGCGTGGAGTTATTTTATATCGTTATAGGTACACAACTTCAAGAGCTTAACAATCGTTTCAATGAAGTAAATACGTAGTTGTTATTATGTGTATATTGCTTATGTCCGAATGAGAGTTTTCGAACTTTTGACAAACAAAGTTGATTCATCTTGGTCAAATTTATTCATCTAATTTTTCTCCAGTTGAAGTTCTTGCACTTAATAACCAACTGGAGACATACGTTATTGACATGCGATCAAATAGGAAGTTCTCAAATTTGAAAAGAATTCAAGTTCTTGCTAAGAAGATGGTTGATAAAAAAAATAACATTGCTTATACATTGGTATATCGCTTGATTAAGTTAGTGTTGATTTTGTCAGTTGCTACAACAAGTGTGGAAATAGTCGTTTATGCAATGAAAGTTGTGAAAAATCGTTTGAGGAATCGAATTGGAGATCAATGGATGAATGATTGTTTGATTACATATGTTGAGAAAGATATTTTTAAAAAAAATTGACAAAGAGAAGGTAATTTAATGGTTTTAACACATGAGAAAGCGTCATGGGCAATTGTAAAAAAAATGTGTTATTCAAATTTATTTGATGTGATGTTTTTTTTAATTATTGTTTTAATAGTTTTGTAATAGTCTTATATTTAAGATATACATTGGTTTATCAAGAATTAATATTATGTATTAGTTTATACGACTTTTATAAATGCTTTAATTTTTGAAAAATTGGCTCCACAATCTAAATTTCCTGGCTCAACCTCTGCCATTTCTTATTTTGTTTGTACTGTAATGATTTGATTCTATTTTATGATTCTTTATAAAACCCGTACTGTAATAATTTGGTACTTATGATTCATTAGATATATTTGTATATAGACGTGATTTGGACTTGTAACACTTTCAAAAAGAAATATTATATTCTATAAAATATAGTAATCATATTTATTATAAAATCCAAAATCTATTATCCAAACAACCAAAAGTTCAAAACCCATTAAAATATCATTTACTATGAGCAAAAATGTCCACTAAGCTATTCTTTTATTTTTATCCATACGAGTATATTTCTCACACACGTGTATGATAAATAATTACTTTCAATAACTACCCCTAAAAATAACCATTACCCTAAAAACCTATTTTTATTTTAAATATAATTACTTTCACTAATTATTTCTTCACCCATTAATGAGTGCGATAAATTCTAATAAATATGTATTATTTTATATGATATAATATATAATGTACTATTATTTTTAAATATAATATGTTTTCTAATTTATTTTAAATAAATGGGAAACAAGATTCGATTAACTAGTAAAATTATCAAATTAAATCAATTCTTTTATTTTCAGGAATTTAGTCTATTTATTTTTTAAATTTAAAAATTTAAATCCATTTATTAATACTATTAAAATTTTTTTGTTAAAATTGTTGGTTTAACAATTTTAAATTAAAAAAAAAACCCGCTTGATATCCATGTAAACAAAAAATATCGTAATAAACCTAAATTTAATAAAGAAATTTAACAATGCCAACTATTTTTAAAAATTCATATAATCATTTTGACTAAAATAAAGTAATTAGACTAACTAATAATATTATAAATGTCAAAATTAAAGTATTGTTTAAATTATAAATTTGAATGAAATATAGGAATTAAATTGAAATTTAATCATCAGGAAGATTGAAATTAAAATTCACTCACTATGTTGTGATGTAAAAGAAGAAAGAAAGGGAAAGACAATGGATAGGTTGTGGAAGGCTTTAGTACTTTCCTTTTATATATATTACGAACTGTAGGAAGCAACCGCAAGGTAGACCCGAAGTCTAGTGCAGTTTATAGACAGATCATCAACACAACAGAAGCGGGTATCATCTCAATTTTCTATGCTGCTTGATTTCGTGTGAGTTTTTAGCCATTTTAATAATCTGAAAACAGAGAACCAGGCAGGATCATGTTGGTATTGTCACAAAATTCATCAATGTCCTCAAACATTTGTTTGAAGAACTTGATCTTGCCACAACAACTACATGAGCGACGAATCCAACAATAGTAATGCCCATGTATTTTTGTATCGCAAAATAAACATCCATATTACATCCTTGGAATTTGAGTCTTATGGAAAAGAAGCCGAAAACATGCAAACTTGTGAAAATCCCAAAGAAACATGGGGCAACAATAAACATACAATGGTAACCCCAAGATCAGACGGTTCCAGCAGCAGTATAAAATCCCTCCAAACATTGGAGTGCTGAACTAAGAGGTAAGTTTGTTTTTACTACTTCCAGCAGTGTTTAAGGATTGGCTTTGCCTAGTTAGCAAGAAGCTAATTTACAGAGGTGGTCAACCATTGTCAAAGATAACACATTAAACACTAAAACACTCCTCAAAGGACTCTGATAAAATGAATTTAAAAAGGTTCCATAAGAGATTAAAAAATTCACCCCTAAAAGTCTTTGTTCTTATTCAAAGGACTATATTATTATATTTATAACATAATAAACAAAACAATAATAATATCATTTACTTTTTAAAGAAAACTCATAACTAAGAAGTTTGCGGTGGAGCCTTAGCGTTCACGGCAACCTTACCGTCCTGATTCAACGCCGCGACACCACCTGCTGTTGCCGCCGGTGCCATCGCTTGGCATGGTGTTACCGTGTAATAAACCTGTCTTCCTGTCCCATCGTAAGCCACCTGTACATATCTTGACTCAGGAACCCCACCCTTGGGCTGCATAACTGAGGTTGGCACTGCATTGTAAACCGGCTGCTCCCTGTAAACATCCTGAACTACCCGCTGCAACCCGTAGTAAGGCTGGCCGGCGGGTCCGGTCACCTGTCGCAATGTTGGTGGCTGCTGATAAACTCCGGCCGCCGGAATCAGGTAAACCGGTTGGTCAGTTCCTTGGGCCAATGCCATGGCCGTTGCTGGATAACCGGCGGTTGTTACATGTTGCTCCGGGAAATATGGCGTCGGCATCGGCATTGGCATTGGCATTGGCGTCGTACCTGATCCTGGAGCTGGTGAAGTGGCGATTTTATCTGGAATTTTGCAATGATCTTGAGTACTGCAGGTTCTAGGATTAGATTCATCCATTTTTCTTTGTAAAATGCCTAGATCTTGAGTAGCAGCAATGTGCATCCTCTGCAATTCCTGGATCTGTCTCTGGATCTCCGCCGGAGACAACTGGTCCGGTGCCACATACCGGTCCTCTGGTCCGCATTCCGATCCCGCTGTCACATCCTTCGCAACAAACTCTTGAACAACCGCCGTCCCCGGAGCAGGGACCGAACCCGGCAAATTCACCTTATCCAAACCAAAGAGGAAATCAGGATTGGCAACCGGCACCGCCGAAGCTGGAGGCGAAACGCCATCAATATTCTGAACCTGCAAAGAATTCAATGCGTCAACGAACCACTGCCGCTCAGACTTGGGTTCACTCCCACCAAACTCCGACGCCACAAGCGGTGGACTCAACGGGAAGAAAAACAGCCTCAACCTGGCCGGTTTGGCAGAGCCACGATGCAACCGATCGTATTCCAACATCATGTGATCAAGATCTTCATCATTCGTAACAGTAATCAACGCGTCAAGATCTTCACCAGGAAGTTGATACTTGAAACAAACCTCAGAATCTCCACCGCACAATGAAGATAACTTAGCTATCATAGCGGAGAACTTGATGTTACGATCAACAGCCAAGATCTTCGTATCTCCACCGACATAAGCAAGCTGATTATCATGTGATCGCGGCTGGATTTTGCCCCCATAACTGCACAAAAACTTGACCCTATAGTTACCATTATTATTAGCAGTAGCATTGGTTGATGGCGGGTCGTCCCATGACTGGTTTTCGGAGTCGATTTCTCGAGAAATAGGCGAAGATTCACCGGATTCAGGATACGAAGAGTAGGAAAAGTTCTCCATTGGAGGAATTTCCAGAGGTTTTTTTTGTTGTTGATTTTTTTGGCGTAGCCTTTAGGGTTCCATTTCAGAAATGAACAACGGCGGAAATTAAGATTTGATTACACTTTAATAACAATGTGGACCCCTTGGAGGTTGGTTTGATTGAGAAGGGAGATTATTCAAAATCAAAAGCAAATATTTTTAATTCCCATTTTTATCCTATTTTTAAAAATATAAGAATATGCGTGAAAAATTCCACTCATCTCTATATCATAAAAATCCTCTTCCCTTTTATTCTGCCACTCATTATGCCTCACTTCTAAACTTTTACTACAACTTTTTTCTCTAAATTTGGATCACCAATAATTAATGCTATAAAGGATCAACCTTTGATGAAGTAAATGTTCTCTAAAATAATAAAACCATTGAAAAAACCAAGATTCCTAATACACTATCAAATGAAGAAATAGAAAATTTTGACTACTAAAATAACAAACCCATCCTTTATTCTTCTTATCACACCAAGTTTGAGAGATTAATGGTACAACACTTAATCATAAATTTGGTCACTAACGTTTATATATTTTGTCAATATGGTCTTAATTGTATTTTTAAACCTTTTTTAGCCATCAATTTTTGTTTATTTTTTTCAATATGCTTTTTCTAGCAGATGTAATGAATAAATTCAATGTTTCAGATTTTCTTTTCTTTTAAAAGGTTTCCATCTTTTATAAGTTTGTTTATTGAGAAGTTTTTCTACTAAATTAATTTTTTAGATAATTACATCTATTTTTTTTTAAATTAAGAGTTTTTATTTGAATTTAATGTATTATTTATTTATTTTATTATTTTTCACATATAATTATCTTAATGAGTTATCTAAGTAAGAGAAATGATTATATGAAACTACGATTCCACGTCATTTCTATCTCTTTTCAATAAGAGAATGACAAATCAGACTTTTCCTCCTGATTTTTAGTAGTTTTAGTTGAATTTGAATTTTGTTAGGATAAAAAAGTTGGCAAAAATTTGATTTGTCATTCTCCTATTAAAAAGGGATAGAGATGACGTGGAATCACAGTTTCATACAATCCCTTCTCTCTAATTAATAAGTTACATTTCATTAAAAATATTCAGCATATGAAATTCCACATCATCCCCATTAATTTTTTAATGGTACTTTCATTAAATTTGTTGAAAAAAAGAAACAAAGTTGATGGCTAAAAAAGGCTCAAAAAGTACAATTAGGGCCATTTTGATAAAACATGCAAATATCAGTGACCAAATTTATCATTAAGCCATTGTAAAATTTAGTACATTTTCTAAAGTAAAAGAAAGAGAATTAGATTGGTTATAAAAACTATTTGACATTGAACTCACAACAATGCGGTCCAAAGTAGCTTCAATTTCATTATTTTTAGTTGGGAGCTCTAAAGGTATTCAACAAGAAGTCCATAAATTTTCTTCCCAATTCCCAAATTCTTTTTTAGCTTTTAATTCAAAATTAATTGCAAAAAAAATAAAAATTCCCATTCAATAAATATGTAGGAAAGAAGGTTACATGTCTATGAGTTTACAGAATAAAAGGTGAAATGAATAAGATGATGTGGATTCTCAAAAACTCTCATTCAAGATTTAGTGTGAATAAAGGGTTTTTAACATGTTTTTTTATATTTGGCATTAAGTAAGTGGAAAACTGTGGTTAGAAGCTAAAGATGATCCTTCATTCACATATCAATATTAGACTCGAAGGGCACAACAAAAAGATGAGAGATTTTTATTTTTAAATAAGATGATACATATTTAATTTAAAAAAAAGTGTAAATAGTGATTTTTTAAAAACTAATTTCACTATTATATTTGTGTTATGTAACGAAGAGAACTGAAATTCAGGATGAAAATACTGATGTGACATAAATCTATTGGAAAATAGATACAGATGACGTGGCGTCACTGTTTCATACAATCCTTTCTCTGTAACGAAGGGTGCTTTGTTTGGTTTTGTGTTTGACCATCTCTATAACTTACAAGGTAAAAAGAAAATTGTAATTATTTTAATAAAATAGTGACGTCTTTAGTCTTTGCCTTTGAATAACTGGCGTTATGGTTATAATAATTAAAAGATAATATTAAAATAATGGGAAGGCGGAGGACAACGAAGAACAGAAGGGCTTTGAACCATATTCCCGGCGGTAATGGCTCCAGCAAATACACCTTTATTCCCTGTTGCTTTTAAAATGGAAGGATTAAATACAAGATGACCTCATTGTATTTGGAATCTACGGTTTAAACACATTCACTACTAAATTCATTCTATCCAGGAAATGTGCATGTGTGTGTTAGATTAGGCTGTACTCCAAATTTTTAATATATATATATATATATATATGTGTCTTTTCTTTTCAACTCAGTTTAAGCCATGTCAGTCCTTTCTAACACCACACCAAAACAGACTTTTAGCGGCGTTTTTAGTGGCGTTTCAACGAAAAACGCCGCAAATATTATCCATGGAGCGCGTTTGAGCCAAAACGCCGCAAAAAGTTGAGCAATAGCGCGCGTTTATTCCCGAAACGCCGCTAAAAAGGAGATATAGCGGCGTTTTTTTCAAAACCGCCACTAAAAACCAGGGCATTAGCGGCGCTTCTCATAAAACGCCGCTAAAGACAAGGGCATTAGCGGCGCTTCCTTAAAAACGCCACTACAGACCGGGGCATTCGCGGCGCTTCCTTAAAAACGCCGCTACAGACCGGGGCATTAGCGGCGCTTCCTTAAAAACGCCGCTACAGACAGGGCATTCGCGGCGCTTCCTTAAAAATGCCGCTACAGACCGGGGCATTCGCGGCGCTTTCTTAAAAACGCCGCTACAGACCGGGGCATTAGCGGCGCTTCCTTAAAAACGCCACAAAATCATCAGAATATATCAAGACGGCGTCGTTTGTGACATTGTTGTATGATTTAGTGGCGTTTTTTTGAGTGAAACGCCACAAAAAATATCGCTTGAATGCAGGGGCGCCGTCGCTTTATCAAGCGTATAATGTGCATTAAGGTGGACGACATCGTTTTACAAATAAGTAGTGGCGCTTTTTAAAAACGCCGCAAAGCATAAACCGAGTTTGAGCAAAACGTCGTCGCTCACAGTGCTCGGTTTTATCCCCTTTCATCTCCGAAATCCCTAAGTGTTTCTCCTAAAACTTTCTCCCCAAATCCCGCTGTTCCTCTCCTCAATTTTTCTTCAATTTTTCTGCTCAAAATCCCTCCCCCGAAATTCCCTCCTCCCTAAAAATTTCTCACTCAAACTTTTCACTAATTTCTATCGTCCTTTGTTTGCTGAAATTTCCCAGTATACCAACATTGAACAAACAACGACGGTATGGAAACTTTTTTCATATAGGGATTTTTTATGACTTTCTTTTTGTTTAACTTCTTTATTTTTGTGATAGGAGTATGATTTAGGTAGAAAACAAACAGTTCTACCTTTCTTAATTTTTCTTTTTATTTTGTTGTGAAATAGGTTTCTCTGTTTCGATTGAAATCGCAAAGCAAGGAGGCCTCTGTTTCAATTTGGGTTAAGTTGCAGAAAAGGTAAGCACACTCTTTTTATCTTATTCTTGGATCTAGGCATTCAATTTTGGTAATAAGTTAGCCCCAATAAGTCAATTGAATCCCTTATCTACGATTTGATTTCTTTGTATTGGAATTCATTTGCTTCATAATCCCAATTGCATTCGAATCAAATTGCAGCTTCTCACTAATTTTCCTTTTGTTTTATTGTTTAGTAATTTTAGTCCTCTGCTCAGCTTTCGAATTAGGTCTACATTCGACAATAGTTTTTTGTTTACCCCAAATTCTAATATTCTAATACCCTACTACAATATTGTTTAGTAAATCATGACTTTTTATTTTCTATTTGCTTTTGTTTTCTAGCTAAATTTTTAGGAAGCAAAAAACCAAGTAATAAAAGTAACAAATAAGTGAAGCCGTAGAAATCTTTTTCTGTAATGACGGCTCATTAGGACATATATTGTAACGGCCTAATTTTCAGTGGTGTCGGAAATAGTGATATGAGATCACTAAATCTGACAGGTAAGATTGAATAAGATAGTAATTTAATATTTATGAGTCAAGTGAGAATTTAGAAGAATTTGTGGATTGGTAAATTTGGTAAATTAAAAGAATTTAGTAAGTCAAATGGGTCAAAAACGAGGTATCGAGATCTCGAATTTGAAAACCGAGGCATAAATATTTTTATAAATATTTATGGAGTGTTATTAAGTTAATATTAAAGTTTGGTTGAGAAATTTAAATGTTTGGGTAGTCAATTAAATAAAAGGACTAAATTGTAACAAATGCAAAATTGCTACAAGAATTAAATAGCTCAAGTGTTAAAAGAAGGAGGGTTTAAAGGACAATTAAACCTAAAGGTGAAAAGGTTGGACGGTAAGGGAAGAAAATCATCAGAAGATAAGGGAAATAAGGGCATAATTGGAAATTTAATAATTTTAACATGTATAATAAAGATAAAATTGAAAGATCTAGAGATATCTTCATATTTTCTCAGCCAAAATGCCATAGGAGGTCTGGAGAAAGCTGGTTTTTCATATTTTCACATCATGTGAGTTTATTTCTTGCTTTTTCTTGATAATTTTTATGTTTTTATGACTTTTACAACTAGATCCACTTATAGAATTCATTAGTTTTTGATTTGGTGGGTAAAATTAAAAGTTACCCTGGTTGAGAAATGGAAGTTTATGATGAATTATTATGAAATTTAAATTCTAATTTCATATTAAGGTGGTTTTATTAAGTGATTTTGATGGGAAATGGTATTTAGGACCTAAATGTGAAAAAGTTGTGAATTAGGGGTTGGTGTTAAAACTCAGAATATTAAAGGTGGTGAAATAGTTTGTAATGATAGAATAAAGTGTTAATTGAGAAAAAAAATAGTTTAATTGATGGCTGAATTGAGTAGGGACTAAATTGTAAAAACTGTAAAATTTGGGGTAAAAGTGCAATTTCGAAAATTGAAGAGCATAAATTATGAAGTGAAATAGAAATGAAATAAATGCTAATGAGTGGAAATATTTTACATTATAGATCAAGAATCCAAAGAAGAACGAGGAAAAGAAAAAGTTGCGAAATAGTCCCTAAATTTCAATATCATCTACAAATCAGCCCGGTAAGTTCATATGGTTGAATTTATATGTTTTATTGTGAATGGTTGAATGATATAATGTGTCACTGAATATGAATTTGTTGTTGGATTGTGAAAACTATGATAAAATAAAAGAATAAATGTGGTAATTCAAATTAGGAAAAAAACGCAGAATTGAGTACGTTCAGATCGTGACATGTGATGAATTGACGGAAAAGTCCATGGTTAATCCATGGCAAAGTATGAAACGTAGGTATGGTATTAACCATACCGAGTTGTGAAATGTAGGTATGGTATCATCCATACTTGAGTTGTGAAATGTAGGTATGGTATTAACCATACCGAGTTAAGAAACGTGGTATGGCATTTCCCATACCGAAGTTGTGAAATGTAGGTATGGTATTTCACCGAGAAAAACCATACTGAGTTGTGAACGTGGCACTGAGCAACAACGTACTCACTCAAATTCATAAGACATTTCCTAATTTGATAATAAGTAACACAATAGAAGTGAATCAAACGAAAGAGTTGAGTAGTTGTTAATGTTGAGCTCAACTATGTGAAATATTATAACAATGGTTGTGAATGGCAGGGAACTTTAGTAAATGTTTTGTTATTGTTTGGAAATATTATGTTTGGTAAGCATTGCTTTTAAACCTATGAACTTACTAAGCTTCATTAAACTTACTTGTGTCTGCTTAATATTTTTATGTAGATTGAATTAAAGAGAAGTTGGTAGATCGGATCATCACAAAGAAAGCTCACTATCCAGATCAATTCCGGTAGCTTTTGTTTTATGTTTAAAGATTTATATGGCATGTATAGAGTTTAAATGAGATGGAGTAAAGATGTTATAAACTAGTTAACAATATTTTGCAATGAAACAGTTTTTGAATTACAGCATTGACGTGATTGTGAAAAATCACCAAAAATAGGAGAAATGGAATTAGGAAGTGAATAAAATATATAATTGAAGCTTATTGAGTCTATTTTCACATAAAAGAAACATAACAATTAAATTATTCTTATGTTTGGAGATATTTGAATTTTTGTGAGACTAGTTCAGAATGGTTATGTGATCCCTTGTTCTGTCTTTGAAAAATCATTAGAAATTGTATAATAATAATTGAGGGATATAGTTTATATTCATGGAATCCTGAATGAGTCTATTTTCAAATGAAATAAATAGAAAGGTCATATGAGTTCTGTACGAAGAGTAATTTGATTCGTAGTGAAGAGAGGTCAGAATAGTTGAACAGTAAAACAGGGGAAACTTTAATGAGTAAACTGTACTAATTGGCTAAGTCAAAAATTATGGAAAAATTATAGTAATAAGATATATAAGTCTAGTTTCAAGGAAAATTTACGGACCTTAATTTGGAGTTCTGTAGCTCCAGATATAAATAATTTAGTGACTATCACGCAGATGGACAGTTTTAAATTATTATGCTGAATTAGTAGTAAAGTCTAGTAATGCCTCGTGCTCGACTCCGGTGACGGCCTCGGGTAAGGGGTGTTACATATATCATCACATGTTTTTGCAGATTAAATTATAATAAAATTAGCCTAAACTCTCATAGTTTCTCATGGTGGTCTGTTATACTCATTTTATGCTCCCTTTTGTTGGTGCCCTTGTATGTATTAAACCAACACTTTAGGATTTTGTATGTCTTCTTCTTTGTGTTCTTTTATATGTATATATGTTGTGTGTGTGTACACACAGACATAATTATGTACACAGAGAGAGAGTTCACCGATTGATCTTTTGTCATGAAAAAGGTGTAAAGTGTTTCCTGGCTAAATTTCATCCTTTAAATATTAAATATCATCATACATATCATTGGTCTTCATAGAAAACCGTTGTCAATGGGCTGGGAGTTTAACCTCAATGGAATACTCTGGGAAATGGTTGTTGGCAAATGTTACACTAACATTTTGCTAAGTAACTTTGGAAGATACTATATTCTACGACATTTCTCTGTACTCATAAAAGTCAAATGCTTTGTCAAAATTCTTATCGCAAAGAGCACATGTTGTCTATTCTTTTTTTCCCTCCTAAGCAGTGTATAGAAACTTGCAGCTATGAAATATTTACTATTTAATTTTTATAAAATAAGATTAACAGTCAAATTATTTGAATAAAGTATTATGAACCTGTTGAATCAATCACTAAATTGAATACAAATTATTTTATTATTTTTCATGTATTTTATTATTTTTGATTTTATGGAGTTTCTTTTTATTCTTCTTGTAGCCCATGTATTCACTTATTTGCTTACTACTTTTATTATACTTTAGTCTACAGTACACCAAAGCATATAAGTTATACAATGCAAAGTAATTGAATAGACTTTTTGTTTTAATAAATTTCATATGTATTTGTTATAGGTTGTATTGAGAAAGGTACCCGTACTTTAAAAGTGAGTAGAATTGAAGAGGACTGTGATCCACTACTGAATTGACTATTTCTCTTTCGGTCAAAGAATGTGAGTATTAGTTTTTAGTAAATAGCATTTTTGTAATTAATCAATAGCTTTTGTTAATTCATATGTTGTTTGTATTTCAGTTACTGCTTCCTACTGCTCCTGCAACTGTCGGATTGGATTTGCTGGTAAGATTTTACGGTTCGTTTTATATTAATTACTTATTACCAATTTTTTATATGGCTTTTTGGTTTATTACTAATTACCAATTTTTTATATTAATAATGAGCGATTTTAATATTTAATATTTCTAATGTTTTCCAAAATGGTAATAATATTTTGTTATCAGTATAATAATATTGATCATTATTTAAATATGTTTTATTATTAAAAATAGATTATTTTTTAGAAGAAGTAATTTAAAAACTTTTTAAAATTAAAACCTTATAAATATTTTGTTATCAATATAATAATATAGATCACTATTTAAATATGTTTTAATATAGAAAATAAATTCTTTTTTTTAAAAGAAGTAAATTAAAAACTTTTTAAATTTAACAACATCACAACAAATTTCAATTATAAAAACATATAATAACATTTTCCAAATTTACCTCAAACGAAAAACTAAAACCAATCAATTTAAAAAAAAAAAACTACAATGTTTAACTTACTTGTTTAACTTACATAATTCATAACTTACATAACTTACTTGTATAGATTAAAAAAAAAGATTCAAAGTATATAGGTCGGAAACTGACGGGTTGCCTTATATCTCATCATTAGATATAATGGATCCTCCTAGGTGTAACAATGCCACGTATGATGAATCTTAAAGAATACATAATTCAACTGATTCTCGATTTGAAATTTTAATTTAATCGACATAATACATAATACATAACTTACATAAAATTATTTAACTTACATAATACATAACTTACATAGCTTTCACAAATTGTTTAACTTACATAATTCATAACTTACATAACTTACTTGTATAGATTAAAAAAAAAAATTCAAAGTATATAGGTTTGAAACTCGACGGGTTGCCTTATATCTCACTATTAGATATAATGGATCCTCCTAGGTGTAACAATGCCACGTATGATGAATCTTAAAGAATACATAATTCAACCGATTCTCGATTTGAAATTTTAATTTAACTCGACATAATACATAATACATAACTTACATAAAATTATTTAACTTACATAATACATAACTTACATAGCTTTCACAAATTGTTTAACTTACATAATTCATAACTTACATAACTTACTTGTATAGATTAAAAAAAAAAAGATTCAAAGTATATAGGTGGAAACTTGACGGGTTGCCTTATATCTCATCATTAGATATAATGGATCCTCCTAGGTGTAACAATGCCACGTATGATGAATCTTAAAGAATACATAACTCAAGAATATATGTGATCATATCAAGATTTACATAAATTATAAATTAACAATTTAGCCGTGTAATTTATTGCCAACTTTAGACTTCAACAACTACGAAATGGATAAGAGTTGGATGAAATTGTCAAGGGTAAGCAACGACTATCGAAATGGAGTAGAAACTTTTCTGAATTTCGCATTTCAAAATGCAAGCCAAGAGAATATGATTCTTTGCCCGTGTAAGAAGTGTTGCAATATCAATTGGCATTGTCGTGAAGTTGTCTACTTAACATCTAGTTGTTGATGGTTTTGTCCGGGGTACAAAAATGGATTTTCCATGGAGAGTGTACATCTAGTGGAGCATCTTCATCGATGAATATGGGTTATCCTCATACTGCTTACAATCAGAATGTTAGAGATGATAATATGGAAGGCATGTTGCAGGATGCTTTTAATATGCGCAGTGATGGTTTCGGGTCGTTTCCACCTGACTTGGGTGCAACCGATGCTTATAGTTTTGGTAGAAATACTTTCACCGAAGGGGAAGAAGTGTACCGATGAACCGCCAAACGAAGAAGCGCGAGGGTTCTACACGTTACTTGGTGAAATGAATGAAGAATCAGTATGAGGGGTCAAAATTTTCCAAATTGTCTTTCTCAGATTCGTCTTTTCACTTGAAATGTTTGGGCGGATGGACCGGAAACTCGTTGACAATATCATAGAGTTTTTGCAAGAAATGTTTCCGCTTGCGAAAATCCTCAATCTTCGAAAGACATGAAGAAACGATAAAGGATTTGGGCCTTGGCTACAACAAAATCCATAGTTGCCCAAATGATCGCATGTTGTATTGGGGCGACCGGATAAACCAACAATCTTTGTCATGTATGCGGTCAATCCCGTTGGATTAATAGAAATACAGAGGATGGTAACGAGGATGAACACGATGCACACCAAGGAAGCGGCCGATTAAGATTTTGCGGTATTTTCCGCTAATACCAAGGCTTCAACGGCTTTTCATGTTGTCGAAGACAAACAATCAATGACGTGGCACCGTGATGGACGAAACAGATGATGGGTCATTAAGACATCCTGCAGATTCTTTAGCTTGGAAATCTTTTGACTCCAAATTTCCAAGCTTTGCAAGCGATCCTCGGAGTGTGAGGCTTGGGCTAGCATCCGATTGATTTAACCCTTACAAACTCATGAGCACAACGCATGATGCTTGGGGTCATGGTACTTGTTCCCTACAATTTGCCTCCATGGGTTTGCATGAAACAATCTTCTTTTATCTTGTCCATGATTATACCCGAGAGAAAGGTCCAGGGAATGATATTGACGTCTATTTGCAGCCACTTGTTGACGAGTTAAAACAACTATGGGCTGGTGTTCAGACATACGATGCAATGAGAAAAGAGAACTTTAATTTACGTGCGGCTTTAATGTGGACTATTAACGACTTCCCGGCTTATGCTAATTTATCTGGTTGGAGTACTAGGGGACGTTATGCTTGTCCGTGTTGTGCTGCGCAGACATGTTCGCAATGGTTATATAATGGGAAGAAGTTCTCTTACATGGGGCATCGCTTGGTGGTTACCAAAAATCACACATTTAGATTTCAGAGTGCTCGGTTTGATGGTACTCAAGAGTTCGGACCAGCTCCTTCGCAGACCGTGGATCCAAATATTCTTAATGTTGAAAGATATGAATTTCATTTATGGCAAGATGAATCAACCGCAAAACCCGCATAGAAATATAGAAGATCTAGGGATGAATCGATGATGAATCGATGAAGAGGATGATCCAAATGAGGCGGACTTGTGGAAAAAAGAAGTATTTTTTCGAGTTGCCTTATTGGGAGCATCGATTTTACGCCATAATCTTGATGTCATGCACATAGAGAAAAATGTCTCATGAGAACATCATTGGGACTATTTTGAATGTCGATGGAAAATCGAAAATAATCTTCGTAGTCGACTTGATTTAGTCCACATGGGAATTCAACGTGAGCTTCATCCCCGCACTTCCGAATATGAAATATCGGTTGCCGCTCGCTATTTTTCAATGTCGAAGATGGAGAAAGAAGTGTTCATGCGGTGTTGAAGGATATAAAGGTCCCGGATGCGTATGCATCAAATATATCACGATGTGTGAGTCTTAAGGATCGAAGATTATATGGCTTAAAATCGCATGACTATCACATTTTGATGCAAGACTTACTTCCAGTTGCTATGCGGTGTTGTATGTCGAAAAAGGTGACGGCTCTCGTAATTGAACCACAAATATAATGAAAGGTATTTGTGGTAAAGTTTTGAATGTTCAAGAACTTGAGAGACTACAAGAACGAGCCGCATTGACTTTATGCAATTTGGAGAAGATATTCCCGCCTTCCTTCTTCACTATTATGGTGCACTTGTTAATTCATCTCCCGCGTGAAGCACTTCTTAGTGGACCCGTTTTCTATCGATGGATGTATCCCATTGAAAGGTCTTACTTTATTTGCAAAATATTCCTTCATTCAACTCAATGCCTTTAGTTGCAACTTTTGATAATGTTGTATATCGTGTTTAGGTTCCTTTCCAAATTGAAGTCATCACGCCGCAATAAGCGTTATCCTAAAGGATCAATTGCCGAGGCTACTTGGCGAGGAATGTATGACTTTCTGCTCGAGGTATTTGGAAGATGTTGAAACAAGAATGAACAGACCGAGTAGAAATGCTTTGGGCTCACAGATCATAATTTGGCTGAAACTTATTTATTTCAAAGTTTCGAGAACCGATTGGCAAAGTCAAAATTACGAAATTAGACGATAGATCGTGGGTCCAAGCGCATCGATCGTTCTTTTCATCATGATTCAATGGAACCATTTCGAAGTAAGTTCTACAATTTGGTAAACACTCATCAATTATGATTTGTTTGTCTTCTAACAAAGTAAAACCTTTTCACCGTAGTGAGTACAAGCAAATATTGAGAGCTCGTTCACGATCTCGAAGATTAAATCGACGAGAAATTAATAAGTTGTTCGCAGAATCATTCCATGAATGGTTAAGCCAAATGGTATGCAATTTAAGTTTTCATTAACAAGTAATAAGGTTTTCTCATAATAATTACTCAATTTACTTTCGACTCGATAGGTTTGGAGTCGGAATGAAGTAAATGACGGTTAAATGGCTTTCACAAGGTCCAAACAGATTAGTTAAAAGATATAGTGGCTTCCTTATCAACGGATACAGATTTCATACAAAGTATCGCGAGAGATTGAGGAGAACCCAAAATTGCGGAATTGTTGTTAATTCTTCGATTACAAGTTATGCTAGTGCTAGGGACAGAATCCGGTCGAGGGAATGCGAGTATTACGGACTTATTACGACATCATTGAGTTGGATTATTACGGCAAATGCAAAGTTGTCTTATTTCGAGGTGATTGGGCTGATGTGAATACGGCTCATGGAATTAAAAACGATCAATATGGCTTTACAATGGTGAATTTCTCTCGATTGATTCACACCGAGAACAACCGATGGACGAGCCGTATGTGTTTTCTTCTCAAGTTAAACAAGTTTTTACTCGGAAGATCCAATTGATGAGGGTTGGTACGTTGTACTTCAAACACCCCTAGAGACTTCTTCGACATTGGCGGTGGAAGTAGAGATGACATAGTCGAAAGATCGTAAACATTGCCTTTTCCGAACAAAACTTAAATGAAAATATCCCTAGTACTAGTCAACAATTTCAATGGGTTCGTCAAGATGTGGACGAAGATATTTACTGAAATATGATTTAGTAAGATTTTACGATTTATTATTTATATGTAATATTATAATTTTAATGTTGGGCATGTTATATAACTTAACTATTTTAAATGTCCTATTATTGTTGTTATTTGTTACTAAAATTTTGAACTATTTTACGTGTATTGCAGAAAAAATGCCTAGAAGACGATTACGAGATTTCAATATTGTTCACGATACTCCAAATCCGTAAGAAGCAAATAGTGAACAGAAACAGTTTGTTGGATCTTCTACTCTGCGGACATAGATGATGAGCCCGAGAGAATTTGAAAGTAATGTTAAGTTTATTTTACATGCATGTTGAATTTTATTATTGATTCATTTTTCAATTTTAATATAATAATATATCATTTTTCAGCTGAAGGTGGTGGGGCCGCAGAGCTCGGGACGTACACTACTTAAAGATTTATACTACTTAGAGCCTACCGATCGTGTTAAAGTAAGGAGAAACAATCATGGCCACCCGTTGGATCTCAAGCTCGATTGTTAGGAAGCTATTTGGGCATTATTGCACGAAACTCCAATATGTTGCCCATTAACTACTTAATCATGGCATCACATGCCCGATGCCAACAAAAATCAGCTCTCGATAATATTAAGGTAACAAAACGTGAATGTAATTTATAATACTTTAATTTAATTTCCATTTATATTAACTTTTATACTTTTTTCTTCAGCTAGATTTACTTTAGAGGTCTCTGATGACTATGTTAAGAAGACATTGGGAAAAAATTGAGAGACAATAAAAGTACGCTCAAAAACAATATTTTAAGAAAGACATAAGCCTCGACTTAAAAATTAAGAAATGTTCCACCGGAATGTTGAGGTACCAATGGGAAGATCAAGTTAGATTTTGGAATTCAAAAAAGGAGAGGTATTACGTACTTCTAAAATCTTATAAATTATTTAGTTTATAGTATTTACTATATATATAATTCAAATTGCATTATGTAGGACCGTGAGCGAGTTGGAATAAGCGTGACATGAAATGAAATTCACGCACACACGGCAGTTCTAGAAGTTTTGCTGTGTAGTGAAGCCGAGGTATTATAATTTATTAATTCACAAATATTAATTACTTTATACTATTAAATTATATTTTTCTCGCTAAAATGTAGGAAACTTCGATCGGTCAAAAAGTTGGACGTGTTCACTTTTTGACATTACGCATAGAAAGAAGGATGGATCTCCGATGACATCCAAGCCCTGCAGAAATTTTAGTATATTTACTTAATAAAATTTTATTTTTTATAAATATTTATAATGTTTAATTATAATAGTTTAATTCATCGTTTATAGTTTTAAATTTATAATGTTAAATTATGTTGCATTCTTTCTTATTTATATATTTCGTTTCTAACTCTTTCATTGATTTATTAGGATAAACTAAAGGAGAAAAAGGCGGAGTATGAAGCGGTCGCTTCGATCGATAGTTCTCGCTAATCTTGAGGAGATTGACAATGAATTATTACGTATGTTTTGGGTCCCGAAGGTACGATCGATTCGATTGATAATTCTGTTAATCTTTAGTATATTTTTAATAGAATTATCGGTGATGTTTTTGGTCTTGAAAGGTATGGTCGGGTTCGATCTAAAGGATCCGTGTTACCCCGACCCAAAGATTTTGATCCGGCTCCCAGCCAGACATGCCTTCCGAGTCAATCTCGTCTTTGAAGTTTAGAGGCTACAAGACCAGATAGCTCATATGCAAGAGAGCACGGTTGAGCAGAGGCAAAGAAATTGCGATGTTCAAAGAAAATATGAAGAACTCCAAAGAATAGCTTAGAGCGGATGCGAAGCGGCAGCAGCGAGAGAGGCAAAGAAGAAGAAGCCGAGAGAGGCAATGGTGTGCGAGAGGAGGCAGAGGCAAGATCGATGCTAGCAGAGCGAGCAATGTAGCACGAAGAGCTCCAAAGACCACTTTCAATCAGATATGATTCAGACGATCGCGCAAACCGCCATCTTAGACACATTTAGTTTCTCGTTGTAAGAATGTTTTGACATTATTACATTTAACATTATTGTTACAATATTTTCATCATCATTCATTTAATTTATTAAATTTCAAGTATTATTTAGAATTAATGTATTTGGAGTGATTTTTATGCTAAATTTGTTGTTTTATGCGTTGGAATTATATGCTATATTTATCATTATTGGTTGGTTTTAGTGCGAGAGGGGGTATTATATTGAAAAAGCTGTACTCT
The DNA here is from genome assembly GCA_025698515.1 of Gossypium sturtianum. Lineage (NCBI taxonomy): Eukaryota > Viridiplantae > Streptophyta > Magnoliopsida > Malvales > Malvaceae > Gossypium > Gossypium sturtianum. Next base: position 16,350,001 of record CM046947.1, on the reverse strand, counting down.
GTAAATCAGTACAAATTAGCGGCGTTTTTGATAAAAACGCCGCTAAAAGTCATGGTCTTTAGCGGCGTTTTTTGCGCATAAACGCCGCAAAAATTTGCGGCGGTAGCAATAGCGGCGTTTTTTGTGGCGCTTACAAAAGCGCCGCAAAAACTTTTAGTGGCGCTTATAAACGCCGCTAAAGGCCAAAAAAAACGCCGCTAAAAGTCTATTTTGCTGTAGTGTAAGAACTCTTAAATTCGACCAGATTCGTCCACTAGTGTTTTACTTCTCAAAATAAGGGTAAACTCATCACTCGGGTTTACCAGCATTTCTCTTTTCAAAATTTATTTCAAAAATTTATTATTTTAGTCATCCAATTAAATAAATTGTCAAGTTTAATCACTCTCGTTAGATAAATTATTAATTTTAGTTATTCTACCTTATATGCTTTTAATTACTAGATGAAATGTTGACGTGATATTTTTTTATTAATATAATAATAAATTTAGTTTTTAACACTTTGCATATTCTATCAATTTGGTCATAATTCTAAAAAAATCAGCAAATTTAACCCTCAATATTTACACATTTTGAGAATTTAATCCAAATTCTAAAAATTCAAAAAAAAATATTATAAAACTCTCAACTTGAAATATATTTAATTGAATAACAACAATTATATATATTAATATATTAATATCTTATATTTTTGTATTTTTTTATAATAAATCATATATGTTTTCAAGTTTTTAAGATTATATTTTTTTTTTGAATTTTTAGAATTTGAACTAAATTGACTAAATGTGTAATCATTGAGGGTTAAATTTGTTAAATTTTTTAGAATTAGGACAAAATTGAAAAAAATGTGCAAAATGTTAAGGGCTAAGTTTGTTATTATATCAATCAAAAGACGACCATGTCAACATTTTGTCTGGTGACCAAAAGCCTTTAACGGTAGAGTGACTAAATTTGACAACTTATCTAACGGGAATGACTAAAATTGACAACTTATCTAACTGGAGTGACTAAAATAACAAATTTTTGAAATGGGAGACCAAAATAGGAACTCGAGTGACTAAATAGGTAGTTTACCCTAAAAATAATAAAGGTAAAAGTACCATGGAGGCCCTTGATTAGGAGTCAAATTGCATATTAACCTCTTTATTTAAAAAATGGGCAAATTAATCCTTGTACATTAAATCAAAGAGCAAATTGTCTTTTCTGTTAATAGTTTAATCCATTTTTACTATTAAAAACTGAAGTGGCTGACAGAATAATTAGAAAGATACACATGGTGTATCACTAAACCTGTCCATGGGCTGGGCCACCCGACCCGATCCGAAAGCCCACCCGAAAAAGTGGGAGGGTTTGGGTAAAAATATAGGTCTAAAAAATGGGCTTGGACAAAAAATAAGGCATGTTTAGAAAATGGGCCGGGCCTTGGGTAAGGCTTTTTTGGCCTGAGCTCGACCCGAATATGCAAAAAAAAAATGTTGTTTTCTTTTTTTACTGTTTTCTTGCTATTTTCTTTTTTTTTTCCACTATTTTGTTAACATTTCACTATTATGTTGCTACTATTTTGTTATTGTTTGGATATTATATAACTCTTGTTCTATTGTTAATTTTGTTACTATTTTAGAGGCATTTGCTTGTTAAGTTGCACCTATCTTAGTGTTATTTAAGTATACATATTTTTTTTAATTTATTTTCAATTTGTTGAAAGACATTTATTTTAATGTTTTTAGTATTTTTGATGTATTGTATATATATATAATTAAATAACACTAAGATGTATTGTATATATCAATTTTTGATGTATTTTTGATGTATTGTTAATTTTGTTACTATTTTAGAGGTATTTGCTTGTTAAGTTGCACCTATCTTAGTGTTATTTAAGTATACATATTTTTTTTAATTTATTTTCAATTTGTTGAAAGACATTTATTTTAATGTTTTTAGTATTTTTGATGTATTGTATATATATATATATATATTAAAAATTATATAAAAAAATTAATGCGCGCTGGGCCAAGCCCTGGTTTTAGTATTTTATCCGGGCTGGGCTTGGGCAAAATTTTAGGCACATTTTTAATTTGTTGGAAAACATTTATTTTAATATTTTTAGTATTTTTGATGTATTATATATATTTTAAAAATTATATAAAAAATTTAATACGGGCCGAGTCAAGCCTAGGTTTTAGCATTTTATCCGATTGGGCTTGGGCAAAATTTTAGGCCCATTTTTCGGACCGAGTCTAGCAAATGGACCTACAATTTCGATTGAACCCAATCCGACCCATGGACACCTCTACGTGCCACATGTACCTCATTCTATTTACAAGAATCAATTTTTAATAGAACTAATTTGCTCTTTAACCTAATTTATAAAGATTAATTTGTCATTTTTTTATTTTTTATTTTTAATAGAGGAGACAAAATACAAATTGACTCCTAATATAAGTACCTTAATTTTACCAAATAATAAAATATTAAAAAATATTTTTTTTTCAATTCAAAATCAACGTTAACTTATTCCAGTAGAAACTGGTGTCATGGCAGCCCTGCCCGCATATCCCGAAGGAATATCCAAGTTTTAAAAGAAGAAAAAGAGATAATGTGTGATGTTAAGTGGTGATTTGGACTTGGGAATAAACCAATAATTTTAAGCCGTCAATGATTATTTGCGTGGGGACTAAACTGATTAATGTATTCACGTTCAAAATTTATAATCATTTGAATCTTAGTTCGAAGGAGAACATGAATTCGAAGGTGTTGAAACGTATTATTCTCCTATTAAAGAGTTAGGAAGAGGCTATTATATAAAAAAGTATAGATATAATAAAAAATTAGATTGTTAAAAAAAAAAAAATCATTTAACTTGGCCGATCTTGGATTTTACGCAAAACCTAGGCGCACGCCTTGACAACAATTATAGGAAAAACAATGCGAAATTTGATTCAAATTTCAAGGAGTGGAGAAGCCACCCACCACTTAGGAAGAGAGCTAATCTTTGATAGGCACATTCAGTTCAATCTTTGGCAACAAGTATTCAATAACAGTATTAGATCCTATTTGCATTTCAAAAGTAAGAAATCAAGAGGTTTCGACATTATCAATTCATCACAAGACAGACTAATTTGTCAATGAAATTGTTTAATTATTGCCCGTGCGCTTATTTATGAAAAACTCAAGCTTCACCTTTAACATCCAAAATGCTAAGACTTGTTCGATGAGGCTGCATAATCCTTATACTTAATCATCCCAGAATCGACATGCTAAGACTCATTCGATGTGGCTGCATCATCCTTATGCTTGATCATCCCGGAATCGACGAGAATCGGAATCTCTGCAGCAAGCCATGGGGCAAGTCCCAAACACAGTGCATGTGCTATTCCAAACCTTGGACTGCACAAATACAACCATTGAGTAACAGTTCCAGAAAAGAGTGTGCGCTAGATCTGAAGGATAGAATTATTGAATAACTGATATTGATAGAGATGGATGTTAGCAAAATTCATGCAAGAGTGGGAACGGAGGTGGATAAAGCAATCCCAGTCCCTTCTGTCCCATGGTTAGCTCAAAAATTGTCCCTATATCTTCCTTAAACTTCATATATAACTTCAGATTCTATTGTTCTTTTAAATCAAAATCAACATAGTTTTGGTGCTACATATTAGACTGCATCAATAAGAACTAACATTTAGATCATTTGCCTGCATAGGACACATACTAAAAAAATCAAGTTTATCAAAGGACAGATCATCTATCCATGTAAGTAACATGAAATGTTCCGACGAAGAACACAGACAATGTCATGTAAACTTCCTCTACTTGATCAAAGGTTTCATTTCCATTACCAGTGTCCGACACATTCTTGAATATAGGTACAATGAACATATGGTCATCCAAGTATCCTTCAAATACATGAACTTAAATAAAATAAAATAATCCTATGTTCCGACCCAAGTCCAGGCAACATAGAACCGAACATCTAGATTAGTAATTGTACACATTAAGCACACATCAAATGAAATCTAAAGAGAAGAAAGTATACTTTCTATTTCCCTAGTATCCTTTGATACTGAAAAAATTCATGATAGCATGAAATCCAATGAATTATAATTACCAACTCAGAAAAACAAAAAGAAACCCTAAATTCAGCATACCAATTTTTTGCCCAAAGTGGCTTGAAATGCACGGTCAGACAAATCTTCCCTCCTCTGTACATCTACCAAAAAGGAAAAAAAAATCAGATCAGCAAATCAAGCAATTAACAGAAGAGAAAAGAAGAATCGAATTTCACCTTCTGAGTCTTGCCATCGAGTTCGGGCAACTCGAGCTCGGGAGCAGTGGCCGGATAAGTAACGGGGATATCAAACTGGAGATCGAATTCGTACTTGAGAAGGTTATGGACGTACCAACACTTGCCGGTCCAACGAGTCCCTTCCGAATTGGCGGCGGATATCCGGAACCAATCGTTGTCGTTGGACTTATTCATCTGCGTGTAGGCGATCAAAGCCTTATACTCCTCCTTCAGCCGCTGAGTCCATGCCGCTCCGTCTCTGGGACCCGCCTTCGTCGTCAGTAGCGGGATCTGTGTTAGCGTCGACTTCGTATTCGGGTCCCAGCCTTCCATTTGCGGGTTTCACCTCTTTTGCAAACCCTAGATAATTTATACCGGGAATCCGAATTCTGAAGTATCGCTGCTTGTTAAAGGTCCAGTTATTTTTTCCGGGAAAATAAATGTTATTATATCAGATCAATGAGGGTATAGATGGAAATTCGATCTTTATTGTGGGAAATAGATACAGTAACATAATTTAAATGCTGTCCCCATAATTCAGGCCAAATGACTAGAAAATATCAATTTTTAAAATAATTTACGAAAAATGGTCGAAAAAATAATTATTTATTGGAAAGAGTCATTTCCCCTGAAAACGCGTTCACGTTAGTGCAATTTCAGGGGACGCTTGCAGATGTGGCAAAAACGCTCCCCCAAGGACGCGTTTTAGCCAGTGTTTTTTTTAAAAAAAACTATTCTCGAATTAAATTTTCAAAAAAATGTCATTTTTTAAATATTATAAAAATAGACTAATTTTTTTAAAAATTTACGAGAATAAACCTTTATAAAGGCTTAAAGTGACAACACCATTTTTTTAAGGTGTCACCAATTAATATGGAAATATAACTTACAAAGCAAATCTTTATATAGACCCAATGTCTCATTTGCCTTGTTTTCTTGAACAATGTGGGATATGAGATATGTGTATATATAGACTCAAGAATAGTTTTGCATCTTGTTCCTAAACAATGTGAGATTCATTCCTCTTTTAACTAACAACATGATTCCTTCATCTTTTAACTAACAACATGAGATTAAATGCTACACTATATTTGATATTTTTTTAGTTAGAGTTTAAATTTTTTTTACAAAAAGTTAACATTTGTTACATTATAAATAAAACTTTTAAACTCTAAGTAAAAAAATATAAAATATAAAATGAGTATGGTAAAATATTAAAAAATAAATATTTAAAAAATTACTAATAGTTGAGTGATCATTTTGTAAGTTTTTATAATTCGATAACTAAAAAATATAGTTAAGTGACTATTAATGTAATTTAATATAGATATAAAATATGAAAAATAATTATTATATTTTATGTATATTATATATTTCTATAAAAAAAACTTATTTAACATAATTATATACTATGTTTAAATAGATTATCTATCTAGTTAAAATATATCTGAAATAAATTTATCGGCATTCATTAGGTGATGAAAATTAAATTAAAATTAGAATTAAAAAAAATTAATTAGTATAGTAAAATATTAAAAATAAATAAATATTTAAAAAGATATATCAATTTTTTAAAATTACAAAAAAAATACTATTTGAGTACCAAATACTCACCATTTATTTATTAATCAAACATTCATAATATAAAATAAAATAAAAATTAAAAGTATAACTTCTAAATTTAAATAATGGAAAAATATTTTAAAAATTAGAATTGCATTGATATTAACTTCAAACATTTAAAATTGAATAAAAGATTATTGCATGTACAAGTTTCATATGTGCAATTTGTTCTCTTTTTTTTAATAGTTCTTTTGTATATGTTAACAATTCTAAAATGCAACAAGATTAAATATCTCAAAAGATAATTTTATAATATGAGAAAATGTTAACAAAATATAAAAAAATAGAAATTGTTTTGTAAAAAAAAAGTCAAATATAGTGTAGCATTTAATCTCATGTTGTTAGTTAAAAGAGGAATGAATCCCACATTGTTTAGGAACAAGCTGCAAAACTATTCATGAGTCTATATATATATACACATACCTCATATCCCACATTGCTCAAGAAAACAAGGCACATGAGACTTTGGGTCTATATAAAGATTTGCTTTGTAAGTTATATTTCCATATTAATTAGTGACACCTTAAAAAAAAAATGGTGTTGTCACTTTGAGCCTTTATAAATGTTTAGTCTCGTAATTTTTTAAAAAAATTGGTCTATTTTTATAATATCTAAAAAATGACCTTTTTTGAAAATTTAATTCGGGAATAGTTTTTTTTCTGAAAAAAACACGGGCTAAAACGCGTCCCTGGGGGAGCGTTTTTGCCACATAAGCAAAGCGCGCCTTTAAGGAAGCGTTTTTAGCTGATGTGGCAAAAACGCTCCTCGTGTGAAAGCGTTTCTCTTTGCATCCCCGAAATCGCTACCGATGTGGACGCGTTTTTGGGGGAAATGACCCTTTTTCCGTAAATTATTTTAAAAATTGATATTTTCTGATTATTTGGCCCATAATTCAATATTAATCCGGTTAAAGATTTTTAATTTCTATATTATAAGTTTAGGGTGCGTGTTAATGGTACCAAGTTTTCTATGCATCTTTGAAATCAGGATAATTATTATATGATTATTATATTTCGATTTTGTAATTATTGAGTTTATAGTGAAATATTTAAAAATTAAATTGTAATAATTTAATTTAATTTTGAACTGAGAGAAGTATTCCTTAATTAATAGATTTTTTTTTATCACACAAACTAAATTGAGAGAGATGCTTATTTCAATAATTTTTATTTGTCCTGATTGAATGATGATGATGGGGACTCAAGGCTAATATATTTTATCTCTTATGCAGCGAAGCGATGATGAGGTTTTCAGTCGACAGATGTCTTGTAATGGGAAGTTTTCAGCACAATTTAGCAAAGGTCCTTGTTGCAACATTCAGATATGTACTAATATTCCGTCGGATTTCAATGGGCATTGTAACGACCCAATTTCTGTTGGCGTCAGAAAAATTAATTCCGGTATTTAATTTATTAAGTAGAGTTATTTGAAAAGTTAATCCGAGAAGGTTATGAGTTAAATACGAGTTTAAGAAATGGAATTAGCTAGAAATTAAAGTGATTAAGTTGCTATAAAATAGTATAGGGACTAAATTGTAGGAATTAAGAAACAAGTAAATAGTAATGGAGAGACTTAAATGGTAATTAATCAAGGATTAAATGTGTAATTAAACCATTGTTAAAATATGGATAGTGGATTGAAATGATCATGTCTCTTAAATCCCACTAATTATTTCATGAGCTATTATTGACCATTGATAATTATATAAATTTTATTAGAAAATTAAATAAGTATGTAATATAGGCTAGTGGGTGAGAGCTCATCTCGTCTTTCACGTTAGAAACAAAGAAAGAAAAAAGGGAGTTTTACCATTTTTCCTCCGTAGCCGTGACCAATTCTAGCTAATTGGTAAGTTTTCTTTCAAATTTTAGTTGAATTAATAAGTAAAGATAATTTATAAATCAAGCCCAAGTGTTGAATTAGCTAATTACTAATATTTGTGTTAGTTACCATTAAAGGAACCTTAAGATAATATGCTTGAAATTAAGAAGCATATAGTGGAATAAGTTTGTTGTTGTAGTAGATATGTTGATAATTAGATGGGTAACTTGAAATGTTGTTAAACTAAGTTGAAAGGTATTGGGTATGTTGTTAGGGACCAAATTGAATAGAATTAAAGCTGTTAAAGATTTATGCTATTGGTTGAAAACTTGGGTCCCTAGTTATTATTTACAAAATTGGATTTTGATTCGATAGGATCGGGAGATACAAAGTTTTTGGACATTAGTGTCTTAAGGGACCAAATTGAATTAAATGTATTCATGTTTGATTTTAGTAGCCTTGTGTTTGAATGGTATAATGAACAACTGTATTATCGACCGTAGTTAAAGACAACACCGAAACGCCAAAGGTAAAAGGGAAGGAAAAGGCGAGCACCAAATAAATATCACGATTTGTGTTAATATAATTCACTTTCAATTTCTTGTTTCGTTCCGTATCCATACTTGAAATCTTGCGAAGAATGATATAGTATTGTACTTATATGAATTTTCATATAAATGTTGATACTATGATGATAGTTGATAATGTATATTATACATAACTAGTGTAGGGCCCAATTTTAGCCCGGGCCCAGTACAAATTAAACCAAAACCAGAAAAATAAAATAAAAGTCCAAAGTTAAAAAACAGTCCAATAAACAGTCCAAAATACAAAACCCAATAAAATTAACAAATTAACCTAAGCCCACTAGACCCAAAAACAAAAAAAAAGGGCAAAGCAGAAACCCTAGCAGCAATTTGGGTGCCGCCGCTAGCAGCCCTCGCAGCCACGTCGCCCGCCCCTTCGCATCGTGCGTGCCTCCAACGCTCGTGTGAAGAGCCCCTCTCCACCACGACGCTCGTACCTGTAAACTAGCACAAACAATTGTAAAAAAATGCTATAAAATACCGAAATAAAAACATTGTAAAGGACGGTTTTTTTTTTTTTTTGAATAAGAGAGAAGCAATACACCAGATTTCTACAAATACAAACACAATGAACAGAAAAAGAGGCTTGCGCATAGATTGAAATAGGAAATCAGTGAAAAATCAAGGTGATTATTGTTCTGCCTTTCGATTTTCAAACCTCGTTTTGCTTTTCCCTTTACTTTGTCCTTGCATGCGAAAATAAAAAAAAGGGAGGGTCTTAAAAAACTCTTTCCATTTTCACAGATTTATCACTTGTTTTCAAAAGTAAAATAAAGATTTTTTAAAAGATTGAAAAGATCTTACAGTGTTTCCTCCGGCCGCCGCTATCAGTGCGCGAGTGGGGGACTTGCTGCAAAAAGAGGCTTGCCCTGGCAGAGAAAAGATGGGGTTCCATTTTTTGGGTTTTGTGGTTTTGGTAGAATGAATTAGCAAAGGCAAAAAAAGAGGGAGTTTAAACGTTATTCTTTTCTAATTACTTTTATATTTTAATTTTTTCTTTTTTGAACTCACTTTATTATTATTGTTTTGTTATTAATGCTATGGTTTACTGAATTTTTTTTATACACGTACATACTATTATTATATCTAGTACTGTCATTTTATCATTAATATTATTCTTATTTTTCCTATCACTTTCATTGTTTTATTAATATTATTACATTTACTGTTGGTATTACTATGGTTGTGTTATTATTAATACTTTAGTTTGCTTTAACTTTGTTTTTACTATTGTATATTCTATTATTACTATATCTATTACCGTTTTATCACCATTAATATTATTATTTCACTATTACAGTTATTTATTTTGATATTACTACTATTATTTTTCTTTTATTCTACTATTTTATTTACAACTAACTTTATTATTACTGTTATGTTTGTTATTGATATTACTTTTATTTTCCCCATTGCTACTATTATTATTATTAAATTTAATACTATTATTATTATTTGATTATTAGTGTTTTACTAGTACTACTTCTGTTTTTATTATTATTAACGTTTTATTTCATTTTTTTCCCGTGTCGTTTTAGTACCATGTATTTTTATTTTAGGCTCGATATTATGCCTGTGTGGTTCTTATTTATACACTAGGGTTTAATCCCCAACGTTTTGGCCGATTTGGTCCTTTCGCTTTTATCCCGAACGGGTTGAATAAATGCATTCTCGGTCAATTTCATAATCGCCTATTTCAAGGTTTTTTTAAAATAAGGCAATGTTTCGTGTTTGGAAGTTCGAGGAGACGTGCCCAATCATGCTGGGTTTCGATTTTCCGTTCGTCCAAATGACTAAATATCCTTTAAAAATTTTGACCGTGTTTTCTTAAATAAGGCAATATTTCGTGTTTGGAAGTTCAAGAAATCGTGCCCAATCGTGCTTGGTTTCGATTTTCCATTCATCCAAATGACCAAATATCCTTTAGAGATTTTGACCGTGTTTTCTTAAATAGGGCAATATTTCATATTTGGGAATTCGAAGAATCGTGCCCAATCGTGCTGGGTTTCAGTTTTTAGTTTGGCCAAATAGTGGAGTACGCTTTTTAAATTGCAATGCATGAATTTTGGAAATCATGAAATGATCTTGGTATCGAGGGTTTGAAACATCGTGTCCTATCGTGCTGGATGTGGTATTTCATCTTGTCGGAACATGAGAATTTCGATATCCAATTCGGATTATCCAAACATTTTCTAAAGAATTCATATTTTAAAATCTCTTTCAATTTACGATATTAGGACATTAATCAATCAATAAGGTACCAATTTTGGGCGTTGCGAGGGTGCTAATCCTTCCTCGTGTGTAACCGACTCCCGGACCTGTTTTCTTAAAATTCGTAGACCAAAATGTTTTAAAAGGTGACCCAATACACTTCAAAAAAGATTGGTGGCGACTCCGTTTTCCTTTTTAAAGTCGGCCCGTTTTTCAAACAAAAAAAATGGTTTCGACAGCTAGTATGATTTGAACTTATAAGTGTTGGTGATAAAAAATATAATGACTTGATAATGTGTTTATATATTTGAGTTATGATTTATGATATACTGGTGATTCTATGATGCTGAACATTGATATATGCTAAAATGATATTTAATAATGATATTGTCCCATTAAATGATGTTAGACGTAGTTCGGTTGTAGTTGTCACCAATATAGTGATTTACTAGTTCCAATTCCTCGAGGGACATGGGCAAATACTAAAAGTTATTGTTGCCAAGTAATCCGGGATTACAAAATACAATAGTTTAAACAAATACTAAAAGCCATCATTACTGGGCAACCTGTGATGGTAGAATAAAATAGTCTCAATTCCCAAAGGTCGTGAACTTACTTGTTACATAGATCTGAATATCTATTCTAATGTTTATTGTCGGATAATGGGGGCAAAAATGAGTAAGTTATAAAAAGCGATAGGTTAACGGGGGCAAAAATGAGTAATTTATGAAAAGCAATAGTGAAATGACATGTTAGAATCGAATATGATATGGTTGGAATAAGTATTGAATGATGAATCAGAAAGATTGAGAAATTGAGATTTATATTAATAAATGATATGTCAATGTACATTACATACGCGTGAAAGAAAAGGAAAAAATAATAGACATAATACCCTGAGGGTGACATGAATCTTTAGTAAATTGGTATGAAAACATGTAATGACGATATACCTTCGTGGTAATTTTTTTAATGTAGAATCTATGATGAAAAGAAAGATTAAAGTAGTGTTACTTATTATAATATAATTGCATATTCGATATTAGTTTAATCTAATTATATATTAAATTTGGATTATATTAGTATCATTAAATGTATAATACTCAGCGTACGATTTTGTTTGTTTCTGTACGTAAATTTAAACAAGTTTTGTTAGATTGTGGATCTCAAAAAGCATCTAGGACTCAACAGTTTATGTTTTTGTTGTCTATATTTGGTCTAAGGCATGTACCTAAGTTAGGTTATATAATTTTATGCTATTTTGGCTATTTTGGTTATTTGGTGTTGGATGTGTCCTACGGTTGAATTTGGTTATCTACATTTGATGTCTATATGCATGGTTTTACTTATTTGATAATTGGTCCATTTATGCTTAGTAATGATACATGAAATGGTATAATGCTATCTTGTTTGTATGTGTTATGATGTGATAAATGAGTACGTATTGATAGGGTGTAGTTTGGGTTTATGTTAAGCAAGTTTTTTACGTTGGAATTCATGTTGAATTGTTGTGTAGCATAAGAAAATGACCATTTGGTCTCGAGACATCTTAATGTCTTGAGACACTAAGAATAAAAATGACCAAGTTATGTATTTTTGGGTTGAAGTCTTGAGACATGTTGAGCATGTATCGAGACATACATCGTTGTGTCTCAAGACAAGTAAACATCGGAGCTAAATTAGTAAAACAAGGGAAGTGTGTCTCAAGATCAATATGGAGACATGAGGGACCTAGTCTCGGGATTTTTGCCCCAATGTCTCGAGACATAGCATCATCAAAACAAAAATACTAAAATAGGGAAAAATTCTGTCCCAAGACATAGACTTGTTGTCTCGAGACATATTGTTGAATTTTGACAATTGAGTTTGGATTCAAGTCCTAACTCCGAGTTTTATTTCGTATAATTTCCATGGTTTGTTGGTTAAGGATCTTTGACATTATTAATGTATGAATATGAATATGAATATGATTAATGATTAAATTGATATGAATGATAATCATGAACTATACTTTGTGAATATTTGCCAAGTTAGCTTGAGTTGATTTGACGATATAATATGGCATCACACATTCGGATCCGACGACTAGGTCGAATGTGTGGGTGTTACAAGCATCAAGTGAAGTTAGACTGGTTGAAGAGGCAATTTGGGAATCTCCCACAAAATCCAACATATGTTCAACTAAATTGTCATGCTAAAGCATATTGGCTTTGATAGGAGGTGTGTTGATTCTAGAAAAGTCTTGTAACTTAGTTCATACAATGTATTTCCTAGTGTTATTAAATTTTTAAATAGATGGTACATATAGTTGAGGCTCTGCTGTTTTAACTTGCCTATACAAGGTGTCATGCAAGGGGTGTAGAGTGGGGAACGATGAAGTGAATAACTATCTTGTGATTTTATAGTCATAGAGGTGGTATCGATTTCTATTCCTTGCTCCTATGCCCTCTAAACCTCTCGATTTTCCTTTCGCTAGAAGGTAAAAGTTAAACTACACCCTAAAACTCATTACTTTTGTAATGTTTTATGCTTGTACTAAGATTTTGTAATTTATTAGGTGGTTCAATGATCAATAAATTGTGCTCTATATGGTTGTGGTTGTGTTCATTCACTTTAAATTTTTTTTTTGAAAGAGAACATCTGGATCTTATTATTAAAACAAAACAAGAGCAGCCCACAAAACAGAGCATAAACGAAAAACCAAAAAAATAAAAAAGGCCCAAAGTCAAAACCAGAAAACAAAATACAAAGGGAAAAAAAACAGCAGCCCAAAAACAAAAAGATCCAGCACAAAAAGCGGGGGAGCTCTAGAGACTTCCATCCAGCTGTTATCCATAATGAAAACCCCACATCAAAAGCAACAAACTCATGGGAAACCGCATACTTCATCATTACTTGCCATTAATCAGCAACAGCATCAATCAATTCCACCGAATAAATTTGAAAAAACAATACAACCCTTAACCCTTCAATTTTCAGATCCAGACAACCTTCACACGATCAGACCCTTCACTCTTTCATGAAATTTGTCCCCCTCCGATCATCACACACCGCTTCCTCTGCGCCAAAAAAAATGTGCTCTCTAGATAAGAGTTCTCTATCTTCTTAAGTCCCTCGGTAGCAATAAAATGAGCAACCTGGTTTGATTCTCGATGGATAAAATGAAAATCGCATGAGTCAAAACCAAAATTCAGTTGCTTAGAATCTTTTATAATAGCTGCGATCTCAGATCTATATTCATTTTGCTCTTGCAATTTACAGATGACCGAGTGGGAGTCCCCTTCGATTTCAACCTCCTTCAGCTGAAGGAATAAACCTAAGTGGAGCGCCTAGAAGCCCGCCATCGCTTCTGCAGCAAAAATAGAAGGTACATTCATATGAAACACTGTTCTAGAGTAAATCACATCTCCTCTTACATTTATTACCACCAACCCAGAACATGACTCTTTCCTGTGTTTGTTAAAAGCAGCGTCGAAGTTGATTTTTACCCTCGAACCAGTCGGAGCAACCCATCTGCCTGTAAGAATCTGCCTCGCTGGTAAGTCTGTGTTCAAACCATCTAATTCTTTTAGGAAATTTCTCACATAATCTGCAATTTGAGAACCCGAAGTAAAAATTCCTTCATGAATGAATCTATTTCTTGATGTCCATAATGCCCATAATGTACATGCTATCAACCTGCACTTAGTCAGGGAATAGGATTCGAACATGGCTTTTAACCACTCATTGTAATCTATATTTGCTTCTGTATTTGGCCAAAAAACCCCTAAACTCTCCCATGTCTCTTTTGCTATAGCACACTCCCTGCACACTCCCTGAACAAATGCTCCCTTATTTCCGCTCCATGTTGACATCTTCGACAAGTGCCTGATCCTAGCAAACGTCTGAAATGAAGGTTATCGAAAGTAGGTAAATAGTTGCTAGCTATCTTCCGGTTTGTAATTTTAACTTTTGGAGGAAGATCAAGGTTCCACAATCTCTTGTAAAATTTTTTGTAATTCGGTTGTATTTGAGTCTTTCCATTATGTAAAAGAAACCTGTGTCCACTACGGACAGTGTACTCCCCAGTCGGCTCGCCGCTCCAGATTAAAAGATCCTCATGCGAATTCATAGACAGTGGGATACATAGGATCCTTTCTGCATCCAACTCTGCAAAGGTATTATGAATCAACTCCACTTTCCACTTTCTCGAATTATCATCAATCAAGTCTGCAACTGTCGAAAGACTCGAGTTTACATTCATACTTTGAACTCTGAAATCATCACTGCCAGGTACCCACACGTCTCCCCAGATAGAGACACTCTTTCCGTCACCAATCCTCCAACCCAAACCCTTCTGAAGAAGCCCTTTAGCAGTCCATAAACTCTACCAGGTAAGAGAAGGTAAATTTCCTAACCTGGAATTTAAGAAATCTGAATCTTTAAAATATTTTGCTTTCAACGTACGCGCCAGTAAAGAATTAGGATTACGTAATAAACACCAACCCTGTTTGGCAAGTAAAGCAATATTAAAAAGATTCAAATTACGAAACCCCATACCATCCTCTTCCTTAAGCAAACATAACGGCTTTCAATCGCACCACTGCATACCTCTCTTTCCATAACTTTTTTGCCACCAAAATGCCCCTATTATGTTTTCCATTTCAACACAAAAAGATTTTGGCAAAAGAAAATAAGACATCGAGTAAGTAGGGATTGCTTGTAAGACAGCTTTTATAAATACCTCTCTACCACCTTGTGAGATATGCCTAATACTCCAGTTATTTATCTTCTGCTTCAATCTGCCCTTCAAGCCTTGGAAAGCCATTTTTCTTCTTCGACCCACCATATTCGGAAGCCCCAAATATTTTTCAAGCTCTGTCAAACAACGAACGTTAAGAACCTGGAAAGCCAAATTATTATCATGATCATTCACATTCGAACTGAAAAAGCCATGGATTTTCAAAATTTACACATTGCCCCGAACAAGATTCGTACTCTCTAAGAATATCTTTAAGCACCATAATCCCCCTATTCGAAGCCTCACCAAACAGTATACAGTCATCCGCAAACATAAGGTGGGTGATTGGTGGGGAAGATCTACATACCTTTGCTCCTGAAATTCTCTTTTGCCGACTAGCTAATATCATCAATACAGATAGACCCTCTCCATAGAACAGAAATAAGTAAGGGTTTAGAGGATCCCCTTGCCTCAACCCTCTCGATGGAGTAAAACTTGAACTTTCTTCACCATTAATTAAAATCAAATATTGGACCGAACTAATACATCGGAGGATAATATCAATAAATGAATCAGCAAAACCCATTTTTGACATCATACCTTTAATGAAAGGCTATTCCACCCGATCATATGCCTTACTTATGTCCAGCTTTAGGGCCATAAATATTTTTCGTCCACATTCTCTTATTCTTGAACGAACGAAGAACCTCATAAGCCAGTAGCACATTATCAGTAATAAGTCTGCCCGGCACAAATGCACTTTGAGAGTCATCAATACAATCGTCCAACACCTTTTGTAAGCGATTTGCCACCGTCTTTGCTATAATCTTATAGATAACAGTATAGAGACTAATAGGGCAAAAATTTTTAAAATTGAGAGGATTTGCAGTTTTTGGAATTAAAACCAATTGAGTACTATTGATTTCAACCAACGATCTTTCATTGTTCAGAATATCCAAGCAGAAAGCACTAGTATCATTGCCAAAAATAGACCAGTACTTTTGGTAGAAAACAACAGGAAATCTATCTGAACCAGAAGATTTTGTAAGACCCATACCTTTCAAAGCCTCCTCAATTTCCTCCTTTGTATAGGTAGCTGTAAGACTTTAATTCATGCTGTCATTAATACAGCATGAAACCCCCGAAAGAATATGATCCAGATTGCCAATTCCTTTAGAATCAAATAGGTCTAAAAAATAGTCGCGAGTAATTTCCCCAATCTCGATGCGATCTATGGCTAACGAACCGTCGCTCATTTGCAATCCACGAATACGATTTGTACGCCTTCTTTGAGAAGCAAATTTGTGAAAGAACGAAGTGTTCTTATCCCCCATTCTCAGCCAATTCACCCTAGCTCGTTGTTCCCAATATCTCTCCTCCTTATCTATCTCTATATTTAGGTGTAATTTGACATCAACAAGCTCAGCTAAAGATTCCTCTGAAACCTCAGAACAATATAACTCTTCCAGTCTTTTCATTAATCTTCTGACATCACTACCTCTTTTTTGCTTAATCTTACCCGCCCATCTCTGCAGCCCCTTAGAAAGGGATGAAAGCCGATTAAGAAAAGAATCCGAACTACCAATCCATAAACTCCTTATTTCATTCTCGCAAGACTCTTTCAAAACCCACCATGCCTCAAACCAAAACCTTCTAGATTTTTGACGTAAACCCCCAACTTTCGTCTTAAAAAGCAATGGAAAGTGGTCCGAGAAAGAATGAGGAAGATGCCTCAAAGAATAATTTGGAAAGAGTTGTAACCATACATCTGTGGCAACTTCTCTATCAATTCTCTCTCTTATGTTGTTTTCCAACAGACGACCCCTCTCCCAAGTAAACCAAATCCCAGAATATCCAATATCCTCCAAATGACATTCCTCCAATGTTATTCTAAAAGCCTCCATTCTAGCTTCCTCCCTTAGAACCCCACCCTGTTTTTCATTAGCAAAATGAATATCATTAAAATCGCCTCCAACTAGCCATGTTAGCGAATTGTTTCTCCTTAGACCATGAAGCAAATCCCACTTTGCGGCTTTATCCCTTACATCCAGCGCTTCGTAAAATCCCGTAAATCTCCATCGTGGATTTTTTCCTCTTCTTGGATTTCAACATCGATGTGATTTTTGGAGAAACTCTTCAAAGTAACTAATTGACCCCCGTTCCACCAAATACTAAGACCCCCCTGAGTCCCTTCCACTGACACTTCAATACCATTAAAAAAATCACATCTTCTCCTAACATTTTCCATTTTATCAGCATTTAACTTTGTCTCCATAAAGAAGACGATTTGGGGATGATAAATTTTCAGCATATGCTGAAGTCTTCTAACTGCTCGCAGACTCCTCAATCCACGAACATTCGAACAAAAAATTTTCATTTCTTCCAGTCGACATACCCATTGGCAGCCGCCGATAATTTTTTAAAATGAGCAAATTGCCCACCAACAGCTTCCAACAAATCCTGAATAGTGGAAACATTAGAAGTCAATGAATCTTTTCTTTCCTTCCTCACTAGCAATTGGATCATCTTCTAGCTCACAATCTATATTCGTCAGATCCAATCTGTTAGCAAGCCTTACACTATCCAACCCCTTACTTAATTCCCCATAATTCAAACTAGACTCAATCTGTTGATCTTTACATGGCATCAAATCTTCACCAATAATGATACGTGATTCCTACCTTTGACTGGGAGCATTTTCAAAATTGAAACCTTCCAAATTAATTCCAAGAATAGGATTGAAATCAACCCATGATCTTCTCTCATAATTGTGCCTTGAATTTTGGCCCGATTGCTGCTCAACCTGTTTCTTTCCAAAAAAATTATTTTCTCCCTCTTCCCTCAGCCAAATGCTGTTGACCGTGGTGGCTTTCCGCGGCTGAGCCCTCAATGTCAGATCCCAACCCATTTCCACTTCCTGCACCCCATATTATAGCCTCATCGGGCAGAAACTATCTCCATGGCCAAGACACCCACATAAAAAGCAAAACAAAGTCAACTTTTCGTATTTGAATTTTGCATACGTGAATTTGGACTCAGAAATCATTATTTTTTTTCGTCGTTTCAGAGGCTTTTTAACATTAATCTGAACACGAATGCGAAGAAAATTTTTATAGCCATTGGACAGCTGCTTCATATCATATTCCAAAAATTTACCAATGAAATTTCCAAATTGCACTACCATAGATTCCCTAAAAAAAACCTGGTGGCAGATCATGAATCTGAACCCATCAATTTGAGTAAACCAAAGGAATAGACATAGGATCCTCATTCTCCTGCATTCTATGGAAAATCAAAAGGTGATTATTGAAAGTCCAAGGGGCTCCTGTAAGGACCCGATGGATATCCACTTCGTTAAAAAAATTGAAAAGAAAATGTTTTCCCCCCAAATCTGAAATTTGCACACCCTCCAAGGGGTGCCAGATGTTTGCCAACGTATTTCTCATGGCTGGGAAATGAACACATTAGCTATTAAAAAACAACCCACCAAACAAAAGCTATACACAGAACTGTGCGCTTCAACCTCAACCGAGATAGAAAAAGCCTCCTCTTCACTATCCTCCAAATTCAAATCCACCAATCCCCTTTCCATTACTTACCCTCCCCTAACAAAGAAACCAACCAACTCAACAGGTACCCAATATCAGTGCCAAAGAAACACAAAGACAAAAAGAAGAAAATGGAATGACGAAACAAAAACGTGCCAGACGGCAGACAAAGGTGTGCCAGAAGATAGACAATGTTGTTCATTCACTTTAAATAATATCACCTTATGATGAAATTTAATTTTTTTTTTTTGCAATTTGTATGAATGTTGTACCAATGGGAATTTAATGTCTCTCTCATATTTATTTTGGTTATGATTAGTTTGAATTTAGTTAGTTGTTGTGTTAATTATTAAGTACTAATAACTGTTTGGTTGAGTGAAAAAATGAAAGGATGGAAGGAGGACAAAAAGTGGAAAGAATATAAAATTTAAAAGTGCTTAGTAGGAAAAAAAAAGAGCGAAAAGAAAGAAAACAACAGAGATGTCTATTATTCATCCTAATATATAAAAAAAAATTATTTTAAATTGGAATTATAAGATGAAAGAAAATGATTGATGCATTCATGTTAGTTCAAAATTATGATTTTCAAATATTTTATTTTCTTTTTTCTTACCTCAATCTTTATTTTTAACTGGAAGGATCTTCTCTACTATTTTTTAACTCACGAATCACATGATGCATAGGATATTTATAAAGAGCTAATTAGAACTTTATAAAGAAAAACGATCCCAAACAAACTCTCTTTTAGTCGAATAAATGAATCGACAACTAATGAATTTTAGTTTTCATCAATTTGAGGATTTTCATCAATCATCAATCTTTTCTCTTCATCCAATGTGAGATGTTTATAAAGAGCTAATTAGAGTTCTAATTTTTTATTATTTTATACCATGTGTCAACATTCTATTGGATGTTAAGTAAAAAATTACTGGTGTTAGTCAAACATCAATAAAAAGTATCAATTTGGTTTACCGTTTTCAAATTTATGTATGAATTAGGTCAAAAAAGAATTTAGGTACAAGTTACCAAATTTAGAAACTAACAATATATATATATGTCCTCTCTTTCTATTTTTCTACACTTGAATCTTCTATATTTTAGATTTTTTTTACCTGCCAAATAAAGCTTAAGAAAATATTAAGTTAGACATGATATTATATCCAGATATTATATCGAGATCTAACTTAATTCATGCTAACCTTTATTTAAAATGATTCTGATTTTTTAAAAATGCAAAACATAGAGTTTGTTGTATTAAAATTAGACGTTAAAGGGGCCAAACAATTGCTATGGAATTGATTTCCCGGGCACTAGGAAAGATTGTGCATAGATTAACATGCATTTCAATTATAAAGATTGTGCATAGGTTAACAACATGCGCTTCAATTATTGTTTATATAATTTGATATTGTAGGTGGATTTATTAAAATATGCTGAGTATTTATGTTTTGTTTTTTTAATTTATCAATATATGTTGTTTTTAAGAGAGAAAAAAGAAACACGTCCTATAAGGAACGTTTTCATCGATGTTGTATTGAAAACACGTCTTGTAGGACGCGTTTTCGCTTTGTTA
Source organism: Gossypium sturtianum (assembly GCA_025698515.1). Taxonomy (NCBI): domain Eukaryota; kingdom Viridiplantae; phylum Streptophyta; class Magnoliopsida; order Malvales; family Malvaceae; genus Gossypium; species Gossypium sturtianum. The sequence goes on along the minus strand of CM046947.1, from coordinate 16,329,636 downwards.
ATTTTTTTCACTCTATCATAGGTTTTAGTATTAGTGATTATATAATCTATATGTGAAAAAAAAACAATTTTAACAAAATGAAAACGCGTCTTACAAGGCATGTTTTCACTACCATATTAGTGAAAACGTGTCTTGTAAGACGTGTTTTTTATTTCTCTTTAAAAATAAGTAAATTTTAAAAAAACATAATTCTCAAATTAAAAAAAAATATCAGCAGATAAATTGCCCTAATATTGTAAGGCTAAATAAAATAAGGGTAAATTATACCAACAGTCACCCAACTTTGGGGTAGCTGACAAAACAGTCACCTAGTTTTCATTTCAGTCACTCAACTTTCAAAAAGTAACAAAACAGTCACCAACGTTATGAAAAAGTTACAAAACAGTCACTGATTAACAGTTACCGTTAGGGTATTAACGGAATGGTCGACGACGTGGCAAGTTAACCACTGATGTGGCAAGTTAACTTGCCACGCTTGGCTTTACCGATGGGTTTAGGGTTTGGGGCGAGTTAAGGGAAAAAATTTGGCTGGGTTAGAAACAGATTAGGGGTTTAGGGGGTTTGGGAAAAAAAAAAGAAAATCAATTTTTGGAAATTTTGGGGTTTTTTTAGGGTTGAAACTGATTTGGGAATAGATTAATAAAGGGTTTAGGGTTAGAAATCGATTCAATAATCGATTAACAGGGTATAAGGTTTTAGGGTGCGATTGTAAGTTTTGTTTGGGGAGAAAAGAAGACGAAACCAGAAACCATTAGTGTATTTGATTGTCAGCGACAATGGGCAATAGAAGAGAATGTACCAGTGTTGTTACATCCACTATAACGGGTAAGTTGTGGGATTCTGTTTTAAATTTTTTGGATTTTAATGCTGTTATTTCGATTTAAGGTTATTTCGGTTTTAATTCTGATTTTGATTTCGATTTTGATTTCGATTTCGGTTTCGATTTCGATTTTGATTTCAATTTTGAAACACTCACTGCCATTATCAAATTGATGTTTATTGTGTATATCTGCCATTGTGTGTATATCTGCCATTGTATTAATGCCATTATCAAATTGATTTTAATTTCGATTTTAATTTCGATTCTGATTTTGATTTCGATTTCTATTTCGATTTTGATTTCAATTTTGAAACACTCACTGCCATCATCAAATTGATGTTTATTGTGTATATCTGCCATTGTAATGTCATTATCAAACTTATGTTTATTGTTTGTATCTGCCATTGTATGAATGCCATTATGAAACTGATGTTTGTTGTGTATATCTGATGGCTGTGTTTGTATTAAATTATTTTTGTATTGTTTGTTGTCTGCCATGTGCATGACAGAAATGGTTGTGTTTGTATTAAATTATTGGGTATTTTGTATTGGTTATTGTTTGACAGAAATGGTTAAAGTGTCTGCCTATGTTATCTGCCTTTATTGATGAGTACTTTGTTTGGTAGGTTTAATTGATGACAATCTTAATGAGAATGAAGAAGACATGTCTGGTAGTGATGTGTCTGGTAGTGATGCATCTGAAAGTGATAGTGATGATATAGGAGTTAGTTTAGATGGTTTAAACATGGATGGTATAGGAGTAGATGAACTGTGTGATAGTGATGATTCTGAAAGGTTAGATAGTGCACATGAATCTGACTCAGATGGCCAAAATTGGCCTGAGTTCAACCTAGAGACTGACATGAGTAATCCTAGACTTAAGGTTGGAATGTTATTTAAGTCTAAGGACAGTCTAAAAGAAGCTGCCAAGCAGTATGGTAGGTTGAACAATTACTTTATTAAGTTTCCTAAAAATGATTTAAAAAGGTTAAAGGCAGTCTGCAGTGAAAAATGTCCTTGGTTCATATGGGCTTCTAGACTAAACCCTAATGAGCCTACTGACCAGACTTGGCAAATTAGGAGTTCAAACCCTAACCATACTTGTTCTAAAGTATATAAAAATAAGAATGTAACCTCAGCTTGGATAGGTAAACATTATAAGGAAAAATTCATTGCTGATCCTGATTATTCTCTGAAATCATTACAACAAGATGTCAAAAGAGATTTGAGTTGCATAGTCTCACTAACCAAATGTAGGAGGGCTAAACTTAGGGCATTGGAATTAATTGAAGGAGCTTATAAGGCTCAATATGAGAAGATTTATGAGTATTTGTTGGAGGTTAGGACACAAAATGTGGGAACAACAACAATCTGTTATCTGGATAACAGGTTGTTTCAAAGGATGTATGTCTGTCTGCAGGCATGCAAAGATGGCTATAGGGCTAGTTGTAGGAGGATAGTAGGTTTAGATGGATGTTTCTTGAAGGGCTACTATGGTGGCTACTTGCTTGTAAATTTGTTGGGATAGATGCAAATAATGGCATCTATCCTCTTGCATATGCTGCTGTGGAAAGTGAAAACCAAGCATCATGGCTTTGGTTCTTGGAGTTGCTTGCAATAGACTTGGAAATTGTGAGCTCGTACCAAATATCTTTCATGTCTGACAAACAAAAGGTAAAACTCCATTTATTCATTTTTTATGTTGTTTCTATTTAGGGATTGTCAAAGAATTAAACTGTTTTTTTTTCTAATTGCAGGGACTTTTAGAAGCAATATGTATGTTGTTTCCTAATGCAAAAACAAGACACTGTGTTAGACATCTACATGCCAATTTCAAGAAAGCTGGTTTCCGAACAAAGGAATTGAAAGATTTGCTTTGGAAAGCTGCCAGAGCAAGCACTACAAGGGATTTTGAGGATGCTATGGATGAATTGAGGAAAACCAATCAGCAAGCTTATGATTGGTTGAAGGAGAAGAACCCTACTCACTGGTCAAGGTCTCACTTCTCAATTAGGAGCCATTCTTGTAACACCCTTAACCCGTATCCGTCGCCAGAATAGGGTTACAAGGCATTAACATGCAAAACACATGTCATATCAATTATTTACTGTTTATATGGTCATATCCGAATGCGTTATGAGCAATGCATTTTCATAGTATGCTAAAACAATAATGTACATATCTGAAATCCATTTAGCTAATTTCACACATAAGCATTTGTCAAAAAATACAAAGGTTACTATTCATTTGGTCATTCAAGTCACATTGACCCAATATGCACATGTTCATAATTACTTTACTAAACAAATTATCAATTACCAAAACTAAACATACATATATGTTTTTGCATAAACTTTGTTTAACCTAATTCAAAATAGGCCAATTACATGTTAGATTTGTAAAATAAATCTAAAATAAAACTTAATAAACCAGGATCTATCATGTCAAATCATCAAGAATAAATGAAGAATAAAACTAGATGCGGAAGTGTACCTGAATCCATGAATTCCTTGTAGTTTTACCGGATTTTGGGGATTTGATCTTCCAAATTAGTACACAAGAAATTTAGAGAATATTTGCTCTCTCTCTTTCCTAATGATGGGATATTAGAAAAGATATCTTGTGTATAATTTGGGGACCATAACCCTAATATTTATAACCTTGGCATATTAGTTCTAATCAAATTCTAATTAGCCCATCATTAATTAGAATTTGATTAGAAGAGTATCTACACATATTTGACCCATACTTTATTTAATAATTAAAAGCCCAATAAAATTCTAACCAAATTAGATCACTTTTAATTTGGGCTAACCTATCATGATAATAAATAATAACATGTAATTATCCTTATTATATATGTGATGTCCAAATTTTCCAACAATCTCCCACTTGGACCACATATATATACTAATTACTTTATAACTACATGTCATTATATAACCTTATGAGCTCAAAATTTTACTATCATATCCAAAAGGTATTCCAAACAATCTCGTCCATTAATTATGTTAACATAGAACCAATGCGACTTTTGTTACATATATCGTAACTAAATCCATCCATGATCACGTATATTAACACAACCAAATGACATAGATCAAGTATGGATGTGTAGCATGTAAATTACATGCAATATGATCTAAACATGTCTATTTCCAACTGGTCCTCCTTAGTGAGATCAAACCTTACCAAAATCAGAGTGTGAATAAACCAAATAAACTTTATTTCTGCAGAAAATAAACTTAATATCTTTAAACCAAATAACTCAAAATGTGTCTATAACATAAAAGCATTTAAAAATACAAACTCCCACTAAAACCAAATATCCTTTAAATGACATTACACCCATATGAGCAAAGTGTGCTCTTATAAAACCTTAGGTGTAGTTCTTTAGTAAGCGGATCCGCAATCATGGAGTTTGTCCTAATATGCTTTATAAGCACCTAACCACTCTGAACTTTTACTTTAACAACCAGAAACTTAAAGTCTATGTGTTTTTACTTTGATGTGTTCCTGTTGCTCTTCGAATAAAAGATTGCAATTTGTTTTCACAATTTGCACCTTAGTGGAAAAATCTTATATCCATATTCCATCAAAATCGGAGTCTATATACCGATGATCTCTAACTCGATTAGACCTCCGATATGTGAGCATGTAATCTTTTGTTCTCTGAAAATACCTTATAACCCTCTTGGATGCTATCCAATGGTCCTAATCAGGGTTGCTTAAAATATCTTCCTAACATCCCAATAGTGTACACAATATTCCAATGTATACAAACTCGAACGTACATTAGACTTTCCATCGCTAAAATGTAAAAATCTAATGCATTTTTGTAATTTCAAAATCATTCTTAAGGTATTGATTGAGGCTATACTTATTATTAACAAGCAAAGATGTCATTAACATATAAAACCGTAAATATGTACTTACTCCCATTAAATTTGTGATACACACAATCATCAACAATATTCATCTCAAAACCAAACGAAACAATTATTTGATGAAACTTATGGTACCATTGATGGGAAGCTTGTTTGAGTCCATAGATGGATTTTGTCAATTTGCAAACCATATTCTTTGAGTCTTCCGACTCAAAATTTTCTGGTTGCACCATATAAATTGTTTCTTCAATGTCGCCATTAAGAAACGCAGTCTTAACATCCATCTGATGTAACTCAAGATCAAAATGAGCAACAAACGCCATGATTATCCTAAAGGAGTCTTCCGACGAAACTGGAGAGAAAGTCTCTGTAAAATCAACACATTCTTTCTGAGTATATCCTTTAGTTACAAGACGCGCCTTATACCTCTCCACATTACCATTTGCATCCCTCTTGGTTTTAAATATCCATTTACAACCAATTGGTTTTGCACCTTCAGGTAATGGGACAAGTTCCCAAACTTTATTGTCTCGCATAAACTTATACTCATCTTTCATGGCATCAATCCACTTTTGAGAATTAGAACTTTTCATGGCCTGATGAAAGTTGATTAGATCATCTTCCATCATTCCATTATCATCCTCATGTTCTTGGAGAAATACAACATAATCATCTGGAATAGCATTTCTCCTTTCTCTTGTGGACCTCCTTAATGGCACTTGTTCTTGAGGTTGTTGAGTTTGTTCTTCTGGAACAATTATCTCATTTTGAATGGGAAGTTGTTCAACATTGTCTTGCAGAGGTTTTGGATTCACTTCTTGATCAATGATAGGTATAAGAACCTGAACATCGTCAAAAGTGATAGTAGGAATTGAGTTAGAATCCAATTCCTCCTCAAAAGCAATGTCTCTAACCTTATTTCTCCCCAAACTCAACATCCTCAAAAAATGTTGCGCCTCCTGCCTCAAAAATATTCCTTATTATGGGATCATAAAATTCATAGCCCTTAGATCGCTCAGAATTTCCTTAACCCTTAACTTTATAGACATCAAATAAGTCAGAAGTGATGTCATTTCAACCTTATTATTTTTAGCAAAACGTTTCTTAATTTCGTCAAGGAAACCTTGGTCTGAGTAATCTTTTCAGATTCTATGCCTTAAAGGCTTCTGAAATGTTGTGCCTCATGATCATTAGACTCTTGCAATTTGAACGATCCCAACTCTCAAAATCCCTTTTAATATAGGGGGTGCTTTCCGCAGTGAGAGGTGCAAGTAGTTCTTCCTTTAGTATAAGGTTTATGTTCATACAGCCAAGCACTATAAATAAGTGTCTTTTCCATTCATTTAGTCCCATTAAGCATGGGTATAGAATTTATATTAGCAGATGTCGTTGAAATTCTGCCAAATATTAACTTACCTTTGGGTCAATTAATAAACGCATGAATCACAAAAATATATAATCATCTTGATATTTCAAATAAACTAGTCTACACAAAAGAGGTCACTTTGGCGGCATTTTGTTTCAACTAATCTATTTAAAATATTAGACATTCTTAATTAAAAGCCAAAATATGAATTTATTTGTTTCAAAATATCTCTTTTAATTTCATCTTTCAATCAAATTAAAAGATAATAGTATATATATGTATACATATTTATCCCAAAACAACATACAATGATGTTGGCAAATATAATAATAGATGAATAAATCATAAACCATAAATAACCTCACATAAGACTTCTAATTTAAACCAAAATAATTTGAATAAAGGTAAACCTCATCTCAAGATATCGGACACTCCATTAATATTTTATCTTTGGACAAAATATTAACTTGTAAGTGATATATTGATGTAATAATCAAACATTGACAATAAGAACATGTCGAACCATAAATCTTCTTTTGGGTCAATTTATTGCTCACATGTAAAACCGAATAATTATCACATGTTTATTACCATAATTGCACATGTAATATTATTAACCTTCATTTGGGCCGATCAAAATTAACATAACTTAAGTTACATGCACACAACTTTTTATATTTTAAAACAAAATAATTTATACAAAAAAAATCACTTTGGTGACTTATTGCTTCAATTAAGTTATTTTGAAATATGTAAACATACCAATATTCAAAATTAAAATTTCCCCAATAGTCAAATGTCAAAACTATTTTTTTTTATTACTTTATAAACTCTAAAATAACCCAAAATAAGGTTGTCTTAATAATGCAATAAAAAACCGAAAACCTTAATTTTTGACTTTTTTTTTGTTCCAAAACCATATATATCAAAACCAAACAGAAATAATGTAGTGGTTCAAAGCCAAATAATTAACAAGCACATCTATTCATAATTTTGGCATGGATAAAAACACCAAAACAATTCACGCATATACATGTATTCATAATCAAATAGAAACTTTTACCCTGAATTTACCATGTAAATTCAAAGTTGTATTTATGATTAAACAAATATTCACATGAATACTTGAAGCCAATACATCTCAAAAACCAAAATCATAATAGTTGGCATATCTCACAATTCATACAATAAATCATCATAATTTAACCAAATATTTGGAACCATAAGATGCCAAAATCTTAAAACCAAATTATTTAAGCATATAATATGATTAACATCAATTTGCATCAAAATCTAATTTCATTATAATTTAACCATAAAATATAACCTTGATCGACTTGCCTTAGATATCCCAGGTAAATTCAAATTCAAAATATATGCTTAAACTGAATAGTATGAGAAGAATAAGCATATAAACTCAATAATAAATAATATATTCTATCAACTATATATTGAATTCAAGAATTAATGATTATAAAAATTGAATTCAATTGTACAATTGTTGAACCGGATTTGAATTAAAAAACGATTATAATGAAGCCCTAAAATTGAATCGATAAAAAGAAAATTAAAACTAACAAATATTACCATCAATCTTAAAGATTCAACATATATAATGAATTCATTGATAAACAATCGGTATATAAAAGTTTAATTTATTAAAATAATATTTTTTGGTCTACAAAAATTCAAAAAAAACGGGTTTAGAAGTCAGTTACATACGAAGAAGGTTTAACACCCCTCGTAACGCCCAAAATTGGTATCTAATCAATTAATTAATATTTTAATATCAAAAGTTGAAAACTCTAAAAGAATTTAAAATACGATTCCTCTTTATATTAATGTTAATTTTAATTAAAATTTGCTTGAATGAAACAAACATTAAAGACCCTCTCGTCTCAAAATAACAAAGTGTCGACATCTTGCCCTTTTGCGAATAAGCTAGCCTTTATTTTTTATTTGAAATCTTATATTTTAATTTTAAAAAGATATTTAATTATTTAGATTTAACAAAAAAATCGAAACCCCGTAAGTTAGGGTACGTTTTCTCGAATTTTCCAAATACGAAACATTGCCTTATTTTGAAAATTTCATTTTTTACATATTTGGGTAAGAATTAATAATATACGAATAAAATATTAAGTTGATGAATGACAACAATATAAATATACTAATAAGCCATTCCTAATACATATAATGACAATGATCATATAACGCATATCAATTTAATATCAATATTAGCAATAAAAAAATAAAATGAATGATAAAATAAATAATAACAATGATAACAATAATAATAATGACAAAACAAATGCACAAAAATAAATATAAATTTTTAAATACAATAAAAACAAGGGAATAAATAAATAGATACATAAATAAATATTGAGGAAAATAATTAAGAAATATCAAAAATAAAAGGACCAAATTAAAATATAAATGAAATTAGAAGTACAATTTTTAATAAAGTACATAAATAATGATAACAATGAATAATAATAGTAATAATAATAATAATAACAATATATGTAGTAAAAAACATAAATAATCCAATTTTTTAATATATATATATATATAAGAAGGATAATAAATAGATAGATGAATAAATAATAATAAAATAATAATAATAATAATAAAGGCACAAATAAAATAAATAATTAATGAAAGAAAATTAAAGATTAAAAGAAATGAAAGAACAATAACTAAATGAATACAAGAATTAAAATAAAAATGTAAATGAATAATATATATATAAAATAAGTAAATGAACAAGCAAATGAGTAAAATAAAGGAATAATGAATGTATAAGCAAGTAAATAAATAAATGAATAAATAAATGAATTAAAATAAAAATGGCTTAATTGAAATTTAAATGAAATCAAAAGGAAAGATTGAACAAAATAAATAAAAAAGGGGTTAAAATGAAATAAAAATAAAATTATAGGGTGAAATTTAAAGAACAAAACGAAAAAAGGACTAAATTGCAACAATCTACCAAAATGGAAGGGCCTAATGCGCAAATAACCCATGCGCTAAAAACACGCGGGTCTTGGAATGGGTCGGCCAAAACGGCACCGTTTCAGGTGCTTAACCCATTAAAACTGTTTAGGGACCAAATTGAAACAAAACTAAAGTTTGTGGTAAATTTTAAGAAAATAGAAAAATGAGGTAGGACCAAATTGAAACACGCTGTAGAAGCAGAAGGACTGATCGAGAAAATATACCCTTTATTGAAAACACGCGGATCCTCCGGAGCGGGTCGGGTCGGCGCGCGGGTCGTATCAAAACGACGCCGTTTTAGGGCCAAAGGAAATAGGCCAAAATGACGCCGTTTCCAGGCCCTATTTAAACCAAAAATTTCCAAAAAAAACTCATTTCACCCTTGTTCCCAAAAAAATAAAATAAAAACCTTCTCTTTTCTCTCTGGCATAGCCCAGAATCCGGCCAGACATCCGGCCATCGGCCACCGTGGCGGCCGCCGTTCGCCGGCGATGGCACCGCCGTCTGCGGTGGCCGAAAAAAACCGAACCCCTTTTTTGTATATTTTTATATGGAACTCAGATCTGGGGTTAAAAAAATCCTAAACTAAAGCCGAAACTTCCCAAAAGGGAAGAAGACCTTTCGGTTCAGCACTCTTCGCCGCGGCCTTGGCCGAATCTCCAGAGATCCGGCGACCTTTTGGACCGAAAGGGGTACCGCCGGTGGTGGAAAAGCCAATCGGTAGGTAAATATTCTTTATTTTTTATATTTATTATTTATTTCGAAAATAAAATCAGAAAAAAAATGCTACCTTTTCTTTAAAACTTGATACTTTTTTGTATTTCTTTTCTCTCTGTTTTTTTTTTTTTTTTTGAATACAAACTATCCTCTGGCTTTTATAGCCATTTTACACTGTTTATAATACATATTTTTTGATTTTGTCACTGTCCTCGCTTCTGTTTCTACCATGCGATTTCTTTGCTGTTGTTATCTTTTTTCTTTCTCTTTTCTTGCAGGTGATGGAGTCAACAGAGAAGGGAGGCCAACCCTTTGCCATTTTGGTGAAATGGCGACAGAAAGGGCAGGCCTCGGGACGAGGATCCTCGGGTGGCGCGCCTGTGAAGGGAGGAGCGGCGCAGGGGACATTAGGGTTTCTGTTTAGCTTTTAGTGTTGTGGGCTTTAGGGTTTCATTTGGGCCATATTGGGCCACATTTGTTGTAAATGGACTCTCCTTTATTGGACTTTATTATTTATTTTAGTTTTATTTAATTTGATGGGCCCGGACAAATTGGGTTATTACACATCTGATATAAAAAATGCAAAAGAAATTATGAGACTGTCAACAACAGGGAAAATCCTGTTGGAATTGGGGAACTGAAAAGATTGAGCAGCCTTGAATTGCAAGAAAACGAGTTATCTGGTTCTATACCTTCGTCTTTAGGATCTTTGCCATTATTGGACATTCTGGATTTGTCTCAAAATGAACTTCCCGGTAACATTCCAAAGAGTTTGTCGTCTCACAGTTGGAGAGTTCTTTATCTATCCAATAATCGGTTAAGTGGTCCTATACCACTGTCTCTTGACACTGAAGCATCTGAGGGTAGTTTCGAAGGAAACCCTAGCCTCTGTAGTTCAATTATCGAATCTTTCAGGCAATGTCCACCAGACTCTGGCATGTCTAAAGACGTTCGTACGCTTATAACTTGTTTGGCTCTTGGTGGTGCAACCATCTTGCTAGCTTCACTCGGATGCTTCTTATACTTGAAGAGAAAAAAAGATCATGGCCCTTGTTTGAAGGAAAAATCATGGGAAGTCAAGTCCTTCCATAGGTTAACTTTCATTGAAAATGAGATTTTGGATTCCTTACAGCAACAGAATCTGATTGGAAGAGGAGGGTCTGGGAATGTTTATAAAGCAACACTTTCTAATAGTTTAGACCTCGCTGTGAAACACATATGGCTTACAGATTCTCATGCCAGCCGAAGGAGCCGGAGCAGTAAACCAATCCAAAGCAAACGTGACAGTATAGCAAAGGAATTCAACACAGAGGTGCGGACATTGAGCTCAATAAGACATGTCAATGTGGTAAAGCTTTACTGCAGCATGACGAGCCAAGACTCAAGCTTGTTGGTGTACGAGTACTTGCCGAAAGGGAGCTTATGGGATCGGTTGCATACGTGTAGGGAAATGGAGCTTGATTGGGATACCAGATATCATATTGCAGTTGGGGCAGCTAAAGGACTGGAGTACCTTCATCATGGATGCGAAAGGTCAGTGATCCATCGAGATATCAAATCAAGTAACATATTGCTGGATGAGTTTTTGAAGCCTAGGATTGCTGATTTTGGACTCGCCAAGATGGTTCAGGCCAATGGTGGTCAAGACTCGACCCATGTCATTGTAGGCACCCATGGCTACATAGCTCCTGGTAACTTACTTTCTTGCTGTTTAGGAGATTATTTGACAGATTCTGTTGGTTAATAAAATTAATGGTAAATTCTGTAGAATATTGCTACACCTACAAAGTAAACGAGAAGAGCGATGTGTACAGCTTCGGGGTCGTATTAATGGAGCTAGTGATTGGAAAAAGACCAACTGAGCCAGAATATGGTGACGATAAGGACATTGTGACTTGGGTCTTGAGTAAAACGAAGGACAAAGCTAGTGTTTTGAGCATAATAGACCCAAGAATTGCAGATGCTTCGAAAGAATACGCTACCAAGGTGTTAAAAATAGCCATTTTCTGCACCAACACGCTGGTGGCACTTAGACCCACCATGAGAACCGTGGTTCAGATGTTGGAAGCGGCAGAACCATGCCAACTGGTCACCGTTGCTCTCGGTTAGGACTGAATAAAAGGAAAGAAGAATAAAGATTGTGATGAAAAGTTCAGTCTACAATCACGAACAACCTTGTAATATGGTAACATCTTTGGTTTTAGCACAAACAGTTCAGTAATTAAAGTATTAGCCAGAGCCTGTAAGCTGTTATGCTTTAGTGATGTTTGAATTTAGCACAAATAGTTAAGTATCTCCAAGAAAATTTTATAGGTTTAAATTAAGTTTTGGTTATTAAACTTAAAAATTTTAAGATATAATCATTAATATTATCAATTTATTTCATTTTAGTCCTTGAAGCTAATTTCATTGCCCATTGATAAATCAATTAGGGACTTCAAATGGATAAATATTAATAGGTACTACAATAAAATAGTATGGCCCACCTGGTTTCTTGCATTATAAAATATGGAGTAATAATTGATAAAGGAGGAATATGTAAAGGCTAGAATGAATTTTGAATAAGTTAATGGACTTTAGGGTCAAGAAAAGAAGAGCGCCAGACTTTAGCCCATTCAGACAGGATTTTCGATTGCTAGTTGCTTGACACAAACAAAGCCATCAATTATGTGGTACAATAATCACTCGGAAAAAAATTTTATGGACCTAAATATTTCCACATTTTGAGACTTTATGAAAAGATAATTACAATTTAACGAGTATTTTCTTTTATTTTAAGTATTTGAAGGACTTATGAATAAAAATAAACATTATAAAAATAGAAATAAAATATCTAATTAACAATTTTATTATCTAAATCTGAATAGTTGATAATAATGAATTTACGCCCTTCAAATAGAATTACATTATATAATGTATATCTATATATAGAATATCGAAATTCATCATTAATTAAAATATATTTTATATTAAGTTATAATTAAGTTAATATTATTACTATTTTATAAGTTTTGAGAATTACTTATAACCCCTTTCCAACCCATAAATAAGGAGATAATATGTTTCAGCGCACTCAAACCCACGCCTTCTTGTATTGACAATAATACATATACCAATCGAATTAAGACTCAATCAATTTATCATTTAAATTTATTAAATACATAAGTTTTATTATTTAAACAATAATCCAAACTAAATCCATCTAGTTAAATTTGAATTGAAAAAATAACTTGACTGATGAATATGTGAAAAAGACTAACATACAATAATGAAAAAAAGTCTTCAACTATTACACTTTATTCAAATAATCATTATTTTTTTTTTAATCAAATAGGCTTCTATGTCGTTTGAATTTTTTCATAGAAAACATTGATTTTAACTAAAAGTAAAAGTACTTCCAATTTTTTAAACCAATCAGCATTTCACGCTTAAAAACTAGTGTGGTAGAATGAATTTTACTGATTTTGGTTGATAAAAAATATTAGTTCCCTTTAGTTTTACATATCTCACAATCTTATTGGTTATAAAATATTTAATCTAAACTTCTAACTATGTGACTAAAACTATGTTAACCAATCAAATTTTAAAAAAAAAATTAAATTTGAATAATGATATTTATTGATTGAGTCTTAGCTCAATTGGTATCGGTATTGTTGTCAGTACAAGAGGACGTGGTTCGAGTGCGCTGAAACGCACTATCCTCTTATTTAAGTGTTGGGGAGGGTCTATAGATAATTTTAGGCATTATATAAAAAAAAAAATTAAGAATCGTGATACTATACTCATATGAAAAGAAGTAAATTAAAAAATAAAAATGCATATTACATTAATGGGAAACACTTATGAAGTTTAATATATAATAAAGAAAATGATTATAAAAAAAGTTGACAAATAAGGGCAAGCCAAACCCTAGACTACACATGGAGAAAACGATAATGGTTGGAAAATTGAGAAAAGAATTGACCTTCCAACAGAATAATTCTGATTCTCCCTTCTTTATCAACAGGATATGATTATAGAAATAAGATGAGATTTTGTGGTTAGAAGTAGAACTCATCAAAATTAAAATGGATGTCTATTTCAACACAAAAGCAATGAGATTTTTTTTAGTTTTTGTTTACATATCCGCCAATTCATTAAATCTTCAAATAAATCATCAATTTTCGATGCGATTTAAAATTTAATTCAATTAATTAATGCCAACCTTTTAATTCAATTAGTATAATAATTTATGTTGATCTTCAAATTACGTAATTTTTTATATAAAATAAATAAGTAATTATTTAATAAATAATAAGAGTTAACATAGTAGGAAATGTTTATATATATATATATATATATTACTATATCTTATCAAACGCAAGTCACACCTTTATGGAATATAAAAAAAAAAAAATCATAAATTGTGTGAGATAATTTTCCAAAATAAATAGGTAAATATATTAAAAAGCCCTTAAATTATTACATCTTGTTTAAATAAGTCTTGTAATTAAATAAATTCTTAATTTGTAATTTTTACCTATGAAAACTCTTGATTTTAATATTAAAGTAAAAATTTTAAAATTTTAAATTATTTTGTATTTTATGCTGATTTGAATTTGCTGAGAATAATTTATTAAATAAAAATAAAATAATATTTTCTGAAAGTAAAACAAAATAATATTTAAAATTTCTTAAAAGTGCTTATATATAACACACTTAACCACTCTTTTAAATTTTATTTTATTGTTAAAATTGTGTAGAATTTCTATTGCATCTACAAGAAATCAAGATAAGAGCCCGAAATCCAAAATAAATTTAGTTTAACACTAAAATCAAAGGCTTTTATGAGTAAAAATCATAGGATATGGATTTATTTAACTACAAAAATAATTTAAGGGTTTGTTTAGGCAAAGTATCTATACTATTATTTAAGATCTTGTCTGAGTTGGTGTCATGAGTTAACCGAGCACCAACTCGGTTAGAAAAATTATCGAAATGCCCTTCCGTAATCAAAACATTCAATTGCATTAGTAAAACCTTCAATTTACAATTTAGCTAAAGTTTTATTTTGATATTTTTGTACATTTTAATTTTATTATGCACACTTTATTACCTCCATCAATTGTATATATCTATACTATTTATAAAGCTCTTCACCGAGTTGGTGTCATCCATCAACCGAGTCCCAACTCAATTGGAAATTACCAAAAAGATATTTTATTTGCAAAGTAAGTTGTATTATATTTGGGTATTTTAGACTTTTTATATTTGTATAAATTAATAAAAAATTGTCCGTAATGAAATTTGAACAAAAAAACCCGTGCATATAAAATAACTTCATTTGCCATTTGATCTAAAGCAATTTTTAACTTTTATATTTGTTATATAAATTTCTATAAATTTGTGTATATCTATACTATTTATTAAGTGTTTTACCCCTTCCGTAATTAAAATAAGTTATATTATTCGAGGGTAATTTGTTTTTTTTTATTTAAACAAATGAATAAAAAATACATATGGTGGGATTTGAACCTGGACTAATTGGGCTAGAAAAACCTTTAATTTACCACTCAATTAAAATTTTCTGTTAATATTTTTATACATTTTAATTTTTATTATGCATATTTTATTACTTCTATCAATCGTGTGTATATATATATTAATGTATTTGATTGAGTTGGTGTCATAAGTTAACTCGACATCGACTCAAGATTGATGACAATACTATGATAAATAATTTTAATATATCTTTTTTTTCCATTTTTGACTTCGTAAAAAATTTAATGTGTTATTATTATTAATTAGTTTCAAACCATACGTTTCATAATTTATTGTATGTTATTTTTAAACGCACATTTGTATTCTAAACTTGTGATTTCCACACGTATACGCGTATGATAGGATTTTTAGTATTAATAATGTTGTTAATTAAATTGGTGTCATAAATTATCTCAACACCAACTCAAGATTGATGACATAACAATAATAAACCATTATATCCATTTAGTATTTTTAATCTTATATATTTTTATGCTTAAATTTCGTTTTACTCACAATTTAATTTAATTTTTTTCATTTAATTTAATTATCACAAATTTGTGGTTTTCATATATATAGTAATTTAAAGTTTTTTTTAAATATATTAGCCAAATAAATATGATAAATGAAAAGGGAAAAAAGAAAAAAAAGAAAGATAGAAAAGCAGATAATGAAGAATTAGCAAGTAAGGGTAGCAGCAAAATAGGAGATGCCAAATCAACACCAAATATTTTTTAAGAGAAGTGGGCATCTTTTACTTAGCTATCCGCATCTACTACTATATCCAACAATCAGATTCCCCATTTCCCTATCACATAACATTACAACTTCAATAACCCATTAATGAAAAATTTATTAATTTTTTTAAAAAATACCTTTAAAAAAATCACTATCCATTATGCACAAAGATAAATATTATTTATTTAGTATAATTTTTTAAGCTAATATTGTACACTTTTAATATACTATTTATACAAAATTGGGGAAAAAAAAACAGTGCATTAATTGTGACTTGGATTCAAATATTCAATAGGTGATCCAAATTGTTTATATCTTACTTTCCTTTTTAATGTATATTATTATAATCAATTTTGATACACGTGGTGGAAGGCCTATGTCCCAACTTAGATGCCAACATTCCATTGGCTCATCAGCGTCAATCCAAAATTTTCTTTTTCACAACAAATGATTCTTTGTGGGTGGAAATGCTGGTAATTTCCCATATTATTGATTGTCGCTAATTTTATATTGTTTAGAATAGTTTAAAATAAATAATATAAAATAACATATTATTCATGAATCAACAAAAGCTAACTATTAGGTCTATTGAATTAACTTATTTTGGCTTTTATATTATTTATGTCAAAAAATTAAACTTTACTCTTCCTAATGAGAAATTATTTTATGAAACTTTTTCATCACATTAGTTATGGTCTTTTTTCTAATTATTTAATGTCATTTTATCAATTTTTTTCATGGCATTAACAAATAATTTTGATAATTCTTTTACTTTGAACCCTGACCTTAAACTTTGAACTCAAACACCAAACCTGAACCTTAAACTAAATTCTAAACCATGAACCTTAAATCTTAAACTCTAAATCTTAAACCTTAAACCCTCTTAGGGTTTAGGGTTCGAGTTTGAGTTTGAGGTTCAGGGTTCGAGAATCGAGTTCAGGGTTCGGGGTTTGGGATTCAAAGTTTAGAACTTAGAGTTTGGGGTTCAAGGTTAGGGTTTTGGGTTCGAGGTTCAGGATAAAAAAATTTATCAAAATTATGTGTCAATGACATGGAAAAAATTATGGAAATATCATTAAATAATTGAAAAGGGACCATGAATGAAGTGGTGGGAAGGGTTTGTAAAAATAATTTCTCCTTAATTTAGAATTTGGACATTCTATTTTTATTTTTAAGAATTTAGTTATTTTACTTTTTAAATTTCAAAATTAAAGTCCAAGGGTTAACTCATAAAATAATTTCTCTCTAGTAATTTAGAATTTTGACTCTCTATTTTTAATTTTAAGAATTTAGTTATAAATTTAAAATTTTAATTATATTAAATTCATTGATTTGACATACTATTCACTTGATAATTATGCAATAAAAAATTGATATAATATAATACACACTTAATAATTATATAATAGTAAAATAATATTGTAATCAATTTAACTTTTAAAGAAAAATTTTGAAACACAAGAGAGACACAAGGATAAAAATCCATTAATTTGCATTACACTAAATTTTCAGATTCAATTTTCATGCACACAAGCTTACTTTTTTTCACTAGTTCTTACAAAATTAATAGATTATTATGATTTATAAAGAAAAGGTAAATAATTTAATTAAATGATATGAGATAGGTTGTTTTAAAATCCCCTACGTATACAGACACAGGGACCCATAAAATAAATTGTACATATGTATATTATTGCACCAAGTACAGCATGGGGGAATCATTATGTAATGCCAGAAATGCAATTTGCTTTTATTACAAAAATACATATCCCAAACATTGTAAACATAGTCATGCTTATATATAATATCATACTGATGTGGGTGGCAATATTGGTAACATCACCTGCAGCTTGTACAACATTCCTATTGCAAGGATCGGATACAAGTATTTGTTTAACATAGCTTTATTTAATTTTTAATTTTTTTTATGTATTTAAAGAAATTTTGAAACCGTCTATGTATTCACAAAAAAGTATAAAACATAAATTTGAAGGGTCAAATTAACATTAGGCCATGACCATCAAAGGGAAAGCAGGAGTGATCACATCAAGAGGGGCCACATGCAATGCTCAGGGCTTGGGTTGCAGATTATTCTAATATCTCATCTGTATAAAGTAGAAATATTCTATGTTTACTCTTTATTTTTTTAGAAAAATATTTATATTTAACATTTATGGTTAATATATATTTAGATATAAATACAAAATTTAATTTTTTAAAATATATATTCATTTTAAATACATATTATATTCAATACTTAACACTAAAATCAGATTAAAGGATATTATTCCTCTACACGAGCTAGTGGGTTATATACATAGAAAAGAAAGCCACTTTATGCAAAAGATATGCACAGTACACACCTCATTCTTATCTCTCTCAATGCAACAGCTTAAAGCCTGCTTTTTCCTTCATCATTGAGGCTCATTACTACTGCACCCATTGATCCCTTCAATCATCTCATTTATGTACTCTCTTCCCCTTCTCTGCAACAACCACCTTAACTGCCACCTCTTTTCCTATCAAATGGCACCCAAAGCTATTTTTCTCCTTCTAGTCTTACTTAGTCTCATGTTTTGTTCTTCTCAAGTTATAACAGATGATCATCAGTTTAAGTTCTTCAACGCCATGAAAGCTTCTCTATCAGGAAAGGCCTTATCTGATTGGGACATGAGAGGTAATAGTTACTGCAATTTCACTGGAGTTACCTGCAATGATAAAGGGTACGTTGAACGCATTAGCCTCTCAGGCTGGTCACTCTCCGGAGATTTTCCAGCCGACGTGTGCTCGTATCTGCCGGCTTTGCGGGTTCTTGATATCAGCCGCAACAATCTCCATGGGAACTTTCTCAACAGTGTTGTCAACTGTTCTCTCTTGGAAGAGTTCAATATAAGTTCTGTTTCACTAAGGGCAACACTTCCTGATTTCTTCAGAATGACATCGTTACGTGTTCTTGATTTGTCATACAATTACTTTCGAGGCGATTTTCCCACGTCGATAACTAATCTTACCAATCTTGAAGAGCTCTACTTCAATGAAGTTGATGAAATGAACTTATGGCAACTTCCAGAGAACATCTCAAGGCTGACAAAACTCAGAGTTATGGTCTTAACGACATGCAGGTTGTATGGTCCGATCCCAAGATCGATAGGAAACATGACCTCACTTGTTGATCTTGAATTGAGTGGGAATTTCCTTTCAGGTCAGATTCCAAAGGAGCTTGGTTTGCTTAAGAACTTGGAACAGCTTGAACTTTATTACAATCAGCACCTATCGGGGACAATACCTGAAGAACTGGGGAACCTGACAACGCTCGGAGACTTGGACATGTCGGTCAACATGTTGACTGGATCCATTCCAGATTCCATATGTCGACTTCCCAACCTTCGAGTTCTTCAACTTTATAACAACAGTCTTACAGGAGAAATCCCTGGCGTTATTGCAGATTCCACAAAATTGACCCTCCTTTCACTCTATGGAAATTTCCTTTCGGGGGAACTTCCACAAAACATGGGGAAGACGTCACCGTTGATTGTTCTTGACTTGTCTGAAAACAACTTTTCAGGTCCATTGCCAGCTGAGATTTGTCAAGGAGGTAAATTGCTGTATTTGCTTGTCTTAGCTAACAAGTTTTCTGGGAAGTTGCCTGAAAGTTATGCAAACTGTAAGTCTCTTATTCGGTTTCGAGTTAGTAATAATCATTTGGAGGGTTCAATACCAGAAGGAATTCTAGGCCTCCCTCATGCTTCAATCATTGACTTGGGTGACAATGATTTTACTGGTCCTTTTCCAAGTTCAATTGAAAATGCTAGGAACTTATCTGAACTGTTCTTGCAGAACAATAAGTTGTCTGGTTTTTTGCCTCCTGAAATCTCAAGAGCTATTAATCTGGTGAAGCTTGATCTCAGTAACAATCTTCTGTCTGGTTCAATACATTCAGAGATTGGCAATTTGAGGAATCTCAATTTACTTATGTTGCAAGGTAACAAGTTTGGTTCCTCAATCCCCACTTCACTTTCTTTACTGAAATCACTCAATGTTCTTGATCTTTCAAACAATCGTTTGACTGGGAAAATCCCAGAGAGTCTCAGTGATTTGTTGCCAAATTCCATCAACTTTTCAAACAATCAACTTTCTGGACCAATCCCTCTTTCATTGATTAAAGGAGGGTTGGCTGAAAGCTTTTCAGGCAATCCAGGTCTTTGTGTTCCAGTCCATGTCCAAAATTTCCCCATATGTCCGCAGATTTACAACCAAAAGAAGGTAAATTCAATCTGGGCAATCATAGTTGCAGCCATTGTCATCACCATTGGAACTCTCCTGTTTCTTAAACGACGTTTAAGTAAACAGAGAGCTGTAATAGAACATGATGAGACCTTATCTTCATCATTCTTTTCATATGATATGAAGAGTTTCCATAGAATATGTTTTGACCAACATGAGATCCTTGGAGCAATGGTTGACAAGAACATTGTGGGGCATGGAGGATCTGGCACAGTTTACAGAATTGAATTGGAAAGTGGAGAGGTTGTTGCTGTGAAGAAACTACGGAGTAAGACAGCCAAAGATTCATTTTCAGAAGATCAGATGGTTTTTAACAAAGGAATGAAGACTGAAGTTGAGACACTTGGAAGCATAAGGCATAAGAACATAGTCAAACTATATAGTTACTTCTCAAGTTTTGATTGTAACCTGTTGGTTTATGAGTTTATGCCCAATGGGAACCTCTGGGATGCTCTTCACAAAGGATGGCTCTTTCTTGACTGGCCTACTAGACATCAGATTGCCCTTGGGGTGGCTCATGGCTTGGCTTATCTTCACCATGATTTGATGCCACCTATTATTCACAGAGATATCAAGTCAACAAATATCCTACTGGATGCTAATTATCAACCCAAAGTTGCAGATTTTGGAATAGCCAAGGTTTTGCAAGCAAGAGGGAAAGATTCTACCAATACTGTCATTGCAGGCACCTATGGTTACTTGGCACCTGGTAATATTCTGATTCAATTTCACTTCATTTAAGATATTATAATTTACGTTACAAACGCAGCTTTATATTTTTGTTTTTACTTTGAGTTTACATGTTGAGACCAATATATTTCATTTATTTTAAGTATTCACATACATTATTTATGTTTGATGTATATTTGCGGATTAATACGAGGATATAATCCTCCAGGGATCCTCAAAATCTATGAAAATCTTGGAGGTTCCTTGGAAGATGATATCCGATATCAAGTCTAAGAGTAACATAGGTTTCCATTTTAATGTCGCCAATATAGGGTGGATTCTGACTAATTTATCCAATAGAGATCCTAAACATATATATATAATTTATAGTTCACCTTACACTCGAATATGGATGTACTTATTAAAAATAGATTAATTATTATTATTTTTAAATTTTCATGTATTTGAAGAGTTTTTAAAAAGTCATATCTACATATTTGATATGGAATCTAGTTTTTAGTTTACTCAAACTGATTGACTAAAATCTAAATGATGACTTTTGACAGAATATGCATATTCAAATAAAACAACAACAAAGTGTGATGTATATAGCTATGGAGTGGTGTTGATGGAACTAATAACTGGTAAAAAACCAGTAGAGTCAGATTTTGGAGAGAACAGGAACATTGTTTACTGGGTTTCAACGAAACTGGATACAAAGGAAGGTGTAATGGAGGCCTTAGACAAGAGTTTGTCTACTTCATTTAAGGATGAAATGATTCAGGTTCTAAGAACCGCCATGCGTTGTACATGCAAGAACCCATTCCAACGTCCAACAATGAACGAGGTTGTTCAACTGTTGATCGAAGCTGACCCATGCAGATTAGGTTCTTGCAAGTTATCAACAAATAAGACCAAAGATGCATCAAATGTCACAAAAATAAAGAACCAACCAGATGTATGATCAAGATCAACGGTGTATGATGAAGTTCTTTTAGGTGAATTAACATAGGTTCTATATAACAGTAGGGTCTCCTAAAGTATTATTGAAAGACCAGTGATAAATGGTTTGTAGGTTCTCCCTTTCTTTTTTTATTTTCTTTTTAGTTTTACTTTTAGCTCTTGTAAGAACCTAAGGAATTTAATCAGTATAACTGCTTTATGATAACGCATAGCATTAGCATCTGTATTAAATCATTGTATAGCTTTTGATAGCTTTGTTTTCCTCTTCTTTTTTTTTTTTTTTTGGCATGAGAGTTATCTAGAGAAAGGAACACTTCAAAAAAAGGAAAGCACAGTGTGAAGGGTACAGGAAGATGTGATTTGTAAGAGGCTTTCTTTTTTTACTTAGAAGTGGGTTCTGATTCTATTTATAAGTGTAATAGTATATTATTCTGACTTAGATATGAGTATAAAATATATGTGTTTCATAAATATATTCAAAATTTTTAAAGGTTTTCTTTATATCCCATGTTCATTTCTGAACAATACTGAATACTAATGTTAAATATAAAAACTTCAAACAAAATAAAACACTAAAGTAATATAGATGCAAATTATCCATCGAGAGAAAGTTGAATTCACTTATTGATTAAAAGCATCTTTGTCCCTACAATTAAGTAAGGGACAGACAAGAAAGCACAAGCCTATATATTGCTTTTTTCCTGTTTCAGATATTTCTTTTCAAGTCTTCATTATTCGGTTGAAGTAAATATAATGCATTGAGGTTCCCATGGTTGACTCACTGTAAATAGTGAGCCATGAAAATCCACTCACAGGTTAAAGTACCCTTGGGTTATTAAAGCTATTTTGATGGAGAAATCTTCATTTATAATATTCTTATATAACATTCAAATAAAATACGAGATAAGAAATAAATAATTAACAGTTTGAAAATCATTTCCTATCTTTAATTAATTTTTTTTTTCAAGTACTCTTATTTGATTTCTGTGTCTAACATATATCCCGACATAAACATGGAAATCAAGTAAAGTAACATAAACTAAACACGCTAAAATCATCATGGAAGTAATACTATACAGCTATAGTAACTAGATCATGACCTAGACATCATTGAGTGTTATTTGCATCAATGAATGCCAAAATACGTGTGCATATACTTGGCAATTGAATTGTGTTGTTATCAACTTTGTGAGTGGTTTCAGGGACCCAAAGAAGAATAAGATTCATTGGAGAAAAAAAAAATGTTTTCTTTTGAGCATGGTGGAGAGTCCATATAGAAAAGTTGAAAGCAATGATCAATGAAATTGTTTTTAAACAAAAAGACAAGGTATATGAAAGCAAGCTTGGCCATTTCAATCAAAAGAAAATAATAAAAAAGAAAAAGGAAAAAAAAGAGAAAGCTTGAGGATGATATATGAAGCTGCTTTCCGAGAAAGATATGTCCTCTCCTTGAATGCAAATTAACAAACAGTAGGCATTCAAAACAGTGCACATATTCATTCAAATCAATCATCCTTTGAAGTCAAAACTACATGAATTCTTGTCACAAGTACGGTTTCTATAAGGGTTTTAGCACACGAAAAAGGGGGGAAAACATACCTAATGATGACACTTTCACTGAATCACATAGTAGCAAGTAGGAGACAATGCCTGTTTTTCACAATGATGGATTGCTGATTTAGTTACCACTCTGTCTATGAAATGACAAATCAGAGGTAGTAAAATCGTAAGTGTGGGCTAAACAATAAGATAAAAAAGGTAGATAATGATGGGAGCGACTGATTGAAACACACAAAAAATGGCACTAACTACAAGAAAGAAAACCTGAGCTAGTACGTATCTGATACAGTGTAATGAGTGTGCCCCATGGTGTTAGAACTGGTGGCTCAACCCTGTTGAAGTGGTGTTAACAGGGTTAGGCACTTTAATAATAAAGTTCACATTTGAATGCTTCGGTATCTGATCCAGGTAATTGGAACTGGGTGCACTCACAAAAAAAAAAAAAAAAAAAAAGACGAGAAAAGACAAAGAAAATCTGGGTTATGGGGGAGACTTGTTTTTTTTTTCTTCTTCTTATGTTCGTAATTTTGATAATTTAATAATTCTTGTTATATAAATTTTGAGACAGTTTTATTTTAATTACAGTTAGAAGAGATAAAAAAAAAAAGATATTTGAGAAGATATTAACAAAAATGGTAGACTTGAAAAATAAATTAAAAAGTAAAAAATTTAGCTCTAAATTAAAATATGAACGATTTTGAGCCCTTTAGAATAATTTAATTTTTTAAATTTAAAAAGGAGTATAGACTAACATAAACAAACTTGATTGAACTATGATTAAGAAAATTTTATATGATATCCTAGTAATGCATCCATGGCAGTGGAACTGGGTGCAAAGAAAAGAAAATATGAGTTTTTGATTAAACTATGAAGAAAAATGAGTTTATTTGAAATATATATAATTGTATATTTTTTTGATTTTTTAATATATCTATCGGAGCGAATCCAATAACTAATCCTTTTTATTCTATAGGCCTATTAAGGGAGAAGATGTTGTTCACGAGTTTTAAAGCTGTTTCATACTCAAAGCAAAGATCAAACCCTCGATCACTGATCAAAGTAAGAGAGACACTTGACAACTCACCTAACTTTTGTGGTTATATAACTAAATATTTTAACATGTCATAATTTTAATGACTTAATAACATTTTTTCATTCAAAAGTAAAGAAAAATGGTTATTTAGGTTTAAATACTCGAGATTTGATGTGAATGACTACTTAAGCAAAGTAAATGGTTGACAATTGATAATAACTTAATGATCTTTATTACATATTTTTTAGATAATTTGTGTTTATATTTTGTATTATTTTTTCATATGATGTTTTAATCTTTTATCTTAAGCCAAAATCAGAGCGGAGAGAAGTAAACAGCAGATAAGAACCTTGGGTCGGACAAATCAAATGAGATTCATTTCATTGGGTGTTTTTGGATAACAACAGTTTTACATAAGTTAAAGGCCAAACATAATTCATAAAATTGTGGCCCAAGCTTAAGTTCCAAACAAATTTAATAGCTTTTTTTTTTAGGTTTAATGATAAATTTGGTCAGTAACGTTTGCATATTTTGTCAAAATGGCTCTAATTATATTTTTGAGCTTTTTTTAGCGATCAACATTTGTTCTTTTTAAATAGATTTAATGAATAAATTCAATGTTTCAAATTTTCTTTTCTTTCAAAAAGTTTCAATCTTTTATACGTTTGTTTTTTGAGAAGTTTTTTTACCAAGTTAATTTTTTTAGATAATTATGTTTATTTTCTTTTAATTAAGAGTTATTTTTTAATTTAATGTATTATTTTTTAATTTATTATTTTTCACATGTAATTATCTTATTGGGTTATCTAAGTAATAAATTATATCTCATTAAAAATATTCCACATCATCCCCGTTAACATTTTTAACGGTATTTTCATTAAATCTGTTAGAAAAAGCAAATTGAAAAAAGAACAAAGGTTGATGGCCAAAGGCTCCAAAATACAATTAGGGCCATTTTGATAAAACATACAAACGTTAGTGGCTAAAATTGTCATTAAACCTTTTTTTTAAAGAAAAAGCCCAATAAAGGCAAAAGTCATATTAAACTACGAAATATCATCCAATAACAATCGATGGATGAAATCCGGATAATCTAAACCGAAATCCAAAGCATCATTCCCATCTATCAATCAATGTGCTAAACAATGGGCGACACGATTGGCTAACCTGTGCGCAAAAGAAAAACTAACAACACCAAACGAGTTACAAACAACTAGGGCCTCACTAACAATACGACCATAACAAGATAAATCTAAAGCCTCACTAGAAAACTTATTAACAACAAAAGCACAATCATATTCTAGAACGACTTTGGAAAAACTCTTCTCAAGGGCCTTCTTAGTAGCACAAAATAAAGATAGAGCTTCGGTCGGATGAGCATCAAAGGCCTCCGCAATTGAGAAAGTAAGTCCGACGATCACCATTCCCTCATGGCCACGAACAACGACATCACAATAAGCAAAGCTCGTCTTCGCATTCCCTACTACATCAACATTAATTTTGACCTCATCTTCATAAGGCAAAGACCAACGAGCCACGATTGAACATCTAGGAACCAACAGTGCGTATAAGAGGTTGTGCACCCAAAACTCATGATGATAGGACCTAGCTCTCAACACCACATCTTGCAAAGAAACATCCTGTCCCTAGATAACGATCATATTCCTAGCTTCCTACAGTTTCCAGAGGAGCACAAGAAAACTATAGAAGGCTTTCTTGTCCATCTTCCACATTGCCTCCTCGAGCTAGTTGAATATTGCACTACAAAAAGACAATCAGAGCAAGTCATATATACTATATGAAATTAGAGCATCCCTTGAGGTAAGGTAATCCCTTAGAGCATGCATGGCATCCTCCTTTGGGGCTCCATACCGAGGACACCTAGGATTTGCACCTTGAGAGAAAATAGCACATCTCTTAGCCGTTGAGAGAATGCCATGGCCTAATCTCCACCCAAAAAGTCGAACCTTTGGAAGGGTTCTCACCTTCCAAAGTCCCCTCCAAAAAACCCTATGCGGACCCATCCTTAGGGATTGTAGAAGAAATCAATTATAACCCAAATTCATGGTATAAACATTGTTGGGTACATGCCCCATACTAAGATGTCCTCCTCATGTTTCTCCCCTATAGGGATTTATGATATTGGTTGCCTTTACATTGGTAAAACATAAATTTAATAATAAAAGATTTATTATTAAAAGATTTGTTTAACATAAATCGTAAAACATGAAATTTTTAATCATGTAGTAATGGTTTTGAATATCATAATTCGTGTTTTAGATTTTATTAGCTTATACGTAAATATTCTTTCGGGGTTACAAAAATATATCAAACACCAAAATTTCAAAAAATTATTTAGAAAATGGGACTTACTACTATTTATTGTTTTTATATAATTTTAAAATTTTAATTTTTTATAATTTTAAAACTACATTTAGAATTAACTTGGACAAGTGAATGTCAATGTTCATATGTCAAAATTCATCCTTAAATTTTTAATAATTTTATGAATTCTTAATTTTTTTTACATGGTATGATAACAATCAATGATAGAAATCGTTGATAAAAAAGTTTAATTAATATATTTGTATTTATTTGTTAGACTAAAAAAAATCAACCATTGATTGATTAGTATAATATAAATACTAAAGTTTTATTAAAAAAATTTATAAGCAACACAAATTTGATTATATCATTAAATTTAGTTATCAGTTTGTTAAAATATCAAAAATTAAATTTGTATCAAATATTTACATAACCGACCAAACATGCATCCATTTGGAAAAATCATATCAAATATTAGTAGCTATGAGCTACTAATAAAAGAGAAAGATGAAAAAGAGATTCAGTCATCCAAAATAGTGCACTAATAATTATTCCAATCATCAGCCTAGCATTGGGCTTAGTAACATCAACAAATCAATAAAGATGTCGGTTTCATGATATTTACATGACGTCACGATGTGGCGGTTCTCCTCGTTGGGGCATCGCCCTTATTCATCGTGACGTTACGACGTTGAGCTTCGTGACGTCGTGATGTCATTGTCTGTTTTGTTTCCGGCTCCACCTTGCTTGAAACACTCGACTTTTCGGTGTTGTTTTGACCTGGTGACCCCCTTTTTGACAGGATTATTGATGTTTCATCAAACGGAACATCTCTACTGACAATGATCTTACTTGTTTTTGGGCACCATAATTTTATAGCCTTTTATCCTGATCGTTGTTTTTTATGCGATGTCGAAGTCTTAAAATTTATAAATGAGAATGATCGAACCTAGAAACTAACTATGACAACGATTTAAGGCAAGCGCACCTATCGAACAGTAGTATAGTTAAGGCAAGACCGGAATGTCGAACCCAAAGGAACTAAAAGTACTAATACTAACTTTCTTTTTATTATCTAGCCTAAAATAAAGGGAATTTGTTGTTTAATCTAAATTAACTAATTATTAAACTAAAGACTCTAAGACAAAGAAGAATGAATTTGGGAAAATACTTGTGGGAAAAACCAATTGATAAAGACAATACCCAAGGAAGAATCCACCTAGACTTCACTTGTTATCTAACTCTCTGAACTGACGATTTATTCATTTGACTTGATCCGTAAGATTCCTAATGTATATTAAACCCTATCTCGAAGCAAATAACGTCTAACCCTAGGTTGATTAATTGAAATCTCTTTCTAATTAAAACCCCTAGAATTGCATTAACTCGATCTATGGAATCCCATATTAGGTTTCACCCTAATCCGGCAAAATCTCGTCACCCTATCTCTAGGCGTGCGATCAACTCCGCTTAACTATGCTAGATCTACTCTTAGGCAGGGACTTTTGCCCCTCCACCTAAGCATATCAAACTTGAATTAATATCCGCGAAATATCAACACAAGAATTAAGAACACATAATTAAGAACAAGTCAAATATTTATCATATAGTTCAGCAAACGATAACAAGATTCATCTAAGTTTCATCCCCCTCAGGTATCTGAGGGTTTAGTTCATAACAATAAAAGAAAACATCTGTAACACCCCAAACCCGGCCCAAACACCACGACCGGATCTGGTATGTCACTAGGAAAAATTATAAAAACGTCATTCATTTTTAATGGAAATAGCAGAATCTCGAATATAGTGGTTATCTAGAAAACTTAGTGGTTTTAGGTTATCCGAGTTTAATTATACCGAGTTCCAAAAGAAAACAATTGAGTGGCTAACAGCAGTCCATGTTATCCATATAGGTTAGAAAAGTTTAATTTCAAATAGTAGTTCATTTGATAATTTGACCGTTGAAAACTTATTGCCTTTGCGTTATCTTTCTTTTAAAACATATCATGAACCCAAACCGTTGACTTGAGTATCTGAAATTTAAAAACACGAAAAAAAAAACGATTACCAGTGGCCTTATTACAACGAAAACCCAAACCAGTTATTAATAAAAATAAAGTCTAAGTCCTTTACTGAAACCGTATGGAAACCAAGCATGGCCACCTCGTGCTCCTCTCCAGCCCGGTCCAATGCACTATGTGCTACCTGAAAAGATGTAAATCAACGGGGTGAGTCATAAGACTCAGTGTGCAACACTCATGCACCATCAGATCGGGTCTTAGCCCTACTGAGCGTAATAACAGTATAGCATGTGCACGAAAATGATGCAAACCCATCCCAACCTAATTGCCATCCGCTACACACCTCCCGTACCTGCCAATCACACCAATGGGGATTTCTACAATCAACCCTCACCGCTACACACCAACGATGGCAGTCATGCTGCAGTTAGCTGCTCACCGGAAAAATCGTGACATAGTCACCAGAACAGATCGTGGCAGAGCCACTACAACAGATCGTGTCAGAGCCACTACAACAGATCGTGGCAGAGCCACTACACACTTCCCCTTTCATTAATAACCCATGCCCCATGCAAACATATTACCTTTCATGACGAGCTGTCACAGATTTCAACAGGCATATATGGCATACTCATAATATATATCATATCATTTCATCAAATCTTTTACTAAGATATCACAAGAACCACTAACCTGATGAATCGCCTTTACCCTCCACAGGGATTTCGATAACCATATCACATTTTTGGCATTTAACAGATTACACATATACATATATATACAGAATGCTACGAAACAGAACCGTACCAATGGTGTGAGGAGTTACACACCTGATTACGTGCAACACTAGACTATCTACGACGTTGCTTTCATTAGAGGAAATCACGACTATTTGCCTACTAGCCTGCTCAAAATTTGGCCCATACCCAGGTGGCCAATCACGAACAGCAGACACCGCACGCTTCTTGAACTTTGGGACTGGGGCTACGGGTCTAACCCCTGCCCTCGTTGGCTAGCGTTTGGATCCATGAAACAGATCTTGGTCAGGAGACCAGGTTAAGGTATTGAAGAATATGGATCTGAGAACACACACTCAACGAAAAGATGCCTACCTAGATCGACAAAGTACTGAAGCTTCCGGCTTTGGTTATGAGATCGATTGAGTACCTACATAAATGCCACATGAGAAATCGATTCCCCATAAAGAACTAAACGCAGGAAAGTGACCCTCTCAGTCAACCAACAAAACCGAATCCCCTCTTAGTCTATTCGGCCATAACACTTACCAACACCCTCTTGGAAATAGGCCACTCCGATACAGATACGCCCTTCTATCACTGATCAATGCCACGAATACAAGTCAGTGCCTTAGACAACAAAAGAAAGAGAAGCGAAAGAAATGAGAAAATGAAGAAGGTCTCTTACCGAACAAGAGTGACTCACTTCGAAGTGTACAATCGGCTATCAGGAAGTCGACAGAAAAGAGCAAGTCCGGCTAAGGCAGAAAAGAAGATCAAATAGAAGGAGTGATCAAGATTAATGATTCGTCAAGAGAAAAGAAATGGGATATGAGATTCGGCTCTTAGTGCTTAATAAACAAAACGGTTCCAAGGGACGAAAATGAGAGGTGACTTACGGCTATGGAGAGCAATGGCAGAGATAGGAAGTATGAAAAAGAGAATAAGCAATAGGTGATTCGGCTTGCGGTAACAGATGAAAACGAAATAAGAGATGAGAAGAGTAGTTTGAGAGAATCGGCTACAGTTGAGAGCTTGGAAAAATGAAAATAGGGGAAATGGAACATGAGGATGCCTATTAAGTTTCGGCTAACACACAACAACATGCTTCCTCCTAATTTTTCTCCTACATTCCCTCTCCTCCACTCATTTGATTTGCTTTGAATTGTTCAAACTCTCTGAGTAGCTCTCCACCACTCGTTTGAATATCTTGACCAGGTCTTCCCTCTCTCCTCCAGAGGTTGATTGCCGTCCAAACACCTCCCTCGCCTGAGCTAAAAAATAATGCTCCCTTGTTGCTTGGGTGATTCGAACCCCTACTCTCCCCACTCCTTGTGACACCATCACCCTTCCTGCTGAGTGGCGTCCCCTTGCCACTCTTCCACTGCACCTCTTTGTGCTCCCAAACGCGAACTAAAATCCCTTAAGTCCTACCCCTATTCGGCTATCCCCTCTTAGGTGCCCAAAACTAATATTTTGCCAAGGCTTCAACTCACCCGAGCCTCCCGAGGCCCCCAAACACAACCAAACAACAACATACCACATCGATATGCAGACATCATAAAAATGCAAAGCCCCCTAAATCCCAGATGTTACAGTTCTACCCCCTTAAATTAATTTTGGCCTCGAAATTACCTGATCAGAAAAGATGCGAGTATTGCTGTCGCATAACATCCTCCGGCTCCCATGTCACTTCTTACGCGCCGTGATTACGCCACGAGACCTTGACCAAAGGAACCAATTTCCTTCTCAGCACCTTTACGTCTCGTTCCAAGATTTGCACTGGCTCTTCCTCAAAGGACAAGTCTGGTCTTACCTCAATCTCTTCCACTGGCACAATGTGCGAGGGATCAGAACGATAGCGTCTTAGCATCGACACATGGAACACGTTATGAATCTGTTTCAGCTCTGACGGCAACTCTAGTCGATAAGCCACTGGTCCTACACGTTCCAACACCCGATAAGGGCCGATAAACCTGGGACTTAGCTTGCCCTTGTGACCAAACCTCATCACATTTTTCCACGGCGCGACCTTCAAGAAAACTCGGTCGCCCACTACAAACTCTATATCTTTTCGCCTCAGATCTGCATAAGATTTCTGCCGGTCGGACTCCTCCTTTAACCGAGCCTAAATTATCCTAACTTTCTCCTCTGTTTCAAAAACCAACTCCGGACCCAACATCTGTTGCTCACTCAATTCTGTCCAACAAGTAGGAGTACGACACCTTTGCCCATACAGCGCTTCATAAGGCGCCATCTGAATACTAGATTGGTAGCTGTTGTTGTAGGCAAATTCGGCCAAAGGTAAATACTCCTCCTAACTACCCCCAAAATCGATGATACAACCTCTTAACATATCCTCTAAGATCTGGATTACCCTCTCCGACTGACCATCAGTCTGCGGATGAAATGTTGTGCTGAAGTCTAATCTTGTACCCAATGCCTGATACAACGCCTTCCAAAAGCGTGACGTAAACCTAGAGTCTCTATCTGATATGATCGACACTGGTACCTCATGCAGCCTCACAACCTCCGCCACATACAGCTTAGCTAACTTTTGCAGAGAATAATCCACCCGTACAGGTAGGAAATGGGCGGATTTTGTCAGTCGATCCACGATCACCCATACCGAGTCTTTCTTAGTAGGCGTAAGGGTAGCCCACTAACAAAGTCCATAGTAATTCTCTCCCACTTCCACTGTGGAATCTTCACCGGTTGTAGCAACCTCGAAGGCAACTGGTGTTCGGCTTTGACCTGCTGACACGTCAGACACTTTCCCACAAATTCTGTAACTTCTCGCTTCAACCCCGGCCACCAAAATTGTTCCCGCAGATCCCGATACATCTTATTTCCTCCAGGGTGCATAATGTAATGGCTACTATGCGCTTCCTGAAGAATCATCTGTCTTAACTCCATATCCTTCGGTATGCAAATCTTCCCACGGAAACACAAAACCCCGTCACTATTTAAACTGAAATCCTCTGTTCCACCATCCTGTACTTGCAGGAGTCGAGCACTCAGAACATCATCCGATAACTACTTCTCTTTAACTTGATCTACCCATGTCGGCTTTATTTGAAGTTCAGATAGTAAACTGCCATCCTCATACAGACTAAGATGAACGAATAATGCCCTTAAATCCATTATCACCTTCCGACTAAGCGCATCCGCCACCACGTTAGCCTTACCCGGGTGATATTCGATCGAACAGTCATAGTCTTTCAATAGCTCAATTCACCTACGTTATCTCAGATTCAGCTCCTTTTGGGTAAGGAGGTACTTCAGACTCTTATAATCGGTATAAATCACAGACTTCTCTCCATACAGGTAGTGTCTCCAGATCTTTAGGGCGAACACTACCGCAGCCAATTCCAGATCGTGCGTGGGATAGTTCAACTTATGCGGTCTTAACTGTTGGGACGCATACGCAACAACCTTTCCGTCTTGCATCAACACACATCCTAAACCCGTGTGTGATGCATCACAGTAGACGGTAAACTCTTTCCCCGCCTCTGGCTGAATTAACACCGGCGCTTTCGTCAAAATCCTCTTTAACTTCTCAAAACTTTTCTGTTGCTCAACTGCCCAAACGAAAGGTACCCTTTTCCGTAATAACTTGGTTAATGGTGCTACAATTAAAGAGAATCCTTCCACAAACCTTCTGTAATACCCGGCTAAACCCAAGAAACTTCAAACCTCTGCCACAGGCCTCGGCGGTTTCCAGTTCAATACCGCTTCTATCTTCTGAGGGTCAACCCTAATTCCTTCTGCAGAGACCACATGCCCTAAAAAAGTTACTTCCCTTAACCAGAACTCACACTTGCTGAATTTGGCATACAGCTGCCTCTCCCTCAAAGTCTGCAAGACCACTCGAAGATGCGCATCATGCTCCTCTTTCGATTTTGAATAAACTAGAATATCGTCAATGAAAACCACCACGAATCGATCTAGGTAAGGTTGGAACACTCGGTTCATCATGTCCATAAACACCACTGGTGCATTCGTCAACCCGAATGGCATTACCAAGAACTCATAGTGCCCGTAGTGGGTCCGAAATGCCGTTTTATGGATGTCCACCTCATTGACCTTTAACTGATGATACCCAGACCTTAAATCTATCTTTGAGAAGACCGTAGCCCCTTTGAGCTGATCGAAGAGATCGTCAAATCTCGGCAGCGGGTACTTGTTCTTTATCATCAGCTTATTTAGCTGGCGGTAGTCGATGCACATACGCATGGACCCGTCCTTCTTCTTCACAAATAGGACCGGCGCTCCCCACGGAGACACACTCGGTCTGATGAAACCACGATCCAACAGTTCTTGGATCTGAGCTTTGAGTTCTACCAGCTCCTTCGGCGCCATTTTATAAGGAGCGATGGACACCAGAGCCGTACCTGAGAGTAGCTCGATTCCAAATTCCACTTCACGATCCGCAGGTAACCCTGGCAGCTCTTCAGGAAAAACATCCTCAAAATCTTTCACTGTTCTAACCTCACTAACAGTCTCCTCCTTTGCATCCAGCGCACTGATAAAAGCTAGAAATGCACTGCATCCCTTTCGAACCATTTTAATAGCCTTCAACGCAAAAACCACGTTAGTCAAATAGTTTCTTCTTTTCCCTATCACGACCACCTCCTCGTTTCCCGGGGTTCTCAGTTTTAACATCCATAGCAATATATTCGTATAACACATACAATTCATATTAGTCAAAAACTTACCTGGCGGGCTTGGGCCGGAGACGCAGGAGCCATGCTAAGAGAACATGAATTTTTTTATTTTTTTTAGAAATCATTTTCGGAAAACATTTTGAACCCAAAACCCAAGCCGAGCTTTTGAACCTGGCTCTGATACCAATTTGTAACACCCCAAACTCGGCCCAAACACCACGACCGGATCTGGTATGTCACTAGGAAAAATTAAAAAAAGGTCATTCATTTTTAATGGAAATAGCAGAATCTCGAATATAGTGGTTATCTAGAAAACTTAGTGGTTTTAGGTTATCTGAGTTTAATTATACCGAGTTCCAAAAGAAAATAATCGAGTGGCTAACAGCAGTCCATGTTATCCATATAGGTTAGAAAAGTTTAATTTCAAATAGTAGTTCATTTGATAATTTGACCGTTGAAAACTTATTGCCTTTGCGTTATCTTTCTTTTAAAACATATCATGAACCCAAACCGTTGACTTGAGTATCTAAAATTTAAAAACCCGAAAACAAAAAAAAAAAACGATTACCAGTGGCCTTATTACAATGAAAACCCAAACCAGTTATTAATAAAAATAAAGTCTAAGTCCTTTACTGAAACCGTATGGAAACCAAGCATGGCCACCTCGTGCTCCTCTCCAAATTTCGGGTCCAATGCACTATGTGCTACACACGAAAGATGTAAATCAACGGGGTGAGTCATAGGACTCGATGTGCAACACTCATGCACCATCAGATTGGGTCTTAGCCCTACAGAACAGAATAACAGAGTATAGCATGTACAGAAAATGATGCAAACCCATCCCAACCTAATTGCCATCCGTTACACACCTCCCGTACCTGCCAATCACACCAATGGGGATTTCTACAATCAACTCTCACCGCTACACACCAACGATGGCAGTCATGCTGCAGTTAACTGCTCACCGGCAAAATTGTGACATAGTCACCAGAGCAGATCGTGGCAGAGCCACTACAACAGATCGTGGCAGAGCCACTACACACTTCCTCTTTCATTAATAACCCATGCCCCATGCAAACATATTACCTTTCATGACGAGCTGTCATAGATTTCAACAGGCATATATGGCATACTCATAATATATATATCATATCATTTCATCAAATATTTTACTAAGATATCACAAGAACCACTAACCTGATGAATCGCCTTTACCCTCCACAGGGATTTCGATAACCATATCACATTTTCGGCATTTAACAGATTACACATATACATATATATACAGAACGCTACGAAACAGAACCGTACCAATGGTATGAGGAGTTACACACCTGATTACGTGCAACACTAGACTATCTACGACGTTGCTTTCACTAGCGAAAATCACGGCTATTTGCCTACTAGCTCGCTTTCGGGCCGCCCACACCAGTGGCCAATCACGAACAGCAGACACCGCGCGCTTCTTGAACTTTGGGACTGGGGCTACGGGTCTAACCCCTGCCCTCGTTGGCTAGCGTTTGGATCCATGAAACAGATCTTGGTCAGGAGACCAGGTTAAGGTATTGAAGAATATGGATCTGAGAACACACACTCAACGAAAAGATGCCTACCTAGATCGACAAAGTACTGAAGCTTCCGGCTTTGGTTATGAGATCGATTGAGTACCTACATAAATGCCACATGAGAAATCGATTCCCCATAAAGAACTAAACGCGAGAAAGTGACCCTCTCAGTCAACCAACAAAACTGAATCCCCTCTTAGTCTATTCAGCCATAACACTTACCAACACCCTCTTGGAAATAGGCCACTCCGATACAGATACGCCCTTCTATCACTGATCAATGCCACGAATACAAGTCAGTGCCTTAGACAACAAAAGAAAGAGAAGCGAAAGAAATGAGAAAACGAAGAAGGTCTCTTACCGAACAAGAGTGACTCACTTGAAGTGTACAATGGGCTATCGTGAAGTCGACGAAAAGAAGCGAGGTTCGGCTAAGGCGAGAAAAGAAGATCAAATAGAAGGAGTGATCAAGATTAATGATTCACAAGAGAAAAGAAATGGGATATGAGATTCGGCTCTTAGTGCTTAATAAACAAAACGCGGTTCCAAGGGACGAAAATGAGAGGTGACTTGCGACTATGGAGAGCAATGGCGAGAGATAGGAAGTATGAAAAAGAGAATAAGCAATAGGTGATTCGGCTTGCGTTATGATGAAAACGAAATAAGAGATGAGAAGAGTAGTTTGAGAGAATCGAATCTGATTGAGAGCTTGAAAAAATGAAAATAGGGAAATGGAAGATAAGGATGCCTATTAAGTTTCGGCTAACACACAACAACATGCTTCCTCCTAATTTTTCTCCTACATTCCCTCTCCTCCACTCATTTGATTTGATTTGAATTGTTCAAACTCTCTGAGTAGCTCTCCACCACTCGTTTGAATATCTTGACCAGGTCTTCCCTCTCTCCTCCAGAGGTTGATTGCCGTCCAAACACCTCCCTCACCTGAGCCAAAAAATAATGCTCCCTTGTTGCTTGGGTGATTCGAACCCCTACTCTCCCCACTCCTTGTGACGCCATCACCCTTCCTGCTGAGTGGCGTCCCCTTGCCACTCTTCCACTGCACCTCTTTGTATTCCCAAACGCGAACTAAAATCCCTTAAGTCCTACCCCTATTCGGCTATCCCCTCTTAGGTGCCCAAAACTAATATTTTGCCAAGGCTTCAACTCAGCCCCGAGCCTCCCCGAGGCCCCCAAACACAACCAAACAACAACATACCACATCGATATGCAGACATCATAAAAATGCAAAGCCCCCTAAATCCCGGATGTTACAACATCTCAGAAGAAAAGATAAACAAAACATAGGAAATCCTTAAAACCCCCTGAGGTAATTGAAGAGGAGATCCTCCGTCTTGAGTATGATTCCGACTTCTTGAGATGGACCAACTGGCTATCTTCAAGTAAACCTCCACAAATCTGCCTCATTTGGCCTAGCAATGCGCCCCTTGACAACAGCCTTGGGCTCCCCTCGACAGAGGGTTTCTATCGAACTCCCTTTTAAGTTGCCCCCTAGGGTGTTTATATAGGCTTTGAGATGCCTTAATTAGTCTCCAAGTATCCTAATCTGAGTTAAATTCCTATTTAGGTGTTTAAATATGCTTTGGAATGTGTTTCTTTGCCACCGAGTATCCAAATTCGAGAAAAACTCTTCTTGGCCGCGGCAGGGGCACGGCCATGGCACACGCCCGTGTAAATCGTGGCCAGGCCGTGTTCGGTCTGATTAGGAGAGCACGCGGCCCGTGTTGCTTGGGCCCATGCCGTGTGTCGATTTCGTGATTTGGCCTATTTGGTCTGCTTTTAAAGCCCGTTTCTCATTCTTTTCATCCTCCGGTGCTTTCCTGAGTATAAAACATGAAAACAAAGGATTAAGAGCACCAAATTACACAATTCAAGGCTTAAATCTCCCAAAAGCATGCTAAATGTGGGTTTAAAATATGTTACTATTTTGGTTTATCAAATACCCCCACACTTAAGCTTTTGCTTGTCCTCAAGCAAAATTCTCAACTCCTGATTAAGACGAACTTTCTTGATTCATAATATTCATCAATAATGTTTCATCATAATTCAAAGATAATTTATACATGGATGATTCAACTCAAAGAGTCCTAAAGATTCAAACAGTCTAAGTCATACATTTTGTAGCATAAAACATAGGTGTTTCCCCTCATCTGAATGATTACCTCTGATTTAAAATTGACAAGGATTGACATCCTCACTAAATATTCACTCAAATCACTCGAGGTGTTTAAAGTTCAAAAATTAAGCACTCATAAGTCGAACATGAAAAGTTAATCCCATAGGTTTGCATGAGAATCACATCTCCACCACTATAATATGAGATAATACACAAATCAAAAGGTCTTTAACAGGGTTGTAACGAGGCTTGGGTTAAGGTGTGGATATAGGCTGAATTAGAAGGTTAGATTCGAGATTGACCTGACAAATTACCTAACTAGAAACAATGAACTGAATATAAATAGTTACATCAATTGAAAACTTGTAATAATAATACCACTACTAGTACGAGCTTCTTTTTCAACAATTGGAATTTAGATGTATAAGCTCACTTGATCACAGAATTAATAATGAATATACTTTTTTTTTAAGAACAAGTCAAGTAATAAGAAGATAGAATTTAACAACTGATAAAGAAAATAGTTAAGTAGTCGATCAAATTAAATCTCGATCTAGGGGTAGTCAAGAAGAATGGTGATAACGAATACAAAGGGTTTTGGGTTAATATTAGTGGGTGAGTCAATAAAAAGGGTTGTTAGGATTAAACGGGGTTCACTAGGGGTTAATTGTGTAGGTAGGCTTTTAGTGGAGTAAGTGGGTTAAATCCTAGGTGCCTTCATCATCTCTGTATATCAAATCAAAGGTGTGGTCTCTGCATGTATAATCGATGCAAGTTCTAGAATAACAAATCAATGTTGACACACTCATAATCAATAATGTGAGAAAGAAAAAGAATATATGCTCTATAAGGCTCAAAATCTCACAAAAATTATGGGTATTTTGATGTCATTGTTGTAAATTTCAAATTTTAAAGTAATATTTAAATTTAGGTAGACAACCTAGAATTTTTTTTTCTGAAAAATAGACTTATCATGCTTGACTCTCTAGTATCTTAAAGTTTAATCATCAATGCACAATTATCAATGACTTAATCCAAAACATATCAATAAAAATCATAAATCAGGGAAATTTTCATTCTAATCATAATATGAGAAACTTACTTTGAGGAACAAGACATAATTCAGGATTTTCAAATAATACTATAGTTAACCCCCCCACACTTAAGATGTACATTGCCCTCAATGTACAAAGATAGATGATAGCAAAATAATAAAATCATAAGATAGGGAGAGAAGTGAAACTTCCTGAATTTTGGATGGAGCTAATGAAAAGAAATCGGATAGGATTGGCAGAGGTGATGTGGGGGAGCGCCTTGAACCTTTTGAATTTGAATCCTCGAAGCAGCCGGCCTGATTTTATTGTATCCCAAGCTAAATCTAAATGGCATGAAGAATAAGAAGAAAATAATAAATAAAAATAAAAATAACAATAAGAATAAAAGTAAATAATGGAAATTGAAAGAAGAAAGACAATTGGAAAAGAAAAAGGAAGAAGGGGGGTTTAAATAGAGATGCAACCCGTGTTTTAGGAAAAAATTTGTCCTGTTGCCACACGTCTATGGCCACGCCCTTTTACCTACCTATGGTGCCCACACGGCTACGGCCACAGCCGTGTGCAAGGCCGTGTGAGTATGGAAAACCTGCGCCTAAACAATGGAAATAAATAAAACTAAACTAATTAGTAGGGTTAGTGTAACACCCCAAACCCGGCCCACAAGCCCTGACCGGATCTGGTATGCCACTGCGGAAAAATGTTTGAGAAGATTCGACCTAAAGATAAAATCATGACAACTTGTTGAGTTTGTAAAACGGTGACCATTTAAAATCTTAAGTAAAGTGTGGTGTTTATAAAAATGTCTTGGTTAAAACTTTATGATACATTTTAGGATATAGTTTTGCCGAAAATAAACCGGTTTCAAAATAATAATTCAATCGTCACTTTGCTTTAACATAATAAAAATAATCAAATAGAAATACTTAAATACTTTAACTGGGCCTTATTACAACAAATAATTAAACAAAAGTTCTTAGTAATAAACTGAATAAAATAAAGAAGATGTCTTCTGCATGGGCCACCTCGTATCCACTCCAACCCGGTCCAATCACCACGAATCATCTGCGATGTTTAATAAAAATTGGGTGAGTCATACAGACTCAGTGTGTAATTAATCCACTGAATTCCACCCACATGTTAACCACATATTAACTCATATATCAGATATCAATTATCAAATTCACATGTTATCACATTCTGGGCTTGGCCCATATTCATATCACATTTATCTAATAGGGTAGTTAACCACATAATTTCCACATACTGGGCTTGGCCCATTTCATCATCAACCCATATGACAGATAATGAGTTTATGCAAAGTGCACCCAACCCAACCTAGGGTCCATCCGTTACACCTACCTTGGCGGGCACTGCTTGCCCAAGGCCGTGGCTAATCCACCGATCAACTAAGTGATCCCACATATCTTACCTTGCGGACGGACTGCTGCTCAAGGTCGTAGCTAATCCACCGATCAACTAAGTGATCCCACATATCTTACCTTGACGGACACTGCTTTGCTCAAGGCCGTGGCTAAGCCACCGATCACCTGAGTGACCCCACATGTCAATATCCACGAGGTGACTCGAGGTCATCCTCAATCCACGGTGATGTACACAGCTATCATCCGCCGAGATATGGCACCTAGCCAACACCTCCCTTGATGAAGCACATAGCTAACATCAAGCGCTAATGTGGCACAAGGCTAACATTAGACCACGTACATAAAGTACACCCTTTCCTTCGATAGTCACATTCATATCCCATCCCATGCACATGCAACATATGACAATGTCATAACATAGTAAAATAATGCATGCACATGCTATTCGGCATACAAACATATTCTCATTGGCATATTCACATTCTTAATAATTAACACTGACCTGATTTTCGATATACCCCTTAAGGGTAACCATTCACAATCGCCACTGCACGTATTAGCATTTACACAACACATACAATATACCATAAACCCGGAAAACAGTGGGTTAATCACACACCTGTCTATTTAGCGAAATCCCGAACTACTCGAATCTAACACAATCTAGAATCCCGAAACTCTTCTTACTCCCGTCGATTTGCTCCTAAGAACCAAAGTACTCAATCGATCAACCCTTAATATCCAAAATATGGCTTATAGCCGAATATCACATAACACTTACCTAACTTACCGAAAATCCCGAATCACCACTTACTCCTTGAATAGTCGAAGTCCCACTATTACACGTTTGCTTGGAAGAGCCTAAAGTAAGTAGTCGACAGCACCCTCCTTTAAAGATTCGGCTCACGAGAACAACAATGGTGGTTCGGCACTTTATGATCTCAAGAGAAGAAAGGAATGGAGAAAGCTATAAGATTCAGCTAAGGCTTTAAATCACAAGAAATATTCGGCTACAAGGGAATTTGGGGTTGGAAGAAATAAAAAGATGAATAAGGGAAAAGTAGAAGAATTTCTAAGACTTAGAAAATTCAAGAAAGAAAGAAATATAAATGGCTTTTGCACAAGAGGAAGAACGGCACCAATGGGAAAAGAGGTACTAAATTCCTAAGAATAACCAATATGAAAAAGAAAGGTTTTGAAAGAGGAAATTTAGCACACACTAGCACCATATTTATACCGAAAATTCAAGCTCATAGAGTCCAACAATCGGCCACCACTTTCCCACTTATCAAATCCCAACTTAAACTCCTATTTTATCTCTTAACAAATAAAATAATTAATCCAACACCTTATCTCTTATCTATCTATTAAACTAAAATAAATAAAATAAAATCTCATTTAATGTAAATAAAACCATAATTATCCTATAATAAAATAAATAAATAAAACTACAATTATCCTACTCTTGGCCGAATATTAATAGGATAAAATAAGCTTAATCTTCATCCAAATAGAATTCCAATTGCCGTATAACCTTCCCCTTCCCTACCTTGACGCAAAAACAAAATAAAACCACCCCTCCTTGCTGCTCACAAGCCTTGAACCCGCGACCTGTTGGAGCAAGCTTACAGGCAACGCCCCAGGCCACTTTGCCAAGGTGTTTTTTTGTGACATAAACTCGCCCCAATTCTTTTTAAGACCTCCTTCCCTAGCTCCCCCTTGTCTTAACGCCAGAAACAAATAAAAACACGCCTACTGCTGTCAACAAGGCTCGAACCAGAGCCCTCTTGAAGCTCCCTTTGCATAGCGTCCCAGCCACTTTACCAGGCTCACTTTCATGTCCAAAAGTCCTTACAATTATTCTTAAGGCCTCCTTAGCCCAACTCCCCTTTTAACGCCAAAAATAAAAGTCCATTGCTTCCTACATTACTCGAACCCAAGACCAGCACAGCGTCATTTCCAGGCCCTTAAGTGGCGCCTTGCAGCCACTTTACCAAGGCCTGTTTTTATGCCAAACACGCATAAGATTTTTCCCTTAAGGCCTCCCTGGCCTTGCTCCCCTTTAACGACAAAAATAAAAACTCCCAAGTGCGATTCCTGCAGCTCGAACCTCCTCCCCTTGGCACTCCACTTGACGCAAACTCCCAAAGGCACCAGTGTGTCGTCCCTTGCCACTTTACCACACGGCTACTTGTGTCCTAAACTCCCCAAAACTTTTCTTAAGGGCTCCTTCACCCAGCTCCCCCTTTTATACTTAAAATCTAATATTTTCCCAAAACTTTCACCTACACCCTAGGGTTCTCAAAACCTTTAATACACTTCCAAATACTACCAAAACCTACTAACTCATGAATTATGCACAAACGCATAACCCCTAATCTAGGATGTTACAGTTAGTGCTCGGGTTGCCTCCCGAGAAGCGCTCGTTTAAAGTCTTGAGCTAGACTTACCTCTCATTCGCATTATCAGGGTGGTTTGAGGAGGTGAAAATCCTTTCTCATGCGATCTATTCGGTTTTTGATATATAGTTTAAGTCGAGTAGTGTTAACCTTAAAAGTGATGAATTTAGGACTAGTTACCTCGACTGTTCCATCTGGAAAGATTTTGAGTACCTGATCTCCTATCTTAAGCTGGGTTGT
Source organism: Gossypium sturtianum (assembly GCA_025698515.1). Taxonomy (NCBI): domain Eukaryota; kingdom Viridiplantae; phylum Streptophyta; class Magnoliopsida; order Malvales; family Malvaceae; genus Gossypium; species Gossypium sturtianum. Next base: position 16,286,555 of record CM046947.1, on the reverse strand, counting down.
CCCATCTTTAAGTTTCTCATGGAGTTGCCTCGTTTTTGCTTCGTGTATTTCTTTGAAGTGTATCTTCCACTCGTCTAGTTCATCGATCCGAAGCTTTCGTTCCTCATGAATTTCTTCTTTATTGACACGAGGTCTAGGATCTGGCACCTGCGAAAGAGCTTCAAGAAACGACAAGTTAATATGTAACTTCTTTGAAGGGTTAAGAAACTTACCGACTTGTTCCTCTGTGTGGTCTTTCTTTATCGTATGGGGTATGGCACACGGGGTTGGTACTCTGTAATTACCGGGTTTGGTAAATCATGGCTTACCTCAACCTTACCTTCACTTACCATAGGCTCTTGCCTAAAATTGGGCTCGTTTAACTCTTCACTATCTTGAGCTGTTATGGCTTGAATTTGCTCCTTTTTCCTAGGTTAGCTTTCTGATTGTATTTCAGAAACTAACTTAGTAAGTTGCCCAATTTGATCATTGAGCTCCTGTGTCGATGCTTCCTATTTTTTAAGTTTTGTTTCTATATTTTGCAAACGTGTTTCTGTGGCTGCTATGAATTTTGTCAACATCTCCTCAAGGTTCGACTCCTCTTCCTGTTGGTGATATGGTTGTTGAAAATTTGGAGGAAGTTCCGGTTTTTGGCTACTTTGATCATCCCATGAGAAATTGGGATGGTACCTCCAACCTGCATTATAAGTGTCACTATAAAAATTATTTTGAGGTTTAAAATAGTTACCCATATAGTGGACTTGTTCGTTCTCCATGCCATATCCGTAGGGTGGGTACTCAGGATTCTCTACGCCTCCGCTTGTTTCGTACTGCATAATTGGATGTACCTGCGAAGAACACAAACCATCAATCTTTTTGTTTAACATTTCTAACTGATTTGATAGCCTGGTTACTGCGTCGAGGTTGAAGACACTGGTGGCTTCTGTTGGCGTTGTCCTCATAACTTGCCACTGGTAGTTATTCAGTGTCATCTCCTCTATAAACTAAAATTACCTGACAAAAGCAAATAAAAGAAAAATTAGCAAAATAAAAATAAAATCTAATTGCAAAAATAAAATATGGCTAAAGTAATAAAAATTGAGCGTTCTTAATATTTCAGTTCCCCAGCAACGGCGCCAAAAATTTAATCATTGTTTTTTATGCGATGTCAAAGTCTTAAAATTTATAAATGAGAATGATCGAACCTAGAAACTAACTATGACAACGATTTGAGGCAAGCGCACCTATCGAACAGTAGTATAGTTAAGGCAAGACCGGAATGTCGAACCCAAAGGAACTAAAAGTACTAATACTAACTTTCTTTTTATTATCTAGCCTAAAATAAAGGGAATTTGTTGTTTAATCTAAATTAACTAATTATTAAACTAAAGGCTCTAAGACAAAGAAGAATGAATTTGGGAAAATACTTGTGGGAAAAACCAATTGATAAAGACAATACCCAAGGAAGAATCCACCTAGACTTCACTTGTTATCTAACTCTGAACCAGACGATTTATTCATTTGACTTGATCCGTAAGATTCCCTAATGTATATTAAACCCTCTCTCGAAGCAAATAACGTCTAACCCTAGGTTGATTAATTGAAATCTCTTTCTAATTAAAACCCCTAGAATTGCATTAACTCGATCTATGGAATCCCATATTAGGTTTCACCCTAATCCGGCAAAATCTCGTCACCCTATCTCTAGGCGTGCGATCAACTCCGCTTAACTATGCTAGATCTACTCTTAGGCAGGGACTTTTGCTCCTCCACCTAAGCACATCAAACTTGAATTAATATCCGCGGAATATCAACACAAGAATTAAGAACACATAATTAAGAACAAGTCAAATATTTATCATATAGTTCAACAAACGATAACAAGATTCATCTAAGTTTCATCCCCCTCAGGTATCTGAGGGTTTAGTTCATAACAATAAAAGAAAACATCTCAGAAGAAAAGATAAACAAAACATAAGAAATCCTTAAAACCCCCTGAGGGAATTGAAGAGGAGATCCTCCGTCTTGAGTATAATTCCGACTTCTTGAGATGGATCAACTGGCTATCTTCAAGTAAACCTCCACAAATCTGCCTCCTTTGGCCTAGCAAGGCACCCCTTGATAACAGCCTTGGGCTCCCCTTGACAGAGGGTTTCTGTCGAACTCCCTTTTAAGTTGCCCCCTAGGGTGTTTATATAGGCTTTGAGATGCCTTACTTGGTCTCCAAGTATCCTAATCTGAGTTAAATTCCTATTTAGGTGTTTAAATATGCTTTGGAATGTGTTTCTTTGCCACCAAGTATCCAAATTCGAGAAAAACTCCTCTTGGCCGCGGCAGGGGCACGGCCATGGCACACGCCCGTGTAAATCGTGGCCAGGCCGTGTTCAGGTCTGATTAGGGAGGCACGGCCGTGTTGCTTGGGCCCATGCCGTGTCGATTTCGTGATTTGGCCTATTTGGTCCATTTTAAGCCCGTTTCTCATTCTTTTCATCCTCCGGTGCTTTCCTGAGTATAAAACATGAAAACAAAGGATTAAGAGCACCAAATTACACAATTCAAGGCTTAAATCACCCAAAAGCATGCTAAATGTGGGTTTAAAATATGTTACTATTTCGGTTTATCATATCCCGATAGCAAAACCTAGAAAGATACACTTTACAACCCTTGGTTCAAGCTTTCCCTAACTGACTCGAGTATAAGCAGGACAATTGAATACTTTAAAGTTAGAGTAATTAAGAGGATTACCTGACCAAATCTCTTCAGGAACCTTTCAATCCAATGCGTAAAGTGGAGACCAGTTCACCAAATAACTTGCCAGGTTAATTACTTTGGCCCAAAACTCCTTTTCTAAGTCTACGTTGGAAAGCATGCATCGAGCTTTCTCAAGTAAAGCTGCAGGGTACCAACAATGGTTCGATATCTTTTGATTCCTTCCCGTTTTTAGAAATCATTAAACTCCGCTAAATAGAACTCGAGACCATTATTTGTTTTTAACCGCTTTACGGACTTTCCAGTCTTCTTTTCTAGTAAGGTCTTCCACTGCTTGAAGATCTCAAAAACTTCATTCTTGTGCTTCAAGAAATAAACCCAAACTTTTCTAGAGTGGTCATCGATAAAAGTTAGAAGATATCTGCTAGCTTCTTTGGAGACAACTGGAGTCGGAACCCATAAATCAGAATAAATATAGTCAAGGGTCTCCTTTTTCCTGTGCACTGCCAAATCAAAGCTGATTTAAGTCTGCTTCCCATAAACGCAACGCTCGCAGAAATCTAATTTTCTAGCTCTGGTACCTATGAGAAGACCTCTTTTGCTCAAAACGATCATACCTTTTTTCGTTTATGACCGAATTGCATGTGCCATAACTAAGTTGATTTAGAATCCGTAAGGAGGTAATTTTTTCGTGTCGTCGCGACGTCAGGAGAGTCCTCGTCGTGACGTGGCAAAGGTTTTGCCTTTGCTTTCGTAATTACTGTCGAACCAGACACCTTGAACCTTGCAGAATGTATAGGCTATCGACTTTTTGTCCTCTCATCAAATTAAGAGCTCCATAAGATACTTTTAATCCATTTGACTTAATGACGATCTTACACTATTCGAGTCTAGAATACCCAAAGAGAGGTAATTCTTTTTTAAATTAGGCACATGCCTAACATCTGATAATGTTTTGAATATCCTATCATGCATCCTAATCTGAATGGTATCAACGCTGGTTATTTTGTAGGGTGAGTTATTTCTCATAAACACAACTCCACCTTTAATCAAACTGTATGTGGAGAACCAATCCCTGTTGAGACATATATGGTAGGAACACCCCGAATCCAAGATTCACTCGGATGTGAACTTAGACCTTTTAGTCGTTGACACTAGCAATAAATCATCACCTCTGTCCTCGGCTACATCAACTTTCTGCTTCCCTTTCTCATCCTTTTTGGTGGCCCTTTTATTTTTATTTTGCAGTTTATAACATTCTGCTTTGATGTGACCCATCTTTTTGCAATAGCCACATTGCTTGTCGCGGTTTCTTGATTTCAATCTCGCCTTAGATCTTCTTTGACCCGAATCTTTAGACTGTTGTCTTCTTCTAGCAACCAAAATCGAGGCTTGCCTATCTGACTTGTTCTTTGAACCTAACTCGTTGTCGAGTTTATCCTTGCTTGTCCTCAAATGAGAGTCTCTCTCTGCCATAGATCAGAGTTTCCCTAAAATTTTTGTATGAATGGGGCAAAGAAAAAAATAATGACATAGCTTGTTCTTTATCGTCTATGTTGGCCTCGACATTCTTCAGTCCATTAAGAAGAGTAACAAATTCATTGATATGAGCTCTAATAGACTCACTTTCTGTCATACGAAATGTGTATAATTGTTGTTTCAATACCAAGCGATTTGCGAGAGACTTTTTCATGTAAAGGGCTTCCAATTTCCTCCATAAGGTTGTTGTCGTTTTCTCCGTAAGTATCACTTGCAATATATTGTTCGTAAGGCAGAACTGAATTGTTGACACTGCCTTCTCATCAAGCTCCGCCCATTTTTTTTGATTCGCATCCGCGGGCTTTTATCCTGTAATAACCTTTTTCAAACCGTTCTGAACCAGAATTGTTTTCATCTGAACTTGCCACAAACTAAAATTTGTGATCCCATCGAACTTCTCGATATCATAACTCATTGCCATCTCTGAACAGGTTGAATGTGGAAACCGAACCAACTTTGATACCAGTTTGTTGGGTTAAACTCGAATTATGCAGCGAATAAGAAAAAAAACGAGAAAAATCACACAAATATTTACGTGGAAAAACCCCTTCAAAGAAGATAAAAAACCACGGGCAAAAAAAACTTCACTAAAACGACAAAAACCAAAAGATGAGTAAAAGATGGAGAAACAAACAAACCCGAATCCAAAAAAAAATACAAAGTTCTCCCAAAATTCCCACAAACTCTCTCTTAATTATGTTGTTGAATTAATTTCTCTAGGATTGCTAAAAGCGCTATTTATAGGCTAAAATTCGTCACGAATCTGATTAGAAGATCCTAGAGTTAGTAGAGTTAGATTGGGAAAAGATAATAAAGTTTAACTAGGAGAAGAAACCAAATTTAGTGGGGAACACGTCGCCACATCGTAACGTGGCATATTGCCTCGTCGGGACGTCTTTCTTTGCGTCGTCAGGACGTCTCTGTTTCATCTGAAATGCGAGGCACACTCTACAACAAATAGCAATATATGAGAGTAATAATCGATAATTGGTTTGATTCTTAAAGCAACAATTTAAAGCATGACATAGTAGCAAGATTGAGTTGATCAACAATTTATTTGGACAAAAATTACAGTTACTTTGAAGAGGCGAAACAACAACCATTTAGAGAATGATCAACATTCGATTGAAGGCTAGTCAACATTCAAATGAATTTGAAATTGAAGTACATTGTGGTAGCAACTAAGTAGAAAATTTATGGTGCAAACGGTGGCTATTTGGCAGCATATTCAAGAGGCAAACAGTGGAGAGATTTAAGGCTTGAAGGCAAATGGCAACTTTATTTGAAACAGAAATTGTCAAGAAAAAGGGTACCAAATAAAACTTATGAAAAAGCAAAAAACAATAATTGCAAGTAAATTGAGCAGTGCTAGAAGTAGTGCTTAAGAGTAATGACAATTGTTTTAGGCATTGGTGAAAAACAAGGTAGAAAAGTAATGAACACTTGATATGTTTACACCGTTCGATTTTTCTACTTTTGCGAGGCTTTACTTAGAGAGATAATCTACTATCTTAACACCTCATAAACAAGTGATTACAAGCCAATCTAAACCAATCTTCAAAATATGTTCCCATAGTAGTGTTTGAAAATCATGGATGAGCTTGCACGCATCCAAAGTATTAGCAAATATCAACGATTTTATTATAAAAAATTGCCAACTCCATATATGACAAATTATAAGGTTGAACAATGCCAGACACCAATATGCATGGCTTGTGATATTGCTCAAGGCACTCCTCAAAACTACCTCTAACAATTTATATGGAGCAAAATTGGACGGTTGATGTCCATGAAACTAACTAAAAATTTGACTAAGACAAGTGCATCTATCAATTAATAGTATAGTTATGGTGAGTAAAGATATCGTTCCCATGAAGACTAAAAGTACTAGTAATTATCATCTTTCTATTATTTAACCGATAAATTCGAGTGATTGATTAAAAACTAAAATTAAATAAATAAATAAACTAACGAACACGACAAAGAAAAAAATAGGAAAATAACAGATTAACAACCAAGAAGTAAAAGAATACCCAGTAAAGAATTCACCAAGATTTCATCAGCCATTATCAATCTAAATTACGCAATTTCTTTACATAGTATCTTGATCCGTAAAAATCCTTAAATTATGCTAATATCTCTTTTGAGAGTAAGAGCAACTGGCTAATTAAAACCTCTATTATCGCATTAATTCGATTTATGGATTCCCCTGTTAAATTTGACTCTAATTTGATAGATTTATGTCGTCCTATTTCTATGATTGCATACAACTCCACTCAATTACGCAAGATCTACTCTTAAACAAGGTCTGTCCCTCCTCTGATTTAAGCACATCAAACATTTATTAATAATCTAGAAATATCAAATCAAGAATTAAGTACACATAATTGAGAATAAGAAACTAAATATTTATTGCGTAAAATAAAAATAAAACAACAGAATCCATCACAGGGTTCATCTCCCTAAGTATTTAGAAAATTAGTTTATGCTTGCAAATAAAAAAATTCAAAACATAGTATAATCGATTTTCACCCGTTTTTAGCTCTTTTTGCTCTCAAATGCTATCCTAAGTATAAAAACATGAATTTAAAGAATTAGGAGCATAAAATTCAGAATTAACATCGAATAATCACCCAAAAACACATTAAAAATGAGATTAAAATATGTTACTTTTAACACTTATCAATCAATAATAATCTAGTGGCAAACATAATTTAATTTTGGGATGAATTTGCATCATTGCATGGCAAGTAGGTGGCAAGGCAACAGTTTAGTGAACAACAATGAATAGAACAGAAAAGGCAGATTAATCAGCAAGTAGTTAGTTGATCGGCAAGAAGCAAATTTAAGTAGTAATTGGTCGCAATGATTTGAATGATAATGGGATTGATCGGTTAGTGTCGAGGAAAGCAAGGTAGCCTTGATTGGTGGCAAAATTGAATTGAACAAATGGCGAAACAACCTTTGATCGGCAAGCACGACAAGAATTTTGGACGCAAGGGAGCAGAGTTTTGAAGTGAATTAAATCACAACACTAATAAAATTGGTGGGGAAGATGGATGGTGAAGACAAAAAAAAAAAAAAAAAAAAAAAAAAAAAAAAAAAAAAAAAAGGAATGAATTTGGTGCATTGAGGACTCCTAATTTAATTCTATTTCTAGTTATTAATAAAAGCAACTTATCTTAATAATAATTCTAATAAAATAATCTATAATTATTTATATAACATTTCACAAAAATCTTAAAAAACTTTAATAAAAAATACTAATCTAATTAGACTTAGGGTTAATATGTAGCTTGCCTCTGAAATTGTTCGAAAGCACTTAGTTGAACTTTTTGTACTTAGTTGATATCTGAACTTATATTCCGTCATGCAAGTTGATACCTCTGCACTAATGCCGTTAGTTTGTGCTGATGTGGTATTGATGACCAATCCAATGGTGACATGCAGTAACCTATTAGTTTGACGTATGGCAGATATAAATTAAATTTTTTAAAAATATATAAATTAATTAAAAAAGTATAACTTTTTAACATTAAGAATGAATCTGAACAAATAGTTGTCCAAATACATTTGATTTTGGACACACAGTTGTCCAAATTCATTCTAGATGTATTTTTTAGTAAGTTTATATATTTTAATTTTTTTTATAAAATAGTATTTTTTAAGGTTATTATTGTTTTAAAAATATATAAAATATGTAAAAGAACTAAAATTTATAAATTTATAAAAATATATAAATATATAAAACAACTAAAATCACATCTACAATGAATTGGACAACTGATTGTCTAGATGCATTTGAATTTGGATAACCATCTAACTAGGTTATTTTTATGTAAAAACTTTTTTCATAATTTTTTATTAATTTATATATTTTACAATTATATGTATGTTTTTAATTTCAAAATAATAATAACATAACATTTTATAAAATATTAAAAACATACAAGTTTAGTAAAAAAATACATCTAGAATGAATATGGACAAATGAGCGTGTCTATATTTAGATGTATCTTGACAATCTTTGTCCAGATTAATTCTTGATTTGAAAAAAAAATTACATTTTTTATTAATTTATATATTTTTACTGATTTTTCTAAATGTTTTTAATTTATGTCACCGCGTGTCATATTAAAAGGTTGCCAGGTGTTATCATCGGATTAGCCATTAATATTAAATCAGCAAATTAACAGCGTTAATACGGAGTTCAATGATGATCATAATAATAATAATAAACACATCACACGCCACTAACCTATTGAAAATGAAAAAAAGTTACTTACAAGATCAGTCTAAATTTCAATTTAATCTTAAAATCAAATTAAAGTTCTAAATAAGTCCACAATCTAAAATTTATTATTTCATCCGTAATTTTCTAAATAATTTATTATAAAAAAATTTATCACATTTATCTTGATTTGACGCGAAATTTAGTATCAAAATTTTAGATGGGTTACAGACTTCAGTTGAAAGGATTATTTCTAGCGGTAAGCTAGAGACTACCTTTGAAAGGAATTGTTTTATGTAAAATCTTTGGTTTCTTCCTAAGGCCTAGCTCTCTTCTCTTACCAAAAATAATAATAATAAATAGGATACAAAAACATAAATATATATAACCAATTTTATATAACATAATTTATTAATAATATCAAATAAAACTTTTATAAATACATAAGAATTTAAACATTACTATGAGAAGAAAAATAAAAAAAAAATATATGGCAAATTATCATGTCTACTATCTATCCACAAATCATATGACCTTGAGTTGAGTCTTAATCGTCCAAGTAAAATATTTTTCTCAAGATTATTTGTATGATGACATTCCAAATTAATGGCCCGATCCATCACGAGCATGATTTGAAGGCGGTTTCACGTCAATTAGGTTTCTTCGAATCTCTTTAATGACTTTCTTTCCTACAATTATAACCCAAAAAACAAAAGTAATGAAGAATCACAGGAAATAATTTACAACGTAATAGTTTTTTTTTATTGAGCTTACCAATAAAGCTAGTGTTTGTGGTTGATGTTGGACGCACGAGTAGGAAAAGTGATAATAGTAATAGTAGAACAAGTATAGAAAGCATAGGGATAAGCCATATCCTATAGGGCATGTTCGGTCACCGAGAAAATTTTTGCCCGTTTTGATCAGATTGGATTGTGATTGTCGAAACCATCTTATTGGCTGCCTCCAATGCACCATTCATTTTTGGGTGATATGGTGATGAGTTGTGGTGTTTGATCTTGAACTGACTGCAGACTTTTGATATCGTGCTGTTGTTCAAGTTTAGTGCATTGTCAGATATGATCCTTTCTGGCATTCCATATCGACATATGATCTCCTTCTTTAAGAACTTGTTGACTGCCGACTTCGTGACATTGGCATATGAAGCGGCTTCTACCCACTTTGTAAAGTAATCGATGACCACGAAGATGAATCGATGCCCGTTAGAAGCTTTGGGTGAAATTGGCCCAATGACATCCATGCCCCACATAGAGAAAGGCCACGAAGAAGTCATAACATGAAGAGGTGAGGGAGGTACATGAATTTTGTCTCCATAAATTTGATACTTGTGGCATTTCTTGGCATAACTGATGCTATCTCCTTCCATGGTGGACCAATAATACCCGAATCTCATGATTTGCCTGGCCATTGTAAAACCATTGGCATGTGTTCCGCAGACACCCTCGTGGATTTCCTCCAAGATTTTCTTAGCCTCGACAGTGTCTACACATCTTAGTAGCACCTGATCCTTTCTCCTTTTATATAGGATCTCCCTATCTAATACATAGTCATTGGCCAGTCTTCTCAACGTCCTTTTATCATTCTCAGTTGCTTGGTCAGGGTATTCACGATTCTTCACATATCGCAATATATCATTGTACCAAGGGTGATTGTCCTCTTCTTCTTCTTCTTCTTCAACAATGAGCCGGAGTCTCATAAATACTCATATGGATAGGCTTTACATCCTCTTGTTTGTTTGCTTTGACCATCAAAGCCAAAGTAGCCAAGGTATCAGCCATCTGATTTTCATCTCGTGGGAGGTAATAGAAGGTGATGTCATCAAACTCCTCAATTAACTCAAGAACCAACCTTCGGTAATTAATTAATTTGGAATCTCTTGTCTCCCATTCTCCCTTGAGTTGATAGATCACTAGTGCAGAATCCCCATATACCTCTAGCACTTTGATCTTACGTTCTATGGCTGCACGGATACCCATGATGCATGCTTCGTATTCTGTCATATTGTTCGTGCAATCAAAATCCAATTTGCTAGTGAAGGGATAATGATCTCCGTTTGGGGATACCAGGACTGCCCCAATTCCGTTACCCACAGCATTTGAGGCTCCATCGAAGTTTAGCTTCCAAGGATGACCTTCTTGAGATTCTTCTTCAGTGGTTGCAACATACATCAGATCTTCATTCGGGAAATCAAAGTTCAAAGGCTCGTAATCTTCTAGAGCTCTACTGGCCAGAAAATCCGCTATTGCGCTCCCTTTTATAGCCTTTTGATTCACATAGACTATATCAAATTCGGAGAGCAGAATTTGCCACCGGGCCATTTTTCCATTCAAAGCAGTCGACTCCATCATGTACTTTAGAGGATCAAGTTTTGAGATGAGCCAAGTTGTATGGTACATCATTAACTGTCTCAGTCTTCGGGTTGTCCAGATCAAGGCGCAACATAACTTCTCGATATGTAACGCCCCAAAATTTTAATTTTTAATTTCGTGTATGTGTGATACACAATGTCTATATGCTTTAGTGATTATGTGTTCTGGGTGTGTGCGAGAGGTCCTAAGTTCAAGCCTTACTTGGGCAAATTTTGGTATTTTTATAAATAAAGCCTTAACCTTGTGCAAAGGGCTTAAGTTTAAATGTTGGGTAAATTACATTAGAATGGGCCTGTTAGTCTGGTGGTTAAGTGGTGTGTTATTATGGTGGAGGTCTTGTGTTCGAATCCCTGCGCAGGCAAAGGTATTATTTTTTTTTTGCTCAGATTTCAGGATAGAGTTGTGTAATAGGGGGATTCTGAGTAGTGGATGTGAAGTGGGAGTTATGGGAGAAGATTAAGGGATTTTGGGGGTTATCGGGATTTTATTTTATTTTTTTCCCATAACCGAATTTTGGCTCCCTTTTCAAAAAAAAAAAATTCTGCCGTCTATTCTTCTCCCTCTCCTCTTGCCGCAATTCCCATAGTTTTTCCATCTTTCTCTTCTTTTTCTTCTTCTTGATTTTTCCCTAATCCATTTATTTTCCTTCGTTTTCGCACGAAGTTAGTGCTCGCTTAGTTTCGGTAGGTGATTCTCTTCGTTTCTGTCATGAATCTCTTAGCGACTGAAGTGGTAATGTTTTTTCTCTGCGATTTGGGCGTAGGGGGAGGCTCGGACTGGTGAATTTAGTGTTCTCGTCTTAACAATAGTTAAACGGAGGGTTATCGTTGGCGGTAAGTTGGGTTTCTGTTCGTTCTTGGTTGTCAATTCGCTTGTAAATCCGTTAAATTGATGTTGAGTATCTTGATTTTAGGCCTTGAAGTGCTCGGGAGTGATTAGGCATCAAAACGATACCAGATGTGTACCTGAACGCAGGAAACGGGGTTCAGCGAAAAGCCAAAATTTCTTGCTGTCGAGAAATAAGAGAAATAAGAGAAAATGATGCGAAAAATTGTAGAGAAAGGAAATAAGGGTGTTAAAAACTAGGAAATCAACATTTTGCACTAAAACAGTTTTGGACAGTAGCAGTAGTCTAAATTTGAAAAATCATAAAAAATAATGTAAATTGATTTAGAGGTTTAATAAAATATGAAATTAAATTTTATTGAGTCTAGTCTTTCATGGAAGAAAAAGTGTAAGTAATGGAATTGTAAATCATGAGTTATAATAAATTTTGTGAGACAAGTTTAGAATGATTTTGGGTTCCTCTGTTCTGACTTTGAAAAATCATAAAAATATGTAAAAAAATAATTAGGGGCTTAAATTTATATTTTAAATCCTTAATGAGTCTATTTTCAAGAGAAACAAACGGAAACATCATATAAATTATGTACTAAGAGATAAATAATTTTTAGTAAGGAAAGGTCTAAGCTGTCAAATAGCAGAATAGGGATAACTTTAAAGATTTTACTGTACTTATTTGATAAACGATAAATTATAAATTTTTTTGGTAGAAAGGTATTTGAGTCTAGTTTCAAAAACATCAAGCGGATCCTAATTTGGAATTCTGTAGCTCAAGATATAAATAATTTGGTGATAATAACTCAAGTAGACAGCTTTGAATGAATATATAAGTAGATAGTGAAAACATATATGAGTATTGAGCTAGCATGGGTTACTTTAAAAATGGATCACACGGCCAAGACCAATTTGGGCCGAGTAGGCCACACGGGTGTGTGGGACCACACAGGCAGATCACATGGGCATGTGGGCCCATTTTTATCGAAATGTTTTTAAGGTTGCACGGGTCGCCCAAGTCGACTGTGAACCTACTGTAGGGTAAATGTGTGAAATTGACTGAATGATATCTATACTGGGCATGTTAATATCTGAACTGAATATATGTACTGAAATTGCATAATAGCATGTCATCCATTGTGTGTTGCATTGCATTGGGTTGGGGGTTGTTATTCGGAGGAAGTGTACCGAAAGGCTTTAAGCCTAATTTCTTCATAAACTCAGTGCAAACTACTCAGACAGCCGCATTCGGTACTACTTGGAGTGTAGGGATGGGTGGGTTGATTATATCCCCACATGGAGTGTAGGGTTGGACGGAGATGGTGTGTAGAGGCTGGTTGGGTAGGATTTTGCTCTTGCATAATCATTCATCGCTCTCGATCTTGTGATGGGCTAAGGCCTTACTGCATTTTGACACTGTACTAAGATGGGCTAAGACCCAAACTGTCACTGATACTGAAAAGGGCTTAGGCCCAAGACTGTTCAACTGTGCACTATGAATACTGATTGTTTGTTTGTTTCTGCTGGATCACACACTGAGTTTACGTAAACTCACCCTTTTTGTTTAATGTGCACAGGTAATCCCTAGACTTGACGGATCGGTACAGCGGAGGACTCGACGGTGGCCACACATATTTTAAGCTGTTTTAATTTCAGTTTTGGTATTTATTTCTTAATTATTTTCTGGGTTTTTTTTTATATAAATTGAACTTTTTAGACTGTTTGCTTTTATTTCGGATTTTAGATTATTTTCGTGGATTTAAAAAATGCACAAAGTCAACGAACAAACGGTTTTTTCTAAAACAAAGGGGTTTTCTAGGATGGACGGATTTACCTAATTAACTCAGTTTTTCATAAAATAAATGATTTCTAAAGCTTCCGCAACGAATTGTGTTTTAAAACAATCGATTAAATAAGTTAGCGATTTTGGAGTTAACAAGAGTAAATAAATAAAAACGGTTTTATCGTAACAACTTAGTTTCAACACGCTATTATATGACATCGTCAGATTCGGCCATAATGTCTAGGTCGGGTTTGGGATGTTACATTTAGTGGTATCAGAGCCAGGTTACAAAACTCGACTGTGGATTATGGGTTTTTATAAAAAAATAGGCCTTCAAAAAATTAATTAATTTCCAAATGATTTGAAATGTTTTTACTGAGTAAGTGGTACACCGAGTCTCCGGCGCCGATCCTGTAAGTATTCTGAACTATGATTTGTTTTAAACTGAAACTGTTATGGATAGTATATTCTGAAACTACTATAGGTAGTAAACTGTATTGAAAACACTCTAGTTAGTATATACTGAAAATTGTAAAGAAACTAAAAACTGTAGTGAGACTGCGATTACGAAAATGAACTCTGAATAATCGATACTGCTTTACATAAAACATTTGTTAATAAACACTGAAACTGTAACTGATTCACAAAACTGGTAATATAGATAAACGTGATTAGACAATGAGCGCACGAGGTATCCGCGGACGGGGTACTAGAGGCCGAGGTAGAGGCCGTAGAGGGGCTTGAGCTGAGTCCTCTTCACTGGGTAGCATACCGAATTTGGATACGAGTGAGACGCTAGTGTCGCCTGCTACTGAGACTGGTTCTCAAGATCGCATGGCTGGGGACATCGTATTGTCTCAGGCTATGCTAAGGATTTTAGAGAGGGTCGCTGGGCCCATTACTGGATCTGGGGGCCGAGGGTCAGTTACGGAACGACTCCGGTCTAATGGAGCTGAGCTTTTCAGGGGTGTCACTGGGGTCGCCCCTAATATGGCTGAGTACTGGATTGAGGCCACAGAGAGGATCATGGATGATCTGAACTGCACCCCCGAGTAGAAATTAAAGGGTGCAGTGTCGCTACTACGTGATGAGGCTTATCAGTGGTGGCTCACTGTTAAGGAGGGCACTCAGCCTGAACGACTGACTTGGGAGTATTTTAAGACCGCCTTCCAGGGGAAATATGTGGGGGTCGGTTACATGGATACCCGTAGGAGAGAGTTTCTAAATCTGACTCAGGGAGATAGATCAGTGGCCGAGTATGAGGCCGAATTTCTACAACTAAGCCGTTATACGCGAGGTATGGTGGCAACTAAATATGAGTGATGTATCCGCTTCGAGGATGGTCTCAGGGATAATCTAAGGGTTCTGATAGCTCCATAGAGGAAGCGAGATTTTACTTCACTGGTAGAGAAGGCGAAGATCGCCGAGAAGGATACTGGGGTAGTCATAATTGGAGAACACTGGAATTACTTATCTAATGTGATCTTTGCACTGGTGGCAGAGAAAATGGTTCGTAAGGGATGTGAGGCATTCTTGGCCTACGTAAGTGTTTCGGATTCTAGGGATTCTACAGTTAAGGATATCAGAATAGTAAAGAATTTTCCGGACGTCTTTCCTGAGGAGCTACCGGGGTTACCTCCTAATCGCGAGTTGGAGTTTGGTATTGAGCTCCTACCTGGTACAGCTCTGGTGTCCATCGCTCCCTATAGAATGACACCGAAGGAGCTTGTGGTGCTAAAGGCTCAGATTCAGGAGTTATTGGATCGTGGGTTCATCCGCCCTAGTGTGTCTCCGTGGGGAGCACCGGTACTATTTGTGAAGAAGAAGGATGCCATATGGATGTGTATCGACTACCGGCAACTGAACAAGTTAACCATTAAGAATAAGTACCCCCTACCGAGGATAGAGATCTGTTTGACCAGTTTCGAGGAGCTTCGGTATTCTCTAAGATTGACCTCCGATCTGGGTATCATCAGTTGAGGGTTCAGGAGGCTTATGTATTTGAGATGGCATTTAGAACTCGTTATGGATACTACGAGTTCCTAGTGATGCCTTTTGAACTGACGAATACACCGGCATCTTTCATGGACTTGATGAACCGAGTATTCAAGCCCTATCTGGATCGATTTGTGATGGTGTTCACCAACAACATACTGGTTTATTTGAAGAGAGAGGATGAGCATGATGAGCACCTTAGAGTTGTCCTTCAGACTTTGAGGGAAATACAACTCTATGCTAAGTTTAGTAAGTGCGAGTTTTGATTTTCGTGGTAGTTGGGAGGAGTATTTGCCGTTAGCGGAGTTTGCCTATAATAACAGTTTCCAGTCTAGCATCCAGATGGCACCTTACGAGGCACTGTATGGTCGTAAGTGTCGCACTCATTTATGTTGGACTGAGTTGGGCGAGCGACGTGTTCTGGGTCCTGAGTTGGATTCTGAGACAGAGGATAAGGTTAGACTGATTTGGGATCGACTGAAAGCGGCTTCTAACAGACAGAAATCCTATGCGGACCTGAAGTGACATGAGATTGAGTATTCGGTGGGGGACTTTGTATTCCTTAAGGTCTCGCTATGGAAGAAGGTACTGAGGTTTGGTTGTAAGGGCAAGTTGAGCCCTAGGTTTATTGGACCTTACCGTATTTTGAAGCAAGTGGGACCAGTCGCTTATCAGTTGGAGCTACCTCCAGAGTTGGATCGTATCCATGACGTGTTCCACATCTCGATGTTGAGGTGCTACTGCTCTAATCCTACTCACATTGTTTCCGTTAAGAAGATTGAGGTTAGGCCAGACTTGACCTTTGAGGAGGAGCCGGTTCAGATTCTAGATCGAGATGTAAAAGTACTGAGAAGGAAATCTATTCCACTGGTTAAGGTTCTTTGGCGCAATCATAGCACTGAGGAGGCTACGTGAGAGCCTGAGGATACGATGCGTCAGCAATATCCTCATATGTTCTGACCGGGTAAATTTTGAGGACGAAATTTTCTTTTAGGGGGTAGAATTGTAATGCCCCAAAATTTTAAATTTTTATTTTGTGTATATGTGACACACAATGTCTATCTGCTTCAGTGGTTGTGTTCTGGGTGTGTGTGAGAGGTCCCAAGTTCAAGCCTTACTTGGGCAAATTTTGGTATTTTTATAAATAAAGCCTTAACCTTATGCAAATGGCTTAAGTTTAAATGTTGGGTAAATTACATCAGAATGGGCCTGCTGGTTTGGTGGTTAAGTGGTGTGTTATTATGGTGGAGGTCTTGTGTTCGAATCCCTGCGCATGCAAAGGTATTATTTTTTTTTGCTCAGATTTCGGGATAGAGTTGTGTAATAGGGGGATTATGAGTAGTGGATATGAGGTGGGAATTAGGGGAGAAGATTAAGGGATTTTGGGGGTTATCTGGATTTTTTTTCCCATAATCGAATTTTGGCTCCCTTTTCCAAAAAAAAAATATGTCGTCTATTCTTCTCCCTCTCCTCTTGCCAAAATTCTCTGAGTTTTTCCATCTTTCTCTTCTTTTTCTTCTTCTTGATTTTTCCCTAATCCATTTATTTTCCTTCATTTTCGCACGCGGTTAGTGCTCGCTTAGTTTCGGTAGGTGTTTCTCTTTGTTTCTGTCATGAATCTCTTAACGACTAAAGTGGTAATGTTTTTTCTCTGCGATTTGGGCGTAGGGGAGGCTCAGACTGGTGAAGTGTTCTCGTCTTAACAATAGTTAAACGGAGGGTTATCGTTGGCGGTAAGTTGGGTTTCCGTTCGTTCTTGGTTTTCAATTCGCTTGTGAATCCGTTAAATTGATGTTTAGTATCTTGATTTTAGGCCTTGAAGTGCTCGAGAGTGATTAGGTATCAAAACGATACCAGGTGTGTACCCGAAACGCAGGAAACGGGGTTCGACGAAAAGCCAAAATTGCTTGCTGTCGAGAAATAAGAGAAAGAAGAGAAAATGATACGAAAAATTGTAGAGAAAGGAAATAAGGGTGTTAAAAACTAGGAAATCAACATTTTGCACTAAAACAGATTTTGGGACAAGAGCTTGAGTCTAACTTTAAAAATCATCAAAAATAGTGTAAATTGAGTTAGAGGTTTAATAAAATATGAAATTAAATTTTATTGAATCTAGTCTTTCATGGAAGAAACATTGTAAGCAATGGAATTGTAAATCATGAGTTATAATAAATTTTGTGAGACAAGGTTAGAATGATTTTGGGTTCCCCTGGTCTGACTTTGGAAAATCATCAAAAATTGTAAAACAATAATTAGGGGCTTAAATTTATATTTTAAATCCTTAATGAGTCTATTTTCAGGAGAAACAAATGGAAAAATCATCTAAATTCCGTAATAAGAGATAAATAAATTTTAGTAAGGAAAAGTCGAAGCTGTCAAACAGAAGAATAGGGATAACTTTAAAGATTTTACTGTACTTATTTGATAAACTATAAATTCTGAAAATTTTATGGTAGAAAGGTATTTGAGTCTAGTTTCAAAAACATCAAGCGTATCTTAATTTGGAATTCTTTAGCTCAAGATATAAATAATTTAGTGATAATGACTCAAGTAGACAGCTTTGAATGAATATATAAGTAAATAGTGAAAACATATATGAGTATTGAGCTAGCATGGGTTACTTTAAAAATGGATCACACGGCCAAGAACATTTTGGGCCGAGTAGGCCACACGGGCGTGTGGGCCCACACGGGCAGATCACATGGGCATGTGGGCCCATTTTTACTGAAATGTTTTTAAGGTTGCACGGGTCACCCAAGTCGATCAGTGAACCTCATCAGAGGGTCGGTTAGCGCTACTTAGACCCCTAAATGTGTGAAATTGACTGAATGATATCTTTACTGGGCATGTTAATATCTGAACTGAATATATGTACTGAAATTGCATAATAGAATGTCATCCATTGTGTGTTGCATTGCATTGGGTTGGGGTTGTTATTCTAAGAATCTGTACTAAAAGGCTTTAAGCCTAATTTATTGTGCACTCACCGCAAACTCTTGTATTGTGCGACATTCGGTACTACTTGGAGTGTAGGGATAGGTGGGTTGATTATATCCCCACATGGAGTGTAGGGTTGGACGGAGATGGTGTGTAGAGGCTGGTTGGGTAGGATTTTGCTCTCAGATAACCATTATTGCTACTAATACCGTGATGGGTTAAGGCCTTCTTGCATTTTGACACTATATCGAGATGGGCTAAGGCCCAAACTATCATCGATCTTCGAAAGGGCTTAAGCCCAAGACTTCTCAACTGCAATCGTGAATACCGATTGTTTATTTGTTTCTCGCGGATTACACACCGAGTTCACGTAAACTCACCCTTTTTGTTTAATGTGCACGAGTAATCCCGGACTTGACGGATCGGTGCAATGGAGGACTCGACGGTGGCCACACGTATTTTAAAGCTGCTTTAATTTCGGTTTCGGCATTTATTTCTTAATTATTTTCTCGGTTATTTTTATGTAAATTGAACTTTTGGATCGCTTTGCTTTTATTTCGGATTTAGATCATTTTGTGGATTTAAAAACTGCATAAAACTAAACGAACAAACGGTTTTTTCTAAAACAAAGGGGTTTTCTAATATGGACGGATTTACCTAATTAACTCGGTTTTTCATAAAATAAATGATTTCTAAAGCTTCTGCAACGAATTGTGTTTTAAAACAATCGATTAAATAAGTAAGCGATTTTGGAGTCAACAAGAGTAAATAAATGAAAACGCTTTTATCGTAACAACTTAGTTTCAACACGCTATTATGTGACATCGCCAGATTCAGCCATAACGTCTAGGCCGGGTTTGGGGTGTTACACGATAGGCGAATACCTTGTCTCACATTCGGTGAATTTCTTACTGAGATAGTATATCGCTCTTCCTTTTCTTCTTGACTCATCATGTTGACCAAGCACGCATCCCATGGAATTCCTGAATACTGCCAAGTACAATATCAATGGCCTATCTGGGCTGGGAGGCATCAGTACTGGGGCATTAGACTGGTAATGTTTGACCTTGTCGAAAGTTTTCTGACACTCCTTAACCCAAACGCCTGGATTGTGCTTCTTATGGAGATGGAATATGGGGTCGCATTTCTCAGTCAGTTGTGAAATGAACCGGGTGAAGTAATTTAGTCTCCTTAGGAAACCTCGAACTTCTTTTTGAGTGCGTGGCGGAGGCAATTGCTGTATAGCCTTTACTTTGTCTGGGTCGATCTCAATCCCCTTTTCACTGACTACAAATCCTAGCAATTTTCCCAACCTAGCTCCGAAAGTACATTTTGCTAGATTGAGCTTCAGTTGGAATTTTCTCAATCTCAAAAATAGTTTCCTCAAGACTTGTACATGCTCCTTCTCTATTCGGGACTTTGAAATCATATCATCAACATAAACTTCGATTTCTTTGTGCATCATATTATGATACAAAGTTACCATGGCTTTTTGATACGTTGCTCCCGCATTTTTCAGTCCAAATGGCATCACCTTATAGCAAAATGTTCCCCACATTGTTACGAATGTGGTCTTGTCCATGTCTTCAGAATGCATCTTTATTTGGTTGTATCCCGAGAAACCATCCATGAAGGAGAACTGATAAACCATAATTTACACATATTTTAACCCCATGCTTAGCTTACTTTTGGATGAATTTTGATCGAATTTGATGCTCCTAATCTCTTAATTTCATGTTTTATACTCAGGAGAGCTTAGAAAGTTGAAAAGGACGAGAAACGGGCCAAAAAGGGACAAAATGGGCCTACCTAGGAAATCAACACGGGCTAGACCATTGGCCACGGTCGTGTGTCACGAGCAGGATTAACCACAGCCTAGACTATTGACCACGGGCAGATCACACGGCCGTGTGAGGCGAGCAGACTTGACCACAGCCAAAGGAGTCCACCACGGGTGTGTCACACGGGCGTGTCCCTGTCGAAATTAAGATGAATTCTATTCGGAATGGGATACTTGTGGGCCAAGTAAGGCATCTCAAAGCCTATATAAACACCCTAGGAGGCAGCCTAAAAGGGAGCTCGACAGGATGTCGAATAGACGCCGAGTAGGAGGAAATAGTCCAAGACTGCCGTTGGGAACAGCTTAGGAGAAGGATCTCTATCAAGACTGAAGATCTCCCATCAAGTTCTTTAGGAGTTTTTTGGGTTTTCTTATGTTTTGTTGTTTTTCCTCTTTTCATGATGTTTCCCTCTTTTAGGATGAACTAAATCCCTTAAATATCTAAGGGGATGAAACCTAAAACAGATCTTGTTATTATTTGATTTATGAGATAAATACTTGTGCTTATTCTTAATTGTGAGTTCTTATTCTTGTTTTTATAATTCAGGTTATTGATTCAAGTCGAATGTGCTTATTCAGTGGAGCAAAAGTCCCTGTTTTAGAGTAGATCAACACAATTAAGCGGAGTTGATTGCAACCCTAGAAATAGGGTGACGAAAATCTGCCGGATTAGGGTCAAACCTAATAAGGGAATCCATAGATCGAGCTAATGCGACCATAGGGGTTTTAATTAGAATGAAATTTCAATTAATCAACCTAGAGTCAGTTATTAGTAGCCTCGAAAGAGGTATTAATATAATTTAAGGATTTCTACGGATTAAGCCAAGTGAATAAATCGCATGAATCAAAAGTAATATCTAGGTGGATTCTTCCTTAGGTATTGCCTATCTCATATAAAAGTTGTTTAAGAGTATTTTCCCAATTTACTCTCTGTCGCATTCATAGTTAATTAAATTAGTTAGTTACTTTTTAGATTAAAAATAAATCCCCTTTATTATTAGGCTAGATAATAAAAAGATAATTAATACTAGTACTCTTGGTCCTTGAGGATACGATATTCCGGACTCACCACGCCTATATATCATTGCTCGATTGGTGCGCTTGCCTTTGTCGAAATAATAGTTAGTTTCGAGCTCCATCAAGTTTTTGGCGTCGTTGCCGGGGACTAAGATATTAGGAACACTAAATTTTATTACTTTAGCCATTATTTTTTATTTTATTGCAATTTAATTTCTTTTTACTTTTCTAATTTTTTCTTTCTTTGCTTCTGGCAGGAACTTTTAGTTTATGACTAGAAGGAACTCGTCAGGACCATTACTTTTTGATAGTGAGATTGAAAGTACAGCTCACAGAAATCGAAGAGAAATAAGGCGAAGCCTACAATACATAGAAGAAGAGCAAGAAGACGAAACTAATACTAAAGAAGAGATGGCTGATAATAATCTGCTACCTCCTGTGGTTGCCGCAAATCCGGTGAATCAAAATCCTCCTCCTCGTACTATGTATGATTATGCTAAACCTAACTTAACAGGAACTGAATCAAGTATTGTTAGACCTGCTATTGCTGCAAATAATTTTAAACTGAAACCTAACAATATACAAATGATTCAGCAATTTGTTTAGTTTAATGGTTTGCAGGATGAGGATCCAAACAATCCCTTGGCAAATTTTCTGGAATTCTGTGACACCTTCAAAATTAATGGCGTTTCGAATGATGCCATTCGCCTTCGGTTGTTTCCCTTCTCGCTGAGAAATAAAGCTAAACAGTGGTTAAACTCGTTACCACGAGGATTAATCACTACATGGGATCAAATGACCGAAGAATTTTTACTTAAATATTTTCCGCCGGCTAAAACGACTAAGTTGAGGAATGATATTTCTTCTTTTGTGCAGATGGATTTAGAGACACTTTACGATGCATGGGAGAGATATAAGGATTTACTGAGAAGGTGCCCTCACCATGGGTTACCTTTGTGGCTACAGGTTCAAACCTTTTACAACGGTGTGAACCCCTAAACTAGGCAGTTGATTGATAAGTAAGGTTGTGGCCGAATATAGGTGATGGGGTTTTAATATTGGGTTGTTCTTATTTAAGTTAAGTTTGGATGTGAGTTTTAATGGCTAACACTTCTTCTCGGTTTCAACGTTGCAAGGGACTTGACGGGCTTAAACCAAAGAATCGTTTATACAATCTTCCCTTCCAGTGAAATTCTCAGAGTGTTGGTATTCTAGAAATAGTGCCGAGTATCGATGATCGTGATCAGGTGTGTAATCTCACACCCATTTCGATGATGAATGCTTGTGGTGCTTTGAGAATCGGCCCAAATACCGAAAAGCCGAGAAATTGACATCTGTGACTCCTCGAGCATGCGAACGCTCATAGTGGTAAATCGAGATACGAATGATGATGTTAAGTCGTTGAGAGTGTCATGAGCACTCTCGCGAAACTGAAGCTGTAACGGGCCTGATCGAGCCGAAACGGGCCAAATGGGCCCAATGGGCTATCCGGCCCACTTGGGCAAAACTGTTGGAAAACTATCAAATGATAGGTCCGAATGCTAAATCTGTAAATCTAAAACTGAAACCATACGTTTTGGGCCACACGAGCGTGTGGGCCCGTTTGGGCCTAAAATGAATTTTTGGCCCAATAGTTTCGTAGAAACCCAAAAAGGGTTCTGTGTCGTTTGAGGTAACAGTAGGCCTTCGGAAAGGCTGTTGAATGCAAAATTACTGAAATATCCCTGGAGGGTAATTTACCAAAATACCCCTGGAGGGTAAAATTACTGAAATACCCTCGGTGGGTAAAATTACTGTTATACCCCTAAGGGTTGATTAGTATGTTGTGAGTATTCTGTTTAACTGGTTATGATGGTAATTTCTTTCATACATCATTTTTGATATATGCTTGCATACATGACATTCTGCATGGGATTGGGATATTGATGATCGGAGGAAGTGTATTCTGGTGGCTCTGCCACATTCTGATTCTGGTGGCTCTGCCACAATTCTGTATAGTGGTTATGCCACGTATATTCTGTTATTCTGGTGGCTCCGCCACAAATTCTGTGATTAGCAGCTTGTCTGCATAATGGTGTGTAGGGCTGGGTGGGTTGACTTGGTCCCCACATGTGTGTAGGGCTGGTACGAGGGTGTGTAGCGGATGGATTATTTGGTTGGGCTGCATTCATTATCTGTTTTATAATGTTTATAGGGCTAAGGCCCAGTCTGTTACCGAATAGGGCTTCGGCCCAGTTTGCTTCTATATGGGCTCAGGCCCGGTTAATGACCGTTTAAGGGGTTACACACTGAGTTCTCGTAACTCACCCCGCTGCTTTAACCTTGCGGGTGATCCCCAGCGTTAGAGGATTTGGCGCTGCGATGGACTCTGTGGTGGCCATACGTTAGAGTACTTCTCACGAACCTTAGTAAATTTCATTTTTGCTTCATTTTAAGATTATTTTAAATTGGGTTTAACTTTATGTAATAAGGCCATTGGTTTTTATTTTTCTTTTAACTTTCAATTCGGTTACTTCTAGACTGTTAAATGTTTGAATACTGAGTTTTCTTAAAACGACAACAACTATTTTCAAAATATCACATCTTCGCAATTCACTGAATCTAATTTCTGTTTTAAACAAAGTTTTCGGAAATAATATTAATAAGAACATTTTTAGAAGAAAACCATGAAAACAAATCTGAGTTTCAGAAACAACAAAGCTCAAAGTTTTCAAAAAGAAGACGAAGTTTTTAACGAACGCACAGTTTTTAAACATCCCTTCTATGTGACATGCCAGATCCGGTCATAACGTCTAGGCCGGGTTTGGGGTGTTACATTTGATGGTATCAGAGCCCAATTGCAAAACTCGGCTGTGGAATGTGTTCGAAAATGTTTTTCAAAAATTTGTTTGAAATATGGTTTAGAAAATATATATATCTTTAGTGGAAGTATGGCCCTCGAATCTCCGGTACCAAATCCGTAAGTCCTCTTACTTTATATTTGATTATACGAGGAAATGCCTGTAAGATAGAAAACTACTAGAGTTAGTGGTAGTACACTAGAACTGTTAGCTATAGGAATTAAGCCTATAGAGACTGAGACATTAGGAAATTCGATCTGCGAAAACAACTCTTATGCCTATTTTTCATAAGACACTTGTTAATAAACATTGGAATTATAGACTGATTCATAAAATTCTTAATCAGATTAATACGATTCAGCAATATGAGAATGAGAGAACGTGGACAAGGTACACGCAGCCGTGGTAGGGGCCGAGGTGCTAGGGCTGAATCCCCCATATCGGGGCATATGCCCAAAAGGGAGGCGCCGGCATCGCCAGTGGCTAAGACGGGGTCTCATGACCGAGCCGGAGCTGATGTGCTGACTCAGCTAGTTAGGGAGGTTTTGGAGGAGGTTAAAGAAATTGGTAAAACACTACGAGTTGGGTGCGTGGACTGTAAGAAGAAAAGAGATCATAGTTCTCTGGGGTCGCAGTCTCGTTCTGTGAAGCATGTTAAGGCACGTCCAAACTTTCCAACTTGTGAATATTGCAAAAGGCGTCATTCGGGTGAATGCTAGAGGAGGTCAAGAGCATGCTTGAGATGCGGGTCTAAGGAGCATAGGGCTCGGGATTGTTCCAGCACCATTAAGTCAGGTATGTGTTGGTAGGATGTGGTGTTTGAATGTAGAAAATTTTATGTATGTGTGAGGAATATCTGCTTACTTCTGTGGATAGATATTTGGTTGTGTGAAAAGGTTTCTAGATTAGGTTAGAAGTGTATTAGTGTTATTGGAATAAGAGTGCGCAGCGGCAGCGTGGTAGAGTAGCCTGTGTTAAAACCACTGTTAGATAGCTGGAAATTTCGAGGACGAAATTTCTTTAAGGGGGTAGATTTGTAACGCCCCGAATTTGGGCCTAGTAGAATTGGGCCTATTAGGCCTTGAGCGTAAGAGCTTTTTAAAAATTTTTGGGAATATGAGAACGGCATTATTTCAAGTTGGACCTGTTAGGAAGATGATTTTGGAAGGTTACGGGGTTTCTATGAAGTCCCGGGTTCAAGTTAGGCCATAGGAAGAATTTTGGTTTTTGGCTCTTTAGGGGAGAAAGCTAGCAGAAGCTGGACTTAAGGAAATTTGTTGGTGTTTTGCTAGCACAAGTGGAGCATGTGGCAAGGTGGTGTGGCGTCAAGGGGAGTGCAAGGAGGTTGGAGGTTCGAATCTCACAAGTGTTATTTTGGTGGCTATTATTTTGAGTTTGGGAGAGGAAGAAGCAGAGTTGAGTTCAAACTCTGCCAGGGTGGTTGAAGAATGAGTCAAACAGTTTGAATGGGAGGTGGAGAGCATTTTGTGGAGCAAAAAGGGGAGAAAATCGTGGGATTCAAGTGGAAGGAGGTGTTGGCCGAATGTGGGGGTCTCTAAGGGGGTGTTTTGGCATTTTCGGCTAGGGTGGTATAGGTGCCGAATTTCTTTAGGCTCTCTAGGCATTTTTTTTTTGCATTTTTTTTGGGCATTTGCTACTCAAGCATTTTCGGGTTCTCTTTTCCTCAACTTGTTGTTGCCGAATTTTCTTTCCAGTTTCATTCTTTCTCTCATTCATTTTGGTTTTCGTACATTGTTTCTCCTACATTGTTACCTAAACACCTCTTGGCCGAAACTCCCCTTTCCATCTCCTATCACACGTTCTTTTCTTCTTTTTCTCACCTTTCTCTCTTGTGTTTCACATAGCTGAATTTTGTTGCTTTGCTTGGCTGCCAATTGCCGAAGGGTTGCATCTTGATTCATAGTTGCTATTCTCAGTTGCTGAGCTTTCCTCTCTATTCGATTTCTCTTTGAGCAAGGCCGAATCAAGTCATTCGTTTCTACTTCAAATCTTTCTTGTTTCTTTTGGTGTGGGCCATCTGTTGGAGGGTTAACATACTCTCTCATCGTTCTTCTAACGTTTGGTTTTCGAGAGTTGGTTGGTAAGTAAGGTTGTGGCCGAATATAGGTGATGGGGTTTTAATATTGGGTTGTTCTTATTTAAGTTAAGTTTGGATGTGAGTTTTAATGGCTAACACTTCTTCTCAGTTTCAACGTTACAAGGGACTTGACGGGCTTAAACCAAAGAATCGTTTATACAATCTTCCCTTCCAGTGAAATTCTCAGAGTGTTGGTATTCTGGAAATAGTGCCGAGTATCGCAAATCGTGATCAGGTGTGTAATCTCACACCCATTTCGATGATGAATGCTTGTGGTGCTTTGAGAATCGGCCCAAATGCCGAAAAGTCAGGAAACCAACATCTGTGACTACTCGAGCATGCGAACACTCGTAGTGGTAAATCGAGATACGAATGATGACGTTAAGTCGTTGAGAGTAGGCCTTCGAAAACGTGTGGGCCCGTTTGGGCCTAAAATGGATTTTTGGCCCAATAGTTCTGTAGAAACCCAAAAAGGGTTCTGTGTCGCTTGAGGCGACAGTAGGCCTTCGGAAAGGCCGTTGAATGCGAAATTACCGAAATACCCCTAGAGGGTAAATTACCGAAATACCCCTGGAGGGTATAATTACTGAAATACCCTCGGTGGGTAAAATTACTGTTACACCCCTAAGGGTTGATTAGTATGTTGTGAGTATTCTGTTTAACTGGTTATGATGGTAATTTCTTTCATACATCATTTTTGATTTATGCTTGCATACATGACATTCTGCATGGGATTGGGATATTGATGATTGGAGGAAGTGTATTCTGGTAGCTCTGCCACATTCTGATTCTGGTGGCTATGCCACAATTCTGTATAGTGGCTATGCCACGTATATTCTGTTATTCTGGTGGCTCCGCAACAAATTCTGTGATTAGCAGCTTTTCTGCATAATGGTGTGTAGGGCTGGGTGGGTTGACTTGGTCCCCACAGGTGTGTAGGGCTGGTACGGGGGTTGTGTAGCAGATGGATTATTAGGTTGGGCTGTATTCATTATCTGTTTTATCATGTTTATAGGGCTAAGGCCTAGTCCGTTACCGAATAGGGCTTCGGCCCAGTCTGCTTCTGTGTGGGCTTCGGCCCAGTCTGCTTCTTTATGGGCTTCGGGCCAGTTTACTTCTGTATGGGCTCAGGCTCGGTTAATGACCGTTTAGGGGGTTACACACTGAGTTCTCGTAACTCACGCCGCTGCTTTAACCTTGCAGGTGATCCCCAGCGTTAGAGGATTTGGAGCTGCAGTGGACTCTGTGGTGGCCATACGTCGGAGTACTTCTCATGAACCTTAGTAAATTTCGTTTTTGCTTCATTTTAAGCTTATTTTAAATTGGGTTTAACTTTATGTAATAAGGCCATTGGTTTTTATTTTTCTTTTAACTTTCAATTCGGTTACTTCTAGATTGTTAAATGTTTGAATACTGAGTTTTCTTAAAACAACAACAACTGTTTTCAAAATATCACATCTTTGCAATTCACTAAATCTGATTTCTGTTTTAAACAAAGTTTTCGAAAATAATATTAATAAGAATGTTTTTACAAGAAAACCATGAAAACAAATCTGAGTTTCAGAAACAACAAAGCTTAAAGTTTTCAAAAAGAAGACGAAGTTTTTAACGAGCGCACAGTTTTTAAACAACCCTTCTATGTGACCTGCCAGATCCGGTCATAACGTCTAGGCTGGGTTTGGGGTGTTACAATTATGGAGGTATTTATGGACGACTTTTCGATTTTTGGTAATTCTTTCCATCTTTGCCTTAAAAATTTAAAACGAGTTCTAATGAGATGTGAGGAAACGAACCTTGTGCTTAATTGGGAAAAGTGTCACTTTATGGTTCGATAAGGAATTGTGTTAGGTCACAAAATTTCTAGTAAAGGGATTGAGGTTGATAAAGCAAAAATTGAAACCATAGAAAAATTACCTCCCCCTAGTTCAGTTAAGGCTATTTGAAGCTTTTTAGGACACGCTAGATTTTATAGAAGATTTTTTAAGGATTTTTCTAAAATAGCTAAGCCTTTAACTAAATTACTAGAAAAAGATGTGTCTTTAAATTTTGATCAGGAATGTTTAGATGCATTTAATACCCCCAAAAATAAATTAATAAATGCTCCGATTATAATTGCACCTGATTGGAATTTACCCTTTAAACTAATGTGTGATGCGAGTGATTTTGCAATAGGTGCGGTTTTGGGACAACGAAGAGACAAGCATTTTTAGCCAATTTATTACGCTAGCAAAACATTGACGGCCGTGCAAGAAAATTACACCACCACAGAAAAGGAGTTGCTAGCTGTGGTTTTTGCATTTGATAAATTTAGACCGTATTTGATATTATCTAAAGTTGTCGTTTACACTGACCATTCAGCTCTTCGTTATCTTTTAACTAAATCTGATGCAAAACCTCGACTCATAAGATGGATTTTACTCTTACAAGAATTTGATTTGGAAATTCATGATAAGAAATGAGCTGAAAACCTCGCGGCAGACCATCTTTCTAGCCTTGAAAATCCACATATCAAAGATTTCGATGAAAGCGAGATAAATGGCTCATTTCCTGAAGAACAACTCTTTGCTATTTCCGACTTCGAGGTACCTTGGTTTACAGATATTGCGAATTATTTAACTGCTAACATCCTGCCAAAAGGGTTAACACATCATCAAAAGAAGCGATTCTTTGCTGATGCAAAAAACTATTTTTGGGAGGACCCTATTCTATTTCGTATATGCGCAGATCAAGTAATTCAGAGATGTGTTACAAAGGCAGAAGCAAGCAAAATACTAGAACATTGCCATTCAGGACCATCAGGAGGACATTATAGTGGGATTAGGACAGCACACAAAACGCTGGAATCAGGTTTTTATTGGCCCACTCTGTTCAAAGATGCTAACAGGTATGTTGCTTCGTGTGATAGATGTCAAAAAACAGGTAATATCTCTAAACGCGATGAAATGCCTCAAACATATATGCTATCATGTGAAATTTTTGATGTATGGGGTATTGATTTTATGGGTCCATTCCTTAGCTCATTTGGGAATAAATACATCTTAGTAGCAATTTATTATATGTCAAAATGGGTAGAAGCTCAAGCTTTACCTACTAATGATGCTAGAGTGGTAGTAAGATTTCTTAAGAAACTCTTCTCTCGATGTGGAATACTTAGAGCAATTATTAGTGATAGGGGTACTCATTTTTGTAATACTCAATTTGATAGAGTCTTAAAGAAATATGGAGTACACCACAGAACAGCTACCCCTTATCACCCTCAAACCAGTGGACAAGTGGAAGTAGCAAATTGATGGAGCTCGAAACTAACTATTATTTCGACAAAGGCAAGCGCACCTATCGAACAGTAGTATAGTTGTGGTGAGTCCGGAATATCGTATCCTCAAGGACCAAGAGTACTAGTATTAACTATCTTTTTATTATCTAGCCTAATAATTAAGGGGATTTATTTTTAATCTAAAATCTATTAACTAATTTAACTAACTATGAACGCGACAGAGAGTAAATTGGGGAAAATACCTTTGGACAACTTATATGAGATAGACAATACCTAAGGAAGAATCCATCTAGACTTCACTTATTACTTTTGATTCATGCGATTTATTCACTTGGCTTAATCCGTAGAAATCCCTAAATTATATTAATACCTCTCTCGAGGCTACTAACAACTGACTCTAGGTTGATTAATTAAAATCTCTTTCTAATTAAAACCCCTATTGTCGCATTAACTCGATCTGTGGATTCCCTTATTAGATTTGACCCTAATCCGGCAGATTTTCGTCGCCCTATCTCCAGGGTTGCAATCAACTCCGCTTAATTGTGTTGATCTACTCTTAGACAGGGACTTTTGCTCCACTGAATAAGCACATTCGACTTGAATCAATAACCTGAATTATCAAAACAAGAATAAGAACTCATAATTAAGAATAAGCACAAGTATTTATCTCATAAATTAAATAATAATAAGATCTGTCTTAGGTTTCATCCCCTTAGGTATTTAAGAGATTTAGTTCATACTAAAAGAGGGAAACATCATAAAAGAGGAAAAACAACAAAACATAAGAAAACCCAAAAACTTCTAAAGAACTTGATGGGAGATCCTCAGTCTTGATGGAGATCCTTCTCCTAAGTCGTTCTCCCACTTTGCCTTGGAGTATTTTCTCCTTTTACTCGGCATCTATTCGACGTCCTGTCGAGCTCCCCTTTTAGGTTGCCCCCTAGGGTGTTTATATAGGCTTTGGGATGCCTTACTTGGCCCACAAGTATCCCTATCCGAATGGAATTCATCTTGATTTTGGCAGGGACACGTCCATGTGACACTCCCGTGGTGGACTCCTTTGGCCGTGGTCGATCCTGTTCGCCACACACGGCCGTGTGATCTGCCCGTGGTCAATATTCTAGGCCGTGGTTGATCCTTGCTCGAAACGCACGACCGTGTCCAATGGTCCAGGCCGTGTTGATTTCCTAAGTAGGCTCGTTTTGCCCCTTTTTGACCCGTTTCTCGTTCCATTCGACTCCCTAAGCTCTCCTGAGTATAAAACATGAAATTAAGAGATTAGGAGCATCGAATTCATCAAATTTAATGGAAAATCATCCAAAATTAAGCCAAGCATGGAGTTAAAATATGTGTAGATTATGGTTTATCAAATACCCCCACACTTAAGCGTTTTCTTTTCCTCAGGCAAAATCCTCAACTCACATTTAAAATTAACTCCCTCAATTCATTATCCTCATCAATAATGTTTCATCATAATTCATAGATAATTCATACAGTGATAATTTAACTAAAAGAGTCCTAAAGATTCAAACAATCTAAGTCATAAATTTTTATAGCACGAAAATATAAGTGTCTCCCCTCATCTAAATAAATTACCTTTGATCCAAAATTGACAAGAATTGACATCCTCAGTAAGGATTCACTCAAATCACTCAAAGTGTTTAAGTTTCAAATTAAGCACTCAAAAAGTCAAACATGAAAAGTTAATCCCATAGGCTTGCCTGAAAATCAAATCTCCACCTCTGTAAAATGAGATGATACACAAATCAAAAGGTCTTTAAAAGGGTTGTAATGGGGCTTGGGTTAAAGGTGTGGATAAAGGCTGAATTAGAGGGTTAGTATCGAGATTGAATTGATAAATTACCTAACTAGAAAAATAACTAAAACTTAAATAATTACAACAATTAAGAATTCATCACTAATAACACGAGCTTCTTCTCAAAATGTGAAATTAACGCATAAGCTCAAATAACATAGAACTAATAATGAATATACTTCGTTTTTTTAGCACAAGCACATACAATAATAATAAGATAGAATTTAACAACTGAAATAAAGAAAATAGTTAAGCAATCGATCAAATCAAATCTCGATATAAGTGTAGTCAAGAGAAATGGTGGTAACAATTCCAAAGTGGGTTTTGGGTTAATATTAATGGGTGAGTCAAGAAATGGTTGATTAGCTTTCAAAGGGTTCACTAGGGGTTAATTAAACGGGTAGGCTTTTTAGTAGAATAAGTGGGTTAAAACCTAGGTGCCTTTATCATCTTAGTATATCAAATCATAGGTGTGGTCTCGACATGTATGATCGAAGCAAGTTCTAAAATAACAAATCAATGTTGACACACTCATAATTAATAAAGTGAGCAAGAAAAGAATATGCTTGATAAACCAGAAAAGTAACATATTTTAATCCCACATTTAGCATACTTTTGGATGATTTATCCCTTGATTTATGTAAAAAGGTGCTCTTAATCCTTTCTTTTCATGTTTTATACTCAGGAAAGCACCGTAGGATGGAAAGAACGAGAAACGGGCTCAAAACGGACCAAATTGGGCCAAAGTGAAAATTGACACGGCCTGAACTTGAGCCAACTCGGCCGTGTCTCCTTGATAGACTAGAACACAGCCTGATCACGATTTACATGGGCGTGTCACCTCATTAAAAGCCCAAACACGGCTTAAAGACGATTCACACGGGCGTGTGCCATGGTCGTGTCCCTGTCGTGGAGAAGAGCAATTTCACTCGGAAAAGGATACTTAGGGGCAAAGAAACCTATTTCAAAAGGCTATATAAACACCCTAAGTATAACCTAGAGGAGGGGGTGAGCTAGGCCAAGGAGCCGAGCTGAAAAGGTCAAATTTGTGGGAAACACTCAAAGATAGCCAGTTGATCCATCTCAAGAAGCCGGAATTCTGCTCAAGACGGCGGATCTCTCCTTCAATTCCTTCAGGGGGTTTTAGGGATTTCTTATGTTTTGTTTTATCTTTTCTTCTGAGATGTTTTCTTTTATCATTATGAACTAAACCCTTCAGATACCTGAAGGGGATGAAACTTAGATGAATCTTGTTATCGTTTGCTGAACTATATGATAAATACTTGATTGTTCTTAATTATGTGTTCTTAATTCTATTGTTTATTTTTCCAGGATATTAATTCAAGTTTGATGTGCTTAGGCGGAGGAGCAAAAGTCCCTGCTTAAGAGTAGATCTAGCATAATTAAGCGGAGTTGATCGCGCGCCTAGAGATAGGGTGACGAGATTTTGCCGGATTAGGGTGAAACCTAATATGCGAGTCCATAGATCGAGTTAATGCAATTCTAGGGTTTTAATTAGAAAGAGATTTCAATTAATCAACCTAGGGTTAGACGTTATTCACTTCGAGAGAGGGTTAATATATACATTAGGGAGTCTTACGGATCAAGTCAAGTGAATAAATCATCCGGTTCGAGTTAGATAACAAGTGAAGTCTAGGTGGATTCTTCCTAAGGGTATCGTCTTAATCAACTGAGTTTTTCCAACGGTATTTCCCCAATTCATTCTTTTTGTCTTTGCGTCTTTAGCTTAGTAGTTAGTTAAATTTAGATTAAATAACAACTTCACTTATTTTAGGCTAGATAATAAAAAGAAAGTTAATATTAGTACTCTTGGTTCTTTTGGGTTCGACAATCCGGTCTTGCCTAAGCTATACTACTGTTCGATAGGTGCACTTGCCTCAATCGTTGTTATAGTTAGTTCCAGGTTCGATCATTATAAATTTAAAATTCTAAAATCAACGATCAAGTTTTTGGCGCCGTTGTCGGGGAACTAAAATATTAAGAAAGCTCTATTTTTATTAATTTAGCCATTATTTTCCGCAATTTACTTTTATTTTTATTTTTATTTTTGTTTTGTTTTTAACTTTGCTAAATTTTCTTTCTTTCTTTTCCTAGCAGGTACCTCTAGTTTATGACTAGAAGGAACCCGAGAGGACCACTAGTATACGACAATGATATTGAAGCTACCGCTTGCAGGAATCACAGAGAAATTAGGCGAGCCCTAAATTACACAGAAAAAGAGCGAGAAGGCAGATCCAATCCTACTGAAGGGATGGACGAGAATAATCCACCACCACAAGATGTGGGAGAAAATAATGCTCCTCGTACTATGTATGATTATGCTAAACCTCATTTAACAGAGCGAGAATCAAGTATTGTTAGGCTCGCTATATAGTCGCTAATAATTTTTAATTAAAGCCTAACACTATACAAATGATTCAACAATTTGTTCAATTTGATGGTTTACAAGACGAAGACCCAAATACTCATATAGCTAATTTTTTAGAGTTCTGTGATACCTTCAAAATAAATGGCGTTTCTGATGATGCCATCCGTCTTCGGTTATTTCCCTTTTCATTAAGGAAAAAAGCCAAACAGTGGTTAAACTCGTTACCACGAGGGTCAATCATTACAAGAGATCAAATGACCAAAAAATTTCTATTAAAATATTTCTCACCGGCCAAAACGACCAAATTACGGAATGATATCTCTTCTTTTGTGCAGATGGATTTAGAGACATTATACGACGCATGGGAGAGATACAAGGATCTCTTGAGAAGGTGTCCGCACCATGGTTTACCCTTGTGGCTCCAAGTCCAAACTTTTTATAACAATGTAAACCCTCAACGAGGCAACTAATTGATTCAAATTGTCGGTGGAACCCCAAATACGTAACTCCCGAAGCGACCTACGAGTTTATTGAAGAGATGTCACCGAATAACTATCGCTGGCGGGTTACAAGGACAAAACCAACAAAATCAGCGGAGTTTTCAACCTCAACGCAAATAACCATGCTATTAACACGGTAGAGATGATGAATAAAAAGCTTGATAGTTTGTGTTCTTCGCAGTACATCCAAAGAAAGCGAAGCGACGCAAGTGGAAGCGTGGCGAATCCCGAGTACCCACCCTACCAACCGGCACGAAGCGAACAGATGAACTACATAGGTAATAATTTTAGATCTAATAATAACTCTTATAGTAATACTTATAATCCAGGTTGGAGGAACCACCCAAATTTTTCATGGGGGGGACAAGGAAATCAAGGAATTCAAAGACAACAACCTCCTCAAAATTTCCAAAATCAGCCCTATCCACAGGAGAAGAGGCCGAACCTTGAAGAGATGCTGACAAAATTCATGGCAGCCACAGATAACCGTCTCCATGACACTGAAACCACCCTTAATAATCAACAGGCATCAATTAAGGGGATCGAAAGTCAAGTTGAGGAACTTACTAAGACAGTTGGACAACTTGCAAAGATAATTTCTGAACGACCGCAAGGGCGTCTACCAAGTAACCCTGAGATTAACCTAAAGGAACAAATCCAAGCTATCACAGCTCATGATAGTATAGGGTTAGATGAACCCAATCCAATACAAGAAAATGAGGTAGAGAAAGGTAAAGTTGAGGTAACATAAGAAAAGCCAAAACCGGTAATCAAAAAGTACCAACCTCGCATTCCTTATCCCGAAGCGATGAAGAGAGATGATACAGAGGAACAGTTCAGTAAGTTTCTTAAACTTTTAAAGAAATAACATATTAACTTACCGCTACTTGAAGCTCTTTCACAGATGCCAGATTCTAGAAAATTTTTAAAAGAGCTTTTGACGAACAAACGAAGGATAGACGAGGCATCACACGTGGAACTAAACGCAATGTGCTCGGCAGTCTTGCAAAATAAACTACCACGAAAATTAAAAGATCCAGGGAGTTTTATAATTCCATGCTTAATTGGTAGTTTATCTATTGATAATGCGTTAGCTGATTTAGGGGCAA
This sequence comes from Gossypium sturtianum, assembly GCA_025698515.1. Taxonomy (NCBI): domain Eukaryota; kingdom Viridiplantae; phylum Streptophyta; class Magnoliopsida; order Malvales; family Malvaceae; genus Gossypium; species Gossypium sturtianum. The sequence continues at coordinate 16,251,275 of CM046947.1, read as the reverse complement.
GCATAAATGTCATGCCTTATAAATTGTTTAAACAACTAGGTCTAGGGAAACCCAAACAAACTAGGATGAGCATTCAATTAGCTGATAAAACGGTTAGAATTCCTAGGGGTATTGTAACACCCCTTACCCGGGTTCTACGCCAGAACCGGGCCCGAGGCGTCACCGTAAAAAAAAAAATCTCATGATCACCACTTAGGATCATCATGACTACTCTCTTAAGTCACCTCAACAACCTCATTCTCGACTTACGAGGCCTCGCTCATACCCTTAAGAGCTCTCGAGACTATATCGAAACTTTTTCGAATCTTAAAATTTTTTTCTCTTTTATACAGGGCTCACACGCCCGTGTAGAATGAGACACGCCCATGCCTTCAACCCGTGTCTTAAAACCCAAGCATTCTGCCAATGCCACACTGCTAAGGCACACGCCCGTGCCTCCTAACCGTGGTGAACACTGACTTTACCCACACGGCCTCAAAGATTAGTCACACGCCCGTGTGACTAGCCCGTGGTCTATCCTAACTTAAAAGGATCAACTTGCAGGGGACACACGGCCAAGTCACACGCCCGTGAGTTGACCGTGTGTCACACATGGTCTAGACACAGGCCCGTGTGTCTATCCACATGGACAAGAACAAAGCTATATGCTAAGCTCTTCTCACCCCTACAACATACCCAACATGCACTCATCAAACACATCCATAATTAACTTAAAAGAAATCACAATTTCACATGGATAACTACATCTTTTTCATATAAAATAACAGCCAACAACTATGGCATTATACAAAATAGATTATTCTACTCTAGGCTAACACATCCTAGCCATTTACAACATAATTCCCTAACTTGTCTAGCCCCTATACATGCCATGACTCATAAGAACTTGAAACATCATACCAAACGTCTATCCGATAGTGTGAAAACATCTCCGACGGCCTCCAACCCGAGCTAGATAAAATAACCTATAAGAGATGAGAAGGGAAGAGGAGTAAGCAATAATGCTTAGTAAGTTCATATGCAAATAAGAATCAACTATTAATATCCATATGATTATGCTCAATCATAAGGTATTAGATTGAGTTTTAACTCTTGAACTCACAGTTACCTATTCAATCATTCATAATGCTTACTCATTTCGTCTCTTACCACATTCTAACCATATCTCGGGCTTAATGCTCGCATTCATTAACTTACCATGCCACAAGCCAATTCGCTCGTTTAATTAGCATACATTCTTGTACTGATCATCACAAGATCATATAAAACGACACATCACGCATTCTCAATAAACCACTCATACTACCAATCTCTCGGTGGTTACGCACTTAGCCCACCATTGAATCTCTTATAGGGTGGTATCGCACTTAGCCCCCCATCGTTCTTTAATAGGGTGGTATCGCACTTAGCCCACCATTTGAAACTAAACTCGATGGTATCGCACACTGATCACTGTAAATCAGAGTTTTAAAATTTATAAAAGAATGATCGAACACGAAACTAACTCGACAACGACAAAGGCAAGTGCACCTATCGAACAAGAGTATAGTTTAGACAAGATCGGATTATCGAACCCAAAGGAACTAAAAGTACTAATACTCACCATCTTTTTATTATTTAGCCTTAATATAAAGTGATGGTTGTTAAACTAAAACTAATCTACTTACTAAGCTAAGACGCAAAGACAAAAAGAATGAATTCAGGAAATAACTTTTGGAAAAACTCAGTTGACTCAAGCGATACCCTTAGGAAAAATCCACCTAGACTTCACTTGTTATCTAACCTTGAACCATATGATTTATTTACTTAGTTTGATCCGTGAGACTCCTAACGTATATTAAACCCTCTCTCGAGGCGAATAACATCTAACCCTAGGTTAATTAGTGGAACTCTCGTTAAACTTATAATAACCCCCTAGAATAGCAAAGAATCGATCTGTGGACTCCCATATTAGGTTTCACCTAATCTGCAAAATCTTGTCACCCTATCTCTAGGCGTGCGATTAACTCGCTTAATTATGTTGGATCTACTCTTAGGCGTGGTCTATTCCTCCTCCACCTAAGCACATTAAATTCGGATTAAGCTCACATAATTAAGAACAAACTAAGTATTTATCATATAATTCAAATAATCAAATAACAAGATTTATCATAGGTTTCATCTCTTCTCTATCCGAAGGTTTAGTTCATAACAATAAAGGAAAACATCTCAAGAGAAAAGATAACACAAAACATAAGAAATCCCTAAAACCCCCTGAAGGAATTAAAGAGGAGATCCTCCGTCTTGAGTAGAATTACGGCTTCTTGAGATGGATCAACTGGCTATCTTCGAGTGATTCCCACAAATCTGACCTTTCTGGCTTGGCTTTTTAGCCTAGCTTTTCCGCCCCTTTCACCTGGTACCTAAGGTGTATTTATAGGCTTTTAAAACACATTTCTTTCTCCCTAAGTATCATTTCCCGAATGAAATTCCTCTTCTCCACGGCAGAGGCACGGCCATGGCACACGCCCGTATAAATCGTGGCCAGGCCGTGTTCGACACTGTTAAATGAGGCACGGCCGTGTAAGTCGTGGGCAAGGCCGTGTTCTAGTAGGAATGGTGGCACGGCCGTGTGGAGTGGAGTTCAGGCCGTGTCGATTTCGTGGCTTGGCCCAACTTGGTCCGTTTTAAACCCGTTTCTCGATCTTTTCATCCTCGGGTGCTTTTCTGAGTATAAGACATGAAAAGAAAGGATTAAAAGCACCTTTTTATATAAATTGGGGCTTAAATCATCCAAAAGCATACTAAATGTGGGCTTAGAATATGTTACTTTTACGATTTATCAAATACCCCCACACTTAAGCTTTTGCTTGTCCTCAAGAAAAATTCTCAACTTACAATTAAAACGAACTTCCCGTGATTCATAATTCCTATTGATAGTGTCTCATCATAATTCATAGATAATTTATACATGGATAATTTAATTCAAAGTGTCCTAAAAATTCAAACAGTATAAGTTATAGATTCTGTAGTACAAAACATAGGCATTTCCCTTCATCTAAATAATTACCTCTGATTCGAAATCGACAAGGATTGACATCCTCTCAAAAGATTCGCTCAAATCACTCAAAGTGTTTAAGGTTCAGAATTTAGGCACTCAAAATTCAAACATGAAGAGTTAATCCCATAGGCTTGCATGAAAATCAAATCTCCACCACTGAAATATGAGATGAAACACAAATCCAAAAGGTCTTCGTTAGGGTTGTAACGGGGCTAGGGTTAAGGTGTGGAGTAAGGCTGAATTAAAGGGTTAGAATCGAGATTGAATTGACAAATTACCTAACTAAGAACTAATGAATTAATAATAATAAATACATCAATTGAAAACTAATAATACTAATAATACGAGCTTCTTCTTCGATATTTGGAATCCAAACGTATAAGCTCATTTAATCACAACTAATAATGAATAATGGATATACTTCATTTTTTTAGAACAAAATAAATACATAATAAAGGATAAACTACTAAAATTCATAATTAGGCAACTAATCAGATCAAATCTTGATATAAGGGTAGTAAAAAGGAATGGTGATAACAAAAACAAAGGGGTTCTGGGTTAATATTAGTGGGTATGTCAATAAAAAGGGTGTTTGGTTAAAACGGGGTTAACTAGGGGTTAATTTGTGACGGTAGGCTTTTTAGGGAATTAGTGGGTTAAATCCTAGGTGCCTTTATCATCTCTGTGAATCAAATCATAAAATGTGGTCTCGACATGTATAATCGATGCAAGTTCTAGAATAACAGATCAGTGTTGACATACTCATAATCAATAAAGTGAGCATGAAAAAGAATCTATGCTCTATAGGGCTCAAAAACTCACAAAAATTATGGGTATTTTGATGTCAACCTCGTAAATTTCAAACTTTAAGCTAATATTTAAACTCAGTTTGACAGCCTAGAAAAAAATTTTAATTTCTGAAAAATAGACTTATCATGCTTGATTCTCTAGTATTCTTCAAATTTAATTATCAATGCACAATTATCAATGATTTAATCTAAAACATATCAATAAAAATCATAAATCATCAGAAATTTCATCCTAATTAGCAATATGAGTAAATTCACTTAAAAACAAGACTCAATTCAGGGTTTTTGTTAGGTGTCTTCTTAGGTTGTTCACCCCCCACACTTAAGATGTACATTGCCCGCAATGTACAAAGATATATAATGACAATTAATATGTAAAATCAAAAGAGAAGGGAGAGAGTGACACTCCTTGAATTGGATGATTTCCTTGAGATGAGATTGTGCCTTTGGTGGTGGTGATAGGCCGTCTTGATGACGAACCTGCGCTAGATGAAGAAATTGGGTCGCTCGTAGAGAATTAGCCAGGGATCCTTAATACATAATTAAAGTAAACTAAATATGAAATTAAGGACAAGGAAGATAAAGAGAAGGAGACTAAGAAGAAAACTAAAATTAAAAGAAAATATGGGTGGACCGTAGAGTCCTTATTTTTGGGTGTGATTTCTAAGGTTGAGGTTATTGTGGTGGTGGCGGCGTGATTCCCAAGCAGCCTTAAGAACCTAAAAACAAGAAATTAAAACAAAGTAAACTAAATTAAGTAGTATAGAAGTAAAGATAAAGAAAATAAAGGAGAAGATAAAAACAAAAGAACAGATAATTGGTCTCAAAGACCCTTGGCTTGTTGTTTGGATGAAGCTGCCGGCATGAACTCAGGTGAATCGGTCTCCTTTGGGGAGATTGGCCTCTTACGCTTATTTGCCATGGATATGATTTTAATGTAGCTCAAGAGTCTAAGGATTTATTAGGAAAAAGAAAAAGGAAAGAGAAAGGAAAGGAAGGAAGAAGGAAAGAAGAAGAAAGAAGTGGGTTAATAAGGGAAGGAAAAGGGCATGATGTTTAAATAGAATTTCAGTGTCAGCGGTTTCCCACGCCCGTGGGTTGAGGGTGTGTTGATTCACACGCCGCCGCAAGCCGGCCGCCGTGCTTTAGGGCGTGTTGATTCCCACGCCGTGTCTAGCCCGTGTTCGACAAGTCGGATATTAGCACGGTTAGGCACGCACGTGTTCACCCGTGGTTGGCAAGTCATTAGCCTCACACGGCCATCAAGCATGGCCGTGTCACTTTGACGGTGCCCGTGGGAGAGTGGTTGAGTCCGTGATTGCCAGAAATTAGGTTATTCTGACTTGTACCGTCCTGCCCTGTTAGTACTAAGATTCTTCAGGCACACACGGCCACGGCCGTGTGCAAGGCCGTGTGTCCTGGAATTCTGCACCCCTTGTTAGTTTATAACTACGTATTCGTAAAGAAAAGAAGAAAAGAAAAATAAATTTAAAGCAAAATGTGAGAATAAGTTATGTTAGTGCTCGGGTTGCCCCGAGAAGCGCTTGTTTATAGTCTTAAGCTAGACTCTCTTCTCGCTTGTATCTTCAGGGGTGGTTTGAGGAGTTGGAAGTCCATCCTCATATTATTATCTATCTCCTCGTGAAAAAATTTAAGTCGAGATGCGTTTATAGTAAAAGTACCAAAAATAGGATTACTTACCTCGACTGTTTCGTATGGAAAAACACTGGTTCCCCTAAAAGATATTTTTTTGTTTGTGCTAGGGTCCGGAGGAGATATTCGAAGATCTGTGTCTTCTAACAGTACCTTGTCCCCTATTTTGAAGTGGTTTGTTGTTCCTATAAGCTCTTCTAGGGACTCTTTCGATTTTTCCTCGTGTGGTTCTGGCTCTTCGTCGTGTATCCCTAATTTCTCCTTAAAATGTGTCTTCCACTGCTAGATCATCGATCCGAATTCCTCGATCTTCATGAGTTATTTCTTTGTTGGGGTTGGGGTTCGGGATCGGGTTCGGTTGTATTCTTCAAAGGTGTTTCTGAAAAGAAGAGTTGACCGAATGGTTATTAGGGAAATTTACGTTCTCACCTTTATTACTCGATGTTCTAGCCGAATCGAGAGCCTTGATGGTGACGGTCTCATTACCTACGCAAAGTATGAGTTCTCCTGCATCAACATCAATTTTAGTCCTGGCAGTGCCTAAAAAGGGTCTTCCTAAAATTAGGGGGATCGAATTATCCTCATCCATGTCTAAGACAACAAAATCTACTGGGAAAACGAATTTGTCAATTTTTACAAGAACATCTTCGATAATACCCTTAGGAATTCTAACAGTTTTATCAGCTAATTGAATGCTCATCCTAGTTTGTTTGGGTTTCCCTAGACCTAATTGTTTAAACAATTTATAAGGCATGACATTTATGCTTGCCCCTAAATCAGCTAACGCATTATCAACAGTTAGTCTACCAATTAAACATGGAATTGTAAAACTCCCTGGATCTTTTAGTTTCTGTGGTAGCTTATTTTGCAAGATTGCTGAGCACTTTGCGTTGAGTTCCACATGCGAATCTTCATCTAATTTCCGCTTGTTAGTCAGAAGCTTCTTTAAGAATTTCCTGGAATCAGGCATCTGCGAAAGAGCTTCGAGGAGTGGTAAGTTAATGTGTAATTTCTTTAAGAGTTTAAGAAACTTACCGAACTGTTCCTCTATGTCGTCTCTCTTCAACGCTTCGGGATAAGGTATGTGAGGTTTGTACTCCTTGATTACCGGTTTTGGCTTGTCTTGTGTTACCTCATCTTTACCTTTTTCTACCTTGTTTCCTTGTGTTGAGATGGATTCATCTACCCTTGTATTCTCCTGAGCTGTTATGGCTTGGATCTGCTCTTTAGGATTAATTTCAGTGTTACTTGGTAGATGCCCTTGCGATCGTTCGGATAATAGCTTTGCAATTTTGTAAGTCCTCCAACTTGGTTCTTGATCGTTTTGATCAATGTTTGTTGGGTGTTGAGCGTTACCTCATTTTTTTGGAGACGGGCTTCTGTGGATGCTATGAATTTGTTCAACGCCTCTTCAAGACTCGGCTTCTTTTCCTGTAGATAGGGCTGATTTTGGAAATTTTGAGGAGGTTGTTGTCTTTGATTTCCTTGATTTCCTTATCCTCCCCACGAAAAATTTGGGTGGTTCCTCCAACCTGGATTATAATTATTACTATATGGATTATTATTGGATCTGAAATTGTTACCTATATAGTTCATCTGTTCGCTCTCTGGTTGGTAGGGTGGGTACTCAGAATTCACCATAGTTCCACTTGCATCGCACTGCATGACTGGGTGTACCTGCGAAGAACACAAACTATCAATATTCTTATTCATCAACTCTACCTGGTTTGATAGCATGGTTACTGCATCGAGGTTGTAAACTCCGGCTGTTTTTGTTGGCTTTGTTCTTGTAACTTGCCACTGATAGTTATTCAGCGACATCTCTTCAATAAACTCGTAGGCTTCCTCAGGAGTTCTATTATTCAGGGTTCCACCGGCGGCTGAATCAATTAATTGCCGTGTTGAAGGATTCACACCGTTGTAAAAAGTTTGGACTTGGAGCCACAATGGTAATCTGTGGTGTGGGCATCTCCTCAAGAGATCTTTGTATCTCTCTCATGCGTCGTATAATGTCTCTAAATCTATCTGCACAAAGAAGATATATCATTACGTAACTTGGCCGTTTTGGCCGGTGGAAAATATTTTAATAGAAATTTTTCGGTCATTTGTTCCCATGTAGTAATTGACCCTTGTGGTAACGAGTTTAACCACTGTTTGGCTTTATTCCTTAATGAAAAGGGAAATAACCGAAGACGTATGGCATCATCAGAAGCGCCATTTATTTTGAAGGTATCGCAGAATTCTAAAAAGTTAGCTATATGAGTGTTTGGGTCTTCGTCCTGCAAACCATCAAATATAAAAAACTGTTGAATCATTTGAATAGTGTTAGGCTTTAATTCAAAATTATTAGCAGCTATAGCAGGCCTAACAATACTTGATTCTGCTCCTGTTAAATCTTCGAGTGATTCCCACAAATCTGACCTTTCCGGCTTGGCTTTTTAGCCTAGCTTTTCCGCCCCATTCACCTGGTACCTAAGGTGTATTTATAGGCTTTTGAAACACATTTCTTTCTCCCTAAGTATCATTTCCCGAATGAAATTCCTCTTCTCCAGGGCAGAGGCACGGCCATGGCACACGCCCGTGTAAATCGTGGCCAGGCCGTGTTCGACACTGTTAAATGAGGTACGGCCGTGTAAGTCGTGGGCAAGGCCGTGTTCTAGTAGGAATGGTGGCACAGCCGTGTGGAGTGGAGTTCAGGCCGTGTCGATTTCGTGGCTTGGCCCAACTTGGTCCGTTTTAAGCCCGTTTCTCGTTCTTTTTTTCCTCGAGTGCTTTCCTGAGTATAAGACATGAAAAAAAAGGATTAAAAGCACATTTTTATATAAATTGGGGCTTAAATCATCCAAAAGCATACTAAATGTGGGCTTAGAATATGTTACTTTTACGATTTATCACACACAGCCCATCGGTAATGAATAATAAGGTGGTAACGCACTTAGCCCACCATTAATAACATTGTTGATGGTATCGCACACAGCCCATCACTAATAATTAGGAAGGTGGTATCGCACACAGCCCACCATCATTATACATTTACGAATATACATATATATATCCACATGCATTTCTCTATTTCAAATGCTCATCTGCGAACATCCTCACACACTGACATTCTTACATAGATTTCTACAATAATCATTTACTTTTACGCACTGCATTTATAAAATCAACATTTGCAATTAAGATGCATCATACACACATGACCCACTATGGGTTCATCACATACCAAATTCACCTTAATTTAGTTCTAACACATACCTGTACCTCTCATGATACAACTACATACATTCTCGTTTTCAACATACCTGTTGAATCACTCAAATTGTTAAATAACACTTTTGAATCTCATACATATAATCTCACCTCACCATCATGCCTCTGATGGGGTCTCACATGAAATATCATATCGATGCCATGTCCCCGACATGGCCTTATTCAATATCTCACACCGAGGCCATATTCTAAATATGGTCTTATATGGGACCTTAATTATCATCATATCTTATTATTTGCTTTCCCTATATTCCTAAATACAATTCTCTTGACATCTCGTTAAAATATATTCAATACACCCATAGTGTAATTATACATTCCATACGACATTGGAATATTAAATACTTCACTTAGAGTTGCATAATTTAGCACATGAACTTACCTCGATACCGAAAGGGCCGAAAAAAGAAACTTTTGCCCACCATTCCTCTTTTCACCCGTTCTAGGTCCGAAACTCGATTTCTTTAATTTGAGATGATGAGAAGTGGCTGAAAATTTTAGCTTCCATGGGGGTTTTCTTCTTCAATTTCGGCAGAGAAAGGAAAAATGGGGAAGGAAGATGACCACTTAATATTTTAATTAGCCTTTGCTTATGTCATCATGTACCAACCCATACCAAAATTTTGACTTTTCAACCTTTTATTTTCTACTTGGCCGACCATCACCTTAAAGTTGGCCTATTTGCCCATTAAAGACCCCCACATTATGCTCCATAACTATTTGGCACCTCTAGCAAATAAAATAGAATTCTCGCACTTTATGCGATTTAGTCATTTTTCACAATTTAGCTAGAAATCGCTAAAATTAAGGCACCAAAATTTTCATGCATCCTTAACAACATGTTATAACACATATCATAACATAAAAAATAATTTTATCTAACCTCGAATTAGCGATTCCGAGATCATCACATTACGACTAGCCCCTAAATCGGGTCAATTATGGTATAATCGAAGATGTACTCATAAAGATTGATAAATTCGTATTCCCAGTAGACTTTGTCGTTTTAGACATGGATGAGGACAATAGTATCCCTTTAATTTTAGGAAGACCCTTTTTAGCAACTGCTAGAAAAAATTGATGTTGGTACAGAGAACTCATACCGTGTAGGTGACGAATCGATCGGTTTACAAGCTCTTGACTCTACCAGAGAACAATTGATGAAGGTGAGAAAGTAAATTCGCTTTGATAACCAAGTTGTTCAACTTTCACCACAGAAAACACCACAAGGTTACAAACTGAGCCGAATCATGGACCCCATGATAAAAAAGAAGAATTACATAAGGAACGAAGCCTTAGGGTCGACAAATTAGAAGAGTGGAAAACATAATTCAAAGAAGAACCGGAACCACACGAAGTAAAACCAAAGGAGCCCCCAGAAGAGCTCATAGGAGCTCATAGGAACAACAAACCACTTCAAAATAGGAGACCAGGTACTGTTAGATAAAGCAGATCCTCGCCTCATCACATCAGACCTGAACACAAACGAAGAAATTCCTCTTGAGGTACACAATATTTTCCCATAAGAAACAGTCGAGGTAAGTAATCCTAGTTTTGGTACTTTCAATATAAATGCTTCTCGACTTAAACTTTATCAAGGAAATAAAACTGATAGCATGAGGGAAGATATTCAAATTTTTAAACCACCCTGATTTTTGCGAATACGAGGAAAGTCTAGCTTAAGACTTTAAACGAGCGCTTCTCGGGAGGCAACCCGAGCACTAACCCTAATTACTTTCGTATTTGTTTTCATTTTATTTTCTTCTCTTCTCTTAGTCTTAAACACCTAGTTTTAAACTAACCAAAAGTGCAGATTTCCAGCCCATACGGCCTTGCACACGGCCGTGGCCGTGGCCGTGTGGAGGTACAGAATCTCCGTACTGACAATGGCAGAAGAGGTACAAGTCAGAAAGAATCAAATCTTCAAGTTACGGACTCCAACCACCACCCCACGGGTACCAAAAAAATGCCACGGCCGTGCGACGCGACCGTGGATGACACTGACTTATCACCAACGGGTGTGGCAATCTGTAAAATGGGCGTGGGAGACATGAACGATGCTCAACACGGCCGTGCGATGCGGCCGTGGTCAACACTGGTAGTTTATACACGGGCGTGGTAACCAGAACATGGGCGTGGGAAAAATGATACGATGCATAACACAGCCGTGCGAGGCGGCCGTGTGAATCAACACGCCCATGGTACACGGGCGTGGGAATGTACCTGACTTGAGAATTCTATTTAAACCACCCACCCCTCCCTCTTCTCACCCATTCAGCCCATTCAGTTTTTCTTTTCTTTCTCAACCCTCTCCCTACTTTTCTTCTCCAATACATTCCCAAAACCCTTGAGCTACACCAAATGCCGAAGAAGCAGAAGGAATCAAACATAGTCTCCCAGAGGGAGACCGATCTATATAAGTTCATGCCGGCCGCTTCAATCATTCGACGAGCCAAGGATATTTGAGGCCATTTAGTTTTTATTTCATTTTTCTCTTTTGCTTCAATTTTCTTATCTTTACTTCTCTTATGCTTAATTTAACTTATTTTATTTTAGTTTCTTGGTTTTAGGTTCTTCAGGCTGCTTGGGAATCACACCACGACCACCACCATATCCACAGCCTTAGAAATCACACCCAACAATAAGGACTCTACGGTCCATTTATCTTTTCTTTTAATTTTAGTTCACTTTTTATTTTTCTTCACTTTAGCTTTCTTTTCTTTAATTATTTAATTAGTATAGTTTTAATTATTATTATTATATCCTGGCTAATCTTCCATGAGCTACCCAATTTCTTCATCTAGCGCAGGATCGTCATAAAGAACGCCTCCTCCAACTTACCTTTCACCTCCAACGCAAGGATTTCATCCATAATTCAGGGAGTTTCACCTCTCTCCATATCTTTTGAATTGATACTTAATTGTCTATATATATATTTTTACATTGAGGGCAATGTACATCTTAAGTGTGGGGGGGGGGTGAACAACCTGAAATTAGATGCCAAACTTTTTGCATTATTCTCAAATCCCTGAATTATGCCTTGTCTTAAAGTAAATTTCTCATATTATCATTAGAATGAAATTTCCATGATTTATGATTTTTATGGATATGTTTTGGATTAAGTCATTGATAATCATGCATTGATAATTAAATTCTAAGATACTAGAGAATCAAGCATGATAAGTCTATTTTTCAGAAATTAAAAATTTTTTTTAGGTAGTTAACCTGAATTTGAATATTACTTTGAAGTTTGAAATTTACGAGGTTGATATCAAAATACCCATAATTTTTGTGAGATTTTGAGCCTTATAAGAGCATATATCTTTTTTCATGCTCACTTTTTGATTATGAGTGGGTCAACATTGAACTGTTATTCTAGAACTTGCCTCGATTATACATGTTGAGACCACATCTTTATTTGATATACAGAAATGATAAAGGCACCTAGGATTTAACCCACTTACTCCATAAAAAGCCTACCTTCATAATTAACCCCTAGTGAATCCCTTTGATCCTAACAACCCTTTTTATTGACTCACCCACTAATATTAACCCCAAACCCTTTGTATTTGTTATCACCATTCTTCTTGACTACCCTTTTTTGTCGAGATTTGATTTGATCAGTTGCCTAACTATGTTCTTTATTTCAGTTGTTAAAAGTTCTTTATTATTACTTGATTCTTATCGAAGTATATTCAGTATTAGTATGATGAAAAGCGAGCTTGTACAGTTAAAGTCTATTTATTGAAGAAGAAGCTTGTAATATTAGTTTCAAAGTTTCAATTCATGTAATTATTTATTTTTCAGTTCGTTGTTTCTAGTTAGGTAATTTTTCATTCGATCTCGATTCTATCCTTTTAATTCAGCCTTTATCCACACCTTAACCTAAGCCCCGTTACAACCCTTTCAAAGACCTTTTGATTTGTGCATCATTTCATATTACAGTGGTGGAGATTTGATTTTCATGCAAGCCTATGGGATTAACTTTTCAGGTTTGACATTTGAGTGCTTAATTCTGAACCTTAAACCCTTCGAGTGATTTGAGTGAATCTTTTGTGCGAATGTCAATCCTTGTAGGTTTTGGATCAGAGGTAATTATTTAGATGAGGGGAAACACCTATGTTTTGTGCTACAAATGTATGACTTATATTGTTTGAATCTTTAGGACTCTTTGAGTTAAATTATCCATGTATAAATTATCTATGAATTATGATGAGACATTGTTGATAGGAATATTGAGTCATGGAAAGTTCGTTTTAATTGTAAGTTGAGAATTTTGCTTGAGGACAAGCAAAAGCTTAAGTGTGGGGGTATGTGATAAACCGTAAAAGTAACATATTTTAATCCCAGATTTAGCATACTTTTGGATGATTTATCCCTTGATTTATGTAAAAAGGTGCTCTTAATCCTTTCTTTTCATGTTTTATACTCAGGAAAGCACCAGAGGATGGAAAGAATGAGAAACGGGCTCAAAACAGACCAAATTGGGCCAAAGTGAAAATCGACACGGCCTAGACTTGAGCCAACACGGCCGTGTCTCCTTGATAGACTAGAACATGACCTGATCACGATTTACACGGGCGTGTCACCTCATTAAAAACCCGAACACGGCCTAAAGACGATTCACACGGGCGTGTGCCATGGCCGTGTCCCTGTCGTGGAGAAGAGCAATTTCACTTGGAAAAGGATACTTAGGGGCAAAGAAACCTATTTCAAAAGCCTATATAAACACTGATCACTGTGAATCAGAGCTTTAAAATTTATAAAAAGAATGATCGAACCTGGAAAATAACTCTGACAATGATTAAGGCAAGTGCACCTATCGAACAGTAGTATAGCTTAGGCAAGACCAGATTATAAAACCCAAAGGAACTAAAAGTACTAATACTAACTTTCTTTTTATTATCTAGCTTAAAAATAAAGAGAGATTGTTTATCTAATCTAAATTAATTAACTACTAAACTAAAGACTCTACGACAAAGAAGAATGAATTTGGAAAATAACTTGGGAAAAACTCAATTGATTTAGATGATACCCTAGGAAGAATCCACCTAGACTTCACTTGTTATCTAACATCGAACCATACGATTTATTCACTTAGTTTGATCCGTAAGACTCCCTAACGTATATTAAACCCTCTCTCGGCGAATAATGTCTAACCCTAGGTTAATTAGTGGAACTCTCGTTCTCTTATAATAACCCCTAGAGTAGCGAGAAATCGATCTATGGATTCCCATATTAGGTTTCACCCTAATCCGACAAAATCTCGTCACCCTATCTCTAGGCGTGCGATCAACTCCGCTTAATTATGTTAGATCTACTCTTAGGCGAGGTCTATTCCTCCTCCACCTAAGCACATTAAATTTGGATTAAGCTCACATAATTAAGAACAAACTAAGTATTTATCATATAATTCGAAAAACAATAAAAAGATTCATCATAGGTTTCATCCTTTCTGTATCCGAAGGGTTTAGTTCATAACAATAAAGGAAAACATCTCAAGAGAAAAGATAAAACAAAACATAAGAAATCCCTAAAACCCCTGAAGGAATTGAAGGAGAGATCCTCCGTCTTGAGTATAATTCGCTTCTTGAGATGGATCAACTGGCTATCCCCGAGTGAATCCCCACAAATCGCTTTCTCCGCCCTAGCACACGACGCCCTAGACGATGGCTTTGGGCTCCCTCTTAGGTCATACTTAGGGTGTATTTATAGGCTTTTGAAATCGTTTCTTTCTCCCTAAGTATCCTTTCCCGAATGAAATTGCTCTTCTCCAAGGCAGAGGCACGGCCATGGCGCACGCCCGTGTGAATCGTGGCCAGGCCGTGTTCGGATTTCTTTAATGAGACACGGCCGTGTGAGTCGGGGTTAGACCGTGTTCTAGATGATTGACTTGGTACGTCCGTGTGGGTCCAAGTCCAGGCTGTGTCGATTTCCTCTTTGGCCCGTTTTGGTCCATTTTGAGCCCGTTTCTCGTTCTTTTTATCCTTGGGTGCTTTCCTGAGTATAAGACATGAAAAGAAAGGATTAAGAGCACCTTTTTACATAAATCAAGGAATAATTCATCCAAAAGAATACTAAATGTGGGATTAAAATATGTTACTATTTCAGTTTATCAAACACCCTAAGTTTAACCTAGAGGATGGGGGTGAGCTAGGCCAAGGAGCCGAGCCGAAAAGGTCAGATTTGTGGGAAACACTCGAAGATAGCCAGTTGATCCATATCAAGAAGCCGAAATTCTACTCAAGACGGCGGATCTCTCCTTCAATTCCTTCAGGGGGTTTTAGGGATTTCTTATGTTTTGTTTTATCTTTTCTTCCGAGATGTTTTCTTTTATCATTATGAACTAAACCCTTCGGATACACCAAGGGGATGAAACTTAGATGAATCTTGTTATCGCTTATTTGAACTATATGATAAATACTTGATTGTTCTTAATTATGTGTTCTTAATTCTTGTGTTAATATTTCCGGGATATTGATTCAAGTTTGATGTGCTTAGGTGGAGGAGCAAAAGTCCCTGCTTAAGAGTAGATCTAGCATAATTAAGTGGAGTTGATCGCGCGCCTAGAGATAGGGTGACGAGATTTTTTCGGATTAGGGTAAAACCTATTATAGGAGTCCATAGATCGAGTTAATGCAATTTTAGGGGTTTTAATTAGAAAGAGATTTCAATTAATCAACCTAGAGTTAGACGTTATTCGCTTCGAGAGAGGGTTTAATATACATTAGGGAGTCTTACGGATCAAGTCAAGTGAATAAATCGTCTGGTTCAGAGTTAGATAACAAGTGAAGTCTAGGTGGATTCTTCCTAAGGGTATCATCTTAATCAACTGAGTTTTTCCAACAGTATTTCCCCAATTCATTCTTATTGTCTTTGCGTCTTTAGCTTAGTAGTTAGTTAAATTTAGATTAAATAAAAACTTCACTTATTTTAGTACTCTTGGTTCCTTTGGGTTTGACAATCCGGTCTTACCTAAGCTATACTACTGTTCGATAAGTGCACTTGCCTCAATCGTTGTTATAGTTAGTTCCAGGTTCGATCATTATAAATTTAAAATTCTGAAATCAACGATCAATGCTCTAAAAGGCTCAAAATCTCAAAAAAAAATTTTGGTTTTTGATGTCAACCTTGCAAATTTCAAACTTCAAAGTAATATTTAAATTTAGGAAAACAACCTAGAAATTTTAATTATGGAAAATAGACTTATCATGCTTGATTCTCTAATATCTTAAAGTTTAAATCATCAATGCACAATTAACTATGACTTAATCCAAAACATATCAATGGAAATCATAAATCAAAAGAAATTTCATTCTAACAGTGATATGAGAAAGTGGCTTGAGAAAAAGACAAAATTCAGGGATTTGAGAATAATGCAAAAAGTTAGGAACTTTTTTTTGAATAAAATTCACCCCACCACACTTCAGATGTACATTGCCCTCAATGTACAAAGATATTTTTTCTAGAGA
Source organism: Gossypium sturtianum (assembly GCA_025698515.1). Classification (NCBI taxonomy): domain Eukaryota; kingdom Viridiplantae; phylum Streptophyta; class Magnoliopsida; order Malvales; family Malvaceae; genus Gossypium; species Gossypium sturtianum. Next base: position 16,235,028 of record CM046947.1, on the reverse strand, counting down.
TTAATAGCATGATATCATTAGAGAGAGGGAGAAGTGAAACTTCCTGAATTTTGGATGGATTCCTTGTGTTGGAAGTGTCGAAAAAATTGGAGGAGGCGTGGTAGATTTTCCTCATTAGAGTTGGGTATTCCAGAGTGCTATTTTAGGCTTTTTAATTGCGATAAAATCAGTGGGTTCTTTAGACTGTAAGGATTACTCAAATATTGCCAAAAGATGTAAATTGGGTAATAGTGGTTATGAAACCTAAAAATAACTTAAAATAAACATGAGTAAAAAATAAAATGAAAATAAGAATAAAATGAAAATTAGTATTTTAAAATTTAAAGGGAAATAACATAAAGATAAAAGAAAGAGGACTCAGAAGTCCTCATCGCCAGATGGCTCGCGAGGTGGGGGTGACGATGAAATGTGAAGGTGCTGACACATCTGGTGGAGGGTGGCATCGATGTGATCGAAGCGCTGGAAGCATTGCTGCTCGAATCGTGTTAGGCACTCAGATATGTCCGAAATAGAAGCTTCCGCATGATTTGGGCGATGGCTCGGTGGTGGCTCCTCGTGTGGTGTGGGGACATCGTCAGTAATGTCTTCAGGATCCTCCTCCTCGGTGGTATGGGCTAGACGGTATTGGGGAGGATCGGTCCCACGGCGACGCTTGATCATCCTCATGTTTATCATGGTCGAGATGCCCTGTGGAGACATCTGGCCTATCAAGGTGAGGGAGGATGATTGTGTCGCGGTGTTGAAGAGGCCAAAGTGTCTCGCGAGGCGTGTCACATAGGGCCCCATGGAAATTACCCCCTTACGATGCCGCTCCGTCTGGTGCTGGATGACGAGAGCGATGAAGTAGGCAAGGTCGAACACACGGCCGTGCGCCATGTTCCACAGAAAATAGGCGTCGTGGGTATTAACGACGCCGGTGCTCTCGCGCCTTCCTGTCAATGTATGTGTGAGGAGGGAATGGAGGTACCTCAGTGATGGGGGAAGAGCGGTCTCCTTGGAGCGACTAGGATCGTATGTTGCTGAACCAGGAACCAAGGCCTGCCAACATTTGGAAGGTGAATAGTGGATGTGGCGGTGAATAGTGTCGAGTTCATTCTCCTCCATGAACTCTTCTGTGTAGAGTCCCAGAGCGACTCCAAATTCAGGGACACTCATTTCGCGAACCAAACCTCCTAGGCAGAACTGTATGGTGCCTGGGTCGTCGTGGTTCGTCATCACCACCTGCAAATGAAAAGTAGAGCAAAGCTCTAAAGTTAGTTCGAGGTATGTGGGCTCGACAATACTGAAGAACTGCTCCCAAGGGTCGATAGACAGTAGGGCCTGAACGGCATCAGTAAGGTGTTGTAACACCCCAAACCAGGTCTATGCGTTAAGACGAGATTTGGTTTGTCACACTGAACGAACATCCAAAATTTCTCTAATGATTTAAGTAAAACAGTAATGCAAAGCCTTTAGAAATAAGGTTTAATAAAAACTAAGTACAATGATTATGAATTAAGAAAAATACTTGGTTGAAATCTTATATATATATTAGTCAAAAACCTTAACGCAGTTTTTTTTTTTTAAAAAAAATTTGAAAGAAATTGAAAAGTAATTTAGGTGTCCAAAATTGTTATAAAACACAATATTTTTAAGAAACTTTATAGATTTAACATAAGCCCATATTAACAGTCTAAAAATAAAGTTAAATCCATCCACACATAAAAACAATCCATAAAAACATAATTAGAGGCCTTATTACAACATACCCAAAATAGTAATTAAAATAAGTAACTTAAATAAAGTTCATAGTTTATAAAACCCACGCTCGTAGTATGGCCTCCACCATGTCATCCCGGCCCAAGTCCACATCAATTTCCATTACCGAGATGAATAATAAAACGGGTGAGTTACAAAGAACTCAAGTGTGTAACTCACTTACCACCATTATTGGGCCGCACCATCAAGGCATTAATTTGGGTTTGAGCCCAATTACAAACTTTAACAATATAAAATGAAATAAAATATATTAAAATGCATGTAAAATGAATTTCCCAACCAAGCCTAATTTCCATCCGCTACACACCCCGTACTAACCAAAGACACCCGTGGGGATCAAGTCAACCCACCCCGCCAAACACACCAATCGTAGGCATTTAGCCTTTTAAATAATATTGTAGTGCACTACCGAACTAGATTGTGACATAGTCACCGAACTAGAGGCATTAAGCCAAAATTTGTGGCGAGCCACCGAACTAGATACGTGGCCACAGCCTTTCTTCTCTTCCTCAAATCCCATCCCATGCATTTATGTATGAATAACAAACTTTAATCATAAATGATTTATCAAGTAACCCATAATACAAATGAGTTTTTAATAAAACCTTTCATTTGGGCCTATTAACAATATAGTATTAAACTTTGGCCATATCTCGAACTAGAGGTTTTGGCCCATTAGCGATCTAGCAAACTTTGGCCCATATTATCGATCTAGCGCTTTATGGCCCAATTTATCGATCTAGCGATCTTTTCGCCCAATTTAACAATCTAGCAATATTTCGACTCAATTTATCGATCTAGCAATATTTCGCTCAATTTATCGATCTAGCAATATTTCGGTTCAATTTATCGATCTAGCAATATTTCGCTCAATTTATCGATCTAGCAATATTTCGGTTCAATTTATCGATCTAGCAATATTTCGCTCAATTTATCGATCTAGCAATATTTCGGTTCAATTTATCGATCTAGTAATTTTTCCGACTTTAACTGCTTTCATGCATTTACACAAAAGTGTTAATTATCACATAAATTTCGATTTTGCCATTTTTACGATTTATCATAATACTTCATCGCTTAGTATCTAACCCGAAAGATAAGTGTGAAGTTACACACCGGTTATGGTGAGAACTAGACTTTCCCTCCACAACACCTATACATATCACGATAACTTATGATCATTATAATCTAATAATAAAACCGATCTAAACATAACGATCTAAAATTTACCCTCGAATTTTGAACTACTTCCACTTGCGGTTTCTCCCGATTGATGGTTCGTTAATCAATCAAATCCGCGAACAAATAATGGTTCGGGAGTATGAACTACTTCAAACAATTGATTCTCCTCGGATGAACGCCCACAACCCTGGGAAATCCTGATTGTTGATACAATCCTTTGTTTATACTTAGGGGATTAATGGTACCACCCTTCTTCCGAACACTATATACGGCCCGCTTCTTCCCTATCTTGATTGTCTTCAAAGACAAAGATCGTTAGCACGTCCTAATCATATATATATATATATATATATCGATTATGACTAAAGGCTTTGAGAACAAGATTTCCTTACCACAAATATTCTTGTTCCACAAGGGAAATCGATCCAAGCGTTCTATGTCACACACGACCTCTTGATTTCCAATCTTCCGTTATCGCACTAAAGTATAACAAAAATAAACGTTAATAGAATGAACGCTTATTTTGATCTAAGAAAGCCTTCAAACCACCATCAATATTCGGCCAAATACTATAAACTAATCGAAGACGAAAAAGAACCCTTACCTATTTTCCACTGGTTGAAAAGAACGATTGAGAATGTTGTTTATGAATAGAGAGATATTCGGCTATGAAGAATCAAAGAAAAAAAGAAAATGGTTCTGTTAAGGTACACTAACATTCGGCCATGAAGAGATTAAAGGAGAAAGTATTGATTGAAAAGAAATCAAAATAAGAGAATAGGGATGATGATAATTCGGTTTTCAAAGAAAACAAAAGAGAAAGAAAGAGATGAGTTTAAGATCAAGGCACATTCGGCAATGGAGAAAAGGAGAGAAAAGAAAGGAATGGTCTTTTGATGTAGGTGATTTCGGCACTAATGAGAAAAAGGCACAAAAAGAATACAAAATGATGTGCAATAATGACCAAATGGTCAAAATAATCAAGGCTTACCAAGGATCAAATTCGGCCAAGGGAGAGAGGTTGAGAGAATTTGCAAAACTATGCACAAAACTAAGAATGACCAAAAAGAGACTTCAAATCCTAGCCAAACTAACACCAAAAATTCGGCTCCCCCCTAGACCAAATTGCCGTCCCTATGCATGGTCAGATGGCCATGATTTTATTTCCATAACCTTTTCCTTGATACTTGCCCCATATCTTCATATCTTTCCTTAATTTCTTGATTCCCTTCCATAAGTTAACAATTTCCTTAATCCTTTGATATACTAACTAAAAATAACAAGGTCAACACTTACCATATATGCACTTGGCCGACACTTGCTATACATGTGCGTAAAAATTAAAAATAAAATTCATCTAGATGCTAAACAAGGGATTCGAACCTTCTCCCTCATGCACTAACTCATGCGCCAACACCACTTTGCCATATACTCATCTTATGCTACACTTTGACACATTAATTAACTTATGTGTCAATGCCACTTGCTCCACTTCAATAAATTTTAAAAACTAAAAAAAATTATTCCATCCCCGAATAATTCTAATTCTTCTTCAGGACTATAATAAACACGAAAAATAATAAGAAAATTTTCCTTCATAATCTAAACACCAAATCATGCAATAATCGATACTCGAATTTTAGGGTGTTACAACTCTACCCTCCTAAAAAAATTTTCGTCCTCTAAATTTACCTCGTTGAAAAAGGTGAGGGTATTGTTGTCGAATTGCATCCTCAGGCTCCCACGTGGCTTCCTCCACTCCGTGGTTTTCCATAAAATCTTGACCAATGGCACGGTTTTCATTCTTAGCACCTTAACATCTCTCGGTCTAAGATTTCCACTGGTTCCTCCTCAAAAGACAAGTCTCGACTTCAACTCCACTTCTTCTACCTGCACTATATGTGCGAAGGATCCGATCTATAGCGCCAAAGATGGAAACATGAAAACATTATGAATCGACTCAACTCCGAGGTAATTCGATCGATAGGCCACTGGACCAACACGCTTCACCACACGATATGGTCCAATGTATCTAGGACTCAATTTGCCCTTCTTCCCAAACCTAAAAATCTTCTTCCAAGGTGAGACCTTCAAGAACACTTGATCCCCACAAAGATACTCGATACTTCTATGCTTCAGATCGCATACGACTTTTGTCTATCTAAAGCTTCCTTTAACCCTCGCTCGAATAGCTTTTACTTTTTCTTCCGCTTCGTAGATCACCGACCTAACATCCGTCGTTCGCCCAATTCAGTCCAACAACTAGGAGAACGACACCTACGACCATATAATGCCTCGTAGGGTGCCATCCAATGCTAGACGATAGCTATTGTTGTAAGCAAATTCTGCCAATGGTAGAAAATCCTCCCAACTACCTTTGAAGTCGATTATACAACCCCTTAACATGTCTTCAAGAATCTGAATTACTCTTTCTGATTGACCATCTGACTGAGGATGAAAAGCCGTACTGAAGTTTAGCTTTGTTCCCAAAGCTTCATCCAATGCTTTCCAAAACCGTGACGTAAACCTAGGATCCCTATCTCGATATAATAGACGCGGTACCCCATGCAACCTCACGATTTCGGATACGCATAAATTTAGCCAACTTCTCGTAACGAGTAATCAGATTTAACCGGTAGAAAATGAGCAGTCTTCGTCAAACGATCAACAATTACCCAAACAGAGTTTTTCTTAGTAGGTGTTAAAGGTAACCCACTAACAAAATCCATTGTTATCCGCTCCCATTTCCAAAGAGGAATCTTTACCGGTTGTAATAATCACGACGGAAATTGATGTTCCGCCTTCACTTGCTGACAAGTTAAACATTTTCCCACAAATTCAGAAATCTCACGCTTCAACCCTGGCCACCAATATTGTTCACGAAGATCCCGATACATCTTATTTCCTCCGGGGTGCATAGCATAAGGGCTACTATGCACCTCTCGTAGAATCATTTGTCTCAGATCTGAGTCCTTAGGCATACAGACTTTTCCACGAAAGCACAACACACCTTCCGTGTTTATACCAAAATCCTCTATTCCTCCATTTTCAACTTGTTGAAGTAAAGGTCCCAACTTTTCATCTAATATTTGCTTTTTCTTAATTTGCTCCAACCACGTAGGCTTCACCGAAGTTCCGCTATCGACTACCATCCTCGTACAAACTTAAATGGGCAAACATTGCTCTCAAATCGATACCACCTTACGACTTAACGCGTCACTACCACATTAGCTTTTCCAGATGATACTCGATTGAGAAATCATAGTCCTTTAACACTCCACCCATCTTCGTTGTCTCAAGTTTAATTCCTTCTGAGTAAGAAGATACTTAAGACTCTTGTGATCCGTATAGATGATAGACTTTTCACCGTAGAGGTAATGCCTCCAAATCTTTAGAGCAAACACTACTGCAGCTAACTCCAAGTCATGAGTAGGGTAGTTTACTTCATGCGGTCTCAACGACGAGAAGCATAAGCTACCACTTTCCCACTTTGCATCAATACGCAACCTAATCCCGTATGTGACGCATCACAATAAATCAGTAAACTCCTTTCCAATTTCCTCGAGTTGAATCAATACCGCTCTTCCGTCAAAATCTTCTTCAATTCATCGAAACTTTATTGCTATTTTTCACCCATATAAACGGTACTTCTTTCGCAAAAGCTTAGTTAGGGGTGCAAAATCAACGAAAACCCTCAACAAAGCGTCTATAGTAACCACCAAACCCAAGAAACTCCGAATCTCACTCATCGACTTTGGTGGTTTCCAATCCAATACTGATCTCAATCTTCCGAGGATCCACCCTTATTCCTTCTACGACACCACATGACCCAGAAAGTCACTTCCCTTAACTGTAATTCACATTTACCGAATATGGCATACGATTGATTATCTCAAAGTAATCGCAATACACCGCAAATGCGAATCATGCTCTTCTTCATTCCTTGAATATACCGTAATGTCATCTATGAATACCACCACAAACCGGTCTAAATATGGTTGAAAGACCGGTTCATCATATCCATAAATGCACTGGTGCATTGGTCAACCCAAATGGCATCACCAAAAACTCATAATGTCCATAACGAAGTTCGGAAGCCGCCTTGTGAATATCCGCTTCTTTCACCTTAAGTCGATGATAACCCGATCTCAAATCAATTTTGGAGAAAACTGAAGCTCCTTCAATTGATCAAACAGTCGCCAATTCTTGGCGTAGGGTACCTATTCTTGATCGTCAATTTATTTAATTGCCTCGTAGTCAATACACATACGCATCGACCCATCTTTCTTCTTAACAAACAAAACCGGTGCTCCCACTGAGACACACTCGGTCGAATAAAGTCTCGATCTAGCAATTCTTGAATTTGAGCTTTAAGCTCCGCCAACTCCTTCTGGTGCCATTCTATAAGGAGCAATGGACACTAGAGCCGCTCCGGCAAAAGCTCAATACCAAATTCCACTTCCCGATCTGAGGTACACCGGAAGTTCTTCAGAAATACATCCGAAATTCCTTCACTGTTTTCACATCTTCCACTCGACAACTCTTTGGCATCTAAAGCACTAATAAATGCTAAAAATGCTCCATACCTTTTTCGCACTAACTTTTCTCGCCTTAAGTGCATATACCACATTTGCCAAGTAATTCCTTCGCCGCCTATCATAATTATTTCTTTATCCTCCACCGCCCTTATTGACATCCGCTTTTCAAAGACAATCCAATTTCGCCTGCTTAACCAACCAATCCATGCCCAAAATGATATCGAACTCGCCAAAAGGCAATTCCATCAAATTTGCCAAAAATATTTCTCCTTGAATTTCTAAGGGCACATCTCTAAACAGCTTTATTTACTAATACCGATTGTCCTAAAGGACTAATTACCTTCATCTCATTATCGGAAATTTCGAGTCTAAATTCAAGTTTCCGGATATGGTGCTAGCAACATACGAATGGGTAGAACCAATATCTATCAAAGCAATAACAGTACATCAAAAATGAAGAATGTACCAGCTTATCACATTAGGTGCATTGCCATCCTCACTGCGCCTAACTACATATACCAATCCCGGTGTCTTGCATCCGTGTTGCCTCTAGGACCATTGCCTCGACCACGCACCTTGACCACGTCCCACCCCATTACCACCACGACACGGTCCACGACCTCTCTGGTTGCCGAATTCCTCTTCTGGTGGTGCATCAAGATTATGCGAGCTTCCGAGTTGTATCCATTCGACGAGGGCAATTCCTATATTGATGATCCATCGACCGTATTTATAGCAAGCACCCGTTTTCTTCCAAAGACTCTCCGTAATGCCTTTTCCCACAATCAAGCACAATCTCGACTCGATTCACGCCTACAGTGTTCTTCCTTGAGTGGTTCCTCGCTCCGAGGCTTCTTCAGTAAACCTTTTTGAAGAACTCCGAATACTTCATATCTCTCTTGCCTCTAGCTCGCTCCCGATTCTAACGTTAGGAGTTCTTAACCTCTTCGGCTATCTTGGCCTTTTCCACAAGCGTGGCAAAAGTTCTAACTTGTTGTGGGGCTATCAAAACCCGTAATTCATCGCTCAAGCCATCCTCAAAGCGCATACACAATGCTCATGATCTGCTTGCCACTATTGTTCGAGCATAGCGACTCAAGCGCAAAAACTCACTTCATATGTCGCCACCGCCTTATTCCCTTGGACCAGATTCGTAAATTCCTTCCTTCGGCATCAACATAACTCGTTCCTACATATTTCCCTTGGAAGGAAACTTTAAAGAATTCCCATTTAACTAATGCGACTTCAAGTGCCTTCTCGCATGATAAGCCACCATTGGTATGCTTCGTCCCTTAACAAGGACACCGCTCCCTTAATTTTTGTTCCACGTTGCACTCAAGATCGCCCATAATTCGCTCCACCGCCTCAAGCCAATATTCAGCGACATTTGGAGCTACACTTGAGACACCTCTCAAAACCTCGGGACCACTTGATTTCAAACGTTCGATATCGACCCACGAGTCGTTGGCCCAGCCTCTAGCTCCAAATGACCCTTTCAAGGACTCGCAGCATTGCTCGCGTCACCGCATTATCTTCTTCCATATGATTATGTGATCCCGTCTCACTTTCGAGTGACGCAGGTGCATCCATTTCCGGCATATGATCCGGTGCTTCGGTTGCGCCTCTAACACCTCGCCCTCTACCACGCCACACGCCTACCGCGGCCCACGACCACGTCCTCTAGAGCTCATAATGACTGATTTAATCTGATTAAGAGTTTTATGAATCAAAATACTATTTCAGTTGTTTATTAACGATGTTTTATGATATGAAAGAGATAGAGTTATTTTCGCAACCATATCCTATTGTCTCAATCTCTACGGTTTTCAACACCTAAAACTAGAAGTTCTAGAGTGTTTCTTATGATCATATCACAATATAAACAATCGATATACAGATACTTACTTGACTTGGCGCGGGATGCTCATGGTGCCATACTACCTTTAAATCAAAATCTAGAAATTTTGAATTGTTTTTCAAACAAACATCATTATTGAACCCAAACCACAGCCGAGTTTTGAAACTGTGCTTTGATACCATTAAATGTAACACCCCAAACCAGGTCTATGCGTTAAGACGAGATTTGGTTTGTCACACCGAACGAACATCCAAAATTTCTCTAATGATTTAAGTAAAACAGTAATGCAAAGCCTTTAGAAATAAGGTTTAATAAAAACTAAGTACAATGATTATGAATTAAGAAAAATACTTGGTTGAAATCTTATATATATATTAGTCAAAAACCTTAACGCAGTTTTTTTTTTAAAAAAAATTGAAAGAAATTGAAAAGTAATTTAGGTGTCCAAAATTGTTATAAAACACAATATTTTTAAGAAACTTTATAGATTTAACATAAGCCCATATTAACAGTCTAAAAATAAAGTTAAATCCATCCACACATAAAAACAATCCATAAAAACATAATTAGAGGCCTTATTACAACATACCCAAAATAGTAATTAAAATAAGTAACTTAAATAAAGTTCATAGTTTATAAAACCCACGCTCGTAGTATGGCCTCCACCATGTCATCCCCGGCCCAAGTCCACATCAATTTCCATTACCTGAGATGGATAATAAAACGGGGTGAGTTACAAAGAACTCAGTGTGTAACTCACTTACCACCATTATTGGGCTGCACCATCAAGGCATTAATTTGGGTTTGAGCCCAATTACAAACTTTAACAATATAAAATGAAATAAAATATATTAAAATGCATGTAAAATGAATTTCCCAACCAAGCCTAATTTCCATCCGCTACACACCCCATCACTAACCAAAGACACCTGTGGGGATCAAGTCAACCCACCCCGCCAAACACACCAATCGTAGGCATTTAGCCTTTTAAATAATATTGTAGTGCACTCATCAACTAGATTGTGACATAGTCACCGAACTAGAGGCATTAAGCCAAAATTTGTGGCAGAGCCACCGAACTAGATACGTGGCCACAGCCTTTCTTCTCTTCCTCAAATCCCATCCCATGCATTTATGTATGAATAACAAACTTTAATCATAAATGATTTATCAAGTAACCCATAATACAAATGAGTTTTTAATAAAACCTTTCATTTGGGCCTATTAACAATATAGTATTAAACTTTGGCCATATCTCGAACTAGAGGTTTTTGGCCCATTAGCGATCTAGCAAACTTTGGCCCATATTATCGATCTAGCGCTTTATGGCCCAATTTATCGATCTAGCGCTCTTTTCGCCCAATTTAACAATCTAGCGATATTTCGACTCAATTTATCGATCTAGCAATATTTCGCTCAATTTATCGATCTAGCAATATTTCGGTTCAATTTATCGATCTAGCAATATTTCGCTCAATTTATCGATCTAGCAATATTTCGTTCAATTTATCGATCTAGTAATTTTTCCGACTTTAACCGCTTTCATGCATTTACACAAAAGTGTTAATTATCACATAAATTTCGATTTTGCCATTTTTACGATTTATCATAATACTTACTCGCTTAGTATCTAACCCGAAAGATAAGTGTGAAGTTACACACCGGTTATGGTGAGAACTAGACTTTCCCGCCACAACACCTATACATATCACGATAACTTATGATCATTATAATCTAATAATAAAACCGATCTAAACATAACGATCTAAAATTTACCCTCGAATTTTTGAACTACTTCCACTTGCGGTTTCTCCCGATTGATGGTTCGTTAACCAATCAAATCCGCGAACAAATAATGGTTCGGAGTACGAACTACTTCAAACAATTGATTCTCCTCGGATGAACGCCCACAACCCGTGGGAAATCCTTGATTGTCGATCACAATCCTTTGTTTATACTTAGGGATTAATGGTACCACCCTTCTTCCGAACACTATATACGGCCCGCTTTCTTCCCTATCTTGATTGTCTTCAAAGACAAAGATCGTTAGCATGTCCTAATCATATATATATATATATATCGATTATGACTAAAGGCTTTGAGAACAAGATTTCCTTACCACAAATATTCTTGTTCCACAAGGGAAATCGATCCAAGCGTTCTATGTCACACACGACCTCTTGATTTCCAATCTTCCGTTATCGCACTAAAGTATAACAAAAATAAACGTTAATAGAATGAACGTTTATTTTGATCTAAGAAAGCCTTCAAACCACCATCAATATTCGGCCAAATACTATAAACTAATCGAAGACGAAAAAGAACCCTTACCTATTTTCCACGGTTGAAAAGAACGATTGAGAATGTTGCTTATGAATAGAGAGATATTCGGCTATGAAGAATCAAAGAAAAAAAAAGAAAATGGTTCGGTTAAGGTACACTAACATTCAGCCATGAAGAGATTAAAGGAGAAAGTATTGATTGAAAAGAAATCAAAATAAGAGAATAGGGATGATGATAATTCGATTTTCAAAGAAAACAAAAGAGAAAGAAAGAGATGAGTTTAAGATCAAGGCACATTCGGCAATGGAGAAAAGGAGAGAAAAGAAAGGAATGGTCTTTTGATGTAGGTGATTTCGGCACTAATGAGAAAAAGGCACAAAAAGAATACCAAATGATGTGCAATAATGACCAAATGGTCAAAATAATCAAGGCTTACCAAGGATCAAATTCGCCAAGGGAGAGAGGTTGAGAGAATTTGCAAAACTATGCACAAAACTAAGAATGACCAAAAAGAGACTTCAAATCCTAGCCAAACTAACACCAAAAATTGGCCCCCTAGACCAAATTGCCGTCCCTATGCATGGTCAAATGGCCATGATTTTATTTCCATAACCTTTTCCTTGATACTTGCCCCATATCTTCATATCTTTCCTTAATTTCTTGATTCCCTTCCATAAGTTAACAATTTCCTTAATCCTTTGATATTCTAACTAAAAATAACAAGGTCAACACTTACCATATATGCACTTGGCCGACACTTGCTATACATGTGCAGAAAAATTAAAAATAAAATTCATCTAGATGCTAAACAAGGGATTCGAACCTTCTCCCTCATGCACTAACTCATGCGCCAACACCACTTTGCCATATACTCATCTTATGCTACACTTTGACACATTAATTAACTTATGTGTCAATGCCACTTGCTCCACTTCAATAAATTTTAAAAACTAAAAAAAATTATTCCATCCCCGAATAATTCTAATTCTTCTTCAGGACTATAATAAACACGAAAAATAATAAGAAAATTTTCCTTCATAATCTAAACACCAAATCATGCAATAATCGATACTCAAATTTTAGGGTGTTACAGGTGTACTTGCTCCAGGGCGGCCCAGTCGACGCATCTGCCTACACTGATAGGTCATGCTCGTAGAATCTAAAAAAGTTCCTCTTGAGGTCCTAGAGGAAACTGTAAGAATGGGTGTCGCACTTTGGCAGATGCGCTTGCCGATGATGAACCCGGCCCCTTTCGTTTTTTCGAAACAGGGACTGCGGTTTTCTTGCCGCGGGAAGAAGACATTATGTACCTGAAAATTCCAATGAGTTTCCATAAATCCAATATTATTACCAGCCAAACAATTGTTCTATTCTAGTAGAATCCTATTATATTTCATCAAATAGTGTAGAATGTAAATACTAGTGTAACACCCTTAACCCATATCCGTCGCCGGATTAGGGTTACAGGGCATTACTAGACTTAGCACAGATCATAGCAAAAGAATTACTATTTAAGTAGTCATAACCGAATACATAGTAAAAAATGATATACTTTCAAAGAATGCTTAAACATTTATGAACTTAGCTTAACTCTATTCCACCAAATATACATATATATAAACATTTTACAACACTTAGCAAAAGTCACTATTCATTTGGTCATTTAAATTTCATTAGCCGAATATGCTCATGTTTATAATCATTTTGCTAAACAATTTCTCAATTATTAAAGACCAAATATACCTATATACCAAAACCTTACCTAACCAAAACTAGGATGTACCCAAAATCATACCAATTTCCAAAAACATTTCAACTATACTATAGATCATATTTCCTATAATTATCAAATTCGTACATATCTTACAATAACCTAAACGTATAAAATCAAGCTCCATACATAATCATATATATATATCATGTTCGAATATGCACAACTATGATTTAACTCAATTCATTCAAACCCCATAACCAAATACCAAATATAAACACATTAGGATTTATACTCCAAAATAAGTTAATACTATGACCGAATCTATATAAAACCATAATACCACAATTTAACCATTAATAAGCCACATCAAATAGTCACATTCATAAGGCATAGCATAGTCATCTCATAACTTAACTTATAGGCACATATACATTAAAGCAAAAGAACATCCATCAACTAAAATATACTACATATCATACTTCCAAAATGAGCTACTTACAAGGCCGATTATACATCATACATATCCTTACTCAAAGCCAAATTCATGTACTCAATTATCACATATATAAATACCATGAAATGTACTTCCAAAATAAGCTTATAACATGACCGGATATACACAAACATTAGCACCATGATCAAACATAACCAAACCCAAGCTTAGAAATCTAGCCATTTTCGCATGGCATTTATATTCATCACATTCATAGTGAACTCAAAAGAGTAATATAGCCTATACATGCCATAGTTTCAAAAGAAATTTAGCTTACAAAATACCAAAATTAGTTGATAGTGTGATAGACTTGACGATGATCCCCGAGCTTGAATCTCGACTCCAAAATCTAATAAAACAATACAACAACCACATAAAGTAAGCTATCATAGCTCAGTAAGTTATAAGCAATTACATAACAAGGCCTTAAAACATTATAATAGAAAATTTACACATTTCATGACCCTTAGACCGAATATCCCAACATTTAAAAATAGACTTCACATAGGTCTTTAATCCATTCCTCACTTTAATACAAATGCATACTAAACTATCACCTTTCATAGTTCCAAAAACCGAATATACATACATTTAACAATCGATTTCCTATACATATACTACTTACGAAAATTTATACTTACCATTCAAATGATAACCTCTCATAGTATCGAAACTTACCGAATTCAATCATTAAAATTATATTTACTCTTACCTTTAATGTTCATCAACCGAATTTTGTACCCAAAATGTCCTGAAGTTCAATTCATACACTTAAAGTTCTTTATCCGATTTCGCACACTTAGTGCTCGGAAGTTAAATTCGCACACTTAGTGCTTATTATCCGATTTCGTACACTTAATACTCGGAAGTTCAATTCGCACACTTAGTGCTCATTCTCTAAATTCACACACTTAGTGCCACATGACCGATTTCACACACACAGTGGTCGGTATCTAATTTCACTCACTTGGTGCATTACTTGAACTTAATACTTGTCTAAATAAGCACATATATATATTTATAAAAAAAACTTGAACCTCAATCACATTTACATATATATATATATACAAATTAATTTATTTCATTTCTATATCAATTCACATTCGGCTATACCATTGATATACAAATATTCATCACATTCAACCATATTCATCTCTTAAATCAATGTCTCACATAGCTATATCATCAACATATATATATATATACCTCACATTCGGCTAAATACATCTCTCAATCAACATCACATTCGGCATTATGACATTATACATACTTACCTCTATTAATACATGTACATCAATATAGATAAAAATTCAATTCAACCCAATTGCTTAATAAACTTACCTCGAGTATCGACGGACTACGTTTTCCGACTATACGATTAACTTCTCCTTTCCCCGATCCAATCCCGATCCTTTTTGTTCTTGATCTAAATAATTTCAAATTAAGCTCATTCAAAAATATTTTCATTCAATTTAGTCCAAAAATGTATAAATGGGCAAATTACATTTTTACCCTTAATATTTCACATTTTCACAATTTAGTCCCTATTGCACAAAACACAAAATATTCAAAATTTGACCACACTTCTTTAGGGCCGAATATTCATAGTCCTAATACAAGCTCATACATTTCATTTATTTTGCATTTTAGTCCCTCAATTTTTTTTTCAATTTAGTCCTAACTAAATTTCATCAAAAATTCAAAGACAAAACTTGTTAATCTAACACATATAATTAATATTTCATCATCAAACAACAAAAACAACAAGCTTTCTTCAATGGAAACTCACGAAACACACAACCAATTCCAAAATTCAAGCATGGGCTAGCTAAAACACAAAGTAACGATCTCAAAAACGTAAAAATTATCAATAACCGAGCTAAACACATACCTTAATCAAGCTTAATCAAGGCCGAATGGAGCTAGGTCTTTTTCTTTCTCTTTTATTTTGTTTTTGGTCAAAATGGATGAACACATGCATATTTTCTTTTTCTTTTATGTTTTATTATAATATAACTTATAAAATGATTTTTTTATTATTATTAACTTAACATATACAATAAACATATAAATGCATAATATATATACATGTTGCCATCCACTACTCTTGTAAAAAGGGTAATTTACAACATAAGGCATCATATTTATAAAGGCACATCAATTTAATCATTCAATCAAATAAAAGGCTACTTTTACCATTTATGCGATTTAGTCTTTTTTCTTAAATTAAACACACAAACGGACAAATTAAATCACGAAATTTTAACACATGCTCAATCATATATCTTAGGCACTGAATATAATATTAAAATATTATACTGACTCGAATTTATGGTTTTGAAACCACTATTCCGATTAGGGTCAAAATCGGGCTGTTACAACTCTCCCCCCTTAAGGATTTTCGTCCCCAAAAATCTTACCGGTGAATAGGATAGGATAACGCTCTTTCATTGAATCTTCAAGCTCCCAAGTTGCTTCCTCGACCCCATGCTTATGCCACAGTATTTTCACCAACGAGATTTTCTTATTACGCAACTCTTTCACTTCATGAGCCAAAATACAAATCGGTTCTTCCTCATAGGTCATATTAGACTGAATCTCAATCTCTGACGGCCTAATCACATGAGAAGGATCGGATCTATATCGTCGCAGCATCGAAACATGGAAAACATTGTGGATCTTTTCTAACTCAGGTGGCAACATCAACTTGTACGCAACCGGCCCGATACGCTCAATAATCTCGTACGGCCCAATAAATCTCGGACTCAGCTTTCCCTTGCGACCAAATCTAAGTATTTTCTTCTACGGCGAGACTTTCAAAAATACTCGGTCACCAATCTGAAACTCTATATCTTTACGTTTTAAATCCGCATAAGATTTCTGATGGTCTGACGCTGCTTTCAAACTTTCGCGGATCACCTTTACTTTCTGTTCAATCTCTTTGATTAGATCAACCCCGTGTATCTTTCTTTCACTTAGCTCGATCCAATACAAAGGTGTACGACATTTACGATCGTACAAAGCCTCGTAAGGTGCCATTTTGATACTCGATTGAAAACTATTATTGTACGCAAATTCAATCAAAGGCAAGTATCGTTCCACATACCCTCAAACTCGAGAACACAACATCTCAACATATCCTCAAGTATTTGAATAATTCTCTCGGATTGACCATTCGTTTGAGGGTGGAAAGCGGTGCTAAAATGCAATTTAGTACCTAATGCATCTTGCAGTTTTTTCCAAAGTCGCGATGTAAACCTCGGATCTCTATCCGAAACAATAGAAGTAGGTACTCCGTGTAATCGTACAATTTGAGAAATGTACAATTCCGCTAGCTTATCAAGTGAGTAATCTGTACGGACCGGAATAAAGTGAGCCGACTTCGTCAATCTATCAACAATAACCCAGATTGTATCTTTCTTGCTCGGTGTCAACGGTAATCCGTGATACGAAATCCATCGTGACTCGATCCCATTTCCACTCGGGTATCGAGAATCGGTGTAAATCCCGATGGCACCGATGCTCTCGCTTTTACTTGTCGACATATCAAACAATTCGACACAAAATCTGAAATATCTCATTTCATACCGTGTACCAAAGAATGTTGTTTCAAATCATTATACATCTTCATGCTACAGGTGAATGTACAATCTACTATTATGAGCTTCATTACAAATCATCCGAATCAACTCAGGATCCTTTGGTACACATATTCGGTTTTTGAACCGCAAACATCCCTCAGCATCAACCTGAAATTCTGAGTCAGCATTCGAACCACAGTGCTTTCTTTTCGCCATCAAATTATCATCAACTCTTTAAACTTCGCAAATCTATTGAACAAATAACGGTCTCGCTTTTAATTCTGCTATAATTGTACCTTTGTCAGTTATAGCCATATCTGCATTCATCGCACGTAAAGCAAACAATAATTTTTGGCTTAAAGCATCAGCAACTATATTAGCCTTTCCCGGGTGATAATCAATCACAAGCTCGTAATCTTTTAATAATTCCAACCATCGTCGCTATCTCAGATTCAGATCCTTCTGAGTCATTAAGTACATTAAGATTTTATGATCGGAATAGACATGGCATTTTTCACCGAACAGATAGTGACGCCATATTTTCAGAGCAAAAACTATAGCGGCTAATTCGAGATCGTGCGTCGGATAGTTCTTTTCGTGAGGCTTTAGCTGTCTCGAGGCGTAGGCTATAACTTTACCCTCCTGCATCAAAACACAACCCAAACCATTCAAGGATGCATCACTGAAGATAACGAACTATTTACCCGACTCTGGTTGAACAAGCACTGGAGTTTCGGTTAACAAGGTTTTCAGCCGATCAAAACTCTCCTGACATCTTTCCGTCCACTCAAATCTAACATCTTTCTGAAGTAACTTTGTCATTGGAGTTGCAATCATTGAGAAGCCTTTCACGAAACGTCTATAGTAACCGGCAAGTCCCAGAAAACTCCGAACTTCAGAAACATTCCGCGGAGGTCTCCAATCAAGTATAGCCGAGATCTTGCTCGGATCAACCCGAATACCTGATGCTGAAACAACATGCCCCAAGAAGCTAACTTCACGTAACCAAAACTCACATTTACTGAATTTCACGTACAACTGCTTATCACGCAAAATTTGTAACACAAGTCTCAAGTGGTCGGCATGCTCAGTTTCATCACGCGAATAGATCAGAATGTCATCTATAAACATAACTATAAACTGATCCAGATACTGTATGAATACCTGATTCATCAAATCCATGAAAACAGCAGGGGCGTTAGTGAGTCCGAACGGCATCACCAAAAACTTGTAGTGGCCGTATCTCATTCGAAAAGCGGTCTTAAGCACATCAGAGTCTCTAACTCGCAGCTGATAATAACTCGATCTTAAATCGATCTTCGAAAATACTGAGGCTCCCTTTAGTTGACTTAGCACAGATCATAGCAAAATAATTACTAGTTAAATAGTCATAACCGAATACATAGTAAATAATGATATACTTTCGAAGAATGCTTAAACATTTATGCACTTAGCTTAACTCTATTCAACCAAATATACATATATATAAACATTTTACAACACTTAGCAAAAGTCACTATTCATTTGGTCATTTAAATTTCATTAGCTGAATATGCTCATGTTTATAATCACTTTGCTAAAAAATTTCTCAATTATTAAAGACCAAATATACCTATATACCAAAACCTTACCTAACCGAAACTAGGATGTACCCAAAATCATACCAATTTCCAAAAACATTTCAACTATACTAGAGATCATATTTCCTATAATTATCAAATTCGTACATATCTTACAATAACCTAAACGTATAAAATCAAGCTCCATACATAATCATATATATATATCATGTCCGAATATGCACAACTATGATTTAACTCAATTCATTCAAACCCCATAACCAACTACCAAATATAAACACATTAGGATTTATACTCCAAAATAAGTTAATACTATGACCGAATCTATATAAAACCATAATACCACAATTTTACCATTAATAAGCCACATCAAATAGTCACATTCATAAGGTATAGCATAGTAATCTCATAACTTAACTTATAGGCACATATACATTAAAGCAAAAGAACACCCATCAACTAAAATATACTACATATCATACTTCCAAAATGAGCTACTTACAAGGCCGATTATATATCATACATATCCTTACTCAAAGCCAAATTCATCTACTCAATTATCACATATATAAATACCATGAAATGTACTTCCAAAATAAGCTTATAACATGACCGGATATACACAAACATTAGCACCATGATCAAATGTAACCAAACCCAAGCTTAGAAATCTAGCCATTTTCGCATGGCATTTATATTCATCACGTTCATAGTGAACTCAAAAGAGTAATATAGCCTATACATGCCATAGTTTCAAAAGAAATTCAGCTTACAAAATACCAAAATTAGTTGATAGTGTGATAGACTTGACGATGATCCCAGAGCTTGAATCTCGACTCCGAAATCTAATAAAACAATACAACAACCACATAAAGTAAGCTATCATAGCTTAGTAAGTTATAAGCAATTACATAACAAGGCCTTAAAACATTATAATAGAAAATTTACACATTTCAAGACCCTTAGACCGAATATCCCAACATTTAAAAATAGACTTCACATAGGTCTTTAATCCATTCCTCAATTTAATACAAATGCATACTAAACTATCACCTTTCATAGTTCCAAAAACCGAATATACATACATTTAACAATCGATTTCCTATACGTATACTACTTACGAAAATTTATACTTACCATTCAAATGATAACCTCTCATAGTATCGAAACTTACCAAATTCAATCATTAAAACTATATTTACTCTTACCTTTAATGTTCATCAACCGAATTTTGTACCCAAAATGTCCTGAAGTTCAATTCATACACTTAAAGTTCTTTATCCGATTTCGCACACTTAGTGCTCGGAAGTTAAATTCGCACACTTAGTGCTTATTAGCTGATTTCGTACACTTAGTACTCGGAAGTTCAATTCGCACACTTAGTGCTCATTCTCCAAATTCGTACACTTAGTGCCACATGACCGATTTCACACACACAGTGGTCGGTATCTAATTTCACTCACTTGGTGCATTACTTGAACTTAATACTTGTCTAAATAAGCACATATATATATATATTTATAAAAATACTTGAACCTCGATCACATTTACATATATATACAAATTAATTTATTTCATTTCTATATCAATTCACATTCGGCTATACCATTGATATACAAATATTCATCACATTCAACCATATTCATCTCTTAAATCAATGTCTCACATAGCTATATCATCAACATATATATATACCTCACATTCGGCTAAATACATCTCTCAATCAACATCACATTCGACATTATGACATTATACATACTTACCTCTATTAATACATGTACATCAATATAGATAAAAATTCAATTCAACCCAATTGCTTAATAAACTTACCTCAAGTATCAACGGACTACGTTTTCTGACTATTCGATTAACTTCTCCTTTCCCCGATCCAATCCTGATCCTTTTTGTTCTTGATCTAAATAATTTCAAATTAAGCTCATTCAAACATATTTTCATTCAATTTAGTCCAAAAATGCATAAATGGGAAAATTACATTTTTACCCTTAATATTTCACATTTTCACAATTTAGTCCCTATTGCACAAAACACAAAATATTCAAAATTTGACCACACTTCTTTAGGGCCGAATATTCATAGTCCTAATACAAGCACATACATTTCATTTATTTTGCATTTTAGTCCCTCAATTTTTTTTCAATTTAGTCCTAACTACTCAATTTCATCAAAAATTCAAAGACAAAACTTGTTAATCTAACACATATAATTAATATTTCATCATTAAAAAACAAAAACAACAAGCTTCCTTCAATGGCAACTCACGAAACACACAACCAATTCCAAAATTCAAGCATGGGCTAGCTAAAACACAAACCAACGATCTTAAAAACGTAAAAATTATCAAAAACCGAGCTAAACACATACCTTAATCAAGCTTAATCAAGGCCGAATGGAGCTAGGTCTTTTTCTTTCTCTTTTATTTTATTTTCAGTCAAAAATGGATGAACACATGCATGTTTTCTTTTTCTTTAATGTTTTATTATAATATAACTTATAAAATGATTTTATTATTATTATTAACATATACAATAAACATATAAATGCATAATATATATGCATGTTGCCGTCCACTACTCTTGCAAAAAGGGTAATTTACAACATAATGCCTCATCTTTATAAAGGCACATCAATTTAATCATTCAATCAAATAAAAGGCTACTTTTACCATTTATTTGATTTAGTCCTTTTTCTTAAATTAAACACACAAACGGACAAATTAAATCACAAAATTTTAACACATGCTCAATCATATATCATAGGCACCGAATATAATATTAAAATATTTTGCTGACTCAGATTTGTGGTTTCGAAACCACTATTCCGATTAGGGTCAAAATTGGGTTGTTACAACTAGTCCTCATTCGAAGCAGGTTTAATAGCATTAGTAACACTAAAATAATGAACTATCAAACTAACCCAAACTAAATAAAACAAGAGAATGAGTAATAAATAGGAATTTAAATCATGAAAATATGAACAAGGGATAATATAAAATTTAAAGAAATAAGTAATCAATGGTGAAGAAGGGGAACCGATAGAGGTGTTGAAGGAAATGGCGCGGTCGAGGTGGTGGCACACGGTCGTGGCGGTAGTACACGGGCGTGGTCTACGGGAAAGGAGTTGCATGGGCGTGGACTTTTGTGGAGAAGAAGAGGGGGGAAAAGAAGAAAGGGAAGGGAAAATATGAGGGAGGGGAAGTGAGAGGAAAAGGAGAAAGAGTCGGTGGCCGGAATGAGGGGAGGGGGGAAGGCTTGGGTGCAAACGACTAGGGTTTTGGAGGGGAAGTGTAACACCCCAAACCCGGCCCATGCGGTATGACCGGATCTGACATGTGACATGAAGAAAACGTATAAAGAACATGTGATTCTTACTAAAATAGGCGTTATTTCGTCATGGTCAAGAAAACAAGTTTGGTTATAAATATTTGATAAAACACTACCAATTTTGAGAGGTTGATTGATGAATCGAAAATCGAACTAGTGAACTTTAAAATCGTGACTTTTGAGAAATGACGTTGATAATTTGAAATAGAATCCGAGTTAAATTATTAGTGCATATTTATTATGAAAACCATTTGTTAATAAATTTTGGAAACCGTTATTTATGATTTTAGAAAAATCCCCAATTTAAAACAATTCAAGCAAGATAATAAGTACGACTAAACATAAAGAAAAATAAAAATATTCCAGAGGCCTTATTACAACTTAAAACCAAAAATAGTAAAAATAGTGAAATAAAGCAGGAAAGTAGTTTACTAATATTTGAAAATATTGTTTCCAAAGTATGGCCTCCACCGAGTCATCCATGGGCCCAAGTCCTCATTACGGAGCATTACCTACAAGGGTTAAGAAAGAAGGGGGTGAGTCACAAGAACTCAGTGTATAATCCCCTTACCGTCACCCACTGGGCCTGAACCCGCATAGCATAATCTTGGGCCTAAGCCCATTTACATAGTAATAATTAAAATGAAGTATATGTATGCAACCCAACCCATCCATCCATCACACCCCCGACCAGCCAATCATACCTGTGGGGATCAAGTCAACCCACCCCGCCGCTCACACCAAAATTTGCAGTCAAACTGCTATCATATAGTATTTTTATGGTCAAGCCACCGAAATCATATTTAAGCACAATATTATACAAATTGTGGCAATGCCACCAGGCTACACTGCTCTCCATACAATTTTCTCATCCCATACAATATGTAAAAATGCTACGTACATAATAATATAACATAAAACATCCACATATAAATATCAACCATTAATCAAGTAATTTATTAAGGTGAATCGACCCATTATAGTTCTTTGGAAATTCAGCCCACTAAGGCATTCTAGCAAATCGGCCCGTAGGGGCATTTTGGTAAATCAGCCCATAGGGGCATTTTGGTAAATCGGCCCATAGGGGCATTTTGGTAAATTGTACCGATTAACACCGATTTTGACAGATCTTAGAATTAACGTCGTTTAAGCCAATTACTCATTTTATGCTATTTTACGTTTTTTTTAGACTTGTAAATGACAACGATCTATTCATACAATCATTGTAGTGAATCACGAATCTACGAAATTTCGGTGTGAGATTACACACCAGATTACGGTGAAGACTAACCCTTCTTGATTGTCAGCACCTAAATCACCATTACACTCGATTAACAAACAAACGAGATTTATTAATCCAAAACTAAATCAGACGATCTAAAATGCTTACCCTTAGTATCGTGAACGACCACGATTTGCCTATTCTCACCGGATGATGGTCCAAAACCCGGTGGAAAATCCCGAACCGCCGATACCGCTCTATGCTTGAACTTAGGAGTAGGAATTGCAAATCCACTCCCTTTTTGCTCTCCTATCGATTTTCTTTTCAAATCGCTACCACTTGCCTCCATTGGAAAAGTCTTAGTCAGAACAATATTACGATGATAGAAAACGATTGTCTAAGGAGAAGGTTTCGGCTTACCACTACTTCCGAAGGGTCAACGAGTAGATAGGAACGAATGATCTAGTCCCTATAATAATCGATTAGCCAAACTTTCAATCCAATTAACACAATAACCGAGTAGCGATATCAAATGGACTATGAAGAGACTCCTTACCTTAATCGATGATGAACCCGATTCCTACCGATTGGACTTATGACTAGAGATGAATCGTCAATGATGTTGTATTCGGCCACCCACTATAACACTACGAAAAAGAATTGATCACAATATGAGAGTGTAGGAGAGAGTGATGTTTCGATTTAGAAACAAAGTAGAACAACCGAATAATGATGGACACACATTCGGCTAGGAAGAAAAGAAAATGGAAGAAGTAGAAATGAAACCCTTACCCGATTCAACCAAGTAGAAATGTCCAACACGCAAGTATGGAGAAGAGAGAAGATGTTGAAGATTCGGCTATTGAAGAGAAAAGGGCAAGGAAGATTCGGCCAATCAAAGTTGTCAACTAAGAAGAAGAAAAGAGAGGTTGAAGAAATGGTGAGAAAAAAAAAAGAAAGATGGAAAAATAGTGTTAGGGGGTTTCGGCTAATCACCAAGGAGAAGATGACCAAATTGTCTTGAGTAATTCGGCAAAACAAAGGAAAAAGAACCAAAATAATTTGAGTATTTCGGCCAAGGGAAAAAAATTGGAAAAGAGACACAAAAAAAAATGTTCAAAAAGAAACTACCTCTCATGCACAATTTTGCAAAAAAGGCTATAAAAAATTGGCTCCCAAAATCCCCCCTACCAAAACCGTGTATCATCTTTACCAAAAAGATGAGTGTTGACCAAAACTCTTTCCTTAGGCAACTCCTAATATTCGGCCAACATGTCCCCCTCCCTTATCCCTTTCTTTGATTTCTTTCCTTCTTTTTCCCTTGTCTTCCTCCTTACCATATTCCTTAGTCATCTTTCCATCAATAAAAAGTCTCCCTTACCATATTTACAACCATGGCCGACACTTTGGAATAGGAGCACAAAAATAATCCAAAAATTTTGCAAAAGGTGGGATTCGAACTCCACCCCTTAAGCCTCTTCATGTGACGCCACACCACTCTACTACTAGCTCATCTTATGCTAGCAGAATACACACTTATTTCCTTAAGTCATGATGCCACTTACCTTCTCTACTTAAAGTGCTTAAACACAAAAATTTTACTAAGGCCCAACTTAACCCCAAACCTTTTTAGGACCCCTAAACATACACAATTAACATTCTAAACTAGCCTATCGCGAGGTATAAGGCAAAACATAAAATCTCGAAGTTCAGGAGGTTACAATTCTGCCCCTTAAAGAAATTTCAGCCTCGAAATTTACCTGATTAGAAGAGATGAGGATATTGCTGTCGTATTGTGTCCTCTGGCTCCCATATAGCTTCCTCTGTCCTGTGATTACGCCATAATACTTTTACTAACGGAACCGACTTCCTTCTCAGCACCTTAATATCCCCATCTAAAATCTGCACTAGTTCTTCTTCAAAAGATAAGTCAGGTCTTATCTCAACTTCCTCCACTGGAACAACATGAGACGGATCCGAACGATAACGCCTTAACATAGAGACATGGAATACACTATGTATCTAACCTAACTCCGGAGGTAACTCAAGCTGATAAGCCACTGGCCCAACACGCTTCAATACACGGTAAGGTCCGATGAACCTAGGGCTCAACTTGCCCTTCCGTCCAAATCTTAAGATCTTTTTCCAAGGTGAGACCTTCAAAAAGACCTGATCACCCACAGAGAACTCTATCTCCTTCCTCTTCAGATCCGCGTACGATTTTTGTCTGTCCAAAGCTTTTTTTAACCGTGCCCGAATTACCTTAACTTTTTCCTTCGTCTCTGAGATCAACTCTGGACCCAATAACTGTTGCTCCCCCAACTCAGTCTAGCAAGTAGGAGTACGACACCTACGACCATACAACACCTCGTAGGGTGCCATCTGGATGCTGGATTGATAGCTGTTGTTGTATGCAAACTCTGCCAACGGTAGAAAATCTTCCTAGCTACCCCTGAAGTCGATCACATAGCCTCTTAACATGTCTTCTAGAATCTGGATTACTCTCTCCGACTGACCATCAGTCTGCAGATGAAACGCCGTGCTAAAATTTAGCCTTGTACCCAAAGCTTCATGTAGAGCCTTCCAGAACCGTGATGTAAACCTAGGATCCCTGTCCGATATAATCGACACTGGTACCCCATGCAACCTCACGACTTCTGCTATATACAAGTTGGCCAACTTCTGCAACGTATAATCCGTACGAACAGGTAGGAAATGGGCAGACTTCGTTAACCGATCCACTATCACCCATACTGAATCTTTCTTAGTAGGCGTTAAGGGTAACCCACTAACAAAATCCATCGTTATCCTTTCCCATTTCCATAGTGGAATTTTCACCGGTTGCAATAACCCTGAAGGCAGTTGATGCTCCACCTTCACCTGCTGACATGTCAAGCACTTGCTCACGAAGTCGAACCCTCTCGTTTCAACCACGCCACCAATCGCTCCACGAGGGTCTCGATACATCTTATTTCCTCTGGTGTGCATAGCATATGGGCTACTATGCACCTCACGCAGAATCATTTGTCTCAATTCTGAATCCCTGGGCATACAAACTCTTCCACGGAAACACAATACTCCATCACTATTTAATCCAAAATCCCCTGTCTCACCACTTTCCACTTGCTGAAGTCGAGAACCCAACCTTTCATCTGACAACTGCTTTTCCTTAATCTGGCTTACCTATGTCGGCTTCACTTAAAGTTCGGCTAACAAACTACCATCTTCATAAAGGCTGAGATGAGCGAACATCGCTCTCAAATCCGATATCACCTTACGACTCAACGCATCTGCCACTACGTTAGCTTTACCTAGGTGATACTCGATTGAGAAGTCATAATCCTTCAACAATTCTATCCACCTCCGCTGTCTTAAGTTCAACTCCTTTTGGGTAAGGAGGTACTTCAGACTCTTATGATCCATGTAGATAATCGACTTCTCCCCGTACAGATAGTGTCTCTAAATCTTCAAAGCAAACACCACTGCAGCTAACTCCAAATCATGAGTGGGATAGTTTACCTCATGCGGCCTTAATTGATGAGATGCATAAGCTACCACTTTTCCCCCTTGCATCAACACACATCCTAAGCTCGTGTGTGACGCATCACAATACACAATAAACTCTTTACCACCTCGAGTTGAATCAATCACGCTCTTACGCCGAATCTTCTTGATTTCTCAAAGCTCTCTTGCTACTTATCTGACCACGCAAACGGTACTCCTTTACGCAACAGCTTAGTTAGGGGTGCAGCAATCAACGAAAATCCCTCAACGAATCGCCTGTAATACCCATCCAAGCCTAAAAAACTCTAAATTTCTACCACTGACTTCGGTGGCTTCCAATCCAACACAGCCTCGACCTTCCGGGGATCAACTCTAATTCCTTCGGTAGGCACAACATGCCCCAAAAAGGTCACCTCCTTCAACCAAAATTCACACTTACTGAATTTGGCATACAGCTGTTTCTCCCTTAAAATCTGTAATACTACTCGTAGATACGAATCATGCTCTTCTTCAGTCTTTGAGTACACCAGGATGCCATCTATGAACACAACCACAAATCGGTCTAGGTAAGGTTGGAAGACTCGGTTCATCATGTCCATAAATGCAGCTGGTGCATTAGTCAACCCAAACGGCATCACTAAGAACTCGTAATGCCCATATCGGGTTCGGAACACAGTCTTGTGAATATCCGCCTCATTGACCCTAAGCTGGTGATACCCCGATCTCAAGTCTATCTTCGAGAAAACTGAAGCTCCTCATAGCTGATCGAACAGATCATCGATCCTCGGTAATGGATACTTGTTCTTGATCGTCAACTTATTCGATTGTCTATAATCGATGCACATACGCATCGATCCATCCTTTTTCTGAACGAATAAAACTGGCGCTCCCCACGGTGACACACTTGGTCGAATAAATCCACGATCCAACAACTCCTGAATTTGAGCTTTAAGTTCCACGAGCTCCTTCGGTGCCATTTTATAAGGAGCAATGGACACCGGAGTCATTCCTGGCAACAGTTCAATACCAAATTCTACTTCCCGATCTAGAGGCAATCCTGGAAGCTCCTCAGGAAAGACGTCTGAAAAATCTTTCACCGTTCTAACACTCTCTACCAATAACTCTTTGGCATCCAAAGCACTGATAAAGGCTAAGAACGCTCCACACCCCTTTCGCACCAACTTCACTGCCTTTAAAGCAGATACCACATTAGACAGATAGTTTCTTCTTTCACCCATCATCATCACTTCCTTATCCTCCGAAGTTCTTAGTACCATCTGCTTTGCAGCACAGTCCAAGTTCGCACGATGTTTAACCAGCCAGTCCATGCCCAAAATAAGATCGAACTCCCCGAACGGCAGTTCCATTAAATCCGCCAGAAATACTACCCCCTGAACCTCTAAGGGCACATCCCTAAATAACTTATTTACTACCACCGACTGTCCTAAATGGCTAATTACAGTTGTTTCTCTAGCAGTAATCTCAGATTTAATATTCAAAGTTCCAGACACAGCACATGCAACATACGAATGGGTGGATCCAATGTCTATCAAAGCGGTAATAGGTACATCAGATATGAAGAACGTACCGGTTATGATGTCCGGTGCATCGCCATTCTCTCAACCCCTGATCGCATAGACCAACCCTGGCTGTCTCGCCTCCATGTTACCCCTGTTATCAGTACCTCTACCCGGTGCACCTTGACCTCGTCCTACACCATTACCACCTCGACCTGGCCCACGGCCTCTCTGCACTGGCGCCCTCCTGCCGCTGCGCAAATCTGCTACGAACTACCTGAGTCTGAGCAGGCTCTCGAGGGAAATCCTTAAACTGATGGTCTTTGGATCCACATCTGAAACAACCACCAGTTCTCTTCCAGCATTTACCCGAGTGAAGTTTCCCATAATCCACACAAGGCTGTAATTGATTAGTAGTAGCTGAAACACTCACTCGAGCTGGCTCCACATTCCTGGGCCTTTTCTGAAATCCTCTGGCAGGACCTGAATACCCAGAGTCTCTCTTGTTCCTTCCCCTATCCTTGTCTCGATTTTGCCATTCTGAATGCTTTACTTCTTCAGCAATCTTAGCTTTTTCCACCAGTGTAGCAAAATTCCTCTCCTTCTGTGGGGCTATCAGTACCCGCAACTCATCACGCAATCCATCCTCAAAATGCACACAGCGTTCATGATTAGTCGGCACTATACCCCGGGCATACCGACTCAGACGCAGAAACTCCGCCTCATAAGCCGCCACAGACCTACCTCCTTGTACCGCAGTTCGTGAATTCCTTCCTTCTAGCATCCACATAACTAGCCCCGACATATTTTCCTGGAATCTTCGTCTTAAAGAAATCCCGAGTATCTGATCAGCACTGAGTGCCTTCCCGAACGGTGAGCCACCACCGATCGTCTCATCTCTCAAAGAATGACACAACCCCTTTCGGGCCGCTCACCAGTGCAATCCAGATCGTCCATAATCCGCTCCACCGCCTCAAGCGATTACTCGCTACACTTGGGGCTACACCCAAAATACCCTAAAGACTTCGCCCCATTCGATCCGAGTCGCTCCGATATCGACCCACGAGTATCGACCCGGTTCTTGACCCAAGAACCCTTCCAGTGCGTAACATCGCTTGGGACAGAGCGTCGTCCTCTCTCATTCGATCATGTGACCCAGCTTCAGTCACTGGTGACGCAGGTGCATCCATTTTCGGCATATGTCCCGATGCCTCAGATACAACTCTAGCACCTCGGCCTCTACTATGGCCACGTCTACCGCGTCCACGTCCTCTAGCGCTCATGTTTACTAACGTCAATTTAATCTGATTAAGAGTCTTATGAATCAGTATGCTTATTCAGTGTTTATAAAACAATACTTTATGGAGTATAAGAAGTAAAGTTGTTTTCGCAAAACATATCCTAAAGTCTCAATCTCTATGGTTTCAGCTCCTAAAGCTAAAAGTTCTAGAGTATCTCTATTTTGTGAAGTTTTCTTACTGCAGTCATACCATAATAATCATAAAATGAAAACAAAACTTACTGACTTGGTGCCGAATACCCGTGGTGCCATACTTCCTTTGAAACATGTATTTATAAATCAAATTTCAAGCAGTTTTAGAAAACATTTTTGAACCCAAACCACAGCTGAGTTTTGCAACTGACTCTGATACCATAAAATGTAACACCCCAAACCCGGCCCATGCGATATGACCGGATCTGACATGTGACATGAAGAAAACGTATAAAGAACATGTGATTCTTACTAAAATAGGCGTTATTTCGTCATGGTCAAGAAAACAAGTTTGGTTATAAATATTTGATAAAACATTACCAATTTCGAGAGGTTGATTGATGAATCAAAAATCGAACTAGTGAACTTTAAAACCGTGACTTTTGAGAAATGACGTTGATAATTTGAAATAGAATCCGAGTTAAATTATTAGTACATATTTATTATGAAAACCATTTGTTAATCAATTTTGGAAACCGTTATTTATGATTTTAGAAAAATCTCCATTTTAAAACAATTCAAGCAAGATAATAAGTACGACTAAACAAAAAGCAAAATAAAAATATTCCAGAGGCCTTATTACAACTTAAAACCCAAAATAGTAAAAATAGTGAAATAAAGCGGGAAAGTAGTTTACTAATATTTGAAAAATATTGTTTCCAAAGTATGGCCTCCACCGAGTCATCCATGGGCCCAAGTCCTCATTACAGAGCATTACCGCAAGGGTTAAGAAAGAAGGGGGTGAGTCACAAGAACTCGAGTGTATAATCCCCTTACCGTCATCCACTTGAATTGAACCCGCATAGCATAATCTTGGGCCTAAGCCCATTTACATAGTAATAATTAAAATGAAGTATATGTATGCAACCCAACCCATCCATCCATCACACCTCGACCAGTAATCACACCTGTGGGATCAAGTCAACCCACCCCGCCGCTCACACCAAAATTTGCAGTCAAACTGCTATCATGTAGTATTTTTATGGTCAAGCCACCGAAATCATATTTAAGCACAATATTATACAAATTGTGGCAATGCCACCGGGCTACACTGCTCTCCATACAATTTTCCCATCCCATGCAATATGTAAAAATGCTACGTACATAAAATATAACATAAAACATCCACATATAAATATCAACCATTAATCAAGTAATTTATTAAGGTGAATCGACCCATTATAGTTCTTTGGAAATTCGGCCCACTAAGGCATTCTAACAAATCGGCCCGTAGGGGCATTTTGGTAAATCGGCCCATAAGGGCATTTTGGTAAATCAGCCCATAGGGGCATTTTGGTAAATTGTACCGATTAACATCGATTTTGACAGATCTTAGAATTAACGTCGTTTAAGGCAATTACTCGTTTTATGCTATTTTACGTTTTTTTAGACTTGTAAATGGCAACAATCTATTCATACAATCATTGTAGTGAATCACGAATCTACGGAATTTCGGTGTGAGATTACACACCTGATTACGGTGAGGACTAACCCTTCTTGATCGTCAGCACCTAAATCACCATTACACTCGATCAACTAACAAACGAGATTTTATTAATCCAAAACTAAATCAGACGATCTAAAATGCTTACCCTTAGTATCGTGAACGACCACGATTTGCCTATTCTCACCGGATGATGGTCCACAACCCAGTGGAAAATCCCGAACTGTCGATACTGCTCTACGCTTGAACTTTGGAGTAGGAATCGCAAATCCACTCCCTTTTTGCTCTCCTATCGATTTTCTTTTCAAATCGCTACCACTTGCCTCCATTGGAAAAGTCTTAGTCAGAACGATATTACGATGATAGAAAATGATTGTCTAAGGAGAAGGTTTCGGCTTACCACTACTTTCGAAGGGTCAACGAGTAGATAGGAACGAACGATCTAGTCCCTATAATAATCGATTAGCCAAACTTTCAATCCGATTAACACAATAATCGAGTAGCGATATCGAATAGACTATGAAGAGACTTCTTACCTTAATCGATGATGAACCCGATTCCCACCGATTGGACTTATGACTAGAGATGAATCGGCAATGATGTGGTATTCGGCCACCCACTATAACACTACGAAAAAGAATTGATCACAATATGAGAGTGTAGGAGAGAGTGATGTTTCGATTTAGAAACAAAGTAGAACAACCGAATAGTGATGGACACACATTCGGCTAGGAAGAAAAGAAAATGGAAGAAGTAGAAATGAAACCCTTACCCGATTCAACCAAGGAGAAATGTCCAACACGCAAGTATGGAGAAGAGAGAAGATGTTAAAGATTCGGCTATTGAAGAGAAAAGGGCAAGGAAGATTCGGCCAATCAAATTTGTCAACTAAGAAGAAGAAAAGAGAGGTTGAAGAAATGGTGAGAAAAAAAAAAGAAAGATGGAAAAATAGTGTTAGGGGGTTTCAGCTAATCACCAAGGAGAAGATGACCAAATTGTCTTGAGTAATTTGGCAAAACAAAGGAAAAAGAACCAAAATAATTTGAGTGTTTTGGCCAAGGGAAAAAAATTGGAAAAAGACACAAAAAAAAAAGTTTAAAAAGAAACTACATCTCATGCACAATTTTGCAAAAAGGCTATAGCAAATTGGCTCCCAAAATTCCCCCTACCAAAACCGTGTATCATCTTTACCAAAAAGATGAGTGTTGACCAAAACTCTTTCCTTAGGCAACTCCTAATATTCGGCCAACATGTCCCCCTCCCTTATCCCTTTCTTTGATTTCTTTCCTTCTTTTTCCCTTGTCTTCCTCCTTACCATATTCCTTAGTCATCTTTCCATCAATAAAAAGTCTCCCTTACCATATTTAGAACCATGGCTGACACTTTGGAATAGGAGCACAAAAATAATCCAAAAATTTTGCAAAAGGTGGGATTCGAACTCCACCCCTTAAGCCTCTTCATGTGACGCCACACCACTCTACTACTAGCTCATCTTATGCTAGCAAAATACACACTTATTTCCTTAAGTCATGATGCCACTTACCTTCTCTACTTAAAGTGCTTAAACACAAAAATTTTACTAAGGCCCAACTTAACCCTTAACCTTCTTAGGACCCCTAAACATACACAATTAACATTCTAAACTAGCCTATCGCGAGGTATAAGGCAAAACATAAAATCCCGAAGTTCAGGATGTTACAGGAAGAAGATGAATCGTGGGGGCTTTAAATAGGGGGTAGGGCACACGGTTAGGGGCCATGCCCGTGTTCCCTTTTAATGTCCCGTGTGTTTCTTGAATTTTAAATTTGGGCGTGTCTGAGTTGAGTCCCACGTCCGTGTGCTATGGACGTGTTATGGCACACGGCCATATCGTACGGCCATGTGATGCTTCATTCGTTTCTCCCACGCCCGTGTAGGTTTAGCACGCTTGTGTTGATTTAGTCAGTGTCGACCACGGCCTATAGGCACGGGCGTGTCACTTGCCCATGTCACTTACTCAGTGTCGACCACGGCCTTATCGCACGACCGTGGCCTTTTATCACAGCCCGTGTTTTTGAGTCAGTTTCGACCACGACTGTGTCGCACGGCCGTGGCATTTTATCATAGCCCGTGTTTTGGGAAAATTTACGTCCTTGGCTCGCACGGTCTCTGCCATACCGATGTGCTTACCCGTGGTGTCCACATCGCCACGGCCACGGTAGTGGGTAAGG
Organism: Gossypium sturtianum; assembly: GCA_025698515.1. Lineage (NCBI taxonomy): Eukaryota > Viridiplantae > Streptophyta > Magnoliopsida > Malvales > Malvaceae > Gossypium > Gossypium sturtianum. The sequence continues at coordinate 16,201,311 of CM046947.1, read as the reverse complement.
CCGTGTGGTATGGAAACCTGCGCTTATTAATCTGGTTAGTTTTTAGTTAGGTGCTAGAAATCGAAAGTATGAATATTAATGGGGTTTGTGTTCGGTTTGCCTCCCGAGAAGCGCTTGTTTAGAGTCCTAAGCTAGACTTACCTTGTATCCGCTCTTTATGGAGGTTCACGGAGCTGAAGCTCCTCTCTAATATCTCTAAAATCCTCTCAGTTATATAGTTTAAGGCGTTGATCATTTACCTTGAATGTACCATGATTCGGATGAGTTACCTCAATCACGCCATAGGGAAAAATGGTTTTGATTACGAATGGACCTGACCATCTTGATTTCAGCTTTCCAGGGAACAACTTGAGCTTCGAATTGTATAGTAGAACAAGATCTCCAACTTCAAACTGCTTAGGTTGCTTCAAACGAGCATCATGGCATCGCTTTGTTGCTTCTTTGTATAAACGTGAGTTCTCGTAGGCATTCGCTCGCCACTCATCTAGCTCGTTCAACTGCATCAATCTTTTCTCACTTGCAAGTTTAAGATCGTAATTTAAAAATTTTGTAGCCCAAAATGCTTTGTGCTCTAATTCAAACGGTAGATGACAACTCTTTCCGTAGACAAGTCTTTACGGGGATGTTCCTATGGGGGTTTTAAAAGCGGTTCTATAGGCCCATAAAGCATCGTCTACTTTTAATGCCCAATCTTTCCTGTTCGATTCTACTATTTTCTCTAGAATACGCTTAAGCTCTCGATTTGCTACTTCCACTTGTCCACCGGTTTGAGGGTGATAAGGGTAGGCTGTTTCATGGTGTACTCCATATTTCTTTAAGACTCTATCAAATTGAGTATTACAAAAATGAGTACCCCTATCACTAATAATTGCTCTAGGTGTTCCAAATCGAGAGAAGAGTTTTGTAAGAAATCTTACTACCACTCTAGCATCATTAGTAGGTAAGGCTTGAGCTTCCACTCATTTTGACATATAATCAACTGCTACTAAGATGTATTTATTCCCAAATGAGCTAGGTAATGGACCTATAAAATCAATACCCCATATATCAAATATTTCACATGATAACATATATGTTTAAGGCATTGCATCGCGTTTAGAGATATTACCTGTTCTCTGACATCTATCACACGAAGCAACATACCTGTTAGCGTCTTTGAACAGAGTGGGCCAATAAAAACCTGATTTGAGCATTTTGTGTGCTGTCCTAATCCCACTATAATGTCCTCTTGATGGTCCTGAATGACAATGTTCTAGTATTTTGCTTGCTTCTGCCTTTGTAACACATCTCCGAATTACTTGATCTGCGCATATACGAAACAGAAAAGGGTCCTCCCAAAAATAGTTTTTTGCATCAGCAAAGAATCGCTTCTTTTGATGATGTGTTAACCTTTTTGGCAGGATGTTAGCAGCTAAATAATTCGTAATATCTGCAAACCAAGGTACCTCGGAGTCAGAGATAGCAAAGAGTTATTCTTCAAGAAACGAGTCATTTATCTCACTTTTATCGAGTTCTTTGATATGTGGATTTTCCAGCCTAGAAAGATGGTCTGCCACGAGGTTTTCAGCTCCTTTCTTATCCTGAATTTCCAAATCAATTCCTGTAAGAGTAAGATCCATCTTATGAGTCGAAGTTTTGCATCAGATTCAGTTAAAAGATAACGAAGAGCTGAATGGTCAGTGTAAACGACAACTTTAGATAATATCAAATACTGTCTAAATTTATCAAATGCAAAAACCACAGCTAGCAACTCTTTTTATGTGGTGGTGTAATTTTCTTGCGCGGCTGTCAATGTTTTGCTAGCGTAATAAATTGGCTGAAAATGCTTGTCTCTTCGCTATCCCAAAACCGCACCTACTGCAAAATCAGTCGCACACATTAGTTCAAAGGGTAAATTCCAATCAGGTGCAATTATAATCAGAGCATTTATTAATTTATTTTTGAGGGTATTAAATGCATCTAAATATTCCTGATCAAAATTGAAAGGCACATCTTTTTCTAGTAATTTAGTTAAAGGCTTAGCTATTTTAGAAAAATCCTTAATAAATCTTCTATAAAATCCAGCGTGTCCTAAAAAGTTTCTAATAGCCTTAACTGAACTAGGGGGAGGTAATTTTTCTATGGTTTCAATTTTTGCTTTATCAACCTCTCCCTTTACTAGAAATTTTGTGACCTAATACAATCCCTTCTCGAACCACAAAGTGACACTTTTCCCAATTAAGCATAAGGTTCATTTCCTCACATCTCATTAGAACTCGTTTTAAATTTTTAAGGCAAAGATGGAAAGAATTACCAAATACCAAAAAGTCTTCCATAAATACCTCTATAATGTCTTCCACGAGTTCATCAAATATGGCTAGCATGCATCGCTGAAAAGTAGCAGGAGCATTACATAATCCAAAAGGCATTCTACGATAATCAAACGTACCATATGGACATGTAAATGTTGTCTTTTCTTGATCCTCAGGAGCTATTGGAATTTGGAAGTAGCCAGAGAGTCCGTCTAAGAAGCAATAGTACATATGCCCAGATAATCTTTCTAACATCTGATCAATGAAGGGCAAGGGGAAGTGATCTTTTCTCGTGGCATCGTTTAACTTCCTATAGTCAATGCAAACTCTCCAACCTGTGACTGTCGTCGTTGGAATCAATTCATTCTTCTCATTGGCTACAATATCATGCCTCCCTTCTTTGGAACAACTCGCATGGACTTACCCAAGTCTTTGCTCGAGAAATAGGATAAATAATTCCAGCATCTAGAAGTTTAATTACCTCAGCTTTAACAACTTCCTTCATGTTGGGATTTAATTGTCTTTGAGGTTGCACACAAGGTTTATATTCATCTTCCATTAGAATTTTGTGGGTTCAAAACGATGGACTTATCCCATTAATGTCAGAAATCTTCCAAGCTATGGCTCTTTACGCTCCTTTAGTACCTGTATTAACTCGTCTTTCTCATTGGGTTCCAATTCTGAAGAAATAATTACCGATAGTGTAGAATTATCTCTGAGGAATGCATACTCTAAGTGATTTGGTAATTGTTTCAATTCCAATTTGGGGGGTTCTTCAATAGAGGGTTTTTGTTTTAGTTCGTTGTTTATTTTCATGCCCTTATACTTATTTTGTCTTGGGGAAGAAATTTTTACTTCCCCCAACTCATTGGTATCGTCATCGCCACCCCTCCTTGGGTAAGACACAGTTCCCATGTGTCTTTATGTATGATTTCCTGAAAAGAATCTTGAATAGAATGATCAATAGCATCGATAAAATAACAGGAATCATCTTGCTCTCTAGAGTATCGCATAGCATCATAAATTTTAAAAATAATTTCCTCGTCACCTATCCTGAGCACAAGTTTACCATCTCCTACATCAATAACAGCCCTAGCAGTGGCTAAAAATGGGCGTCCTAAAATTAAAGGTACCTCAACATCCTCATTCATGTCAAGCACAACAAAATCAACAGGGAATATGAATTTATCAACTTTTACCAAAACATCTTCAATAATTCCCCTAGGATACTTAATAGATCTGTCAGCTAATTAGATACTCATCCTAGTGGGGTTTGGTTCCCCAAAACCGAGCTGCTTAAACATTTTATAAGGCATTAAATTAATACAGGCACCTAAATCAGCTAATGCTTTCTCAATATTTAACTACCAATTAAACAGGGAATGGTAAAACTTCCTGGATCTTTTAATTTGGTTGGAAGTTTATTTTGGAGAATAGCTGAACATTCCTCGTTAAGTTCCACGGTTGATAGCTCTTCAAACTTCCTTTTATTTGTTAGAAGCTCTTTTAAGAATTTTGCGTATGTCGGCATCTGTGAAATAGCTTCAACAAAAGGTAAGTTAATATGTAATTGTTTAAAAAGTTTAAGAAATTTACCGAATTGTGCGTCCATGCGGTCTTTCTTCAACTTTGTCAGATATGGGATCGAGGGTTTTTACTCTTTAAGTACCGGTGTTACACTCTCATTTACCTCATCACCCTTTTCCTTATTAGTTTCTTGTGTCATCTTCTTTTCAGCTTCAACCAACTCCTTCCCACTCCTTAGCGTAACTGCTTTCACATGCTCTTTTGGTGTAAGTTTGGTGTTACTAGGTAAACTACCTGGTTGCCTTTCGGAAACTAACTTAACCAGTTGTCCAATTTGATTCTCAAGCCCTTGAATCGATGCTTGCTGATTGTTCAACGCTGTTTCGGTATTCTAAAAATGAGTTTTTGACATCAAAATAAACTTTGCTAACACATCTTCAAGGCTCGACTTTTTCTCCTAGTGGTAGGTTTGTTGTTGGAAGCCTGGAAGGGGTTGTTGTCTCTGACTTCCTTGACCACCCCATGAAGAATTGAGATGGTTCCTCCAACCTGGATTATAAGTGTTACTATATGGATTAATCTGGGGTCTAGAATTATTACCCATATAGTTTATCTGTTCGTTTTCTATGCCAGGGTTGTAGGATGGATATTCTGTATTGCCTATTCCTCCTCTATTCGTATCGTAATGCATCACTGAATGTACCCGAAAAGAACCACACAAAACATCAATCTTTTTATTTAATAGTTCTACCTGGTTTGATAACATGGTTACTGCGTCGAGGTTGAAAACACTGGCTACTTTTGTTGGCTTTGTCCTCATAACTTGCCACTGATAGTTATTCAGTGACATCTCCTCTATAAACTCATAGGCCGCTCCAGGGGTTTTGTTATTTAGGGTTCCACCGGCGGCTGAATCAATCAACTGCCTAGTTGAGGGGTTCACATCGTTGTAAAAGGTTTGAACCTGTAGCCACAAAGGTAAACCACGGTGAGGGCACCTTCTTAGTAAATCCTTGTATCTCTCCCATGCATCGTAAAGTGTCTCTAAATCCATCTGCACAAAAGAAGATATATCATTCCTCAACTTAGCCGTTTTAGCCGACGGAAAATATTTTAACAAAAAATTTTCGGTAATTTGATCCCATGTAGTGATTGATCCTCGTGGTAACGAGTTTAACCACTGTTTAGCTTTGTTCCTCAAGGAAAAGGGAAACAACCGAAGGCGAATGGCATCATCAGAAACGCCATTAATCTTGAAAGTGTCACAAAACTCAAGAAAATTTGCCAAGTGATTGTTTGGATCCTCATCCTGCAAACCATCAAACTGAACAAATTGCTGGATCATCTGTATAGTGTTAGGTTTCAGTTAAAAATTATTTGCAGCAATTGCAGGTCTAACAATACTTGATTCAGTCCCAGTTAAAGTAGGTTTAGCATAATCAAACATAGTACGAGGAGCAGGATTTTGATTCACCGAGTTTGCGGCCACCACAGAAGGTAGCGGATTATTATCAGCCATCTCTTTGGTAGTGTTAGTGTCGTCCTCTTACTCTTCTTGTATGTACTGTAGGCTTCGCCTTATCTCTTTACGATTTCTGCGAACGGTACCTTCAATATCACTGTCAAAAAGTAATGGTCCTAACGGGTTCCTTCTAGTCATAAACTAAAAGTTCCTGCCAGAAGCAAAGAAAGAAAAATTAGAAAAGTTAAAATAAAATAAAAATAAATTGTAAATAAATAAAATGGATAAAGTAATAAAAATTTAGTTCTCCTAATATCTTAGTCCCCGGTAATGGCACCAAAAACTTGATGGAACTCGAAACTAACTATTATTTCGACAAAGGCAAGCGCACCTATCGAACAGTAGTATAGCTGTGGTGAGTCCGGAATATCGTATCCTCAAGGACCAAGAGTACTAGTATTAACTATCTTTTTTATTATCTAGCCTAATAATTAAGGGGATTTATTTTTAATCTAAAATCTATTAACTAATTTAATTAACTATGAAAGCGACAGAGAGTAAATTGGGGAAAATACCTTTGGACAACTTATATGAGATAGACAATACCTAAGGAAGAATCCACCTAGACTTCACTTATTACTTTTGATTCATGCGATTTATTCACTTGGCTTAATCCGTAGAAATCCCTAAATTATATTAATACCTCTCTCGAGGCTACTAACAACTGACTCTAGGTTGATTAATTAAAATCTCTTTCTAATTAAAATCCCTATTGTCGCATTAACTCGATCTAATGATTCCCTTATTAGGTTTGACCCTAATCCGGCAGATTTTCGTCACCCTATCTCTAGGGTTGCAATCAACTCCACTTAATTGTGTTGATCTACTCTTAGACAGGGACTTTTGCTCCACTAAATAAGCACATTCGACTTGAATCAATAACCTGAATTATCAAAACAAGAATAAGAACTCACAATTAAAAATAAGCACAAGTATTTATCTCATAAATCAAATAATAATAAGATCTGTCTTAGGTTTCATCCCCTTAGGTATTTAAGGGATTTAGTTCATACTAAAAGAGGGAAACATCATAAAAGAGGAAAAACAACAAAATATAAGAAAACCCAAAAACTTCTAAAGAACTTGATGGGAGATCCTCAGTCTTGATGGAGATCCTTCTCCTAAAAAATTTCCCGACGATCGCCTTGGAGTATTTTCTCCTTTTACTCGGCGTCTATTCGACGTCCTGTCGAGCTCCCCTTTTAGGTTACCCCCTAGGGTGTTTATATAGGCTTTGGGATGCCTTACTTGGCCTACAAGTATCTCTATCCGAATGGAATTCATCTTGATTTTGGCAGGGACACGCCCGTGTGACACTCCCGTGGTGGACTCCTTTGGCTGATGTCGATCCTGTTCGCCACACATGGCCGTGTGATCTACCCGTGGTCAATATTCTAAGTCGTGGTTGATCCTTTCTCGAAACACACGGCCGTGTCTAATGGTCCAAGCCGTGTTTATTTCCTAAGTAGGCCCATTTTGCCCCTTTTTGACCCGTTTCTCGTTCCTTTCGACTCTCTAAGCTCTCCTGAGTATAAAACATGAAATTAAGAGATTAGGAGCATCGAATTCATCAAATTCAATGGAAAATCATCCAAAATTAAACCAAGCATGGGGTTAAAATATGTGTAGATTATGGTTTATTACAAATCGAGAGCTTAAGCGTATTCTAGAGAAAACGGTAGAATCGAACAGGAAAGATTGGGCATTAAAAGTAGACGATGTTTTATGGGCCTATAGAACCGCTTTTAAAACTCCCATAGGAACATCCCCATACAGACTTGTCTACGAAAAGAGTTGTCATCTACCATTTGAATTAGAGCACAAAGCATTTTGGGCTACAAAATTTTTAAACTACGATATTAAACTTGCAGGTGAGAAAAGATTGATACAGTTGAACGAGCTAGATGAGTGGCGAGCGAATGCCTATAAGAACTTACGTTTATACAAAGAAGCAACAAAGCGACGCCATGATGCTTGTTTGAAGCAACCTAAGCAGTTTGAAGTTGGAGATCTTGTTCTACTATACAATTCGAAGCTTAAGTTGTTCCCTGGAATGCTGAAATCAAGATGGTCTGGTCCATTCGTAATCAAAACCATTTTTCCCTATGGCACGATAGAGGTAACTCATACGACTCATGGCACATTCAAGGTAAACGGTCAACGCCTTAAACTATATAACGGTGAGGATTTTAGAGATATTAAAGAGGAGCTTCAGCTCCGTGAACCTCCATAAATAGAGGATATAAGGTAAGTCTAGCTTAAGACTCTAAACAAGCGCTTCTCGGGAGGCAACCCGAACACTAACCCCATTAATATTCATATTTTTGATTTTTAGCACCTAACTAAAAACTAACCAGATTAATAAGCGCAGGTTTCCATACCACACGGCCTTACGCACGGGCGTGGCCGTGGCCGTGTGTACACCATGGGTAGGCACATCGGCGTGGCAGAAACCGTGCGAGCCAAGGACGGAATTTTTTCCCAAAACACAGGCTACGATAAAATGCCACGCGATCGTGCGACGACACGGCCATGGTCGGCCGACTCAAAACACGGATCGTGATAAAGGCCACGACCGTACGATACGGCCGTGGTCAACACTGAGTAAGTGACACGGGCAAGTAACACGTCCGTGCCTATAGGCCGTGGTCGACACTGACTAAATCAACACGGGCGTGCTAACAGCTACACGAGCGTGGGAGAAATGAATGAAGCATCACACGGCTGTGCGATATGGCCGTGTGCCATAACACGCCCATTGAACACGGGCGTGGTACTCAACTCAGACATGCCTAAATTTAAAATTCACGAAACACACGGGCCATTAAAAGGGCACACGGGCGTGGCCCCTGACCGTGTGCCCTATCCCCTATTTAAACCCCCCACTATTCATCTTCTTCCCCTCCAAAACCCTAGCCGTTTGCACCCAAGCATTTCCCCCTCCTCCCCATTCCGGCCACCGACTCTTTCTCCCTTTCCCCTCACTTCCCCTCCCTCCTATTTTTCCTTCCCTTTCTTCTTCCCCCTTCTTCTTCTCCACACAGTCCATGCTCGTGCAACTCTAGCCCCGCAGACCACGCCTGTGCACCACCGCCACGACCGTGTGCCACCACCTCGACCGTGCCATTTCCTTCAACACCTCCATCAGTTCCCCTTCTTCACCATTGATTACTTATTTCTTTAAATTTTATTTATTCATATTATCCCTTGTTCATATTTTCATGATTTAAATTCCTATTTATTACTCCTTTTCATGTTTTATTTAGTTTGGGTTAGTTTGATAGTTCATTATTCTAGTTTTACTAATGCTATTAAACCCGCTTCGAATTAGGACTAGTATTTACATTCTACACTATTTGATGAAATATAATAGGATTATACTAGGATAGGGCGTGGCCCCTGACCGTGTGCCCTATCCCCTATTTAAACCCCCTACTATTCATCTTCTTCCCCTCCAAAACCCTAGCCGTTTGCACCCAAGCATTTCCCCCTCCTCCCCATTCTGGCCACCGACTCTTTCTCCATTTCCCCTCACTTCCCCTCCCTCCTATTTTTCCTTCCCTTTCTTCTTCCCCCTTCTTCTTCTCCACACACCCACGCTCGCTGCAACTCTAGCCCCATGAGACCACGCCTGTGCACCACCGCCACGACCGTGTGCCACCACCTCGACCGTGCCATTTCCTTCAACACCTCCATCAGTTCCCCTTCTTCACCATTGATTACTTATTTCTTTAAATTTTATTTATTCATATTATCCCTTGTTCATATTTTCATAATTTAAATTCCTATTTATTACTCCTTTTCATGTTTTATTTAGTTTGGGTTAGTTTGATAGTTCATTATTTTAGTTTTACTAATGCTATTAAACCCGCTTCGAATTAGGACTAGTATTTACATTCTACACTATTTGATGAAATATAATAGGATTATACTAGGATAGAACAATTGTTTGGCTGGCAATGATATTGGATTTATGGAAACTCTTTGGCATTTTCAGGTACATAATGACTCTCCCACGTGGGAAGAAAACCGCTGTACCCGCTTCCAAAAAACGAAAAGGTGCCAGTGCAACTTCCTTCAGCGCTTCTGCCGAAGTATGCCAACCATTCCTACAGTTTCCTTCGGAACCCCAGGAGGAGCTCTTCGGTTACTTCGAGCACGACCCCTCAGCGTGGGGAGGTGTATTGATTGGACCGCCCTAGAGTAGGTCCAGCTAGCCGACGCGGTTCGAGCCCTATTATCCACCGACCCGTGGGGGCACTTCTTTGATATCATCGAGCCTACATACCTAGAGCTCACTTTGGAGTTCTTTTCCACTTTCACCCTCCAGAAGGTCATGACGAACTATGACGACTCCGGCATAATCCAATTCCGTCGGAGGCCTCGTACGTGAGCTGAGTGTCCCACAGTTCGGAGCCGCTTTGGGCCTTTACACCGAAGAATTCATGGAGGAGAAGGAATTCGAGAACCTCCATCGCCACATCCATCACTCCCCTTCTAAATGTTAGAATGACTTAGCCCCCGGCTCGGCTACCTATGACCCCAGCCGCTCCAAAGCTTCAGTTCTCGCCCCCTCATTGAGGTATTTGCATGCTATCCTCGCTCATACTCTGACAGGGAGGCGAGAGAGCACCGGCGTCGCCAACACTCACGACGCCTACTTTTTTTGGTACATAGCATATGGGCGCGTCTTTGATTTAGCATACTTCATTGCCCGCGCCATTCAGCATCAGACGGAGCGACATAGGAGAGGGGTCATCTCCATGGGTCCATACATCACGTGCCTAGCTCGATATTTTGGGCTCCTTAACACCGCCGCTCAGACCTCCTCACTCACATTGATAGGACAGATGTCCCCACAGGGCATCCAGACGATGATTCACATGAGGATGATCGAGCACCACCGTGGGTTTGATCCTCCCCAGTACCGGCTAGTGCAAGCCACCAAGCAGGATGATCCAGAGGACATTACTGATGATGTCCCACCACAGCATGAGGAGCCATCTTCGGCACCACACCCCTCTCGCCGACCAGTTCATGTGGCCGCTTCAATATCTGACATCTCTGAGCGCCTCACTTGGTTCGAGCATTACTGTACTCAACAATTTAATGACACCGCTCGACGATTTGACGGCATCGAGGCGACTCTTCAGCAGATTTGTCATCACTTTCACATATCGCCGCCTCCACCACCTCGCGATCCAGCCGATGATGAGGACCTTTGAGTCCCTTTATTTTTAATTTTAATTTTATTTTTTATTTTCACTTTTATTTTTATTTGTTTGTTCAAATCTTTACCTTTCTTATTTAAAAATTTTATTAGTATAGTTCGATTTCTTTTATCTCCGGCTATCTAATTCTCGAGTAAATATAACAACGTCCACTAATAGAACTCCCTAAAAATTTCTTGATGACTTCAGGTTTACAAAGGTTCAAGGTGCCATCAAGGAACAGAACACACCACCAGAGTATTCTCCCCCACCTTCACCTCTGCCTAGTGATCATGTTCATCATTGGTTATTTTCTAAGGATTCCATCCACAATTCAGGAAGTTTCACTTCTCTCCTTCTCTTATGATTTCTAACTTTATTGGTATTATACATTTTTGTACATTGAGGACAATGTACATCTTAAGTGTGGGGAGGTTATTGATTTCATTATCAGAAAATCCCTGAATTATGTCTTGTGCTTAAGTAATGTTCTCATATTACCATTAGAATAAAATTTCTACTGATTTATGATTTTCATTGTTATGTTTTGGATTAAGTCATAGTTAATTGTGCATTGATGATTTAAACTTTAAGATATTAGAGAATCAAGCATGATAAGTTTATTTTCCGTAATTAAAATTTCTAGGTTGTTTTCCTAAATTTAAATATTACTTTGAAGTTTGAAATTTGCAAGATTGACATCAAAAACCATAATTTCTATGAGTCTCTGAGCCTTTTAGAGCATATTTTTTTCCTGTTCACTTTATTGATTATGAATGTGTCAACATTGATTTTTTATTTTAGAACTTGCTTTGATTACACATGTCGAGACCACACTTTTGATTTGATATACTGAGATGATAAAGGCACCTAGGTTTTAACCCACTTACTCCATAAAAAGCCTACCTCCATAATTAACCCCTAGTGAACCCTATTTAGCCTAATAAACCATTTCTTGACTCACCCATTAATATTAACCTAAAACAAAATTTTTAATTCCTCTAATCTTTTGACGTCCCTTTTGTCGAGATTTGATTTGAGCAGTTGCCTAACTACATTCTTTATTTCAGTTGTTAAATTCTATCTTATTATTATAAATACTTGTACTTATTCTTAAATAATAATAATTTGGTTGGAAATCTATTCATTATCAGTTCTTTGTTATTTGAGCTTAAGTAGTTAATTTCACATTTGAGAAGAAGCTCGTGTTATTAGTATTAAGTTTTCAATTGATGTAATTATTCAGTATTAGTCCAATTTTTCTAGTTAGGTAATTTATCAATTCAATCTCGATACTAACCCTCTAATTCAGCCTTTATCTGCACCTTTAACCCAAGCCCCATTATAACCCTTTAAAAGACCTTTTGATTTGTGTATCATCTCATTTTATAGTGGTGGAATTTGATTTTCATGCAAGCCTATGGGATTAACTTTTCATGTTTGACTTTTGAGTGCTTAATTTTTGAACCTTAAACACTTTGAGTGATTTGAGTGAATCTTTAGTGAGGATGTCAATTCTTGTCGATTTTGGATCAAAGGTAATTATTTAGGTAATGGGAAACACCTATGTTTTCATACTATAAAAATCTATGACTTAGATTGTTTAAATCTCTAGGAATCTTCTTGTTAAATTATCAATGTATGAATTATCTGTGAATTAGGATGAAACATTATTGATGAGGATTATGAATTGAGGGATTTAATTTTAATTGTGAGTTGAGGATTTTGCTTGGGGACAAGCAAAGGCTTAAGTGTGGGGATATTTGATAAACCATAATTTACACATATTTTAACCCCATGCTTAGCTTAATTTTGGATGAATTTTGATTGAATTTGATGAATTCGATACTCCTAATCTCTTAATTTCATGTTTTATACTCAGGAGAGTGGTCGTTGTTTTATGCGATGTCAAAGTCTTAAAATTTATAATGAGAATGATCGAGCCTAAAAACTAACTATGACAACGATTGAGGCAAGTGTACCTATCGAACAGTATTATAGCTTAGTGGGTGGCAAGACCGAATTGTCGAACCCAATGGAACCGAAAGTACAATACTAACCTTCTTTTTATTATTTAGCCTTAAAATTGAAGCGAATCGGTTTAATCTAGAAAATTAACTAACTACTAAGCTAAAGACGATGAGACAAAAAAAGAATAAAATTAGGGAAATACTTGTGGGAAAAACCAATTGATTAAAACAATACCCAAGGAAGAATCCACCTAAACTTCACTTGTTATCTAACTCTGAACTAGACGATTTATTCATTTGACTTGATTCGTAAGATTCCCTAATGTATATTAAACCCTCTCTCGAAGCGAATAACGTCTAACCCTAGGTTGATTAATTGAAATCTCTTTCTAATTAAAACCCCTAGAATTGCATTAACTCGATCTATAAAATCTCATATTAGGTTTCACCCTAATCCGGCAAAATTTGTCACTCTATCTCTAGGCGTGCGATCAACTCCGCTTAATTATGCTAGATCTACTCTTAGGCAGGGACTTTTGCTCCTCCACCTAAGCACATCAAACTTGAATTAATATCCGCGAAATATCAACACAAGAATTAAGAACACATAATTAAGAACAAGTCAAATATTTATCATATAGTTCAGCAAACGATAACAAGATTCATCTAAGTTTCGTCCCCCTCAGGTATTTGAGGGTTTAGTTCATAATGATAATAGAATACATCTCAAAAGAAAAGATAAAACAAAACATAAGAAAAACTCTAAAACCCCCTAAAGGAATTGAAGAGAGATCCTCCGTCTTGAGTATAACTCCGGCTTCTTGAGATGAATCAACTGGCTTTCTTCAAGTAATTTCCACAATTCTGATCTTTCTGGCTCGGCTTCTTGGCCTAGCTGGACCCCCCTTGACAACAGCCTTGGGCTCCCCTCGACAGAGGGTTTCTGTCGAACTCCCCGCTTAAGTTTCCCCCTAGGGTGTTTATATAGGCTTTGAGATGCCTTACTTGGCCTCCAAGTATCCTAATCTGAGTTAAATTCCTATTTAGGTTTTTAAATATGCTTTGGAATGTGTTTCTTTGCCACCAAGTATCTAAATCTGAGTAAAACTCCTCTTGGCCGCGGCAGGGGCACGGCCATGGCACACGCCCGTGTAAGTCGTGGCCAGGCCGTGTTCAGGTCTGATAATGAGGCACGGCCGTGTGAATCGTGGCCAGGCCGTGTTCAGGTCTGATTAGGGAGGCACGGCCGTGTTACTTGGGCCTAGGCCGTGTCGATTTCGCGATTTGGCCTATTTGGTCCGTTTTAAGCCCGTTTCTCGTTCTTTTAATCCTTCGATGCTTTCTTGAGTATAAAACATGAAAACAAAGGATTAAAAGCACCAAATTACACAATTCAATGCTTAAATCACCCAAAAGCATGCTAAATGTGGGTCTAAAATATGTTACTATTACGGTTTATCAGAGAGCTTAGGAAGTCGAAAAGGACAAGAAACGGGCCAAAAATGGACAAAATGAGCCTACCTAAGAAATCAACACGGGCTGGACCATTGGCCACGACCGTGTGTCACGAGCAGGATTAACGACGGCCTGGACTATTGACCACGGGCAGATCACACGGTCGTGTGAGGCGAGCATACTTGACCACGGCCGAAGGAGTCCACCACGAGCGTGTCCCTGCCGAAATTAAGATGAATTCTATTCGGAATATGATACTTGTGGGCCAAGTAAGGCATCTCAAAGCCTATATAAACACCCTATGAGGTAACCTAAAAGGGAGCTCGACAGGACGTCGAATAGACGCCGAGTAGAAGGAGGAAATACTTCAAGACAGCCGTCGGGAACAGCTTAGGAGAAGGATCTCCATCAAGACTGAAGATCTCCCATCAAGTTCTTTAGGAGTTTTTTGGGTTTTCTTATGTTTTGTTGTTTTTCCTCTTTTCATGATGTTTCCCTTTTTTAGTATGAACTAAATCCCTTAAATATCTAAGGGGATGAAACCTAAGACAGATCTTGTTATTATTTGATTTATGAGATAAATACTTGTGCTTATTCTTAATTGTGAGTTCTTATTCTTGTTTTGATAATTCAGGTTTTTGATTCAAGTCGAATGTGCTTATTCAGTGGAGCAAAAGTCCCTGTTTAAGAGTAGATCAACACAATTAGCGGAGTTGATTGCAACCCTAGAAATAGGGCGACAAAAATCTGTCGGATTAGGGTCAAACCTAATAAGGGAATCCATATATCGAGTTAATGCGACAATAGGGGTTTTAATTAGAAAGAAATTTCAATTAATCAACCTAGAGTCAGTTATTAGCAGCCTCGAAAGAGGTATTAATATAATTTAGGGATTTCTACGGATTAAGCCAAGTTAATAACTCGCATGAATCAAAAGTAATAAGTGAAGTCTAGGTGGATTCTTCCTTAGGTATTGCATATCTCATATAAAAGTTGTTTAAGATTATTTCCCCAATTTACTCTCTGTCGCGTTCATAGTTAATTAAATTAGTTAGTTACTTTTTAGATTAAAAATAAATCCCCTTTATTATTAGGCTAGATAATAAAAAGATAGTTAATACTAGTACTCTTGATCCTTGAGGATACGATATTCCGGACTCACCACAGCTATACTACTGTTTGATAGGTATGCTTGCCTTTGTCGAAATAATAGTTAGTTTCGAGCTCCATCAAGAACAGTGAGTAACCTGTCGTGTTGTCCTCTAAAGTGTCGATATGTGGCAATGGGAAATTGTTTTTCGGGCTGGCTTTGTTCAAGTCCCTGTAGTCTACGCACATTCGTACTTTCCCATCTTTTTTAGGAATGTGGACGATATTGTCTACCCATTCTGAGTATTTAACCACCCGTAAGAAACCAGTATCAAATTTTTTCTTAACTTCCTCTTTTATTTTCAGTGAAACATCGGGCCTCATCCTTCGGAGCTTCTGTTGAACTGGCTTGCACTCTTCCTTTATGGGGAGCCGGTGTACCACGATACCAGTACTTAACCCGGGCATGTCTTGATATGACCATGCGAAGACATCCTTAAATTTTTTGAGTAATTCAATGAGGTCTTGCTTTATCTCTGCGGTAATGCAAGCTCCTATCTTTACCTCTTTTTCCTCTCCTAAGCTCACAATTTCCACTGACTCTTTATAAGGCAAGATTTGTTTCTCATCTTGTTCTATCATCCTCAACAAATCAGGAGATAGGTTACAGTCTCGATCATCTTCAAAGTCCTGAGAATCCTCCATACACATATCTTGCTCAAAAGGAGATTCTGAGTTAGTAGCAGTGTCGCTCATATCATTGATATCTGGAGACCTGTTATAGGGATGAAAAAATCCAAAGAACAAAAAATTCTAAGAATAATTATATGTATGGTATGATTATGAATGAATGAAAAAAATATTTGCTCAAGATGATACGCAAAGATGCATTTTATTAAAATAAAGATGTTGGACATAAGCCTATTTCACAAAAGGATTCTTATTGCTCTTAGGCTTAGAGCAATAAGCGTGTTTTGAACATTACTCTGAATTAGCTCTAAAAACTACAGGAATCTCTTCCAGAATCCAGTTGTTCAGAACACTTCCAGGTACATAGAGGCAGATGTCTGATAAATTTTCTCCCCAGATTCCTTCTTCAGATATGGCGTTGATGTTCAGATTTCCCAACATTTCTTCAGCGGTCTCTTTTCTTGACATCTTTCATTTAGGGTGAATAGTTCCTCCTGACACGAAAGTCTTGGATATATGGGAAAAGGTCATCGATTCCCATTTGACCTCTTTCCCACTTAGTCGCGCTCTTCTCATTTCTTGCTTTTTCTCCTACTCTCTTTTCTTTTGCCTCGTATCTGGCTTGTATCCTAAGCCAAAGTGGTCTCGTTTGTCCATGAGCATGGGTGTCTCAACCCTTCCTTGTAGGCATTTTCCAAGTCCTTTCCCAAGCAAGGCTCCTTTCTCGACCGTCAGTCGCAGGCCCATCCTTGTAATTTTAGAGATTTTGGGCATCGGGATCTTGTTCCCTTCGACAATGAAGGTTGCATTCACAAATTCCAACGATCGAAAGGAACATTCTATCGCTTCATTTTCTGTCCCTACGTATGGTGCGTCACTGGTTACGGATTAAATAATATCTTCTTCTGCGCTTATCGTTACCAGCCGACCCTCAGTTACCAACTTTAACTTCTGGTGCTGTGATGACGGCACTGCCCCAGCCGTGTGAATCCAAGGCCTCTCCAACAAACAATTATAAGAAGGCTTAATGTCCATTACCAAGAAATCTACTTCATACGTGTTTGGACCAATCAAGAGGGGTATCTTAATCCTTCCCATCACCCTTCTTCCGGTTCCATCGAATGCTCTCACTATGGTTTGACATGTCTTCATATGAGAGCTATACACAGGTAACCTATTCAGGGTGGGCAGGGGCAAGACACTTAGTGCAGATCCATTATCAATTAACACCTCTGGTAATGTATACCCTTTGCAGCGGGTGGTGATGCGCAGAGCCTTTGTAGATCCCATGCCCCCTGGAAGTATTTCATCATCATTAAAGAAGATGAAGTTGTCGGCACTTATATTGTTAACTAGGCGGTCCAGCTTGTTTACAGAGATATTGTTAGCGACATAATTTTTGTTTAGCACTTTCATTAACGTGCCACGATGTGTCTCCGAACTTAAGAGTAAAACTAGCACTGAGATGCGAGTCAGTTGCTTGTGTAGTTGTTCTACAACGCTGTACTCACTATGCTTTAAAAATTTCAAAAATTCCCTAGCCTCGTTCTCAGTTACTGGCTCATTAACTGGTGATTTGAGCCTGACCATCTTTTCCTTCTTTTGTTCAACTATTGGGGTCTTTCCTTTAACAGGCTCAGCTCCTGCATTTGATGGATCATAGTGCCTCCCACTGCGCATGTAGAAACCCACATCTTGGCCTTCTTCTGAAGCACTAATTGGGTTCTCTTCTCCTGGGATCGTCACGTTGCAGTCATAATTCCAGGGAACCTTCTTGCTATCTTTGTAGGGAAAAGCTACAGGTTTCTAGATTATGACCCTTGGTGCAATTTGTACTCCGGCTTCATTGCTTCTAGGTCATGAAATAATAACCACAAGGTGGTTGACTTTATAGACCTTCTCTATTGACCCCTCTTCTAATGTGCACACATCTTCTCTTTCGGAGCCCATAGCATATTTAAATAATTCTTGCTCCTTATTGTCCATCAAATTTTGCACTAAGGCCTTGAATTCAGCGCACTCCTGGATCTCATGACCCTCATTAGCATGGAACTCATAGTAGTTCCTTATCCATTCAGGTCTCTCCTCTGAATCTTGTTTGATTAATCCTCCCTCTACCATTTTCTTCCAAATCCATTTCAGTGGGGTTTTTACTTCCGCTACATCCATCTTGGTTCTTTTCCCTCCATTCTCAATTATCACATTTACTCTTTTTATCAGAATGACTGGGTAATGGATTTCCTGCCACATTAGGTCCTGATGGGTCGTCAAACTTTACAATTCCCATTTTAATGAACCTTTCGATCAACTTTTTAAATGCAGTGTAGTTTTCGATTGACTGTCCCGTGATTCCCACGTGGTACTCGCATTGAGCATTTGCGTCATACCATTTGGGGAATGGAGGTTGCATGGGTTTCAGGTAGAAAGGGGATACGACATGTGCATCAAACAGACTCTGATATAGCTCCCTATATGTCATCGGGATGGGCGTGAATTGGAGCTTTTCTGTATTTGGCCTCGGGTTAGATTCTTGCCTTGGAGGGCCCTGATGGCTAGTGGTTACTGTCCTTGGTAGGCCAACAGTAATTGGTTTCGAATAACCCTTGTTGTATGTGCTTGCATTATTTACTTCGTTTTCCTTCTTCCTCGGGGCCGGTCTTTTGAAGTTTTCCCCCGCATCTATCTTACCACTTCTCACTGTATTTTCAATCATTTCACTGGACATTACTATATCCGAGAAGCTCTTCGTAGCACTCTGCAACATATGGTTGATGAACGGGGCTTTTAAAGTGTTGATAAAAAGCATTGTGGTTTCTTTTTCCAGAAGAGGTGGCTGGACTTGCGTTGTCACCTCTCTCCATCTTTGGGCATATTGCCTGAAGCTCTTATTTTGCTTCTTCTCCATGTTCTGCAGTGTGATTCTGTCAGTTGTCATGTCCGTCACATGACTATATTGCTTCATAAAAGCTTGTGCCAGGTCTTTCCATGAATTGATTTTGGCACGACTCAGTTGGTTGTACCATTTAGCTGCTGACCCGGTCAGACTGTCTTGAAAGCAGTGGATTAACAGTTGATCATTATTGACGTATCCTATCATCCTTCGATAGAACATAATGATATGAGCTTCTGGACAACTAGTCCCATTATACTTCTCAAACTCTGGAGTTTTGAACTTCGGAGGGAGCACTAAATCTGGGACCAAACTCAGGTCTTTGGCATCGATTCCGCAATGATAATCAGTGTTTTCCATTGTTCTGAATTTTTCTTCTAGCCATCTGCATCGATCCTCGAGTTGCTTTGGCAGTTCCACTCTTGCTTTTTCTAATTCTGTCATATCATCTAGATCAGGGACAACAGGATTGGTTGGATTATACCTCAGATTAGAGCTTGAGCCTATTTAGTAGTTCATTGGCGCCGAGGTACCGACTTGATACTGTTGGGGTCTGATTGTAACGGGTACCCTTCGTGGGTACACATCTGGTTGTGCCTGGACATTTATCAGGGTAAAACCCGGGGGATAAATAGAATCTTCATTATTATCCCTTAAGTTGACCGCAGTGCTCTTCCCTTTTTCATGTTCTCCAGCCAGCAACTGCGCCAATTGGTTTATCATACTTCTTTGGGATTCCTGTATCTGATCCCTCATATCCTATTGTACTTTTGCTAGCTATTCTTGCAGTTGCACTTGCAACTGGTCTTGCATTTCTTTTTGAATCTGTTCTAGCCTTTCCAATCTTTGGTCCATTACTTTGGTTTTGGCGCGAGTATCTGTGTGATGTTCGGTTGGTTGACTCTTATTGGTTTCCAGATTAACTGAAATAATTTCGTTTAATTAGGGTCTTTTTGTGAAATTTAATGCATATGATGCAATGTAATGCAAATGAATGCAAAAAAAAGGCATTGACTTTGATTCAATTCTGTTAGAACAACTTTACTAGAAAACAAATTTCTTTACATAAAAGAATTAGATATACGACTTTGCCCTAATGCTCAAAGCCTTAACCTTTATAAGAAGCCAAGCTAACTCTTGACCCCGATCCGATTCTAATTCATACTTCAAGCTTAGCACGTCAGCCTGAACTGCTAGGGTTTGCAAATGATCGGCCACCTCTCGTATTTGAGCCATAGCTTTACCCATGATATAGTCTCTATCCCTGACCTGACCTTGAGAATGGTGAAGTTGCTCTTTTCATTGCTCGTTGTTTGCTTCAAGGAGTACGACTCAGAGTTCACAATTTTGTAATGCGATTTCGAGCTCTTCTATTTTCCTTTTCAGCTCTTCAATCTTGTTTAAGCTCGCTTTTAGCTCAATTATGGAGTTGTTACGATACTGATGAAGTGACTTTTCTGGTTCTGCTACCCTGGCTTTTAATCTGACCTTTTCATTTTGACATTCCAATAGGTCTCTTTCTAGAGCATTTTCTCGAACCTGGGCATCTTGGCATTTCCTTTCCCATTGATCGGCTCTATTCTTTTCTTCTTTGATCTCTTACCGCCATTGTTCTGATGTCTTTCCCAACCCGTCAGTCCTCATTAATAAACGCAGCTTCTTGTAATCCGTTTTTAAACTATCTAGATCTTCCTCAGCCTTGTTTTTTCCTTTCCTCAGTTTATCGAACTCTAGCTTCTGGACATCAACATCTAGTCCTAATTGCATCTTTTCTTCTTCCAATTGCTCTATCTTCTTTCCTAGCTCAAAATTCCTCTTTTCAAAATCCTGCTTGATAATCACTAGCTCAGATGGAACCACTTGCAGGTGTTCTTCCAATGGTTGAATGACTTCTTAATTTGGCACAGGGACATTGTCATTGACTCTTTGACCCCACCACCAACTATATTCGGGGGTCACCATCGGACCTGCAGCCAATCTTTTCATTCGGTGTGTTTGATTCCAGGCATTAGACATTTCTCGAACCTTTTTCTTGTAGTTATCACCCTTATACGAAAACTCACACTGGGCCAGCCCTTGCGTTACTGGTATGAACTACCTCGATCTATATTGCCTCAACACGAGTAGAGGAGCATATCCAACAACTCCCCAAATCCCAAGTAGAGGAACCTAGTCAAAATCTCCACACCGGTACAGAATCTCATCGGGGATCATCCAATGGGCTCTCCATTCGACGTCCTCATCTTGGAGATTCTGGAGTATAGCCATCCATTTTTCTTCTGAAATGTCATCTCCCCTCGGTGTAGCCACTAATTCTTTTAATTGAGAATAGTTCTCAGAGAATACTCGATAATAAACTTTTTTACCTTCCAAAAGTGGCTATGAAACCATGCCAACAAGAGTTGTGTGCATCCAATGAATCTTCCTTCACCCGTTCTTTGGCATGCATTCAAAGATCGAAATGTTTCGGCCAAAATTGCAGGGTCGAGCGTGACCCTCTTGTCAAGTCTGTCGAACAAATCTAAAACTACCTCGTCTACGTGCCCTAGTGCTTTAGGGAAAACAACTAGCCCGTAAATGCTCAAAGCGAAGCCTTCGACCCTTTTCTTCATATCTGGGTGTGCTAAGATGAAATCTCGCAAACTATTCCAAGGGATACATTTACCATCCCCTTTTTGCTTGATCTGGGCTGCAACCCATTGCTCACTCATTCCAGTGATGTTCATTGGTTTTTCTAGGAAGGTCGGGACATTAACGACTCTGGAATAAACCTTGTCGGGTCAAATTTTTGGGGAACGAAGTAAGGTCGTAAATTCTTCCACAGTAGGTACTATGTCCACTTTTCCAAAAGTAAAGCAGCTGTAGGCAGGATTCCAAAATTGAGCCAGAGCTCGAAACAAGTGCTTGTCCACTTTGATATCGAGTAGACAGGGCAAATCACCATAATTACAGTAAAATAGCTACTTGATTTCATCATCCCATTGGACCCATATCTCTTTTAGTTCTTGAAGATTGTTCTGGGTCACGCTGATACGAATGATGTCCCATAATTCTGACACGTACCCCTCTGTCAAACTATCACCTTTCTCTAGTCGCGTTTTCTCAGACCATATTCGGACAGCCGCGTTATCTTCCACTTTATCAAGAAATTCGTTCTCCATGGCAAGCTCTCTATTTAGTAATCGAACGTGAATCAACACCTTTTTTATGATGAAAATGTCATGCAATCACAGTTAAAGTAAAATAAAACAAGTCAGTATACAAAGCTAGAATTCAAAGTAAGCAAGGAATAATAAATAAAGAACCTATTCGGGTAACCACTAGGGTTTGGTATGGTTCTACCTAGGGTGGGATCTTAGGGCTCATTATATGCTGTTCGGTTCTAAAGTAAGGGTACTTGAACCGGCAGATTCCTTGATCCTCACCCATTATAGGATCATACGGACTGAGTTCAGTTCAGGGGAATACATTTCCCTATGGTTATACGGAGATGAAAATCTCACAAAGACATAGGTACGAATGTATCCCGAAAGCGATCCGCTATCCTATACGGAGGTGAAGACCTCATGAAGGAATAGTTTCTCACTCCCACTTAAAAGAGTAAACTCGACTGATTATGTGATGCAATATGCGGAGATATATTAAAAGACTCGAACCAATAAAGCAAACATATCAAAATGATTCAGACCATAAAAATAAAATGCAACGAAAGGATCGTAAATTTAAACCAAATTATCAATTTTCGACAAAAAGACAAGAAATAATCAAATCGTAGCTTGACACTCTTATTTTGTCCCCAGTGGAGTCGCCAAGCTGTCGAAACCATTTTTTTGAGAGGTCGACTTTTATTTTAAAAATAAAAATTGAGAGTCGCCACCGATCATTTTTATGAGGTGTGATCGAGTCACCTCGCAATTTGATCGTTTTAACAAAATGTTTGATTTATTAAAACGAAGATTTTTGGTATACAAAGTTTAGAAAACGGGTTCGGGAGTCGGTTACGCATGAGGAAGGATTAGCACCCTCGTTACGCCCAAAATTGGTACCTAATTGATTACTTAACGTCTTTGACGTCGAAAATTGAAAATTTGAAGAATTTAAAATACGATCCCTCTTTGTATTAATGTATATTTTGCTTAAAAATTGCTTGAATAAATCAAAATAAATGTTAAAGACTTTCTTGTCTCGAGATAACAAAATGTCACTTCCCGTAAGTTAAGGCACGACGCCTTGAACCTTAGAGAATAAGCTTACCTCTATTTTTTATTTGAAATCTTATGTATTTTAATTTTAAAAGGATATTCGGTTATTTAGACCCAATGAGGAAAATCGAAACCCCGTAAGTTAAGGCACGACCTTCTCGAGTTTCCAAATACAGAACATTGCCTTGTTTGAATTTTTTTTTTGAATAATAATAGGTGTAATATCTAAACGATGTGTATTTATCTTATTTAAAGTAAAAACAACTAATTACATTTAAGCATAATGCATGACGTAGTGATTTGAAAATGGCTATACGGGTAGAATATTAGAATGACATATAACAAGCAAATAAGGAAATGCTATGATAATATCAATATAACTATAACACTAGTAAAAATATTAATCCATAGTGTAAAATAAATAAAGTGATGAAAATAAATAAAAATAATAAAAATGTTCTATGTTTTATGACGATTATAAATGTACATAATGCGAGAATGATAAAAGAAATGACAAAATAGCAAAGATAAGATAAAAAATGATATTATAAAAATAATGATAATGACAAATAGGCAAGTAAGAAAATGTAAACAATCTAATCTTTAAAAGTATAAAATAAATAAATAAATAAATGAGTAAATAAATAGTGAAATAATAACAGCAATGATAAAGGCATAAAAATATAATAATAATAATAATAATAATAATAATAATAAAATGAAAATGAAAATGCCCCATAAAAGGAAATAAATCAATTTTAAATACTAAAAAAATAAGGAACAATAAATAAATAGATTAAATAATAAGTAAAATAATATATAAAAAATAAAAAATCTATAAATGGTCGAAATTAAATAAATGAGGATCAAATTGGAATTAAAATGAAATTTTGGGTAAAAATCGGGAATGAAAATAAGGTAAAGGACCAATTTGTAACGCGCGAATAACAGGGAGTGACCAAATAGGGAAATATCCCTGTCCTCAAAAACACATAGTTCCAGTAGGGACTAAAATGAAATAAGCGCGAAATTATCGGGCCAAATTAAAAAAACAAAAAATGAAAATAGGACTAAATTAAAACAACCCAAAAATGCGGAAGGACCAGGGGCGTAAATAGCCCAAAAACTGAAAACACGCAGATCCCCCTGGAGCGGGTCAGGTCGCGCGCGGGTAGGTCTTAAACGGCGCCGTTTTGGCGCTGATGGTCCCTAAGTGAAACGACGTCATTTTACTTTCATTATATAAATCAAATTTTTTTTTTAAAACTTCATTTTCTCTTTTCTTCTTCAAAAAACCCAAAGAAACTCTCTCAACTCCTCCCCCATCCTTCCGATCTTCGGCCTTGGCTCTGGCGCCGAACCACCGTGGCGGTCGCCGGTCACCGGCGACGGTGCCGCCGTACACGGTGGCTGGAGAACACCAAAAGGCACCCTTTTGAAGCCCGTCACATGTAGAACACTGATCCGAGGCTAAAACCCCCTAAAACCTGACCTAACTCGGCGGAGAAATAAAGAAACGTTTCGTTTCTTCTCCTTTTTCGGTGTGGCCTTCGACGGTGAGGAGACCGACCGATTTAGGTGAGTTTTTTCTTCTTCTTTTTTTTTTATTTCCTATATCTTATATCTTAAAAAAATAAAAATAAAACGTTAGATACATCAAAAAAGTTCACCTTTGGTTTCAAAATTTTTGTTTTTGTATTTGATTTCTATTTTTTTTTTGTAATTGATGTTGTGTGTTCCTATTACATTGACGAATCTGGCTTTTATAGCCATTTACAAAACTATGTATCATTTTTGCTATTATTTCTATTGTTTCGTTTCTGCCTTTTTCTGCTTTGCCCTTTTTTTGCTTGCTTGCTGGCGTTGACGGAGGCGAAGAAGATATTTTTCCATTTCGGTGCAAGGTCACAGACGATCAGGCCTCGGGATGAGGCACGGGCGGTCCGCCCGAGAAAGAGCGGCGCACATGGGAGCTAGGGTTAGGTTTTCTGCCGAAAATGTTCAAGCATTTTGGGCCACTGGGCCTTGTAATTTTTTGGGTTGTAATTATTATTATTATTATTTTTTAACTGGACTTTTTTTTGGTTTTGGACTTTATTATTTTATTTTGGGCCCGGGTGAATTGGGCCTATTACAGTGATTATTGTGGAGGAGAAGAGAGGACTTCGAAACTCAGTTTTTAATGGCTATAATAAACTTATAATTTTGAAAACCAAAACCAAGACCCTGTTCTTTTTCCCTTCTGTGATTTTTCTTCTACACCATTTTCCACAAGTCCCTTTGCACTTTCCCACTGATATTATTGGTCGAAGATACGTAAGTCATCTAATAATGTAATTTAGAGTCAATGCATACCATGTTTGGATAACTAATATACTTAGTAATTCTATTGAATTGAGTATAATTGAAGCATTTCAATTACATTTTTATTTCTTAAAGTGGAGAGTGACATAGCTAATTAAAAACACTTCATTCATATCCATTTATGATAAAGGATGAGAAGGATGAACGCGAAAGCGGATCGTAAAGTTTGTCAAAGTCACGTATTTGACTTAGGTCTCTAGACGTTCGGGAAGAAACTTAGATTTTGACACAACCTGAAACGAAATTGAATCCAAGTAAGATAAAACAATTAAAATAAATAACTAAAATAAAATAATAAATCAAAAATTAAGGAAGCGGATAATGAAGATAAATGGAAAGATAGAACGTAGCGTGTAGAAGTCCTAAGAAGCCTTGGAAACACGAAGAATCCACAACCCCCTTCAAGCGGCTCTAATTTCCCCCTCCAAGATAGAAACCTTGGCAAGAAAAAGTTTGAAGATGATCCCCACAATCTAAAAAGATTGTTAAAACTCTTCTAAAAGAAACTCAAGAGAAATTCTTGAAAAGAAAAACCCAGAGAGAATTTATTAACTCAAAAGAGAAATAGAATAATAATGAATTGAATATATTGTGTACAATGCAAAGGCCTATATATAGCCTAGCTAAATAAATCTAAATAAAACTCCTAAGTATACAAGAATTCTAATTTAATCTTAAATAAGAAGTAGTTTTAAACTAAACTTTCTTATTAATATAAAATTCCTAAATAACTTAAAATACTTAATAATTATAAAAAAATCGGAATAAAATAATAAGAGCTGATAAATAAAGTATTGGGCTCATATATAATAAAAATTAAGCCTAAAACTCAAACCCAATATGAAACGTCTAGGCTTGTGAGATCAATTGGGGTTCTTGAAGTGAAATGCCTAAACTTGTTAGCATTTTCCATATGGGCTTGTCATAATAGATTGAGAGTTTAGGCCCACGAACATAATTAGTCTCTTCTAATTCATCATTACTCCATAATTCATCGTCTTGAAACTTCAACTCTTCTTCTCGAATTTTCTTTGTGATAAAGTCTTAAACCACTAAGTTGAGTTTTGACTTTATCTGTTTGGATTTAGATCTCATAATTGGGCCTTGAGGGATACTAAGCTCATCTCTATTATGGCCTTTGAATTGGGCTGAGTTGCTCGTATCAATTTATCTTATGGCTTTACAAACCCGTCTATACTTGATTTTAAGTTTAAGAAATTCTTTTTATATGATAACTACTATAATGCCCATGTTTCACGTCGAGTTTAGTGATTCATGTTTATATATACTAGATTTTATGACCCGACTATGCTCGGTCTAAAAAATCAATTATAAATAAAACTAATTTAAATTATAGTAAATATTTATTATTTATCTAATACTTATATTTATGTAATTAAATTTAAATTTGTGTTCTAGTAATTATGATCAATTATGCAAATATAAAATAAACTAAAATACAATAAAAATATCGTATGAAAATAAATGTACCACAAAACCCCCTGCACTATACCTTGGATTGTATTTTAATCTCTCTATTGAAGAAATGGGCAAATTGATCCTTGTATATTAGATGAGTGAGCAAACAGCTGTAACAATCTAATTTCCAATGGTGTTGAAAAAATCCGATATGGAACTGAATTGCTAAAACAAGATGGTTAATTTTGGAAGTGAATATTTACGTCTAAGATAGTGATAGATTAAATTATTTAGTAAAATTAGAATGAATCGATTGATAATTATAGTACAATGATTAAATTGTAAAAGTATAATCAGTATTGAATTTTTAATTTAGAAAATAAAAAAGGGACTTGGTTAGAAATTAAGTTAGGGACTATAGGATAAAGTAACCAATTCTATATAGGATTAATGGAATGAAACGATTATAAGCACTAACTAGTAATAAGATATTTATATTGTGATAATAATAGATTTATATTAAGGATTTAATTAAGTTTAATAAGTTAAATTAAATTAATTAAACTATGTTTATGTTAAAAGTTAGTGGAAGCGAGAAGCATCTTTTCCATTCTCTTCTTCACCGTCCAAGAAAAGAAAAAAAAAAGAAAAAACCCCTTCCTTCTCATTTTCACCGTTGCCGTACCTTGCTAAGAGTTAGGTGAGTTTATTTCTTAAATTTTTGGTTAAGTGATGAAAGGTATTCATGACCCCTTAATTAATTTAGAGAATTAGCAAGTTTAGATATAATTTTTCATTGTTGGAAAATTTGAGAAATGTGATGTTAGAAGATCAAATTCATGCATGAATGAGATTAGATTAATTTTAGTTAATAGACCCCGTGTGTTGGCCTGATGGTTAGGGTGTTCACCGTCCCTGGTGTGGTCTGGGTTTGAGTCGCACTAGTCGCGTTGTTGTTAGGGCTTTGCCCTCCTCTTATAATTCACCAAAAAAATTGAAACCAAGATTAGATTATTACCAAATTATGTTTTACCAAAGACTTATTTGTAAAAGGTGAAAAGTTTGGGGTTTATTAATAAATAATAAAATTAAGTGTTAGAGTTTTAGACCAGTAGAGCTGTTAAGGTTATTAAAGATTCAGTTCAAATGGTTATGCAGTTGTGGCTACCGTTAGTAGACCTTGTTGTCATGTATAAAAACCCTTGTTATCTTCATGTATGGTAAGCATTAATCTGACACTATTGCTTTTCATAGAAAATGTTCCTTTGTGTTTATTGTATTGCACCTTTATCTTTCTTTACTATAGTTTAACAAGAAGTCCCCGTACTATATTTATCAAGTAGGATCTAGATTTGATCGGATAAATTGTGCAATATAAATGTTTTGAATATTAGAGTAGTGAAGGACTAAATTGAATTAAATGCATTAATATTTTATTTCATTGAATTGTGTTGAATTATGTGATTAACGACGTTTCTATAATTGTATTATTGAACATAGTCAAAGACAACGTTGGAATGTAAAAGGCAAAAGGAAAAGAAAAGTCGGACGTCATTATAATCAATATGACTTGCATTGAGGTAATACTATCTTTTCCCTATAAACTTTGAATAATGGATTCGATTGATGATATTTGAATAATGTGATAAATGTTTGAAACTGTTTTGGATGTGATTATGAATATTTGGACATTGATATTATAATGATATATGTTATAATGTTAATGCTCCCATTAAACGATGTTAGATGTAGTTTGGTATAGTTGGCATGTCATAGGGTCACCGATATAGTAATTTACTAGCCATCGTTGTCGGGCAACCCAGGATGGTAGAATAAACAAATACTAAAAGTCATCGTTATCGGACAACTCGGGGTGATAGAATAAAATAGTACTAGTTCACAGAGGGTTGTGGATTTACTTGATATATAGATTCGAGTATCTGTCCTAATGTTTATCGTAGATAATAGGGGCTAAAATGAATAAGCATGAGAACTGATATTGAAATGTGAAATTAAAAATAAAGTTGGAAAAAAAAGATAAGATTAGTTAAAGTAGTAAATATCAATGTAATTGATGCTTGTTATATACATACATACATACATACATACATACATATATACATACATACATACATACATACATACATACATACATACATACATACATGTATTTACTTTAGTTCATTGTTAATGAAATGTATTTGAATTATATTAGCACAATTGAGTATTCAATATTTAGCGTACGATTTTGTTTATTTCTGTGTGCAAGTCTTGGATGAGGATTTTCATAAGTTGAAAGTGTCAAATCATCCATTCTCAACAACTCAGCTCGAGAATCATTTTTCTACCTCTTTTGTTTGTATATATGTGCTTGAGTTGGAATGACATGTACCCAGATTGTTTTGGGCTTATTGTTTAAGTGATCATTTTGGTATATTTGGTATTTGGCCTATAATTAAGGTTTTATAAGATGAACTTTAACATTTAATTAGTAGATAATTATGCTAGTTTATGCAAGTTTGATTATGAGAAATAGTTAGTTAAACGATGATACATTGATGGTTATGATTTGATGATGTTTGATAGTATTTATATAACACCCCTCACCCGGAATGAACCAATACATCATAAGTAAGGGATGTTACATTTGGACACTAAGGCTACTTAACTCAAACATCAATTTTAAAACTTCTTTTTAACACAAACGAGGGCCATTCGGGACTTATTCGAGTCAAAATAGGGTAAACAATGTCGAAACCATTTTTTTATTTTGAAATAACAGGGATCGACTTTAAAAAAATGAAAACGGGAGTCGCCACCAATCCCTTTTTGCTTAGGTGTGATTGGATCACCTTATAAAACGTTTTATTTCAAAACATTGATTTTGGCCTTCGAAATTCAAGAAAACGGGTTCGGGAGTCAGTTACGTACGAGGAAGGATTAACACCCTCGTAACGCCCAAAATTGGTACCGGATTGATTAGTTATTGTCCTAATGTCGAAAATTCGAAAAGATTTGAAAACATGATTTCTTTAAAAACTTGAACAATTTGAGTTGGAACTTGAGATTCCTTTGTTCCGAAAGAATACAAACATCACATCCATCACGTTAGGACATGATGTTTTAAACCCTCGTAACCAAAATCATCTCATGATTTACAAAATTCATTAAAAGGATATTTAGTTATTTAGTCAAACGGAAAATTGAAACCCAGCACGTTAGGGCACTATTTCCCGAATTTCTAAACACAAAACATTGCCTTATTTAAGAAAAATTTTTGGATAAAATGTGGTAATTAAAGAAGATATATATTTTTAAACAAAGATTTTAAAAAAGTAACATTAAGTTATTACAAAAAAGTGCAATTTACTAAAGTTACAGATTATATTAACAATTAGCACTAACATAAACAATTAAGTAAAAGAATGACAAGCAATAATAATGTTAAGGTAAACAAAGATAATGAATTCAAATTTTTTTTTAAAAAATGAACAATCAAAATAAAAAATATAGAGTAGA
This sequence comes from Gossypium sturtianum, assembly GCA_025698515.1. NCBI lineage: Eukaryota > Viridiplantae > Streptophyta > Magnoliopsida > Malvales > Malvaceae > Gossypium > Gossypium sturtianum. Next base: position 16,171,163 of record CM046947.1, on the reverse strand, counting down.
TAATAGCAATTTTAAAAGAATCTATGAAAAAATTAAGGAAAAAAATTTTATTCACAAGATTAAATTCAAATAAAATAATAATAATATAAGGTAAATAATATACTCAAAACAATTAATGAATATTATAACAATTTTTAGAAAAATGAAAAAAAAAAGAAACGAAATGGCAAAATCTAAAATAGTTAATATATACATAATAAAATAAATAAATATTTTAAATAAATAATATAAAAACTTTGAATAAAAATGTATAAGGGATAACTTATAATAAGTATATAATATACCATTTAAAAATAGATAATATACATATTTTAAATAAACAATATATGGAAAATTTTGTCTTAATAATAAAACAATTTAGATGATGTACAACATACAAATTTTCAAATAATACATAATATGATTAAAGTTAAATAATATATAATATATAGATAATATATAACAAATAAAATAATAATATATATGATAAAATAATTTAACGTAAATAGAGAAAAGCAAAAAAAGAAAAACAAGTTTAAAATAATTAAAATAAATGAATAAATAATGAATAAGCAATTAAATGGATAAATAAAAAAAGTTAAAAAAAACGTATAAGTCAACCTAACTCCATAATATGTGGACTCAACGAAATTCCTCCACCAAAATCTAACTCTCGAGCTAAGTAACTCAAAAGAAAGCGAAGATGAGCGAAGAACAAAATAGGAACAAGCCACGAGAAAATAAGAACGTAAAAGAGAGAGAAATTTGAGTGAATGCTCTCAAGAATTTTTTTACTCAAAATTCCAGTCCTTTACAATGAAGGAAGATGCCTCTATTTATAGTTGAGCTCTCCCAAATCCAACGCATGCAGATCAATTACATCAACGACTAAGATTAAAAGGTATCTACAAATTAAATCTCTAAGATTACAAAATCATATCTTCTAAGATTGCATACCATTAGGGGTGAGCAAAACTCGATTCGACTCGAAAAATCGAAAAAATCGAATTTGAGTTAAGCGAATCGAGTTATTCGAGTTAATCGAGTTATTCGAGTCAACTCGATTTTTTTTCGAATTTCGAGTTCGAATCGAGTTGAGTTTTCGAATTCGAATAACTCGAATAATTCGAATAATTCAAATATCAAACTATAATATTTTACATTTTTACCCCAAACTCCCAAACCTTTTTACTTTTCCCTCAAAACTTTTACTCCTTCCCACTTTCCCCCCAAAACTTTTACTCCCCTCCCATCGCAACCCCCAATCTACCCAAAATCCATTTCCCACCAAAATTTTACTCTCCCATTTACTTTTTCTCAAAATTTTACTCCCAAAAACCCTCAAAACTTTTTATTTTCCCCCAAAATTATTACTCCCTCCCACTTTTCCCCTAAAACTTTTACTCCCTTCCCATCTCACCTCCCATCTACCCCAAACCCATCTCCCCTCCATTTTTTTTTTAATATTTTTCCTTCAAAATTGTACTCTCCCCTATTTACTTTCCCTCAAACTTTTATTCTCCAAAACTTTTTATTTTTCCCCTAAACTTTTACTTCTCACCCTTTACTCTCAAATAAAAAATCAAAATTATCCAAAAAAAATCACTAAACATAAATAGTAATAATTTTATTTATATCTACTATTTATATTATTAAATTAAATTTCACATTTTATATTATTTATATTATTGAATTGTTTAGTCATATTGAATATTTATATTAAAATTGAATTATTAATTATGCCATAAAATATTCGTGTTAAAATTTTATATTGGTATCAATTTCACATTTTATCTTTAAAATAACTTTCATTAAAAAAATCACATTTTTACATTTAATATATTTTTTAATTCCAAAATACATAGTGACAAGAATCTGAAGATAATTTAAACAACTAAGCAAGCAAAGAAGCTAACCCGTATATAAAAGATTAATAAATAAATTATTTGGTGATGAAAGTTAATAAAAAATTTGGTTAAGGTGGACAAATTTTATTACGATGGGTGACAATGGTTACAAGGACCCAAAAGTATTTTTTAAAATTTAACTCGAACAAATATATTCGATTCGATTCGATTCGATTCGATTTCCATCTCACTCGACTCGATTCGAGAAAATTTCAAATCAAATTAGGATGATAAAATATGATTTGTCAACTCGATTAACTCGAAATTTTTTATTCGATTCGATCGAACGCTCACCCCTACATACCATATCTTCTAGGATTGCATATCATATCTAAGATTTGCATATCATATCTAAGATTGCATATCATATCTTCTAGGATTGCATATCATATCTAAGATTTTCATATCATATCTAAGATTGCATATCCTTGAAGATTGTGTTTCCATATACGTCAAGCTTGTAGATGGACCTTCAATCTTTTCAAGTAATGGGCCATTTCGATCGGGCCAAATGATATATTTTGGACTGGACTTGGACTTTGTTTTATTATTTTGGGTTTATTATATTTTTTTTGTATGGGCCCGGGCTAAATTGGCCTATTACAGCTTTCCCTCTTTGCTCATTGTCGTGTAACTAGAATGGAGCAAAGACTATAAAAGGACCAATTTTGCCCGGTCTTGCCGAGCCTTAACTTCTTGATCCTCATCTTCTTCCAAAGAGTCTCTAACCCAATTTGCAACTTCAAGGAGATTGAATCAGTAGTTTTAATCTTATTCTCTTTGCAACTTCGTGGAGATAAGACTGCTCTTTGTAGATTTAATCCATCCTCTCAGTAACTTAAGGAAAGTGAGACTAGTATCTTTGATCTTGCTTCACTGCAATATTAAGGAAGACAAGATCTGCTATTTTCAGTCTACTCCGCTGCAAACTCAGGGAGGCAAGCTAGTATCTTCGATCTGCTTCCTGCAACTTCGGAAGATAAGATCTGCTTTGTCATCGATGCCGCTCCCATCGCAACTTTAGGGAGAGGCAAAGCAATATCTTCAATCGCTTCCTGCAACTTCGGAAGATAAGATCTGTTGTTTCGATGCGCTCTGCTTTGCAAACTCAGGGAGGCAAGCTAATATCTTCGATCTGCTTCCTGCAACTTCAGGAAGATAAAATCTGCATTCATCAGTCTACTCCGCTGCAACTTCAGGGAGGCAGGCTAATATCTTCAATCTATTTCTTGCAACTTCAGAAAATAAGATCTCTTTGTCTTGATGCGCTCACGCAAACTTCGGGAGGCGGCCTAATATCTTCGATCCGCTTCCTGCAACTTCGGAAGATAAGATCTGCTTGTCTTCGATCTACTCACGCAAACTCGTGGATGCCGGGCCCGATGTTTTTATTCGCTTCACTCGCAACCTCGGGAAGGCGGATTCGCTATCTTTTAGCTTTGCTCCCACTTGCAAACTCGGGAGATAAGGTGATGTCTTCGATACCTTGGCTGCAACCTCGGGAAGGCGGATTCGCTATTTTAGTCTGCTCCATCGCAAACTCGGGGATGCCGGGCGATGTTTTCGATCCGCTTCACTACAACCTCGTAAAGGCGGGATCTCGCTATCTTTTAGCTCGCTCTATCGCAAAACTCGGGGAGACAAGATCGATGTCTTCGATGCCGCTTCACTGCAACCTCGGGAAGGCCAGATCTCGCTATTTTAGTCTACTCCACTGCAACTTCGGGGAGGTTAGGCTGAAAGCGTCAATGTAACACCCCAAACCCGCCCAAACATTACGACCGATTGAATTTGGTATGTCACGGAGAAAACCATTTTGAAAATCCCTTTAGCCGATTTGAGTTTTGATGAAAACATCTTCATTTTCAGATTATCTTGCTAAAACCATACTTAGTTTGTTTTAAAAATATTTATTAAGTCAAGTTATTCTGAGTTTCAAATGTACCCGATGGCACTTTAAAACATTTTATGTTTGATTTGAGAAAACATGTGTCCCCATTTTAATGTTATTAAATAGTTTAAACAAAATATTCAAAACATGTAAAGATAATAAAAATATTTCAAAACAATGCGCAAAGGTTCGGCCTTTGTCCACAAGAAAACATCATAGAAACGAGAAAGAAAAGAAAGAAAAACGTCCATGAACACTTACCCCTTTTTATCCATAATCGATAGAAGAAAACCAAGGAGAGTCTACCCTTGAATATTCAGCCAAAAATAATACTAAAAGGAAGTAGAAGATTCGGCTATGGTGAAGAAAAGAAAAATAGAATGGAAGTAGATGTTTTATCTTTGAACAAATGAAAAAAGAAATGGTATTTGAGATGGAGAAATATTCGGCCAAGAGAGTGTAAAAGAAAATATGATTATGAACAAATGTCAAAAAGAAAAGAAAAGAGAGATGTGGGAGAGATGAGATTCGGCCAACACCTATTTTGCCTAAAAGAAAAGTGCAAAAATACCAAAATGAAGTTTTGGTTTCAAAAGCAAAGATGAAAGAAAGGAAATAGCATTTTTGGTTCAACAAAATAAGAGCTAAAACAAAAGCTACATTTGCACAAAATGCACAATGACATTCGGCCAAAGAAAGAGTTTTTGGAGAGGGAAAACAAAAATGCAAAAAGATGTTCAAATGACAAAAATTGGCCAATATCCCCCCCAAACTACCTATTACATTCGGCCACCCCCCTAGCCATACATGCCGTCCACATACATGCACTAAAGCCTTGAATAAAGTTTCCAAAACATCCTCCATATTCCATGCCTTTTGTCCCCTCATAATACCATAACTTTAAGATAACCTTCCATAACCTTAAGATTCTTATCCCCAATTTCATGCTTTCCTTAAACCAATATTCAACTTACCAAAATTTTAGAGTCCAACCTATCATAAATAAGGTTTGACCAGTCCATAATTGCTAGGATTCAAAATAAAACCTTCAAAATGCTAAACATGCTACTCGAACCTCTAACCTCAAACAACCTTTCAAGCTCCTTAACCATCTTGCCACTTACTTCTCTTGTGCTTTAATTTAACACTTAAATTAACTTAAGTGTCAAGCTCACTTAATCCACTTCATTAAATAAACCATACTAAAATTTATTCTAGCTTCCTAAATAAAATCAAGCCTTCATAAGACTATGCTAACACACAAAATTCATACCCGAGCCAACACAACAGATACTCAAATTTTCCTAAAGCTCAAGGCCCAATCCTACTAGGCCCAATTTCGGGATGTTACAGTCAATCTACCCTACTACATTATCCTATAGAGGACATGACCTGTAGAATAGGTATATGCTTATGCCGAATGATTAGGATGCCCTAATCGAAATGAATCAAATGCTTCTAATTAGACGCGCTATGATATATGAATGCAGAAATGTTATGAGCATGATTCCTACTTAATGTGTCGTCACTCATTTGTTCTTCATCCTCGTTCCTCTCAAAGTATCAATCATATTCTGCTCAAATAATTTGCCCCATGGTAATTCTGAGTCCACTCTACTTGAACCTTAGGACATAAAGTTTGTACCTCCCACTGCAACTTCAGGGGAATAACATTTTGTTTCTTCCATCCATTCTGCTGCCACTCAGAGGTATAGAATTTGTATCATCTTCAATCAATTTGATCTGTTACACCATTCCCTGGGTGTAATGACCAGATGTATATGCTTGAAATTTGCATGAATGCAGAGTATCATTTTTCTTTTCCCAGAAATGATCCACTTTTACACTTGGGTTGACATTGCTCGTTATTTGTCGAGAAGGTATCACTGACGAAATGTCTTATCTTTTTGTTCAACCAATAAAAATCCAAAGAGATAATCATCTTTCAATATTTCCAACCCTTAGGCTTGGTGAGTTCTAAACAATAGTCCTGTTTCAGATTCTCATATTATTTAGAAGCTTCCAGAGTAATATGCAAAACTCCTTTTATGAAAGTATTATTAGTCCATTAATCGTTATTTCAATATAAAATACTTGAAAAAGATCACAACAATGGAAGAGAAAGAAATTAATCAGGAGCATAGCTCGAAACAAATAAGTTAATCAAAGCTAACCAAGGAAATAAAAGAAAATTGATTGGGGTGTATCTTGAAAAGAATAAAGTAATCAAAGATAGCCAAGGCCATAAAAGAAAATTGATTAGAGTGTATCTTGAAAAGAATAAAGTAATCAAAGATAGCAAATTCAAAATGAGTAAGATAAAAGTTAGGTGCCCCAGATATCGCAGCCTAAGCTTCTCTGTACAAACTTCTTGAGAACCGTTTTGAGCTCAATACGTGTTTAGAGGATCCGGAGTACTTTTTCAATGCCCCAAGACGTAGCATACTTCCTCATTTTTAATTCAGGCATAGCAAGACTACCACATGCCCTATCTTTGATCAAAATTTGAGCTGCCCTTTTCGGGTTTTCGGCTCAAAACCCATTTGGTCTCAAAGCGCCCTTTGCGGGTTTTCGCCTTAGCCTCTCCTTTTTTTTTTAAATTTGATCTTAAGGCACCATGTGTGGGTTTTCACCTTGGCCTTTCCCCTTTTAGGTAAAATACTTCTTGACTGAACCTGAATTTGCCGAATTGGGCAAGTCTTCGCCATCCGTCTCGGTCAATATCAATGCTCCTCTAGAATAGGCCCTTTTTACTACATAAGGTCCTTCCCAGTTTGGCATCTGCTTTCCTCTGAAATCCTTTTGTATAAGAAGGATCTTCCTCAATACCAGTTCCCTATCATTAAATTCACTTGGGTGGACCATTTTTGACATAAATCAGCATCATCTATTTTTGGTACATTTGACTATGATGAATACTTTCAAACCCTTTTTTTCAGCCAAGTTCACTAGAGACATTCTACTTCATACAATTCTTGACTCGATCAAAGCTTGAAGCAAAGGAATCTCAATTTTCATGGGCAAAACCACTTCTATTCCATAAACAATAGGAAAAGTGTTGTCCCAGCGAAAGTCCTGGTCGACGTTTGATAAGCATAGAGAGTAAATGGTAGCTTCTTATGCCAATCTTTACAAGTCTTGGTCACCTTTCATATTTTTTGTTGTTTTTTCTTTTTGTATTTTTCTTTTGGCAACCTTTGCTGCACTGTGATATGCTGCCTGATCTTTGAACAAACTGTAAACTTTGACATTGTACAGTTATGCATTATTAAACATTATCATTTCTGGCATTCTTTACCGGCACCTGATCCTTTCCTTTTTCCTTTTTTCTTTTTTTTTTGAAATTTGATGACTGTCGTCTTTGCAATATTGGCATATGAGGCAACATTCACCCTCTTAGTGAAGTAATCGATGACTACAAAGATAATTTGATGTCAACTAGAAGCTTTTGACGAGATCGGCCCCATAACATCCATGCCCTACATATAGTAAAGTCTGTGAAGAAAATGGAGGAGTCACATAAATCTCGTCTTCCTCAATTCAGTATTTGCGGTATAACTGATGCAATCCCCTTCCATGGTAGACCAACAGTGCCCGATCCTCATGTTTAGCCTGCGTCTTAGTAGCCCAAGCATGTCCTGATATGATCGTGCAAAAACATCTTTGAATTCGCTAGGCTCCAATCTTCACCTCTTTTCTAGGTTCATAATATCCACTGACCCTTTGTAGAGTAGGGTCTATTTTTCATCTTGTTCTACTATTCTTAACAAATCAGAAGATCGGTTACAATCTCTGTCATCTTCAAAGTCCTGAGATCTCTTTAGACACAAATCTTACTCGAAAGGAGACTCTGAGTCAGTAACAGCGTTGCTCACATCATTGATATCTGGAGACCTATTGTAGGTTTGAATCCAAAGAATAAATGATTCAAAGAATGATTATTTGTATGGTCATGAATGAAGAATGAAAGAATACTTGAAAGAAAGTCCAAAGAACAAAAAAAAAAACTAAATACATTTGTTTGTACAGTATGAAATGGAAAAAATAAAAGAATATTTGCTCAAAAAGATGCATTTTATTGAAATAAAAATTCCAGACACAAGCCTATTTCACAAAAGGGCTCTTATAGCCTCTAGGCTTAAGGCAACAAGCGTGTTTTGAATATTACTCTAGATTAGCTCTAAAAATACAGGGATCTCTTCCACAGTCCCATTATTCAAAACACTCCCAAGTATGCAAAGGCTTGGAAACTTCGTTCCCCGGTTCCCTCTTTGATTTTGACTTCTTCAAGGAGTCGCAACTTTCTTGTCTCCTCCTTCAATTATCGCATTTACTGCCTCGTCAAAGATTAGGTTCTGATGAAACGTCGAACTTCACAATTCCCATTTTAATGAACCTTTCGACAAACTTTTTAAACGTAGTACAATTTTCAATTGAGTGACCCGTTATTCCCGCGTGGTACTCGCATTGGGCATTCTCATTATACCATTTTGGGAATGGAGGTTGAACGGGTTCCGAGTAGGACGGAGACACCACATGCACATTAAAAATATTCTGATACCGCTCCTTATATGTCATCGGGATGGGTGTGAACTGGAGCTTTTCTGTATTTGGCCTCGAATTGGATTCTTGCCTTGAAGAGCCTTGATAGCTAGTGGTTACTTTTGGTTGACTGACAGTAATTATGTAACACCCCTAACCCGTATCCGTCGCCGGACTAGGGTTAACGGCGTTACCGGACAGATTAAAAACATTTACAGAAATGTCATACAACTGTATATCAACCTCAAACATAGTGTCCCCTTAGTAGGTCATTGAGACCTAAAACATGCTTATAAACTGGGTCGGGACTAAACCGGAACACATACAAAATTTCATAGAAATTTAAAACTTTTCTAAGTTTCAGGGGTTACACGCCCGTGTAGGCAGGCCGTATGCCTCCCACGGCTGCTGGACACACCCGTGTGTCCTCCCCGTGGTCGAATCTGACTTTACTCCACGGCCACCAAGCACGCCCGTGTACCTTGGCTGTGGTCGAATCTGACTTTACATCCACGGTCACCAAGCACTCCCGGGTGCTAAGGCCGTGTACTCTTAGGCCATATACTGACTTTTTCACACGGCTACTAGACACGCCCGTGTGTCTTAACCGTGTGCTCCTAAGCTAGCTACTGACTTAGCCCCACGGTCACTAGGCACGCCTGCAGTGTGCCTGGCAAGTGTGACATTATAGGCCATTTGCAAGGCCAAAATGCCACCCACTTAGGGTCAATTCTACAAGAAATTTACCAACACATTTCATGCACAAATAACAACTATAACATACTAAAATAACCATTAAATCTATACATTCAAAACCAATCTCAACTATACCAACTTACAAGACTAAAACTCATCTCATCACAAGCATAATTCATCCATTACTTACTCAAAACTTGACCATATCATGTGTCATCTAACCATGCCAAAAACATGCTTCACATATCACATTCATTTAAGAAAATTCTCAACTCATATCTAGCCAAATCACATGGCTAAGTTCATATAACAAACTTATATTAAATACTAGCCTATACATGCCAAATCTAGCTATATACATTTTCAAAATGTACCAAACACAAGTTGAGTAGTGTGATGACGATCATCAACGGTCCCGAGCCTTCAGTAGCTTTGACGACCTATATAATAGAGAAAACACACACAAAGTAACCTTGCTAAAAGATTAGTAAGTCATAATACAAATAAACTCAACATGTAGAGTATATAAGCATGTAGAAACATTGGTACAATTCATATTCATAGCAAATTTCTCACATATATGCTTTGGTCCATATTCTTGGCCATATTGCCACATTCATAACCATTCTTACATCTCATTCACATTCTCATATTCAAACATACTTTTCTTTAAATCAAAGTCATATAGGTACTTACCCTTTATACACACTTAGTGTACATACCAAACGTACCTGAAACGAATATACATTCACGTAATGGTTTATAGCTCGGATTTGCCCGTTGAACCGTTCGAAATCTAATGGGATACTCGAAAACTCAGAATGATCGTACAATGCCAACGTCCCAGACGAGGTCTTACATGCACTCCAATATCGATGCCACTGTCCCAGACATGGTCTTACACGTAAAGCTCATATCGATGCCAACGTCCCAGACGTGGTCTTACACATAAAGCTCATATCGATGCCAACGTCCCAGACGTGGTCTTACTCGAATATCAAATCAATGCCAACATCCCGGATGTGGTCTTACATGATAAAACAGAACAGATACCTATGTCATGACATAGCTAATCCTATCTATTCCTAGGTTTATACGGGACTTCTCGGACAATGTCACTATATTGATCTTATCTCGGAATTCATATACATAACATCTCGTAAGCGTTCATTGTTATCAATAGTCATATGAACATAGATAATTTAATACGAATACGTTTATTTACATAATGACTTACCTCGGATTCGATTTATCGGAAACGAAAACGGCTACTCAGTTACTTTCGCCTTTATGCGGTCTAAGTCTGTTTTCCTCGGTTCTTGATCTATACATATTCAGAATTAACCCTTTTATTCACTAACTAATTCAATTCAATCCAAGGACACACATTTAGGGCTATTTGCAAATTAACCCTCACATTTGCATAATTTATCAATTTAGTCCATTTTTCTCAAAACATCAAATACACAAATTCATCATACATCCATGCTTATCCGAATGCTAATGTATATCATACAAGCCCATATTTTACATCAAATTTGCAATTTAGTCCTTCAAATTGCTATTTTCTCAATTTAGCCCTATTTAGCTAAATTCATCAAAATTTCAAGAACAAAGTATGTTCATCTAGCTCAATGTTTCATTTAACACCATAAATTATCACAAAGCTCAACATATCATCAATGGAATCTCTCACAAACATCATCAATACACAAAATTGAGACATGGTCTTAATAGTAGACTAAGCAACAATCTCAAAAACATCAAAATCATCAAAATCTAAAACCAAAATATACCGTAATTTGAACTTAGAATGATCGAAACCCTTGAAGTTTTGTTCTTTCTTTTTCTTTCACTATATACGGTGGAGGAACAAGTAAAAATGAGCACTATGGTTTTATTTTATGTTTTGTTTTATAATATAATAACTTATAATATGATAATATTAATATTAAATTATAAAAATTAACATATAAAGCATATAAAAACATTCAATGCCGTCCACTAACCATAGTAGTGGCTTATTTGCCAATTAAATCCCTCACCTATTAAAAACCACCATAATTAGGTATTTTTCATAAAGCATACACATTTTGCATTCAATGCAATTTAATCCTTTTATCAAATTAAACACACAGACAGACAAATTAACTTACGAAACTTTGGCACATGCATAATCACTTATCAGAGACACAAAAAATACTATTAAAATATTATTCAGACTCGGATTCGTGGTCCCAAAACCACTGTTCCGACTAGGGTATAAACCGGACTGTTACAAATTGACTTCGAGTACCCTTTGTTATATTGATCGCTGTGAATCAGAGCTTTAAAATTTATAAAAAGAACGATCGAACCTGGAATTTAAAATTTATAAAAAGAACGATCGAACCTGGAAACTAACTTTGACAACGATTGAGGCAAGTGCACCTATCGAACAGTAGTATAGCTTAGGCAAGACCGGATTATCGAACCCAAAGGAACTAAAAGTACTAATACTAACTTTATTTTTATTATCTAGCCTAAAAATAAAGAGAGATTGTTTATCTAATCTAAATTAATTAACTACTAAACTAAAGACTCTAAGACAAAGAAGAATGAATTTGGAAAATAACTTGGGAAAAACTCAGTTGATTTAGATAATACCCTAGGAAGAATCCACCTAGACTTCACTTGTTATCTAACACTGAACCATACGATTTATTCACTTAGTTTGATCCGTAAGACTCCCTAACGTATATTAAACCCTCTCTCGAGGTGAATAACGTCTAACCCTAGGTTAATTAGTGGAACTCTCGTTCTCTTATTGATAAACCAAAATAGTAACATATTCTAGGCCCACATTTAGTATGCTTTTGGATGAATTATCCCTTGATTTATGTAAAAAGGTGCTCTTAATCCTTTCTTTTCATGTCTTATACTCAGGAAAGCACCCAAGGATAAAAAGAACGAGAAACGGGCTCAAAACGGACCAAAACAAACAATGAGAAAATCGACACGGCTTGGACTTGGACCCATACGGCCGTGCCAAGTCAATCATCTAGAACACGGTCTAACCCCGACTCACACGGTCGTGTCTCATTAAAGAAATCCAAACACGGCCTGGCCACAATTCACACTGGCGTGTGCCATGGTCGTGCCTCTGCCGTGGAAAAGAGAAATTTCATTCAGGAAAGGATACTTAGGGAGAAAGAAACGTAATTCAAAAGCCTATAAATACACCCTAAGTATGACCTAAAAGGGGGAGCCCAAAGACATCGTCTAGGGGCGTCGTGCTAGGCCAGAGAAGGCAGATTTATGGGGATTCACTCAGGGATAGCCAGTTGATCCATCTCAAGAAGCCATAATTGTACTCAAGACGGAGGATCTCCTCTTCAATTTCTTCAGGGGGTTTTATGGATTTCTTATGTTTTGTTTTATCTTTTCTCTTGAGATGTTTTCCTTTATTGTTATGAACTAAACCCTTCGGATACCCGAAGGGGATGAAACCTATGATGAATCTTGTTATTGTTTTCTAAATTATATGATAAATACTTAGTTTGTTCTTAATTATGTTAGCTTAATCCAAATTTAATATGCTTAGGTGGAGGAGGAATAGACCCTGCCTAAGAGTAGATCCAACATAATTAAGCGGAGTTGATCGCACGCCTAGAGATAGGGTGACAAGATTTTGTCGGATTAGGGTGAAACCTAATATGGGAATCCATAGATCGATTTACTGCTATTCTAGGGGGTTATTATAAGAGAACGAGAGTTTCACTAATTAACCTAGGGTTAGACATTATTAGTCTCGAGAGAGGGTTTAATATACGTTAGGGAGTCTTACGGATCAAACTAAGTGAATAAATCGTATGGTTCAGTGTTAGATAACAAGTGAAGTCTAGGTGGATTCTTCCTAGGGTATCGTCTTAATCAACTGAGTTTTTCCCAAGTTATTTTCCAAATTCATTCTTCTTAGTCTTAGAGTCTTTAGTTTAGTAGTTAATTAATTTAGATTAATAAACAAATTCACTTATTTTAGGCTAAATAATAAAAAGAAAGTTAGTATTAGTACTTTTAGTTCCTTTGGGTTCGATAATTCAGTCTTGCGTAAGCTATACTACTGTTCGATAGGTGCACTTGCCTCAATCGTTGTCAGAGTTAGTCTCTAGGTTCGATCATTCTTTTTATAAATTTTAAAGCTATGGTTCACAGCGATCAAGTTTGTGGTACCAAACTTTTTTCATTATTCTCAAATTTCTGAAATTAGGTACCAAACTTTTTGCATTGTTCTCAAAATCCTGAATTTAGTCTTGTTTGAAAGTAAATTTACTCATATTACTAATTAGGATGAAATTTCTGATGATTTATGATTTTTATTGATATGTTTTAGATTAAGTCATTGATAATTGTGCATTGATGACTAAATTCTAAGAATACTAGAGAATCAAGCATGATAAGTCTATTTTTCAGAAATTAAAAATGTTTTAGGATGTTTACCTGAATTTAAATATTACTTAGAAGTTTGAAATTTACGAGGTTGACATCAAAATACCCATAAATTTTGTGAGATTTTGAGCCTTATAGAGCATATATTCTTTTTCTTGCTCACTATTGATTATGAGTGTGTCAACACTGATTTGTTATTCTAGAACTTGCATCGATTATACATGTCGAGACCATATTTTTTTTGATTTGATACACAGAGATGATAAAGGCACCTAGGATCTAACCCACTTACTCCATAAAAAGCCTACCTTCACAAATTAACCCCTAGTGAACCCCTTTTAATCCTAACAACCCTTTTTATTGATTTAACCGCCAATATTAACCCACAACCCTTTGTTTTTGTTATCACCATTCCTTTTGACTACCCTTATATCGAGATTTGATTTGATTAGTTGCCTAATTAGGAATTTTAGTAATTTATCCTTTATTATGTATTTAGTTTGTTCTTAAAAAACGAAGTATATCCATTATTCATTATTAGTTATGTGATTAAACGAGCTTATACATTCAAATTGCAAATATCGAAGAAGAAGCTCGTATTATTAGTATTATTAGTTGATGTAAATATTATTATTAGTTCATTAGTTCTTAGTTAGGTAATTTGTCAATTCAAACTCGATTCTAACCCTCTAATTCAGCCTTATTCCACACCTTAGCCCTAACCCCGTTACAACCCTAACAAAGACCTTTTGATTTGTGTTTCATCTCATATTTCAATGGTGGAGATTTGATTTTCATGCAAGCCTATGGGATTAACTCTTCATGTTTGACTTTTGAGTGCCTAAATTTTGAACCTTAAACACTTTGAGTGATTTGAGTGAATCTTTTGTGAGGATGTCAATCCTTGTCGATTTCAAATTAAAGGTAATTATTTAGATAAGGGGAGACGCCTATGTTTTTGAGCTACAAAATCTACGACTTATACTGTTTGAATTTTTAGGACACTTTGAATTGAATTATCCATGTACGAATTATCCCTGAATTATGATGAAACACTATCAATGACTATTATGAATTGAGGGAAGTTCATTTTAATTGTAAGTTGAGAATTTTGCTTGAGGAAAAGCAAAAGCTTAAGTGTGGGGGTATTTGATAAACCGAAATAGTAACATATTCTAGGCCCACATTTAGTATGCTTTTGGATGAATTATCCCTTGATTTATGTAAAAAGGTGCTCTTAATCCTTTCTTTTCATGTCTTATACTCAGGAAAGCACCCAAGGATAAAAAGAACGAGAAACGGGCTCAAAACGGACCAAAACGAACCAATGAGGAAATCGACACGGCCTGGACTTAGACCCACATGGTCATGCCAAGTCAATCATCTAGAACACGGTCTAACCCCGACTCTCACGGCCGTGTCTCATTAAAGAAATCCAAACACAGCCTGGCCACAATACACACGGGCGTGCGCCATGGTCGTACCTCTGCCGTGGAGAAGAGAAATTTCATTCGGGAAAGGATACTTAGGGAGAAAGAAACGTATTTCAAAAGCCTATAAATACACCCTAAGTATGACCTAAGAGGGGGAGCCAAAAGCCATCGTCTAGGGGCATTGTGCTAGGCCAGAGAAGGCAGATTTGTGGGGATTCACTCAGGGATAGCCAGTTGATCCATCTCAAGAAGCCAGAATTGTACTCAAGACGGAGGATCTCCTCTTCAATTCCGTCAGGGGGTTTTATGGATTTCTTATGTTTTGTTTTATCTTTTCTCTTGAGATGTTTTCCTTTATTGTTATGAACTAAACCCTTCTGATACCCAAGAAGGATGAAACCTATGATGAATCTTGTTATTGTTTTCTGAATTATATGATAAATACTTAGTTTGTTCTTAATTATGTGAGCTTAATCCAAATTTAATGTGCTTAGGTGGAGGAGGAATAGACCCTGCCTAAGAGTATATCCAACATAATTAAGCGGAGTTGATCGCACGTCTAGAGATAGGGTGACGAGATTTTGCCGAATTAGGGTGAAACCTAATATGGGAATCCATAGATCGATTTACTGCTATTCTAGGGGGTTATTATAAGAGAACGAGAGTTCCACTATGTAACACCCCGAATTTGGGCCTAGAAGAATTGGGCCCAATGGGCCTTGGGAATGGGAGCGTTTAAAATTTTTGAGATATAAGTATCACTTAGAATATTATTAAGATAGTATCGGGATTAATTGAAGCCTTAGAGTTAGGGGTGACCTTAGGGAAAAAAAAATTTTTCTCACTTAGTGGACCCTAGTCTCAAGCATGAGGCCTCATAAGCAGATTAAGAGAAGAGAGGACACAAATGGGCTTGTAGTCCAGTGGAAAGTGGCGTCATATAGGGGATATGAGGTGGCGTGTTAAGCAGTTAAGGAGGTCCAAGGTTCGAGGCCTAGGAAGGGAAAATTAAGGATTTTTATTTTTGTGCCTGGACAGAAGGAGTTGGCGTTGGAGGGGACTCTAAAAGGGAGTGTTCAGGAGAGAAATTTAAGGTAAAGATAAGGGAGAAAAGATAGGGATTGGGAGGTGGATATTGTGGTGCCGAATTGGACTCTGAGGGAAGGGAAGTTCGGCTAGGGGCTATATATATATGAGTGCCGAATTAAGTTCCTAGGTTAATGCTGAATTTTTACTTCTCTGCTAGCCGAATTTCATCACTTCTGAGAGGCAGATGTTTTTCTAAGTGTGCCAAAGCCGAATCCTTCATATCCTCCCTTCTCAAATTCCCTTTTGGTTCACCACTCGGTTCTAGCCAAATCACTTTTATTTCTTATTCCCTCAAGTGTTGCCAAATTGCCTCTGTCACCTTTCTAGTCTCAAAAGCTGGACTTAAGTCGCAGGATCAAAGGAAGATTTCGGTAAGAGCTTAGTTGAATTTTTAGTGTGTTTTATTAAAAGCCGAAGGGCTATCTAACCCCTCTTTTCCGTTACCATGTATTAACAAGGGTGAGGCTCAGCAATCGCAAGCGCGGTAGGTAAGGATTGTTATCAAGGTAATAAGTATTCTCGATTCAGTTAGAGTCTTAATAAGTGACCGAATCTGTTGTGGCTCATAGGGGTGATTTATGATCTATATGGATCACTTGGTTTTGACGATATAGGTGTTGGATGCAGATCTAGAGGATAATCGCCAATAGTAGCAAAGGAAGGGCTACTAGAAAGTGAGGCACACAGTAAGGGTACGGTGAGGTTTCAATTTTTGGTTAGTGTGTGTTAACGCTTTGATTAATCGCTAGTAATGTCAATTGTAGGTTTGTGACTAAGGATTTCGTAGCATGCAAGGTTACCAGGTGTGTACAAACACTACACACACGATATCGGCAATGCCGAAAAGCCAAAAAGTCGAAAGTGGCTAAATGGGCCCGGTGGGCCCTGAGGCTAAGTTTGATTAAATGGTTTGGCTTGTTAAACATATTGAGTTAGTCACGCATGATACACGATTTGGACTTGTTTTGGGCCTAATAGGCCATATGATAAGCTTTGGGCCTAATGGGCGTAAGGTTGGAATTTGGGTTTGATGGGCTTTATGGGAGCGTGAGACAAATATGCTGGGGTTTATGGACTTAGGCCTAGTTTGAACAACTCTTCAATTTCATAAGACTTAATCTAATTAAGCAGTGCATGAATAAGTCGATTAGTTAGAGTGTGGTAACCGACATATGCATGTCTAGGATTGGATCTAGTGAGAGCTTGGTATTTAAGCGGTCAGAGTGACCCACCTCCTCTTTTACGAGATCCTATCCGCATAGTGTTTGTTCACTTTAACCATGAGGACTTGTTTATGGGCCAAAGTTTATAACTAAAACCCGAGAGGGACTAAAATACCCTTATATTGGAAAATTACTAAAATACCCTTATGTTGTAAAATTACTAAAATACCCTTATATTGTAAAATTACTAAAACAGTAAAATTACTAAAATACCCTTATATTGTAAAATTACTAAAATACCCCTATTTATAAAATTACCAAGATACCCTTAATTTGCCAAATTACCAAAATACCCCTGTAGGGTAAAATTACGAAAATACCCACAGGCGTTGAAATGACGAAAATACCCTATGTGATGAATATGGGTTTGTGGATGTTACTTTTGTGTTTGATGCATTCATATGATATTCTCGCTTAGGATGCATATGGGTGGGAATTATGGTACGGAGGGCGATTTGAGGATCGCATGGCGGTATGGTATGGATCCGGGATCGCATAGCCGTATGGTATGGATCCACGAAGGCTTTAAGCCCAACATATGATTAGCGACTTTGCGCAACATTCGATAGTACCGCATAATCGGGCTACCCTTGGTGTGTAGCGGAGGGTGGGTCGAGCTAGAATTCCCACAGAGTCATAAGGTTGGAAGGGAAATGGTGTGTTTAGCGGATGGATTTTTGGGGTGGGTTTTGCATTATCTGCTTATAAATGATACGATCTGATATGATATGAGGTCATTGTGGGCTAAGGCCCAAGACCACCGATTTTGTTAGGGCTTAGGCCCAATGTGAATATTTGTATGTGATTTGATTGCCAAGGGTTGTACACACTGAGTTTTGAAACTCACCCCTTAATTTTAAATGTTTGTAATCCTGAATAGGCGCTCGACGAGGAGAGGACTCGGAGATGGCTACACTACAAGTTGTTCAAATGTTTTAATTTATTCAAATGATTCTGTTTAAATACTTTGTTTTTCCATTGGATTGTAATAAGGCCATGTAACTCCTATTTGACTTGAATTTTGGGTTTATTATTACTATTGTTTCAATCACTTATTTAAGAAATTTCAAAAATTATTAAAGTGTTAATATGGTTTTTGAAATAATCTTTTGTTTTGGGCTTTTGGGCCTTAAATGGTTAACTAGTAAATTGTTTTGAAGTGCGCCTTTAATGTGACATTCCAGATTCGGGCCTAACTTCTAGGTCGGGTTTGGGGTGTTACATTTAGTGGTATCAGAGCCAAGTTACAAAGCTCAGACTGTGAAATGGGCTTTAGATTTTAGGTTTTAAAAAGTTTTTGCAGGATTCTTGAAGTGTGGTTTATCGAGCCCTCGACGTCGAGTCAAGTAAGTTTTCTGTACTACATTTGTTTAAATTACTAAACTATATAGATAATGGGCTAATTTAAAATAGGCTTTTAGAGACTAAAGCCCGTAGGAAACTTAAGCCTGTAGTGGGTTCACGACCGCAAAATAGCTTTAAAAAAAATTTGTTACTTACATAAGACATGCGCTTTAAATAGTGGAATTACGAACTAATTTCATAAAATTTTTAAATACCCAATGATTAGCGCTAGAAGAGGCGCAAGAGGCCGCGGCCGAGGCCGTGGAAGTGTTAGAGCTTTGTAAATATTTGAATCGGAATTTGGTACTTATTCTGCGTATGTTTGAGAATGTTTGCGATAGGTGGATGTTTTGGGTATGTATTAAAATTATTAGGGTCAGAGTGCGCAGCGGTAGCGTGGTGGGGTAGTTGATACACGACCATCGTGTTAATTGGAAATTTCGAGGACGAAATTTCTTTAAGGAGGGTAGAATTGTAACACCCCGAATTTGGGCCTAGAAGAATTGGGCCCAATGGGCCTTGGGAATGGGAGCGTTTAAAATTTTTGAGATATAAGTATCACTTAGAATATTATTAAGATAGTATCGGGATTAATTGAAGCCTTAGAGTTAGGGGTGACCTTAGGGAAAAATTTATTTTTCTCACTTAGTGGACCCTAGTCTCAAGCATGAGGCCTTATAAGCATATTAAGAGAAGAGAGGACACAAATGGGCTTGTAGTCCAGTGGAAAGTGGCGTCATATAAAGGATATGAGGTGGCGTGTTAAGCAGTTAAGGAGGTCCAAGGTTCGAGGCCTAGGAAGGGAAAATTAAGGAGTTTTATTTTTGTGCACTGACGTAAGGAGTTGGCGTTGGAGGACTCTAAAAGGGAGTGTTCAGGAGAGAAATTTAAGGTAAACATAAGGGAGAAAAGATAGGGATTGGGAGGTGGATATAGTGGTGCCGAATTGGACTCTGAGGGAAGGGAAGTTCGGCTAGGGGCTATATATATATGAGTGCCGAATTAAGTTCCTAGGTTAATGCTGAATTTTTACTTCTCTGCTAGCCGAATTTCATCACTTGTGAGAGGCAGACGTTTTTCTAAGTGTGCCAAAGCCGAATCCTTCATATCCTCCCTTCTCAAATTCCCTTTTGGTTCACCACTCGGTTCTAGCCAAATCACTTTTATTTCTTATTCCCTCAAGTGTTGTCGAATTGCCTCTGTCACCTTTCTAGTCTCAAAAGCCGGACTGAAGTCGCAGGATCAAAGGAAGATTTCGGTAAGAGCTTAGTTGAATTTTTAGTGTGTTTTATTAAAAGCCGAAGGGCTATCTAACCCCTCTTTGCCGTTACCATGTATTAACAAGGGTGAGGCTCAAAGAATCGCAAGCGCGCGTAGGTAAGGATTGTTATCAAGGTAGTAAGTATTCTCGATTCGATTAGAGTCTTAATAAGTGACCAATCTATTGTGGCTCATAGGGGTGATTCATGATCTATATGGATCACTTGGTTTTAACGATATAGGTGTTGGATGCAGATCTAGAGGATAATCGCCAATAGCAGCAAAGGAAGGGCTACTAGAAAGTGAGGCACACGGTAAGGGTACGGTGAGGTTTCGGTTTTTGGTTAGTGTGTGTTAACGCTTTGATTAATCGCTAGTAATGTCAATTGTAGGTTTGTGACTAAGGAGTTCGTAGCACGAAAGGTTACCAGGTGTGTACAAACACTACACACACGATATTGGTAATGTCGAAAAGCCGAAAAGCTAAAAGTGGCTAAATGGGCCCGGTGGGCCCTGAGGCTAAGTTTGATTAAATGGTTTGACTTGTTAAACATATTGAGTTAGTCACGCATGATACACGATTTGGAGTTGTTTTGGGCCTAATAGGCCATATGATAAGCTTTGGGCCTAATGGGCCGTAAGGTTGGAATTTGGGTTTGATGGGCTTTATGGGAACGTAGACAAATATGCTAGGGTTTATGGACTTAGGCCTAGTTTGAACAACTCTTCAATTTTATAAGACTTAATCTAATTAAACATGTCTGTGAACAAGTCGATTAGTTAGAGTGTGGTAACCGACATATGCATGTCTAGGATTGGATCTAGTGAGAGCTTGGTATTTAAGCGGTCCGAGTGACCCACCTCCTCTTTTCTGAGATCCTACCTAGTGCATAGTATTTGTTCACTTTAACCCCGATGACTTGTTTATGGGCCAAAGTTTATAACTAAAACCCGGGAGGGACTAAAATACCCTTATATTAGAAAATTACTAAAATACCCTTATATTGGAAAATTACTAAAATACCTTATATTGGAAAATTACTAAAATACCCTTATGTTGTAAAATTACTAAAATACCCTTATATTGTAAAATTACTAAAATTGTAAAATTACTAAAATTGTAAAATTACTAAAATACCCTTATATTGTAAAATTACTAAAATACACATGTTTGTAAAATTACCAAGATACCCCTAATTTGCCAAATTACCAAAATACCCCTGTAGGGTAGAATTACGAAAATACCCCTGGGTAGTGAAATGACGAAAATACCCCTATGTGATGAAAATGAGTTTGTGGATGTTACTTTTGTGTTTGATGCATTCATATGATATTCTGCTTAGGATGCATATGGGTGGGAATTATGGTACGGAGGAAGATTTGAGGATCGCATGGCCGTATGGTATGGATCCGGGATCGCATAGCCGTATGGTATGGATCCACAGAAGGCTTTAAGCCCAACATATGATTAGCAGCTTTGCTGCAACGTTCGGTAGTACCGCAACCGGGCTACCTTTGGTGTGTAGCGGAGGGGTGGGTCGAGCTAGAATTCCCCACAGGAGTCATAAGGTTGGAAGGGAAATGGTGTGTTTAGCGGATGGATTTTTGGGGTGGGTTTTGCATTATCTGTTTATAAATGATACGATATCATATGATATGAGGTCATTGTGGGCTAAGGCTCAAGACCACCGATTTTCTTAGGGCTTAGGCCCAATGTGAATATTTGTATGTGATTTGATTGCCAAGGGTTGTACACACTGAGTTTCGAAACTCACCCCCTTAATTTTAAATGTTTCAGGTAATCCTGAATAGGTGGCTCGACGAGGGAGAGGACTCGGAGATGGCCACACTACAAGTTGTTCAAATGTTTTAATTTATTCAAATGATTCTGTTTAAATACTTTGTTTTTTCCATTGGATTGTAATAAGACCATGTAACTCCTATTTGACTTCGAATTTTGGGTTTATTATTACTATGGTTTCAACTGCCCACTTAAGAAATTTCATAAAATAATTAAAGTGTTAATATGGTTTTCGAAATAATCTTTTGTTTTGGGCTTTTGGGCCTTAAATGGTTAACTAGTAAATTGTTTTGAAGTGCGCCTTTAATGTGACATTCCAGATTCGGGCCTAACTTCTAGGCCGGGTTTGGGGTGTTACACACTAATTAACCTAGGGTTAGATGTTATTCGCCTCGAGAGAGGGTTTAATATATGTTAGGGAGTCTTACGGATCAAACTAAGTGAATAAATTGTATGGTTCAGTGTTAGATAACAAGTGAAGTCTAGGTGGATTCTTCCTAGGGTATCGTCTTAATTAACTGAGTTTTTCCCAAGTTATTTTCCAAATTCATTCTTCTTTGTCTTAGAGTCTTTAGTTTAGTAGTTAATTAATTTAGATTAATAAACAACTTCACTTATTTTAGGCTAAATAATAAAAAGAAAGTTAGTATTAGTACTTTTAGTTCCTTTGGGTTCGATAATCTGGTCTTGCCTAAGCTATACTACTGTTTGATAGGTGCACTTGCCTCAATCGTTGTCAGAGTTAGTCTCCAGGTTCGATCATTATTTTTATAAATTTTAAATCTCTGATTCACAGCGATCACTTATAATAACCCCCTAGAATAGCAGTAAATCGATCTATGGATTCCCATATTAGGTTTCACCCTAATCCGGCAAAATCTCGTCACCCTATCTCTAGGCGTGCGATCAACTCCGCTTAATTATGTTGGATCTACTCTAAGGCAGGGTCTATTCCTCCTCCACCTAAGCACATTAAAGTTGGATTAAGCTCACATAATTAAGAACAAACTAAGTATTTATCATATAATTCAGAAAACAATAACAAGATTCATCATAGGTTTCATCCCCTTCGGGTATCCGAAGGGTTTAGTTCATAACAATAAAGGAAAACATATCAAGAGAAAAGATAAAACAAAACATAATAAATCCCTAAAACCCCTGAAGGAATTGAAGGAGAGATCCTCCGTCTTGAGTATAATTCTGGCTTCTTGAGATGGATCAACTGGCTATCCCTGAGTGAATCCCCACAAATCTGCCTTCTCTGGCCTAGCACAGTGCCCCTAGACAATGGCTTTGGGTTCCCCCTCTTAGGTCATACTTAGGGTGTATTTATAGGCTTTTGAAATACGTTTCTTTCTCCCTAAGTATCCTTTCCCGAATGAAATTGCTCTTCTCCACGACAGAGGCACGGCCATGGCACACGCCCGTGTGAATCGTGGACAGGCTGTGTTTGGATTTCTTTAATGAGACACGACCGTGTGAGTCGGGGTTAGACCGTGTTCTAGATGATTGACTTGCCACGACCGTGTGGGTCCAAGTCCAGGCCGTGTCGATTTCTTCTTTGGCCTTTTTTGGTCCGTTTTGAGCCCGTTTCTCGTTCTTTTTATCCTTGGGTGCTTTCCAGGGTATAAGACATGAAAAGAAAGGATTAAGAGCACCTTTTTACATAAATCAAGGGATAATTTATCCAAAAGCATACTAAATGTGGGCCTAAAATATGTTACTATTTTGGTTTATCAAATACCCCCACACTTAAGCTTTTGCTTGTCCTCAAGCAAAATTCTCAACTTACAATTAAAACGAACTTCCTATAATTCATAATAGTCATTGATAGTGTCTCATCATAATTCAGGGATAATTTATACATGGATAATTCAACTCAAAGTGTCCTAAAAATTCAAACACTATAAGCCTTATATTTTGTAGCACAAAACATAGGTGTTTCCCCTCATCTAAATAATTACCTCTGATTCAAAATCGACAAGGATTGGCATCCTCACTAAAGATTCACTCAAATCACTCAAAGTGTTTAAGGTTCAAAATCTAGGTACTCAAAAGTCAAACATGAAGAGTTAATCCCATAGGCTTGCATGAAAATCAAATCTCCACCACTGAAGTATGAGATGAAACACAAATCAAAAGGTCTTTGTTAGGGTTGTAACGGGGCTAGGGTTAAGGTGTGGAATAAGGCTGAATTAGAGGGTTAGAATCGAGATTGAATTGACAAATTACCTAACTAAGAACTAATGAACTAATAATAATAATTACATCAATTGAAAACTAATAATACTAATAATACGAGCTTTTTCTTCGATATTTGGAATTTAAATAAATGTATAAGCTCATTTAATCACATAACTAATAATGAATATATTTCGTCATTTTTTTTTAATTAAGAACAAACTAAATATATAATAAAGGATAAATTACTAAAATTCATAATTAGGCAACTAATCAGATCAAATCTCGATATAGGGGTAGTTAGAAAGAATGGTGATAACAATTACAAAGGGTTTTGGGTTAATATTAGTGGGTGAGTCAATAAATAGGGTTGTTAGGATTAAAAGGGGTTCACTAGGGGTTAATTTGTGAAGGTAGGCTTTTAATGGAGTTAGTGGGTTAAAACCTAGGTGCCTTTATCATCTCTGTATATCAAATCAAAAGTGTGGTCTCGACATGTATAATCGATGCAAGTTTTAGAATAACAAATCAGTGTTGACATACTCATAATCAATAAAGTAAGCAAGAAAAAGAATTTATGCTCTATAAGGCTCAAAAACTCACAAAAATTATGGGTATTTTTGACATCAACCTTGTAAATATCAAATTTCAAGGTAATATTTAAATTCGTAGACGACCTAGAAATTTTTAATTCGTAAAAAATAGACTTATTATGCTTGATTCTCTAGTATTCTTAGAATTTAATTATCAATGCACAATTATCAATGACTTAATCTAAAACATATCAATAAAAATCATAAATCATCAGAAATTTCATCCTAATTAGTAATATGAGGAAATTACTTAAAAACAAGACTAAATTCAGGGATTTTGAGAATAATGAAAAAAGTTAGGTACCTAATTTCAGAAATTTGAGAATAATGAAAAAAAAGTTAGGCAGCTTTTTAGGTTGTTCACCCCCCACACTTAAGATGTACATTGCCCTCAATGTACAAATATAGATAATATAAATGTAATGTTCAGATCAGAAGATATGGGGATAAGTAAAACTCCCTGAATTATGGATGGAATCCTTGGAGGGGCCAGTCTGGGTGACGATCCTACGCTAGATGAAGAAATTGGGAAGCTCATGCAGGATTAGCCAGGATATACTAATAATAATTAAAACTATACTAATTAAATACTTAAGGAAAAGCAAGCTAAAGTGGAGAAAAATAAAGATGAAACTAAAATTAAAAGAAAATATGGATGGATCGTAGAGTCCTTATTGTTGGATGTGATTTCTAAGGCTGAGGATATGGTGGTGGTCGTGGCGTGATTCTCTAGCAGCCTTTAGAACCTAAAATTAAGAAATTAAGATAAAATAAACTAAATTAAGCATAAGATTGTTAAAGTGAAGGAAATTGAAACAAAAGAGAAAAATGAAATAAAAACTAGATAGCCTCAAATATCCTTGGCTTGTTGTTTGGATGAAGCTGCCGGCATGAACTCATTTGAATCGGTCTCCTTTGAGGAGACTGTGATTGCCCTTTTACGCTTCTTTGCCATGGATATCAAGAGTCTAAGGATTTATTAGGAAAAAGGAAAAAGAAAGGGGGAGAAAAGAAAGAAAGAAAGAGAGAAAAAAAAAAGAAGAGTGGGTTAAGAAGAGAAAGGAGAGGGGTATGGTATTTAAATAAAATTTCAGGTCTGGCAGTTTCCCACGCCCGTGGGTTGAGGGTGTGTCGATTCACATGGCCGCCTCGCACGGCCGTGTTCTAGGGCGTGTTGGTTCCTCACGCTCGTGTCTAGCCAAGTTAGTATGTTGGCGCGGTTTTCAGGCACGGGCGTGTTCAGCCCGTGGTTGGCAAGTCAGTAGCTTCACACAGTTATAAGGTACGGTCGTGCCCCTTTGTCGGTGCCCGTGGTGTAGTGGTTGGATCCGTGACGTCAAAAAGTGGTTGGAACTGATTCGCACGGCCTCTGCTATGTCAGTACGGGGATTCTTATGGTCCACACGGCCACGGCCACGGCCGTGTGCAAGGCCGTGTGACTTAGAAATCTGCACTTCTGGTTAGTTTATAGTTAGGTTCTAAAAAGGAAAAATAAAAGTAAAAGAATAATAAAAAATGTAAAAATTAGTGGGGTTAGTGCTCGGGTTGCCTCCCGAGAAGCGCTCGTTTATAGTCTTAAGCTAGACTTTACCTCTCATTCGTATGATCATGGTGGTTTGAGGAGGTGAAAATCTTTTCTCATGCGATCAATTCGGTTTTTGATAAATAGTTTAAGTCGAGTAATGTTTACCTCAAAAGTGTTGAATTTAGGATTGCTTACCTCGACTGTGCCGTATAGGAAGACATTAAGTACCTCAAAAGTGATTTATGCATTTGTCTTGAGGTCTGAATTGGTGATTCGCGGGTCTTCCTTATTCAACAATACTTGATCCCCTATTTTGAAGTGATTTGTTGTTCCTATCAGCTCGTCTGGGGTTTCCTTTGGTTTCACTTCGTGTATTCCTAGTTTCTCTTTAAAGTGTGTTTTCCACTTGTCTAATTCATCGACATGAAGCCTTAGTTCTTCATGAATTATTTCTTTATGGGTACGAGGTCTAAGATCTAGCTCAGCTAGGTGATTTCGTGATGCTTCCTATAAAGAAGGTTGAACCAAATGGTTATCAATAGAATTAACGTTCGTACCTTTATTACTCGATGTCCTAGCTGAGTCAAGAGCTTGAAGAGTGATTGTTTCATCGTCTACACGAAGTGTGAAATCATCGAATTCTTCCTCTGTGTGGTCTTTCTTTATTGCATCGGGATATGGCACACGAGGTTGGTACTCTGTAATTACCGGTTTTGGTATATCATGGCACACTTCAACCTTACCTTCACTTACCACATGTTCTTCCCTTGGGTTTGGTTCTTCTAACCCTTCACTATCGTAAATGGCTTGATTTTGCTCACTCGGGTTAGTTTCAGTATTGCTTGGGAAGCTTCCTTGTGGTAGTTCTCGAGATCACTTAGCAAGTTGTATAACCGACTTAGTAAGTTCCCCAACCGACTCGATAAGTTCCCCAACTTGGTTCTTGATCCCTTTGATTGATGCTTGTTGGTCATTAAGTGTTGTCTCGGTTTTTTGAGACGGTTATCTCAGTAGTCGCCATGAATTTTGTCGAAGATCTCTTCAAGGTTCGACTCCTCTTCCTCGTTGGTGAGGTGGTTGTTGAAAGTTTGGAGGAAGTTCCGCCTTTGGCTACTTTGATCATCCACGAGAAATTGGGATGGTACCTCCAACATGCATTATAAGTGTTATCATAAAAATTATTTTGTGGTCTAGAATAGTTACCCATATAGTGAGCTTGCTCGTTTTCCATGCCATATCCGTAGAGTGGGTACTCAGGATTCGCCACGCCTCCTAAATTCGAATCATATTGTATTTTCGGGTGTACCTGCGAGAGACTATTCAAACCATCAAATTTTTTATTCATCATCTCTAACTGATTAGATAACCTGGTGACCACGTCGAGGTTGAAGACACTGGCTGCTTTAGTAGGAATTGTCCTCATCGCTTGCCACTGATAATTATTCAGTGCCATCTTCTCTATAGACTAAAATTATCTGCCAAAAGCAAAATAGAGGAAAAATTAGCAAAGTAAAAAAATAAAAATAAAAAAAATAAAAAAATAAAAAAAATGGCTAAAGTAATAAAAATAGAGCTTTCTTAATATTTTAGTTCCCCGGCAACGGCGCCAAAAACTTGATCGCTGTGAATCAGAGCTTTAAAATTTATAAAAAGAACGATCGAACCTGGAAACTAACTCTGACAACGATTGAGGCAAGTGTACCTATCGAACAGTAGTATAGCTTAAGCAAGATCGGATTATCGAACCCAAAGGAACTAAAAGTACTAATACTAACTTTCTTTTTATTATCTAGCCTAAAAATAAAGAGAGATTGTTTATCTAATCTAAATTAATTAACTACTAAACTAAAGACTCTAATACAAAGAAGAATGAATTTGGAAAATAACTTGGGAAAAAATCAGTTGATTTAGATGATACCCTAGGAAGAATCCACCTAGACTTCACTTGTTATCTAACACTGAACCATACGATTTATTCACTTAGTTTGATCCGTAAGACTCCTTAACGAATATTAAACCCTCTCTCGAGGCGAATAACGTCTAACCCTAGGTTAATTAGTGGAACTCTCGTTCTCTTATAATAACCCCCTAGAATAGCAGTAAATCGATCTATGGATTCCCATATTAGGTTTCACCCTAATCCGGCAAAATCTCGTCACCCTATCTCTAGGCGTGCGATCAATTCCGCTTAATTATGTTGGATCTACTCTTAGGCAGGGTCTATTCCTCCTCCACCTAAGCACATTAAAGTTGGATTAAGCTCACATAATTAAGAACAAACTAAGTATTTATCATATAATTTAGAAAACAATAACAAAATTCATCATAGGTTTCATCCCCTTCGGGTATCCGAAGGGTTTAGTTCATAACAATAAAGGAAAACATATCAAGAGAAAAGATAAAACAAAACATAAGAAATCCCTAAAACCCTCTGAAGGAATTGAATGAGAGATCCTCCGTCTTGAGTATAATTCTGGCTTTTTGAGATGGATCAACTGGCTATCCCTGAGTGAATCCCCACAAATCTGCCTTCTCTAGCCTAGCACGACGCCCCTAGACGATGGCTTTGGGCTCCCCCTCTTAGGTCATACTTAGGGTGTATTTATAGGCTTTTGAAATACGTTTCTTTCTCCCTAAGTATCCTTTCCCGAATGAAATTGCTCTTCTCCACGGTAGAGGCACGGCCATGACGCACGCCCGTGTGAATCGTGGCCAGGCCGTGTTCAGATTTCTTTAATGAGACATGGCCGTGTGAGTTGGGGTTAGACCGTGTTCTAGATTATTAACTTGGCACGACCGTGTGGGTCCAAGTCCAGGCCGTGTTGATTTCCTCTTTGGCCCGTTTTGGTCCGTTTTGAGCCCGTTTCTCGTTCTTTTTATCATTGGGTGCTTTCCTCGGTATAAGACATGAAAAGAAAGGATTAAGAGCACCTTTTTACATAAATCAAGGGATAATTCATCCAAAAGCATACTAAATGTGGGCCTAAAATATGTTACTATTTTGGTTTATCATATATGTACTCGTATTATTCACCTCGTTCTCCTTTTTCCTTGGAGCTGACCTTTTGGTGTTTTCCCCTGTTTCTATCTTGCCATCCCTTATGGCATTTTCAATCATTTCTCCTGCCATTACTATATCTGCAAAGCTCTTTGGGGTACTTTTTATCATGTGAGTAATGAATGGGGCCTTTAAGGTATTGATAAAAAGCATTGTAGTTTCCTTTTCTAGGAGCGGTGGCTGAACTTGCATGGCAACTTCCTCCATCTTTATGCATACCGCTCAAGCTTTCATTTGATTTCTTCTCCATGTTTTGCAAGGTGATTCACAAAGCGCCATGTCTCGTCACATGATTGTATTGTTTCATAAATGCTTGTGCTAGGTCTCTCCAGAATTAATCCTAGCACGGCTCAATTGGTTGTACCACCGACGCCGCCCCCACCAAGCTATCTTGGAAACAATGGATCAACAGCTTGATCGTTATTAACATACCCACCATCCGCCTACGTAACATGGTAATATGGGCTTCGTGACGGCTAGTCCCATTGTACTTCTCAAATTCGGCATTTTGAACTTGTGAGGAAGCACCAAATGCTGAATTAAGCTCAAGTCTTTAGCATCAATTCCATGGTGATTATCGGCGTTTTCAAGGCCTTGAACTTTTTCTAACCATCTACAACGGTCCTCTAACCGCCTCGGTAATTCAATTCTCGCTCTTCCTCTCCATTATATCTAAATCGGGGATAACAGGATTATCTCTTGGGTTAGGTCCTGAGTCAACTTGGACATTCATGGGCACCCCAAAGACGCCTTGACCTTGTTGAAGCCTAATTGTAACAGATGGCCTTCGAGGGTATGCTTCAGGTTGTGTTTGTGCATATGGCGGGGTAAAACTCGGAGGATAATCCTCATTATCTTCTCCAGTATTAGACATGGGACCTTTTCCCTTATCCATTGCCCCATTCAGTAGCTGAGTCATTTGAGCCACCATATTCCTTTGGGCTTCCATCATTTGTTCCCTCATATCTTGTTGGATCTTTGCCAATTGCTCTTGCAGCTGGTCTTGCATGTCTCTTTGGAACTGTTCAAGTCTTTGATCCATATTTTTCGTCTTAGCGCGAGTACCGTAACGATGTTTAGTTTCCATATTAACTTTCTCTCTTTCTCTCTTTTTCTGAAATAACTTCAACTAATTAGGGTCCTTTTATGGATTTTAATGCATATGATGCGATGTAATACAAATGCATGAAATGAATGCAAAAAGAAAGAGAGGCGTTGATTCTGAATTCAATTCCATTAGGACAACTTTTCTAGAAAATAAATTCCTTTACATAAAACGGATATTTATACGGCCTTGCCCTCATATTCTAAGCAAAAACATCAATCCCCTTCTTCGCAAAGGTCAAATCTTGCAAACTTCTAATAGATGCCTCCACTAGCTCCTTTTTTGCTTGGGCCGCGACTCATTACTCACTTATCCTCGCAATGCTTGTTAGAAATTCGAGACGTGACGGCTCTCGAATAGTCTTCATCAGCTTGAATCCTTGGGCAATAAAGTCTTGTATTCCTTCACGGACTATCAGTCTTCTCTCGTTGTGTTTACTTGGACCATATCCGGACGACCGTATTATAATCCACTTTATCAAGAAATCCATTTTCTCATGACAAACTCTTCTATTTAGCAATCGAATTTGAATCAACACCTCTTTTCTATGATGTGAATGCAATGCAATCAAAACAAAAGAGAACACGTTAGCACAAGAGAAATAAATAACAAAATAGGGCACCTATCTGGGTGTCCACTAGGGTTTGGCATGGTTCTACCTAAGGTGGGCTCTTAGGGTTCACTATATGCGGTTTAGTTCTAAAGAAAAGGTACCTGAACTAGCAGATTCCTCAATCTTCACCCATTATAGGCTCATACAGATCAAGTTCAGTTCAGGGGAATACATTTCCCTATGGCCATGCAGAAGTGAAAACTCATGAAGACATAGGTACAGATGTATCCCGGAAGCAATTCACTAGCCCATGCGGAGGTGAAAACCTCACGAAGGCATAGTTTCTCACTCCCAATTAAAGGTGCGACCACAATGGTCATGCAATGCAATGTGCGCAAGAAAATAACAATCATATGCAATGACACAAACAAATGCAACAAATGGATCGTAATTTTCAAGTCAACTTTTTAAATTTTCAAATCGAATTTTCAAATTTTCGATAAAGGACAAAAAATAATCAATTTTATGGCTTGACTTTCTTATTGGTCCCCAGTGGAGTCGCCAAGCTGTCGAAACCATCTTTAATTTTTTATAGGAACAAGCCACAGAAAATAAGAACGTAAAAAAGAGAGAAATTTGAGTGAATGCTCTCAAGAATTTTTTATTACTCAAAATTCCAGTCCTTTACAATGAAGGGAGAGGCCTCTATTTATAGTTGAGCCTCCCCAAATCCAACGGTACAGATCAATTACATCAACGGCTAAGATTAAAAGGTATCTACAAATTAAATCTCTAAGATTACAAAATCATATCTTCTAAGATTGCATACCATATCTTCTAGGATTGCATATCATATCTAAGATTTGCATATCATATCTAAGATTGCATATCCTTGAAGATTGTGTTTCCATATACGTCAAGCTTGTAGATGGACCTTCAATCTTTTCAAGTAATGGGCCATTCCGATCGGGCCAAATGATATATTTTGGACTGGAGTTGGACTTTATTTTATTATTTTGGGTTTATTATTTTTTTTTTTGCATGGGCCCGGGCTAAATTGGCCTATTACAAACAAGGTTAATGTCGCGACACTAGAAATGGGTGTCGCGACATTGAGGGCAGAATGCTCCAATGTTGTGACACTGGTTTCTAATGTCGCGGTAATGAGGGAAAATTACTCTAATTACATGTCCAATGTCGCGACATAGATTTCTGATGTCGCAACACTGAGGATAAGTTACCCAAAACACGTCTAAAACATCTAAAACAAAGTCTAAACAATCCTACATCATTCCATAACACTTCTAAACATGATAAAATATAAATCTCCATCAAAACATCATATAGTTCAACATACAACTCAATCAAAATTTAACTAAATTCATAAGGTTAACAAAATGATCAAGATTCATCAAGTATTTTCTCTAGAAATCTTGTACACATGACCTAGATTTAAACTTACCATTGAAATTCACTAATGTTAACATATAAATTTATGTATTAATAATAACATACGATGAATTTAAATAGAGAATATCTATAAGGAACTCTCGAATTAACATTCTATAAGTCACTTACCAATTTCACTATTAAGACCACTTACCATTTTAATTTTTAGCCCAATTATAGCCTCGATAGAACATGTAGGATATGCGGAATGATTTCATGAACTTGAAAATTATACATGAAATTTCATGCAATGTGTAATATCATACATAAATTTTAATTAGTGTAATAAAATTTCACAAACCATTAACAAAATTATTGAATTAGCACCATTTCAGCTTGGAGAAAGGATTGTATGAAACAGTGACGCCACGTCATCTGTATCCCTTTCCAATAGTTTTATGCCACATCAGTATTCTTATCCTGAATTTTAGGATTTTAATTTGATTTTGATTTTTTTCAGGATGAAAATCCTGAAATTCAATATAAGAATACTGATGTGGCATAAAACTATTGGAAAGGGATACAGATGACGTGGCGTCACTGTTTCATACAATCTTTTCCCCTTTTTCATTTAGAAAAAGTAAAATGATATATAATATTCATATCTATATATATAACTTTGATTTTGATTTAACTGTATACATTTAAAGTAATGGATATACACATTTATTTTCATATTGGATTAATATAGTTGTTTGAAATCAAAATCAAATTAAAATCCTGAAATTCAGGATAAGAATACTGATGTGGCATAAAACTATTGGAAAGGGATACAGATGACGTGGCGTCACTGTTTCATACAATCTTTTCTCATGAAAAAGTTAGGAAAAAGTGCTTTTACATTTGCTTAAAAAAACACTTTTAAAAAAGCAACAAGTAACAAAGCCTTAAATTTGCTCAGCCGGGGTTAATTTGAAGCAGAAGACGTTTCTTTTTGTTAAATTGTTGTTTTTTGGGTTGAGTGGTATCTAGTTTGAGTTTTTTTCCCTTATTTCTAAATTGTTTTGTTTTGTTTTTGAAAACCTAAATTATTGTTTTTTTTTTTTTTTAAAGCACTAAATTATTCTTTCACTTGTCTGCAAACGGGATACCATCTATTGGAGCTGTTTTACCAACAATTGCAGTTGTACTCGATTTTCTATTTATAACAAATCTGGTTTACCAAATGCCATGCATAGTTCCTAAAACAAACATACGGGCGGAACTGAGGACCGCTTGTATGAGAAGAGCTAGAAACCACAATGACGACCGTCGATGGTGCGGCCATTGCCCTAACCCTGTCAACAATTCCACCCTCATCAGTTCCAGGCTTAAGCCTCTATATATGTTCCATATTTCTCTCTAAGCCTCTCACAATTTCTCATACATACAGCCTTAAAACCCATTTATATATATTTTGTTTTCCTCTTTATTTGACCTTGGCTTCATCATGTTCGTCGAGAAAATCCCAGGAGATTATGAGAATGGTGATGTCAACAAGAACTTGGACGATGATGGTCGTGTCAAAAGAACCGGTTAGTTTACCTGAAATATGTTATATATATATATATATATATATATATAATATATCCCGGCTTTACATGTTTTATGTAAATAATATAATATTGTATTATTTTGATTTGAAGGGACTTGGGTAACTGCAAGTGCTCATATTATCACTGCTGTGATCGGGTCAGGAGTGCTATCGCTTGCATGGGCGGTTGCTCAGTTGGGTTGGGTGGGTGGTCCGGCTGCTCTAGTGGTTTTCTCCTTCATCACTTACTTCACCTCTACTCTCCTTGCTGATGCCTATAGGGCTCCTGACCCTGTCCATGGACAAAGAAACTACACTTACATGGATGCTGTTAGAGCTTACTTGGGAGGAAGAAAAGTCCAGCTTTGTGGATTGGCTCAGTACATGAATCTTACTGGAATAACCATTGGTTACACTATCACTTCATCTATTAGCATGGTGTATGTATAATCATTTTCCAAACTTTGAAATTTCTCTTCTTAAACTAACCCTTTTTGATGTCTTTATTTTTATTTATTTTTTATTTCCCTTGTAACCAGGGCGGTGAAAAGGTCGAATTGCTTCCACAAGCATGGGCATCATGCGAAATGCGAGACATCAAACTACCCATTCATGGTCATCTTTGGCTGCATTCAGATAGTTCTGAGCCAAATCCCCAACTTCGCCAAGCTTTCATGGCTCTCAATCATAGCATCCGTCATGTCTTTCGCTTATTCTTTTATTGGCCTTGGACTCTCCATTGCCAAAGTTGCAGGTAATGCTGAATTACAAACAAAGTTGATCAATAGATTTGGTTTTCTGTTGTATTGAATTTCATGCAATTAATTTGTGGTCTGAATTCGGTGTGAATAAGGTGGGGAAGAAGATGTAAGGACAACCTTAACAGGAGTGATAGTAGGGGTGGACGTGTCGGGGTCTGAAAAGGTTTGGAGGACACTCCAAGCTATAGGGGACATTGCCTTTGCCTATTCTTTCTCCAACGTCCTCATCGAGATTCAGGCAAGATTATATATTTTCCATTTTTTACGATTTTCATTTCTAAAATTCAGACATTTAACCTCCAACAATCCACGAAAAGCACTTTCCAAAGACAAAAACATATTACTTATTTGTGCTGATATATAAGCTGCACTATTGGAGCACTTCTTTTCCTATTTCTTGCTATTATTAACAGGCATGTGTGGTTCTCTCATTTTCCAGATTCTTACATAAACCCTTTAATTTTTTTTAAGTATTTTGATATATGCTAGAAATTGAGAGATGAGACACTGCATTCGTATTGGCCCTTTAATTGATATATGGTTACCGTAGGATAGCGAGCGACAAAGATCCCTATGGACCTTTAAGGATTTTACTGACTGATTCTTATTGGCCATTTGTAGACAAGAAGTTGAAAATACAATGAAGTAGCTCAATTCAAGAGATGAAATTTAATTTCGATTTATTTAGTTGGCGTCGATTTTGTCAAATGTGCATGTTAACAACGATTTATTTCTATGTTATCTCATTTGAGTGATTATTATTTATTTTCAGGACACAATCAAATGGAGCCCAGTAGTACCAGAGAACAAATCAATGAAGAGAGCAACCGCTATTGGAGTATCAACAACAACTATATTTTATGTACTTTGCGGCCTTGTTGGTTATGCAGCCTTCGGAAACGATGCACCCGGGAATTTCCTTACTGGCTTCGGCTTTTACGAACCCTTTTGGTTAATTGACTTTGCCAACATTTGTATTGTCATTCATCTTTTTGGTGCATATCAGGTAATTTCTCTAACCTTTTCGAAATCCGTGTCTTGCATACCATTTAGGCTCCTAAAGCCTAAGGCCCAAGGGGTTGACAGGTCTCAGTAACGTGATTGACATATACATCCAGGTTTTTGCCCAACCGTTGTTCGGGTTCGTGGAGGGCTGGTGCTCGAGGCGATGGCCGGGTAACAGGTTCATTACAAGTGAACAGGCTGTAAGAGTTCCATTCTATGGTGTGTATTACATCAACTTGTTCAGGTTGGTTTGGAGGACAACATACGTTATTGTAACGGCATTGGTAGCCATGCTTTTTCCTTTCTTCAATAACTTCTTGGGTCTTATTGGAGCTGGCTCGTTTTGGCCATTAGTAGTCTATTTCCCAATAGAAATACACATCGCACAGACGAAAATGGCTAAGTACTCTTTCAAATGGATGTGGCTCAAAATACTGACCTGGGTCTGCTTGATTGTTTCACTCATTGCTGCTGCCGCTTCTGTTCAAGGACTGATTCAAAGTCTCCAGGCATACAAGCCCTTTCAGCTTCAAGATTGATCATTGTTGAAGATCACTGTTCTTCCGGCCGGACTGCCTGCAAAAGGTCAAAGAGTGTCGTCGGAGTTTAGTCTTCGACCGTGCTTCAAAAATTCTATATATGGAATATAATGGAAAAGGTTGTTCATTAAGAAAGAATTCAGTGGAAATTAACTAGGTAGTTTGTGTTATCCTCTGAAACAAAATTATTGTAGGATAAAAGTTTCTGCTATTGGTGCTGCCTTGCTCTTTCTTGATAACCAAAGCATTAGAGAGGATTAAATCAATTCTCAATGAAGTGAAAATTTGTGGTCACTCAATTGCTAGATTCAATGGCAGGGACAAACGTCTTTCCTTTGGCCTTTACCATATAAACACTTTGAGCTTCAAAAAATGATAAATTTACTTTCAAATCTTAAAAATTAAATAGAATTATAAATTTATACAATAATAAAAATATACTTTAACCTTTCAATTATGATTCAAAATTGTCCCCCACAATGAAATTCTTATTTGCCCCTGTCCGTATAACATCAATAATATTTGACAAGGATTTGGTCATGATTACTTTATTTACAACCCCAACAATCCCAGATATGGACCCATTAACACAAGGCAGCATATATAGCAGTAGAAGATTCATAGCTGAATAACTAGTATGATGGATATGCAAATCATATATCTGGTCAATGCACTTACTATCACTAAAGTGATCCTTTATGCTTATCAGATAATCACTTCTATGCTCACTCGACAGTTGCTCCTATGGCCCCATAGTCTTGTATTCATCAAGATTCCATTACCAGACTTTGAACCATTTTTATTACAGATTTATCCACAGCCTCTAAAGACTCGAAGGAGACCATTGTAGTTGTTTGGCAATGTTGAAAATTAGCTCCTTCACTAATTTAAGTCGTTTGATCTGCAATTTCATTAGCAGTTAGTTTTGACAATTCATCGAACAGTGGTTGATTCTTATGCTCAGCTTGTCTAGTTCTTTATGTTTAGCTCGTATCTCTTTTTGTTTTTAATTCCCCTTGTCGAAACCATTTTTATTTTAGAAAACGGGGTCGACTTTTAAAACGAAAATGGAGTCGCCACCAATCTTTTTTGGGGTGTGATTGGATCACCTCAAGATTGATCGTTAAAACCTTTTGATTAATTAAAACGATAATTTTGGTCTACAAAATTTAGAAAAACGGGTTCGGGAGTCGGTTACGCACGAGGAAGGATTAGCACCCTCGTGACGCCCGAAATTGGTACCTAATTGATTATTTAATGTCTTTATGTCGAGAATTTGAAAAGATTTTAAAATACAATTCCTTTTAAAGAGTGTTTGTATAACCCGTTTTGGAATATTAAGACTCTTTTGTTCCAAAAGGATAAAATATCACATCCAGTATGTTAGGGTGCGACATTTTAACCCCTGAAACTAAGATCATCCCTTAACTTCCAAAAACCCGAAATTAAAAGGATATTTAGTTATTTGTACGAATGAAAAATCGAAACCCAGCATGTTAGGGCACAATTTCTCGAATTTCCAAACACGAAACATTGCCTTGTTTTCAAAAGCCTTATCTCGAGATAACATAATGTCACATCCAGTGCGTTAGGACACAACATTTTAAATTCCCGAGAATAAGTTTTTATTTAACCACTTCTTTTTAAAAAAAATATATATTTATAATACAATATTTTAATAGATATATAAAAACTACATATTTTAAAAAAAACAATATAAACAATATACAATATATGTAATTTTATACTATTTTAAGGATAAAATAATTTAAAAAGTTATATATAATATAATATAATAATATATAATATATATACTTTAAAATAAAAATATAATATAATAACTGGTGTGTAAAATTTAAAATAAGATATAATATATGAATAATATTGAACTGAATAAAATAATCTAATATAAACAATAAATAATAATAATTTAATAAATACTAAAATAATTAAAAATGAGTATAAAAGTGAAAATAAAAATAATAAAAAAATAATTGCTAGTAATAACAAATTATATAAAGTAACACGAAAAAAAGATAAAAAAAAATTGAATTTAACAATGGGGATCAAATTGGGATTAAAAACAAAATCGTGGAGTTAAATTATAAACAAAAAGAAATAAACGGACTCAATTATAATGCGCTAAAAAATTTGAGGGAGTAAAAAGGGAAATATCCCTGGAGCGCTATACGCTGCGTTTTATTTAGGGACTAAAATAGAATATCAAGTAAACCATCAGGGCAAATTTAAAATTAAAAAACTTAATTTAAAATAAATGAAAATGCGGAAGGGCTAAAGCAACAAATAACCCATTTATAAAAAATGTGCGGATCCTCCCCGGGTTTTCGGGTCAACGCGCGGATCCTCAGTCTTGAACGACGTCGTTTTGTGCTTATCAGCTTAAGCAAAAACGGCGCCGTTTCTTCTTGCTATAAAAGCAAAAATCAGCCCCCAAAAATTCATTTAAACACTCTTTTAAAAAAAGGTGCAGGGCTCCCAAAATTTCTCTCTCGGCCTTTGACCTGAGGTCGGAATCCGCCTAGGTTCGTGACGACGATCACCACACGCGCCGCCTCAAACGGCTGTCGGAAAGCCAGAAACCTCCATTTTTAACGCCGATCAAAACAGTATGCTCCTTTCCTTTATTTTTAGTAATATATATATATAAAAATATCGCACTAATCGAAAGAAAATAAAAGAAAAATAATAATCGAACTAGTGTAATCAAGAAAATCACCTCTGCTTTTGGTTGATTTTTATTGTTTATTTCAAAGATATTTGCATGTATTCTCCCCCTCCCCATTACAAGTTATTTTAGGGGTTTTTATAACCCAAAACAAATCGAGATTTAAAAGTAAGATTCCTATTTTTGCTGCTTGCTGTCGATATTCTTTCCATGTTTGCAGGTGAGAGGCGGAGATCTCGGCGTGGCCCAGGCGCGACTCGCGCTAATCTGCGCGCGATCGGTGGCTTCGGCGCGAGGAAGGGCTCTTTGTCCGGGACACTTGCGGCGCAATGGAAACCTAGGGTTTCCTGCGTCCGCAAATTGCTTGGGCCATTTGGGCCGATTCTGTTATTGGGCCAAATTGGGTTTTTAGACGGGTTAGGTTAGGTCTGTTTTGGGGTGTAAGTGGGTTTTGGGCTAGTGGATTGGGCTATTTAATTTGGTTTTGTAAATGGACTGTACAAATAAACATTGGTTTTATTTATTTTTTATTATTTAGTTTTTTGGAATAGGCCCGGGCAAAATGGGTCGATTACAGCTGCCCTTCTTTGCTCATTGTCGTGAAACGAGAATGGAGCAAAGACTATAAAAGGACCAATTTTGCCCAGTCTTGACCGAGCCTCGACTTCTTGGTCCTCGTCTTCTTCAAATGGCTTCCAACTCCACTGCAACTTCAATGGTATTGGAACTTCATCTTGATTTCAATAAGTCTGATAGCCTCAATCTGCTTCACTGCAACTTCAGGAAGACAAGATTTGTCGTTTTCAGTCTGTCCCGCTGTAACTTTAGAGAGATGAAACTTTCTATGGTAAATTCAATCCGACCTACTGCAACTTCAGGGAGAAGGGATTAACTGTCTTCGATCTGCTCCACTCCTGCTCAGTGGAGATAAGATCTATTATCTTCAGTCTACTCCATTGCCGATACATGGAGATAAGACTTGTTGTCTTCGATCTGCCCCACTCTTGCTCAGTGGAGATAAGATCTGATATCTTCAGTCTGCTCCATTGCCGATACATGGAAATAAGACTTGCTCAAATTCAATCTGTTCCACTCCTGCTCAGTGGAGATAAGATCTGATTTCTTCAGTCTGCTCCATTTTCAATACATGGAGATAAGACTTGCTCCAATTCGATCTGTTCCACTCCTGCTCAGTGAAGATAAGATCTGATTTCTTCAGTCTGCTCCATTGCCAATACATGGAGATAAGACTTGCTCAAATTTGATCTGCTCCACTCCTGCTCAGTGGAGATAAGATCTGATTTCTTCAGTCTGCTCCATTGCTGATACATGAAGATAAGACTTGCTCCAATTCGATCTGCTCCACTCCTGCTCAGTGGAGATAAGATCTGATTTCTTCAGTCTGCTCCATTTCCAATACATGGAGATAAGACTTGCTCAAATTCGATCTGCTCCACTCCTGCTTAGTGGAGATAAGATCTACAATCTTTAGTCTACTTCCTTACTACCTCAGGAAGATAAGACCACAAACTTCAGCCTACTCCCTTGCTACCTCAGGGAGATAAGGCTAATGGCTAAAATCTGCTCCCCTGCTACCTTGGGAAGATAAGATTCGCCGTCTTCGACCTACTCCGCTACTACTTAGAGAGATAAGATCTATGAATTCACCGGCGTTGCTACACCATCCTCTGGGGGACATGTCCTGTAGACTCGAATGTATTATGGACGACATTTGCATGAATGCAGAATGCCATGAGAATAATCCCTTTGTAAAATGATTAGGATGCAATGATCAGAATGAATCTAATGCTCCTAACTAAATGATATTAGGGATGACATTTGCATGAATGCAGAATGTCATGAGAATGATCTCCTTCTTTTTCACTTTTTTTTTTTGATGTACAACGATTAGGATACAATGATCGGAATGAATCAAATGCTCCTAATTGGAAGTGTAAGAATGATCCCTTTTTACTGTTTGGGTTGTCATTGCTCATAGTTCATAAAGGTTCTATCACTAATGCGTTACCATGCTTTCTCATTCAGCTAGTATCTTTGACAGAAAACCCAAAGAAACAATCATATTCTACTAAGTAAGCTTGGCCCACTGTAATTTTAGAGTCCCTTCTACTGTATCTTCTGGGACACAAAGTTTGTACCTCCCACTGCAATTTCAGGAGAATAACATTTGGTTTCTTTCATCCATCTTGCTACCATTCAGAGGTATAGAATTTGTATCATCCTCAATCAATTTGATCTGTTACACCATTCCTTAGGTGTAATAACCAGATGTATGTGCCTGAAATTTGCAGGGTATCATTTTTCTTTTCCGAGAATGATCCCCTTTTACACTTGGGTTGACATTGCTCGTCTTTTGTCAAAATGGTATTACCGACGGAATATCTTATCTAATAAAAATCCGAAGAGATAATATTTCCAACCCTTAAGTTTGGTGAGTTTTAAACAATAGTCCTGTTTCAGATTCTCATATTATTTAGAAGCTTCCAAAGTAATATGCAAAACTCCTTTTATGAAAGTATTATTAGTCCATTAATCGCTATTTCAATGTAAAATGCTTGAAAAAGAACACAACAATGGGCGAGAAAGAAATTAATCAGGAGCATAGCTCGAAACAAATAAGTTAATCAAAGATAACCAAGGCAATAAAAGCAAATTGATTGGGGTGTATCTTTGAAAAGAATAAAGTAATCAAAGATAGCCAATTCAAAATGGGTAAGATAGAAGTTAGGTGCCCCAGATATCGCAGCCTGAACTTCTCTGTACAAACTTTTTGAGGACCATTTTGAGCTCAATACGTGTTTAAAGGATCCGGAGTACTTTGTCAATGCCCCAAGACGTAGCGTAATTCCTCATAGCAAGACTACCAAATGCCCTATCTTTGATCAGAATTTGAGCCGCCCTTTTTCGGGTTTTCGCCTTGGCCTCTCCTCTTTTTTTTTTAATTTGATCTCAAGGCATCCTTTGCGGGTTTTCACCTTGGCCTTTCAGGTAAAATACTTCTTTTCTGAACCTGAATTCGCCGAATTGGGCAAGTCTTCACCATCTGTCTCGGTCAACATCAATGCTCCTCTAGAACAGGCCCTACATAAGGTCCTTCCTAGTTTGGCATCTGATTTCCTCTGAAATCCTTTTATATAAGAAGGATCTTCCTCAATACCAGGTTCCCCTCGTGGAATTC
Organism: Gossypium sturtianum; assembly: GCA_025698515.1. Taxonomy (NCBI): domain Eukaryota; kingdom Viridiplantae; phylum Streptophyta; class Magnoliopsida; order Malvales; family Malvaceae; genus Gossypium; species Gossypium sturtianum. The sequence goes on along the minus strand of CM046947.1, from coordinate 16,129,403 downwards.
CCTAGGATGAACCTCTTTTTCGTAATCTTGCATCATCTGACCATGATGGATAACTTTTAACCTTTTCTTCGATTAGGTTTAATTGACAAAAAAATGCTTCTATTCCATAAATCAATAGGTAAGATGTTGCCCCGATAAAGGTTCTGGCCAACGTTCGATAATCATAGAGGATAAATAGTAACTTCTTTATGCCAACCCTTACGAGTCTCGGTCATCTTCCTACAATCCTTATTTTGTTTTTTCTTTTTGTATTTTTTTTCTTTTGGCAACCTTTGCTGCATTGTGATATATTGCCTGATCTTTGAACAAACTGTAAACTTTGACATTGTACAGTTATGCATTACTAAACATGATCATTTCTTTCCTTTCTGTTTTTTTTTAAGAATTTGATGACTATCGACCTTGTGACATTGGCATATGAAGCTACTTCCACCCTCTTATTGAAATAAATGACGACCACAAAGATGAATCGATATCGACTAGAAGCTTTTGACGAGTCAGCCTCATAACATCCGTGCCCCACATATAGAAAATTCTGTGAAGAAAATGGAAGAGTCACATAAATCTTGTCTTCTTCAATTTAGAATTTACGGTATGACTGATGCGATCCCCTTCCATGGTAGACCAACAGTACCTGATCCTCATGTTTATCCCACGTCTTAGTAGCCCAGGCATGTCTTGATATGATCATGCAAAAACATCTTTGAATTCTTGAAAACAACTCAATGATGTCTCGCCTTATTTCTGTGGTAAGCTAGGTTTCAATCTTTACCCCTTTCCTAAACTCGCAATGTCCTTTAACCCTATGTAAGGTAGGATCATTTTTCACCATGTTCTAACGTCCTTAACAAATCAGAAGATAGGTTACAATCTCTGTTATCTTCAAAGTCCTGAGATCCCTCTAAACACATATCTTACTCGAAAGGAGACTCTAAGTCAGTAGCAGCGTTGCTCACATCGTTGATATCTAGAGACTTATTGTAGGTTCGAAGGAAGATTCCAAAGAATAAATTATTCAAAGAATGATTATTTGTATGATCATGAATGAAAAATAAAGAATACTTGAAAGAAAGTCCAAAAATAAAAGAATCTATTTATGGAAAGAATAAAAGAATATTTGTTCAAAAAGATGCATTTTATTGAAATAAAAATTTCGGACACGAGCCTATTTCACAAAAGAATTCTTATTGCCTCTAGGCTTAAGGCAACAAGCGTGTTTTGAATATTACTCTAGATTAGCTCTAAAAATACAGGGATCTCTTCCACAGTCCCATTATTCAAAACACTCCTAAGTACACAAGAGCTTGGAAACCTCGTTCCTTGGTTCCCTCTTCGCTTTTGATTTCTTCAAGGAGTCGCAACTTTCTTGTATCCTCCTTCAATTATCGCATTTACTGCCTCGTCAAAGTGATAAGGTTTTGATGAATCGTCGAACTTCACAATTCCCATTTTAATGAACCTTTCGACCAACTTTTTAAACGTTGTACAGTTTTCAATTGAGTGACCCGTTATTCCCGCGTGGTACTCGCATTGGGCATTCTCATTATACCATATTGGGAACGGAGGTTGCACAGGTTTCGAGTAGGACGGAGACACCACATGCACATCAAAAAGATTCTGATACAGCTCATTGTATGTCATCGGGATGGGTGTAAACTGGAGCTTTTCTGTATTTGGCCTCGAATTGGACTCCTGCTTTGAAGAGCCTTGATAGCTAGTGGTTACACCCTCGACCAAGACTCTGGTGGTGATTTGGGATGCATGCTCAGGGTACTCACTTCATTTTCTTTGTTTCTTGGGGTTGATCTTTTGGTGCTTTCTCCAGTGTCTATCCTCCCACTCCTTACCGCATTTTCAATCATCTCGCCAGACTTTACTATATCTGAAAAGCTTATGGTGGCGCTTCCCAACATATGGTTAATGAATGGGGCTTTTAGAGTATTGATGAAAAGCATTGTGGTCTCCTTTTCTAAAAGCGGCGGTTGAACTTATAGGGCAACTTCCCTCAATCTTTGCGCGTACTGCCTGAAGCTTTCATTTGGCTTCTTCTTCATGTTTTGCAAAGTAATTCTGTCAGGCGTCATGTCTGTGACATGATTGTATTGCTTCATGAAGGCTTGGGCTAGGTCTCTCCAAGAGCTAATCTTAGCACGGCTGAGTTGATTGTACCACTTGGACGCTGCCCCCACCAAACTGTCTTGGAAACAATGAATCAAGAGTCGATCATTGTTAACGTAGCCAGTCATCCGTCTACAGAACATAGTGATATGGGCTTCAGGGCAGCTGGTCCCATTGTACTTCTCAAATTCTGGCATTTTGAACTTATGAGGAAGCACCAAGTCTGGAACCAAGCTTAGGTCTGTAGCATCAATTCCGTGATGATTATCATCATTTTCTAAAGCCTTGAACTTCTCTTCCAACCATCTACAGTGATCCTCTAACTGCCTTGAAGATTCAGTCCTTGTCTCTTCCCTCTCTGTTATATCTAAGTCAGGGATAACATGATTAGCAAGGTTATCTCCTGGGTTGGATCCTGTGCCAACTTAGAAATTCATGGGCACTCCAGTGTCATTTTGCCCTTGTTGAGGCCTAATCGTGACAGATGGCCTTCGGGGATATTCTTCGAGGTGTACTTGTGTATGCGATGGAGTAAATCCGGAGAAAGTCCTCATTATCTTGAAAGATTAACTATGGGACCCTTTCCTTTGTCCATTGCCCGTCAAAGATCCCCGAGTCATTTGAGCCATCATATTTTTTTGGGCTTCCAGCATTTGGTCTCTCATTTTCTGTTGGAGCTTTGCTAATTGCTCTTGCATCTGGTCTTGCATGTCTCTTTGAATTTGTTCAAGTCTTTGATCCATTTTCTTGGTCTTGGCACGTGTACCGTAACGGTGTTCAGTTTCTAGATTTTTCTTTCCCTCTTTCTCTTTTCTTTCTCTGTTATAATTTCAACTAGTTAGACTCTTTCTATGGACTTAATACATATGATGTGATGTAATGTAAATGCATGAATGCAAAGAAAGAGAGGTGTTGATTCTGAATTCAATTCCATTAGAAAAACTTTTCTAGAAAGCAAATTTCTTAACATAAAACGGATTACATATGCGGCCTTGCCCTCATATTCCAAGCAAAAACATCTATCCCCTTCTTCACAAAGGTCAAATCTTGCAAACTTCTAATAGATGCCTCCACTAACTCCTTTTTGCTTGATCTGGGCTGCGACTCACTGCTCACTTATTTCCATAATGCTCGTTAGCCTCTTCAAGAAAGTCGAGACGTGGTGATTCTTGAATAGTCTTTGTCAGCTTGAATCCTTGGGCAATAAAGTTTCGTACTCGCTGTGTTTACTTGGACCATATTCGGACGACCGTATTATAATCCACGTTATTAAGAAATCTATTTTCTCATGACAAACTCTTCTATTTAGCAATCGTATTTGAATCAACACCTCTTTTCTATGATGTGAATACAATGCAATCAAAACAAAAAAGATCATGTTAGCATGAAAGAAATAAATAACAGAATAGGGCACCTATCTGAGTGACCACTAGGGTTTGACATAGTTCTACCTAGGGTAAGAACTTAGGTTTTCTACATGTGGTTTAGTTCTAAAGTTGAGGTACCCGAACCAGCAGATTCCTCGATCCTCACCCATTATAGGCTCATATGGATCGAGTTCAGTTCAGGGGAATACATTTCCCTATGGCTATACGGAGGTGAAAACCTCACGAAGACATAGGTACGGATGTATCCCGAAAGCAATCCACTAGCCCATGCGGAGGTGAAAACCTCACGAAGGCATAGCTTCTCGCTCCCACTTAAAGGTGCGACCACAACGGTCATGTAGTGCAATGCAGAGATATATATTACAAATTAGAACCACATGCAATAAAAGGATCATATTTTTTAAATCAGAATTTTAAATTCGGACAAAAGGACATTAAATTATCAATTTTACGGCTTGACTCTCTTTGATTTCCCCAGTGGAGTCGCCAAGCTGTCGAAACCATTTTTATTTTGGAAAATGAGGTCGACTTTTAAAACGAAAATGGAGTCGCCACCAATCTTTTTTGGGGTGTGATCGGATCACCTCAAGATTGATTGTTAAAACCTTTTGATTTATTAAAACGATAGTTTTGGTCTACAAAATTTAGAAAAATGGGTTCGGGAGTCGGTTACGCACGAGGAAGGATTAGCACCCTCGTGACGCCCAAAATTGGTACCTAATTGATTATTTAATGTCTTTATGTCGAGAATTTGAAAAGATTTTAAAATACAATTCCTTTTAAAGAGTGTTTGTATAACCCGTTTTGGAATATTAAGACTCTTTTATTCCAAAAGGATAAAATATCACATCCAGTACGTTAGGGTGCGACATTTTAACCCCTGAAACTAAGATCATCCCTTAACTTCCAAAAACCCGAAATTAAAAGGATATTTAGTTATTTGTACGAACGAAAAATCGAAACCCAGCACGTTAGGGCACAATTTCTCGAATTTCCAAACACGAAACATTGCCTTGTTTTCAAAAGCCTTATCTCAAGATAACATAATGTCACATCCAGTGCGTTAGGACACAACATTTTGAATTCCCGAGAATAAGTTTTTATTTAACCCCTTCTTGTTTTAAAATATATATATATATATATATTTTTTTATAATACAATATTTTAATAAATATATAAAAACTACATATTTTAAAAAAACAATATAAACAATATGCAATATATGTAATTTTATACTATTTTAAGGATAAAATAATTTAAAAAGTTATATATAATATAATATAATAATATATAATATATATACTTTAAAATAAAAAATATAATATAATAACTAGTGTGTAAAATTTAAAATAAGATATAATATATGAATAATATTGAACTGAATAAAATAATCTAATATAAACAATAAATAATAATAATTTAATAAATACTAAAATAATTAAAATGAGTATAAAAGTGAAAATAAAAATAATAAAAAAATAATTGCTAGTAATAACAAATTATATAAAGTAACACGAAAAAAAAGATAAAAAAAATTGAATTTAACAATGGGGATCAAATTGGGATTAAAAACAAAATCGTGGAGTTAAATTATAAACAAAAAGAAATAAACGGACTCAATTATAATGCGCTAAAAAATATGAGGGAGTAAAAAGGGAAATATCCCTGGAGCACTATACGCTGCGTTTTATTTAGCGACTAAAATAGAATATCAAGTAAACCATCAGGGCAAATTTAAAATTAAAAAACTTAATTTAAAATAAATGAAAATGCGGAAGGGCTAAAGCAGCAAATAACCCATTTATAAAAAATGCGCGGATCCTCCCCGGGTTTTCGGGTCAACGCGCGGATCCTCAGTCCTGAACGATGTCGTTTTGTGCTTATCAGCTTAAGCAAAAACGGCGCCGTTTCTTCTTGCTATAAAAGCAAAAATCAGCCCCCAAAAATTCATTTAAACACTCTTTAAAAAAAAAAAGGTCTGGGGCTCCCAAAAATTCTCTCTGGTCTTTGGCCTGAGGTCGGAATCCGGCCTAGGTTCCGGCGACGGACCGCCACACGCGCCGCCTCAGACGACGGTCGGAAAGCCAGAAACCTCCATTTTTAACGTCGATCAAAACAGTATGCTCCTTTCCTTTATTTTTAGTAATATATATATATATATATATCTCGCACTAATCGAAAGAAAATAAAAGAAAAAATAATAATCGAACTAGTGTAATCGAAGAAAATCACATCTGCTTTTGGTTGATTTTTTATTGTTTATTTCAGTATATTTGCATGTATTCTCCCCCCTCCCCCATTACAAGTTATTTTAGGGGTTTTTATAACCCAAAACAAATCAGGATTTAAAAGTAAGATTCCTATTTTTGCTGCTTGCTGTCGATATTCTTTCCATGTTTGCAGGTGAGAGGCGGAGATCTCAGCGGTAACTGGGCGTGACTCGCGCTAACTGCGGCACGATCGGTGGCTTCGGCTCGAGGAAAGGGCTGCTATCGGGACACTTGCGGCGCAGTGGAAACCTAGGGTTTCCTGCGTCCGCAAATTGCTTGGGCCATTGGGGCCGATTCTGTTATTGGGCCAAATTGGGTTTTTAGACGGGTTAGGTTAGGTCTGTTTTGGGGTGTAAGTGGGTTTTGGGCTAGTGGATTGGGCTATTTAATTTGGTTTTGTAAATGGACTGTACAAATAAACATTGGTTTTATTTATTTTTTATTATTTAGTTTTTTGGAATGGGCCCGGACAAAATGGGCCGATTACACCCCTAACATGCTATCATAGATAATTCTTGTCCTCCTCCATTGGCCTCATCCCTCAACTAGCCATAGCCAAGAACGAGAGTTCTGATACTAATATGCGGACCAAATATCTGAGCTGAAACTTACTGATAAAAGGAAGAATGAAGAAGAGAGAAAGGAAAGGGAAAAGAGTCATGTAGCATAGAAGAAGAGAACTCAGAGAAGGCAATTTTTTGTTTCATAAAATTAATAATCGAAATATAGTGCCCTTATTTTCGTTTCTATTGGTAGTAACCACTTACATAGTTTCTCATGTTTCCCTTACCAGCTTGTGCAATTACAAATTACATAACACTTCATAGAATCGAAATTAGGCATGTATCACAAACCTCAAATTTCAATGGAACTCAAACTTCTTACCCAAAACAAACAATCAGTGCTATAGATTGATAGCAAGGACAAGTAATGTGAGATTAATGCATTTTTTATATAATAATTTATATAACATAAATTTATATATTTATGTTATTTTATATGTGGTATATATTTTTGGGGGAAAGGTCTATTTATCCCGGTGTAGTTTTACATCTTTCTATATTTTTTGTACGATTAATATTTTAATGATCTAACAATTGAATTTATCAATATAATTATACTTGTGTGAATTTTCGAGTGATTCATTATCTCTGTCATATTGATCTAAGATACTCTATATATTAATATATATTCAACAGTTGAATATTTTTTATATAAAATAAATAGTTAGAATTTTTTAGTTTATATCAAATTTGACATGCATGATCTATATGAATGAAATATTAAATTCAAGAGTTAGATCATTAAAATATTAATCGAAAAAAAAAAACTAAATCAATCATGGCATAAGCAATCAAAGTGAAAAGTGACTTACGACCCATTTTTTATTGCGTTTGAGGTTCCAGAAACAATGAAGAACACCTGACTTTTAGAGTCAAAACTATGGTGAAAAAATGTTTTTCCACCCAAATACAAAAATTAAGATAAGTGTTTTTGGCTTTTGCGTTTAGAAGTAAAAATTACCAAAATGTCTTATTTAGGGTTTTTTATTTGAATAATATAAAAAATAAATAAATACGAAAATAAGATAATAGAAATAATATTTACGGGAATAGGCAAAACCAACAGTGGAATACCGGTGCTGCCTAACCAATCGGCGACACCACTTTATTATTTTTTTAAATATTTTTCTCGAGTGCAACCTGATCAATTGGTGGCACCCATATTTAATACCAGAAAATAATTTTTTTTAAACAGTCTACAAAAAAGAAAGAAAGAAAGAAAACACGATGTTTTAAATTTTTTTCTGGTATTAAAACAAGGGTCCGTGACCAACAGGGCACATCCACGTCATCCATCAGGTTGGTGCCACTTGGAAAATCGACGGCACCAGCTTGACAACTGACGCGAATATGACCCATAAGTCACAGGTCCGTGTTTTAATACCCGAACAAATTTAAAACACCAGTTTTTTTTCTTTTCAGCTTAAAAACAATTTAAAATTTAAAACTTTTTGGGTGCCAACATTGGCGGCACCAATAAGAATTTTTTTTTAAATTTTTTTTGTATATTGTTTAAAAAAAAACTCATATTTTTTGGTATTAAATACGGGTGTCGCTGATTGATCAGGCTGCATCCAAAAAAATAATTTTTTTTAAAAATAAAGTGGTGCTGCCGATTGGTCAGGCGGCACCGGTATTCCACTGTTAATTTTGCCTATTTTCATAAATATTATTCATGTTATCCTATTTTCGTATTTATTTTTTTTATATTATTCAAGTAAAAACCCCTTATTTATATTAACTATTTAAAAATGTATATAAAAAGTAGATTAATTTATATTTTATGTATTTTTATATTAATTTATTTAAATATTATATACCTTAATTAATATTTAAAGATATTATAACTTTCAATTTTAATTATTGATAATAATGGAAAATACTAAATATTAATAAACCAAACTTATCAACCATAAAAGGAGTAGCAATTAGCCAGCTTAGTTAATTCTTAACTATTCATCGATATCCAAGGTATATTGCGAGCCCCGAAATCCATAACTGCCTTGATTTAACCCAAAACGCCCTTATACATTCCCCGCCATTCGGCCTTAAACGTCTCTTGACACATGGACCTAATTTTGTAATTTCCACGGCACTCTCCGCGCGCTTAAATGATTTTCTCTTCCAATCCTACCAGACCAGCAGGAGTGGTGTTTTTTCGTTTGTGGAAAATTTTCTTTCCTTTGAAATCCTTTGAGAATTGTAAACGATTTTTAATTTTTGAAACTTTTCAACTTTCAAGGGAAAAGAAATCAACGGCGGCGAAAATGAACGATACGGTGGAAGCCGTTGGGGTTCCTCCTCCGCCGCCATCGTTCTCCTCACCTACCTGTCCAAGGAAACGCGGCAGCGGTGGCTGCTACTGCCGCATTCGGTCTTGTTGTTCGAGACGAAATTTCTCGCAGAACAATGCGAATTTCGAACGGAGCGCGGTTCCGTCGCGGTTCATGTACTATCGCTGTGGTTCTTGGTTGAATTTCTCGGACGATGATTTACAAACAGTGCGTACAGGTTTCTTGGAGCGGAAACCAATTATTGAAGCAGTGATCGACGGTGCAAAGTATATAATTGATTTTAAGAGGATGCAGCAGATCAATTACTCGACAGGAAATTGGCGGTCAGTTGCTTGGATCGATGAAGATGGCAAGTGTTTTTTCCCCAACGTGTTTTTCTGCAATGAAGACTTGTGCAAATCTGAATATGAAAACGAAAGGGATGATGATATCAGCTGCAACTGCAAAAAGAAGAATAATCGCACTCCTGAGATTGATATTGTGAGTAAAATTGATCGAACTTCTTCGGGAAGAAAGCAAGTTGATGGGTCAGAAAGTTCCTCTGACAAAGCCGTGGGAGTAAATGTGATCAGAACTGCTGAATGGCCTAATGCGAAAAGGTTGAAAGAAACAGAGAGAGAGTATATGGTCGTTTATAACCATTTCTTTGACGGAATAAGGAGGGTAGATAATGGAGCTAGGGTTACTTCGATTTATCAGTGCAATTGGGAAACGCATTTGGATAAGGCAAGGGTTGTAATTTTCCAGAAACAGATTGAGATTACTAAGGCTGAAAGAGGCAATTCAAATGTGACTTATGCATGGTATGGGGCTTCCGCCAAGGTTGTGGGGAGTGTTCTGGCTTATGGTTTTGGGTTGCCCAATAAGGTTACGCCTATTGATGTTTACGGGAAAGGCGTTTATCTGTCTCCCTTAGAGTTGCCACACTTGAGGTAATTCAGTACGTTTTTCTTTTTCCAGTTAACTGCCTAGTTTTACTTTAGTGGCTCAGTATTGGCTCGGTCACCATTTAGTTCTAGATTGAAATCAACTTAGCTTCAGTAGTAATTCAAGTCAAGTTGGTACAATGCCAATTTTTGGCTTGCCTTCGAGATACAGTCTAGTTGCTAGAACCCCTGTACTGCTGTTTCAAAAAAGATGTGTACAAGTTTGAGATATATAATTATGACGATGAACTCTAATTAGTGGTTCCGTTTGGCTTGAAAATATGCTTTTCTTCTTTTAGCTAGTGTGCATGATTTCCTTATAATCTCATGATTGTTGTTGAATACTTAAATAGAGAGGTTCATAGAGTCTCCTTTCCTTATACCAGTTGATCTCAAGGAGGAAAAAACAACTTAATCATGATCAGTTCACATTGATAATTTTAACGACTCCTTACTACATTATTGGAGACTTGTAGTCAAACTACGAGGTATTGCTTGGTTTGGCCTAAAAGCTGCACGGTTTTGTCATGCTTACTTTTGGGTAATTTTAACTTTTATACTGTTATTTTGATCTGTTCTAATGTTGGATTAACTGTTACAGTGCAACTCTAGCTGATGCAGATGAAAATGGTGTGAGACATCTTATTCTGTGCCGAGTTATATTGGGAAATATTGAGAAAGTGGAAGCTGGATCTCAACAATATCTCTCATCAAGTGTGAATTTTGATACTGGTTCTGATGATCCTAGCAACCCAAGGTGGTATGTAGTATGGTCACATAATGCGAACATGTATATTCTTCCCGAAAGTGTTGTGAGTTTCAGAACTTTGGGTAACACGCATGGTAAACTTTTATACTCTCCTTGGTGTCTTTGGTTCTTTTTTCTCCTCTCCTTTATATGGTTTAGAAGTTAAGAGGTTGTTTTCTTGTAGGTCCAGTGAGGCCAACTTTTTCCATTCAAAAATTGTTAAGGAAGTTGAGGGACTCTCTTCCTCCTGCCAAATTCGAGGAAATAGTAACTTCATACTGTTCATATAGGGTAAGTAGGCTGCATGCTAATCAGATGAAGATTTTGCTTGTTGCTTGTAGCGGAATTTACCTATAAAGTATGAACACTTTTTAATTTTTTTTTTTTCAATTGTTTACCACAGGCTGGAGCAGGGACCAAGGGTGATTTTACTAAGAAACTACGACTGGTTGTTGGTGATGTCGAGTTTCTGAAATCTGCTGTTATGGAAATTGGTTCTAACTCATTTCAAAGTGTCCAGCATTTGAATTACTGATTCATTTGCCCGTCATTTTATAAAAGAAAAGGATTAGGATAAGATAGGAAATGCTTAGTCCGCACACTAACCCACAGTACATGTAGCAATCGTGGTTGACAAATTAAAGAGTTTACAGTTCACAGTTTCAGATTTGTTTTACCACTGAAGATTTTACTATGGCTATAAAAATTGCAACTTGGAGAAGAAATGAGCATCAGAGTTCTTCAGTGGTTTTTAGCTTAGAGATGATAATGTGAAAGGTATAAAACATCTTATACTGTGCCGGCCCCGGGTCATACTGGGAAATATTGAACATGTGAAAGCAGGATTTCATCTCATCTGTTGTGGATTTTGACACTGGTGCTGGTGATCCTAACAATCCGAAGAGATATATAGTGTGATTGACAAACAGCCCATATTTAACCTGAGTTTTGGGTTTCAGACCTTGGTAAATGCAAAGGTAAACTCTTCTATCTAAACTATACCCTTTGTTTTCCATTTTATAAGTTTGTGGTCAGTATTTTCGGTGTTATCATGCAAGTAAGAACCGAAGGCAGTAGCTAGTAGGATATGTTTGGCCTTACCGAATTTCTTTCGAAGATTTTGAGTTCTTATTGTCTAGCCAAAGCAAGAGAGGTACATACTTTTAACGCATTTTGATTCCCTTTTTCAATTGCTGACTACAAACTGGAGAGTCGACCCGCGATGGTTTGTTGAGCAAATAAACGAAAATGGTTGAATTCATTCACAGAATAAGGTTACAAGCTCGTTTATATACAGTGAGCTACTACTAACAGACTGCTAACTTTTCTAATCTCCTAACCATATTTAACAACTAATCACTGTATTTAACAACCAATTAACGTTCCTACCCTCCCCCTCAAGTTGGAGGGTGATATATGTCTCGAACCCTCAACTTGGATAATAGATACTCATGTTGTTGAACTCTCAGACCTTTTGTTAATATATCTGCTAGTCGTTCCTTTGTTGTGACATGCCTGGTTTGAATTAAACCACGTATTTTTTTCTCGTATAAAGTGGTTGTCTATTTCTATATGTTTAGTCTCGTATAAGACTTGATTTGCAGCTATTTGTGTTGCTAGTTACTGTCACAATACAACATAGTTGGTTCTTGTGCTCAACACCAAGTTCTCTAAGCAGGCTGCTTAACCACAAGAGTTCAGCCACTATTCAAGCCATACTTCGATACTCGGCTTCTTGTGAAGAACGTGACAGTGCTTTGCTTCTTTGACTTCCATGAAAGCAAGGAATCCCTAAGCTTAACACAAAATCTCGATACTGATTGTCTCGTCATGGGACTTGATGCCCAATCAAAATCACAACCATCAGCTGTAAACCACCTGTTGGAAAAAACAACCCTCGACTCGGATTTTTCTTTATGTACCTGATCACTTAGAATATATAATTGTATGTATTTGATCACTTTATGTCCTATTATAATCGTCAAGAAAATTACTACACACAGAAGTTTATTCATCTCAAATCAAAAGACCAATAATTCATGGAAATCATTGCCTGCATGGGAGAAAAAATTATGCAAATCATTGCCTGCAATGTCATGGAAAAGATTTGTTAATGTGAAGAATAATTTGTTTAAGAATTTGTTTAAGACTGATAAATGGAAAAGATTTGTTGAGGTGAAGAATAATTTGTTTAAGTCTGATAAAGTATTCGAGTGGGATGATTCAGCTGCTTTAAAAGTTTTTCAAGAAACTAAACAGAGATTTGTTTATGTGAAGAATAATTTGTTTAAGACTGATAAAGCATTTGAGTAGGATGATTCAGCTACTTTAAAAGTTTTTCAAGAAACTAAACAGAGATTCTCGGAAAATTATCATGACTTTTCTTGTAAAAATAAATTACTAAGTAATTCAACTGATTTATATATCGATGATATTGATTGAGATTTTGAAATCGACCTAAAATTTTTCTAGAAAATAAAGTAATTTCCGATGATGATGAAGAGGAGGAGAAAGAAGAAGTTATCACTGGATGGGAGTACGATGATCCTACACCTTGCTTGCCTACCATAGTTGAATCATAGAACAAATACAACGAAAATTGGCAAATAACTTTGTAATTAGTTTAGTAGTAGTTAATAGAATATATAATTGTATGTACCGGTGACTCAATCCTTTTCCTTGTTGGAAAAGAAATTCAAATTTCAGTTAATCCTTTTCCTTGTTGTAAAAGGAATTTCAGTAAGTACTTGTATAAATAAAATTATTAAAAAAATAATTATATCTGCATTGATTACGGAATTTAAAATTTTAAATAAAGTTAAAAACTTTATTAGTTCAATTTAAAATTTTAAAAGTAATGATTACGGAATAAAGAATTATAACTTTCAAAATAATGATTACGGAATAAAGAATTATAACTTAGTAACAACATTCACTTTGAAAATTGCAACAGTAATTCAGTGAAATTGACTAAAAAAATAAAACAATCAGCAAGTTGCATCTTTTAATCCAACCAACTGCACGCGTCTGACACCATAGAAAATCTATAAACTACGATGCAACACCATAGAATCATATAAGAACATCTATAAACTACGTAAATGGCTTGTTCACACATTAGATTTACCCTTTCATTCTCCACATAAAGGTTCATTGTAACTCTCTCTAACCCTTATCCGTCGTTAAAATAGGGTTACGGAGCATTACCAGACTTTTCAGATCAAATACAAACATTTCCTAATCATCTAGCATTTACATCATAACCTAATTATATAGCCCTCGAGACCCAAAATATATGTTAGAAACAAATCGGGACTAAATCGGGTACTCCAGAAAGTTTTCGTGAAATTTCAAAAATTTTCCTAGATGCAGGGCACACTCGCCCATGTGTTCAAGGGACATGCCCGTGTGACCATAGGACACGCCCGTGCTACAGGCCGTGTCCGACCCCGGATAACTCTCTGACTTAGATCACACGGCTAGCCACACGCCCCTGTGCTAGGCTGTGTGACACATACGACTGAGACACACGCCCATGTCTCTGCCCGTGTGAAATTACTTGGGCGTTCTGTTTTGAAATTCTAAGGTTGCAGGGGACACACGGCCAAACCACACGCCCATGTGTTAGCCGTGTGTCTCACACGGTTCAGTCACACGCCCGTGTGCCTGGCCATGTGGACTCAAAATGAGCCTTAAGCGTCAAGTTTACCATACCCTGCAATTTTGAACACCAAGCAACTTAAAAACCATTTATTCAACCAATCCAAAACACATTCAAATACATCTAAAACATGTCAAAACAATTAACCTAATAACCTAACCAATTTATCCTCACAAGTACTTCACATATAAAATCCAAAACAATTCAAATAAACACCATTCAAACCAATTCTAAATTCATTCCAATTTCAACTCAAATTTGCCTATGTCATGTTCATTCATACATCAACCAAAACATACCAATTTTTTTTAGCCTCAACATAACACATATGTTCATATATATAACCAACTAATTTCAAATTCTAACATCATTTACAACCATTTCCGAAAATGACAAACATAATACATCCTAGGTACATGCCATTATCAAAAAAAAAATATACTTCACCACGTTTGAGTTCGAGGTCTCAGATGGATGCTGAATCAGCAATCTGTCTTTATCTAACCTACGCACGGAAAACAACCGTACGCTGAGTATAAACTCAGTGGTATTTCTATAATCTAAATATTTTAAAGTAAAATAAATAAACATATACATTAAATCATACAAAACCTTAATCATACGACTAATCAATTTATAAACAAAACATTTATAATTCATTCAATTCTTATCAATTGCTATCCTAGATAGCTTTTCACAATATCAACACATATTACTTGAACCATAATATTGATTATTCATATTCAGTTCACAAATACTCGATTCATATGTCTCTATCCATATCTCATTTCACCATTCAATATCAATCATAACACTATTTATTTCAATAACCCCTATTAACATGACTCGGACTCGGACGGATACACGGATCCAACCAAAACACAACAAATTGACACCCAGTGCCTCATCGAATAATTTGAAGTAATAATTTGACACCCAGTGTCTCATCGGTTAAACCGAAGTAAATTGATACCCAGCACCTCATCGAATTAATCCAAAGTAATAGATTGACACCCAGTGTCTCATCGACAAGAAGTCGAAGTATCTCTGAACTCTTCCAATCCTATGGCATGCCATCTATATCCGACTCAGCCCGATACAGTTAATAGGGTTTAATTTCACAATTCAAAAACAACCAATATCCAATATCAATTTTTCATATAATCACATATACATATAAATTCATTTCAATATCAAAATGCCAAATACTCACCTCAATCACTTACCATAAACATTTAATCAAAATACAACAATTAATAATTAGATTCGGATTATAGAAATACAAACCGTAATTTTTTGAACTACTCCTCGTTGAATTTTTCTTTTCCCTTCCTTGCCGAGTTTTTCTGTAATGACCCAAAATTCACGGGCACCGGAAAAGCGAGTTATAGGGTCTCTGTCTTAGTGAACCGAGTTCGTAAATATTTATTAGGATTATTTGTGAGGATAGTTGTGTGTTTAATTAGGCTTTAATTAAGTGAATTTAGCTTAATTAAGAGAAATTAGGAAAAAAGGGCTAAATTGAATAAGGGATAAAAGTTTAATTATAGATCAATAGAAAGAAGGGAGGACCAAAATGGCAAATAAGCCCATTCTTAATGGTTGTGGCGGCAAACATATGAAAAATCTAAGATTTTTTCTTAGATATTTACTTAATTAATTAATTAGTTAATTTTATTATTATTTTATTGAATTATAAATTATATTAAATATTATTTTATTATCAAATAAATTGAAATATGAAAAATGTAGGGTGATAAATGGTACATGTGTAATAATGTGTATATACACACTTGTATTATAATTATTTATTTACTTAAAATTCAAGTTAAAAGATATTTATTAATAAAATAATTATAATATAAGATTTTTATAGGAAAAATAAATTAAATGATGACAAGTGGATGGTGATGATAATATACAAATATAAAATAAATATGTGTACAATTGTAATATATGTATTTGTTATTAAATAGATATTTATTATAATTATTATTATAGCTTTATATTAAATTATTAAATTATGATTGTTATTATTAAAATAAATTAGAATGAAGACAATTGTATAATTATTAATGGTACATGTGTAACATATATGTTTATACATTTGTAAGTTATTTATATATTTTCTTATATAATAAGCAAAAGATATTTATTAATTAATATTATTATTATAATATTATTATAATAAAATAAAGAATAAAAGAAAATAAATTTAAAGTTTTAAATGCATGAATGTTTTATTGAAAGTAAAATAGTAGTAAGATAAATTGTGCATATTTATTGTCTTAAGTATTTAAATTATAGTAATACCATTGGGTGTATACTCAGCGTACGGTTTATTTTTGTGCGCAGATTAGGTACAGAAATTTTTGAGAGTCAAATTTAATATTGCAAGCTTCATCTCATCACATCTTTAAGCAACAACAGGGTATGTTTGAAAATTTTGAATAGAATGGCATGTACTTAGGAAAAATTAAGTATTATCCGTTTTTATGTTTAAATATAATAGTAATTAGTCAAGAATTACTTTAGCACCAAATGTAATATTCCTATATCAGATTCCTTGAGTCGAACATGGTATAGGGGTGTTACATTTTTGGCACAACGTTGGCTACGAAAATTGAAACAATTAAAAATCATCAATACACACAATGTCAAATTGACAATTTCAATTTTTATTCAACTTTTATCTAAATTCCAATTTAATCCCTAAATCGAGACTAACTTTATTTCTTCAAAACTAATTCCATATTTTCATTCAATTTCCACTTTAGACTAAATTCAACTCTCCAATTTCACTTAAATCCCTAATTTTCAAAATTTTCTCAATTTAGTACCTATTATTCAAAACTTATAATTTATTTTACAATTCAATCCCTTTTTTATTTCTAACTTAAAATTCTATCAATTTAGTCCAAAATACTTAAATTATCCAACATGAACATCATCTAAAAATTCAATATTTTCTAAAATTTCAACATAGATTAAGTAGTATTTAATACTAGGATTCTAAAAACATAAAATTTACAAGAAAAGAGACTAAATTAACTTTCCAATTAAACTTTGAACCTTAAAACCCTAATTTTTCTCCTCGTTTTCCATTCTCTTTTTCTTTCTCCCTTTTTTCCCCTGTTTCGTTCCAATGTTTGTTTCCTTTTTATTCTTTTTCTTTCATTTATTTTGTGTTTTAATTAATATAATATAATATAATATAATATAATATAATATTTACTTAAATAATAAGTATTTCATATATTATTATTATATACATATGATTATTATTTTTACATATGTATTAATCCACACCATCCACTTGTCAATTTATGATTTAATTGCTTATTTAGTCCCTTTACTTTTCTCTAATCTATAATTCAACTTTCTCCCTATATTTAATTTAATCCTTACACCTAATTGCCCTTAATTCAAGCTAATTCACCTAGCCAAAACCTAATTAATCACACAACTAACTTCGTAAATATTTTTAATAAATATTTACGAATCCATTTTACGAAAATGGAGACCTGAAAGTACACTTTCCGATACCCGTGACTATCGGGTCATTACATTTCTCCCCCTTTATAAATTTCGTCCTCGAAATTTACCTGAAAAGAGGTGGGGGTACTGAGATCTCATTGTTTCTTTCTGTTCCCAAGTTGCTTCCTCAACACTATGGCTTCGCCACAATACATTCACTAATGGAACTCGCTTATTGCGTAATTCTTTCACATTTCGAGCTAATATCTCAATCGGTTCCTCTTCATATGATAAATTGGGTCGGATTTCAATATCCTTTGTCGAAATAACATGAGAAGAGTCTCATTTGTATCTTCTGAGCATGAAAACATGAAAAACATCATAAATTTTCTGTAATTCTAGAGGCAAGGCCAAACGCTATGCTACTGGTCCAACCACTACACCAAAACAGACTTTTAGCGGCGTTTTTTTTTTGCTTTTAGCGGCGTTTATAAGCGCCACTAATAGTATTTGCGGCGCTTTGGAAAGCACCACAAAAAACGCCGCGAAAGAAAGCGCCGCAAACTTTAGCGGCGTTTATTGGAAAAAATGTCGCTAAAAGTCAGGACTTTTAGAGGCGCTTTTTCACAAACGCCGCTAAAAGTCAAGACTTTTAGCGGCGCTTTTCATACAAACGCCGCTAGAAGTCGGGCCTTTTAGCGGCGCTTTTCTCACAAACACCGCTAAAAGTCCGGACTTTTAGCGGCATTTTTACTACAAACGCCGCTAATTTGCACAGATTTGCAATGCTCATTTTCTCCAATATCCTACCCTTCCTGCATTAAAACCAACCAAAAACAGCAGCAGTTGCATATAATTTCAACCCAAAACAGCAAATATAACATTTAAATCTCACCAAAAGCATTAAATTTAAACAATACTTCAAATTTAATAAAAGATATATGATATAAATTAATAAATGAAGTATAATTGAAACAATTCTTACAATAATGTTAAATGTAACAATGTTAAAAATAGTATTACAAAGAGAAACTAAGGGACTAAGATGGCGGCTTCTGCGACTGCTGAAACATCTGCATCATCTGCTGAAGCTATAGTGGAGCTCATCGTATTTTCTGCTCTGCTCTGCCTCCCTCGCCTGCCGCTTGCTGCCTCCCTACATTCTTTGCATCCGCTCGAAGTTCTTCATATTTTCTTTCAACCTCAGCAATTTGCTGAACCGTGCTCGCTTGCATCTGAGATATTTGGTCTTTTAACCTCTGAACTTCAGCTTGCGATTAACTACCGGAAGGCATGTACTGTTGGGAGCCGGATCCAAAATATTGGGTCGGGGTAACACCAGATCCTTGAAATCGGACCCGACCATACCTTTTAGGACCCAAAACATCAGTAATAAAAAATAGCAAATATATCATATAAATGAAGCAAAAAAATAACAAATGTAGCATAAAAATTCCGACCATACCTTTCAGGTCCCAAAACATCGGTAATAATTCTGTTATCGATATCCTCAAGATTAACAGAACTATCACTCGAAGCAGCCGCCTCATACTGTGCCTTCTTCTCCTTTAGTTTCTCCTAATAAATCAATGAAAAAGTTAGAAACGAAATATACAATAAGAATAAATGCAACATAACTTAACATTATTAATTTAAAACTAGTAACGAATAATTAAACTATTATAAGTAAACATTATAAATATTTATAATAAATCAAATTTTATTAAGTAAATATACCATAATCTCTCGACTTGATGTCATCGGAGACCCATCCTTCTTCCTATGCGTAATGTCAAAAAGTCGAACGCGCGTCAACTTTTTGACCGGTGGCGACTTCCTACAGTGTAGTAGTAAAAATATAATTTAATAGTATAAAGTTACTAATATTTGACAGAATTAATAAATTATCATACCTCGGCATCAGCTACAGAAGTAAAACTTCTGGACCCTGCCGTGTGTGTGAATTCTGTTTACTGCTTTGCTTTCGTTCCAACACGCTCACGATCCTACATAATGAAATTATTATTACGTATATAGTAAATACTATAAACCGAAAAATTTATAAGAGTTTACAACTAGGTAATACCTCTCATTTCTTTTAGTTCCAAAATCTAACCGCATCTTCCCATTGATACCTCAACATTCCCGGCGGGACATTTCGCAATTTATCCTCGAGGCTGATTTCTTTCTTAAAATATTCTTTTTTCAGTGTGCTTTTATGGTCTCTCTATTTTTTTCCTAGTGTCTTCTTTATATAGTCATCGGAGACCTCCAAAGCAAATCTCTCCTAAAAAAACATAAGTTTAGAAAGTAAATATAAATGAAACTTCAACCAAAGTATTATAAATTACATTCACGTTTTGTTACCTTAACGTTATCGAGAGCTTGTTTTTTGTTTGCATCAGGCATGTGATGCCATGACTCGTAATTGATGGGCAACATATTTGAATTCCGTGCAATAATGCCCAGATAGCCTGCTAGAAGTCGAGCTTCAGGGCCAACAGGCTGGCCATGAGTGTTTCTCCTTACTTTCACACGCTCGACGTGATTTAACTCGTATAAGTCTCTAAGCAGGGTACGTCCGCGACCTCTGCGCGTCCCACCAGTCTCATCTGAACAATGACATATTATTGTTATATTAAAATTGAAAAATGAATCAATAATTAAAGTCAACATGCATGTAAAATAAACTTAACATTACTTTGTAATTCTGTAGGCTGATCATCTATGTTAGCCACACTCGAGGATCCAACTATTGTTTGCTGTTCGCTATTGCCCTCTTCCGAATTTACAATATTTAAATCTCGCAATCTTCTTCTACTCATTTTTCCTGCAATACACATAAAATAGTTAAAATTTTAGTAACAAATGACAACAATAATGGTACATATAAAATAGTTAAATTATATAAAATGACCAAGATTAAAATTATAATATTACATATAAATAAAAAAAATCGTAAAATCTTACTACATCATAATTCGTAAATATCTTCGTCCACGTCCTGACGAACCCATTGAAATTGTGTACTAGTACTAGAGATATTTTCATTTAGGTTTTGTTCTGGAAAAGGTAGAGTTTCTGATCTTTCGACGATTTCATCTCTACTACTTTCATTGGCCATGTCGAACAAGTCCCTAAGGGTGTTTCGAAGTACAACGTACCAACCCTCATCAGTTGGTTCTTTCGAGTAAAAAACTTGTTTCACTTGAGAAGAAAACACATACGGCTCGTCTATCAGTTGTTCTCCGGTGTGAATCAATCGAGAGAAATTCACCATTGTAAAACCATATTGATCGTTTTTAATTCCGCGAGCCGTATTCACATCAGCTCAATCACCTCGAAATAAGACAACTTTCTATTTTTCGTAATAATCCAACTCAATGATGTCAGTAATAAGTCCGTAATACTCCTGATTCCCCTCGACAGGATTACTGTCCCTAGCACTAGCGTAACTTGTAATTGAAGAATTAACAATAATTCCACAATTTTGGGTTCTCCTCAATCTCTCGCGATACCTTGTATGAAATCTGTATCCGTTGATGAGGAAGGCACTATATCTTTTCACTATTCTGTTTGGACCTTGTGAAAGCCATTTAACTTCGTCATTTACTTCATTCCGACTCCAAACCTATTGAATCGAAAGTAAATTGAGTAATTATAATGTTACGACAAAACATTATTACTTGTCAATGAAAACTTCAATTGCATACCGTTTGGCTTAACCATTCATGAAATGATTCTGTGAACAACTTATTAATTTCTCGTCGATGTAATCTTCGGGACCGTGAACGAGCTCTCAATATTTGTTTGTACTCACTATGTTTAAAAAAATGGTTACTTTGTTAGAAGACAAACAAATTATAATTGATGAGTATTTATCAAATTCTAGAACTTACTTGCGTAATGGTTCCATTGAATCGTGATGAAAAAGAACGTATCGATGTGCTTGGACCCACAATATATTGTCTAATTCTGCAATTTCGACTTTGCCTACCGGTTCTCCGAAACTTTGAAATAAATAAGTTTCGGCCAAGTTATGATCTGTGAGCCTAGCATTTCTACTTGGTCTGTTCATTCTTGTTTCGACATCTTCCAAATACCTCGAACAGAAAGTCATACATTCCTCTGCCAAGTAGCCTTCGGCAATTGATCCTTCCGGATAACGCTTATTGCGGCAGTAAGACTTCAATTTGGATAGGAACCTAAACACGATACACAACATTATCAAAAGTTGCAACTAAAGGCATTGAGGTGAATGGAGGAATAATTTGCAAATAAAGTAAGACCTTTCTATGGGATACATCCATCGATAGAAAACGAGTCCACCAAGTATTGCTTCACGAGGGAGATGAATTAACAAGTGCACCATAATTGTGAAGAAGGAAGGCGGGAAGATCTTCTCCAGATTGCATAAAGTCAGTGCGGCTCGATCTTGTAGTGTCTCAAGTTCTTGAACATCCAAAACTTTGCCACAAATGCCTTTCATTATATTGACGACTCAATTACACAAGGCGTCACGTTTTTCGACATACAACAACGCATAGCAATCGGCGAGAAGTCTTGCATCAAGATGTGATAGTCATGCGATTTTAAGCCATATAGTCTTCGATCTTTAAGACTCACACATCGGGATATATTTGATGCATACGCATCCGGGACCTTTATATCCTTTAACACCATACAGAACACTTCTTTCTCCGTCTTCGACATTGAGAAAATAGCATGCGGCAACCGATATTTCATATTCGGAAGTGCTTCGGGATGAAGCTCACGCCGAATTCCCATGTGGACTAAATCAAGTCGACTCTGAAGATTGTCTTTCGATTTTTCATCGACATTCAAAATAGTCCCAATGATGTTCTCGCAGACATTTTTCTCAATGTGCATGACATCAATATTATGTCGTAAAATCTGATGCTCCCAATAAGGCAACTCAAAAAAATGCTTCTTTTTTTCCACAAGTCCGCCTTATTAGGATCATCCTCTTCATCAGATTCATCATCAGATTCATCCATTGATCTTCTATTTCTTTGCGTGTTGGGCGGTTGCTTCATCTTCCCATAAATGAAATTCATATCTTTCAACATGGACAATATTTCAGATCCACCGGTCTGCGAAGGAGCTTCTCTGAACTCTTCAGTACCATCAAACTGGGTACTCTGAAATCTAAATCTATGATTTTCCGGTAACCACCGACGATGCCCCATGTAAGAGAACTTCTTCCCATTATATAACCATTGCGAACATGTTTGCGCAGCACAGCAAGGACAAGCATAACGTCCCTTGGTACTCCAACCAGACAGATTGGCATAGGCCGGGAAGTCATTAATAGTCCACATCAATGCTGCACGTAAATTTAAGTTCTTCTTTCTCAGTACATCGTATGTCTCAACACCAGCCCACAATTGTTTTAACTCATCAATAAGTGGCTGCAAATATATGTCAATATCATTTCCGGGCCCTTTTTCTCCAGGGATAATCATAGATAAGATGAAGGATGATTGTTTCATGCAAACCCATGGAGGCAAATTGTAAGGAACAAGCACCACAGGCCAAGTACTGTACACAGTGCTCATGATTTTGAACGGGTTAAATCCATCAGATGCTAGCCCAAGCCTCACACTCCGAGGATCACTTGCAAAGCTTGGAAATTTGGAGTCAAATGATTTCCAAGCTAAAGAATCTACATGATGCCTTAACAATCCATCATCGTTTCGTCCATCATGGTGCCACGTCATTGACTCGGCTGTCTTCGATGACATGAAAAGCCTTTGAAGCCTTGGTATTAGCGAAAAATACCACAAAACCTTAACTAGCGTCTTCCTTGACTGTGCATCATTTTCATCCTCGTTACCATCCTCTGTATTTCTATTCGTCTAACGGGATTGACCGCATACATGACAGCACTGTTGGTTTCGCCAGTCGCCCCAATACAACATGCAGTCATTTGGGCAACTATGAATTTTGTTGTAGCCAAGGCCCAAATCTTTGATCAGTTTCTTCATGTCTTTGGAAGATTGAGGATTTTTGCAAACGGGAACATTTCTCAAAAAACTCTAACAATGATTGTCAAAGAGTTTCCGTCCACCCTCCCAAACATTTCAAGTGAAAAAGACGAATACAGAAAGACAGTTTGGAAAATTTTGATCCCTCATACAGTTCTTCATTCATTTCACCAAGTAACGTGTAGAACCTCATCGCTTCTTCATTTGGCTGTTCATCAGGTACACTTCTTCCCCCTTCGGTAAAAGTATTTCCACCAAAATTATAATCATCGGTTGCACCCAAGTCGTGGAAATGACCAAACCATCATGCAAGATATTAAAAGCATCCCGCAACATGCCTTCCATGTTATCATCTCTAACATTCTGATTGTAAGCACTATGAGGATAACCCAGATTCATCGATGAAGATGCTCCACTAGATGTACACTCTCCATGAAAAATCCATTTTTTGTACCCCCGGACAAAGCCATCAACAACTAGATGTTCGTACACAACTTCACGATAAAGCCATCAACAACTAGATGTTCGTACACAACTTCACGATAATGCCAATTGATATTGCAACACTTCTTACACGGGCAAAGAATCATATTCTCTTAGCTTGCATTTTGAAATCTGCGAAATTCGAAAAATTTCTACTCCATTTCGATAAATTTGTTGCTTACCCTTGACAAATTCATCCAAGTCCTATCCATTTCGTAGTTGTTGAAGTCTAAAGTTGACAATAAATTACACGGCTAAATTGTTAATTGACAAGAATTTGATTTTTAAAACAAATTTTTTTTTTAAGATTCATCATACATGGTATTGTAAGTTATGTATTATGTAAGTTATGAAGTTTGACCTTAAACTTATGTAAGTTATGAAATTTGATCTTAAAATTATGTAAGTTATGAAATTTGATCTTAAAATTAAGTAAGTTATGTATTCTTTAAGATTCATCATACGTGGTATTGTTACACCTAGGGAGGATCCATTATATCTAACAGTGAGATACAAGGCAACCCGTCAGGTTTCCAGCCTATATACTTTGAATCTTTTTTTTTATCTATACAAGTATTATGTAAGTTATGTATTATGTAAGTTATGTAAGTTATGTATTATGTAAGTTAAATAATTTGATGAAAGCTATGTAAGTTATGTAAGTTATGTATTATGTAAGTTAAATAATTTTATGTAAGTTATGTATTATGTATTATGTAAGTTAAATTAAAATTTCAAATCGAGAATCAGTTGAGGTGTGAACATATAAGGCATGCATTACATTGTAGTTTTTTTTTTTAAATATTAATTGGTTTTAGTTTTTCGTTTGAGGTAGGCTGGAAAATGTTATTATATGTTTTTTTATAATTGAAATTTGCTGTGATGTTGTTACACCTGGGGAGGATCCGTTATATCTTACAGTGAGATATAAGGCAACCCGTTAGGTTTCCAGCCTATATACTTTGAATCTTTTTTTTTGGACAGCAATAGAACAAAACAGCATATATACCAACCAAGCAGGATAATAAACCGCAATTTAGACAAATTCATCATGATATAACTGTTACTGATCTGAATTTTGAGCTAAAACGTACCTTAATAATTTCAAGAAGATGGTCTACTCCACTCTCACCAAGAAACAGGGACTGCAGTCAGAAATACAAAAGATTAATAATCTTGACTAACAATTGGATATCTAATGTTTTTCTATCAAATGAATATAAATCAGCAAAATGAATATAAATAAGAATAATACTGATTTCATACCTGTTAAGTTATTACCAAAGAAATCCAATCCGACAATTGCGGGAGAGCGATGGAAGCGATGGCGAAATACAAACAACATATGAATTAACAAATGCTATTGATTAATTACAAACTGCTATTTACTAAAAACTAATACTCACATTCTTTGACCGAAAGAAAAATAGTCAATTCAGTAGTCGATCTAAGTCCTCTTCAATTCTACTCACTTTCAAAGTACGGATACCTTTCTCAATACAATCTGTAACAAATACATATGAAATTTATTAAAACAAAAAGTCTATTCACATACATTATTAAACACTAGTATGAAATTTTATACAAATATATGTATATGTATTACACATATATTCAAATTAGTATTCTTATTTTTAACACTTTTTTTTAAATACCTATTACTTTTATTATACATACACATATGTATATTGTGTTCATGTCCTTTACAATAATGGATATATAGTCCAACTATTAATAAACACATAAATTTAGAATGCCGAATGCTAACTAATTTGCTGCATATAATTTTCTAAACTAATAATTTTAATGTTAATTTAGGAGGAAAGTATAATTGTATTACCTACTTAGACTATTTTTCAAGTTTCATAAAATATAATTACCAAATTTAATGAATTTACGTAAAATAAAGAGAGGAACTTCACAATTAAACATAATCCTAAGTAATAGATTATGATCAAAAAGTCTATTCATGTCGCACATTTTGAACTAAAGTAAAACAACTTAAAAAAAAATCCACCAACTAATCCCAAACTTTTGAACTAAAGTAAAACAAAAACAGTAACACCCACTTGCAATTTTCATGTGAAGAATGTAATAAAACATTTCAGAATTAAAATGTGCACTTTTATGCCATTAAAAACAAAACATAATCAATTTATACATGTAATAAAACATCATGGTTACATTTGTACAATAGAAGTGTAGAAAACCTTTAATCATGGTTACATTTGTACAATAGTTACTGTTTCAGAATTCTAAGGAAGAGTACATATTAGACTGCAAAGAACACACTTTTTGAAAATTACTTCTAACAACACAGTAGCAGTTTCACTCTGTAAAAATAGCACACAATCCACACTTTATCAACTTTCAAACATTTCTTTAAATTTAAAAGAGAATAAGGCAGAACAAGCAATAACAAGGCCGCCACTCAGCTTCAATACAGAAATCAGCCAATTTGTAACCATAACATATTTTTAAAATTATGTCGAAATGGTGCAGAAAAAGAATAAGGGCTTATCTAAGTAAAACAATATGGTTCAGGGCCTATTTTAATATTTTATTCAAATATTTTCCTCCTTATAAATTCCAAACTTATTTTCTTATAAAATTTCCAAAATTTGAGTCTCTGGTCCCATTAAACTGATTTATTTGCAAAAATGGTACTTTTATCCAAAAAAATCCATTAAAGAAACCCAGACGAAGAAAAGAATTAGAAAATTAAACAACATAAAATATTTTACAACATATAAATTTCAACTTATTTTCGTCTAAAATTTCCTAAATTTGAGTCTCTGGTCCCCCTTAAACTGATTTATTAAATATTTCAGCCAAATTTGTTCCTCGTTATAAATTCCAACTCATTAAGTAAAATTTCAAGAGTTTGAGTCATCGATGCCAATAAACTGATTTAACTAATAATAATAAAGTTAGATCTTTTCCTAATTCAATAACAAGAACATCCGCATAATAATAATAATAAAACAAAATATTTCACAGAAAAACACAATGAAGAACAAAAAATCCAAGCATCCAAACTAAGAAAGGAATTAGAAAAACAAATAAAGAAATGGGTTTTGGAAAAATGAAATCAAAATTACCATAAAACAAGGTAGAGGGTGTCGAAACCATTTTAAAATATGTTTAAAAAACGGGGATCGACTTTAAAAACGAAAATGGGAGTCACCACCAATCCTTTTTATTTAGGTGTGATTGGATCACCTTGCAAAACGTTTTATTTTAAAACATTTGATTTTGGTCCACGAAAAACAAGAAAACAGGTTAGAGTTAGTTTACGTATGAGGAAGGGTTAACACCCTCATAACGCCCAAAAATTGGTACCTAATTGATAGTATCATGTCCAAATGTTTGAGATTAAAAAAAATGATCCTTTTATTTGAAGGCAAACCAAGACTACCTATCTCAAAGAAATAAGAATACCACACCCAATAAGTTAGGATACAGTATCTCATAACTTCGAAGCTAGATACATCTTTTTAGAAAATTCTTACCCCGAGATACAAAACATCACACCCAATAAGTTAGGATACAACATTTTGAATTCTCAAGAATAAGTTTTTATAATTTAAAACTTGAGATTTCTTTGTTCCGAAGGAATATAAACATCACATCCAACACGTTAGGACACGAATTTTAAAACCTTCGTAATCAAAATCATCTCATGATTTACAAATCTTGTTAAAAGGATATTTAGTTATTTAGCCAAACGGAAAATCGCAACCCAGCACGTTAGGGCACTATTTCCCGAATTTCTAAATACCCAAACATTGCCTTATTTTTAAAAACATTTAGATAAAATATAGTAATTTTGCAAAAAAAAAATGTATTCATAAAACAATAAATAAATAACTTCGCAAT
This sequence comes from Gossypium sturtianum, assembly GCA_025698515.1. Classification (NCBI taxonomy): domain Eukaryota; kingdom Viridiplantae; phylum Streptophyta; class Magnoliopsida; order Malvales; family Malvaceae; genus Gossypium; species Gossypium sturtianum. Next base: position 16,101,588 of record CM046947.1, on the reverse strand, counting down.
GGCAATCATAAATAAATAAATGAAAGAATATGGGCAAGTAAAATATATACATAAAACCATAAATATCAAAATAGAAATTACTAAATAAATATGAAAATTTCCATGCAAGATTAATAATAAATAAATAAATAAAATAAATAAAATTACATACTTATATGATATAAACAATGTAAATAATGCATAAATAAGAAGAATAGTATATAATGATTTTAAATAAAATATAATATAAACAATATAAATGAAACATGTTAAATAATATGAAAATAAAAAAATATATGATTTATAATATAGTACTAAAATTTTTAAAATATATAATATAATAACTAATATATATAAAAAATAATATGTAATAAAAATAATATTAAACAAAATAAAATAATAAATAATGAAAGTATATGTATATATGTAGTACATTAATTATAAAATTATATACATAATATCAATAAAATAAAATAGATTAGATAATATAAATAAATTTTATAAAAAATAAAGTTTTAGAAATAATATATATAATGTAATATAATACTATATAACATACAAAAATATAAAAATATAATACTAATATATAAATATTAAAATAATATATAAATTATTGAACTAAGTAAAGTAACATATAATTATAATTAAATATATATATAAAGATAATACATATAAGAAATATATATACATAAATTTTATACTATAAACAAATTAATATATACATAATAAATATAGTATTTTTTAATAAAATAATAATATTAATGATAATAAAAATAATAATAAATATGAAAATAATGAATATGGTAATAATATAATAATAATATCTATATAGAAATAATATAAAAAAATAATGTTTTAAAAAAATGGCAAAATAGAAAAAAAATAATAAAAGAAAATAAAGAAGGGACTGAATTAAACTTAAAATGAAAATTTGGGGCGAAATCGAAAATAAATAAAAAAGGAAGGATCGAATTGTAATACACCCGCATAACAGAAGGACCAAAACAGAAAATATCTCCACCCTCAGAAACGGTGTTGTTAGAATGCGGACCAAATTGAAACAGGGGAAAAATTATTGGGAAAAATTGGGAATAAAATAAATTTAATTATATAACAATAGAAAAGCTGATGGGCTAAATGTGCAATTAGCCCCTCCATAAAAAACACGCGGATCCTGAGACTGGGTCGGGTTGAGACGCGGGTCAGCCCCCAAAACGACGTCGTTTTAGGCGTTAAGGGGGCTGCCCAAAACGGCGCCGTTTCAATAGGCTATAAAAGCCATATTTCCTTCAAAAAAAATCATTTTTGTTAGTTCTTAAAAAGAGAGAGAGAGAGAGTGAGCCCCAGAGAGCCCAGCTCTCTGCGATTTCCAGCGAATGCTCCGGTGAGGTCTCCGGTGACTCGCCGCCGTTGCCGGCCACCGTGCGCGGTGGCCGGAGTTCCTAAAACAAGTAAAATTTTTCTCTTTTTTTTTGTATTTTAATAAATATATCTTATATATATATATATATGAGTAAAAAAATAATAATAAAAATAAAAAGAAGTATTCGAAGTATAAAATAATAAATAAATAAATAAAAACCTTTGTGATTTATGAACTGAATATGTCCATGTATTGTTTTGTGTATTCGTATCTCTGTTTCTATTTTTCCTCCCCCTTGTTTACAAATTTTGGAAGGCTTTTATAGCCTTCGAAATAACAAAATAAAAGGAAACAAAATATTTTTGCCACTGTTTTGCCATTGTTGCTGCGTTCCTTCTTTTTTTGTGCAGGTGAAAGGCGCGGATCTGGCGATGGGGGCGACATGCGCGTTGAAGGCGGCGTGGACAAGGGCTGATGAGGTGATTTGCGCGATCTGCGGCGAAACTGGTGCTCCTGCTGAGGCGGCGCCTAGAGTTTCCGAAATCCTAGGCCATTGCTGGTTCTGTTTGGTCTTGGGCCTTTTGGGCCATTTGTGTTTAGGTCTAGAACTGGGGTGTAAGTGGGCTGATGGGTAGTCTGTTTGGGAGTAACGGGTATTAGGCTTGTATTTGGGCTGTTTTAATTTTGTTTCACATGCAGATTGTAAAAAGGATTTATTATTTTTTTGTGTTGTTCTTATTTTTGGTTTTCAAGGGCCCGGGCAAATTGGGCCTATAACAGAGGGTTTCCGTGATAACCTTGAGGGGTTGAAAGCTGAAGTTCTTGATAACAAATTTGAGCCCAAAGGGAATCGTCAGAAGCTGAACCTCTAAACCTTTTATTAGCGCAAGAAACTTTAATAATATCTGAAGGAGATAATTTTGATAGAATTATGCGGAGAGGTAAATACCCTAGCCCATCTAATTCCAACGACGGTGGAGTAGAGAAGATGCGTCGGCAGAGAGAAGAAGCGAAGAGTTGCAACAGTTAAACCGAGGAGAGAAGATTGGATATTGGGAAACTAGGTTAAAATTTTTTGGGAAGAAGAAGTTGTGGAATTTGGGGAAAAGGGGAAATCAACGAGGCAAAGAATAAAGCAAATTCGGGCCTCTAATACAAGAATAAAGACGACGACGTTTTGCAAAAATCCTAAATGAAATTCGTGGCATTTTTATTCAAAAACGTCGGCAATTATAAAATTTAGCGGCGTTTTATAAAACGCGCCACTAATAAAACTGATGGAACGATGACGTTTTTTCATGATTTTTGCGGCGTTTAAAATAAAACGCCACTAATAACAAAAAAGAAAACGACGCCGTCTGCGATCTCTTCACGGCTATTTGTGGCATTTTTTTAAGAAGCGCCAATAATAAAAGATGAAAACGGCGACATTTAATTGGCAGAACTTTGTGGCGTTTTTAAACAAACGCCGGTAATTCATAGATTTTGTGGCGTTTTCAAACAAACGCCGGTAATTCATACCTTTTGTGGCGTTTTTTATACAAGCGCCACTAATAATAAAGTATCATTTACTCTCTATATTTTTATAATATTATTAATTAATCAAAATACCTAATATTATTAACACTAATTAATCAAAACCCTAAACACTCTAAACTATATCCCCTAAAACCCTAAAACAATGACACTAATTACCCTAAAACCCTTTAAACCTTAAACCATTAAACTATATCCCCTACTAAAGTACCCTGAACTATATATTTAGGGGTACATATTTAGGGTTTATTGTGTCGAGTGCAGTGTGTATGATGTAGGTTTGGGGTTTAAGATTTAATAATTTAAGGTTTAAAGGTTTTAGGGTTTAAAGTTTGGGGATTAAAGGTTAGGGGTTTAGTGGTTTAGGATTTTATACCCCTAAATATATGTACATTTTTTATCTCTAATCCATAAACACTAAACCCTTAAACCCTTAAATACAAAATCATAAATCTTAAAACTTTAAAGCCGAAACCTGAAACACTAAACCCTTAAACCATTAAATATAAATCCTAAAACTCTAAACCTTAAACCTTAAATCCTTAATAGTAAACCCCAAACCTACACCATACACACTACACTTGAAACACTAAACCCTAAACCATTAACACTAAATCATAAACCCTAAATAGTAAACCCCAAAATAAAATAATTTTTATATTGAATTATTATACGAGGACCAAAACGACGCCGTTCTAGTTTCGAAACAATTTGATTTTTTATGGCATTTTTAATAAAAACGCCGCTATTATTGGACAATTTTTATATTGAATTATTAAACGGGGACCAAAACGACGCCGTTCGAGTTTTGAGATAATTAGATTTTTAGCGGCGTTTTTATAACAAACGCCGCTATTTCTTACCTTTAGTGGCGTTTTCCGAAAAAATGCCGCTATATCTCTAACTTTTTGTGGCGTTTTTAATAAAAACGCCGCTTTTATTGGGCCTTTTTACAATTTTTATATTGAATTATTAAACGGGGACCAAAACGGCGCCGTTCAAGTTTTGAGATAATTAGATTTTTAGCGGCGTTTTTAAAACAAACGCAGCTATTTCTTACCTTTAGTGGCGTTTTTAGGAAAAACGCCGCTATATCTCTAACCTTTTGTGGCGTTTTTAATAAAAATGCCGCTATTATTGGGCCTTTTTACAATTTTTATATTGAATTATTAAACGAGGACCAAAACGGCGCCGTTCGAGTTTTGAGATAATTAGATTTTTAGCGGCATTTTTATCATAAACGCCGCTATTTCTTACCTTTAGTGGCGTTTTCTGGAAAAACGCCGCTATATCTCTAACCTTTTGTGGCGTTTTAATACAAACGCCGCTATTGCTCAGTTTTTAGCGGCGTTTTTATAACAAACGCCGCTATTTCTTAGTTTTTAGCGGCGTTTTGGCCAAAAACGCCGCTATTTCTTAGCAAAACGCCGCTATTTCCCAGTTTTTTGCGGCGTTTTATTTCAAACGCCGCTAATGTATAATCTTTGCGGCGTTTTTTGTCCAAACGCCACTAAAAACGACGCTAAAACCCTATTTTCCTGTAGTGAACTCTTTCCGTAATCTCATACGGCCCAATAAAACGAGGACTTAGTTTTCCTTTTCGACCAAATCTCAAAATTTTTTTCCAAGGCGAAACTTTAAGGAATACTTTGTCACCGACAGAATACTCAATATCTCGACGTTTTAGATCTGCATATGATTTTTGTCTGTCAAAAACTGCCTTCAATTTATCTCGAATCTTCTTAACAATATCCTCCGTTTCTTGAATTAATTCCGACCCAATCATTTTTCTTTCATTCAATTCCATCCAACAAACAAGTGATCGACATCTACGACCATATAAAGCCTCATACGGAGCCATTTGGATACTTGATTGGAAGTTATTATTATATACAAATTCGGCCAAAGGTAAATAACGTTCCTAACCTGATTCAAAATAAATAACACAAGCACGAAGCATGTCTTCCAAATTATGAATCACTCGTTTAGATTGTCCGTCAGTTTGCGGATGAAATGCTGTGCTAAAGTTGAGTTGAATACCAAGAGATTCATGCAACTGTCTCCAGAACCTCGAAGTAAATTGCGGATCCCAATCAGAAATTATCAACATAGGAACACCGTGCAATTTCACAATTTCCCGAATGTAAACCTCAGCAAGTTTTTGAAGTGACCAATCAGTTCTAACTACTATAAAATGAACCGATTTCGTAAGTCGATCAACAATTACCCAAATAGCATTTTTCTTACTTGCTGACAATAGTAACCCTGTTACAAAATCCATCATAATATAATCCTATTTCCATTCAGGAATATTAATAGGCTGAAGTAATCCAGTAGGAACTTGATGCTCTGCCTTAACTCGCTGACAAGTCAAACATTTAGCCACATATTCAACCACATCTCTTTTCATTCCAGGCCACCAATACAATTCTCGTAGATTTCGATACATTTTCGTTCCTCCAAGATGCAAAGTAAAAGGACTATTATGAGCTTCGCGAAATATCAACTCTTTCAATTTAGAAACATCCGGAACACAGATTCGATTATGAAATCTCAGGCAATCATGTTCATCAATGCTGAAATTCTCTAACATGCCATTCTAAACCATTTCTATTTTCTTCATCAACTTGTCATCTTCTAATTGTGCTAACTTGATTTGATCAAACATCACCGGTTTAACTCTTAATTTAGCCAATAAGCTTTCATCATCATTGATACTGAGCTGAGCAAACATTGCTCGTAACTCAATCGCTGCTTTTCTACTCAATGCATCAGCTACAACATTAGCTTTACCAGGATGATAATCAATAACACAATCATAATCTTTTAAAAGTTCTATCCAACGACGCTGTCTCCAATTTAACTCTTTTTGAGATAGTAGATATTTGATACTCTTATTGTAACAGTCCGGTTTAGATCCTAATCGGAACAGTGGTTTCGGGACCACAAATCCGAGTCAAAAAAATAATTAAATATTATTTTCTATGTTTATAATGTGTGAATTGATATCTGTGAAATTTTCGTGATTTAATTTTATTGTTTGAGTGTCTGATTTAATAAAAGGACTTAATCGCGTAAATGGTAAAAGTTGCTAACTATTTGTTAAAGTACTAAATTGCTTTGTTCTTTTAATAGGAGGTTTTTATGTTGCAATTATACCATGGAACAAAGTGATGGATGGTATTAGGCTTAAATTATAATGTTTTCATATTAAATTATAAAGGTTAGTATAGTAATTTAGTAAATTAATGTAATATAATAAAACATTAGTGAAATGTTTGCATGTTCATCTTTTTAAAGCCAAAAATAACTAAGGAAAAGAAAAAGAAAGCTACATTCGACCATATTTAAGCTTGATTAAGGTATGTAACTAGCTCGGTTTTTGATAATTTTTACGTTTTTGAGATCGTTGCTATGAAATTTACAAAGCCCATGCTTTAATTTTTGATTTTGGTGAATATATTAAGTTAAGCTATTGATGAATTTATGAGATTTGTGATTTTATATGATGGATTATGAAAGATATGTTTTTGATTAATATGTTTTGTATTGGAAATTTTGATGAATTTGAGTAATTAGGGCTAAATTGTAAAAATAATAAATTGAGGGACTAAAATGTGAAATAAATGAAATTTATGGACTTGTATGAACATGGGGAAGATTCGACCTAAGCATGGAACATTGAAATTTTGCATATTTTGTGTTTTATGCAATAGGGACTAAATTGTGAAAAGTGTAAAATATCAGGGGTAAAATTGTAATTTGCCCATATTTGTGTTTTTAGACTAAATTGAATAAAATTGTGTTTGAATAAGTTTAATTTGAATATGTTTAGGTCAAGAACCAAAGAAATCAGACTTGGATCGGGGGAAAACAAAAATAATTGAATAACCGTTTTATTCCGCCCGTCGATATCCGAGGTAAGTTTATAAGCAAATAAATGATGTTAATTTTGAATATATGTGAAATTTATATGCTAAATTGAATTTTATGAATATATATAAGTGATGGCCGTATGGTTATATGCTTGGGAGCAATGTTTACGAAATCGATTCGATCGAGTTACAATGTTCGAAAGTCCCGTACGAACCTTAGGAATAGTTAGGATACATATGTCATGACATAGGATTCCGTTATGTGTTATCATTTAAGACCACGTCTGGGACGTTGGCATCGACTTGTGACTTACGTGTAAGACCACATGCGGGACGATGGCATCGATATGTGATTACATGTAAGACCACGTCTGGGACGTTGGCATTGTACGAAATGTTCGACTATCCGAGTATCCTTTTTAATTCTGAATTGTTCAACGGGCAATGATAAATTAAGATCAAGGGTAATATCGAGTTAAAAGGCTCAGGTATGTATTCATACAAAGTTATGAAAATGTGGTAAGTTGAATGTTTGAATTGATGATATAAATGTTATATGTTAATGTGAACTATGAGTATGTTTATGTGAATGTATATATTCGGTCAAATAATGTAATTGTGATGTAGAAAATAAAGGTTAAACATACTAATGTTCAAATAAGTATTGGGCTAAAGGAATATTTATGCAAAATTATATGTTTTGATATATGAAATTATAAGTTGGAAATGTATATGAATTTATGATGGTTTATTTCGGTTTAGCTAGATTAAATTTTGAATATGATTAAATGTCTGATTTGCTTATGGCTTACTAAGCTGTGAAAGCTTACTGTGTGTGTTTGCTCGTTTTTTTATAGATTTCGGAAGTTGGTTACGAGCTCGAGAATTGTCAGAGAAGTCTATCACACTATCGACTATCTTTGGTACTTTATTACGTTTGAATTCGAACTTATGGCATGTATAGACTAGTTAATATGTTTGATTTTGGGGTATGTAAATATGAGCCATGCGAAAATGGCTTATTTATTTTGTTAAGTTTGGTTTTTATGCTTTTATTCAAATGATATAAATTTTTGGTTTTTGGTGATTTGATCATGGTATATATATATGTGTGTGAATTAAGTTTGATATGTTTTGTTAAGGGTTTGTTAAATGTTTCGGTATAAGGTGAGTTCAGTTAAAGCATATAGGTGAAGTGAGTTTGATATATTTTGTTAATCTCTGAATTTGATCATGGCTTAAGTTATTTGAAAAGTAATATCTTGTATATATATATATAATGTGATGTATGGTTATGTGATTCGGTAATAAGCTAAGTAATATATGTTAGTTAAGGTTTGTTATGTATTAGTTAGGTAATAGGCATGTTATATATATGCATGTGGTGTACTTGATAAATGTTGATTCGCACATGTGAATGATCTGATGATACGGTTTAATAATTGTAAAGTGACATGATTTGTATGGATGTTTGGAAATGGCTCAATTGATGCATATTTATAAGTAAGCTTGCAATAGGAATATATATATGTTTTGGTCTTGATCGGTGTGTCACAGTCTTAAAATTTATAATGAGAATGATTGAGCCTAAAAACTAACTATGACAACGATTGAGGCAACTGTACCTATCGAACAGTAGTATAGCTTAGTGGCAAGACCGGATTGTCAAACCCAAAGGAACCGGAAGTACTAATACTAACTTTCTTTTTATTATTTAGCCTTAAAAGTGAAGTGAATCGGTTTAATCTAGAAAATTAACTAACTACTAAGCTAAAGACGATGAGACAAAAAAGAATGAAATTAGGGAAATACTTGTGGGAAAAACCAATTGATTAAAACAATACCCAAGGAAGAATCCACCTAGACTTCACTTGTTATCTAACTCTAAACCAAACGATTTATTCATTTGACTTGATCCGTAAGATTCCCTAATGTATATTAACCCCTCTCTCGAGGCTACTAACGTCTAACCCTAGGTTGATTAATTGAAATCTCTTTCTAATTAAAACCCCTAGAATCGCATTAACTCGATCTATGGACTCCCATATTAGGTTTTACCCTAATTCGGAAAAATCTCGTCACCCTATCTCTAGGCGTGCGATCAACTCCGCTTAATTATGCTAGATCTACTCTTAGGCAGGGAATTTTGCTCCTCCACCTAAGCACATCAAACTTGAATTAATATCCCGGAAATATCAACACAAGAATTAAGAACACAAAATTAAGAACAAATCAAATATTTATCATATAGTTCAGCAAACGATAACAAGATTCATCTTAGGTTTCATCCCCCTCAGGTATTTGAGGGTTTAGTTCATAATGATAATAGAATACATCTCAAAAGAAAAGATAAAACAAAACATAAGAAAAACTCTAAAACCCCTGAAGGAATTGAAGAGAGATCATCCGTCTTGAGTATAACTCCGGCTTCTTGAGATGAATCAACCGGCTTTCTTCAAGTAATTTCCACAATTCTGATCCTTACGGCTTGGCTCCTTGGCTAGCCGGACGCCCCTTGAAAGTTGGCATCTAGGGTGTTTATATAGGCTTTTGGAATGTGTTTCTTTACCCTAAGTATCCAAATCCGAGTGAAATTCCTCTTCTCCACGGCGGGACACGCCCTTGGCACGCGCCCGTGAATCGTGGCGGTGCCGTGTTCAGGTCCGATTAGGGAGGCACGGCCGTGTTTGCTTGGGCCCGTGCCGTGTCGATTTCGTGATTTGGCCCATTTGGTCCGTTTAAGCCCGTTTCTTGTTCTTTTCATCTTCCTTGCTTTCACGAGTATAAAACATGAAAACAAAGGATTAAGAGCACCAAATTACACAATTCAAGGCTTAAATCACCCAAAAGCATGCTAAATGTGGGTTTAAAATATGTTACTATTTCGGTTTATCAGGTCTTATAAAATGATATATAGTTGTCTTTTAAATAGGCTTAAAGTTAGTAATTAATGTACATGCCAATTCGGTTAATGTTAGTTAAATGAGTAGTGCATGTTTTGGGTTTAGCTTTTATATATTTAATTGGTTAGCCGAATTGAGGACAAGATGAATAGCAATGTATATATATATTTTATGCTTGAATGGTTCAAATTTGATATGGAAAAATGCGCATAAGGATTTTTATTACTCAATGATATATATATTTGATCAATTGGTTTAATTGTTTATGTCACATATGATTTTGGACATTAAGCTTTGTGATGTGATTTGTTTGGTCTATTAAGTGTAGGTATACTATTAAGTAATAAAGTGTTTAATAATTTTAAAGTATTTGAATATCATTGTAATGATGTGATGAGTACATAATTCACGCATATATTTTGAAGCATATTTTATATGGCTTTTAGGCATGTTTATTAAAGTATAAATATGATTATATGCAAGAGAATTGTCTTTTTTTTTATGATTAATAATGTATGTTTAATTTTAAATCAACCATTTGTTTTATTTATGCGAATATGTCATGTGTGCATATATAATTGTTCGAAAGTTGTGTCTTGTTCGGTAATGCCTCGTAACCCTAATCCGACGACGGACACGGGTTAGGGGTGTTACACTTATGATCAGTATAAATATAACATTTCTCACCATACAAATAATGTCTCCATATCTTTAGAGCAAAAACCACAGCAGCTAACTCCAAATCATGCGTCGGATAATTGCATTCATGCGGTTTCAATTGACGAGATGCATAAGCAATTAGGTTTCCGTCTTGCATCAATACACAACCAAGACCACTCAAGAAAGCATCACTATATATGACAAAATTCTTTCCTGATTCAGGTAATGTCAAAATCGGTGTTTCAGTCAACATTTTCTTCAATTTCTCAAAACTTTCCTAACACTGATCATCCCAGACAAACTAAACATTCTTTTGCAACAACTTTGCCATCGACAAAGCTATCTTTGAAAATCTATTTACAAATCTTCGGTAATAACCAGCCAATCCAAGGAAACTATGAACCTCTGATACATTTCTCGGTGCTTTCCACTAAACAATTGCTTCAATCTTCTTCAAATCAACTCTAATTCCATATGCTGAAACAACATGCCCCAAGAAAACAGCCTCTGATAACCAGAATTCACATTTGCTAAGCTTCTCGTATAGCCGTTTCTCTCGTAATATTTGCAAAACAATTCTGAGATGTTGCTCATGTTCAGATTCAGACTTCGAATAGACCAAAATATCATCAATGAAAACTACCACAAACTGATTCAAATACAGTTGGAAAATACGGTTCATGAGATCCATAATTGTGGCTGGAGCATTTGTCAATCCAAAAGGCATCACTAAGAATTCATAATGTCCATACCGTGTTCGAAATGCCAACTTCGGTACATCATTTTCTTTCACCTTCAACTGATAATAACCCGATCTCAAATCAATCTTTGAAAAGACAGAAGCTCCCTTTAATTGATCAAATTAATCATCAATACGGGGTAACGCATATCGATTCTTAATCGTCACCTTATTCAATTGCCTATAATCAATACAGAGTCACATCAAACCATCTTTCTTTTTAACAAAAAGCACTAGAGCTCTCCAAGGCGAAGTACTAGGACGTATAAAACCATGATCCAGTAAATCTTGCAGTTGCACTTTTAATTCTTTTAACTCTGTAGGTGACATACGATAAGGGGGTATTAACACCGAAGCTGTACCAGGAAATACTTCAATTGCAAATTCAACCTCCCGATCTGGTGGTAATCTCGATAATTCTTCAGGAAATACATCAGGAAATTCACAAACAGTTCGAATTTTACTGCACTGACTTTCAACAGAATTTGAATTAATAACATAAGCTAGAAAAGATGCACAACCCTGTTGAAGAAGTTTATTAGCCTGAATCGCTAAAATAATACGAGTTGACCCACTGGTTCAAATACCATTCACCTCAATCTTATCCCCATTTTCACTCTAAACAGTAAACTTCTTTTTACAACAATCCAAAATTACCCCATGCTCCGTAAGCCAATCCATTCCCAAAATTATATCAAAATCACCAAATGACATTATCAACAAATCAACAGGGAAGATTATGTTTTGTATCATTAACGGACATCTCCTACACACCTGATCCACTAGCACAGATTGTCCCAATGGACTAGACACCACTATTGATACTCTAGACATATCAGATTTTAAACTTCCTGACTCAACCAATTTAGTATTAACATATGAATGTGAAGATTTCGAATCTATTAAAGCATAAACAGGTTTCGAATGCAATAAAAATATATCTGTCACAACATCATTAGCATCTCTTTCCACACGGGTTCATACAACATAAGCTCGAGCTGGTGTTCTGACCTCTGATTGTTGAATAACAACATCATTTCCCTTTCTAGTACCACCCCTGGAAAAAGAACCACTTCGACCTGATCCACGACCTCTAGAAACAGGCACAGATCTCTGAGAAGTAACAGACATACCATTCTCATTTTTCGGACCATCCCTAACAAAATATTCTGTAGACCCACAGCGAAAACAGCCTCGAGTCAATCTCCAACATTCACCTCGATGTTTTTTTTCCCACAATGTTCATAATTTGGAATTTCAGTATCCCGAGATGGACCTCGTACACTACCCGTAGAGACTGTCAACTATCTTTCACGGTTTCCATCACTTCTGTCTGATTTAAAGCTCGATCTCCAACTACCACGAGATTTTTTTGATCTTTTGGGTTGCGGGTTTAAACTAGTAGCTCAAGAACGTTTTCCAACCGGACGGGGATTCTCAGGCTTTTTATCAAAACCCAATACTTGTTCAACCATTTTCGCCTTTTCAACTAAATCTGCAAATTATGTGATCCTGTGCGATACCAGTTGCACTCGTAATTCATCACGTAAACCCCGTAGAAATCGCTTGCAACTGTCAGCTTCGGTTGGTACAAATTCAACGGCATATCAACGGCACAAAACGTAATTTTTCGAACTACTCCTCGTTGAATTTTTCTTTTCCCTTCCTTTCCGAGTTTTCTAGCACAACGTTAGCTACGGAAATTGAAACAATTAAAAATCATCAATACACACAATGTCACATTGAATATTTCAATTTTTATTCAACTTTTACCTAAATTCCAATTTAGTCCCTAAATTGAGACTAACTTTATTTCTTCAAAACTAATTCTATATTTTCATTCAATTTCCACTTTAGACTAAATTCAACTCTCTCGTTTCACTTAAATCCTTAATTTTTGAAAATTTTCTAATTTAGTCCCTATTATTCAAAACTTATAATTTATTTACAATTCAATCCCTTTTTCATTTCTAACTTAAAATTCTATCAATTTAGTTCAAAATACTTAAATTATCCAACATGAACATCATCTAAAAATTTAATATTTTCTAAAATTCAACATAGATTAAGTAGTATTTAATACTAGGATTCTAAAAACATAAAATTTACAAGAAAATGGACTAAATTAACTTACCAATTAAGGTTTGAACCTTAAAACCCTAATTTTTCTCATTCTTTTCCTTTCTCTTTTTCTTTCTCCCTTTTTTCCTCTGTTTCGTTCGAATGTTTGTTTCTTTTTTATTCTTTTTCTTTCATTTATTTTTTGTTTTAATTATAATAATATAATATAATATAATATAATATAATATAATATAATATAATATAATATAATATTTACTTAAATAATAAGTATTTCATATATTATTATTATATACATATGCTTATTGTTTTTACATATGTATTAATACATACCATCCACTTGTCAATTTATGGTTTAATTACTTATTTAGTCCATTCACTTTTCTCTAATCTATAATTCAACTTTTTCCCTATATTCAATTTAATCCTTACACCTAATTGCCATTAATTCAAGCTAATTCACCTAGTCAAAACCTAATTAATCACACAACTAACTTCGTAAATATTTTTAATAAATATTTACGAATCCATTTTACGAAAACGGAGACCCGAAAGTACACTTTTCGATACCCGTGACTATCGGGTTGTTACATTCGTGATTGTTCTTGTAGCATGTTCATTCACAGAATACAAGCGGCCTGCGAAATATAAAGCAGAATAGAAGAACCCTTTGACTTGGTCAATCAAAGTCCCTGCACTATTCAACTTCCCAAATCTAAGAATAGTACCATCCACGGGACTGACATGTTATATAACAAAACACACTCTTAGCAATACTTCAGAGTGACACAAATGAAAATATTACCATGTCCAAGATGCTCATTACCAGTTACCAAACTATAGGGATTAGGGTTGATAGGCCTGCAACCTTTTTTCAATGTGCAAACAAAGAAATCCCTTAAACATACATATTCTTCAAGAGGGAGAGCTGCTTCTTCTAGGTCCTAACACAACACCAAAATAGACTTTTAGCGGCGTTTTTAGTGGCATTTTAAAGAAAAACACCGCAAATATTATACATTAGCGGCGTTTGAAGGAAAACGCTGCAAAAAAATGAGCAATAGCGGCGTTTATTTCCAAAACAACTCGAAAAAGGATATATAGCGGCATTTTTTCCTAAAACGCCGTGAAAGTTCAGAGCATTAGCGGCGCTTTTGAAAAAACGCCGCTAAAGGTCTGAGCATTAGCGGCGCTTTTGGAGAAACGCCGCTAAAGGTCTGAGCATTAGCGACGCTTTTTAAAAAACGCTGCTAAATGTCTGAACAATAGCGGCGCTTTTGAAAAAACACCGCTAAAGGTCTTTTGAAAAAAAAGCCGCAAATATGTTAATCAATACGACGACGTTTTGTGGTTGAGAAACAAAATTATTTAGTAAATTGAAAATGTTATTTAAATTTCTTGAAATATTGAAAGAATATATATTATTCAAAATTTATCTAAATAATTAAGGGTTTAGTGGTTTGTATGGGCTGACTAGGGTTTCGAGTTCAACATTTCAAGATTTAGTGTACTTTATCAGTTTATAGTTTACGGTTAGTCTTAGGATTAGGGTTATGAGTTTATGGGTTTGTGGGTGTATGGTTTAAGGTTTACGAGTTTAGGGTTTAGGGTTTATCGAATGAAGATAGAATATCAAATTTGATTTAATCATTAAAAAATTATAAAAAAAAATATGCTATAAAATGGTGAGATTGCAATTTTTACTTAAAAATTAATTTCAGCCCCTAACAAAATCTGAATGTGCACCTGTTTATCCTTAAAACCTAAATCTTAAACCTTAAATAGTCTAAACCCTAAACTATAAACCATAGATCTAGATTCTAAACCCTAAATCATAGCTCTAAATACTCGACCGTAAACCCCTAAACTACAAACACTAAACCATTAACCATTAAACACTAACCTTAATCGCCGCTAAATGTTGAGCAACAATTCTATTTTCATTTAGGGTAATCGACACTCATTTCGATTTTGAAAGTATTAAACACTAACCTTAATCGCCGCTAAATGTTGAGCAAAAAATAATGACACTTAGAAAAAAATTGAAAGTAAAAACATAGAAAAATATTTGTTAAAAATGAAAAAAATTATTAAATAATTTCTTATATAATCGTAAAAGAGATATATAGTTTTAATTTTAAAATATTGAATTAATTCTCATGATAATTTAGGGTTTATGTGGTTTAATTTAGGGTATATAGTTTATGGATTAATCTTTATAGTTTAGGGTTTAGGGTTTATGTTTTAGGGTTTAGGGTTTAGGATTTAAGATTAAGTGTTAGGTTAGGGGTTAGGCCGGGTTTATAGTTTAGTTTTTATTATTTTAGAGTTATGGCGTTTTGGGTTTAGTGCTTAAACCATATCGAATAATAAAGTTAGAGTCTTAGTGTTTAGGGATTTAGGTACTAGGGATTTTGATAAAATAGATAAAAATCATATTATTGAGGGTTTATGTAAGCAATTAGATTATTTCTTTAATTACTTCTACAATGCAATATATATATGAGTTAAGGTGTATAATTTAGGGTTTTAGTATTTAGGTATGAGAAATTAAATTATAAAACTGTACAAATTAAACATATTGTTAGAAACAAAACAAAATTAATTTAAAGGAATCTAATTAATAATTAAACTAAAAAAATTTATTAATATTGAAGGTATTAGCGGCGTTTTTGCTCAAAAACGCCGCAAACACATTACTAAACAAAACGACGCCGTTTACTTGGGGCTTTAGCGGCGCTAGACATAAAAACGCCGCAAATGAGTAGTTTTAGTGGCGTTTTTTTGGAAAACGCTGCAAAAAACCATTAAAACGACGTCATTTTTAGGGGATTTTAGTGGCGCTTTTTAAAAACGCCACAAAGGGCAATTTTTTTTAATAAAACGTCACCATTTTTCTTTCGCTATTTTGTTTCTGTCGTTTTAACAAAACGAGCCACGGTGCAAAATCCCTAATTTCTCTAATTTCTCACCCCCCAAAACAGCAGAAGAAATCACCCCAAAACCCGATTAAGAAGAAACCCATCTGTCCATCTCTCTCTCTTTCTGTGTCTTCAAATCATTTTTGGTTTTAGGGTTTCCGATCCCAAAAAACGTTCTCATTTCACCCTTTTACTCGTGGAATCCGTTCTGAAGTGCTTTCATTTCTCTTCATCTTCCTCAAGGTACTATTTTTCTTTCTCTTAGTTCAAGTTTTGGGGTTGGATTTGATAAATTGCAACACGTTTTGAAGTATGTTGGAGCTCTTAGAGTGTTTGGGTTTTGTTTTTAATTTTGTTTGTGTTTTTCATTTTGCTTTTTCGTGTTCGGCTTTGATTGTGATTAATAGTGTTTTTATTCTTGGTATCCTTGTTGGATCGGTGATTTTATTTTATTTTTGTTAAGTCAGAATGGAACAAAGTTTAGTTGCACTCTGATTTAGCTTCACTTATTTCTTAGAAAAAATTTCTGGAAGGAAAAAAAAAACTAATGTAAAAGAACATGAAAAATAAAGCTAACATTTGTGCTTGACTTTTAGTCTGAATCCCTTTTTGTTAACCATTTATTGTTAGTTTAAATATAGCATGTGGTCCTGTAACTAGTCATGATACATTAAAGCTGTGAAAACGGCAGTAGTCTTTAATTATTCTAGCTAATTTGGCTTCCTTCATTATGAAATTTTAAATTTAAACATCACGAGATTCTTATGTGATTTTTTGTGCTTATATGTCAATGTCGTCATATAAACATATTAGATATAGTATATATATATATTTCCTTAACTGCTTTTTTGTGGCCTTTCTATATACTTCTTGTTTTAATGGTTTTCAATATACGCTAGGAATTTGATGAGCTTATATTCTTGTCTGCCTCTTCCCAAGTTTACCAAGTCTTCATTCCTAGCATCATATCTGAATATCCTTGCTGTTTCACAATGATAATTCATTTGGATTTCATATTATGCATTAGTTGCACATATACCTCATAAGTGTGAAAAATATATAAATGTCGGTAATGAAAATATATATCGCAAAGAAAAGAGAAATAAAATAAAGAACACACAGATTTTACGTGGAAACCCTTTCGGGAAAAAACCACGGGCAGAGGAGAAGAAAAATTCACTATGTTGAATTCGAACTCATTACAAGAGGAATAGACTATGTCTATTTACAGGCTTGTAAAACCTAATTCTAATCAAAGTAAAAATATATTATGCTAATAAATGCTAAATATATTATACTCATAAATACTAAATCTTCTAGAAAGAAGATATATTTTGTTTAACTTGACTTGCAAGCAATATCTTAGAATTTGGGTCACACAACTCTAACAATCTCCACCTTGACACGAATTCTCAACAAACAAGTTCTTCATCGCGAACTCTCAACGAACAAGTTCTCCACCTCTTCCATAAAACCCCTTAAGGGTTTAACTTCAACAATGAACACCAACCAAATCTAAGCAATGCTCAAACTTGGTTATAGGAAGTGACTTAGTCATCATATCTGCAAGATTTTCATGAGTACTAATTTTGCTCACAACAATATCACCACGAGCAATAATATCCCGAACCAAACTATGCTTCACAACTGGGGAGAACACATCTGTGAAGTCCACTCCTGGAATTTGACTGTAACCCTTTGCAACAAGCCTTGCTTTATATCCGGGTTCTTCAACTCCTGGAGTCCCTTCTTTCTTTTTAAACACCCATTTACAGTGAACAGTCTTTTTATCTTTAGGAAGTTTCACAAGATCCCATGTTCTGTTTTTGTGGAGTGATTCCATCTCCTATTGCATAGCAAACATCTAATTTTCTGAGTCTTCACAGCTAACCGCCTCAGAATAATTAGACGGCTCTTGGTTTGCATCTATATCTTTAGCCACATTTAAAGCATAAGCAACTAGATCAGCCTCAACATACTTCTTTGGAGGCTTAATTTCTCTTCTAGTTCTATTTTTGGCGATAGAGTATTGTGGTGAAGAAGCAACTCTATTCTCAATTTTTGTACTGGATTGAGGAATCGACTCTGTATTAACTGATGCTCCACCCTTTTGATTTTCTTTATTGGAAGAGTCTTTAAGAGATAAGTTAGGTAGCATAGCGGTTTCATCAAAAATAACATCTCTGCTAATCACAACTTTTCTATTTTCAGACACCATAACTTATACCCTTTTACACCAGCTTTATAACCAAGAAAAACACATTTAATGGATCTCGGTTCCAATTTTCCATTATCAACATGAGCATACGCAGGACACCCAAAGATCTTTAAATCAGAATAATTAGCAGGATTACCAGACCATACCTCTTGTGGAGTCTTTTTCTCAATGGCAACGGATGGAGATCGGTTGATCAAAAAACATGCAGTAGAGGCTGCTTCGGCCCAAAACGACTTTGGTAAGTTGGCATTTGACAACATACATCGAACCTTCTCCATGATCGTTCTGTTCATTCGTTCTGCAACGCCGTTTTGCTGTGGAGTATGACGAACTGTCAAGTGTCTCATGATCCCTTCTGACTTGCATAGTTTATTAAACTCATTTGAACAAAACTCTAAGCCATTGTCTGTGCGGAGGTATTTTATTTGTTTTACCATCTATTTTTCAATCATAGTTTTCCAAGACTTAAATGCGAAAAACACATCGCTTTTCTGCTTCAGGAAGAATGCCCAAACTTTTCTGAAAAAATCATCAATAAAAGTTAGCATCTAATTAGCTCCACCTCTCGAAGGCACTCTTGATGGCCCCCACAGATCAGAATGAATATACTCCAACGCTCCCTTCGTGTTATGGATTCCTCTGGTGAATCGAACTCTCTTTTGCTTTCCAAAAATGCAGTGCTCACAGAACTTCAGTTTGCAAATTCCTTGACCATTAAGAAGTCCTCTTTTGCTCAATTCTGCCATGCCATTCTCACTCATATGCCCTAGGCGCATATGCCAAAGTTTAGTAATATCATCATCGACAAGGAAGGAAGCGGCAATTTGCATCACCAATAATGATAGAACCACAGAAAACATATAACTTGATGGTCTTTCTCTCCTTTTTCATCACAATGAGGAACCTTTGAAATCTTCAAAATCCCACTTTCACTGTGTATTTGTACCCTTTTGAATCAAGAGTACTTAACGAAATTAAATTTCTCTTCAATTACGGAACATGCCGTGCGTCACTAAGTATTACGACAACTCCATCAAACATCTTAACTTTAATTGTTCCAACACCTACGATTTTACACGAAGCATTATTTCCCATCAAAACAACACCTTCGATTAATCGTTTACGTAAGTTGTAAACCAATCCCGATTGGGACTCATGTGAAAGTGCAGCTGAATCAAGTATCCACTCCTCGCTCACTTTAGAATTGTTGTGAAGTGACTAGAAGTTCACCATCATTTGTAGTCTTCTACAACATCAGCTTTACCAGAATTTTCTGGTTGTTTTCCCTTTTGATTCGTAGCCTCCCTTTTAATCTTGTTTTGTAGCTTATAGCATTCAGATTTAATGTGCACTTTTTTCTTGCAGAAGTTGCAAGTTTTATCTCTGTTTGAAGACTTCGATCTACCCTTAGATTTACCGCGAGGATTCCGTTCCTGTGTCCTTCCACGATCATCATCAGCATTCCAATCTTGTCTCCCACGAACAATGAGACCCTCTCCCTAAGAGTTGAGTTTAACCACAAGATGCTTCATCTTGTCATACGAGGTCAAAGAATCATAAACCTCATCAACTGTGAGAGACTCTCGGCTATATAAAATCGTGTCTCTAAAGGTTGAATAAGACAGGGGCAACGAACAAAGTAGAATCAACCCTAGATCTTCTTTATCATACTGAACCTCCATGGCCTCCAAGTTTGAGAGAATTTCTTTAAACATCATTAAGTGTTCGTGCCTACGACGCACCTTCCTCCAAGCGATGAGCATAAAGACGTTGCTTCATATGCAACTTGCTTGGTTAGAGTTTTTCGACATACATATTTGTTCCACCTCTTCCATAATGCAACAAGGCGGTCTTCTCCTTCATCACATCCTGTAAAATTTCGTTAGAAAAATGCAGATGTAACTGTGTTAACGCCTTTCGATCCTTGCGCTTCTTCTCTTCCTCCGTTAATGTCGAAGGCATCTTATCTACCCCTAGCAGGGCTTCCTCTAAATCCATCTGCATGCAGAACTGCTGCATCTTTATCTGTACAACGCGAATCGGTGTTGCGATCCAATAGCGGAATTTCATACTTCAAAGACGCCATTACCGTGATCGAGATGAAAAACCTGGAAGCTCTGATACCAATTTGTGAAAAAAATATAAATGTCGGTAATGACAATATATATCGCAAAGAAAAGAGAAATAAAATAAAGAACACAGATTTTACGTGGAAACCCTTTCGGGAAAAAAACCACGGGCAGAGGAGAAGAAAAATTCACTATGTCGAATTCGAACTCATTACAAGAGGAATAGACTATGTCTATTTATAGGCTTGTAAAACCTAATTCTAATCAAAGTAAAAATATATTATGCTAATAAATGCTAAATATATTATACTCATAAATACTAAATCTTCTAGAAAGAAGATATATTTTGTTTAACTTGACTTGCAAGCAATATCTTAGAATTTGGGTCACACAACTCTAACAATAAGCAAAATGATCCTACTGCAGTTGGGCTGCTTATTTCAAATGCTTGAAGGTCTTTAACATGCTTGTATTTTTTGTGACTGCTTATTATTGTGTTTTACAAAGAGTCAATGATAATGCTCCCTATATCTTTGTTTATTTGCAATTTCATATGGTTTAGCTCATTGCTTGGAATCAAGAAACCTGATAACATTGACAGTCAAATTGAAATTTGTGGTTTTACAGTCAAATTGACAGTCAAACTTGATCTTTGTCATTATCTTTATGAAACAAAGATAGATTTACCTCTGTACTTTTAACTCCATATTGAAATTTGTGGTTTTACTTTTATTTGATTGGATTCTTAAACAACTAATCATTTATTTTTTAAAATGTAGGAGTTCTTTGTTTTCTTATTTGTCTTCTGGAATGTCAAGAGAGTGTGTATGATAAATTAGCTTTCAGCCTTGGATGTTTGCTTAGTTGATGAAACAAGTAATATTATATGTAATATTATATGTAATATTATAATTTTAATCATGGTCATTTTATATAATTTAAATATTTTATGTGTACCATTATTGTTGTTATTTGCTACTAATATTTCAACTATTTTATGTGTATTGCAGGAAAATGAGTAGAAGAAGATTACGAGATTTAAATATTATGCAGAAATCTTCGTAAATTCAGAAGAGGGCAATAGTGAGCAAACAAACAATAGTTGGATCCTCTAATGTGCTTGACATAGATGATGAGCCTGCAGAATTACAAAGTAATGTTAAGTTTATTTTACATGCATGTTGACTTTTTTTATTGATTCATTTTTCAATTTTAATATAACAATAATATATCATTGTTCACCGAGAGTGGTGGGGCGCAGAGGTCGCGGACGTCTGTTGCTTAAAGATTTATACGAATTAAATTCCGTCAGCGTGTAAAAGTAAGGAGAAAGCGATAATGGCCACTGTTGGCCTGAAGCTCGAGTTCTAGCAGGCTATTTGGGCATTATTGCACGAAATGCAAATATGTTGCCCATCAATTACGAGTCATGGCATCACATGCCTGACGCAAACAAAAATCAAGCTCTGGAGAACATTAAGGTAACAAAACGTGAATGTAATTTATAATACTTTGGTTGAAGTTTCATTTATATTTACTTTCTAAACTTATGTTTTTTTAGGAGAGGTTTGCTTTGGAGGTCTCCGATGACTATATAAAGAAGACATTGGGAAAAAAAATGGAGAGACCACAAAAGCACATTGAAAAAAGAATATTTTAAGAAAGAAATAAGCCTCAAGGATAAACTGCGAAATGTCCCATAAATGTTGAGGTATCAATGGGAAGATGCGGTTAGATTCTGGAACTCAAAGAAAGGAGAGGTATTACCTAGTTCTAAACTCTTATAAATTTTTCGGTTTATAGTATTTACTATATACGTAATAATAATTTCGTTATGTAGGACCGTGAGCGTGTCAGAACGAGCAGCAGGCAGAAACAAAAATTCACACACATGGCGAGTCGGTCGAGAAGTTTTGCTTCAGAGCTGAGGCCGAGTATTATAATTTATTAATTCTGTCAAATATTAATGACTTTATACTATTAAATTATATTTCTACTACAACACTGTAGGAAGTCTCCACCGGTCAAAAAGTTGGACGCGTTCAGCTTTTTGACATTACGCATAGGAAGAAGTGTAACATCCCAAATATGGGGTTATTTGGAATTTGACTATTTTCTTGTTATGAACTGCTGTGATATTATTAATGGAATAATAGAGCTTAATTTAGGGCTTTGAGTGTGCCCGGTTTGATAGAGAAATTTCAGTTTTTAATTTTAAAAAAAGGGAGCCTTAGTAAGTGGGTGTTATAAGAATAAATGTGGGTAATTTAACACTAATTAGGCCTTGGATAAGTGGCAAAGCAAGCCCACTTAAGAGCTAGCATGTGACGCCACATCAAGAGGAAGGGAGAGCCTTGGTTGAGTCACGAAATCCTCCTTTTTGTTTTTATTTGGAGATGGCACAAAGGGGAGAGTTTTTCTCCCTTCAAACTCTTTTATTAAATAGTATTAATAAGAGATAATATGAGCATTGAAAATAGATTTTTAATTGTTTAATCTCAAGGATAATGGGAGATAAATGAGGATTACAAGGAGATTATTTTATTAATTCAAAATTGTTTGAATTAAATCAAGTGGGTGGCCTAGAGAAAAACTAGGTGTTGGCCGAATGTGGGACTCCTTGTTGAAGAGGAGTGGGCGGCTAGGAGAGGCTGAGTATAGGGGAGAGTGCCGAATTCTCTTAAGGCACCTATTCATTTGATTCTTCTTCTTTTTCCCTTTTGCAAATAGCCGAATTTCCTCTCTCTCATCTTCTAATATTTTTCCACTTCTTTCTCATTCTCTCAAAACCGAAACCACCATTGACATCTTCCTCATTTTCTTCTTTTTGCTTAACACCAAGAACCCTCTACTCCTTTCTTTGTCGAAACCCCTATCTCCCTTTTCCACTATTTCTTTCTTTCCTCCTCTTTAGCCGAACATACTCCATTGTGGTGCAGAAATCTCTTTTCTTCCAAAAAGATCTACTTTGGCCGAATATCAAGTGGGCATAGGTTCTTCTCAAGAGTTCCTCTCCAATCAGGTTGTAAAGGGTAAGTAATGGCCGAATGTCCATCTCCCCTTTCTCTTCTTTCTTTGTCTATTTCTTTTACAAGGGGAAGTGCCGATTTCGGCAAAGGTTAACAAGGCTTCTAAACGTTGATAAACGATCTCTCCTAGGTACCCCAAGTTTGTGAAGAAGTCGACCCAAACTCCTAATCTCTAGCATTCGGCTTTGGTAAGTAGTGGTAAGAAGATTTCCTTTAGTTTACTATTCGTTTAAGCCAAAGGCTAATAACTCTAGTGATGGCCGAATGTAGGAGTGGAGCAGGAATCGCATACCAAGTACCGAAGTGAGTACTCAAGGGGTGATAGGTAAGGTTCGGGTTCATAAGGAACCCTTCTAATAATTTGACTTGGCCGAATAGGCCATAGTACTAATATGAGTATTTGGCGAATATAGGGATCGATGAGATCTAGAGTGGCCAACGTTTCTTTTCAATTTAGAGCATCCAAGGGTGACAGTGTGTACATACACACTTATAGCGATTAATGTTGTGTTATATAAATATATATTGTATGTAAATCATTGATGTAGATGCGGGTTGGTACCTTAACGGTACAAGTGAGGATCCCGTAAGTCTCTCATGATATGAGATTACTTTAATGCTTTTGGGAAGCATGGTTTATTGATACATGTGATGAATGCATGAGATCTGTTGTTAATGTTTACCTACTATGGGCTATATGAGAGGAGAGGCGGTGATGTTTCGTCTTGACGAGCACCAAGTGTTTTGGTAACACTGCTGTGACTATATGTCACGGAGGTTTGGTACCTCCAGAGGTTTGGCACCTCATAGCGACTTGTCCCCGTGGTTAACACCACCGTGGGTTGGCCCCACTTGAGATATGGGATCGTCTGCGCGGTGATTTGGTATCACACGATGGGTTGGCCCCATCACCCGATTTGTGTCTCACGGACACCAGTGCTTTGGTAGCACATTGTGACTATATGTCACGGTGGTTTGGCACCACCAGTGTTTTGGTAACACATTGTGACTACGGTCACCAGTGGTTTGGTACCACATGGGGTAGACAAAGGCGTTTGGTTGGCTAGGTTGGGCACAGGATACTCTGCATATTAACCGTTATATGTTGTGTATGAAATGTTGTTTTTAAACGGGGGAAGGGTTACATACTGAGTCTTGGTGACTCACCTTCTCCTTTAACATTTTTCAGGTGACTCGTAGATGGCGGTTGAGGAGCCGGTTGGACTCGAGGTGGCCATGCAGTGGATTTAAATTTATTGAACTTTAAATTTGGTTATTTTTACTTTGGTTGTAATAAGGCCTCCATAAACTTTAGTTGTGTTTTTTTATGTTGGATGTTTACTTTAAACTATATTATTAAATTGAACTAAAATCACATGTTTTCTTAAGTTAACACGAAAAAGTTTAATCGTGCCATCGGGCACACTTGAAACTGGTATAACAATCGGACCTAATTAAACTTCCAACTTAAATCCAAGTATAGTTTTGGCAAGATAACCAAAGCGAGAAGTTTTCAATAAAAATTAAATAGGTATCGAAATGGTGATTCACAAGGTTTTCCTCCGTAACAAATCAAATTCGGTCGTAGTGTTTGGGCCGGGTTTGGGTTGTTACAAAATTGGTATCAGAGCCCAGTTCAAAGCTCGGCTGTGGGGGCCCAAGGCCCAAAAATATTTTAGTAGGCCTTTTTGAATTGTTTTTGGGTTTTAAGCAGCATGGCCCGAGTCTCCGGCACCGATCCGCCCAGGTAAGTACATCTAAACCTCTTTGTGAATTATAATCTGTAGAAGGGTAGGAAGCATGGAATGTAGATAGACTTATAGGACTTGGACCCTAAGGCTAGATTGCTCAAACACAAACGAAGCATAAGACTTAAGGAACTAAACCAACCTATGACTTAGTCAATGAGCTAGGGTGTGGTAACCCCTGTACGCATGTCTAGGATTGGATCCGGAAGAGCTTGGTATTTAAGCAGTCCTCGTGACTCACCTCCCTTCGCGGTATCCTGCAGTGCGTAGCTTCGGTTCACCCTAACTCAGAAGGCTCAGTGGTGTGGTAACCTCTGTGCGCATGTCTAGAAAGGTTCAGTGAGAGCTTGGTATTTAAGCGGTCCGTGTGACCCACCTCCTCTTCACTTGAATTACGCACAGTGGTGTAGCTTGGGTTCACCCCGACCGGGAAGGCTCGGTCATAGGCTAAACACAATGATTAAAACCCGAAAGGGAATTAGCCTTGTTTTTCAAAATAGAACGAAACAACAAGCCCTAATGTTTCCAAAACTTGTCCAATAACTCTCTTAAACCCTAGAACATTACTTTTACAACGTATTTCTCGGAAAACTTGACTTGTGAAAAATTACGAAAATACCCTTTAGGAGTAAAATTACCAAAATGCCCCGACCCATAAAATATTAATTCGATGGTTTTGCCCAAAAATTTCAACTATTCTACAAATATTCAATAACTTAGCTTTGGAAATCATCAGCAACATATTTTGGTTCCGAAAATTACGAAAATACCCACAGGGATAAAAGTCGAAAATACCCTCAGGTTAGAAATGGGCGTAAATGTCCGATGAGTGAATAGGTATGGAAAGTATTAAGGAATGGATGCATGAACTTCTTTGTGTGAACTAGGATAGGAAATCAAAACATTGTTTGCTCGAAAGAATCTCTCGATTAAATCTTATCCATAAAATTTCTTCATGCGAGTAATAAAGTGAAACAAATGCTAACGCATAAAATTTTTCTTAATCGATTAAAAGCGCGGTAGATAGAATGAGCTCTAGAGGACGTGGGCGCCGTGGACGTGGTAGGGGTAGGATGACGGTGTCCGAACCCGTCAGTCGGGATAAGGTTCGAGAAAATGAGGTACCATCGCCACCACCACCTCCTACTTTTAGAGTGAGGAGCCGGAGCAGGCCGGTGGCGAGTCGGTGCTCGCAAGTCGTGTTGCGAGTCTTGGAGATGGTGGTCAAGGCTGGTGGAAATGTAGGAGCTCGGAAATCTGTCCCGAGCGACTCCGATCTAACGGAGCGGAGGTATTCCGAGGTGTGTCGGAGTGGCACCCAGTCACGCGGAATCTGGCTAGAGTCAATCGAAAGAATCATGGATGACCTTGACTGACCGAGGAAGAGAAGTCGAAAGGGCGGTGTAAGCGCCTAAAGGATGAAGCGTATCGCTGGTGGCTTACGGTTCGAGATGGGGCTACAGATGAGATGATTTGACACAGGAGTATTTCGAACCACCACCGCCGGAAAAAAGTATGTGGGCATTAGCTACACCGACGCCCAGCAGAGAAAGGCTTTTCCGGGATTAGTGCAAGGAACTAAGTCCGTGTCGGAATATGAGGCGACTTTCTAAGGCCGAGTAGATATCACGAGAGGCATCGTGGCTCTCGAACATGAGCGCCGTGTCCGCTTTGAGGACGGACTCCGAGATGATTTAAGGTTACTGATTGCCCCACAGCAGGTTCGTGAGTTCTCATCTCTAGTGGAGAAGGCTAAGGTAGCCGAAGGAATCAAGGAGGCTGTGAGGCAGAACTATAGTAAGAACAATCAGAAGAGAAGTTTTGGGTCACCGGATCCAAGCGAAAGTGCTCAGAAAAAGGCTAGGCCAAGTGGGCCCAATCAGCAAAGAAGGCCCACGCATCGCTAATCGAGGCCGACTCGGTGCAATCGCTGTGGAAAGACCCATTGGGAGGTTGTTGGACCGGTGACAAAGGATGTTTTGAGTGTGGGTCTTTGGAGCATCGCGTCGAGATTGTCCCCGAAACTAGCTAAGAAGCGACGGAAGGGCGTAATCGTGCTCGGGATAAAAATGTAGGACCACGGAGGGTCGTGGTAATGGCAGAGGAAACAACGGTCCTAACCGAGGTCGTGGAACTCAAGGCGCGAGGTTCGGGCAACACAGAGGCTAGGCAGCTGGCTTAGTTTACGCAGCAAGGTGTCGCGAAGAAGGTGACGCACCGGATGTCATAACCGGTACGTTTCTAATTTTCGGTTTTCCTTATGTTGCATTGATTGATGTGGGCTCGACGCACTCGTACATTGCTTGTAGTGTAGTAGGAACTATGGACCTAAACTCAAAAGCGCTTCTAGGGAGATGACCGTAGTTAGCCCCTTAGGTCACTCCGTAGTCGTAAATAGACTTTATAGAGGCGTACCCTAGAACTCCAAGGGGTAGTATTTGTAGCGATTTAATGGAACTACCGTTTGGGGAGTTCGATTTGATCCTTGGTATGGATTGGTTGGTTAAGTACCAAGCGAATTTAGATTGCGCCTAAAGCGCATGGTCCTAAGAAGGTGAAGGTGATGAAGTGGTTATGATAGGAGATAGAAGGAATTATCTATCCAATGTAGTGATCGCCTTGAAGGTGAAAAGATGGTCAAGAAGGGTTGTGAGGCGTATTTGGTTCAAATCATGCTTTGGAAGCTAAGGGGTTAGTAATTGAAAAGGTCCGAACGGTTGGGAATTTGTTTGATGTATTCCCGGAAGAACTTCCGGTTTGCCTCCGGATCGAGAAGTCGAATCGGTATAGACTTGCTACCGAACGGCACTGTGTCCATAGCACCATACCGAATGGCACCAAAGGAATTGGTGGAGCTAAAGGCTCAAATTCAGGAGCTCTTGGATAGAGGGTTTATACGACCAAGTATATCTCCGTGGGAGCACCCGTGTTGTTTGTCAAGAAGAAGGACGGTTCCATGTGGATGTGCATCGACTACCGTCGCTTGAACAAGTTAACGATCAAGAACAAGTATCCGCTTGCCTCGGATTGACGACTTGTTTGATCAACTGAAGGGTGCCTCGGTGTTTTCAAGATAGACCTTAGGTCGGGATATCATCAACTTAAGGTAAAGGAGGTGGCGTTCACAAAAACGGCATTCCGAACTCGGTATGGGCATTTTGAGTTCTTGGTAATGCCATTCGGGTTGACCAATGCACCGCGGCATTTATGGACTTGATGAATAGAGTTTTCCAGCCAAAGACTTGGACCAGTTCGTCGTGGTGTTCATAGACGACATATTGGTTTATTCAAAGACGAAGAGGAGCATGACAAGCATTTACGGATAGTTACGCAAGTATTGAGGGGGAAGCGATTATATGCCAAATTCGATAAGTGTGAATTTTGGCTTAGGAAGTGGCTTTCTTAGGTCATGTAGTATCACCAAGGAATTAGAGTGGACCCTCGCAAGGTTGAAGCGGATTGGAGTGGAAACCACCTAGGGCGGTGGCTGAAATCTGAAGTTTTTTGGGTTTAGCGGGGTACTATCGGAGATTCGTGGAAGGATTCTCTCTAATAGCGTGCCGTTAACTAAGTTGCTAAGGAAAGGTGTCCCATTTGTATGGACGGGAAGCAAGCAAGAAAGCTTTGATAAGTTAAGGAAGATTTTGACGGAAGCTCGGTTTTGGTACAACTGAAGCGGGAAAGTTATTCACGATTTATTGTGATGCATCTCACACCGGTTTGGGATGTGTGTTGATGCGAGATGATGGGAAGGTAGTAGCCTATGCATCCCGTCAATTAAGACCGCATGAGGTTAACTACCCAACTCACGACTTAGAGTTAGCGGCGGTCGTCTTCGCTCTCTGAAGATATGGAGACATTACCCAGTATAGAGAGAAGTCGATGGTCTACACGGATCACAAAAAGCTTGAGGTATCTTCCGACTCGAGAAGGATCTGAATCGAGAGGCAGCGTCGGTGGATTGAACTACTAAAGGACTATGATTGTTCAATCGAGTACCATCCGGTAAGGCTAATGTGGTAGCCGACGCATTGAGCCTGAAGGTGGTGACGGACTTAAGAGCAATGTTCGCTCGATTAAGTCTCAGTATGATGATGGAAGTCTTTTGGCGGAACTCCAAGTAAAGCCGACTTGGGTTGAGGAGGTTAAGGAAAAGCGCTTAGTGGATGAGGGCTTGAGCTCTAAGAGGTACAAGTTCAAGACGGTGGTTTGGAAGTGTGCAGTCTGTCTAGTGAAGGAGTGCTTTGTTTTCAAGGACGAGTATGTATGCCAAAGGATACGAGAATTAAAGCGAAAAATTCTCCAAGATGCACATAGCACCCATACGCTATGCATCCCGGGGGAAGCAAGATGTATGGAGATTTGCGGAAAGCTTGATTAGTGGCACAGGTTGAAGCGTGAGATAACGGAGTTCGTAGGGAAGTGTCCGACGTGTCACCGTGTTAAGGTCAACATCGGTCCACCATCGGGACTACTTCAACCGATAAAGATCCTCAATGGAAATGGGAGAGGATCACCATGGATTTTGTTAGTGGGCTACCCTCACGCCCACCAAGAAGGATGCGCTTTGGGTAATTGTGGATCGCCGACTAAATCAGCCCACTTCATGCCGGTGAGAATGGATTACTCACTCCGCAAGCTAGCGGGCTGTATGTGGGTGAAATAGTGAGGTTGCATGGCGTGCGATGTCGATTATCTCGGATAGGGATCCCGATTCACGTCAAGGTTTTGGAAAGCGTTGCATCAAGCTTTGGGTACACGGTTAGATTTCATCACGGCTTTCCATCCACGATCGGCGGACGATCGGAAAGGGTGATCTGATTTTAGAAGACATGTTAAGAGGTGTGTCTTGGATTTTAGTGGTAGTTGGGAGGAGTACCTACCATTAGCGGAATTCGCTTATAACAATAGTTATCAAGCGAGTATTCAAATGGCTCCATCACGAGGCCCTATATGGACGAAAGTGTCGTACTCCTACATGTTGGACGGAGTTGGGAGAAAGACAAGTTCGGGTCCAGAATGGTAACCGAGACGGAAGACAAAGTCAAGGTGATTCGGTCTCGTCTCAAGGAAGCATCGGATAGGCGTAAGTCTTATGCCGATCTCAAACGCAAGGAAATGGAGTATCTTTGTGGGAGACAAAGTCTTTCTGAAAGTGTCGCCTTGGAAAAAGGTGTTGAGATTTGGGCGGAAAGGGAAGTTAAGCCCAAGGTTCATCGGGCCATATACTCAGTTGCGAGTAGACCAGGACCGGTGGCTTATCACCGAGCTGCCGAATCGAGTCGATTCATGACGTATTTCATGTGTCAATCTTTGAGACGGTATCGGTCGGATCCTTCGCACGTTGTGCCGATGCGAGAGATCGAGGTGAACTCGGATTTATCTTTTGAAGAAGAACCGGTTCAGATTGTAGACCGAGAGGTGAAAGTTCTACGTGGGAAAGGCGGTGCCTTTAGTGAAAGTGTTATGGCGAGAACCACGGAGTGGAAGAAGCTACGTGGGAGCCCGAGGAGGTGATGCGGCAAAGAATACCCCCATCTCTTTTGATCAAGGAATTTCGAGGACGAAATTTATTTTAAGGGGGGTGAATGTAACATCCCAAATATGGGGTTATTTGGAATTTGACTATTTTCTTGTTATGAAACTTGCTGTGATATTATTAATGGAATAATAGAGCTTAATTTAGGGCTTTGAGTGTGCCCGGTTTGATAGAGAAATTTCAGTTTTTAATTTTAAAAGAAGGGAGCCTTAGTAAGTGGGTGTTATAAGAATAAATGTGGGTAATTTAACACTAATTAGGCCTTGGATAAGTGGCAAAGCAAGCCCACTTAAGAGCTAGCATGTGACGCCACATCAAGAGGAAGGGAGAGCCTTGGTTCGAGTCACGAAATCCTCCTTTTTGTTTTTATTTGGACGGCACAAGGGGGGAGAGTTTTTCTCCCTTCAAACTCTTTTATTAAATAGTATTAATAAGAGATAATATGAGCATTGAAAATAGATTTTTAATTGTTTAATCTCAAGGATAATGGGAGATAAATGAGGATTACAAGGAGATTATTTTATTAATTCAAAATTGTTTGAATTAAATCAAGTGGGTGGCCTAGAGAAAAACTAGGTGTTGGCCGAATGTGGGACTCCTTGTTGAAGAGGAGTGGGCGGCTAGGAGACCGAGTATAGGGGGGAGAGTGCCGAATTCTCTTAAGGCACCTATTCATTTGATTCTTCTTCTTTTCCCTTTGCAAATAGCCGAATTTCCTCTCTCTCATCTTCTAATATTTTTCCACTTCTTTCTCATTCTCTCAAAACCGAAACCACCATTGACATCTTCCTCATTTTCTTCTTTTTGCTTAACACCAAGAACCCTCTACTCCTTTCTTTGCCGAAACCCCTATCTCCCTTTTCCACTATTTCTTTCTTTCCTCCTCTTTAGCCGAACATACTCCATTGTGGTGCCGAAATCTCTTTTCTTCCAAAAGATCTACTTTGGCCGAATATCAAGTGGGCATAGGTTCTTCTCAAGAGTTCCTCTCCAATCGGTTGTAAAGGGTAAGTAATGGCCGAATGTCCATCTCCCTTTCTCTTCTTTCTTTGTCGATTTCTTTTACAAGGGAAGTGCCGATTTCGGCAAAGGTTAACAAGGCTTCTAAACGTTGATAAACGATCTCTCCTAGGTACCCCAAGTTTGTGAAGAAGTCGACCCAAACTCCTAATCTCTAGCATTCGGCTTTGGTAAGTAGTGGTAAGAAGATTTCCTTTAGTTTACTATTCGTTTAAGCCAAAGGCTAATAACTCTAGTGATGGCCGAATGTAGGAGTGGAGCAGAATCGCATACCAAGTACCAAGTGAGTACTCAAGGGGTGATAGGTAAGGTTCGGGTTCATAAGAACCCCTTCTAATAATTTGACTTGGCCGAATAGGCCATAGTACTAATATGAGTATTTGGCCGAATATAGGATCGTTAGATCTAGAGTGGCCAACGTTTCTTTTCTGGATTTAGAGCATCCAAGGGTGACAGTGTGTACATACACACTTATAGCGATTAATGTTGTGTTATATAAATATATATTGTATGTAAATCTTTGATGTAGATGCGAATTGGTACCTTAACGGTACAAAGTGAGGATCCCAGTAAGTCTCTGTTGATATGAGATTACTTTAATGCTTTTGGGAAGCATGGTTTATTGATACATGTGATGAATGCATGAGATCCATTGTTAATCTGTTTACCTACTATGGGCTATATGAGAGGAGGGGCAAGTGATGTTTCGTATCTTGACGAGCACCGGTGTTTTGGTAACACACCGTGACTATATGTCACCAGAGGTTTGGTACCTCCAGAGGTTTGGCACCTCATAGCGACTTGTCCCCGTGGTTAACACCACCGTGGGTTGGCCCCACTTGAGATATGGGATCGTCACGGTGATTTGGTATCACACGATGGGTTGGCCCCATCACCCGATTTGTGTCTACGGACACCGCTGCTTTAGTAGCACATTGTGACTATATGTCACCAGTGGTTTGGCACCACCAGTGTTTTGGTAACACATTGTGACTACGGTCACCAGTGGTTTGGTACCACATGGGGTAGACAAAGGCGTTTGGTTGGCTAGGTTGGGCACAGGATACTCTGCATATTAACCGTTATATGTTGTGTATGAAATGTTGTTTTTAAACGGGGAAGGGTTACATATCGAGTCTTGGTGACTCACCTTCTCCTTTAACATTTTTCAGGTGACTCGTAGATGGCGGTTGAGGAGCCGGTTGGACTCGAGGTGGCCATGCAGTGGATTTAAATTTATTGAACTTTAAATTTGGTTATTTTTACTTTGGTTGTAATAAGGCCTCCATAAACTTTAGTTGTGTTTTTTTTATGTCGGATGTTTACTTTAAACTATATTATTAAATTGAACTAAAATCACATGTTTTCTTAAGTTAACACGAAAAAGTTTAATCGTGCCATCGGGCACACTTGAAACCCAGTATAACAATCGGACCTAATTAAACTTCCAACTTAAATCCAAGTATAGTTTTGGCAAGATAACCAAAACGAAGTTTTCAATAAAAATTAAATAGGTATCGAAATGGTGATTCACAAGGTTTTCCTCCGTAACAAATCAAATTCGGTCGTAGTGTTTGGGCCGGGTTTGGGTTGTTACAAGAAGGATGGGTCTCCGATGACATCCGAAGCTGGAGAGATTATGGTATATTTACTTAATAAAATTTGATTTATTAAAAATGGATTTATAATGTTTACTTATAATAGTTTAATTCTTCGTTAGTAGTTTTAAATTAATAATGTTAAGTTATGTTGCATTCCTTCTTATTGTATATTTCGTTTCTAACTTTTTGATTGATTTATTAGGAGAAACTAAAGGAGAAGAAGGCACAGTATGAAGCGGCTGCTTCGAGTGATAGTTCTGTTCATCTTGAGGATATCGATAACATAATTATTACCAATGTTTTGGGTCCTGAAAGGTACGACTGCTTCGACTGATAGTTCTGTTAATCTTGAGTATATTTATAATAGAATTATCACTGATGTTTTGGGTCTTGAAAGGTATGGTCGGGTTTGACTTCAAGGATCTGGTGTTACCCCGACCCAATATTTTGGATCCGCTCTCGGATTACATGCCTTTCGAGTCAATCTCGTGCCAAGTTCGAGGCTAAAAGACCGAGATAGCTCGGATGCAGCGCGAGCACAGCTTGAGCAAATTTCTCAACTTAGAGCGAGGCAAGAAATGAGGAGGGCGAGGCAAGAAATGAGGAGGCGGAGGCAAGAATGAGGAGGTAGAGCAAATTTCTCTACTTAAAGCGGAGGCGCAGCCGAGGGAGGCCGAGCGAGCAGAAGTATGAAGAACTTCAAAGAACAACTTCGACTATGATGAAGATGTTCCAACAGTCGCAGAGGCCGCCATCTTAGACATTTATGTTCTTATTGTAAGATGATTTTTAACATTGTTACATTTAACATTTTTGTAAGAATATTTTCATTTATAATTCATTCATTAATTTATATCATATATCTTTTATTCATTTTCAAATATCATTTAGAATTAATGTAGTTGGTGTGATTTTTATGCTACATTTGCTGTTTTGGGTTGGAATTATATACTATATTTGCTGTCATTGGTTGGTTTTAGTGCAGGAGGGGTATGATATTGGATAAACCCTAAACCCTAAATATGTACAAGTTAGCGGCGTTTGTGGGAAAAGCGCCGCTAAAAGTCATGCTTTTAGCGGCGTTTTTGGGGAAAGTGCCGCTAAAAGTCATGCTTTTAGCGGCGTTTTTGGGGAAAGCGCCGCTAAAAGTCATGGCTTTTAGCGGTGCTTGTGGGGAAAGCGCCGCTAATAGTCATGTCTTTTAGCGGCGTTTGTGGGGAAAGCGCCGCTAAAAGTCATGGCTTTTAGCGGCGTTTTTTTCTTATAAATGCCGCTAAATTTTACGGCGTTTGTTTTAGCGGCTTTTTTGTGGCGCTTCTAAAAGCGCCGCAAAGACTATTAGTGGCGCTTAAAAACGCCGCTAAAGGCCTAAAAAACGCCGCTAAAAGTCCAAATTGCTGTAGTGTAAATGCAAACCACAATATCACATCATAAGTTATTCTTCATTTTCAGTTGACTGTGCATTTATCTCATCAATCGAAAAAAGCGATCTAAAAGAAAATGACAAGGGAAAAGTTATGAGGTAAACATACTTGAGTGGAAAGCACAAGCCTATGCTCTATACACATGCGGGCGCAGCCAAACTAGAATGTCCTAAAACACGATCTTTATGCAGGAGCATAGGAACTGTCAATTTATCATTAGTTCAAATTAGAAATTGTAAAAAATAATATATATTGATTTACCATGCTTAATATTATTCAATCATTTGGTAATGATCATTAATGTTCAAACTAGTCACAACCATATGTTCAAACTATTTTTGTGTTGATGAGAATTTGGTATAAAATCCCATTAAACCTTAAATTTAACTAGATATATTCATGAGCGTAAACGATCTGTATTAAAATTTAGTACATTGATTATCTTGAAGTTGCATTAAAATTTAAACACAAAGATACGATAAGAATGTGATAAGATGCATTGGTTATAGATGCAAACAAAATATGTTGAACATGAGATTCGTAGTTGTAATCAGTTTACTTAAACTACGTACTACTACTAAACTAATTACAAAGTTCTTTTCCAATTTTCTGTATTTGTTGTTCCATTTTGTGGCTCATCGTACTCTCATCTAGTGGCTTTAATTTGCTCTAATGGAATCGAAAACGAATCAATTTTTTAACTTCTTCTTTCTTTTCCTCTTCTTCATAATTGGAAATCGACTTTATTTCTGAGAAAAGTTTTGGATCGATTTCAAGATTCCAATCAATATCATTGATATATAAATCAGCCGCATTACTTGGTAACTTGTTCTTACAATAAAAACCATGATAACCATGATAATTTTCTTTGAATATCTATTTGGATTCTTCTTCATAATTGGAAATTGACTTTATTTCCAAGAAAAGTGTTGGGTGCATTACTTGGTAATTTGTTCTTACAATAATAGCCATTAAAAGTTTTCCAAGAAGCCAAACAACTGAACCATCCCACTTGAATTTCCATGAATTACCATTATCATTCGATTTGGGACAAGTAAACTTCAGTCTGTATTATCTTTCTAGACGAATATGATTGTATTTGTATAAGAAATTTATTAAAAAACAATGGATGTAAAAAAGGAATTATCTAAAAATTAATGTTATTTTAAACTCAGTTTTTAGCCCTTAATTTGATTCTGTTTGGTTGTATTTGTTTCTTTAAAAATAATTTCTAAAAAATTATTTTTGAAAATGATAATTTATAAAAATTTTATTACATTAACAAACTGAACTAATTAATAACATTTTAATTTGACATAATTAGAACTTTTTCTTAATGAACTTAAATAAATATAAAAACAAATTATGGTGTCAAAAGAAAGATTCCAATAAAGAAGGATTCCAATTGAAGAACATAATGTATCTGCTGTCTAAATACGAAGAACATAATGTATCTGTTGTCTAAATATGCTATTTAAATAAGATATTTGATTTTTTAAGGTTTAGGGTACAAAAGGGCATTGGCACTTAACTAATATTCGTTGACAGGAAAATTGCAACAGCAATTCAGAGAAATTGACTTGAATGAAAGCTCAAAACTCTCCAAATATCATCATTCTTTCAGATATCATGTCATTGGCTTGTTTTATCCTTTCCGTAGTTGCATCTTTTAATCCAACAATATGCACGTATTGAGACCATAGAATTATATAATAAAATCTATAAAGTACGTAGAGGGCATTTTAAGTTGTTGACATATTAGATTTATCCTTTCGTTCTCCACATAAAGGTTTTTGATTATTGCTGCGGCATGTTCATTCACAGGAAACAAGCAGCCTACGAAATATGCAACAGATCAAATGATATCATTTGATACTATCATTGTACAAAGAAACTCACTGGAAAATGTCGTTAAACAACAACATTCCAATCAACTGGTGAATGTATGCGATGATAGTCTCCTGGCTTCAACTATATTACACAGTACAATCCCTTTCTCCCGTGCTTCTTCAACCTACTACCAATAATACTTGTATATCAATAATAGCCAGAAACTAGCATTGCCCTAACATATAAGAATTAATAGCATGCAATGCACCAAATAGTTGATATAATAAGCAAATGGTCGAGCATGAAGAACACCAAGCATGAGTAAAGTAGCTACTATGACACCTGGCACTAGAAAAGCGTTACATATAGAAACCAAAGCAAGTAAAACAAAACTAATTTATAGACATGGTAATGATCATTAGTGTTCAAACTAGAAATTGTAAAAATTAATATATATTGGTTTGAAGGTCTTTGACAACAAGGACTTTTATTTAAATTCCCTGAGAATTAGAGATTATTTGTATCTATAAATGCATTTTTTAGTCAATTTCACTGAATTGTTGTTGCAATTATCATGCCATCAGGTTGAAGGTCTATGATAAAAAGGACTTTTACAATTTATGTTTATCTAATTAACGCTAAGAATTGGAGATTATTTGTACTATAGATGCATTTTTTAGTCAATTTCGCTGAATTGTTGTTGCAATTATCATGTTATCAGCTTGAAGGACTATGACAAAAAGGACTATTATTTTTTATGTTTATCTAATTAAATATTTAATTTAAAGGAAGACAAAGTCAAACAGAGATTCTCGAAAAATTATCATGGCTTTCCTTGTAAGAAATAATGCAGTTAATTTATATATCAATGATATTAATTGAAATCTTGAAATCGACTCAAAACTTTTCTCAGAAATTATAAAGCCACTGAAAAAAGTACGATAAGCCTCCACCTCGCTTGCCTCCCATAATTGTATCATAGAAAACCAAATACAAATAAAATTGGTAAAGAACTATGCTTTAT
This sequence comes from Gossypium sturtianum, assembly GCA_025698515.1. Lineage (NCBI taxonomy): Eukaryota > Viridiplantae > Streptophyta > Magnoliopsida > Malvales > Malvaceae > Gossypium > Gossypium sturtianum. Next base: position 16,064,031 of record CM046947.1, on the reverse strand, counting down.
CATTTTTCAGGTTATAGAAACTAATCCTTAAGAACCATTATGCCTTTTAATGCATGTTAAACATAATTTGTTCGCATCTAGAACCAATGAACCACAATGCCTTTTAATGCATGTTAAACATATTTTGTTCGTATCTATAACTAATGCATTCTTATCATATCAATGTATATAGATATAATTTAACTTTTTTTTTATTTTATAATATATCGTTCTTTTTTAAAAAGTAAAATCAGTCCAATTTTAAGGTTTAATGGGATTTTATACTAATTTCTCATTTAAAATAAAAACAAAACCATATTGAATTGAAAATACTAATCACATCAGCACAAGAATATAATGTGACTTCTTTGACCTCTACATAAATTGACTAAGAGTGTGTTGAGTACAACAAGCACCTAATAAGCCTTTGATAATGAGCAGCATCAGCATACTCATCATCATTAGACTTTGCTTCTATTAATTCATCATACTCATACGATGTCAACTTCTGATTCTGTTCCAAAGGGGTGACTGTCGTTTTAGCTCCCCCCAACTTTGTATCATGAATCAACTTTAGAGCATATTTTCGTTGGTTCAACACAATACCAGCCTCAGATTGTGCAACCTCAATACCAAGAAATACTTGAGATGCCCAAATCCTTCCTTTTGAAATTGTGATGCAAAATTCTTTTAAGTTTAGCTACAAGGTCACTACCATTTCTGGTTATCAGCATGACAACTAATTTATCCTTCTCTTAGTAAACAAAGAGTAATCATGTTTAGTTTGAACATAACTATAGCAAATAAGAGCTTCAGAAAGTTCTATATTTCATTGTCGAGAGGCAAGCTTCAAACCATATAAGGATTTGAGTAATCAATACATCCGTGCCTCCCCCTGATTGTGAAAATCCTCAGTAAGAGTCATGGTGATAAGTGTCTAATTGAACCCTTTGAGATAAAAATCTTAACAAATTCAATTAATGGCTCGAATTAACTCTCCAAAAAATAATCCTTGGCAAATTGAAGGATGAAGAATAGAAGAAAAAAAATGAGATGGATGATAGAAAGATTGTCCCCATTGAAGAGCAAAGCTTTAATAAAAACAACCAATAGTGATGAAAGTCGATGTCCTATGAAACCTTTTGAAAACTAATCTTCAACAAGCTCCACATATAACTCTAACCAATCCCCTGAGGTCGAACCCTAGTAAATTGAAGGGTGAAGAGTTCTCCCACGATTTCAAAACCAAGAAGAAAACCCACTTCTAAAATAAATAACTCAAAAACTTGAAATTTATTAATGAAGGTATCTCTATAATGAATAATTAAGAGGCGTTTTTATAGGCTAGTTAATTACATCAAAATAAAACTTTTAAGTATAATAAACTCTAATTAATCGAAATATGAAGTAGTTTTAGCAAAACTAAACTTTCTTGTTGACTAAGAAACATAATATATACAATATTGGGCTCATATATAATAAAAATTATGCCTAAAAATCAAACTTAATATGATTTAAACTTAAATTAAACCCCAAAACTTGTAATTTACCATAATAATCCCGTCTAAAAATTTTACTCGCGCAGTATTCACTAAAACGGTCATAACTTAAGTTACTGAACTCAAAATTAAGTGATTCAAAATACGTTTGAAAGTTAAGAGATAACTCTTCAAACGTTATGTAAACATCTCAACTCACAACTGCCTAGATCTCATCTAAAAATTTATCACAAGTTAGATTAATCTTTTGAGCTTAAAAATTGACAAATTGACTAAATTTCACACCATCCATGCATATATCACATGTACACTTCCTCATGCAATTCATCCTATAGAAAGGCACTATAGGCATTCATCAGAAACAAGGGCCAGCCAAACCGAGCAACAAGAGCAAGAACAAGATGAACAATAACTTGCTTAGAAACATGTGGGGACGGGATAGGAGAAGATAATGAAGGAATAGTAGAAGAATGTGACAATTGAATAGGTGGGTCAGTGGGTAAACTAGAAGCCAAAGGAAGGGGAGTCAGAGTCAGAGTCAGAGTCAAATGTATAGGAAGAAGAAATTGGAAATAAAGGTAGAGTAGGAGTTTGACACTGAAAGGAAAAACTGTTTCATGAAAGACATCACGGTTAACAAAAAAATGAGTTGGTGGCAAGATTAAACAAAAGATAACCTTTTTGAACAGTAAAATAACCCATAAAAATAGAAGGTATAGATAGCGGTTGAAATTTATCTGAAGAATGAGGGATCTTAGCATAGTAAAGACAATCAAAGACTCGTAAATGGGACAAATCAGGTGTTTTATTATATAACATTTCAAATGGAGTCTTTCAATCTGAAATTGAGGTAGACAAATGATTGATAATGTAACATTAGATTGAAATTGAGAGCTCGAGCAATTTTCAACAAGTGACTATGTTCGAACGTATAAATACAAAAATTTTGATGAATAATACCCAAAGAAGAAAATAAAGAATTACTTTGAACTACTTTTATAACAATAGGAAATTAAGTGTTAACCAAGGTGATAAATTGTTTTAAAGCAACAATAACATCACTTTTAAGTTTAAGAAGATAAGTTCAAGTTGCCCAAGTATAATCATCAACAATCGTAAGAAAGTAACAATGGTCAGCATGTGTTAAAAATTTATAAGGCCCTTGCAAATCAATATGAACTAACGAAAATGGTGACTCAGCTCGAGAATGACTAGTGGGAAATGGTAAATATGTTTGTTTAGCTAGCAGAGAAACATGACAAAGACGAATATAATCAGTATTTAAAGGATTACGATGCAAATGATTCATTTTAGATACGGAAGCGTGACCAAAACGTATATGTTAAAGAAACGATGTATCATTTGTGGACAAAAAAAAAATGAAATTGAAGGTGTAGCCTGAGTTGAAGACAAATGTGGTAAGAGTAGATAAAGAGCATGTTGCTCCCTACCAATCCCCTTCACCAGTCCACTGTAAAGGTCCTATAAAAATGTAAGTTTCGAGTAAATTTCAAGTAGAAATCAGATTCAAGTGAAAATTAGGGACATAAAAGACATTGGTAAGCTTGTATGAGGGTGATAAGGCATGGGTACCCATATAAGAAATAGGGACAAACTTACTAGTAGGCAACTAAACAAGCGACGAGACGATGCACGTGGAAATAAAGAATCCAAACAATGGAAATGGTTGAATTCATTCACAGAATAAGGTTACAAGGCTGTTCATATATAGTGAGCGACAACTAACAGACTGCTAAGTAACCTTTCTAACCTGCTAACCATATTTAACATCTAATCAACTATATTTAACAATTGACTAACTAACATTCCTACATTTTTCGACACAATTACAATGAGGTTTGAAGTTTTTTGATAATGTTATTTAAACATTATTTGCGTATATGATCGAATCTCATTATCCTCTCAAAGAAAGGATTAAGAAATTAAATTCCTAACAATGACATCGAATTTCGAGAATAAAGTAATTTTTTAATAAAAGAGAATAACTTCCGTTGTTGGAATATATTTTAAATTTTAATTTATCTAAACTATTATAAGATATGAATAATATTTAATAAGTTTAAGATTTGAATTTTTGAATGAGGAAATATGCTTGTATTTGGTGTCATTCTATACTAGAGAAATAATGATTGTTAAGCAGCATTGTCACACCGTGCCTATGTAGCGGTTTCTTCTAATCATATGGTACACAAATTTGGAAGGAAATTTTCATATCGAGTACAAGAGTTGTTATATATACACAGAATTTCCAACCTAATCCACTTATGTCTTAAAGTTTTGGGGAGACAATATGTAATAATATTCAAATTTATTTTCACTTATATAATGACATCTAGCTTTCTTTAAAAAAAAAAGGTTAAAATTTTATTTTACTTGATTTGTACATCACTTTTAAGACTATTGCGTAAAATTTGATAGTTTTACTACTAATGTTTATGATTTTTTTTTTTAAATTATTATCTTTTAGAGGTGAGTAAAACTCGATTCGATTCAGAAAAATTGAAAAAAAATTTATAATTTTGGGTTAACCGAATCGAGTTATTCGAATTATTCAAGTCATTTTAAAAAATAACTCTATTCGAGTTTTGAGTTCGAGTCGAGTTGAATTTCACAATTCGAATAACTCGAATAATTCGAATAACAAATTAGTGTATATACCCTTTTGGTCCCTATCAACTTTGAAAATAAGTAAATTGGTCTCTCTCACAACAAAAATTACAAAAAAAATTAAAATAATTTTTAAAAATTCAAAATATTTATAAAAATTTCAAAATTCATATTTTTAAAATTTTAAAAAAAATTTAAAAAAGTATAGAAAATTAAAATTTAAGAAAAAAATTCTAAAATAATAATTGCATGACCTAATTAATGATTCAAATTTATCATACTCAAAGTATCTTTTTTATTAATATTTTTCTTTGACAAAAATTTCAAATATATATGGTTTCAAAATTATGTGCTCTAATATGGAGTTTGTTATACTATAACAATATTTTTATTTGACATGTTTAATTTTTTAAATTTTAACTCGAACAATTTCACTCGATTCGGCTCAACTCGAATTTCATTTCACTCGACTCGATTCGAAAAAATTTCAAATTGAGTTAGGATGATGAAATAGAACTCGTGAACTTGATTAACTCGAAATTTTTTCACTCGATTCAATCAAACGCTCACCCTTATTATCTCCTATTGTATAAAAAAAGTGATTGTATGAAGTAAAATATCGAAATTTTAGTGAAAGATTGGATTTGTTATCTCATGTTTACTTTTTGTGAAAAATACCAATTGAAATGAAAATAGTATTCAAATAACAAGAAGCTGAATCAACTGTTCAATCAAATTATATTAAATATGTTTCTCATCTTTTCTCGAGAGACAAATGAATTATTTCTTTACAAAATTATGTTTAATTTCATAAGTGACAATTCCGTCAATATCTCTTCGTCTCCAATTGATGAAAACTTGGTTATATGAGACAAGCTCAGTGTTGAGGAAGTAGGATTGTATCGGTAGCACAAATATTATTTTAGTATGTTTTACATTAAAATTGGAGCAAACAAACCTTATGTGAAGCGACCAAAGCTATTAAGAGACCAAAAGTGACAAATCTTACCTTCCAAATGAGATGTAGCCTAAATTTTTTACACTTTTATGTTACACTCATAAACATGTATATTTATAATATAAAAAAGTAAAAATAATGGAAAGAGTGAAAAAAAAAATGGAGAGGGAATAGATAAGAAAATTATGAATTTATTTAAAATTACTAATGTAACCTTAATAATATATATTATTTATTTTGTAATTTGATTTTTATATATTTTCACTATTGATATATTGTTTATTTTGTAAATTTTAAGTACTTTTTTTGAAATAGTATATTTTAAATACTTTAATTATGTCATATTATTATTCGGGTATGAGCTAAAACAGTTTTAAAATTATTTAAATATTAAATCAACAACAAACTTAGAATAATAAACCGAGCTGGATTAAACAAAAGACAAATCTAAATTAAGAAATAAACTCGATAACTTGACCCTTGATATTAATTATTAGAGAGTCTTGAGACTTTATATCATGGGTTTACCCAACTTAAAAAATATTATTTTTGACTAAACACATAATAACAGTAGTGAAGGATGAAATCATAAAATCAGTCAAACAAAATAAAACTAATCATTTATGTATAATTTAATTTATGTTTGGATAATTAAACTTTAATTAATTACGTTTTGATCAATAACGTTATCGATTTGTAACATTTTAATTACTATGTCATTACTAAGATTTTGGAAACGTTATGAAAATTTAACATGACATAAACTGTGTTGTTAAAGGCTGACGTGTCATCCACATCTGCCACGCATAATTATATACATTTTTAACCCCTCCTTTTTTTTTCTTTTTTACTTTTTTTTCTAGGGTGAGCAAAATTTGAATCATTTTGAAAAAATCAAAAAAATATTCGAATTTTGAATTATTTGAATCGAATTGATCGAGTTAATTGTTTTGAAACTGCTGTGGTTCATGTTGCATGGTGGTTAGTGGAAACTACCTTTGTATGTGTGATAGTGGGACATGTAGTTGGTGGTTTTTGACAGGGAACCACCACTATAAATACCAACTAGCTTAAGGTCCTTAAGTACCAAAAACAAAAGGCAATTCCATTTCAAAGATAAGGAGTTATATACCATCTAGTGAGGTCTTCGAGTGTTTAGAAGATTTTGGCGGTTTTCAATTTTTCATACAGCTAAATTCGATGTCCTCGTCGGTGATTTGATGTGCTCGACAATGGTGTCGCAACATTTGGGTTTTGGCATTTGGTTTAGGCAATGACTAGAGATATTTATGTTCGATATTTTCCGCTACACTATATTGTAAATTGTTATTTATGCTAATATTTGGTATCCAAGCAAGGTTTTTCTTTATCTTGTCCGGTTTCAAAAGTTTGTAAATTTCTCAAAATATCGATGTCATGTTTCTTTGAATTATTTTTTTTTTTGAGAATCTTTATTGCAAACTTTTGTGCAAAATCATTGAATTTTATTAAAGTGAAATTTCTAAAACTAATTATGTTATAAATAATTTAGTGAAAAATTTTAGAAATTTGTTATTAGTTACATACATTTTTTAGGTGCATAAAAAATTTAAACTTATTGCATAAGGTATTTAGCAACAAAACTTTAGAATATATGTCTAGGGATCCAAATAATTTTATTTAATTAGAGAATTAGCCACAACAACTTTAATTAAATGAAATTATTTATTGTAGTAAGGATCTCATAAGGTTTATAGACAATAGATGTTACATAATAACTTAGCAACAATCTTGAATAAAGTTTAAGGATTAATATCTAGCTAAGTGATTTTCATAATTTTATTTAGTTAAAGACTAGCCACAACATCTTTAGTTAAATAAATTTATTAAAGTTAAAAAATCACATACGGAAAGCATATGTATTAAATTCCATTGCATAATTTATTAAGGTAAAATTATTAGATGACTTTTTATAGTTTCCCACAGGAGTTATGAAAATTAATTTAATATTTTTTTTATAAAAAAAGGATAGTAAATAATTCTATCATAAAATGGATCTAATTGAATTAAAAATTTAGTCCACAAATAATTTTTATGACACTAGATTCATTATTTACATAATTTGCATTGGTAAATTATGATTTATGTTTACCTCAATTTTTTGTTAAGCATTTATGTTCATTCATTTTGTAGTTTTACAACCTCTGAATATGTTTGATAATAAAATAGATATCCCTGAATTAACAAGTGAGAACTTTGAGTTCTGGAATGAGAGTATTCTTCTCCAATTGGGGTGCTTGGATAATGACTTTGCCATAAGGAAATCTGAGCCACAAATTACTGAAACCAACACTCAGGTACTATGTATGAAAAATGGGAGCGATATGATCGCTTAAATATCATGTTCATAAAGAGTAAGATTCCTACTGATGTTCGTGGCTCAATTGAGCATTATGAGAATGTCTAAGAATTATTGACGATCATTGAAAAACAATTCAAAACTTATCAAAAGTCATTAGCTAGCACCCTAATCATGAAGTTCACATAAATGAAGCTCACTACTGTGAAAGGTGTATGTGATCACATCAACAAGATGAGAGATTTAGCAGCTCGATTAAGAGCACTTAAGGTTGAAATGTCTGAATCTTTCTTAGTGCACTTTATATTGAACACTCTTCCACCTCAGTGTGAGCCATATAAGATCTCCTATAACACACATAAGGATAAGTGGTTCATCGATAAGCTTTTGACCATATATGATCAGGAAGAGACTAAACTCATACTAGAGATGGGAGAGAGTGCATGGACGGTTACTCAAGGAAAGAAGAGGGTCCAAGTCAAGCAAAAGGGGAAGACCAAAATACAACCCCCAAGCTGACATAAAGGAAGAGTCTAAGTGTTTTTTCTGTAAAAAGAAAGGACACTTAAAGAAAGACTATGTCAAGTTTAAGAGTTGACTTGAAAAGAAAGGTAAATTGATGGGCTCGAAACTAACTAATATTTCGACAAAGGCAAGCGCACCTATCGAACAGTAGTACAGTTATGGTGAGTCTGGAATATCGTATCCTCAAGGACTAAAATTACTAGTAATAACTATCTTTTTATAATCTAGCCTAATAATTAAGGGATTTATTTTTAATCTAAAATTTAACTAACTAATTGATTATGATTGCGACAGAGAGTGAAGAGAGTAATCGAATGAATAAAGGCAATACCCAAGGAAGAATCCACCTAGACTCCACTTATTATTCTGACTCTGAATTAAATGATTTATTCACTTGACTTGATCCGTAGAAATCCCTAAATTATGTTAATATCTCTTTCGAGACTAAAAACAACTGACTCTATGTTGATTAATTGAAATTTCTTTCTAATTAAAACCCCTATTGTCGCATTAACTCAATCTATGGATTCCCTTATTAGATTTGACTCTAATCCGGCTGATCGTGTGTCAGAGTCTTAAAAATTTATATAATGAATGATCTAGCCTAGAAACTAACTGTGACAACGATTGAGGCAAGCGCACCTATCGAACAGTAGTATAGTTTAGTGGCAAGACCGGAATGTCGAACCCAAAGGAACCAAAAGTACTAATACTAACTTTCTTTCTATTATTTAGCCTAAGAATCGAAGTGAATTATTGTTTAATTTAAAATTAACTAACTACTAAGCTAAAGACGCTAAGACAAAGAGAATAAATTGGGGAAATACTTGTGGGAAAAACCAATTGGTTAAGACAATACCCAAGGAGGAATCCACCTAGACTTCACTTGTTATCTAACTCTGAACCAGACGATTTATTCACTTGACCCGATCCGTAGGATTCCCTAATTTATATTAATACCTCTCTCGAGGCTACTAACTTCTAACCCTAGGTTGATTAATTGAAATCTCTTTCTAATTCAAACCCCTAGGATTGCATTAACTCGATCTATGGACTCCCATATTAGGTTTGACCCTAATCCGGCAGATTTTCGTCATCCTATCTCTAGGGTTGCGATCAAATCCGCTTAATTATGCTAGATCTACTCTTAGGCAGGGTCTATTCCTCCTCTGCCTAAGCATATCAATACTTGAATCAATATCCTGAAATATCAAAACAATAATTAAGAACACATAATTAAGAACAAATCAAGTATTTATCATATAGTTCAGAAAACAATAACAAGATCCGTCTTAGGTTTCATACCCCTCAGGTATCTGAGGGGTTTAGTTCATAATCATAAAAGAATACATCTCAGAGGAAAAGATAAAACAAAACATAAGAAAACCCTAAAACCCCCTGAAGGAATTTAAGGAGAGATCCTCCGTCTTGAGTATGACTTCGGCTTCTTGAGATGAATTAACTGGCTTTCTTCGAGTAAATCCCACAATTCTGACCTCTCTGGCTCGGCTCCTTGGCCTAGCTGGACGCCCCTTGACCAAAAGCACCTTTTAGGTTATACTTAGGGTGTTTATATAGGCTTCGGAATGTGTTTCTTCGCCTCTAAGTATCCTAATCCGAATGAAATTCCTCTTTGCCACGGTAGGGACACGCCCGTGTGAATCAAATTGTAGACTGTGGTTGGGTCTGCTAGGGAGGCACGGCCGTGTGGTGAAACCCCAGGCCGTGTTGATTTCCTACTTTGGCCCATTTGGTCTATTTTTGGCCCGTTTCTCGTTCTTTTCATCCTCCTATGCTTTCCTAAGTATAAAACATGAAAATAAAGGATTAGAAGCACCAAATTCCATAATTCAGGGAATAAATCATCCAAAAGTAAGCTAAATGTGGGATTAAAATATGAACATATTACGGTTTATCAAATACCCCCACACTTAAGCTTTTGCTTGTCTTCAAGCAAAATTCTCAACTCACAATTAGAAATAGAATTTTCTCAATTCATAACCTTCATCAATAGTGTTTCATCATAATTCATAGGTAATTCATACATTGATAATTTAACCGGAAGGTTCCTAAAGATTCAAACAATCAAAGTCATAGTTTTTATAGTACGAAAAATAGGTGTTTCCCCTTTACCTAAATAATTACCTCTGATTCAAAATTGACAAAAATTGACATCCTCACTAAAGATTCACTTAAATCACTCGAAGTGTTTAAGGTTCAAAAATTAAGCACTCAAAAGTCAAACATAAAAAGTTAATCCCATAGGCTTGCATGAAAATCAAATCTCCACCACTATAATATGAGATGATACACAAATCAAAAGGTCTTTAAAAAGGGTTGAAACGGGGCTCGGGTTAAAGGTGTGGATAAAGGCTGAATTAGAGGGTTAGAATCGAGATTGAATTGACAAATTACCTAACTAGAAAGTCAGACTAATACTGAATAATTACATCAATTGAAAACTTAATACTAATAACATGAGCTTCTTCTAAAGATAATGAAATTAACAGCTTAAGCTCCAATAACAAAGAAGTAAAAATGAATATACTTCGGGTTTTTTTTTTTTGAACAAATCAAGTACAATAATAATAAGATAGAATTTAATAACTGAAATAACGAAAATAGTTACGTAACCGATCAAATCAAATCTCGATATAGGGGTAGTCAAGAGAAATGGTGATAACAAATACAAAGTGGGTTATGGGTTAATATTAATGAGTGAGTCAATAAAAGGGTTGTTAGGATCAAAGGGGTTCACTAGGGGTTAATTGTAAAGGTAGGCTTTTTATGGAGTAAGTGGGTTAAAACCTAAGTGCCTTCATCATCTTAGTATATCAAATCAAAGGTGTGGTCTCGACATGTATAATCGACGCAAGTTCTAGAATAACAAATCAATGTTGACACACTCATAATAAAAAAAAGTGAGCAAGAAAAAGAATATGCTCTAAAAGGCTCAAAATCTCACAAAAATTATGGCTTTTTGATATCAACCTCGTAAATTTCAAACTTCAAGGTAATAATTAGATTCGGGTAGACACCCTAACAAAATTTTTAATTCTGAAAAATAGACTTATCCTGCTTGATTCTCTAGTCTCCTAAAGTTTAAATCATCACTGCACAATTATCAATGACTTAATCCAAAACATATCAATAAAAATCATGAATCAAAGGAAATTTCATTCTAATAGTAATATGAGAAAATTACTTAAGAATAAGACATAATTCAGGGATTTGAGAATAATGCAAAAAGTTAGGCACTTTTAAGATTCACCCCCCACACTTAAGATGTACATTGCCCTCAATGTACAAAGATATATATAGATACGGAAAATCAAAATATAGGGGGAGAAGTGAAACTTCCTGAATTTAGGATGGGTTTCTTGAGTTGGAAGTGTGGAAACTTGATTTGGAGGTGAAAGATAAGTTGGAGGAGGCGTCTCTGGTGGTGGTATGGTGGCTGCCCACAATCGCTGCGCTAGATGAAAAAATTGGGTAGCTCGTGAGGAAAAAACCAGGAAATAATAAGAACAATTCAAAATATACTAATTATATATTTAAAGAAAATAAAGATAAAAAGAAATAAAATAGAAAGTAAAATAAAATTAAAAGAAAATATTAATGGACTGAAAAGTCCTTATCGTTAGATGGTTAGCGAAGTAGGTGTGATTTCTAAGGTCGTGGTGTGTGATTCCCAAGCAGCCTTTAGAACCTAAATCAAAGAAAACGAAATAAAATATATTAAACTAAGTAAAAGAAAAATAAAGAAAAGGAAAATAAAGGAGAAGGGGATATAAAAAGAAAAGTTAAATGGACTCAAAGGTCCTTGTCCTGTCGAGTAAATGAAGCGGCCGGCATGAACTTATGTAGATCGGTCTCACAGAGGGAGACTGTGCTAGGATCCTTCCGTTTCTTTGACATGGATATAATTAGATCAAGATTTAGGAAAATGAAGAACAAATGAAAATAAAAATGAAGGGGGTGTAAAGGATATGGAAGAAGAAGGGGAATGGGGAGTAGGTAAGAAGGGGAGAGGGGTGTTTTAAATAGAGATTTCAAATCTGGTACATCCCCACGCCCGTGTGTCGTGGGCGTGTTGCATCGTACGGCCGTGTGGTGGTTCGTTCGTTTCTCCCACGCCTGTGTAGAGGTCTACATGTCCATGTCTCTTTCTCAGTGTCGGCCACGGCCTCAAAGCACGGGCGTGCCTCATACCCGTGTGACTTCCTCAGTGTCGGCCACGGCCATATCGCACGACCGTGGCAATTTATAACCGTCCGTGATCTGGGGATTTTTCGTCCTTGGCTCGTACGACCTCTTCCATGCTAGTGTGTAAATCCGTGATGCCCACACGGCCACAGCCACGCCCGTGTGCAAGGCCGTGTGGTATGGAAATCTACACTTTGGTTAGTTAATAGTTAGATGCTACAAAGGGGAAATAAAAGTAAATATATATATAAATTAATGGAGTTAGTGCTCAGGTTACCTCCCGAGAAGCGCTCGTTTAAAGTCTTAAGCTAGAATCACCTCTCATTCGCATAATCAGGGTGGTTTGAAGAGTTGAACATCCTCTCTCATGCTGTCAGTTCTACTATCATGATATAGCTTGAGTCGAGTAGCGTTTACTTTAAAAGTGCCGAAAATAGGATTACTTACCTCGACTGTTCCGTATGGGAAAACATTGATTACCTTAAAAGAGATTTCTTCATTTGTATTAAGGACTGAAGGGGATATTCGAGGGTCTGTTTTATCTAATAATACATGATCTCTGATCTTAAATTTGTTTGTCCCATGGAATGGCGTTGGTTCTGCTGCGTGTATCCCTAATTTCTCTTTAAAATGTGTCTTCCACTCGTCTAGTTCATCGATATGAAGCCTTCGTTCCTCATGAGTTATTTCCTTGTTTGCATGAGGTCTAGGATCTGGCTCAGTTGTGTAGTTTCGTGGTGCTTCCTGTGAGGAAGGTTGAACAAATTGGTTATCAATTGAATTCACTTTCTCACCTCTATCACTCGATGTCCTAGCCGAGTCAAGAGCTTGAAGAGTGACTGTCTCGTCGCCTACACGAAGTATGAGTTCACCTGTATCAATGTCAATTTTAGTTCTAGCAGTTGCTAAAATGGGTCTTCCTAAAATTAAAGGGATCGTGTTGTCCTCATCCATATCTAAAACAACAAAGTCTACCGGGAATACGAATTTATCAATTTTCACGAGTACATCTTCGATTATACCCCTAGGAATTCTAATAGTTTTATCAGCTAATTGAACGCTCATCCTAGTTTGTTTGGGTTTCCCTAGACCTAGCTGTTTAAACATTTTATAAGGCATAACATTTATACTTGCCCCTAAATCAACTAAAGCATTATCAACAGATAAACTACCAATTAAGCATGGAATTGTAAACCTCCTTGGATCTTTTAATTTTCATGGTAGTCAATTTTGCAACATTGCTGAGCATACTGCGTTTAGTTCCACATGTGACTCCTCGTCTAACTTTCGTTTGTTTGTCAGAAGCTCTTTTAAAAATTTCCTTGAATCTGGCATCTGCGAAAGAGCTTCAAGAAACTGTAAGTTGATATGTAATTTCTTTAAAAGTTTAAGAAACTTACCTTACTGTTCCTCTGTGTTGTCTTTCTTCATTGCTTCGGGATATGGTATGCGAGGTTGGTACTCTTTAATTACCGGTTTTGGCTTATCATGACTTTCCTCAACTTTACCTTTTTCTACCACATTCTCTTGCATTAAATTGGGCTCATCTAACCCTACACCATCATGAGTTTTTATGGCTTGAATTTGCTCCTTTGTGTTAGTCTCAGTGTTGCTTGGCAGGCTTCCTTGCGGTCGTTCGGAGATCAGCTTAGCAAGTTGCCCTAACTGGTTCTTGATCCCTTGAATCGATGCTTGTTGATTTTTAAGTGTTGTTTCGGTGTTTTGGAAACGTGTTTCTGACACCGCTATGAATTTTGTCAGCATCTCCTCAAGGTTTGGCTTCTTTTCCTGTGGGTAGGGCTGTTGTTGGAAGTTTAGAGGGGGTTGTTGTCTCTGATTTCCTTGACCTCCCCATGAAAAATTGGGGTGGTTCCTCCAACCTGGATTATAATTGTTACTATAGGGGTTATTTTGAGATCTAAAATTATTACCCATATAGTTCATCTGCTCGCTTTCTACGCCAGGGTTGTAGGGTGGATATTCCGTATTGTTCGACCCTCCATTCGTATCACACTGCATCACTGGATGTACTTGCGAAGAACTATGTAAACCATCAATCTTTTTATTTAAGAGTTCTACCTAATTGGATAGCATGGTTACTGCGTCGAGGTTGAAAACTCCGGCTATTTTTGTTGGCCTTGTCCTTGTGACTTGCCACTGATAGTTATTCAGTGACATCTCTTCTATAAACTCGTAGGCTGCCTCAAGTGTTTTGTTATTCAAGGTTCCGCCGGCGGCTGAATCAATCAACTGCCTGGTTGAAGGGTTTACACCATTATAAAAGGTTTGGACTTGTAGCCACAAGGGTAATCCATGGTGTGGGCACCTTCTCAATAGATCTTTGTATCTCTCCCATGCATCATAAAGTGTCTCTAAATCCATCGGCACAAAAGAAGAGATATCACTCCTTAACTTAGCTGTTTTAGCCGGTGAAAAATATTTTAATAAAAATTTCTCGGTCATTTGATCCCATGTAGTGATTGACCCTCGTGGAAGAGAATTCAACCACTATTTGGCTTTATTCCTCAAAGAAAAGGGAAATAACCGAAGGCGAATGGCATCATCAGAAACGCCATTTATTTTGAAGGTATCACAAAATTCAAGAAAATTCGCTAAGTGTGTGTTAGGATCCTCATCCTGCAAACCATCAAACTGAACAAACTGTTGTATCATCTGTATAGTGTTAGGTTTCAATTCGAAATTATTTGTAGCAATAGCAGGTCTAACAATACTTGACTCAGTTCCTGTTAAATTAGGTTTAGCATAATCATACATAGTTCGAGGAGGAGGATTTTCGACAACCACAGGAGGGAGTGGATTATTTTGGTGATCAGCCATCTCTTCCGTGTTATTAGTATCGTCCTCTTGCTCTTCTTCTATGTAATTTAAGCTTCGCCTTATTTCTCTACGATTTCTGCGAACGGTGCCTTCAATATCACTGTCGTAGATTAAGGGTCCTGTCAGGTTCCTTCTAGTCATAAACTAAAGGTACCTGCTAGGAACAAATAAAAGAAGAAAAATTAGCAAAGTTAAAATCAAAATAAAAGTATCGCAAAAATAAAAAAAATGGCTAAAGTAATAAAAATTGAGCATTCTTAATATTTTGGTTCCTCGGCAACGGCGCCAAAAACTTGATCGTATGTCAGAGTCTTAAAAATTTATATAATGAATGATCTAGCCTAGAAACTAACTGTGACAACGATTGAGGCAAGCGCACCTATCGAACAGTAGTAAAGTTTAGTGGCAAGACCAGAATGTCGAACCCAAAGGAATAAAAAGTACTAATACTAACTTTCTTTCTATTATTTAGCCTAAGAATTGAAGTGAATTATTGTTTAATTTAAAATTAACTAACTACTAAGCTAAAGACGCTAAGACAAAGAGAATGAATTGGGGAAATACTTGTGGGAAAAACCAATTGATTAAGACAATACCCATGGAGGAATCCACCTAGACTTCACTTGTTATCTAACTCAACTGATTTATTTATTCACTTGACCTGATCTGTAGGATTCCCTAATTTATATTAATACGTCTCTCGAGGCTACTAACGTCTAACCCTAGGTTGATTAATTGAAATCTCTTTCTAATTAAAACCCCTAGGATTACATTAACTCAATCTATGGACTCCCATATTAGGTTTGACCCTAATCCGGCAGATTTTCGTCATCCTATCTCTAGGGTTGCGATCGACTCCGCTTAATTATGCTAGATCTACTCTTAGGCAGTGTCTATTCCTTCTCTGCCTAAGAACATCAATACTTGAATCAATATCCTGAAATATCAAAACAAGAATTAAGAACACATAATTAAGAACAAATCAAGTATTTATCATATAGTTCATAAAATAATAACAAGATCCGTCTTAGGTTTCATCCCCCTCAGGTATTTGAGGGGTTTAGTTCATAATCATAAAAGAGTACATCTCAGAGGAAAAGATATAACAAAACATAAGAAAACCCTAAAACCCCCTGAAGGAATTTGAGGAGAGATCATCCGTCTTGAGTATGACTTCGGCTTCTTGAGATGAATCAACTGGCTTTCTTCAAGTAAATCCCACAATTTTGACCTCTCTGGCTCGGCTCCTTGGCCTAGCTGGACGCCCCCTGACTAAAAGCACCTTTTAGGTTATACTTAGGGTGTTTATATAGGCTTCGGAATGTGTTTCTTCGCCTCTAAGTATCCTAATCCGAGTGAAATTCCTCTTTGCCACGGCAGGGACACGCCCGTGCAACACGCCCGTGTGAATCAAATTGTAGACCATGGTTGGGTCTGCTAGGGAGGCACGGCCGTATGGTGAAACCCCAGGCCGTGTTGATTTCCTACTTTGGCCCATTTGGTCCGTTTTTGGCCTGTTTCTTCTTTTCATCCTCCTATGCTTTCCTAAGTATAAAACATGAAAATAAAGGATTAGAAGCACCAAATTCCACAATTCAGGGAATAAATCATCCAAAAGTATGCTAAATGTGGGATTAAAATATGAACATATTACGGTTTATCACCGGCAGGTTTATGTCATCCTATTTCTACGGTTGCAATCAACTCCGCTTAATTATGTCGGATCTACTCTTAAACAGAGACTTTTGCTCCACTGAATAAGCACATCAATCTTGAATTAATATTCCTGAAAACATTAAAACAAGGGTTAAGAACACATAATTAAGAACAATAATAAGTATTTATCACGTAATTTAGATTTATTAAATAATAAGATTCATCTAGGTTTCATCCTCCCTAGGTATTTAGGGAGTTTAGTTCATAACGTAAAAGGAAAACATCGTAGAATTAAGAAAACAACAAGACATGAAGAACCCAAAAACTTCTAAGGAACTTGATGGAGATCTTCAGTCTTGGAGTGAATCCGCTTTCGAGATGATTCCGACGGCTTCCTTCGAGTAATTTCTTCGATCTACTCTGCGTGTCCTTTTAGGTCTCCCTCTGATGTGTATTTATAAACTTTAGAAGGCTCAGAAACCCTGAAAATTGGCTTTTTCTGCGTGAAAACAAAGTAGGGTACGATAGGGACACGAGCGTGTGATCAACCCGTGTGAGGTGGCCCAGGCCGTGTGAGAATTTATATGGCTCTCGATCGACACGGGTTGGCACACGGGCGTGTGTCCAGCCCGTGTGGTTCACACGGGTATGTGTTCAGCCGTGTGGTGTGGGCTTTGGTCGTGTGGATCCTTAAGATGGCCCGTTTTGTTCGGTTTTGGCCCGTTTTCTGTTCCTTTTGCTCCCCTATGCTCTCCTAAGTATAAAAACATGAAATTAAAGGATTAGGAGCATCGAATTCACCAAATTCTATAAATAAACATCCAAAAACATGCTAAGCGTGGGATTAAAATGTGTTACTTTTATGGTTTATCAAATATCCCCACACTTAAGCGTTTGCTTGTCCTCAAGCAAAATCCTCAACTCAAAATTAAAATTAAACTTCCTCAATTCATAATTCTCATCAATAATGTCTTATCATAATTCATAGATAATTCATACATTGATAATTTAACTAAAAGAGTCCTAAAGATTCAAACAATTTAAGTCACAAATTTTTATAGCCCAAAAACATAGGTGTTTCCCCTTATCTAAATAGTTACCTTTGATTCAAAACCGACAAGAATTGACATCCTCACTAAAGGTTCACTCAAATCACTCAAAGTGTTTAAGGTTCAAATTAAGCACTCAAAAGTCAAGTATGAAAAGTTATCACCATAAGCTTGCAGGAAAATCAAATCTCCACCACTATAAAATGAGATGATACACAAATCAAAAGGTCTTAAAAAAGGGTTGTAACGGGGCTTGGGTTAAAGGTGTGGATAAAGGCTAAATTAGAGGGTTAGAATCGAGATTGATTTGACAATGAACTAAAACTGGATAATTACATCAATTGAAAACTTATCACTAATAACACGAGCTTCTTCTCAAAATGTGAAATTAATCGTTTAAGCTCAAATAACATAGAACTAATAATGAATATATTTCCAACTTTTTTTAAAAAAAACGTACAATAATAAAGAAATTAACAACTGAAATAAAGAACATAGTTAGGCGACTGACCAACTCAAATCTCGACAAAAATAGAGTCAATAAAATAGGAACAACGAAGAAAAAATTGGGTTTTGGGTTAATATTAATGGGTGAGTCAAGAAACTGTTTATTAGGCTCAAAGGGGTTCACTAGGGGTTAATTATTAAGGTAGGCTTTTAATGGAATAAGTGGGTTAAAACCTAGATGCCTTTATCATCTCAGTATATCAAATCAAAGGTGTGGTCTCGACATGCATAATCGAAGCAAGTTCTAGAACAACAAATCAATATTGACACACTCATAACCAATAAAGTGAGCAAGAAAAGTGTATGCCCTAAAGGCTCAAAATCTCACAAAATTTATGATTTTTGATGTCAACCTTGCAAATTTCAAACTGCAAAGTAATATTTAAATTTAGGGAGACAACCAAATAAATTTTTAATTCTGAAAATAGACTTATCATGCTTAATTCTCTAATGTCTTAAAGTTTAAACCATCAATGCACAATTACCTATGACTTAATCCAAAACATATCAATAAAAACCATAAGTTAATAGAAATTTTATTCTAATAGTAATATGAGAAAATTTATTTAAGAACAAGACATAATTCAGGGATTTTCTGATAATGATATAATTAACCTCCCCACACTTAAGATGTACATTGTCCTCAATGTACAAAGATAGATAATAGCAATGTAAGCAGAAAATCGTAAGAGGGGGAAGGAGGTGAAACTTCCTGAATTACAGATGAACTCCTTAGAAATAAGCATGATGAACTAAGCAGAGGTGAAGGTGGGAGAATACTCCAGTAGTTTGTTCGTTCCTTAATAGCACCTTGAACCTTTTGAAACTGCGGAGTCATCAGTAAAGTTTAAGGGAGTTTTAGTAATGGACTTCGTTATGGGTACTCGATAATAAATAGCCAGAGATATAAAGAAATCAAAATATACTAATATAAATTAAAGACAAGAAAGATAAAGAGAAAGAGTTTAAAAATTAAAATAAAAGAAATAGAAAAAATAAATGGACTCAAAGGTCCTCATCAACAGATGGTTCGCGAGGTGGGGGTGGTGGTATGTAGAAGTGCTGACAAATCTGTTGTAGAGTCGCCTCGAGGCCGTCGAATTATCGATTCAGTGAAGCAGCCTGCATGAATTGGTCTATGAGGAAGTGGTGGCATATCTGCTGTAAAGTGGTCGCGCACGGGGAGACCGCGCCATGACCCTTCTGCTCTTTCGAAGGGGGGACGGCGGCCTTGGTCCTGCCTCGAGTAATAGTCATTGTGTACCTAAGAAACAATAGCAAATTAGAAAATTCAGTAAAATATTACTAATACCTATCCCTATATACGCTAATACCTAAGTATGCAAGAATTAGCAGATTAGTAGTTTAAACTGACAGCCTACGAACTAATCAATTTAAAAATAATAGATGAAACAATTAGGGACATTAATGCATGAAAAAGACAACGAAAAGCCTAACATAATGAATAAAGGCACATTAAAGTTATCAAACTAGGAATATGAATGATGTAGTAATAATACGAAAAATCATAATAAAGATAGCCAAGAATAACAACTAAATAATGAAATAATAACAAAGAAATAAAGAAAATAATAATAAAAAGAATAACCAATAAATAAATAATTAACTAAATAAAAATAATCATAATAAAAGAGGGGAAAAAGGAACCGATCGGGGGGGAGGAGCGGTCAGGGACGGGCAGATGGCGTGTTGGGCTAAGAGGATGGTGGTTTCGGGTGGGGGAAAGGCTGATGGCAGAAGGTGGTGGTTGGTGTGGTGGTGGTGCAAAGAAAAGGGAAGGGGAAAGGGGAAATGAGACGGCGAAGCAAAAGGGAGGAGGGGGATCAAGGTGGCCGGAAGTGGGAAGGGAGGGAAAGGAAGAATGGGGGAAAAAGGATGGGGTTGGTCGTCGGTGGGTGGTGGCTAGAGTTGCGGCGGAGGTTAGGGAGGCTAGAGTTTGGGGGGTTTAGAAGAAAGAAAGGAGAAGAAAGAAAAGGGAATTGGGAGTTTTATAAATGGCACGGTCGTGTAACGGCCATGTTAGGTCACACGGCCGTGTCACACGCCCGTGTGGTAGAGCCTCTAGCCCGTGTTCATCGCGATTTTGAGAGGCCTAGCTTTCACACGGCCTTAGACATGCCCGTGTGTCTAGGCAGTGTGGTCCAAATGGCCGCGTCACATGGCCATGTGCGAAGCCCTTCGCTTCTCCCACGCCCGTGTGGGATTTCCACACGTCCGTGTGATAGCACCCACGGCCATGTGGCCTGCCCGTGGAGCCCTCTGACTTGTTTAAAATTTGAAATTTGAAAAACTTAGCTCCAGTTTTCACACGGCCTAGGACACGCCCGTGTGGGATTTTGGCATGCCCGTGTTCTCGAACACCCGGCCGTGTGTTGTGCTCGTGGGGCCCCTATTGATTTCTTTGAATTTTAAAAAAAAACTAAGTCCCCACATCCACACGGCCAGGGACACGCCCGTGTGTCTAGGCCGTGTGGGATAAAAAACCTGCATTAAAAACATGAACGAAGTGAAAATAAACTAATATTAGGGTTAGTGCTCGGGTTGCCTCCCGAGAAGCGATTATTTAGAGTCTAAGCTCGACTCACCTTACATTCACATAATCATGGTGGTTCGAGGAGTTGAAACTCCTCGTTCCTACTATTATTTTTGTTAAAATAAGGTTTTAGGCGAGTACTATTTACCTTGAAGGTGCTAAATTTGGAATGAGTTACCTCGACTGTACCGTATGGGAAAATATTAAGTACCGTGAAAGGGGTTGTTCCATTAGGTTCAGTAGTGGCAATATGGGGATCTGTATTATCCATTAGAACTCGGTCTCCAACCTTAATTTGACTCGTTTTATTTTTAGGCTCGTCATGGCTCTGCTTTGGTTCATCGTGTACTTTCAATTTCTCTTTAAATTGTGTTCGCCATTCATCTAGTTCCTTGATCTGGAGCCTTCGTTCCTCATGAACAGTTTTGTTTTCAATATGATTGCTAGACCATAGCTCTGTCATCTTTTTTCGAGGAATTTTCTGTAAAGAAGATTGAACATTAAGTTCACTTACATTAACAAGATTTGTATCATCTTGATCACTAGATATTCTAACAGAATCACGTGCTTGGAGTTTAATCATGTCATCACCTACACAAAGTATTAATTCTCCTGTACCAATATCAATAATGGTCCTAGCAGTTGCTAAAAAGGGTCGTC
The DNA here is from genome assembly GCA_025698515.1 of Gossypium sturtianum. Lineage (NCBI taxonomy): Eukaryota > Viridiplantae > Streptophyta > Magnoliopsida > Malvales > Malvaceae > Gossypium > Gossypium sturtianum. The sequence goes on along the minus strand of CM046947.1, from coordinate 16,042,634 downwards.
CTAAAATTAAAGGAACGTCACTATCCTCATCTATGTCTAAAACAACAAAGTCTACTGGGAATATGAATTTATCAATTTTGACTAGCACATCTTCAATTATACCCCTAGGAAATCTAATGGTTTTATTAGCCAATTGAATGCTCATCCTAGTTTGTTTGGGTTTCCTAAGACCTAGTTGTTTAAACATTTTATAAGACATAACATTGATACTTGCCCCTAAATCAGCTAAAGCATTATTAATAGATAAACCACCAATTAAGCAAGGAATCATAAAACTCCCTGGATCTTTTAATTTGCGGGGTAGTTTATTCTATAAAATTGCTGAGCAAACTGCATTTAGCTCCACATGCGACGCACCGTCTAACTTTCATTTGTTTGCCAAAAGCGTTTTTAAAAATTTTACTGAATTGGGCATCTGTGAAAGAGCTTCAATAAACGGTAAGTTAAAATGTAATTTCTTTAAAAGTTTAAGAAATTTACCGAATTGTTCATCTGTACGCTCTTTCTTCGTCGCATTGGGGTATGGCACACGAGGTTTGTACTCTGTACTTACAAGTTTTGGTTTATTATGGCTTACCTCAACCTTACCTTTATCTACCACGTTTTCTTGCCTCGATTTTGGTTCGTCTAACTCTTCACTATCGTGAGCAGTAATGGCATAAAGTTGCTCCTTTGGGTTAGTTTAAGTGTTGCTAGGCAAGCTGCCTTGTGGTCATTCAGAGATCAGCTCAGCAAGCTGACCTATTTGGTTTTTGAGCCCTTGAATTGATGCCTGCTGGTTTTTAAATGCTGTTTCGATGTTTTGAAAATAGGTTTCTGACACCGAGATGAATTTTGTTAGCATCTCCTCAAGGTTCGGCTTCTTCTCCTGTGGGTAAGGTTGCTGTTGAAAGCCTGGACGGGGTTGTTGTCTCTGATTTCCTTGACCACCCCATGAGAAGTTTGGGTGGTTCCTCCAACCTGGATTGTAAGTGTTACTATAGGGATTATTCTGAGGTCTAGAATTATTACCCATATAGTTCATCTGTTTGTTTTCTATTCCAGGGTTGTAGGATGGATATTCTGTATTGTTTGTCCCTCCTCCATTTGTATCGCACTGCATCACTGGATGTACCTGCGAAAACCACACAAACCATCAATCTTTTTATTTAAAAGCTCTACCTGGTTTGATAGTATGGTGACTGCGTCGAGGTTAAAAACACTGGCGGCTTTTGTCAGCTTTGTTCTCATGACTTGCCACTGATAGTTATTCAGTGACATCTCCTCTATAAACTCATAAGCAGCTTCAAGGGTTTTGTTATTGATCGCTGTGATTTGTCAAAGTTTTAAAATTTATAAAAAGAGAATGATCGAACCTGGGAACTAACTATGACAACGATTTGAGGCAAGCGCACCTATCGAACAGTAGTATAGTTAAGGTAAGACCGGATTGTCGAACCCAAAGAAACCAAAAGTACTAATACTAACTTTCTTTTTATTGTCTAGCCTAAAATAAAGGGAATTGTCTTTTAAGCTAAATTAACTAACTACTAAGCTAAGACTCTAAGACAAAGAAGAATGAATTTGGGGAAATACTTGTGGGAAAAACCAATTGATTAAGACAATACCCGAGGAAGAATCCACCTAGATTTCACTTGTTATCTAACACTGAACCAGACAATTTATTCACTTGACTTGATCCGTAAGATTCCTTAAGTTATATTAATACCTCCGTCGAGGCTACTAACGTCTAACCCTAGGTTGATTAATTGAAATCTCTTTCCAATTAAAACCCCTAGAATTGCATTAACTCGATCTATGGAATCCCATATTAGGTTTCACCCTAATCCGGCAAAATCTCGTCACCCTATGTCTAGGCGTGCGATCAACTCCGCTTAATTATGCTAGATCTACTCTTAGGCAGGGACTTTTGCTTCTCCACCTAAGCACATCAAACTTGAATTAATATCCCAGAAATATCAAAACAAGAATTAAGAACACATAATTAAGAACAAATCAAGTATTTATCATATAGTTCAGAAAACAATAACAAGATTCATCTTAGGTTTCATCGCCCTTAGGTATCTAAGGAGTTTAGTTCATACTAATAAAAGAAAACATCTCAGAAGAAAAGATAAAACAAAACATAAGAAAAACCCTAAAACTCCCTGAAGGAATTGAAGAGAAGATCCTCTGTCTTGATTATGACTCCGGCTTCTTGAGATGAATCAACTGACTTTCTTCGAGTAAATTCCCACAAATCTGCCCTCTTTGGCCTAGCTGGACGCCCCCTGACAAAAGCCTTGGGCTCCCCCCTCTTAGGTCATACTTAGGGTGTTTATATAGGCTTCGGAATGTGTTACTTCGCCTCTAAGTATCCTAATCCGAATAGAATTTCTCTTTGCGACGGCAGGGACACGCCCTTGGCACATGCCCGTGTAAATCATGGTCAGGCCATGTTCGAGTCCATTAATGAGGCACGGCCGTGTGGTCTTGGGCCCAGGCCGTGTCGATTTCGTGATTTGGTCCATTTGGTCCGTTTTAAGCCCGTTTCTCGTTCTTTTCATTCTCCGGTGCTTTCTTGAGTATAAAACATGAAAACAAGGGATTAAGAGCACCAAATTACATAATTCAAGGCTTAAATCATCCAAAAGCATGCTAAATGTGGGCTTAAAATATGTTACTATTGCGGTTTATCAAATACCCCCACACTTAAGCTTTTGCTTGTCCTCAAGCAAAATTCTCAACTCACAATTAAAACAAACTTCCTCGATTCATAATATTCATCAATAATGTTTCATCATAATTCATAGATAATTTATACATGGATAATTCAACTCAAAGAGTCCTAAAGATTCAAACAATCTAAGTCATACATTTTGTAGCATGCAAAACATAGGTGTTTCCCCTTATCTAAATAATTACCTCTGATTCAAAATCGACAAGGATTGACACCCTCGCAAAAGATTCACTCAAATCACTCGAGGTGTTTAAGGTTCAAGAAAAAGCACTCATAAGTCAAACATGAAAAGTTAATCCCTTAGGCTTGCATGAAAATCAAATCTCCACCACTATAATATAAGATGATACAAAATCATAAGGTCTTTAACAGGGTTGTAACGGGGTTTGGGTTAAAGGTGTGGATAAAGGCTGAATTAGAGGGTTAGAATCGAGACTGACCTGACAAATTACCTAACTAGAAAAATGAGCTAATCCTTAATAATTACATAAACTTGTAATACTAATAATACGAGCTTTTTCTTTAAGATGTGAAATTTAAATATGTAAGCTCACTTAATTATAAGACTAATAAAACTAATAATGAATATACTTCATCGTTTTTTTTAAGAACAAATCATTAAATATTTACAATAATATAGAACATAGTTAGGCAACTGCTCAAAATCAAATCTCGACAAAAAGGGTAGTCAAGAAAAATGATGATAACAAATACAAAGGGTTTTGGTTTAAAATTAGTGGGTGGGTCAATAAAAAGGGTTGTTAGGATCAAAAGGGGTTCACTAGGGGTTAATTGTGAGGGTAGGCTTTTAGTGAAGTGGGTTAAAACCTAAGTGCCTTTATCATCTCTGTATATCAAATCAAAGGTGTGGTCTCGACATGTATAATCGACGCAAGTTCTAGAATAACAAATCAATGTTGACACACTCATAATCAATAAAGTGAGCAAGAAAAAGAATATATGCTCTATAAGGCTCAAAATCTCACAAGAAAAAATTATGGGTTTTTGATGTCAACCTCGTAAATTTCAAACTTCAAAGTAATATTCAAATTCAGGTCGACAACCTAGAAAAAAATTTTATTCTGAAAAATAGACTTATCATGCTTGACTCTCTAGTATCTTAAAGTTTAATCATCAATGCACAATTATCAATGACTTAATCTAAAATATATCAATAAAAATTATAAATCATAGGAAATTTCATTCTAATAGTAATATGAGAAATTTTACTCTAAGAAACAAGGCATAATTCAGGATTTGAGAATAATGCAAAAAGTTTGGCACTTTTAAGTTTTACCCCCCACACTTAAGATGTACATTGCCCTCAATGTACAAAGATAGATAGAAATTTATAAAAGATAGGGAGAGATGAAACTTCCTGAATTTGGATGGATTCCTTGAGTTGGAGGTGTGGAAACTTGATTCGGAGGTGAAAGATAAGTTGGAGGAGGTGTCTCTGGTGGTGGTATGGTGGTTGCCCACTATTACTGCGCTAGATGAAGAAATTGGGTAGCCCGTGAAGAAATAGCCAAGAAATACTGAGAAAACTTCAAAATAAACTAATTATTTATTTAAAGACAAGAAAGATAAAGAGAAAGATCATAAAAAGTAAAAAGAAAAAGAAAAAGAAAAGACTTATGGACTAATGAGTCCTTATTGTTGGATGGTTCATGAGGTGGGTGTGATTTCTAAGGCCGCGGTGATGTTGGCAGAGGTCATGGTGGAGTGATTCCCAAGCAGCTTGAAGAACCTAAAAACAAGAAACTAAAATAAGATACACTAAATTTAGTGGAAGAGAAGTTAAGATAAGGAAAATAAAGGAGAAGAGAAAAGAAAAATAAGAGTTAAATGGCCTCAAAGACCCTTGGCTTGTCAAATAATTGAAGCGGCCGGCAAGAACTTATGTAGATCGATCTCCCACAGGGAGACTGTGCTTGGATCCTTCCGCTTCTTCGACATAGATGTGGTGGAGGTCAAGGGTTTGGGGAAGGACTAAAGAAGAAAAGTATGGAAGGGGAGGGGTCTGAAGAATAGGATGGGAGAAAGGAGGTGGGGAGTAGGTGAGAAGAAGGAGGGGGGTTTAAATAAAATTTTCAGGTCTGGTACAACCCCACGTCCATGTACCATGGGTGTGTCGAGTCACACGGCCGTGTTATGCTTCTTTCATTTCTCCCACGCCCAGGTTCAGGTCAACACGCCCGTGTAGGATCAAACAGTGTCGACCACGGCCGCATCGCACGGCCGTGGCGAGTTAGTTGGAGCCCGTATGACTTCCCTTAGAGTCGTCCGTGATCTGGGAATCTTTCGTCATTGGCTCGTACTACCTCTGCTATGTCAGTACGAAAATCCGTAGTGTCCACACGGCCACGGCCACGGCCGTGTGCAAGGCCGTGTGGTATGGAAATATGCACTTTGGTTAGTTTAAAATTAAATGCTGAAAAGGAAAAATAAAAGTAAAAATAAAAATGAAAAAATTAATGGAGTTAGTGCTCGGGTTGCCTCCCGAGAAGCGCTCGTTTAAAGTCTTAAGCTAGGCTTACCTCTTATTCGCATAGTCAGGGTGGTTTGAAGAGTTGAACATCTTTCCTCATGCTATCTGTCGTATTATCTGTGTATAATTCAAGTCGAGTAGCATTTATTTTGAAAGTGCCAAATATAGGATTACTTACCTCGACTGTTCCATATGGGAAAACCTTGATTACCCTAAAAGGGATTTCTTTGTTTGTATTAGGGTCAAGAGGAGATATTCGAGGGTCTGTTTTATCTAACAATACCTGATCTCCTATTTTGAATTTGTCTGTCCCATAGAGCGGCTTTGGTTCTGCTTCATGTATCCCTAGTTTTTCCTTGAAATGCGTCTTCCATTCATCTAGTTTATCGATCTAAAACCGTCGTTCCTCATGAGTTGTTTCTTTGTTGGCATGGGGTCTAGGATCGGGTTCAGTTGTGTTCTTTCGTGGTGTTTCCTGAAAAGAAGGGTTAACCGAATGGTTATTGATAGAATGTACGTTCTCACCTTGTTTACTCGATGTTTTAGCCGAATCGAGAGCCTGAAGAGTGATTGTCTCGTCACCTACACAGAGTATGAGTTCACCTGTGTCGACATCAATTTTAGTCCTGGCAGTTGCTAAAATTGGCCTTCCTAGAATTAAAGGGATACTATTGTCCTCATCCATGTCTAAAATGACAAAGTCTACTGGGAATACGAATTTATCAATTTTTACTAGCACATCTTCGATTATACCCCTAGGAATTCTAATAGTTTTATCAGCTAATTGAATGCTCATCCTAGTTGTTTAAACATTTTATAAGGCATGACATTTATGCTTGCCCCTGAATCAGCTAACGCATTATCAATAGATAAACTACCAAATAAGCATGGAATTGTAAAACTCCCTGGATCTTTTAATTTTCGTGGTAGTTTATTTTGTAGAATTGCTGAGCACATTGCGTATAGTTCCACATGCGATGCCTCGTCTAACATCCGTTTGTTTGTCAAAAGCTCTTTTAAAAATTTTCTTGAATCCGGCATCTGCGAAAGAGCTTCGAGAAATGGTAAGTTAATATGTAATTTCTTTAAAAGTTTAAGAAACTTACCGAACTATTCCTCTGTGTTATCTTTCTTCATTGCTTCGGGGTATGGTATGCGAGGTTGGTACTCTTTGATTACCGATTTTGGCTTTTCTTGGGTTACCTCAACCTTACCTTTTTCTACCATATCCTCTTGCCTCAATTTGGGTTCATCTAACCCTTTACTATCATGAGCGGTAATGGCTTGAAGTTGCTCATTTGGGTTAGTTTCAGTGTTGCTTGGCAATCTACCTTGTGGTCGTTCTGACATGATCTTGGTAAGTTGACCTACCTGATTCTTGATCTCTTGAATCGATGCTTGCTGACTTTCAAGTGTTGTCTCAACTTTTTGAAGACGGGTTTCTGAGACTGCTATGAATTTTTTCAGCATCTCCTCAAGGTTCGGCTTTTTTTCCTGTGGGTAGGGCTGATTTTGAAAATTTGGAGGGGGTTGTTGTCTTTGATTTCCTTGACCACCCCATGAAAAATTAGGGTGGTTCCTCTAACCTGGATTATAAGTATTACTATAAGGGTTATTGTTAGATCTAAAGTTGTTACCCATATAGTTCATCTGTTCGCTCTCTGTGCCCGGATGGTAGGGTGGGTACTCAGGATTCACCACGCCTCCACTTGCATCGCTGTAACATCCTGAATTGGTGGGGCTTCGCATTTAGTGTGCTATGATGTTTATGTTACGCTTGATGTGCTAGTTAGGGTGTTTAAGGGGTTAAGAATGGGCTCAGGGATTGGGCCGAGGCCTTAATCAAATTTTCTGCTTGGGCACTCTGGTGGAAAGCCGCCTAGGATAGGGCTTAAAAGATATTATCTCAGAAATTAAGACACACAAATGAGCTTGTGGCCCAAAGGTCGGTCGGCGGCGCTACTTAGGGGCTTTGAGGTGGCGTGATAAGCAATAGGGAGGTCCAGGGTTCGAGTCGCATTACCCACTTATTTTAAATGTTTTTGGCGTCAAAAGAGAGGAGAGTTGGGGGCGGCTAGGATGCCTGGAATTAGGAGATTTATGTGTTTGGATAATGTGGATAATGTGGCAGATAAAAGGAAGAAAAGGTGGTGTTATCTGGGTCACTTGTGGATGAGAGATCAGGTAAGGATAAGGGAGAAAGTTTAGAAATTATCTACTGATCACAGTAGTGGCCGAATTTCCAACTCTGGAGGAAAGAGGAAATCAGTTTTGATGAGGCTAAGGGGGTGCCGAATTTTCCTTGTTAATTAATTAGTCTTAGTTTTCAAAAGAGGGCAATTCCAGCTTTTGGTTAGTGTGTGTGCCGAAAATTTGATTAGAAAATAGGGTACTTCTTAATTTCGGCATTTACTCTCATTTTCTTCTCTTAGTTGTTTCTTTTCTCAAAAAGTCAAAAACTCCTAAAGTTCCATCTTCTTCTTCATTCTCTGCTAAATCCGAAACCTCATAGCCTTTCTCTACACCTTTTCCCGATTTCTTCTATAAGCCGAAACCCTTAAGTTATCCTTCTCTTCTGCCATAACCGAATGTCCTAGTGCCCATTCCTTTTCTTCCTGCCGATTCCCTCATTGAAAGCCGAATCTCCATAGATTTCTTTGAATCATCTTTTCTTTTTGATTTTCGCAAAAAGCCGAAAACTTCTAGGAGTTGCCGAATTCTCTGTAAAGGTAGGTGCTGATTTCTTCTGATCTATTCTTTGTTCTCTTTCGATTTTTAGAAGACAAAGCCAAAAGGCTAATGGATTGATGGTTTCTTGTGTTTACGTGTTGGGCGACATTCGGGATTTGAAGTAGATCGCTTAGATCTAAAAGCCGGAACCGCTAGTCTTTGAACCTCATATCTCTTTTCGGGATTTCAAGGTAAGGGGTTCTCTTTAGATTCTCGTTAGATTCGCTATCGTAATTGTGATCTTAACCATATGTTATGATGGTAGCAACTGATAAGGTCTTTTGATGGAATCAAATATCGATCAGGCGAAGGAGGGGATTGGATCTGTTAAACCAATCCCTAAGTTTAAGAAACGAGCGGTGTCAACAGTTCGGGATTGGGCACCGGGTTGTGGACCGGCTTCAGAACCAAAACCTTAGATAGTTAGCAGTCGTATCGGCTTATGATAGTGTCAACATAGAAAGTCTCGTCTTGTTTGTAATCAGGTGTGTAGATCTCTATCACACTAATTAATCTGTACTATATATGTTATGGGCTAAAAGCCTGATAAAGGTCAGATGGGGACAGTCGTATTACCCGAAAAGGGTAGGCAAGGGATGCCAGGTATGTAATCATAGAAACTTCTCTTTGTGTATCGATGTATGTGATAGACTGTGATCTTTTAGGTAGTATATTATTTTGCTTCTGCATGGATGTATGCATGGGATGGGGTTGATATGATGAAGGGAAGAGCATGTTAAAAGGTCACCTAGTGATCGGAGGTTAAACCACGTTATGTACACTTAGGTCACAATAGTGATCGGTGGCTCTGCCATACTTGATTATAAGGTCACACAGTGATCGGTGGCTCTGCCACAGTGGATTATAAGGTCACATGGTGATCGGTATTATAACTGATAGCATGACTGTCGATATGGTGTGTAGCGGTTGGTGGGTTGATTGTAGAAATCCCCGAGGTGTGATGGCCGTGCACGGGCCGGTGTGTGTAGAGGATGGACTTTTAGGTTGGGTTGGGCTATGCAAAGATGTGAATATTTTGTTGCCATTGTGTATGGGCCAAGGCCCATAATGTGTTTGTGGGCCTCAAGCCTTTTATGTGTTTTCGGGATTTTCACACCGAGTCTTGGTGACTCACCCTTTATTTTTCCCCGACTTTTCGGATGAGCAAGAGATCGTGGACATGGGAGCCGAGGCGGACTCGAGGGCCATCAAGTCTTATATTTTCATAAACTATTTTCAGTTTTCCTTTAAGTTTTCAATTTTGGGACTATTTATGTAATAAGACTCCATAGCTTAGGTTCAGATTATAATTGTTAATGTCTTTATTCTATTTTTTTTTAAATTTAATTTTATGTTCAAAGACTTATCTATAGGAAGTAAAAATATGGGAATTTCAAACACGTTCAAAGAAAAGCAAAGGTTTTCTTCAAATATCACTAATTTTAGCGAATACTTAAATAAACAAACTGAATTTCCAAAAATCATCCAAGTGAAGTTTTTAACGTTAAACCCCGTAATATACCAGATCTGGTCGTAACGTTTGGGCCGAGTTTGGGGTGTTACATTTTGGTATCAGAGCCCAGTTACAAAACACGGGCTGTGAAATGGGTCTAGTAGGGTGTTGTAAAATTGATGTGAATGTGAGAAAAATGCTTTGGGTTGAGATATGGCCTTCGAGTCTACCGGCACCCGATCCACGCAGGTAAGTATTATAACTCTTGATGTGATATGCATGTTGGGTTTGATGGGCTTTATGGACGTAGACTAGTATGATACGGTTAATGGATCTTAGGCCTAGTTTAAACAACTCTTCAATTTCATAAAACTTAATCTAATTAAACATGTCCGTAAACAAGTCATTTGGGTTAGGGTGTGGTAACAGCATACGCATGTCTAGGATTGGATTCGGGGAGAGCTTGGTACTTAAGCGACCCTAGTGGCTCACCTCCTCTTCACTGGAATCCTACAGTGCGTAGTGATTGCTCACCTTAGTCGCGAGGACTTGTTGACGGCCAAAAGACCATAATTAAAACCCAAAAGGGACCAAATACCCTTAGTTTTGTAAATTACCAAAATACCAATGTTTTGAAAATTTACCCAAAAACCCCTAGATTTACAATAGCACCCGGTTTACAAAATTATCAAAAATTATGAAATTACCAAAATACCCTCGATTTGAAAAAAAACACCAAGATACTCTAATTTGAGAATTACGAAAATACTCTTGTAGGATAAAATTACGGAAAAACCCCTGGGTAGTGAAATGACGAAAATACCCTTATGTGACGAATGTGAGTTCATAGATGCTACTTGTATGTTGATGTATAATGGTTGAATGTATGGGGTTCCTAGAACTAGGAGATACAGGACTTGAGACCTCAAACCAAATAGATATAATTTCGAATTTGAAAGAACTACTCTTGAAACTACTGTCCATAAGATTGTTCATGGTTAACCAGTGAAAGAAATTAATAATTCATAAAATTTCTAATCAGATAAACGCGAATCAATAGAATGAGTATAATGGGTCGTGGACATCCGCCGCGTGGTCGTGGAAGGGGTAGGATGGCTGTGTCAGAACCAGTAGGATCTGGCCATGGGTCTAGAAATGAGATGCCGGTACCACCCACTGCGGAGATAGAATTTTAGGACCAGACAGCTGGAGATGACGCGGTATCTCAGGCGATGTTAAGGGTTTTAGAGAGGGTTGCTGGGGCAGGCATGGGCACAGGAGCCCGAAAATCTGTGTCGGAGCGACTTATAGCCAATGGGGCAAAAATGTTTAAGGGAATTTCTGGTATAGCCCCGAGTACAGCTGAGTATTGGTTGGAGGCGGTTGAGCGTATAATAGATTATCTGGATTTCACGGAAGAGGAAAAACTGAAAGGGGTTGTATCTCTCCTGCGGGACGAAGCTTATCAATGGTGGCTTACGGTTAAGGATGGTACGGTGGCTGACCGTATCACCTGGGATCTCTTCAAAACGGTGTTCCAGAGTAAATACATTGGGTCGAGTTATGTGGATGCGCAGCGTAGAGCGTTTTTGAATCTGGTTCAGGGAAGTAGGTCAGTAGCTGCGTATGAAGTGGAATTCTTATGCCTTAGCCGTTATGCTCGAGGGATGGTGGCCACAGACCATGAACGTTGTGTTCGATTTGAAGATGGTTTGAGGGGTGATCTGCGTGTATTGATAGCACCACAGCGGGAGAGGGAATTTGTTGTGCTTGTGGAAAAAGCTAAGATAGCTGAGGAGGTTAAGCGGACAGAAAAATTGAATCGAGATAGGGATATGGGTGAAAGTAAGAGAAATTTTGGATCATCAGGGCCAGCTGGGCGTACTCAGAAAAGGCCTAGGTCGGATCGCCCAAAGCGGGAGGAGAGACTGCTTGTTGTTAGTCGCATACGTATGTGCTCGATGTGGTAAATTCCATGTAGGTGAGTGTTGGGCGGGTAGTGGGAAGTGCTTTAGGTGTGGATCTGCGGACCACCAAGTTAGAAACTGTCCGCAGCAACGGGGTAGTGAAGGGCCCACGGGTCAAGGGAATGCACAGCCGGGAAGAGGTGGTCAGAAGCCACAGAGAGGTCGTGGTCCAGCCAGGGGTGGTAACGATTCGGTCGGGTGTGTGAGTACTGAGCCGAGGCGCGAAACACCGAGGCGAGACAGTCGGGGTTAGTTTATGCTGCCAGATGTCGAGAGGAGGCTGATGCACCAGATGCCATAATTGGTACGTTTCTAATTTATGGTTTGCCTTATACTGCCTTGATTGATATTGGTTCGACGCACTCTTATGTTGCTAGTGCTATAGCGGGAACTTTGAACTTAGATTATGAGACTTCTTCTAGGGAGATGACCAGTAGTTAGCCCTCTAGGACAAATCGTAGTGGTGAACAAATCAGATAAGGATGTACCCCGAAGTTCAAGGGGTAGCTTTCCGGCCGATCGATGGAACTGCTGTTTGGGAGTTCGATTTGATCTTAGGAATGGATTGGTTAGTGAAGTATCAAGCAAATTTGGACAAGGTCACGACCAAGCGTATGGTGTTAAAAACTCCCGAGGGTGGCGAAGTGTTGGTGATAGGTGAAAGGGGGAACTGTTTGTCAAATGTGGTGTCTGCCTTAAGAGCAGAAAGGATGGTGAAGAAAGGATGCGAGGTAATTTTAATGTTTGTTCGGGCTCTAGAAGCCAAGGAACTAACTGTTGGGGACGTTAGGACGGTGAGGGAATTTCCTGATGTTTTCCCAGAAGAGCTTCCGGGATTACCCCCGGATCGTGAAGTAGAGTTTGGTATTGATCTTCTTTCGAAAACAGTGCCAGTATCTATCGCTCCGTACAGGATGACGCCGAAGGAGTTGGTAGAATTGAAGGCTCAGATCCAAGAGTTGTTGGATAGAGGGTTTATCCGACCAAGTGTGTCGCCTTGGGGAGCGCCGATATTATTTGTTAAGAAGAAGGATGGATCAATGCGTATGTGCATTGACTATCGTCAGTTGAATAAATTGATAATCAAGAATAAATACCCGTTGCCGAGGATCGATGACTTGTTCAATCAGCTGAAGGGGGCTTCAGTTTTCTCAAAGATAGATCTGAGATCGGGGTACCATCAGCTTATGGCCAAAGAGGCGGATATTCATAAGACGGCTTTCAGAACTCACTATGGTCACTACAAATTCATGGTGATGCCATTTGGGTGGACCAATGCGCCAGCAGCATTTATGGACATGATGAACCGAGTGTTCCAACCCTACTTGGATCGGTTTGTCGTGGTATTTATAGATGACATCCTGGTCTATTCGGAATCGGAAGAGGAGTATGATTCACATCTTCGGGAGGTTCTGCAGATTCTGAGGGAGAAGCAGCTCTACGCCAAATTCAGTAAGTGCAAATTTTGGCTAAGTGAAGTTACTTTTCTAGGCCACATGGTGTCGGCAGAAGGGATAAGAGTCGATCCCCGAAAGATTGAAGCGGTGTTGGATTGGAAGCCGCCTAAGTCGATAGCAGAAATTTGAAGTTTTCTTGGTTTAGCCAGGTATTACAGAAGGTTTGTTGAAGGATTTTCATTGATCGCGGCACCGTTGACTAAGTTGTTGCGGAAAGGGGTTCCATTTGTTTGGTCTGGTAAGCAGCAAGAGAGTTTCGAGAGGTTAAAGAGGATCTTGACAGAGGCTCCGGTGTTGATTCAGCCAGAGGCTGGAAAGGAGTTTGTGATTTACTGTGATGCTTCACACACGGGACTAGGATGCGTGTTGATGCAAGATGGGAAGGTTGTTGCGTATGCATCTCAGCAGCTAAGACCGCATGAATCAAATTATCCCACACATGATTTGGAATTGGCGGTGGTGGTTTTTGCCTTGAAGATTTGGAGGCATTATCTGTACGGGGAGAAATTCGTCATTTATACCGATCATAAGAGCTTAAAATACCTTTTGACCCAGAAGGAGTTGAATCTAAGGCAAATGAGGTGGATTGAGTTGTTAAAGGATTATGACTGCTCGATTGAGTACCATCCGGGAAAAGCCAACGTGGTGGCGGATGCTCTGAGTCGTAAAGTAATCTCTGATTTGATAGCAATGTTTGCTCACCTCAGTTTATACGATGATGGGAGTTTATTAGCTGAACCTCAGGTGAAACCCTCTTGGGTCGACCAGGAGTTAAGCGCGTAGTGTGGACCGATGAGTTGCTACATAAGAAGTTTCCGGTAGGATCAAGTGAAGGATCAACAGAATTTAGTGTGAATGAGGAAGGGCTATTATGTTTTCAAGGGAGAGTGTGTATGCCGAAAGATCCTGAGTTGAGGCATAAGATTTTGCAAGAAGCGCATGGTAGTCCATACGCTATGCACCCTGGAGGAAGTAAGATGTATCGAGATTTGCGAGATTAATTCTGGTGGCCGGGTTTGAAACGAAAGGTGACCGAATTTGTGGGGAAGTGTTTAACACATCAGGTAAAAGCGAACATCGATTACCATCGTGGTTGTTGCAAAGCAGTGAAGATTCCACAATGGAAGTGGGAAAGGATCGCAATGGACTTTGTTAGTGGGCTACCCCTCACGCCTACTAAGAAAGATTCGGTATGGGTGATTGTTGACCGCTTGACGAAGTCTACTCATTTCATACCAGTACGTGTCGATTACTCTCTGCAGAAATTGGCTAAGCTATACATAGTAAAGGTAGTGAGGTTGCATGGGGTACCAGTATCAATCATATCAGACAGGGACCCTAGGTTCACCTCACGATTTTGGAAGGCGTTGCATCAAGCGTTGGAGTGCGGTTGGATTTCAAAGATGGTGTTTCATCCTCGCCGATGGACGATGCGAGCGGGTAATCCAGATCTTAGAGGACATGTTAAGAGGATGTGTCATTGACTTGAGGGGTAGTTGGGAAGTGTTCTTACCGTTGGCGGAGTTTGCGTACAACAATAGCTACCAGTCAAGTATTCAGATGGCGCCCTATGAAGCATTGTACGGGCGGAGGTGTCGTACACCTACCTGTTGGACGGAATTAGGATAACGTCGAATTTTGGGTCCGAAATTGGTTACCGAGACAGAGGAGAAGGTAGAGTTAATTTGGGCTCGATTAAAGGAAGCGTCAGACCGACAGAAGTCCTATGCTGACCTGAAGCGTAAGGACATAGAATTTGCAGTGGGTGACAAGGTGTTCTTGAAGGTGTCGCCATGGAAGAAAGTACTGAGGTTTGGACGGAAAGGTAAATTAAGTCCCAGATTTATCGGACCTTATCGGGTGTTGAAACGAGTGGGACCAGTAGCTTATAAGCTAGAGCTACCTTCTGAGCTAGGCCAGATTCACAATGTATTCCACGTCTCTATGCTAAGACGTTACCGTTCGGATCCATCCCACGTGGTGTCTGTGGAAGAAATCGAAGTAAGACCCGATTTATCCTTTGAAGAGGAACCAGTGGAAATTCTGGATCGTGATGTCAAAGTATTGCGAAGGAAGACGGTTCCGTTGGTTAAGGTTCTATGGCGGAATCACGATTACAAGAGGCTACTTGAAACCGAGAGGAAGCAATGCGCGCGGCGCATACCGCATCTATTCTTATCAGGTAATTTCGAGGCCGAAATTTCTTTAAAGGGGGTAGAACTGTAACATCCTGAATAGGTGGGGCTTCGCATTTAGTTTGCTGTGATGTTTATGTTACGCTTGATGTGCTAGTTAGGGTGTTTAAGGGGTTAAGAATGGGCTCAGGGATTGGGCAGAGGCCTTAATCAAATTTTTTGCTTGGGCACTCTGGTGGAAAGCCAGCTAGGATAGGGCTTAAAAGATATTATCTGTAAATTAAGACAGACAAATGAGCTTGTGGCCCAGTGGTCAGTGGCGCTACTTAGGGGCTTTGAGGTGGCGTGATAAGCAATAAGGAGGTCCAAGGTTCGAGTCGCATTACCCACTTATTTTAAATGTTTTTGGCGTCAAAAGAGAGGAGAGTTGGGGGCGGCTAGGATGCTTGGAATTAGGAGATTTATGTGTTTGGATAATGTGGATAATGTGGCAGATAAAAGGAAGAAGAGGTGGTGTTATCTGGGTCACTTGTGGATGAGAGATCAGGTAAGGATAAGGGAGATAGTTTAGAAATTTTCTACTGATCACAGTAGTGGCCGAATTTCCAACTTTGGGGGAAAGAGGAAATCGGTTTTGATGAGGCTAAGGAGGGTGCCAAAATTTCCCTTGTTAATTAATTAGTCTTAGTTTTCAAAAGAGGGCAATTCCGGCTTTTGGTTAGTGTGTGTGCCGAAAATTTAATTAGAAAATACGATACTTCTTAATTTCGGCATTTATTCTCATTCTCTTCTCTTAGTTGTTTCTTTTCTCAAAAAGCCGAAAAATCCTAAAGTTCCATCTTCTTCTTCATTCTCTGCTAAAGCCGAAACCTCATAGCCTTTCTCTACACCTTTTCCCGATTTTTTCTATAAGCCGAAACCCTTAAGTATTCCTTCTCTTCTGCCATAGCCGAATGTCCTAGTGCCCATTCTTTTTCTTCCTACCGATTCCCTCATTGAAAGCCGAATCTCCATAGATTTCTTTGAATCATCTTCTCTTTTTGATTTTTGCAAAAAGCCGAAATCTTCTAGGAGTTCCGAATTCTCTGTAAAGGTAGGTGCCGATTTTTTCTGATCTATTCTTTGTTCTCTTTCGGTTTTTAGAAGACAAAGCCGAAAGGCTAATGGATTGATGGTTTCTTGTGTTTACGTGTTGGGCGACATTCGAGAATTGAAGTAGATCGCTTAGATCTAAAAGCCAGAACCGCTAGTCTCTGAACCTCATATCTCTTTTCGGGATTTCAAGGTAAGGGGTTCTCTTTAGATTCTCGTTAGATTCGCTATCGTAATTGTGATCTTAACCATATGTTATGATGGTAGCAACTGATAAGGTCTTTTGATGGAATCAAATATCGATCGAGAGCAAAGGAGGGATTGGATCTGTTAAACCAATCCCTAAGTTTAAGAAACGAATGGTGTCGTGAGCTCGGGATTGGCCACCGAGTTGTGGACCGGCTTCGTAACCAAAACCTTAGACAGCTTAGCGATCGATCGGCTTCGATAGTGTCAACATAGAAAGGTTCGGCTTGTTCTGTAATTAGGTGTGTAGATCTCTATCACACTAATTAATCTGTACTATATATGTTATGGGCTAAAAGCCGGATAAAGGTGTATGGATAGATCGTATTACCCGAAAAGGGTAGGCAAGGGATGCCAGGTACGTAATCATAGAAACTTCTCTATGTGTATCGATGTATGTGATAGACTGTGATCTTTTAGGTAGTATATTATTTTGCTTCTGCATGGATGTATGCATGGGATGGGGTTGATATGATGAAGGGGAAGAGCATGTTAAAAGGTCACCTAGTGATCGAGAGGTTAAACCACGATATGTACACTTAGGTCACAATGATCGGTGGCTCGCCACACTTGATTATAAGGTCACATAGTGATCGGTGGCTCTGCCACGATGGATTATAAGGTCACATGGTGATCAACATTATAATCGACAACATGACCGCGCGATATGGTGTGTAGCGGTTGGTGGGTTGATTGTAGAAATCCCAGGAGTGTGATGGCTGGTACGGGCTGGTGTGTAGAGGATGGACTTTTAGGTCGGGTTGGGCCATGGAGCATGTGAATATTTTGTTGCCATTGTGTATGGGCCAAGGCCCATAATGTGTTTGTGGGCCTCAAGCCTTTTATGTGTTTTCGGATTTGCACACTTTGAGTCTTGGTGACTCACCCCTTTATTTTTCCCGACTTTTCGGATGAGCGATAGATCGTGGACATGGGGCCAAACGGACTCGAGGGGCCATCAAGTCTTATATTTTCATAAGCTATTTTCAGTTTTCCTTTAAGTTTTCAATTTTGGGACTATTTATGTAATAAGGCTCCATAGCTTAGGTTCAGATTATAATTGCTAATGTCTTTATTCTATTTTTTTAAAAATTTAATTTTATGTTCAAAGACTTATCTATAGGAAGTAAAAATATGGGAATTTCAAACACGTTCAAAGAAAAGCAAAGGTTTTCTTCAAATATCACTTATTTTAGCGAATACTTAAATAAACAAACTGAATTTCCAAAAATCATCCAAGTGAAGTTTTTAATGTTAAACCCCGTAGCATACTAGATCTGGTCGTAACGTTTGGGCCGGGTTTGGGGTGTTACAGTCGCACTACATGACCAGATGTACCTGCGAAGAACACAAACCATCAATCTTTTTATTTAGCACCTCTACCTGATTTGATAGCATGGTTGCTGCGTCGAGGTTTAAAACTCCGTTTGCTTTTGTTGGCCTTGTCCTTGTAACTTGCCACTGGTAGTTATTCAACGATATCTCTTCTATAAACTCATAGGCCGCTTCAGGAGTTTTGTTATTCAAAGTTCCACCGGCGGTTGAATCGATTAATTGCCTTGTTGAGGGGTTCACACCGTTGTAAAAAGTTTGGACCTGTAGCCACAAGGGTAATCCATGGTGTAGGCACCTTCTCAACAAATCCTTGTATCTCCCCCATGCATCGTAAAGTGTCTCTAAATCCATCTGCACAAAAAGAAGAGATATCATTCCTTAACTTGGCCTTTTTGGCCGCCAGAAAATATTTCAACAAAACTTTTTCGGTCATTTGATCCCATGTAGTGATTGACCCTCGTGGAAGAGAATGCAACCACTGTTTGGCTTTATTCCTCAAAGAAAAGGGAAACAACCGAAGACGGATGGCATCATCAGTAACGCCATTTATTTTGAAAGTGTCATAAAATTCTAGGAAATTCGCCAAGTGATTATTTGGATCTTCATCCTGCAAACCATCAAACTGAACAAATTGTTGTATCATCTGAATTGTGTTAGGTTTCAGTTCAAAATTATTTGCGGCAATAGCAGGTCTAACAATACTTGACTCAGTTCCTATTAAACTAGGTTTAGCATAATCATACATAGTTCTAGGAGCATGATTTTCGGCCATCTCTGGAGGTGGCGGATTGTTCTCAGCCATCTCTTCGGTAGTATTAACTTCGTCTTCTTACTCTTCTTCTATGTAATTTAAGCTTCGTCTTATTTCTCTTCTATTTCTGCGAACTATGCTTTCAATTTCACTATCGTAAAGTAGGGGTCCTGTCGGGTTCCTTCTAGTCATAAACTAGAGGTACCTAAAAGGAATAAAAGAAAGAAAATTAGAAAAATTCAAAACAAACTAAGAAATAAAGGTAAATAATAATAAAAAAATGGCTAAAGTAATAAAAATTGAGCTTTCTTAATATTTTAGTTCCCCGACAACGGCGCCAAAAACTTGATCACTGTGATTTGTCAAAGTTTTAAAATTTATAAAAAGAGAATGATCGAACCTGGGAACTAACTATGACAACGATTTGAGACAAGCGCACCTATCGAACAGTAGTATAGTTAAGGCAAGACCAGATTGTCGAACTCAAAGGAACCAAAAGTACTAATACTAACTTTCTTTTTATTATCTAGCCTAAAATAAAGGGAATTGTCTTTTAATCTAAATTAACTAACTACTAAGCTAAACACTCTAAGACAAAGAAGAATGAATTTGGGGAAATACTTGTGGGAAAAACCAATTGATTAAGACAATACCCGAGGAAGAATCCACCTAGATTTCACTTGTTATCTAACACTGAACCAGACGATTTATTCATTTGACTTGATCCGTAAGATTCCCTAAGTTATATTAATACCTCCGTCGAGGCTACTAACGTCTAACCCTAGGTTGATTAATTGAAATCTCTTTCTAATTAAAACCCCTAGAATTGCATTAACTCGATCTATGGAATCCCATATTAGGTTTCACCCTAATCCGGCAAAATCTCGTCACCCTATGTCTAGGCGTGCGATCAACTCCGCTTAATTATGCTAGATCTACTCTTAGGCAGGGACTTTTGCTCCTCCACCTAAGCACATCAAACTTGAATTAATATCCTGGAAATATCAAAACAAGAATTAAGAACACATAATTAAGAACAAATCAAGTATTTATCATATAGTTCAGAAAACAATAACAAGATTCATCTTAGGTTTCATCCCCCTCAGGTATCTGAGGAGTTTAGTTCATACTAATAAAAGAAAACATCTCAGAAGAAAAGATAAAACAAAACATAAGAAAAACCCTAAAACTCCCTGAAGGAATTGAAGAGAAGATCCGGTGTCTTGAGTATGACTCCGACTTCTTGAGATGAATCAACTGGCTTTCTTTGAGTAAATTCCCACAAATCTGCCCTCTTTGGCCTAGCTGGATGCATCCCTGACAAAAGCCTTGGGCTCCCCCCTCTTAGGTCATACTTAGGGTGTTTATATAGGCTTCAGAATGAGTTACTTCGCCTCTAAGTATCCTAATCCGAATAGAATTTCTCTTTGCCACGGCAGGGACACGCCCTTGGCACACGCCAGTGTAAATCGTGGTCAGGCCGTGTTCGAGTCCATTAATGAGGCATGGCCGTGTGGTCTTTGGCCCAGGCCGTGTCGATTTCATGATTTGGCCCATTTGGTCCGTTTTAAGCTCGTTTCTCGTTCTTTTCATTCTCCGGTGCTTTCCTGAGTATAAAACATGAAAACAAGGGATTAAGAGCACCAAATTACATAATTCAAGGCTTAAATCATCCAAAAGCATGCTAAATGTGGGCTTAAAATATGTTACTATTGTGGTTTATCAGCTATTTAGGGTTCCACCGGCAGCTGCATCAATCAATTGCCTAGTTGAGGGGTTCACACCATTGTAAAAGGTTTGAACCTGTAGCCATAATGGTAACCCATGGTGAGAGCATCTTCTCAGTAGATTCTTGTATCTCTCCCATGCATCGTAAAGTGTTTCTAAATCCATCTACACAAAAGAAGAGATATCATTCCTCAACTTAGCCGTTTTAGCCGGCGGAAAATATTTAAGTAAAAAGTTTTCAGTCACTTGTTCCCATGTAGTGATTGATCCTCGTGGTAACGAGTTCAACCACTGTTTAGATTTGTTCCTCAACGAGAAGGGAAACAACCGAAGGCAAATGGCATCGTCAGAAACGCCATTTATTTTGAAAGTATCACAGAATTCTAGAAAATTTGCTAAATGAGTATTTGGGTCTTCGTCCTGCAAATCATCAAACTGAAAAATCTGTTTAATCATTTGAATAGTGTTAGGTTTCAGTTCAAAATTATTTGCAGCAATAGCAGGTCTAACAATATTCGATTCAGCCCCAATTAAATTAGGCTTAGCATAGTCGTACATAGTACGAGGAGTAGGATTTTCGGTAACCACCGATGGAAGCGGATTATTATCAGCCATCTCCTCGGTAGTATTAGTATCGTCCTCTTACTCTTCCTCTATGTATTGTAGACTTCGCCTTATTTCCCTACAATTTCTGCGAGCGGTACTTTCTATCTCACTGTCAAAAAGCAAAGGTCCTGACGGGTTCCTTCTAGTAATAAACTAAAAATACCTGCCATAAGCAAATAAAGACAAAAATTAAAAGAGTAACAATAAAATAAAAATAAATTGTAATAAAATAAAAATGGCTAAAGTAATAAAAATTTAGAGTTCCTAATATCTTAGTCCCCGGCAACGGCGCCAAAAACTTGATGGGCTCGAAACTAACTAATATTTTGACAAAGGCAAGCGCACCTATCGAACAGTAGTATAGTTATGGTGAGTCCGGAATATCGTATCCTCAAGGACTAAAATTACTAGTAATAACTATCTTTTTATTATCTAGCCTAATAGTTAAGGGATTTATTTTTAATCTAAAATTTAACTAACTAATTGACTATGAGCGCGACAGAGAGTGAAGAGAGTAATCGAATGAATAAAGACAATACCCAAGGAAGAATCCACCTAGACTCCACTTATTATTCTGACTCTGAATTAAATGATTTATTCACTTGACTTGATCCGTAGAAATCCCTAAATTATGTTAATATCTCTTTCGAGACTAAAAACAACTGACTCTAGGTTGATTAATTGAAATTTCTTTCTAATTAAAACCCTATCGTTGCATTAACTCGATCTATGGATTCCCTTATTAGATTTGACTCTAATCCGACAGATTTATGTCATCCTATTTCTAGGGTTGCAATCAACTCCGCTTAATTATGTCGGATCTACTCTTAAACAGTGACTTTTTCTCCACTGAATAAGCACATCAATCTTGAATTAATATTCCTGAAAACATTAAAACAAGGGTTAAGAACACATAATTAAGAACAAGAACAAGTATTTATCATGTAATTCAGATTTATTAAATAATAAGATTCATCTAGGTTTCATCCTCCCTAGGTATTTAGGGAGTTTAGTTCATAACGTAAAAGGAAAACATCATAGAATTGAGAAAACAACAAGACATGAAGAACCCAAAAACTTCTAAGGAACTTGATGGAGATCTTCAGTCTTGGAGTGAATCCGCTTTCGAGATGATTCTGACGGCTTCCTTCGAGTAATTTCTTCGATCTACTCTGCGTGTCCTTTTAGGTCTCCCTCTGATGTGTATTTATAGACTTTAGAAGGCTCAGAAACCCTAAAAATTGGCTTTTTCCACGTGAAAATAAAGCAGGGTACGATAGGGACACGGGCGTGTGATCAACCCGTGTGAGGAGGCCCAGGCCATGTGAGAATTTCTATGGCTCTCGATCGACACGGGCTGGCACACGGGCGTGTGCCCAACCTGTGTGGTTCACACGGGTATGTGTTGTAACACCCCAAACCCGGTCAATACGCCACGACCGAATTTGGTATGTCACAGGGGAAAACGTTTTGAGGAAAAACAAGTTAACGATTAAATTTTAGTGAAAAACTTTTTATTATTCTAAATTCGTAGAAAATTAAGTTGAAAACTGATATTTTACTTTGCAATTCCGTAAATAGATTTTTAAAACTTAGTCACAGCTTAGATTCGTAAACCATTTATAAATTAAAGAGAAACTAAGGTTGAAAATCGTATCTAATAGAAATTTTGGAAACTTAAGTTTTATAAAATAGTTTGAGTTGTCGAAAATACTTAAATTGTTAAAAATTATCAATTTATTTAGGTTACCCGATGGTAACGTTTTAAAAACCATCGCGCTTTGTATTTTAGAAAACTTTTTTCACATATCATTAAATCAATCATGTAATTTGCAAGTTATTCCTAAAACAAATCCAAAGCATATAAATAATCCAAAAACATAATTAAAGAGGCCTTATTACAAACCCATAAAAATGAAAACCAAATTAAAATCAAGTACCCAAATGGAAGTTCATGTAAAACCAAATTTCATTGCATGGCCTCCTCGAGTTCATCCGGCTCCTCATCCGCGAATTTACGAATTACTGAAAAAGTAAGGGAGAAGGTGAGTCACCAAGACTCGAGTGCATATTCCCTCTCCGGGTAAATACCACATACTTACACAAATTATAACCAAGCAATATATATATTATGCACCCAACCTAGCCATCCGTAACTCCTTTTTCTACCCCATGTGGTACCAAACCACTTGGTGGTGCCAAACCACCGTGACCAAAGTCACAAATAATCAAGTTGTGGGGCCAACCCACTTGTGATACCAAATCACCGACAATCCCATATCTCAAAAGTGGGGCCAACCCACGGTGGTGTTAATCCACGGGGACGAGTCGCTATGAGGTGCCAAACCTCTGTGTCCCAAAGACACAATTGTGATACCAAATCACCGTGACCAAAGTCACGAATAATCAAGTTGTGGGGCCAACCCATGTGTGATACCAAATCACCGCGACAATCCCATATCTCAAAAGTGGGGCCAACCCACGGTGGTGTTAATCCACGGGACGAGTCGCTATGAGGTGCCAAACCTCCGGTGTCCCAAAGACACAAATGTGATACCAAATCACCGAAGTGCCAAACCTCTCGTGTCCAGAAGACACGAATATCAATCTTCCCCCTCTCTCATATTGCCCATACCAACGCAATAGATAAACAAATCATGTCAATATACTTTGATATGAACATATAACCAATACATATCGTAGATCATGATATTAAACAACATATAGCAACATCATATCGAAACGGACTTACCCGTATCCTTGCTCATACCCATTAAGGTATCATATCAATATCTCATAGTTTCGGCTTTAACAACTTGAATAGTTATTTAACACACACACACATATATATATAAACCAAGTTATAAAGTGTGTAAGATACACACCTTTCACTACCGTAAGTACTAAAATCCGAAGACCCGATCTACCGCGCTAGATCACCTTGTCCTACAATCGGCCAATATTTAAATTATAAACAAAGGCCATTCGGCCATACTACTAAATCCCAATGAGTTATCACTTGAAATACCAAGTCTTACCTAAAGCTTACCCAAAACGATTTGACAAAGAAACGAGGCTTAGATTGATTGCTTCCAACGTCCCGAGGAGCCTAAAAGAAATCGATTTCTAAGAATGATTAGAACCTTGCAACAATTGCCCAAAATTTGGCCTTTGTCCATAAGAGAAACAACATAGAAACAATAAAAAGACTAAGGAAAAACGGCAATAACACTTACCTATCTTCCAAAACCGATTGAAGAAAACCAAATGAAGTCCTACCCTTGAAGAAATTCGGCCAAGACAAATCAAATAGGATATGAGAGTTTCATTATGATTTTGAAAGAAAACAATTGATATTCGGCTCAAAAGAGATGAAGAATTAGTATGGCAAAGAAGAAAAGAAAAAGAAAGAAAAAAAAATGAAAAGAGAAGAAGGATGATTCGGCTTTAGCATCTAATGAAAGAAAAATCAAGGGGAAAGGGGAAGAAAGAGATTCGGCCAAGAAGAAAGTAAAAGAAATGTTGTGATTTTGAACAATATTCAAAAGAAAGAAAAGAGAAAATGGGATTAAGAGATTCGCCAACACCTATTTTACCAAAGAAGAAAAGTGCACAAAAATGCACAAAGTTCAAATGTAGTTTCGGTTTCAAAAGGAAAAATGAGAGAAAGAGAATGGTATTTGGTTCAACACAAAAATGAGAGCTAAAATCCAAAGCAAATTTGCACAAAAATGCCTAGGTACATTCGGCCAAAGAAGAAGTTTTTGGAGAGAAAAGAAACAAATGCCAAAAGGTGCACAAATGCTAAAGTTGGCCAACTATCCTTCCCCAAACCTCCTATCAATATTCGGCCACCCCCCTAGCCATACATGCCGTCCACATACATGCACTAAAGGCCTTGGAATAGTTTCCAAAACATCTTCCTTAAGCCAAGCCTTGAAATCCTCTACATTCCCAAAGTTGAAGGAATTTTATCCCCAAAATCTAGCAATTCTATCCCTTATTTCATGCTTACCATAACCTTAAGTCTTCTTGCCAAAAAAAAAGAAAATTGTCCATCTTATCCATATGTATAGTTGACCGACACTTAATGCTAGGATGTACAAAAATAAAATCCTCAATATGCTTTCCATGCTACTCGAACCACTTCCCTCAAGCAACCTTTCAAGCTCCTTATCCACTATGCCACTAACTCCTCATGTGCTTTAATTTAACACTTAAATTATCTTAAGTGTCAAGCTCACTTAATCCACTTCATTAAATTTTCCACACTAAAAATTATTCTAGCTTAGCTAATATTTCCAAGCCTTCACACAAATATACTAAGCACACAATAACAATCATATCCGAGCTAACACAAATAACAAGATGATACTCTAATATTTTTAGGATGTTACAATTCTACCCCCTTAAGAAAATTTCGTCCTCGAAATTACCTGATCAAAAGAGTTGAGGGTACTGCTGCCTCGTCGCATCCTCCGGTTCCCACGTAGCTTCTTCCACCCCATGAATCCTCCATAAAACCTTCACTAAAGGAACGGACTTCCTATACAAAACTTTCACATCTCGATCTAGAATCTGCACAGGTTCTTCTTCTATCGTCAAATCTGGACTCACCTCTATTTCCTCTCTTCACACGACATGCGATGGATCGAGCGATAGCGTCTAAGCATGGAGACATGGAACACATCATGAATCTGACTCAGCTCTGTTGGCAACTCGAGCTGATAGGCTACTGGTCCCACTCGTCTCAACACCTTATACGGTCCAATAAACCTTGCACTTAACTTGCCTTTTCTCCCAAATCTTAACACTTTTTTCCATGGCGAGACCTTCAGAAAAACTTTGTCACCCACGGCAAACTCTATATCCCTCCGCTTGAGATCAGCATATGACTTCGCCTATCTCGAAGCTTCCTTGCATTTGAGCCCTTGAATCGTCTTAACCTTATCTTCGGTTTTTGCAACCAACTCTGGTCCTAACATTTGACGCTCATCCAACTCTGTCCAACATGTAGGTGTGCGACACCTCCTACCATACAACGCCTCATATGGTGCCATCTTAATGCTTGCTTGATAACTATTGTTGTATGCGAATTCAGCTAATGGCAAAAACTCTTCCCAGCTGCCTCTGAAGTCCAATACACAACCTCTCAACATATCCTCTAAAATCTGTATAACTCTTTCCGACTGCCCGTCAGACTATGGATGAAATGCGGTACTAAAATCCAACCGCGTACCCAAAGCCTGATGTAACGCTCTCCAAAATCTCGACATAAATCTAGGATCTCTATCTGAGATGATCGACACTGGTACACCGTGCAACCTCACTATTTCCGCCACATACAACTTAGCTAACTTCTGAAGCGAATAATCCACCCTTACCGGAATAAAATGAGCTGACTTAGTCAGACGATCCACAATCACCCAAACTGAGTCCTTCTTACTAGGTGTAAGGGGTAATCCACTGACAAAGTCCATAGTGATCCTTTCCCACTTCCACTGTGGAATCTTTACCGGCTGAAGTAACCCAGACGGCAACTGATGTTTCGCCTTGACCTGCTGACACGTCAGACATTTACCCACAAACTCGCCACCTCACGCTTGGACACAGCCACCAAAATCTTTGGAATACCCGATTCATCATGTCCATGAATGCTGCCGCGCGCGTTAGTCAACCCAAACGGCATTACGTAAACTCGTAGTGCCCATACCGAGTGCGAAAATGCCGTCTTATGGATATCACCTCTTTCACCTTCACCGATGATATCCGGACCTTAAATCAATCTTGGAAAAAACTGCGCCCCCCTTGGCGATCAAACAAGTCATCTATCCTCGGCAAAGGATACTTGTTTTTGATCGTCAGCTTATTCAACTTGCGGTAGTCTATACACATCCGCATCGTACTATCTTTCTTCTTGACAAAAAGTACCGGCGCTCCCCATGGCGAAACACTTGGTCGGATGAAACCTCGATCCAACAACTCTTGAATTTGAGCCTTCAATTCCCTAATTCCTTGATTGCCATCCTATACGGAGCAATAGACACCGGCGCGCCTCGTGTAATGATCTATACCAAATTCAACTTCACGATCCGGAGGCAATCCCGGAAGTTCTTACGGAAATACGTCAACATATTCCTTTACCGTTCGGACATTCCCTACAGTAGACTCCTTAGCCTCCAACGCACACACATGAACCACAAATGCCTCACACCCTTCCCGACCAACTTCCACGACTTTCAACGCAGATACCACGTTGGATAGATAGTCTCTTCTATTACCTATCATAACCACCTCTTTGCCTCAAATGTCTTCAAAACCATGCGCTTAGCGGCGCAATCCAAACTTGCTTGATACTTGACCAACCACCCATCCCAAGAATCGGATCGAACTCCTCAAACGGCATTTCCATCGGACCAACTACAAACATTACCCCTTGGAGTTCTAGGGTACATCTCTATACAAACTTATTTACTTCTACTGAGGCTGACCGGAGGGCTAAATCTTTGTCATCTTCCTAAAGTAGTCTCGAGTCTAGATTCATAGTCTCTACTATGTTACTAGCAACATACGAATGTGTCGAACCCACATCTATCAAAGCGATATGGTTCACCAAAGATTAAGAACGTACCAGCTTATGACGTCCGGCAAGTCGTCACCCTCCTCTCGATGTCTCACAGATACATCAAACCAGTACATCTTACCTTAGTGTTTCCAAACACCTCTTCCGGATGCTCGCGGCCTCGACCGTAACCATTACCTCCTCTACCATTACCACGACCTCTCTGTGGTGACGGTCCCTCATTTCTCGAATCGAGCACGACCTTGACCCTCGGTGATTCTGGCTAGCTTACGTGGACAATCCCTCACACGATGATCCAAATGAGCCACACTCAAAACATCCTTTCCCTCGGTCCAACATTCGCCCCAATGAGATTTTCCACATCGATTACATTTGTCTTTGGTCCTCGATTAGCGTATGCGAGCCTCCCATTGATTCGGCCCACTCGCCTAACCTCTTACGAGAATTATCGGTGACCCGATGATCCAAAACTTCTCTTATGTTTATTCTTGTCGTGACTCGCCTTACAGATTCATTTATCCCTTCCGGCTATCTTAGTCTTTTCAACTAGCGTAGCAAACTCTCGCTCCGATGTGGAGCAATCGGCAATCTCACTCGTCCCTCAATCCATCTTCGAACCCGGACATCATCGCTCGTGCTCGAAGCCACGATACCTCCAAAGATACCGGCTCGATCTTAAAAATTTTGCCTCATATTCTAATACTGGACTTACTTCCTGGACCAAACTCGAAATGCCTTACGTTGTGCATCAATGTAACTAGACCCAACATATTTTTTCGATCTGTTTGCCTTAAAATAATCCCAAGTGAGATCCTCCATTGCAAACACTATTCGAACCGTGAGCCACCACCGATATGACTCATCCCGAAGAAGCAATACAATCCCTTTCAGCTTTTCCTCAGCACTCAGATCCAAGTCATCCATGATTCGTTCCGTCGCCTCTAACCAATACTCTGCCGTACTGGGAGCCACACCTGAAACACCTCAAAATACATCAACTCCATTGGCTCGGAGTCGCTCGGGTACAGATTTCCGAGCTCCCGCGCCTCCACCTATTCCAGCTACCCTCTCAAGGACTCGTAGCATCGCCTGAAACACTGCGTCATCCCCCGTTTGATCCTGATGCTCAACTCCAACCGCTGGTGGTGGGGGTAGTGGTACCTCATTTTCGGATCCTTGACTGGACTCTCACCGCTCGCACACGCCCATCCTACCCGACCACGTCCACGAGTAATACGACCTCGACCACGAGTACTCATGTCTAAAGTCTCGACTTATCTGATTTAAAAGCGTTATGCATTAGTCATTATTCCACTTTCTTTAAAACACAGTTTTATGAATAATTTTAATAAGAAGTTGTTTCGCGAGTACATTCAACCTATAGTTTGGGTCTTCTAGAGTAGTTCCTACTACTATACAGTCATGCCAACATTATCATATCATATCATCAAAATCAATAGTTTGATGTATTTACCAGGGCGGATTGATGTCGGAGACTCGAGGCCATGCCTTTCCAACCATACAATTTTCAACAAAATCATTTTAAAACCATACTTTAAAACATTTTGGGCCTCGGGCCCACAGCCGAGCTTTTGAACTTGGCTCTGATACCAATTTGTAACACCCCAAACCCGGTCAATACGCCACGACCGAATTTGGTATGTCACAGGGGAAAACGTTTTGAGGAAAAACAAGTTAACGATTAAATTTTAGTGAAACACTTTTTATTATTCTAAATTTGTAGAAAATTAAGTTGAAAACTGATATTTTACTTTGCAAAGCTTAGATTTGTAAACCATTTATAAATTAAAGAGAAACTAAAGCAATTAGGTTGAAAATCGTATCTAATAGAAATTTTGGAAACTTAAGTTTTATAAAAATAGTTTGAGTTGTCGAAAATACTTAAATTGTTAAAAATTATCAATTTATTTAGGTTACCCGAGGGTAACATTTTAAAAACCATCGCGCTTTGTATTTTAGAAAACTTTGTTCACATATCATTAAATCAATCATGTAATTTGCAAGTTATTCCTAAAACAAATCCAAAGCATATAAATAATCCAAAAACATAATTAAAGAGGCCTTATTACAAACCCATAAAAATGAAAACCAAATTAAAATCAAGTACCCAAATGGAAGTTCATGTAAAACCAAATTTCATTGCATGGCCTCCTCGAGTTCATCCGGCTCCTCATCCGCGAATTTACGAATTACCGTAAAAAGTAAGGGAGAAGGTGAGTCACCAAGACTCAGTGCATATTCCCTCTCCTGGGTAAATACCACATACTTACACAAATTATAACCAAGCAATATATATATTATGCACCCAACCTAGCCATCCGTAACTCTTTTTCTACCCCGTGTGGTACCAAACCACTAGTGGTGCCAAACCACTTTAGTGACCAAAGTCACAAATAATCAAGTTGTGGGGCCAACCCACTTGTGATACCAAATCACCGCGACAATCCCATATCTTAAAAGTGGGGCCAACCCACGGTGGTGTTAATCCACGAGGACGAGTCGCTATGAGGTGCCAAACCTCTGGTGTCCTAAAGACACAAATGTGATACCAAATCACCGTGACCAAAGTCACGAATAATCAAGTTGTGGGGCCAACCCACGTGTGATACCAAATCACCGGGCGACAATCCCATATCTCAAAAGTGGGGCCAACCCACGGTGGTGTTAATCCACGAGGACGAGTCGCTATGAGGTGCCAAACCTCTGGTGTCCCAAAGACACAAATGTGATACCAAATCACCGGAGGGTGCCAAACCTTTGGTGTCCAAGACACGAATATCAATCTTCCCCCTCCTCTCATATTGCCTATACCAATGCAATAGATAAACAAATCATGTCAATATACTTTGATATGAACATATAACCAATACATATCGTAGATCGTGATATTAAACAACATATAGCAACATCATATCGAAACGGACTTACCCGTATCCTTGCTCATACCCATCAAGGTATCATATCAATATCTCATAGTTTCGGCTTTAACAACTTGAATAGTTATTTAACACACACACACACATATATATATAAACCAAGTTATAAAGTGTGTAAGATACACACCTTTCGCTACCGCAAGTACTAAAATCCGAAGACCCGATCTACCGCACTAGATCACCTTGTCCTACAATCGGCCAATATTTAAATTATAAACAAAGGCCATTCGGCCATACTACTAAATCCCAATGAGTTATCACTTGAAATACCAAGTCTTACCTAAAGCTTACCCAAAATGATTTGACAAAGAAACGAGGCTTAGATTGATTGCTTCCAACGTCTCGATGAGCCTAAAAGAAATCGATTTTTAAGAATGATTAGAACCTTGCAGCAATTGCCCAAAATTCGGCCTTTGTCCACAAGAGAAACAACATAGAAACAATAAAAAGACTAAGGAAAAATGGCCATAACACTTACCTATCTTCCAAAACCGATTGAAGAAAACCAAATGAAGTCCTACCCTTGAAGAAATTCGGCCAAGATAAATCAAATAGGATATGAGAGTTTCGGCTATGATTTTGAAAGAAAACAATTGATATTCGGCTCAAAAGAGATGAAGAATTAGTATGGCAAAGAAGAAAAGAAAAAGAAAGAAAAAAAATGAAAAGGGAAGAAGGATGATTCGGCTTTAGCAACTAATGAAAGAAAAATAAAGGGGAAAGGGGAAGAAAGAGATTCGGCCAAGAAGAAAGTAAAAGAAATGTTGTGATTTTGAACAATATTCAAAAGAAAGAAAAGAGAAAAATGGGATTAAGAGATTCGCCAACACCTATTTTACCAAAGAAGAAAAGTGCACAAAAATGCACAAAGTTCAAATGTAGTTTCGGTTTCAAAAGGAAAAATGAGAGAAAGAGAATGGTATTTGGTTCAACACAAAAATGAGAGCTAAAATCCAAAGCAAATTTGCACAAAAATGCCTAGGTACATTCGGCCAAAGAAGGAGTTTTTGGAGAGAAAAGAAACAAATGCCAAAAGGTGCACAAATGCTAAAGTTGGCCAACTATCCTTCCCCAAACCTCCTATCAATATTCGGCCACCCCCCTAGCCATACATGCCGTCCACATACATGCACTAAAGGCCTTGGAATAGTTTCCAAAACATCTTCCTTAAGCCAAGCCTTGAAATCCTCTACATTCCCAAAGTTGAAGGAATTTTATCCCCAAAATCTAGCAATTCTATCCCTTATTTCATGCTTACCATAACCTTAAGTCTTCTTGCCAAAAAAGAAAATTGTCCATCTTATCCATATGTATAGTTGACCGACACTTAATGCTAGGATGTACAAAAATAAAATCCTCAATATGCTTTCCATGCTACTCGAACCACTTCCCTCAAGCAACCTTTCAAGCTCCTTATCCACTATGCCACTAACTCCTCATGTGCTTTAATTTAACACTTAAATTATCTTAAGTGTCAAGCTCACTTAATCCACTTTATTAAATTTTCCACACTAAAAATTATTCTAGCTTAGCTAATATTTCCAAGCCTTCACACAAATATACTAAGCACACAATAACAATCATATCCGAGCTAACACAAATAACAAGATGATACTCTAATATTTTTAGGATGTTACATGTGTTCAGTCGTGTGGTGCGGGCTTTGGCCGTGTGGATCCTTAAGATGGCCCGTTTTGTCCGATTTTGGCCCGTTTTCCGTTCCTTTTGCTCCCCTATGCTCTCCTAAGTATAAAAACATGAAATTAAAGGATTAAGAGCATCGAATTCACCAAATTCTATAAATAAACATCCAAAAACATGCTAAGTGTGGGATTAAAATGTGTTACTTTTATGGTTTATCATAAATCAATCTCACTTGTTTGCTTTGAGTCAAATATGGTTGATGTTAGTTAAAACACATGATGGATTGCTTCTAGTTCTACAATTCATATCTCAAATTCCTTACAAGGATTAAGAAACCTGAGGGAACTAGTGGGAGATGAATGACACATCTATTCAGGAAATAAGTTGGAGTCGCATGTGGAAGCAATTAGAACATGCGAATTAGTGCTTAGGAGTAGTTTTTTCTTAATTTTAGAAAAAAAATTTATATTCCCAATTTTTCTAGAAATTTAGTTTCTATTTCAAGACTTGCAACCTTTGGGTATTGTTTTAGTTTTTCAAACATTGGTTTCAGTTTATTTTAGAAATTTGAACTTGTTGGAAATAATGTTTTATCTAATGTCATTTATTCTCTTAATTTGCAAAATAATACCACTCATAATGTTATACATGTTCAAACTGGTACTAACGTGGTGTTATAAATGAATATTCCTCTATTTTATAGCACCAGAGATTAGGACACATCTCCATTGAAAGGATTAAGAGATTAGTAAATGGGTTACTCAGTACTTTATATTTTACTAATTTCAATACTTGTATAGACTACATTAAGGGCAAGCAAACTAACAAGTCAAATAAAGGTGCCAAGAGGAGTTCGACCATATTGGAAATCATCTATTCTGATATATGTTGCCCAAATATAGATGTGCAAGGTCAGAATTACTTCATCACTTTCATACAAAATTACTCATGATACATGTATCTCTATATGCTTCATCACAAGAGCGAAGCATTAGAAGCCTTTAGATTATTCAAAGTTGAAATAGAGAAACAATGCGATAATCAAATCAAGATTGTGAAAACTGATAGAGGTGATGAGTATTATGGTAGATACATTGAAGATGGACAAGCATCTGATCCATTTGCGAAGTTTCTTCAAGATAACGGTATAGTTGGCCAATACACCATGACAGGCTCACCAGATCAAAATGGTGTTGCGTAAAGAAGAAACTAAACTTTAATAAACATGGTGCGAAGTATGCTTAGTAACTTTAAGTTGCCTAAGTCCTTATAGGTTGAAGCTCTCAAAATGACAGTGTATATATTAAACAGAGTTCCAACCAAGGCTGTCCCAAAGACACTTTTTGAGTTGTTCAAATGTTGGAAACCAAGTTTGCGACATATACGCGTATCGGGATGCATGTTTGAAATAAGAGTTTATAACCCATAAGAAAAGAAACTAGACCCAATGACCATTAGTGGGTATTTCATTGGAAATGTCGAAAGGTCCAAATGTTACAGATTCTATTGTCCATCTCATAGCACTACAATTGTGGAATCGTGAAATGTAAAATTTCTTAAGAATGACTCAACCAGTGAGAGCGATCTGCCTCAGGACATGATTTCTGTAGGTCAATCTTTCACTTCAGGTGAGAGATTGGTTATCATACATAACACCTCTCAAGCTCAACCGAGCGTTGAACAACCAATCAATAAAAATCCACACGCTGCTGAAAACACTCCAATAGAACAAATTGTTCAATAAAATCTGAAAATTATTGAACAATTAGTTAAACAACATGATCCACAAGAAAATGTTGGTTCAACATTGAGGAGATCTACTAGAGAAAGGAAATTAGCAATTTCTAGTGAATATATTGTGTATCTACAATAGTCTGACTATAATATTGGAGCTGAAAATGATCTTGAGTCATTTTTACAAGCCATGAGTTGCAAAGAGTCAGAATTTTGGTACAATGATATGAAAGCATAGATGAATTCCATGAAAAATAACGACGTTTGGGAATATTGTGTCGTTGTCTAAAGGCGTAAAAAACATTGGATGTAAATGGGTCTTCAAAACAAAAAGAGACTTGATAGGCAATATTGAAAGATATAAAGTTAGACTCATTACGAAAAGGTTCACTTAACGAGAAAGAATTGATTATATTGAGACTTATAGTCTTGTATCTAAGAAAGATTCCTTGCACATTGTATTAGCATTAGTAGCTAATTTTGACCTTGAGTTGCAACAAATGGATGTGAAAATCGCCTTTCTCAACGATGACCTAGAGGAAGAGGTATACGTAAAACAACCTGAAGGATTCTCCTCTAGTGATGTAAACACTTGGTATGCAAGCCAAAGAAGTTCATATATAGATTGAAACAAGGCTCCGGACAGCGGTATTTAAAACTCCATGAAGTTGTCTCTTCATTTAGTTTTGTTGAGATCATGGATCAATGCATATACCTAAAGGCCAATGGGAGTAAAATCTATTAACTTATTCTATATGTGGACATTTTACTTGCAACAAACGATAGGGATATGCTACATGAGGTGAAACAATTTATTTCTAAAAATTTTAATATGAAAGATATGGGTTATGCGTCTTATGTCATTGGCATTAAGATTCATCGTGATAGACATCGCGGTATCTTAGGTCTATCTCAAGAAACTTATATCAACAAAGTTTTAGAAACATTTCAAATAAAAGATTGTTCACTGAGTGTTGCTTGTAACACCCCTAACCTGAATCTGTCGCTAGAACATGGTTACAGAGTATTACCAGAATTTACAAATTGAATAACAGTCATTTCATATCATATAACATTCATATCAAAAACCAATCAAGATCAAGCATAATGTCCCTTATAGGAGCCCTCGAGGCCCAAAATACACATTCGAAACAAATAGGGACTAAACCGGGTACTCAGAAAATTTTTCGCAAAATCTCAAAATTTTTCCAAAGTGCAGGGGACACATGCCCGTGTGGTCAAGCCGTGTGGCCACACGGCCAAGAGACACGCTCGTGTCACAGGCCGTGAGGGCATTCGAAATAGGGCACACGGCCATGTCCTGGCCCGTGTCTGTGCCCGTGTAACTCTCTAACATAGGTCACATGGCCAAGTCACACGCCCATGTGCTAGGCCGTGTGAACATAAAAATTTACATTAAATAGGTGCAAGGGTCACACGGCCAAGCCACACGCCTGTGTGCTAGGCCGTGTGATCAATTTTGAGCACTCTATTTTGAAATTTTTAAGATGCAGGGGACACATGGCCAAAACACACGCCCATGTGCTAGGTCATGTGTCACACACGGCTGAGACACACGCCCATGTCCCTGCCAGTGTGGACGAAATAGGGCTATTTCCAAGCCATATTTCTCACCCAATTTTGCCTTCCACCTACATAAACACTTAAACATATTCTCAAGCCAATATAATACATCCAAATCAAGCCAATACCAAGTATCATATATGACATATTAATACATATAACAAAGTCTTCATTTTTATCAAATTAATCTAATACATATAAAAACATCTTTGTACTAAATATGCCATTTCATCCATTCATCAATTTATCCATATGATTTCCATCACTCATCCATTTCAACACATATCAACTATGTATAGACTCTTATAGACTCTTCAAATCATATCTATCACAAGTCATTCCAATGGCTAGTTACAACCAAAATCACATACATGCCATTAATGGCCTAATTTAACATATACATGCCATTATAACCAAAAGTAATTTACTAATTATACTGAAATGAGCCGAGGGATAGTGTGATGATGCTCCGACCAACCTCCAACCTTTACGAGCTTTTGAGTACTATAAAACAGGGAAAATAAAACAGAGTAAGCATATAATGCTTAGTAAGTCCGTATAACATGGAATTTAACTTACCATTTGATCACATTAAAGGTATGCACACAAAAAATATTCCAAACAACTTGGCCAAAAGCCTAAACACATATTCTCATCAACATGTTAGTCATGTATTTCAAAGAAATATCAAGGAACATATATGAGCTCATAACAATAGAATTGTCATATGCATATACTTTCCATATCATGGATTCATATAACATGTACAAACCATTTCCATGTATTTCAGATATATTCAGTAATAATCCATTCCGAATCCATATTATCTCATATCAGAACTTTGCCCGTTGAACCATTTAAAATCTCGATGGATACAAGGGTAGTACACAAAAAGTGTACAAAACTGTAATCCGTCAATTCATATTCGAGAATGCTCATACGAGCACATAAACGGGAAGCTCTCTCTCGAGCCATATAACGTAAAGCTCATGTCAGCCATGTAACTGAAAGCTTATCCGAGCTGTATAACGGGAAGCTCATGCAAGCCAATAATGGGTAGCTCCGAAGAGCCATTAATTAGGAAGCTCCAGATAGCCATATATCTGGAAGTTCAAGCAAGCCATATCAGAAAGCTCCGGAGAGCCATTAATTAGGAAGCTCATGAAAGAGCCTTTAATCAGGAAGCTCGCGAAGAGCCATATATCGGGATGCTCATAAGAGCTGTGGTGTGTCTACAACACATGCAGAATCATAACCAATCGGGATACTCCGAAGAGCTATTAACGGGAAGCTTGAGAGGGCCAAATATCGAGATGCTCATGAGAGCTAATAACGAGACGCTCTTTCGAGCTATGGTGTGTCTCAGCATATGCAGGACCACAACCAATTCGGGAACCCTGTATCCATCGAATATCATTTATCCAAAAGGGACTTATTATTTATCAGGTATTATCGGATATGTGATCAATTTCATACATACAACATTTATACAATTCATATATACAACATCCAATTCAAACATATAAATATACACAATTTAGTTACACGAACTTACCTCGATAATTATTAATGTACGTAAAATCTACTAATCCGATACTTTTTCTTTTCCTTGATCTAACTCCGTATTTGGTCTATCCGGATCTATATGAATGAATTTAACATCAATTTAATACAATTCATATTCAATTTAATCCAATTCACATCCTATGCAAAATTATCATTTTGTCCTTATACTTTTAAAATAACAGTCCATTTATTTCACAAAAATTAGAATTTTTCCATAAATTTCACATCTTTTCTATTTAGTCCTTAAATCATAATTTCATCAAAATTCTCTTTACAAAAGTTGTTTATCTATCAACAACCTTTCATTTTCTACCATAAAACTTCATAATTCATGCATACTCTTCCATGACAAAACTTTAATACCTAAATAACTTTGCAAATTAATCCCCGAGATAGCTAGATTAAGTTATTATGATCTCAAAAATATAAAAATTACTAAAAACGAGACAAAAAAAACATACCTAATTGAGCCAAATAAGTTTTCTCAAAACCCAATTTCCATGGCTAGGGTTTCCATGTTTTAATTTTGGGAAAGATGATGAAATAAGATGATATTAGATTTTTATCATCTTTAATTATTTCTATTTCCAATTTAGTCATTTTCTTTATTAAATTTTCCATTGATGAATAATCATACTTATCTACAAACTCCTCTTAATGGTCTATTTGCTATATAAGGACCTCCAATTTTGAATTCCTGATGGGCTCGAAACTAACTAATATTTCGACAAAGGCAAGCGCACCTATCGAACAGTAGTATAGCTTTGATGAGTCCGGAATATCGTATCCTCAAGGACTAAAATTACTAGTAATAACTATCTTTCTATTATTTAGCCTAATAATTAAAGGGATTCGTTTTAATCTAAATTTTAACTAACTAATTAACTATGAGCATAGTAGAGTGAAGAAAGTAATCGAAATAAACCAATGAATAAAGACAATACCGGGGAAGAATCCACCTAGACTTCACTTATTATTCGACTCAAATTAAGCGATTTATTCACTTGACTTGATCCGTAGAAATCCCTAATTTATGTTAATATCTCTTTCGAGACTAAGAACAACTGACTCTAGGTTGATTAATTGAAATCTCTTTCTAATTAAAACCCCTATCGTCGCATTAACTCGATCTATGGATTCCCTTATTAGATTTGACTCTAATCTGGCAGATTTATGTCGTCCTATTTCTAGGGTTGCAATCAACTCTGCTTAATTATGCTAGATCTACTCTTAAACAGGGACTTTTGCTCCACTGAATAAGCACATCCAATCTTGAATTAATATCCTGAAAATATTAAAGCAAGAATTAAGAACACATAATTAAGAATAAGAACAAGTATTTATCATGTAATTCAGATAATTAAATAATAAGATTTGTCTTAGGTTTCATCCTCCCTAGGTATTTAGGGAGTTTAGTTCATAACGTAAAAGGAAAACATCTTAGAATTAAGAAAACAACAAGACATAAAGAACCCAAAAACTTCTACGGAACTTGATGGAGATCTTCAATCTTGGAGTGGATCTTGCTTCCGAAATGATTCCAACGGCTTCCTTCGAGTAATTTCTTCGATCTACTCTGCGTGCCCTTTTTAGGTCTTCTTCTGGTGTGTATTTATAGACTTTAGAATGCTCACAAACCCTAAAAATTGACTTTTTCCGCGTGAAATCGAAGCAGGGTGCGACAGGGGCACGGGCGTGTGATCAGCCCGTGTGAGGGTGCCCAGCCCGTGTGCAACTTTGCATGGCTCTCGATCGACACGGGCTGGCACACGGGCGTGTGTCCAGCCTGTGTGGTTCACACGGGCATGTGCTCTGCCCATGTGGTTCTGGCTTTGGCCGTGTGGATCCTTAATATGGCCCGTTTTGTCCGATTTTGGCCTATTTTCTGTTCCTTTTGCTCCCCTATGCTCTCCTAAGTATAGAAACATGAATTTAAAGGATTAGGAGCATCGAATTCACCAAATTATATAAATAAACATCCAAAAACACGCTAAGTGTGGGATTAAAATGTGTTACTTTTATGGTTATCAAATATCCCCATACTTAAGCGTTTGCTTGTCCTCAAGCAAAATCCTCAACTCACAATTAAATTAAACTTCATTAATTCACGATTTTTATCAATAATGTCTTATCATAATTCACAGATAATTCACACATTGATAATTTAACTAAAAGAGTCCTAAAGATTCAAACAATCCAAATCACAAATTTTTATAGCACGAAAACATAGGTGTTTCCCCTTATCTAAATAATTACTTTTGATTCAAAACTGACAAAAATTGACATCCTCACTAAAGATTCACTCAAATCACTCAAAGTGCTTAAGGTTCAAATTAAGCACTCAAAAGTCAAAATGAAAAGTTATTACCATAGGCTTGCATGAAAATCAAATCTCCACCACTATAAAATGAGATGATACACAAATCAAAAGGTCTTTAAAAAGGGTTGTAATGGGGCTTGGGTTAAAGGTGTGGATAAAGGCTGAATTAGAGGGTTAGAATCGAGATCGAATTGACAAATTACCTAGCTAGAAAAATAAACTCATACTAAATAATTACATCAATTGAAAACCTATCAATAATAGCACGAGCTTCTTCTTAAAGTGTGAAATTAACCGTTTAAGCTCAAATAACATAGAACTAGTAATAATGAATATATATTTCCACTTTTTTGTGATATTTTTTTTATTTTTTATATTTTTTTCTCGTACAATAATAAGAATTTAACAACTAAAATAAAGAACATAGTTAGGCAACTGACCAAATCAAATCTCGACAAAAAGGGGGTCAACAAAATGGGAATAACAAATCAAAAATAAGTTTTGGGCTAATATTAATGGGTGAGTCAAGAAACGATTTATTCGGCTCAAAGGGGTTCACTAGGGGTTAATTATGAAGGTAGGCTTTTAATGGAATAAGTGGGTTAAAACCTAGGTGCATTTATCATCTCAGTATATCAAATCAAAGGTGTGGTCTCGACATGCATAATCAAAGCAAGTTCTAGAATAACAAATCAATATTGACACACTCATAACCAATAAAGTGAGCAAGAAAAGTGTATGCTCTAAAAGGCTCAAAATCTCACAAAAATAATGGTTTTTGATGTCAACCTTGCAAATTTCAAACTTCAAAGTAATATTTAAATTTAGAGAAACAACCTAGCAATTTTAATTCTGAAAATAGACTTATCATGCTCGATTCTCTAGTGTCTTAAATTTTAAACAATCAATGCACAATTACCTATGACTTAATCCAAAACATATCAATAAAAATCATAAATCAATAAAGATTTTATTCTAATAGTAGTATGAGAAAATTTACTTAAGAACAAGATATAATTCAGGGATTTTCTAATAATGATATAATTAACCTCCCCACACTTAAGATGTACATTGTCGTCAATGTGCTAAAATAGATAATGACAATATAAGAATATCATAAGAGAGGGAGAGAAGTGAAACTTCCTGAATTTTGGATGAAATTCGTGAAATAGTGAATGCGGAATTGTGGATATATCTGAGTAAAGTGCATGATTCTGAGCAACTATTAAGAAAATAAACACAACTGTGGAAGAAGATTAAGGGATTACTCGATTAGGAATAATTATAAAAACTAAAATATAATTCAAAATATAAAAGATAAGTCTTTGAAAATATGATACGAAACATAAAGGAAAATAGACTAAAAATAAAAACAAAAATGAAAAGAAAAATAAAGATAAAGATAAAGACAAAAACAAAATAAGTGGACTCAAAGGGCCTCATCGTCAGACGCGTCGCAAGGTGGTGGTGCTGAGGGTGAAATATGGAGCTGGTGGCAGATTTGCTGTAAGGTGGCCTCGAGACTATCAAATCGCTGATAACACTGCTACTCAAAGTGAGTGAGTCACTCGAATATGTCGTTCAATGTAGCAGCAGAAGAAGGAGGTCGGTGACTTGGAGATGGAGGGTGAGGTGGATCCTCGTGAGGGAGAGGAACATCATCAGTGATGTCCTCGGGATCATCCTGCTCATCAGGACGAGACAATAGGTACTGGGGAGGATCGAATCCACGACGTCGCTCGATCATCCTCATATGTAGCATGCTCGAGATGTCCTGAAGGGACATCTGGCCAACAAGTGTAAGCGATGAGGACCTGCCTCGTGTGTCGAGGAGGCCAAAGTGTCGGCGGCGGCGAGTCACGTAAGGGCTAGCGGATGGGGCCCTTCCTGTGGCGGTCAGTCTGATGGCGGAAAGATAAAGCAATAAAGTACGCCAAGTCAATAACATGGTCGTGGGCCATGCTCCATAAGTAGTAGGCATCGTGTGTGCTCACGACGCCGGTGCTCTCTCTCCGTCCTGTCAAAGTGTGAGCTAAGAGGGCGTGAATATACCTTAGGGCTGGAGAGAGAGAAGTCGCCTTCGAGCGACTAGCGTCATAGGTCGTCAGGCCACCCGTGATATCGTTCCAACAACGCGAAGGTGAGTAATGAATATGGCGATGTAGCTGAAGAAAGTCCTCGGCACTCATGAACTCCTCCGTATAAAGTCCCAAAGCAGCACCGAATTTTGGGACGCTCATGTGGCGTACTAAACCGCAAAGGAGAAAGACGATGGTGCCTGGCTCGTCATGGACGGACATGACGCTCTGAAGGTGGAACGTCGAGCAGAACTCCAAAGTAATCTCCATATAAATGGGCTCGACGATACTGAAGAAGCGATCCCATGGTGCTGTGATGATGAAGGCGCGAACCTCGTCAATGAGGTGGACCTGCTCCAACGCGGCCCAATCAATGCAGCGGCCCAAACCTAGGGGTCGTATTCGAAGGAGCTGAAATAGGTCCTCCGGTGAGTCCGCGGTAAATCTGAGGTAAGGGTGGCGCACTTCGGCGGAGGCGCTCGAGGAGGTCGCACCGGGACCCTTACGCTTTTTTGAAGCAGGAACAGCGACTTTGGTCTTGCCTTGAGTATTTGTCATAATAAACCTGAAAGCATAATATATTTTCAATAAATAAACCAAGTATCACCAAAGTCAAGGATGTACGATCCCACTAGTCTGAAATAGCAATGAACTACGAAAATAAGAACGAATCATTATATTCATAAAAATCAGAAATAAATAAATAATCCGAATGCCACGAATTAATAGCACATCATTTAACCTAATAAATTAAGAACTAGTAAGCAAAGAAATTGAAACAATATACTAAAAATGCATCATGACTAAAAGAAAAAAAATTAATATGAATATTGAGTTACTAAATAGTAAATATCAATTATATGAAGAAAATAAAGATTAATTAGCTAACAATATACTAGGAATTAATAATAGGAATAACTAAATAAAGAGATTAAGAAATAATAACAATAATAATAAACCTAATCTAAATGGAAGTAAATAATAAAGATAATAATAATTAAATAATATAACTAAGTAAAGAAAATAAAAATAACAATAACCCTAATCTAAATAAAAATAACAATAAAGATAATACTAATAAACAAAATAAATAAATAAATAAAATAAAATAAAATAATAGACTAAAATAAAATAAAAAATAAACTAAAAATGGAGG
This sequence comes from Gossypium sturtianum, assembly GCA_025698515.1. Lineage (NCBI taxonomy): Eukaryota > Viridiplantae > Streptophyta > Magnoliopsida > Malvales > Malvaceae > Gossypium > Gossypium sturtianum. The sequence continues at coordinate 16,000,302 of CM046947.1, read as the reverse complement.
GAAAAAAGATGGTGACCGACGGTGGAGCTGTGGTCGAAGGCTCGGTAATGGCCGGGCAACGGTGCATCAGGTCGGAGGGAACAGCGAGGAGGTCGGGGCTGTGGTGTGTGCACAATGGAGGGGATGGTCGGATGAAGAAAGGAAGAAGGGGAAGGGGGTGGGGGTGGGGGAAATGGTAGTTCAAAGGAAAAGAAAAATGGGGGAAGAAGAAGAAGAGAGAAAAGGGGAAGGAAGAGGCAAGGGGGTTTCGGGTTGGGAAAAAGGGAAAGGAGAAACAAGGGGAGGGGGAGTATCGACGGTGGCCGGAAGTGAGGAGCGGCGGTTAGGTTTTGGGGTGAGTTTTGGAGGAGGAGGAAGAAGAAAGAAAAAGGGAAATTGGGTTTAAATAGGTGACACGGTGGGTGTAACGGCCGTGTTGGGCCACACGGCCGTGTCACACGCCCGTGTGTCTCAAATTCTAGCCCGTGTTCTTCGCGATTTGTAAAAACTCAAGATCCACACGGCCTTAGACACGCCCGTGTGTCCAGGCCGTGTGGTCCACACGGCTGTGTCGCATGGTCGTGTGCAAAGTCCTTCGCTTCTCCCACGCCCGTGTAGAAGTCCACTGATCGCTGTAAATTAGAGTTTTAAAATTTATAAAAAGAATGATCGAACCTGGAAACTAACTCTGACAACGATTGAGGCAAGTGCACCTATCGAACAGTAGTATAGCTTAGGCAAGACCGGATTATCGAACCCAAAGGAACTAAAAGTACTAATACTAACTTTCTTTTTATTATTTAGCCTAAAATAAGTGAAGTTGTTTATTAATCTAAATTAATTAACTACTAAACTAAAGACTCTAAGACAAAGAAGAATGAATTTGGAAAATAACTTGGAAAAAACTCAGTTGATTTAGAAGATTCCCTAGGAAGAATCCACCTAGACTTCACTTGTTATCTAACACTGAACCATACGATTTATTCACTTAGTTTGATCCGTAAGACTCCCTAACGTATATTAAACCCTCTCTCGAGGCGAATAACGTCTAACCCTAGGTTAATTAGTGGAACTCTCGTTCTCTTATAATAACCCCTAGAATAGCGATGAAATCGATCTGTGGATTCCCATATTAGGTTTCACCCTAATCCGAGGAAAATCTCGTCACCCTATCTCTAGGCGTGCGATCAACTCCGCTTTAATTATGTTGGATCTACTCTTAGGCGGTCTATTCCTCCTCCACCTAAGCACATTAAATTTGGATTAAGCTCATATAATTAAGAACAAACTAAGTATTTATCATATAATTGAGAAAACAATAACAAGATTCATCATAGGTTTCATTCCTTCGAATTATCCAAGAAGGTTTAGTTCATAACAATAAAGGAAAACATCTCAAGAGAAAAGATAAAACAAAACATAAGAAATCCTTAAAACCCCCTGAAGGAATTGAAGAGGAGATCCTCCGTCTTGAGTAGAATTTCGGCTTCTTGAGATGAATCAACTGGCTATCCCTGAGTGAATCCCCACAAATCTGCCTTCTCTGGCCTAGCACGATGCCCCTAGACGATGGCTTTGGGCTCCCCTTCTCAGGTCATACTTAGGGTGTATTTATAGGCTTTTGAAATACGTTTCTTTCTCCCTAAGTATCCTTTCCTGAATGAAATTACTCTTTTCCACGGCAAAGTCACGGCCATGACACACGCCCGTGTAAATTGTGGACAGGCCGTGTTCGGATTTCTTTAATGAGACACGGCCGTGTGAGTCAGGTTTAGACCGTGTTCTAGATGATTGACTTGGCACGGTCGCGTGGATCCAAGTCCAGGCCGTGTCGATTTCCTCCTTGGTCCGTTTTGGTCTGTTTTGAGCCCGTTTCTCGTTCTTTTTATCCTTGGGTGCTTTCCTGAGTATAAGACATGAAAAGAAAGGATTAAGAGCACCTTTTTACATAAATCAAAGGATAATTCATCCAAAAGCATACTAAATGTGGGCCTAAAATATGTTACTATTTAGGCTTATCAAATACCCCCAGACTTAAGCTTTTGCTTGTCTTCAAGCAAAATTCTCAACTTACAATTAAAACGAACTTCCTATAATTCATAATAGTCATTGATAGTGTCTCATCATAATTCAGGGATAATTTATACATGGATAATTCAACTCAAAGAGTCCTAAAAATTCAAACAATATAAGTCATATATTTTGTAGCTCGAAAATATAGGTGTCTCCCATTATCTAAATAATTACCTTTAATTTGAAATCGACAAGGATTGACATCCTCACAAAAGATTCACTCAAATCACTCAAAGTGTTTAAGGTTCAAAATTTAGGCACTCAAAAGTCAAACATGAAGAGTTTATCCCATAGGGTTGCATGAAAATCAAATCTCCACCACTGAAATATGAGATGAAACACAAATCAAAAGGTCTTTGTTAGGGTTGTAACGGGGCTAGGGTTAAAATATGGAATAAGGCTGAATTAGAGGGTTAGAATCGAGTTTGAATTGACAAATTACCTAACTAAGAACTAATGAACTAATAATAACAATTACATCAATTGAAACTAATAATACTAATAATACGAGCTTCTTTTTTCGATATTTGGAATCCAAACGTATAAGCTCATTTAATCACAACTAATGATGAATAATGAATATACTTTTTTTTAAGAATCAAACTAAATACATAATAAAGGATAAACTACTAAAATTCATAATTAGGCAACTAATCAGATCAAATCTCGATATAAGGGTAGTCAAAAGGAATGGTGATAACAAAAACAAAGGGGTTCTGGGTTAATATTAGCGGTTATGTCAATAAATAGGGTTGTTAGGATTAAAAGGGGTTCACCAGGGGTTAATTATGAAGGTAGGCTTTTTATGGAGTAAGTGGGTTAAATCCTAGGTGCCTTTATCATCTCTGTGTATCAAATCAAAAATGTGGTCTCGACATGTATAATCGATGCAAGTTCTAGAATAACAAATCAGTGTTGACATACTCATAATCAATAAAGTGAGCAAGAAAAGGAATTTATGCTCTATAAGGCTCAAAATCTCACAAAAATTATGGGTATTTTGATGTCAACCTCGTAAATTTCAAACTTCAAAGTAATATTTAAACTCAGTTCGACAACCTAGAAAATTTTTAATTTCTAAAAAATAGACTTATCATGCTTGATTCACTAGTATTCTTAGAATTTAATTATCAATGCACAATTATCAATGACTTAATCTAAAACATATTAATAAAAATCATAAATTATCAAAAATTTCATCCTAATTAGTAATATGAGTAAATTACTTAAAAACAAGACTAAATTCAGATTTTGAGAACAATGCAAAAAGTTTGGCATATCTAAGATTCACCCCCCCACACTTAAGATGTACATTTCCCTCAATGTACAAAGTTAGATAATATAGATGTAATGTTCAAATCAGAAGATATGGGGATAAGTGAAACTTCCTGAATTATGGATGTAATCCTTAAGTTGGCAGTGGTCGTGGTGAAAGATAAGTTGGAGGGCCAGTCTGGATGTGGTGGTCGCCCACGAGTTCTGTGCTAGATGAAGAAATTGGGGGACTTGTGGGGGATTAGCCAGGATTTATTAAGACAAATTTAAAATAAACTAAATATATAATTAAAGACAAGAAAGGTAAAGAGAAGGAGACTAAGAAGGAAAATAAACTAAGTTTAAAAGATAAAGGGGCTTGAGAATCCTTATTGGTAGATGGTTCGAGAGGTGGGTGTGACTTTGAAGGTGACAGAGGTGTTGGTGATGGTGGAAGTGGCGTGATTCCCAAGCAGCCTTAAGAACCTAAAAATAAGAAACTAAATTAAGTAGAAGAGAAGTAAAGATAAGGAAAATAAAGGAGAAGATAAAAATAAAAGAACAGATAATTGGTCTCAAAGACCCTTGGCTTGTTGTTTGGATGAAGCCTGCCGGCATGAACCCTGTGAATCGGTCTCCTTTGAGGAGACTGTGATTGGCCTTTTATGCTTCTTTGCCATGGATATGATGTTGTTGTAGCTCAAGAGTCTAAGGACTTATTAGGAAAAGGAAAAAGAAAGAGGGAGAACAGAAGGAAAGAAAGAGAAGATGGAAGAAGGTGGGGTGAAGGGGGAGGGCTGTGGGTTTTAAATAAATTTTGCATCTGAGGCTCTCCCACGCCCGTGGACGGATGGTGTGTCGATTCATACGGCCGCATCGCACGGTCGTGTTCCTAGGCGTGTTGGTTCCCCATGCTCGTGTCTAGCCTGTATTTGACAAGTCAGTATGTTGGCACGGTTGTAAGGCACGGGCGTGTTCTGCCCGTGGTTGGAAAGTCAGTAGCTTCACACGATTATGGGGCACGGCGCCCTGCCCTTTGTCGCGTCCGTGGTGTAGTGGTTGGATCCGTGGCGTCGAAAAGTGGTTGGAATTGATTCGCACGGCCTCGCTATGTCGATGCGACGGGATTCTTATGGTCCACACGGCCACGGCCACGGCCATGTGCAAGGCCGTGTGTCCTGGAATTCTGCACTTCTGGTTAGTTTATAACTAGGTGTAAAGAAAAGAAGAAATTTAAAGCAGAATGTAAAAAAATTAATTCTGTTAGTGCTCTGGTTGCCTCCCGAGAAGCGCTCGTTTATAGTCTTAAGCTAGACTCTCCTCTCGTTCGCTTTGTCAGGGTGGTTTGAGGAGTTTGAAGTCTATCCTCATGCTATCATTTGCGTCTTCGTGAAAAAATTTAATTCGAGATGTGTTTATAGTAAAAGTACCAAAAATAGGATTACTTACCTCGACTGTTTCGTGTGGGAAAACACTGGTTACCCTAAAAGATATTTCTTTGTTTGTGCTAGGGTTCGGAGGAGATATTCGAGGATCTGCCTGATCTAACAGTACCTGGTCCCCTATTTTGAAGTGGATTGTTGTTCCTATTAGCTCTTTTGGGGGCTCATTCAGTTTTATCTTGTGTGGTTCCAGTTCTTCGTCGTGTATCCCTAATTTCTCCTTGAAGTGTGTCTTTCACTCGTCTAGATCATCGAACTAAATCCCTCGATCTTCATGAGTTATTTCTTTGTTGGTATGGGGTTTAGGATCGGGTTCAGTTGTATTATTTGGTGGTGCTTCCTGAAAACAAGGGTTAATGGAATGGTTATCAGTATAAATTATGTTCTCACCTTGATTACTCGATGTTCTAGTCAAGTCGAGAGCCTTGATGGTGATTGTCTCATTACCTACGCAAAGTATGAGTTCTCCTGCATCAACATCAATTTTAGTCCTGGCAGTTGCTAAAAAGGGTCTTCCTAAAATTAGGGGGATCGAATTATCCTCATCCATGTCTAGGACAACAAAGTCTACTGGGAAAACGAATCTTTCAATTTTTACAAGAACATCTTCGATAATACCCCTAGAAATTCTAACAGTTTTATCAGCTAATTGAATGCTCATCCTAGTTTGTTTGGGTTTCCCTAGACCTAATTGTTTAAACAATTTATAAGGCATGACATTTATGCTTGCCCCTAAATCAGCTAACGCATTATCAACAGTTAGTCTACCAATTAAACATGGAATTGTAAAACTCCCTGGATCTTTTAGCTTTTTTGGTAGTCTATTTTGGAGAATTGTTGAGCACTTTGCGTTAAGTTCCACATGTCACGACTTGTCTAACTTCCGTTTGTTTGTCAGAAGCTCTTTTCAAAATTTCCTAGAATCTGGCATCTGTGAAAGAGCTTCAAGTAGCGGTAAGTTAATATGTAATTTCTTTAAAAGTTTAAGAAACTTACCGAACTGTTCCTCTATATCATCTCTTATTAACGCTTCGGGATATGGTATGCGAGGTTGGTACTCCTTGATTACCGGTTTTGGCTTGTCTTGTGGTACCTCAACTTTACCTTCTTTTACCTCGTTTCCTTGTGTTGGACTGGGTTCGTCTACTTCTATGCTTTCTTGAGCTGTTATGGCTTGGATTTGCTCCTTTGGATTAATTTCAGTATTACTCGGTAGACGCCCTTGCGGTCGTTCGGATAATAGCTTTGCAATTTCTCCGACTGACTGGGTAATTTCCCCGATTGCCTTTGTAAGTCCTCCAACTTGGTTCTCGATCGTTTTGATCGATGTTTGTTGGGTGTCGAGTGTTACCTCAGTTTTTTGGAGACGGGCTTCTGTGGATGCTATGAATTTTTTCAATGTCTCTTCAAGATTCGGCTTCTTTTCCTGTGGATAGGGCTGATTTTGGAAATTTTGAGGAGGTTGTTGTCTTTGATTTCCTTGATTTCCTTGTCCTCCCCACAAAAAATTTGGGTGGTTCCTCCAACCTGGATTATAATTATTACTATATGGGTTATTATTAGATCTTAAATTGTTACCAATATAGTTCATCAGTTCGCTCTCTGTGCCTGGTTGGTAGGGTGGGTACTCAGGATTCGCCACAGTTCCACTTGTGTCGCACTGCATGACTGGATGTACCTGTGAAGAACACAAACTATCAATCTTTTTATTCATCAACTCTACCTGATTTGATAGCATGGTTACTGCGTCGAGGTTGTAAACTCCGGCTGTTTTTGTTGGCCTTGTTTTTGTAACTTGCCACTGATAGTTATTCAGCGACATCTCTTCAATAAACTCGTAGGCTGCCTCAGGAGTTCTATTATTCAAGGTTCCACCGGCGGCTGAATCTATTAGTTGCCTCGTTGAGGGGTTTACACCGTTATAGAAAGTTTGGACTTGAAGCCACAAGGGTAAACCATGGTGCGGACACCTTCTCAAGAGATCCTTATATCTCTCCCATGCATCGTATAATGTCTCTAAATCCATCTACACAAAAGAAGAGATATCATTACGTAATTTGGCCGTTTTGGCCGGTGGGAAATATTTTAATAAAAAAATTTCGGTCATTTGTTCCCATATAGTGATTGACCTTCGTGGTAACGAGTTTAACCATTGTTTAGCTTTATTCTTTAATGAAAAGGGAAATAACCGAAGTCGTATGGCATCATCAGAAATGCCATTTATTTTGAAGGTATCACTGAACTCTAAAAAATTAGCTATATGAGCATTTGGATCTTCGTCCTGTAAACCATCAAATTGAACAAACTGTTGAATCATTTGTATAGTGTAAGGCTTTAATTCAAAATTATTAGCAGCAATAGCAGGCCTAACAATACTTGATTCGGCTCCTGTTAAATGCGGTTTAGCATAATCAAACATAGTACGAGGAGCATTATTTTCTCCCACATCTTGTGGTGGAAGATTATTTTCGTCCATCCCTTCAGTAGGATTGGATCTGTCTTCTTGCTCTCCTTGGTAATTTAGGGCTCGCCTAATTTCTCTGTGATTTCTTCGAGCGGTAGCTTCAATATCACTGTCGTATTCTAAAGGTCCTCTCGGGTTCCTTCTAGTCATAAACTAGAGGTACCTACGAGGAAAAGAAAGAAAGAAAATTTAGCAAATTTAAAATTAAAACTAAAAATAAAAATAAATTACGAAAAATAAAAATAATGGCTAAAGTAATAAAAATAGAGCTTTCTTAATATTTTAGTTCCCTGGCAACGGCGCCAAAAACTTGATCGCTGTAAATCAGAGTTTTAAAATTTATAAAAAGAATGATCGAACCTGGAAACTAACTCTGACAACGATTGAAGCAAGTGCACCTATCGAACAGTAGTATAGCTTAGGCAAGACCAGATTATCGAACCCAAAGGAACTAAAAGTACTAATACTAACTTTCTTTTTATTATTTAGCCTAAAATAAGTGAAGTTGTTTATTAATCTAAATTAATTAACTACTAAACTAAAGACTCTAAGACAAAGAAAAATGAATTTGGAAAATAACTTGGGAAAAACTCAGTTGATTTAGAAGATACCCTAGGAAGAATCCACCTAGACTTCACTTGTTATCTAACACTGAACCATATGATTTATTCACTTAGTTTGATCCGTAAGACTCCCTAACGTATATTAAACCCTCTCTCGAGGCCAATAACGTCTAACCTTAGGTTAATTAGTGGAACTCTCGTTCTCTTATAATAACCCCTAGAATAGCAATGAATCGATCAGTGGATTCCCATATTAGGTTTCACCCTAATCCGGCAAAATCTAGTCACCCTATCTCTAGGCGTGCGATCAACTCCGCTTAATTATGTTGGATCTACTCTTAGGCAGGGTCTATTCCTCCTCCACCTAAGCACATTAAATTTGGATTAAGCACACATAATTAAGAACAAACTAAGTATTTATCATATAATTCAGAAAACAATAACAAGATTCATCATAGGTTTCATCCCCTTCGGGTATCCGAAGGGTTTAGTTCATAACAATAAAGGAAAAAATCTCAAGAGAAAAGATAAAACAAAACATAAGAAATCCCTAAAACCCCTGAAAGAATTGAAGAGAAGATCCTCCGTCTTGAGTAGAATTCTGGCTTCTTGAGATGAATCAACTGGCTATCCCTGGGTGAATCCCCACAAGTCTGCCTTCTCTGGCCTAGCACGACGCCCCTAGACGATGGCTTTGGGCTCCCCTTCTCAGGTCATACTTAGGGTGTATTTATAGGCTTTTGAAATACATTTCTTTCTCCCTAAGTATCATTTCCCGAATGAACCATGACACACGCCCGTGTAAATCGTGGACAGGCCGTGTTCGAATTTCTTTAATGAGACACGGCCGTGTGAGTCGGGTTTAGACCGTGTTCTAGATGATTGACTTGGCACGGTCATGTGGATCCAAGTCCAGGCCGTGTCGATTACCTCCGTGGTCCGTTTTGGTCCGTTTTGAGCCCGTTTCTCGTTCTTTTTATCCTTGGGTGCTTTCCTAAGTATAAGACATGAAAAGAAAGGATTAAGAGCACCTTTTTACATAAATCAAAGGATAATTCATCCAAAAGCATACTAAATGTGGGCCTAAAATATGTTACTATTTTGGTTTATCATCCACACGCCCGTGTGATCGCACACACGGCCGTGTGTGTTGCCCGTGGAGCCTTCTGACTTGTTTTAAATTTTAAAATTTGAAAAATTAAGCTCCAGTTTTCACACGGCCTAGGACATGCCCGTGTAGAATTTTGACACGCCCGTGTGATCGCACACACGACCGTGTGTCGTGCCCATGGAGCCCCCTGACTTGTTTAAATTTTGAAAATTGAGGCTCCAGTTTTCACACGGCCTAGGACACGCCCGTGTGTCCAGGCCGTGTGGGTGACATGGCCATGTATCCAAGCCGTGTAGCCCTCTGTCGATTTCTTTAAATTTTAAAAACTAAGTCCCAACATCCACACGGCCAGAGACACGCCCGTGTGTCCAGGCCGTGTGGGTCAAAAACCTGCATTAAAACATGAATGAAAGAAAAAAATAGACTAATTAGCAGGGTTAGTGCTCGGGTTGCCTCCCGAGAAGCGCTTGTTTAAAGTCCTAAGCTAGACTTACCTCTCATTCGTACGGTCATGGTGGATCACGAAGTCGAGACTCCTCTTTCTCGCTACCAATTCTATTATCAACATACGGTCTAAGTCGAGTAATATTTACCTTAAAAGTACCGAAATTAGAATGAGTTACCTCGACTGTTCCGTACGGGAAGACATTGAGTACCGTAAAAGGAGTCGCTCCGTTTGCATTAATCTCTGAAGTGGTTATTCGAGGGTCGATTTCATCTAACAGTACCTGGTCCCTAACCTTAAAGTGGTTCGTTCCACCTTTAAGCTTGTCATGGAGTTGCTTTGGTTTTGCTTCGTGTATTCTTAGGTTCTCCTTGCCAAGTGTCCTCCATTCGTCTAGTTCATCGATTCGAAGCCTTCGCTCCTCATGAGTTTTTCTGTGTTTGTCACATAGGATAGAATGTGGCTCCATCACCTTCTTCCTAGGGATTTCCTGTAAAGAAGTTTGAGCTATACCGTTACTTTCATTAACAGAACTCGTAAAATCATCTCGATCACTAGATATCTTAACAGAATCACGAGCTTGGATTTTAATCATGTAATCCCCTACACGAAGTGTCAATTCACATGTGCCAACATCAATGATAGTTTTAGCAGTTGTTAAAAAGAGTCAATGATAAACTGAAATAGTAACATAGTTTAGGCCCACATTTAGTATGCTTTTGGGTGAATTATCCCTTATTTTATGTAATTTGGTGCTCTTAATCATTTCTTTTCATGATATATACTCAGGAAAGCACCAGGGGATGAAAAGAATACAAAAAAGGCTTAAAACGGGACAAATGGGCCAAAGCATGAAATCGACACGGCCTGGACCAAAGATCACACGGCCGTGCCTCACTGATCATCTAGAACACGATCTAACCCCGACTCACACGGCCGTGCCTCATTAAAGAAATCCGAACACGGCCTGGCCACGATTCACACGGGCGTGTGCCATGACCGTGTCCCTGCCGCGGGAAAGAGGAATTTCACTCGGATTTGGATGCTTAGAGGTAAAGAAACACATTCCTAAGTCTACTTAAACTTCCAAATAGGAATTGCACTCAAATTAGGATACTTGGAGGCCAAGTAACACATCTCAAAGCCTATATAAACACCCCAGGTAGCAACTTAGAAGGGGAGTTCGACAGAAACCCTCTGTCGAGGGGAGCCCAAAAGCCATCGTCTAGTGGCGTCGTGCTAGGCCAGAGAAGGCAAATTTGTGGGGATTCACTCAGGGATAGTCAGTTGATCCATCTCAAGAAGCCAGAGTTATACTCAAGACGGAGGATCTCCTCTTCAATTCCTTCAGGGGGTTTTAGGGATTTCTTATGTTTTGTTTTATCTTTTCTCTTGAGATGTTTTCCTTTATTGTTATGAACTAAAACCTTCGGATACCTGAATGGGATGAAACCTATGATGAATCTTGTTATTTGATTATTTGAATTATATGATAATAACTTAGTTTGTTCTTAATTGTGTGAACTTAATCCAAATCTAATGTGCTTAGGTGGAGGAGGAATAGACCCTGCCTAAGAGTAGATCCAACATAATTAAGCGGAGTTGATCGCACGCCTAGAGATAGGGTGACGAGATTTTACCGGATTAGGGTGAAACCTAATATGGGAATCCACAGATTGATTTACTGCTATTCTAGGGGGTTATTATAAGAGAACGAGAGTTCCACTAATTAACCTAGGGTTAGACGTTACCCACCTCGAGAGAGGGTTTAATATACGTTAGGGAGTCTTACGGATCAGACTAAGTAAATAAAATCATATGTTTCAGTGTTAGATAACAAGTGAAGTCTAGGTGGATTCTTCCTAGGGTATCGTCTAAATCAACTGAGTTTTTCCCAAGTTATTTTCCAAATTCATTCTTATTTGTCTTAGAGTCTTTAGTTTAGTAGTTAATTAATTTGGATTAATAAACAATTTCACTTATTTTAGGCTAAATAATAAAAAGAAAGTTAGTATTAGTACTTTTAGTTCCTTTGGGTTCGATAATCTGATCTTGCCTAAACTATACTACTGTTCGATAGGTGCACTTGCCTTTAATCGTTGTCAGAGTTAGTTTCCAGGTTCGATCATTCTTTTATAAATTTTAAAACTCTAATTTACAGCGATTAAGTTTTTGGCACCGTTGCCGGGGAACTAAAATATTAAGAAAGCTCTACTTTTATTACTTTAGCCATTTTTATTTTTATTTTTTATTTTTTGCAATTTATTTTTATTTTTATTATTTTTACTTTGCTAATTTTTCCTCTATTTTTCTTTTGGCAGATAATTTTAGTCTATAGAGAAGATGGCACTGAACAATTATCAGTGGCAAGCGATGAGGACAATTCCTACTAAAGCAGCCAGTGTCTTCAACCTCGACGTGGTCACCAGGTTATCTAATCAGTTAGAGATGATGAATAAAAAATTTGATGGTTTGAATAGTCTCTCGCAGGTACACCCAGAAATACATTATGATCCGAATTTAGGAGGCGTGGCGAATCCTGAGTACCCACTCTACGGATATGGCATGGAAAACGAGCAAGTTCAATATACGGGTAACTATTCTAGACCACAAAATAATTTTTATGATAACACTTATAATGCAGGTTGGAGGTACCATCCCAATTTCTCGTGGGATGATCAAAGTAGCCAAAGGCCGAAACTTCCTCCAAACTTTCAACAACCACCTCACCAACAGGAAGAGGAGTCGAACCTTGAAGAGATGCTGACAAAATTCATGGCAGCTACAGATAACCGTCTCCAAAAAAATGAGACAACACTTAATGACCAACAAGCATCGATCAAAGGGATCGAGAGCCAAGTTGGGGAACTTACTGAGTCAGTTGGGGAACTTACTAAGTCAGTTATACAACTTGCTAAGCTGATCTCAGAACTACCACAAGGAAGCTTGCCAAGCAATACTGAAACTAACCCGAGTGAGCAAAATCAAGCCATTTACGATAGTGAAGGGTTAGACGAACCAAACTCAAGGGAAGAACCTGTGGTAAGTGAAGGTAAGGTTGAAGTGTGCCATGATATACCAAAACCGGCAATTACAGAGTACCAACCTCGTGTGCCATATCCCAATACAGCAAAGGAAGACCACACAGAGGAAGAAGTCGGTGAACTCACACTTCGTGTAGACTACGAAACAATCACTCTTCAAGCTCTTGACTCAGCTAGGACATCGAGTAATAAAGAACTAAGGCTTCAGGTCGATGAACTAGACGAGTGGAAAACACACTATAAAGAGAAACTAGGAATACACGAAGTGAAACCGACGGCAACCCCAGACAAGCTGGTAGGAACAACAAATCACTTCAAAATAGGGGATCAGGTATTGTTGAATAAGAAATACCCTCGAATCGCCAATTCAGACCTCAAGACAAACGAAGAAATCACTTTTGAGGTACTTAATGTCTTTCTATACGGGCCAGTCGAGGTAAGCAATCCTAAATTCAGTACTTTTGAGGTAAACACTACTCGACTTAAATTTTATATCAAAAATTGAGTTGATCACATGAGGAAGGATTTTCACCTCCTCAAACCACCATAACCATACGAATGAAAGGTAAAGTCTAGCTTAAGACTATAAACGAGCGCTTCTCGGGAGGCAACCCGAGCACTAACCTCATTTAATTTTCATATTTTATTTTAATTTTTACTTTCATATTTTTATTTTTTTACTTTCAACATCTAACTACAAACTAACCGAATAAGTGAAACACGATTCCCATACCACACGGCCTTGCACACGATCGTGGCCGTGGCTGTGTGGACACCACGGCTTAGGATACAATAAAATCAAGCCGGCTACTTCGAGGATTCAAATTCAAATGGTTCAAGGCGCTTCCTCACATTCACCTCCAATCCGATCCGGTTTCTTTTCATTAACTTCATCCAAAATTCAGGAAGTTTCACTTCTCTCCCTATCTTTTGATTTTCTCACTATATTGCCCATTTTATCTATCTTTGTACATTGAGGGCAATGTACATCGAGGGCAATGTACATCTTAAGTGTGGGGGGGTTAACTATAGTATTATTTGAAAATCCCTGAATTATGCCTTATCCTAAAGTAAGTTTCTCATATTACTAATTAGGATGAAATTTCTGATGATTTTTATTGATATGTTTTAGATTAAGTCATTGATAATTGTGCATTGATAATTAAATTTGAAGAATACTAGAGAATCAAGCATGATAAGTCTATTTTTCAGAAATTAAAAAAAAATTTGCTAGGTTGTCAAACTGAGTTTAAATATTACTTTGAAGTTTGAAATTTACAAGGTTGATGTCAAAAATACCCACAATTTTTGTGAGATTTTGAGCCTTATAGAACATAAATTCTTTTTCTTGCTCACTTTATTGATTATGAGTATGTCAACACTGATTTGTTATTCTAGAACTTGCATCGATTATACATGTCGAGACCATATTTTTTGATTTGATACACAGAGATGAAAAAGGCACCTAGGTTTTAACCCACTTACTCCATTAAAAGCCTACCTTTGCAAATTAACCCCTAGTGAACCCCTTTTAATCCTAACAACCCTATTTATTGACATAACCGCTAATATTAACCCAGAACCCCTTGGTTTTTGTTATCACCATTCCTTTTAACTACCCTTATATCGAGATTTGATTTGATTAATAGCCTAATTATGTTTTTATTTCAGAAGTTTATCTTTTGTTATGTATTTAGTTTGTTCTTAAAAAAACGAAGTATATTCATTATTAGTTATGTGATTAAACGAGCTTATACATTTAAATTCCAAACATCAAAGAAGAAGCTCGTATTATTAAGTACTATTAGTTTTCAATTGATGTAATTATTATTAGTTCATTAGTTCTTAGTTAGGTAATTTGTCGATTCAATCTCGATTCTAACCCTGTAATTCAGCCTTACTCCACACCTTAACCCTAGCCCCGTTACAACCCTAACAAAGACCTTTTGATTTGTGTTTCATCTCATATTTCAGTAGGTGGAGATTTGATTTTCATGCAAGCCTATGGGATTAACTCTTCATGTTCGACTTTTGAGTGCCTAAATTTTGAACCTTAAACACTTTGAGTGATTTGAGTGAATCTTTTGTGAGGATGTCAATCCTTGTCGATTTCAAATCAAAGGTAATTATCTAGACAAGGGGAGACACCTAATTTTGCGAGCTACAAAATCTATGACTTATATTGTTTGAATTTTTAGGACGCTTTGAGCTGAATTATCCATGTATAAATTATCTCTGAATTATGATGAGACACTATCAATGACTATTATGAATTATAGAAAGTTCGTTTTAATTGTAAGTTGAGAATTTTGCTTGAGGACAAGCAAAAGCTTAAGTGTGGGGGTATTTGATAAACCGAAATAGTAACATATTTTAGGCCCACATTTAGTATGTTTTTGGGTGAATTATCCCTTATTTTATGTAATTTGGTGCTCTTAATCCTTTCTTTTCATGATATATACTCAGGAAAGCACCAGGGGATGAAAAGAACGCAAAACGGGCTTAAAACGGGACAAATGGGCCAAAGCATGAAATCGACATGGCCTGGACCAAAGATCACACGGCCGTGCCTCACTGATCATCTAGAACACGGTCTAAACCTGACTCACACGGCCGTGCCTCATTAAAGAAATCCGAACACGGCCTGGCCACGATTCACACGAGCGTGTGCCATGGTCGTGTCCCTGCCGCGGGAAAGAGGAATTTCACTCGGATTTGGATGCTTGGAGGTAAAGAAACACATTCCTAAGTCTACTTAAACTCCCAAATAGGAATTGCACTCAAATTAGGATACTTGGAGGACAAGTAACACATCTCAAAGCCTATATAAACACCCTAGGTAGCAACTTAGAAGGGGAGTTCGACAGAAACCCTCTGTCGAGGGGAGCCCAAAAGCCATCGTCTAGGGGCATCGTGCTAGGCCAGAGAAGGCAGATTTGTGGGGATTCACTCAGGGATAGTCAGTTGATCTATCTCAAGAAGCCAGAGTTATACTCAAGACGGAGGATCTCCTCTTCAATTCCTTCAGGGGGTTTTAGGGATTTCTTATGTTTTGTTTTATCTTTTCTCTTGAGATGTTTTCCTTTATTGCTATGAACTAAAACCTTCGGATACCCGAAGGGGATGAAACCTATGATGAATCTTGTTATTTGATTATTTGAATTATATGATAATAACTTAGTTTGTTCTTAATTGTGTGAACTTAATCCAAATCTAATGTGCTTAGGTGGAGGAGGAATAGACGCTGCCTAAGAGTAGATCCAACATAATTAAGCGGAGTTGATCGCACGCCTAGAGATAGGGTGACGAGATTTTGCTGGATTAGGGTGAAACCTAATATGGGAATCCACAGATCGATTTACTGCTATTCTAGGGGGTTATTATAAGAGAACGAGAGTTCCACTAATTAACCTAGGGTTAGACGTTATTCGCCTCGAGAGAGGGTTTAATATACATTAGAGAGTCTTACGGATCAGACTAAGTAAATAAAATCATATGTTTCAGTGTTAGATAACAAGTGAAGTCTAGGTGGATTCTTCCTAGGGTATCGTCTAAATCAACTGAGTTTTTCCCAAGTTATTTTCCAAATTCATTCTTCTTTGTCTTAGAGTCTTTAGTTTAGTAGTTAATTAATTTGGATTGATAAACAATTTCACTTATTTTAGGCTAAATAATAAAAAGAAAGTTAGTATTAGTACTTTTAGTTCCTTTGGGTTCGATAATCCGGTCTTGCCTAAACTATACTACTGTTCGATAGGTGCACTTGCCTTTAATCATTGCCAGAGTTAGTTTCCAGGTTCGATCATTCTTTTATAAATTTTAAAACTCTGATTTACAGCGATCAGTCGCCCTAAGATTAAAGATGCGTCACTGTCCTCATCCATGCCTAGAACAACAAAGTCAACTTGGAATATAAATTTATCAATTTTTACAAGCACATCCTCAATAATTCCCCTAGGAATTCTAATAGTTTTATCTGCTAGTTGAATGCTCATCCTAGTTTGTTTAGGTTTCCCAAGACCTAGTTGTTTAAACATTTTATAGGGCATGACATTAATACTAAGCCTAAATCACCAAAGCATTATTAACATCTAAACTACCAATTAAACAAGGAATAGTAAAACTCCCTGGATCCTTTAATTTGTTGGGTAGTTTATTTTGTAAAATGGCTGAGCAGACTACGTTTAGCTCCACGTGCGACGCATCATCTAACTTCCGTTTGTTTGCTAGAAGCTCCTTTAAAAATTTAACCGAGTTGCGCATCTATGAAAGAGCTTCAATAAACGGTCAGTTAATATGTATCTTTTTTAAGAGTTTAAGAAATTTACCAAATTGCTCATTGGTATGGTCTTTCTTCGTCGCGTTGGTGTATGGCACACGAGGTGTATACTCTTTTCTTACCGGTGTTTGTGCATTGTGGCTCTCCTCAACCTTACCTTTACTTACCACAGGTTCTTGCCTTAGTTTAGATTCAGATTCCACTAACCCTTCTTCTTCGCGCACGGTGATGGCATTGAGTTGCTCCCTTGGATTAGGTTCAGTATTACTCAGCAAGCTACCTTGTGGTCGTTCTGAGATCAGTTCAGCAAGCTGACCTATTTGAGTTTTAAGCCCTTGAATCGGCGCTTGCTGATTTTTTAGCGCTGTTTCGGTGTTTTGAAAACGAGTTTTTGACACCGAGATGAATTTTGTTAGCATCTCTTCAAGGTTTGGCTTCTTCTCCTGTTGGTAGGGTTGTTGTTGAAAGCCTGGAGGGAGTTGTTGTCTCTGATTTCCTTGACCACCCCATGAAAAATTGGGATGGTTCCTCCAACCTGTATTGTAAGTGTTATTATATGAATTATTTTGAGGTCTAGAATTGTTACCCATATAGTGAACTTGTTCATTCTCTGTGCTCGGGTTGTAAGGTGGATATTCTGTTGTGTCCATCCCTCCTCCATTTGTGTTGCAATGCATCACCGGATGTACCTGCGTGGAAACACATAAACCATCAATCTTTTTATTTAAGAGCTCTACCTGGTTTGATAACATGGTGATCAAGGTCGAGGTTGAAAACACACAAATGCTTTTTGTCGGCTTTGTTCTCATGACTTGCCACTGATAATTATTTAGTGACATCTCCTGTATAAATTCATAAGCCACTTTAGGCGCTTTATTATTTAGGGTACCACCGGCGGCTACATCAATTAGCTGTCTAGTTGAGGGGTTCAAATCATTTTAGAAAGTTTGAACCTGTAGCCATAAAGGTAACCCATGGTGAGGGCACCTTCTCAATAAGTCCTTATACCTTTCCCATGCATCGTAAAGAGTTTCTAAATCCATCTGCACAAAAGAAGAGATATCATTCCTCAAATTTGCCATTTTGGCCGGCGGAAAATATTTTAATAAAAGCTTTTCGGTCATTTGTTCCCAAGTAGTGATGGAACCTCGTGGTAATGAGTTCAACCACTGTTTAGCTTTATTTCTTAAAGAAAAAGGAAATAACTGAAGGCGAATGGCATCATCAGAAACGCCATTAATTTTAAAAGTATCACAGAATTCTAGAAAGTTGGCTAAATGAGTATTTGGATCCTCATCCTATTAACCATCAAACTGAACACATTGTTGGATCATCTGTGTAGTGTTCGGTTTCAGCTCGAAGTTATTTGCAGCAACAGCAGGCCTCGCAATACTCGATTCAGCCCCAGTCAAATTAGGCTTAGCATAGTCGTACATAGTACGAGGAGCAGGATTTGCGGCAACCACAAGAGGTAGCTGATTATTCTGATTTTCAGCCATCTCCTCAGTAATAATAATAACTTCCTCTTGCTCTTCTATTGTACTCTGTCGACTCTGCCTCGCTTCTCTACGATTTCTGCGAGCTGTACCTTCGATCTCACTATCGAATATCAGAGGTCCTAACGGGTTTCGTCTAGTCATAAACTAATGGAACCTGCCGGAAGCAAATAAAAGAAAAGTTAGTAAATTAAAATAAAAATAAAAATAAATTGCAATAATAAAAAAATAAAAATAAAAAATGGCTAAAGTAATAAAAATTAAGTGTTCCTAATATTTTAGTCCCCGACAACGGCACCAAAAACTTGATGGGCTCGAAACTAACTAATATTTTGACAAAGGCAAGTGCACCTATCGAGCAGTAGTATAGCTTTGATGAGTTCGGAATATCGTATCCTCAAGGACTAAAATTACTAGTAATAACTATCTTTCTATTATTTAGCCTAATAATTAAAGGGATTCGTTTTAATCTAAATTTTAACTAACTAAACAGAGAGTGAAGAAAGTAATCGAAATAAACCAATGAATAAAGACAATACCCAGGGAAGAATCCACCTAGACTTCACTTATTATTCCGACTCTGAATTGAACGCTTTATTCACTTGACTTGATCCGTAGAAATCCCTGATTTATGTTAATATCTCTTTCGAGACTAAGAACAACTGACTCTAGGATGATTAATTGAAATCTCTTTCTAATTAAAACCCTTATCGTCGCATTAACTCGACCTATGGATTCCCTTATTAGATTTGACTCTAATCCGACAGATTTATGTCGACCTATTTCTAGGGTTGCAATCAACTCCGCTTAATTATGCTAGATCTACTCTTAAACAGGGACTTTTGCTCCACTGAATAAGCACATCCAATCTTGAATTAATATCCTGAAAATATTAAATCAAGAATTAAGAACACATAATTAAGAACAAGAACAAGTATTTATCATGTAATTCAGATAATTAAATAATAAGATTCGTCTTAGGTTTCATCCTCCCTAGGTATTTAGGAAGTTTAGTTCATAATGTAAAAGGAAAACATCTTAGAATTAAGAAAACAACAAGACATAAAGAACCCAAAAACTTCTAAGGAACTTGATGGAGATCTTCAATCTTGGAGTGGATCTTGCTTCCGAGATGATTCCAACGGCTTCCTTCGAGTAATTTCTTTGATCTACTCTGCGTGCCCTCTTTAGGTCTTCTTCTGGTGTGTATTTATAGACTTTAGAATGCTCAGGAACCCTAAAAATTGGTTTTTTCTGCGTGAAATCGAAACAGGGTGCGACAGGGGCACGGGTGTGTGATCAGCCCGTGTGAGGGTGCCCAGGCCGTGTGCAACTTTGCATGGCTCTCGATCGACACGGGCTGGCACACGGGCGTGTGTCTAGCCCGTGTGGTTCACACGGGCATGTGCTATGCCCATGTGGTTTTGGCTTGGCCGTGTGGATCCTTAATATGGCCCGTTTTGTCTGATTTTGGCCTATTTTCCGTTTTTTTCGCTCCCCTATGCTCTCCTAAGTATAGAAACATGAATTTAAAGGATTAGGAGCATCGAATTCACGAAATTATGTAAATAAACATCCAAAAACACGCTAAGCGTGGGATTAAAATGTGTTACTTTTATGGTTATCAATTCCATAACTATTTGATCCCTTTAGCTATTAGAATTCAACTTTTACATTCTATGCAATTTGGTCCTTTTATCAATTAAACATGTAATCGGTAAAATTATCTTAACAAAATTTTTATACAACATTCCTATCATAATACAAACTGATAAACCATAATTTATACATATTTTGACCCCATGCTTGGCTTGTTTTTGGATGATTTTTCATTAGATTTGATTAATTCGATGCTCCTAATCATTTAATTTCATGCCGTACACTCAGGAGAGCTTAGGGAGTCGAAAAGAACGAGAAACGGGCCAAAAAGGGGACAAAATGGGCCTACCTCAAAAATTAACACGGCCTGGACTGTCGCACACAGGCAGACCATACGGCCGTGTGTGATGAGCAGAATCAAACACGACCTAAACTCTCGTACACGGGCGTGTCCCTGCTGAACCCAAGTTTAATTCTATTCAGAAAAGACTACTTGAGGGCCAAGAAATGTGCTCCAAAGCCTATATAAACACCCTAATGGAGGACCTAAAAGGAGAGGCAGAGTAGAAGGCAGAAAATACTCGAGGACAGCCATCGGGAGCAGCTCAGAAGAAGAATTTCCATCAAGACTGAAGATCTCCTATCAATTTCTCTTGAAGTTTTTGGGTTTTCTTATGTTTTGTTGTTTTTCCTATTTTAAGATGTTTCCCTCTATCAGTATGAACTAAATCCCTTGAATACCTGAGGGGATGAAACCTAAGATAGATCTTATTATTATTTGATTTATAAGATAAATACTTGTTCTTATTCTTGATTATGAGTTCTTATTCTTGTTTTGAAAATTCAGGTTATTGATTCAAGTCGAATGTGCTTATTCAGAGGAGCAAAAGTCCCTGTTTAAGAGTAGATCAACACAATTAAGCGGAGTTGATTGCAACCCTAGAAATAGGGCGACATAAATCTGCCGGATTAGAGTAAAATCTAATAAGGGAATCCATAGATCGAGTTAATGCGACAATAGGGGTTTTAATTAGAAAGAAATTTCAATTAATCAACCTAGAGTCAGTTGTTTTTAGTCTCGAAAGAGATATTAACATAAAACAGAGATTTCTACGGATTAAGTCAAGTGAATAAATCGTATGAATCAAAAGTAATAAGTGAAGTCTAGGTGGATTCTTCCTTGGGTATTATCTCTCTTACAAAGTTGTCTAAAAGTATTTTCCCAATTCATTTTCTGTCGTGCTTTTAATTAATTTTAGTTTAAAAGAAACCACTCCAATTCTTAGGCTAGATAATAGGAAGATAGTAATTACTAGTACTCTTGGTCCTTGTGGATACGATATTTCCGGTCTTATTATAACTATACTATTAAACAATAGGTGCGCTTGCCTTTATTGTGATCATAGTTAGTTAGAGACACATCACAAACCATGCAATAATATTAAAATAATTTTCCTTTTGTAACTTGGATTTGTGGTCCCGAAACCACTGTTTCGATTTCACTGAAAACGGGCTGTTACATTGCTCTTATCATGAAGGGTGATAAGTTTAATTTGAACTAGTGCCCGAAGAACGAATTTGAGAGGGAGAAAATGAAAAACATTCTATATGCTTCTTTTATTATAAGCCTGATGTATGTTTAAGTCTACACAAGACCAGACATTGCATTTGCAGTTGGAATGTTGGGAAGATATCAGAGTAATCCAGGTATTGACCACTAGAGAGCTGCAAAGAAAGTTTTGAGATATCTTAAAGGGACAATGGACTGCATGCTTACTTGCAAGCGATTAGACAATTTGGAGGTGACTGACTACTCCGATTCAGACTTTTGTCAGCTATGTTGATTCACGTAAATCAACATCAAGTTACATATTTATGTTTGTTGGCGGAGCTATATCTTGGAGGAGCATCAAGCAGACCTTAACGGCTACTTCCACTATGGAGGCTGAGTTCATTTCATGTTTTGAGGTTACCTCACATGGAGTATGGTTGAAGAGTTTCATATATGGGCTTAGACTTGTGGATTCAATTTCTAGGCCGTTGATGATATATTGTAACAATCCAGTTGATATCTTTAAGAACAACAAAAGTGGAAGTTGAAGAACATATTGACATTAAGTATCTAGCCATAAAGGAACGTGTTAAAAAAAAAGAAAAGAAAGTGTTCATTGAACACATTAGCACTGAGCAGATATTATCTTATCCTTTGACTAAAGGCATGCCACCACACAAATTTAAGAATTATGTTGTCATTATGGGACTTGTTCCCACCTTGTAAATTTTCATTATAAGAACGATTATAAAGAAATTTTGCTAAGTTTAATGTTTCTCATATTTTGTTTGCACATTAATTTGATTACCCATTTGATCTCACGTGCAAAAAAAAAAAAAAGAAAGAAAGATAAGGGGAAATTGCGTCTTCAATCCCTAGAGTTAACATTTAATTACATAATTTGTGTGGTGTTAAACTTTCGTAATGTTTTTAATATACTGATTAAAATATTACGTTAAAGACCAAAACATAATAAATTAAAATTTAAAGACTAAAACGTAATCTAAATGTAATTATTTTTTTAATTTACCTAATAAAAAATTAATAAAAGACAACGAAGAAACCCGATAAATTTTTTTCTAAAAAATCACGCGTGAGCAATTTGGTTATTAATATCAAAGAAAATGATACGCGTCCAAAAACCAAGCCAAAAAGCATGCAAATGCGATTCTTCGTTGAATCCCAAGACGCCTATTTATACCCTCAAATCCTCCCCTTGCATTTTATATTCTCCCCTTTGGGGTTTTCTCTTTTGTTTGCTTAAGCGACTCATCGGAGTTTCCTCATAAAAAACGACGGCGAAAAAGAAGAGGAACCTAATACGATGTCGCAGTGTTCCATCGAAGTTTTACCACCCCAACAACAGAGAAATGATGTTGTTGTCGGTTACGCCCTTACATCTAAGAAAGTTAAGAGCTTTTTACGACCCAAGCTCCAAGGTTTAGCCAGGTGAATCTTCTGTTTAATGGCTTTCTGGGTTTTTTTTTTTTTTTTATGGGTTGTAATTTTTGGGCAACTTTGTTTCTGTTTGATCGTTTTGGAGTCGAATGTTGTCGTTTAGTCGGAGTCTATAGTTTATTGTGGTGATTATAATATACCTATTTCAGTTTTTCATTATTTGGAAATGATGCATGAAGATATTTACAAAGTTATAGTATTTATTGAACCAAAGGATTTTGAATTTGATAATATTATAATATATTGAATTTGCTACTACTTTTTAATAAAGTCTATCTTTAAGCTGAACCTTGAACTACCTCCATGGCTCTAAAGAAAGCTTTTTTCTCTTCTTTCTATTCTGTATCTGCAACATGATACTCTGCTTAATGATAAAACAAGTGTAATTTTCTGTTGTTGCTGTGTTGTTTCTTTCATTTTTGTAACTCTGTGCAAAATGTTGGAAATGGTGTAGCAATAAGGGGATATCGTTTGTTCCAATTGATCAAAGCAGACCTCTTTTGGACCAAGGTCCTTTTGATATTGTATTGCACAAGGTTAGTAAATATATTTCTTGACGTGCGTTTAACTGTCTTTCTTACATTCCAAGATGAAATGAGGGGGGAAAGCAATGAAAGGGTGCAAACAAGCACTTATGCAAGCATGGTCTTCCCTAATACGAACCATTTTTATTTTTGATGCAGATGACAGGAAGAGAGTGGCGCCAGATTCTTGAGGTTGGTCTGGGTTCTAGGTCCTATAGTTTCTGTTTCCTTTTGGGCATGATGGTAACTTAGAATGATCTAGTGTGAACTATGAAGCCAGTTTTGTTTTATATATATATATATATACCCTTTTGTTGTGGGTTTACATGTTAGGAAACAAATAACAGTGACTGGTGCCAGTCAATTTGCATTTAACTATAGGTGTTGGTAATAAGTTCTTTTGATGCAATATATTTTCTCCATTAGCTTATAGTTATAGTCAACTTTCCCATAGTGAGCTGTATTCATGTTGATTTTGAAATGGTTTCATGAGTTTTATGTTGCTTTATCTTTAGAGAGTTAATTTTTTTGGGGGGAGTGGGGTTCTGTTTATCTAGCTATTTAATGGGTCATATCTGACCTGTTTTACTGGTTTTCCATTTTCTAAAGTATCTTGTAGCCTGTATCAGCTATTTTCAGGTTTCAATAGTTCATTTAGGCATGAGTTTAGGTGCCTGTATGAGCTGTCTTTGAGTTTCAATAGTTTTGGTGTTGGCATAATTTAGGTGGTGGCATTCATATGATTCAATCTGATGAATAAGCGTTTTATAATTGCAGGAATATAGACAAACACATCCAAAAGTCCTAGTTCTTGACCCTCCAGATGCTATACAACATCTACACAATCGCCAATCAATGCTACAATGTGTTGCTGACATGAATTTATTTGAATCTTACGGTAATTTCTGCTTTTCTTTTGTTGATATTAGAATCGAGTAGGAGTTGGATCTCAAAATAAACTCCCGAGCTGATCAGATTAAATGGTGATGTTTTATGATGCAGGAAAAGTTGGTGTTCCGAGGGAATTGGTCATTAAAAGAGACACATCATCCATTCCTGCTTTTGTTGCCGAAGCTGGGTTGAGACTGCCCCTTGGTATGCACAGTTTATAATGTGTTGTTTTAGCATTTTATTGGGTCCATTTATATTGAACATAGTTTAATAATCTGTTTCATGATGCATGTTAGTTACCTTCGAGATTGACATTGGACCATTGCCAAACTTGAATCTTAAGAAGAATAGAAATGCTTTGTCTAGATCATGCTCCCAAACCATGTGATTATTTTTTCGGGTTCCATTGTTTTTCCCTAGTGTGCTCCTATTATTCATAGCAATTCTTTCTTATCGGACTTGCATGTTTCCATCTGTTTCAGTTGCGAAGCCATTTGTTAATGATGGAAGTGAAAATCGCATGAATTATCACTTGCTTATGATCAATACTCTCTCCAGAAACTTGAACCTCCACTTGTTCTTCAGGAATTTGTTAACCATGGTATTTGACTACAGCATTTATTACCGACTTAAAAACTGTACAGTTTCCAACTTTAACAAGCAATGCCTAACTGCTGTAATGCTGTCGTCTAATGTCCATAGGAGGTGTTCTCTTCAAGGTTTTTATTGTTGGAGAAGCCATAAAAGTTGTCAGGCGTTTCTCTTTACCAGATGTAACCATACGAGAGCTTTCAACCAATGTTGGTGTTTACCGATTTCCCCGGGTTTCTTGTGCTGCTGCTTGTGCAGATGATGCAGATTTGGACCCTAGTGTGGCTGGTATGTTGTTGCATCTAAAGATACCCTTTCTCCTTTGCCACTTTCTTGATTCTTCATGTTAGTTCTTCAAACATGAATGTTTGATCATGCAACTATATTCAGAACATATTTGAAGACATGTTCATGGTTGGCTCAAACCTCAGTTTATTGTGGTTTTTCAGTTAATGTTTGCAAGACCCTGCTTTGAACTGTGTTGCAGTGTGAAACACTGTCATAAGAAATGCCTTTAGCATCTTTCTCGGCCATCTAATATATGTTTTTCCTTCCACTGCAGAGCTTCCTCCTTGGCCCTTACTCAAAAGACTAGCAAAAGAACTTTTTGTTCTTTGCACATTACTGATCCCTAAACAACTTTTTGTTGTGTGTAGGTTCTTCGGTTATTTAACCTAGACATTATCCGGGAGCACGGAACAAGGGATCATTTCTATGTCCTTGACATCAACTACTTTCCTGGCAAGTGGTACCTCTATTCTATAAGAGGTTATAGTACCAGTTTTCTACCTGGTTTGAAGTCCATTTTATTCTTTACTTGAAGAATTTGGGTTTGCTATCCCGATTATGATTAAAGGTCCTTCCCTTTTGGCCGGTTGTGGGCAAAGAGGGTTTCAAACCCTCGAGTACCCTTAATAAAAGAACCTTTCCTCTCCCTAGATATTTCGGGTTAAGATGTGAAAGTGCCTTTCTCTTTATAGGAAAAGTTGAGCTTGTAAAAAATGCTGACTTGCTTCCCCAATTGTTTGACAATATTGCAGGGTATGGGAAAATGCCTGGGTGTGAACAGATTTTTACAGACTTTATATTGAACCTTATGAAGAACCGATAAAAGAAAGGACCGGTTTATGTTACTCGATAAGGAAGTCAGTGATGGATACAGAGATATTTCCGTCCGACTCAGGTATATATATATCTTCAAGGTTTTTTTTTTATACTTAGTATATCCTCGTACTTGTATTCATATATGTGGAGGAGTTGGAGCAACATAAGATGATACAGGTAACTTTGGGAGACCATGGGGGAAAGAAGATGTTAAAAAGATGGCAAAATGTTGCAACTCCAAAGCAAACATCAGATGATGGGAAAATAGTGCAATTCAAAGCAGTGATGAAATCTGAAAACACCAAATTTTGTGGAACTAGAATGGGGTCTGCTATTTGATTGCAAATAGTTGTTTTTAACCATGTCTTGTGGGGCTCTCTCTATTACTCCATTGCTGTTGTTACGTTTAAAACATGGTTTGATAAGAGAGCAGTTGGTGTAATACATTATTTCTGATGTTTCTTAATTACAGATTCTTTGATTCCTTGCACTTTCTTTGTCATCAACACTCTCAATTTTTATTCACCTAAATTCCAAAAAGTTAATTTACTTGAATATGAAAATCCTGTTAAATATTAAATGAAATTACCATTTTTTAACTCAATAGCATATTTTTTCTCATCTTAAAATTTTCAATGATATTGTAAACTAGTCTATTGGTTGGATTTTAATTGATTGGTC
Source organism: Gossypium sturtianum (assembly GCA_025698515.1). NCBI lineage: Eukaryota > Viridiplantae > Streptophyta > Magnoliopsida > Malvales > Malvaceae > Gossypium > Gossypium sturtianum. Next base: position 15,973,752 of record CM046947.1, on the reverse strand, counting down.
TTATTTGATTAATAAATTGTTAAAAAATTATTATAAAACGAAAAACTAGATTAACTTTTTAATACAGTTCAACCAGTCCATATTAATTTGCGAATTAATTAATGTAATATCTTTCTTTAAATCGATGTACTGATAATTTTTTATTTAACCGGTTCAATCGATTGTTCCATTCCATTTCTATAATATAATAGCCAAGATTGTAAGGTTTCAGTTGGGTTTTAAGAAACAAATGTCTTTTTTGTTTTCATTTTCATAATGAAAAACATTGAATAAAATGCGTTTGATTAAAAATTTTAAAAATAATTTTTGAAAAATGAAGATATGTGAAACTTAAAAAACAACAAAAGAGATCTTTAGATGAAATATCAAATATATTACCATAGTTCAAATTATATGTAAGAATTTATTTTATTTTATTTTTCATGTTTCTATTAAAAAAAATAGGTGTCAAATATATTTTCATGTTTTCATTATCGAAAACAAATTTTTATTATTACGTACACTTGATTACATCATCTATAATATATTTATATTTCTATATAAGCCTTTTTATTGAGTTAGTGTTATGAGTCAATCGGGCACCAATTTTCTTAATGAAATTACTAAAATATCCTTCCATATTTAAAATAAGTTATATTATTTGAGAGTACTTTAATTTTTTTTATTTAAAATAATAATAATAATATGCATATGAAGGGATTTAAACCAATGCCAATTGTATTTATAAAACTTTAAATTACCACCAAACCAAAACTTTATTTTAATTTTTTATACATTTTAATATTATTATGCACACTTTATTATCTCCTTCAATTGTATATTTATATTATTATTATTTAAGCCCCTAATTGAGTTAGTGTCACGAGTTAATTAGATACCAACTCAATTAGGAAAATTATTAAAATACCCTTCCATATTTAAAATAAGTTATATTATTTAAAAGTACTTTAGCCATTTTATTTAAAATAATAATAAAAATTATGTATATGGAGGGATTTGAACTGACGCCAATTGCATTGGTAAAAATTTAAATTTACCACTAAACCAAAACTTTATTTTAATTTTTTAGTATAAATCTCAAAATTATACATTAACTTTGATTTAATGTGCAATTGTATACATGAACTTTAATTTGGTGCAATTATACACATGAAACTCTAATTGTGGTTCAAATGTATACTTGAAACTTTAATTTTGATTTAATCATACACATTTAAAGAATAAATACATTAATTTATTTTTATATTGGATAAATATAATTATTTATTTATGCAATATATAAACATAAAATGATGTTATATCAATAATTGTGTTAATAATTTACCAGAATTGGATCAAATCAAAATTTCATGTATAAAATTGCACAAAATCAAAGTTCATGTATACAATTGCATATTAAATCATAGTTCATGTATAGTTTTGGGATTTATCCCTAATTTTTTTTATATTTTAATTTTATTATGAACGCTTTATTACCTCCATCAATTGTATATTTATACTATTATTTAAGCCCCTAATTGGGTTGGTGTCATGAGTCAACTAAGTATCAACTCGATTAGGAAAATTACTAAAATTTCCTTCTATATTTAAAATAAGTTATATTATTCGAGAGTATTTTAGTCTTTTTATTTAAAAAACAATAAAAAAATATGTATATGGAGATGTTTGAACCGATACTAATTGCATAGGTAAAAATCTTAAATTTACCACTCAATTATAATTTTATTTTAATTTTTTATACATTTTAATCTTATTATGAACACTTTATTACCTCCATAAATTGTAAACCTATAATATTATTTAAGCCATTGACTGAATTGGTTTCATGAGTTAACTGATACCAACTTAGTTAAAGAAATTACTAAAATATCATTCTATATTTAAATTAAATTATATTATTCGAGGATAATTTAATCTTTTACTTTTTTAAAAAAATAATAAAAAATTTGCATATGGTGGAATTTGAACACGCTTTAATTTACCACTAAATCAAAACTTTATTTTAACATAATATTTATATATTTGTGTTTTAAATATGTAGTTTCCACATATGTACATGATAGAATTGTTAATATAAATAATAATATTTAATTTATTTTTTTTATAAAATGACCAAAAGATAAAGAAAATATATGAGTTACATTAGCTCTAACATCTCCATAGCTTTTCTTCTTTGCCCATGGTAGGGTATTATCGTGCTCTTCAGAGTAAATGTTTGATTGTAATGCAACAACTAACACTATTCTCAACAGAATTAGTTTCCTTAAAATTCCATTTTCCTGCCGAAAGCTTTCTTCATAAGTCGATTCAGTTCTTCCATCTAGACTCCTAATGTGAATGACCCATGCAAGTACATCATTCCTTCTAGGCCAACCAAGGGTAATGTGGTGCGTATTTATGTTTGTTAAGCTCACACTACATGCATCTGTGGTTTTTCTTTTTGTTCACTGTAATCCCATCCCTTGTTGCTTTATTGATCTTTTGAAAGTAATCCTTTGCTTACTTGATTTCTGCTATAGGGTTTGGTTTTATTCCTTCGTAAATTTACTTTATTGCAACCAGATTTTCCAGAGGAAAATTGCTAACCCTATGAGTACACTACAGCAAAAAATGGCTTTAGCGGCCTTTTTAGTGGCGTTCGGATGAAAAGCGCCGCAAAAATTTTACATTAGCGGCGTTTTAAAAACTAAGCAATAGCGGCGTTTTCGGATAAAACGCCGCAAAAATTGAACAATAGCGACGTTTTTGTACAAACGCAGCTAATAGAATGAGCAATAGCGACGTTTTTGTTCAGGCGCCGCTAATAAAATGAGCAATAGCAGCGTTTTTGTACAAGCGCCGCTAATAAACTGAGCAATAGCAGCGTTTTTGTTCAAGCGCCGCTAATAAACTGAGCAATAGCGGCGTTTTTGTACAAGCGCCGCTAATAAACCGAGCAATAGCGGCGTTTTTGTTCAAGCGCCGCTAATAAACTGAGCAATAGTGGCCTTTTTGTACAAACCGCTAATAAGCCGAGCAATAGCGGCGTTTTTGTACAAACGCCACTAAAAGTTGAGCAGCCATTTTTGTGTAGGGACTCGTTTCGATTTGATCCGGTTTAAATTTCAAAATTTTTTTCTTATTCTTGTTTTGAATTATATTTTATTTTGATACATTCACTTATAAGCAATGAGAAAGTTTCATTTTAGTAACTTAATTATGAAAAGTTACAAATTGCTAACTAAACTATTTAGAAGTTTTCATTTAAGTTACAAAGCTATTAAAATTGATTTAGGGTTTAATGTTTAGTAAGTTAATTTTATGGTTTAGGTTTTGTTATTTTGGGTTATGGGTTTAGTGTTTTAAAGTTTGTTATTTGGGGTTTATTATTTAGGGTTTAATATCTTAGTGTTTAACGGTATTAAGGTTTAAGTGTTAGTGGTTAGGGGTTCAGGTTAAGGGTTTAGGTGTTTATGGGGTTAAGGGTTTAGGGTTTATGTTTTGTGGCTTAAGATTTGGGGTTTAGGGTTTAGCGTTTAGGATTTAGGATTTAGGGTTTAGGATCTAGGGTTTTGCCGGTTATGGGTTTAGGGTTTATATTTTGAATTTTTTGTTTTTGTTTTATTACATAAAAAATTATATAAAAATTATGTCATGTAATCTAATTCTTTTAAATATTGGTCAAAGTTTCAAAAATTATTTATTTAAAATTGATATGAATTATATAATAATTAAATATAAAATTGTAATAAAGGTCAAGCAGTACTCTTTCATCCTCTTCTAATTATTATTTTATGGTTTAAGGTATATAGTTTAGGGGTCAAGGTTTAAGACTTACTATTTAAAGGTTTATAGATCATGGGTTTAGGGATCATGTTTAAGGATTATGGTTTAAGTGTTGGAGTTTAAGGGTAATGGGTTAGGGGTTATGGGGTAATGGTTTGGGGTTAATGTTTAGGGGTTATTGTTTTATGGTTTAGGATTTTAGGGGTTATATTTTAATATTTAAGTTCTACGAGTTACTATTTCAAGGGTTTAGGGTTTAGGGATATTATGCATGGTTTATGCATTATGTTTAGAGTTTAGGGTTTATAGTTTGGGGTTTAGGTTTTGGCGTGTATGATTTAGGGTATAATTTTTAGGGTCTAGGGTTTATGATTTAAGGATTAATCTTGGATTTTTTAGAATATAATAAAAAAGATAAATATAAATTATTATTTTAAAAGAATATATATCAAAATGGGTTAAATCCCAAAAGCATACATCAACTTTAATTTGATCCAGATATTGTAAAATATAAACACAATTATTGATATTATTAACATCATTTTTTATTTATATATTGCATACATAAAAATTTATATTTACTCAATATAAAAATATATTGATGTATTTATATTTTAAAATAATGTGTATGATTAAATCAAAATTAAAATTTCAATGTATATATATTTAGGGTTTAATTAAGGATTAAGGTTAATGGTTTTAGGGAATTTAAGAAATAATTAAACTATTAAAATGAATTACTATGAAAGACATTAGTGGCGTTTTTGACAAAAAAACGCCGCAAAAACGTACCACTTTAGCCAAAACGGTGTCGTTTCAGTGGTGCTTGTTGTGGCATTAGCGGCGTTTTTACTGAAAACGCCACTAAAGATCGGGAATTAGCGGCGTTTTTCAAAAGCGCCACAAAATGTAAAGTTAAACGATGTCGTTTTTGTTTCACCCATTCCCGAAACCCCTTATTGGACGACGTCGTTTTTTCAAAATGCAAAAAAGGTTTTAGTGGCGCTAGTGGATAAACGCCGCTAAAACTCAGGCATTAGTGGCGCTAGGGTACAAACGCCGCAAAATGTATTTTGATTTCGAGCAAAACGGTTCCGTTTTTGTATACTCGGTTTTATCCCCATTCAAACCCCGAAATCCCTAACACCCTAACCTTATTGTTTTCCCCTAAAAAATTACCCAAAATCCCTAACTCCCAGAATCTGCTCCGGTCAAGTCATATCTCACCTCTCCTCCGCCGTTAAGGAACTCGTTGAGAACAGCCTCGACGCTTGCACCACCAGTATTGAACAGACTCGTTGAGAACAGTCATATTAGACCTCTCCTCCGTTGTTGAGAACTCGTTGAGATCTGCTAATTTCAAGGTAAAATTCCACCATTAGCCGCACAATATTTTTACCTTTTGTTTTTGTTTATATTTTTAAATGTAAACCTAATAATGGCTTGCGAATTTTCCAGACCTTGAATCTCTGACTTCGTTTGGATTTAGAGGGGAGGCATTGAGTTCGCTTTGCGCTTTGCCCTTTTCAATTAAAATATTGACTAGGTTTTTTCTCAAAAAAAACCCTTTTCCCTTAAACTAGTGCTATATGTTATTTTTCATTTTGTTTAAGTTGATATTCATTAGTTCTGTTATTGAGGATTTGTTGCTTATTTTTGCAAGTAGTGTTACTTTGAAACTAATCTTTATGACTGTTGTTGATGATGATATTTGTTAAACTAGTGCTATATTTCATTTTGTTTCATATCCCTTAAACTAATCTATACTTCTATTTTGTATACCTTAAACTGGTGCTATATTTCATTCTGTTTAAGATGATATTCATTATGACCATTGTTGATTATTTGTTGCTTTATTGTTGCAAATAGTATAACTTTGAAACTCATCTTATCATGTAATTGGATTTTGTAGAGCTAATGCACAAATTGAGTTGCTGTTAGGGTACTTAAGAATTACGATTTGTTTAGGAAGAAAAGATGAATGTATTTTAAGAATTATTATTGTTTTCTATCCCTTAAACTAGTACTATATCACTGTTGGGTTTGTATGCTAATAGTCATTTCGTTTACGTTGATATTCATTACCACTATCGTTGCTTTACTTTTGTAATCAATATCATTTTGAAACTCCTATCTTATCGTGTAATTGGGTTTTGTAGAGCTAATGCACATTGAGTTGCTGTCAGGGTACTTATGAATTGAATATTGTCTATCAGACAAGTTGTTGGACGTGCAGCCAATACGGGTGAAGATCTTCTGCCAAGTTTTGCTTTCTTTTATTGTTGTTATGGGTACTTGTAATGGACTATTAACAGAATTCCAAGGACCATGCTTTCTTTCTTGTTGGTCATCAACTAACTAACGCAAAATTGAAAACATAATGTGCTTGTTAAATAGTGTGTGATTCTTTTAATGCTATTCCAATGTCATGTTATTGGCATGTGCTTGCCGATACTAGGAAACCAATGAAAGTATCAAGTGAATTTGTTGTTGAATCTTTAGAATCTTAAAAATCATGCAAGCCTTCTGCTGTTTAATTCACAGAACTGTTTTCGTGATGCAGATATTTGCTGATCTCAAAGCTCAAATTTTGGCTTCACAGGTAAGTTTTTGGTATACGATAAATTTTGGCTTCACAGGTAAGTTTTGGTATACGACATATACAATATGGTTATAATAAATTGGTTGATTGAGTTGATATCACGATTCATTCTAAATATTTGCAACTTGGAAAAACTAGTTATCAAATGTGGTGGGATTTTTCTGAGATAGTACATGTAACTCAACTCCAACATCTTCAAATATGTAGTCACCTTGCATTTGAGCTTCATTAATTCTATCAAATTCATTCAATAACCCTTCACAAAACCAATATTCTATTAATCTCTGCCTTAAATTCATTATATCTTATTCAAGGGTAAAATAGTTTAAATGTATTTTTTTTATTTGTAAGTTATGCTAACTTTATTTTACAATTGTCATCCAGTTTTCTGCCTTCAATTCTCTGTTATCTGCAATCCAGTTTGCTTAGCTTCAATCCATATTGTCTCAGGTAAGAAAGGTGTACGTCCTTTGTTTATTTGATATTGTTAGATTATGGCATTATTTTGACATTGAAAATCAAATTAGGAATGTGTGATTGTTAGGATGGTAGGGGCATTATTTCTTTCTTTTTTTATTAAATGTTATTTAAACATATACAATATGGTTATAATAAAACAGTGTGAAATGAAATATTTTATTTTGCCACTTTATTGATGTGTTTGGTATTGCTTGATAAAATTGAAAAAATGAAAATAAATAAAATATGAATCGTCAGAAACTAAATCATTTGAATCCAATAATAATACAATTTTGTGCACCAATGGTGATGTGACATCGTTTGGTGATTGATAGTGCATAGAATTAATATGTTGACCATAAAATTTAGAAGCTTTGAGGATGACTATAAAATAGTTTAAATGTAATTTTGTTTTATTTGTAAGTTATGCTTACTTTATTTTACAATTGTCATCCAGTTTTCTGCCTTCAATTCTCTGTTATCTGCAATCTAGTTTGCTTAGCTTCAATCCATATTGTCTCAGGTAAGAAAGGTGTACTTCCGTTCTTTATTTGATATTGTTAGATTATGGCATTATTTTGACATTGACAATTATATCATGATGAATTTGTCCAAATTGCTGTCCAAATTGCTGTTTACTATCCTGCTTGGTTGGTATATATGCTGTTTATTATATTGCTGTCCCAAAAAAAAAAATTCAAAGTATATAGGCTGGAAACCTAACGGGTTGCCTTATATCTCATTGTAAGATATAATGGATCCTCCCTAGGTGTAACAATGCCACGTATGATGAATCTTAAAAAATTTCTGTCCAAATTTCTGTCCAAATTGCTGTTTATTATCCTGCTTGGTTGGTATATATGTTGTTTATTATATTATATTGTTTATTATAGGCTGTTTATATCATGATGATTTTGGAAAAATTGTTGTCCAAATTGTTGTTTATTATATTGTTTCAACTGGTACTCAAGCAATATATTTAGTTAGCTCATCATCCAGTTTGGGTTTCGGATCTAAAATGTGATGTTAAGCATTTTAGATAGTTTTCTTACGGTTTCTTTTTTAATATAAAAATCGAATTAAGATAACAAACAAATTATGATCCATGAATATTTTGATAGTGATTAAGCTTCTGATATTTTATGAAAACAACATTGGTTTATAATTTGATACCAACATCTTAAATATTCTAATATGCTAAAATTAAATTTCTTTTTAGAAATCGATTTTGTTTTATTCAAACCCCCAACATAAAATTCTTTTTTAATATAAAAATCGAATTCTTTTTTAATATAAAAATCGAATTCTTTTTTAAAAAAAAGTAATTTAAAAACTTCTTAAAATGAATTTTTTTTTTGTTACTCATTAATTACTTTGTTAAGTTATTTATTTTTTTATGGTTTTTTCATTATTTAAATATATTTAAATATAAAAATAAGATTACTAATTTTTATATTAATAATGTTTGATTTTAATATTTAATATTTTTAAATGTTTTTAAAACTTATAATTTTTTTATCAATATAATAATAATGATCATTATTTAAATATTTTTTAATATAAAAATTGAATTCTTTTTAAAAAAAAAGTAATTTAAAAACTTCTTAAAATGAAATTTTATTTTTTGTTACTCATTAATTACTTTGTTAAGTTATTTATTTTTTTATGTTTTTTTCATTATTGTAATATATTTTAAATTTTTTTATCAATATAATAATAATAATAATGATCATTATTTAAATAACTTACATAATTGACATAACTCACATAACATACATAACTTACATAACTCACATAACTCACATAGCTTACATAATACATGTAGTTTAATGTAATAATTTCCTTAAAAGCATTTAGTTTAAAGATCAAATTTCATAACTTTCATCAAATTTCATAACTTACGTAATACATAACTTACATAATTTTAAGATCAAATTTCATAACTTACATAAGTTTAAGATCAAACTTCATAACTTACATAATACATCACTTACAATGCCATGTATGATGAATCTTAAAAAAAATATTGTTTTAAAAATCAAATTCTTTTTTTTTTTTAAAAAGATTCAAAGTATATAGGTTGAAAACCTGACGGGTTGCCTTAAATCTCACTGTTAGATATAATGGATCCACCCTAGGTATAACAATGCCATGTATGATGAATCTTAAAGAATACATAACTTACATAATTTTAAGATCAAATTTCATAACTTACATAATTTTAAGATCAAACTTCATAACTTACATAATTTACATAACTTACATAGTACTCATTTATATATATCATATCATTACTTACATAAATTATAAATTAACAATTTAGCCGTGTAATTTATTGTTAACTTTAGACTTCAACAACTACGAAATGGATAGGACTTGGATGAATTTGTCAAGGGTAAGCAACGGCTATCGAAATGGAGTAGAAACTTTTCTAAATTTTTCATTTCAAAATGCAAGCCAAGAGAATATGATTCTTTGCCCGTGTAAGAAGTGTTGCAATATCAATTGGCATTATCGTGAAGTTGTCTACGAACATCTAGTTGTTGATGGCTTTGTCCGGGGGTATAAAAAATGGATTTTCCATGGAGAGTGTACATCTAGTGGAGCCTCTTCATTGATGAATCTGGGTTATCCTCATAGTGCTTACAATCAGAATGTTAGAGAAGATAACATGGAAGGCATGTTGCGGGATGTTTTTAATATGCGCAGTGATGGTTTGCAATCATTTCCACCTGACTTGGGTGCAACCGATGATTATAATTTTGGTGGAAATACTTTCACCAAAGGGGGAAGAAGTGTACCTGATGAACAGCCAAATGAAGAAGTGGCGAGGTTCTACACGTTACTTGGTGAAATGAATGAAGAACTGTATGAGGGATCAAAATTTTCCAAATTGTTTTTCTGTATTCGTCTTTTTCACTTAAAATATTTGGAAGGGTGGACCGGAAACTCTTTGACAATGCTGTTAGAGTTTTTGCAAGAAATGTTCCCGTTTGCGAAAATCCCTCAATCTTCCAAAGACATGAAGAAACTGATAAAGGATTTGGGCCTTGGCTACAACAAAATTCATAGTTGCCCAAATGACTGCATGTTGTATTGGGGCGACCGGAAAAACCAATAGTGCTGTCATGTATGCGGTCAATCCCGTTGGATGAATAGAAATACAGAGGATGGTAACGATGATGAAAATGATACACAGTCAAGGAAGCAGCCAGTTAAGATTTTACGGTATTTTTCACTAATACCAAGGCTTCAAAGGCTTTTCATGTCGTCGAAGACAGCCGAGTCAATGACGTGGCACCATGATGGACGAACCGATGATGGATTGTTAAGGCATCCTGCAGATTCTTTAGCTTGGAAATCATTTGACTCCAAATTTCCAAGCTTTGCAAGCGATCCTCGGAGTGTGAGGCTTGGGCTAGCATCTAATGGATTTAACCCTTACAAAATCATGAGCACTGCGTACAGTACTTGGCCTGTGGTGCTTGTTCCTTACAATTTACCTCCATGGGTTTGCATGAAACAATCATCCTTTATCTTATCTATGATTATCACTGGAGAGAAAGGGCCCGAAAATGATATTGACATATATTTGCAGCCACTTATTAAAGAGTTAAAACAATTATGGGTTGGTGTTGAGACATACGATGTACTGAGAAAGGAGAACTTTAATTTACGTGCAGCTTTGATGTGGACTATTAATGACTTCTCGGCCTATGCCAATTTATCTGGTTGGAGTACCAAGGGACGTTATGCTTGTCCTTGTTGTGCTGCGCAAACATGTTCGCTGGGAATAAGTTCTCTTACATGGGGCATCGTCGGTGGTTACTAGAAAATCATAGATTTAGATTTCAGAGTACTCAGTTTGACAGTACTGAAGAGTTCAGAGAAGCTCATTCGCAGACCGGTGGATCTGAAATATTGTTCATGTTGAAAGATATGAATTTCATTTATGGGAAGATGAATCAACCGCCCAACACGTAAAGAAATAGAAGATCAAGGGATGAATCTGATGAAGAGGATGATCCTAATGAGGCGGACTTGTGGAAAAAAAGAAGTATTTTTTTTTAGTTGCCTTATTGAGAGCATCAGATTTTACGACATAATCTTGATGTCATGCACATTGAGAAAAATGTCTGCGAGAACATCATTGGGACTATTTTGAATGTCGATGGAAAATCGAAAGACAATCTTCAGAGTCGACTTGATTTAGTCCACATGGGAATTTGACGTGAGCTTCATCCCCAAGCACTTCTGAATATGAAATATCGGTTGCCGCCTGCTATTTTCTCAATGTTGAAGACGGAGAAAGAAGTGTTCTGTATGGTGTTGAAGGATATAAAGGTCCCGGATGCGTATGCATCAAATATATCTCGATGTGTGAGTCTTAAAGATCGAAGACTATATGGCTTAAAATCGCATGACTATCACATCTTGATGCAAGACTTACTGCCAGTTGCTATGCGGTGTTGTATGTCGAAAAAGGTGACGTCTTGTGTAATTGAACTATCCAATATAATGAAAGGCATTTGTGGCAAAGTTTTGGATGTTCAAGAACTTGAGACACTACAAGATCGAGCCGCATTGACTTTATGCAATCTGGAGAAGATCTTTCCGCCTTCCTTCTTTACTATTATGGTGCACTTGTTAATTCATCTCCCTCGTGAAGCAATACTTGGTGGACCCGTTTTCTATAGATGGATGTATCCCATAGAAAGGTTTTTATTTGCAAATTATTCCTTCATTCACCTCAATGCCTTTAGTTGCAACTTTTGATAATGTTGTATATCGTGTTTAGGTTCTTATCCAAATTGAAGTCTTACTGCCGCAATAAGCGTGATCCGGAAGGATCAATTGCCGAAGGCTACTTGGCAGAGGAATGTATGACTTTCTGTTCAAGGTATTTGGAAGATGTTGAAACAAGAATGAGCAGACCAAGTAGAAATGCTGGGCTCATAGATCATAACTTGGCCGAAACTTATTTATTTCAAAGTTTCGGAGAACCGATCAACAAGTCAAAATTGCGAAATTAGACGATAGATCGTGGGTCCAAGCACATCGATCGTTCTTTTCATCACGATTCAATGGAACCATTACGCAAGTAAGTTCTAGAATTTGATAAATATTCATCAATTATAATTTGTTTGTCTTCTAACAAAGTAAACCTTTTTAACATAGTGAGTACAAACAAATATTGAGAGCTCGTTTCACGGTCCCAAGATTACATCTACGAGAAATTAATAAGTTGTTTACAGAATCATTTCATGAATGGTTAAGCCAAACGGTATGCAATTGAAGTTTTCATTGACAAGTAATAATGTTTTCTCATAACATTTATAATTACTCAATTTACTTTCGATTCAATAGGTTTGGAGTCGGAATGAAGTAAATGACGAAGTTAAATGGCTTTCACAAGGTCCAAATAGAATAGTGAAAAGATATAGTGCCTTCCTCATCAATGGATACAGATTTCATACAAGGTATCGCGAGAGATTGGGGAGAACCCAAAATTGTGGAATTATTGTTAATTCTTCAAATACAAGTTATGCTAGTGCTAGGGACAGTAATCCTGTCGAGGGGAATCTGGAGTATTACAGACTTCTTACTGACATAATTGAGTTGGATTATTATGGCAAATGGAAAGTTGTCTTATTTCGAGGTGATTGGGATGATGTGAATACGGCTCGCGAAATTAAAAACGATCAATATGGTTTTACAATGGTGAATTTCTCTCGATTGATTCACACTGGAGAACAACTGATAGACGAGCCGTATGTATTTTCTTCTCAAGTGAAACAAGTTTTTTACTCGAAAGATCCAACTGATGAGGGTTGGTACGTTGTACTTTGAAACACCCCTAGAGACTTGTTTGACATGGGCAATGAAAGTAGAGATGACATCGTCGAAAGTTCAGAAACTTTGCCTTTTCCAGAACAAAACTTAAATGAAAATATCCCTAGTACTAGTACACAATTTCAATGGGTTCGTCAGGATGTGGACGAAGATATTTACGAATTATGATGTAGTAAGATTTTACGATTTTTTATTTATATGTAATATTATAATTTTAATCTTGGTCATTTTATATAATTTAAATATTTTATATGTACCATTATTATTGTTATTTGTTACTAAAATTTCAACTATTTTATGTGTATTGCAGGAAAAATGAGTAGAAGAAGATTACGAGATTTAAATATTGTACAGAATACTGTAAATTCGGAAGAGGGCAATAGTGAACATCAAACAGTTGTTGGATCCTCGAATGTGCCTGACATAGATGATGAGCCTGCAGAATTACAAAGTAATGTTAAGTTTATTTTACATGCATGTTGACTTTTATTATTGATTCATTTTTCAATTTTAATATAATAATATATCATTGTTCAACTGAGAGTGGTGGGACGCGCAGAGGTCGCGGACGTACACTTCTTAGAGATTTATACGAATTAAATCCTGTCGAGCGTGTGAAAGTAAGGAGAAACAGTCATGGCCAGCCTGTTGGCCCTGAAGCTCGACTTCTAGCAGGCTATTTGGGCATTATTGCACGAAATGCAAATATGTTGCCCATCAATTACGAGTCATGGCATCACATGCCTGATGGAAACAAAAATCAAGCTCTCGATAATATTAAGGTAACAAAACGTTAATGTAATTTATAATACTTTGGTTGAAGTTTCATTTATATTTACTTTCTAAACTTATGTTTTTTTAGGAGAGATTTGCTTTGGAGGTCTCCAATGGCTATATAAAGAAGACATTGGGAAAAAAATGGAGAGACCATAAAAGCACATTGAAAAAAGAATATTTTAAGAAAGACATAAGCCTCGAGGATAAATTGCGAAATGTCCCGCCGGGAATGTTGAGGTATCAATGGGAAGATGCGGTTAGATTTTGGAACTCAAAGAAATGGGAGGTATTACCTAGTTCTAAACTCTTATAAATTTTTCGGTTTATAGTATTTACTATATACGTAATAATAATTTCATTATGTAGGACCGTGAGCGTGTTGGAACGAGCAGCAGGCAGAAACAAAAATTTACGCACACGGCAAGGTCGAGAAGTTTTGCTTCTGTAGCTGAGGCCGAGGTATTATAATTTATTAATTCTGTCAAATATTAATGACTTCATACTATTAAATTATATTTTTACTACTACACTGTAGGAAGTCTCATCTGGTCAAAAAGTTGGACGCGTTTAGCTTTTTGACATTACGCATAGGAAGAAGGATAGGTCTCCGATGACATTCGAAGCAGGAGAGATTATGGTATATTTACTTAATAAAAATTTTCATTAGTAGTTTTAAATTAATAATGTTAAGTTATGTTGCATTCTTTCTTATTGTATATTTCGTTTCTAACTCTTTAATTGATTTATTAAGAGAAACTAAAAGAGAAGAAGGCGGAGTATGAAGCGACTGCTTCGACTGATAGTTCTGTTAATCTTGAGGATATCGATAACAGAATTATTATTGATGTTTTGGGTCCTGAAAGGTATGGTCGGGTTTGATTTCAAGGATCTGGTGTTACCCCGACCCAATATTTTGGATCCGGCTCCCAACAATACATGCCTTCTGGGAGTCAATCTCGAGCTGAAGTTCAGAGGTTGAAAGACCAGATAGCTGAGATACAACCGAGCACGGTTGAGCAAATTTCTCAACTTAAGGCGGAGGCAGCAACGAGGGAGGCAGAGCAGAACAGAAAGTATGATGAACTCCAGCTACAGCTTCAGACTATGATGAAAATGTTCCAGTAGTCGCAGAGGCCTCCATCTTAGACATTTATTTTCTCGTTCTAAGATCATTTTTAACATTGTTACATTTAACATTATTGTAAGAATTCATTTATTAATTTATATCATATATCTTTTATTGAATTTGAAGTATCATTTAGAATTAATGCTTTTGGTGAGATTTTTATGCTACATTTGCTGTTTTTTGGCTGGAATTATATGCTACATTTGCTGTTTTTGGTTGGGTTTAATGCAGGAAGGGTATGATATTGGAAAAATTGTGTATTGCAAATCTGTACAAATTAGCGGCGTTTGTGGGAAAAGCGCTGCTAAAAGTCAGGACCTTTAGCGGCGTTTGTGGTAAAAGCGCCGCTAAAAATCAGGACCTTTAGCGGCGTTTGTTGGAAAAGCGCCGCTAAAAGTCAGGACCTTTAGCGGCGTTTGTGGGAAAAGCGCCGCTGAAAGTCAGGACCTTCAGCGGCGTTTGTGGGAAAAGTGCCGCTAAAAGTCAGGTACTTTTGCGGCATTTGTGGGAAAAGCACCGCTAAAAGTCAGGACCTTTAGCGGCGTTTGTGGGAAAAGCGCCGCTAAATGTCATGACCTTTAGCGGCATTTTTTTTTATAAACGATGCTAAAGTTTCCGGCGTTTATTTTAGCGGCGTTTTTTGCGGCGCTTTTGAAAGCGCCGCAAATACTATTAGTGGAGCTTATAAACGCCGCTAAAAGTCTGTTTTGGTGTAGTGGTACATCCTTTGTGAAGTCAATACCTACTTGTGCTTGTCCCGTAGCTTGTGATAACCATTTTTTGATCTATCCTATGCTTAATTACATTCCCAGAACAAATGATTTTCGTCCTCTCTATTACCTTGACAAAGTGCGCATTTCGTGCTTATGGAATTCATTCTCCTTTTAATCATTGTCTTACAGGGAAGGGCCTCATTAAAAATTTCCCAAAGAAATATGATAACCTTTTTTTTTTTTTTTTTGAAACAAGAAATATGATAACCTTGTATTGAAGCTTGAGGGACCAAAGGAATTCCCAAATCCTTTTTGGGACCTTCTTAATTTGTTGTGTTAGTATTTCTTGTTTGCATATTATCAAATGCTTGAAAATATGTAGATATAATCGAGAATTTTTCATCCTGGGTGTGCAACCATTTAGGTTTCAGAGGACTCTGGACCTGTGCGACTTAGGCAATCGTCAGCCTTAACACCACAAGTAGCGGAAACAATTTATGCCAAATAAGCCACACAGAACAATAGAAAGCCACAGAAAATAACGCACGAAAAGTGTTTGAGTAAATGCTCTCAAAATTCTATTACTCTCAAGAACTTAAGTTACAATCGATACAATAGAGTGATTACAAATGAGGGGAGGCTCTATATTTATAGTTGAGCTCTCCCAAAATCGACAGTCAAGATTAAATTATACCGATGGACGAGATTAATCATATCCCTTAGATTATGGGATTTACAAGATATACCATATCAAATCTAATCTAATCTTTACAAGATATGATTCATATCAATCTCTTAAGATTAGTTACCAAGATAGCCTATGTTGCCATATCTTTATCATTGGGCCACCCAGGCTTTAATCTGACAGGCTTCTCCAACAACTTACTAAATCGAGCTAGTTCTTGTGAGCCAAATGATCTCCATCTAAACAATGGACCTCCATTAGATGCATTTGGTGCGTTGGTCATGGGCTTTGAACTGCAACCCATGACACTTGGATTAACTAATCGCCGCCTATTCAAGTTAGCAATAATGTCTCAAATTAGTACTTGATTAAGGGTCGTCGAACCATCGTGCGAACTCCATCTGTTGTCGTTTTGCCTGGTGATATTGTTGCTAACCATCTCCTTACTCATAAGGATGCCCTTTCAAGCCCAAGAATCCCCTGACTTCATCTGAGTCTAAAGAAAATTATCCGATGTACAATATTTCTTGACAAGGTTTCTTGAAAGAGCCAGCTTTGGCCATTTACAATTCTCAATCATAGCCAGCAAGGTTTTATTCATAGCATGCATATTTCTTATGCCGAAGCCCCCCCAAAGATTTTCTAGAGAAGACTCAATTCCAGTTTATATAATGAATCTTCCTTCTACTTGATTTGTTGCCCCACCAGAAGTTTCTCATTAATTGATCCATTTTATCACAATGTTCTTTGGGGCTTGAAAACATGGTAATTGGTATATGGGTACACTTGAAAGCACATATTTAATCAAGGTGAGCTTCCTTCCTTGCATAATAATTTGATTTCCACAGAGATAATTTGGACTCCATCTTATTAAGGATGGTTTGAAAGAAATTGCTTTTCTTGTTTAGGAACCCCAACCTCATCCCCATATATTTATCAGTCTCCCCGGTAGTTCTTACCTGTAAAATACCTTTGAACGTTCTTTCGAACTTTGGGTGGCAATTCTTACTGATCTTCAGCTCCAATTTATTATAATTGATGTGTAATCTTGATAAAGTGCAATATTGCTCCAAGATCCTTTTCATTGTGTGGCATGCCTCCTTATCCATCTTAAAAAAATCATCTGCAAAAAGTACGTAGGATATCGATATACTTAATCCTACTTTAAGATCATGGATTTGACCCTCTTTCTCCACCATACTAATAATAAATGATAAGATGCTTTGACACTGAACAAACAGATAAGACAGTAACCTAAAAAAGTTCTTTCTAAATGTTGGATATACAATAAATAAATTGGTTTGATGGAAGCAAAAACAATGATAAAAATGTGGATAACTCGTACCATGATTTGACCTGACCACATGCATTGCTGCCAACTCGACTACATTTATTCTAGCAATTTCCCATACTTCCGTGTGGAGCTGAGCCACTGCTTACGTTTGGCCCTTCCTTTTCATTCTCTGTAATGCACCGGTTTTAGTCCAGAAACGTCTCTCTCCTTTTTTCTTTTACCTCCACAATAATTTCTCTTCCCTAATCACATTGTTTTTTCTTCACCTCATTTCTTTCATCTGTTACTTTGAAATCTTCTTAAACATACCACCTCTGCTTTTCATTTTTATTTCTTCTCTATTATCTGTTTCAACACAAATTTTAAAAAACAATGGCAATTCAGAAGAGTTCTTCCATACGCAATCTGCTTCAATCCTTACGAGCTGCTTCTTTTTCATCTATGGTAACTTATTAGCCTTTTCAATATATAACGTTGACTGTTATCATTGTTACTGCTTTTGTTTGCATGGAAAGTTGCTTCTTTCTTATATATACATATTTTGTTCTTTCGTGTTTATGATTGGATTTCATGATTCCAATCTTTTTGATGATTGGGTGTGAATTTACCGTTTTACAACAAGATATATTCATTGAGTACTCTCCAAATGTTCAACTCATATCTTCGTAGAGATTGAATTAAATGTCCAAACGTATGTTAGATAAGAACAACAAATGCTCTTTTAAGATGACAGTGTTTTGTACAGTTTATTGTAAATGCTGGATTAATATGTTTTTTTTTTTTATTACATGTTTATAGATTGCAAATGATCATAGGTTCACATCTCAGGCGTATTCTTCAGCAACGACTAAACCATCTGGTTACAGGTAACTTACATGAACACTAAAAACTAATCAATTTTTGTCGAAAAGAGTTGTCGGTAAAACCCTGATGCGACCATGACAATTTTTTTCTTTTTAGCTACGAATGCATGAATGTCTTTATTAGTAGCGACAAATAATTGGGTTTGGACAAAAAGTACACTGGAGAGTTTGTGTTTATCACGTTTCTTTAATAAATATTATAAAAAAAAATTATGAACTTTCTTTTTCATTTTAATAAAACCTTGCATCAAATATAAACTTTAATATTATTATAATATTTAAGGTTTAATTATAAATCTCATCTTTTTATTATATAAAAATTAATAAGTTGATCCCTACTTTTATTTGGAATTTGATCTTTATCCTTTATAAAAATTTGTAGTCCAATTGAGTAGCACTTTTAAATGTTACCATTAAATCACCAACTTGAAAATCAACAAAATAATCATTCATATGCAATAAATTAGTAAAAATATACAGTTCAACAATTTTATATATAATAATTAGCAAAAATTAATATAGATTCATGCGTTTACCAATAATTAGATTAACTTTTATGAAATTAAAATAGAAGAATTATTTTTTTTAATTCCAGAAAGTAGAGGGATGAAATTTTAAATTAAACTAATTTTTAAGATAGAGTTTATCCAATAATTTAATCTATTAAGGTGCATTTATTTATTTTAATAAATACATAAAGTGGTGACTTTAGTGACGATGAGGATGCGGATGTGAATTGGGATAAACTTGGATTTGGATTGACGCAAACCGATTATATGTACGTTAGGAGCTGTTGTAAAGACCAAAGTTTTCTAAAAGGACGGCTCTGTCGATATTGCAATATCGAGTTAAGCCCTTCCGCAGGTGTCTTAAACTATGGACAGGCAAGCCATGCTCTATCTCAATATTATCAATAATGCAATTTCAAATATATTCAAACATAATCTTGAAAATCGAATCTCAATATCTACTATCATTCTTTTTTATGCCGTAATTAACAAACCCAAATTTAAATTTGGGCTAAAAATGGTGATAAAGATGATAAAGGAAGGCCCCCATAAGCTTAGAATGAAATAATGAAAGCTAAAAACTGTTCACTATCCAGGGCGTATACGAAGGCATGAAAGCTAACAGGACACAAGATGGGCGAATTCTTCTATTCCGAGCAGACCAAAACGCAGGTCGAATGAGGCACGGGGCTGAAAGAATGTGCATGCCATCCCCTTCCGTTGACCAATTTATTGATGCAGTTAAGGAAACTGTATCGGCTAACAAGCGTTGGGTAATTTTGACAAACACAAACAGTGCATTCCCTGAAAAATTACCCTTGGATTTGTTTTAACAATGTATGAATTTCTGAATAGATTACTTGCAGATTCCTCCTCCAGGAAAAGGATCACTGTATGTTAGGCCTATGCTTTTAGGGACTGGTCCTATATTAGGCTTGGCACCTGCTCCGGAATATACTTTCCTCGTTTATGTTTCCCCTGTTGGTTACTATTTCAAGGTAGACTTGTTTATTATATATATATATTCAAAGTATTTTTAAAACAATCTGGATGAAGACTCAATTGTATTCTGATAATCCTGGAATCAGGAGGGTACTGTACCTTTGAACTTATATATCGAGGAAGAATATGTTAGGGCTTCTCCTGGAGGAGCTGGAGGAGTGAAGTCAATCACCAACTACGCACCAGTGAGTAACATTTGTAAATGTCTCTTTGTGTTCATCAAAAATCAATTTATTTGATCCCTTTTATTGCAGGTTATGAAAGCAATTGCCAAAGCCAAAGACAGAGGATTTTCTGATGTCTTATATCTTGACGCCATTAATAAAAAGTATCTGGAAGAGGTCTCCTCTTGTAATGTTTTCATTGTTAAGGTATCCCAGCTCTATCAGCTTCAAGTTCATGAAAAAAAAGCTTTAAAAAGTATCACTGATTTGTTAGAAACCCTTTTTTTCAGGGAAATGTGATTTCAACTCCGGCAACAAATGGGACTATTCTTGAAGGGGTAACTCGAAAAAGCATCATTGAGATTGCGAAGGATCATGGTTACCAAGTGAGTGAATTGATTTAGAAATTAATGTGTTTGGGGTTTAAGGTTTAATACAGGATTAATGTATTAGGTCGAGGAACGGCCGGTTGCGGTTGATGAATTAGTTGATGCGGATGAAGTTTTTTGCACCGGAACCGCTGTTGGAGTTGCTCTGGTTGGTAGCATTACATATAGGAACAAAAGGTAATAACCCCAGCGGTCGTAATGCAATGTTAGTGTCAAGGTTTTATGATTTTCTTGATATTCACCGCAAGGAGTGGTACTAAGTGAAGCATATTTATGTGCAGAATTGAATTCAGATCAGAGGGTAGATTGGTGTGCCAGCAACTGTACTCGACTCTCGTGGGACTTCAAACTGGTCGCATTGAGGATAAAAAGGGATGGACCCTAGAGATCAACTAAGATCTTTAATGCTGAAGGCTTATAATTTGCTGTATTATAAATCCCGTTTGCATAACGAATATAATTATTAACTTCAATAAAAATCGGGTTAATATGTAATTGTTGATTTCATACTTAAAAAGAAACCTAATTTATCGATTTCGTTCAACATCAATACTATTATTTAAATCACTAAATGAGTTGGCATTACAAGTCAATCGAGCACTAACTCGATCAACAAAATTATTAAAATGCTCTTTCTTATTAAAAATAAATTATATTATTGTGATGGTAATTTTGTACCAAATAAATAATTTGGGTATAGTAAGACTTGAACACATGCCATCTACGTTAATAAAACTTTAATTTACTATTCAACCAGGAGCAGAGTCAAGAAATTTAGATTGTGGGGTCGATTTTTTTAAAAATTAAAACATTTATAAAAGTCATGTAAACTAAGGATTAATATTTGATTACATTTATAAAAGTCATGTAAACTAAGGATTAATATTTGATATACTGTCAATGTATAGGTCTCATTAAGCCTAGGTGGGATTTGGATAGGCGGTTGGGTGCGTTTAGTTTACTTTTTGCCCCACACTATAGTATCGTTACATTATCTAATCTCACCGCTACCGCTGTTTTTACACTAACCATCCAAACTAAGCCCTAATCATGGGCTAATGCAAAATTTTAGGCTCGCTTTTTAAGCCCAGGCTTGGCCCAAAACTTTGTCCAAACTTAACCCAAATAAAATTACTAAACTCGAGTTCGGCCCAACCCGTCCGTATTAAAACTTTCTTATATTTTTTTATATAAAAACAAAATTTTAAAATATAATGCATCAAATACACTAAAAATATTAAAATAAATGTTTTCCAACAAATTGAAAATACATTACAAAAAAGTCTTTATACTTAAAAAACACCAAGATAGTTACAACTTAACAAGCAAATGTCTCTAAAATAGTAGCAAAATTAATAATAAAACAATAGTTATATAATATCCGAACAATAACAACAAAATAGTAGTAATATAATAGCAAAATAACATCGAGATGGCAAAAAACAGCAACAAAACAACAGTAAATAGCAGTGAAAATTTTTTTTAGGCAAATTTGGGCCTAACCTGGGTCAAAAATATCTTACCCGAGGCTTGACCTGTTTAGAAATCAGACCTTATTTTTTGTCCAAACCTATTTTTCGGGCCTATATTTTTTCTTAAACCCTCACACATTTTGGGTAGGCCTTTGGGTTTTGACTCGAACCATGATCAGATCTAAGTCTTATGCACAATCAACTAATAATAAAATGACACATCACCATTGTATCAAAATAAAAAAAAAAATTGAAAGACTTGAATATAAATACTATTAACTTTATTGAACGTAATTAAATATTAATTATAATTATTTTATTTTTATTTTTGAGTTTCGGGTTATAAATTTTGAATTTCAAATTTTATATTTATTTGTATTTATTTATGTTGAACGATTATAATTAATATTTATTCTATAAAACCATCAATAAATGTTTTGCTTGAGAATAAAAAAAAATGACATCAAAACAAATGAATAGTATCAACAGTTCAAATAATGTGATAAATATGCATAGCATATACTAATCCGCAAGTGGTTTTTTATGCATGGGAAGCCTCCTTTTTAAATCTATCATTTTAAAATTTTAAAACAAAACAATGCATGAACCATAAATCAATTTATTATTATTATTAATGCTTTAAAAATATCATTTAAATTTTTAAATCTTTTTCAAATAAATTGGAACCGACCCTAAATGGAGCAACTTTTTTAAATGCAGGATCAATAGTAATACATTAAGTAAGTAAAAGTTAAAATAAAAAATTAAGTAAAAGATACTTTCTCTATGAAATTTTCATTGCAATAATTTAATTCAAAACTTTATGATCTAAGAACATGAATAAAAAATACCCTCTTTTTTTTTTGGTAAATATTAACAGTGTTAACAATTGTACCTAAATTTTGAAATTTAAAAAATAGAGAGATTAAATTTTTAAAAATGAAAATACAATGACTAAATTCTAAATTTACGAAAAATATAGAGACTTATGACATCTATTAGCTAAAATAAATACGCAAAAACAAATAAATTAAAATACACCTAAAATAAACTATTAAGTTGCAAAAATTAATATATAATAGTTTTTTTATACATATAATAACACTTTAAACATATAAAAGTATCACAAAAATAAATAAATAAAACAAATATTTTTCTCACTTTCACATTCACTTCTGTATTCTACTTTTTGGAAGGCCACATATCTACAATTCTTGAAGTATTCTACTTTTATGAGAAAGATGATAGAATATGAGATACACAGCATTGAAATTAGGGTCACTAATTGGTTTATTTATGGAAATAAAAGTTTCAAAGTCACTATTTTATAGATCCCCAAAAGGGCTTGTTTTCTATCGTAGAAAAGGAAAACTTAAAACTATTTTATATAAAACCAAGACACCATGAATTGACTACTTCCCATATATTAAAATTAAAAGATTACTCTAATTAAGATAAACCTAACGCTCTTGTTCTTCATGTTCAGCTGATGATAGTTTACGAACCCAGTTGCCGATCAATTTCCTACTTAAACTTGCCATATTTTGCTGGTAATTAAACCTCGAACGTTCCACGAAATCCTTGATGCGTCGCAAGGCCACTTGAAGTGTGGATTGGCTCATATTGGCGAAGCAAACTCTGAACCACCCTGGTTGACTGCAATGGAAAGATGAACCAGGGGAGATATTCAACCCAACTTCCCATAATATCTTCTTCCACAGATCAGTTTCGGCTTCGAATGTGTTGGAACACAAGAGATGTCTCATGTCAACCCAGCAGAACAACCCTGCATTGCTTTTCAAGCAATTAATGCCTGATTTTTTGAGCCCCGACACCAGCATCTCTTTCCTTTTCTTCAGCCTCTTTTGATTCCTCTTCATGTAGTTGCTGGTGAATTTTTTGTTAGCCAGCATGTACGACAGTAGGTACTGAGTTTGCGACGAGACCAGTCCGAAACTCGACATCTTCGTCGCTGCACTCACAACGGTTTGATTGTTTGAATAGATCATGCCCACACGAAATCCCGGTAAGCCTAGATCCTTAGAAAGACTGTAAACGATGTGGATGCGGCTCAAAACATCTGTGTTTCTTTTAAGGTTACTGTCCATTGCAGCTTCCATAATGCTTATGAAACATGGAGAGTCGAACACTGTGCCTGAAAAAACTTCGTCGCTTATGAGATGAATGTCTTTGTTAATGGCGAAAGTAATGAGGCTTTGAAGTTCATCTTTAGTCATGGTTGTGCCCAGTGGATTTGAAGGATTCGTAATCAAAACCCCTTTAACTTTGAGGTTGAGTTTTTGAGCTCTTTCATAAGCTTCTTCAAGTGCAAACATGGAGATTCTGAATCCATTTGAACTCGAGCAATGTATTGGAACAATTTCTACTCCAGTTCTCCATTTTAAATCCCTGTCAAACCTAGAACCGTGTATATAGGGAAAATTTTAGATCCCTGTCAATATCCATATATCGAACCTCTAAATATATATCCGTGTTGGATAGATATTCATATATCCCAAGTCCGAAGTAATATAGATATGGACTGGGATTAGGAAGTTTATAATTTGGAACTTACCCAGCGTAGGATGGCGTGGGAAGAAGGATAGCATCACCAGGATCAGCCAGGCAAAAGATTAAAGTCTCATTAGCTGAAGTTGCACCAGCAGCAAGAACAAGGTTGTTGGGATCAAATTTAACCTTATTTCCTCTAATTTTTGCCATGTATTCAACCAGTTCCTATACAAATGAAGCCACCATATTATGCATATATGTATGTCTTAGATCAGTTTGTAACTCAAATGTAGGTTTTTTTTTTTGGTTAAAATGATAGGAATGTATACATTTTTAAAAGCAGGCATTCCATGATAGTCTTGGAAGAGAGCAAGGTCCCTGAACACAGATTCTCCATCCTTATTCTTGAGTCCCATGGCGTCGGGGTTTTTTCTTAGCCATGATTCGACGAGGTCAAAAGAAAGCTGATGACAAAATATATACACACCACCATTTAGTTTATGGATTACCCATTTGGTGGAATAATAATTTCCATAAAGTAATGAAGGTGTACGTACTGCATTAATTCAATTAACAATGAAGTTAAAAAGTATAAAAAAAATGTCTTTCTAAAGTACATATACATCAAAAGTTCAACTTAACAATGACTTTTATACATGAAAAAGAAGAAAAAAAAGTTGTCCTTGTCTTGCAAAAAGGATGTTTCAACTAATCTGAAAAAAAAAAAAAAGAAAAAAAGGATAGCTAATTAACCTGATTCTCAGCAAGCCCCATCTGAATGATTCCTGTTGGATTTTCAACTTCATGAAATGGGTTTTTCTCATAAACTTGCCACCCCAGAAAGTATAAAGAATCCTGTCCATGACAGTTGCTGCTAGCTTTACTAGACAACATTCTTGAGATATATATAGGTTTTGTGGATAAAACTTTGGTGAGAAAAGGTGGGGGAGGAAGTAAAAAGAGAGCGCTTGGTGTTTAGTTTAAAAAGCTTTTGGAAAGGGAAGGGGAGACAATGGGGGAAATTTATAGGGGGAGGGGAGAGACATAATCACAAAGTCCACAATATGAATTTTAAATTTTAGTGAATGTGACGGTGGTTTTAGCTGATTCTTTTGACTTCATCATTCATACTCAGTGCTGATGCTTTGAGGTTGTGTATATTTTTCCTTTCCCTAATCATTTTGCTGTCTTTTTCGACATTTTCGTATCTAAATTTCTTTACTCCCTATTTATATTAAATCCATTTTTTATTACCCAAAAAATATATTGTTTTTTTCTTTCTTCAATGCAAGTAACTCCTAGGGGTTCGCTAAATTAATTGTGTATTCCTTAATACTTTAGTAAGTATTATAGTTTGAGTCTTTACAACTTCATTTAATTTATAAAAGATCAATCTATTTATTTATATATATAATAATATCATTATTGGATAATAATATATTACATCATCATTAAATAAATTAAAAAAACTGTGAAGGACTTTAAATCTTAATATTAATATTAATAACTTTATTTAAACATAATCAAATATTAATTATAACTAGTATTAATAAAGGTAAACTATTAAAATAGTCATTTATGTTTGAAATGTTATGTTTTAGTCACTTACATTATTGTGTTGTAATATTTTAGTCACTAAGCGTTAATTGTCGTTAATAGTGTAACAGTAAGCTGACTCGGCACTTTAAATCATCATTTCAAATGAAAATTTTAGGTTAAATTATACAATTGGTCCCTATAATTTTTTTTTCATTTTGAGCAATTTAATTTTTTCTTTTATGTTCTTTGAACTTTTCTTTTTTCTTTTTCATTCTTTCTCCTCCTCCCTATGTTTTCCTCCCTTCTTAATTTCTTTTAAAGTAGTTTTTTTATGTTTTCCATTTCTTAAAACTAGTCCCTATACTTTTATTTATTTTTAACAATTTTATTTCTTTATTTTCTTTTTCTTCTTCCCCTTTATTTTTCTCTTTTCTCATATTTTTCACTGCAGCAACATAATCTTTGCCCACCAAATAAACCAAGTCCTTGTTTCTTTCACAAGATTCTTAAATTGAATTTAACTCAAAACCGAATATCAATCATTCTTAATTAAGTCTCGATTTGAATATAACCTAATTTTGAAGCTAAAATTGGATCTAACTAATCAATATAAAAAACTATATATTTAATCAAATCTAAACATAAATTGAATTCTTTATATTCAAAACAATCTTTTTTCCGTTTCTAAACTTTTACAAAATCGTGTAGATTATTCATTTCCTTTCTTTTATTTTCTGAAGAATAAAATTAAGCAAACAATAAAATTGATCTAACCCTTCTTGGATATTCCCAAGTAAGCTTGATTGGAAGCCGAGCATGGATGAACTGAAGAGAGAGAGGGAGCATGGAACCAAACTGGTTTGGGTAAAGTTGAGGGTAAATTTCGTATGGTGGTCGTTTTAGTCATTGAGAGTGTAGAGCCCGTTTGAAGAATCCGTGAAATAATATAGTTTCAAGAGGACGAGAATGTTGTAGGTAAGATAGATAAAGTGGTCGTGGGAGTTGGTCAGGAAAATTTGTTGAGGGTGGATTGCCATAAGTCACGATTGGCAAGGTCTTCGAGCGAGGCGAGCTTGTGGACTAGGTCATTGAGAGATCCAAATTGATTCGTTAAAGCGATGATGGACGATGAGGATTTGTAATTGTGGGGTGAGGATATGTGAAGCAAGTTTTATTTTGGTTTCAGCTTTCGCCTTTTTTTTTTCATAAACATAAAAAAGTTTTAACAAATGAAAAATATAAATAAATAAAAACTTCGCTAAAAGAGATAGAGAAGAGAGGAAAACAGAGGTAGAAGCAAAAGACAAAAGAAAAAAAAAAGAAAGTTAAAAAAATATAATAGAAAGAAAATTAAATTACTAAAAACGAAAAAATATGGAGACCAATTGTATAATTTAACCTAAATTTTTTATTTGAAATGATGATTTAATGTGCTACGTCAGCTTACCGTTACACCGTTAACGACAATTAATGGCTCAATGATTAAAATGTTACAACACGTTAACGTAAGTGAGTAAAATATAACATTTCAAACATAAGCGAATAAAATGTAACTTGAGGTAAACAAAAGTGACTATTTTGATAGTTTACCTTATAAATAAATATTAATAACTCTCGAATTTAAAGTTTAAAATTTAGGTTGTCTAACTTAAAATTATAATACTTATTTATAATCATTATTAATTATGTTTAAATAAATATATATATTCAACATAAAGCAAAATTTTGAAATATATATGAATACCTTAATTACTCATGACTACCCATTATGGCATTTATTTGAGTCTAATCAGATTAAAGTTTGAGAATTTTAAATATTTTTATCCGAAAATGATTTGAGATCCTATTCAATATATACACGAAATTTTAAATATTTTATTTATTAAATAATAGTTTAGGCTAGATTTGCCTGAGATTTACAAAAATTCTTATCCAGTTTTAATTATTGATTTATAGTATTAACATTCTAATCTCAAATTTTATTAATTGATAACTTTTTTAAAGAATAATTATGAAATAAACTTTAAATATAATATTTTAAAATTTTGGTTATATTGTTTTTCTTTTTTCTATTTTGACATAATATTTACTTCTACACCGTAATCTTTAAATTTTTAAATAGTAAGAAAAATATACTTAATCGTATTTAAATATATATTTTTATTAGTATAATATCAAATATTCCAATTAAACTAAGTTTAATCAATAACTATATTACCCTTTAATTTAATTTAATAATTACAAAATTAATAGATTAAGATATTATCATACCGACATTCCTAGGTCATAATTGAACTCATAATAAATATAATACAAACTTGAACATCAAGCATTGGACTCCATTTATCGGTGGAAGCCACTTATTTCTGATGTTACATTATTAAATTCCATCTTATTAATTACTCATTAAATGATTTCACAAAATCTATACACTCATCCAACAAATCTACATCAATTTTCTTTCTTCTTCTTATTTCTTATTTTCACTTTCACCTCTTTTTTCCGCACCTACTATCATAATCAAACAAAATAAATTAACTCAATTATGTTTTTCTATCAATAAATTATAAAAAATTACGGAATAGTCACTCAATTATTCAATTATTTTTTTTGGTCACCAGCTAATTAACATAAAAATAGAAACACCCAATAATCCAAAATAGTTGAATGACCATTTTGTAACTTTTCATAGTTGAGTGATAAAAAAAACATAATTAAGTGACTACTAATGTTGGGATAATAAATTAAATTATAATATTTCAGAAATTAAAATATTTTTTTAAATTATTTTAAATATAAAAGAATTAAAATTTTAGAAAAGTTCAAAAACAATACAAAGGAGAAAAAAGAGGGCTAAAACTCATACCTACGACCAACACTACAAGGTTGTTTGAATTGGAAGGGTATTGAATCAGTTGATTTAGGGATTGATACAAATCGATCCACTTAGACAAAAAAATCAATTGAATCGGGTAGTTGAACATGATTTTTAATTATTTTTATTTTTTTATGAATTTTTTTAATCAAATTGAATGAATTAATCAAATTAATTAAATCGACAAACAAAAAATCTAACCGATTTGATCGCCAATTCGATTTTAAAAACATTGAAATACTACATTAACATCAACACTAACTGCGACGTTCAAGTCCATGTATATACAAAGACATATAAGTAGGTAATTATTATATCTAAATTAGTCCATATATATACAAAGATATATAAGTAGGTAATTATTATATTTAAATTATACCACACTTTTCAAAAAACACCAAGAAAATTAATCACCCTTACTAACGATAAATATCTTGATTACGAGGACTCATCATTTTTGGCGGAAGGAAAAAGTGTTTTAAAAGGTGTGATGGTTGGTATTTTCTTTTAATCAAGGAGGACATAATTACCTTAAAATTATATTTTGTTACAGGGGCTAAAGTGAGGCAGTAGGGGCCCAAAAATAGTGAAGTTTTAATGTAACCTTTCTAAAGTTATAAATTAATACATTGCTAATTTTATATTTTAAGTTTTTAATTTTAACTCCTTAAAGAAAATGTTCTGCTTTTTGTCCCTTCAAAGTAATTTTATTTGTTGAATCTATACTCATACCACAATTTTTAAAGAAGGTTAACAATGATACTTAAGATTACTCTTGCTAAAGCGATAATAAATATTCAATAATTAACTTAGGTTGAAGCGCAATATCATTTTTTAACAACAAAAAAAATTACTTAAAAACACATAAAACTATATTTCTAAATATTTTTGCTCTTAATCAATTGAATTATTGCTTGGAAACAAAATTAAGAGGTAGGGAAATTAGAAATCAATATATTCAAATGAGGTTTATTGATGTATGGAATCGATAAAGAAAAAATAAGTACGAGGATGTGGTGATGTTGATAGAGATTGGTTCAAGTTTGGGCAAAAAGCCAGAGGGTAGCCAGAGGGTATTGAGAGTGAAGGCTTAGAGTAAAGTGATAGAGTATAGATTAGAGTGTTGATGAGTCGATCCCTTCCTCCTCGTTCTGGGGGTTATTTATAGGTGAGGTCTCATGGTAGGTTGTTTTAACGTGATGAACTCATTATCAAAGTGGGCAGATATCCATGATGGGACGAAGATGTCCATGATAGGACATGTTGTCATTTCCTTTGAATGGTGGCACGGAGCAATTGAACTCATGTGAAGTTTGGTGATTAAAAAAATCGGATTCTTAACAAAAGATCAGATATCTGGAGAAAGGAGTGGTGGTATCCTTCTGAGAAATGGGTGGCTAATTTTTTTGAGTGGCTACATCTACTAGGCTAAATAATCAAATTGAGTAGGGAGTAGAGATCACTCCTCAAATAGTTTATTGTGTTGTCACACGTCTTAAGTTGACCAAGTATAACAAGATTATTTTCACATTATTTCAATTTTACATTTATTTTAGATTTGAATTATTCAAATTTAAATAAAATTAGAGTTTAATCAACTCATTCGGCCAACTCTAGTAAAGGGTTATAGTCTGACATGGCATGACAGGTGGCAGAATATAGATATGGGACAATTGTGGTCCATACATCACCTGATTCCCAACGTTGGACCAAAGTAACAAAATAAAAATAAAAATTGTGAGTTGGGACAAGAAACACCATCTTAATTTGTCCATGTCGGCCATCTTCTTTGTCTCTCCCCTTTCCTCATATTACAATATTGATTATGGAGGGAACATAATTTACCTGATCATCTCTTGACGGCATAAATCCAAAGCAACCGATCACATGGTCTTAATAATGTGGGTGTTTTGGTTATGAACATAAATCTTCTTGTTCGTATCTTAAAATTAAATTTGTAGAAAAGAATCCGACTGCCCATTTCAATATCTTGCAAAATTGAAACCAAATCCAGCCCAACAGAATACAACCAAATCAATTTTAAATTTTATTTTTAATCTTTTCAAATATAAATTTAATTTCTTTTCATTTTTCAATATATCTACCGGAGCGAAATTAATCTTCCGCATTCTATAAGCCCATTATAAGGGTTTATCATAATTAGAATTTAGCATGGGTCAATTGAATTTTATTTTTCTAATAAAAATTAAAATACCATACCTTAATCTTAATTTTAACTTCTCTTCTTAAAATCAAACTACTAAATTAGAAATATTCTAGACTTAATGATAAAAAATTTCAGGCCGCCCCGATCAAATAGCCCATTTCATTGTTTTTAAAAGATAATGAAAAATTATTTTTCAAAATTAAATTTAATTATAAAAATATAAATATTCTGAAATTAAGAGAATTATAGAAAGAACAAAAGAGAAGAGTAGAAAAAAAATGAAAGACTAATTCAACTTTCACCTGGGATACAAAAAACTTATACATGCTCTCTATTTATGTGGTATCAATCACTTTAGGTTACAAAAAACATAAATAAAAGAATGAAGACACCTTATAAATTCTGTAAGGGTTACAAGAGAATAAATTATTGGGGTGAGTTATACGAGCATTCATTTATTAATGGATTTACAACACTTCCCCTTGGATGTCCATCAACGAAAATGTACCTCGTTAAAACCTTATTAGGAAAAATCATGTTAAAACCTAATGAAGGAAAAGAGTACACAATCTCCTATTACAAGTTGTCCCGTTAAATTGCTTGATCATATTATCACCAGAACGAATTTGTTGAACTTCTATTATCACCTTTCGTTCACAAGAACATGAGTGAAGAATAACTTTGGTGGAATATGTTTTGTTTTGTCACCTTTGATGTAACCACCCTTCAATTGAGTTATACATGTTGCATTTTCTTCGTATAATATAGTTGGCATCTTTTCCTGTGTCTTCTGAATATGTTGGGTCAACAAACCTTAACTAAATACACTCTCAGCTTGTCTCATGCATTGCAATTATTTCTACATGATTTTAAAAGGCAACAACTAATGTTTGTTTTGTTTAATGTCATGATATGGTAGTACCTACATATGTAAATAAATATCTCATTTAAGGCTGACCTTTATGTGAATCCAATAAATATTCAGCACCAGCATAACCAACTAATAGAGATCATAAATTGCTTGAATAAAATAACCCTATACCAATAGTTCCTCTAATATATCTAAATACTTGTTTAATTTCATACCAATGTCTACATGTTGGAGAAGAACTACATCTTACTGACAAGTTTACATCGGACGCTATGTCAGGTCATATGTTGTTTGCAAGATACATCAATACCCCCATGACACTTTGATATGGTACTTTAGGACCAAGAAATTCTGCATCATTTTCGCAAGGACGAAATTAGTCTTTAGTCACATCTACTGATCTTACAACCATCGGGGTACTCAATAGATGTGCTTTATCCAAGTAAAATTTCTTTAAGACATTTTCTATATAAGTTGACTCATGGACATGAATTTCATCATTTAAATGCTCAATTTGCAGACCAAGACAGAACTTTGTTTTTCCAAACTATTTCGTCTCAAATTCTTTCTTTAAATAATTTATTATATTTTAAAGCTTTTCGAGAGTTTCAATAATATTGAAATCATCAATATAGACAACAATTATAAAAAAAAATTGATCTACACCTTTTTATAAAAATACATGAACAAATTCAATCATTTTTATAACCTTATTTCAACAAATATTAATTGAGATGATTCTACCACATACTACCAAATTGTTTTAATCCATATAAGGATTTCTTTAATAAGATCGAGCAATTTTCTTGGGAAACACTCCTTATGGGATTTTAAATTTTTCAGGGATTTTCATATAAATTCCACTATCAAGTAAGCCATACAAATAGGTTGTAACAACATTTATTAAACATGTATCAAGTTTTTCACATACTGCCAGACTGATAAGATATTTAAATGTGATTGCATCAACCACAAGAGAATATGTCTCTTCATAATCAATATCGAGCCTTTGTGAAAATTCGTGTGCTATAAGTCGTGCTTTATATCTTACGACTTTTTTTTTCATTTCGTTTTCCCACAAATACTCATTTATATCCTACCGAATTTGCATCTTTAGGTTTTTGGACTATATGTCCAAAAACCTTACCTTTAGCAGGTGGATTCAACTCTACTTGCATCTTTCCAATTTGACCAATATTTTCTATTTCTACATTCCTCAACAAATTTAGGCTCAAGATCTTCATTTTATTTTGTTATTTCAATAAAACATTATAAGCAAAAATGTTGTTAACAACTATATCTTTTTTGTTCCATCTTTTTCCTAAAGTGACATAACTTATCGAGATCTTTCCATTATCACTATTTTCAAGTACTAGAGCCTCTTTTGAGTTTTTTTATTAGTTATGTCATACGACTCTTCTTGGGCACTTACCTCCACAATATGACCATCTTGAATGTTTGTGTAATATCTCATTTTTTAGTGTTGTCAGAAACAGTGATTTCGGGACCACAACTTCTACATTTGAGGTGTTTTATTATTTAATTAATTATTATATAGTTATATGAAGTTCATATTAAAATATGGTTAAGAAATTTTAATGGTTAGATAGTTAATTAAGTAAAAAGGATTAAATCGTAAAAGTGGTGAAAGTTAGTTGTTATTAGTAAATTGAGTTCTATAGCTATAGAAACATAGTTGGTGGCCTTAAATAGTAATTAAACCATTGCTAATTATGATGGACAGTTAGGGGTAAGCATATTTGATGTTTTATAAGTTTAATTAAAGGGCATTATGGTAATTTTATAAAAATAATAAAAGAAACAAAAAGATGGTAAATCTATCATCTTCTCCAATTATCCTCTTCCACTACCAAAACACCATGTTTATGTAAGTTTAGGGTTCGGCCAAGCTTTGGATGCATGAATGTGAGAATTTTTATACTGTTTCTTGTAATTTTTATGTTTTTAATATCGTTACAACTAGGTCCAACTAACTCGTACCTCCATTTTTAAAGCTGTCAAAAATTTTAAATGATGCCATGGATGAAACCTTGTTAATTTGGATGCTATTTGATGCAGTGGAAATTATAAGTGTTAATTTGAATTTGTTTATTAAGTAATGTTGTTAGCCTTTTATTAAAGGATTGAATTGAGTAAATGTTAGAATTCATGGGGAAATGTTGTGAATTTAGAATATAGATGGGCTGGAAATAAGAGGGTAAATATTCGGCTAGCATGAATAATTGGCAAATTTTGCTAAAATTAGATATTTTAAGTTTAGGGACTAAATTGTAAAAATGTAAAAGTTTAGGAAAAAGTGTAATTAATGAAAATTTAAGAGTCGTATGTATTGTATTGAATGTGAATTTAATAGATTGCATTTAATTACTATATAGATCAAGATTTGAATAAAAAAAAAAGACAATAACCGAGGAAAATAAAAAATTACGAAGTAGTCCCTGTGTTTAAACTGGAAGTGCTTTAGATGTAAGTTCATAGTTATTTGCTACTTAATGTGTTTCACTCATAATTTTTACTATTATCTTCTTTTTAACTGATCTCTTTGTATGTACATGTGAATATAATTTAGTTAATTATATAATTATTAGGAATGCAAGTATCATGTATATATATGAAATTGAGAAGTGGTTATTAGTAGTACTTCTTGGATTTGAAGTGAATTATATGAGACTGTAATGAGCTCTAATATGTATACGGAAATGTTGAAATGTCTTTATTACACTTCGGTGTCCTTGTATTCACTTTGGTGTCATTGATTGCACTTCGATGTTCCTATTTGCACAATTGTGCCCCTATAAACACTTCGGTGTTCCTATTTGCACAACCATGCCCCTATAAACATTGCACAACTGTGCCCCTGTAAACACTTCGGTGTCCTTGTTTGTACATTCGTGCCCCTAACAACACATTCATGCCCCTGATTGCATATTCGTGCTCTTCATTACACTTTGGTGCCCTTGTTTTGCAACTATGATGCCCTTGAAAATGGAGTGAGGTTCGAGTATATGACCTAAGTAATGATGAATTTCTTGAAAACTTATAGACAATGCAATTGAGAATTTTAGTTATCATGTTATAATTTTTAAGTGATTGCGTTACTTAAAGCAAGTTAAGTAGATTTTACACTATGATCTTACTAAGCTATTTAAGCTTAATGATTTTTCTCATGTTATTTTGTAGTTAACAATTGCGGATGACTTGAAGGATCGACATCAAATCTCATACTATCCATTTACTTTTGGTAGCTTTTAAATCTCTTTTTGGGTTGTGGCATGTATATAGGTTTTGTTGTAAGAATGTTAATATTAGAAGTTTTGGAAGATATGAAAAGTTATTTAGTACTTGTGAATGTGTTATGTAATGGTGAATGGTAAACTTTAATAGTATGTTTAGAAGAAGATAATGTGGTTGGTTATGAAAGTTGAATGGAGGTGTGTTAATGGATAAATTTTTGGTTGAATGTTTGGTTATAATTGAGGTACCTATGAATGGTACATTGGTTAGAAGTTCAGGTTATTAATTTTGATATACTTTAAGTGTATATTTTGATTGTTTTGGTCATGTGATGGTTTGTGTTTTAGGTGTACCTTATTGGACAAGTTTTGGTTTGATTTTAGCTTGTTTAAGGGGTTAATTTGGAAGCACACGGCCTGGGACACGGGTTATCACACAGTCGTGTGCCACACACGGTCATCCCACAAACCCGTGCGTGCTCTGTTAGTTTTAATGCAAGTTTCACACGAGCTGAGACACGACTGTGTGTATCAAGTTAGTGAGTTACACAGGCTAGCACACGGCCTGCGACCTGGCCGTGTGAGTCAAGTTAGTGAGTTACACGGCTGTGTGTCCTTACTTCCAATGCTCACACGGTTTAACCTGTGTCACACGACCTGGCCGCACTGTCGTGTGACCCCTGTTTTCCAAATTTTTAAGTTTTTCCTAAAATTTATGTTTTGATTCATTTTGATCCCCGATTGCTTTCAAACTAATTTTAGGGCCCCATAAACCCCAATTAAGGCCCATGTGCATATTTATTCTATGAATTGATATATGTTTATATCTTTAGAACTAGTCGGTGCTCCATGCTTTAAGCGTGGATTACTTTCTTTAGCACTAAACAGTTTGTCTTATTGAGACATCAATTCATATTGGAGTATTTTCAACTGGTATGTGAGATTTAATAACTCTCTTTAAGTAAGTGAATACATCTAGCTGTTAATTGACAACGTTTTGTAAATGTATTATCTTTTGAACTTCATATTCACATTGACTTGTACGAGGTTCTAATTGAGATAATGATAACTTATTTTATTTAATTTCTTTTACCAACTATTTTTCCTCTCCCCCTAATGTTGGAAATATTGTTTCATTAAAGTGACAATCAACAAGTCATGTTGTAAATAAATCTCCACTGTTTGAGATACTTAATTATAAAAGGAGATTCATAACCGACATATATACCCAACCTCTTTTTGGGACCCTTCTTTATGCATTGTAGTAAAGTGATTGAAACATATACTGCACATCCAAAAATTCTAAGATAAGAAATATTTGGTTCCTGTCCAAAAGTCAATTATAATTGGGAAGTATCTATTATAACTTGTTGGCCTAATGTGCACAAGTGTTGCTACATGCAAAATAGCATATCCCCAAGTTGTAATAAGGAGTTATGTTCTTATAAGCAATGACCAAGTTATTAATTGGAAGCGTTTGATAAACAAATCATCTAAACTATTTTGTGTATGAACATGAGCTATAGGATATTTAACTTTTATCCCAATTGACATTCAATAATCATTAAAAGCTTGGGATGTGAACTCACCAGCATTATTAAAATGGATAGTCTTGATTGCATAATTTGGAAATTATGCTCTTACTCGAATTATTTGAGCAAGTAGTACCTTAAAAGCCAAGTTGCAAGTTAATAATAAACACACATGTGACCACCTAGTAGATGCATATATAAAAACCATAAAACATCTAAATGGTACACATGGTGGATGAATGAGTCCACATATATCACCTTGAATACATTCCAAAAATGTGGGAGACCCAATCCCAACTTTTGCTGGTGATGGTCTAATAATAAATTTTCCTTGAGAACATGCAACACGTGAGCATTCCTTGAATTTAAAAATCTTTTGATTCTTTAATAGGTGTCCAATTAAATTATCGATTATTCTTTACATCATAATAGATCCGAAATGGTCTAACCAGTAATGCCAAATAATAAAAGTACGTGGTTCTACAAACTTCTTATTTGTAGTAACATGTTTCGATTACACTAATATGTGTATAGTATAAACGTGATAAAAAAATAAGTAGTCTTTCAAAAACATATTTCTTTTCACATTTAACAGTTCTGAAATATAAGTATTCAATAGATTTCTCATTCATAATCTCAATATGATATTCATTAAGAAAAATATCTTTAAAACTCGATAGATTTCTTTTGAGACTTAATGAAAAATAAAACAACATCAATGACAATGTTTGTCCCTTTGGGTAATAATATAATAACTCTTCTAAAACCTTCAATAAATTTTGAACTACCCAATATAGTATTAAGTACATGAGCATCACCTATCGTCAAATGAGAAAAATATATTTTTTTCTTTCAATATAGTATGTGTTGTGGCATTATATGCAAGACATATGTCTCCATCGATCTTAGATCCAACAAAAAATAATCATGTTCTTCATTAAAAACAAGCAAAATACACTGTAAGAAATATTGAAAATAGTCATAGAAAAATATATAAAACTAGGAAGGAAAAATAAAAGGATTCTTAAAACATAAAAACAAGAATAATAGAATTTCTAGATAATATCATATTTTCTAAATTTTGGCATCATGATTCTCAAAGAAATCTTCCACATCCAGGCCATGAATATCATTATTCTTGTAAGTATGGTTAGTTTTAGCATCATAGTAAAAATTTTCATCTTTTTTGTAAGCCTCCATTTCATCATTTCGGGATGTAAAATTTGTCTCAATAATTTTTCCCTTCCTTTTAATAGATGCTTGATAAAGTTTCAGTAGATGCTCAAACATACAACAAGTACATAACCAATGTCCCTTCGTACCACATCATTAGCATAAATTTTCAATAAGCTTTGAAGTATTATTTTGACCACCCTTTTCTTTCCTTCATTATTATTCTTTTTCTGGTGGTTAGAAGTACTATTGTTATGACCAACATGATATCAGTTACTAGTATGTTCCTGACCACATCTCCAACTACGTCCACAACCATGATCTCTATAATTTCCATTTCATATTGTTATGTGCTGCTATATTCACTTCAAAAATGGAGCAAAACCAATAGGACGAAATTCTATGGTTTTTCATCAATAACTTGTTTTTTTTGCTTAACTATCAGAAGGCGTGAGATCAATTCGAAATATTTTTTAAATCCTTTTTCACAATATTGTTGTTGTAGAACCACATTAGATCCATGAAAATTTGAAAAGGTTTTCTCTAATAAGTTTCATCAATTATTTTTTTCTCCACATAATTTTAATCGAGAACTAGTTTTGAAAATTTCTGAATTGCATTCACTTACAGTCTTAAAATCTTGCAATCATAAGTGCATCCAATCATAATAAATTTTAAGGAGTATTATCATTTTTTATGGTCAAATCGTTCTTTCAGAATATTCCACAACTCACGAAGATCTTTCACAGTTAAATATTTCACTTTTAATACTTCATGTAGATGATGACGGATAAAAATCATTACTTTTACCTTGTCTTGATTAGATTCCTCTTGATTTGCTAAAATTGTATTTTCTAAGCCCTTAGCATCTTAGGTGAATTTTAGCATTTAATAATACCTATAACAAATAATATTAGCCTGAAATATCAAGAACCACAAATTCGAATATGATAAGATTCGATATCATTCAAACTAATAAAAAACAAGAAACAATTAAAATATAAAATATTACATAATTAATAAAACTTCAATAAAAATAACTCGATTACTAAAATAAATAAAAGTTAGTACTAGAAATATTCAAGAACTTATAAAAAGTTGAGGACTAGTCAAAATGACCATTCAAAATAAAAAAATAACGAGGTATAGTTGCAAGTATAATAAGAGATATTGTGGAGAAAGATTAAAAATGTATACATCATACTTACTATGAAAGAATCAACATGTATAGATTGTTATTTTAATTTTCACCTAACATGCAAATGCAAAATTAAGGAATCGATATGCACATACATAATACAACATTGAGAATAGTAAAATAAATATATTACACCTTAATTAAATTACTAATCAATCATTAAGATTGAAAAATAAATGAAGAAAAAAATTGATTAAGATTTGATAAACTTAATCTCACCAATGTATACTTTATACAAACATAATTATAATAGTTTGAGAACTAAGATAGTAAATAGTATAAAATAATGTGATATATAATCTAGGATTACTTAGAATCAAAAGATAAATAGAATTTGATTTTAATCAAAAACTTTAAGCGAATTCATGAAAAAAAATAAAAAAAAAATAATTCAACTTTCGCTTAGGATACAAAAAATATATACATAACCATAGATTACAAAAAACATAAATAAGAGAATTAAAACACTCTATAAATCATTTATAGATATTCATTTATCAATAAATTTACAACAATAAAATAATTTTAATATTTTTTTTAAAATTTTTGAGTAATAAATCAAGTTCACAAACTACAATCAAGTAGCATGGAGAACAATGTTAATTGTAATTTAAAGGATGATGTCATTATTACTGTACTATGATAATCTGTGGATGAAACATCTTAATTAATAATTAATTTGTGGACAAAATAAAGAAAATAAAAAGAAAAAAGAGGAAGCTTGACTAATTTTGCGCATGCGTACCAAATATTCTTTATCACCTCCAATAGCATATTTTTTGTGTCAACATCTTTCCTACCAAAAGGCTTTTCCTGTGGAAAAATACGCTCAAATACTGCCATTACAACACGTTTACTTCTCACTCTATATATATAAAAATATTTAAATTCAATAAAAAATGTAATTAATTAATTTAATGTGGTAAAAGATTATTGAATTGAAGTGAAGTGGGGATGTTTACCGGAGGAGGATTTTGGATTAAAGCAGTG
Organism: Gossypium sturtianum; assembly: GCA_025698515.1. Lineage (NCBI taxonomy): Eukaryota > Viridiplantae > Streptophyta > Magnoliopsida > Malvales > Malvaceae > Gossypium > Gossypium sturtianum. The sequence continues at coordinate 15,933,969 of CM046947.1, read as the reverse complement.
GGTGAGGTGACGGCATATCCAAAGAGTGAAATGCCGCGTTGTGAGTGAGGAACAGCTAAGAGAGCGATGGGTTCTTTTTTATTTTTAAAGAGCCAAAGATACGCAATTTCCACTGATTTCATATTGGATTAGTGTATGAAATAATATCACGTTGTAATTTAGGGGGAGCAAAGAAAGACTGTCATAGTGATTTCAGCTGAAAAGGAAACGTTAACGCGGTTTTGCGCCTACACATCTCCAACCTTCTCATTTTTTTCCAATTTATTTGGGCCAACTTCACATCTGTTGCTTTAACTGACTTCATTGTCTTGTTTTTTCTATCACAAATTTGGTCAAAACTCTTAATTTCCACACTCATACTTGGGGAAGTTTGTGTCTTAATCAGTATTTCCTTTGGGTAAATTTTATCCTCAATTATTAAATTATGAGTAAGTTCTAATTTTAGTCATTTAATTAAAAAAAGTTACAATTTGCTCATTAAATTATTTGAAAGTTTTCATTTAAATTATTGAACTATTCAAAAGTTTTTATTTAAATCATTGAGTTGTCAGTTTTTTTTTTTAAAAAAAAAGAAAAAGTTTTATCAACAAGCTTCAAGCGACAATTCAATTATTTGTATGATGGATCAGTATCCATCGACGAGTAGAAAAATACACCTTAAATCCAAGTCAATTTGACAATCAATGTCGGAGATTGAAGAAAAAAACTATTTGAATTTTGATTTGCAGATTCATGAGGTCTAAAATTTTTTAATGAAAAAAAAAACTGAACTGTAAAAGAGAATGAGAAAAAGAACTTTTGATTGGTGCAAGCATTGTGAATAAAGAAACCATATAGCATCGTTTTTAACAACCCAATGATTTAAATGAAAATTTTTGAATAGTTCAATGATCATATAATAACTTTTTTTAATTAAGTGATCAAAATAAAAATTTACCCATAATTTAATGAGTAATGGTGTAGTTTACCTGATTCTTTTTAAGTTACTATGATTTTAATAAAATTCATTATTATAAATATTGAATTGAATAATTAATTCTTACTAATTCACTAATCATAATAAACTTAAATGAAAATTCTATTTTTGGGACAATTTACTATTATTTTGATTATTTTTTTCAAAATATATTTATTTTAAAAAGGATATTGCTTTTGTGTGTGTGTGTTGTAATAAACTACAATTGAAACTGACAGTTGAAAAAGTTGCCACTTGAGACAATTTTGTGTTTTAGACCGAACACTAGTATTGGAAGTTAAGCTCTTTATGGATATCAATATCATGTGGTATTGGCCAACGATGTACTTAAATTCGCCTAAATTAATTAATATTTTGTAAAAATATAATTTTTATTTAAATGAAAAACAAGTAATTATTCAAACTTGATGTTAACTTGGAGTTAGTTGAGGTTAAATCAACAATTCCAATTTGGAACATCAATTCAAGGCCTGGGTAGTGGGAATTTGAATGGATAAAATATGGAATAGTAGCATCGGCACTTAAAAGGGGATAAGAACGACAGCTGCTGTCTAATTGAGCTGAAACACCCACTTCAACAAAGGGATCAACGCTCTATTTTTGGGACTCTTTTTCCTTTTAGTTTTAGGACCATTATTTGTATCACTAAATGGGCAATATTGGGATCGACAACACTCTATCAGAAAATGGCAACTTGCTTCTTTTCACCAAAATAATTGCCTTGTCTTACAATAATGCTTCTATTTAACCTTTACTTGCATATATATCTCATGTCATGTCATTGATCCGTAAGATTAAGGGAAATTTTTTTTAATTTTTTTATTGAATTTAATTTCGTTTTGATTTATTCTAAGCATAAAACAAATATAGAAGATATATAATAGCTTTTTTTGGTTGGTAGTTTGTCTTGCTATATGTATACACTAAGTTGATGATTAACCTATAAAGTGGAAAGTAAAAGTTATAAACATAAGATTAATACATCCCCCTATATTTCTTAAAATATATTTAAAAATAAAAATTATATAATAACCAAAACAAGACATATATCTTTGTTTTAATTGCGTTTATAAATTCCGTAATAATCCAAATAAGTAATCTAAATATAAAACAATTATAAATATTCGAATTTTTTAATCTATTTGATATGCATTTTAATTATATCAAGAATTTCAATCACAAATAATTATATCTTTATGAATATCACTTAATAACGGGGGCTTAACAAAATAATATTGTAATAAATTTAAATTTAACAAAATAATTTTAACAGGATTAAGAGTTAGACCTGAAATTTGAAAAATAAATGAACTAATCCTAGAAATAAAAGTATGACTAATTTTTAAATTTTTAAAAAATATAAATACTTACGATGTATTTTAACTATTTTTTTATTTATCAATAAATTAATACCTCAACATTAATTACATGAATAATTATATGTACCAACAATATTACATGAAGTAACTATGAAACCTCTCGATTAAAAAAAACTATAATAGAACCTACTTAGGCAAGATGAAAAAAAATGTAACAATTGGAACGAAGCACGTGGGTATGTAGTGAAAGAAGGATTATTTGATCACGTTAAAAAACCATCAATTTGGAGTTTACTAAAAATTTAAATTACGAACACAAAACTGTTTGTATTGTAAGACAGTGAACATGAAACCCCATGTGATGTTGCCTCATAGCGCATGCACCATTGCCTCTTTGGAGTTAGACATTGCCATGCATCCACCATTTGCTTCCGCTCTTAGGAACCACAACCGAGTCCCATACGTATATAACGTTCTTAATTTATTTTTTTTAATATTTTAGACTTACAGAATAACAAAACAGGATCATTATTAAAAAAAAGAAATGCAATATAGTATGACATAACGTCAATATAAAGATATGATAAATTTAAAAGTGTAAAATCTATACTTAATAATTAAATATTTGTTAGAGATTATGTGACTCGAATTTCGTCACTTATTTAAAAAATAAATGCAGTGGCAAAATAAGGAAATTTGTGGGGGAGAAAGGCTGAGGGCTGTAGATACGGACCATATAGCACAAGTTAAATCCATATAGAACTATTCTTCTTCTTCTATTTGACTTTGACTAGAACAATGTTTTTTAACCCTTAAATAGATGTAGTCAAAACTCCTATTGTATCATTCGCTTTTCAATATTAGTAAATTTTCTTCTTCTCTATCCGTGATTTTTTTTGAAAAAGTTTTCACGTAAAACATGTGTATTCTTTTATTTTCTTTTCTTATTGCTTTGCGATCGTTCTTCCGCCATTATCGATATTTATTATAACAATATTAATATGTAAATAAATTTTTATATTTTATTTTTAAATTATTTTTCAAAATTTTATATTCTTACTGATTAAGTCTTAGTTCAGTTGGCATCGGTATTATTGCCCGTGTAAGAAGAAGTGAATTCGAGTACGCTGAAGCGAATTATCCTCTTATTTAAGGATTGAGGAGGAATTATGTGTAGTTCTAAGTATTGAAACAAAGATTAGGAATCATAATAATACACTCATATGAAAGGGAAAAAAACCATTACAATCAAATTGTTATTTTTACTATTTCTATATTTAGAGAGAAAAGAAAGATTCATTGTATGTTTGGAGTTATCACTTTTTGTCCAGTACAATTATGTGTCGATTGTGCTTCGATTATATATGTAGTAGGCCCAATTTGCCTGGGCCCACTAAACCAAAAAAAAAACAACAACAAACCAAAAATAACACAAACCAAAATACTAAATTCTAAAATTAAAAAAAAAACAGTCCATAGCCCAACGTGCTACAAGCCCAACTGGCCCAAAACTAACAAAAACCCTAACAGCCCAAGCCCGATAGCCTAAACTAAGTTTTCAGTAAATCAAAAAACCCTAAGTCTCTCTGCGCCGCTCCTCCCTTCGCGTGCGCATCGCCTGAGGCCTGGCACACCCTCATTGACGCACCTTTGCCGCCGTTTCATCAAAATGACAAGGACGGGCTTTTGCCCCGTCGTTGACCCTCCAAGAATACCTGCAAAAGGATGAAAAAGACAGAAACAAGGACAACAGAAACGAAAGAAGAAACAGAGAGAAATAAAAAAACAAATCATATGTATAAACGGCTATAAAAGTCGGATTCAGATTCTAATATTACACAGACGATCAAATACAAAAAAACACGAAAGCAATCAAAAAACAGAACTCAAAAAAAAAAAATCAAAGGTGACATTTTTTCTTTTATTTTTTCTTTCGAATTTATTTTATAAATAAAACACAAAATAAAAGGGGAAAAAGGGTACCTGAAGGTGCGCTCTGTCGCCTTGAATGGCCGAGGCTGTCACCTCTGACGAAAGGTGACACTCTTTCGGAAAAAACCCCCTAAAACCGAAGGGTTCTTCGTTCTTTTTTTGCGATTTTTAACCCTTTTTTAGAAGAAATAACCCCAAATCGGGGTTTGGAGAGTCAAAAAGTTCAAAAATGTCCTTTTTTTGCTCTTTCGGCCATCGTGGGCTGCGGCGCCGTAGCCGGCGATTGGCGGCCGCCACGGTGGCCGATCGCCGGAACCCTAGGCCGGACCCCAACCCCTTTTCAGAGAAAACTGAAGAAAAATGAAGTTTTTTTTAAAAACCTATCTCAAATGATTTTTTTGGTTTATTTTTTACTTAAATAGGGCGCCTAAACGACGTCGTTTTGGCCGGCGTCCCTAAGTCCCAAAACGACGCCATTTCGGCCAGCGACCCAAAACCCGACCCATCTTCAGCCTGGGATCCGCGTGTTTTTGTAAAATGGGTTATTTACGATTTCGGTCCTTCCGCTTTTACGACTTATTTCAATCTAGCCCTATTTTCAACCTTTTTCCCTTTTAAATTTATCCACCTAATTTTATATATTTTTTTTTATTTTGATCCTCCGATTTACCAAAAACGGTGCATTTAATGGGCCGGGGAATATTTTCCCAGTTGGTCCCTGCCCTTTTGCGCGCATCACATTTTAACCCCTTTTATTGTTTATTTTATTCCGATTTGCCCCAAATTTCTAATTCAGTCTTTCTTATATTTATGCATTTATTTTATTACGATTTAGGCCTTTAATTTCATTTTAATTCCAATTTGGTCTTCATTTATTTAATTTCAAACATTTATAGCTTTTTTATTTTTTATATATTATTTTATTCATTATTTATCTATTTATTTATTGTTCCTTACCTTTTAAATATTTAAAATTGATTTATTTCCTTTTATTATGCATTTTTTTTCATTTTTTTTCTTTTTGCCTTTATTATTGTTATTATTATTTCACTATTTATCTATTCATTTATTTATTATATTTTTATACTTTTAAAGATTAGATTGTTTACATTTTATTACTTGCTTATTATTATTATTATTATTATTATTATTATTATTATTATTATCATTACTTACCTTTCTTCGATTATTTCCATTGTTATTAGAATAATAATTATGATATGATTATTGCTATCTTCATTACAAATTGACATTTTGTCACTATGGTAGTTACATCTAGCACGACATTTTTATTTTTATTTTTATTTTTACTTTGTATGTCATCAATCCATTTTAATGTATTCTTGCTCGACTATGTCATAAATTGTGTTTAAACGCACTTACGCATTTTTTACTATGCCCAAATAAGCTAAACATGTATCATTTTAAATATTACATTAATTTTTTACCCAAATACGCCAACAAAAATTTTCAAAATAAGGAAATATTCTGTATTTGAAATTTCGAGAAGTCGTACCCTAACTTACGGGGTTTCGATTTTTCTTGTTGGACCCAAATAACCGAATACCCTTTCAAAACTAAAACACATAAGATTTCAAATAAAAATAATGGCAAGCTTATTCTCAAAGGTTCAAAATGTCGTGTCCTAACTTACGTGATGTGACATTTTTGTTATCTCGAGACGAGAGGGCCTTTAATGTTTATTTCAAGCAATTTGTAAGCAAAACTAACATTAATGCAAAGAAGGATCATATTTTTAAATTATTTTCAAGTTTTTAACTTTCGACACTAAGACACGAATTAATCAATTAGGTAACAATCTTGGGCGTTACGAGGGTGCTAACCCTTCCTCGTGCGTAACCGACTTCCGAACCCATCTTTCTGAACTTCGTAGACCAAAAATCGTTGTTTTAATAAATCAAACATTTTATTAAAACGATCAAATTATGAGGTGGTCCGATCACACCTCATAAAAAGGATTGGTGGCGACTCCCATCTTCGCTTTCAAAATAAAAAGTTGATGTGGTTTCGACAGCTTGGCGATCCACTGGGGATCAAATAAGAGAGTCAAGCCACGAGTTGATTATTTTTTGTCTTTTTGTCGAAAATTGAAAATTTGGTTTAAATTTACGATCATTTCATTGAATTTCATTGGTCTGCATCATTTTGATATGTTTTCTTTATTGGTTCAAGTCTTTTAATATATCTCTGCATATTGCATCGCATAATCGGTCAATTTTACCCTTTTAAGTGGGAGTGAGAAACTATTCCTTCGTGAGGTCTTCACCTCCGTATAGGATAGCAGATCGCTTTCGAGATAAATTCATACCTATGTCTTCGTGAGATTTTCATCTCCGTATAGCCATAGGGAAATGTATTCCCCTGAACTAAACTCGATCCGTATGAGCCTATAATGGGTGAGGATCGAGGAATCTGCCGGTTCAGGTACCCTTATTTTAAAACCGAACCGCATATAGTGAGCCCTAAGAGCCTAACCTAGGTAGAACCGCACCGAACCCCTAGTGGTCACCCAAATAGGTACTTTATTTATTATTTCTTGCTTACCTTAAAATTTAGCTTTGTATAAAATGTACTGACTTGTTTTGTTTTGCTTTGACTGTAATTGCATGACATTTTCATCATAAAAAAAAGGGTGTTGATTCACGTTCGATTACTAAATAGAGAGCTTGCCATGGAGAATGGATTTCTTGATAAAGTGGAAGATAATGCGGCTGTCCGAATATGGTCCGAGAAAACACAACTAGAGAAAGGTGATAGTCTGACGGAGGGGTACGTATCAGAATTGTGGGACTTCACTCGTATCAGCATGACCTAGAAAAATCTCCAAAAATTGAAAGAAATATGGGTCCAATGGGATGAAGAAATCAAGTAGCTATTTTACTGTAATTTGCCCTATCTACTTGATATCAAAGTGGACAAGCATTTGTTTCGAGCTCTAGCTCAATTTTGGAACCCCGCCTACAGCTGCTTTACTTTTGGAAAAGTGAATTTAGTACATACTGTGGAAGAATACACGACCCTACTTTGTTCCCCAAAAATTTAACCCGACAAGGTTTATTCCAGAGCCGCCAATGTCCCGACTTTCCTAAAGAAACTAATGAACATCACGGGGATGAGTGAGCAATGGGTTGCAGCCCGGATTAAGCAAAAGGGAGATGGTAAATGCATCCATTGGAATAGTTTGCGATATTTGATCTTGGCACACCCAGATATGAAGAAAAGGGTCGATGTCTTCGCTTTGAGCATTTATGGGCTGGTTGTTTTCCCTAACGCACTAGGACACGTGGATGAGGCAGTTTCAGATTTGTTCGACAGACTTGATAAGAGGGTCACGCTAGTCCTTGCAATTTTGGCTGAAACATTCAAATCTTTGAATGCATGCCGGAGAGCGGGTGAAGGAAGATTCATTGGATGTGCGCAACTCTTGTTGGCATGGTTTCATAGCCACTTTTGGAGGGTAAAAATTTTTTCTTATCGAGTATTATCCGAAAACTATTCTCCATTAAAAGAATTAGTGGCTACACCGAGGCAATACGACATTTCAGAAGAAAAATGGATGGCGATACTCAAGAATCTCCAAGATGAGGACATCGAATGCAGAGTCCCTTGGATGATCCCCGATGAGATTCTATACCTGATAAACCATAAAAGTAACATATTTTAATCCCATGCTTAGCATGTTTTTGGATTATTTATTATATAATTTAGTGAATTTGATGCTCCTAATCCTTTAATTTCATGTTTCTATACTTAGGTGAGCATAGGGGAGCAAAAGGAGCGGAAAACGGGCCAAAATCAGACAAAACGGGTTATCTTAAGGATCTACACCACACGGGCTGGACACACGCCCTTATGCCATCCCGTGTCGATTTTGAACCATGTCAGATTTGCATACGGCCTGGGCATTCTTACACGGGCTGATCATACGCCCGTGTCCCTGTCGAACCCTATTTCATTTTCACATGGAAAAAGCCAATTTTTAGGTATTTTGAGCATTCTAAAGTCTATAAATAACATATTAGAAGAAGACCTAAAGGGACACGCAGAGTAGAATGAATAAATTATTCAAAGGAAGCCGTCGGAATCAATTCAGAAGCAAGATCTCATTCAAGATTGAAGATCTCCATCAAATTTCCTTAGAAGTTTTTGGGTTCTTTATGTCTTGTTGTTTTCCTTATTTTGAGATGTTTTCCTTTTACATTATGAACTAAACTCCCTAAAATACCTAGGGAGGATGAAACCTATAATGAATCTTGTTATTTAATTATCTGAATTACATGATAAATACTTGTTCTTGTTCTTAATTATGTGTTCTTAATCCTTGCCTTAATATTTTCAAGATATTAATCCAAGTTTGATGTGCTTAATCAGTGGAGCAAAAGTCCCTACTTAAGAGTAGATCTAGCATATTTGAGCGGAGTTGATTGCAATCCTAGAAATAGGACGACATAAATCTACCGGATTAGAGTCAAATCTAATAAAGGAATCCATAGATCGAGTTAATACGATAATAGGGGTTTTAATTAGAAAGAAATTTCAATTAATCAACCTATAGTCGGTTGTTAGTAGTCTCGAAAGAGATATTAACATGATTTAGGGATTTCTACGGATCAAGGCAAGTGAATAAATCGTTTAATTCAGAATCATAATAATAAGTGAAATCTAGGTGGATTTCTCTTTGGGTATTGTCTCTCTCATTAGTTTTCTTCAAATATTTTCCCAATTTTATCTCTATCGCGCTCATAGTTAATTAGTTAGTTCAATTTTAGATTAAAACACTCCTTTAATTATTAGGCTAAATAATAAAAAGATAGTAATTACTAGTACTTTTAGTCCTCGTGGATACGATATTCTGAACTCACCATAGCAATACTACTGTTCGATAGGTGCGCTTGCCTTTGTCGTATTTTAGTTAGTTCGTGACGTCATCAATACCGGTGTGGAGATCTCGATTGGGTTTCTTTACTTGGGATTTGGAGAGCTGTTGGATATACTCCTCTACTCGTGTTGAGGCAGTATAGATCGAGGCAGTTCATACCAGCAACGCAAGGGCTAGCTCAGTGTGAGTTTTCGTATAAGGGCGATAACTACAAGAAAAAGGTCTGAGAAATGTCTAATGCTTGGAAATAAACCCGTCGAATAAAAAGATTTGCTGCAAGTCCGACGATAACCCCCGAATATAATGGATGGTGGGGTAAAAGAGTCAATGATAACATCTCTGGGCCAAGTCAAGAAGGCACTCGACCAATGGAGGAATACTTGCGAGTGATCCCATCTGAGCTAGAGATCATAAGGCAAGATTTTGAAAAAAAGAATTCAGAGCTAGGAAAGAAGATAGAGCAATTGGAAGAGGAAAAGATGCAATTAGGACGAGACGTTGACGTTCATAAGTTAGAGGCTGATAAGCTGAGAAAAGGAAAGAACAAGGCCGAGGAAGATCTGGATTGTTTAAAAACGGATTACAAGAAGTTGCGCTTATCAATAAGGACTGCCGGGCTGGGAAAGACATCAGAACAATGGCGACAAGAGATCACAGAAGAAAAGTATAGAGCCGATAAATGGGAAAAGAAATGCCAAGATGCCCAGGTTCGAGAAAATGCTCTAGAAAGAGACCTATTGGAATGTCAAAATGAAAAGGTCAGATTAAAAGCCAGGGTAGCAAAACTAGAAAAGTCACTTCATCAATATCGTAATCGCAACTCATAATTGAGCTGAAAGCGAGCTTAAACAAGATTGAAGAGCTGAAAATAAAAATAGAAGAGCTCGAGATTGCATCACAAGATTGTGAACTCCGAGTTGAACTCATTGAAGTAAACAACGAGCATTGGAAAGAGCAATTTCACCGTTCTCAAGGTCAGGTCAAGGATAGAGACTATATCATAGGTAAAGCTGTGGCTCAAATACGAGAGGTGGCCGATTATTTGCAAACCCCAGCAGTTCAGGCTGACGTGCTAAGCTTGAAGCATGAATCAGAATCGGATCGGGGTCAAGAGTTAGCTTGGCTTCTTAGGAAGGTTAAGGCTTTGAGCATTAGGGCAAAGTCGTATATGTAATCAGTTTTATGTAAAGAAATTTGTTTTCTAGTAAAGTTGTTCTAACAGAATTGAATCAGAGTCAACGCCTTTTTTTTGCATTCAATTGCATTACATTGCATCATATGTATTAAATTTCACAAAAAGACCCTACTTAAACTAAATTATTTCAGTTAATCTGGAAACAAACAAGAGTCAACCAACTGAACATCGTTACAATACTCGCGCCAAAACTAAAGTAATGGACCAAAGATTGGAAAAGCTAAAACAGATTCAAAAATAGATGCAAGACCAGTTGTAAGCGCAACTGCAAGAACAGTTAGCGAAAGTACAACAGGAGATGAGGGATCAGATACTGGAATCCCAGAGAAGTATGATAAGCCAATTGGCGAAGTTACTGGCTGGAGAATGTGAAAAAGGGAAGAGCACTGCGGTCAACTCAGGGGATGATAATAAGGATCCTATTTACCCCTCGAATTTTACCCCGATAAACGCCCAAGCACAACTAGAGGCGTACCCACGAAGGGTACCCGTTACAATCAGACCCTAACAGTCTCAAACCGGTACCTCGACGCCAATAAACTACCAAACAGGCTAAGGTTCCAATCCGGGAGATAACCCAACCAACCCCGTTGTTCCTAATCTAGATGATATGGCAGAAATAGAAAAAACAAGAGTAGAACTGCCAAAGCAATTTGAAGATCGATGCAGATGGCTAGAAGAAAATTTCAGAGCAATGGAAAATGCTGATTATCATTGCGGAATTGACGCCAATGACCTGAGTTTGGTCCCAGATTTAGTGCTCCCTCCAAAGTTCAAAACTCCAGAGTTTAAAAAATATAACGGGACTAGTTGTCCAGAAGCTCACATCACTATGTTCTATCGAAGGATGATAAGATACGTCAATAATATTCAACTATTAATCCACTACTTTCAGAACAGTCTAATCGGGTCAGCAGCTAAATGGTACAACCAACTGAGTCGTGCCAAAATCAATTCAAGGAAAGACCTAACACAAGCTTTTATGAAGCAATATAGTCATATGACGGACATGAAACCCAATAGAATCATGCTGCAGAACATGGAAAACAAGCAAAATGAGAGCTTCAGTTAATATGCCCAAAGGTGGAGAGAGGTGGCAACGCAAGTCTAGCCACCTCTTCTGGAGAAAGAAACCACAATACCTTTCATTAACACTTCAAAAGCCCCGTTCATTAACCATATGTTGGGAAGTGCTACTAAGAGCTTCTCCGATATAGTAATGTCTGGTGAAATGATTGAAAACACAGTGAAAATATGGTAAGATAGACACGGGGGAAAACTCCAAAAGATCGGCCCCGAGGAAAAATGAAAACGAGGTAAATAATGTAAGCACATACAACAAGGGTTATTTGAAACCAATTACTGTTGGCCGGCCAAGGACAGTAACCACTAGCCATCAGGGCCTTCCAAGACAAGAATCCAACCCGAGGCCAAATACAGAAAGGCTCCAGTTCACACCCATCACGATGACATATAATGAGCTGTATCAGAGTCTGTTTGATGCACATGTGGTATCCCCTTTCTACCTGAAACCTATGCAACCTCCATTCCCCAAATGGTATGACACAAATGCTCAATGCGAAAACCATGCGAGAATCACGGGACATTCAATTGAAAACTGCACTGCATTTTAAAAGTTGATCGAAAGGTTCATTAAAATGGGAATTGTAATGTAACAACCTAATTTAGGGCCTAGTTAGAATAGTGGTTGTGAGACCACAAATCCAAAGAAGAAATATGTGTTTTATGGTTTTTATGAGGTCTAAGGCATGTTTGCATGATTATGTGAAAGTTTCATGAAGAAATTTTATTAATTAGTGATCAATTTATTCATTAGGACTAAATTGCAAAGATTGAAAAATATGATATTCTAGAAGATTCAAGTATGAAATAGCATTAGAAAAATTATTAGAAGTCTTTATTTAGAAATTAGACCATTATATGTCAAGATGGAAAAAAATGGACATGGAAAGGAAAAATATCAAGAAAGGGGCCTTAAGGGCATTTTGGTCATTTGGTTAATAAGTTAATAAAAAGGGAAAAAGAAGTCAAAATTGTGTTCATCTTCTTCCCCTAAGTGCCGAAATTTGCAAGGAGCCATAGCTAGGGTTTCTTCAACTTTCAAGCTTAATTATCAAGAAACACGAAGTCCGGACTGAAACCGAGGAAAGAACAAGGTGGTGGACTAAATCGAACAATTATACACATTTTGATAACGAGGTAAGTTTGTGTGTAACAATTCAACATCATGCTATTATGTTTTAAAATGTTTGCCATTGCATGAAGATGTATATTATTTTATGAAATCGATCAATGATGCTTCCATGTGCATACGATGAAAAATTATGAAGTTAAAGTCCCGGTTGAACCTTAGGAATAGAAAGGATGCCAATGTCACGACAAGAGGTAAAGGAAGGTCTCGTATAAGACCATGCCTGCGACATGGCACCGGCACCGAAAGGAAGGTCCCGTATAAGACCATGTCTGGGACATGGCATCGGCACTGAAAGGAATGTCCCGTATAAGACCATGTCTGGGACATGGCCTCGGCACCAAATAAAGTTCTCGTGTAAGACCATGTCTGGGACATAGCATCGACATCGATAAGAGATCTCGTGTAAGACCATATCTGGGATATGGCATCGACATCAAGATGTGATCCCGTGTAAGACCATATTTGGGATATGGCATTGGCATCGTGTTACATGTATGACGAGTTCTGGGTATCCTTCGATATTCCAAGTGGTTCAATGGGAAAAGAGCTAAGTTCATACTAAAGATGATAAAGAGTTAAGTTCATGTTAAAGATTATAATGAGCTAAGTTTGTATTCATGATTGCAAAAGTGTTAAAGTTATGGGATGAGTGATACAGGTATACGTGAGTAATGCACGAGAAATAAGTTCAATGTATGACGTGTGATTGGTAAGAGTAAGCATGAGTAAGCCATGTCAATGCACTTGAGAACTTGTGTTATTACTTAAAGTAAAGTATGAATGTATCATGAGATTTATGTGGCTATTTATTGCATGCAAACTTACTAAGCTTTATGCTTACTCCCTTTCTTTTCCCTTTCCTTGTAGTATTGCCAAGCTAACTCGGGGATCGTAGGAAGTCGAAGTTCAGCTCACACTATCAAGTTATTCTTTTGGTATAGTAAAGTTTAATTATTTTGGTATGGCATGTATAGGAACTTGGTCATTTTGTTATATGTCATATTGATTAGCCAAAGAGTTGGCTATTAATGTTACTTGATTCATTTTGTAAATGGCCATTTGAATTGGCTAATATTTGTTAAGTTATATATATATATTCAATGATGATGAAATTTATGAAGTGCAAGTTGATGTAATCAAATGAGTAGCGTGTGGAGTAGATGTATGATGGATTAGTGGATGTTATTAGAGAATTATTACTATACTATGTGTCGAATGAATTGGTATAAGTGTGGTTGCTTTTCAGGGTGGCAAATGGCTTGGTAAATAGCCTTATAGTTGCCCATACGGGTAGATACACAGGCGTGTGTCTAGGCCGTGTGTGACACACGGTCTGACACATGGGTGTGTAGCCTGGCCGTGTGTCCCTTACACCTAATTTGCGAAAAATTTAGTTCGTCACACAGGCCAACACACGGGCGTGTGGTATGGCCGTGTGCCCTTAAGGATTTACTGACGTCATAAACGGAATGTCCCTTATTTTGGACATGGCCTGAAGCACGACCGTGTGACATACCACACGGGCGTGTCACTTCTCTCACACAGGCGTGTGGCCCTGTTTTGAGTTAAAAAATTTTAAGTGTTCGTAAGTCTAGATGTATGTTTCCGGTCTAGTAGACCTATAATAAGGGCATTATGAGTACGAATGAAGGATCCTAAAGTATGAACGAAAATCTATAGCTTGATATTGTATGATTAAGTATGATAAGTCCAGTAATGCCTCGTACCCGGTTTCAGCGTTGGATACGGGTAAGGGGTGTTACATGTAAAGTTTGACGACCCATCGGGACCTAATGTGGCAGGAAATCCATTACCCAGTCATTCTGATAAATGGGTAAATGTGATAATTAAGAATGGAGGGAAAAGAACCAAGATGGATATAGCGGAAGTAAAAACCCCACTGAAATGGGTTTGGAAGAAAATGGTAGAGGGAGGATTAATCAAACAGGATTCAGAGGAGAGACCTGAAGGGATAAAGAACTACTGTGAGTTCCATGCTAAGGAGGGTCATGAGATCCAGGAGTGCGCTGAATTCAGGGCCTTAGTGCAAAATCTGATGGACAATAAGGAGTTAGAATTCTTTGAATATGCTATGGACTTCGAAAGAGAAGATGTGTGCACCTCAAAAGAGAGGTCAACAGAGAAGGTCTGTAAAGTCAACCACCCAGTGGTTATCATTTCACGACCAAGAAGAAATGAAACCGGAGTACAAATTGCACCAAGGGTCATAATCTAGAAACCTGTAGCCTTTTCCCTACAAGGACAGCAAGAGGGTTCCCTGGAATTATGACTGCAACGTGACGATCCCGAGAGAAGAGAACTCAGCTAGCACTTCAGAGGAGGGCCAAGATGTAGGTTTCTACACATGCAGTGGGAGGCGTTATGACCCTGTGAGTACAAGAATCAAAATCGTTAAAGGAAAGACCCCAGTAGTTGAGTATAAGAAGGAAAAGACGGTCAGGCTTGAATCGCCAGTTAACGAGCCAGTAACTGAGAACGAGGCTAGGGAATTCCTAAAATTCTTAAAGCATAGCGAGTACAGCGTTGTAGAACAGCTACATAAACAACTGGCTCGCATCTCAGTACTAGCCTTGCTCTTAAGTTCGGAGACACATCGTAGCACGTTGATGAAAGTGCTAAATGAAACTTATGTCGCTAACGATATCTCTGTAAACAAGCTGGACCACCTAGTCAACAATATAAGTGCCGATAACTTTATTTTCTTCAATGATGATGAGATACCTCCGGGGGGCATGGGATCTACAAAAGCTCTTCACGTCACCACCTGCTGTAAAGGGTATACATTACCAGGGGTGTTAATTAATAATGGATCTGCACTAAATGTCTTACCTTTATCCACCCTGAATAGGTTGCCTGTGGATAGCTATTATATGAAGACATGTCAAAACATAGTGAGAGCATTCGACGGTACCAAAAGGAGGGTGATGGGAAGGATTGAGATACCCATCTTGATTGGTCCAAACACGTATGAAGTAGATTTCTTGGTGATGGACATTAAGCCTTCTTATAATTGTTTGTTGGGGAAGCCTTGGATTCACTCGGCTGGGGCAGTGCCGTCATTACTGCACTAAAAGCTAAAGTTGGTAACTGAGGGTCGACTAGTAACGATAAACGCAGAAGAAGACATTATTACATCCGTAACCAGTGACGCGCCATACGTAGGGACAGACGATGAAGCGATAGAATGTTCCTTTCGATCGTTGGAATTTGTGAATGCAACCTTCTTTATCGAAGGGAATAAGATCCCGATGCCTAAAATCTCAAAAACTACAAGGATGGGCCTGCAACTGACGGTCGAGAAATGAGTATTGCCTGGGAGAGGACTTAGAAAATGTCTACAATGAAGGGTCGAGACACCCATGCTCATGGATAAACGAGACCGCTTTGGCTTAAGATATAAGCCAGATGCGAGGCAAAAGAAGAGAGAGCTGGAGAAAAAAAAAGAAAGGAGAAGAGCGCGACTAAGCGGGGAAGAGGTCAAGTGGGAACCGATTACCTTTTCCCATATATCCAAGACTTTCGTGTCAGGAGGAACTATTCACTCTGAACGAAAGATGTCAAGAAAAGAGACCGCTGAAGAAATGTTGGGAAATCTGAACATCAACGCCATATTCGAAGAAGGAATCGGGAAGAAAATTTATCGGACATTTGCCCTATGTACTGGAAGTGTTACGAACAATTTGGATCATGCGGAAGAGATTCCTGTAGTTTTTAGAGCTAATTCGAGTAATGTTCAAAACACGCTTATTACTCTAATCCTAGGAGCAATAAGAATCCTTTTGTGAAATAGGCTTATGTCCAATATCTTTATTTCAATAAAATGCATCTTTGTGTATCATCTTGAGCAAATATTCTTTTTATTTCATTCATACTCATATCATACGTATAATTATTCTTAGATTTTTTTGTTCTTTGGATTTTCTTCATCCTATAACAGTCTCCAGGATATCAATGATATGAGCGATGCTACTCTTGACTCGAGAATCTCCTTCCGAGCAAGATATATGTATGGAGGATTCTTAGGATTTTGAAGATGATCGAGATCAAACCTATCTCTCGATTTGTTGAGGATGGTAGAACAAGATGAGAAACAAATCTTGCCTTATAAAGAGTCAGTGGAAATTGTGAGCTTAGGAGAGGAAAAAGAGGTGAAGATAGAAGCTTGCATTACCGCAGAGACGAAACAAGACCTCATTGAATTACTCCAAGAATTTAAGGATGTCTTCGCATGGACATATCAAGGCATGCCCGGGTTAAGTACTAATATCGTGGTACACCGGCTCCCTATAAAGGAAGAGTGTAAGCCAGTTCAACAGAAGCTCCGAAGGATGAGGCCCGATGTTTTACTAAAAATAAAAGAGGAATTCAAGAAACAATTCGATGCTGGTTTCTTACGGGTGGTTAAATACTCAGAATGGGTAGCCTATATCGTCCCCGTCCCTAAAAAAGATGGGAAGTACGAATGTGCGTCGACTACAGGGACTTAAACAAAGCCAGCCCGAAAGACAATTTCCAATTGCCACATATCGACACTTTAGTGGACAACACTACAGGTTACTCACTGTTCTCCTTCATGGATGGTTTCTCGGGATACAACCAAATAAAGATGCATTCTGAAGACATGGAGAAGACCACATTCGTGACTATGTGGGGAACATTTTGCTATATGGTGATGCCATTTGGACTGAAAAATGTGGGAGCAACGTATCAAAGAGCCATGGTAACTTTGTTTCATGATATGATGCACAAAAAAATCGAAGTTTATGTTGATGATATGATCGCAAAGTCCCGAACAGAGAATGAGTGTGTACAAGTCTTGAAAAAACTATTTTTGAGATTGAGAAAATTCCAACTGAAGCTCAATCCAGCAAAATGTACTTTCGGGGTTAGGTTTGGAAAATTGATAGGATTTGTAGTCAGTGAAAAGGGAATTCAAATTGACCCAGACAAAGTAAAGGCTATACAGCAATTGCCTCCATCACACACTCAAAAAGAAGTTCGAGGTTTCCTAGGAAGACTAAATTACATCGCCAGTTCATTTCACAACTAGCTGAGAAATGCGACCCCATATTCCGTCTCCTTAAGAAACACAACCCAGGCGTTTGGGATGAGGAGCGCCAGAAGACTTTCAATAAGGTCAAACATTACTTGTCCAATGCCCCAGTATTGATGCCACCTAACCCAGATAGGCCGCTGATACTGTACTTGGCAGTATTCGAAAATTTCATGGGATGCGTGCTTGGTCAACATGATGAGTCGGGAAGAAAAGAAAGAGCGATATATTATCCCAGTAAGAAATTCACTGAATGTGAGACAAGATATTCGCCAATCGAGAAGTTATGTTGCGCATTGATCTGGACAACCCGAAGATTGAGACAGTACATGCTGTACCACACAACTTGGCTCATCTCAAAAAGCTGGACCCTAAAAGTACATGATGGAGTCGACTGCTTTAAATGGAAGAATGGCCCGATAGAAAATTCTACTTTCCGAATTTGACATAGTCTATGTGATACGGGCACGCCCGGGGCACCAACATTTTACAAATTGTTAGAGTTTAGATCAAATGACCCAAGTGCTGTGGAGCTAATGTGCACTTTGGTGCACTTCCAAATTGAGCCGGATTAGTCCATTTGAGCTCAAATTGAGCTCACTCGAGCTCACTCAAGCTCATTGAGCTAATTATTTAAATTTAATGCTTTAAATAAATTGAACATTTTATCTATTAATTTTCCCACAGCAAATTAAAGTGTCCTAATAATTTAATTTGTGTTGAATTTAATTTGTCTTAGTTGAATTTAATTTGTCACATTTTATTACATGTTTTTAAGTTGATTTTAATATGTTTAGTTTCAGACCAATTTAATGTGCAAAGAATTTTAAAGTGTCCAAATTAATTAATATGTTTGTGGCTATTACATGTTTTAAATTGTGTCTTAAAGTGTGGCTGCCGAATTTATGAGTGTTTTAACTCTTTGTCAAGCCGATTTTACCTCATTAAATTGGTTCTTGCATCTTGTAGGTACAGCCGAATTTATTGCAGCCACTAAAGTGAAATTTTCGTGATTAGCAGCAGCAATAAAGAAGTATGCTGGCCGAATTAAAGAAGATGTTGGTACTTGGTATGTCGAAGTGCTTAGTATGTCAACAAGTGAAAGCTGAGCATCAAGTACCATCGGGACTACTTCAGCCGATCATGATACCAGAATGGAAGTGGGATCGTGTTACGATGGACTTCGTATCGGGTTTGCCTTTGACGTCAAGTAAGAAAGATTCAATCTGGGTTATTGTTGATAGATTGACGAAATCGGCCCATTTTATTTCGGTACGTACGGATTTCTCACTGGATAAGCTAGCTGAGTTATACATATCGCAGATCTTACGATTGCACGGAGTACCTATTTCTATTATCTCGGATAGAGATTCGAGGTTTACATCGCGGTTTTGGAAGAAACTGCAAGATGCTCTAGGTACCAATTGCATTTCAGCACTGCATTCCACCCTCAATCGGATGGTCTATCCGAACGTGTGATCCAAATACTCGAGGATATGTTGAGATGTTGCGTTCTTGAGTTTGAGGGTACGTGGGAACAGTACTTGCCTTTGATTGAATTTGCGTATAATAACAGCTTTCAATCGAGTATCAAAATGGCGCCATATGAAGCTTTATACGGTCGTAAATGTCGCACGCCTCTATACTGGACCGAGCTAAGTGAAAGCAAGATACACGGGGTTGATTTAATCAGAAAAACTGAACAGAAAGTAAAAGTGATCCGAGAAAGTTTGAAAGTCGCCTCAGATCGTCATAAATCGTATGCGGATTTGAAACGGAAAGATATAGAATTTCAGGTGGGTGATAGAGTATTTTTGAAAGTCTCTCCGTGGAAAAAAATAATGAGATTTGGTCGTAAAGGAAAGCTGAGTCCGCGATTCATTGGGCCGTATGAAGTTATTGAGCGAATTGGGCCGGTTGCGTATAGACTTATGTTACCATCTGAGTTAGACAAGATTCACAATGTCTTTCATGTATCGATGCTTCGACGATATCGGTCCGATCTTTCCCATGTAATCAGTCCAACAGAGATTGAAATTCAACCCGATTTGACTTATGAGGAAGAACCGATTCGCATCTTAGCTCGTGAAGTGAAAGAATTGCGAAATAAGAAAATCTCGTTGGTTAAAGTTTTGTGGCATAAGCATGGGGTTGAGGAAGCAACCTGGGAAACCGAGGAATCAATGAAAGAACGTTACCTACAACTATTCAACGGTAAGATTTTCGGGGACGAAAATCCTTTAAGGGGGGAGAGTTGTAACAGCCCGAATTTAACTTTAATCGGAACGGTGGTTTCGGGACCCCGAATCCGGGTTAGATAAATATTTTTATGTTCAAATTGATATCTATGTTATGTGCTTGTGCATGTGCTAAAATATTGTAGGTTAATTTGTTTGTTTGGGTGTTTAATTTAAGGGAAAACACTAAATTACGTAAGGGGGGAAAAATAGCCATTTATTAAAATTAAGTGGCTAAATTGAATTGTCTTCTTTTGAATGAGTATTAAATTTGCAAATTAACCTTTTTTGCATGTAGTGGACGGCAACATGCATCCACTAAGAATTTTACTATTATTTTTAATTTGTTAAGTAATGATGATAATACATATTTTATATTAAAAACATATTTTAATAAAACACAAAAGAAAAGGGCCATTGCATATTCACCATTTTTAACTCTCTTGACCGAAAATAAAAGAAGAAGAGAGGAGTTAAGCTCTCAACCATTTCGGCACTTGCATGTTCTATTAAGGTGAGTAATTTAACTTAGTTTTTGTTAATTTTTAATATTTTTGAGGTTATTGTCATGTAAATTAGCTAGCCCATACTCAAATTCTTGAATTGGTTGTGAAATTCGAAGGTTGCCATGGATGGGTCGAGACATGGGAAATGAGTATTGCCTGGGAGAGGACTTGGAAAATGTCTACAATGAAGGGTCGAGACACTCATGCTCATGGATAAACGAGACCGCTTTGGCTTAAGATATAAGCCAGATGCGAGGCAAAAGAAGAGAGAGCTGGAGAAAAAAAAGAAAGGAGAAGAGCGCGACTAAGCGGGGAAGAGGTCAAGTGGGAACCGATTACCTTTTCCCATATATCCAAGACTTTCGTGTCAGGAGGAACTATTCACTCTGAACGAAAGATGTCAAGAAAAGAGACCGCTGAAGAAATGTTGGGAAATCTGAACATCAACGCCATATTCGAAGAAGGAATCTGGGAAGAAAATTTATCAGACATTTGCCCCTATGTACCTGGAAGTGTTCTGAACAACTAGACTGCGGAAGAGATTCCTGTAGTTTTTAGAGCTAATTCAGAGTAATGTTCAAAACACGCTTATTACTCTAATCCTAGGAGCAATAAGAATCCTTTTGTGAAATAGGCTTATGTCCAATATCTTTATTTCAATAAAATGCATCTTTGTGTATCATCTTGAGCAAATATTCTTTTTATTTCATTCATACTCATATCATACAGATAATTATTCTTAGATTTTTTTGTTCTTTGGATTTTTCTTCATCCTATAACAGGTCTCCAGATATCAATGATATGAGCGATGCTACTACTGACTCAGAATCTCCTTCTGAGCAAGATATATGTATGGAGGATTCTTAGGATTTTGAAGATGATCGAGACTGTAACCTATCTCCTGATTTGTTGAGGATGGTAGAACAAGATGAGAAACAAATCTTGCCTTATAAAGAGTCAGTGGAAATTGTGAGCTTAGGAGAGGAAAAAGAGGTGAAGATAGAAGCTTGCATTACCGCAGAGACGAAACAAGACCTCATTGAATTACTCCAAGAATTTAAGGATGTCTTCGCATGGACATATCAAGGCATGCCCGGGTTAAGTACTAATATCGTGGTACACCGGCTCCCTATAAAGGAAGAGTGCAAGCCAGTTCAACAGAAGCTCCGAAGGATGAGGCCCGATGTTTTACTAAAAATAAAAGAGGAATTCAAGAAACAATTCGATGCTGGTTTCTTACGGGTGGTTAAATACTCGTAATGGGTAGCCTATATCGTCCCAGTCCCCTAAAAAAGATGGGAAATACAGAATGCGTCGCCGACTCACAGGACTTAAACAAAGCCACCCAGAAAGACAATTTCCAATTGCCACATATCGACACTTTAGTGGACAACACTACAGGTTACTCACTGTTCTCCTTCATGGATGGTTTCTCGGGATACAACCAAATAAAGATGCATTCTGAAGACATGGAGAAGACCACATTCGTGACTATGTGGGGAACATTTTGCTATATGGTGATGCCATTTGGACTGAAAAATGTGGGAGCAACGTATCAAAGAGCCATGGTAACTTTGTTTCATGATATGATGCACAAAAAAATCGAAGTTTATGTTGATGATATGATCGCAAAGTCCCGAACAGAGAATGAGTGTGTACAAGTCTTGAAAAAACTATTTTTGAGATTGAGAAAATTCCAACTGAAGCTCAATCCAGCAAAATGTACTTTCGGGGTTAGGTTTGGAAAATTGATAGGATTTGTAGTCAGTGAAAAGGGAATTCAGATTGACCCAGAAAAAGTAAAGGCTATACAGCAATTGCCTCCATCACGCACTCAAAAAGAAGTTCGAGGTTTCCTAGGAAGACTAAATTACATCGCCAGTTCATTTCACAACTAACTGAGAAAAGCGACCCCATATTCCGTCTCCTTAAGAAACACAACCCAGGCGTTTGGGATGAAGAGCGCCAGAAGACTTTCGATAAGGTCAAACATTACTTGTCCAATGCCCCAGTATTGATGCCACCTAACCCAGATAGGCCGCTGATACTGTACTTGGCAGTATTCGAAAATTTCATGGGATGCGTGCTTGGTCAACATGATGAGTCAGGAAGAAAAGAAAGAGCTATATATTATCCCAGTAAGAAATTCACTGAATGTGAGACAAGATATTCGCCAATCGAGAAGTTATGTTGCGCATTGATCTGGACAACCCGAAGATTGAGACAGTACATGCTGTACCACACAACTTGGCTCATCTCAAAACTGGACCCTCTAAAGTACATGATGGAGTCGACTGCTTTAAATGGAAGAATGGCCCGATAGAAAATTTTACTTTCCGAATTTGACATAGTCTATGTGATACGGGCACGCCCGGGGCACCAACGTTTTACAAATTGTTGGAGTTTAGATCAAATGACCCAAGTGCCGTGGAGCTAATGTGCACTTTGGTGCACTTCCAAATTGAGCCGGATTAGTCCATTTGAGCTCAAATTGAGCTCACTCGAGCTCACTCAAGCTCATTGAGCTAATTATTTAAATTTAATGCTTTAAATAAATTGAACATTTTATCTATTAATTTTCCCACAGCAAATTAAAGTGTCCTAATAATTTAATTTGTGTTGAATTTAATTTGTCTTAGTTGAATTTAATTTGTCACATTTTATTACATGTTTTTAAGTTGATTTTAATATGTTTAGTTTCAGACCAATTTAATGTGCAGCAAATTTTAAAGTGTCCAGCCGAATTAATATGTTTGTGGCTATTACATGTTTTAAATTGTGTCTTAAAGTGTGGTCTGCGAATTTATGAGTGTTTTAACTCTTTGTCAAGTCGATTTTACCTCATTAAATTGGTTCTTGCATCTTGTAGGTACAAAATTAATTTATTGCACGACCACTAAAGTGAAATTTTCGTGATTAGCAAAGAAGAATAAAGAAGTATCTTTGGCGAATTAAAGAAGATGTTGGTACTTGGTATGTCGAAGTGCTTAGTATGTCAACAAGTGAAAGCTAAGCATCAAGTACCATCGGGACTACTTCAGCCGATCATGATACCAGAATGGAAGTGGGATCGTGTTACGATGGACTTCGTATCGGGTTTGCCTTTGACGTCAAGTAAGAAAGATTCAATCTGGGTTATTGTTGATAGATTGACGAAATCGGCCCATTTTATTTCTGACGCGTGCAGTTTCTCACTTTGGATAAGCTAGCTGAGTTATACATATCGCAGATCTTACGATTGCACGGAGTACCTATTTCTATTATCTCGGATAGAGATTCGAGGTTTACATCGCGGTTTTGGAAGAAACTGCAAGATGCTCTAGGTACCAAATTGCATTTCAGCACTGCTTTCCACCCTCAATCGGATGGTCTATCCGAACGTGTGATCCAAATACTCGAGGATATGTTGAGATGTTGCGTTCTTGAGTTTGAGGGTACGTGGGAACAGTACTTGCCTTTGATTGAATTTGCGTATAATAACAGCTTTCAATCGAGTATCAAAATGGCGCCATATGAAGCTTTATACGGTCGTAAATGTCGCACGCCTCTATACTGGACCGAGCTAAGTGAAAGCAAGATACACGGGGTTGATTTAATCAGAGAAACTGAACAGAAAGTAAAAGTGATCCGAGAAAGTTTGAAAGTCGCCTCAGATCGTCATAAATCGTATGCGGATTTGAAACGGAAAGATATAGAATTTCAGGTGGGTGATAGAGTATTTTTGAAAGTCTCTCCGTGGAAAAAAATAATGAGATTTGGTCGTAAAGGAAAGCTGAGTCCGCGATTCATTGGGCCGTATGAAGTTATTGAGCGAATTGGGCCGGTTGCGTATAGACTTATGTTACCATCTGAGTTAGACAAGATTCACAATGTCTTTCATGTATCGATGCTTCGACGATATCGGTCCGATCTTTCCCATGTAATCAGTCCAACAGAGATTGAAATTCAACCCGATTTGACTTATGAGGAAGAACCGATTCGCATCTTAGCTCGTGAAGTGAAAGAATTGCGAAATAAGAAAATCTCGTTGGTTAAAGTTTTGTGGCATAAGCATGGGGTTGAGGAAGCAACCTGGGAAACCGAGGAATCAATGAAAGAACGTTACCTACAACTATTCAACGGTAAGATTTTCGGGGACGAAAATCCTTTAAGGGGGGAGAGTTGTAATGTTCCCCAATTTTAATCGGACGGTGGTTTCGGGACCCCGAATCCGGGTTAGATAAATATTTTTATGTTCAAATTGATATCTATGTTATGTGCTTGTGCATGTGCTAAAATATTGTAGGTTAATTTGTTTGTTTGGGTGTTTAATTTAAGGGAAAACACTAAATTACGTAAGGGGGGAAAAATAGCCATTTATTAAAATTAAGTGGCTAAATTGAATTGTCTTCTTTTGAATGAGTATTAAATTTGCAAATTAACCTTTTTTGCATGTAGTGGACGGCAACATGCATCCACTAAGAATTTTACTATTATTTTTAATTTGTTAAGTAATGATGATAATACATATTTTATATTAAAAACATATTTTAATAAAACACAAAAGAAAAGGGCCATTGCATATTCACCATTTTTAACTCTCTTGACCGAAAATAAAAGAAGAAGAGAGGAGTTAAGCTCTCAACCATTTCGGCACTTGCATGTTCTATTAAGGTGAGTAATTTAACTTAGTTTTTGTTAATTTTTAATATTTTTGAGGTTATTGTCATGTAAATTAGCTAGCCCATACTCAAATTCTTGAATTGGTTGTGAAATTCGAAGGTTGCCATGGATGGAAATTTGGTGTTTGTGTGATTAATGGTAGAATATGATATAAGCATGCAAGATTAACAAGAATTTCTTTAGAATTTTTGGATAGAGTTTAGTATAAGGATGTATTAATAAAAAGAAAATTTTTGAATGTACTAAATAGCAAATAAATGGAAGAAACGAGTTGAAAGAGGGGCTATGAACATTCGGCCCTTCATAGATGTGGTCAAATTATTGATATTTTGTGTTTTGAGCTATAATGATTGAATTGTAAACTTTGTAAATGTTGGGGTAAAAATAGTAAATTGCATTATTAAGTACTTTTGGATTTAAATGGAATGGAAATATATCTAAATGAGTTTAATTTGAACTTAATTAGATCAAGAACAAAAGGAAACGAGATTGGATCGGGGAAAAGCTAAGTTAAACGAATAGCCGGAAGCTTAATTCGTCAATTTCCGAGGTAAGTTTTAAGTATTGGGTTAAATTGAATTTTAATTTATAATATAAACTTTTATCAAGTGGAAGTAAGTATGTTATTTAATGCATTGCCGAATGTATGGATATACTTGGCATAAATTGACCGAATGTGGGGTTGTATATAGATTAGATTTAATTTCATGAGATGGATATTTTCATGTTAATGATGAAATTTGGTACGAGGGATAATAAGCAAAGTTATGAATATTTTTAAAGGAAAGGTTAGATGCTTGAAAATAATGTGGCCGAATGTGACATAGATTTAAATAAAATAATAAAGTCATATCTAGGTGTATGTAATCATATATGAATTAGTGGATTGAATCTTGTACATGTATGTATGGAATTAAATGATCGACAGATTATGAAAGGCACCGTGAGTGCGAGCATATCACCGAGCACTAAGTGTGCGAAATCGGTTACAAGGCACTGTGTTTGCGAATTATTAAAGTAACGGCACTATGTGTGCGATACGTTGCGGAAACTTAGCACTGTGTGTGCGAATATTTAAAGTAACGGCACTATGTGTGCGATACGTTACGGAAACTTAGCACTGTGTGTGCGAATTATTAAAGTAACGGCACTATGTGTGCGATACGTTACTGAAACTTAGCACTATGTGTGCGAATTATTAAAGTAACGGCACTATGTGTGCGATACGTTACTAAATCCTTGTAACAAAGGTACATGTTTATTATTATGATGGGCTCGTAATATTAACGTTGATACAGGTGATATTCAAATGTGCAATTATGCTATGTACAAATAGTTAAGTTAAGGTTGGAGAGGTAAGTATTTAAAGGGATGTATTGCTTGTGAGAATTTATAATAGATGGTGGTTACATTGTTGATGGAGATTTGGTAAGTAAAAGTGATAAATGTTATTTATCTTATTAATGTGAAACGGGTATAAGAGCTTATACATATTTATATATGTTTATAATGTCCATATGAAGTCTATCTTTGGAAGTTTGATTATTCGGCAAGGAGATTGTAAATGTTATAATTTATTTGACCTTGATAAAACTTAGATGTATGTTACATGCTTAAAACTTACTAAGCTATATTAGCTTACTTGGAGTGTTTATTTCATTGTTTTATAGATTTTTGAAGTTGGGGCTTGAGATCGGGAATCCACGTCAAAGTCCATCGCACTATCACTAAACCTTGGTATCTTGTAAATTGTATCTCTTTTGAATTTTTTTGGCATGTATAGACTAAGCCTCTTAAGTTGTATTTGAAAGATATGTATATGCATATATGCCATGCGAAATTGGCTATGCTTTTATGTATGTGTATGGCTTGTAATGTAAATCATGGTAATAGTGATGTGAATAATCAGTTCTGCTATATGTTATCTTCAAGGGTTTATTTTATGGTATAAGCATATAAGTAATGTATTAGATTAAGTGGTCTTTTAATTATTTTAAGGTTAAAGGATAATGACCATGATTGTTTGCGAAAATGGCTTACCCATTTTGGTTTAAAATTGATTGTATGTGTTTCTTTATTTAAGTTGGTTTGAGCTTATTAAATAATGAATTTATTATTTGAATAATTTAGTATACTTACATATTAAAAAGGGCTAGTTTGGAGGCTATTTTATGATAGGCGTATGTTAGTTTGAGTTGTCTAGATATGGGTAGAATATGGTATATATATACATATATATATGGATGATATTAGGGTGATGAATTGTTTCAGCATGTTTGTTTGAATGCATTAACGTGACTAGACATAGATGGAATAGGTTACATCTAATGCATGTGTATATTATAGGTGATACATTAAAGAGCAAGTAAATGTGTACTTGTTTGTGGGTATTCGGGTAGGGTATAATTTAGTTTGGAATTTGAATTTTCCTCTTTGAGTGATAATATAAGTACTGACATGTGTTATAAATGGCTAATTTATTGATATAATATTTTTTAATAAGATATACTTGTATGGAAATATTTATATAGATGCATAGGAAATAATACCGAATGTGATAAGAATTATGTTATAAACAAGTTGTTCTTAGGAAATTTTTGTTCATGGTGTAATCGTATATAATAATAATATGAGGAAGGTATATATATATATATTTGTATGTAATGCATGTGGCCTGAAATGTTATTTGGTTAGATTGTATGTGATAATGGAAATGAAATAAATGACTAAGTAATATATGTACGTTCGGTGTATGTTTTTGAATGGACTAATAAATGGTATTTTGCTACATGTTTGTAATTAGTCTATATTTGATGTTAATGATATTATTTGTTTTATGTAAGCAAATGAATTGATATTAGATGAGATATACATGTTAGTTGTGATGGTAGAATTTGGTATTCTTTAGTCAAAGTAATTAATCTTATAAATCGCTTTGACTGGTGTGAGGTTTAGTAATGCCCATAACCCTAGTCCGGCGATGGATACGGGTTAGGGGTGTTACAGATCCAATCCCGATATGATCAGCTAAAGTTAGTTGAAGAGAAAAGGTTGAAAGCCATCCATCATGGACAGATGTACCAAAAGCGAATGATGCGAGCTTACAACAAAAAGGTTCGTCCCAGAGAATTCCATAAGAGAGACCTAGTATTGAAAAAGATATTGCCCATACAAAAGGATTTCAGAGGAAAATGGATGCCAAACTGGGAAGGACCTTATGTGGTAAAGAAGGCCTTTTCCATAGGAGTGCTGATTTTAACTGAGATGGATGGCAAAAACTTGCCCAGTCCTGTGAATTCAGATTCAGTCAAGAAGTACTTCACCTAAAATAAAAAAAGGGGGGAGAGGCCAAGGTAAAAACTCGCAAAGGGCGCCTTGAGACCAAAGGGGTTTTGAATTGAAAATCCAGGAAAAGGGCAATTCAAATATTGATCAAAGATGGGGCATGTGGTAGTCTTGTTATCCTTGAATGAAAAAGGAAAAGAGATGCTACGTCTTGGAGCATTAACAAAGTATTCTAGGTCTTCTAAACACATATAAAGTTCAAAGGGTCCTCGAGGAGTTTGTGCGGAGAAGCTAATGCTACGATATCTGGGGCACCTGTTTTCATCTTATTCACTTTGCATTTAAGCAAATTTGCTATTTTGATTAATCTATTCATTTCGAGCCTTGCTCCCAATAAACTTCGATCTTGTCCATTATTACAATCTTTTTCAAGCCTTTTTACATTGAAATAATTATTAATGGACTAATAATATTCAAGTAAAGGGAGTTCGGCATATTGCTCTGAAAGATTTTCTAAAATAGTACAAGGATCTGAAAACAGGACCACTATTCAGAACTAACCAAACTTAGGGGTTAGAAACATTTGAGAAAAAATAGTCTAAACTGTGACTATTTCTTTGGATTTTCTGTTTGAAACACCCCACACCCGGCCCACGAGCTTGAACCGGATCTGGTATGTTCCTTAAATAAATCGGTTTTCAATGTTCTAAATGACTTAGAGAAAATTTGTGTAATTTTAAAAAAAATTGTTTTGGGTTGGGCTTAATTTGAAACCTATTTAATAAATTCTGGAAATCCAACTTAAATAAGGTGACAAAATAATTTTTGGGTTTATTATTTTAAAAGAAATAAATTTACTTATCTTTAATCAAACATAAATTGTATCATATTCAAATAAAAATAAACAGAAATAAAGAAAATCCAATTGGGCCTTATGGCCTTATTACATCATTCAAACCCAAAATAAAGTTTAAAGTACTAAAATTTCATAAAGTCCAAATTCCAAATAATTTCTTCAAGCGATGCATGGCCACCTTTAGCTCCTGCCGACCCGGTCCATTACTTGCTCATCACCTGAAAAATAATTCCCCAACGGGTGAGTCAACAGACTCAATGTGTACATAGTACTAATTTCCAACAAATCGTGCATACAAGTCATATCAATATCATGTTCATAC
Organism: Gossypium sturtianum; assembly: GCA_025698515.1. Classification (NCBI taxonomy): domain Eukaryota; kingdom Viridiplantae; phylum Streptophyta; class Magnoliopsida; order Malvales; family Malvaceae; genus Gossypium; species Gossypium sturtianum. Next base: position 15,904,490 of record CM046947.1, on the reverse strand, counting down.
AAAATAAAGGATGATGCAACCCAAATCCAAACCTATTTGTCCATCCGCTACACACCACCCGCACTCAACCTTGTACACCGCGCGGGGACTACTAAGTCGACCCTCCATCCGCTACACACCATCGAAGCGCCGCTGCAATCGACGTGCTCATCGCCCACTTATGTTGTGTCATTAGACATCAGTATTCACTTTGGATGTAACCGGTTACCACTTTTCACTTTATGTGACCGTAGTCACCACTTTACGTTGGTGAGACCGTAGTCATCACCTTCACTTTCTTCCTCCACAAATATCCCGAATGCCCCAATTATTTCATAACATATTTCACATACTTAATTTTCATTCATGTTACTAATCACATGTTCAAACTATATCACATTCACAATCCTATCAAAAGTAGGAAACGTACCTGGGTACTCCTTACCACATTTGTGGTGCTTAGCCACATTCACATACTGTTACATATTTACATATTTAATGATTGCCATGCAATTTATTGAAAGTTAGTAAGAGTACACACCTTTTTCGCTTAATAGTTCCCGTGAATTCCCGTAGAGCGATCTACCGATCTAGATCTTTCACTCCTATATTCGGCCATTAATTAAAACATATAAATAAACCTATTTGGTCTTAAAACCAAATCCTACTAGAAGTAGAATTACTTACCTAGTTGCCGAATTGATTTAATCAAGTCCCAACAGTTGCTAGAATTCCTCTTCCTTGAAATCGGCTAATACTAGGTATGTAACCATGTCGATTTTCGGTTTTTGAAAATAATGGAAAACACTTAAACAAATTATGCCTTGGCCGAATATCCCTTACCTTATGATGGGATTCCAAATCAAGAGGATTCCTTTATAAGCTGTTGAAATCCTATAACTCCGTGTTAGATTAGATCTAACTTTGAAAACGTGAATCATAATCTTTAACCACATATTTATATTTATAATCCTTACCTTAGATCCTTAGATTTCCGAAAGATCCCCTTTTGATGTTGTGGATGATTGCCCTCTTTCTTAGAATCCACAAAGATTCAAATTTTAACAATGAGAACGGAGAAGAAAATAGAAGAAAAAGAGAGGGATTTTTGCTTAATGAAAATTCGGCAGAGAGGGGTTTTGCCTAGGGAGAATTTCGGCAGAGAGGAAGAGGGAGCAAATGTTGACGAGTAGCCCTCCTGTCCTCCTTTTATAGCCAAAGTTATCAGCCTAGGAGTCCTTTACTTGGCCACCACTCCTCTTTTGATAATAATATTATCTCTTTTATTTAAAAGATAAAAGCCTTTAATCCATCAATTATCTCCTCAATTATCTCATTAGAAAATAATCCTTTATTTATCTCTTATTATTCACATATTTATGTGAATAAAACTCCTTTATTTCTCTCTTATTATTCACATATTTATGTGAATAAAACTCCTTTATTTATCTCTTATTATTCACATATTTATGTGAATAAAACTCCTTTATTTATCTCTTATTATTCACATATTTATGTGAATAAAACTCCTTTATTTCTCTCATATATCCAAGTTTCCCGACATGTTCAAGTTTCCATTTTTTGGATCATTTCCAAAAATGTTTAGGTTTCCAAAATGTCTAAGTTTCCAAAATGTCCATTTCCATTTCCATTTTCATTTCCATCTCCATTTTCATTTCCATTTTCATTTTCATTTCCATTTTCATTCATTTCTAGGTTTCCAAAAGTATCAAAAATTTATTCATAATACTTAAGACTTTTCATTTCATACAATTGATCTCAAAAATGCATAGGCCCTTCCTAGGATGTTACAGTTCTACCCCTCAAATAAAATTTCGTCCTCTCGAATTTCCTAACTAAACAGCTTGAGGTATTCTTTGTCGCATTGTCTCTTCCGCTCCCACGGCTTCTTCCGATCCATGATTGCGCCATAACACCTTGACTAAAGGCACCGACTTCTTTCGTAGTGCTTTCACGTCCACGCCCAAGATCCGAATCGGCTCCTCCTCGTAGGATAGATCCGCCTTAACTCCACTTCTTCAACAAAATTACATGAGACGGATCCGATCGATAGCGACGTAGCATGGACACATGAAATACGTCGTGCATTTGATGCAACTCGTGGCAACTCCAATTGGTATGCCACCGCCCAACTCGCCAAAGATTTGATAGGGCCCTATAAACCTTGGGCTTAGCTTCCTTTGCGGCCGAACCGCATAACCTTCTTCCAAGGTGAGACCTTTAGAAACACTTGGTCTCCTACTTCAAACTCAATTTCTTTCCTCTTAAGGTCTGCGCATTCGACTTCTCGCCTTCTATCGAAAACTTCTTTCAACCGCGTGCGAATTAATTCCACCTTCTCCTCGCCAGCACCACTAACTCGGACCCAAAACGCGGCGTTCTCCTAACTCGGTCCAACAAGTTGGTGTTCTACATTTCCTTCCATACAATGCTTCGTATGGTGCCATCCGAATGCTTGCCTCGATAGCCGTTGTTGTTGTAGGCGAACTCGGCCAGAGGCAAGTAATCTTCCCAACTTCCTCGAAATCCATCACACACTGACCTCTTAGCATATCTTCCAACACTTGTATAACCTGCTTGCATCGCCTGTCCGATTGTGGATGAAAAGCCGTAGTGAAGTCTAGCTTAGTGCCTAATGCTTGATGAAGTGCTTTCCAAAATCGAGACGTAAACCTTGGGTCTCTATCGAGATGATCGACATCGGTACCCCGTGTAGCCTCACGATCTCCGCCACATATAACTTGGCTAACTTTTGAAGGGAATAGTCGATCCTCACAAGGATAAAATGTGCGGACTTGGTCAAACGGTCCACTATCACCCATACCGAGTCCTTCTTAGTGGGCGTGGGGAAGCCCACTAACTAAGTCCATGGTAATTCTTTCCCACTTCCATTGGGGAATCTCAATTGGTTGAAGCAATCTGATGGGACTTGGTGTTCACCTTTACTTGCCGACATGTCAAACATTTCCCCACAAATTCGGTCACCTCTCGTTTGTGTCCGACCACCAAAATGCTCCCTTAGATCTCTATACAGACTTGATGCCTCCGGATGCATAGCATAAGGACTACCATGCGCTTCCCGAAGAATCCTTTGTCTCAACTCCTTATCCCCTAAGATACAAACCTTTTCCTTGTAGTACAGTACTCCTTCATCATTGACGCCATAATCCTTTAATCCTCCTTGCCGTATTTGCAGTAACTTAGTACTTAAGTCCTTATCCGCCAACCGTCCCTCTTTCACCTCCTTCACCAAAGGTTGGCTTGACTTGTAACTCGCCAACAAAGCTTCCGTCATCATACAAACTTAAGTGAGCGAACAAAGCCCTTAAATCCGACACAACCTTCCTACTTAGGCGTCGGCTACCACATTCGCCTTGCCGGATGGTATTCTATCGAATACCATAATCTTTCAATAACTCCACCCACCTACGTTGCCTCAAGTTCAACTCCTTCGAGTCAACAAATACTTAAGGCTTTTGTGGTACGTGTAAATTCATCGACCTTTCTCCATAAAGGTAGTGCCTCCAAACTTTGAGGGCGAAAACCACTGCCGCGAGTTCCAAGTCATGAGTTGGGTAGTTCACCTCATGCGGCCTTAACTGTCGAGATGCATAAGCGACTACCTTTCCTTCTTGCATTAGCACACAGCCTAACCCTGTGTGCGAAGCATCACAATATACTACGAAGTCCTTACCGCCTCGGTTGAATTAACACCGAGCTTCACAAGACCTTTTAAGCTTTTCAAAGCTCTCCTGCTTGCTTATCCGTCCACACAAACGGTACTTCCTTCCTTAGTAACTTTGTCAAAGGTGCGGCTATCGACGAGAATCCTTCCACGAACCTTCTGTAATAGCCTTGCCAAGCCTAAGAAACTTCGATTTCAACCACCGACCTAGGTGGTTTCCAATCCAACACCGCTTCGATCTTCCTAGGATCCACTCTTATTCCTTCATGGATACCACATGTCCTAGAACGCCACTTCCTTGAGCCAAAATTCGCACTCACCGAATTTGGCATAAAGCTTCTTTTCCTTAACACTTCTAACACAACTCGGAGATGCTCATCGTGCTCCTCTTCCGCCTTGAATACACCAAAATGTCGCCGATGAACACCACGACGAATCTATCCAAGTAGGGTTGAAAACCCTATTCATCATATCCATGAACGCGCCGGCGCGCGTTCACAACCCAAACGGCATCACCACAAATACAAAATGACCGTACCTTGTCCTAAAAGCGGTCCTATGAATATCGACCTCCTTCACTTTCGATTGATGATACCCCGACCTTAAGTCGATCTTTGAGAACACAAATGTTGCCCCTTTTCGGTTGGTCGAACAAGTCATCTATCCTTGGCAAAGGATACTTGTTCTTGATGGTCGGTTTGTTCAATCGACGATAATCTATGCACATCCGCATAGTTCCATCCTTCTTCTTCACAAAGAGAACCGGGTGCTCCCCACGGAGACACACCGGGTCGAATGAACCCACGATCCAACAACTCTTGGATTTGAGCCTTGAGCTCCACTAACTCTTTTGGTGCCATTCGGTAGGGAGCGATTGACACGAGAGCTGCTCTGGTAGCAAATCTATTCCAAATTCTACTTCTCTATCTGGGGTATTCCGGACGCTCCTCCTAAATACATCCTCAAAATCCCTTACTGTTCTAACTCCCTTAACACCTTCCTCTTCTCCTCTTATCGCACTCACGAAGGCTAAGAATGCCTTACATCCTTTCTTAACCATTTTCTACGGCCTTGATCTAAACTACGTTAGACAAGTAGTTCCTCCTTTCTCCGATCATCACTACTACCTCATCTTCCGGGGTTCTTAGTTCCATACATTTAGCCGCACAATCCAACACGGCTCGATGCTCTACTAGCCAATCCATTCCAAGTATAAGCTCAAACTCTCTCCGGGTAATTCCATTAAGTCACCCAAAAGTTCGCTCCACTGAATCTCTAGGGGTACATTCCAAAAGATCCTATCTATCCTCACCGTTTGGCCTAAAGGGCTTACTTACTACGCTTATCCGCCTATCGAAAAGTTCAGAGTCTAGGCCTAGTGTTTCAACCACACTACATGCAACATAGGAATGAGTTGAGCCCACATCAATAAGAGTAAAATAGGGTTTGTCATGAATAAAGAACGTCACAGGTTATAACATCCGCGCGTCTCCCTCTTCCCTCCGTGAACCACGTAAACCAAACCCGGTTGCCTTGCTTGGCGTTAGCGCGCACCTCGACCACGAGCTCCACGGCCTCTGCCACTACCTCTGTTGGCGACCCACGACCTCTTTGAGGTCGCTGTCCGCCTCTACCACCTGGTTAGCATTCCGAGCTTTGGTTGGCTCTCATCTAATAGCTTGGGGCAATCCTTAATCATATGGTCCTTGGACCTACACTTGAGACATCGTCCGCCTTTTTCCAACACTCTCCCCGTGCTTCCTTCCACAATGTTCACAAGGGCGAAATTGCCACCCGTGCCCGGCTGTTGACTTTGTGGCTCATCAACTCTAGGCCTCTTGTGGCCTTTTCCGGATGGCCCAAAACCTCTTTTGGGCTTATTTACGTCCACACACGCTTGGTGGCGTCCTTAATTCCTCACCACTTTAGCCTTTTCCACCAAGGCGAGAGAATTCCCGCTCCGATGATGCGGTGCTATCAAAAGTCTCAAATCGTCCCTAAGTCCGTCCTCAAAACGAACACAGCGTTCATGCTCGATCGCCACTACTCCTCGGGCATATCGGCTCAACCTCAAGAATTCCGCTTCATATTCGGTGACGGACTTACTTCCTTGTACCAACCCCTTGCAAAAGCCTTCTTTTGCTCATCTATATACTGGTTCCCACATACTTCTTCTCGAAATGCTTCCTTAGCATATTCCCGTGTCGATCTTCCGCCGTGGCACCGTCCCGAACGGTTAACCACCATTGATACGCTTCATCGCGCGTAAAGGTGCCGCCATCCCTTTCAACTTCTCCTCGGGGTCAAGTCGAGCTCATCCATGATGCGCTCGGTTGCTTCCAACCGATGCTCACAGTATCGGGTGTCACTCCCGATACTCCTCTAAACATTTCAGCTCCATTAGCACGGAGCCGCTCAGGCACAGACTTACGATTTCCTGAATTGTTTCCTGCACCAGCCACCAATTCCAAAACTCGCAAAGACACCTGCGACCACGGCATCTTCCTCACCTGCGAGCTCTCTTTGCTCAACATTGACAGCTGGGGGTGATGGTGGTGGTGGTATCTCATTGTCAGAACCTTGTCCCGATCTAACAGTCATCCTTCCTCTACCTCTTCCACGACGACCACGTCCTCTTGAACTCATTATCGACGAGATCTGATTAAGGAATTTTATGTATTAGTATTCTTGTTTCACTTATTACCCGCGATGATATCTTATGAAGAAGAGTTTAAGAGTGGTTCTTTCGTATTCATACATGCATACTGATCTTGCATTCATTCATTCATCCATCAACAAATATGAACTTTCTTTCATTCAAAGAAACGTTGTAATTCTTGTTGTTGTTTTCGTTATTTTGCTTTTCCACTACCTGTGGCATTTTCGTAATTTTATCCTACAGGGTATTTTCGTAAATTTTCAAAAATAAAAAGTTCCTGGTGATTTTGACGAAAAGTATTTTGGTACTTCTAAAGTTCCGGAAATTTTGGAAGAATTTTGAAATCCAGGTATTTCGGTAATTTTGACCTCGTGGGTATTTTGATAATTTTTCCAAAAATCGTGGTAAATTTGTAAAATTTATTAAGTTAGGATATTTTCCAAGATTGTAAAACATTGAGGGTTCCTTTGAGAGTTACACTTTTCAAAGCAATGATATTGTAAAAATTTTGGAAATCGTGGTCGTTTTGGTAATTTTGTAAGTTAGAGCAATTTTGTAATTTTCCAAAATCAAGATAGTTTGATATTTTACAAATTAGGGTTTTTGAACATTTGATAAAGTAATGAAATTTTGTTAAAACTATGGGTGGTTTGGTCATTTTATAAACCAAGGGTATTTTTTTTTATAAAAGAAAAAGCGCTAAGTCCCTTTCGGTTTTATTCTTTGTGTTTAGCCTATGACCGAGCCCTCTTGGTCGTAGTGAACCAAAGCTACGCACTGCAGGATTCGAATGAAGAGGAGGTGAGAGTCACGCGATCGCTTAAATACCAAGCTCTCACCGACCTTTCTAGACATGCGCACGCAGGTTGCCACACCACCGAGCCTTCCTCTCGAGTTAGGGCGAACCGAAAGCTACGCACTGGGTAGGATACTGCGAAGAGGAGGTGAGTCACTAGGATCGCTTAAATACTGTGCTCTTCCGGATCCAATCCTAGACATGCGTGCGTAATGGTTGCCACACCCTAGCTTAATAACTTAGTCATAGGTTTGTTAAGTTCATTAAGTCTTATGAGTTTCAAGTGTTTGAGTAGTCTAATCCTAGGGTTCAAGTTCCTATCACACTATTCTACGTTCCATGCCTTTTCTACCCTTTTACAATTCATAATTCACATAATCACACGGATGGTTAAAGGTACTTACACTCGTGGATCATGGTCGAGACTTAGGTGCCATGCCATAAAACCCGCTTATTTCAAAGAAATTCATTTGGGCTCGAATTGAAAACGTTTTGGGCCCGAGCCCACAAAGCCGAGAGTTTTAAAACTGGGCTCGATACCAATCGAAACACCCCACACCCGCCCACGAGCTTGAACCGGATCTGGTATGTTCCTTAAATAAATCGGTTTTCAATGTTCTAAATGACTTAGAGAAAATTTGTGTAATTTTAAAAAAATTGTTTTGGTTGGGCTTAATTTGAAACCTATTTAATAAATTCTGAAATCCAACTTAAATAAGGTGACAAAATAATTTTTGGGTTTATTATTTTAAAAGAAATAAATTTACTTATCTTTAATCAAACATAAATTGTATCATATTCAAATAAAAATAAACAGAAATAAAGAAAATCCAATTGGGCCTTATGGCCTTATTACATCATTCAAACCCAAAATAAAGTTTAAAGTACTAAAATTTCATAAAGTCCAAATTCCAAATAATTTCTTCAAGCGATGCATGGCCACCTTTAGCTCCCCCGCCGACCCGGTCCATTACTCGCTCATCACCTGAAAAATAATTCCCAACGGGGTGAGTCAACAGACTCAATGTGTACATAGTACTAATTTCCAACAAATCGAGCATACAAGTCATATCAATATCATGTTCATACAAAATAAAGGATGATGCAACCCAAATCCAAACCTATTTGTCCATCCGCTACACACCACCCGTACCAACTTTGTACACACCATGGGACTACTAAGTCGACCCTCCATCCGCTACACACCATCGAAGCGCGTCATTGCAATGACGCGTGCTCATCGCCCACTTATGTTGTGTCATTAGACATCAGATTCACTGGATGTAACCGGTTACCACTTTTCACTTTATGTGATCGTAGTCACCACTTTACGTTGGTGAGACCGTAGTCATCACCTTCACTTTCTTCCTCCACAAATATCCCGAATGCCCCAATTATTTCATAACATATTTCACATACTTAATTTTCATTCATGTTACTAATCACATGTTCAAACTATATCACATTCACAATCCTATCAAAAGTAGGAAACGTACCTGGGTACTCCTTACCACATTTGTGGTGCTTAGCCACATTCACATACTGTACATATTTACATATTTAATGATTGCCATGCAATTTATTGAAAGTTAGTAAGAGTACACACCTTTTTCGCTTAATAGTTCCCGTGAATTCAGTAGAGCGATCTACCGATCTAGATCTTTCACTCCTATATTCGGCCATTAATTAAAACATATAAATAAACCTATTTGGTCTTAAAACCAAATCCTACTAGAAGTAGAATTACTTACCTAGTTGCCGAATTGATTTAATCAAGTCCCAACAGTTGCTAGAATTCCTCTTCCTTGAAATCGGCTAATACTAGGTATGTAACCATGTCAGTTTTCGGTTTTGAAATAATGGAAAACACTTAAACAAATTATGCCTTGGCCGAATATCCCTTACCTTATGATGGGATTCCAAATCAAGAGAGGATTCCTTTATAAGCTGTTGAAATCCTATAACTCCGTGTTAGATTAGATCTAACTTTGAAAACGTGAATCATAATCTTTAACCACATATTTATATTTATAATCCTTACCTTAGATCCTTAGATTTCCGAAAGATCCCCTTTTGATGTTGTGGATGATTGCCCTCTTTCTTAGAATCCACAAAGATTCAAATTAACAAAGAGAACGGAGAAGAAAATAGAAGAAAAAGAGAGGGATTTTTGCTTAATGAAAATTCAGCAGAGAGGGGGTTTTGCCTAGGAGAATTTCGGCGAGAGAGAGGAAGAGGGAGCAAATGTTGACGAGTAGCCCTCCCGTCCTCCTTTTATAGCCAAAGTTATCACCCTAGGAGTCCTTTACTTGGCCACCACTCCTCTTTTTGATAATATTATCTCTTTTATTTAAAAGATAAAAGTCTTTAATCCATCAATTATCTCCTCAATTATCTCATTAGAAAATAATCCTTTATTTATCTCTTATTATTCACATATTTATGTGAATAAAACTCCTTTATTTCTCTCTTATTATTCACATATTTATGTGAATAAAACTCCTTTATTTATCTCTTATTATTCACATATTTATGTGAATAAAACTCCTTTATTTATCTCTTATTATTCACATATTTATGTGAATAAAACTCCTTTATTTCTCTCATATATCCAAGTTTCCCGACATGTTCAAGTTTCCATTTTTTGGATCATTTCCAAAAATGTTTAGGTTTCCAAAAATGTCTAAGTTTCCAAAAATGTCCATTTCCATTTCCATTTTCATTTCCATCTCCATTTTCATTTCCATTTTCATTTTCATTTCCATTTTCATTCATTTCTAGGTTTCCAAAAGTATCAAAAATTTATTCATAATACTTAAGACTTTTCATTTCATACAATTGATCTGAAAAATGCATAGGCCCTTCCTAGGATGTTACACTGTTAAAGATACCAGCTGAACAAGAAGGCATGGTAACACATAAGTGATAGAACCTTGATAAATAGCGAGCAATGACAACCTAAGCATTAAAAAGGGATCATTCTCGAAAAATGACATTCTGCATTCATGCAAATATCATTCATACACATCTAGTTAGGAGCATTTGATTCATCCTGATCATGACATCCTAATCACTAGGCATAAATAGGCCCATGAAATGGATTCTATAGGTCATGTTCCCCAGAGAACGGTGTAACAGATCAGTGAAACCACAAATCCTATACCCCTGAAGTTGCAGTGGGACGAATTACAGTCATCATGGCAAATCGTATCTCCTTGAAGTTGCAGTGGAGCAGATTGAAGATAGCAAATCTTATCTCTCTGAAGTTGCAGTAGAGCAGATTAAAGCTATAAACCTTATCTTCCTAAAGTTGCAGTGGAGCAGGTTGAAATTACAAGTCTTATCTCCCTGAGGTTGTAGTGGAGCAGATTGAAGATAGCAAATCTTATCTCTCTGAAGTTGCAGTAGAGCAGATTAAAGCTATAAACCTTATCTCCCTGAAGTTGCAGTGGAGCAGGTTGAAGTTACAAGTTTTATCTCCCTGAAGTTGCGGTGAAGCAGACTGAAGATAGCGAATCTTATTTCCCTGAAGTTGCAGTGGAACAGATTAAAGCTACAATTTACAAATCTTATCTCCCTGAAGTTGCAGTGGAGCAGATTAAAACCACAAGTCTTATCTCCCTGAAGTTGCAGTGGAGCAGATTAAAACCACAAGTCTTATCTCCCTGAAGTTGCAGTGGAGCAGACTGAAGATAGCGAATCTCATTTCCTTGAAGTTGCAGTGGAACAGATTAAAGCTACAAACCACAAGTCTTATCTCCCTAAAGTTGCAGTGGAGTAGATCGAAAATAGCAAATCTTATCTCTCTGAAGTCGCAGTAGAGTAGATTAAAGCTATAAATCTTATCTCTCTAAAGTTGTAGTGGAGCAGATTGAAGTTACTAATATCTCCCTAAAGTTGCAGTGGAGTAGATTGAACCGACAATTCTTATATCCCCGAAGTTGCAGTGGGTTGGAAAGAGATTACTTGAAGAAGATGAGCACCAAGAAGTCAAGATTCGGCGAGGCCGGGCAAAATTGGTCCTTCTTAAAAGTCTTTGCTCCATTCTCGTTACACGACAACGAGCAAAGAGGGGCAGCTATAGTAGGCCCAATTTGCCCAGGCCCACCAAACCAAAAAAACAACAAACCAAAAATAACACAAATCAAAATACTAAAGTCCAAAATAAATAAATAAAAAACAGTCCATAGCCCAACGTGCTACAAGCCCAACTGGCCCAAAACTAACAAAAACCCTAACAGCCCAAGCCCGATAGCCTAAACTAAGTTTTTAGTAAATCAAAAAACTCTAAGCCTGTCTGCGCCGCTCCTCCCTTCGCGCGAGCATCGCCTGAGGTGCCTCGTCTCGAGGCCTGGCACACCCTCCCTAACGCACCTTTACCGCTGTTTCATTAAAATGGAAAGGACAGGCTTTTGCCCCGTCGTTGACCCTCCAAGAATACCTGCAAAAGGATGAAAAAGACAGAAACAAGGACAACAGAAACGAAAGAAGAAACAGAGAGAAATAAAAAAACAAATCATAAGTATAAACGGCTATAAAAGCCGGATTCAGATTGTAATATTACACAGACAATCAAATACAAAAAAAACACGAAAGCAATCAAAAAACAGAACTCAAAAAAAAAATTCAAAGGTGACATTTTTTCTTTTATTTTTTCTTTCGAATTTATTTTATAAATAAAACACAAAATAAAAGAGGAAAAAGTGGGAAAAAAAGTACCTGAAGGTGCGCTCCGTCGCCTTGAATGGCCGAGGCTGTCACCTTCAATGAAAGGTGACTCTCTTTCGAAAAAAACCCCTAAAACCGAAGGGTTCTTCGTTCTTTTTTGTGATTTTTAACCCTTTTTTAGAAGAAATAACCCCAATTCGGGGTTTGGAGAGTCAAAAAGCTCAAAAATGGCCTTTTTTTGCTCACGGTGGCCGATCGCCGGAACCCTAGGTCGGACCCCAACCCCTTTTCAGAGAAAACTGAAGAAAAATGAAGTTTTATTTAAAAAACCTATCTCAAATGAATTTTTTTTGGTTTATTTTTTACTTAAATAGGGCACCTAAACGACGCCATTTTGGCCGGCGTCCCTAAGTCCTAAAACGACGCCGTTTCGGCCAGCGACTCGAAACCCGACCCATCTTCAGCCTGGGATCCGCGTGTTTTTGTAAAATGGGTTATTTACGATTTCGGTCCTTCCGCTTTTACGACTTATTTCAATCTAGCCCTATTTTCAACCTTTTTCCCTTTTAAATTTATCCACCTAATTTTATATTATTTTTTATTTTGATCCTCCAATTTACCAAAAACGGAGCATTTAATGGGTCGGGGAATATTTTCCCAGTTGGTCCCTGCCCCTTTGCGCGCATCACATTTTAACTCCTTTTATTGTTTATTTTATTCTGATTTGTCCCAAATTTCTAATTCAGTCTTTCTTATATTTATGCATTTATTTTATTACGATTTAGGCCTTTAATTTCATTTTAATTCCAATTTGGTCTTCATTTATTTAATTTCAAACATTTATAGCTTTTTTTATTTTTTTATATATTATTTTATTCATTATTTATCTATTTATTTATTGTTCCTTACCTTTTAAATATTTAAAATTGATTTATTTCCTTTTATTTTGCATGTTATTTTTCATTTTTTTCCTTTTTGCCTTTATTATTATTATTATTTCACTATTTATCTATTCATTTATTTATTTATTATATTTTTATACTTTTAAAGATTAAATTATTTACATTTTCTTACTTGCTTATTATTATTATTATTATTATTATTATTATTATTATCATCATTACTTACCTTTCTTCGATTATTTCCATTGTTATTAGAATAATAATTATGATATGATTATTGCTATCTTCATTACAAATTGACATTTTGTCACTATGGTAGTTACATCTAGCAATTACATTTTTATTTTTATTTTTATTTTTACTTTGTATGTCATCAATCCATTTTAATGTATTCTTGCTCGACTATGTCATAAATTGTGTTTAAACGCACTTACGCATTTTTTACTATGCCCGAATAAACTAAACATGTATCATTTTAAATATTACATTAATTTTTTACCCAAATACGCCATAAAAATTTTCAAAATAAGGTAATATTTTGTATTTGAAATTTCGAGAAGTCGTACCCTAACTTACGGGGTTTCGATTTTTCTCGTTGGACCCAAATAACCGAATACCATTTCAAAACTAAAACACATAAGATTTCAAATAAAAATAATGGCAAGCTTATTCTCAAAGGTTCAAAATGTCGTGTCCTACCTTACGTGATGTGACATTTTTGTTATCTCGAGACGAGAGGGCCTTTAACGTTTATTTCAAGCAATTTGTAAGCAAAACTAACATTAATGCAAAGAAGGATCATATTTTTAAATTATTTTCAAGTTTTTAACTTTCGACACTAAGACACGAATTAATCAATTAGGTAACAATCTTGGGCGTTACGAGGGTGCTAACCCTTCCTCGTGCGTAACCGACTCCCGAACTCATCTTTCTGAACTTCGTAGACCAAAAATCGTTGTTTTAATAAATCAAATATTTTATTAAAACGATCAAATTATGAGATGGTCCGATCACACCTCATAAAAAGGATTGATGGCAACTCCCATCTTCGCTTTCAAAATAAAAAGTCGATGTCAAAAAATGGTTTCAACAATATACACTTCAATTTTATTTCATTCGATATGTCATTTCATGTTGGACACGTATTTTATCGTGTTAAAATCATGTTTGTATTTATGTCATGTTGAAACTTAAACATACTCTAATTATGTAAGTCTGAAACTTGAAAGTTACATCTACCAAATTGATGGATTTGAGTTATTAACAAAAATGGAATGATTTTGCTTCAACCTTGTAACTTAATTGAAGAGAATTCCAAGTTCCAAGATCGACTTCTAACAAGACAAAGGCAACCCAAGTCTTCTTTGTACTCCATTTACTTTGCCAGCAAACCCTTTGAAAATTTTGAACAACTCCATTCATTAATGGATGCCATGGAAAGTCTCTTGCAAGCTTCTTGCAGTAAAAAGGATAGCCATTTTTTTCTGCAGTTTTGCAGTAAAAGTTTTGAAAACACATCTTGTTTTTAAGTCTAATAAAGATAAGAAGTACATTGTCGGCTAAAACCAAAGTCAAAAAAGAAACGTAAGATAATAGGGACGAGGAATATCTAATTTTGTTGCTTTCGGATTGGAATACTTTCATTATTAACCCTAATGAATTTTTATAAATTGTAAATTCATTGATTATTTGAATGAATGAAATCATATAATTTAAAGAAAATAATAATAAACACTCGTTGTAGATGGTGAAGGATAAGTTTTATCAACACAATAAAGACTTTAGTCTCAGCATCAATAAAACATTATGACACTTTGACAATTGGCTTTGTCACAACTCAAGCATGATATATCTAAAGTGATTGCAAACACTTAATACAATAAGGAAATCAGCCCCGAATGGTCCAAAACGGTGAGCAAAAATCAACAAAAGAATCGAGTATTCACCAAACTAGAAAGGAAGACAACAAAATTATCCCTAAAATCACTTGTAAAACTAAGATTACATGCATAAGCAAGACTAAAAAACGTGCTACAAGAGTAGACAAAAACTTTTAAAATTGAAAACTTATTAAACAAGGAAAAAACAAACAAAAAAATATAAAACTTAAGACAACACGAGTCCAAATCGACACATAAAATTATTCATTATTCTGAAATACTCCCAAAACATAAACAAATTAAGAAGTTGACGAGGAGCCACCCACTTTCTAAGAAAAATAACTGGTGGCCGGTGGAGTTTTAACGAACGATAGACATTGTCATCTATATATCACAACTTGTGAAGACAATAAAGATACTCACAAAATAGAACTACAAACTGAAAAAAGAAAAAATATATATAATGAATGAGAAGAAAAAAAAAGAGTTGATGAGAGAGAAAATATGGACGATAGCCAACTCAAATGTTAACACCATCGTTGAACAAAATAAAAAATAATCGTAATGAATTTAAATACTAATCTTTAATATTTATTGTCTGAAGTTCATAATTTAATACGAACTGTAAAAAATGGAGTACTATTATGAAATATCGTAATGATGAAAATTATGTTAAAAAGGTTGAAAATTTTTCCAAGTTTAAAAAAGTTTATTAAGGAGCTCAATAAATAGTTGATTTGATTGATTGCAGATAGAAACCATCCCACAACACCGCCCAAAAAAGTGGATCAAAGGTGGAAATTTTAATACAACGATGAAGTAGTCAATTAATTGTTATATTTTTGAATTTTTTTCCAATTGTGAGGTGTTTTTTTGAACAGTTTTCTTAGTAGACGAACCGGGAGTTAATTATTGCAACTTGGGTTTTTTTTTTTTTTGAAAAAAAGAACCCCGTGAATGGCATGAAATGTGAAGCACTTGATAGATTTGTTTGAATTTGTCTGGGAATCTGGCCATTTCACAAGCTTAATCAAATAATTGACTTCCATCCTCGTTAATCATGCTACTTTGAGAGCCATTAAGGATGACTTTAGCTTAATTAACTGTGTGGTTCTATACGGTGAATTTGATTTAACTTACTTAAATGAAATTTAAAAAAATTATCTAGTTAAATAAAATAAATAAAAATTCTGTGAGACACGTATCATGCATACATTCAAACATATACATCGAATTCTATAGCTGGTTTCATGTACGGGCACCTATATCACAAAATGACCGAGCAATGATCTATTAACTGTCATAGTTAATGTTCAACAATCAATTTATCTTTTAACTACATGATAATATCGCTTTAAACAAATTTATTATAAATACAAAAAATATTTTATAGAAGAAATTCATTGAGATAGTATCACTCATCAATTAGGTTTAACTTAGTTATGAAATTATTAAAATAATTATTATTTTTTTACAAAGCAACAAAAATTATTTTGAGAATATTTTCAATTTTTTATATTTTATAAAAAATTAGAAAAATATATATGTACGCGTGATGAATTTAAACTCAAAATATGGTAATCTTTATCATTTAAATCAAAGTCAAGTTTGATTTTTATATATTTTTTTATAAATTTATTTTTCACTTGCATTATGAGTGTAATATAAAGAGGAAGGAATTTGAGGGAGAAGAAGATGTATTTACAGGCGGAAACAATGAAACCTAAGTCCCACTAAAGGTTGTCTTAACCATGCTTTGCTAATATCAGACCATTGAAAACAATTTCAGCCGTTCCACTCACTTGCGAGGGAGACAACCTGCACCGCAACCCACGCTTTGTTCACCCATTTAGTCAAAGGACACATTTTAGTTTTGGTGACTTTTGGTAGGGCAACTTCTAATTATTTGGTTTTTGTCAGGAGAAAACAACAAAAATTCCAAGGGGCCGTTGTATAAAATCTTCGGAGCGTTGGATATATGAATATGAATCTGACATGAAATAGTTTCATTTCCTAATTTTTTTTCATATATTAACATATCATATCTCGGTATTTTTGCTCCAATTTAAATCAGATATGAAATTTGAATATAAATATTTCATTAAAAAAATTGTATTCTAAAATTGTATTCTAAAATTTTTAATTTATTATTTTATCATTTTGAAAAGATTAAATAGAATTTATATTAATTTATAATTTGATCATTTATAGAGGAGCTAGAATTGTAATTTTTCAATTTCTTGGGGGGCCAAAGCTCCTACTTACCCCTTTGTATCTGCCCTTATATGCACGTAGGGGTTAATCAACCCGAGCCTGAGCTTGACTCGAAATTCGAATCTTGAATGAACATTTATTTTTAAGCCCAAGTTTGATTAAATTAGCTCCATTAAATAATTAAGCTTAAGATTTATATTATATATTAAGAACAATAATGTGATTTAATAATATAAAAAATATGAAAAGTTTGGTAAGAGTCGTGAACTGTTCTGAGTTAAGTATTTCTAAACTTGAATTTGACTCGATCGATAGCTCAAGCTCGGCTCGATAATTACCAAATTGAGTTCGAATTTTTTTTTCCAATCGAACTCGAATAGCTTGCGAGCACTAGTAACTCATTTTCACTCTTATATGCATGAATGTTATTTTTTAATCATTTGAACATAATACAATAGAAATGATTAACATTAGATTTTGTCACATCAACAACGTGGGTAAAAGAAAATATTTCATGGTAAAACATATTTTTTTTTAATTTATTCAATAATAGGTATAGGTAGAGTGAAAATCAATTTGTAGTTTAATATTATTGAACATGCGTTCAATTCTTGGATTTGTATTTTTTAATTATTTTATTTAAAAATATATAAAAATATGAAAAGATTAAAGTGTTATCGTACTAATGTTAATTACAATTTAAAGAAAAAGATTAAAGTGTTTCCATCATGCATCAGGTCTTCAATAATATAACTCCAGTGTTTCAATGGTTGCAACAGGCGTTCTTAGACTCTCTTCGGAGTTGAGAAACAAAACTTTTGAAGGTGAACATTTCTTTACGGTACTCAAAGATGACTCTAAACAATAATAGAGGTAAACCAATAATTATGCTTAAGAGAAATGTTTTTTTATTTAAAAAGCCTTATTTATTTTAGATAACTCACATTCCTAATGGTTTTTATCCAAAATAATTCATGTTCTGTTCAAAACAACTAATTTGTTTCGAATATCTTAGTTCATAACTACTCTCGTTAAGACGATTCCTTTTAAAAATAGCACCATCACCAAAAAACACATCTTTACGGAACAATACCTTTATGGAAAGCCCCTCCACCCAAAATTATTCTACATATGTTCATTATCGTAATGTTTGTAAAGAGTTTGACTGGAAGGGCAACATCATGACTAGTACATAGGTCGATCTATGGGTCGCATTTGAGGTCCAATATGGAGACATGAAGCTGTTATTACATCCACAACTAAGACCAATAATGGACCTAGGGAGTATCTTTCAATCATAAAAGTTACGTAACATTATTATCGTTCATACACTAACAAAGAGTTGGGCATAATAATAAGACATATTGCATTCTTAAAAGAAAACGTAGGTTCGAATTTTAAAGATAACATTATTGAGAGAGATATCACTAACCCTAACTATAAACCGTAAAATTCATAAAATAGACATAAAGAGTACCAAAAAGAAATAATCATTCATACTAATTTCGCACTAAGCAACCGCAACAAGCAGACATCAAGCAAAAGAAGTGAGGTGATACCTAAGGTTAAAACATTCTTTGTTGATCCATGCATGAAAGAAAATAATATATGTACTGAAACTAAGGTTTCGGAGTCAAATCAGTGGTTGAATTCATTGTATCATCGGTTTGTTGGTCCAATCGGTTGGATTAAATAAATTATTAAAAAATTTATAAAAAATAAAAAGTCATGGTCAACCAATTTTTAACCCAATTCAATCGTTATGATGTATCTCTCCGAATTGATACACCCAATTGATTTTTGGTCCAACCAGTCCAATTCAATTCAAAGAACCAAGATTAGAACCATCAATAAATTTGACATGATATAAAATGTTTATATTTTATACATAAGCATTATTGGACTTGTTGCCAATAAACTAGAACTACCAATATCCTAATAAAGTTTAGAATAAATCAAAAATTACAAACTGACACAGCATTACACATGTGATAATATGTTTACTGCATCAAGTTTTGAAATAACAAAACTTAATAATTGAACAATCATTAGCTAGGATTGCAATTTTTAAAATTCAAAAAAATACAAGAATTAAAATTGATAAAATTAAAGTGTATGGATTAAATCTATAATTTACTCATAGTACAGAGACTACTAGTAAAGTTTAACATTTATATACAGATAGATAGGATCTGTTTGGACAGCACAAAGTAAGTAATTATTCTCTCTTGTAATTACAAAAAAGTATAATTCCCTAGACATGTATGACTGACAAACTGTAATTATATCGTAATTCTCTATGTAATGTTTGGTAGTACAAATTATAATTACACAATTAGATAATTTATATTTTTTTAAAAATATTAATTACTATAAAAAAAACTATTAGTATGATAAAAAATAATTTCTAAACTAGTAACAAAAATTAAAATCAAATCAATATATGCATTATGTTAGTAAAAAAAAAAAGTAGATGATAATACAATTACTAATAAAAATAGTAAGAAAAAAAAAACATCATATGCAATTTTATCTAATTGTTATAGTGCATAGTTGTTGGTTCATTCCATCTTTAATATTTAACATATGCTTCTTATCATCATTTGTTAGTTCTTGACTAAGTTTATCATCATCTAAATTTAAATCTACATCATTAAGATTATCAAGATCTCCTTCTTTCATATACTTTGAGTGGCGTCGCGACGTGGAGAGATTTAACGTCACGGCGTAACTTACTGACTAACGATGTTGTGACGTGAAAAAACATGATGTCGCGACGTCAACCCGAGATTTTTCAAACTTCACAATTTAGTCCTATTTCATGTTCAGGTTAACGAAAGAGCTTTTGTAAGCTTGTATGGAACTCAGAAATAATTGTAATATATATTGAGAATGAGAACGACACTTGTTTGCATATGTGATTGGTCGGATTATGCTAGATTGTCTAAAATTATTCCGATAATGTTTATAACATCTTATAACTCAAATCCGACAATCAGGTTGGACGAGGAATGTTACATAAAATACTTAAAGTGCACACTCTGCTACTTACGGGTTTTATAAAATTGAAAAAAAAATATTAACAATTAAAAATTTCATATTGGTTAAAATTTAATTTTAGAAAACTATTAAATCTTAGTTAACGCATATTGTCATCATTAAACGATTATTCTTTTAAATTAATGGTTATATATAAATTATTTATTTTAATCACAAACATAATACTCACTTATTTAAATAAACAAACTTGCTTCTAACCTTTTTTTTTTCTAATTGAAATAATAATTTTAAAAATAAATAAACAAAAAAAAATATTCATTCATTCAATTAGAATAATCAATAGTGTGTAAAATGGACTTAAAAGGCAAAATGGGTAAATTCCTTTTTAAACCCATCCATGTTTTATTAAATTATTTAAATTAAAGGTGTTCAAACATTCTTGAATCACAATTTAAACCCACTAAGAAATTCCTTTATTAAAATTACAAAATTAGATCCTAACATTTTTTATTTGTTCTAAAAAAAATCAAATTTCAATCAAAAATCAAATAAATTATTTAAGTAACTATAAATTTTATTTTTTGAAAATAATTACAAAGAAAAATAATTTATTATTGTTATGTTCTGTAGTTTGATTTCATAAATAAATATGATCATAGAAAATATATTTTTATTTTTCATTACAATATTAGAAAAATTATAAATATTACAATTCTTTTTAAAAATTAAAGAAATATAGGTGCATGGGAAAAAAAACTCATAACATATAAAATAATTGAAATATAATTATAGTTATCAAATTTCTTCCTGATATAGATCAACACATTTTGGGCTAAATTTTGAGTTCCGAATTTCAAAACCCACCTATACCGAGTAGACTAGGCCTAATTGTCGAGTTAATGTGTTTTCAATGTCGGCTAAGCCCATTTTTACTCAACATTTGGGGCCAATTTATTTGAATAGTTATTGGATTGAATATTTATGTTGGATTTCAAGTTTTTGGTTTCTAAATAGGTTTATTGCCCCATTAACATTCAATTTATTATACATACTAAATTTTATGGGCAAAATACTCAAATATACCAAAAAAAACTTTATTTACTTTAAAAAGACCGGTTTTTAAAAATTTACTAGAAAAGGGTCATTTCCCACAAAACGCAGCGCCCACGCCAAATAAGATTTTGTGGGGATGCAAAGAGAAAGCGCGCTTGGGGAGCGCTTTTGCCACATCAAAGACAAAGCGCTACCGATGAGGACGCTTTTTGTCGATGTGGCAAAAGCGCTCCCCCAAGGGCGCGCTTTAGCCCTGCAACGGTCAAAAAAATTTTGACCGTTGGGCCTCCAACGGTCAAAAAAATTCCCTATAAAAACCCCCCAACCCTTTTATTTTTTTCACACTTTAGTCCTTACTCAACATTCTCTCAACTTTCTCTCAAATTTCTCTTTAAGTCCTTGAAACTTCCTCTGAAATTTCAAAATAGTCCTTTAATATTTACAAAAATCCCTTTTTTTTTTTTTTTTTAATATATTTTTTGGAAAATTTTAAAATTTTCGATCGATACTAATGGCCGAGGAATTAATTCGTCTAGACAACAAGCACATCTCCGTCGATCAAATGCAAATGGTAAGTTTTAATTTTAATTTTTCAATATTATTTAATATTTTTTAGGTTTATACAATTTTAATTAATTTTTATTTTATAATTTTTTAAACAGTCTGTAAACCGGGTGTTGCAATGCTATATTCGCAATATGCATGGTCCCCCATCGCCGTTGATCGAGAATTACCTGCGGGAAGCGGGTTTTTAGCACGTACCACGATAGGCCGGGGTTCAAGTTGGAGCCGAACTTGATCGGTGCGTTGATAGAGAGGTGGAGACTCGAGACGCACACTTTCCATCTTCCATGCGAGAGTGTACTATCACTCGGAAGATGTGCGCTTCTGCTTGGGATTGCCAGTGGATCGGTTCGGTAGTCACCGGTCCGCAACTTCTACCGATTGGATGACCGTATGCTACGACGAGCTTCGGGAGCCATTCCGGATAACATTAATGGAGGTCGGATCGAGATGGCCTCGGTTACGAGACACATTCCCGAGCCGAATGATGGTTCGACCGAA
This sequence comes from Gossypium sturtianum, assembly GCA_025698515.1. NCBI lineage: Eukaryota > Viridiplantae > Streptophyta > Magnoliopsida > Malvales > Malvaceae > Gossypium > Gossypium sturtianum. The sequence continues at coordinate 15,882,568 of CM046947.1, read as the reverse complement.
ATAGAAAGAATACGGTATGCTCGGGCATACATTCTTGAGATAATTGGAGGCTATCCGATGCCGGACCGCCTAGAAACCTCGTACACTTGAGATGGTCACAAAACTTGTTGATTTTAGAGCACCGTTGAATTGAGTTGGGGTCCGTCGTGCTATCAAAGTTGTATCGGAGATGTGCGGGCGCGCGCGGCGTAAGTGAAAAAATCGAGGTTGCCTATCACTACTGCAATCCATGGGCACGGCCGATTTCTATTTTTACGCCCTCGACTTCGACCACCCATATTCATTCCCACTAATAACGAGGTAAATTTAATGTTATATTTTACAATTATTATGTAGATTTAAAGTATAATTGTATGCTAAAAATTTATTTAATTAGGTGGAACCATTCGGCGAGTTATGCTGGAATACCTACCTCGCTTGAAGATATACGGCTTCTATTGGACCAACGGTCGGAATCACAAGTAAGTTTCGAATTTCGTATTTATAATTTAGTATTTCGTACTTAGTGTTCAGTATTATGTATATAACTAATATTTTGGTCATGTTAATATAGTTTCAATGGACACCGTACATTTAGGATCCGCAATTCGGGCAAGTAATTTCGGAGGAGTTCTTGCAAAATCAAAACATTTGGCACTTGAAGGTCCCATTGATCAATTATGTGACCGTGGAGATGCACCAATCGATCGGGTTCTCGCGACAATTTGATTCCGACAACCGATTCTCGTGCACCCGAGGTGCTCGATGATAAGCACAAAGTCAACTTACGGCAGCTTGCACCTGATTGGCCAAGATTTTGGTCAAGATATATCGAGATGTGGGAGAACCGGTATGACTATTTACCTATCCGGGAACCGATCGCTGTTCTCGAGTTAGCGTGCGTGTTGAAAATACATGCCATGGTTTAGGATCCATGGTAAGTCGTATTCGTTGTCGGAAGAAGAGAGGCGACAAAGAACTTCGTGAACAAAGGGAACGCTCGGGGCCCTTTAAATCCAAGGAGAAGGGGTGATGAGACAGACCATCAACAGCGCACGACACGATCATCGGCCCATCAACGGCGCCACACATCCACCGGCCCATCAGTTTAGCCGACGACACCGACATCACGCCCTTTAGCCTTTATGCCAAAAAAGTGCTTACCTAGCCCTTATATGTATCCTAACCCATATATGTTTCCTTTTCCCACCCCACCCCAGTTGGAATGCATGGCCCGCTTCGAGTCCGTCTCGACTACTCTGATCGGCTAGCCGATCTTGAGGCCGCCGTCATGCGCGAGGGATCACAGGAGGCGCCGTCGGGAGCACTTCTTTTACCGGTCTCCTTCGCCATACGGATTCGCACACCCCGCCGTGGTTTATGCAAACACCTCCGGTCGCGTTATTTTATCAAGGTGGGTCATCCTCGCAACACCCACAACTGCACTCCACCGCCGAGGAATCCTAATCCCCGCCCGAGGTTCCACGCACCACGAAGCTAGAAGAAGGAGGAATCCAAATACAGAATCGCCAACCACCCCGTGTGCACTCGATTCCACCGGCATCAACATTGATTCTGACGAGCTTTTTATTTTTTAAATTGTAATAACTTTTTTTATTTTTTTAATAAAATAAAAGTTGTTTTTTATTTGTGTTTGTAATTTAATTTTAATATCTTCAATAAAATAGAAGTTGTTTATTTTTTTATATGTAATTTAATTTGAATTTTTTTAATAAAATAAAAAGTTATTTTTTATTCTTTATTTTTTGTAATTTAGTTTTAATATATTTAATAAAATAAAAAGTTGCTTTTTATTTTTTATTTTTTGTAATTTAGTTTTAATATATTTAATAAATAAAAATTTATTTTTATTTTTTATTTTTTTGTAATTTAGTTTTAATATATTTAATAAAATAAAAAGTTGTTTTTTATTTTTTATTTTTTGTAATTTAGTTTTAATATATTTAATAAATAAAAAGTTGTTTTTTATTTTTTTATTTTTTGTAATTTAGTTTTAATATATTTAATAAATAAAAAGTTGTTTTTTATTTTTTATTTTTTTGTAATTTAGTTTTAGTATATTTAATAAAATAAAAAATTGTTTTTTATTTTTTATTTTTTGTAATTTAGTTTCAATATATTTAATAAATAAAAAGTTGTTTTTTATTTTTTATTTTTTTGTAATTTAGTTTTAATATATTTAATATATTTTTTTACCGTTGTAGGGCTAAAGCGCGTCCTTGGGGGAGCGCTTTTGCCACATTAGCAAAGCGCGTCCCCGTCAGCTGCTGCATCCCCACAAAACGCGCTGACGTGGACGCGTTTTATGGGGAAATGGCCATTTTCTGTAAATTTTTAAAAAATCAGCCCTTTTCCGTAAATAAAGTTTTTTTTGGGTAAATTTGGGTATTTTGCCCAAATTTTATTACACTTACAAGTGAAAGAAAATGTAATATTAATAATATTTTTGTAAAATATTAATTAATAATTAAATTATAAGGAAATTGTCAAAGTATTTGAGATCTCACAATCAATTCTTGAAATATTTTTTTAATTTAAACATTTCATATAAAAATAGTAAAAGAAAAAAACGGCTTTTAAATAATTATTTTAATTGAGCTAGTGTCAAGTTAATTTATGACATTAACTCAATTAAGCATATCAAAAGGAAAAAAAAATAATAGGGTAAACTACGCCATTAACCTTCCAACTATTAGGAAGTGTTTGGTTCATCGAATGTAACATTACGATCCATAATGTTACATTCCAGAATGAGATTACAGTGTTTGGATTGTCAACATTCCGGTCATCCCATAATCTCACATTACGTGTGTAATCTAAAATAATGTTTAGACCAATTTGCGGCTCATTCCTTAAGTTATTTTAGATTACAGTCAATTCTTTAGATTATCTTAGATTGCAAGCGTAATTTAAAATTTTAGACCAATTTACACCTTATTTTGATCAATTTAAGCTTTTTCCTAAAATAAAGTTTAAGACTAAATAAAAACAAAACAAAAATTCTTAATAATGAATCAGTTGATGTCATGCATTAAAATTTAAATTATTAATTTTATTTAATAATTTATTTATTAATATATTAATTATGATTATAATTATAATTATGGTTGATGTTGCAATCAATTTTTATGAATTGTTATAATTATGATTTATAAATTTATTTCAACATCGTATATTTATTTAATAATATATAATATTTAATAAAAAGTAAAAATTGTAATAATTTATCATGATTTTATAGAATTTGATACTAAAAATTATTAAAACTAAACTGATTAAAAAAACAAACTCTATAACAAAGGCAATTAAGTAAAATGTGTTTCTAGATAATCTTATATTTCGTTAACCAAACACTTGAATTTTACATTCCAGCCAAATGAACCAATAAGTTAATCTCATATTATGTCATAATCTTACATTCTCGTAATCCTATTACGGAATTTAATTTAAGATTCGGTGAACCAGATGCACCCTTAATGTGTTTCTATTTTGGTCACCACCCTACAAAAAGTTACAATTTTGTCACTAACGTTTTTTATCGTTTTTGTTTCGGTCACCATCTGTTAAATACATTTTTTTAATTAGTATAATAACACATTTAGTCCTTAGCATTTATACATTCTATCAATTTGGTTCTAGTTCTAAATAATTCAACAAATTTAACTCTCCACAATTATAAATTCTATCACTTTAATCATCAAACACATATTTCTCATAAATCGAAACTATAAGTCAGATTCAAAAGCTTTGGATAGAAGAGGAGACAATGAAATTGGAACATATATTTGAGAAAATTGAATTTGCAAATAAACACCATTAGGTTAAGAACACTTGTAGAAGAAATTTTTATGAAAGAATTAGATAAAATAAATTTAAAAGAATTAAAAAAATTGGAATAGAGTTAACATTTACTATTTTAAAAAATAGCATTCACTCTTTAACAGAATTAATATTTTTAATTTTTTTATGATTATGTAAATAAAATCCTTTTGTTTGGAATTAAACTGCGATTAAAACAAATAATTGTCAAGATATTTTTAATATGGTAAATGTTAACTCTATTACAATTTTAACTTATTCGGTTCTTTTTAATAGTATAAGGACAAAATTGATCCACGAATAATAGAGGGATTAATTTGATCTAGTCCTTATAATACAAGGACCTTCCAGGTACTTTAATCGGTAAACATATTATCATACGTATAATTCCATGTCAACTTATTATTTTCATATAGTTGTCACAAAAAAATCACGTCATTTTAGTTAATGGATTTAACTATCATTTGAGTCGTGGTTGAAATTTTTAAATTCAAAAATTTTAGATATTAATAAAGATTAAATCTATAAGGAAATTAATAGCAAATTTTGAAGTAATGAACTTAAGTCGAAATTAAAATGTAAAAAATTGATTAGTAGAAAATTAAAATTGAGGAAATTAAAGTGTAAATATATATATATATTAAATTTACAATTTATATAGAGTAGAAGAACCATTTGAGCAATGTTAAATAGATTCGGATAAACTACTAAAATAGTCACTTTTGTTTACCTCAGATTATATTTTAGTCATTTATATTTGAAATACAACGTTTTTGTCACTTATGTTATCGCGTTGTAACATTTTAATCATTTAGCCATTAATTACCGTTAACGGTGTAATGGTAAGTTGATGTGGCACGTTAAATCATCATTTCAAACGAAAATTTTAGGTTAAATTCTACAATTGGTCCCTATATTTTTTTTCATTTTGAGCAATTTAATTTTTTTCTTTTATGTTCTTTTAACTTTCTGTTTTTTTTCTTTATTTTCCATTCTCTTATGCTTCTCCCTCTATTTCCCTCTCTTCTTCATTTCTTTTAACGTAGTTTTTCTATATTTCCATTTATTAAAACTAGTCCACAAGCTCGCCTCACTCAAAAAAATTAAATTATTCAAAAAAATAAAATTATAGGGACTAGTTTTAACAAGTGGAAAATATATAAAAACTACGTTAAAAGAAATGGAGAAAGGAAGAAGACAGAGAGAGAAGCAGAAGAGAATAGAAAATAAATAAATAAACAGTAAAGTTAAAAGAACATAAGAGAAAAAAATTAAATTGCTCAAAACGAAAAAATATGGGGACTATTGTATAAATTAACCTAAAATTTTTGTTTAAAATGATGATTTACCGTGCTATGTAAGCTTACCGTTAACGGCAATTAACGGCTTAGTGACTAAAACGTAACATTTCAAACATAAGTGACTAAATTATAATCTGAAGTAAATAAAAGTGACTATTTTGGTAGTTTATCCAATAGATTGAAACTTTGTGGAGCTTGGCCTACATTTGCTCGCGTAATCATTTACTCAGATTTGATTTATTTATCTATTTATTTGATTTAATTTCAGAATCTTTTTTGGTTGTTTAATCACACGCGAAAATAACAACGCCAAACCCAAAGAAAGAGGATCGAAGGTCGCCATTCCTTTTACACGCGGGAAAAATCTCTTGATTTTTCACCGCCGGCGCACCCTGAAATTCATTCGTCCGATGATATTTATTATTACTAGGGTTCCAGTTCATGTTGTTATAGGTCGTTGCTGGATTTATTATTTAAAATTTAATGGGGGAAAGAGAAGAATCAAAAAGGAAAAATCTGTCCTTGTCGGAACTTCAAATGTCATTTCGTTGTTAAAGATTTTGTATCCATAAACGGTAAAAGGACGTAAACCAAGATTTTTGTCAAAATTGTGTCTTATTTCGATTTTATGGTAATTATTGTTCAAAAAAATTCTTTTTTTTTTCTAGAAAATCACAATCAAGGACGTGTTGAGCTGTTACACCATTTCCCCAATTCTCTTTTTTTCATTTTTTGGGTTTTTAAACCTGTGATTCAATGAAGAGAGCTTTTATGGAACTGTGAAGCTCAACTTCAAAACCCAAAGCTTTTATTATGTCGTTTTGATTTCTTCTCGGGCTTCTGTTTTTTCCCCTTATAAATTGATAATGTTGTTATTTTTTTAGTTTTTTTTTTTATATCACATTTTGTTTTTTCAATTCGTTTGCCGTCAAGATCGAACCCAACAGCCAAGTTTCAAGGACGAGAAAGAACCAACAATGGCGCCATCGTTTGATTGGTGGGCAAAAGGTGTTCATAAAGGAACCCCAGTGGTTGTCAAAATGGACAACCCAGACTGGTCGATGGTCGAGCTGGAAGGTCCATCAGAAGACGATTTCCTCATCGGAAACAACCCAACCGATACGCGAGCCAAAGCGCGTGGCAAAAACGCCAAGCAACTCACGTGGGTCCTCCTCTTAAAGGCCCACCGCGCCGCCGGTTGCTTAGCCTCCGTTGCCTCCACATTGGCCAGTATCGGTCCAGCCATCCGCCGTCGAGTCGCCTCCGGTCGAACCGACACCGAAAGCACTTCCTCCTTCGAGAACAAAACCGTTAAAACCAGGTTTTATAATTGCATCAAAGTGTTCCTTTGGTTATCTTTGTTGTTACTCGGTTTCGAGATTGCTGCGTATTATAAAGGCTGGCATTTCCGTGCTTCAAATCTTCAATTACAGTACATTTTCACGGCCCCATTTGGTGTTATAGATTTCTTCGACTGGCTATATTCTAATTGGGTCTTGATTCGGGTCGGGTTCGTTGCTCCCCCGCTTCAGTTCCTCGCGAATGTCTGCATTGTCCTTTTCTTAATCCAAAGCTTAGATAGGTTAATCCTCTGTTTATGTTGTTTTTGGATCCGTGTCAAAAAAATCAAGCCAATTCCCAAAGAAGACGCTGTTGCGGATCTTGAAACCGGCGAAAATGGCTTCTTCCCCATGGTTCTCGTTCAAATCCCTATGTGTAATGAAAGAGAGGTAAAAACCAAGAAAAATATTTATCATTTAAAAACAACCCATTGTTTTGTTTATGATTGGGATTTGATTTTGATTTTTGCAGGTTTACCAACACTCCATTGCTGCAGTGTGTAAATTGGATTGGCCAAAGTCGAAAATTTTGATTCAAGTTTTGGATGATTCTGATGATCCAATGACTCAGCTGCTTATTGAAGAAGAAGTGCATAAATGGCAGCAAGTAGGTGCCAACATTGTGTATCGACATCGAGTAATCCGAGATGGTTACAAAGCTGGTAATCTTAAGTCTGCCATGAGTTGTAGTTATGTCAAAGACTATGAATTTGTTGCCATTTTCGATGCCGATTTCCAGCCGACCCATGATTTCCTCAAACGAACCATCCCCCATTTTAAGGTAACTAAAATTAACTGCCTCTACCTTGAGTTGAGTGCAATTTTGTTAAGTCAAGAACAAGTTAGTATGTTTTAGGATTAGTTGAAGTGATAGATTTTGGTTGTATTCTTACAGGACAATGAGGATGTAGGGTTAGTTCAAGCAAGGTGGTCCTTTGTGAATAAGGATGAGAATCTGCTAACAAGATTGCAAAACATAAATTTGTCATTTCACTTTGAGGTTGAGCAACAAGTGAATGGTGTTTTGATTAATTTCTTTGGTTTTAACGGAACTGCCGGGGTTTGGAGGATTAAGGCTTTGGAGGATTCCGGTGGATGGCTTGAGAGGACAACAGTTGAGGACATGGATATTGCCGTCCGTGCTCATCTTCAAGGATGGAAGTTTGTTTTTCTCAATGATGTCGAGGTATAGCTTGAGTTTAATACGTAATATTGCCAATTGAATTTAGCAGTTATTCACTTTGTTGAGAGTTAATGTTTATTGTTTTCTTATTATCTGTTCAGTGTCAGTGTGAACTTCCTGAATCTTATGAAGCTTATAGAAAGCAACAGCATAGATGGCACTCCGGACCAATGCAATTATTCCGTCTCTGTTTGCCCGATATTATCCATGCTAAGGTGAATACATTTTTGAAGCACTCTTTGGTTAATGCAACAATGATCCTATTTTGTCAAATTAAATAGTTCCGGCGTTGATTCCAAGTTTCCGATTCCTAACTTTTGTTCTTGTTCTGTATTTTAACTGATGCAGATTAGCTTCTGGAAGAAATTCAATATGATATTTCTGTTCTTTCTGCTAAGAAAACTGATCCTACCGTTTTACTCTTTCACTCTTTTCTGCATAATTCTCCCCATGACGATGTTTATTCCTGAGGCTGAGCTTCCAGCATGGGTTGTCTGTTACATCCCTGCTTTAATGTCATTCCTCAACATCCTTCCGGCCCCGAAATCCTTCCCATTCATTGTACCTTACCTTCTTTTCGAGAACACCATGTCAGTGACCAAGTTCAACGCTATGATCTCTGGTCTATTCCAACTCGGTAATGCATACGAGTGGGTTGTTACAAAAAAATCGGGTCGATCATCGGAGGGTGACCTTGTGTCGTTGATTGAGAAAGACCCGAAACATCAGCTTCGGGGATCAGAACCTGATCTTGATGAAATTAAAGCCGAAATCCTGCAAGAACAAAAGGCTAGGAAAAAGAAGCATAATCGGATATATACAAAGGAATTAGCACTAGCATTCCTTCTTCTAACGGCATCAGCTAGGAGCCTACTGTCTGCACAGGGAATCCATTTCTATTTCTTGCTGTTTCAAGGTATATCCTTCCTTTTGGTTGGTTTAGACTTGATTGGTGAGCAGGTTATGTAAAGGACAGATTAGAGATTTTAGTAGGAAAATCTCGATACAGGTGGACGACACCGAATCCTAGTACCGTTCCAAATGGGCTTTTTACTGTAGATTCGAACAAGTCCCAAGTGTTCTTTTATGTCACCATCTACCCTTGGACTGGTTCATATTCCAGCCACAAGATGAAAACCTCTTTACTTGAAGCCGGGGACACTCTTTCAGTAAATGTGAGAATTTTTGTTTTGTTTTTCTGTCGATTCTTTTGTAAGAAAAGGAAAAATGGTAGTTACAGTTATAATGCAGGGTAGCGTATTGGATCCCTTCTTGTAGGTTTGAGACATGATGAATGTCATTGTGATAAATATCCGTGTTTTGGTTATGTTGTTTTGAATCTGTGTAAAAAAATCCGCAGATTTCATGAACAGAAATCACCATGTCTGGTTATGTCTGGGATAAGTTGATGAGGAGGTAGCTAAGCAGCTCAAAGAACGGATACCGGTTTCGGCTTGCATGTTTGTAACACCTCCATTTTAAGGATTAAATTGAAGTCTTGGTGGAGTAGAGTGGGTGGGGGGCTTTTCACAATTTTATGGTGGCCAGTTGGACCATATTCCAATATATGTGCACATTTTCCTTAACAAGCTACGAAAATGAAATCAGAAATCCATGGTGTTGTGCAACTAAGACGGGCATCAACACATCTGTCAAGTTGAACGGCGCACGTGGAATTTGTTTTTCTTTTTCCTCCTTATTTTGGGTTTATCTTTTTACAGCAGATTTTTTGTTCATTTAATTCGGCTTGGCCCCAAGAAGTAATCTCTCCTCCATTTTGATAATTATAAATTGTGTAACGAGTAATTCAGTTAGAAAATGATTTTTATTTTATAAAATATAATAAATATTATTATGGGTTGTTTTTATTACTTTTATTTCAAGTCTATAAAATTCAAAATAAATATGAAGAAACCCAACCTGATTTGTGTTTTACTTAATATATTCTTTGTATCGCAATCTAATAACGTCGTCTCTAAAATTAAAATCTTGTTTTTTTTTCTCAAGATATAATGGTTTTGGCCAAAATAAAATAAACATGACTGATTGTTTTATTCAAAATATTTTTAAAAAAAATTAATGCATCGACTTTTTAAGAATCATTTGGAGAAAAATTGTAAAATTATAAATAAGATGGCAATTGTGGACAGTTTAGTATATTGTATTCGTGATTTGAAGGTGGATATAAATGACTTTTTGAATATTTATTAGGGATTAAAGTATGTTGTTTGTACATGTATTCCGAAAAAAATTGAGATTATTGTTTAGATTTAAAAGTCTCGGTTTAATCATTAAAATTGCAAGTATTTTCTATTAAAATTGGTCAAATTGACATTTTGGTTAAGCTACCCTCATATGACATATCCTATAATTGACAGGAAATAATAATGTTATAATTGAAAAAATTTAGCAGAAATTAATAACAATGATAATGATAGACTAGGAGTTTTAAATTAAAAAAAAAAAGAAAAAGTAAGAAGACTTTAAAAATGCAATGACTAGATCTCAATTTCTATAAAAGTACAGGGACTAATAGCATATTTCAACTTATTTATTATCTAAATTCACTTTGATAAAAATAATAAAAGAAAAATAGTAATAATTTAAAAGAAATTATGAAGATGGTAATGCTGGTGCAGAGGGATTCAATCCCGAGATTGGGTCACATGCAAAAGCAAATAAATAATGAAGCAAGTCTTATGCGTGCGAATATTCGGTAATTGCGCCACTAGTTCAAAATTATTATTTTTATTTCAATTAAGGACAAGAATGCTTATATTTTTACCAATTTTCTTAATGCTTTAGCATGTGACATAGAGCTTTGAACAAGCTCTTAGGGAAAAATAAAGTTAGCTGTTGTTCACGTAGAATTTTGTTATAGTAAACCATCTTCTTTTTTATTCTTTATTAGGTTCTGTGCTAATCCATCTTCAACAATTATTAATATTAGTTTGAGTTTTCGAGGAATTGTGGGAAATAGAACACTTCAATATATTATTAGAAAATAAAAAGTATTTTTTTTAAAAAAATAAATTTATTTTGAAGTATAAACATAATCAACTATTACGGTGAAAGATCGAATTGATAGTTGAAATACATTTGAATCTAAATCATAATAAATACAAATAAAATTCAAAGATGTTTGGTTGCATTCCCCCTTATTCATTGAATATTTGGTTGAACGTAATACTCATTCAATGAAACGGTTATTACTCCTCTTCTTGTAATAGCTACTATTTGGCATCACCAAAGAATGATCATTCCATTCAACCTTGAATAACAAAATAAAATTTATTTCCAGATTAGTCCTTTAAAACTTGGACTCAAGAAATACAAAAATAAAATATTTTAATATAATTTAATATAAAAATTTATATTAAAAATATGATTAAATTATTTATTATTTTATTAAATTATATTTAATAATAATCCCATTAAAATTTAATAACAATAACAATAACCACATCTACATAAATAAAATTCTACTAAGGGTACTCTAGTCATTTCAGTATTTTCCCTTATGCTATTACATCATCTATTTCATTCAACCAAACACAATAATATTAATACATTTTTATTCTATTCCCTTCAACCAAATAATTGAATTACTAATTACAATTATATTCCATTACAACTCTATTCAATTTCAGTGAACCAAACATGTCGTAAGAGTTTGACGCAATATGCTGAGGTGGATGGGTATTGAGAGTCAAGGTGCCTTAGCCCTGAGAAAATTCTCAAAAAAATTTTGAAAAATAAATCTACCCAAAACCTAAAATTTTGAAAATTCTAATTAAACATTAACACTACGTTTGGTTTACTGTAATGTAATAGAGTTGTAATCAGTAATTCAACTATTTGGTTGAATGGAATAGAATAGAACTGTAATAGTATTATTGTGTTTGGTTGAATGGAATGATGTTGTATTAGCACAAGAAAAAAAATTGAAATGACCAAAGTACCCTTAATATGATTTTTTAAGTAGATGATTATTGTTATTGTTATTAAATTTGAATAGGATAATTATTAAAAATAATTTAATAAAAATAAAAATAAATAATTTAATAATATTTAAAATATTAAATTATATTAAAATATTTCAAATATTTTATTTTTTTATTTTTGTAAAATCCAAGTTTTAAAGGGCTAACCTGGATTTTCTTTTGTTGGTATTCAATATTGCATGGAATAACCATTCTTTAGTGATACCAAAGAATGGCTATTACGAGAAGATAAGTAATAGGAAAGTGATGCTAATTCTATTGAATGAGTATTACGTTCAACCAAACAAATAAATGATTTACCATTCAATGAATAAGGGGGGAATACTATTCCATTCCCCCAACCAAACATGGTGTAAATTCAAAATTTGAGAAAAATTCGCAAAAAGTTGTTTGAAAAATAAATCTATCAAAAAGGCCTAAAATTTTGAAATTTTTCATTTAAACTCAATAAACCCCCTTGGTTAAATAAGGTTGGATTTAGTAAAGTTGGAATTGGGGTTTTTAAGGTGGCTAAAAGACCTTAAGAGTAAAAGAAAAAAAAAAATGGAAGATGTGCACTGCATCTCTAGGTGTTATTGAATTACAATCCTTTATAGGATTTATCAATCTCATTTGCATGACTTAAATCTTTATTATTATGATTATCTTCTCGTTACCATAACCTATTCAATATAGTAAAAGCTTTTTCTTATCCCTTTTCTTGGGTCTTGAACTATTCCAATTCAATTGCTAATGGAACCCATGATGAACCCCCAAACTCCAATGGGATTACAATGTATCAATCCTACATGCATTTTTTTATTTGTGGTGTTGGGGTGAAACCAAGCTGTTTCAAACCCTTGGTGTTCATTGGCTAATTTGAGGCTTCATGTTTGCGCTTCACATGGAAAGCCTAGTAGGTTAGCTACGTTGATCGAGATGTACTTGGGAAAAGACTGTGACATGGGGAATTGGATATAAATAATATGTTAGTTAGGGTGTAAACTATTTCATATGCTTCTAAACAATTACTTTTTACACTTCTTAAATAATGTTATCTATCATTTTATCAAAATCATTTCTGCTTAAGCTTTCATTTTTCTTCTTTCTTACTTATTAATTAGTGTTTAGGGTATAAAATTTACTGTTTACAAGAGAGTTAATTGTGATACGATTTTGGATTTATTTGTTCCATTTTGATTTATTCACAAATTATATCCATTTTTCATATTTAAAAAATAATTTATCTACCCCAATACTTTTTGTTTGATTGTAAAAAAAAAAAAAAAAAAAACATTTTCTTAATAATTTTAAATATTTGAAATAATTAAATTGAAAAATCTTAAGGTTATAATTTATTTGGATTTTCATCAACAATAAATTTGAAAAAAGAAATGAATGGGATTAGGTAATACCATGATTGAGGGAGAGGGGTGGGGTCTGAGTTAAGGGCTGTCGGCAATGGGGAGGCGAGCCTCTCCGAACCCCAACTGCACAACATTTACCCACTTGTCTTTCGCCTTTCATTTTTCTAAATTAAAATTTGAAAATCGATAGTTATTATATTTAATTAAATATTTCTAATTAAATGAATTTATACTTAAGTTAGTGAGATTCTTTCCTAAAATTTTATAAAAATTTTGTTTAGCGTCGGTATTTGTATATTTATAACATTATATACATGATAAATTTTATGTATATAACCACTTTATACAATCGTATAACCTCGTAGGAGAGCGAAGTGGAGTGACAAACTTGACCTGCAAACCCATCCAGCGAATCAAAGTTTAATTTAGAAATGTTTTAATACAACAATTGTAGCTACATGAAAAGAAATTAAAATGAAATGTGGAATCCAAGATGATATGATGGGGATAATATTTGCTCTGCTCTTGCAGTCTTTGCTTTCTTTCCTCTCAACTTTTCGTTTTTGTTTCTTTCCTTTTCTCTTCCCTCTTTTATTTCAATTCAATCATTGAATTATCTTTCCAAGCTAATTTCCATGTATATTAATTAATTAAATTATAATATAATATAAATATTTATCAACTAAATCTTTTATATTGGAACAATCTTTCATCTTTAAACTGTTCACTTTTTTTTAGTTTCATCTTTGAAATTATTTGTTCAGATGAGTGCTCAAATTTTACAGTTTTTTTTTTTTTTAAAAATTTTAGAGTGTCCCATAATGAAAACCAAGTTTTTAGATCAAATTGGAAAAAACTGTCAAGTTTCCTAACTAATGTAAACTAAAAAAATGTTACCAAGTTGAGAGATTAAATGTTATTTTATCTCCTTTAGAATGTCCTAATATGATTATAATGTAACAACAATATAAATTATGATGCAAATTTGATGGGTTGGATGAACCATTGAAAAAATGATTTGAAAATAAATATTTTCAACATTTAATATTTTAAATGTGTTAAATGTTAAATTGATTTTATTTTAAAAAATATTTTTTTTTTAAATGAGATATCCAAATTATTATATTAAACTCTCTAATATATTGAACAACATGGTTACATTCGGTGTTAATTTTCTTAATATATCAAATAACTTTATATTGGCAAAATGTACTGATAGTTGCTGCGTGGCACTCAACAGTGCCAACTACAAATTGTCGATGAGGTAATTTTAATACTTGTTTGTTGTTTTATTGAAGATATTTTGGTTTATCTATGAAAATCAATCCTTGGTAATTTGAAGATTTGATTGGATTGAAGTGAATCAAATCAACCCTTATAACATGGAGAATCGATGAAGGCCATGTAGTTGTTTTGGAAATCAAATATTTGATTGATTGTACTTTGATTATTGATATTGTAATAGCTATTTTCAAGTAGTTACTTTGTGTTCACTTAGATTCTATGATAGCAAGCCGAATTGAATATATGTTATATGGCTTGTCTAGATTTTGTAAGAAAGCTTGTTGAGATCACTTAAATTTGAGCATTTGAATTTGTTCATTGAGGAACTTTTTTTTTTAGAGAGTGCAAAGGTTGTATTGTAAATGCTGTTGAGATGCCCAAGTTCTCAAGGGGAGGATTTGAATGTGAGAGTTCTAGTCTTTAGGTATAAAGGTGAGGTCTTTATACTTAAAAAGCGATAGAGTGTGGGTCACTTGTTATATTGTTAACTAAAGGTATTAAAATTTCTCACCGAGTTAGGCTCCGCAGACATGAGAAAACCGAAATATATAAATAAACTTTGGCATTAATTTTGTTTTGTTAGCATAGTTTATCATAGTGCCAAACCATAGTGGCCGTTGCAGTCTAGCACTTCATTGCACTTGTTGTGTTAAGCAAATAAGCAACTTAAGGTAGTAACAATTTTTAATATAAAATTAACATTTATATTTATATGTTAACTTTTTTTTTAGATGAATTCATTAAATTATTTTTTATATAAAACTAATTAGAATGTTTTAATGAAAAAGAAATTGATTAAAATATTTTATAAATTAAGTTTTAAATATTTGACATGTATTTATGTAAAATAATATTAAAAAAGAAACAAAAGACTAAAAACAAACAACATTATATAATTACCATCGATAATAATTTTTTAAAAAATAAGCTTACAATCAACGAGTTATTAGTTTAATGGTAAGGTTAACATTTTAAAAATTTTAAGATCTCGGGTTTAAATTTTACTTTGCGTAAATTATGTGTAGATTGTCAATCTATATTTATTTTGATTTATGTTCGACCTATTATATGTAAGATAAGTATAAATTTATTCTAGTTTAAGTTTAAAAATATTTGGTTATCAGTATGATTGTACTCTATAATAATTAACTCAAATATATTAATTGAAAATATATATTTTATTTAACAAAGAATTATACCATAATAAAATACAAATTATAATTTAATTTAATAATAATTAAAATATTTTTATAACTAATTAGAAAAAATAAAATAATAATTAGTTAATAAAGAGTAATGTTGTCATTAATTTAAAATAAATAAGTTTGTAGAGTAAATAAAAGTGTCATGGGGTTTAAAACTTTAAATATTATTCCCTAATAAATTATTTTATCCAAATTTAATTTTAAAAATATATTAATATTTTAAGTAGTAAAATAAATTGTGGGTTGAATCCAAAAACGAAATCAACCCAGTGCGGGACCCCTTTTGAGACAATAATTAAGATTTTGTTTCATATTTTCTCCGGGAAAAGGGAAAAAGCAAAGAGCCAAATACCCAATAAATAAAAAATCATTGAGTCAACTAAAAGGTCATATTCACGTTGAAAATTGGTCTTTTCGTTTTGTAGGGTTTAAACTACAAAATATCTATGGCACAAGTTATGGTATATCCAATTATTTTTACTAAAAAAATTTATTAGTTATAAAAATATTTTAATTGTTATTAAATTATAAAAAAATTCAATTAACTATAATTAAAATTAATCATTATAAAACACAATCAAATTGATAATTAAAATATATATAAACTTATACCAGAATAAATCTATACAAAGTCCACGTACAATGAAATATAATCATAATAAATATAGACTGAAAACCCATGTATGGTTCACATTGAGTGAGACTCGAATCTAAGACTCTAGGGATTTAACAATTAACATTGCCAATAAACTAAAGTCGTGTTGAGGGAGGTTGACCCCGTCACAAGAAGTATGTGAAATGTTGCCTGTCAAAAGATGACAGACCCTTTAATGAGTTAGTATCATCTTTTGAAAAATTTATCTCTCGACTTTGGTGAAAATCCAAGTGCTCAAAGGGACGATAGTTTCACATAAAGACATCATCTTATTAAGTGGTTAAGCTAGTGAACCATGCAATCACATGGCCACTTAAGCTAGCAATGGTTATTATATTTTGTTTTTTTTTTCACCTCATTTACTTTTTTTATTTATTGTTTAATAATTTTTATACAAATACATTTAAATATTTAATTATGATATTAACTTTAACATAAAATTTTACTTTTAAAAATAAAAAATTTCATCAAAAACTTCCTAATAATGATAACTAATTAATTTTATATGAAATAATTTAACGAATCCATCTTAATCTATCACACTTCAACACCCTAAAAATATAAACCATATAGTTTTTTTAGACCCATAAATGGTAATTTAATCTTTTCCCTAAGACCATAAATCATAAAATTCTAAATTATAACTCACCACACCATAAATCATAAATCTAGTTAAATAAAAAAATTCATAAACCTTGTTTTACTATTATTATTTGTTGATTTATTTAATTAATCAAAACACTAATTAGGGTTAAAGTGTTATTAAGTAGAATTGATCTAGTATTAGAAAGTGTATGATATTAATCAGAAATTCTTTTAAAAAAATGAAGTGTCACGTTTTTATTGGAAGCTTAAAAAGTGATTTTTTAGGATTATCCTAATATAATTTAAGGTTAACTATCTAGTTGGTCATCCAATTTTAGGGCGCTTTCATTTTAGTCACCCAAAAAAATCTTTGCAATTTTGTCACTAAACTTTTAAGATGTTTTCATTTTAGTCACCAAACGTTAAATCATCGATGGTGGCTGATTGTACACGCCAAATCATGTCCACATAATCTTTATACTTTCATTTTGAAAGGAGATTAATTTTAGAAGGAAATCAATTTAATTAATTTTGGAAACATAAAATAAAATTTTAAATTTTAGAAGGAGATTAATTTAATTAATTTTAACATTATAGTAACAAATCACTTGACACTAGCAAGGGATAAAAATTTTCAATGATTTATTTAATTGATTTTGATGTCTTGAAATTTGAAATTTCAATTTTGAAAAAAAAAAAAGTAGAATTTTCAGCATTGTGGTAAACAAGTATAATACGACAAAAAATTTAATGCGTTATTTTAGTTTCTGCCTTTTTTCACTTTAATCTTTAATTTTTTTACCCATATAAAGACTTAAAAAAAGATTTTTTTCAATGATCAAAATGAAAGTATAAATATGATGTAGACACGATTTGACATGTAAAGTAAGCTGCCTTTAATGATTTAATGTTTGGGTGACTAAAATGAAAATGTCTTAAAAGTTGGGTGATGAAATTGAAAGGATTTTTTCGAGTGACCAAATTAAAGCGCACTGAATATTAAGTGACCAACTAGATAATTTATCCTATAATTTAAATTCTTTTTAAAATCATTTTAAGTACATTTTACTGCGCGAATAGGCATATTTTAGGCTAAATTAAAGATATATGTCGTTTTTATTTTAATTGGCCTTTTAGGCCTTTTTATAAATTAGGGAAATAGGCCAGTTGCTGGACGCGCTTTCACACTCTCTCTCCTCGGCTTTTTTTTTTTTAAATTTGATAGAGTTAGATTTTTTTTAATTTTGTTAGGGTTAGGATTTTAGGGGTGAAACCTTGAACGTTTATAGGTAGAATCGAGAGGTTGGGGATGCGATAATGTGTCTCAGAACACATACATTTCATATGCCATGTCAGGATAAGACTATTGCCTTAGAAACCCATCTTATGGAAGTCAGGTTTTGGGGTGGCAGTGCTTGATACAGTCAAGGGTCGAAGTCTAAGTGGAGGTCCCAGTCAGTAACTGTGATGCAGTCATGGGTTCAAGTATAACTGGGAGCCAATTGACGGTCGTTACGCGGTCATGAGTTCATGCTTTCTGGATACCCGCAAATGATGCCTTATATATGTACCGTACATAAGATCGAGGTCATAATCATAAGGAAAACAGAGGGCTTTCTGGTGTAATCAACGTAAATTTTTTCTCTATTTCCAGGCAAACGGTATCTTTAATCTTTCATTCTTATCCAAAGGCTGACACCGAGGTGGACACAAGAGAGCTCTCAGGCGGAGAGCGGATGTTTTGGCACAGTAGATGTCAAACTCAGGTCGGCGCGATAGTAGTTGTAGTTATTAATAGATTGTTTAATAGTAACAACTATTGTTACCCCGAAAGGAGCATCACCTTTACTACATCACAACAACCACTGTCTGCCTAAGAGTTCTCTAGTGTCCATGGCGGTGCCAGCATTCGGATAAGAAGAAAGATTAAAGATACCGACTGTATGGAAATTGAGAAAAAAATTGTGCCAATTATAGCGGGAAGCTCCACAGTTTTTCCTTATGATTATGCCCTCAAACTTCTATATGATATTTATAAGGCAACATTTTTGGGTACCCGAAAAGTTTGAGCTTGTGCCTACGTAACGACCATCAACTGGTTGCCCCATTATACTTCGATCCATGACCGCATAACGGCCGTCAATTGAGACCTTTACGTAGACTTTCACTCATGATCGTACAAAGCAAAATAACCTCGAAACTCGACTTCCACAGGATATGTTTCGAAGGTAATAGTCCAATCTTGGTAGGATATATGAAATGTGTGTGTCTCAGAGTGATATTGCATCATTGACGACTTAAAGCGGGGAAGAAAACAAAAAGAGAGAAATATTGTAAAGTTGAGGGATGGAGGTCGGGAGAGATGATGTTTTAAGGATGATAGAGTATGAAGGGGAAGCCCCTTTTTATAGGCACGGGGGAAAGGTGAATTGCAAAGAAAAAAATCCCCGTGGTCGAAAACGTTGGATCGCAGGACTAATGTTTTTATTGAATATTTTCAAAACTTGCATTTACAATGCTTCCTTTTTTATGTAAAAAAAATTGTTCTTTCTTTTTAACTTGTATTTCAACTGTATTTGTCATCGTTTACTATCATTTACGTAATGTAAAAATTGCTACTTTAAGTACCAATTACAATTTTTCGGGAAATTGTTACTAGTTCGATAAACGTGCCTATCCGAAGTTATATATTTCATATCAAATATTATATATGAAAATTTATGTATAATTTATATTAGAATTTAACAAAGACAAATATGAGTTGCAATAGAAATATACAAAAAATAAAGTATAGTTTTTTTATTGATGTCATTTATATTTAGATCGCAATAAATAAATAAAAAATACATCATCGGTGTCGTTGGGCTGAAAGTGTGTCGTAGGGTGGTGGCTGATGGGTGCGCATAGGATTTCTGCGCACAACTAGTAGTGCCGGCTCCTCCACTTGATCATGACCATTATCCTGATCTTCTTCGTCTTCACCCCCACCGTCGTCTTCATCTTCATCTCCATCATCGTCTTCATCTTCATCTCCATCTTCAGCTTCGTCTTCGTTTCCATCGCCTTCATCTGTGCTTGAGTGCGGTGTCGTCCTAGCCTCCCATCGTGTGTCCTCCACTCTAAGAGAAGGTGGTTGTGCCGATGACCCACCTCGATAAAACAATGACGTTGTGGGTGTTTTTGACACTATTGGCGAATAACCGTACGATGTTGTAAAATTCAGATACGTCGATATTGACCCAGACATTGAAACTGGCATCGATGATGGCATCGGTGTCGATATCAGTGTCATCATCGATAACGGTACATGCGTCGGTATCTGACTTGGCATTTGCGTCGGCATCGATGTTGGCATGGAGGCGTAGAATGCTAGGGACAGAGGTGTCCCGAAATATGTACTTATGGAAAATGTAGAAATAGGGTGCTATAGTGGTACATAGTGTGTTGCTTGTGAAAAAACACAGAGTTAATGAAATTAACAGTAATAAGTGGAGTGAACTGACTAAAATGTGGCGTAGATATCAATGTCGCTTGTTGGGTTAGAGCTGGTGACGAACCTGTTGCGACACCTCTTTTGGACCTATGCTGTTGGGATGCTCATCTTGGCTTCTTCTGATGAAGTTTCCTACTCCTCTTCTACACCGATAGCAAATATGGTTTACCGGCGACTCTGAACCAAGTAATGTACTCCAAGCAAGCCACGGTGTTCGATGAGAAAAAACGGTTTGCGAATGGGTAAGAATTTCATCTTACGATCCCAAACGTCAATGAACTTCTTATGGTAATCTCGCCAATTTTCGTCGGTCTTCCCCCGTAGATCCAACTTGTGTAGTGCTTCCATGTATCGCTATGGTGATGAAATTTGTTACCTCCATCTGAACTACCGCATCACTTGATCTGATTCGTGCATCTCCACCGCTGCGTACACTATCAACGACACTTTCGCGTCCCACATATTTCAAATGACCAAAAAATTCGGCGGGACGCATTCTATGATATCCGACTTAGCGTATAACATCTATTCAAACTATAGTGCACAATTGTAAATTTTGTTATGTACAGAATTTTATTTTACAAATCATTATTTAATTACTATATGTTTGAAAAAATAAGTAACTAACCTCGACTTCCAAGCGTTGATCTAACAACATTCGAATATCTTCGAGCAGTTCCGGTAGTCCCACGTAACTCGGCCCATGATTCCACCTATTCAAGCGATATGTTAATTCAAACATATAATAAATAAAAAACATTTACTATACAAACTACATATTTATTATCAAATGATTTTTACCTTGTCACCAATGGAAACATATATGGGTCGTTTACTCGAGGACGTAGAAATGGTAGCCGCCACCAAGCCCATAACTACAACAGGAGCAGACAATCACAGATTGATATCTTATCCAGTTTCGTCGCCCGACACAACTTCTAGTACAACGTGGCCAACACGGCTGATCCCCGACTCAATTGTCTGCTTTCTTTGAAGTCAATTAGGTGTAGTAGACACCTTATGTGTACCAAATTTCGAGATTTATCAGGCATTAGAATGCCCTCGATTAACCTTAAGATGAATGCTTGGCATATAGTTCTTTGATGATGTCGGACACGTCGTTAGGAAGATATTTGAAATTGATTTCTAACCACTTCATATCTATCCGACCATCGTAAAACTTATTCGACACCTTACCCAAAAATGTCTCGCAAATATCCTCTTTACCGGGAACGATCGCTGACCCCGTAACGATTGGTCCATCCACTAGAAAACTTAGTTGTAAAGCTACGCCCTTGAGTGTAATTGTAAACTCGCTGTATGGAAGGTAAAAAGTATGTGTCTTGGGCCTCCATCATTCCATCAACGCGCTAATGAGTGTAGGATCGAGTTTGCAGCCCCTGAGCATATGAGACGCATGTAAGAATCTTGTATATTGCAAGTAACCACAAATTTCGGTATTTGAGCTCATTGACAAGTTATGTATGAACCCCTCCGAAACACGATCATCCGCCTACTTATATCAACAAAATAAATTCATTTAAAATATTTTAAAAAATAAAAAAACTTTAAATTTAAATTAGTTGAAAATAAACAAATTTAAAATTTCGTCTTACCATAATCGCTTGAGCGACAGAAATGTGCTTGTCGTCGAAATAAATCAGAGAAGTTGTCATTCATGAAAATTTAATCGAAACGAATAATATATGAAATAATTAAATAAAACTATAATATTTTTAAACAAACGTATTAGAAAAATTAGAGCAAAACTTGAGAGAATTGAGAGAGTTGAGAATTTAGAAAGAATCAAGAGTTGGATTTGAGTGAAAAGAATAAAAAATGGCCTGGTATTTATAGGAAAAAATTTACTGTTGGAGCCCTTAAAAATTTTTACTGTTGCCAACGTTCAAAAAGCCATTGGGGAAATGATCGTTGGTGGAAAACGTGTCCACACACTCTCTCTCCAAAAACGACCTAAAAGGCCAATTAAAAAAAACGACATATTCTTCTAAATTAGCCGATATTGTACCTTTTTTTTAAGGAACTTAATATTTATTGATGGAAGTATCAAGATCCAAAAAATTTTACTAAATTACATTGGTTATTATCCTTCGAATTTGGTTTTTATCAATGTTTTCTAAATCAGATCGATAGTTGAACTAGTTAAAATACTGATTCGTCAGTTTCACCGATCCAATTTAAAAATTATTAAGGTCTTGTTTAACAGTTGGCTGATAGCTGATTGTTGATTGTAGTGGCTAGTTTGGCCAACTGATTCTATTTGTTTATTTAAAAGTGTTTGGAAAAACTTAGCTGCTAACTGAAAGCTGATATGTATAAAATGACAAATAAGGGCATGACATATTTTATTGTTAAATATTTATTTGTTTATAATACTTTGGTTTTTATTGGGTGAAATTATTGAAATAAAAGTTATTACCAATGAATTAAAACATCTATTATGAAAATTAATTAATGCATATTTTTTAAAATTTAAATAAAAAAATTATTAATTCCTTACTTGTAAATATTAACCTTGTGGAAATTGATGAATATTAATAGTATATCAATGTAATTGTAAACTATATTATTAGTGATAATTATATCATGTTCTTAGTATGTGAATTAGTGATAATTATATCTTACTCTGAATAAAATTGTCAAGTAGCATATTTCAATTAATATAAAGTTGCATAAGAAATCAATTTACATAAGTAAATTTAAAATAAATTAAGAATACATAAATATTCAAGGATGAATGGGCTCGATTGAAAATTTCTTGCGACAATGTTGATTTTTGTAGATTCATAGTGGATTTTTTTTTTTTTACTTTGAACTTTGGAGGTGAAAGTGAAAATGAAAATGGGAGAATAGAGGCTACTAATATCTTGGCACCCTTATTAAGTTTGAGAGCATGTGACAAAGGGAATAATTTTTGAGCAAGCATGGTCAGATATGTCATTCCACATATCTCATTCCCAATCAACTATTGAAAAAAGTTGTCCATCCCAACATTTTTTGTTTGGAGGTTTTAGCTCAACAAGCTCTTGCAAACCTCCATTCACCAAACACTATAATTAGAGGGTTTGACTACCCAATCCTTCATTTGTGCTAAAATCAGCTAAAAAAGACTTAAAACTCTATTTACCAAACATCCCCTAAAAATTTAAAAAATCATGTTCAATGGGTTTTTATTTGGTTCGCATTGATTCCTTATCTAATCGATTCAAAATCACTTTTTGAATCAATCCCCTGATCGGTTCTCGGTCCGCCGGTTCAAACAACACTAGTTTTGATTAATATTGAATGAAAATAAATTGTACCCAAAAAAGGACAAGAATGTTATGGGTAATAAGTCATAAATCCTTATACTATTCATAAATTCAGAATTTAGTCTTTATATTTTTATTTTTAATAATTTAATTTCTTTACTTTCATATTTTAAAATTTAAGTCAAATTGTTAACATTATTAAACTTCTTTTTGTCAAATTTGTTAAGCGTGTCATTTTGAAATTAAAAAAAAATTCATTTAGTAACAACATAATTAAAAAAAAATATTGTAATAAACTTGAATTTTTCATAGTAATTTTAACAATGTTAACTATTTGACCTGAATTTTAAAATATGAAAAAGTAGAAAAACGAAATTTATTATAATATTTCACCCAACATGTTTGGAGAAAAAAAAATTTACCGGATACAATGAAGTTCATAGTTGTCGAAAAAAATCACAAGGCGCATGTCTTAATGACTGTTATTTATTGCAATTACCAAACAGAAGAGGTTATTTATTATAGGCTAAGATCACCCCTTGACTCTTGGTTTCGAAATGACTGTTTTTGTTACATGCTACTAATATTTTTCTATCTCCACCAATTTAATTTAGACGGTTTAGATTATTTTGGATTTTTTTATTTCTTAAGTATATTTCAGTCAGTTTTAATTTTAAATAATTTTTAATTCACTTCTAATTATTTGGGTTTAGGTTGTTATTATTATGTTGTCAGTGGTAATAATCTTTGGTGCAATGCAAGCACAGAAGCTGGTATTAACCAACAAGACAGCCGATAACCAATGGGGAACAGTATAAGTTTATGGGAACAAGGACCTCTTCGCAAGTTTCCATGTTATAGATTAAAATATATGTAGTAATAATATAGAGTTTATGGCAAGGAATTATGGTTTTTTTTTTTAAATATAAGGAAATGTTGTTTAAATATTATACATTGATATGGATTTGGAAGTTTAGGTGTGATACATATTCATTTGCTATCTGAATTTAAACATGCTTTAAATTTCCATGAAAGAGATTGTAGTGAATGTACAGTATGAACAGAAGGAGGGAAAGAATTTAGTTATGGCGACTGTCACGTGCCAGTTTATCTCTATATTATGACTTCATGCACCCCACCATTTTTTTCACAGTTCAAAGACTCAGAATTAAAGAAAAGATGAAGTTAGAAATGCGAAAGTCTCAAAACTTTTGCAAATGGCAGATTTTTTTAATCGCAGATGAACCAAAATCAAATTTGTTTTTAACTTTTCAACTAGATTTTGATGTAAGAAATTAGGAAGCTAGTAATAACTCATCTATATAGGCATCTTAGGGACTGATATTTTTGTTAGTTATGTCCGAAATATATATATATATATACACATGTGGTAGTATTTACTGCTAGCTTTGTCCAGTCAGTCTTCTCATTTCCTCTCTTTCTCTCTCATCTCTTTATCTCCAATTATTTAATATTTTCTCTTCTTCTTTTTTTTTCTCTTAAAATATATAAAATCTTTGAAAGAGAACTTGTTTTAATATGAACTACTTTCAAGCTGCTGTGCTTTGTATGAATGAGAATAACCCAATGCTTCATTTTCTTGAGTGTAGAGTTTTGATAGTTTGATTTTTTTTTTCCATATGGATTTTGGGGTGGTGGGTGTGGAGGGGTTTATAGGTTCAGAGACTGCAACTGGTTTTTCCTCTCTTGGTTCAGATCATCAAGAGACAAACCAAAAGTGGTACGGATCTGGGGGTTTGTTCAAGCAAGAGAGATCTTGCAACAATGAAGATGAGTTGAGAAGTTCAAAACTGGCCAAAATTCATGATGATTTTTCGGGCTCTTCGAAGCCATTGATGTTCCACCACAGAAATACTTCATTGAGATCCAATGCCTCTATCTTCTTTGATGAACAAGAAGAGCAACAAATGCTGAGCTTCTCAGCCCCAAAACCAGATGCTCTTTCAGTGGATAGAAGCTCCAAAAATGTCACATTTCCTCACATTTACCTCACAGGTACTTACATATTGAAGGTTTGAAGCAATGCAGAGGTTCCAACATTATTTGTGAATTTGTATCAAAGATTAGATATGTTTTTTTTTTTTTTTTGGTTATTGGTTCCCTGGTTTAGGGTCTTTTCTTGGAGAATCTAATGGTCTTTCCTTTAAAGTCATATCAATAAAAGTGAAGTTTTCTATTTTTCTTCCCCTTAAAAGATTATCCTTTTTTTTTTGTCTTGTTTACCATTTTCCCCAACATCCTTTTTATGTTATGTTTTCTTGTTGTATCCTCCCTAAGTTTAGTAGACAAGTTATGGTTTCTGGGTTATCCTGCCACAACTTTTGTGTGCCCCCTTTTCCCCCTTTTTTACATTTAGAGTAAAAATGAGAAACACCTAAGTTTTTATTGGTATTATATTTTCAGGGTACAACAACGGAGGATTTAATGGTGCAAACATGCATGGAGTGTGTAAAGGTCCATTCACTCCATGTCAATGGATGGAGCTTGAACACCAGGCTTTGATCTTCAAGTACATACTTGCAAATGTGCCTGTACCTTCTAATCTTCTCCTCCCTATAAGAAAATCCCTTGATTCTACTGATTTCTCGAGCTTTTCTGGTGGACTCTTCAGATCCAATACATGTAAGTTCCTCACTTGTTTGGGTACCAAGAAAAGAACTGTTGAGCTAAGTGAAAACAATGCAATGATAAAGCTGAAAAGTTAAAAACTTGTATCAAATATGGATTAGCTGACAGAAAAAGACATTGGCATGCATGATTAGGCCAACATCTACCAGTTTAAGTTTTCGTTTTTCAAGTTACAATTTGGAATTTGTTGTCTGTTTTACTGTTATGGGTGTTTCATGTTATTTTTTATGATGTTCCAGCGATGGGATGGGGAGCTTTTCAACTTGGGTTCTCAAACAACACTGATCCAGAGCCAGGAAGGTGTTGCAGAACCGATGGAAAGAAATGGCGGTGCTCGAGAGATGCTGTTGCTGGCCAGAAGTACTGCGAGCGGCACATGAACAGAGGTCGCCATCGTTCAAGAAAGCCTGTGGAAGGCCAACCCGGCCATTCCGTCACAGCCACTGCCGCCACTACTTCCAAGCTGATGCCTAATGTCTCATCCTCTTCAGCATCAGTGGTAGGGCCAGTTGGTGGTAGCGGTGAGCCCAACAGCCTCACCAGTGCTCGGCAGAAGTACGAGAATTTGCAGCCTGGTGGCACATCTAATCTTTCTGCTGCAGCTTCACTGAACAGGTGATAGAACTATCCTCTACATATATTCGTGTCGGAGATATACTATATCCGAGGTAGAAGTTAGTTATTACATAATATTACTTTCATATTAATGAATTCTGTTCTTGCAGGTCGATTCTGAATAAAGACACTGTAGGTGAAAAAATGCCTTATACTGCAGCAGGACTCTCCATGATATCCCCCAATGGTGACTTAAAATCTAAAGAAAACCCTTTCTTGATTCCAAAGCAACCAATCTCATTCGAAGAGAACTTAAGAAATGGGTTTGGAGTTGTTTCCTCTGGCGAGCTCAATCCTTCCCATAAAAGCTCTTCCATGATTAACAGCAGAAATTTTGGTTCATCTCAAGATCTTACTAGTCAAGAAACTGATTCCCAGCAATCCTTTCGTCGGTTCATTGATGATCAGCCTAAAAGTCAGTCTCATTGCTCTGCCATTTCCTGGCCCGAACTTGATGTTCAATCATACAGGACTCAACTTTCCATATCAATCCCCATGGTTGCCTTAGATTTCACGTCCACAACTTCCTCTCCCAACAACGAAAATTTAACTTCGTCACCTCTCCGATTATCTCGTGAGTTCGACCCAATAAACATTGGATTGGGAGTGGGTAATGTAGTTAATGAATCAAACCAGAAGCAAGCAAACTGGATTCCAGTCTCTTGGGGGACTTCTATTGGTGGCCCTCTTGGTGAGGCTCTGCACAGTAATGGCAGCACCATGGTGGACTTAAAGAACTCATCACTACTGAACCTAATGACTGAGGGCTCGGAAAATAGTCCTCTCGTCGGATCATCTCCAACTGGGGTCTTACAAAAGACAACCTTTGTTTCCCTTTCGAATAGCAGTGCTGGAAGCAGTCCAGAGAATAACAAGACTCATGAAGGCGTTAGCCATTGCAATGATCTCCTTGGTTCAAACCTTGTCGAATCTTCCTCTTTGCCTGCTACATAGCCATTTCAACTATTGGCAAGCCCCTAGGCTGTTGCAGAAGGAACAGAAGCACGAGTTTCATCTGTTGACAAACATGGAACCAATTAGTTATGAAAGCTTATATTATTATGTTAATCTCTTAATTTTCGTACTTTTGTACTTGTCAGCCATGGTTTGTTCCTAAATGTTATAGATTAAACTAGGTTATATCGGAAAAAGAAAGTGGTTGCAGATGCTGGATGTTGCATCTTACACTTGCTTAATGTTATTTCCTGAGAGGTAGAAAATGATTGTGGATGCTGAATTTTGAATCTTGAACATGTTGAAATTTAAATAGTTGCATGAACCAAATTATGTTAAGTTCAGTATTTACAAGCTTATAAATTCAATATACAGTGAACTGTAAATTCTTTAGATTAACAGAAGGTAACAATATTGAACCTCGCTCAATCAAGCAGAAACTTATAACTATCCAACATTAACATAAAAACAATTTTAAATTGACAAGTGCGATTTGAACTCTAAACCCAAGGCGCTCATGTTTCCCCTTTCATAGTAAGAAAAGGAGTAAAAACCTACTTTCAGTTGCACTCATGCAGATGGAGAAGATAATGATGATGATGCAAGAATTATCCTATTGTTTATTCTATAATTGCTTCTGAGGTGAATTATTCTCGTGGTTTTGTCCTTTGAGAAAAAAGATAGGTATTGTCTGCTTCGTGTGGCCTTAAGCAATCTAAATATTGGGTTTTGATTTCAATCAACAATGACTAATGATAATTCAAGTATGTGACATTAAGCTTGCTCAAATGGTCGAACCGGGCATATGTGGTACTTGCTCAAATGGTCAATCAAGTAAATGGATAATGAAGCTCGAGTAGTCAAGTGAGATATTAAGCCTACTCAAATGATCAAACCTTCCTTTTCTATGGCAAAGGGGCGAGTGTGCATCGCTTGTGAATCACGATGAATCGTGAAAACAAAAGTGTCAGACATTTGCTATGTCCAAAATATGTATCAGACATGAGTGTCGGATATGGGTTTTTCAAGAAAAATAGAGAGTCAGAGTAACAAAGCTTATCAACTCCCCCACTAAGCTCATTATAAGAGTTTGCAGTTAGAGTTCTCTTCTGTGGATTGAGCAACAAAGCAACCAATGGCACAAACAGATTGAATCACAACCTTGCTGGGAATTATTGGAAATTATAGACAGAAAGTTGAGCTTATAAACAGCAGATTGATAACTACACAACTTTCAGTTTAGCTCAAATTCACATTATGCTACTACTTGATATGAAAAAAAAAAAAAAAAAAGAGTTTAGTATGGACAAGAGAGTAAAGGGTACCTCAGAAACCCTGAATGACCCAAATCCAAGTTCTCCAAAGCTGGTTGCTTATCAACCCCATTTGTTATATTGGACAAGGGAACCAAACCAGAAAGTTCATTCAATAGTTCGTGTAAGCTTACACTTGGAAATAAAGATGTTATCAGTGTAATTTAGGCTACACAGTTTCAATAACTCGGCCGACCGTTGCTTCAACACGGGATCATAACCACTCTGTATAACTAGAAGGAGCTTTGCAGCTAGACCAGCATCAACAGCAAGTGAAGCGCATTCCTCTGGTGCGAACTTGCATATGGACCAAAGTATTGACAATGCAAGCTGAGTACAGTTTTCAGAAGCTTTCATCAATAATTTCACCACATTTGGTATGGTATTTGGACAATCTTTTAAAGCCAATCTTCCTTCTGGAATACTTGACAAAAGTTCCAGTATACAAAGGACTAATTCCAAACATTCATTTTTCAAACCAGGCATCAATTCAACTAATTGAGGGACTGCCCCAACATTGACAAAAGAGTTCCTAACTGATTCATTAGAACAAACTGTTTTGAGTAAAATGAGTCCAGATAAAACCCCACTTTGGTGCTTTTTATCTTTCACTAACCTCAACAAACCAACTAAAAGACTCAAACTTGCAACATTTTGGGATGCAAAATCATTCCCTTCCATCAACATCCCAATCAACCTAGTACAGTTAATCTTGGTCTCAATCGACCCTTCATTTAAAATATCAACTATCAAAGATATTTTAGCAGGTTGCAACAAATCAGACTTGGAATTTAAATCAAGATTCAAGTTCACAAGAATACCAATCACCTCTGAGCCAACAGCATGAGTTGTAAAAGGACCAAGCAAAGATGAAATGAAAGCAATGCCTCCATTTTCCACGACAGTCTTCAAAGCTGTCCTTTGAGCTTGAACCACTTGCCTAAGCTCTTTAAGTGCTTGAACTCTAGCTTGACCCTTAACTTTCTTCAAATTCTCCAAAACCTCTTTGACCCTTCCTTGCACATCCTCTGACCTCTTCTTTATAGCCAAATACTTCTGTGAAAACCAACTATAAATTAGCTGCTGAAGGGTTTTATTTGGAGTCACCGAATCGTCCCAAAGCTCTTGCATTGTGGTGGGACATGTGTAATGGCCTAATGAGAACCATTTAACAATGTTGGATCTCTCGTAGGTTTGACCAGTGCAAAGGGTCACAGGGTCTCGCATTGGCTCCAAAGAAATTGGACATATGAAAACCGTAGGCACATCAATGGACTCAAGCTCTTCGACCATTAACTTCAGATCCAATTTCTTTAAACCAAAACCGGTGGATATCACCCCACAATTTCCTCCCAAAATCCCATCTTTTACAGCCGTTTCTAGATCTAGAACTTGGCTATCAAGCCTTAAGTCAGCTTCATTTCGACTAGAAGGTTGATACATTGGCTTTCTTTAAACACCCTTTTGGAGATGCTAAAGAATCTAACAAGGACCCTTTTTCTTTTTGTTTCCAAGAGAGAGAGAGCTAATTTACAAGAGAACTAGCCTTGAAGAAGACAAAAACCACACCCAGTAAAACAAGAAGCCACAATGCCAATCAAAGGGGACATCTTTTCTTCCCCATTCTTTTACTTTCCATTGTCGTTTGCTTTATTTGATCCCTTTGTCTGGTCAAAAACGAAACCTCCTCCTTCACCACTAAAACCATCACCATCATTAAAGAAATAATAGTACAAAAAATGCAATCTTCTAATACTAAAGCTCTTTATCACTACTGAAATCAAGAATCTTAAACAAAAAAAGGAGCTGAAATCATCACAATCCCAGACCCATATCAGCTAAAAAGGAGAGAATGGTAAAGAACAATCAAAAGCAAAACAAGGACATGGAATTTGTTTATAAAAAGAAAAGAAGAGATTATTGGAGAATTTAACAATCTAACTTGTACAATGGCACAGTTCCTCTTCTCTAATACTGCGCAAAAATAAATAAATAAAAAATTTGGGATAATTCTGCTATTAGTGACTCGCAGATTTCGTATTTTTCAATTTTACATCTTATATTTTTGAATTTTGAATTTGTTTTAGCAGAGAAATAAGGGCAAATATCCCAAAAATACCAAAAAAAATAAAAAATTACCGGAAAGTATAGGTTTTAGGAAAATTGACCGGAAAGTGCAATTTCTCCAAAAAATGCGTCCACATCAGCGCGTTTTTTGGGAAAAACGGGCTAAAGCGCTTCCCAGAGGGCGCGCTTTAGCCCGTGTTTTTAAAAAAAAAACTATTCTCGAATATTTTAAAATTTTACGAGAATAAACCTTTATAAAGGCTCAAAGTGACAACACTATTTTTTTTAAGGTGTCATCAATTAATAAGGAAATATAACTTACAAAGAAATCTTTATATAGACCCAAAGTCTCATTTCCCTTGTTTTTTTGAATAAAGTGGGATATGAGATATGTGTATTTATAGACTCATGAATAGTTTTGCAGCTTGTTCCTAAATAATGTGGGATTCCTTCCTCTTCTACACCATGTAGAAGGGTTCTATTGTTTTAAGCCAACCTATTTCCTTATTTGTGGTCATCATGCAACTTTATTATTAATATATGTTAGTGATGATTAGATTTGTAAAAAATATATTTGAGTTGTTTTGTTTCTTATTTTTTATAATATAAGAAAATGTTAACAAAATATAAAAAAAGAGAAATTGTTTTGTAAAAAAAAAAATCAAATATAGTGTAGCATGTCATCTTATGTTGTTAGTTAAAAGAGGAAGGAATCCCACATTGTTTAGGAACAAGCTGCAAAACTATTCATGAGTCTATAAATACACATATCTCATATCCCACTTTACTCAAGAAAACAAGGGAAATGAGACTTTGGGTCTATATAAATATTTCCTTTGTAAGTTATATTTCCTTATTAATTGATGACACTTTAAAAAAAATAGTGTTGTCACTTTGAGCCTTTATAAAGGTTTATTCTCGTAAATTTTTAAAATATTCGAGAATAGTTTTTTTTTAAAATACAGGCTAAAGCGCTCCACGTAGGATGCGCTTTTGCCACCTCAGCAAAAGTGTGCCTATATGGACGCGTTTTTGCTGAGGTGGCCAAAACGCGTCCTACGTGGTGCGCTTTAGCCCCTTATCCCCCAAAAACGTGCTGACGTGGACGCGTTTTTGGGGGAAATTGCACTTTCCCGTCAATTTTCCTGAAATCTATATTTTCCGGTAATTTTTGATTTTTTTTGGTATTTTTGAGATATTTGCCCGAGAAATAATGCGTCTGGAAAGCATTGCAACAATGAATTATGACTCAATTAGGTGATTACCTTAGCAATTAGGTCTATTTTTATAGTCATCTTGATTTCACATTTATAACTATTTTTATATTTATAATTAAATTCCATTGATTTAGTTTATGTTATAATATATAGTTTAGATAATTATTTAGTACACTGGCGGTAGAATTTTTAACTCTACATGGATGAGATTTTTAATTACAACTTAAGAACATATAATAAAATCTCAATTCCGAAGTTAAAAAATTCCACCACCAATTTATTCAATAGTTATCTTTTTATTTTTATTTTTTTAGATATTATATATTTTTCAAAATATCAAAAGTACAAGTTCAAGTACTAAAATGGACCTAATTGCCTAGGTTAGTGACAAAAAATACATAATCCTTACCGAAATTTCAATCCCAACTCAAATGGTATACACTCAATTCTGTAAGTTAAATTATACTAATCTAAAAATTTTATGTGGCAAACATATTATCACACTTGTAATGCATTTTCAACTTGTTATTTTCATATAATGCATGTTATTTTAATGAATGAATTTAATCATTGAATTAGTAGTAAAATTTCAAAAAGAAAAGATATAGAATTAAAATTATCAAATTAGAAAAGAATGATTAAATCTACAACAAGCGTGCATGCTACAAGATGAAGTGCTGAATTTTATTGGGTTAGAATTGAAATTTCAAAATTCGAAAATAGGATAACTAAAATTGATCAACTTAATGTGTATGGATTAAATATGCAATTTAGACTAACATACGAATTCGACCATAAAATTACGTGTAGTGGCCCTTGGTGACTGTGCGCACACGTGCTTACATCTATTTATTCACCATCCCCACCATATCCTGTTTTAGCTTTTTATTCTTTTTCTCTTGAACTTTGAAAAAGAAAATATTATATTATAAACACGAAAACAATTTAATGAAGATCCACTTGTTATCCGGTAACAATTTCATTACAAGTTTCGATTATATTTTTTTTTAACATTTATAATCCCTCATCAACTCATAAAGATTCGAATTCACTTGCTAATTAATTTGACGCATTAAGACTGTTATCTAATAAGTTAAAATAGAGTATTATCTTTCTTATTTATAAATCATAGTATATTCGAGCTTATTAACTAAATTGTTTAAATATATTTTATATAAGATATTAATTTTATAAATTTGTTTGATTTGATTTTTATATTTCTATTCATTGTCAAATGATTTTGACACCAAAATCAATAAAACTCTTTATGTCGATAATTTGATATACTAAAAAAATAATTTACTATAAATTACGTAAAATAAAATAAAAATTACAGTTCCAATAATCGTAATAACTACTGTAAAATTAGTTACGTCCGTGAGGCTGCTTCCACATATTTTGTTTGCCCAAAACCTCTGCTTGCTTTAGAAAAACAACTCCAAATCCAAATCCAACCCCAATCTCTTCCTATTCATAGTTTTATTTTCAACCAACCTCAACTCCTTCCCTCAATAAAACCCTAAATCTTCTTCAACATATTCGTTGTTTTCATCAATCTCCCATTTTCATCATGCGCTCCATTTCCCATCATACAATCACCGAATCCCCAGCATTTCCATCTTCACAATTATAATGAAGAGCAAGGGGCATAACCGAAAGCCTGGAACTCGTAACAAGTTCATCCGGTACCTCAAAGTTCCTTTCAAAGCTTTGGGGAAAGCCAGGGATTTTTATGTTAGAAGTTTGACAAGTTGTGCTTCAAGAATCGGCCACGGACATTGCCCCAGTCATTTCCCGGTGGAATACTATGAGTTGCCGAGGAGCTTTTGCGAAAGCTCATCCCCAATGCGTAATGTCAACAAAGATGATGATATAACAGAGCTTATTA
Organism: Gossypium sturtianum; assembly: GCA_025698515.1. Taxonomy (NCBI): domain Eukaryota; kingdom Viridiplantae; phylum Streptophyta; class Magnoliopsida; order Malvales; family Malvaceae; genus Gossypium; species Gossypium sturtianum. Next base: position 15,848,378 of record CM046947.1, on the reverse strand, counting down.
GGGCCGCATCTGTTAGAAGCTCCAGTTATGGAAATGAAATGGACATGTTTTCGCCAAAGCAACTGAGGTTGAAGATGAGATCAAGAGGGTTGCCAAAGAACATGGGCAGAATTGATGAAGACAAGCCTTGTGTATTCGAAGATAACGATGTTGTTTTTGAAATGAAAAGAAAGTGTCGTATCAAATCCCAGCATCAGCAACCTATGTCCGAATACAAACGTAAGGTGTGATTTCATTTATATGTAAATGTATGTGTGTATACATAAAGAAAAGGCAAAACGTACGGCCAAATGCTTCCACTACCCAAAATACTCAATAAATTGTACTAGGGTATCAAATGCGTGAAAGAACCTTGCATTTCATCAGAAATGAAAATCCCAGAATGAAATTTTCATCAGCAACTTGAGCTTTAGATTCTAAATCAGCTGAAAGCAACACATTACCAAAACATTGCATAGTTCATACAATCTTTCACTAAATCTATTCATGATACATCGTTTCTGAATCATCTACTTCAAAGTATGAACTTAATGGCAATGCTTCCTCTAACCAAAATGCCTAGCAAAACATACTAAAATTTCACAGTTTCATCATGAAAAAGATAGCTAGTGCACGGAAGAATCTTGCATTCATCAGAAATGAAAATACAATAAGTTTTCATCAGTAATTACTAGATTAAAATCCCATACATTACCAAAACATTGCATAGTTCATACAATCTTTCGCTAAATCCATTCATAATACATTGTTTCTGAATCATCTACTTCAAAGTATGAACTTAATGGCAATGCTTCCACTAACCAAAATGCCGAGCAAAATATACTAAAATTTCACAGTTTCATCATGAAAAAGATAGCTAGTGCATGGAAGAACCTTGCATTCATCAGAAATGAAAATACAATAAGTTTTCATCAGTAATTACCAGATTAAACAGTTTCATCATGAAAAAGATAGCTAGTGCATGGAAGAACCTTGCATTCATCAGAAATGAAAATACAATAAGTTTTCATCAGTAATTACCAGATTAAAACTCCCATCAATGTCAATCCTTAGAAGTGCAACTCGAGCTTTGAATTGCACTGACATTTTGATCTTTAACTTCCCCTTTCCTAACCCAAGCCATCCCTTCATTCCTCTGATTCCCCTCTCCACGCCTATCAAACTTTACGCCATTATATCTCCTATTCCGCTCCGACTTGCCACCACGATAGTTGAGATGAACATTTTGCCCACCGTATCTACGATGATCCCCTCTTCTAATCTCACCGTTCATCGACATTGCTTGAAATTTCCGTCCAATCTCCTCCGTACGGTCATGGGTTCTTGGAATGGAACTCAGTCCTAACTCCCTTCTCGCCTCAATATTCTCTTCCTCAACACTCGTCAGCTCCGGAGCCTGGAGTTCATCTCCGATCAGCTTCTCCTCCCCTTTACTATGCTCCACACCGGTAGGCAGCGGCGCCTTACTAGTACCTCCCGTCAGTTCCTCCCCCTCGTTAGCTGCCCTAGCTTTTTCCTTCATCTCGTTCCTTTTCTTGTTCTTCGACTTCCACCTTTTCTTCAATTCCTTGCCTTTCTTCTCATTGCCGAAATCCTTGGCCGCGGCGGTTTTCTCATCCCTGGGCTTCCCTTCCGCTACATGCTTCCCGTTACCCCGATCAAATCGAGGAATCTGCCAATTCTTACGGCTCTCTCTTCCAGAAACCTCGTCATTCACTCGCTCTTCAAAATTTGTTTCCTTTTCCTCGTGTTTCTGCTGAGTCTCTTGTTTCTCTTCCTTTCCCTTCTGCTTTCCTTCTTTCTCTTTGATCCATCGTTCTTGTAGTTGAAGGAGAGTAACATAATTTGACGGAATTGAAGGCAACCTCTTTTTCCCATTGAATTTTTGGGACACCTCCATTGAAGAACCAACCCAAGAACAACAAGAAATTCAAGCAATAATTAAAAAAAGAAGAAGAAAATTATAAACAAAGAGAACCAGACAGGAGGATTTGAATTCCTCAGACAGGAAAAGACCTAAACATCACTCTTACTGACGATAAAATAGCATCAAATATCTCATTAATTGCGAAATAGCCACAGTTGTTTGGGGCCTAAGTAGCTTAGTTGGGCCCAAGGCTGATGATCAATCAGCAAATATATATATATATTTTTTAAACGACTACACTCCTAATTAAAAAACAATTAATAAATTGTATTATTTTTAATTTTTAAATTTTTAATATTATCTCTATTAAAAGAAAATCTATTTAAAAACTTTTGGTTATATTATTATGGGATATTATATTTTAGGAATATTTAAATATATTATATATTATTGTATATCTTTTAGGTATATGTTTAGGATCATATTATATATCTTTTCTATAAATATTATATATACTTAGACCTGTTCATGAGTCGGATTACCCGCCCAGGCCCAAAGGTCTACCTGAAATTTGAAAGGGTTTGAGTAAAAATATTAGGCCCAAAAAATAGGCTTGAATAAAAAAATTAAGCCCGTTTAAAATATGTGCTAGGCTTGAACTTGAACATTCAATGCTCGAGCCCGACCCAGACTGTTTTTAAGTTTATAATACTTTATATTATATTATTTTTATATATTATGTAATTTAGAACACATTAAAAAAACCCTATACAATATATTAATACTACTCTAATGTAAACATTAAAATACAATAAATAAAAAATGTATAAAATTATTATATATTAAAATAATATAATATAAATATTTAAAAAAATACTCTTAGTACTGCTGGTGTATGGGGATAAAAATAAACTTTTGAGAAATTAACAAAGGCTTCAAGGCACGTATTAATGTCACTTTCTTTAAAGTTCAATTTGTCCCACCTATATTATGGTGTGCAAAAGAGTTACTGGCAAATGAAACTCGAGGATACAATGAAGCTCAGTAACTACCTACGTTTTGCACTGACGGAAACAGTTCACTGAGCATTGAGTGGAACATAGCAAGTATATCAATTTCTATAAAGAGTATATAAATTCTTTATAGAGCAACCTAGACATATAAAAGATGGTGGGAGAATAAAAAGAAACTTTATTTTTGTGTGTTATATACAAATGAAAGCTCATTCATATTTATAGAAGGTCTCGTATCTCTTCATAGGGACATAAATACCAAAAATAGATAGTCGTATCTTTAGCAGTAAGCATAATTATTCAACAGATATCTACTTGGATAATTATGATCCTTTGTTATTAATTAAGTGATATAACTCATCACTATAAATAATGACAACTTTTAATTACTCGCAACTATTTAAATTTTTTTTTTAAGTTCATTTTAATACCTTTTGTTTACTTTAATGTCATAATATTGATTTACAGACAATCAATTTAACATTTCATATGATGTTTGCCCATACATCTTTTTACTATCTACATATATGTACTTTTATGATTGTTACTTAAAGTTTTTAATATGCTCTAAACTGTTTATATTTTTAATTTCATTTAATCTCACATAAATTTCAATTTTCTATTATAATGTTAAATCAATACTCTAGTTTTAAAATTTTAATAACAATTCATTTAAATAGTTAAATAACATGCATTCCTAAACTAAAAGTAAACATAAAAATGCCCTTACTATTTTGTCAATTAATTTCATACCAACTTGACAAAAAAAATAACAATCAATATATTAATTTTTTTTAAAAATATATCATTTTGGCAAAAAAAATGTATTTTTTTAATTTTAATAACAATTAATTTTAATTTTTAATTAAAATATTTTTAACTGGAAAAAGTGAAATCATCATTCTGGCAAAATATACCTTTTTTTAATTTTATTTTTAAGTTAAATTAGTACCATCAATTCATAAATTCTTTTATATTTATTTTAAAAAATATATGTTACTTTTAACTAACGTTATAGATTTTTGTACATACAATCGTAATATAGAGATTTTTAAATAAATATATTTACAAATCTTAAGTTAAATTAAAAATATTTAAAATAAATTGTTTAAGTCGATTAAGTCTTAGTTCAGTTGGCATATGTATTGTCCTCAGTGTAGGAGGACGTGGGTTCAAGTGCGCTAAAACGTATTATCCTTTTATTTAAGGGTTAGAGAGGGCCATGGATAATTCAAGTGCACTAAATCGTGATGCTACACTTATATAAAATGAAGTAAATAAAAATAAAAAACAAATTGTTTAAAACAACTTTAATTTTTTTTTTCAAATTTTATAATAGTTTACATAAATGTTTAAAACATGCTAAAACACATTATAACTTATTAATTAAACATGTATTTAAATTAAATATATTTTTATTGTACTTTATTTAAATAAAAATTTTATTTAAAACTTTTTTAAGTAAAAAATTGAAAAATTTTGTTTTAGAAATTTTTAAAACTTAAATTATTTTTTAAAAAAACATTTCACTTTTTTCAAATTTTTATAAATTTAATCGAGAAAAAGAAAAGTTGTAGTAAACTTATTTTAGGCAATAACGATCACTTATCTAGACACAGTAAGGAAAGAAAAAATTAGGTTCATGTTAAACGAATGTGTCGAAATCATTTTTTTGTTTGGAAAACGGGCCGACTTTAAAAAGGAAAAATGGAGTCGCCACCAATCTTTTTTGAAGTGTGATTGGGCCACCTTATAAAACATTTTGGTCTACGAATTTTAAGAAAACAGGTTCTGGAGTCGGTTACGCACGAGGAAGGATTAACACCCTCGTGACGCCCATAATTGATATCTAATTGATTAATTAATGTCCTAATATCGAAAATTTAAAAGACTTTAAAATACGATTCTTTTTATTTTAAAGAAAAAACTTGAATAAAATATGAGCAATCAGACATTCTTATCTCGAGGAAGTAAAATGTCACGCCCAGTAAGTTAGGGTACGCCATTTCAAATCCCCGAAATTGAGCTTGTCCTTTGACTTTCCAAAATTAATGTGTTTAAATCTAAGAAGGATACTCGGTTATTTGGGGTCTAATGAAAAATCGGAACCCAGTAAGTTAGGGCTCGATTTCCCAAAATACCAAACACGGAATATTGCCTTTGTTTTTTGAAATCCTTATCCCGAGATAACAAAACGTCCCATCCAGTGAGTTAGGACACGACGATTTTGAGTTCTTGAAGATAAATTCTTATTCAACTTTTAAAAAGAAAGTAATAGGTTCTTTAGACTCGAAAAGAGAAATCGAAACCCAGTAAATTAGGGTACGAATCCTTTCGAACCTTAGAACACGAAGGGTTTACTTATTTTGAAACGAAAGCTGTAATGGATCGAATAAAATATGATATGATTTAAAATAAAATGTAAAACGAGTTGCTATGCTAGTTTATATAACAACATTACGGTGATCGAATATAAATAACAATAATAAAGGTAGAAATAAAATATGATAAAAAGTAAAATAAGCAAACAAAATGAAATAAAAGAAAATAGTAACGAAAAGGCAATGATAATAATAACTATGAAATATACCAATAAACAAATAATAAAAAAAGAATAATAATAATAGGCTAAAAAAATATAATAGTATTAAAAAAATAAATAACAGTTATGGAAAATAGTAATAATAATAATGAAGAAAGTTTAAAAAAATATTGACAATAAAAATAATAGGAAAAAACAATTTTAATAATAATAATATATGTAAAATAGGGACAATAATAAAATATAGGTATAATAACAATAAAAATAAAAAAAATAATTATAATTATAAGAATAATAATGTGTATAATAAAATAGTGATAGTAATAAAATAATAGTGGTAAAAAATATCAGTAATAGTAACAGGAATAGTAATAATGAAATAATAAGAGAATAGTAAAGATAAAAAAAAACACTAACAATAATAGAACAGTACCGATTAAAAATAATAATAACGATGCAAAATAATAGAAATAATGAAAATAAGTGTAATATTTAAAAACCATAACACCAAGAAATATAATAATACCTATGAAATCAAATAATATATAAAAAATAATTAAAATATGAAAATAATTAGAAAAGAATACATAAATAATGAACCCAAAAAGTCCAAATTAAATAGGTTAAAGAGTGAATCATAATAAAAACGAAATTTAAAGCCTAAATTGTAATGAATTTATACAAAATAGGATTAAAATACAATTCGCGCCAAAGAATAGGGAGTAAAAATGAAATTATTCCGAGCCCCTGAACACAGCGTCTGAATGCGGACCAATTTGAAGTAGCGCATAAAATTCAGGGGCAAATTAAAAAAATAGAAAAAACTGCAGGGGGATGCAATCAAAACAAGGGCACAAAAGGAGGGGCTAACCACGTAATTTACCCATTTCCTTAATATTTAAAACTCCTTTTCCTTGGCAGAATTTATTTTGCCCGATAGCCTCAAAGAACAAAGGGGATTCCCCATTTTCCTCTGTTAGGGCACGCCCATCCTCGCAGCAAGCCCCCCCCTGCGCGCACCATAAGCGGCGGCCGGAGGAACCTCGGTATGATCCTCCCGATCTCCTCTTTTTTTTTTAAAAAAAAAACTTTGTTTGTTTTTGAAAGCAACCGAAATTAATCTATGAAAATGGGAAGGGTTTTTTAATACCCTCTTCTTCTATTTTCGTATGTAATAGCAAAGTAAAAGGGAGAAGCAAAAACGAGACTCGAAAATCAGAAGGCAAAACACCACAATCACCTTGTTTTTAACCGATCTCCTATTTCGATCTATGCTCAAGTTTCTTTCTCTATTCACTGTGTTTATATTTGTAGAAATCGTGTGTATTGCTTTTGTATTTCTGTAAAAAAATCTGTATTCTCTTTTTCTGTTACAACTGTATATTTTCCAGAAACAAAAAAAAAAAAATCCCCTCGTACACTTGTTTTCGAAGGCTTTTATAGCCTTTTAGAAAAAAATAAAATAAAAAAACTAAAACTCCTAGTTTGTTAGACTTGTGCTGTTTTCTTCTCCCCTTTTTTCGCAGGTACGACGACGTGGGTACGACTTGGTGTTGGAGGCGCGCACGATGCGGGGGGAAGGCTGCTTGGAGGCGCTGGCTGCTAGGGTTTCCAAAACCCTGTTTAGGTTATATTAGGTTTGGGCTGAAACTTTAGGCCTGCTGTAACTTGGACTTTTTGTTTTATTTTTCCTGGTTTATTGTTTGGGCTCTGGTTGGGGTAAAATTGGGTCATACAGAATGTATTTGTAAACATTAAACAAAAATATTCACGAACATATAATTGAACATATTCATGAATAACAAACAAACAAACATCAAATCCTTGAAACATATTATAGATCATAATAAAATTATTAACTTACACTTTTCAATGTTTTTAGTAATTTTAATTTATTATTCTTTTCCGAATTGGTATAGGTAATGATTTTATCCAATTTTTTGCACAAAGGATGTACTCAACAATTTTTTAGAGTTGCTAATTAGGCCTTGACTTAATGTAAGGTTGACGCGTTAGAAATTTTGATATCCTATGTTGGATATACGGGTCTGAGTTAATTTATTGAATTAATTATTTAATTTAATATATGTAATGATTAATTCTAATGATAATATTAATATAATCAATTTAAAATAAAATTATTTGGAGTTAGAGAAATACAAATTCTTCCTCCTCTAAATACCTTTAAGAAACACACTTTTTGGCCTCCTGTATATATTTTGACTTGAAATAAGCAAGTGAATCAAAGAAATCTTGTTCTCTCTCTACTCTAAAGACATTAGCTTGAAACCAAGAACAGGATAAGTTCAAAGTGGAGTGGTAGAAAGCATTGTACATGCATACTCCCAACTCCCAAGGTGTAAACCTCCACTAGAATCCAGCCAAACCCCAAACATGCAACACCCGCCTCATAGCCCACTTGGCGCCTGAAATCAACGTCTCCTATCTTTGTCAAATTCACAAAATTGGTTTTATAATAGATGGTATCAGTTAATGCCGCTAAACCCAAACCTAACCCTTTTTTTCCCTTAGTAGTTAGAACAAGTACAAAAAAAGATAAGAAATAAAAAGGATGCTCTAAATTTTGCATCCTCTTTCTTCTCCTCCAAACAAAATTATTTAGTTTATTTATATATAAACAAGGAAATCCATTTCAATGGTTACATTGTTTTTTCTATTCACTTTTGTTGTCGTCGTCGTCGTCTTCTAAATTTCTAAGCCATTTCATTGTATCCTTCAAATAGCTATCACCAACATGGGAAGACGTAAGAATCTTCTTCCCTTATTTTGTTTTTATTTTTGGGTTACTTTTTCCTTTAATTTATTTTGGGGGTTTGTTTGACTTGTTTATTATTTTCACTAAATAAAAGAAATTATTTGAATCTGGCAGGTAAAATCCAACGTAAGAATGTGGCGATATTAGATAGCGACGATGATAATAGTAGTGTAACTTCATCGTCGATCGTTTGTTCCGATCAAATGTCTGTTTTGGGTACCGAAGAAGTAGAGTTCAATAAGGAGAGTTTAGTAGATGAAGCGATCGATGCTTTATTTGAGAGGAGGTTAGAATTTAGTTATTTTCTTTTTTAATAAATTTTTTTGATTAAAATGTGAAGCATTTGAATGGTTTCATCATTTATTAGGGTGAATGTAACATCATTAAAATGTTGGAGGTTTTATTTTTATACAATTTCTAAACTATTATTAGAAAAATAAATAATAGAAAAACTGGAAGAAGAAAAATAAATTAATGTTGGGAACATATAACGGTCTTTTGTGTAGACATCTAATAATTGTATCTTTCCATATCTTTCATAGACATATATATATCTTTTAATAAGATATACTTTCAATAAGATTGTATTGTTTTACAAGACAATTTTATATAAAAATGTGTTTTTATAAGACAAATTTGCATGCAAAAGTTATGTCTTTACGACACAACTATTTCATCGATAATTTGCTAGGTACTTTCTTAGATAACAACATATTATTATCTACCAACATTGACACTCGCAATTATTAAGGGGTTCGACACGGGAAAAGGCTTTGGAAGTGATTAATGCTGCATTCAATTTCAACTTGCAGTGTCAATTTGTGGAGAATAAGTAAGTGCATGCTCGATATCATTTATATTGATTTGCAAGAGTTGCTGAATGGATTATGATATACAAGCATGCTTCCTTATGGTTCATACTATATGGTTGAATACTTGAATCTATCATACTGTTATTTCATTTCAGCTTGCAGCATCAGTTTGTGGAGAATAAGTGCGTGCAATTTTAAATCCTTCTAGCAATTGCTGAATGGATTACTAGCATGTTTACAGTCGTAGCTAGAAATGATCTATAATATATGGTTGAATACTTGAATCTGTCATATTGTTATTCGGCTTGTTCTCCAGATTTGCCACATTACTTCATCAGTGTTTGAACTGTATCAAGAAAGGGTCCAGCAAAGAGATATCTTTAGCATCCCGTACTATTGGTTAGTTTAAATTCTTAATGTTGACAACCCACATATGCACGCCTCAATGGTCAAGCTGATAATGTCTCTTGGTAGGTTTGTTGGCTTTAACTGTTGGTCCGGGAGTTCATGCGCAGGAAATATTGGAAGAATCAATTACTCCTCTTTCACAAGCTTTTAACTCCGGTTCAGAATCTTCTAAGATCATTTCGGTATGAAGAAATTGAATAAGGATTGGAATTCTTTCTTCCTCTAGTACATTATTCCAGTTGTTTTTTAAATGCTTTGGTTTCTTATTGTAGTTACTGAACTGTTTGGCTGTCATCACTTTTGTCGGGGCAAATGGTCCTGAGGAAATAGAAAAATCAATGCAAATTATGTGGCATATAATTCATCCAAAACTAGGTTCTAATGTAAGTATACATGCTTGATTTTCACTAATTGAAAAGCATATTATATATGTATTAGTTATTGCTCGCAACTGAGGATTAATTAGTTTTGCTTGACTTGTAGGTTATTGCTATCAAACCTTCTGCACCTATAATAACAACAGCTGTGTCTTCCTGGTCGTTTCTCTTGACAACCATGGATGGCTGGAGACCTAGCCCCAAACTTTGGCAAGAGTGAGTTAACTCTCTAGTTCATATGCTGTTCATTCTTTTAATCCAGTAATTTATTGTCTTTACAATCCCTTTGTTCATATGTAGCGTAGACAAATCATTTAAACCATAAAAATGCGAGTCAAAGAGCTTCGTTGATTTGAATTATGGTCCTACAACAATATACCAACACAAACCTGGCTAACAAGTAACTCCCATGGCCAAGAGACTGACTGCTTTCGGGAAATTATGCAGGTCCGTTACATATTTGTCTAGTTTGCTAGATAATGATGACCGATCCATGCGGATCGCTGCTGGTGAAGCATTGTCTCTTATTTTTGAGATGGGAAGCTTAGAGAAGTTTATAGCTGAAACTAAAGGTTACATTGATAGTTCAGCTTTAGAAGGAAATAAAACTAAAGACAGGTTCTCACATATACAAGGACTGAAGGGGAAAATTCTAAATCAAGCTCGAGACCTCTCCGTGGAAGCTGGTGGTAAAGGTTCTTCCAAGAAAGATCTTAATAACCAGAGGAACATGTTTAGGGATGTTTTGGAGTTCCTTGAGGTACTCGTATTTATCTTTTTATTCCCATGAATGTATGGTTCTTTGAACTAATCATGCTAAGTTTGTCTCACTTGGTGATGGCAGTATGGTTATCCTCCCGAGACAACGATGAAGATTGGTGGGGTTGCACTACAGACATTAACATGGTCTCAGTTGATTCAGGTTAGCTTGTCCTCTTCTAATTCTCCAATTCATGTTAGTTACATGCCATGGATTCTGATAATGGAGTTGTCAAATTTCAATCCAACAGTTGAACTTTTTGAAGCGCTTTCTCGGTGGAGGTTTCGCTAAGCACATGCAGGTTAATGTTGTTTTAGAGAAATTGACATCTGTTGATGCAATTTTTAGTTTTCACATGGATTATATAAAATTTTTGTTTCTTTATGCAGGAAAGTGAATTCCTTCAAGATGTTTTTGGTTTCACTCCGAAAAGACGGAACCTTGTAGGCTATGATCATATATCCAACACTGAAAAGGTTGATTCTTACGTGTTTATCCTGATCACTATACTAAACTAATATAAATTCTTTGGTGCAGAGAATGTACAAATCACCAAATTCAGTCGTTAACAAGGCTAGAACCCAGCAATTGAACAAGCAACGGATGCTATCTGAGGTAACTGTCTTCATGTGAAGTCGATCGAGTGTTTTACTACCAACTGCACCATTTAGCGCATTGACTTTGTTGATGTTTGTATCTAGGGTCGAAACATCGGACACTTTGCCATCTGTGTAGGCTATGAAGATTGGTAAACTTATCAAGAGTATATTCATTCTTGGTAAAAGTATCATGAAGGTCCCTATATCAAGAGTTTAATTACATTTTGCTCTTTCTACTTAAAAAATGGACAAATTAACCCCTATATATATTAGTTTTCTACTTAAAAAATAGACAAGAAATGGACAAATTAACCCCTATATGTTAGTAAAAGGTGCAAATTTGTCCTTTTATTAAAATTATTAAGAATCTAACTCTTAATAAATTGTAAATAATTTTCTATAAGTTTTATATTATTTAAGAAAATACTCTAGAATGAACCTGGACAAATGGTTGTTTGGTTCATTCTAAATGATGTAAATTTTAAATATTTTTATAATTTCTTATAATTCTTACCATTAACTAATTAAAAGAAAAGATATTTTAATAACTATGAATGATTTATAACTTAATAGCTTAAAATGATCTTTCTTTTGGAAACTTCAATTTTTTTAAAAATGGCATTGTGAATGTTTATGATATTAATTTAATTTTATAAATGTATAAATGAATTTAGAGCATGTATTATGATTATTGTGAAAAAAATAAGAAAAATTACAATATTAAACTTTTTGGGGGCCAAAACAAGATAGTATTAATTTGTAACAACAAAGTCCAAATTCGCCAAAAATCCGACAAACAAAATCGAAATTATGGATTTCAAATATTTTAATTTTTATTCAAAACGATTTTAATTTTAAGAATGAAATAAATTGATCCAAAAACCGAATCCAACTGAGTACATCCCTAATTATATAATTTAAACATTCAAATACTCAAATTTGACTTACCGAAGTGGATATGAATAAATTGAGTTCGAATTTCATTTATTAAACCCCCCAATGACTTCCTACAGTGGCTTAAACCCACAAATCTCAATGAGCCCATAATGGGCTTTAGTATAAGCCTGCTATAGTCTATATGAGCTAAGGAACAACGTCGGTAAACGCTTTCCTTGGTTTCTCGATTCACTGTATTCACTGTATACAAATGCAACTACTCTTTCACCTTTTTTATGCTCTCAAAGTTTTTTTTCCTTCTCAGTATCCTCTTTTTTTCTTTTTTTTTTTGAATTACTGTACTTAATTATAATCCTGTAAGCTGAACGATTCTCGCTGAGCGGCCGGCGAGGCAGAAGGAACGGCAGCCGGTTGCAGGTATAACTTGTGATGGACCCTTCCATAGTGAAGCTCCTTGAAGAAGACGAGGTTTTTCTTTGTTCTGGATTTTTTTTTTTACTCTCCGCTATATTTCTAGAATTCGTAATAAGTGAAGGTTATTTAATCTAATTTTCCAATTTCTGTCTTAAAAAACTGTTAATAGGACGAGTCTATGCATTCTGGAGCTGACGTTGAGGCTTTCCAGGCCGCGTTGAATCGAGACATTGAAGGCGATGCGTCGAATTCTCAGCAGTCTGGTTCAAATACCGGTATTCTTATTTTTTTGGTTTTCGTTTTTATTTGGCTTCTAATTTTCCAGACTAAGAGACTAGATTTGGTTTTATAAATAGTACCTTTAGAGTGGAATTTAGTAATTTTTGTTTATTAAGGGTCAAAATTTCTTAATTGAGAGTATAATTAGCTTACTTTTGTGTTAATTGTTGGTTATGAATTGGTTCTCCTCGGAATTTCATCCGTGTCTACGTTTTAAAAAATACAGCAGTTTTGTCTCAAGGAAGCAATCCAACTTCCAGTCAATCGGTTGCGCAATGGCCGACCTCGGGGCAAGACGGAAACTCCAACTTTCAAAATCAACAAGTCCTTCAAAGTGCACAGCAACAGCAGCAGACTCTGTCTGAATCGGAGCAAAAGCAACACGGAGCTGTTGTCACTGGAAGTCAGCAACAAGTGCAACAGCCAAATGATGTTCCAAAAGAACATAGTCGTCTACCACCACAACAAAAGCAACCCCAAGAGGACCATCCACAAGGAGTGACCGAACAAATTCCTGCCCCAGCTCCTCAAAGTACTGGGATTCAGAGTCAGACTACTGAAAAAAGTCCTATCTCACGTGAACCTGAGAGAACCAATAATCAAGACAGTGAATCACAATATGCGAAATTACAAAAGATGAGTAATCAGCAGGCCAGCGGAGCAGAGCAGCCAAATAGTCCTATGAATCGAGGAAAACAAGTTCCATTTGCCGTGTTGTTGCCTGCTTTACTGCCCCAACTTGATAAAGATAGAGCCATGCAGCTTCATACTCTGTATGGTAAACTAAAGGTCGATTTTTAATATCAACCAATATGCTACGATTCTCCTGTTTATTTAGTAATGGATGAAATAGAAGGAATGGATAATTTTTTGCCCTTATTTCTGATTTTTCTATTGGATTTATCTGATAGAAAAATGAAATTGCAAAAGACGGATTTGTTAGGCACATGAGAGATATTGTAGGAGATCAGATGCTGAGGTTGGCAGTTAACAAGTTACAAGTTCAGGTGAACACAAATGTCTCATGTTATTAAAGTGAAAACTGATGCTTTAGTTGATTGCATGTTAATTTTGGAAACGAGCTAAAGCTCATATTGATACTTTCAGATGAGTTCCAATCAATTCCCATTACAGTCCCCAGCAGGATTACGGCAGAATACTCCTCGGATGCCCTCTGTTGGTGGTGCCACACAGTTTTCTGGCCCACATTCATTAGCTCAGCTGCACCAAAAGGGTCCTAATTCTCCTGCCAATTCATCTCATGCCCCCTCTACAGCAGTCCCCATGCAGACTAATTCAAGTTATTTATCTGGTGAAAACAAGGCTCAAAAATCTCAAGACATGGATCGCCAATCAGATTCTCGCTTTGGAATGCTCGGTAGTCAAATTTCTTCCTCTGGTTCAACCACTGTGAATCAAGAAAGAGGTCGTCCTTCAATTCCGGCACAAGGAATTAACAAGCAACAGCAACAACATTTGAATTTCCCACAAACTTCATTCGCCATGTATGGGAGTAATAATTATCATACATATTCTGGGCCAAATGTTAATACTTCGGGTTCCTCTCTAAAGCCTCAACCTCATGATTCACAAAAGAGGCCAACTGCACATCAAAGCATGGGATCAAATCCTGTAGGAGGATCAACCCAGGCAATGAACATGATGAGTGGGCCTAAGCTTGAGAGGCAAAACTCTAGTAATGACCCAAATAGATTGCAGGGCACATCACTTTCTCACTTTTCTAGTGGTTCAGTTCCTTGGCAAGCCTCTCCGAGTAAGGAGCTGAATCCTGGCCCTTTGTCATCAGCGGCATATGTGAAACAGGAATCTGCTGATCAAGGTGCTGACCAGCACAGACCTCATTTGCCTGCAACCCAGGGAGTCTTGACTACACTAGCTGAACAAGGGAAAGCAGTTACAACTACTGCAAAGGATGAGCCTGGAGAGAAGCAGCCATCTAGAGTTGGCTTCACAACAACACCCTCCATCACAGCACAAATGGATTCTAATGTCCTGGTAATCTCATCTTACTCTATGTTTTCTCATTGTGATATCTTGATGGATGATTTGGATGCTCTTGCCGATGCCTACCACTTTGTTTTAAAAGTTTACATTATTTTTTTTTTTTTGCACCAAGTATTTACCATCTTCGAGCGATACCTTGTTTTACATGAATTGCTAGGTATGATCAATTTGATGTCAGGGCCATGTTGTTTCTAGGACAAGTGTCCTTGACCTATGTAAATGGATCAATTGCTCTCCTGCTGACTTGTTGGATTTAGCTCTTCAGTTTTTCCAACTTTCCAAAATCTGTGCTACAAAACAGTGTTTACCATGCAATAATATAAATGGCATTATTCTTGAATTCACTTTCTATTCAGTTAACATATTTGACACTTGTATAGTTTAGTGTTTTCCCCAGTGAAGTGCATGCGTATGACTTTTTTTTTCTTTTGTTGATCACATTCTTGTTTTTTATCAGTTGGGCTCTAGGAATCCATCTGTGCCTGCTCCAACTGGGATGAATGCAAGAACTCCTCAAAAAAAGCCTTCTATTGGCCAGAAGAAACCACTGGAAGCTCTTGGTTCATCACCACCACCATCAAGGTTAAATAAATCTCTGTCACTTCATTGCCTGGAATTATTATCTAGGATCAACTGAGACTCCTTGATGTTTAACTTTTATTAAATCATTTTTCACCCATATTCAATGGGGTTCTCTACAGTAAGAAGCAAAAAGTGTCTGGAGCATTTTCAGATCAGAGCATTGAACAACTAAATGATGTCACTGCTGTCAGTGGAGTCAATCTCAGGGTATGATACTTTATGGTCATCTTATTAAGTTGTTATGAAAAGAAATATAAGCCCTTAATTGACATTCTGCTATTAAATAGGAAGAAGAGGAGCAACTATTGTCTGGTCCCAAGGATGAGAGTCGAGTTTCAGAAGCATCCAGAAGGGTTGTGCAAGAGGAAGAAGAAAGACTATTTTTGAAGAAAACCCCTTTGCAGAAGAAATTGGCTGAAATTAGTTAATGTTCTTTATATCTCCCTGGTCCAAAGTTCGTTAATGCATCATACATTTACGTTCTACTTTTCATTATAAGCCATAATCATGTCTGCTTTTACGTGTCTTCTTGCAGTGGCCAAAAGTGGTTTGAAGAATATAAGCAATGATGTTGAACGATGCTTGTCCCTGGTGAGATGCTAGCTTCTTGGCCCTTTCCTTTATATTGAGTTTATACATTTCCTCATGTATCTGAATCTCCAGAGTGTGGAGGAAAGAATGCGTGGGCTCATATGCAATTTAATCAGACTGTCGAAACAGGTCAGTCTCAGTTCCTCTCAGTTAACATGAATTTTCTTTAAGTCTCTCTAATTTGAATGGATCTCTTGTAGCGTGTTGATATTGAGAAGCCTAGGCACCGGACAGTTATCACCTCGGATGTTCGGCAGCAAATTATGATGATGAACCAGAATGCTAGGGGAGAATGGGAGAAAAAGCAGGCTGAGGCAGAGAAGCTCCGGAAACTTAATGAAGTGGGTGCTGTTTTTATTTACATGATATCATTATCTGTAATGCATTAAAAATGAGGGTGACAAGGAGGAAAATGAGACTGCCGATTATTCCTTAACATTGTATATGTTCAATTTTGTGGATGTAGCCTGAGGCTGAGACTGCCTTTGATGGTGACAAGGAGAAAGATGACAGTCGAGTAAAAGCAGTAAAGGTATTATCAATGAGTGATTTTCCATGCATTATATGTGCCTTAATAATCCAAATAAGAGGAGTAACTAACTCTCCATTTATGTTTAGGTAAATAAGGAGGAGGATGACAAGATGAGGGCCACTGCTGCAAATGTTGCTGCTCGTGCTGCTGTTGGAGGGGATGACATGCTGTCAAAATGGCAGCTTATGGCTGAGCAAGCTCGCCAGAAACGTGAGGGAGGAACGGATGCAGCATCTGGTTCACAAGCAAGTAAAGATGCAAACCGCAGGCCTTTCTCTGCATCTGGGAAAAGTACAAAGGACAATCAAGAATCTGAAAAGAGGGGCCCTCTCAATCCTCATGGATCTGGTAAGCTTGGCCCTTGTCTAGATCTATTATTGTTTTAATTTGATGCTTTTATTTAACTGGTTAATATTGTTGTAAGGTTCATCATGTGTACTGTTGCATCCGAGCCATTCAGAATTGGTTCCTATTATGTTTTTTCAGTGAAACTGTTTCTTGTATTGAACCATAAAAGCAATGCATGGTCATAAACCTGAACCTGATGGTACTATGCACTTTCATATACTAAAAATTAGGAAATTGGACTGTTGATTTGTACAACTTATTCTTGAGCATGTGTAGAGCAATTGTACTGATATGAAATTGCTCGAACATCTAGCTATATCAACGTTGTGTAAGGTATTAATGCATTGACAAAACCCTAAAAATTGTATATTATGACTATCATATATGCTTGCCTTAAGAGCCCAGAGTTGGTTTCTTTTCAGATCAAGTCATTCCTCCACTACTTGTTCCAAATGTATCATAACACAACTCGTACTTTCTGCGGAATATGTTCCGTTATCAAGTTGTTATCGTATATTTACTTTGGTTTCCACTCTACTTTCTTCCAACAGGGACAAGCAAGAAATTTGGCCGGAACCAAGGTACGACACTCACGGCCCATGCTGGAGTGGCTCGTACTATTTCCCTTAAGGATGTGATTGCAGTTCTGGAAAGAGAGCCCCAAATGTCAAAGTCTACACTTATTTATGGCTTGTACGAAAAAACCTGCTCCGAATCTAAAGCGGAGTGATTATAATGCACCTTTTATACATCTGGCGTTTCGTGTTTGCCATTACATAAAATGGGATTTGAGATGTCCATGACTGTATCTTTAGAATTAATGGAAGAAAAAACAGGTAGATAATTGAATTTTCAGGTTTTTAAGTGCAGTATCAACCTGATCTTACTACATTCTGTGGAACCTTTTATTTATTTATTTATTTTAGTGTGTCCATTATCATCTTATCCAATTTTTACTATGATCGATAATTATTGTTTTCATTGTTACTATAAGTTCAGTGAACCATTTTATTAGGGTACAAATATCGCCACCTCTTTTATTTTATTTACTACGTCTTAGAATATGTATTTGCCAATTTTCTTTCTTATTGAATTTGAATGAATTCAAAATAAAGTGATTTTTTTAATAAAAAAATTTAAATTGAAAAAAAGTAAATGGGCTAAATTTTTAAAATTAAAAGTAAGGAATAAGTATTAAATGTGAGATTTGTAATATATTTTAATATTTAAATTTTTACCCTTGATTTCACACATATAAATAATTAACCTTACATTAAGTGGGGGAATCATATTGTATTAATTTAAAGTTTTGATAAAATTTGGTGATATTATTCATAAAAGAATTAAATAAAAATAATCAAAATGTTATATAAATATATAATTATGAAGAGATTTATGCTTCTTCTTTTT
The DNA here is from genome assembly GCA_025698515.1 of Gossypium sturtianum. NCBI lineage: Eukaryota > Viridiplantae > Streptophyta > Magnoliopsida > Malvales > Malvaceae > Gossypium > Gossypium sturtianum. The sequence goes on along the minus strand of CM046947.1, from coordinate 15,830,146 downwards.
TAATGATGAATATTTTTAAAAAGAAAACAGTTGTCAATAATTTTTTTAATGAGGAAGGTATTGTCCATGATGAACAATTTTCATTCACATTATGAATAAACCAATTTTAATTAGTTCTAATACTTTTCTCTTATTATAAAGAATTAAAAAAGAAAAGGTTGCTTCGAAAACTATAATAGTTAGAGCTTTTTTTTTTTTTTTTGGTGATACAAATAAAATTAAACGAAAGTAATTAAGCTAGCCCCTCTATTGGGGGTCTTTCAAAATATGTATACCATTTCTTCTATTACAAACTATCTTGGCTAGAGCATTTGTGATCTTATCTTCTTTCCTATGAATGTGTTGAATATGATAATGGGACACTTTTGTTAGGAGTTGTTGGATTCTCCTAATCAAAGTTGACTTATGACATTTTACAGGATCTTTTTAAATGGCGACGACAGTTTCGAGACTACCAATTTGAATTAAATTGCATTGAAAATCTCTATCCAAAGAGAGCTATGAGCCATTCAAGATACCCCACAGTTCAACATCCATAACAAAATAATTACCTAAGTATTTGTAGAGCCCAATGATCCAAGCACCATTAGAGTCTCGTAGTAGGCCCACAGCTGCGGCAAAATCATCCTCAATTTTAACTGATCCATCAGTACTCAAACAAACCTAATTGCGAGCCGAAGGAGAAGAAGAGAGGGGAGTGCGGGAATTATGAGAGTGTCTTTGAAGCAGTAACATATTGCCTGGCCCAACGGTAGGAAACCTTGATGATAGTCTCCGTACTCCAGGTAATATATTGGAACACAGCAATTTCGATTCTTCCAAAAGCGCCAAGATATCATTCCAAAAATGTAAGCCCAATCAATTCCATCCAAACCAAGAGATAACTCATTATCACACATCCACTCATGAACGGATCCAGAGTAAAAACGAGTTCTCTTTTCGACTGGAAGAAGTTTATCCCAAACATCTCTGGCCCAGAACAATCTCTAAGTACATGTATCAGCTCTTCAGAATCATAACCACAAAATTTACAGGAGCTATCATTTCCTATGCCTCTCCTTACCCTTTCCACATTTGTGAGTAATCTGGCTTTAAGAACGAGCCAAATGAAAACTCGAATATGCTGAGGTCCTTGGAACTTCCACGGTAACTCCCAAATGGCCTCTTTCGAATTTCATGTTCCCTCCCTAATCTTGCCATAAGCGCTTTTCAGTGTTCCCTTCTTATACAAACAAAGTCAAAGTTTAAGTTAGAGGGTTCATCTCAGTGCTTCTTCGCTGCACTTGTGACACTTGAAGTCTAGTTTTCTTGAATTTGATTCCGAGTACTACAAATAAACAGACAAGAAAGAGCAGAGATCAAAGTCGTATTAAACTGGAAATACAAAACACCCTGAATGCAAAACATGGAAGTATGTAAAATCTATATGACTGTTATTTACAGGGATTAACGTGGCCTTTTTAAAAAAAAAAATTTAATTTAATTAATTAATTACGAAAATGATCCAAGTGAAAAATTATATACAAAAATAATTTGAAATTCAGAGAATCTACATGTGCCACTTGACACACTAATAGCACCGGCCCCCAATGATAAGCCGATGGTCGATTTTTTTCTTTTAAAAAGAATTTTTTTGGGTGCCGCCATTGTGTCAAGCGGCCAGTATGTATTTTTTCACAATACTCGTGAAAAATACGGGGTATTCATGGTGGAGAAAAAAAAAGAAAAGAAATTAATTAGTGTCGTCGATCTGTCAGGCGGCACCAGAAAATTTTCAAAAAAAAATGTGTCGTTAGTATGTCAGGTAGCACCCATTAAATTTTTTAAAAAATATATTCTTTTTTAGGTGTCGTCGTCGTGTTAGGCAGCACCGGTGATACTTTTAAAAAAATGTTGTAGAAAGAGTAGTTCGAAACTTTGGTAATTGTTTTTGAATATTTGGAGCCGACTACTGAAACATTTGAACAGTAGAAGTCAACGAAAAAGAAGAAATCTCTTTTTTGGTGTTGAAATGGGCACGAAAGGCCTCCCGTAAACGACGACATTGATGGCTATTGAATACCACAGTTAGAATTTTCATTTGAGAAAAAAAATGGAAAGAAAAGAAATAAAATAAAATAAAAAACAATAAGCACAACATGAAAAGAAAGAAAGAAAGAAATAAAATAATAATACAAAGGAAAGTTAAGTGAATTTTAGTGGGACTATGAACCAAGTAGCCAATTAATTTTATCTTTCTCGTTGACTCTTACGGTTCAGATCTCTCAGTAATCGATTCTAAATCTTCTAAAATTGTAAGGCCCAATTTTAGCCCGGGCCCAGTACCATTAGCTAAAATTGAAAAACCCAAAAATAATATAGTAGCCCAATACATTTCAAAGCCCACTAAGCCCAAAAAAAAAAAAAAAAACAAATCAGTATGCAGAAACCTTAGCCCCTGTGTTGAGCCCTTGTGCCGCACGTCCCGCGCCAGCAACCCCACGCACTTGGCCACGTCGCCCGCTCTCCGCATCGTGCGCTCTTCCACGACGGCTCACCTACGAAAAAGAAGGAAACAACACAGCAGGGATAACAGAAAATTAGAGGATCTTTGTTTTTTTTTTCCCTAAATCGGTTATAAAAACCGAAAGTAAAACATGTAATGGGAGAGGTTTTTTTTTGGGTTAAAAAATACAGAGAAGAGGAATAATACATTACTTTTTTTATCTAAACAGAATCAAAGATCAGAAAAGGTTTTTTTTTACCATTTTTTTAATTCCCGAATCAGTTTGTTTGTTCTTTTATTTTCCCGAATAATACATGTAATGCGCCGTTTTGAGCATTGGGGTCAGGGGCCAAAACGACGTCGTTTTGGGCCTCTGACCCGCAACCCGACCCGCTCCAGCAAGGGGATCCGCACGTGTTTTTAGGGAGAGGCTAATTGCGCATTTAGCCCCTCCGTTTTTTATAGTTTTACGATTAAGTTTTGTTTTATTTTTGATTTTGCCCAAAAATTCCTACAGTGTTTTAATTTGGTCCTAATTTGAACAGCGCCGTTTCAAGGGGTGGAATAATTTGGCTTTAGGTCCCCCCTGTTTTGCGCGCGTTTTAATCCGGTCCTTCCCCTCTATTTTTTTCTGATTTTACCCCAAAACTGCTATTTTCAATCCAATTTAGTCCATTTTTACTGTTTTTTCCTCTTTTATCATTAAATTAATTATTTTTAATATTTTTACTACTTTTTATGTATACTATTATTATTATGGTCATATTCTTTCTGCTATTATCATTATTAAACCTAATATTATTATTCTTATTAATATTTCATCTTGTTTATTTTTTTTCCTTACTATTATTTTACATATATATATTTTTATTACCCCTATTTTATATATTATTATCTATAATTATATCTACTATTATTATTCTTACTAATACTATTATTACTACTGATTTAGTATATTATTATTTTTTATTGCAATTATTATTTTAACATCACCGTTACCATATCTTTTATTATTATTATTATTATATTCATTAGAATTATTATCGTCTTTTTTATTTGTTATTATTTATATATGTACATATATTATTATTATTCTTATTCTTATTATTATGTTTATTATTCCCATTATTATTCTCTCTTATTATTGCCGTGTTTACATTTCAACATTTTTTATTTTTATTTTTAAAAATTCATAAAAAGGGTTTCACAAAAGTAATATTGCGTGTTTGGAAGTTCGAGAAATCGTGCCTAATCGTGCTGGGCTTCGATTTTTCGTTCGTCTAGATCACTAAATATCCTTTAAATATTTTAATCGTGTTTTTTTGAAAATAAGGCAATGTTTCGTGTTTGGAAGTTCGAGAGATCGTGCCCAATCGTGCTGGGTTTCGATTTTCTATTCGTCCAAATGACCAAATATCCTTTGACGATTTTGACCGGGTTTTCTTAAATAAAGGCGATATTTCACATTTGGAAATTTGAGGAATCGTGCCCAATCGTGCTGGGTTTCGATTTTTAGTTTGGCCAAATAGTGGAATACCCTTTTTAAATTGCAATGTATGAGTTTTGGAGATCATGAAATAATCTTGGTATCGAGGGTTTGAAACATCGTGTCCTATCGTGCTGGATGTGGTGTTTTATCTTTTCGGAACAAGAGAACTTCGATATCCAATTCGAATTATCCAAATATTTTCTAAAAGATTCGTATTTTAAAATCTCTTTCAATTTTCAATATTAGGACATTAATCAATCAATAAGGTACCAATTTTGGGAGTTGCCAGGGTGTTAATCCTTCCTCGTGCGTAACCGACTCCCGAACCTATTTTCTTAAAATTTGTAGACCAAAATGTTTTCAAAAGTGGCCCAATCGCACTTCAAAAAAGATTGGTGGCGACTCCGTTTTCCTTTTTAAAGTCGGCCCGTTTTCCAAACAAAAAAAAAGTTTCGACAGCTTGGCGACTCCACTGGGGACCAATAAGAGAGTCAAGCCGTAAAATTGATTGATTAATGTCCTTTTATCGAAAATTAAAATTTGATTTCAATTCTTTCATTGCATGAGTTGGTGTTGCGTCATATGTTTGTTGTGGTTTGAGACCCATAGGATATTCCTGCATTCATATTGCATGACCGTTGTGGTCACACCCTTTAAGTGGGAGCGAGAAGCTATGCCTTCGTGAGGTTTTCACCTCCACATGGGCTAGGGGACTACTTCCGGGATACATCCGTACCTATGGTTCCGTGAGGTTTTCACCTCCGCATGGCCATAGGGAAATGTATTCCCCTGAACTGAACTCGATCCGTATGAGCCTATAATGGGTGAGGATTGAGGAATCTGCTGGTTCAGGTACCCTTCTTTTAGAACTAAACCACATATAGTGGACCTTAAGAGCCCACCCTAGATAGAGTCATGCTGAACATTAGTGGTTACCCGGATAGTTGTTTGACGTCCCTTTACTTGCTTTGGTTACTATTATTCGACACTAACCTATTTTATTTTGGCTATGATTGCATATCATGTCATATTAAAAAGGTGTCGATTCCTGTTTGATTATTGAATTAGAAGGCTTGTTATGGAGAACGAATTCCTTGATAAAGTAGAGGATAATGCGGCCATGCGTATATGGTCAGAGAAGATACAACTTGAGTATAAGGGCTAGGCTGTATACGTGACTCTGTTTTATGTAAAGGATTTTGTTTTTTAAATAAGTTTCTAAAAGAAATTAAACCAGAATCGACGCCTTTTATTTTTTCATTCATATCTTGCATTTGCATCGCATCGCATCATATGCATTTAATATCATAAAAAAGCCCTATTAACTAGAGATCGTATTATAGCTACCCTGGAACATCATTACTACACTCGAAGAAAAACAAAAGCTATGGATCAAAGGTTAGAGAGGTTAGAACAGATGCAGAAGGAAATGCAAGACCAATTGCAGGAACAGATGGCTAAGATCCAATAGGACATGAGGGATCAAATGATGGAATCCCAAAGAAGCATGATGAGCCAGTTGACACAATTGTTGACTGGAGGGCAAGACAAAGGAAATGGCCCTATGGTCGATGCTGGAGATGAAAATAAAAATTCTGCTTATCCTCCAGACTCAGCCCCGGTAAATTTCCAAATCCAACTGCCAAGAGTGTCTGTCAACATCAGACCTCAGTATCAATCCGATGCCTCAGTACCGGCAAACTTCTTGATAGGCTCGAGCTCCAACCCTAGAGAAAATTTGGCTAAATCGATGGTTCCTAATTTTGATGAGGCCGTAGAGGAGGAAAAAGAAAGGGCGGATCTCCCAAAAGAGTTTGAAGATCGGTGCAAATGGTTAGAAGAAAAGTTCAAAGCATTGGAAAGTGCTGATTACCAGTGCGAGGTGGATGCTAAGAAGCTGAGCCTAGTCCTAGATCTGGTACTTCCTCCGAAGTTCAAGATGCCGGAGTTTGAAAAGTACAACGGGACCAGCTGCCCTAAGGCCCATATTACAATGTTCTGTCGGAGAATGACTAGATATGTCAACAACGACCAGTTGTTGATCTACTGTTTCCAGGATAGCTTGATTGGGGCTGCAGCAAAATGGTACAATCAGCTGAGTTGTACTCAAATCAAAGCGTGGAAAGATTTGGCTCAGGCCTTCATGAAGTATTACGGCCATGTGACTGATATAGCACCTGACAGGATCACGCTACAAAACATGGAGAAGAAGTCGGGTGAAAGTTTCAGGAAATATGCCCAGAGATGGAGGGAGGTCGCTACACAGGTCCAGCCGCCGCTGCTAGAAAAAGAAATGACCATGCTCTTCATTAAAACCCTAAAAGCACCGTTCATCAATCATATGTTGGGGAGCGCCACTAAAAGTTTCGCAGACATAGTGATGTCTGGTGAAATGATAGAGAACGCAATAAGGTACGGGAAAATAGAAATTGGAGGAAGCACAAAAAGATCAGCTCCGAATAAAGGGGAGAATGAAGTAGGAAATGTGAGCTCGGATTATCTAAAACCCGTTACTATCAGCCAGCCAAGAGCAGTAGTCGCAGGCCAGCAGGCCTTACCAAGGCAGGAGCCCAACACGAGGCAAAATATCGAGAAATTCCAGTTTACTTCCATACCTGTGACGTATAGGGAGTTGTATAAAACTCTGTTCGATGCGCACGTCGTATCCCCTTGCTACTCAAAACCATTGCAATCCCCATATCCAAAATGGTACGACGCAAGCACTCAATGTGAATACCATGCGGGGATAGTAGGGCACCCGATAGAGAACTGCTTCCCTTTCAAAAGGCTAGTTGAAAGGCTTATTAAGGCGGGTGTTGTGAGATTCGATGACGCACCAGGTGTAGGAAATCCGTTACCTAGTCATACCGAGAAAGTGGTAAACGCGATAGTCGAGTACATGGGGAGGAGAATCAAACGAAATATTGATGAGGTAAGAACCCCATTGAGAGAGGTTTGGAAGGAAATGCGTAAAAGAGGTCTAGTTTCGCAAGAGTTGGGGAGCAAATCCCGAGATGCAAGGAACTACTGTGAGTTCCATAACAAGGAAGACCATGAGCTCCAGCAGTGTAACGAATTCAGAGCCCTAGTACAAGGGTTAATGGATAATAAAGAGCTGGAGTTCTTTGACTCTTCTAAAAGAGAAAACGTGTGTACCATAGGAGGAGAGTCGGTAGAGAAAGACGCCGAAGTCAAATAGGGATTAATGACTTTTCCCTATATATCCAATGCATCTGTATCAGAAGGAGTTGTCCATTCGGGACCGGAAAACATGAATGAAGAAACAGCTGAAGATATGATGAGAACTGTGAGCATTAAAGCCGAATTTAAAGAGGGATCAAAAGAAGGAAATTTAGCGGGCATACGCCCCTATGAGTCTGAAAGTATTCTGAATAGCTGGACTGCGGAGGAAATTTCTGTAATTTTTAGAGCTAACACAGAGTAATGTTCAAAACACACTTGTTGTTTTAAGCCTAGAAACAATAAGAATATTTGGTGAAATAGGCTCATGTTCAAACATCATTTATTTTCAATGAAAAATACATTTGTGTGTTTCATGCCGAGCAAATATCTTCTCATTTTTTTTTCCATGTCATACCATATATTTTTTGGTTATCTGGAATGTTCTTTCTTTCATCATTCATGATCATAGATAATCATCCTTAGAATCGTTTTGGAATTTGCCTTCGTACCTACAATAGGTACCCAGATATCAAGACATGAGTAACACTGTTACGGACTCCCTTTTAAGTGAGATATGGGTCTAAAAGGATCTGAGGATTTTGGAGATGTCAGAGACTATAACTTACCTTTTGATTTGTTAAGGATGGTAGAACAAGATGAAAATAGACTCTACCGTACAAAGGGTCAGTGGACATTACGAGTCTAGGAAAGGAGTGAAGATCGAAGTCTTACCCACCACAGAAACAAAGCGAGACGTCATTGAGTTATTCCAAGAATTCAAAGATGTATTTGCATGATCGTATCAAGATATGCCTAGGCGCAATGAGGCTATGGAGTGTTCGAAAAAGTACATGCTAAGAGTTTTCCGATAGCCAGGCCGATTATAAGGTTTGGGTACTGCTGATCTACCATGAAAAGAAGATTGCATCAGTTATGCCATAAATGCCAAATTGAGGAAGACAAGACTTATGTGATTCCTCCATTGTTTTTTCTTCCCCTATACGGGGGGCATAGATGTTATGGGGACGATCTTGTCAAAAGTATCTAGTCGGCACCAATTCATCTTCGTGATTGTCAATTGCTTCGCTAAGAGGGTGAGGGTCACTTCATGGGCCAAAGTTATAAAATCAACAGTCATCGAATTCAAATTCAAAATTCGAATTCGAATTCAAAAAAAAATCCAAAAAGATTCCAAAAGATGATTGAGACTTGTAAATATTGGCAGGAAGAAATTACCATTTACCCTCCATGCTTCTCGAATGTTGGTCAAGACCTCCACCGGGGCAACACCTTTCTCATTGGCTTATGGGATGGAGGCAGTCTTGCCCATCGAAGTTAAAATTCCTTCTTTCCAGATTTTGTCAGAGCTGAAGTTGGATGAAGCGGAATGGGTTCAATCTCGGTATGATCAACTGAATCTGATCGAGGAAAAAGGTTAAGAGCCATCCGTCATGGTCAAATGTACCAGAAGCGAACGATGCGGGCTTACAACAAAAAGTCCACCTCAGAATGTTCCATGAAGGAGACTTGATATTGAAAAATATCCTCCCTATGCAAAAGGACTTCAGAGGAAAGAGGATGCCTAATTGGGAAGGACATTATGTTGAAAAGAAGGCCTTTTCTAGAGGAGCATTAGTACTAGCCGAGATGGACGGCAAGAGTCAGCCAAACCCAGTTAATGCAGACTCAGTCAGGAAACACTTCGCTTAAGAAAGAAAATGGGCCGATGTGAAAACCCGCAAAAGGGGCGTCTTGAGTTCAAAAAAAAAAGAAAAAAAAGAAGAGGAGAGGCCAAGGTGAAAACCCGCAAAGGGCACTTTGAGACCAAAGGGGCTTTGAGTCAAAAACCAGAAAGGGCGGCTCAAATTATGATCAAATCATGATAGGGCATACAGTAGTTTTGCTAAGCTTGAATTAACAATAAGGAAATATGTTACGTCTTGGGGCATCGACAAAGTACTCCGGATCCCCTAAACACATATTGAGCTTAAAATGGTCCTCAAGAAGTTTGAACAGTGAAGCTCATGCAGCGATATCTGGGGCACCTAGTTTCCATCTTACATTGCCATTTTATAAATTTCCTTCTGGGTTGCATTTGCTATCTTTGCTTAACTTGTTTGTTTCGAGCAATGCTCCTAAGTAATTTCCTTCTTATCCATTGTAATGATCTATTTTTCAAGCATTGTATATTGAAATAATGATCAATGAACTAATAATGTTTTCATGAAAGAAGTTCTGGATATTACTCTGCAAATCTCTAAATAATACAAGAATTCGAAACAGGACAATTATTTAGAACTCACCAGGCTTAAAGGGCTCAAAACCCTTGAGATAAGAGTCTAAGTAGTGACGACATCTTAGGATTCTCTGTTAGAAGTTCAACTGAACAGGAAGACATACGTCAGAGATATCACCCTAATAAGCAGCGAGCAGTGATAACCCAAAGATTAAAAAATTGGATCATGCTCATGACATTTGACATTCATCCATTCATTCGCAATACATTGGTTAGGAGCATTTTTTCATGACATCCCAATCATATTGGCATAAGCATATATCCCATGAAATCAATTCTACAGGTAGGTTCCCCAGAGTACAATGTAGCAAAGTTGATGGGAGTTACAGAGGACAGTAAGCCTTAATTCCCTAAGCAGTAGGGTAACAGGTTGAAGATTACAGATCTTATCCCACTGAGCAGAAGTGGAACAGATAGAAGAAGATGAGCCTTAATTCCCTAAGCAGTAGGGTAACGGGCTGAAGATTATAGACCTTATCCCACTGAGCAGGAGTGGAACAGGTCGAAAACATTGAGCCTTAATTCTTTAAGCAGTAGGGTAACAGGCTGGAGATTACAGATCTTATCCCACTGGCGGCGTGGGAACAGATCGAAACGGTGAGCCTTAATTTCCTAAGCGATAGGGTAACAGTGAAAGATTACAGATCTTATCCCACCGAAGCGAGTGGAAACAGATCGAAAATGGTGAGCCTTAATTCCCTAGCGATGGGGTGACAGTGAAGATTACAGATCTTATCTTCACCGGCGAGTGGAGCGGATCGAATACAACAAGTCTTATCTCCATGTATCGGCAATGGAGCGATCAAGATCATAGCTTTATCTCCACTGAGCGGGAGTGGAGCGAGCTAAAAGAAAGCGATTTTATCTTCACCGAGCGGGAGTGGAGTAGATCGAATCTGACAAGTCTTATCTCCATGTATCGGCAATGGAGCGGTCGAAGATCATAGCCTTATCTCCACCGGCGGAGTGGAGCGAGTTAAAAAAAGCGAGATCTTATCTTCACTTTGAGTAGGAGTGGAGCGGTCGAATCTGACAAGTCTTATCTCTATGTATCGGCAATGGAGCAGGTGAAGATCATAGCCTTATCTCCACCGAGCGGGAGTGGAGCGAGCTAAAAAAAGCGATTTTATCTTCACCGAGCAGGAGTGGAGCGGATCGAATCAGACAAGTCTTATCTCCATGTATCGGCAATGGAGCAGACTGAAGATCATAGCCTTATCTCCACTGAGCAGGAGTGGAGCAGGCTGAAAGAAAGCAGATCTTATCCCACTGAGCAGGAGTAGAACAGATCGAAGATGATGAGCCTTAATTCCTTAAGCAGTAGGGTAACAGGCTGAAGATTACAGATCTTATCCCACTGAGCAGGAGTGGAACAGATCGAAGACGATGAGCCTTAATTCCCTAAGCAGTAGGGTAACAGGCTGAAGATTACAGATCTTATCCCACTGAGCAGGAATGGAACAGATCGAAGACGATGAGCCTTAATTCCTTAAGCAGTAGGGTAACAGGCTGAAGATTACAGATCTTATCTCCACTGATCAGGAGTGGAGCGGATCGAAAATTACAAATTTTATCCCCACTGAACAGGAGTGGGGCAGATAAAAAATGGCGAATCTTATCTCCATGTATCGGCAATGGAGCAGATTTAAGCCACTAACTTTATCCCTACCGAGTAGGAGTGGAGCAGGCTAAAGATAGCAGATCTTATCTCCACTGAGCAGGAGTGGAGCAGATCGAAGATAACAAGTCTTACCTCCACTGAGCAGGAGTGGAGCAGACTGAAGATTACAAATCATAATTCCCTAAGCAGTAGTGGAGTAGATTGAAATGAAGATTCCTGCACCCTTGAAGATGCAGTGGATGGAATAAAGCTACCTGAAGAAATGAAGCATCAAGAAGTCAAGATTCAATAAAACGGGGCGAAATTGGCCCTTTTAAAGTCTTTACTTCGTTCTCGTTACACAACAACGAGCAAAGAGGGGCAGATGTAAGGCCCAATTTTAGCCCGGGCCCAGTACCATTAGCTAAAATTGAAAAAACCCAAAAACAATATAGTAGCCCAATACAATTCAAAGCCCACTAAGCCCAAAACAAAAAAAAAACAAATCAGTATGCAGAAACCCTAGCCCCTGTGTTGAGCCCTCGTGCCGCACGTCCCGCGCCAGCAACCCCACGCACTTGGCCACGTCGCCCGCTCTCTGCGTCGTACGCTCTTCCACGACGACTCACCTACGAAAAAGAAGGAAACAACACACAAAGGGGATAATGAAAAATTAGAGGATCTTTGTTTTTTTTTCCCTAAATCGGTTATAAAAACCGAAAGTAAAACATGTAATGGGGGAGGTTTTTTTTTTGGGTTAAAAAATACAGAGAAGAGGAATAATACATTACTTTTTTTTATCTAAATAGAATCAAAGATCGGAAAAGGTTTTTTTTTTTACCATTTTTTTAATTCCCGAATCAGTTTGTTTGTTCTTTTATTTTCTTCTTTTATTTCTGGTTTTTTTTTCAATATACGAAAGTGTTAAAAAAAAACATACCTTTTCCAGATTCCGGCCACCGTACACGGTGGCCGGCGATGACAGCACCGGAGTGGGAGTCCTGGCCGAATTAAGAAACCTGCAGAGGAATAATGAAAGTTTTTTTTTTTTGTTTTGGAAGGGAAAAGAGAAAAAATGAATTTAAAGAAATTTTTTTTGGCTTATATAGAAGAACAATACGGCGCCGTTTCGAGCATTGGGGTCAGGGGCCAAAACGACGTCGTTTTGGGCCTCTGACCCGCAACCCGACCCGCTCCAGCAAGGGGATCCACGCGTTTTTTAGGGAGAGGCTAATTGCGCATTTAGCCCCTCCGTTTTTTATAGTTTTACGATTAAGTTTTGTTTTATTTTTGATTTTGCCCAAAAATTCCTACAGTGTTTTAATTTGGTCCTAATTTGAACAGCGCCGTTTCAGGGGGTGGAATAATTTGGCTTTGGGTCCCCCCTGTTTTGCGCATATTTTAATCCGGTCCTTCCCCTCTATTTTTTTCTGATTTTACCCCAAAACTGCTGTTTTCAATCCAATTTAGTCCCTTTTTACTGTTTTTTCTCTTTTATCATTAAATTAATTATTTTTAATATTTTTACTACTTTTTATGTATACTATTATTATTATGGTCATATTCTTTATGCTATTATCATTATTAAACCTAATATTATTATTCTTATTAATATTTCCTCTTGTTTATTTTTTTCCTTACTATTATTTTACATATATATTTTTTTATTACCCCTATTTTATATATTATTATCTATAATTATATCTACTATTATTATTCTTACTAATACTATTATTACTACTAATTTAGTATATTATTATTTTTTATTGCAATTATTATTTTAACATCATCGTTACAATATCTTTTTTATTATTATTATATTCATTAGAATTATTATCGTCTTTTTTATTTGTCATTATTTATATATGTACATATATTATTATTCTTATTCTTATTCTTATTATTATGTTTATTATTCCCATTATTATTCTCCCTTATTATTGCCGTGTTTACATTTCAACATTTTTTTATTTTTGTTTTTAAAAATTCATAAAAAGGGTTTCACAAAGGTAATATTGCGTGTTTGGAAGTTCGAGAAATCGTGCCCAATCGTGCTGGGCTTCGATTTTTCGTTCATCTAGATCACTAAATATCCTTTAAAGATTTTAATCGTGTTTTTTTTGAAAATAAGGCAATGTTTCGTGTTTGGAAGTTCGAGAGATCGTGCCCAATCGTGCTGGGTTTCGATTTTCCATTCGTCCAAATGACTAAATATCCTTTGACGATTTTGACCGGGTTTTCTTAAATAAAGGCGATATTTCACATTTGGAAATTTGACGAATCGTGCCCAATCATGCTGGGTTTCGATTTTTAGTTTGGCCAAATAGTGGAATACCCTTTTTAAATTGCAATGTATGAGTTTTGGAGATCATGAAATAATCTTGGTATCGAGGGTTTGAAACATCGTGTCCTATCGTGCTGGATGTGGTGTTTTATCTTTTCGGAACAAGAGAACTTCGATATCCAATTCGAATTATCCGAATATTTTCTAAAAGATTCGTATTTTAAAATCTCTTTCAATTTTCAATACTAGGACATTAATCAATCAATAAGGTACCAATTTTGGGCGTTGCGAGGGTGCTAATCCTTCCTCGTGCGTAACCGACTCCCGAACCTGTTTTCTTAAAATTTGTAGACCAAAATGTTTTCAAAAGTGGCCCAATCGCACTTCAAAAAAGATTGGTGGCAACTCCGTTTTCCTTTTTAAAGTCGGCCCGTTTTCCAAACAAAAAAATGGTTTTGACAAAAATAATGACCAAAACTTTGAAATACTCTTTCTATAACAGTATTTTTAAATATTACCGGTGTCGCCTAACACGACAGCGACACCTAAAAAATATATTTTAAAAATTTTAACGGGTGTCGCCTGACATACCAATGACACCTGTCGTAACTATTTTTTGGTAAAACAGTAAACGACGCGGTCGACTCGATTTTTGAAACAAAAAGGAAGGGAGTCGCCACCGATCTTTATTTGGGTGTGATCGGATCACCTTTGTTTTAATAAAACGTCTCGGTTTATCAAAACGATGCTTTTGGTCTACGAAATTTGAGAAAAATGGGTTCGGAAGTCAATTACGTGCGAGGAAGGATTAGCACCCTCGACACGCCCGAAATTGGTACCAAACTGATTGATCGATGTCCTATTGTTAAAAACTTAGAAATGATTTGAAAATAGATACTTTTATTTCCGAAAACTTGAAGGAATTGGAAGGGACGTTAAGACACTCTTAGTCTCGAAGAGATAAAGCATCATGTCTAGTAAGTTAGGGCGCAATACTTTAGACTCCTGAAACTAAGCTCGCCTTTTAAAACTTAGTTTTATATTTGAAGAGGAGCTTCCGTCATTTGTCAAACGAAAAATCAGAACCCAGTAAGTTAGGGCTCGTTTTCTCGAAGGTCCAAATTAGGGATATTGCTCCTATTTTAATAGGAAAAGAAACTTATCCGAAGTATCTAGATGTCAAGTCCAGTAAGTTAGGGCGCGACATTTCGAATATCCGAGATTAAGTGTTTTGTTTAAAATCTAAATTGCGATTTCAAAAGGGATATCCCGTTGTTTAGCTTTAAACGAGAAGAAACCGGAACCCAGTAAGTTAGGGCTCGATTTACTAGAATTGCTAATACGGAATGTCGATTTAAAACTGGAATTTGTGATTTTGAGAGGGATCTTCTGTTGTTTAACTTGAATGAGAAAAATCAGAACCCAGTAAGTTAGGGCTCGATTATCCCGAATTGCTAATACGAAAATATTGGTCGTTATAAAGATTGAGATGTCGAAAAATAGTGAGATGACGATGAGAATATAAGTAGTGGTGACAGGAAAGTATCGTGACAACGGTGTATATGTATTGACGATGATAGAAAATAATGATAATAATAGTGGTGGTAATATAAAATAGGTAAAATATATGCATATTGAGAAATAATATAATGATAGTAGTAATGTGGGGTATATATATATAAGAAAAATGACGGTAATATACATAAAATAAGTGAAATATTTACATATATGTGAAAATAGTATGATATTAATAGCAATAATGAAATAGATAATATAATAATAGTAATAAATATAATGGTTATAATTTTAAATAAAAAATATAAGTATAGTAATGGTAATGATATTTAATAAAAATAATAGTGGTGAATAATAATACTAGTAATACTGATAAAATAAATAGATAAAATAATAACCTAATATAAGCACCTAAAATGTACACATATGTAAAATATAATAAGATAATAATAGTAATACTAATAACAATAATATAATGTGGTAATAATAAAAATAATAATAATAATGATAGATAATAAGGTAATTAAAAAAATGAGACAATTAAATAATAGCAAAGATGGTAAAATTACAAAATAATTGAAAATGGGTTAAATTGCATTAAAATGAAAGTTTCGGGTCAATTTGTAAATAAAACAGGGGTTTGGGGCTAGGAAAACACGCATAAAAGGTGGGGGACCAAAGAGGTAATATTCCCCAGTGAACAAAACGTAGCGTTTGAGGGGGGGACTGAATCGCAGATCGTGTGAAATCTCTGGGCCAATATTGCAATAATGGAAAACTTGATTTTGGAATCTAAAAATGCAGAAGGGCTGATTGCGCAATTTCCCCCTCGGTTTAAAAATACGCGATCCTAAGCCGAGCGGGTCGGGTCGAATCGGGTCACGCCAAACGGCGTCGTTTTGGGGCCAAAAAGTGCCCTAAACTAAGCGCGTCGTTTTGGTCCCCTTATAAATGCAAATTTTTCCTTTTCTTTTCATTTCTGCTTGCTTGCTTTAAAAAAACTAACCCCCTCCCTTTTTTTCTCTCTCGCAGTCTAAAAGGAGGAGGGGATTCCTACAGTCGCCGTCGCTAGAAAGTCGTCGCTCCGACCACCGCGCTAGCAGTGCTGGTAAAAAAAATAAAATGTATATTTTTATTACATTTTTACTCTTTAATAATATATTGTGGATAGACCAAAGAGAAAAGAAAAAAAACTTTAAAATGAAAGAAAATAGGTTACCTCCTTGGCCTCTGTTTTGATCCTTAGGTTTTTAGTGATTTTTGTTTACCCTACGCGTGCTTTTCTCTAATCTCCTGTTCTTTTGTTTCGATCTCTGTTTTTATATTTGAGAAATCTTGCTTCTATTGGAAAGAAAATGAGAAAAAAAGGTCCTGTTCTTTCGTTCCTTCTTTCGGCTTTATAGCCATTTTACATGCTTTTATTGCTTCGCCTTGTCTCCTTTACTCCTTGCAAAGTGCGTGTGTGCAAGTTGGGGCGATCTTTGCGAGACGGTGGTAGGTGGCTGCAGGTCGAGGGTCGAGGCGAGCGGAGCGGGTGCAAGTGGGTTAGGGTTAGGGTTATCTGTTTTGGGCTAGGTTTGTTGGGTCATTGTAAAATGGGCCCCGATTTTGGTCTTGTTAGGCTATTGGGTTTTGACGGGCAGAATTGGGCTACAACAACACCCATTAAAAATATTTTTTTAATCTTTTTTCCACCATGAATACTCGTATTTTTTACGAGTATTACGAAAAATACATACTAGTGCCGCCTGACACAGTGGTGACACCAAAAAAAATCTTTTTTTAAAAAAAAAAGCCTATCATTGGCTCAATATTGGGGGGCAGTGCCACCGATGTGTTAGACGACACCGACAAACATTGAATTTTAAGTTATTTTAGTATATAATTTTTCACTGGAGTCATTTTCGTAATTAATTAATTAAATGGGTTATTTCTAAAAAAAAAGCCAATTAACATAAATTGAGGCCATGTCATCTCAGCTTTATGCAATTATGTTGACTTTTTAAAAAAATAGTCCAAAATAATTAATTATTAAGAAAATGACCTAAGGAAAAAATTAAACACGAAAATGATTTGAAGTCCACATTGTCCGTTAGTGCCGACTAACACATTGGTGGCACCGCCCCTCAATGATGACTCAATCATCAACTTTTTTAAAAAATATATTATTTTTGGTTGTCGTCGTGAATGTATTTTTCAAAATACTCATGAAAAATACAAGTATTTACGGTAAAAAAACATTTTTAATAGGTGTCATCAATTTGTTAGGTGACACGAGTTAATTTTTAAAATTTTTTTTCCTATTTCTGAATGTACATAAAAAAAACGAAAAAATAATATTATTTTATGGATGTCACCTGACACGCCCACGATATTACTTTAATTTTAAATACCTCAGTTTTTGTGGTGGCTATTACAACTTTATTATTAAGGTGGTTGTTACAACTTTATTGAAAGGTTGATAGTGCTTTAATTACATCTAAAAAATATATTTTAAATTTATTTATTTTTTAGACCTCTGTACATCAATAAATTCAACTGACCTTTTTATTTATTTTTCTGACAATTATTTTTAGATCTTCTATCAACTTTTTTCTTATAACAATCGCTTTTTCCTTTTAAATTAAGCATTTCACAGTCACGCTGACGCTAGTAAAAGTCTGCTCCTTTTTCCGGTGGGTTTTGAGAAATGGAGAAAGGGATGTTGTTGGAGAAGATAAAGAAGAAAAATGGAGGAACTTTATTATGAGATTTTAGTAATGGCGATGACATTTCTTCTTCTTTTGGCTATTTTATTAATCTAACCCCAAAAAAATTATTATTTACAAAAATAATTCAGGTTTAAAAACAATCACTAAAATGACCTGAAATGAATAGTAGATTGGGGTTCCGGCCTGTCAATGGTCGGCATCCCCTTGTATTTTAAACTAATGATTGCCTAATAATTGTGTCAGGCTTTAAAAAATTGATTTTTTTAGTTCCGGCCTGTCAATGGCCAGAACCAGGGTATTTTTTTTTAAATCGTATAAAACTGGTATACAGAAATTTTAAAAAAGAAAAAAATGAAAAAAAAAATTAGGTGCTGGTCTGTCAATGGCCGGCAAAAAAAAATTTTTTTTTTTGGGTGTTGGCCTGTAAATGGCCGGCACGCACCCCTTTCCCCCAAAACAAAAAATTTTGGGTGCTGGCCTGTCAATGGCCGACACCCCTTGTACCGAAAAAAAAAAATTTTTGGGTGCTGGCCTGTCAATGGCCGGCACCCCTTTCCCAAAAAAAAAAATTTTTTTTAGGTGCTGGCCTGTCAATGGCCGGCATCAAAGCTTATATATAGTTGGTGATTTTGGTGCTAATTGTGCAAATGGAAAGAAAAAAAAAATTTGAGAGAGCCATCAAAATATGAGTGTTTTATAGTATATCATCAAATAAGTTTTTTTGGAGTGGATTATATATAGAGTTTTTTGTAGTGTACAACCGAATTTTGAGGTTGAATTATATACTGTCATGTCCACCCTAAAGGTTATGCCATTAAAGGTTGGATGATTATTTGCACCATAGATGGCTAATCGAGTTGTCCAACGCAGATGGACATTATATATGGTGCAATACTATTTATTCCGCAATTAGGTTGTGGTTGGAACCGGTTGGTAGAGTCTCCATGCAAAGATATCTCATGGGACAATATAAGAAAAAAAGGTCTGGAGCAGAAGACGATTAATTGTGAAGAAACTAGTACCGATGCAACGCAGACCTGATTCAAGCAGAAGACGATTAATTGTGAAGAAAGTAGTATTGAAAATAATTGTATTATTTCTTAAGAATGTTTGTATTTTTTTTATATATGTAAATTTAATATTGTAGAATGATAATATTTTATCTGTAAATTTAATATTTTATATCTGTAAATTTAATATTGTAGAATGATAATATTTTTTTTATATCTGTAAATTTAGTATTGAAAATTTTTTTTTTGGGAAAGGGGTGCCGGCCATTGATAGGCCAAAGACACCCAAAAAAATTTTTTTAGTACAAAGGTGCCGGCCATTGATGACCAAAGACCCAAAAAATTTTTTTTTTTCGAGAAAGGGGTGCCGGCCATTGACAGGCTAGCACCCAAATTTTTTTTTTTTCGTTTTTTTCTTTTTTAAAATTTCTCAGATACTGGGTTATACGATTTAAAAAAATACCTGCTTTGACCATTGTGACAGCCGTAACCCCAATCTACTATTCATTTCAGGTCATTTTGATGATTTTTTTTAAACTTGGGTTATTTTTATAAATAATAAATTTTTTTGAGTTAGATTAGTAAAATAGTCTCTTTTTTTTGTTCTCATGCTTCTTCACTCGATGACGAATGTACCAGTTTGTTTCCATCTCTAGGTGGTTTAGCAGGTAAATGTAGCACAGGAGATTTTCGTTTATTTGTTTGTTGATGTTCTTGAAAATTTTAGTCCATAATGTTGGTCATAAGCTTGATACAATTGAAATCATTAAGGAGATAAGCTACTGAGTTGCTTTCCACCGTTTGATTTCCATGATCATCTTTCCCGATACTTCCTCATTTGCATCAATTTTGCTGCTGCATTGGATCCAGGTCTTTGTTTTAGAGAATGGATGACAAAAAAATTATTTTTTAAAATATTTACCAGTGTTGCTTGACATACTGACTACACCAAAAAAAAAATTTCAAAAAATTTCGTGGTGCCACCTAACACAGTAACGGCACCTAAATTTCTTTTTTTCAAAAAAAGTATATGATTAGGTCATTATTGGGAGGCGATACTATCGGTCAATGTAGAGATCAAGTCATTTACGTATATAATTTTGTAAGTAATGAATTAAACTAATTATGTTGGTTGACTTAGTCAAAGTTGACAGCAAATAAGAGCTCTTTCTTGATACCCAAGGCCAAGATTGTTTGTTGGAGTGAGAAAAGGAGAAAGAAAGTAGGGTAAAGGTCACAATTTCTTATGGAAAACGAAATCCAACACTGTTTACCAGAGGTAGATTGGGTTTAATAATTGAAACTTCTGTGAGGAGGAATAATTTATAAGAAAGTAAAGCAACGCCACATGAAGTTGGTCAACAAATTGGGCTTTCGTGATATTTAAAATTTAATTATCAACATAAGTTCCATTTTACTACAAATATTTCTGTTTCTAGATTCTTTTTTATACACATGTTGTCTGCCTCTGCCTCTGCTTCCTTAATCAACGGAATTTGCACCTAATACCAACCTGATTTCATTATTTTACCAAATTAATCTTTACATACTACATTCTATTACTTTTCCTAATCAAATATGAATGTTATTAAATTTATCATAATCAAATTTTTAGGGCATAAATATAAATTTAGCCCCTAACATTTTCTCATTTTCACCCTTGACTTTCAAATTTTAGTCAAATTACTTACTTTTTGATAAAAAAAAAAATTGATTGAACTGTTAAAATTTTAATAGCATTCTAAAACTTCAAAAAAAAGTTGAACTTTTAGAAAATTTATCCATGGTAGCATTGAAGTGTATGTAAAAGGTCACATGAGCTACCATGTCAATTCCATTTAAAATTTAACATTTTAGTCAGTTTTTCCGTAAAAAAAAGTAAGCATTTTCATTAAAATTTAAAGGTTGAGAGCCAAAATGACAAAATGAGGAAACATTAGATGCTAAATTTATCTTTATGCCAAAAAAAAAAACATTGGAATACTTCAGGGGCCAAGCACAAATTCAATCTATTTTTCGACATGAATTATAAGGTTAAATTAAAATTTTAAAAACTCAAAAGGATTTAAATAAAATTTTTATGAAATTTATGGGATTAGAGCCCTTACCAGCACTCCTACCCATGATTGTAATGTTTAAAAATTTGACGTTTAAGTCATTATTTCTATTAAAAAACAGTTTTGGCTCTTTGATGATCAAAGTTGACCATTTATATAAATCCAAAGTAAAATTTAACAAAAACATAAGGATGAAATTGATAAAAGAAGATAAATATTAAGCAGCAATATACCTATCTAAAATAGTGGGTAACTTGTTAGCCAATGGGCACCAAAATGAAAGTCAGGGGTTGGGCGGGCCGTGGTTGAAATGGAAATCGTGGAATAAGGGACCTTCACAGTTCACACTACTTTTCTCTATCTTTTACGCTTCACTTTTTGATATTCTCTACAAACATGTCTTGTGTTTCCTGACCTCATCATGTTTGAACATTGGTAGTCAATAATCTTCCAGAATGCCCAATATTCAACCTCCACATTTCTAGACTTGTATGTTTCACCCCTATTTAATGACTTTAGTATTAATTTAATAATTAAGTCTAGTTTACAACATAAAATTCTAATGACTTAATTGGTGGGCTATGGAATAAATAACATACAAATTTAGACATGAAATCATATGTCATCCCTCGCTTCAGCTTGGATCCTTTTGTAATATTCAAATCAATTAAAAGAATTTGCAATAAAATAATATTATGTTTTGGAAAATGAAAAGGAAAATAGAAAAACAAATTGGAAAATAGTATTTTTGAATTTTTAATTTAAAATTTAAGTGTTTAGTATTACTGTCAAAAAGTAATTTTGAGAAATAAAATATCTATTTTATACCTGGTATTATAAAATAATATATATGCATCTAAATAATGTTCAAATTAATTAATATTATAATATTTTAGTAAGAAAATAAAAATAATTTATTATAATTTTTTGTTAATATTTTAATATATAAAATATAAATTTTAAATATTTTTAAGCAATTTACTAATTATTTATAAAATTTAGTTTAAATATATAATATTATATATTTAAAATAAATTTCAATATGAAAATAATTACATACTCAATATAAATATTATATAGAATATTCTATAAGGGTTAAAATTGACTAATTTACCTAAAAATGCCCATTTCCAAGCATATTTACGAAAATGGGCCGATTACACAATTATTTACCGGAAAGGGCCGCTTTTTGCAAAACGCGCTTACGTGGAAGTGTTTTGCTGACATGGCAAAAAGTGCTCCCCCAGGGGCGCGCTTTGCTCCGTGTTTTTATATGTTAGGGATATTTGCATGTTTAGTCCCTAGGATTTTTAGGATTTTTAGGGTTATGGTTTAAGGTTTAAGGTTTTGTTAAAATAAGTTAGGGTTTAGAGTTTTCGTGAATTTTAAAAATAAATCAGGATTTAGTGTTATTTTATAAAAATTATTTAAATTAAGGTTTATGGTTTTTAAATAAATTAAGTAAATTGGGGTTTTAGTGTTTTAAATAAATTAAGTTATGGTTTTAAATAAATTAGGGTTTAGGGTTTTTAAATAAATTAAGTAAATTAGGGTTCTAGGATTTTAAATAAATTAAATTAGGGTTTTAAATAAATAAATAAATTAAGTAAATCAGGGTTTTAGGGTCTTAAATTAATTAAACTAGGGTTTTAAATAAATTAAATTAGGGTTTATGATTTTTAAATAAATTAAGTAAATTAGGGTTTTAGGATTTTAAATAAATTAAATTAGGGTTTATTGTTAAATTTAATTAAATTAGGGTTTAGTTTTTTTTTAAAAAACAACATTGTGTGTGTTTTTTTTAACAAAATTGACTATTTTTACCCTGAAAAAATAATTTTAAGAAGACGTTTCTGAACAAATAGTGTCAAAAACGCTTCAAGCAGGATGCACTGTCAGCAAAAATACAGAAAAAAGCTCCCACGTGGATGCTCTTTTTCTACAGTAGTTCCTGAAAAAATAATTTTGAGAAGATATTTCAGAACAAATAGTGTCAAAAACGCTTCAAGTAGGATGCACTATCAGCAAAATTTCTGAAAATAACTCCAACATGGACGCTCTTTTTCTACAGTAGTTCATGATAGGGGTGAGCAAAACTCGATTCGACTCGAAAAAATCGAAAAAAAATTGAACTTCGAATTAAACGAATCGAGTTATTTAAGTTAATCGAGTTATTCGAGTCAACTCAAATTTTTTATTGAATTTCGAGTTCAAATTGAGTTGAGTTTTCGAATCCGAATAACTCAAATAATTTGAATATCAAGCTATAATATTTTACATTTTTACCCCAAACTTCCAAACCTTTTTACTTTTCCTTCAAAACTTTTACTCCTTCTCACTTTCCCCCCAAAACTTTTATTCCCCTCCCATCCCAACCCTCCCATCTACCCAAAATCCATTTCCCACCAAAAATTTACTCTCACATTTACTTTTCTTCAAAATTTTACTCCCAAAAACCCTCAAAACTTTTTATTTTCCCCCAAAATTTTTACTCCCTCCCACTTTCCCCCTAAAAGTTTTACTCTCTTCTCATCCACCTCCCATCTACCCCAATCTCATCCTCCCAATTTTTTTTAAATATTTTCCCTCCAAAATTTTACTCCCCCTACATACTTTCCCTCAAACTTTTACTCCTCAAAACTTTTTATTTTCCCCCTAAACTTTTACTTCTCACCCTTTACTCCCAAATAAAAAATCAAAATTATCCAAAAAAAATACATAAACATAAATAGTAATATTTTTTTTATGTCTACTATTTATATTATTAAATTAAATTTCACATTTTATATTATTTATATTATTGAATTGTTTAGTCATATTGAATATTTATATTAAAATTGAATTTTTAATGATGTCATAAAATATTCGTGTTAAAATTTTATATTGGTATCAATTTTTACATTTAATATATTTTTTAATTCCAAATTACATAGTGACAAGAATATGAAGATAATTGAAACAACTAAGCAAGCAAAGAAGCTAACTCGTATATAAAAGATTAATAATAAATTATGAGGTGATGAAAGTTAATAAAAAATTTGATTACGGTGGACAAATTTTATTACGGTGGGTGACAGTGGTTACAAGGACACAATTTCTTTTTTAAAAGTTTAAATCGAACAAATATATTCGATTCGATTCGAATTCCATCTCACTCGACTCGGTTCGAGAAAATTTCAAATCAAATTAGGATGATAAAATATGATTCGTCAACTCGATTAACTCGAAATTTTTTTATTCGATTCTGTAACACCCCAAACCCGGCCTAAACGTTACGACCGGATCTGGCATATCACATAAAAGGGTTGTTTATAAACTGCACGTTTGTTAAAAATTTCGAGTTTAAATATTTATTCGCTGGTAATCCTTTATTTAACATTTTGGAAAACAATTATTAAGGGTTTAGGAAATTCCCGTATTGAACATTTAATAATAACAGGCAGTAATCAAATGAGAAGCTAAACCAAATAAAATACCAAAATTAAAGTTATAGTGGCCTTATTACATAACAAAAACCCAAATAAAAATAAGTCTAAATAAAAGAAACGAGTTTACGAGAAAACATTGCATGGCCACCACAAGTCCGCCTCAGCTCCCAAATCCGCAATCTAATGATTACCTGCAAAATTAAACAAAGGGGTGAGTCATCGAGACTCAGTGTGTAAATCCCCATAAGCGCAATCTGGGCCTTAAGCCCACAGATGCACATTGGGCCTTAGCCCGCTCAAGATGGCATACAAAAGATATGATGCAATAATGTCCCACCCAACCTAGTTTTTCCATCCTCTACACGCCACCCGTATTCACCCAATCACACCGTGGGGATTTCTACAATCAACCCTCCATCCGCTACACGCCATCTCGACAGTCATGCTGTCAGTTATAATGTCGATCACCATGTGACCTTATAATCCACTGTGGCATAGCCACCGATCATCATGTGACCTTAGAATCATTTGTGGCAGTGCCACCGATCACTATGTGACCTTATAAATCAATGTGGCAGAGCCACCGATCACTACGTGACCTTATAATCAAATGTGGCAGAGCCATCGATCACTATGTGACCTTATAATCAGATGTGGCAGAGCCACCGATCACGATGTGACCTTATCACTTCCCCTTTATCATCATAACATCCCAAATCCCATGCAATATGACATAATAATTCGTGTATGCACTATGTCATGTATGCAAAACATATATCAAATATAAGTATAACATGAATTACCGTCATAATCAGATAAACATAATACAACATAATCAAGCTAATCAACCTCTAAGGGTATAACCGTAATTTACATAGCAAGGGTATTTTCGTAATTTACCTATCTAGGGTATTTTAGTAATTTCGCACCTGCAATGGCCTTTCCGAAGGCCTAATGTCACCTCGGGCGACTCCACTACCATTTCTGGTACCGGATATTGGGCCTCAAACCCGATTTTGGCCCATTCGGGCCCACACGCTCGTGTGGCCCACCTAACACAAATCTAGCCACGTATATAAGATTCACCTATTCTAGTTCACTATTTACTACACCATCATACAATTTTATTCAATTGGGCCAACGGGCCCATTTTGGCCCATCGTGGCCCAAGTAGCCTCAACCCACAAGAATACTACTGATGACGTCAACTATCACGTCGAAGCCCCACACGTGCGCTTGCACGCTCGTGTGGATACTATTGCCGTGACCGGCACTTCGGCATTTGCCGCTCTACAACTAGAGTAGAGAGAGTTACACACCTGATAGGAATCTGGTGCTATTCCGCGCTCCGACCACCCCTGTGCCCAAACGCCCTCCAAGGTGTATTCATCCTCCTCCTAGAATGCTCTATATATAGATGGCTTCTCACCTTCCTTCTTTGTATCTTTCCGATGTGGGATCCCTTCGTCAGTAGAGTTTAAATCCAACTCAAACTCTTCCCGTCCAGACCACAAAATAAATACTCCATTGCTTTCCATGAGATTCGAACCCAGGCTCCCTTGCAACATAATCCACGCCGCTAACCACTTGGCCACAAGCTCCTATTGTGTCTTAAACCATGCGCAACTAAATATAAATATATAGCCAAATTCTAAGGTCCATGTAAAAAGAAAACCAAAATGCAAGAGCCAAGACTTGAACCTTGGACCTCCTTCCTTCCTTGTGGCGTCATCCCCTTGCCTCTTAAGTGGCGTCACTTTTCCACTACACCACACCTCCACTTGTGTCATTTTTCTCCATATTTTATTCTTAAAGCCTACCTACTAACTCTCAGGGTTTTTCTCGCCTAAAACTAAAATTTCCCTAAAGCCAAAGTTTGATCCTGGGACTTCATAGAAGCCCTCTAACCTTCCAAAATCACTTATCTAATAGGTCCAACTTGCCTTAGTGCCATTCTCTTGTTCTCAAAAATTCTAAACGCTCCTACGCCCAAGGCCCAATGGGCCCAATCCTACTAGGCCCAATTTCGGGATGTTACAAATCTACCCTCCTTAAAGAAATTTCGTCCTCGAAATTTCCAACTAACTAACAGTCACACATCCTAACCTACCACACTATGCTCTTGCTGCGCTCTCTGATCTTAATAACACTAATGTACTTTTAACTAGAATTTAGAACTCCTACACATACTCAAAAACACCTAGCCATTAAAGCAGACAAATATTTCATATGCAACCAACTCTATATCCGAACATCACATCCAAACCAAACACACAGAATAGATACCAGAAATACAGCATATAGCAAAGCAAAGTATCAGGAAACTTACAGTACGGATTGGTGCCGGAGACTCGGGTGCCATACTTCCAGAAAATAGATATATATATTTTTCTAAACCATTTTCCAAACCATCCTTTGAAAATATTTTTGAACCCAAACCCATAGCAGAGTTTTTGAACCTAGGCTCTGATACCATAATTGTAACACCCCAAACTCGGCCTAAACGTTACGACCGGATCTGGCATGTCACATAAAAGGGTTGTTTATAAACTGCGCGTTTGTTAAAAATTTCGAGTTTAAATATTTATTCGCTGGTAATCCTTTATTTAACATTTTGGAAAACAATTATTAAGGGTTTAGGAAATTCCCGTATTGAACATTTAATAATAACAGGCAGTAATCAAATGAGAAGCTAAACCAAATAAAATACCAAAATTAAAGTTATAGTGGCCTTATTACATAACAAAAACCCAAATAAAAATAAGTCTAAATAAAAGAAACGAGTTTACGAGAAAATATTGCATGGCCACCACAAGTCCGCCTCAGCTCCCAAATCCGCAATCTAATGATTACCTGCAAAATTAAACAAAGGGGTGAGTCATCGAGACTCAGTGTGTAAATCTCCATAAGCGCAATCTGGGCCTTAAGCCCACAGATGCACATTGGGCCTTAGCCCGCTCAAGATGGCATACAAAAGATATGAATGCAATATATCCCAGCCCAACCTAGTTTTTCCATCCTCTACACGCCACCCGTACCAGCCAATCACACCGTGGGGATTTCTACAATCAACCCTCCATCCACTACACGCCATCTCGACAGTCATGCTGTCAGTTATAATGCCGATCACCATGTGACCTTATAATCCACTGTGGCATAGCCACCGATCACCATGTGACCTTAGAATCATTTGTGGCAGTGCCACCGATCACTATGTGACCTTATAAATCAATGTGGCAGAGCCACCGATCACTACGTGACCTTATAATCAAATGTGGCAGAGCCATCGATCACTATGTGACCTTATAATCAGATGTGGCAGAGCCACCGATCACGATGTGACCTTATCACTTCCCCTTTATCATCATAACATCCCAAATCCCATGCAGTATGACATAATAATTCGTGTATGCACTATGTCATGTATGCAAAACATATATCAAATATAAGTATAACATGAATTACCGTCATAATCAGATAAACATAATACAACATAATCAAGCTAATCAACCTCTAAGGGTATAACCGTAATTTACATAGCAAGGGTATTTTCGTAATTTACCTATCGAGGGTATTTTAGTAATTTCGCACCTGCAATGGCCTTTCCGAAGGCCTAATGTCACCTTGGGCGACTCCACTACCATTTCTGGTACCGGACTATTGGGCCTCAAACCCGATTTCGGCCCATTCGGGCCCACACGCTCGTGTGGCCCACCTAACACAAATCTAGCCACGTATATAAGATTCACCTATTCTAGTTCACTATTTACTACACCATCATACAATTTTATTCAATTGGGCCAACGGGCCCATTGGGCCCACTTCGGCCCATCGTGGCCCAAGTAGCCTCAACCCACAAGAATACTACTGATGGCCTCAACTATCGCGTCGAAGCCCCACACATGCGCTTGCACGCTCGTGTGGCTACTATTGCCGTGACCAGCACTTCGGCATTTGCCGCTCTACAACTAGAGTAGAGAGAGTTACACACCTGATAGGAATCTAGTGTTATTCCGCGCTCCGACCACCCCTGTGCCCAAACGCCCTCCAAGGTGTATTCATCCTCCTCCTAGAATGCTCTATATATAGATGGCTTCTCACATTCCTTCTTTGTATCTTTCTGATGTGGGATCCCTTCGTCAGTAGAGTTTAAATCCAACTCAAACTCTTCCCGTCCAAACCACAAAATAAATACTCCTTACTTTTCATGAGATTCAACCTGTGCTCCTTGCAACATAATCCACGCCGCTAACCACTTGGCCACAAGCTCCTCTTGTGTCTTAAACCATGCGCAACTAAATATAAATATATAGCCAAATTCTAAGGTCCATGTAAAAAGAAAACCAAAATGCAAGAGCCAAGACTTGAACCTTGGACCTCCTTCCTTCCTTGTGGCGTCATCCCCTTGCCTCTTAAGTGGCGTCACTTTTCCACTACTCCACACCTCCACTTGTGTCATTTTTCTCCATATTTTATTCTTAAAGCCTACCTACTAACTCTCAGGGTTTTTCTCGCCTAAAACTAAAATTTCCCTAAAGCCAAAGTTTGATCCCGGGACTTCATAGAAGCCCTCTAACCTTCCAAAATCACTTATCTAATAGGTCCAACTTGCCTTAGTGTCATTCTCTTGTTCTTAAAAATTCTAAACGCTCCTACGCTTAAGGACCAATGGGCCCAATCCTACTAGGCCCAATTTTGGGATGTTACAGATTTGATCGAACGCTCACCCCTAGTTCATGATTGGCCTTAAGCTATAAACGAGGTAAATTTCATTCTCAGTATGCATAAGTTACAGCAAGAAAAATTAGAGAGGCTAAGCAGAATAGAAATTGAAGATGAGTGAACGTATTAGTGCTGTTATTTACTATGATGGTGAGGTCTATGACACCAAGAATTACGTTTTTTTTTATCAGAGAACACAGCGCGAATGGTTTTTAACCAGAGTATAGAGTTTACAAAATTTCGTAAAAGAATTAGGCGTAAAATCTTCGGAACGACGCCAAGTAGGCTTTCTTCTATTAAGTATCGATTTTGTGCTTTGATTGATCTCGTGACATATGACTCATTTGATATCAAAGGTGTTCGTAGCTTTGAGGCGACGGTGCAGACTTATCTCGCTAGTGGATCACTTTATCTTGAGTTATATGTTCAATTTTCATCGCCAAATGAAACATTTGCGAATTCAACATCAACTGTTGTTCGAGAGGAATACACGACCCCTAGCCGACACTCCATTAGTGGGAGGCAGAACACGGAAGCGCCCGTATTTGATGGCAGTATGGAAAACACAACACCTGCACGGCACTCGGTTAGTGGATGGGACATGCACATCAGTGGGTCAATGTTCGATGCTGGAAATACTTATTGGGGAATGACATCAACTTCTAGTGGTTGGCAATCCACATCTGATTGGGGACGTTACGAAATGTCCACAAGAAGGGATGCTGTACTCTCTACGATGTTCACCAGCGAGAGGACCTCATACGTTGCAGATGATGGTGGGTTGGATGATGAGTCCGATGTGGATCCACCTCGAGAGCTCGACCCCGATGGTGCAGAAGTTGTATTATTTTCTGAACCGGAGCTTGTTCCATCCGAACCTGAAGACGTTGAAGGGGGTTCAGATGAAGAAGAAGAAGATTAGCGATTCAGGGCGTACTCGTCTCTAGCCCACATGCATAATGTCGATATATCGGCAGATGATGTGTTGGAGTTTCCAGATCTACTACACAGAAGGCGTGACTGTACAGGTTCGACAATAGATTCGAGTGATTTGAAAGTTGGTAAGGAGTTTTCCAATAAGGATAGTTTTCTTGGTGCTTTGAAATAACATAGCATCAATCACGGGGTTAACTACAATGTGGTTAAATCCGATTCCGATAAGTTCGAGGCCAAATGTGCAGTGCAAGACAGTACATGTTCATGGAAAATCGTGGCTTCTTTTAGGAAAAAGACAGGCTTGTGGGAGATAAAAAAGTACAAAGGTCCACATATCTATGTTGCCGGTATAGTATCACTGGTGTTTAGAGTTTTGAATAATAATTTTATTACTTAATGTTTCATTATTTAACGTACTTCATTGACATGTGTTTCATAAGATCATCCCAAGATGGATTCAGGCATGAAAGCTAGCTTAATACTACCGATGTTGAAGGCGGATCCCAGGACTTTTGTGTCATGCATAATTACCAATATTCGTAGCCAATTAAGGTACACGTCCTCTTACCGTAAGGCTTGGATAGCTAAGCAAAAGGAGTTGGAAAAGATGCATAGTGGGTAGGATGCTTCATATAATTAGGTTTAGCAGTGGTGTCAGGTGTTGAAGAGGTACGTCCTAGGTTGCATAACAGACCTTAAAACGGTCCCTGCGTACTACAACGACGGATTGCTCCGTGGATGCCAAGTGTTCAAACGTCTATTCAGGAGCTTTAAGCAATGTCGAGACGCATTTGTGTACTGCAAGGCATTTGTACAAATTGACGGTACCTTTATGTATGGTAGATATACCCATCGAATATTACTAGCTGTGGCACAGGATGGTAGTGGGAGAATCCTTCTAATTGCGTTTGCAATAACACCGAGGGAGTTAGCTGATGACTGAGATTTCTTTCTTTCTAGGTTAAGGAGGCATGTATGCCCCCAACCTGATATCTGCGTTATATCAGATCAGGGCACTGGAATACTAGCCGCAATTGAGCGACATGAAAGCCTATGAGATCGCACACACCATCGGTATTGTCTAAGGTACGTTGCGTCCAACTATTACGAGCAATATCAGTCTACAACTAAACGAAAGTAAGTGACCAACATGGGTATTTAATCTCTATTAATATACTTTCGATTTTAATATTCAATTTATTCTGAATGGAATATTGGTATGTAATTTTCGCTATCAACTTATATTACCAGGGTACGAGATCAATAAGAACCGTTTTCATGAGATGTTGGGGAATTTGCATTCAGTTAACGATCAAGGCGCAGATTACCTCTGTAACATACCTTTTGAACAGTGGACACAAGCATACGACGGCGACCTACGATATGGTCATATGACCACAAACCTGGCTGAATGCATAAATTCTGTTCTAAAAGGAACGCGTCATTTGCCGATAACCTCGATTGTGCGAGAGACATATTTTTGTTTGGCGGCACTATTTCCAAAGCGAATAGTGAGTTCTAAAGACCAAATGCAGGAAGGTCATGTATGGTTATGGAAGGTATTGCAAGAAATTAACAAGGCGAAGGCGCGAGCCAACACGATGCACACTGTGTGCCACAATCGCGACAACCTATGGTTTCGTGTGACAGAGTTTGACAGACCGAGCCAATGTATTACCGGCGGGAAATATCGTGTACACCTGATAAATAGAACTTGTGATTGTGGGACGTTTGACACACTTCGTTATCCATGCGCTCATGCAATTGCAGCTTGTCAGAATCTCCGTTTGGATCCCATGAGATATGTCGATGAAATGTACAAAATAGAATACATGTATAATGTGTGGAGACACGTATGCCCACCGGTCCCAGATGAACGTAAATGGCCGTCTGTATCACTTGCTCCGTTTAAGTTGTTACTGAATAGAGAATTGCGTCGCAAATCCAAAGGTCGACCTTGCTCGAGTAGAACACGTAATAATATGGATATTCGAGAAAGAACGAACCAACAGAAGTTGTGTGGATGGTGTAGGAACCCAGGTCATACAATTCGATCATGTCCAAACCGAAATAGTTGATAATTGCTGTTATGAAACGATGTTGTATTATTTCTATTACGCCTTATTCAAAAGAACTTATATTTTATTAAAAATATAAAATTAATTTACTATTAAAATATTAAAAACAACTTTTTTATTAAATGAAACAATATAGAAACAGGTTCTACAAATATATTTAAAAAAATTAATGTATATATCGGTCGGAATCAGTGCCACATGGGGGTGGACGACAATTACGCGTTGGATTCCTCCTTGGTTGCTTCGGCGGGGGTTGTGGTTACTCCGGTGGGGGTTGGGAGGATGACCTACCTTGGTAGAATAAAGAATGTGAAGGTGTTTGCATCACCCTTAGCAGAGGTGTTTGAATCCTATAAGGCGATGAGGAATGGTAATGAGATGAGCTCGCCGACGGTGCCTCGTGCGATCTCTTCGGCGACGATGGCCTATTATTATCGGCTGATTCGGAGTCATCGAGAAAGGAGATGCACCGGGCCATGCATTCCAACCTGACATATGATTCGGAAAAGGAAACATATAAGGGTTAAGATACATATAAGGGCTAGGATATGCACCTGACATAATCTGAAGGGGCTATGATGTGGGTGTCGTCGGTTGAGGCATGGGGCCTGGTGATTGTGTGGGCGCTTTTGATGGGCCTGGTGATTGTGTGGGCGCTGTTGATAGGCCCGTGCCATCATCCCTTCTCCTTAAATTTAAAGGGCCCCGTCGTTCCCTTTCCACGCAGAGTTGTCGATGCCTCTGCTCTTCCGATAGCAAATATGACTTGTCATGGATCTTAAACCATGGCATGTAATTTGGGGTGCACGCTAACTCTAGGACGATGATCTGTTCGCGATCAGGTATATGATCATACCAGTTTTCCCAAATTTCGATATATTCCGACCAGAATACCAGCTAATTCGTATTCGTTTACCGTAAGTTGATTCTATGCTGGTCATCGAGCACCTCAGGTTCCTTAGGAATCGGTTGTCGAAATCTAAATTGTCCCAACACTCTATTCGTCTGGTGCATCTCGACAATAGCATAGTTGACCAATGGGACCTTAACATGCCAAATGTTCGAATTTTGAAAGAATTCTTCCGGAATTACAGCCCGTATTGTCGGATCCTCGTATGGTGTCCATTGAAACTATATGAACGGGATAAAAATATTAGTTATATACATAATACTAAATACTAAATTCTAAATATGAAACGACTATTTTATGTATATATATTTTATTTAATACTTACTTGCGCTTCCGACCGTTGGTCTAATAGAAGCCGTATATCTTCAAGAGCAGTAGGTATTCCAACGTAACTTGCCGGATGGTTCTACCTAATTAAATAAATTTTCAGCATACAATTTTATTTTAAATCTATGGAATAATTGTAAAATCAAATAAAAATTTTACCTCGTTATGAGTGGAAATGTATATGGGTGGTTCACTCGAGGATATAAAAATGAAAAGCGAAACCGAGCCCATGATTGTAGTAGTGATAAGCAATATCCAATTTTGGCTTTATTTGGTTGCGTCGCCCGGCACATCTCCCAGTACAATGTTGCCAACACGGCAGACCCCCAACTAAGTTCGCCAGCTGCTCTAAAATCAACGAGTTTCAGCAGCCACCTTAGATATACGAGGTTTCGTGACAAGTCCGGCATCAGATAACCTCCAATTATCTTAAAGATGTATGCCCGAGCATATCGTATTCTTTCTACTTCAGTCGAATCATTCCCTGGCTCCGAGACCAGCCCATCTCAATCCGACCTCCGTAAATATTATCCAGAATCGCACCCAAAATATCGTAGCATATGGCTCCCCAATTAGCAGATTGAACGAACCCGGTGAGTGCGGCCCCATCCACCGGCAATCCTAATTGTAACTGGACGTCCTCCAAAGTGATAGTATACTCTCCGCATGGAAGATGGAATGTGTGCGTCTCCGGTCTCCACCTCTCTATTAACGCGCTGATGAGTTTCGTGTCCAACTTGCACTCCGGCCTATAGTGGCCGCGTGCCAAAAACCCGCTTCCCTAAAGTAATTTTCTATCAACAGTGATAGCGAACCAGACATATTACGAATATAACATTGTAACACCTGATCTATAGACTGTTATAAAAAATTATAAAATACAAATTAATTAAAATTACATAAATGAAAAAAAATATTAAATAATATTCAACATTTAAAATAAACCGTTACCATTTTCATTTGTTCGACGAAGATTTGTTTATGATCGAGACGAATTAATTCCCCGGCCATTACTAACACGATCAAATATTTTTGAAATTATAAAAAAATACTAATTTAGAAAAAAAATTAAAGTAAATAAATAATTATAAAGAGCTTTGAGAAATTTAATGAGAAATTTGAGAGCTTTAGGGAGAAATTGTAGAGATTTTTTGTAAAATTGTGAAGAAATTATGTGTGAAATAATAGGAGAGAGATTTTTATACTTTTTTTTACTGTTAGACCCCCCAACGGTCAAAAAAAATTAGCCGTTGGGTTTGAAAAAAGGCTCCCCAGGGGCGCGCTTTGCTGGCATTTTCCCCCTTAAACGCGGCCACGTAGGTGCGTTTTGCAAAAAACGGCTATGTCCAGTAAATAATTGTGAAATTGGCCCATTTTCGTAAATATACTCGAAAATGGGTCTTTTTAGATAAATTAGTCGTTAAAATTATTCTTTGTTCCTAAAAATGTTTTAGCCAAAAATAGGAGTTAGAAAAAATTGCTTTTACTTTTGAGTTTAAAAACATATCTAACTCCAAAAATTATCTATTTAGTATTGTTTATGACTGAAAAAAACTTTTAACCCTAAAAATATTTTTGAAAAACAAACACTAAATTAAATCTAAATGTACGAACTAATTATGATAAAGTCAATCATAGACTAAAGCATTCCCATTACAACTACAGTATTCCTGACTTGACTTTCAGGCCTCTTCCATCACCATATTAGAATTTATTTGTGTTAGATTATGGGTGGGTTTGGATTGGCGATTGAGTGCGGTGTGGTGCGTTTAGTTTACTTTTTGTCTCACGCTACAGTATCGCTACAGTATCTAATCTCACCGCCACATCTGTTTTTACACTAACTGCAGATAAACGCACCGTCCATCCAAACCCACCCTATGAAGTTAAAATTTAAGGATTAAAATATAATTTAATCTTATTTAGACAAAAAATATATTTAATTTAATCAAAAAAGTAATTATATTAATTATTTTGACTATTTAATAACATTATAAAAATATAGGGACTAAATTATAATAGAAATTAAAATATAGTAGTTAAATATCAAATTTCAGCATAATAGATCCTTTTCTAAAATTGCCAAAAAAAAAGGGTAAGAACTATAAGAACTTAAAAGAAATAGAAAACTAGATTCGAGCACGCTCGAACTCACATTCTCTTGTATAGACAACAATATCAATGCTAACCGAGTTAAGATTCAATCGACAATTCTTTATAAGAACATATTATCTAAAATTTTAAGTAAAATTATAACTATTTTATATAAGTAAACCTATTAATTATAACTTATTAAATAAAATGATCTTAATTAAAATATTATTTTAATAAAATATTTAAATTTAACATCAAAAGATACTTTAATAATATTTTATTTAATTAAAATAGCATTCCAATGATTGAAATAAAAATATCAATTCAATACATATTTTAATATGAATTCAGAATATCATAAACTTCATAATTAATCATATAAATTTGTTAAATTAATTAATTTAATTTGATAACTTATATTGATTAACTGAACTTGTTAGATTTATAATCTTCATAATTAATTATATAAAAGAATGTAAAATTAAAGAAAAAAACAGTAATGCATATATATGTTATATGTTATTTATAACTATGATTTTCTTTATTTAATAGAAATTTACTATATGAATTTTATGATAAATTTGTAATAATTATCTTTTTTGTAATAAAATGTTGAAAATTGAGCACATGCGTCGAAGTTTCATTGAGAGAGAAAATATGGAAAGTGACCAGATCTTATCTCATTTACTGTTGCGTGGTTGAATTTTCCACTATTGAGCAGCTGAGGAGGGGAAGGAAGCGTGCAAATCCAACTGTCTAATTAAATTGACGCAGAAGAACAATCCTCCAATTTATAAATAAATATATTTAGATTGTAGTTAGGACAATCCTGAGAATTGAAGTTGATCGCCAGCCAAGCCATGTTTCTGCAAATCCTCCTCTTTGTAGCTCTTTATTCCATCACTGTCCACTTATACCACAAGTTCCAAAACCATCCTCCCACCCTTTTTCCCTCTTTACCATTCATTGGCCACTTCTATTTACTTCTCAAGAAGCCTCTCCACCGTTCCCTCTCCAAGATCTCCGCCAAGCATGGCCGTGTCCTTCTCCTCCATTTTGGGTCACGCCCCGTTGTGGTTATCTCATCGGCATCGGCTGCCGAGGAATGCTTTACCAAAAACGACATCATCTTTGCCAACCGCCCTTTACTTTTATACGGGAAGCATCTAGGTTATAATTACACTAGCCTTATCTGGGATTCCTACGGCGATAACTGGCGGAACTTGAGGCGTATATCGTCGATTCAACTTCTTTCGGGGCACTGTCTCCAATTGCTTTACGCCACACGCCTCGATGAAGTCCATTTGCTCTTACGGAAGCTGTTCAAGGATCATGATCGAACGGTGGACTTGAAATCCAGACTTTTCGAGCTGATGCTGAACTTGATGATGCGGATGATAGCCGGGAAAAGATATTACGGCGACGATGTGTCTGTCGTCGAGGAAGGCACCCGGTTTCGTGAAATAATGAGGGAATCCTTTCTTTTGGCCGGCGCAACGAACATGGGTGATTTCCTGCCGGTGATGAAGTGGTTCGAGAAAACTGAGAAAAGGATGATCAACTTGTTCAAAAGAAGAGAGGCATTTACACAAGAATTGATTGATGAATGTCGACATAATATGAAAAATGGGAAGAAAAGTAGTTTATCCACAGACGAAAAAGAGAACATGATTGAAGTCATGTTGTCTTTGCAAGAACAAGAGCCTGAAAATTACAAGGATGAAACTATTAGAAGTCTCATGATGGTAAGCTTTTGCTTTTCTTGCTTTCTTGTTCTTAATGTCTACTCTCATTAAATAGTATCCTAACTCGGTTATTGAAAATGTTAAACAGGTTTTACTTTTGGCTGGAACTGATACATCATCAGGGACATTAGAGTGGGCAATGTCTTTCCTTTTGAACCATCCCCAAGTCTTGAACAAAGCCCGAACTGAAATCGATACAGTGGTCGGACAAAATCGGTTGATCGAAGAATCAGATTTGCCCAATCTTCCTTATCTTCATTGCATAATTAACGAGACTTTCCGAATCAAGCCGACCGGTCCATTGTTAGTACCTCACGAGTCATCAAAAGAGTGTTTAGTGGGAGGGTACCGTATACCGCGTGGAACCATGTTGTTGGTGAACGCATGGGCTATACAAAAAGATCCCAACAATTGGGAGGAGCCTAATGTGTTCAAGCCAGAGAGATTCGAGGGTTTGGATCCGTCGAACATCGGGTTCAGGTTAATGCCATTCGGGAACGGGAGGCGGCGGTGTCCCGGAGAAGGGTTAGCCATGCGGATGGTTGGATTAACTTTGGGGTCACTGATTCAATGCTTTGAGTGGGAGAGAAAAGGTGACGAGATGGTGGATATGAGCGAAGGGCCAGGGCTTACCATGCCCAAGGCTCAACCTTTGCAGGCTAAGTGTCGACCACGCCAACCCTTCGTTCCCTTGCTTTCCCAAATATAAACCCTTTGTTTCGAGTATTAACTAGTACTAAGATGAAGAGCTTCCTGTTTGGATAAATATGCTTGTTTAAGCCGTACATATTAATTTTTATTTTTAAATATAATTATTTAATATTTAATAATTAATAATTGTATACATCTTTTACTAGCATTATCTCTTTTTTCTATCATTGGATTTTTGAGCATGACCAGTAGGTGCCTATGATCAAGTACACTGCTAACACGGTTAGACGACCAGCCAATTACTACCCTAACATGGGTAGCCCCTCATTTCTCATGATCTATACACTTCCGCCTTTATTACTACCCTGACTTCCTTACTTCTTTACATTGTGACCTCTTACCCCCATCCTCCAAAGCTCATGCCGTAATCTCAATGCTCACCATGCTTAAAAAAGTTCAAATTTTTTTAAAAAAAAAACAACTACTTTGGTCATTGAATTATAAATCTTTTCCTATTTTGATCCTTATATTTTTTTTAGTACTTAAACTATATTCTTTTAGTGACAAAAAAGAGTACTTAAACAAATTACAAAGCCTAAGTCATCTCTCCCAACGAGAAGGTCTCATACAATCATAAATCATAAGATTTATAATGCACTAGTTTAACCATTCTATCAACATCCAGATTGTCTTCTCTGGGTATATATCGAACGTTTTATTGTTCAAATCGTAACAACAACGGGTGAATTCTCCTGATGAAAATAGAATTGGAGTCATTTCTTGTCCTCTCTTGTAAAGTTTTTGCTGCCTTAAGATTATCGGTCTCAATTAAAATGCTACCAACGCCACGTTCATAAAGAAGAGTCAAGCCATCCAGGATGCCCCACAATTCGACATAAAAAAATTAATAATGTTTCAACTAATAAGAACATGCCAGATGTTTAAGGGTTTAGGGTTTAAGGTGTGATTGATGATGTGACCATTAATCGTTGATTGATATTAACTAGCTTTCTTGAATGGTTGGCCACTTGTTGATCACGTCTGGTGCCAATTTTAATACATTAAAAAAAATAAAATTTGAGATTTTTTTAAAAATTATTTTTATTTAGGTAAATTATATTAGTAGTTACACAACTATTAATAAGTGTGTTTTTATCCACTAAATTAAGATACATAAAGCTTGAACTATTCCTAATTTTATGATGTATAAATTAAAAATATTATGATGGATTAATTTATTTTTTTGTTTCTAACTTATTGCTAAAATTTTTGTTTTTAAATTTTACTTCTTTCGCAATTAATATGGCATGATATGAGATCTCCAAACTATATATTATATTGTTTTATTTGATTACATGTAAAATTTTATTATTTGACTGATAAAATGTATGAAAAGGCATCAATTAATAACTTTGATTAATAATTTTTGTTAATAACCGTTTGATGATGACGTGGTAGTAATTTTTTTTAAAAATTAAACTGTGTAGACTTTTTTTTTTCTGCCATTTGTATCTCTGTTTAAAAACTAGGGAAAAAAAGAACAAGTTAAGTTTGATGGGGTTGGGTCAAATTCAGAATCAGAGTCGAGTGTATCATTTATTTTTGGGTTAAATTCAGGGTGAGACATTTTATATTGAAGCTCGGGGCGGGGCAGGCAAAAGATAGACCACCCTATTGCCATCCCTAAATAAGATTTGTTGGAGCGAAAAGACACCTTTCTTGCTTAAATTAAGCTTTTTACCATCATTCATCCACCCTAAAAGGATAAAAAAATAATTTAAAATGAGTTGAACTAACACTAATAATGCATAAAATAATTAAAATATAAATAATAATAATTCATATAATCTATTAAAAACTGACCTAAAAATTTAGATTTTTCCAAGGGTCAAGTAGATCGCCTTGGCAATTATTTTTACACTTAATCTAATTTAAATAATAATTTTAAAAAAAATAAATTTAATTATAAAAATATAGAAAATATCAAATATAAATATTTTTTTAATATTTTATTAATTTTTAAATAGTAAAATAAACTTTTTGGATGGACCAGATTAGCCAAAAAAAAGGATTTAGACTTAAAATTTTTGAAACCCGACCCAACTAATGGATTGAAAACTTAAGTTAGGTTCTAAAATGACAAATAACTCTCAAGTCACATTCACACCAAACTTTTTGTCCATTTTGACATGATAGTTTTATTGTTTTGTGTCACTAGTATAAACGTAAATTTCTATACGTATATGCGGATCCTTAATATTCTTCAATGTGAGAGTGGAGTTTTACGATCACTAAATGAAGTTAATAATATGTCATAGCCGTTAGCTACTTTGATTATCAATATCATCTACTGCTTCAGATTTCAGACATCTTATGTTGGACATGCTGATGGAAGAGGACCATGTTGGAAGCCACTGAAGATTAAGGAATTAAGATTGCAATGCTGGGTTATGGGGACAAATAATCAAAGGGTGAAAGAAATAAAATCTGGACATTGGTCACCTCTTAACCTACACCACAACTCAGATTAAGCTGATTTCAACTCTTTAATTACAATTAAGTTGCCAAACTGCCCATTTCTCAGCTGCGATACATGCAGTGACATAATTTATTTCATCCAATCATGCTGTTATTTTTATAAAAAAAAAAATCATGGACTAAAAAAATATAATCCTCCATGTATATAATTTTTTTTTTTTTAAAAATGATCGAATATATCGAATTGAATACACGTATCTATATTAGAATACTTGTATTAGGAGTGACAAAAATAGATTGGGCATTGGCGTATGTTTCCCAGGGAATCCCAACAGATCACATGACACAGGATGCTTTAGGTGGGCAAAATACAGGGCCGACCATTTCCTCTTTCATGGCCACTGCATTCATTCATTCATTCTTTCCCCTCTCTCCCCCTTTCCAAACTCTTCTGCTACCCTTCAGATGGCAAATTGTAAAGAAAAAAGAAATAGGGACTGTAAATTCATTATAAATCTTAAACATACAAATTACCGTACCTAAGAGGATTTATGGAGTACCACTTATATATGTAGAATTTCTTCTTTTTTTTTTGAAAAAGGGAGCATAGTATTAATAAAATTAAACTGTTGTCATGATAACTGTAGTAATCATATTTTGTCCGACTTAAGTTCGGTTAATTTGTATAAATCTCAATACTAATATAGAATTTACTCTCTCATCTACGTCTACGTATGTTTTTAAGACATGCATAATCACCAAAAGGAATTCTGATTTTTCAAAATTAAGGCAATATTGTAGCATTAGGGGAATTGATGAGTTTTCTCAAAATTATCGGACGCAATTTCCTTTATTGCTGATGTTCAAATGCCCTGCTCAAATACAAGTGAATAAAACAATTCTTTTACAAAAAAATAAAATTACAAGCTTTGAAAATCTTCCCAGCTTTCAACATTCGATTCACTCAATTATAAATTTTGGGCACACTCTAAAAATTTATGGCATCATGCTTAAATATTAAATTCAAACCACAATGAAATAAGGTACCAATTTCTGGACGATACAAGAGTGCTATAATTTTCCTCGTATGTAACTGACTCATAAATCTAATTTTTCTCTCAGCTTCAACGTAGATTGAAAATAATCTTTCAAAAAGAAAGAAAGAATTTCAAGGTAATTTATAGGTAACAATCACACCTAGCAAAAAAAATTGATGGCGACTCCTATTTTTTTTTAATAAAACTCTGGTGTTTTAAAATTGAAAATTTCATGTTCTTTCAAATATCGTCAAGCTAACTTTTGTTCAAACAATGGTTTCAACAACTTGGTGACTCCGCTAGGGATATTTTTAAGAGTTGAGATTGAAGTTAATTATGTGTTGTTTAAATTTTCAATTTATTGGTTCAATTGATATTCGATTATGATCCCTTCATTTTTAAAAATAAAAATTTTCATGTTGATCATGCATTCATGCATCTTTGTGTACATATTTTCATTATTTTTTTAGTGTTTCATCTTTATTTTTATTATGTTATTTATTTTATGATAAGTTTTACATTTATTTAATTTGATTCTTAATAAAACAAAGTTAACAAACAAGTTAAATTTACATTATAGTCTAATCCTTTTCATAATCTATGCTTAAAATCTATCAATTTCAAGCCTACTTCTTCAAGAAATCAACAATGGAAACTTTCTAAAACTTTAACAGTTTATCAAATTGGTGCATGGACTAGCTAAAACAAGCTCCCATAACCTCAAATCTATAAAAATTATAAGAAAAGAACTTGAATTACTTACCAATTTAATGGTTAAATGATTTAGCTTCAAAATTGGTTTTCTTCTTTTCTTCCTAGGTTGGAACCAAGTAAGAAAGGAGGAAGAAGATGACATCTCTCTCTTTCTTTCCACTTATTTGGGTATTTATATCTTAATTAAAACTTACTTAACTTAATAATCATGTTTAATTTAACTAAAATGATCATTAAAAATGCTTAATGAACATGCGATCATCTTCCACTATCACTTGATTAAAATGGTTTCATTACCATTTTGGACTTTTGATTTGGCTAATTGTTATTTAGGTCCTCAAGTCTTTTTGTCAATTAAAACTCTACAGTGATTGGACTTTATAGTTTAGTCCCTAAGTCTTAATTAACTATTAATTCGACAAAATTACTTGACCAATCTTCAACATATTTTTATATTATCTCCGTAAATGTTCATATTTAATATTTACGAACCCAGTTTACGAAAATGAGATTTCAGAGTCGCATTTTTTTGGTACCACTAAAAATTGGATCGTTATAGTGATGAAGGCAATAAGAAAGTAACATGAGGTTTGAGTAGTAAATATAGACTTTCAAGACTTCTGAACAATGACTAAGACAACATGTGATATGAGAGCCACCTGAAATGGTCTAAACTCTCAGGGATTCTAAGCAATGACTGGGGTAACATGTTGATATATGAACCACTTGAAGGAAGTTGAAGTTTTGGAAGCTTCTAAGCTAGAGTGTCACCTCGGAAAAGATTAAAGATTGCATTAGAAAGATTACAGGAAGTGCCAATTTGAAACTATAATTATGTGCTTTTGAGTATTGGGAAGGGTTGGAGAACTTGTTTTTCATTGTGAAAAATAATGATCAAATGATACTCATGACATTCATTACATTTGATTGCATAGTTTAGCATCCATGACTTGCATGACATTCATTGCATAAATTCATTCATACCAAGAATGTTTATAGCAAGGAATTGAGCTTTGTTCTCGCTTGGAGGTATCTTGGTATGACATTTTGGTTAAACTTATATTGTTTGGAATTTCTGAATGAAACTTCTCAGGTAAGAGTTTTTTAAAATAATGATTAAACTCTTTTCTCATGAAATGTTTTATCAAATCTCTCTAGAGAAATATTTTGAAATAATAGAGTTTCTTGTTTAGGAAATTCAATTGAAAAGTTTTCAGGCCTCTCACGAGGTTATGTTCCCCCTCTCTTGAGGATGTTACTAGATCTCCATTGAGATGTTCTTTCCCAAAGCTCTCAAAGATGCATTCAGATATATTTTCAAACCCTCTCTTGAGGATACTTTTAGATCTCTCTTGAGATACTTTTGAATCCCCTCTCGAGGATGCTTTCATGAGGATGCTTTCATATCTCATTTGAGATATATTTTCAAACCCTTTCTTAAGGATGCTTTCATATCTCCCTTGAGATATATTTTCAAACCCTCTCTTAAGGATACTTTTAGATCTCCCTTGAGATGCTTTTATATCCTCCCTCGAGAATGCTTTCAGATCTCTCTTGAGATATATTCTCAAACCCTCACTTGAGGATATTTGTAGATCTCCCTTGAGATACTTTTGAGTCCCCTCTCGAGGATGCTTTTAGATCTCCCATAAAATATATTTTCAAACCCTCTCTTGAGGACACTTTTAGATCTTCTTTGAGATATTTTCAAATCCTCCCTTAAGGATGCTTTTATATCTCCCTTGAGATATATTTTCAAACCCTCTCTCAAGGATGTTTTCATATCTCCCTTGAGATATATTTTCAAACGCTCTCTTGAGGATACTTGTAGATCTCTCTTGAGATACTTTTGAGTCCTCTCTCGAGGATGCTTTTAGATCTCTCTTGAGATATTTTCAAATCCTATCTCGAGGATGCTTTCAGATCTCCTATGAGATTTATTTTCAAGCCCTCTATTGAGGATGCTTTTAGATCTCTCTTGAGATATTTTCAAACCCTATCTCTAGGATGCTTTCAAATCTCCTATGAGATATATTTTCAAACCCTCTCTTGAGGATGCTTTTAGATCTCTCTTGAGATATTTTCAAACCCGATCTCGAGGATGCTTTCGACTTTCCTTAAAGATATTTTCAAACCTCTCTCAAGGATATTTTTAAATCTCACCAAAATGTTTTAAATCTCTCAGGCAAAGTTACTTAGTAGCATGTTTGGACTTCTCTTAAGGTCTATTTTCTTGTTTTAGCTTTCAAAGAGTGTTGAGCCTCGAGATTGTTGTCGAGATCATTTCAATTGTCTTTTATTAAAATTGAATTCGTGTTCTAAATATGGGTCGAGCCTTGAGATTTTTGTCGAGGTCCTTTTAATTGTCATTTATCAAAATTGAATTTGTTTTCAAAAAGGGGTCGAGCCTCGAGATTGTTGTCAAGGTCCTTTTAGTTTTCATTTTCATCAAAAGTTGAATTCATTTTAAAAAAATGGGTCAAGTATTGGGACTTTTGTTGAGGTCTTTTTACGTTTTCATTTTATTACTAGCCGAATCCGTTTTAAAAAATGGGTCAAGCCTCAGGATTGTTGTCGAGGTATTTTTACTTTTCATTTTACCAAAAGTCGAATCTATTTTCAAAAATGAGTTGAGCCTCAAGATTTCTGTTGAAGTCTTTTTCAGTTTTTCATTTTATTAAAACTCGAATTTGTTTTCAAAAATGGGTCGAGCCTTGAGATCATCGTTGATGTCC
This sequence comes from Gossypium sturtianum, assembly GCA_025698515.1. Lineage (NCBI taxonomy): Eukaryota > Viridiplantae > Streptophyta > Magnoliopsida > Malvales > Malvaceae > Gossypium > Gossypium sturtianum. The sequence goes on along the minus strand of CM046947.1, from coordinate 15,785,661 downwards.
TTTTAGTTTTTCATTTTATCAAAAGTCAAATTCATGTTCACAAAATGGGTTGAACCTCGAGATTACCTTGGACGTAAATAAGTTCACGATCTTGAACAAAAAAATAGTTACTTTTGGTCTTTGCATTGTTCCTAAGTCTCAACAACATGCAAAGAGGACAGTTCCAATGGCCTCAGCCATGATAATAGGCAAAGTACTGGTAGGAGGTTCATTACAGAGTAAAATAGTTAACAGCAGATCCAACGGCACAAAACCACTTCCTACTACAACCACAGCATCAGCACTCCATTGTCTTTCTCTTAATATGTGTTTAATCGATATGTTTTGAATAGTAGTCAAGAACAGACTGCAATCATCAACCAAGACATTATTATTCATGTTTAAAATAAGGTTAATCAGTGGGGTAGCATCAACATTAGCTTGAAGTTTCTCGATGTCTCTATTGATTGCCAAATGTAACCCATCCCTATCAAATTATATACGCAGAATCAGAAATGATGTTAACCCTCTATCTCATTATAAATTTTTGGAGATGTCGAAACCATTTTTTTTGTAAAAGGGGTCGACTTTTATTAAAAATGAAAATGAAAGAACGGGAGTCGCCACCAATCCTTTTTGATGAGGTGTGATCGGGTCACCTCGTAATTCGGTCATTTTAATAAAATTTTAATTTACTAAAACGACGATTTTTGGTCTACGAAATCCAGAAAACGGGTTCGGGAGTCGGATTACGCACGAGGAAGGGTTAGCACCCTCGATACGCCCAAAATTGGTACCTAGTTAGTTAATTAGTGTTTTAGTGTCGAAAATTGAAAATTTGAAGAAATTTTAAAATATGATCATTTGTTATAAAATTGAAAATTTTCGGGAACAGGGCATATTTCACGTTAATCGAGAAAAAGAATTACGTCCCGTAAATTAGGACACAATGTCTTAAATTCCCGATACGAGAATTAACGCCGAAAAATTATTTATTTTGAAAGGTATTCGATTATCTCGGTTTTAGAAAGAAATCATATTCCGTAAGTTAGAATACGATCTTTTTGAATTTTGAAACATGAAATATTGCTTATTGAAAACAACATTTTTAATGTATCGGGTAAAATGTAACATGATTTTATGGTAAAATGGGAAACGAATTACGGTACTGATATGCATAATAGAATAATAATAACGAAGATGATAACATAAATACAATAATAATAGCGAATAACATATACTTGCAGGTATATAAAGACATAAATGAATAAATAAATATATAATAAGATGATAATAATGAGGACAAAAACAAAATAAAAATGAAATAAATAAAACAATAAAGGAATAATAAATGAAATAACAAAGGAAATTCTAGTGAAAATTTAATTTAAATTGAGGATAAGCAAATAAACTTATGAATAAAGAAACATTGAATGAAATGGTTTAAAATAATAATAATAATAATAATAATAATAATAAAATAATAATAATAATAGTAATAACAATAATAATGATAGTAATAATAATAGCAATAATAATAATAGAGGAATAAAATAATAATAATAACAATAATAATAATGATAATAATATTTAGGCAAATAAATATTAAATAAATAAATAATAATAATAATAATAATAATGGTAATAATAATATTTATTAAAGAAATAAAAGTAGCAATAAAAAATAATAATAGTAGTACAAAAATAATAATAGTAATGATAATATTAAAATTAATTAATTTACTAATGCGATAATAAAAACAAGTAAACAAAAATGAAAAATAATAATAATAATAATATTATTATTATTAAATTAATAATAAAATATCAAAAATAACAAAAGAAATAAAAGAAATGACGAAATTCAACTTAAAACAAAAGTTCGGGGCAAATTTGAAAATAAATAAAAGAGCAAAGGACCGAATCGAGTGCGCTAATAACAAGGAGGGACTAAATATTCCTGCCCTCCAAAACGCAGCATTTTACGCGGGGCTAAAATGAAATCAAAACAAAATTTTAGGGCGAAATTAAAAAACAAAGAAAACGGAATAGGATTTAATCGCAAAGCGCAACAAAAGCGGAGGGACTCGCAACGCAAATAGTCCCAAAGACAGAAACACGCGAATCCTTCCCTTTGCGCGGATCGGGTTCGGGTCGGCCTCCCCAAAACGACGCCGTTTTGGCGTCTGGGGAGGCCATCTAAAACAGTGCTGTTTTAGATTGTTATAAAAACCAAGATTTTTCAAAAAAAATTCATTTTCTTCTTCTTCCTAAAAACAAAAAACACAAAAAACTCTCTCAACTCTCTTCTCTCTTCCTTGATCCCACCGCCAGTCTCCAGCACGCCTGCGTCACATCCAAGAATCATCAATACATGCACTTGCTGTGCTGAAACTCGAAAAGGTATTTTTTTTTATATTTTCGAAATATTTTCAATATATATATGTAATAACAGTAAAATGAAATAAAGAAATCTTTATATGTATACATAATTTCAAAAAGGAAAGAAAAAAAGAAAATAAAAATAAAGAAAACCTTTGCACGTTTGCTTCGTTTTTTTTCTTCGATCTGTTCTGCTATTTTTTGTTTTGTATGCTTGAAATCTTTTTTTTTTTTTATTTCATTCCCCTCCAAAATATTACATTGCTTTTAGGCTTTTATATAGCCTTTTACAATTTGTTTGCTTAATGATTTCTCTGTTTTTTGCAGGTGCAAGTGGGCGGTGGAGACAGTGGGCGGTGGAGCAGGTGGCTGATGTGATGGCGGCTGGTTAGAAGGTAGGCAGCAGATATGGTAAGGCAAACCTAGGGTCCGAGGTTGTTTTGTTTTTTTTCTGAAAATGTTGTGGGCTAGGGTAGATTGAGCTAGGGTTAGGTAATTTGGGCTTAGTTGGGTTTGAGATAGTTGGGTTTGAATTTGGGTTTAATTTTGGGTTTATTGTAAAGGGACTATTGGGTTGTAATGGGACTGTGGACTTTTAATTTATGGACCCCAAGCTAAATTTGGCTTGTACAAGAGATTAGAATAAGCTTTTTACCATTTTTGAAGTATGAGAATGTTTTTTATTTTTTGAGAAATTCCGGTTGGTTTTTATTATTAATAAAATGAAAAACAAAACAATAATTGGGTCGCTATGATGGACCCAAGGTAACTAAAAAAAAAAAAGAAACGAAAAACAATGGCCTAGTGATAATGGCCCAAACAAAATAAAAACAGAAGAGTCTAGAGAAATAAAGAAAAACCAAAACGTCCGATCAACATCAAATCCAACCGGTGTAAATTAGCTGGCATCCACAAAATTTCTGACTTCTCTATTTCCCATACCAACCATTCAATTTGATAGCATTTCCAAGGGGATTTTGAAATCTGCTAACCCTTCCTCTCAAAGTCTCTGCAAGCTTCCTTCCTTCAGTCCGGATTTCGTAGTCCATTCTCCTCTCTTCGACGCTGGTTACTCGAAAAGGTTTCATCTTCCAGGTAAATTTCCTCTCTTCTTCTTAATGATTCTGTTGCTACATCGTGGGCTGCACCATTGTTCTGTCTGTTGATGAAATGAAAATGGCTTTCCTGAAAAGATCGTCTATGCTGCTGTATATTTCTGATAATCGCCCCCAAGACCGACTTGTCTCTACCTTTTGAGTTGCATTTCTTTATAACAGTTTTAGAGTCTCTTAAGATAGTAATAGATCGAAACCCCAAACTAATCCCTAATTTTATTGCTTGTAAACCCGTATGAGCTTCCGCCATGAACGATGACGCTATTGCGGAGTGGATTACCGATTTCGAGGCAAGCCACTCATTCCTTACTCCCTTTACCACCAAACCCGAGGCCGAAATTGCGTTTTTGCTATCACATGCTGCATCAAAGAAGATGGTTGCTTCTGTCTCTCTTGTCTGTTGTCTCTGCCGATTATTATCATCGCAGGTATGTTTTTCCTCGCTCGATCTGTCAATTTCTGCGATATAACTCTGAATTTTCGTTGACAAATCCCTTCATGTTATTATTTTCCCCTCATGTATGCACTTGTTCCTGGAGCTCCATATAAACCATACAGCGTAGCAAAAAATTCGACATTGTACACTGTTTCCTTTATCAAAAACCCAGGTAAGCCAGTCCCATAGATCAATAATAGTTGAGTTAATCACCCATGAAAGATTAAGCATCTGCCACATTTCTGTTGTTGTAGGGCACTGTCTGAAAACATGATTGCAATCCTACTCTGCGCTTCGACATCGAAGACAGGAGCTGTCAAGAACCACTCGACGCGATCTCAAGTTTTTAAAATTTGGGATGAAGTTCCATGATATGCGCCAGATAGTGATTAAGATTTTGATGGAAGTTGTAAATTCCATAGTTTCCTATAGAATTTTTTTCTTTCGGTCTGTAATAATAAATTATTAGGATTCAAAGTAGCCTCCTGTAATAGTTTGTAGGCACTTCTCACTGTAAACTCGCCAGAATGTTCTCCTCACCAGACCTAAAAATCTTCATGATCCTCCTCCGCCAAAAGAATTTGCAAAATCTTCTGTGCAGTATGTTCTGGGAAGGTATTCTCAATTAACTCTTTTTTCCATTTACGTGTTGTTGTTTCAATTAAATCTGCTACTGATTCAATTTCTGGATTTTCGGTGATGTTGCCGCTTCGGTTGATGGTTACGCCTGGGATCCAACGATCGTTCCAAACAGAAATCTGATCACCTTTTCCAACGCGCCAACATAGCCCATCTTTTAGCAGCCCTTTTGCGGCCCAAACGCTTCTCCAGGTAAGAGAAGGTAAATTACCCAACTGTGCATGGATGAAATCTGAATTAGGAAAGTATTTTACTTTTAAAACCTGTACTAATAATGAATCGGGATAATTAATAAGTCGCCAACCCTGTTTGACTAACAATGCAGTATTAAATTGGCCAAGCCTACGAAATCTCAATCCTCCTTGTTCCTTTGAAATGCAAAGCTCATTCCACGTACACCAATGAATGCCCCTTTGACCATGGCCTTTCTGCCACCAAAATTTCGCAATTATACTTTTGAGATCGGAGCATAACGATTTAGGAAGAAGAAAACATGCCATTGAATACGTCGGTATAGCTTGAAGAACAGACTTTATAAAAACTTCTTTTCCCCCTTGTAATAGATGCCTTGTGCTCCAATTATCTATTCTCTGTTTAAATCTATCCTTTAAGTTTTGTAACGCCTCCTTTTTCCTTCTGCCCACCATGTTTGGTAATCCAAGATAGCGTTCTGGGTCATTTGAGCTTTGTACATCTAGCATTCGAGTAACAATTCTCTTTTCTTCGACTCTTGTATTAGAACTAAAGAAAACCGTGGGTTTTTCAAAATTTACTATCTGCCCCGAACAGATTCTATACTCCCGTAAAATCCTTTTTAATAGACCAGCTCCCCTTTCCGTAGCCTCTCCAAATATTATGCAATCATCTGCAAATAATAAATGTTTGAGGGCCTCTTCTGCTTGCTTTAACACCTTTAAAATTTTCTTCTTGCTGTGCCAATCTCATTAGGCTAGATAAGCCTTCTTCACAAATCAGAAATAGAAACGGACTCAAAGGATCTCCTTGTCGTAGACCTCTCGTTGGCGAAAAGATACTTCCAGCTTGTCTATTAAGAACCACTGAATAGGAAACAGTAGATATGCATTTCATGATCAATCTAATCCATCTAGGTTCAAAACCCATTTTCCTCATCATTTCCTCTAGAAAAGCCCACTCAACCCTGTCATACGCTTTACTCATATCTAATTTAACTGCCATCAGCCCTTTTTTCCCCAACTTTTTCCTCTTTAGAGTATGAAGAATTTCATAGCCTACTAATACATTGTCTGAAATTAATCTTCCTAGCACAAAAGCACTTTTTGCTTTGTCAATGCATTTTTCCAGAACTCCTCTGAATCGATTTGCTATAGCCATAGCCATTATTTTATATATAACATTACATAGGCTTATTGGGCGAAAATGAGAAAGATTGGTTGGACTAGTTTTCTTAGGAATAAGGACTATATGTGTGGTATTAATTTGACTAACCTCTATATCACCATTGAGCTGTTGGAGACAATAAGTTGGTACCTCATCCCCCGCGACATGCCAAAATTTCTGAAAGAAAATTGCCAGAAAACCATCTTCACCTGGAGCTTTTGTAGCTCTCATGCTTGACAATGCGTCCCAAATCTCCTCCTTTATGAATGGCTTCGTGAGACGTCTATTATCCTCTTCAGAAATACACTGTTCAACACCTGTTAGGAGATGTTCATAATAACCTTTCTTTCCAGCCTTGAATAAATCCTGGAAATATGCTCTAGCAATTTCTGCCATTTCTTGCAAATCCCCTATTTCTCTGCCATCTGTGTTCTGTAGCTTTTGGATGAAATTTTTCCGTCGTTTTTGTGTTGCAATACTATGAAAAAAGGCTGTGTTCCTGTCCCCAAGCTTTAGCCAGTTTACTCTAGCCCTTTGCTCCCAGTAGCTATCGTCTTTATCAATCTCAAAATGAAGTTGTACCCTTGTATCAATCAGCTCTGTTAAATTATCATCGGTCCTTTCTGCTTCCAGTAATTTAGACAACTTTGAAGTCAAGATTTCCTTTTTTTCGTCTTCTGGATATCCCAACCCTTGTAGCCCATCTTCTCAATCCCGTTTTAAGATACTCTAGTTTTTGTACTAGATCACCTGAAGCTGAATCCCATATACGCTTAACTTCCGCTTCAAAGGATTCTTCTAAGGCCCACCATGCTTTGAATTTAAAAGTTTCCTGTTTACTCGTGTATTCCTCTTTAATTGTAGTTATTAAAAGCGGACAGTGATTAGACGTCGAGTGCACCAAGTGTTTAATATTAGCCTCCGAAAACATAGACATCCAGTTCAAATTAGCCACACCTTTATCTAGGCGTTCTCGAATATTTGTTTCTGGCAAATTTCCCCTCTCCCAAGTAAACCAGTTTCCTGAATAGCCTACATCAATCAATTGACATTCCTCTAGCGCATTACGAAAATCTTCCATTCTTCTTTCCTCCCTAGGCACCCAAATTTTTTTTTCAACCCATACATAATTTCATTAAAGTCTCCGCAAACAAACCAAGATTGCTCCTCATTGTGTCGCAAGCTTTTTAGTAGATTCCATGATTCCTCTCTTTCCTGTGCATAAGGAGAGCCATAAAACCCCGTAAATCTCCACTGCTGTTCATTATTCTGGTCAACAACAAGTGCATCAATGTGTCTTCTTGAAAAACTCGAACCAAAAATAGAAACTTCTTCTTTCCATGCCAAGCATAACCCACCTTTTGAACCATCGAATCCACCTCCAAGCCATTAAAAATCCATAACTCCTACGCACTCGCTCCATCTGCTTTTATTTATCTTTGTCTCCATAAAGAAGACCATTTGGAGATTATGTGTCTTCGCTGTTGTCAAGCCTCCTTGAATAGTCCGTAGGTTCCCAAACCTCGGACATTCCAACTTAAAATTTTCATTGCGATCGACCAAAACACTTTTTGGCAAATGCGATAATAAAAGATCACTTTCCAATAAACTCCTACTTCGTACTACTCCATTGTCGCTGTTATTCCTTATTGATTGACCTGCACTTTCCCCTCGCTGTCTTTTTTTCCCCTCTTCCCCTATAAGGACCCTTTCCTCCAAATCATGCTCCATTGCCGAAAAGGTTTGTTCAGCTATTAAATTTCTCCCTTGTTGTGATGAATTAGGACGGATACCCTCCAAATTAATTTCCAAAATTGGATCAATTGAGGTTCTAGTTTCCGGCGTATTACTCAGTTCCCACGTCCTTTTCTCCACGACTTGTCTATTCCTTCCACTTGCATTCTTTCCATCGTCTCCTTCTTCACGTAACCATATACTGCTCATAGCCATTGCTCTTTTAGATTGTGCTTTTAAGGATAGGTCCCATCCCATATCAGCCACTTCCACTCCCAATAACATTTTTGCTTCACAGTAAGAATCACTATGACCTAAACGACCACAGTAGAAACAAAAAAGGGTTAATCGCTCATATTTAAATCTGATATAAGAACAATTTCCTACAAAAGGAACCTGCTTTTTCCTTTTCAGTGGTTTCCTCACGTCCAATTTGATTCTAATTCTCATGAAATTCCTCCACCCTTTCCCCAGATCTAAACTATCGTATTCTATAAATTCCCCCAAAAAATCCCCTATTTGCTTGGCTAGACTTTCAGAAAAAAACCCCACTGGAATATCGTGAATCTGTACCCAAAGAGGCGTATAGATTAGAGAAACTTTTAAAGGATCCTCCCCCTTTTGAATCTTGTGAAGGATCAGAAGATGATTGTTAAATGTCCATGGGCCCCCTTTTAAGACACGATTCATATCCATAACATGAAAAAGTTGAAACAAAAAACGTTTTTCCCCGAGATCTCGGATTTGGACACCTCTTACCGGATGCCATAGGTTTGCCATAGTACTTTTCATTGCTGGAAAGTGAATGATACTTGCTGTTAAAAAACATCCCACCAAACTAAAGTTTTGTTTTTCTACTTCCAGATTCGGCTCAGATTGAAACTGTAGGACTGCTTCTTCTTCTTCCTCTATTGTTAAACTAGCAAATTCTCTTTCCATTATTGCAGGAATTGGCTGAATTCTTTTCAGTGTGCGTAGATTGATCTGATGGAAGGATGCTTCTGAAGGATCGCCGTCGTCAAGATTCATTGAGAACCCAAACGTGCAATTGAAAAAAACCTAGTTTCGTGTCAGAGTGACAGACAAATTCCGTTGCAAAGAGGCAGACTATTTGAAGTATGAGACTGTTAAACAACCTCATGTGTGCATCTCTCTTTGGCTTTGCTCCAATACAGAGAGAGATTTAAATTGTAGTTTTGTACTTTTAAGAGATTAATATATTTATATATTTCATCTTGTTTTAAGTGCATCTTTTATATTAACTCGTTTTTGTTCTTTTAAAAATATACCCACGTCTCAAATATATTGGACAAACATATGAAAATATATTCATTTTTTATTAATACGTCACATATTCCTATATCCGATATTTACACGGTACATAAAGCAATAAACCAATACGATATGTCACCCCCACCATACCCAAAAACATATCTTGGTCCTCCAAGTCCAAGACAGCCTGGAATTTGCTGTTGATGTATGTTACTTATTTTTCCTAGGTAATTATAAGCAATTTCCTAACTTTTTTTACCTATCCCTACCAGGACTTCTCGCTATGTTATATAAATAAACCCCCTTCGGGGCCTCATTTTATCGCCAACCCTCGTAAGAAAACATTAGCTAAATTACACTTCCTTGGGTTTTTTTTCTTAGCGTTTTTTGGTTCCTACAAAGCAAAGAAAATGAAGCTTGTCTTTGTGACATTCCTGCTTGTTTCTCTTATTCTAAGCTCCTCTCTCTTCGAGGTATCAATGGCAGGTTGGACATGAACAAACAAAGCTAAAACAAACGGAAAAATCTCAAACTTTGTTTTTCTTTTTCCCAAGTATTTGTAAAAGCTAATGATTGAGTTTGTGATTTTCATGAATGGGCAGGTTTCTGCAATTCCAAGTGTAAGATAAGGTGCTCAAAGGCAGGGATTAGAGCTAGATGCTTGAAATACTGTGGAATTTGCTGTGCGAAATGCAAATGTGTTCCATCAGGGACATATGGGAACAAGCATGAATGCCCTTGTTACAGGGACCTGAAGAACTCCAAGGGCAAGCCCAAGTGCCCTTAGATTCTTTTTGCTTTATATTTTGTATTTCAATCACTTTTCCTAAACATCAGGACCCATTTAAGGTTTCCATTAGGCTATTTAATTAAGGTTTATTTAAGTCAAGTTTTTACCTAGTATATGTTAATGAAAAAAAATATGGGTCCTTTCATGGTTTATAATTATGTTGCCTCATTTTATTTTATTTTATTTTCATGTACTATGTTACTCGAGTTTGATGACCTCTTTGTTGAGCATTATATTAGATATTTGTTTTTCGGATTTAATGGAAAATATTAAGTTAAAAAATCTATTTTGTATAATAAATTAAGTTTGTGTTACGTGTTAACTCGATATCATCATAATAATTCAATCAAGAAAATAATTTATATTTGGTTTTTATATGAAATGCTTAAATAAAAACGATGTTTAAAGATTGAACGTAAATGTAAAAAAAATAAAAAAATTATGATTACTTTAGCAATCTACTTGTTGAATATTTTTTATAAATATAAATATAATATTTTTTTTTTTTCATCACAAAATATAGTACATATAAAAGTTAAATAAAAATTTCAGATAGCACTAATATTTTACAGTTTGCCATAAAAGCTTAATCATTTGAAGGTAGGTTTCTCTAAATATTTTAATGCCGAACTTATGGGTTTTGACTTATAATTTCTATTTTAATTAATTCTCAATATTTATTTATAGGATCATTTTTTTATGATTTCATTCAAAATTTAAATATGTTAATTAAATTACTTTTGCTAATATTTTATATTTATTTTGATATATCTTCAAGCATTGAGAGTAAAAATGTTGTTAATATAAATTTCGATTTGTAAATTTTTGAGTTTTTAGATTCGATTTTTGTGTTTATAAATTTCTTTCTCTTTTTTTTATTGTAATGTAATTACTTGTATAAACAAATATGTTATAGGTTCAAATTTCATTATATGTAATATTTTCTCTAAAATATTATTTATTTTTGCGATCAATAAGTGTTGGGTGCAATGATAAAACACATTGCATTTTCAATGGAAGATGTATGTTAGAACCTTAGAGAATACATTGTTGAGAAGGGCAACCACAAACTCCGATCATAGATCATAAAAGAGGCATGGAGAATAAAAAAAAAAAAATCATTGGTTGAATCATTGAATTGTTCAATTTGTTATATATATCTATATATACTAAGCTTACTAAGCTTACAACTATAAATCTAGTACAATTATAAATAGGTATAATGATAAATTTAGTCCTCAACGTTTATATTTCTTATCAATTTGATCTTTATTATTATTTTAGTTAAATTTAGTTATTAGCCTTTCAAAAAGAATTAATTTACTTTTGTTTAGCGTAAAAGTTGACTAAAATATTATTATTTTTAACAATGTTGGCTTGACAACCCGCATGACAGTCCACGTGTATTTCATGCTGGCATGACATTATTTGTTTTATATGTCATTCAACAAATAATTTAAAAATATGTTTTGATTCTAAACTATTATCATAAAATTAATTTGCATAATTAATAAACTTAATTTTAAATTAAATTTTATTGTTAAATTGAGACATAATGAAAAATTTAGCCCTTAACATTTACATCTTTTGTTAATTTGACCCTTATTGTTTTTCTAGCTCAATTTGACCCTCAACTTTTTAAAAATAGTCGAATTGCTTTAATAGAAATACTGATTAAAATGTTAAATTTTTAAACATAACAACTCGTATGGCAATCTATGTGTACTTCATGCTATTTTTTTATTTTTTTGAATTTTTTTATAAAATTTAAATTTTTTGTTGATGTGACATATAAAACAAATAATGTAATGTCATAATGAAGTATACATAGACGGTCGCACCAACATCGTTAAAAAAATAATATTTTAGTCAGTATTTCCAATAAAAAGTAATTTGACTCTTTCTGAAAGATAAATAGTTAAATTTAACTCAAAAAAATAAAAACTAAATTAATAAAAGATATAAATATTTAATGCTAAAATAATCATTATACCTTAAAACAAATTATAAAAATACTTTTTGGAAACATAAAGGACAAAACAACAAAACAAGGCAAAAGTAGCAACCTAACCTACCATTTTCCATTTTCGACCATTTCTTCCCCTACTCATCTTACTCCAACTTAAATACGAGTTTATACTGTTTGGCCCCTGAATATTTAATATTGCTATTCCAACATAAATATTGTAATAATTTTACTCTCAAATTATTTATCAAAATAATATGTTTTGAATAATACTATGATTTTTTATATATTTTATTTTCAAATTGTTACCATTGAAATCTCGAGATAATAAAATTAGATTGGTGACGATTTAAGGCTCGGGATTCTCAAATCATCATCAATGGTGATAATTTAGTGTTAAATTTATTAAAATACTATCGATTTCATATTATTTTGGTAAATAGTTCTAAACACATATTATTTAAGTAAATAATTTAATTTTTTTATAATATTTAGGTAAAAAAAAGCCTTCTTTGACCCTCAAATTCTTTTTTTATAAAATTATTTAGAATTTAATTTAACATTTGATAATTTATTTATTTATTTTATTAATTTAAATATCTTTATTATTAGTTATTCAACCAATTAAATGTATTCATTTGTATTAATATCTCCATTATATGTTTATAAAGAAAAAAAGATAGATTTTTTTTTTCAAAATATTTTTATATATATAATTAGGGCAGGATGAGGTTATTTTGGGATTGAACTCAAACTCTTATACCTCACAGCATAATGTTCTTATTATCAAATTGTTGACATGCTTTTAAATTGAGATTTTAACCCAAACAAAAAATTTTTAACTTTACATTGAAATTATTTTCTTATCCTCGTTAAAAAAAATTAAACACATCTTCTACTTTACAATATCACGTTTAAAATGAATATTTCAATTTTTTTCAAAAATATTTTTTTTATAACAATGATATAAACTATCCAACATTTTAAAAGTATTCATTCAGAATAGCTTGTATCTTACTGTTTTAAAAACATTCATTCAGAATAACATTCTAATTGAAATTTAATGTATAAATCTGTGACTTGATTAGTAGAAGGAATGTTTGGTGGGATTCATCGGTAGACGTGAGTGGCGACACCAGAAACGGAGAGGGTGTTCACGTGGGGTGGGACCTTTCTGAAATGAGGAATGGGTTAGGTTCAGAGTCCAGGACCACCACATTGTTGGGCAATCTTCATCATAGTCCACAATGTTTCAAACAAATGATCAGTTGATATACTGCATCAGATATTGGGGTTGATTCCTATCATCAAATTTTTATGTACATCTTTCATATGGCAATGACAGCCATACAAATGTAAAATCATGAATTTACGTTATCTGTACTTGAGTTATTGCGATGGACCATCTCAATTAGTAGACATCCTCAACTCTATTAAAAACCTTATTATTATTACTGTAATTTCAGTAGAATTGTTGGTCAAAAGGCGTTGGTAGCTGAACCTCACCTACCCAATCTGCCATCATAAATGGGAGCTTACGGTTGTTTCCACCACCAGCAACCACCTCATGAATCATTCCAAGACTAGTCCACTAGGATTTCACGGGGATCCCTACGCTTTGGTTAGACTCTACAACTTTCAGGCCTCAAAATTTTAAGTTGGAACCAGGAGAAGACTGTGCTCACAGTCAAACAATAATTTAAGATAATACTCACTTTAATAAATCCAATAGTGATAAACTGCATATCTGTGCTTGCTTATTATGTTAAGCATCTAATCTAAAATCATTTGGGAGAGACCCAACTTAACTTTAAAGATCACAAACAATTCAGCATCTAACCTATATGAGATAATATCAGCATGCCAAAAGCTAAAAATTGGTAGCTCCATTGATCAATGTTCTTTCAGAAGTATGGGTTAGCTGTGTCTGGTATCAGACAATGTCAGTTGTCCCAGGTTTGAGCTTGATGTCTTAACAGGAATAAGTCAGATTTCCCCATGTCCGTAGTTCAACACTGAGGCTACAATCATAGTTGGATACTTTGAATCCTTGATTGTTTCACGTTCTTTTATAAACCGCACTTGTCAGAATAAAACGTTGGATAGTCAAAAATAAAAATGAAAATGAAAATGGGCACAACGAAATGAAAGGTCTTGGAATTTGGTGAGAGTTTTGTTTCGATATTTTGTACACTGCAACAACCAGTTTAAGTGACTGACAAGGGTTACAAACACATGAAGGAAGCCCATGGAGCTTAAACAGCTTAACTTTTTCTCTGCTGTTTAGTTGGCTTGCTTCTAGAACAAATAGCAAGTATTTCCCCACTCTCTCCTCAGTGTCACCACCCAATACAAATGGCGGGTCCTGATTCCACCGCTGCGACGAAGAGCCATCAAGTAGGCAACACCTCCGCCAAGCTCAACAATCTCACCCTTCGAATTTGGCCCCCCACCCAACGGACCCGGGATGCCGTCATCAACCGTCTCATCGAGACGCTGTCCTCCTCACAATCCCTCCTATCCAAACGCTACGGAACTATCCCCAAAGAGGAAGCCTCCGCCGCTGCCATGTCGATCGAACAGGAGGCTTTCTCGCTCGCCGGGGCATCGTTCTCCGGCGAAGACGACAGCGGCATGGAGATCCTCCAGGTGTATTCCAAGGAGATGAGCAAACGTATGCTGGACACTGTCAAAGCTCGAGCTGCTTCCACTACGTCGACCGCCGCTCCATCAGATTCGGCTCAAGTAGACTCGAATAACGCAGGAAGTGCGGGCGGTGAAGAGTTCATATCTTCGTCCACTAAGGCCGAGGCTTGAGTTTCTCTATTTATCATTCAGGGGCTCTTTTGTTTAACTTAGTAATTGGTATCATGGGTTTTTCTTGAGATCTGCTTCTAAATGTGCTTGATTATCATGGGTTGATTGTCTTTTTGCTGCTCAATTCATTGGCACAATGCAATATAGAGAATAAAGGTGGAAGAAATTGTGTTCATTGATGATTTATTTTCCAGGAAACTCACCAGGGTTCAGTTTCATTGCATGTTCTTCAATGATCTGTTTCATGCAAATTCAGTCACTAGTTTTACTTGAATTAGTTTCTCTTCTCAACATTTGGAATACAGAACAGTCGAACTGAAACTCTCTTTTAAAAACTTCTGAAACGAAGCAATTTAAGCATGCATGGGATTCTATTGAAGAAACAAAGAAAAAGGGAAAAATGAGTATTAATTTATTTATAAATATAAATTATATTTTTGTAAGTATTTTTATTAAAAATGAACTTTTAAATATTTTTTTTTATTTTAAAAGTTCTTTTTAATTTTTGAAAATTTAAGAATTAATACTAAATCGATAAAATGTTTTAAATTTTTTAGAATTAAGATCAAATTGATAAAATCTATAAGTATTAGAGGGCTAAATTTATCATCAAAGGCTATGTCAATGTTCCGCTAGTGACTTAATGGATAAAGGACTGAAATTTTAAATTTCGATAACATTATGAACTGATAATTAAATGACTACACCAAAAAATTAATCACACAAGTGGTAATATCTTATCTCACTCATTCAATTTGAAAATATTTGGATGAAATTGAATTCTTTTTTATTGAAAATTTTAGACTTCAATGAATTATTTATGAATTATGAGTAGGGTGATACATACTCTTTTAAAATCTAAAAAAAAAAAAAAGAGATAAATGATAATATTTAAACATTGGTAGTGAAGTTAACTACTGTGACAAACAATTTATCAACTATTAATCATGAATATTTACAATAAGTATATTTATATATAATTTTTCAATGTATAATTAAATAAAAATTAAATTTTAATATATATAAGCATCTATTGCTAGACCTGTTTATGGGTCAGGTTAATTGTTCAAGCTCGAGCGTCCGTCTGAAATTTAGGAGGATTTGGACAAAATTATTAGGCTTGAAAAATGGGCTTAGGCAAAAAAGAAATTAGGCGTGTTTAAAATATGGACTAAACTCAGGTTTGAACTTTCTCGGCCCGACCCGACTTGTTTTTAAGTTAGTAATTTTATATTATGTTTTTTATATATACTATAATGTAAACATTAAAAAAATGTTAAAGATGATTATATATAAAAGTTTAATAAATAAACAATATATTAAATTATTAAATATTAAAATAATATAATATAATATAAATATATATTTTTAAAAATTTTAAAAATAATATGAGTAGTCCTAAAACGGGCTTAGGTTAACTATTTACAAATATAGAAGGACTTGAGCAAAATTTTAAGCTTATATTTTGAGCCGGGCCGAGCTTGGACAGACATAAAGAATATTAATATTATGCATAGGTCCAACTTGAACCCGATCTGATCTGATTCATGAACACCTCTAATCATTGTCTTTTTATCAAATTTTATTTTAAGGTTGTTTTTTCAAAACATATCCGAAGCGTGTTTTATATAAATAAACAAATAAAAGCCCAAGCCTTATAAACAAAATTAATGACCCCTAGTTTTTTTCAATTAAAGTTATCATGTGTCGCAACACAGCGTGACATGTGGCGAAAAATGATAAAAAAAAATATCAATAAAAGTTAGAGAAAAATTATAAAATGTTTCTTTTGGTACGATAATTTTTATAAATATTCTTTACGAAATTTATATTTCTTTACATTTTTTATAATTTTCTTATGACTTTATAAAATTTATAATTTTTTTATATTTCTATATATTTTATATTTTTTTACCATTTTTATAAATTTTTTTTCTAATTTTTAATATTTGAATTTTTTATTAAAATTGAACAATATTTGTAGCTTTTATTGATTTTAATTTTTTATAAATTTATTAATTATTTAATTTTTTTTTTTAAAAAATTTGAGGATCTTTTTACTATATTTTAAAAATTTAAGTACTCAAATGAGTGCAAAAATAAAGCAGTGCTTAATTATTTTTTTTTTAAAATTGAGTGCTTTTTGTACTTTTTGAAACTTTTTTTATATTTTTATTAATTGAAATATTCATGCTTTATATTTTTCAAAGAAAATTTAAATTTGACCAAACATAAATTTTTTATTTTTAATTTAAATATTTTAAATTAAATAATTAAATAACTTTTTTGAAAAAAAAATACTCATAGATTTGAACAAAAAAAGAAGAAGAAGCAGAATAGACAAAGTTGTGAATTCATTATCCGAAGATGAAAAAGAAAACAGAGGAACCGTACAGCACCACATCCATTTATCTTGTTTGTCCTCATTGATACCCAACAAAAGCAGCTCCAATAACCCTCACCCACCCCACCACCCAATGCCCTTTCCTTTTTTCACATTAAATCTCAACAACAAGATACCCCCAACTGTGAAGGCTCCTGCTTCTTTCAATGAAACGAATTTCCCCAGATTCTCCCTCCCCCCAACCCAATTTGAAGAGAGTAAAGGAAGATCCCGAACCCGAAACTGGGGGGTTCATGAATTTGGATGAAAACCTTTTGTACGAGGTTCTGAAACACGTTGATGCCAGGACCTTAGCAATGGCCTCCTGCGTTAGTAAGCTGTGGCTCAAAACTGCCAGAGACGAGCGTCTTTGGGAGTTGATCTGTACCAGGCACTGGGCTAACATCGGTTGTGGAACCCAACAGCTTAGATCCGTGGTTTTACCTCTCGGTGGTTTCCGCCGTCTCCACTCCCGTTACCTTTGGCCGCTTTCCAAACCCCAAGCTGCTTCACCTTTGCCTTGGGCTCCGCCCAAGATTATAAACTCCAAGCCGCCGGCTCGGTGGGGAAAAGATGAGGTTCACCTTTGTTTGTCTCTTCTCTCGATACAGTATTATGAGAAGATGCATTTCACAAGCAGGCGCAGATAATTGTAGTATTGGGTTTTTGTTTTACGTTTGGATTGGTTCTTATTTTCTTATATTTAGCTTGGGATTTTTCATTTGTATTTAAGCTGGTGAAGTAGCTGTGTGATTCTGTTGTAATTTCAAGTATGAAAATTGAAACAATTGTTTCTTAAATTTATGATTATTACATATAATATAATGTTGTGGTTTCCAACGATGTTTGTGTCGATCTTATTAACGTCTTCTCCCATTTCACCAACTAAAAATGACGCCAATAATTTATATAAATTGTTGTGTGTTTATTTTACCCTGTGTTTTTATATTTTACGATTACTATTCATAAATGTTAGAATTTCATGCATGATGTATTTGAAGTGGGTTCGCATACATAAGAAATAACTATTTTTATAAATGTATTTTAAAATAACACCTCGGATAGAGCGTGTCGAGAACTAGCTTGAAACTATTTTAAAATATTGTAATATTGTTTATAAAAGATTTCAAGTTAATCGAGTCGAATTATTCAAATTATTCGAGTCAACTCGAATAACACGATTCGAGTTTCGAGTTCGATTCGAGTTGAAATTTACAATGCGAATAATTCAAATAATAGATTGGTGTACATACTCTTTTGGTCTCGATCAACTTTGAAAATGAGTAAATTGGTCTCTCTCTCAACAAAAATTACAAAAAAAAAAATCAAAATATTTATAAAATTTTCAAAATTTATATATATTTTTAATAAAATTATAAGAATTCTAGAAAATTTTTAAAAAAATTAAAATAATAACTTTGGAGACGTAAATTAATTACTTATACAAGTTTATAATATTAAAGTATCTTAATTTCTTGTTATTTTGCTTTGAAAAAAGTTTTCAAATACATATGATTTCAAATTTATGTGTTCTAATATGAAATTAGTTATAGTGTAACAATATTTTAATTTGGCATGTTTAATTTTTTAATTTAACTCAAACAATTTTACTCGATTCAATTCGACTCAATTCGAAAAAATATCAAATCAAATTAGAATGATAAAATATAATTCTTAAACTCGATTAACTCGAAAATTTTTTACTCGATTTGATCAAATGTTCACCCCTAAATAAATAATACACTTTATATATAAACAACATTATTTGAACCGAGAATTGAGTGAAGTATAGAAGAGACCTTTCAGCGTGGTAATTTTGCAAGACATTGTGAATGGTGCATGAAGAGTTTTGGAAGTGTAAAAGTCAGGATGATTGATTTTCAATGAAACACACTCTACTCTCTCTTTGTCTTAAGGGGTGGGTGCGTATGGTTATTCGTCTCCACTCAACTTCACGTACGTATTATTTTCTAAAAAGATAATAAATAAATTTAAGTGCCAAATACCGGAAAACAACATATAAACATAAAAATAAGAAACCATTCTGACATTGACTAATGACACTTGAAAGTTCTTGCATTCACGTTTTTACAACAAATTATGTGAAATTTCCACAGCTAAAAAGTCTATGAAGAAATGTCAAAGGACCCCTCCTAAAACACGCGGCTTTGAATTGATAAGAAACACTGCTAGTGATCGAGTTTGGAAGAGAATGAAATGGTACAAACAAGTTGATTTCCCGATGGTAAAGTTGAGAAGATGCAGGTAAATTGGTGCAAAGAGCTGAAGTTGGTGAAGAGAATATTGGGTCCATGACATGAATTTTGCAGGCCAAGATATATTCATGGCCACCAAGTGTTTTAAATCCATGCTTATCATATTGTTCCTGTTCCTCGGGTTAACATCGTCAGCTGTTCCATATCTAAGCCAAGGTTCGTCTCTGTCTGTGGAGAATCCAGGTGATGTTTTGATATCGGCTAACGGCATGTTCTCCGCTGGCTTTTACCCCGTCGGCCAAAACGCTTACTGCTTCTCCATCTGGTTCACCAAGCCTTGCCATGACGGCAGTCACACTCTAGTTTGGATGGCAAACCGGGATGTGCCTGTTAATGGAAAGCGATCAAAGCTGTCCATACTCGAAACCAATGAAATCATCATAACCGATGCCGAATCCGTAATCTGGACAATCAATAAGTCAGTTAAAGATGGCTCTTGGTCGCAGTTGAATCTCCTTGATTCAGGTAATCTCGTTCTCCAAACTCGAGACAATCTTACTCTTTGGCAAAGCTTTGATTCACCAACTGATACGCTTCTCCCTGGACAACCCCTCAATCAATACAAAAGGCTAGTATCAGCACGAAGCCGAACTAACCATTCTTCAGGAAAATACAGGTGGTTGTTTGACGATGATAATGTTCTTCGTCTTGTCTTGAATGGTTCCGACACATCCAGCATCTACTGGCCGGATTCAACCATCTTGGACTACCACCAAGGTAGAACTAGATACAATTATAGCAGAACCGCAGTGTTGGATTCTTCAGGCCATTTTACATCTTCTGACAAAATGGAGTTCAGATCTACTGATTTTGGTATTGGACCTTGGAGAAGATTAACCCTTGATTTTGATGGTAACCTTAGATTATACAGTCTCGAAGAACAGGGGGTTTGGTTTGTGACATGGCAAGCTATGTCTAACTCCTGTAGGATTCATGGAGCCTGTGGACCAAATAGTATATGTAGCTATGATCCAGGTTGGGGTCCCAAGTGTGGTTGTCCCCCAGGGTTCAAGATGAAAAACCATGCGGATTGGAACGATGGGTGCGAACCAGAATTTGAGCTTTCATGTAATGATGATGTCAACTTTGTTCAACTTCGTCATGTTAACTTTTTTGGCTACCATTACGACAACCTCCGGAATTACACCTTCCAGGAGTGCCTCCGAGTTTGCTTGGATTCATGTTGTAAAGCTTTTCAATATAGATATTTCCCTGAAGATGGTGCCTATCGCTGTTATTCAAAATGGGAATTGCGCAATGGTCATCGTTACAATAGCTACAGTGGAACCCTTTACTTGAAACTCCCCAAATCATTCCCTTACAACAACAAACCTGTTCAGGAATTTAAATTAAATTGCTCCAACAAGCAGACAAGACAATTAGACAGACTTTATCTTAAGAAAACAGGATATGAAACATTGAATATTTTGATTTGGTGCGCTTCTATAATTGGATTGCTTGAGATGATGTGCGTCTTTCTGGTGTTCGTTTTCTTGTACAGAACAGGGGAAAGTCCCGATGCATCGACGATGACATCAGGGTACCTTGTGGCTGCAACTGGATTCAAAAGATTCACATACGGTGAGTTGAAAAAGGCAACACGCGGTTTTCATGAAGAGATTGGACGGGGAGGAAGTGGGGTGGTTTACAAGGGAGTTTTACCGGATCAACGAATTGCAGCCATTAAACGACTTAATATTGAAGCGCATCAAGGAGAGGATGAATTCCTCGCAGAAGTAAGCACAATCGGCAGACTTAATCACATGAACTTGATTGAGATGTGGGGATACTGTGCAGAGGGGAAGCATAGGCTTTTAGTGTATGAATACATGGAAAATGGATCGTTAGCAAATAACCTCATGTCTAATTCACTTGATTGGAAGAGAAGGTTGGATATTGCGGTGGGCACCGCCAAAGGCCTGGCTTATTTGCATGAAGAGTGCTTGGAATGGGTTCTGCACTGTGATGTAAAGCCTCACAACATACTCTTGGGTTCCACCTATCATCCTAAAGTGTCAGATTTTGGATTATCCAAACTACTGAATCAAGAGAGTCCTAAAGGTTCAGGCTTCTCCAAGATTAGAGGAACAAGAGGTTACATGGCGCCTGAGTGGGTTTACAATCTTCCCATCACTGCCAAAGTCGACATCTATAGCTATGGAATTGTGTTGTTGGAAATGATGACAGGGAAGAACCCAAGTGTAGGTGTCCCTGTTGTTGGAACCAGTGGAGAGAAATGGCACCAAAGGTTAGAAACTTGGGTGAAGGGGAAGAAGATGGGTGCTTCTGCAACAACATGTTGGGTTGAAGAGGTACTGGACCCTGCCATGGGCTACGATTATGACAGAAATGAACTGGAAAATCTACTGGAGGTGGCAATCAAATGTACAGAAGCCGATAGACATGGAAGACCATCAATGAGCCAAGTAGTTAAAATGCTTGACGAAATTGATGCTAAGCAACGCAATAACATGACTGCAGCTGCAGGAGACCCTGACAGATACGCCTCACCATCTTTTCAATAATCTTTCAACATATTACCTCTTTTTCAGTGTCGATTGGTTTATTATTCAATGATTCTATTTTGACGTGAAATTATGACTTTATTCAAATTGATATATTCTGTTCTCATCCCAGGTCAATCCCTTGACGACTCCATATATCTACCTACTTAAGAAGGCGTGGTTTTCCGAAAATAAGAAGCAAAATTATTACAGTAAAAGTTTCATTCACTTTTTGCTATAAAATTCGAGATTTACTTTCTATATAATAATAATAATAATAAGTTAGAAATTAAGTTTTGTAATTTTTTTATTTAAAAATCTTATTTCAATCACTAAAATCATAAATATCTTTTTTGTTAAAATTTGTCAATTTAACATGTTGATTAAGCTGCTTCGTCTACATGTTGTATGATTGATGGAAAATAAATATTTTAACAAAAACTACTAACGATAGTATTGATTAGAAAAAAGTAGGAGGAATAAAATATTAACTTTTAAAATACAATGACCAAATTTCAAATTCTATAAAAGTACAAGGACTAATAACGTATTTTAACATTTTTGAAAATACGAGATCTAACATTTTTGGATTCGTGAAATTGTCTCAATTGATTTTCAAAACTATATATGAACTTTGGTCTAATATACAGCTTGATATATGAACTTTGATTTAGTGCAATTACACACATAAAACTTTGGTTGCAGTTCAAATATATATATATATATATATATATCATCTGATTTTGATTCAATTATGTATATTTTAAAAAAATAAATACATTAACTCATTTTTATATTGAATAAATATAGTTATTTGTATATAGAACATGCTAATGTAAAATAATGTTATATCGGTAATTATGTTAGCAATTTGTGAACATTAAATTCAATTAAAATTAACATTTATGTCTCGTTTGGTTACTTGTATAATAACATAAGAAAAAAATATTTATTACATATGTATTACAATAGTTAGATATATAATAAAAATAATTAGAACAAATTTAAACTTGGAACTAAAAAGATGAGGAAAAACACTTGTAAAAAAATAAAACAAGGTGAATAAATAATACTCCTACCAAATATAATATTAATATATATCATTGCACATTAAATCAAATTTAATGTATAGTTTTGAACTTTATCCCTTTCGATTCGATTTTAATTTCATTTAGTTAAATTGTTCAAATTTAACATTGTTAAAACGAAAACTCTCTCTAAAAATCTCACTATGATTATATAAAACAAAGATGTCAATTTTTTTTCTTATAAAGTGTAAACATCATTTTATATATATTAAGTCAATTTAGATTCAAATCTTGACTCAGTTAAAAAAATTAAGATACTATAGTTTTCGCTATCTCGATTTTATCATTTCAACCAAGCCACATTTTATTTTTATATCAATTTTTAATAAATTTGTTGCATGATTGTTTTCATTGCATCGTGGGTGCGCAGAGATTGATTGAGTTGTTGATCGGGTCTCAATTCAATTAGTATATACAAAGCAAAACAAGTATAGTATTGAAGGTATTTATATCTTCTTATATTTTGATAGATCAGAAAAATATATAAAAATAAGAGTGAACTATACAAATGGTTACCTAACTATGTTTGCGTTTCTGTTTTAGTAGTTTTTTTTACATGAATAATATAAAATAAATACCATAATAGGATAAGGGGAATAATATTGACGAAACTAGGCAAAATGTATAGTGAACATTTGGCGTCGTCTAATCAGTCGACGGTACCGAACTGAAATGTGATGACCTAAAATATATAGGAACTTAATATGTAAATTTGTCATTTTGATTGAAAAGCTTTTAAGGGTGCCACTGACAACTTGACGGCACCAAAGTCCAAAAGGATAAATTGTTTCATAAGCCCTTCTTATTTATTTTCTTTTATTTCCTTTCAACATAAAAAATAGAGAGGCCTATTACGAATTAGTCCAAAAAAAAAAGTTTTTAGATAAAAGACCTAATTTCAAGAAATAAATTTCATTTATTTTTGAAAAAAAGTTTTACAAAAAAATTATTTTTTGAAAAATAAATAAAATTTATTTCCAAAATAAATATTTTGGACTAATTGGTAGGAGGCCTGTATTGAAAGAAAATAAAAAGAAATAAAAAGAAAAAAATTACCCTTTTGAACTTTAAGCACTTTTCAATCAAAATGAAACCCTAAATATTTTAAATCATCATAATTCCGGCACCAAATATTGACTATACATTTTACCTAATTTTGTCAATATTATGGTATTTATTTAATTTTATACTATTCATATAAAAAAGAGAGAGCCTGTTTTAGTAAAATTTTCAACTTGAGTTTGAATTTGTCCTTGTTCGATAAATTAATAGCAACATGTCTTATTTAACACATATACGGGTGAAAAAGTGGGTGAGCAGCAATTTCAGAAATAAGACTCCGTCAACGGGAATCAGTAAGTGCAGAAGAAAACAGAAAGATTAAACTCAAATTGGATTATTGGTTAGGGTTTCCGACAGCAAAACCGATTTGTGTCCGACCCTCCCCAATCAAACATTTTCCCATTTTGCATTCTGTTTGCCAACATCTTAAATATAATTTAATAATTTCTTTCTAACCCATTCTTCGGAAATTAAAATATAAATATCTGCTGATCCAAAACAAAAGAGTTTTTCCCTTCTTCTTTTCCAATTTTAGGGTTCTTGATTCCCCACATTTATCCCTCTGTACACTAACAAAATTATTATCTCTAAACATACCTAAACGAACGGAAAAAAACTAAAATGCTAAGAAACGGAAGCGAAACACTTCTTTTCCTGCTGATTTTTGTTCTTCACTCCATCTTACTAATCCCGATACGCTTAACGACGGCGTTTCTAATGGCCTCCGCTCGAAAACAAAGCCCATTGGATTCACTCCCACTCATGTACTTCCGTACTTCTTTTCTTATCATCTCTTGCATCACTGCCAATAACTCAGCGTTCAAAAACTGCTTCTCCCTCTGCAACTTCAGAGCCGGAACAGTTGCTGGTTCTGCCACCAACGTAGAACTCGGGAAAGAGTTGGATCCGGGTGGGGATACGGGTCCTAAGTCAGTGATTTCACTAGTATCCGATCCGGGTAACGAGAGGGTGAGTAAAGTAGGAGGATCAGTAGCCGAGGATGCCGTTTGAGTTGAAGGCACCAAAGACCCCGTTAATGTTACCGGTGAGGCAACGGGCAAACTCGAATCACTCAAATCGGATCCTGAAGGACTACTCGGGTTCAAGTAGAGACCCGATCCACCATTACCAGTATTGAGACTGGCTGACTTTTTAAGCGGCTGAGGTGAATCGTCGTTCAAATCATCGGTCATCGAAGAGCATTTTCGCTTGAGAGTAGAGTTCCAGTGGTTCTTAATCGCGTTATCGGTTCGACCATTGAGGAGTCGAGCGATGGTAGCCCATTTGTTACCGAATCGAGTATGGGCTCGGACTATGGTATCGTCTTCCTCGGGAGTGAAGGGTCGGTGTTCAACCTGAGGGGAAAGCTGGTTGCACCACCGTAGCCTACAAGACTTTCCGGATCGACCCGGTATCGATTTACTTACCAAAGACCAGTTCCTGGAACCGTAGGTTTGAACCAGACGCTCTAAAGCCTCATCTTCTTCTGGACTCCATGGACCTTTAATCCGATCAACATCTTTCCTTGTACAAGCCATTGATAAGAGAATGGTAGTTTTTAAGAGAGGGTAGCGGAGGAAATGTTACGACGGTGGTGGAGGCGGCGCCTCTCTTTTGTTTAAGGTGAAAAGGGGGCATTATATATAGGTATTATATGAAAGGGGATAAGAATGACTTGTTAAAACGGTGAGAGTGAGTGGTAACCGGCGATAGCCGTTGAGGATTGTTCCAGGCAGAAGACAGTTACTATTATACAGCTGTCAATATGAAACGTGTCATATAGTGGTTTCTCTTGAGCTGACACGTATTATTATCATCCATCCAAATTTTGGAGTACTTCTTGTTCCCACTTTATCACTCATCAACCTCCATTTGGTAAACAAATATTATAAAAGTTAAAATTTTATTTGGATTTTATATAAATTTGAGTAGATAATTTGAATATTTCCTGGATTAAGATATTCTTCTAATTTTAAACAATAATATTTTAATTATTGTTTAGATTATGTAGATCTAAATAATAATGTAATTTTAAATACGTAATTTTAATTACAAATTGAGTTTTAGTTCGATTGGTATGAGTATTGTTGTCAATGTAGGAGGATGTGGGTTTGAATGCGTTGAAGCGCATTATCCTCTTATTTATGAGTTGGAGAAGAGCTATGACTAATTTTAAACATTGTATCAAAAAAAGTAGATATGATCCATGAAATTTAAAAAAGAATCGAAATATTGTCATTATGAATTGAGCAAGGCTATTGTTTTTACAAGAAACCTCCGGCCAACCCTCTTGCAAAAGATATTTTCTTACATCAAGTGTTCATACTAGATAAAAAAGTAAACTCCAATAATTTCTTTAATTCGTTTGTTCAAAAAAATATGTAAATATAATTAATTATTTTTATTTATTATTTTAAAATTATTAATAAAATTAAATACATTAATAAATGTTTTTTGATAAACTGAAAAATCAAGTGCTAGAATTTATAGCACAAAATATTATAAGTGTTGAATTTATATTATAGAATTGTTTGTTATCTTAATTAATATTAAGTACGGAATATAGTTTTTATGTTATTTAATAATAATAAATTTTATTTTTTGAAAATTAATCATACAGTTGTTATAGCTTTTAGTTAGACTATGTTTGATAAACTGAAAAATTAAGTATTCAATTTAATTTATAAAATATGTTTGGTGTATTACCTAATATTAATCATAATGATTATATTGTTTGATAAAAGATAATATAATCTATCTACCTATCATTTTTCACTTTTTTTTTTTTGAAAAAAAATCTATTCGGTAATTTTAACTATGAATTATCAAACGTGTTTAAAAAAATTAAATTGATGAAAATGTTTTATCAAACAAGGCCTTAGTATCTTTTATTTATTCTCTTTATACCAACTATATATAATAAATTGCGAAATTTAACAAAAGTAAAGATTCATTTCATTTTAATGTAAAATTTTAAAAATAAAATAAAATAATTTTATTTTTTAACTGATAAATAATCATATACCTGCTTATTTCATTCCATACTTTTTTATTGAAAATAAAATTAAATGTTGAAACTCAATGAAATTAAAAATTTCAATCATTTATCAAATAAAAACTATACATGGACTTTGATCTAATGTGTAATGTCATACATGAATTTTGATTTGATTTAATTTTCACAAATCACTAACAACATTATCGAATTAACACCATTTTACGCTGATATATTGCTTACGCAAACAATTGTATTAATTCGATATGAAAATTAATGTATATATATTCATTTCTTTAAATATGTACAATTGAATCATAATTAAAGTTTCATGTATACTTATAAAGCACAATTTAAGTTTCATGTGTATAGTTGCACCAAATCAAAGTTCAAATATCAAATTGTACATCGAATCAAAGTTTATGTATAGATTTAATATTTTTCCCTATTTAAATTCACATATGTCCATAGTTGGAATGAAGTTAAATTCGGGTCAAATCTATATATATAGTATGAATATCATATATAAATATACATTTATATGCCATTCCATATTATTCATTTCTGTAGATAAACAATTTAACAAATTTAAATTTAATAATTTTATTCAAAATTTGAATTAACTATTAGAGTGGATATAAAGTCAAAAAATGTGAAAAAGTTGATATCATAACAAAAATATGATGAAATATGATTGTTGCTTCATGCCTGTTATGATGATGAAATAAAACAATTATGAAGTATTTAAAGACAAATGGTGGTTTAGCCTATAAAACTAAAGTTAGGCTATCCATCACTTAAAGCTAAGCTTCATAAACATCACATCATTTGGGCTAAAGTAAAGTAGCTACCATGCTTAGTGTGTGATTAATTAACTTAATCTGCCAACAATTTTTGTCTTCTTTAAACCACCACAAAACATAAATAAAAGTGGGTTTTGAGCTTTCTTTTATCTCTCCCTGGTCAATTTTAACAACTTGATGATTAACAATAAAAGTTGACAAATAAATCTACCCCACCATCTTTTAGTTTTAGATTTTAAATATGATAATATATCAAATTTTAAATATTATAATATATTTGATTTTGTGATATATTCTAAATATTGCAAGTATTTATCATAATAAAGAAATTAATCCTGAAGGATCAAAGCGTCGAGTAGAATCAACAAAAAAACTAAGTATTCATCAAATTAAAGAAGATGACAACAAATTTATCCCTAAAATTACTTGCAAAAGAAAATATTTTGACCATCGTAAACACGAACAAATATCACATAAAGCTTAATGTAACACATAAGGAGAATAGATAATGATGTGGTGAGATGTAACAAAAATCAGGCCCTGATTTTCCGTTGCATGCATCTTTCAATTATAGGATTTTAACAAGGTTTTATATTGAAAATTTGAAGGTTTTTAAAATCGATTAAATCAATTAGGTTATCGATTTGTTGGTTCAATTAATTTATATGGTTTGATTAAATAAATTATAGAAATAATAAATAATAATAAAACATTGTTCAATCAATTCCAATGTTGATTCAATCCGTTTCTTAACTCGATTTAATCAATTTGTATCGATTCGCGAATCAATTAATTTAGTGTCTCTTTTTAGAATAGTATTCCGGTCGGTTCCCAATCCAATTAATCTGACCAGCTAACTTGGTCTTATTCAAACAACCATGCAAAATTCTAATGTAATCTTTTTAAAACTTTTTTACGAGATAAAAAGCATTTAGTCAACTTTTTTTTTCCAGTATTTAGTCAGTTTTATACAATCAATCTTTTGTATAACAATCCCATTTATTTATGATTTTTTTTAATATTGCAGGTAAGTGGTTATTATACATCTATAACAACGTTTAAGATTCATATCATATTTGGATTTTTTCTTAAATTTTTAAATTAAAAAATTACAATATATTAATAATATTAATTACTGAGATTAGATTACATATTTAACAAAACTTACAAATGTAATATTATTTTTATTTAATAAAATATTATTATTATTATCTATACTACTATATATAAAAAGAAAGGCACCTTCCTTCTTCGACACGTCTTAATTTGCTCCTTTTTTACATCATTAATAATAATGGGTTTATTTGAATTTTGATCCCTCTATTTTTTAATTATATAAAAAATAGTTAAATTTTAATTTCGGACCCTAGTTATGCTTAAATTTGAAATTTGATCTTTATACTTTAATTTTTGACATAATTTGATACATCAACGTTTATAATGCCATTAGTTAATCTAAATATTTTTTCCTAATTAAAATGCTGACATAATTAAAAGAATTGTTAACATTGTTACTTTTTTTTGTTAAATTCAAGTCCATTAGAAATCTATTTTTGTGACATGGTTATCGAATGAGTATTTTTTTTTTTTAAATTTTAGAATGTTACACTAAAAAATTTAATTGAAGAATTTTAACGATGATAACGACTGGACTTGAATTTTTAAATTTAAAAAAATAAAGGGACTAAATTCTTAAAAATAAAAATATGAGAACTAAATTTTAAATATATAAAGAGTATAAAAACTTGAAGCGTATTGTAACCTTTAAATTTTAACTATTTAGTCCAAAAATAATTACCCGAGGTGAAGCATGGATCGAAAACTATATTAAATTTATATAAAATTTAAATATTTTATTGAAACAATATATTAACTAAAATTTATTATTTTTATTTCATTTAAGAATGAAAATAATTTTGCTAAAACTTAAGATAATAAATTATTATATAGAACTAATTTAATAAATAATAAACTTCAAAATTTATAATTATTATTATAGAAAATAAAAATAAAATATAAAAAGTCGAATCTATAACAAATTTATGTTGTTGTCCTAGATGAGATACTGATCACAGCTAAGAATTCCCACGCTAGTTAAAATTGCAAATGTGTTTGTTAAACTTTTTGAGAAGTGCGACACTGAGAATCAAAGTCAGAGCTGCTGGTGTTGGTACCCCAGTCATGACAGCTGCAACTATTGTAGCTGGCGGTGGAGGCAGTGTTGCTCCTCCTCCTCCTGCAGAGGAAAAGGAGGAACTAGAGGAAGAGAGTAATGATGATATGGGATTCAGTTTGTTTGATTTGAATCTCCTTTTAGAACGTGATTTGGTCGATTACAGGTTGTTATAATATAAGATTATGAAAGGAACATTGGGTGGGAAGACAGAGGTCAGTGCTGCCCAGTTAGACCCAGGCACTATTTCATATTACATCACGTGATATGAAAATACAAACAATAATATATCAAAGTTTTTATAACACAACTTGTTAATTTACCAAGATATATTTTTAAAAAACTTATTTTTTTAAAATATTGAATTTATTATATATCAACCCGATATTTTTATTTTATTGATCTAAAATTAATATATATTTTCAAGAATTAAAAGTGTTTTTAAAACCATAAAATTCAATTACTAAAAAAAACAAATTAAAAAGATATAAGCCTAAATGATTTGAAAGAAAAACAAAAGAGCTAAAGTGAGGGTGCCAGCCTGTATATGTACAAATTTCTGGGCATTCCAGTTATCCTAAAAGGGACGAGGGACGAGGCTGATAACCCCCACCAACCAAGCCAACATTTGGAATAAAATACACGTGATGACTGGTATGGCATGCGATGATGTGGATATTATCTTCGTATATATATAGTTTGTGGAAGAAGTTTGTTAATTTTAATTAAACTCTACCATCTAACAAAATTAATTAAAAGTTTAATTATTAGATGTGATAATGAATTATAGTTAAAGTGGATGATCTAACAAATTTGATTGTGACGGGGCTCTTATTTTCATGCGAGACGCATAACCATATAAGAAGCCAACATATTTGGTTAATTTCAAGCTTCTAAGAGATCTCGGTTTTGAAAAGTGCCTCTACGGGATATATGCTTTCACTCATTCTCTTGGCTCTTCTGGCTCACGCCACCTCTATATCATGTCAAAATATACTTGAACAAAGGTTGAACATAATTATCCTGGCCGGACAAAGCAACATGGCCGGTCGTGGAGGCGTCGCTAATCACAGTGTCAGGGGGATTCCCACATGGGATGGCGGCGTTCCTCCACAATGCCAACCTAACCCTTGGGTCTTCAAGCTAAGTGCGGACATGGCATGGGTTGAAGCCCGTGAGCCAATCCATGCTGACATTGATGTCAAGAAAACAAATGGGATTGGACCCGGGATGGCATTTGCCAATGCTGTGTTGAGCAAGGACCCAAACTTTGGGTTGGTGGGATTGGTGCCTTGCGCCATTGGAGGGACCAATATAAGCCAATGGCAGAAAGGGGGGTTCCTTTACGAACAGCTGGTGAAGAGGGCTCAAATGGCGTTGCGGAGTGGGGGAGCATATAAAGCGATGCTTTGGTATCAAGGGGAGACTGATACAATATATAAACAAGATGTTGAATTGTATGAAGGTAGATTGAAGAGATTTTTCAATGATTTGCGTTCTGATCTGCAGGCTCCTAGGCTCCCAATTTTCCAGGTAATTAATACCATCTGTTTGATTGTTTCTTTTTACTCAATAATTGCAGATATTTTAGGGCACTTTGCAAACTGTTAATTCAATATGGTTATACTGATTCTCTTAACCACTAGATTTGGATTTGGATTTATTCAACTTAATCGGTAGCATATCTTTACCCTGGTTTAGAATTAGGTTTGACTCGTTGTTGACTTGAATTTGACCTTTGGGTCAGGAAACTCATGAAACCCCCCAATCCACTGGTTTAGATGATTAAAAACAGGCTTTCATGTTGGCTGATGTCGGTGGAGTTTAATATAATCCAAGTTTACGTATTTGTTCATTCTAGGAGCATTGAGAATCGGAAATTGCTTAAAAACTTTGAATTCTAATTTCACTTTTCTTTTTTCCACTCAATCTGAATTTTGAGCTAACAAATTAATTTATAGTTCTAAATAAATTATATATTTTATATTAAATTTTCATTAAATTAAATAATAAGAGAATGTGAGATCCTATAAACAAGTCTTAGTAGTACTAGTGTTATTTTTTAGTTTAATTTGACATCTATATTTGATAATAAATAAATAAAAAACTATATATTTTTTAACAAGGTTAATTTTTTGGTATTTAATTTAAAGTTTTAAAGTATTTGATGAAAATTCGTAATTAACTAATAACATTAGCAATTAATTTTCATCAAATCAATATTAAAACCAAAATGAAATTACAAATTTGACAAATTAAATGCAAAATTAATATAGTGTTTGAAAAGTCACCTAATAATTGAATTTAGGTGTAATTTTACTTGTAATTACACAAAAGCAGCATGTTTATTTAACCATTGTAATTGAAAATTAACACTAAATTTATTCTATTAACCAAAACATAAAAAAAATTAAATTTAATAATATTAACAATTAACTTTGATCAAATCAATTCTAAATCTTAAATTAAACAAAAAAAAACCAAATTTTAGTTCGTGTAGAATTAAAATTCTAATAAAAAAGTTGAAAATTTTCTAATAAATAGCTTTAAATGATTGGCAGGTGGTTCTAGCATCAGGACAGGGACGTTACATAGAGGAAGTGAGAGAAGCCCAGTTAAAGATAGAGCTTCCGAATGTGGAAAACGTGGATGCCAAGGGACTTCCACTGGAGCCAGATGGGCTACATCTCACCACTCCTGCACAGGTCAGACTGGGGGACATGTTAGCCCATGCTTTCCTTCACTTCCAGCCCAACCCACTCAACACCAACCATTCTCCACCCATTTTTGTTCCTTATTTTTTCATAATTGCTCAAGTTTTTTGGATGGTCATTAGTTTCAGTTAGTGAGAGGTTATAGGTATATGGGATATCAAAATCTCAAAGAGATTCATATTTTATTTGGAAAAAATTTCAATTTCAATTAGATTATTATCTAATTAATTAACTGAAGCTAAAAGGTTATTGTGAATGGATTTTACCTTTCTTATTTGTTATAACCTTGTTAGGCCCAAGCTCAAAAATTTTATTTTTGTTCACCAAGTCAACTCGGATCAATCTTGTTACGCTAAAATATTGATAATTTTATTTGTCAAGTATATCAAAATTGTTTGTCAAATGCAAACCACAATAAATAAGCATGAGATCTTATCGCCAAGAGACCAATAATGTAAACCAATGACAAATAGGCTTATGAAATATTGCATTCATTTAAGAATCGAAGAACGAGGATGAAAGGTTCTTTTACCTTGAAACTAGATATGAGCAAGGCCTACAATCGTGTTGAGTAAATCTTTTTGGAAACAATGATGTCGAATATGGGTTCAACTGATTTTGCGTTGCGTTACTATGGTGTCCTTTGTGGTTAGCATTAATGACTCTTCAATTCAATTAAAACGATTTCAAATCAACTTTAAAACTGCTCTCTACAAGAAATATCGATGTTTTCCAAAATGTATCGATACTTGTACAATTTTATCAATACCAAATCTGCTCTCTGTTTTGAATAAAAAATTAAACACATACAATGTATCGATACCTATTGAATTTTATCGATACCTAAATTTTACATTGATACCATTTTTGCATTCTATTTTTTAACAATCTTTCAAAAATGTCAACAAGTATCTATACCTATAAAATTATATTGATTACCTTTTACCAAAAATGATTTATCGATAACTGGTAAAAGGGAGGAACTATGATGGTAACCAGTATTAGATTGAGGAACTACTTGCTAATTTGGAGCCATTAGCAACGGAGGAAAGGTGATGGGTCGACCCGTTTGACTGAGCAACTAGCAACGAGCTGATATCACTACAGCAAAACAGACTTTTAGCGGCGTTTTTAAGCGCCGCAAAAAATGCCGCTAAAACAAATGCCGCAAACTTTAGCGGCGTTTATGTGGAAAAAACGCTTCCCCACAAACGCCACTAATTTGTACAGATTTGCAGTGTTCAATTTGTTCAATATCATACCCCTCCTGCACTAAAACCAACCAATAACAGCAAATGTAGCATATAATTCCAAACCAAAGAAGCAAATGTAGCATAAAAATCACACCAAATGCATTAATTCTAATTGATACTTCAAATTCAATAAAAGATATGTGATATAAATGGATTATAACTTAAAATATTCTTACAATAATGTTAAATGTAATAATGCTAAAAATAATCTTACAACGAAAACTAAATGTCTAAGATGGCGCTTCATTTCTCATCAAACATCATCATTTGGTCGGGTCGTAGCCGAGCTCATCGTGACTTTCTGCTTTGCTCGCTAGCATCGCCGCGCCTTTGCCTCCTCGGCTTGCTTGCCTCCTCATTCTTTGCGCTTCCGCATCCGCTCTAAGTCATTCATCGAGTTTTTCATATTTTCTTTGAACATCGCAAATTTGCTCAACCGTGCTCGCTTGCATCCGAGTCATCCGGTCTTTTAGCCTCTAAACTTCACTCGAGATTGACTCCTGGAAGGCATGTATTGCTGAGTCGGATCCAAAATATTGGGTCTGGGTAACACCGCATCCTTGAAATCGAACCCACCATACCGAAAGGACCCAAAACATCGCAATAAAAATAGCAAATGTAGCACATAATTCCAAAAAAAAAAAAAAATGTAGCATAAAAATTCACCATACCTTTCAGACCCAAAACATCGGTAAATAATTACATTATCGATATCCTCAAGATTAACAGAACTATCACTCGGCAGCGGCCGCTTCATACTGTGCCTTCTTCTCCTTTAGTTTCTCCTAATAAATCAATTAAAAAGTTAGAAACGAAATATACAATAAGAAAGAATAGAACATAACTTAACATTATTAATTTATAACTACTAACAAATAATTAAACTATTATAATTAAACATTATAAATATTTATAATAAATCAAATTTTATTAAGTAAATATATCATAATCTCTCCAGCTTCGGATGTCATCGGAGACCCATCCTTCTTCCTATACGTAATGTCAAAAAGCTGAACGCGTCCAACTTTTTGACCGATGGAGGCTTCCTACAGTGTAGAAGTAAAAATACAATTTAATAGTATAAAGTCATTAATATTTGACAGAATTAATAAATTATCATACCTCGGCATCACTACAGAAGCAAAACTTCTAGACCCTGCCGTGTGCGTGAATTTCTGTTTCTGCCTGCTGTTCGTTTCAACACGCTCACGGTCCTACATAATGAAATTATTATCACGTATATGGTAAATACTATAAACTGAAAAATTTATAAGAGTTTACAACTAGGTAATACCTCTCCTTTCTTTGAGTTCTAAAATCTAACCGCATCTTCCCATTGATACCTCAACATTCCCGACGGGACATTTCGCAATTTATCCTCGAGGCTTATTTCTTTCTTAAAATAATCTTTTTTCAATGTGCTTTTATGGTCTCTCCATTTTTTTCCCAGTGTCTTCTTTATATAGTCATCGGAGACCTCCAAAGCAAATCTCTCTTACAAAAACATAAGTTTAGAAAGTAAATATAAATGAAACTTCAACCAAAGTATTATAAATTACATTCACGTTTTGTTACCTTAATGTTCTCGAGAGCTTGATTTTTGTTTGCATCAGGCATGTGATGCCATGACTCGTAATTGATGGGAAACATATTTGCATTTCGTGCAATAATGCCCAAATAGCCTACTAGAAGTCGAGATTCGTGCCAACAGTCGGCCATGAGTGTTTCTCCTTATTTTCACACGCTCGATCGATTTAGTTCGTATAAATCTCTAAGCGCAACAGACGTCCGCGACCTCTGCGCGTCCCACCACTCTCAGCTGAACAATGATATATTATTGTTATATTAAAATTGAAAAATGAATCAATAATAAAAGTCAACATGGATGTAAAATAAACTTAACATTACTTTGTAATTCTGCAGGCTCATCATCTAGGTCGTGCACACTCGAGGATCCAACCATTGTTTGTTTGCTCAAGATTGCCCTCTTCTGAATTTACAGATTCTGCATAATATTTAAATCTCGCAATCTTCTTCTACTCATTTTTCCTGTAATACACATAAAATATAGAAATTTTAGTAACAAATAACAACAATAATGATACATATAAAATAGTTAAATTATATAAAATGACTAAGAATAAAATTATAATATTACATATAAATAAAAAATCGTAAAATCTTGTTCTGGAAAAGGTAGAGTTTCTGATCTATCGACGATGTCATCTCTACTTCCATTGCCCATGTCGAACAAGTCTCTAGGGGTGTTTCGAAGTACAACGTACCAACCCTCATCAGTTGGATCTTTCGAGTAAAAAACTTGTTTCACTTGAGAAGAAAACACATACTGCTTCGCCTATCGGTTGTTCTCCTGTGAATCAATCGAGAGAAATTCACCATTGTAAAACCATATTGATCGTTTTTAATTCCGTGAGCCGTATTCACATCAGCCCAATCACCTCGAAATAAGACAACTTTCCATTTGACGTAATAATCCAACTCAATGATGTTAGTAATAAGTCCGTAATACTCCAGATTCCCCTCGACAGGATTACTGTCCCTAGCACTAGCATAACTTGTAATTGAAGAATTAACAACAATTCCACAATTTTGGGTTCTCCTCAATCTCTCGCGATACCTTGTATGAAATCTGTATCCGTTTATGAGGAAGGCACTATATCTTTTCACTATTCTGTTTGGACCTTGTGAAAGCCATTTAACTTCGTCATTTACTTCATTCCGACTTCAAACCTATTGAATCGAAAGTAAATTGAGTAATTATAAATGTTACGAGAAAACATTATTACTTGTCAATGAAAACTTCAATTGCATACCATTTGGCTTAACCATTCATGAAATGATTCCGTGAACAACTTATTAATTTCTCGTCGATGTAATCTTCGAGACCGTGAACGAGCTCTTAATATTTGTTTGTACTC
Source organism: Gossypium sturtianum (assembly GCA_025698515.1). Classification (NCBI taxonomy): domain Eukaryota; kingdom Viridiplantae; phylum Streptophyta; class Magnoliopsida; order Malvales; family Malvaceae; genus Gossypium; species Gossypium sturtianum. The sequence goes on along the minus strand of CM046947.1, from coordinate 15,748,982 downwards.
ACTATGTTAAAAAAAGGGTTACTTTGTTAGAAGACAAACAAATTATAATTGATGAGTATTTATCAAATTCTAGAACTTACTTGCGTAATGGTTCCATTGAATCGTGATGAAAAAGAACGTATCGATGTGGTTGAACCCACGATCTATCGTCTAATTCTGCAATTTTTCGACTTTGCCGATCGGTTCTCCGAAACTTTGAAATAAATAAGTTTCGGCCAAGTTATGATCCGTGAGCCCAGCATTTCTACTTGGTCTGTTCATTCTTCTTTCGGCATCTTCCAAATACCTCAAACAGAAAGTCATACATTCCTCTGCCAAGTAGCCTTCGACAATTGATCCTTCCGGATAACGCTTATTGCGACAGTAAGACTTCAATTTGGATAGGAACCTAAACACGATATACAACATTATCAAAAGCTGCAACTAAATGGTTTGAGGTGAATGGAGGAATAATTTGCAAATAAAGTAAGACATTTCTATGGGATACATCCATCGATACAAAACGGGTCCACCAAGTATTGCTTCACGAGGAAGATGAATTAACAAGTGCACCATAATAGTGAAGAAGGAAGGCGGGAAGATCTTCTCCAGATTGCATAAAGTCAATACGGCTCGATCTTGTAGTGTCTCAAGTTCTTGAACATCCAAAACTTTGCCACAAATGCCTTTCATTATATTGGATAGTTCAATTACAAAAGACGTCACCTTTTTCGACATACAACACCGCATAACAACTGGCAGTAAGTCTTGCATCAAGATGTGATAGTCATGCGATTTTAAGCCATATAGTCTTCGATCTTTAAGACTCACACATCGGGATATATTTGATGCATACGCATCCGGGACCTTTATATCCTTCAACACCATACAGAACACTTCTTTCTCCGTCTTCGACATTGAGAAAATAGCAGGCGGCAACCGATATTTCATATTCGGAAGTACTTCGGGATGAAGCTCACGCCGAATTTCCATGTGGACTAAATCAAGTCGACTCTGAAGATTGTCTTTCGATTTTCCATCGACATTCAAAATCGTCCCAATGATGTTCTCGCAGACATTTTTCTCAATGTGCATGACATCAAGATTATGGCGTAAAATCTGATGCTCCTAATAAGGCAACTCAAAAAAAATACTTCTTTTTTTCCACAAGTCCGCCTCATTAGGATCATCCTCTTCATCGATTCATCATCGATTCATCCATTGATATTCTATTTCTTTGTGTGTTGGCGGTTGATTCATCTTCCCATAAATGAAATTCATATCTTTCAACATGAACAATATTTCTGATCCACTAGTCTCATGAAGGAGCTTCTCGAACTCTTCATGCAATCAAACCGAGCACTCTGAAATCTAAATCTATGATTTTCCTAGAACCACCGACGATGCCCCATGTAAGAGAACTTCTTCCCATTATATAACCATTGCGAACATGTTTGCGCAAAGACAACAAGGACAAGCATAACGTCTCTTGGTACTCCAATCGATAAATTGGCATAGGTCGGGAAGTCATTAATAGTCCACATCAAAGCCGCACGTAAATTGAAGTTCTCCTTTCTCAGTACATCGTATGTCTCAACACCAGCCCATAATTGTTTTAACTCTTTAATAAGTGGCTGCAAATATATGTCAATATCATTCCCGGGCCCTTTCTCTCCAGGGATAATCATAGACAAGATAAAGGATGATTATTTCATGCAAACCCATGGAGGCAAATTGTAAGGAACAAGCACCACAGGCTAAGTACTGTACGCAGTGCTCATGATTTTGTAAGGGTTAAATCCATCATATGCTAGCCCCAGCCTCACACTCCGAGGATCGCTTGCAAAGCTTGAAAATTTGGAGTCAAATGATTTCCAAGCTAAAGAATCTGCAGGATGCCTTAACAATCCATCATCGGTTCGTCCATCATGGTGCCACGTCATTGACTCGGCTGTCTTCGACGACATGAAAAACCTTTGAAGCCTTGGTATTAGTGAAAAATAACATAAAATCTTAACTGGCTGCTTCCTTGACTGTGTATCATGTTTATCCTCGTTACCATCCTCTGTATTTCTATTAATCCAACGGGATTGACCGCATACATGACAGCACTGTTGGTTTATCCGGTCGCCCCAATACAACATGCAATCATTTGGGCAACTATGAATTTTGTTGTAGCCAAGGCCCAAATCCTTTATCAGTTTCTTCATGTCTTTGGAAGATTGAGGGATTTTCGCAAACGGGAACATTTCTCGCAGAAACTCTAACAGCATTGTCAACGAGTTTCCGATCCATTCTCCCAAACATTTCAAGTGAAAAAGACGAATACAGAAAGACAGTTTGGAAAATTTTGATCCCTCATACAGTTCTTCATTCATTTCACCAAGTAACATGTAGAACCTCGCCACTTCTTCATTTGGATGTTCATCAGGTACACTTCTTCCCCCTTCGGTGAAAGTATTTCCACCAAAATTATAATCATCAGTTGCACCCAAGTCGTGGAAATGACCTAAACCATCATCACAAGCATATTAAAAGCATCCCGCAACATGCCTTCCATGTTATCATCTCTAACATTCTGATTGTAAGCACTATGAGGATAACCCAGATTCATCGATGAAGATGCTCCACTAGATGTACACTCTCCACGAAAAATCCATTTTTTGTACCCCGAACAAAGCCATCAACAACTAGATGTTCGTAGACAACTTCACGATAATGCCAATTGATATTGCAACACTTCTTACACGGGCAAAGAATCATATTCTCTTGGCTTGCATTTTGAAATGCGAAATTTAGAAAAGTTTCTACTCCATTTCGATAGCCGTTGCTTACCCTTGACAAATTCATCCAAGTCCTATGCATTTCGTAGTTGTTGAAGTCTAAAGTTGACAATAAATTACACGGCTAAATTGTTAATTTATAATTTATGTAAGTAATGATATGATCATATATATAACTGAGTACTATGTAAGTTATGTAAATTATGTAAGTTATGAAGTTTGATCTTAAAATTATGTAAGTTATGAAATTTGATCTTAAAATTATGTAAGTTATGAAATTTGATCTTAAAATTAAGTAAGTTATGTATTCTTTAAGATTCATCATACGTGGCATTATTACACCTAGGGAGGATCCATTATATCTAACAGTGAGATATAAGGCAACCCGTCAGGTTTCCAGACTATATACTTTGAATCTTTTTTTTTTAAAAGAATTTGATTTTTAAAACAAATTTTTTTTAAGATTCATCATACATGGCATTATAAGTTATGTATTATGTAAGTTATGAAGTTTGATCTTAAACTTATGTAAGTTATGAAATTTGATCTTAAAATTATGTACGTTATGTATTATGTAAGTTTTGAAATTTGATGAAAGTTTTGAAATTTGATCTTTAAACTAAATGCTTATATTTTAATTATTACATTAAACTACATGTATTATGTAAGTTATGTAAGTTATGTGAGTTATGTAAGTTATGTATGTTGTGTGAGTTATGTCAATTATGTAAGTTATTTAAATAATCATCATTATTGTTATTATATTGATAAAAAAAATTTATAAGTTTTAAATTACTTATGTAAGTTTTAAATAATAATTATTTAGTTAAATAATAATTATGTAAGTTTTAAATTTTCATTTTAAGAAGTTTTTAAATTACTTTTTAAAAAAAAAATAATTTGATTTTTATATTAAAAAATATTTAAATAATGATCATTATTATTATTATATTGATAAAAAATTATAAGTTTTAAAAACATTTAAAAATATTAAATATTGAAATCAAACATTATTAATATAAAAATTAGTAATTTGATTTTTATATGAAAATATATTTAAATAATGAAAAACTATTTTAAGAAGTTTTTAAATTACTTTTAAAAAAAGAATTCAATTTTTATATTAAAAATATTTAAATAATGATCATTATTATTATATTGATAAAAAATTATAAGTTTTAAAAACATTTAAAAATATTAAATATTGAAATCAAACATTATTAATATAAAAAATTAGTAATTTGATTTTTATATGAAAATATATTTAAATAATGAAAAAACCATTTTAAGAAGTTTTTAAATTACTTTTTTTTAAAAAAAGAATTCGATTTTTATATTAAAAATCATTTAAATAATGATCATTATTATTATATTGATAAAAAAATTATAAGTTTTAAAAACATTTAAAAATATTAAATATTGAAATCAAACATTATTAATATAAAAAATTAGTAATTTGATTTTTAAATGAAAATATATTTAAATAATGAAAATATATTTTAAGAATTTTATGTTTGGGGTTTGACTAAAACAAAACCGATTTCTAAAAAGAAAATTAATTTTAGCATATTCGAATATTTAAGATGTTGGTATCAAATTATAAACTAATGTTGTTTTCATAAAATATCAGAAGCTTAATCACTATCAAAATATTCATGGATCATAATTTGTTTGTTATCTTAATTCGATTTTTATATTAAAAAATAAACCATAAGAAAACTATCTAAAATGCTTAACATCACATTTTATAATATATTGCTTAACATTTTATAATATATTGCTTAACATCATAAACCCAAACTGGATGATGAGCTAACTAAATATATTGCTTGAGTACCAGTTGAAACAATATAATAAACAGCAATTTTTCCAAAATCATCATGCTATAAACAAATGTATAATAAACAATATAATAAACAATCTTTTTCTTTTTGACAAACAATATAATAAATAAAGATATATACCAACCAAGCGGGATAGTAAATGACAATTTGGATACTCAATTTGGATGAGACATTTTTGAAGATTCATCATACGTGGCATTGTTACACTGGGAGGATCCATTATATCTTACAATGAGATATAAGGCAACCTGTTAGGTTTCCACCTATATACTTTGAATCTTTTATTTTATTGGACAACAATATAATAAACAAAGACATATACCAACCAAGCGGGATAATAAACAGCAATTTGGACAAATTCATCATGATATAAATCTTATCGATCAAAATTTTGAAGTAAAACGTACTTTAATTATTATTTCAATAAGTGGTCTACTCCACTCACACCAAGAAACAGAGGTCATGCATCGAAATACAAACAAGATTAACTCACTAATACTTAAAAAAATAGAAAATAAATATAATATCAAACAACATTAAAGGTAAAAATAAAATTTTATGGATTGACAACAAAGGTTTGTAAAACTGTCCCACCATAGATGCTTTGTTATTCTGTGCTAACAAAGGATTTTAAGTGTTTGAAAAATTGATAGTATCATTTCACATTCAATTGGTTATTATTACCATTTTACTCCTTTCTTATATACATGACTTAACTTTTCCTTAAAATATTGGTGTATGATATAAAAAATATAAGTAATACTTTTTCTTAAAATGTTCCACAAAACAAGTATAGTCAAATGAACTGATATTCTTGTGAAACAATACATTACCTTACTATCATCAACAAGCTCCACCAACTGAGGTGTTTTCTTCAAGTTGAGGTCTGCCAACAGTTGTATCTAAAACAACATAGTTTTTTTAGCAAGAATGGCCTACGCCATTTTAAGTATCAAGGTTGCAAAATTTTATTTGCTTTGGATTACACAATAATTTGAGAGATCAAGTTCAAAGTAACATGTTCTGACAATGTTGGGAAAATTTAGAACACACCTGAGGTAAGCATAAGTGAACGTTATGGGATCCTTTCTGCCATGCAGAAAACATAAAACATTAGTTCAGAGAATATATATACAATCAAAAATACAATAAATAATAAAACAGAAGAGTAATTTTACTATTGCAGTGTACATTCATCAAAAGAATTTTACTAAGATATCCGTGATAATCAGACAAAGGAAAGATCTCAAAATTTTCATAACCATTTAATTAATTTCTATATTCATTATATCTCTATAATAGTAGTTTTTAAGTTTCTGAAAATCGAGTTAATACTGATACTTTTTCAAGTCTTACAATTAAATAAGCCACCATTTGTAACCCGAAAGCAAATCCATACATGACCTTTCAACTATGTTAAACAATCACCTATGGTACAACACAGTGATGTAACATGAAAGAACATAATATGCACATGCACAAAGAAGACATACATAGATGCAGATAGGTTATGAAAGAATCAGCATGGATTAAAATTGTCTTTTTGAATTTTTCTAATTCCTAGACAATTCACTAACAAGAAAAAATGAAGAAAAGTATTCAACTACTGTGAAAAAGAAAGAAGCAAGGGAGTAACACACCTTGTACAAACAATCCAATATCAGAAGATCCAATTGCCCACAACCACTTTTGGAAATAACTGTGAACATAATATTCTGATCAAAAACAATTCATGACATAATATATTTTACCATGAAAACAAAAATCACAAACAAACAATTCAGAAAAGTGAGAAAACATGTGCTTTATTTTCACCAAGTCGCACTCAATATCAAGAGATCAGAGTAAATGCGTAACGAGATTACCTCGAACTATCTTATCTGTTGAATTTTTAGTAAAGTCATAAAGAGGTTTCCTGTTTGTGAACCATGCAGATAAGCACTTTCATTAAGGTTGACAACAATAATCTGTCCCAAGTGATAAAAAAAAGGATTTGAGTAAAATAATAAAACAAATGCTTGAAGGGCTCTTCATTTGTTAAGTCATGAGGAAAATCCAATAAACATATATTCCTACAACTTTAACATTGACAAGCTACTAAAAGTAACATGTAGAAAATAGAAGTGTCCCCACCACATTAAACATCACAAGAAAGGAGAAAATATGTGTAAAAGGTGTAAATGCATGTGAGCCAACAAGAAAAGGAGCAAAACTGACAATGTCCGGTAGACCTGAACAGCCTGAAATATAGTTCCTTAATCTAGTAGCTAGAGATATCAAAGGAGACAGTACTGAAACACTGAGAGTTTTGGTCACTGACTCAACATACCACAAATAAAACATATGCCATTAAATCCCCCAACATTCAATAGCAGTCCAAAATTACAGATCCCAAAGTGATTCGAGTTAAAATTTTGTAACCCATGTCAATTTCTTCAACACCAACAAAGATATCTAAAGAACAAATACAGAAAAGCATATATCAAACGCAAAATGCAGACACAAAATATAAGTGAAAACTTAGGTTGAAGGCAAATTCCATATTTTAACTTAGAAAAAGAAGTATAAATCTACATTTTTTCAACTCCAAATTAACTGCAATAAGCAAATAATACCTCAACAAATGAATGTCCTTGCCTTGTATGAGTCTTGAGAATGAAAAAGCAATGAGATGGAACACCGTGTATCAACTCAACAAAAATCGGATTAGAAATCCATGCCGAGAATCAAATAAATAATATTTGGGGACCACAATAAAAATGCTAAAAACAATAAATAAATACGATGGGGGGAATTTATCAAGTTAGGGAAGTATTTCGCAACAGAATCGAAGAACAATTTAGGGATTCAGAGGGGAATGCTAAAGGGGATGAAGAAATTAGGGATTTGGGGAGATAGCATAAATCGGGGAAGAGACGAAACGGCTTAACAAAGTCTTTGAGTAATTAAAATGGATGTAAAAAGAACGGCGTCGATTCTGCGTAAAATTTATCCCTATTGCGACACTTTTAAATAAACGCCACTAAATAAATTATCAAAAACGCAGTCGTTTTTCTCTAATTTGTGGCGTTTTGGGATAAAACGCCACTAATAACATCAATAAAACGACCATATTTGCGGCGTTTAATTAAAGGCGTCACTAATTATAACGGAAAACGGTGTCGTTTCCTTAACGCGTAATACATATTTGCGGCGTTTTTACTAAAACGCCGGTAATACATAACCTATTGCGGCGTTTTTGGTTAAGCGCCACTACTGATTCTAACATCGCTACCAAAAACGACGACGTTTTATATTAAATATCATGACTTTTGCGGTGTTTTTAAAAAAACGCCGCTAATGCCTTCCATGCCAATTAATATTTAAAAATTCAACAAAATTTAAAATTGTTTATAATTTCTTTAAAATTGTATATACACCAACAATAAAATACAAATATACTAACACATGAGTTCTTGAATTAGTGTCATCCAAGATTCAAGTCAAATTGATCCAAAATTAAAACAAAAGTTATAAAATGGAAATATTAATTAATAAATAAGGGGAGAATAATGCATTTTTTAAAAATATACACATTTTTAAAAATAAATACATCAATATATTTTTATATTGAATAAATATAAATATTTATGTATGCAATATATAAATAAGAAACGATGATAAAATATTATATCAATAATTGGGATAATGTATATATATACAATGGTTAACCATTAATGTATGCTTTTGGGATTTAACCCATTTTGATATATTTATTTTTTAAAATAATAATTTATATTTATCTTATAACCCTAAACCTTTAGACCCTTAAACCCTGAATCTTAAACCATGAAGCTAAATCCTAAACCCTAAACTATAAATCCTAAATCCTAAACCATAAGCCCGTAAACCTTAAACCCTAAACGCATAGACCACGAACACCTAGCTACAAACATACCCCAAAATCTACACCAATATATAAACCTTAAACCATAAATTCAAAACCTTAAAACCAAAACCATAAACTCTAAATCGTAAACCCTAAACCATAATCATAGATCATAATTTTGGGAATTCGTGTGGCCAAACTATAAATTGTAAATCTTTAAATACAAAACCCTAAAACCCTAAAACCCTAAACACTAAAACCGAAACACTAATCCCTTAAACTATTAAACAGAAATCCTAAATCCTAAAACTATAAACCTTAAACCTTAAACAGTAAACACTAAACCTACACCATACACACTACACCCGAAACACTATAAACACTAAACCATGAACATTAAATCATAAACCCTAAACACTAACCCCAAAATAAAATAATTTCTATATTGAAATATTATACAAGGACCAAAACGGTGTCGTTAAAGTTGTGAAACAATTTGCTTTTTTTGTGGCGTTTTTCATAAAAACGCCGCTATTGCTTAGCCTGGAAATAAAACGACGCCGTTTGAGTATTTAAATAATTAGAAATTTTGCGGCGTTTTTCATACAAACGCCACTATTGCTTACATTTAGTGGCGTTTTGAGGAAAATGCCGCTATATCCCTAACCTTTTGCGGCGTTTTGTAGAAATGCCTCTATTGCTTGGCCTGGAAACAAAACGTCGCCGTTTGAGTATTTAAATAATTTGATATTTTGCGGCGTTTTTTATACAAACGCCACTATTGCTTACTTTTACTGGCGTTTTCTAAAAAACGCCGCTATATCTCTAACCTTTAGCGGCGTTTAGGAGAAAACGCCGTTATTGCTCAGTTTTTAGCGGCATTTGCCCAGTTATTTGCGGCGTTTTCTTCCAAACGCCGCTAATGTATAATGTTTGCGGCGTTTTTTATCCAAACGACACTAAAAATACCGCTAAAGCCCTATTTTCCTGTAGTGTATGTTTGGCCTAGCATCATTCTGTTGGAAAAATTCAGTTAAGAAAATGGTTTATTGTAACAATAGAAGTTTAATTTTTTTTTCTAAACCAAGCCAGTTTGTAATATTTATAACAATAAACTTTTACCGAAAAGTACTACGTAATAACACTTAGTATTAGTTAAAACATTAGATAACCAATGAGCCAGTATTTGCTTTCATTTTGCTTTACATGCAAAAACATTGAGGAAATTATACAAAAGTAATTAATGAATATTTTTAATAAACCAATATATTCAAAAATTACAGGTATACTGTGAAAAAAATAACGTCGATAATGACAAATATATCGCAAAGAAAAGAGAAACAAAAATAAAGAACACACAGATTTTACGTGGAAACCCTTTTGAGAAAAAAACCACGGGTAGAGGAGAAGAAAATTCACTATGTCGAATTCAAATCCATTTACAAGAGGAATAGACTATGTCTATTTATAGGCTTGTAAAGCCATATTCTAATAGGAGTGTAGTAAGATTGAAACTCCTTATTCTAATCAATATCCAATAGATGGAGTTTAATAAAGTTTAAAAAACCTTATTTAAAATAAAATAAAAGAAGTGTAGTTCTATAGGGATTCTTCTTTTATTTTATTTTACCATTGTATTTTATTTAAATAAGGATTCGGGTCACTTAATTCTAACAATCTCCACCTTGACACGAATTCTAAATAAACAAGTTCTTCATCACGAACTCTCAACGAACAAGTTCTCCACCTCTTCCATAAAACCCCTTAAGGGTTTAACTTCAACAATGAACACCAACCAAGTCTAAGCAATGCTCAAACTTGGTTATAGGAAGTGACTTAGTCATCATATCTGCAGGATTTTCATGAGTACTAATTTTGCTCACAATAATATCACCACGAGCAATAATATCACGAACAAAATGATACCTAACATCAATGTGTTTTGTTCTCTCATGAAACATTTGATCTTTTGTAAGGAAGATGGCACTGATCGTCGCGAAATCTTGTCTTGATTTGAAGGTCTTCATTGAGCTCACTAAAGAGTCCTTCAACCAAATAGCTTCTTTACAAGCCTCGATGAATCGTCATGTACTCGGCTTGATGGTAGACAAAGCGATCGTAGTTTGCAAAGTAGCTTTCCAACCGATTGCACAACCTCCGATTGTAGAGACATAACCAAAGAGAGATCTTCTTCTATCAAGGTCTCCGCAAAAAATCAAAGATCAACATACCCAATGACTCCATCTCTAGTTCTTCCAAACTGTAAGCAAACATTAATAGTACCTCGTAAGTATATTAAAATCCACTAAACTACTTTCCAATGTTCTTTACCGGATTCGCCATGTATCCGCTAATCGCACTCGATCGCATATGATAAATCCGGGCGTGAACAAACCATAGCATACATGAGAGATCCCATCGCACTAGAGTATGGAACATGTGACATGTACTCAATCTCATCATCGATTGTGGAGACAAAGCCGATGAAAGTCTGAAATGGTCACTAAAGAAGTACTAACAGGCTTAGCACTCTGCATATTGAACCTGCAAAGAACTTTCTCAATATACCCCTTCTGACTTAGGTACAATTTACTTACTTTTCTATCTCTAAGAATCTCCATACCAAGTATCTTCTTTGCTGGTCCCAAATCTTTCATCTCAAATTCTTCACTTAGTTGGGCTTTGACCTTTCTTATCTCTCATTTATCTTTTGCTGCTATCAACATGTCATCAACATAAAGAAGTAGATACACAAAAGAACCATCACTATTTTTCTTAAAGTAAACACAGGTGTCAAAACTACTTCTTTTAAAATCATGAGAAGTCATAAAAGAATCAAACCTCTTGTACCACTGTCGTGGTGACTGTTTCAAAATGTAAAGGGACTTTTTCAAAGAAGCAAACATAGTCCTCTTTTACGAGATCAGAAAACCCTCTCGTTTGTTGCATGTAAATATCTTCCTTAAGTTCTCCATGCAAAAATGCGGTTTTACATCTAATCGCTCAAGCTCCAAATCATGCATGGCCACAATACCAAGCAAATCTCGAATCGAACTATGCTTCACAACTAGGAGAACACATCACAGTGAAGTCCACTCCTGGAATTTGATCAGAACCTTTTGCAATAAGCCTTGCTTTATATCTGGGTTCTTCAACTCCTGAGTCCCTTCTTTCTTTTTAAACACCCATTTACAAATAACAACTTTTTACCTTTAGGAAGTTTCACAAGATCCCATGTTCTGCTTTTTATGGAGTGATTCCATCTCCTCTTGCATAGCAAACATCCACTTTTCTCGAGTCTTCACATTCTAACCGCCTCGTAATAATTAGACGGCTCTTGGTTTGCATCTATATCTTCGGCCACATTTAAGGCATAAACAACTAGATCAGTCTCGGCATACTTCTTTGGAGGTTTAATTTCTCTTCTAGTTCTATTTTTGGCGATAGAGTATTGTGGTGAAGAAGCAACTCTATTCTCAATTTTTGTACGGCTTGAGAGAGTCGACTCAGTATTAACTGATGCTCCACCGCTTTTGGTTTTCTTTATTGGAAGAGTCTTTAAGAGATAAGTTAGGTAGCATAGCGGCTTTCATAAAAACAACATCTCTGCTATTCACAACTTTTCTATTTTCAGGACACCATAACTTATACCCTTTTACACGACTTTATAACCAAGAAAAACACATTTAATGGATCTTGGTTCCAATTTTCCATTATCAACATGAGCATACGCAGAGACACCCAAAGATCTTTAAATCGTAATAATTAGCGGGATTACGGCACCATACCTCTTGTGGAGTCTTTTTCTCAATGGCAATGGATGGAGATCGGTTGATCAAAAACATGCGATGAGAGGTCGCTTTGGCCCAAAACGACTTTGGTAAGTTGGCATTTGACAACATACATCGAACTTTCTCCATGATCGCTCTGTTCATTCGTTCTACAACGCCGCTTTGTTGTGGAGTATGACGAATCGTCAAGTGTCTCACGATCCCTTCGACTTGCACGCTTTATTAAACTCATCGAACAAAACTCTAAGCCATTGTCCATGCGGAGGTGTGTTTTATTTGTTTTCCGCTCTATTTTTCAATCATAGTTTTCCAAGACTTAAATGCGAAAAACACATCGCTTTTTCTACGCTTCGGAAGAATGCCCAAACTTTTCTCGAAAAATCATCAATAAAAGTTAGCATATAATTAGCTCCACCTCTTGAAGGCACTCTTGATGGCCCCCACAGATCAGAATGAATATGCTCCAACATTTTCTTCGTGTTATGGATTCCTCTGGTGAATCGAACTCTCTTTTGCTTCCCAAAAACGCAGTGCTCACAGAACTTCAGTTTGCAAATTTCTTGCCCATCAAGAAGTCCTCTTTTGCTCAATTCTGCCATGCCATTCTCACTCATATGTCCTAGGCGCATATGCCAAAGTTTAGTAATATCATCATCTGACAAGGAAGAGGAAGCGACAACTGTATCACCAATAATAGTAGAACCCTGCAAAACATATAACTTGGCAGTCTTTCTCTGCCCTTTCATCACAACGAGGGAACCTTTGGAAATCTTCAAAATCCCACTTTCAGCTGTGTATTTGTACCCTCTTGAATCAAGAGTACTCAACGAAATTAAATTTCTCTTCAATTCGGAACATGTCGTGCGTCACTAAGTGTTCGACAACTCCATCAAACATCTTAACTTTAATTGTTCCAACACTGCGATTTTACACGGTATTATTTCCCATCAAAACAACACCTTCGCATTAATCGCTTCGTAATTTGTAAACCAATCCCGATTGGGACTCATGTGGAAGGTGCAAACTGAATCAAGTATCCACTCTCGCTCACTTTAGAATTATTGATAGAAGCGACTAGAAGTTCACCATCGCCGTGTAGTCTTCTACAACATCGCCTTCACCGAATTTTCTGGTTGTTTTTCCTTTTGATTCGCACCTCCCTTTTAATCTTGTTCGTAGTTTATAACACTCGATTTAATGTGCCCTTTCTTCTTACGTGGTTACAAGTTTTACCTCTGTTTGAAGACTTCGATCTACCCTTAGATTTATCATGAGGATTCCGCTTCTGTGTCCTTCCACGGTCATCATCAACATTCGATCTTGTCTCCCACGAACAATGAGACCCTCTCCCCGAGCCTCGGGTTTAACCACAAGATACATCATCTTATCATACGAGGTCAAAGAATCATAAACCTCATCAACTGTGAGAGACTCATGGCTATATAAAATAGTGTCTCTGAAGGTTGAATAAGACGGGGGCAACGAACAAAGTAGAATCAACCCTAGATCTTCCTTATCATACTGAACCTCCATGGTCTCTAAGTTTGAGAGAATTTTTTTAAACACTGTTAAGTGTTCGTGCACATACGCACCTTCCTCCAAACGATGAGCATAAAGACGTTGCTTCATATGCAACTTGCTGGTTAGAGTTTTCAACATACATATTTGTTCTAGCCTCTTCCATAATGCCGCGGCGGTCTTCTCCTTCATCACATCTTGCAAAATTTCGTTAGACAAATACAGATGTAACTGTGTTAACGCCTTTCGATCCTTGCGCTTTTTCTCTTCCTCCGTCAATGTCGAAGGCATCTTATCTACCCCTAGCATGGCTTCCTCTAAATCCATCTGTGCAAGAAATGCCTGCATCTTTATTTGCCACAACGCAAATCTGGTGTTGCGATCCAACAGCAGAATTTCATACTTTAAAGACGCCATTACCGTGATCGAGATGAAAAAACTAGGAAGCTCTGATACCAATTTGTGAAAAAATAACATCGGTAATGACAAATATATCGCAAAGAAAAGAGAAACAAAAATAAAGAACACACAGATTTTACGTGGAAACCCTTTCGGGAAAAAAACCACGGTCAGAGGAGAAGAAAATTCACTATGTCGAATTCGAATCCATTTACAAAAAGAATAGACTATATCTATTTATAGGCTTGTAAAGCCATATTCTAATAGGAGTGTAGTAAGATTGAAACTCCTTATTCTAATCAATATCCAATAGATGGAGTTTAATAAGGTTTAAAAAACCTTATTTAAAATAAAATAAAAGAAGTGTAGTTCTATAGGGATTCTTTTTTTTTTTACCATTGTATTTTATTTAAATAAGGATTCGGGTCACTTAATTCTAACATATACAAAACGAATATACTACATTCAGGCAACTAGATCCAACACGTTCACGTTGTGAAGCTTACCTTTTTCTCTTTGGTCTTCAGCTATGGATGTTGAGCTTCTAAGAGAGATAATATGGTTGTTTTTGCTAGTTGTTTTTGTACAGGGATGGTTTTCAATAAGAGCCCCTGATTTTAGCTTTCTTACTTTTGTTTCCATTCTTTTCATTTGACTTTTGTTGTTTCAAAGGGGTTTAATTAATGAAGTAACAACTAGATTATCCTTGAAAAAATTAAATCTTAAATGATATATAATACTATAATATATTCCAGCAATCTCTCAGCCTAGCCTAGTTTTAAGTGTATTGTTGTATTAGAGCTTGGGTTCAATCCTAAACAATTCATCCCCACCCCAATTATATATATAAAGAAAAACATATAATATTATAAATTAAACAATATATTATCTATGTTTAAACTTATAATAAAATAAAAAATATAAATTTATTAAATATTAAATTAAAAATAATATAAATTTATTCTTAATATTTTTTTAAAAGAAATATATGCAAGCTTAAAATAGGCTTGAATTAGCCATTTACAAATATGAACGAACATGACCAGAATTTAAATATTATATTTAAGGTTGAACTACGCTTAGACAAACATAAATTATATTAATATCATAAAATAATTTCTCTTAAACATAACTCGACTCGACTTATGAATATTTGTAATTTAATCAAGTGGAGGTTAATTCACCAGCCCGAAAACACTCACTATCCTGCCTATAAAAAAAATCCTAGTAAAATATTGAATTTTAGCAATGAAGGGTATAAGAGAGTGAAAACGAGGGGAGTTCGGTTTGAAAACAATAAGGTGACTAAATTATTTGGATCCGGCGTGAGATTCTGGTATCAACCTTGAATATACAATTTCATAGATTTTGAAATTGCAGGCCCATGATTTATTATTTTTAGATACTCCCTTTAATTATTAAAGTAAAGGTGAAAAGTCATAGAAAAGGGCATGCTAGCTTTGAAATTTTAAAGGTCGACATTGATTGGAGAGGGTAGATTTGGTGCAAGATTCTGCCATGAATCTTGATTAGAAAATTCGGGAAGAGGGAGGAAAAACTGGGGTAATTGAAAGGAACAAGGAGACCCAACACAGTATATTTTGGTCTAAGATTGGATTCATCATGTTAAATAGCAGCAGCCCACATGATTTGGTAGAAAATTCTACTAAGAACTAAAGTATCTTTTCTTTTCTTTTTTAAAATTTTGGCAGCATTCGAAGTGAAATTCTGTGTTAGGTATTGACTCCTTGGACCTTGGATATTCATAATGATGCAAACTCAAATTGTGTCTTTTCCAGGAAAATGTTGTGCAAGTTCAATAAACTTTAACCTGAGCATAAACTGGAGATTCTGATAGGGTTTGTAAGTCATACAGATACAAAAAAGTCGGTAATGTGGGACTTTCCACTTTCCTACTTAATGAAATTGAGACGACAGAACAAGAGTTGCAAATATCATACGTGTCTACATAAACTTAGAAAAAAGTGGCATGGTACAGCCAAGGCATGCTGTCATTGATGGGTTAGATTTCACTTAATTAAAAACTCTTTACTTTGTAAAATAATAAAGGTGACTTCGAGAGGTATTTTGATAATCATTATTTTTATATAAATATTTTGATAGAAGTTGGAAGCAATGTTAAGCATAAAGTGTGTAATGGATTTTTAAAATTTGAAATTATGAACTAGTGCTTAATTTAGTGGTTTTGGTAAGATTAAAAATTACTGTTGATGGAATTTTATGTGTTGGTCTAATCGTCAGAGTATCTATTACTTAAGGTTTTATCTTTCTCTTGTAAGTTGCAAAAAAAAAAAAAAAAACTGGTGATGGACATTTTTTATACAATGCACTTGAACCATGTATCTTTTATATTACTAATGTCAATTGAAGTAAGAATCAATTTGCTTCAAATAATTATTATTAAATTTTTATATATTCCTAATAATAATTAAAACTATAAATTTATTTATTATTTAATTTAAATATATATCAAGTAAATAACTTAAATGTTAAAAAAAATAATTATTGAAGATAATCAAATCACAAGTTAAAATATAAATTAATTCAAAATGTATAAAAAAATAAAGGAATAAAAATTGAAATATGTGCTTGGGTGGTGAAATTACAATACATAAGTACAAATCTGCATGTGTTTCTGACGAAGGATTTAAATGTAAAACAAGATAAAAGAAAGGGATAAAAAATAATGTTATACAATATACTAAATTATCAAGATACATGCATGTTGCCATACCTTTATATTAGTCAACCCGCTTTCTCAATAGTTGGAAAAAATAAAATAACCAAGCAGATGTGGTGTGTTACCCATGAAATTAGAATCTCGTGTTCTGAGCCTCAAGCCTGTCGTTTTAGGGTTCGGAATCTAGTCACAAGTTTGAATCTTTGTTTAAAAGTATAATTTTTCTTTTGTTTCGTTTGATGGATTCCAGCCATTGGAAACGGGAGCCGCCAAAAGGTGCCAAAATAAGTTTCAACCTTCAACGCTCGATCCCGCCAATGGATTGAGTTCCATATATCAGGCTCAAGTTCGATAAACAAATATTCTTTTACTTAAAAAGTTTAATTTAATTTCAATTTCGAATATAATTAAAAATAATATACTAACTTCTTTTAATAAAACGTGTAAAACTCGATCCCACCAAACCATAACTTTGTTTTGGATACAACACTAATATCAGAGATTCAACATTGTGGTGAGTTTTTTGTGAGATAAAACAATGAACATTTCATTTCAATCCTGTAGATTAGATGGGGGTTTCCAAAATATGCATAACCACGCAAGATTTTGCCATTGGAAGGCAAATGTGTGTTTAATAGCGGCAGCTTTCAATGGGGGGCCAATGCCGACAGAAGCGTAAATGATAATGGCAACTCAAATTATTTGAGGTAGACTTTTAATTTTTGGCTGTCCCATTGAAGATTTTAATCCCATAGATTAAGAATCTAAAGCATCAAACTTGTCATGATTCAATATTGATACGGAAGATCCTAATTTTATTAATGGGGGCATTTCAATTACACATTGACCGACCAAACCAGGGATACTGTGAAGCACATGGTTAAAACCTAAAGACATACAAAGCAAATCTCTCTTAGGGCAACCCATTGACGTTTCACCAGACACCCACCTCCATGAACCCATCCTCAGTGGCGCAGCCCCTAAACATCCCGGTGGTGTTAAACCCACAAGCCACTTCACCGTCCTTGGACACCGCGATCAGCCCCGCTTTGCCTTCATCTAACCTATTCTTTATCACATAATCCACCGCCTCATGCAGATTCAACCCTTTGTATTCCATCACTGCAGACACTTCCCTCGCCAGTGTGCTCCGGATGATTGCTTCCCCTTCGCCGGTGCACGACACCCCGCATAACTCAGATGCGTAGGTCCCCGATCCTATTAGTGGCGAGTCACCGATCCTTCCACTCATCTTGTTCATGAGCCCACCGGTAGAGGTGGCGGCAGCACATCGGCCTTGCTTGTCAACCACCACGCACCCGACTGTCTCCGGAGCGTAGACACTGATTGGCAGCCCGTTCATCTGCAAAGGGCTGTCCATGGCGGCACCGGCTCCACAGGTGCCAACAGCAGGGATACGATAATCAAACTGACCAGAAGACAAAACTAGGAAACGTTAGCCATCGTCCCACTGCATGAATGTCGTTTTTTAAGAGGGAAAGTAGTGTAAAATCTTAAACGTATACCAGGATAGAGTTAGCCTCTTTTGCCAACTTGAGCATCCCGACATTATCTTCGGTAATAAAGTATTCATTGTCCACCATCTCCACGCCCTGCAACAAATCCAAACCATTAATCTAAGATGACCCAAGCTTGTCCCTGACAGTGTCAGGTGTCAGACTTCAACACGTGTGTTGCTGAACCTAATATTCGAAAAGCATTTAAAAAAGAACGTGGGATTTGGACCAAACTACGAACCTGTTTCTTGGCAAACTCTTCGGCGCCTGAAAAGGCCAGATACGAATGTGGTGATTTTTCCATTACAAGTCGGGCAAGAGAAACTGGGTTCTTAACGGTGGTTAACCCGGAAACGGCACCGCACCGCCTTTTCGGACCATCCATAATACTGGCTTCCATTTCCACTGTTCCTTTCTCCGTAAGGGCAGATCCACGCCCGGAGTTGAACAGAGGATCGGTTTCCAATTCTCTCACCTATACCAAAACAAAATCCAAATTCAGAGATAATAAAATGTGGAATCTGATGGTTTTTCCATTTTATTTGCTATATGTATAATCTCCATTCTATTTTAAGGGATTAAAGGGAAAGGAAGGGGCGGAGGGAACATACGACAAGCTCAACAACGTCAATGGCGGGGAGGTTAGAGCGGAGAGCAGAGATTCCAATATCAAGGCAACGAGTGAGGAGTCTCTTAGCCTCCTCTTGTCTTTCTTTAGGGAGATTAGGGTCGACACCAGCACCACCATGCACTGCTATTGCCCAGGCCCCCATTTCTCTCCCTGCTCGACACTGCCTTTTCTCTGCCTCTCTAACCTTTCGCCTAAGCACTCTTTGCTTTGCTACGTAAAATCCAAAACCTTGGAGCCCCTTTTATAGACTTTCGCGGACTTGAAAACCTCTTTGAATTTGATTCAAATCTGGGTTTTTTTATTCATTCAAGTTGGATTTTGAATTTGCTCTTAAGAGATTCCTGCACTGATAGTTGGGAAGTTAAATAAATTATTGTCTCGAGTTCCTCACTATTTTTGGCCACTTTTTGAGGCTAATAAATAATTATTGGTAGCCAAATGAAATTAGAGGAATTGAAAATTTGAAAGCCACTCCTATGTGCAAGGACCAAGGTGTTTATTTAATTATTTGTTTTTTTTTTTTTTTTTTGTTTCTTTTTGTGGGTTTTGCATCTCTTCTAGGTTGGAACCAAATTTGATATGACACAGAATACCTAGTTTTCACCAACCAAATCTTGGAGTTGGGAAGTAAATGTTATCAAACTTTATATTCAAGGATTTTATTTGAATTTAAAGATATATATATATGCTTATTTTTGGTTTAATGTATAGAATGACATGGAAACTTTGATTTTCTATTATTCTCTGTGTCTTTTTTTTTTTTAGCATGAAATATTGTATTGGCTTTGTTAATGAGAAGAGAAAGTATAATTTATTAAAATGATATTGTATAGTTTTGATGGAATTAAAAGAAAGGGTCACAGATTATATATAATCAAGTAGAACAAGGTAAAAGTATCATCTTATTTTTTTATTTAAAAAATTGGTGAATTAATCTCTATACGTGAGAAATGATTATATAAAATTATAATTTTCGAGTAGGAGCATTATAAATTAGATTGTTCCATCTTCCTGAAAATATTCAAATCCAACTAAAAATGCTACAAATTAGGAGGAAAATTTGCTCCTATTGTGTAGAATCATAGTTTCATATCATCCCTTCTCCTCTCTACCTTATATCAAAAAGCAAGTTAATCCTCTATTAATAATTCATTCATTTCTACTGTTAAAAATTAGTTTTATATGCCAGCACAAGACTCGCTAGTTTTTAATTAATACTAAAGATAGATAAAAAAATTTAACATGAAGGAATAATTTGCTCTTTTTGTTTTTTTTAGTAGATGGACAAAATGAAATTTAACTCTTAATATAAAAACTTTCTTAATACTTTTACACCTTCAACCTCAATGATTGACTGAAAAATGAGTTATTATGATTTTGAGTTGCTATGGTGAAATTAGTAGATACACTGCTCTTAGGAAGCGGTGCTAGAGCATCTCTATTCGAATATGAGTGGTATATAGAATGAAAATTTAGTAAATAAAAGAATTATACCCGTTTGCATTTATCTCTTAAATATATATATATATATCTGTATGATACAAATTATTAAAATATAAAAAATAAAATATACCAAATAATACAAAGCATAACATAATTACTGGAGAGGATGGTTGAAACTTGAAAGTGTTAAGCAAGTTTACTACTTGTACGTACTGCAATTTTATGATTAGTGTGTGTACCAGGTATTTTATTTTTCTTACATAATTGAATAAAGTTGACTAGTAAGATTATTAGAAAATAGAAAAATTAATAATTAAAAAAGATAAAAAATAGGAAAATAGGCGGCCATTCGGCTTTATCAGGAGCGCTCGCTGTGCAGTCAGTATCGCAGTTTAAAAACAGTGGCCAACAACAAGCAGAAAAAAATGAAAAGCTATGGACCCATCCATGGGTTTAGGGGTTTAAAGTTTCCATGTGGGGGTGACTGATGCTGACCCCACCCTTCACCAATTATATTCAACCCAACCTAACTAGATTCTTGGTGGCACCTGCTTGCTTTTAGACGGCGGACGACCATTAAAATATTGTAACGTTAAAGGCTGCGGGCCACTCACCACCTTCGCCGTTGCATCCTCCGACTTGGCCTTCTATTTCAAATCCCCCCGCCCCCAAATCATCATTTGATTCCAATTATAATTCCATTCCAATGAAAGACTTTTATTATATCACACAAACTTGATTAACATCCATAATTTCTTTTAACTACATGAAAAAATTATAAAAATATGGTCATATATTTGTCAAATATATTTTTTTACTGCATACTCACACTTGGATAGACAAAGATGATGATTAAATTGATGGCTACGCTCTTGTGACATCCGATGTGTTCATGGACCGTACATACATACATACATAAAATAAAATCTCACGTATTGATTTCAACCTGATTTAAATGATGACTATCCTATTTATTGATTACTTTTAGTTTTCGCTTTTTCTTCATTAAAATTGTTATACCCCTCCGCTATATAGACCCATGTTAGCAAAGCAGAAGATGTTAAATTCTCTTTTGATTTCATGTGAGGTAGTATCCTAGTTGATCACGTTTCCAAACTTGAAGAGCGACACCCTTTTATGATTCAAACCATTCACTTTTAGGTATCAACATTACTCAAGTGTGAACATACTTTCAACACAATAATGGTCTCATTTAAGCTTAACGACCTTGTATTGGTTCAATGCATAGTAAGATGGATCCCACGATGTATGTTCTTCACGCCCATGAATATCCCTTATGCATTTTATGGGATTGAGCATTTACTCTGTCACGTCACACTTGATGAAGAAAAGATCAATCATTTGAAACCCTAAAGTTACTCTGAGTAAATTTGTCCTCTTTCTCTCTCAATCTGTCCTCTTGTTCTTTTCCGAGTCTTCGCCCCTCTAGGTGGACTGACCTCCACAAAACCATCACTATTTCCTCCTTTGTTATGCCTTGTATCAACAAAAATGATCATAATTGGAATTTGAATTATTAATAATACGCAAATTCAATTGGCATAACGACTTATTTTGCTCTCCAACTTTACAAAAAAAATCATTTTAGCCTTGTATTTAATTTTTCACCCCTTAGCCCTTAAACTTGCATTGTTTGTCAAATCACCAAAAAATAGATAAAAAAATTAACATTTGCTAACTTTGTTAATGTGGCATCCACGTGCAAGCCACGTCAGGGATTGATTAATTTTTTTAAAAATTAAAATTATTTTTTAAAATTTTTAGCACTTTTTAATATATATTTTTTAATTTTTAAATAATTTATACTTTTTAAATTTTTTATATTTAAAAATATTAATTAATTGCTAATGTGGCATACACGTGTATGTCATGTCAACAAAGTTAACAAATGTTAATTTATTTTTATTCATTTTGAAGTAATTTGATAAAAAAAATACAAATTTGAGGACTAAAAAAATTAAATAAAGGGCTAAACTGAAATTATTTTTTTTTGTAAAGTCAAGGTCCAAATAAATTATTATGCAAATTCAATTTAATAATTCATAAATTATTTTATAGAAAATAATATTGTTTGCCATAAAATTTTTAAAAATGATATAAAAGGACTCCTTTAATGAATTTATAATGAGAAAAAGAGATTAGAAGCATGATATAAAAAAGAGAGGAGGGGAGGGGAGGTACAGGAGGATCTTCTTTGAATGGTAGACATATTTCTTTCTTTTTTATTATTTTGACTATATGGGAAGTATGTCACTATGTGGCTGTGAAAAGGGATTAGCATTTCAGCTTTTCTCCAAAGGTGGTGAAGTATCTTATTATATGTTACCACTTACTTGTTAAAGATCCATTGAGATATCAGCACAGCGTTACTTTTCCCAATTTTGGCTTTTCTCTTTGTTTTTGCACTTCTGTGGAATACCAACACTGCCTTGCGTTACAACAAATTCTAGGACTGCATCGGCATGGATATACAACTTAATTAAGTGTACAAAATTATATCTTTAAAATAACTAAATCGGTGACACAATGAATATTAAATGCTTTAACTTTATTATTTCAACAAAAATTCAATTGATTTTTATATAAATTTTGAATATATGTATTTATTACCTAATTTTTCTCCACCCACATTCTACGAGTGATATGTGCTATAATCTAATATATGTTTGTACCGGAGAGAGAAAGAGAATTGTATGAAACAATAATACTATGTTAGCATATATCACTTTCACTCAAATCATGCCACGTAACGGCAAATTATTAAATATCACATTTGATAATTAAAGGATAAAAATTAATTCAATAATTATTAAATTAATAAATACTTGATTTTTTTAAATATAATTAATTTGCATAAATTAAATAAAAATGACGCATATTAACATGATCACATAACTATTTCATACCTTCTTTTCTTGTAAAATCAAATGCATTATGCAGGTGTTATGGGCTCAAACTTTAACCAAGTAAACCATGGAAACATTGTAGTAAGGGACAAAAATGAGGAGTGGATTAAGAGATATAATTGGTACTTGGGCAATTGCTTAATTTTTTATGTTGAATTAGGGATATTCTTGACAATTATTCAAGATATGTAATATGCAGGCGTAAAGATTCAAACAAATAGCTTGGAGGCAATCAAGGCCATTCAAGGTCTTTCCTTGACGAGTTCGAACTCTGTTATTATTAGACTCTTCTAGAGAACCTGGGATCTTGGACCATAGAACATTCCCCTTGAGATTTTAATAAGGTTGTAGATTACCTAGCCAAAATGACCTTTGATACAAGCTTTGGGCTGAAAGTATTTGCGGATATTCTAAAAGAGGTGCTAACACTTTCTTCTACAGGTCAAACTAGTGGCAATATTGCCTAGAGAGTTATTATGTAATTAACTTGTTATGTTTATTTTCTTTACAAAAAAAAAAAAATACTAGAATCAACTAACTATATTTAGGAAACAAATATTTATAATGATAATTAAAGTGATTTGCATCATTATTGTTCAAGAAATTAATTTTAAAAAAAAAAGTAATAACATATTACGTGAATTATCAGTATATATTAAAATATTAATAATAAAAACACATTTTTAATGAATAATTATCTAGGGTTTTTCTTATATTTTTATTTGTAATAAATACTACTACTTTGATTTTTTAATCCTAATAATTTTTTACTCTAACAACACATTTTTTATTATTAGGATATTTTGGTAGTGACGATATTTTGGTTGCTAACTGTAATGGCCCACTTTTTCCCGGGCTTAAGCAAACTAAAATAAAAAAAATAAAAAAAAATCAGAATTCAGATTTTTTTTAAAACAGTCATTTTACAATAAATAGGCTCAAAAGCCCAAACCCAATTGCAAACATATTCCTAAAACAGTTACCCAGTACCCATTACACACGAGCCTACTTTTTTTTTTTTTACCTGTGACCCAATACCCAGCAACCTAGACCCAGACTAGGACTCGGCCCAAAGGGGCCCGAATCTTTGACAGATTCAGAGACTTAGGGTTTCTAAGGAAACCCTAGGCGCCGCTCTTCCAGCAACACAGCCTTCCTCGCGCCGCAATTAACTCTTCCAGCACAAGCGCCACAGCCACCACCAAATCGCGCCGCAGTTAGCGCGCTCAGCCGTCGAGATCTCCGTGCCTGCAAAAAGGAAAGAAAAGCAACAAGAAATGGCAAGAAATAGCAGATAAAATCTTTTGTATTTAATTTTGCGATTTATTTTCGAGGCTATAAAAAAGCCCTAATGAAATCTGTAAAAGGAGGGGGAATAGACACATATACGAGATACGGAGAGAGCAAAAAAAAAAGTCACGAATACACAAAGAATCAATACAAAGTGGAAGCATCCAAATCATTTAAAGCCTAAAATCGGAACGGCGCCGTTTTGAAAAGAAGCTAGTTGCCCAATAAATCCCTGTGGATTAATGCGTGTTTTGATTTAGTCCTTTTAATCTATTTTATTGCCATTTAACCCTAGTTCTTTGCCTTTTTTTTTAAAAAAATCTTCTTATTTTATTTTATTCTAAATTATTTTAACATTATTTTAGTATATTAAATTTACTATATTATTTTCTTTATTTATATATTAACTTATTAATAATATAAAAAAATTTTATACATATTTTTAAACTATTATTATTTATTATTTTATTTTAATTATTTTTATTACATATTAATTTAGACTTGTATATATTAGTTATTATATTATATATTTTTAAAATTTTTGTATATTATATAATATTATATTCTATATTATTTTTAAATAAAAATTTATTTTATCTAAAATTACTTATATGGTATAGTATATTATTTATTATTAAATATATAGTTTTATGTATTAGATTATTATAAACATGTTTTATTTTAAGTTATGGATCAATTATTTATGTCAAAACTTATTTTATTTTCTCAAATATATATATGTGCTATTTTTTTATTGTCTATATATCATTTTGTATTTTATTGCTAGTATTTTATATGCACTATTTTATATGTGCTATTTTATTTTATATGTGCTATTATTTCTTTATTTGTCTATATTAATATGAAATATTAGTATGTCTTAATTGCTTTTAATATTTATGTTAGATAGTGTATAAATGCAATATTGTATCATGGTTATTGTTTAAAATAAAAATACATTTTTACAAAATTAATATTTTATTTAAAGGTTTTTTAAAATAAGGCAATATTTTGGTATTTAGAAATTCGGGAAATAATGCCCAATCGTGCTGGGTGTTGATTTTCCGTTTGGCTAAATAACTAAATACCCTTTTAATAAATTTCGTAAATTATGAGATGACTTTAATTACGATGGTTTAAAAAATGTCATGTCCAATCGTGCTGGATGTGATGTTTATATTTTTTCGGAATAAAAGAAATCTCAAGTTTTAAATCATAAAAACTTATTCTTGAGAATTCAAAACGTTGTATCCTAACTTATTGGGTGTGATGTTTTGTATCTCGAGGTAAGAATTTTCTAAAAAGATGTATCTAGCTTCGAAGTTATGAGATACTGTATCCTAACTTATTGGATGTAGTAATTTCTTTGAGATAGGTGGTCTTGGTTTACCTTCAAATAAAATGATCATTTTTAACTTTTTTAAAATCTCAAACATTTGGACATGATACTATCGATTAGGTACCAATTTTTGGGCGTTATGAGGGTGCTAACCCTTCCTCATACGTAACCGACTCCCAAACCTATTTTCTGGTTTTTCGTAGACTAAAATTAAATGTTTTAAATAAAATGTTTTAAAAGGTGATCCAATCACACCTAAGTAAAAATGGTTGGTGGCGACTCCCGTTTTTGTTTTTTTAAAGTCGATCCCCATTTTTTAAAAAACCCGATTTTAAAATGGTTTCGACAGCTTGGCGACTCCACTGGGGACCAATAAGAGAGTCAAGCCATAAAATCGATAGTTTCATGTCCTTCTGTTTGAATTTAAAAATTTGATTTAAAAATATGATCATTTTTTATTGCATGTGGTTCTGAATATATTTCTTTGCATTGCACTGCATGACCGTTGTGGTCACACCCTTAAGTGGGAGTAAGAAACTATGTCTTCGTGAGGTTTTCACCTCTGCATGGGCTAGTGGACTGCTTCCGGGATACATCCGTACCTATGTCTTCGTGAAGTTTTCACTTCCGCATGGCCATAGGGAAATGTATTCCCCTGAACCGAACTCGGTCCGAATGAGCCTATAATGGGTGAGGATCGAGGAATCACTGGTTCGGTACCTCAACTTTAGAAATTTGAACCACACGTAGAAAACCTAAGTTTTACCCTAGGTAGAACTATGCTAAACCTTAGTAGTCACCCAAATAGGTGTTCTATGTTGTTTATTTCTTCTGTACTAACGTGTTTTCTTGTGTTTTGATTGAATTGCATCATAGAAAAGAGGTGTTGGTTTCAAATTCGATTACTAAATAGGAAAGTTGGTCATAAGAAAATGGATTTTTTGATAAAGTGGATTATAATACAGTCGTCTAAATATGGTCCAAGTGAACACAACGAGAGAAGACTGATAGTCCATGAAGGAATACAAGACCTTGTCACCCAAGGATTCAAGTTGACAAAGACTATTCGAAAATTACCACGTCTCGGCTTTCTTGAAGAGGCTAACAAGTGAACAGGATTCGTGATCCAGATCAAGCAAAAGGAGCTAGAGGAGGCATCTATTAGAAGTTTGCAAGACTTGACTTTTGCGAAGAAGGGATTCATGTTTTCACTTGGACTATGAGGACAAGGCCGTGTATGCGATCCGTTTTGTGTAAAGAAATCTATTTTCTATTAAATTTTTTCTAATGTAACTGAATTCAGAGTCAACGCCTCTCTTTCTTTGCATTCATGCATTTGCATTACATCACATCATATGCATTTAAGTTTATAGAAAGAGTCTAATTAGTTGAAAATATAACAGAGAGAGAGAGAGAAGGGAAATCTGAAAGCTGAACACCACTACGGTACACGGGCAAATATAAGGAAAATAGATCAAAGACTTGAACAGTTTCAGAGGGATATGCAAGACCAGATGCAAGAGCAAATGGCAAAGCTCCAGCAAGAGATGAGGGACCAGATGTTGGAAGCCCAAAAGAACATGATGGCTCAAATGGCCCAGATGATGAGTGGGATAATGGATAAAGGAAAGGGTCCCCTAGTTAACGCTGAAGACAATGAGGACTTTCCTAGGGGTTTCACCCCACCACAAGTACAACCTAAGGAGTATCCCCAAAGGCCACCTGTCACAATTAGGCCTCAACAAGGGCAAGCTGATAATAGACCACCTATGAACTTCCAAGTAGGCTCAGGATCTAATCCAGGAGACAACCCTGCTAATCCTGTCATCCCTGATTTGGATATGGCAGAGAGGGAAGGGATAAGAACTGAATCCTCAAGGCAATTAGAGGATCGCTGCAAATGGTTGAAAGAAAAATTCAAGACTTTGGAAAATACTGACCATTATCATGGTATAGACGCAAAGGACTTGAGTTTGGTCCCGGATCTGTTACTTCCTCATAAATTCAATATGCCCGAATTTGAGAAGTATAATGGGACTAGTTGCCCTGAAGCCCACATCACTATGTTTTGTAGACGGATGACTGGTTACGTGAACAATGATCAACTTCTGATTCATTGTTTCCAAGACAGTTTGGTGGGAGCAGCGTCTAGGTGGTACAATCAACTCAACCGCGCTAACATTAGCTCCTGGAGAGACTTAGCTCAAGCCTTCATGAAGCAATACAACCATGTCACGGACATGACGCCTAACAGAATTACTTTGCAAAACATGGAGAAGAAACTAAATGAAAGCTTCAGGCAGTATGCGCAAAGATGGAGAGAGGTTGTCATGCAAGTTCAGCCACCACTCCTAGAAAAGGAGCCTACAATGCTCTTCGTTAATACCTTGAAGGCTCCATTCATTACTCATATGATAGGAAATACCACCAAGAGCTTTGCAGATATAGTGATGGCAGGAGAGATGATTGAGAATGCCATAAAAAGTGGAAAGATCGAGGCGGGAGAAAGTAACAAAAGAATGGCCACAAGGAAGAGAGAAAAATGAAGTGGATAATACAAGCATGGGGTGCTCAAAGTCGATTGCTATTAAACAGCCAAAAACAGTGACTACTGGGTATCAAGGTTCATCAAGGAAAAAATCTGGCACAAGGCAAAGCAATGAGCAACTCCAGTTTACACCAATTCAAATGACATATAGGGAGTTGTATCAAAGTCTATTTGATGAACATGTGGTGGCTCCTCATTACATGGAACCAATACAACCCCGTGCACCCAAATGGTATGATTTGAATGCTCAATGTGAGTATCACGCGGGAATAACGGGTCACTCAATCGATAACTGCATGGCATTTAAGAAATTGGTCGAAAGGCTTATTAAAATAGGGGTTGTAAAGTTCGATGAGTCGAACAGAGCAGTGATAATTGAAGGAGGGGGCAGGAGAGTTGTGATTCCTTGAAGAAGTCATCAGAAACCTAACAATCGGGGAATCAAAACACCAATGACATATCCGAAGAGGGAATCAGGGAATAAAAATTTCTAGGTCCTTACATAATTGGGAAGTTTTTGAACAATGAAACTGTGGAAAGGATCATTGTATTTTTAGAGTGGATTTAGAGTAATATTTGAAACATGCTTGTTGTCTTGAGCCTAGAGGCAACAAGAACTCTTTTGTGAAATAGGCTTATGTTCAAATTTTATTTCAATAAGATGCATCTGTTTGAACACATATTCTTTTATATTGTATATTCTTTTGTTTTTTAGAATATTCCTTCATTCTTTATTCATGACCATACCAATAATCATCCTTAGAATCATTTATTCTTTGGATTTGTTCGCCTTCGTACTTAGGTACCCAGATATCAACGACGTGAGCGATGTTGTTACTGACTCCCTTTTTAAATGAGATATGGGTCTAGGGGATTTAAGGACTTCGAAGATGACAAAGATTGTAACCTACCTTCTGATTTGTCAAAGATGGTAGAACAAGATGAAAAACTGACCTTACTCTACAAAGGGTCATTGGATATTATGAGCCTAGGGAAAAGGTGAAGACCGAAGCCTAGCTCACCACAAAAATAAGGCAAGACATCATTGAGTTGTTTTCGCACAATTATATCAGGAAATACCTTGGCTAAATAAAGAGGATCGGGCACTGTTGATTCACCATGGAAGGGGACAGCATCAGTCATACCGCAAATATGGAATTAAAGAAGACAAGATTCATATGCCTACTCCAGTTCTTCACAAATTTTTTATATGTGGGGCATGGATGTGATGGGGCCAATCTCGTCAAAAGCTTTTAATCAATATCGACTCATCGACATAGTTATCTTGGAAGTAGCTTCATATGCCAATATTACAAGGTCGAAGTCATCAAATTCATAAAAAAAATGAAGGAAAAGATCAAAAAGATCGCGTTTAAATAACTGTACAAAGTCAAAGTTTACAGTTTGTCCAAAGATCATGCAACATATCACTGTACAGCAAAAGTTGCCAAAAAAAAAAAAGAAAGAAAGAAATGAAAGGTGGCTAAGACCTGTAAAGATTGGCATAAGAAGCTATCACTACTCTCTATGATTATCAAACGTTGGCTAGAATCTTCACTGGGGTAACATCTTGCCCATTATGGAATTAAAGCATTTTTTCCAATTGAACCTAATCAAAGAAGAGGTTAAAAGTTATCCATCACGGTTGGATGATGTGAGCTTACGACAAAAAGGTTCATCCAAGAGAATTTCACAAGGGGAACCTGATGTTGAAAAAGATTTTTCCTCTGCAAAATGATTTTAGAGGAAAGCATATACCAAACTGGGAAGGACTTATGTAGGGCCTGTTGTAGAAGAGCATTGATATTGACCACGATGAATGGCGAAGACTTGCCCAATCCGGCGAATTCAGGTTTAGTCAAGAATGATTTTACCTGAAAAGGGAAGGGTTAAGGTGAAAACCCGCAAAGGGCGCATTGAGCTCAAATTCATCCAAAAAAATTAAAAAAAAAGAGAAAAAAAAAAGAAGAAAAAGGAGAGGCCAAGGCGAAAACCCGCAAAGGGCGCTTTGAGACCAAAGGGGATTTGAGTTGAAAACCCGAAAAGGGCGGCTCAAATTTTGATTAAAAAACGGGGCATACAGTAGTCTTGTTACGTCCGAATTAGCAATAAGGAAGTATATTACGTCTTGGGGCATCGACGAAGTACACCGGATCCCCTAAACACATATTGAACTTAAAATCGTCCTCAAGAAGTTGGAACAAAGAAGCTCAGGCTGCGATATCTGGGGCATCTAGCTTCATTCTTACCCAGTTTTGAAATTCGTTATCTTTGATTGCTTTATTCTTTTTTTGAGATACACCCAAATCAATTTTCTTTTATTGCCTGGGTTATCTTTGATTAAATTATTTCTCAGAGCTATGCTCCTGACTAATTTCTTACTCGTCCATTTTTGTGACCTTTTTCAAGCATTTTATATTGAAATAACAATTTATGGGCTAATAACACTTTCATAAATGGAGTTTCGCATATTACTCTAGAAGCTTCTAAATAATATGAGGAATCTGAAGCATGACTATTGTTCAGAACTCACCAAGCCTAAGGCTGGAAACATGGAAGAATGATTATCTCTTCAGATTTTTATTGGATAAGACAATTTTGTTGGTGAAACCACATCGTCAAATGACGAACAAGGTCAATCCAAGTGTAAAGAGGATCATCGACGAGATACCCTACATTCATACATCTGGTCATTACACCCAGGGAACGGTGTAACAGATTGAAAGTAGTACAAGTTCTGTACCTCTGAATGGTAACAGAAAGATGGAAGAAATTAAAAGTTATTCCCCTGAAGTTGCAGTGGGAGATACCAATTCATGTCCCAAAGTTCAAGTAGAGAGGACTCAGAATTACCATGGGGTAAATTATTTGAGCAGAACATGATTGAAAAACAAATGAGTAATAACACCTAGGATAGGAATCATACTCATAACATTTTTGTAAATTTCATTAGGAGCATTTGATTCATTTCGGTCATTGCATCCTAATCCTTGAAACAGGAATCATCTTCATAACATTTTCATAACATGTCTAAATAGGAGCATATGACGCATTCGATCAAAGCATCCTAAATATTGGACATAAACATATACCCATTCTACAGGTTATGTAGCAAGGTAGAAGACATTAGTCTGGTATCCCTGAGCTTGTAGGGAGCAGATTAAAATAGCAGATCTGACAATCCTGAGGTTGCAGGAGCGGTCGAGAGACATCGATCCCCATCTCCCTGACCAGCAGTGGAATAGGTCAAAGATTGTAGATCTTGTCACCCTAAGTAGTAGGGAACCAAGATCGAACGGCAAATCTTGTCTCCCTAAGCAGTAGTGGAACAGATTTAAGCCACCAGCCCTATCTCCCTGACCAGCAGTAGAATTTGTCAAAGATTGTAGATCTTGTCGCCTACAAGCGAGAGGACCAAGATCGAACGGCAAATCTTGTCTCCTACAAATGGTGGAACAGATTTAAGCCACCAGCCCTATCTCCCTGACCAGCAGTGGAATAGGTCAAAGATTGTAGATCTTGTCACCATAAGCAGTAGGGAATCAAGATCGAATGGCAAATCTTGTCTCCCTAAGCAGTAGTGGAACAGATTTAAGCCACCAGCGATATCTCATTGACCAGCAGTGGAATAGGTCAAAGATTGTAGATCTTGTTGCCCTAAGCGATGAGGACCAAGATCGAACGGCAAATCTTGTCTCCTAGCGGTGAGGGAACAGATTTAAGCCACCAGCCCTATCTCACTAACCAGCAGTGGAATAGGTCAAAGATTGTAGATCTTGTTTCCCTAAGCAGTAGTGGACCAAGATCGAACGATAAATCTTGTCTCCCTAAGTAATAGTGGAACAGATTTAAACCACCAGTCTGGCATCCCTGAGTTTGCAGTGGAGCAGACCGAAGATAGCAGATCTGGCATTCCTGAAGTTGCAGAAATAGATCGAAGACATCAAATCTTGCCTCCCTGAGTTTGCAGGAGCAGATTGAGGATAACAAATCTGGCAATCCTGAAGTTGCAGGAGCAGATTGAAGATAGCAGACCTGGCAATCTTGAAGTTGCAGGAGCAGATCGAAAACATCAGATCTTGTCTCCCTGAGTTTGCAGAGGAGTAGATCAAAAGATAGTGGATACTGCCTTCATGAAGTTGAAGCTATCAAACTTACTGAAATCAAGATGAAATTCCAATATCGGTGAAGTTGCAGTGGATTTGGAGTCATTAGGATCAAAGATGTCGAAGCTCGGCCAAAACCGAGCAAAACTGGTCCCTTTATAGTCTTTGCTCTATTCTCGTTTCACGACAATGAGCAAAGAGGGGCAGCTGTAATGGCCCACTTTTGCCCGGGCTTAAGCAAACCAAAATCAAAAAAATAAAAAAAAAACCAGAATCCAGATTTTTTTTAAAACAGTCCTTTTACAATAAACAGGCTCAAAAGCCCAAACCCAATTGCAAACATATTCCTAAAACAGCTACCCAGTACCCATTAAACACGAGCCCAATTTTTTTTTTACCTGTGACCCAATACCCAGCAACCTAGACCCAGACTAGGACTCGGCCTAAAAGGGCCCAAATCTTTGACAGATTCAGAGACTTAGGGTTTCCAAGGAAACCCTGGGCACCGCTCTTCCAGCAACACAGCCTTCCTCGCGCCGCAATCAACTCTTCCAGCACAAGCGCCACAGCCACCACCAAATCGCGCCGCATGTAACACCCCAAACTCGGCCCAAACACCACGACCGGATCTGGTATGTCACTAAGAAAATTTTGGAAGAACATGTCGTATTTTCAGAAAAAATATTTTTCTAAAGTTTATCTTCTTATTCGAGAGAAATTTAATAGTTGATAGTTTAAATAAAATATGCCTTTATAAATTAAAAACCCAAATTTAAATAGATACATTAGTTCAATAAGAATTTAAATAACTAAAAGTAATTAAAGCCCAAAATAAAACAAAACATAAACTAGTGACCCATAGCCTTATTACAACGAGATTTAAAATCCATTAATTAAAAATATAAAGTATTAACTTGAGACTTTTTGCTGGATCCAGTTGGTCTTTTGCATGGCCACCTTGCGTTCCTCTCGAGCACAGTCCAAGCACTAGGTATCACCCGAAAGGTTAATTAATAGGGTGAGTCGCGAGACTCAGCAGTGCAACCTCATGCACCACTAGATTTTGGCCTTAGGCCCATAAAATGCAGATTAATAATTCCATTTATAAAAAAATAACAAATAATATGCAAGGCCCAACCCATTTGCCTAGGTTTCCATCCGCTACACGCCCGTACGACCATTCACACCATTGGGGATTTCTACAATCGACTCACACCGCTACGCCAAGATGGCGATCATGCGCTCATCAACATATTATGGCCGAAGCCCTTATAATGAGATCACGGCATTAGCCGCTACAACATATAACTGAGATCATGGTATAAACCGCTACACATATAACGTATAACTTCCTATTTTCATCAACCCAACCCATGCAATCATAAAATCAATATGCTTTATCATATAAAGTCAAACATTCATCGACTGGTGATTTGCTTCACCCTTTCTGGTTTCCAACATTAAACCGAGATATCGATATTTATCACAACATATAAACTTATGAGCATACATTAACAATCAGATCTAGATGGTGGGGAAGTATTACACACCTGTTATCGCGAAGTACTAAACTCTTAGTCGGTATCCTTGCTATCCGGATTTATAACTTGGTTCAACCAAAAGCCGAAAAATCACGAAAATTGACCTCCCTATAATCGGCCAAAGGTTAGTAAATCCCGAATTTTCACACTAAAATCAATAGATCTCCTTACCTTGAAATCTCGAAATTAGAGACTAACGATTTTCGGCTTTTAGATCTAGACGACCAAGTTTCCTTCAAATCCCGGAATACCGCCCAACATAGAACCATTAAACTATTAGCTTTTCGGCTTTTTCCTTTTAAAAACCAAAATAGAACGTGAGAGCTTAACAAAAGTCGATGCTTACCTTAACATGGGGATTCGGCTAGCACTAGAGAGAAGATTCGGCAATGCCAAAGAAAAAGATTAAATGCCGGAAGAATAGAACTATTATCACAAATGGGATAAGTAGAGAAAAACTATGGAGATTTCGGCTTTTTAGAGAAATCAGCTCAAGAGAAAAAAAATGGAGAAGAGAGTGAAAGGAGAGGTTTCGGCTTTTGAAGAAATTGAAGAAAAGAAATTGTAGAGGGAAAGGCTAAGAATTTTGGCACAAAGAATGAAGAGGAAATTAGGGTTTAAATGCCGAGAATCAATGAGATATCCCCTATTTATAGAAATTTCAAGACTTACCTAACCTTGCAGATAAATCCTATCTTTTCTCCTTTATCTTAATCTACTAGCTCATCTAAAAGAGACTTAATTATCTCTAACTCCTCCATCCTTTATCAGCATATTATCCACATATTTTAATCATTAAAATCCCTAAATTTTAGCCTTTATCCGCTTATTATCCACATAAAATAAATTCCTAAATAATAGCCTTTATCCGCTTATTATCCACATATTTTAAACATTAAAACCCCTAAATTTTAGCCTTGTTGCCATCCACTCCACCTAATCCTAATGCCCAAAATTTAGCTAACTTAAATTAAAGAATTGGGCTCCATGAAACTTAAATTTGGGCCCCTTACTCCCTTGTGTGGCGTCACCTCCTAAGATTGGGTCACAAGCCCACTTTGGTATTTTAAACATAGATACTACCTTTTAAACCCTATAATGCCCAAACAGATAAATTTAATCAAGGCCTCTACCTAAGCCTGAGCCCAATTTGGACCCCTAGCACTTAAATTAACACATTAAACATATCCACCCATTAAACGCATAAGCCCAAAAATTCGTGGATGTTACAGTTCTACCCCTTTAAAGAAATTTCGTCTCGAAATTTCCAACTAACTATTAATCGTACTACCCAAGTCTCACCACTATGCTTTACACGCACTCTAATTCTAAAGTCAAAATAAACACTTAATATACTATGGTAGGGTACGCACCGGTATTCACATCTAGAGCATCCTCGTCCCCTTGTACTCATGCTATCGGTTCGCGTTTATCCGATTAAGAATTTTATGAATTAATAAGTTTCTTCCATCGTTTAACCACGAAACATGTCTTATGAAAGCAGTTTAAGAGTAGTTCTTTCAATTCTAATTACATCTACAAGTTTCAATTCTCAAGTTTGTCTCCTAGTTCCATATACACATACATGCAATCATCAATCATACAAATAGAACTTACATTCATCACCTAAGGGTATTTTCGCTACCACTACCTGTGGTATTTTCGTAATTTATCCTATAAGGGTATTTTCGTAATTTTTCGAAATAGGGTTCCTTGGTGATTTTGTGAAAGAAGGGTATTTTGGTATTTTTTTCAATCTGGGGGTTTATTGGTAATTTTACAATCCAGTGGTATATTGGTAATTTTACAATCCAGGGACATTTTGGTAATTTTACAAATCAGGGGTATTTTAGTCATTTTGCAAAATAGGATGGCTGGTCCCTTTCAGGTTTTAAATTATTAATTTTGGCCCGTCAACAAATCCTCGCGGCTAGGGTGAATAGTCACTACGCACCAGGTAGGATTCCAGCGAAGAGGAGGTGAGTCACTAGAACTGCTTAAGTAACAGGCTCTTCCGGATCTAATCCTAGACATGCGCATGCCTGTTGCCACACCCTAGTCTTGCGGCTCGTTCACGGATTTGTTTAGTGAAGTTAAGCCTTATGAGATTTTAGGAGTTGTTTCAGCTAGGCCTAAAGTCCATCAAGTTCTAATCTAACTAATCTACGTCCCCATAAAGCCCACATATATTATATCACACAATGGTTCGTAATACTTACAGCGGACTTGGGGCGGAGACGCAGTGCCATCTTTGAGCTAACAGACTGTTATCATTTAAAAACATTCATGTTTTAAAAACCCTTTTTTTCCGAAAACGTTTTGAACCCAAAACCCAAAGCCGAGTTTTGAACCGGCTCGATACCAATTTGTAACACCCCAAACCCGACCCAAACACCACGAATGGGATCTCGTATGTCACTAAGAAAATTTTGGAAGAACATGTCGTATTTTCAGAAAAATATTTTTCTAAAGTTTATCTTCTTATTCGAGAGAAATTTAATAGTTGATAGTTTAAATAAAATATGCCTTTATAAATTAAAAACCAAATTTAAATAGATACATTAGTTCAATAAGAATTTAAATAACTAAAAGTAATTAAAGCCCAAATAAAACAAAACATAAACTAGTGGCCCATAGCCTTATTACAACGAGATTTAAAATCCATTAATTAAAAATATAAAGTATTAACTTGAGACTTTTTTTGGATCCAGCTTGGTCTTTTGCATGGCCACCTTGCGTTCCTCTCCACTCCGGTCCAAGCACTAGGTATCACCCGAAGGTTAATTAATAGGGTGAGTCGCGAGACACAATGTGCAACCCTCATGCACCACTAGATTTTGGCCTTAGGCCCATAAAATGATTAATAATTCCATTTATAAAAAAATAACAAATAATATGCAAGGCCCAACCCATTTGCCTAGGTTTCCATCCGCTACACGCCCGTACTCACCATTCACACCATTGGGGATTTCTACAATCGACCCACACCGCTACACGCCAAGATGGCGGTCATGTTGCTCATCAACATATTATGGCCGAAGCCTTATAATGATCACGGCATTAGCCGCTACAACATATAACAGATTACGGTATAAACCGCTGCACATATAACGTATAACTTCCTCCTTTCATCAACCCAACTCATGCAATCATAAAATCAATATGCTTTTATCATATAAAGTCAAACATTCATCGACACGGTGATTTGCTTCACCTTTTTCGGTTTCCAACATTAAACCGAGATATCGGTATTTATCGTAACATATAAACTTATGAGCATACATTAACAATCGATCTAGATGGTGGGGAAGTATTACACACCATTATCGCTAAGTACTAAACTCTTAGTCGGTATCCTTGCTATCCGGATTTATAACTTGGTTCAACCAAAGCCCAAAAATCACGAAAATTGACCTCCCCTATAATCGGCCAAAGGTTAGTAAATCCCGAATTTTCACACTAAAATCAATAGATCTCCTTACCTTGAAATCCCGAAATTAGAGACTAACGATTTTCGGCTTTTAGATCTAGACGACCAAGTTTCCTTCAAATCCCGAATGCCGCCCAACATAGAACCATTAAACTATTAGCTTTTCGGCTTTTGCCTTTAAAAACCGAAATAGAACGTGAGAGCTTAACGAAGTCGATGCTTACCTTAACATGGGGATTCGGCTAGCACTAGAGAGAAGATTCGGCAATGCCAAAGGAAAAGATTAAATGCCTAAGAATAGAACTGCTCTCACAAATGGGATGAGTAGAGAAAAACTATGGAGATTTCGGCTTTTTAGAAATCGGCTCAAGAGAAAAAAATGGAGAAGAGAGTGAAAGGAGAGGTTTCGGCTTTTGAAGAAATTGAAGAAAAGAAATTGTAGAGGAAAGGCTAAGAATTTTGGCACAAAGAATGAAGAGGAAATTAGGGTTTAAATGCCGAATCAATGAGATATCCCCTATTTATAGAAATTTCTAGCACTTACCTAACCTTGCAGATAAATCCTATCTTTTCTCCTTTATCTTAATCTACTAGCTCATCTAAAAGAGACTTAATCATCTCTAACTCCTCCCTCCTTTATCAAAGATATTATCCACATATTTTAATCATTAAAATCCCTAAATTTTAGCATTTATCCGCTTATTATCCACATAAAATAAATTCTTAAATAATAGCCTTTATCCGCTTATTATCCACATATTTTAAACATTAAAATCCCTAAATTTTAGCCTTATTGCCATCCACTCCACCTAATCCTAATGCCCAAAATTTAGCTAACTTAAATTAAAGAATTGGGCTCCATGAAACTTAAATTTGGGCCCCTTACTCCCTTGTGTGGCGTCACCTCCTAAGATTGGGCCACAAGCCCACTTTGGTATTTTAAACATAGATACTACCTTTTAAACCCTATAATGCCCAAACAGATAATTTTAATCAAGGCCTCTATCTAAGCCTGAGCCCAATTTGGACCCCTAACACTTAAATTAACACATTAAACATATTCACCTATTAAACGCATAGGCCAAAAAATTCAGGATGTTACACCGCAGTTAGCGCGCTCAGCCGTCGAGATCTTCGTGCCTGCAAAAAGGAAAGAAAAGCAACAAGAAATGGCAAGAAATAGCAGATAAAATCTTTTGTATTTAATTTTGCGATTTATTTTCGAGGCTATAAAAAAGCCCTAATGAAATCTGTAAAAGGAGGGAGAATAGACACATATACGAGATACGAAGAGAGCAAAAAAAAAAAAAATTCACGAATACACAAAGAATCAATACAAAGTGGAAGCATCCAAATCATTTAAAGCCTAAAATCGAAACGGCGCCGTTTTGAAAAGAAGCTAATTGCCCAATAAATCCCTGTGGATTAATGCGTGTTTTGATTTAGTCCTTTTAATCTATTTTATTGCCATTTAACCCTAGTTCTTTGCCTTTTTTTTTAAATCTTCTTATTTTATTTTATTCTAAATTATTTTAACATTATTTTAGTATATTAAATTTACTATATTATTTTCTTTATTTATATATTAACTTATTAATAATATAAAATTTTTTTATACATATTTTTAAACTATTATTATTTATTATTTTATTTTAATTATTTTTATTACATATTAATTTAGACTTGTATATATTAGTTATTATATTATATATTTTTAAAATTTTTGTATATTATATAATATTATATTCTATATTATTTTTAAATAAAAATTTATTTTATCTAAAATTACTTATATGGTATAATATATTATTTATTATTAAATATATAGTTTTATGTATTAGATTATTATGAACATGTTTTATTTTAAGTTATGGATCAATTATTTATGTCAAAACTTATTTTATTTTCTCAAATATATATATGTGCTATTTTTTTATTGTCTATATATCATTTTGTATTTTATTGCTAGTATTTTATATGTACTATTATATGTGCTATTATTTCTTTATTTGTCTATATTAATATGAAATATTAGTATGTCTTAATTGCTTTTAATATTTATGTTAGATAGTGTATAAATGTAATATTGTCACATGGTTATTGTTTAAAATAAAAATACATTTTTACAAAATTAATATTTTATTTAAAGGTTTTTTAAAATAAGGCAATATTTTGGTATTTAGAAATTCAGAAAATAATGCCCAATCGTGCTGGGTGTTGATTTTCCGTTTGGCTAAATAACTAAATACCCTTTTAATAAATTTCGTAAATTATGAGATGACTTTAATTACGAGGGTTTAAAAAATGTCATGTCCAATCGTGCTGGATGTGATGTTTATATTCTTTCGGAATAAAAGAAATCTCAAGTTTTAAATCATAAAAACTTATTCTTGTGAATTCAAAACTTTATATCCTAACTTATTGGGTGTGATGTTTTGTATCTCGAGGTAAGAATTTTCTAAAAGATGTATCTAGCTTGAAGTTATGAGATATCAGATCCTAACTTATTGGGTGTAGTAATTTCTTTGAGATAGGTGGTCTTGGTTTACCTTCAAATAAAAGGATCATTTTTTAACTTTTTTAAAATCTCAAACATTTGGACATGATACTATCGATTAGGTACCAATTTTTGGGCGTTATGAGGGTGCTAACCCTTCCTCATACGTAACCGACTCCCGAACCTATTTTCTGGTTTTTCGTATACTAAAATTAAATGTTTTAAATAAAACGTTTTAAAAGGTGATCCAATCACACCTAAGTAAAAATGATTGGTGGCGACTCCTGTTTTTGTTTTTTTTAAAGTCGATCCCCATTTTTTAAAAAACCCGGTTTTAAAATGGTTTCGACACTAATAATTTTTTTTCTTAAATATTAATGCTGAATTTTAAACACATATATTTTTAATGTATATTTAATTTAGCTATTCTAATGAAATAATTATAAATTACTGATCAATGTTAAGCTAATTACTTAGATATAATAAACTTAAATATAGATACAATTATTATAAATAGCACAACTAATATAAAAAAAAAGGTAATCATATAGTACGATAATGCATATGCATATATGGTTTTCTATATTTATTAAATATTTTCAATTAAAATATGAAAATGATTATAATATATTTTTTAAAATTATTCTTATGCTTAATTAATTAATGAATAGTTCATACCACGAATGTTTCTACAAATAATCCTTTACCAAATATGAACAACAATTAAAAAGTTAATATAAGTACATCAAACTCAATTATTTTGTCTCCAAGAAGTATACCTAGTTTAACATGTTTTTTAAATCTCATAACATTAATGAAAAGAATAACTTTTTTTTTGGATAGAATTTAATGTTTCATTGAGATTTAAATCCCTCGCATCAGAAAAATTTATAGCCTTCTAATTTTTTTTTAAAATTATATATACACAAGCCTCGTAAAAAAATACAAACTAGTTATTATTATAGCAAAATATATGAATATGGTCCCATTGTTTAGGATATGATTGAAAACAACAAATTGTGGATCACTCTTTCTCATTACAAGTTTATGTTTACAACAAGCCCTTTTTTTTTTTGTCTGTTTCATTTTGCTTTGATTAATAAAAAAAGACCCTGTGGACCTTGTTACCAGCCCACTACAAATGAGCCGATTTCAGGCTCTTATGTTGCGAAACCCCTTCGGCCTTCTATTTTGTGTTTATGGGCGTATTCCATTAGTATCCCTATGCACCTGTTAAATTGTGGATGATTTGTGGTTTTAAATCCTCCCTCCTAATTTCAGCTGCTGCTTTTTTTTGGTTCATCCACTCTAGGAGGTAGGCAAGAAATCTTGTTTCTTCTTTTTTATACGAGAATCTTTTTGGATAGTAATCTAGCTACCTTCATTCGAGTTTTATTATATGTGCATTCATTTTGTATAATAAACTCCGTACCATCACACATATTCCGTACCAACCTGCAAATACTCATATTGACAAGTCAATTGTATTTTATCCTTTACTAAGATCACCTAGACATCTTTAACACATATAATCATTTCTTTACGGTTTAGTTCATATCTCACATTTTGTATCAAATTGCAAACAATTCAATTTACTATCAATCTTACGCAAATTTATAATTCAAATATATAACAATTTAAATACAATCATACCATATGAACTTAACTGACAAAATCAATAAACAACCGAATCTTTAAGGACTAATCAACAATTTTTGCGTTTCTTTGATTATCTTCGATTTGGCTCAATTCCCCATCTATATAATAATTTAGTTCAAGTTATCAATTCCAGACATCTTACAATATCCTATTATATGCAATGAATCAGTTTAATTTCGCTTTTTGAGTGCCCCTAAAGTTTTATATTTTATTTAATTTAATTCCTAAAACCAAAATTGTTATATTTTTTAAAATTGAGCTTAAATTTTGAAATCGATCACAATTACATCCTTTTGAGACTCTCTACTGTCTATAATTACAGAAAATTTACACCAATTTCGAAATTTATACAATAGAGTTTTTATATTCAAAAACTAGTAATTAAGCTTTACAAACTAGCCTTTTTTCACTTCTAAGTTTAAAATTTAACAATTTAGTACCAATTTCTTCAAGCATTCATCAATGAAAAATTTCATAAACTTTAAGAGTTTTATAAACTGGTACATAGACTAGCAAAATCAAGCTCCCACGATCTCAAAAACATAAAAATTATAAAGAAAAGACTAAATTTAACATACCAAATCAAGACCGAAAGATTGAAGCTTCCAAACCCTATTCTCTCTTTTTGCTACGGGTGGAGAAGAAGATGAATAGTTAAAATGTTTTGTTTTCATTAAATTTTGACTTTTAATATACTTAGATTAATCTTTAATTTATTTAATTAACACAAAGCATAATTAACCAACTTGGTGGATTACAACTGGCGTCCACCACCGTTTGGCTATACATTAATGGTTCAATTACTTAATTGGTCATTTGGTTAATTAAAAATTCATAGCGATTAATTT
Organism: Gossypium sturtianum; assembly: GCA_025698515.1. Classification (NCBI taxonomy): domain Eukaryota; kingdom Viridiplantae; phylum Streptophyta; class Magnoliopsida; order Malvales; family Malvaceae; genus Gossypium; species Gossypium sturtianum. The sequence continues at coordinate 15,706,323 of CM046947.1, read as the reverse complement.
TTACCATTTTTACAATTTAATTCTTATACCTTAATTAATTATTAATTTGAAAAAATCAAGGAACCAAACTTTAATTAACATTTATACTAACCTTGTAAAAATTAAATGATTATATTTAAGGACTCTAATATCGAAAATGAGCTTCTGAAACCACCATTTTTAACACCACTGAAAACCGGACTGTTACACCCATAACTTGATGAATTAGATTATTAAACACTATAAATGTAAGTTTGTGGTTAAAATGGATGATTGAATTTATTTGAACAATATTTGTGCATTGAATGATATGATTAAGAAGTAAGTTAACCTGAGTTGCTTTAGTAATGTAATGTGATGTCATAACTTTGTATATAGTGACCGGGTCAGATGTGAGGTGTTAATAAAAATTGTGTTCACCATGATACTTTTTACTAATTGTGTAAATTAAACTTTATTTAATTTAAGAAAAAAAGTTCTCATGAACATCTTAGCATATCATTATTCAAAAGCATAATGATTTATTTGGTCTTCCAATTTTATAAAAAAAATATATTTTAACCCTTCATTAAAAATTTCTTCTTTTTTAGTCTTTAAACTTGTGTTTTTTTGTCAAATCACCCCAAAATGAATAGAGAAGTTAATGTTTTTTTTAACTTTGCTGACGTTGTGTACACGTTGATTTCCATATGGTTGACACGTCAACATTTATTTAATTTTTTAAAATTTAAAAATCCTAAATATATATATATATATAAACTATTTTTTAAAAATAAAAATCATTAAAATTATTTAAAAAGTCTAAGAATTACAATTTTTTAATATTTTAATATTTTAAAAAATTAATTAAATGTTGACATGTTATCTTCGTGGCAATTTATATGTACGTTACGTCAAGAAAGTTAACGAACCTCAACTTTTTTATCTATTTTAAGATGATTTAATAAAAACGTAAGTTAAAGAACTAAATAAAGGGTAAAATGATATTTTTAATAAAATTTGAGAGTAAGAAATTATTACACCTTATTCAAAATGAACTTCTTTTTCGGCCATTGATATGATTTTATTTTTTTAATTAAAAAAAAAAACCGTTTTTCCAATCTACGTGCCTGTCAACATTGACTTAATTTAATGGCTAAACGTGTTATATTTATTTAAATTTGATTAGGACTTTTCAAAAAATATATTCTCAGAAAAAGTTGAGCTCAAATGATGATGAGAAAAGAAAAAGACCAATCTTTATAAATAGTTATATGATGCTAAATCGAACGGCAGCAATGGCCCCACTTTGAAAGAATCCCATATGACTTTGTGGGACGAAAGTTTGACGTTTCTTCCGGTTTCCGGTAAAAATGGTCCCACGAACGACTTTTTATGTTAGTTCTTTAATTAAAGCTGTTAAAAGTCAACTCCACTGCCTCACTGTCTTCAACCGAAATAGAATTCCCAATTTCACCTGGTCATCTCATCCAACGGTTATTCATCGCCCTTTGACTTTTAAAATTTAAAATTCCCGTTGTGATGGGACCCAAGTTGGTCAAGGTGCCGACAGCATTTTTAATACGTGGAGTGAATTTGATTGGGTGATGAGTTCGACGGTAATATGTAACGGAAGGCATTAAAGTTTGACTCTCTTCTCTTGTGAGCTTTTCTTCTTATTACTTTCATCATTTTGACATTATTATTTCAATTCATTTTCCCTCTCCTATCCTAAATATATCAAACCTTGGTTTTCTGTAAATCTATAAAACTGGTTTGATTCTTCTTCGGGTTATCAGACTTTTGGTGGGTTTGGGTTTTCTTTTTTCGTTTGATGAACAGAGATGACCGTGGAATTGAAGATGGTATACGGCGGTGATGGTGGTGGTAGTTTTGCAAGAAAAGTGGTGGAAACTGCTTTGAAAGAAGCTGCAAATTCTGGGATTCAGGGTGTTGAAGAATTGATAACGTTGATGTCTAAAAATCAAGAGCTTTTCAATCCAGATGTTTCTATTAAAACTGCTGCTCCATCTGGTTCGGCAGAGTCAGCCATGGATATCCAAGCTGTTACAGATAAGACTGTTAACTCTTTCAAAGAGGTTATTTCTTTATTGGATCGACCGAGAATCGGCCATGCTCGATTTAGACGAGCCCCTGTTCTTCACCCAAAACAAGATACAGAACAAGCTTCGAAGAAGATTCAAGAGCCAGAGACAGGGTCGTCTTCTTTTCAAGTAACCAAAGATCAAGTGTCTGCTTTTAAGCCTTTTTGTTCGACCCCAAGTTATAGGTTGCCTCCTTTGCCTCATAGTCGCCCCCAGAGTAAAAGAAGTCCTCCTTTGATAGCAAAGATTGGTGTTTTGGAAAGAAACGAATCGCCTAGTACCAAAAATTTCTCATCTTCGCGTACTTTGTCTGCTGGGAATTCATTTATTTCTTCCTCAACAGGAAATACTGATAGCTTTCAGCCATCCGGTTTCCAATTTACTAGTCCTTCTCACGTCCCTTCTTCTGGCAAACCTCCATTGTTTTCCTCTTTGAAAAGGAAGTGCAATTCATTGGATGGTGCTGCTCTTAAATATGGTTCATTCTCTCGCCGTTGCCATTGCTCCAAGAAAAGGTTGGTTTCTTAGATTTTCTGGGTCATACATACAATTGGATCGTTTAATTGATTTTATTCTGAAAGTCTGAACCTTTTGATTGAACTTTTATTAGGAAATCAAGATTGAAGAAGGTCATTAGAGTTCCAGCTATTAGCAACAAGACGGCTGATATTCCTCCTGATGAATATTCATGGAGAAAATATGGGCAGAAACCAATCAAGGGGTCCCCTCATCCAAGGTTCGTAAATATTATTAGCTTGGTTTTTGCCTTTCATGTGGGTCTCTTTACCAGTCAATCCACCCGTTACCTGTTTGATTAAACGCCTCAAAAGGACAATAGTTCAAGTTTGCATATTTAAAGAAATTTGTTTTCAACAGCAATTGTCATTGACTTTATTATGTATTTTAGATTGAATCGTCTACTGAGTTAAATTCATCTGTTAAGCTTGCGCGAGTCCACTTAACTCGGACCAAACCCGACTTTCCCTAACACGTTTGTTTGGGCAATTTTCAGGGGGTATTACAGGTGCAGCAGCGTCAAAGGCTGCCCTGCCAGGAAACATGTAGAGCGAGCTCTAGATGAACCGATGATGCTGATTGTAACATATGAAGCTGACCACAATCATAGCCATAACAGCACCGATGTCTCACCTGCTTTGATCCTGGAATCATCTTAATGGTCTCCAAATTCAACCAAGGGCTTTCATTAGTTGGTATGTTAGCTCTTGAAAAAGAAAATATAGGCTTCCTTATTCTGTACTTTGGTTAGTTAAAAAGAAGGAAAACGGGCATAGAATAGGAGATTAGTGGATTTAGTGGGATTTGTAGTGGGGGGTTTCTTTCATTTTTTTAAAATGTTCTTATACCCAATTATCACAACTTTAATATTATATTATATGTTGATGGATCTCATCCAGGATGCTTTTATTTTACTTTAATTTGTTCCATTGTCCACTAAACCTCTCAATTTTGATATATAAATTTATAATTCAAGGCAAAAAAAAAAAAAAGTGGGTGTTTGATGGTTGACCCCTGGTTTTGAATCTATTAGTCATTTTAAAAATTAAAAGAGAATAAAATCTCTTTATAAAAAAAAAAAAAAAGAGAAAACACTCCATTTTTCTATTTTTCTTTATTTATCTGAAGTTCCCATTAAAAGCTAGAAAAACACTTCATTAGTTTTATGTGTAAGAAAATCGCATGCTTGGTAATGTGGAGAACAATGGTTTATCATTTTCATGCGTTTTAATTCTTTAGTAATGTCGCTTGCTGGCCATCGCCATCGTTGTAAAGTAAAAAAGGCACAATTTTCTCAAAGTTGGCCATGCATGAACGTTCACTTAATTTTAACAATATCCTATGACTTTGCAACACCTTTCTTCTTTTGTGAAATTGATTTAACTCGTTCAACCTTCCCTTTTTTCCTACGGAAGATCTCCTTCGACAACAATCAAAAACTTTACATGTAGAATTCATATAAACTTGTTGCAAGCTAAACTCAAAATCAATTTCTTCATCTAAATTTGTATATAAACTAAATCGATTAACCCCTGATTTTTTTTTTTTTGAAAGTAATATGTTCAGAATAAGAAAATGATTGCAGATGTTAGTATTGAATTTTACATTTTGTTGATTATAAGAATCAAGCCTCCAAGGACCACAGCCTATGCTCTTTCATTACTTGGTGGTAGAATATAGAGGTAAATTAATTGAATGAGAAGAACAGTGAAGACGATAGAAAGAAAACAATGGTCCATGGCAACTTAGAAAGTAACCTAACTGAACATTCATCCACCGACATTTAACAGGTCAATGTTGGAATACGAATCGCCATTCAATGGTATACTTCCAAATCCAGTAGGTGCTCTTCAAAGAAGGTGTAATTGATGCCTTTATAAGAATCTTGTCTGCTATATAAAACTATAAAAATTTCCCTGGCAATCTGGGGGATTTTATTTTAATTTATTTTTGCATGGATTCAAAGGCTGGCGGAGAGTCTGACCAATTTCCGGTGGCACTGTCGGTGGAGGAGACATTTAAATTAACTGCTGCTATTGCTCTTCTCACGTTAATATGGTTCAAAGTTAGAACTTGGATTACTTAAACGAAATTTTTGTCATCTTCAGCCTATCACTTGCACCTTTAAATGGCCTTTGTTGCTTTGCCACTGAAAGGCATCTATCTGATTAAAAGACATATAAGGTAGGGAATTGAGACTTCTCTTCCATGTGCTAAATCTATTCCACATTCAACATCTCAATGGGATAAGCCAAGGATTGCTTTGCTCTTTTTCACTTCATAATTTGGACAACAAACATTCATCAACCTAAACAACCAGCTTCATCTTTGAAAACCAAGAAGAAGAAATTCTCAAAATTATAAGTGAATTTTAGTTCTATGTAAAATATTGTGATTCATAATTTTTTTTTGTTAAATTCAGGTGATTCATCATCGGTAGTAGTGATTAATCTTCTCGCCACAAGTGTTTTCCAAAAAAATAAACGACTGACTACAAAATATATTTCATTCCTATGAGCGAGGATCGAAGTTCCGACCACATGATTAAATTAAAATAAACTTTTATATTATTTAATTAGATACATGAACATTTTATTTTAATTTAGTTTTACAAATAACTAACACTATTATTGAATATGTATACTTATTGAGTGTACATACAATTATATTTATTAAATATTAAAATAATTAGATTTATTTATTTAATCTGAAATTTGTACAATTAAATTAAAGTAAATATTTCATAAGTAAAATTCAATAAAATTCAAGATATCGTAGGTATAATTATATCTAATCAAAATTCATATAATACATCTCATACAACATGTGCAAAATAAATAAGTTTTATTTTGTCCATGCTAACTGAGTCTTAGCTTGATTGGCATGGGTACTGTTGTCAATGCACAAAAATGTGTGAATTCAAGTGCGTTGAAGCGCGTTATCCTCCTGTATGGGTAGTTCTAAACATTGTGTTAAAAAAAGCAGATATGATCAGAGCCTAATTAGTCACTCTAAATAGGAGTTGTGCAAAAAAATATTTAAAAATGTACGATTAGCCTATGGGTAGCTTGTGTCAAAAAGAGTATAGATATAATCAGAACCTATTTAGTCACTCTAAATAGGAGTTATGCAAAAAATATATATAAAAAAATACGGTTAGTCTTTCCTTACCATTTTCATTTTTAACGATATTGGTGCGACAACAATCCACATGTAATATTATTGTTAAGCTAGCCATATAAGTTAAAAGATTAAAAATGAAAATATTAAATTATATTCTACCACGCCATTTCTAAGTTTTTTTTCCCCCTTATTTTCTCAATTTTATTGTAGTAATAAAAAAAATGTGTATATCATGATGAACCCACAATAATTAGAATATAATAACATCACATGTGTATAAGCTTGACTCTGCCAACATTAAGGGTAGGTTATTAAATTAGCCACTAAAGTAAAACAATAGGGAAAATAAAATTCCTTGATTATACCTATTTGGTTCAATTAATCACGGCTTGGCTCTCAACTCTCAATAATCATTTTCTAATTTCCAATCGGTTTCATCTTGTCTGATTTTAAAATTAAATATTTTCATTTACATTTAATTATAAAATAGATCAATACTAATAATAATTTTTGAATTTTTATAATTTTTAACTTTTTTACAATATATTTTTAAAATATTATTATTTATTTTTAAATAATTCTTGTCATGTCTTTTTGAATTGTGTTGTTGATTGCGAGTGCTAAACTATAAAAAGTTTGACGGAGTTAATCATATATCTAAGAAAATTTCAAATTTGTTAATAGATTCAATTAGAATATCTAGTTAAGTCTGTCAATTTTTTGATAATTTGACATTAGTAACCAATAACATGATATCACATGACAGCCTTAAATTAAGACACGTAGTAAGTATTATTTGAAAATAAAAAAAAATTAAAATATAAAAATAATAAAAATTCTAAAAATATCAGAAAGGTTTGGAAAATTTCTAAAACTTTCTCAACTAAATTCCTAAAAAAAAAATACCAATTAATAATATTCAAATTTAAGTATCTATTAAGACCAAAGAAGCATTTAAGTATAAATTAAATATAAATAGTAAAGTTCAAAGATTAAAATAATTAAATAAGAATAAATATATAATATAAAAATAATTAAATAAGACTACAATATATAACATATAAAAGAAGGGTAACGGACAAAAATAGTCATTCATGTTTGGTTAATATTACGTTTTAATCATTGAACTTTAATTTGTTACGATTTGATCACTAACATTATCATTTTGTAACGTTTTAGTCATTGTGCCATTATCCACCGTTAAAGGTGTAACGGAAATCACACGTAGCACAAATTGTGCCCTTAAATGCTGACATGAAGAGAAAGCTAAGATGAGAAAGCTGAGATTTTTCGTAGCACAAACTTGCCTGGCAAATTCCTTTCTTTGATTTTTTTTCTTTCTCTTCTAGTTAGTTAAATTTGTGTCAATCCTTTTAAAGGGTGAGGTGATAGGATGCGATGGCTCAAATGGTGTTGGTAATGAACAACAAAGGAGGTGGTGATGTTTGTTTATAGGTTCAATTTAGTTGACAGTAGGAATGGGTATGGTTAGAGTTGAGATTAGGTCTCGGTTTAGGTAGAGTTATGGTGTAGATTTGTCAAGGTTGAGAGTGGAGTTTTGAATGGTGGTGAGGATGGAGTTGAGATTGGTTCTCTGGGTTTCATTTTGACTAAAGAAGAAGAAAATAATTGAGTTGGAATAGGGAATAAAGTTAATAAAAAAAGGTTAAAATAATAAAAAAAAAAGTAATTAATTATGCAATACTAATGTGGATGATATGTCAGCATTTAACGACACAATTTGTGCCACATGTGATTTGCATTACACCTCTGACAGTGGGTAAAGGTATGTCACGGGGCTATAATTTTAGTCTCGCAATCCGTGCAGCCTTTGGCAATTTCTTAAGTTCAAATTCGTATAAGTCAACTTAACTCTCGCAAAGTGAGAATTTTTTATAGAAATTCTCTAAGACACCGAAAATAAAGAGAAAGCAACTCAAAGATAAAAGAGCAACCAAAGAACAAAAGAGACACAAGAAAGCAAAATTGCGCCAAGTGTTTGAGTAAATGCTCTCAATGTAACAGCCCGATTTTGGGTCTAATCGAAACAGTGGTTTTGGGACTAAAAATACGACAAATAAAAATTCATTTTTATTATATTTTTATGGTCTAAAATTTTATAGAATGATTTCGTGAAAATTTCGTTCAAAAATTTTGACGTTTGGGCACTCAATTTAGTCAAAAGGACTAAATTGCAAAAAGTGCAAAACTTGAATTCTATATGTTAGAGGTGTCCAATTGCTATGAGATTTTAAATTAGAGGTCCTTAAATGGTAATTAGACCATTGGTTAGGTTGGTGGACAAAAATGGACATGGTTTGGTATGTTTTCAAAGTTTTTCATTAAGGGCATTTTGGTAATTTGGTAATTAAAATGAATTAAAAAGCCAAAATAAAGCCAAATTTGTCCATCTTCTTCTTCCTTGGCCGAATCTTACATGGAGAAGACATGGCTAGGGTTTTTCAAGCTTCCAAGCTCGATTGTAAGTCCGTTCTAGCCCCGTTTTTAATGCTCTTTACATTTTTGAAGTCGTTGTAACTCGATCTTTCTATTTCTACCATCAATTTTAAGAGATGTCAAGGTCTAAAATTTTACCCATGTTGAAAATGTATGTATTTTGATGTCTAATGGTAGAAAATGCATGTTTGGTGTATGATAAATGACTTTTCCTAAGTGATTTTAGGTGAAAATGCCTAAAAGGACTTATTTGTAAAGGTTATAAAATATGGTGTAAAAATGTGAATAAATGAAAATTTTGGGCTGTTATAAGCATGTATAAGGTTCGGCTAAGCATGGGTATTGTAGAAATTGAGTATATTTCATTTTACGAGCCTAGGGACTAAATTGTAAAAATGTTAAACTTTAAGGGCAAAAATGTAATTTTTTCCATAATGTAATTTTGGACTGATTTGAATAGTATAATGATTAAATAAGTTAAATGTGATATTATAGATTGAGAAAAATGAGGTTCGAAGTTAGAACGGGGGAAAAACGAGTATTTGACGATTTAATCTTTTTTTGTCGTTTTTATGCTAAGGTAAGTTCGTATGTTTAATAAGCATTAAATTATATGTGTATAAATGCTTGATTGATATAATTGTGGTAAATCCTACATTATTGAAATGAAATGTGAATGCTATTGAGTACGATGTTACGGAAATGACCGACAGAGATTTCGATACATCGAAAGTCCCGGTTGAACCTTAGGAATAGGTAGGATATAAATGTCATGACATTAGGGTTATTTGAGATTATGTGTAAGACCATATCCGGGATATGGCATCGATATGAGACTTCGTGTAAGACCATATCTGAGATATGACATCGATATGAGACTTCGTGTAATACCATATCTTGGATATGGCACCGATATGAGACTTCGTGTAAGACCATAGCTGGGCTATTGGCATCGATACGAGATTACATGTAAGATCATATCTGGGATATGGAATCAATATGAGACTTCGTGTAAGACCATATCTGAGATATGGCATCGATATGAGACTTCGTGTAATACCATATCTGGGATATGGCATCGATATGAGACTTCGTGTAATACCATAGCTAGGCTATTGGCACCGATACGGGATTACATGTAAGACCATATCTGGTATATGGCATTGGTACAATACTGTGTGTACGAGATCCCCGACTATCATTTAGTATTCCAAATGGTTCAACGGGAAATTCAACGGGTGTGTCAAAGAAGAAAAAAAGTATGTAAGTATTACGAATTGGTACATGTATGTACGTAAAGTTTATAAGCATTGACTTCATGAAATTGTGAGTTCATGATTTCTACAGTGATGTTTTGTGAAAACCTTATGATTATTGGTCAATACTTGTGATGTATGAAATACATGGTAAATTCGATTGACAATTTTGTGATTGGCCTTCGGGCTAAATTGAGTTATGATATAGCATGTTTACTCACACAAATTGTGATTTATCGGATATGAGAAAAAGGAAAGATTGGCATATTTGCCTATTAAAATGGATATGGAAGTAAGGGGAAGATTAAAATTTTAGGCAATTGAAAGATACTAAGACATATGCTAGAAAACAATGAGTATACATAATTAATGTGCATGGTTACTATAAAGTTTGAAATGATTCGTATTTGCTGTAATCTGTTACAAGGAGAGATTATGGTTGTTAAGCTGATGCCAAGATATGTTAAATTGTGCTTATAAGTTGATAGAGTAAACCTTATGACTAAATGAAAATTATAACTGTAAGCTTTATAGCAATTTGTATTATCTTGTGTTTAAATCATTAAACTCGATAAAAGATTGGTAAGAGTTGCTTATTATTTTCGTACGGACTTACTAAGCTATATAGCTTACCCCCTTCCTTTCCAATGTCTCATAGGGTCATTGAGCTAGCTTGGGTTGGAGATCGCCAGAGATCTTATCACACTATCAAGCTATCATTTTGGGTATAAGTGAATTCAAGTATTTTAAGTCTATGGCATGTATAGGGACTTAGTCATTTTGTTAAATGTGTCATTGTAATTGTAGCCAATGTGTTGGCTTGTGATTGTCAAATGCTTGTTTTGGTAATTGGCCATGTAGATTGGTTTATTTGGGCTATCATGGTTGTAAGCCTAAGTATATTCATATATGTGTCAATGTTTATGGTGATATGATCATGGTATGCCTAATGAATGTGAAATTTGTATGTTTGATTTAGGGCTTAATAAATGTAGTGAATATGTTAGACAAAGATATAAAGTTGATATGTTTTAACCATGAATGTGGAATCTTGCATGAGTTGGTGTGGAAAGGTTGAAATTCTAAGCTTGATAAATAATGGCATGAGGATGACATGTTATTTTCTTGGTTGTGGTTGTTTAGTTGCTTTTATATGCTTGAATTTGTGCCATGTGATGTTGTGTTGATGTGTGCAAGTGAGGGTGGCAAAATGACTTGGTAAAAAGCCTTGTTTTTATCCACACGGGTAGAAACCGGGTGCGTGTCTAGGCCGTGTGTGACACACGGTCTGCCCCACGGACATGTAATCTGGCCGTGTGTCCCCTGCACCTTAATTGTTGCAAAATAGAATGTCCATAATTAAGCACACGAGCAGAGACACGGGCGTGTGTCTCAGTCGTGTGTGCTACACAGCCTAGCACACGGGCGTGTGGCACGGGCGTGTGGCACAAGTCAGAGAGCACCCCTAAATCGAACACGGTCTGAAGCACGGGCGTGTCCCAAGGTCACACGGGTGTGTCCCTTGGACCACACGGGCGTGTGGGCCCTACAGTTAGCAAAAATTTTCTAAATTTTGTAAAAATTTCTAAAGTTCTCGGTTTAGTCTCGAACCGCTTCCAATACATGTTTCGGGCCTCGTAGGCTCGTATAAGGGACTTTATGATTGAATATGGATGGTTTTAATTTTGACGCAAATTTTATGACTCAGAATTGTGTGATTGCTTGTGATGTGAGTCCGGTAATGCCTCGTACCCTGTTCCGGCATCGAATACGGGTAAGGGGTGTTACACTCAAAGTATCCTATTACTCATGTAACATCCCTATTACTCATGTAACACCCCTAATCCGTCTCCGTCATCATATTAGGGTTTCAGAGTATTACGACACATAACAAAACAAATGACAACATAAAACCTTTCAAATATTAATTTAAATACCAAATATTCAAAGTACATATCATTCATAGTATATTTACATTTACGAACCTTAAATCAAGCTTACGAGGCCTTAAAAATAGTTTGGGAACAATTAGGGACCAATTTGAATCAAATAAAAAAATATGGAAAAACTTGAAAATTTTGGCCATGTGGCTAAACTGTGTACAATTCGAAATATGGGTTACACAGCCATGTCTCAACTCGTGTGCAATTCGTAATATGGTCACACGGTCATGTCGCAGACCATGTGAGCATTCAAAATAAGGTCACACGGCCATGTAACAACTTGTTTCTATATGGAAAATCCTACACTTAAAATCAAAATCACACACGGTCGTGTGGTGTGACCGTGTGTGGCACACAGTTATGTAACAGCTCGTGTCCCATGTCGTGTGCTCCTAAAATTGCTTTCAAAACAAGGCAAAATAACACCAATTCCTTAAGTACTAATCCAAAACCAAATCAACCATAAACATGATTTCAAAATACATATAATCAAGCCTAAAACATACCAAAACATTCAACCTAAGTGCCTAACCAATATGTCATCATTTGACAGCATAATTCACAGACTAAATTAATTCAATTTCAATGCTACAAGTTCATATCTTAAACATATATCAAACATACCAATTTAACCATTCCATTTACAATACATTTCACCATAATCTATTTACTTTCATGAGGCATAAACAAAGTGACCACAAACACATATACATAGACACTTACAGGCCAAAACCAAGTAATATATACAAGTAAGCTAGAGGTAAGCTCAACCCATATCATATTAGAAAAATAACATAATAGCTCCTATTATATGTCATTTACAACAATCAACAAAATAACCAAAACATCTACCGAAATGATAGACGGATAGTGTGTAGGTACTCCGACTAGGTTCCAACCGATCAAACTTTCTGATGATCTACAAGAAAAGAAAAACAACTAACGTAAGCAACTAATGCTTAATAAGCTCGTATAAATCTTAAACGTAAACTTACCATATAGGCTTAATTTATCTAATTCATGCATAATTCCATTAATATGCTCATGAACTCATTAAAATCCTATACACATCACAAGTCCCACAAGTTAGTGAGCTTAACAATGTAACATATAATCTTATCATTTCATAAAACATGTATTAGTAACAACTCAAATATACATTTCTCCACATCATATTTTTAAGTCGACCCGTTTCGTGCATTCGCTTATTATAGGGGGTTGAGGACTAAATTGAAATAAAATGAAAGCTGGTAGCGAAAATCAAATATAAAGAAAATAGAAAAGGACCACATTGCAACCAGCCTCAAAAGCGGTAGGACTGAGGGCGCAAATAGACCCTCACTCCAAAACACGCGGATCCTAGGCCCAAGCAGTCGATTTTGGTCGGGGTTACATGAAACGACGCTGCGTTTGGCATCGTGCTTAAGTCCAAAACGGCGCCATTTTGAACCCTATATAAATAGCTTAAATCAGAAAAAAAAATAGTTTCTTCTTCATTTTCTTTTCAAATTTTTTTTTGAGCCCTCAGAGTCTCTCTCGCTCTCTCTGGTCCGGTGAAGTTCCGGCGAAAGGTCCGGTGCCATCGCCACCGTCTATCGTCGTCGGCACCACCGTTTGCGGAGGTCAAAAATAAAAAAGGTATTATTTTTTTCCTTTTTTTATGTAGGTATATAGTTTTAAAAATAGAAGCGAAAAAGAAATTTTATATGTATGCTGGCAGATTCGAAAGAAAAGGAAGAAAAATGGAAAAAAATGAAAAAACCCTTGCTGAACTATTCTCTGTATTGATTTCGTCGTAAAAAAAATGTGTCCCCTTACAAATATTTCTGCTTTGGTTTTTATAACCGAAAAAAGTAAAATACAATCTCCTCTATTTTTTTGCTTTACTGTCTTTTTTGTCATTTTCGCAGGTACAGAGCTCCAGCTGTGGTGGTGTACAGAGGTGGGCTGATGTGGAGGCTTGCGGCGCTGGAGGCTTACGGCGCTGGAGAAAACAGAAACCCTTAGGGTTTCTGTTGTGTTAGGGTTAGTGGGCTAGGATAGTATTTGGGTCTGGGCTATTGTATTGGGTTATGATTTGGACTGTTGGACTATTTTTGTTATATTGGGTTTTTGTATTTTATTTATTTTTGTTTTAATATGGTTTATAATGGGTCCGGGCAAATTTTGGGCCCTACAGCTGTCGAAACCATTTTTATGTTTTTTGAAAAAAACGGGGTCGACTTAAAAATGTGATGTGGAGTCGCCACTGACCTTTTTTCGAGGAACATAAAAATGGTTTCGACAGCTTGGCGACTCCACTAGGGACATGAGAGAGTCGAGCCGTAAAATTGATTGTTGTCTGTCTTATTATCAAAAAATGAAAATCTGATTTGAAAAATTACGATCCTGTTTTCGTGTTGTTTGTATTGTCATGATTACTGTGGTTTGAGTTTCGCATCATATTGCATAAGGACTATTTTGGTCTTACCCTTTTAAGTGGGAGTGAGAAGCTACTCTTTCGTGAGGTTTTCACCTCCGTGCAAGATAGTGAATCGCTTTCGGGATACATCCGTACCTATGTCTTCGTGAGATCTTCATCTCCGTGCAGCCATAGGGAAATGTATTCCCCTGAACTAGACTCGGTCCGTATGAACCTATAATGGGTGAGGATCGATGAATCTGCTGGTTCGGGTACCTCAACTTTAGAACTCAAACCGCATGTAAAAGATCCTAAGAGCCCACGCTAGATAGTGCCGCGATAAACCATAGTAGTCATCCGAATAAGTGTTCTATTTGTTTATTTATTGATTGCTTTTACTCTGTACTAATGTTTCTCATTTTGTTTTGGTTATGATTGCATTATATGTCATTTCATATTTAAAAAAGGGTCGATACATGTTCAATTACTAACTTAGAGAGCTTGACATGGAGAACAAATTTCTTGATAAAATGGAAGACAATACAGTTATCCGTATATTTGTAATCCGTTTCATGTAAAGAATTTTGCCCTTTAGTAAAGTTTTCTAAAGGAAATTGAGTCAGAATCGACACCTCTTTATATTCATTTCATGCATTCACGTAGCATTACATCACATGCATTAGATTTCATGAGAAGACCCTGATTGGTTGAAATTATTTCAGCATTAACCTGGACACCAACAAAACCAAACATCCTTACGGTACCCGAACCAAGACGAAAGATATGGATCAGAGATTAGAAAGACTGGAAAAACTCCAAAAGGAGATGCAAGATAAACTTCAACTGCAAATGCAGGAGCAGCTGGCTAAAATCCAGCAGGATATGATGGATAGAATGATAGAATCACAGAAAAATATGATGACTCAATTGGCTCAATTACTGGCGGGAAGAATAGACAAAGGAAAGACCCCCATGGTTAACACTGGTGAAGATAATGAGGAACCACTATATCCTCCGGGTTTTACCCCGACACATCCTGATGTGTACCCACGAAAAACATATGTCACAATTAAACCTCAACAATTTCAGGAGGGTGTTTCGATACCAACGAACTTCCAAGCGGGATCGGGTTCTAACTTAGAGGATCACCCAATTAATGCTATTATTCCCGACTTTGATGAGGCAACAGAAAGGGAAAGGGCAAAGTCTGAACTGCCAGGACAGTTAGAGGATCGATGTAAATGGCTAGAGGACAAATTCAGGGCCATGGAAAATGCTGATAGGCAACATGGAATCGACGCTAAAGATCTGAGTTTGGTGCCAGATCTAATACTTCCCCACAAATTCAAGATGCCAGAATTTGAAAAATACAATGGGACTAGTTGCCCCGAAGCTCACATAACCATGTTTTGTCGACGTATGACTGGGTATGTTAACAATGACCAACTGCTAATACATTGCTTCCAAGACAGTCTGGCGGGAGCAGCGTCCAAATGGTATAACCAATTGAGTCGTACCAGGATTAGTTCATGGAGAGATTTAGCTCAGGCTTTCATGAAGCAGTACAGCCATGTAACGGATATGACCCCCGATAGAATCACTTTGCAGAATATGGAAAAGAGAACAAATGAGAGTTTCCGATAGCATGCCCAAAGATGGAGGGAAGTTGCTATACAAATCCAGCCACCTCTACTGGAAAAAGAAGCCACGATGCTCTTCATCAATACTTTGAAAGCCTCGTCCATTAACTATATGTTGGGAAGTGCCACCATAAACTTCAAAGATATGGTAATGTCCGGCGAGATAATTAAGAATGCTATAAGAAGTGGAAAGATAGACGCGGAAGAAAGTGTCAAAAGATCAACCCCGAGAAATAGGGAAAATAAAGTGAACAACTATAGCATGCATTCCAAATCGGTCACTGCAGGTCAACCGAGGGCTGTGGCCACTAGTCATCAGGGCTCATCAAAATAAGAATCCAGTGCAAAGTAACTTCAGTTTACACCAATTCCAATGACATATAGGGAGTTGTATCAAAGCCTATTTGATGCACATGTGGTGGCTCCTCATTACATGGAACCAATACAACCCCCATACCCTAAGTGGTATGACATAAATGCTCAATGCGAGTACCATGCGGGGATAACAGGACATTCGATCGAAAATTGCACTACATTTAAAAAATTGGTCGAAAGGCTTATTAAAATAGGGGTTGTGAAGTTCGATGAGCCGAACGAAGCAGTAAATTGTGATAATTGAAGGAGGGGGCATGAGAGTTGCGATTCCTTGAAGAAGTCGTTAGAAGCCCAGAAATTGAGAAATCAGAACATTAATAAGGAACCGAGGAATAAAAGTTTTCCAGGCATCTGCCTTTATATACTTTAGAGTGTTTTGAACAACAAGAATCTGGAAGAGACATGTATTTTTAAGGCTAATCTGGAGTAATATTCAAAACACGCTTATTGCTTTCAGCCTAAAAGTAATAAGAGTCATTTTGTGAAATAGGCTTGTGTTCAGAATCTTTATTTCAATAAAATGCATCTTTTTGAGCAAATATTTTTCCATTCTTTCTATTTATAGATTCTTTTGTACTTTGGATTACTATTTAAATATTCTTTCATTCTTTATTCATGATCATACCATACAAATAATCATCCTTAGAATCATTTATTCTTTGGATTTTCTGCCTTCATACCTAGGTACCCAGATATCAACGACATGAGCGACGTTGTTACTGACTCCCTTTTTGGATGAAATATGGGTCTAAGGGATCTCAGGACTTTGAAGATGATAGAAATTGTAACCTATCTTCTGATTTGTTAAGGATGATAGAACTGGATGAAAAATAGATCCTACGTCGCAAGCCAAGGAAGGAGATGAAGATCAAAGCCTAGCTCAATGCAGAAATAAGATTTCCTATATATGGGGCATGGATGTTATCAAGCCAGTCTCATCAAAAGCTTCTGGCCAACATCGATTCATTTTCGTGGATGTTGGTTACTTCACTAAGATGGTAAAAGTCGCTTCATATGCCAATATTACAAAGTTGATAGTCATCAGAACAAAAAAAAGAGAAAAAGAAAGAAAGAATACCGAAAAAATGTCAAAAAGAGCATATTTAACCGCACAATGTCAAGAGTTTACGGTCTGTTCAAAGATCAGGTGCCACATCACAATGCAGCAAAGGCAGCCAGAGAGGAAAAACAAAAGTAAAAGAAAAAAAAAGTAATGAAACAAGGATCATTAGGAAGATGACCTAGACTTGTAAAGGTTGGCATAGAGAAGTTACCATTTACCCTCTATGTTTCTTGAACGTTGGTCAGGACCTTCACCAGGGCAACATCTTTCTTATTGGTTTATGAAAGGGAAGCAATAATAGGAAGTTAAAATTCCTTTTCTCCAAGCTTTGATTGAATTAAGAATTGGATAAAGCAGAATGTCTCTAGTAAGCTTGATTGAAAGTATTCATCATGGTCGAATGCACCAAAAGCAGATGATACGGGCTTGTGAAAAAAAGGTTCGCCCAAGAGAATTTCATGATGGGGACCTGGCATTAAGAATGATTCTTCTCATACAAAAGGATTTCAGAGGGAAGTAAATGCCAAATTTGGCAAAACCTTATGTGGTGAAGAAGGCTTGTTCTGGAAGATCATTAACTTTGACCAAGATGGATGGCAAGGATATGTTCAGATTTCATCTGAAAAGAGAGGCCAAGGTGAAAACCCGCAAAGGGCGCCTTGAGATTTAAAAAAAATGAAATGAAAAATTCAAGCAAAAGAAGAAAGAAAAAGGAGAGGCCAAGGCGAAAACCCACAAAGGGCGCTTTGAGACCAAAGGGGATTTGAGTTGAAAACCCAAAAAGGGCGGCTCAAATTTTGTTTGAAAGTGGGGCATACAGTAGTCTTGCTATACTTGAATTAACAGTGAAGAAGTATGC
The DNA here is from genome assembly GCA_025698515.1 of Gossypium sturtianum. Classification (NCBI taxonomy): domain Eukaryota; kingdom Viridiplantae; phylum Streptophyta; class Magnoliopsida; order Malvales; family Malvaceae; genus Gossypium; species Gossypium sturtianum. The sequence continues at coordinate 15,688,627 of CM046947.1, read as the reverse complement.
TACGTCTTGGGGCATCAACAAAGTACTCCAGATCCCCTAAACGCATATCGAGCTTAAAATAGTCCTCAAGAAGTTTGAACAGAAAAGCTCAGGCTGCGATATCTGGGGCACCTAGTTTCCATTTTACCCATTTTAAATTTATTATTTGTGATTATATTATTCTTTTCAAAATATGTTCACAATAAATTTCCTTCTTGAATGCGATTGCTATCTTTGCTTAACCTATTTGTTTCGAGCTATGCTCCTAATTAATTTCCTACTTGTCCATTGTTATGATCTTTTTCAAGCATTTTGCATTGAAATAACGATTAGTGGACTAATAATACTTTCATAAAAGGAGTTTCGCATATTACTTTGGAAGCTTCTAAATAATACAAGAACCTGAAACAGGACTGTTGTTTAGAACTCACCAAGCCTAAGGTTTGGAAATATTGGAGAAAGATGATTATCTCTTTGGACTTTTTATTGGTTGAACAAAAAGACAGGACATTTTATCGGTGATACAATCTCGACGAAAAATAGTCATTGTTAACCCATGTGCAAAAGGAGAATCATTCGCGAGAAAAAAATGATATTCCGCATCCATGCGAGTATCATGCATACACATCTGGTTGGGTCACCCGGGGAGTGATCAGTTGACGGAACAAGTTACAGATCCTATACCCATGAGTTATAGTGGGATAGATTGAAGATGAAACAAACCCTATATTCCTGAATTACAAAAGGGTGGATTAAAGTTGATACAGATCCTATACCTTTGAATAGCAATGGGATGGATTGAAGAAGAAACAAATCCTACATTTTGAAGTCGCAATGGGATGGATAGGAAAAGATTCAGATCCTGTACCCCTAAGTCATAATGAGATGAGCCCTGAAGTTACAGTGGGGTAAAACTGTTGAGCAAGATATAATTGTTTTCTCGGATTTTCTGTCAAGAATACCAGCCGAACAAGATGGCAGCATAATACGTTAGTGATAAAGCCCTGATAAACAATGAGCGATGACAACCCTAAGCATTTAAAAAGGGATCATTCTCATGAAATTCTGCATTCATGCAAAACACATTTAGTTAGGAGCATTTGATTCATTCCGATCATTGCATCCTAATCATCATACAAAAGATCATTCTCATGACATTCTGTATTCATGCAAATGTCATCCAGTTAGGAGCATTTGATTCATTCCGATTATTGTATCCTAATCGTTGTACATTTAACAAATGATCATTCTCATAACATTCTGCATTCATGCAAATGTCATCCATAATATCATTTAGTTAGGAGCATTTGATTAATAGCATCCTAATCATTTGGCATAAATAGATACATGAAACCGATTCTACAGATCATGTCCCTAGAGAATGGTGTAACAACATCGGTGAATTCACAGACCTTATCTCTATGAGGTAGCAATGGAGCAGATCGAAGACGGTAAATCTTGTCTCCCTGAGCAATAGTGGAATAGATTTAAGCCACCAGCCCTATCTCCCTGACCAGCAGTGGAATAGGTCAAAGATTGTAGATCTTGTCACCCTAGGCAGTAGTGGACCAAGATCGAACGACAAATCTTGTCTCCCTAAGTAGTAGCGGAACAGATTTAAGCCACCAGTCCTATCTCCCTGACCAGCAGTGGAATAGGTCGAAGATTGTAGATCTTGTCACCCTAAGCAGTAGTGGACCAAGATCGAACGACAAATCTTGTCTCCTAGCGATGAGTGAAACAGATTTAAGCCGCTTGATCCTATCTCCCGACCAAAGAAAGGGAATAGGTCGAAGATTGTACATCTTGTCACCCTAAGCAGTAGTGGACCAAGATCGAACGACAAATCTTGTTTCCCTAAGCAGTAGTGGAACAAATTTAAGCCACCAATCTGGCATCCCTGAGTTTGCAGTGGAGCAGATTGAAGATAGCATATATTGCCTTCCTGAGAGTGCAGTGAAGTGGACCGAAGATACTAGTCTGGCATCCCTGAGTTTGCAGTGGAGCAGATTGAAGATAGGAGATCTTGTCTTCCTGAGATTGCAGTGAAGCGGATTGAAGATACTAGTCTGGCATCCCTGAGTTTGTAGTGAGTAGACCGAAGAGTACAGATCTTGTCTCCCTAAGCAGTAGTGGAGCAGATCAGTTAAAGATTGCAGATTTTATCTCACTAAGCAGTACTGAAACAGATCGAAGACTACAATTCTCTCCTCGAAGTTCCAGTGGAGTAGGTTGAGGCTACAAATCCCTTCTCCCTGAGATTATATTGAGGATCAACCCTTATCTCCTTGAAGTTCCAGCGGAGTAGATCGATGTTACAAATTTATTCTCCCTGAAATTACATCGGAGTGGATCGAAACGCTAGTTCTTATACCCCTGAAGATGCGGTGGGATGGAATGAAGCTACTCAAAGAAGAAAACCACTGAAAGAAGTCAAGATTCGACAAAACCGGGCAAAATTGGCCCTTTTAAATTCTTTTCTCTATTCTCGTTACACGACAATGAGCAAAGAGGGGCAGCTGTAGGGCCCAAAATTTGCCCGGACCCATTGATCGCAGTGAATCAGAGCTTTAAAATTTATAAAAAGAATGATCGAACCTGGAAACTAACTCTGACAACGATTAAAGGTAAGTGTACCTATCGAACAATAGTATAACTTAGGCAAGACCGGACTATCGAACCCAAAGGAACTAAAAGTACTAATACTAGCTTTCTTTTTATTATTTAACCTAGAATAAGTGAAGTTGCTTTTAATCTAAAATTAACGAACTACTAAGCTAAGAACACAAAGACGAAAAAAAGACTAAAATTAGGGAGATAACTTTCATAAAAACTCAGTTGATTTAAATGATACCCTCCGAAAGAATCCACCTAGACTTCACTTATTATCTATCACTGAACCATATAATTTTATTTACTTAGCTTGATCCGTAAGACTCCCTAACGTATATTAAACCCTCTCTCGAGGCGAATAATGTCTAAACCTAGGTTAATTAGTGGAACTCTCGTTCTCTTATAATAACCCCCTAGAATAGCAGTAAATCGATCTATGGACTCCCATATTAGGTTTCACCCTAATCCGGCAAAATCTCGTCACCCTATCTCTAGGCGTGCGATCAACTCCGCTTAATTATGCTAGATCTACTCTTAGGCAGGGTCTATTCCTCCTCCACCTAAGCACATTAGATTTGGATTAAGCTCACATAATTAAGAACAAACTAAGTATTTATCATATAATTTAGAAAATAATAACAAGATTCATCATAGGTTTCATCCCCTTCAGGTATCTGAGGGGTTTAGTTCATAACTAAATAAGAAAACATCTCAAGAGAAAAGAAAAGAAAAACATAAGAAATTCCTAAAACTCCCTGAAGGAATTGAAGGAGAGATCCGCCGTCTTGAGTAGAATCCCGGCTTCTTGAGATGGATCAACTGGCTATCTTCGAGTGATTCCCAAAACTATGACCTTTTCGGCTTGGCTCCTTGGCCTAGCTAACCGCCCCATTTTCAGCTGACCCTTAGGGGGTTTATATAGGCTCTTGAAATAGGTTTCTTTCTCTCTAAGTATCCAAATCCGAGTGAAATTGCTCTTCTCTACGGCAGAGGCACGGCCATGGCACATGCCCGTGTGAATCGTGGTCAGGCCGTGTTCGGACTTCTTTAATGAGGACACGCCCGTGTGAATCGAGGGAAGACCGTGTTCTAGATGATCAGTGAGGCACGGCCGTGTGGACTAAGGTTCAGGCCGTTTCGATTTCTTCTTTGGCCCATTTTGGTCCATTTTGAGCCCGTTTCTCATTCTTTTTGTCCTTGGGTGCTTTCCTGGGTATAAGACATGAAAAGAAAGGATTAAGAGCACCTTTTTACATAAAATAATAGATAAATCATCCAAAAGCATACTAAATGTGGGCCTAAAATATGTTACTATTTCGGTTTATCAAATACCCCCACACTTAAGCTTTTGCTTGTCCTCAAGCAAAATTCTCAACTTACAATTAAAACGAACTTTCTTTAATTCATAATTCCTATCAACAATATTTTATCATAATTCATAGATAATTTCTACATGGATAATTCAACTTAAAGAGTTCTAAAAATTTAAACAATCTAAGTCATAGATTTTGTAGCTCGAAAATATAGGTGTCTCCCCTTATCTAAATAATTACCTTTAATTCAAAATCGACAAGGATTGATATCCTCACTAGAGATTCACTCAAATCACTCAAAGTGTTTAAGGTTCAGAATTTAGGCACTCTAAAGTCGAACACGAAAAGTTAATCCCATAGGCTTGCCTGAAAATCAAGTCTCCACCGCTATAATATGAGATGAAACACAAATCAAAAGGTCTTTAACAGGGTTGTAACGGGGCTTAGGTTAAGGGTGTGGATATAGGCTGAATTAAAAGGTTAGAATCGAGATTGACCTGACAAATTACCTAACGAGAAAAAATAAACTGATAAATTAATAATTACATGAATTGAAACTTTGAAACTAATAATACGAGCTTCTTCTTCAATATTTGGAATTCAAACTTGTAAGCCCACTTAATCACATGAATATACTTCGTTTTTTTATTTATTTATTTATTTTAGAACAAACTAAGTAATAATAAAGAACTTTAACAACTGAAATATAGAACATAGTTAGGAAACTGCTTAAAATCGAATCTCGACAAAAAGGAAGTCAAGGAATAGTGATACAAATATACAATGGGTTTTGGGTTAATGTTAGTGGGTGAGTCAATAAAAAGGGTTGTTAGGATTAAAAGGGGTTCACTAGGGGTTAATTGTGAAGGTAGGCTTTTTAATGGAGTTAGTGGGTTAAAACCTAAATGCCTTAATCATCTCTGTGTATCAAATCATAGGTGTGGTCTCGATATGTATAAACGAGGCAAGTTCTAGAATAACAAATCAATGTTGACACACTCATAATCAATAAAGTGAGCAAGAAAAAGAATATATGCTCTATAAGGCTCAAAATCTCACAAAAATTATGGGTATTTTTGACATCAACCTCGTAAATTTCAAACTTCAAGATAATATTCAGATTTAGTTCAACAACTTAGAAAATTTCAATTTTGAAAAATAGACTTATCATGCTTGATTCTCTAGCATTCTTCAATTTTAATCATCAATGCACAATTATCAATGACTTACTCTAAAACATATCAATAAAAATCATAAATCATGAAAATTTCATCCTAATTAGTAATATGAGAAATTTACTTAAAAACAAGACTAAATTCAGGATTTTGAGAACAATGCAAAAAGTTTGGAACCTAATTTCAGAAATTTGATAATAATGAAAAAAATTAGGCCACTTTTTTAGGTTGTTCACCCCCTACACTTAAGATGTACATTGCTCTCAATGTACAAAGATATATAATATAAATGTAATGTTCAGATCAGAAGATATGGGGATAAGTAAAACTTCCTGAATTATGGATGAGCTCTTTGGAGGATGTGGAAAATACGTTGGAGGGGCCGGTCTGGGTGACGATCCTGCGCTAGATGAAGAAATTGGAGAGCTCATGCAAGGTTAGCCAGGGTATACTAAGAATAATTAAAAATATACTAATTAACTACTTAAGGAAAAGCAAGCTAAAGTGGAGAAAAATAAAGATGAAACTAAAATTAAAAGAAAAGATGGACGGACCGTAGAGTCCTTATTGTTGGATGTGATTTCTAAGGTTGATGATATGGTGGTGGTCGTGGCGTGATTCCCTAGCAGCCTTTAGAACCTAAAATTAAGAAACTAAGATAAAATAAACTAAATTAAGCATAAGATTGTTAAAGGGAAGGAAATTGAAGCAAAAGAGAAAAATGAAATAAAAACTAGATAGCCTCAAATATCCTTGGCTTGTCGTTTGGATAAAGTTGCCGGCATGAACTCATGTGAATCGGTCTCATTTGAGGAGACTGTGATTGGCCTTTTACGCTTCTTTGCCATGGATATGATGTTGTTGTAGCTCAAGAGTCTAAGGATTTATTAGGAAAAGGGAAAAGGAAAGAGGGAGAAAAGAAAGAAAGAAAGAAAGAGAGAAGAAAGAAGTGGGTTAAGAAGAGAAAGGAGAGGGGTATGGTGTTTAAATAAAATTTCAGGTCTGGCAGCTTCCCACGCCCATGGGTTGAGGGTGTGTCGATTCACACGGCCGCCTCGCACGGCCGTGTTCTAGGGCGTATTGGTTCCCCACGCTCGTGTCTAGCCTGTGTTCGACAAGTCAGTATGTTGGCACGATTTTAATGCACGGGCGTGTTCAGCCCGTGGTTGGCAAGTCAGTAGCTTCACACGGTTATGGGGCACGGCCGTGCCACTGTATCGGTGCCCGTGGGGGAGTGGTTGAGTCTGTGAGTTCTAAATTTAGTTGCTCTGACTTGTACCGTCCTGCCATATTAGTACCAAGATTCTTGAGGTACACACGGCCACGGCCACGGCCGTGTGTAGGGCCGTGTGGCCTGGAATTCTGCACCCCTTGTTAGTTTAAAGCTAGATATTATAAAGAAAGGATAAGAATAAAAAATTAATGGGGTTAGTGCTTGGGTTGCCTCCCGAGAAGCGCTCGTTTATAGTCTTAAGCTAGACTTTACCTCTCATTTGTATGGTCAAGGTGGTTTGAGGAGGTGAAAATCCTTCCTCATGCTATCGGTTTTGTCTTCGTGAAAGAGTTGAAGTCGAGATTCGGTTACAGTAAAATTTTCAAAAATAGGGTTACTTACCTCGACTGTTCCGTATGGGAAAACACTGGTTACCCTAAAAGGTATTTCTTTGTTTATGTTAGGGTCCGGAGGAGATATTCGAGGGTCAGTTTTTTCTATCAATACTTGATCTCCTATTTTGACGTGGTTTGTTGTTCCTATGAGCTCATCTGGGGGCTTATTCGGTTTTACCTTGTGTGGTTCTGGTTCTTCGTCGTGTATCCCTAATTTTTCCTTGAAGTGTGTTTTCCAGTCGTCTAGATCATCGAACTGAATCCTTCGATCTTCATGAACTACTTCCTTGTTGGCTTGGAGTTTAGGATCGGGTTCAGTTGTATTCTTTGGTGGTACTTCCTGAAAATAGGGGTTAACCGAATGGTTATCAGTAGAATTTACGTTCTCACCTTGATTATTCGATGTTCTAGCCGAGTCGAGAGCCTTGATGGTGACTGTCTCATTACCTACACAAAGTATGAGTTCTCCCATCAACATCAATTTTAGTCCCGGCGATTGCTAAAAGGGTCTTCCTAAAATTAGGGGATCGAATTATCCTCATCAATATCTAAGACAACAAAGTCTTTGGGAAAACGAATCATCAATTTTTACAAGAACATCTTCGATAATACCCCTAAGAATTCTAACAGCTTTATCACCTAATTGAATGCTCATCCTAGTTTGTTTGGGTTTCCCTAGACCTAATTATTTAAACAATTTATAAGGCATGACATTTATGCTTGCCTAAATCACTAACGCATTATTAATAGTTAGTCTACCAATTAAACATGGAATTGTAAAACTCCTGGATCTTTTAATTTCCGTGGTAGTTTATTTTGCAAGATTGCCGAGCACATTACGTTTAGTTCCACGTGTGATGCCTCGCTCATCCTTCGCTTAGCGCCAAAAGTTCTCTTAAAAATTTTCTAGAATCGCATCTGTGAAAGAGCTTCAAGTAACGGTAAGTTAATATGTAATTTCTTTAAGAGTTTAAGAAACTTACCGAACTGTTCCTCTGTGTCGTCTCTCGTTAACGCTTCGGGATATGGTATGCGAGGTTGGTACTCCTTGATTACCGGTTTTGGCTTTTCTTGTGTTACCTCATCTTTACCTTTTTCTACCTTGTTTCCTTGTATTGGTCTGGTTTCGTCTAATCCTTCACTTTCTTGAGCTGTTATGGCTTGGATTTGTTCCTTTGGATTGATCTCAGTGTTGCTTGGTAGACGCCCTTGCTGTCGTTCAGACATCAGCTTGGCAAGCTGTCCCACTGACTTAGTGACTTCCCCTACTTGATTCTCGATTGCTTTAATCGATGCTTGTTGGTCAATAAGTGTTGTCTCAGTTTTTTGGCAATGGGCTTCAGTAGCTGCCATGAATTTTGCCAATATTTCTTCGAGGTTCGACTTCTTCTCTTGTGGATAAGGCTGATTTTGGAAATTTTGAGGAGGCTGTTGTCTTTGATTTCCTTGATTTCCTTGTCCTCCCCACGAAAAATTTGGGTGGTTTTTCCAACCTGGATTATAAGTGTTACTATAAGGGTTATTATTTGATCTGAAATTATTACCTATATAGTTCATTTGTTCGCTCTCTGTGCCCGGTTGGTAGGGTGGGTACTCAGGATTTGCCACAGTTTCACTTGCGTCGCATTGCATGACTAGATGTACCTGCGAAGAACACCAACTATCAAGCTTCTTGTTCATCAACTCTACCTGATTTGATAGCATGGTTACTGCGTCGAGGTTGTTAACTCCGGCTATTTTTGTTGGCCTTATTCTTGTAACTTGCCATCGATAGTTATTCAAATGACATCTCTTCTATAAATTCGTAGGGTCGCTTGGAGTTTTATTATTCAGAGTTCCATTGGCGGCTGAGTCGATTAGTTACCTCGTTGAGGGGTTTACACCGTTATAGAAAGTTTAGACTTGGAGCCACAAGGGTAAACCATGGTGCGGACACCTTCTCAAGAGATCCTTATATCTCTCCCATTCACGTATAATGTCTCTAAATCCATCTGCACAAAAGAAGATATATCATTGCGTAATTTGGCTGTTTTGACCGGTGGGAAATATTTTAATAAGAATTTTTCGGTCATTTGATCCCATGTAGTGATTGACCGTGGTAACGAAGTTTAACCAACGCTTGGCTTTATTCCTTAATGAAAAGAGAAATAACCAAGACGTATGGCATCATCGTAAACGCCATTTATTTTAAAGGTATCACAGAACTCTAAAAAGTTGGCTATATGAGTATTCGGATCTTCGTCCCGCAAACCATCAAATTGAACAAACTGTTGAATCATTTGTATAGTGTTAGGCTTTAATTCAAAATTATTAGCGACTATAGCGAGCCTAACAATACTAGATTCGACTCTCGTTAAATGAGGTTTAGCATAATCATACATAGTACGCGAGCATTATTTTCTCGCCACATCTTGTGGTGGAAGATTATTTTCGCCCATCCCTTCATAGGATTGGATCTGTCTTCTCGCTTTCTTCTTTGTAATTTAGGGCTCGCCTAATTTCTCTGCGATTTCTCCGAGCGGTAGCTTCAATATCAACTGTCGTATTCTAAAGGTCCTCTCTCGGTTCCTTCTAGTCATAAACTAGAGGTACCTGCTAGGAAAAGAAAGAAAAATTTAGCAAAATTAAAATTAAAACTAAAAATAAAAATAAATTGCGGAAAATAAAAATATAATGGCTAAAGTAATAAAAATAGAGCTTTCTTAATATTTTAGTTCCCCGGCAACGGCGCCAAAAACTTGATCGCTGTGAATCAGAGCTTTAAAATTTATAAAAATAATGATCGAACTTGGAAACTAACTCTGACAACGATTAAAGGCAAGTGTACCTATCGAACAGTAGTATAGCTTAGGCAAGACCGGATTATCGAACCCAAAGGAACTAAAAGTACTAATACTAGCTTTCTTTTTAATATTTAACCTAGAATAAGTGAAGTTGCTTTTAATCTAAAATTAACGAACTACTAAGCTAAGAACACAAAGACGAAAAAAAGACTAAAATTGGGGAGATAACTTTCAGAAAAAATCATGGATGAGCTCGACTTGACCCCCGAGGAGAAGTTGAAAGGGATGACGGCACTGTTACGCGATGAAGCGTATCAATGGTGGTTAACCGTTCGGGACGGTGCCACGGCGGAAGATCTCGACACGGGAATATGCTAAGGAAGCATTTCGGAAGAAGTATGTGGGAACCAGTATATATAGATGAGCAAAGGAAGGCTTTTACGGGTTGGTACAAGGAAGTAAGTCTGTCACACCGAATATGAAGCGGAATTCTTGAGGTTGAGCCGATATGCCCGAGGAGTAGTGGCGATCGAGCATGAACGCTGTGTTCGCTTTGAGGACGGACTTAGGGACGATTTGAGACTTTTGATAGCACCGCATCGGGAGCGGGAATTCTCTCGCCTTGGTGGAAAAGGCTAAAGTGGTGAGGGAATTAAGGACGCCACCAAGCGGTGTGTGGATGAAATAAGCCCAAAAGAGGTTTTGGGCCATCCGAAAAGGCCACAAGAGGCCTAGAGTTGACAGCCACAAAGTCAACAGTGCCGATGCACGGCCGGCAATTTCGCCCTTGTGAACATTGTGGAAGGAAGCACGGGGAGAGTGTTGGAAAAAGGCGGGACGATGTCTCAAGTGTGGGTCCAAGGACCATATGATTAAGGATTGCCCCAAGCTATTAGATGAGAGCCAACCAAAGACTCGTAATGCTAACCAGTGGTAGAGGCGGACAACCACCCTCAAAGAGGTCGTGGGTCGGCCAACAGAGGTAGTGGCGAGGGCCGTGGAGCTCGGGGCCGAGGTGCAACTAACGCCAAGCAAGGCAACCGGGTTTGGTTTACGCGTTCGCCGGAGGAGAAGAGGGAGACGCGCACGGATGTTATAACCGTGACGTTCTTTATTCATGACAAACCCTATTTTGCTCTTATTGATGTGGGCTCAACTCATTCCTATGTTGCATGTAGTGTGGTTGAAACACTAGGCCTAGACTCGAACTTTCGATGGCAGGCGATAATCGTAGTAAGCCCTTTAGGCCAAACGGTGAGGATAGATAGGATCTTTCGAATGTACCCTAGAGATTCAGGAGCGAACTTTCTGGCCGACTTAATGGAATTACCCTTCGGAGAGTTTGAGCTTATACTTGGAATGGATTGGCTAGTAGAGCATCGAGCCGTGTTGGATTGTGCGGCTAAACGTATGGAACTAAGAACCCCGAAGATGAGGTAGTAGTGATGATCGGAGAAATGAGGAACTACTTGTCTAACGTAGTTTCGCAGACCTTTGAAGGCCGAGAAAATGGTTAAGAAAGGATGTAAGGCATTCTTAGCCTTCGTGAGTGCGTTAAGAGGAGAAGAGGAAGGTGTCAAGGAGTTAGAACAGTGAGGGATTTTGAGGATGTATTTCCTGAGGAGTTGCCTCTAATACCCCCGAGATAGAGAAGTGGAATTTGGAATAGATTTGCTACCAGAATGTACTCTCTGTGTCAATCAATCGCTCCCTACCGAATGGCACCAAAGGAGTTAGTGGAGCTCAAGGCTCAAATCCAAGAGTTGTTGGATCGTGGGTTCATTCGACCCAAAGGTGTGTCCGTGGGGAGCACCGGTTCTCTTTGTGAAGAAGAAGGATGGAACTATGCGGATGTGCATAGATTATCGTCGATTGAACAAATCGACCATCAAGAACAAGTATCCTTTGCCAAGGATAGATGACTTGTTCGACCAACCGAAAAGAGGCAACAGAGCTCAAAGATCGACTTAAGGTCGGGTATCATCAACCGAAAGTGAAGGAGGTCGATATTCATAAGACCGCTTTTAGGACAAGGTACGGTCATTTTGAATTTGTGGTGATGCCGTTTGGGTTGACGAACGCACCGGCCGCGTTCATGGATATGATGAATAGGGTTTTCCAACCCTACTTGGATAGATTCGTCGTGGTGTTCATCGACGACATTTTTTGGTGTATTCCAAGACGGAGGAGGAGCACGATGAGCATCTCCGAGTTGTGTTAGAAGTGTTAAGGAAAAGAAGCTTTATGCCAAATTCAGCAAGTGCGAATTTTGGCTCAAGGAAGTGGCGTTCCTAGGACATGTGGTATCCGCAGAGGAATAAGAGTGGATCCTAGGAAGATCGAGCGTTGTTGGATTGGAAATCACCTAGGTCGGTGGTGAAATCGAAGTTTCTTAGGCTTGGCGTGCTATTACGTAAGGTTCGTGGAAGGATTCTCGTCAATAGCCGCACCTTTGACAAAGTTACTAAGGAAGGAAGTACCGCTTTGTGAGGACGGATAAGCAACAGGAGAGCTTTGAAAAGCTTAAAAGGTGCTTGTGACGTGAAGCTCGGTGTTAATTCAAATTTAGGCGTGTAAGGACTTCGTAGTATATTGTGATGCTTCGCACACAGTGGTTAGGGCAATGTGCTAATGCAAGAAGGAAAGGTAGTCGCTTATGCATCTCGACAGCATAAGGCGCATGAGGTGAACTACCCAACTCATGACTTGGAACTCGCGGCGGCTGGTTTTCGCCTCAAAGTTTGGAGGCACTACCTTTATGGAGAAAGGTCGATGAATTTACACGGACCACAAAAGCCTTAAGTATTTGTTGACTCGTAAGGAGTTGAACTTGAGGCAACGAAGGTGGGTGGAGTTATTGAAAGATTATGACTGCTCGATAGAATACCATCCGGCAAGGCGAATATGGTAGCCGACGCCTAAGTAGGAAGGTTGTGTCGGATTTAAGGGCTTTGTTCGCTCACTTAAGTTTGTATGAAGACTAAGCCTTTGTTGGCGAGTTACAAGTCAAGCCAACCTTTGGTGAAGGAGGTGAAAGAGGGACAGTTGGCGGATAAGGACTTAAGTACTAAGTTACAGCAAGTAATGCGGCAAGGAGGATTAAAGGATTATGGCGTCAATGATGAAGGAGTACTGTGCTACAAGGAAAAGGTTTGTATGCCGAGGATAAGGAGTTGAGACAAAGGATTCTTCGGGAAGCGCATGGTAGTCCTTATGCTATGCATCCCGAGGCATCAAGTCAGATAGAGATCTAAGGAACAATTTTGGTGGTCGACCACAAAAGCGAGAGGTGACTCAATTTGTGGGGAAATGTTTGACATGTCGCAAGTAAAGGTGAACACCAAGTCCCATCAGATTGCTTCAACCAACCGAGATTCCCCAATGGAAGTGGGAAAGAATTACCATGGACTTAGTTAGTGGGCTTCCCTTACGCCCTCTAAGAAGGACTCGGTATGGGTGATAGTGGACCGCTTGACCAAGTCCGCACATTTTATCCCCTCGTGAGGATCGACTATTCCCTTCAAAAGTTAGCCAAGTTATATGTGGCGGAGATCGTGAGGCTACACGGGGTACCGATGTCGATCATCTCTCGATAGAGACCCAAGGTTTACGTCTCGATTTTGGAAAGCACTTCATCAAGCATTAGGCACTAAGCTAGACTTCACTACGGCTTTTCATCCACAATCGACGGGCAATCAACGGGTTATACAAGTGTTGGAAGATATGCTAAGAGGTCGTGTGATGGATTTCCGAGGAAGTTGGGAAGATTACTTGCCTCTAGCCGAGTTCGCCTACAACAACAACACTATCGTGCAAGCATTCGGATGGCACCATACGAAGCATTGTATGGAAGGAAATGTAGAACACCAACTTGTTGGACCGAGTTAGGAGAACGCCGCGCTTTTGGGTCCAGAGTTAGTGGCGGAAACCGAGGAGAAGGTGGAATTAATTCGGCACGGTTGAAAGAAGCTTACGATGCAGACGAAGTCGACGCGCAGACCTTAAGAGGAAAGAAATTGAGTTTGAAGTAGGAGACCAAGTGTTTCAAAAGGTCTCACCTTGGAAGAAGGTTATGCGGTTCGGTCGCAGCGGAAGCTAAGCCCAAGGTTTATAGGGCCCTATCAAGTCATCGGCGAGTTGGGCGGCGTGGCATACCAATTGGAGTTGCCACCGAGTTGCATCAAATGCACGACGTATTTCATGTGTCCATGCTACGCCGCTATCGATCGGATCCGCTCTCATGTGGTACCATTGAAGAAGTGGAATTAAGGCGGATCTATCCTACGAGGAGGAGCCGATTCGAGATCTTGGAACGTGACGTGAAAGCACTACGAAAGAAGTCGGTGCCTTTAGTCAAGGTGTTATGGCGCAATCATGGATCGGAAGAAGCTTCGTGGGAGCCGGAAGAGACAATGCGACAAAGAATACCCTCAATCTGTTTAGTTAGGAAATTTCGAGGACGAAATTTTATTTAAGAGGGTAGAATCTGTAACATCCTAGGAAGGGCCTATGCATTTTTCAGATCAATTGTATGAAATGACAAGTCTTAAGTATTATGAATAAATTTTTGATACTTTTGGAAACCTAGAAATGAATGAAAATGGAAATGAAAATGAAAATGGAAATGAAAATGGAGATGGAAATGAAAATGGAAATGGAAATGGACATTTTTGGAAACTTAGACATTTTTGAAACCTAAACATTTTGGAAATGATCCAAAAATGGAAACTTGAACATTTCGGGAAACTTGGATATATGAGAGAAATAAAGGAGTTTTATTCACATAAATATGTGAATAATAAGAGAGAAATAAAGGAGTTTTATTCACATAAATATGTGAATAATAAGAGATAAATAAAGGAGTTTTATTCACATAAATATGTGAATAATAAGAGATAAATAAAGGAGTTTTATTCACATAAATATGTGAATAATAAGAGATAAATAAAGGAGTTTTATTTTCTAATGAGATAATTGAGGAGATAATTGATGGATTAAAGGCTTTTATCTTTTAAATAAAAGAGATAATATTATCAAAAGAGGAGTGGTGGCCAAGTAAAGGACTCCTAGGTGATAACTTTGGCTATAAAAGGAGGACAGGAGGGCTACTCATCAACATTTGCTCCTCTTCCTCTCTCTGCCGAAATTCTCCTAGGCAAAACCCTCTCTGCGAATTTTCATTAAGCAAAAATCCCTCTCTTTTCTTCTATTTTTCTTCTCCGTTCTCATCATTGTTTGAATCTTTGTGGATTCTAAGAAAGAGGCAATCATCCACAACATCAAAAGGGGGATCTTTCGGAAATCTAAGGATCTAAGGTAAGGATTATAAATATAAATATGTGGTTAAAGATTATGATTCACGTTTTCAAAGTTAGATCTAATCTAACACGGAGTTATAGGATTTCAACAGGCTTATAAAGGAATCCTCTTCGATTTGGAATCCCATCATAAGGTAAGGGATATTCGGCCAAGGCATAATTTGTTTAAGTGTTTTCCATTATTTCAAAAACCGAAAGCGACATGGTTACATACCTAGTATTAGCCGATTTCAAGGAAGAGGAATTCTAGCAACTGTTGGGACTTGATTAAATCAATTCGGCAACTAGGTAAGTAATTCTACTTCTAGTAGGATTTGGTTTTAAGACCAAATAGGTTTATTTATATGTTTTTATTAATGGCCGAATATAGGAGTGAAAGATCTAGATCGGTAGATCGCTCTCTACGAAATTCACTAAACTATTAAGCGAAAAAGGTGTGTACTCTTACTAACTTTCAATAAATTGCATGGCAATCATTAAATATATAAATATGTAACAAGATGTGAATATGGCTAAGCACCACAAATGTGGTAAGGAGTACCTGTGCACGTTTCCTACTTTTGATAGGATTGTGAAAGTGATATATTTTGAACATGTGATTAGTAACATGAATGAAAATTAAGTATGTGAAATATGTTATGAAATAATTGGGGCATTCGGGATATTTGTGGAGGAAGAAAGTGAAGGTGATGACTACGGTCTCACCAACGTAAAGTGGTGACTACGGTCACATAAAGTGAAAAGTGATAACTTCGGTTACATCCAAAGTGAATACAAATGTCTAATGACACAACATAAGTGGGCGATGAGCACGCCGACCGCAATGCGATCGCCTTCGATGGTGTGTAGCGGATGGAGGGTCGACTTAGTAGTCCCCGCGTGTACAAGGTTGGTACGGGTGGTGTGTAGCGGATGGACAAATAGGTTTGGATTTGGGTTGCATCATCCTTTATTTTGTATGAACATGATATTGATATGACTTGTATGCCCGATTTGTTGGAAATTAGTACTATGTACACATTGAGTCTGTTGACTCACCCGTTGGGGAATTATTTTTCAGTGATGAGCAATAATGGACCGGGTCGGCGGGAGCTAAAGGTGGCCATGCATCGCTTGAAGAAATTATTTGGAATTTGGACTTTATGAAATTTTAGTACTTTATTTTGGGTTTGAATGATGTAATAAGGCCATAAGGCCCAGTTGGATTTTCTTTATTCCTGTTTATTTTTATTTAAATATGATACAAATTATGTTTGATTAAAGATAAGTAAATTTATTTCTTTTAAAATAATAAACCCAAAAATTATTTTGTCACCTTATTTAAGTTGGATTTCCAGAATTTATTAAATAGGTTTCAAATTAAGCCCAACCCAAAACAATTTTTTTTTAAAATTACACAAATTTCCTCTAAGTCATTTAGAACATTGAAAACCGATTTATTTAAGGAACATACCAGATCCGGTTCAAGCTCGTGGGCCGGGTGTGGGGTGTTTCAGTAATGCTCACACGAGCTGTGAAATGGGCCTATTCACATGAGCTGTGGGTCGGGATGTAAAGCTACACAATGCTGTTCACACGAGCTATGGAGAATCCGCAACAAATGCAAGACCTCATCCATCGATAGGTCATCCAAGACCAGTACCCGAAACTATATAACCCCTAATGACATGCCATTTATATCTTAATTATTCACGAGGTTCAAACGGGACACATTACATATCCAAATCCTTTATATTCAATCTATTATACCTTGTCAAATATACATCTATGAAATTCACGTTTTCAAACACAATCATCAAATTAATTAACATTATAATTTAATCCAAGTCACTAGTTAACATTTAACAATCAACTAAAGCTATATAAAGCACAACATTAATCAACAATTTAACCAAAATAACAATTAAAAAAATTTAATCAATATAAGAAATTAAATATACAAAAACGATTACTAACACAAACTGATGACTACTTTGCTACTTTGACTTTTTTGCGATTTGAGTCCTTATACTTATACTTAGAAGTCCTTTTATTATCAATTTACAAAATTACCCCAATATTTTACCTTTTATGCAATTTAGTCTCTAAACCCGAAACTTGCAAATTAACCACATTTAACCACCATTCATGTTAGCTGAATTTCCTATGGTTTCTAACCAACCCATATTTATCACCATTTCAAAATATTTCCATAGAGTTTTACTATTTTAAAAAATAAATCCTTAAACATTAAAATTACTAAAAATCACTTAACAAAATAACTATAATTAGCTATCAAATTCATGAATTTATCAAATAAGTTCACAAACACACCTACATCATTCATGTTAGGTCCCTAAAATTTTAATAATTTTATAATTTAACCCCCGTATTAGCTAGATTAAACTAAAATGACTTCAAAAACATAAAAATCATTAAAAATGGAATCAAAATCACTTACCATGCATGAACAAATGTTGACCGAAGCTTTCTAAATTCTCTAATGGAGGATTCAGCTACGGGAAAAATAAAGGAAGAAGATGATAGCTCTTTTCCTAATTGTTTTTCTCATAATAATTACCCTTTTACCATTTTACCCTTATTAAATATACTTAAATTCAACAAAACCTTGTCCATAATTGTCCACTATCTAATTATATAGTTTATTTACACACTTAGTCCATTAATTTACATTCCATTGCTATTTAACACATTTACTTAATAGAAACTAACTTTTACATCTTTTACAATTTAGTCTTTTTTACTAAATTAATTGTCTAAACATTAAAATTTCTTAACCATGTTTAAATACAACTCTATGAAATACTCACAATATTAAATAAATAATATTTACTGGCTCGCTTGTCGAAATTGTGGTTTCGAACGGGCTGTTACAACTCAAGTATGGGATGATTACAAATGAGGGGGAATGCTTATATTTATAATTGAGTTCCCCCAGATTTAACAATACTGTAACATCTCGATTTTGACCCTAATCGAAAAAGTGGTTTCGGGACCACAAATCAGGGTCCGAAAAATATTTTAAAATTATTTTTCGTGTTTATTATGTGTGAATTTGTTGGTGTTAAATTTTCGTGACTTAATTTTGTCGTTTAGGTACCCAGTTAAATAAAAGGACTTAATCGCGTAAAATATAAAAGTTATAAATTAAAGTGTAAAGTGCTTATTTGATAGTGGCTTTTTAATATGAGGTCCTTAAAGGGAAAATAGCCCATTTTAAGGATAGTGGACGGCATAATGACTAATAAAACCAAAATTTATGTTTTATGATAATAGTTAATAAATGTTAAAAATGTAATTTAGTAATAATTAAATATATGTTAAGAATAAAACAAAAACAAAAGCCATTATCATCTTTTCTTTAAGTGACCGAATGCTAGAAGGAAGAAACTCAAAAGTTCTTCAACATTTCGGCAACTTTGAAGCTTGATTAAAGGTTCGTTTTTGTTCGGTTTTTGATAATTTTTACGTTTTTGAGATCGTTGCTTAGAGATGAACAAAACCCATGTCTTAATTTTTGATTGTGATGATGATTTTGTGTTTTGCCATTGATGGTACCTTGTGGTTTTTGATGTTTGATGATGAAATATGAAATATATGTGTTAGATTAACAAGTTTTGTCTTTGAATTTTTGATGAAATTGAGTAATTTGGACTAAATTGCAAAAATAAATTTTTGAGGGACTAAAATGTGAAATAAATGAAATGTGTGGGCTTGTAAGAACACTAAGAATATGCGGCCCTAAACGAGTGAAGTCAAATTTTGTGTATTTTGTGTTTTGTGCAAAAAGGACTAAATTGTAAAAAGTGTGAAATGTTAGGGGCAAAATTTTAATTTGCCCATTTATGTGTTTTTAGGCTAAATTGAATGTAATGGTGTTTAAATAAGCTTAATTTGAATATGTTTAGATCAAGAATTAAAAAAATCGGATTTGGATCGAGGAAAGACAAAAGTTGTTGAGTAGCCGGTTTAACAGTCGACGACGTCCGAGGTAAGTCAATAAGCATTTAAATGTTGTTATATCTATGAATATATATTTGTTACATAATTGAAATGGATTATTTGAAATATTTATGCTATGGCCGAATGTGATTGAGGTGATTGGCTATATTCCGAACTTGATTCGATCGAGTTTCGACTTCCGTAAGCCCCGTACGAACCTTAGGAATAGATAGGGTACATATGTCATGACATAGGATATCTGATATGTGTTATCGTGTAAGACCACATCTGGGGCGTTGGCATCGACTTGTGTTTACGTGTAAGACCCTGTCTGGGATAGTGGCATCGATATGTGATTACATGTAAGACCACGTCTGGGACGTTGGCATTGTACGAGCTTCCGACTATCTGCGTATCCTTTTGAATTTTGAATGGTTCAACGGGCATGTGTAAGTGAAGGCCAATGTGTAATTCAAACTAAAAGAACTCAGGTATGTATATAAACTGTGCCGTGAAAAGCAAGGTAAGTTAAATGTGTAGTTCGTTGTACAAAATCTAATGTTTGAGCATGTGAACTATATATATATGTTTCTAATTTGATGTATTCGGCCAAATTTGGTTAAATGTGTTTTGATATTGAACTTTAGTAAGTATTTGTGTAGGTGGATCATTTAAAGTGCCTGTTATAATTTTGTATATTTGATTTTGCTAAGTTGGTTGCTATTAACTTGCTTATGACTTACTAAGCTTAAATAGCTTACTCTGTGTTTTCTGTTTATCTTTGTTTTATAGATTTTGGATACGTTACAAGCTCGGGGATCGTCAGCAAGACTATCACACTATCGACAGTCTCATTTGGTATTTTTACTAAGTTGATTTTGAGTATATGGCATGTATAGCATAGTAAAAGGTTGAATACGAGTTAAGTACTTTTGAATGTAATTAATAGCCATGCGAAGATGGCTTATCTTCTTTTGATTGATTTAGTTTATATGTTTGTGGTTGGAGATAGTCTTTGAAAATAGGTTTATACTTATGCTTATTTAATTATGGTATATGTTCAAATAGGTAAGTATGTGCTATGTTTTAAAACTAGAAATATTGAACTTGGATATGTGATTATTACTGGTACATTGGTTATGTTTGGTATGATGAATTGATTTAGTTAAAATATGGACTTGAACCAAAGGTAAACATGGATATTTTGGCTATGGGTAAGTGATGATATTGGGGACATGTTGAATTAGATTAAGTGTTATGCATTATATAAAGTTTGATTTACTTACTAAATGAACTATGGTTGAATGTATCTTTGTGTGTACATATATATCAATTGAATGATGTTAAATGAAATGTATATGTAATAAGTATTAGTAAGTATGTAAATTAATAAGTTGGGATTTGGTATTGATGATATATATATATGTTCAAATACAACAAATAGGTATGTGGTCATATTAGTCATCAAGTCTTGATAATTAGAATTGAAATGATAAGGTTAAAATACATATGTATTCGGCAATGTTGTGATAATATAATGGATGAATGCATGTGATACAAATGAATTTGGTTTTATAATTTGTTTATGAAATTAGTGAATATTATATGTAATTATGGTTTGTGAAATAATGGATATGTTCATGATCAATTTGGGATTTATAATGTGACAGAAATTCGAATAGAAAAATCATGTAGGCATGTGTATGTGCAATCGGCTTAGGAATGTGATTAAGAAATTATGTATGTGTTTGCATGGATATTCGGCTATACTTGTTTTAAACATTTGATTGTTGATAATGGTTTGTTCTTTATGGGATAGTTGTTAGATAATGAAAGAAATGATTATTATGTTATATAATATTATGTGTGTATTAGTTCTGAAAAGGTAATATAATTAGGTATATCATCTGCCTTCTTAAATGATTGGTATGTATAATAGATTATTTAAGTTGTTAAACATGATATTTGATTGTCACAAGGAATGAGTGACCAAACATGTGATTCATTTGGTTAATGATATGTAATAGATTGATTATGCATAAGTTGAGCTTGATATTCGTTTAATAAATGAAATAGAAATATTGAATGTTAAGTATGTGTATATGATTTGTTAATTTTATTTTTAAAAAAAATTATATGCCTGTTTTGAGTTGTGTTTTATTCGGTAATGCCTCGTAACCCTAGTCCGGCAACGGATACGGGTTAGGGGTGTTACAAATACAACTTACTTTACATTGATGATCGAGACTAAAGCTTATCTACAATTGAGATTCTTAAGAGATTTACATGATCCCCTAAAATTACAAAATCAAATCCTATCAGATTACATATATTGAAAGATTACTTTCCATATTCACTAATGTAGCTTTAATTTTCCTTAAGTGCTTCACTCGGTCACCAATGCTTCAAATAGATGGACTTCTCCATATGTTCCACGAATTGGGACAGTTCAAGTGGGTCGAATGAGCCTTATTTAATCAATTGACCTTCATTGGATGCTCTTTGTGAATTAGTCACGGGCTTTGATCCACGACTCATGACAGGTACAATGACTAAAATGTTATAAAATGATAATGTTAGTGACTAAATTTAAATAAGTTAAAGTTCAATAACAAAAACATAATATTAACCAAACATAAATGACTATTTTGTAATTTATCAAAAAAGAAGAAGCAAAAACTATTAAATTTAACCAAACAAATATATGAAAATTTATACAAAAACAAAATATTCTAAAAATCTCTTCCTTCTTATAACTTTAGGAATCATACTATATCCTATAATATTCAAAGTTGTATATATTTTTATGTAGGGAGAAATATTAAACTATACATGAACTTTGATTTAATGTGCAATGTTGTACATGAATTTTGATTTTGTGAGATTTTATATATATTAAATTTTGATTTGATTAAATTTTTAGAAATTACTAATAATATGATCAAATTAGCACTTTTATACGATAATATATTGCAAAACAAACTATTATATTAATCCAATATGAAAATAAATATATGTATTTATTTATTTTTAATGCGTACAATTGAATCAAACTCAAAATTTCATGAATGGCTTTTTTACCCAATAATCTGGAAAAAATTAATTACCAAAATAGGCACACCAGAAATTGTTTATGGAAACAGGCATCCGCTACAGTGTCCCGTCGGTGCCGCGGTGCCGCCTGACACATAGGCGACACCACCCATTTCCCTCCAATCATTCTGTCATCATTACTTATAAAAACAATTTTTTTTGTGCCGTTATTGTGTCCAACGACACCGTTATGTATTTTTTAAAAAAAACCTAAAAAATATGGGTATACCAAGTTTAAAAAAATATATATATATTTTTCTAATGGTGTCATCGCCGTGTCAAGCGACACCGCTACTTACCTGGTAGTCAAAGGAAAAACAAAGGAAAAAAGAAGAAGCTAAAATCTGAAAAAAAAATAGAATAAAAAAAGTTGAAATTGAAAAGAATGGCATGGGAGCCACGTCCGCATACGTTCGCAGCAGGTCGTTAGGCCGATGCCGCCCGGACGATCACGGGCTCCCATGCCCTTTCTTTTTTTTTGCTTTTTTTTTTCCAGATTTTAACTTTTTTTTTGGACCGCCAGGTAAATAGCGGTGCCGCCTGACACGGTTGTGACACCATTAGAAAATATATATTTTTCTTTTTAAAAAAAAAACTTAGAAAATATATATTTTTCTTTTTAAAAAAAAACCTAGTATACCCGTATTTTTAGGAATTTTTAAAAAATACATACTAGTGTCGCCTGAAATAGTGGCGACACAAAATTTTTTTTAATTAATGATGACAAAATGATTGGGGAGAAAAATGGGTGGTGTCGTCGGTGTGTTAGGCGGCACCGACGAGGCACTGTAACATATGCCTATTTTTGTAAATAATTTTTGGTGTGCCTATTTTGGTAATTAATTATTTTTTCACATTATTGAGGTAAAAAAGCCTTCATGTCTATACCTATAAATCCCAATCCAAGTTTTATGTATATAATTACACTAAATCAAAGTTTATGTATCAAATTACACATAAAAATAAAGTTGATGTATAAAATTGATATTTATCCTTTTCTATGCATTGTAATTATATTTAAATAAATTTAAATACATTAATTGTTGGGCCTAAATTATGCCTAGGCCCAGTACCAGTTAAACCAAATCCAAAATAAACAAAACAAAAATCCAACTGTAATTAAAAACAGTCCAGGCCCAATAATTAATCCAGACCCAATACCTAATTTAAGCCCACTACCCAAATCACAACAGAAAGCAAAGGAAAACCCTAGCAGTAACCTCTGCCGCCGCAACCCACGCCTCAGCCACGTCACCTCCGAACCCTCTGTGCCCGCAACTTGTGCCGCCACGGCACCACGTCAGAGACCTGATCCACCACGCACCTACAAATGTGCAAAGAACAGCTGTAAAACGGGCTATAAAAGCCGAAATAGGATAGTGTAAAGAGGGGATTTTGATAGATATACAAGGGCTGTAAGAGGGGATTATTTTTATTTTTGAGAGCACATAAACAGTATATTTTTACGAGAAATCAACACAAAATCAGAGCGAATCTACAAATGTGCAAAGAACAGTTGTAAAACGGGCTATAAAAGCCGAAATAGGATAGTGTAAAGAGGGGATTTTGATAGATATACAAGGTTTTGTTTTTTTTTCTTTTTTTTTTTTTTCTGTTTCGAATCTGTTTATTTTTTTCTCTTCGTTTTTAAAAAAAACCAAACCCATATATATATATGATACCTAAAAAAAAAGGAAAAAAATATACCTATTTTGGGAATTTCAAACACCAGCGGCAGCGACATGCGATCACACGGAACCTCATCACTGGGGCTCACTTAAAATCGCTCAAGAGAGAGAGGGGGAGAGCAACTTCAGTTTTTTTTTAAAAGAGGAAGAATGTTTTTTTAAAGAAAATTTTGATATTTATAATACCCTTGAAACGGCGCGGTTTTTGAGTCTGGGGCTAGAGACCAAAACGACGTCGTTTTGGTCTCTGACCCATGACCCGACCCGATTAAGCCAATGATCCGCTTGTTCCTGTAGTGGAAGGGTTATTTGCGCTTTTAGCCCTTCCGCTTTTTCAATCTATTTCAATTAGGTTTTTTGGTTTTAATTTGGGCCCAAAAGTTTCGTAATTGTTTCATTTTAGTCCCTGTCGAGACGCCGCGTTTTGGGAAAAGGGAATAATTTCCCAATTGACCCCCCTATTCTCACGCGTGTTACAAAGGGGCCCCGATTATGTTTTTCTTTTAAATTTGGTTCTTTAGCTTTATTTCTTTTCTAATTTAGTCCTATTTAGTTTTTTAACTACTATTATTGTTTATTATTTTTATTTTTACTATTATCATTATTATCTAATATTTTTATTATTATTAATACTATCAGTATCGTCATTATTCAATATTATCTTTGTTACGTTATTATTATTATCGTTATATTTATTACTATTATTTCTAATTTTATTATTTTCACTATTATTTTTATTATTATTATTGATATTACTTTTACTTTATTTACTGCTATTTTTTTATTATTACTATTAATTTTAATATTATTACTATTATTTTATTATTAATACTATTTTTTACTATTACTTTTATTATTATTTTCATTTACTGTTAATATTACTATTATAACTATTATTATTATTATTATTTTACAACTATATTTATTATATTTATTATTATACTATTCTATTACTAATATTTTTTACCATTATTATTTTATTGCTATCACTATTTTATTATACATATTATTCTTATAATTATATTTATTATTATTTTTATTTTTATTTTTATTTTTATTATCAACGTTGTTATTCCCATTTTCATCATTATTATTTTTACATTTTTATTACTTTTATTAATATTATTATTATTGTTTCTTATATTATGCTATTTTATTACCATTCCTATTACTTTTGTTATTATTTATCATTTTATTTATTATTAATACTATCGTTTATCTTATTTTTCTTTTACCACATTTTTTCCAAACTCATAATTTTTTTTTTAAACAAGGCAATATTTCATGTTTGGAAATTCAAGGAATCGTGTCCTAACGTGCTGAGTTTTGGTTTCCGTCTGACCAAATCATTAAATATCCTTTAAGATTGTGTCTATGTTTCCTTAAATTAAAAACAAGGCAATATTTTGTGCTTGGAAGTTTTGAGAAATTGTGCCCTAACGTGCTGGGTTTCAATTTTCCGCTCGTCCAATGGACTAAATATCCTTTTAAAATTCTGATTGTGTTTTCTCCACTTTAGAAATAAGGCAATATTTCATGTTTGGAAATTTGAAGAATCGTGCCCTAACGTGCTGGGTTTCGGTTCTTTCGTTTGGCCAAATAATAGAATACCCTTTTTAAAATGACAATGCATGAATTTTGGAAATCATGAAATGATCTTGGTGTCAAAGGTTCGAAACATCGTATCCTAACGTGCTGGATGTGATATTTCATCTTTTCGGAACAAGAGAATTTCGATATCCAATTCGAATTACCCAAACATTTTCAAAAGGATTCGTATTTTAAAATTTCTTCCAATTTTCGATATTAGGACATTAATCAATCAATAAGGTACCAATTTTGAGCGTCACGAGGGTGCTAATCCTTCCTCGTGCGTAACCGACTCCCGAATCTATTTTCTTAAAGTTCGTAGACTAAAATGTTTTCTAAAGTGACCCAATCGCACTTAAAAAAAAATTAGTGACGACTCCATTTTCCTTTTTAAAGTCGACTCATTTTTCAAACAAAAAATAGTTTCGACATTAATTATATATGTTTATCGACATTAATATATTGTTTTTATGTAAAGATTAGTTTTAAATGATTTTTTTAGTATCATATTTATGTCTTCCAATGCTGTCGTGACAAAATTGCTACGTCTACATCAGGCCAGCTGCAGCCTTCTCTTTGTCTTCTGCAGCTGCTTCCACTGTTTTCACTCTTTTCTCCCTCTTCCATGGCCACGTTTAAATCATCTTTCCCTCAACATTTCCTCTTCTCACTTCATTTCTTGAGCAAACAAAAGATATCTTGAATTTGGCTCTTCTTTTAGGAAACTAAGTAACTCGTGATAATGTCTGGTTATTCATTCTTAAACGATCAGCTGTCGAAACGCACCTCTATTTTCAGTTTGCAATTATGGGTTGTTCTTGGAATCTGCGTTGGAACTGCTATAGTCATCGTTCTCTTCCTTATTTCCCTTTGTATCACTTGTAAACGCCAAAACAAAGCAACCCGTAGCAGCAACAACGTTGTTAAGCCTATTCTTAACTCCAGTATCCCCATCGCTTCTAAGGAGATTCAAGAAATCCGCGTCGAACCTTCCCATCATTCTAACCCTGTCCTACTTCCGGAATCCGACCCTGTATTGGTTCTTCATCCGGAAGAAGGCAGCGGCGCTGTTTCTAGGTGCAACGGCATTCACATTGAGATAGGGAAGGATAATAAGGTAGCGTCTCCAGAGCGTGGATCCGGGTCGGGTCACGGGTCAGGTGAGGCACGGTGTAGTGATCAAGGGATGACAGTTAGGGCGGTTCCGGAAGTTTCCCACTTGGGGTGGGGACATTGGTATACATTGAGAGAGCTCGAGGAGTCTACAAATGATTTTGCGGCGGATAATGTGATTGGTGAAGGGGGTTATGGAATTGTTTACCGTGGAGTTTTGGAAGACAATAGCAAAGTTGCTGTCAAGAATCTGCTAAATAATAGGTAAAAAGGCTACCCTTTTTTGGGGTTAAATTTAAGCTCTTTAATGCATTTGTTGTATTAGTGTAACTTTTTGAGAAATGAGAATAGCCCTTGAAGCATGGAGTTCTGTGTTGGGGGAAACTTGACTTTTGTTTTCGGTTTTCTTGTATTTTCTTTTAGGGGTCAAGCTGAAAAGGAGTTTAAGGTTGAAGTGGAAGCAATTGGGCGCGTACGGCATAAGAACTTGGTGAGATTACTTGGTTATTGTGCTGAAGGAGCTCATAGGTACATGCGTACTCTCTGTTTTTTGTTGCATTTTGATCTTAATTTGCTGCATTGGAAGTTTGGATTTTATGTTAAAACTTGCAACTTTTACAATTGTGAAACTTCAGCATCATGCTAGGATTTGCTAACATACTTAATTTGGTGGTCATAGGATGCTTGTTTATGAGTATGTTGACAATGGGAATTTAGAACAATGGCTTCATGGAGATGTGGGACCTTGCAGCCCTTTGACATGGGAGATCCGTATGAATATAGTGCTTGGAACTGCGAAAGGGTAAATTTTCGGTTAACAGAAAATGGTAACCAAACTTGAATTGTCCTTGGTGTTCTTACCTATGTTTGTTGAGAATGTTGTTGTTTGCAAAAACTGAAATTTAGGTTGGCATATCTGCATGAGGGACTTGAACCTAAGGTTGTTCATCGTGATATCAAGTCAAGCAACATTTTGCTTGATAAGCAGTGGAATCCAAAAGTATCCGACTTTGGCCTTGCCAAGCTCTTGGGGTCTGGGAGGAGTTATGTGACCACTCGCGTGATGGGAACATTCGGGTTGGTCGAACTTCTGTTAGCGAACATCTTCATGGTTATCTAATGTTTTCATATGGTCATCTGATATACTAGTACTGCCTCTGTTTTGTAGATATGTGGCTCCTGAATATGCTAGCACAGGCATGCTAAACGAGAGAAGTGATGTATACAGCTTTGGCATTCTTCTTATGGAAATAATTTCAGGAAGAACTGCGGTGGATTACAGCCGGCCTCAAGGAGAGGTTTGTAGGCCTTAATTAAGTCAATTGATAATATTATCCTATGATTCAAAGCTTGATGGCTTTCTTGGTCTTTTATTCTTGTAATATGTATGCAATTTGTTCCAACTTTCAGGTAAATCTGGTCGAGTGGATTAAATCAATGGTTAGCAACAGGAATGCAGAGGGTGTTTTGGATCCAAGGTTACCAGAGAAGCCTTCTTCCAGAGCACTGAAGCGAGCCCTTTTAGTTGCTTTACGCTGCGTGGACCCAAATGCTCAGAAAAGGCCTAAAATGGGGCATGTAATTCATATGCTAGAAGCCGATGAGTTCCCGTTTAGAGATGTAAGTTGACGTAACATTAGTTCTGAATTTTATCTTGTTTCTGGTAGATTATTTTGTACAATATTTTGTTCCATGTGTTTCTTTTGTTAAGCAATGTGTTTCGCATGTTAAAATTGCTTGGGTTGACAAGAGTGCATGTTTCATCATGTATAATGCAACATCATTATTAGTTTCATTATTGATGAGAAAATCAAGAGAAGATTAGCAATTTTCAGTGATGCTCAAGTTTAATTGCTAAATGAAACATTTTTTTACTAGGAACATTCATGTTCCGCTGGAATCCATTGGATGATATTTTGGTCCAGATGTGTTTAAGAAAAATGCTTTTGCAAAGTCAAAATTTGTCGAACATATTAATTGTGCCTAAACTTGTCTACGTTATTCTGCCACATGTCACTTTTCTTTCTACATTAAAATTTCAGGAACGCAAAGATGGACGGGAGAACATGCGCTCACTACGAGATGATGTAAAGAATAGATGATGTACAATCCAAAAGCAGTGGAATCCGGTGATAGTAGTGGGTATGAAAGTGGTGCCCAAACTAATAGATCATTATGGAGAAAACAAGAATCCTAAGAGCAATAAATAGCCATTCAAACTCAGGTTAAGGTGAATTCACACATCGTCTTGAGCTATTTGTTTCCATGGAGAGCCAGCATAGGTAAACACCACTTCCACCTCTGTGTATATACAATACATGTCATCTTTAAATGTAATATTTTTTTTGTTTTTATTTTTGAAAGCTCAGTATCTTCAATTGGTATATAATCGATGCATGCATTACCGTTTCTTGCTATATAGTTTCAGCTGGTAATATGATTAATCATGTTCTTGGCCATGCTGCCATGTTGCTTCTTTCAGGTCTATAATTTGGTTCATTAGTTGTTAGATAAACAAAACCCGTCTCATGTTCCTCGAGCTTTGACAATGATAATTATATGTCATATAATCTAGTATTGAAGCTGGGATGCTTGAATTATTAGAATCGAAGGTCGTAGTAAAAATATCAGATTATACAAATGTCAGTTGCTAACATATTGGGAGGTCAAAGGGTGATGAATTGTAACATTAGGGGTCCTACAACTCACATGTATCTGTATTGCATGACCATCCGGGTTTTAAAGGGTGTGGGGGCTTTGCTTGCGACGGGAGCAAACCTTGACAACTAAAAAGGGGGGTGGAAACATTGGAGCTTTCCTTCATAATAGTTAAATGTGCTATAATGTTACTTGAATATGACGTGTGTGTCTCAATCCATCGTATTGTGTTTGCTTAACGTAAATTTACTCTTCTTTTCTATTATTTTGTTTATGACCAAGTTCTTGTAATAATTGGGGCTTAAATCCTAACATTCCAGCAATGGAAAGCTGTTTGAACTCTGAGTTACAAAGTGGAGTAGATCAACTTTTTTAACAGAGTAAGTATTACAACTTCAAAATCTACTAACAGTAAGATGCATGCAATGATGCAAATATCTTATAATTTTAGTGGTAATCAGGCTTTAATAATTGCAATTTAAGGCGGATTTAGAAAATATGGCTCACATCCATGCAATACAGGGTGTATAGGTACATAGAATTAATGTTGCAATGAAACTGTGACCAAGTTGTGACCACTTTGCACTGTTTTCCTTTAGAAAAAAAAAGAGAGCTTATTATTCGTAATATGCATGTAGCTTGCGCCTAGCTTGATCATGTGAAGTTGTACTTGCTCAAAATATTGTCCTTGATAGTAAGACGGTTTACATAGAGAACAGTTAACATTTCGTGTATTGAATACTTGGCTAAACTACACAATTGGACACATGACTTTCATAAGTTTTCATTTTGGGCACTAGAAATAAAAATTTGCAAATTGAGCACTGCCATTAATAACTGTTTTCATTTTAGTTACCCAAGTTTAAGAAGTTTTCATTTTGGTTACCCTGTTAATTTAATGTTATTGTACACTCATTTTAGTCACCTGACTTTAATAAGTTTTTTTTTTTGATCATTCGTTGACTTTTTAAAAATTGAAAACGGTTGTTAACGGCAGTGCTCAATTTGTAATTTTTTTTTTTAGTGTTCAAAATAAAAATTTATGAAAGTTGAGTGACCAACGGTATAGTTTATCTTAAATACTTTATATCTTATTCAAGGGTAAAATAATTAAAATGTTTTTTTTTAATTTGTAAGTTTTGCTTATAAAAAACTAACAAAGTGTGACATTAAACATTTTTTTGGTATGTCTATCGATGATGGATGCTCTACTTTTGACTAAAAACGGTAAAATAACTAAAGAAATTTTATTATTTTAAAAAAGAACTATATTTGATACATAATTTCTCTCGTGTTTATTGATAAAGCTTTGTTGTTCATAAAATCTCATACCTAGTGAAAGGGATGGGAGATCTCTATTTTGCTATAACACATGTAAAATAAGGTAAAAGAAGAAGACAATGTTAACGATGAAAAAAAATAAGATTGTGAAATTGAAATGAGATTAAACAACTCCTCTGAGTCACAAATATTATTGATAACATTTTAATGAACATCAAAGCTTTACCAATACACAAGGAGGGAGAAGAGAGAATAATAAAAAGAAAAATAAAGGCCAACCATTCCCAAACTTCTCATGGAAATGCCGACCATTCCCCAGGATTACATTTTGTCTACAACCCCTTTCTTTAACGCCATTCTCAATCTTCAATATCTTTCAAGTTTCAGAAACGCCCAAAAATATGGGCCAAATTGCTGTTGCTTTCTTGCAAGTTTTGGTCTCCAAAACGACCCCATATTGTACCAATTATTCAAGTACTTGGATTGCATATTACTGCCACTGCCACCAACTGTGAAGACACTTTGCTTCTAAATTCTGAATTAATTGGCCCGTATTTCCCCCTGTTTCACTTTTTCATTGACTTGCAAGTTGTAAGGACCATGAAATTAGAAATAACACAGAACTTGTTCTATCTTAGCTCTGCCCCACCACAGGCAAGATCGATTTTGATAGATAAGGCCTTTACAAAATTTTCTTGTTTGGATATCTTTCAGACAATTCACAAGTTCCCACGCATCCTATTTCCCTATATAAGCTTTACAACATTCATCATCATCATCATCTTCCCAAATTCCAATCTCTAACATGGCAGCTCATCATATCAATCTCCTGTTTATTTGCCTTTATTTTAGTCTATCATTCATCTTTACAAAGCAGGTACAAGCCGACAACTATATCATTCACATGGACCACTCTGCCATGCCCAAAGCTTTCGCCGGCCGCCAAAGCTGGTACTTGGCTACACTTTCATCTTTATCTGCTAACTTGAGAGCTAACACCAATTCAACCATCCCCACTGCTGAACTTCTCTATAGTTATAACCATGTTATTCAAGGTTTCAGTGCGAGTCTCACTCTGGCTCAGCTTGAGGCCTTGAAAAACTCTCGGGGGTATGTTTCTTCCATTAGAGACAAAACTGTGAAGCTCGATACTACTTATTCTTTCAAGTTTCTTGGCTTGAGTTCCGATGCCGGTTTGTGGCCGGCGTCGGGTTTCGGCAAAGATGTTATTATTGGGCTGATTGATACCGGGGTTTGGCCGGAAAGTGAGAGCTTTAATGATGATGGAATGAATGATGTTCCATTGAGATGGAAAGGGAAATGTGAGAGTGGTACCCAATTCAACTCTTCACTCTGCAACAAAAAGCTCATCGGTGCAAGGTCTTTCAATAAAGGTTTGATTGCCAACAATCCTAGTATCACCATCTCAATGAATTCTCCACGGGACACTGCAGGACATGGGACTCATACATCATCAACTGCGGCTGGAACATATGTGGGAGATGCTTCATACTTTGGATATGCCCTGGGAACTGCTAGAGGAATGGCTCCAGGGGCTCGAGTTGCCATGTATAAAGCTCTTTGGGATGAAGGCTCATATACGACCGATGTAATTGCTGCCATTGATCAAGCGATTAATGACGGTGTTGATGTTCTTTCCTTGTCATTTGGCTTGGATGAGCTTGAATTGTATGAAGACCCCATAGCAATAGCCACATTTGCTGCTATAGAGAAGAACATTTTCGTTTCTACATCTGCAGGAAATGAAGGCCCAGATTTAGAGACCCTACATAATGGAACCCCTTGGGTTTTAACTGTGGCTGCCGGTACAATGGATCGATCCTTCGGCGCAAGTTTAAGCCTTGGAACCGATGGTTATGTCAGAGGAGCTGCTCTTTATCCTGGGAATTTTTCTTCAACCCAACACCCAATTGTTTTCATGGACAAATGTGATGAAACCAAAGAGTTGAAGAAACTTGTGGGAATGATTATTGTTTGCCAAGATCCAGGCAAGGAAGATTCCCTCAATGACCAATTTAGCAGCATTCAAGTGGCGGGGAATGTAGCTGGTGTTTTCATAACAAATAGTACCCTCTTGGATATATTCACTCAAAGCCCTTTCCCAGCCATTTTCCTGGAACAAAAAGATGGCGATATTGTCGTCGATTACATTAAGACCAATAAAAACCCAAAAGCCAGCATTGAGTTTAAAACAACATTTCTGGGTTCCAAACCCTCACCCACTGTAACTAGTTATACATCTAGAGGACCATCCTATAGTGCTCCATCGGTCCTCAAGCCTGATATTATGGCCCCTGGTGACTCAATCCTAGCTGCTTGGCCGCTAAATATCGGAGTGGCTCGTTTGAATGACGATATGTTGTTTAGTAGCTTCAATTTACTTTCGGGAACATCCATGGCATGTCCCCATGTAGCAGGAATTGCAGCACTCCTGAAAGGGGCACATCCGGGTTGGAGCCCCACAGCGATCCGATCAGCCTTGATGACTACGTCGGATCCCATTGATAACACAGGCAATCCTATCGAGGATATCGGTACTAATCTCCAACCGGCCACTCCACTAGCAATGGGAGCTGGCCATATCAATCCCAACAAAGCGCTTGACCCCGGGCTCGTATACGATGCTACAGTCCAAGATTACATCGACTTTCTTTGCGGTCTAAACTTTACACCACAACAAATAAAAACCATCACAAGATCATCTTCAAACAACTGTTCCAACCCTTCTTTAGATCTCAATTACCCTTCTTTTATAGCGTATTTCAATGACAGGAATGTGAAACCGGATTCCAACACTGTGAAGGAATTTCAAAGAACAGTGACTAATGTTGGAGAAGGAAGCTTCATCTACAAAGCAAGTTTGACAGCAATGAAGGGAGTTAAGGTAAGTGTGGAGCCAGACACGTTGGTCTTCAAGGAAATAAACGAGAAGAAAAGCTTCAAGTTGAGCATTGAAGGTCCAAGACAGCTTGATAAGACTGTGTCTTTTGGTTATCTCATTTGGGAAGACAGCCACCGAAAACATGTTGTTAGAAGTCCCATTGTTGCCACAAGCTACAAGATCGACAAATGACAAAATCGTTTTCAATCATGGTCTTGACTACAAATTCTATATACTATATGTATTTAATTTTTTAAAAAAATCTTTTATATATTTGTAAGATACTTGTTTGGTTCAATTTAGTAATTTTTACTGTCGTTAAACAATTTTAGACTGTTACAGCTTCAATAATTTGATATGATGTTTATCAAAGGAGGAAAAGAAAGACCCAAGAGTTGAAACTTGAGACAAAAACAAAAAAGTGGAACTAATTAAAATCAAGACTTTGGTGACAATAATTAATAGTAATAATCAAGTGGGTGTTAGTTGCTTGTCTGGAGGTCGTTTCTTTTATGTTATCCTATTCCATGCATGGCTATTTTGACAATCGTGTTTAAAAAGAAGAAGAAAAAGCACATCAAACAAAAAGCTAGGAAGAGTGAAAATTTGTGCAACTAAAAATAATTAAGGTTGTTGGTATGATTAGTGACTTCTTTTAGACTGTTGGATGGTCTGATTTCACACAGTTAGCCTATGTAGTCATTGGACCCAACCCAACACAAAATTGTGGGGTATTTTCTATAAATTTCTTTCTTTTCTACCTTCTTTCAATACCTTAACCTTTGGGACAATTCAATATCGACCCCAAGCTTTAGAAATCATAATGGTAATAATTTAACATTTGGGACACTATACTTTAATGAGATCATTAATTTTAAATAAATATAAATAATTTTATGTTTTAATGAAACTATTTTTTTTAATTTACTAATTCCATTCATAAAAAAATTCTTATATGCAAGAACTCTTTGATTCAAATTAAGAAAAAAGACAATAATAACTTTGATGTATGCATATGGGAGACTAAAGAGAGATTATCATTGATAATCGAATTCAATAAAAGTATTATGCAATGAGGGAAATTACTTTTCTTTTTTTTATACTTTTTATATGTTAGATTAAAGAGTAAATTTGTTCTTCTATTAAAAAGTACATGCATTTTTATTGTTAAAAACTGGTCAATGTACGTCAGCATGAGGTACACGTAACACAACATGTTTCATTTTCTGTTTATTTTATCAACCATACCAATTTTCAATAGTAAAAATGGATAGAACCTTTAACATAAAAGACCATTTGTTCTTTAATCTAGTATGTCGTAACCATTTTTTTGAAAAACGGGTCGACTTTGGTTTTGCAAACGAAAATAAAACAGGAGTCGCCATCGATCTTTGTTAGGTGTGATCGAATCACCTTAGTTTTAATAAAACGTTTTGGTTTACTAAAACGATGTTTTGGTCTACGAAATTCGAGAAAGCGGGTTCGGGAGTCGCTTACGTGCGAGGAAGGATTAGCACCCTCGTCACGCCCAAAATTGGTACCAGATTGATTAATTAGTGTCTTAATGTCGAAAATTTGAAAAGATTTTAAAATATGATTTCTTTTAAAACATTTGAATATACT
This sequence comes from Gossypium sturtianum, assembly GCA_025698515.1. Lineage (NCBI taxonomy): Eukaryota > Viridiplantae > Streptophyta > Magnoliopsida > Malvales > Malvaceae > Gossypium > Gossypium sturtianum. Next base: position 15,653,948 of record CM046947.1, on the reverse strand, counting down.
CGAGTTGAATATTAAGATTTTCTTGCTCCGAAGGAATAAAATATCACGTCCAGTACGTTAGGATACGACAATTTAAATCCTCGAATCCAAGATCATCTCATGATTCTCGAGAGTCATGCATTGAAAATATCAAAAGGATATTCGAATATTTGGCCAAACAAAAAATCGAAACCCAGCACGTTAGGGCACGATTTCTTGAATTTCCAAACACGGAACATTGCCTAAAAAATCTTATCTCAAGGTAACAAAATGTCACATCCAGTAAGTTAGGACGCAACATCTCGAATCCTCGAGAATAAGCTTTCTAAAACTTATGTATTTTAAAATTAAAAGGGTATTCGATTATTTAGATTCAACGAGAAAAATCGCAACTCAGTAAGTTAGAGCACGATATTTCGAATTTCCAAATACCGAACATTACCTTTATTTGTTTGATTAATATTAGACATAATGTTTACAGTATGCTTATTTTGTTTAAAAATAATACTTTAATAAATAAATATATCTGAACTTAAAGTATCGATGATGGATGAAATATTTTGATGATGCGAACATGATTGTAATAATAACAATTATTAATGATCCACTTGTATAATCAATAATAACAAATAAGTAAATACGTGAATAAATCTAATTCTTATAAATAAATAAACAAATGAATGAGCAGATAAATAGTGAAATAAGAATAACAATAATAAAACCATAAAAATAAATAGAATGATAATAATAACAATAATGATAACGATAAATAAATAAAATAAAGAATATGATAAATAAATTGCTTTAAAGTACTAAAAAAGTAAAGAGCAATAAACGAATATATAATAAGCAAATAAAATAACAAATAAATAAATAATGAATAAAAAAATTTCATAAATGGTGAAAATGAAGTGAATGAAGATTAAATTTAAATTAAATAATGATAATAAAAAAATAATAATACATTAATAAATGAATAATAATAAAATAAATAAATAAATAAATGAGAGTAATAATAAAAATAAAATAATAATAATGTTGCTAGTAAATAAAATAATAGTAATGGTAAATAATAATAATAGAGGAATAAAAAAATAACAAAAAGGACTGAATCGAATTAAAACAAGATATATGGGGTAAATTCGAAATAAAGGAAAGGGAAAGGACCAAATTGTAACGCGCAAAATAAGTGGAGGGACCAAAAGTGAAATATTCTCTCCCATACCAAAACATGCAGTATCCAGGAAGTCCAAATTGAACTCAAAACAGAACTTTGGGGCAAAATTAAAAATAAAAGAAACTTAATTGCGAAATGGTGAAAAAGCGGAAGGACCAATAGGGCAATAATCCCATAAAGCCAAAATGCGCGGATCCTCCCCGGCAGGTCGGGTCAAAGCGCGGGTCTAAGGCTTTAAACGGCGCCATTTTGCGTCTGGACAAAATGAATCAAAACGATGCCGTTTTGATTTATTATATAAACAAAAAATATGTCAAAAAAAAATCATTTGGCTTTTGCTTCTAAAAAAAACTTGAAACCCTAAAAACTCTTCTCCCCCCATGCGATTTCCGGTGAAACTCCGGCCAGGATGCCAGCGCCGGACCACCGCCGGCGACCTCCGTACGCGGTGGCCGGAAAGGCGAAAAGACACCTTTTGAGTCCCGTTTTAAGGCATATCCGAAAGCCAAGCCCTCCTAACCAAGAAAGCCGAAAGAAAATGGCTTTTCGACCCTCTTTCGAGTCCGATCTCGCAATGTAGAAGGGCCTTCCGACGACAGAAATGTGAATCGAATTAGGTATATTTTCCTTCCCTTTCTCATTATTATTTTTTTGTTTGTAAAAAATTAAAAGAAAATAAAAAATAAAAGGGTAACAGTATATAAAAACATAAAACTAAAACGGAAATCACCTCTAATATTCAAAACTGTTCTATATTGAATATTTCTGAGTTTTTTTTTTCTTTCCAAAAATCCCCTTTTTACAATGTTAGCTCTTGGTCTTTATAGCCAAGAAAAGTTACAAAGTTTTTTTTTCTATTGCTTTTCTGCTTGTTTCTTGCTCTGTTGCGTGTTCTTTTCATTCTGCAGGTAGCTAGGGGCATGGTGGAGCAGGTGGCTGTGGCAGGGTCGGTGGCAGAGGCACGTGGGGCAGCAGACGAGGGAGCGGCGCCTAGGGTTTCTAGAACCCTAGGTTTTTCGAAAATTTTAGTTCTTGGTGGTCCTTTTGGGCCATCTGTAGATTGGGCTAATGTTGTAAATGGACTATTAATTGGACTTTTATTAATTATTGGTTTTTGTTGTTTCTGATTTAGGTGTAATGGGCCTAGGTTTAGTTGTTGGGCCCCGGGCAAAATTTGGGCTTTACAGCTGCCCCTCTTTGCTCGTTGTCGTGTAACGAGAATGAAGCAAAGGCTTTAAAAAGACCAATTCTGCCCGGCCTTGCAGAGTCTTGACTTCTTTGGTACTCTTTTTTTCTTCAGGTAGCCTCGTTCTAGTCTACCGCATCTTGTTGTTTTGATCCACTTTACCGCTATTTCAGAGAGATGAGGCTTTTGACTTCACTCTACTCCGCTGCAACTTCAAGGAAATAAGATCCGCTATCTTCAGTCTGCTCCACTGCAACTTCAGGGAGATAAGACTTGTAACTTCAACCTGCTCCTCTGCAACTTCGGGGAGATAAGGTTTGCCATGATCTGCTCTCTCAGTAACCCGGAGAGATAAGATCTGTAATTTAGCTTCAATCAACTCCCACTACAACTTCGAGGAAATAAGATTCGCTATCTTGATCTGCTCCACTCGCAACTTCAGAGAGATAAGACTTGTAACTTCAACCTGCTCCACTGCAACTTCAGGGAGATAAAGTTTGCCATGATCTGCTCTACTGCAACTTCAGAGAGATAAGATCTGTAATTTAGCTTTAATCTGTTCCACTGCAACTTCAGGGAAATAAGATTCGCTATCTTCAGTCTGCTCCACTGCAACTTCAGAGAGATAAGACTGATGGCTTAAATCTACTCCGCTGCTTCATGGAGATGAGATTCGCCGTCTTCGATCTGCTCCACTACTGCTTAGGGAGACAAGATCTATAAATTCACCGATGTTGCGACACCATCCTCTGAGGGACCTGTCTTGTAAAATCAGTTTTATGTGTTTATGCTTATGCAAAATGGTTAGGATGCAATGATCAGAATGAATCGAATACTCCTAACTAAATGTGTCTTGAATGATGATGTATGAATGCAAAATGAAATGATCATTTTTTAATGCTTAGGGTTGTCACTGCTCGTCGTCCATCAGAGTCTTATTGCTGACGTATTACGCTGCTATCTCCCTCGGCTGGTACCTTTGCCAAAAAACTCAAAGAAACAATCATATTTTGCTCAAATGACTTGCCCCAATGTAACTTCAAGGTCCATTCTATGGTACCTATGGGACTTTAAGGCTTATACCATCTTCAGACCCTCTCACTGCAATTCAGGGATATAAGATCTGGGTCATCTTCAATCCATCCCACTGCGACTCGGGGGTAATCAATTTGGTCTGCTATATCTTCCATTCCCTGGGTGTCATGACCAGATGTCGAATTTCTTTGAGAATAATCCCATTTCAATGCTTGGGTTACTCATTATTTGTTGAGGATGTATCACCGACGCAATATCTTACCTTTTTATTCAACTGATATTTCTGACAAGAAATCTTAACATGTAGTCTTAAATTAGACTCCTTTTCAACCCTTATTTTTGGAGAGTTCTGAACAATAGACCTGTGTCAGGTTCTCGTATCATTTAGAAACTTTCAAAGTAATATGCGAAACTCCTTTTATGAAAGTGTTATTAGTCCACTAATCGTTATTTTAATACAAAATGCTTGAAAAAGATCATAATGATGGATGAAACAGAAATTTATTGGGAGCATAGCTCGAAACAAACAAGTGTATTTTGAAAAGAATAAGGTAATCAAAGATCACAAACTCAAAATGGGTAAAATGGAAACTAGGTGCCCTAGATATCGCAGCCTGAGCTTCTCTATACGAACCTCTTGAGGACCATTTTGAGCTCAATATGTGCTGAAGGGATCTAGAGTACTCTGTTGATGCCCCAAGACGTAACATCTCTCCTTCTTGTTAATTCGGAGAAAGCGAGACTACCGCATGCCCCATTTTCGATCAAAATTCGAGCTGCCCTTTTCGGGTTTTCAACTTAAATCCCCTATGGTCTCAAGGCGCCCTTTGCGGGTTTTCGCCTTGGCCTCTCTTTTTTCTTTTTTCTTTCTTTTCTTTTCTTTTTTTTTATCTTCTTTTCTTTTCCCCTTTTTTTTAAAAATATTTCTTGGTTTGAACTCATAGGATTAGGCAAGTCCTGGTTATCCTTCTTAGTCAAAATTAACACCTTTCTAGAGAAGGCATTCTTTACCCCATACGGTCTTTCCCAGTTTGGCATCCATTTTTCTCAGAAGTCCTTTTGTATGGGAAGGATCCTTTTCAAAACTAGGTCTCCTTCATGGAATTCTTTAGGGCGAACCTTTTTGTCATAATCTTGGATAACTTTCCACCTCTTTTCTTCAGTCAGGTTTAATTAATCATATCGAAATTAGATCTATTCTGTTTTATCCAACTCAAACTCTGGCAAAACTCGAAGGGAATAAATCTCGACTTCAATAGACAAAACTGCCTTTATTCCATAAGTCAACGAGAAAAGCGTTGCCCTGGTGGAGGTCCTAATAGATGTTCGACAAGCAACATGCCAATCTTCATGAGTCTCAATCATTTTCCTAACGATCTTTTTTCTTCTTTTTTTTTTACCGTTCATTTTGGGTTGATACGTTGTTTAATCTTGAACAAACTGTAAACTTCTGATGTCATGCTGTTGTTCAAATTTAATGCATCGTCAGATATGATCCCTTTTTGGGATTCTATACCGACATAAAATTTGCTAACGGTCAACTTTGTGACATCGGCACATGAAGTAGCTTCTGCCCGCTTGGTGAAGTAATCGACAACCACAGAGGTGAATCAATATCCGTCAGAAGCTTTTGGCATGATTGGCCCACTGCCATCCATGCCCCACATATAGAAAGGCCATAGAGATGTCTTATGAAGAGATGAAGGAGGCACAAGAATCTTGTCTGCCATTTTTTTGGTATAACTGATGCAATCCCCTTCCATGGTGGACCAGCAGTACCCGAACTTCATGATTTACCTGGCCATTGTAAAGCCATTAGCATGTGTCCCTCTTCTAAGATTTCCTTAGCTTTAACTGCATCCATGCGTCTTAGTAGCCTAGGCATATCACACAAAAACATCCTTGAATTGGGAATAACTCAATGATGTCTCGATTTGTCTTTGTGGAGATACAGGCTCCGATCTTCACCTCTCTATCTTCTTCTAGGCTCACAATGACGCTTTATAAGGTAGGATCTATTTTTCATCTCGTTCTACCATCCTTAACAAATTAGAAGATAGGTTACAATCTCTGTCGTCTCCAAAGTTCTAAGATCCCTCTAGACACATATCTTACTCAAAAGTAGATTCTAAGTCAGTAGCAGCGTCGCTCATGTCGTTGATATCTGGGGACCTATTGTGGGTTTGCAGGAAAATTCCCCAGAATAAATGATTCTAAGGATGATTATTTGTATGGTATAATCATGAATGAAAAATAAAAGAATATTTGAAAGAATGTCCAAAGAATATAAGAATAATCGTTTGTACGGTATGAAATGGAAAGAATGAAAGAATATTTGCTTCACATGATAACAAAAATGCATTTTATTGAAATAAATATCTTGGATATAAGCATATTTCACAAAAGGATTCTTGTTGCCTTTAGGCTTAAAGCAACAAGTGTGTTCTGAATATTACTCTAGATTAGCTCTAAAAATACATAGATCCCTTTCACAGTCCCATCATCTAAAATCTTCCCAAGTATGTAAGGGCTTGGAAACTTTTATTCCCCGATTCTCTTCAGATATGTCATTAATGTTCAGACTCCCTAATATTCCTTCGGGTCATTAATCTCTCCAATTTATTATCCATTAAGCCTTGTACTAAGGCCTTGATCTCAGTTCAGTAGACTTTCGTAAGTTCCTCGGGTTGCTGAAATAATTTTTAATTAATCAGAGCCTTTCTACAAATTTTAATGCATATGATGCGATGTAATGCAAATGCATGAAATGCAATGCAAATGCATGGAATGAATGCAAAAAGAAAGACAGGCGTTGATTCTGAATTCAATTCCATTAGAAGAACTTTTCTAGAAAACAAATTTCTTTACATAAAACAGATTACATAAACGGCTTTGTCCTCATAGTCCAGGCGAAAACACCAATCTTTTTCTTCGTATCCGGACTTATGGTCGTGTCCAATGAACTTTCTCAATAGATGCCTCTTCTAGCTCCTTGTTGCTTGGTCCAAGTCGTACCTCTTCCGCGATGTTCATAAGCTTTTTTAAGAAATTTGAGACATGATGACTCTCGAATAATCCTTGTCAGCTTGAATCCTCGAGCAAAGTCTTGTATTCTTCTGCGGACCATCAGCCCTTTCTCGTTGTTTACCTGGACTATGTTCGAATGACCGTATTATAATCCACTTTATCAAGTAACCCATTTCCTTATGACAAACTCTTCTATTTAGCAATCGAATATGAATCAACACCTCCTTTCTAAGATGATGCGATGCGATGCAATACAATGCAATCATAAACAAAATAAAACATGTTAGCACAGGAGAAATAAACAAAATAGAGTACCTATCCGGGTGACCACTAGGGTTTGGTACAATTCTACCTAGGGTAGGCTCTTAGGCCTCACTATATGGGGCTTGGTTATAAGGTAAGGGTACCCGAACCGGCAGATTCATCGATCCTCACCCATTATAGGCTCATACGGACCGAGTTCAGTTCAGGGGAATACATTTCCCTATGGCCATGCGGAGATGAAAATCTCACGAAGCACATAGGTACAGATGTATCCCGGAAGCAATCCACTAGCCCATGCGGAGGTGAAAACCTCACGAAGGCGTAGTTTCTTACTCCCACTTAAAAGGGTAAAAATCTGACGCTTATGCAATATGATGTACGAAAGTGAACTAAGTGTGATGAAAATGCCATTCAATCAAAATAAAACAAAACGAGTCAGTATTTCACACACAGCTTAAAACAAGCAAGAAATAAAGCACCTACTCGGGTAACCACTAGGGTTTGGCGTGGCTCATATAGGGTTTGCTATATGTGGTTTGGTTCTAAAGAGAGGTACCCAAACTAGCAGATTCCTCGATCCTCACCCATTATAGGCTCATACGGACTGAGTTCAGTTCAGGGGAATACATTTCCCTATGGATACACGGAGATAAAAATCTCATGAAGACATAGGTACGGATGTATCCCAAAAGCGATCCACTATCCTGCACGGAGGTAAAAACCTCACGAAGGAGTAGTTTCTCACTTCCACTTAAAGGGTGCGACCACAACGGTCATGCAATGCAATATGCACAAGAAAATAACAATCATATGCAATGACACAAACGAATGCAACAAAAGGATCGTAATTTTCAAATCGAATTTTTAAATTTATGACAAAAGACATAAAATAATCAATTTACGGCCTGACTCTCTTTATGTCCCCAGTGGAGTCGCCAAGCTGTCGTAACCATTTTTTTGGAAAACGGGTCGACTTTGGTTTTGCAAACGAAAATAAAATAGGAGTCGCCATCGATCTTTATTAGGTGTGATCGAATCACCTTTGTTTTAATAAAACGTTTTGGTTTACTAAAACGATGTTTTGGTCTACGAAATTCGAGAAAATGGGTTCGAGAGTCGCTTACGTGCGAGGAAGGATTAGCACCCTCGTCACGTCCAAAATTAGTACCAGATTGATTAATTAGTGTCTTAATGTCGAAAATTTGAAAAGATTTTAAAATATGATTTCTTTTAAAACATTTGAATATACTCGAGTTGAATATTAAGATTTTCTTGCTCCGAAGGAATAAAATATCACGTCCAGCACGTTAGGATACGAAAATTTAAATCCTCGAATCCAAGATCATCTCATAATTCCCGAGACTCATGCATTGAAAATATCAAAATGATATTCGAATATTTGGCCAAACAAAAAACCGAAACCCAGCACGTTAGGGCACGATTTCTAGAATTTCCAAACACGGAACATTGCCTAAAAAATCTTATCTCAAGGTAACAAAATGTCACATCCAGTAAGTTAGGACGCAACATCTCAAATCCTCGAGAATAAGCTTTCTAAAACTTATGTATTTTAAAATTAAAAGGGTATTCGATTATTTAGATTCAACGAGAAAAATCGCAACTCAGTAAGTTAGAGCACGATATTTTGAATTTCCAAATACCGAACATTACCTTTATTTGTTTGATTAATATTAGACATAATGTTTATAGTATGCTTATTTTGTTTAAAAATAATACTTTAATAAATAAATATATCTGAACTTAAAGTATCGATGATGGATGAAATATTTTGATGATGCGAACATGATTGTAATAATAACAATTATTAATGATCCACTTGTATAATCAATAATAACAAATAAGTAAATACGTGAATAAATCTAATTCTTATAAATAAATAAACAAATGAATGAGCAGATAAATAGTGAAATAAGAATAACAATAATAAAACCATAAAAATAAATAGAATGATAATAATAACAATAATGATAATGATAAATAAATAAAATAAAGAATATGATAAATAAATTGCTTTAAAGTACTAAAAAGGTAAAGAGCAATAAACGAATAAATAATAAGCAAATAAAATAACAAATAAATAAATAATGAATAAAAAAAATTCATAAATGGTGAAAATGAAGTGAATGAAGATTAAATTTAAATTAAATAATGATAATAATAAAAAATAATAATACATTAATAAATGAATAATAATAAAATAAATAAATAAATAAATGAGAGTAATAATAAAAATAAAATAATAATAATGTTGCTAGTAAATAAAATAATAGTAATGGTAAATAATAATAATAATAATAGAGGAATAAAATAATAATAATAATAAAAACAAAAAGGACTGAATCGAATTAAAACAAGATATATGGGGTAAATTCGAAATAAAGGAAAAGGGAAGGACCAAATTGTAACGCGCAAAATAAGTGGAGGGACCAAAAGTGAAATATTCCCTCCCATACCAAAACATGCAGTATCCAGGAAGTCCAAATTGAACTCAAAACAGAACTTTGGGGCAAAATTAAAAATAAAAGAAACTTAATTGCGAAATGGTGAAAAAGCGGAAGGACCAATAGGGCAATAATCCCTTAAAGCCAAAACGCGCGGATCCTCCCCGGCAGGTCGGGTCAAAGCGCGAGTCTAAGGCTTTAAATGGCGCCGTTTTGCGTCTGGACAAAATGAATCAAAACGGCGCCGTTTTGATTTATTATATAAACAAAAAAATATGTCAAAAAAAAAAAGCATTTGGCTTTTGTTTCTAAAAAAAACTTGAAACCTTAAAAACTCTTTTCCCCCATGTGATTTCCGGTGAAACTCCGGCCAGGATGCCGGCGTCGGACCACCGCCGGCGACCTCCGTACGCGGTGGCCGGAAAGGCGAAAAGACGCCTTTTGAGTCTCGTTTTAAGGCATATCCGAAAGCCAAGCCCTCCTAACCAAGAAAGCCGAAAGAAAATGGCTTTTCGACCCTCTTTCGAGTTCGATCTCGCGATGTAGAAGGGCCCTCCGACAACGGAATTGTGAATCGAATCAGGTATATTTTCCTTCCCTTTCTCTTTATTATTTTTTTTGTTTGTAAAAATTTAAAAGAAAATAAAAAATAAAAGGGTAACAGTATATAAAAACATAAAACTAAAACAGAAATCACCTCTAATATTCAAAACTGTTCTATATTGAATATTTCTGAGTTTTTTTTCTTTTCAAAAATCCCCTTTTTACAATGTTAGCTCTTGGTCTTTATAGCCAAGAAAAGTTACAAAGTTTTTTTTTTTTTATTGCTTTTCTGCTTGTTTCTTGCTCTGTTGCGTGTTCTTTTCGTTCTGCAGGTAGCTAGGGGCATGGTGGAGCAGGTGGCTATGGCAGGGTCGGTGGCAGAGGCACGTGGGGCAACAGACGAGGGAGCGACGCCTAGGGTTTCTAGAACCCTAGGTTTTTCGAAAATTTTAGTTCTTGGTGGGCCTTTTGGGCCGTCTGTAGATTGGGCTAATGTTGTAAATGGACTATTAATTGGACTTTTATTAATTATTGGTTTTTGTTGTTTCTGATTTAGGTGTAGTGGGCCTAGGGTTTAGTTGTTGGGTCCCGGGTGAAATTTGGGCTTTACATAGTATATAAATACTAAATTGTCTATTTTTTAAATAGATATGGCAAAGTACAAACTACTCTTATTGCAAAGGTCTCTATAGTAATTTTATCGACCAAATTGTAATTTAAGACTTTGTTTTGATTTTATAATGTAACTCCAATGCTTTAACATAAAACCTGTTCATGGGTTGAGTAGCTCGCGTGGTACGGAAAATCTAACTCAACTTGGGTTGAACTTTGACAAGTATTTTTGTAATTTGGATTGACTCGACCCAATTTTAATTTAAATAATTATTTAAAAAAATAAATTAAATTATATAATATAGATTAAAAATATATTATTAATATATTATTAATTTTTGAATAATAAAACAGACTTTTTAAGCAGGTGAAGCCGAAAACGGACTAAAACTTTATTATTATTTTTGAAACCGAACCCAATCATCAACACGAGGTAAACAAAAAATCTTATAAATTTCAGGTAGGAATTTTTTGCCACTTTTCTGGGTCCACCATTGTTGAGAATTTAGGTTCACGTTGAGGAGTTGGAAAGGGAAAAGTTAAAATTGCAGTTGAACAGTGAGGATAGGTAACAAATGTTTCATAACCTGCTACTTTATTATGTCATCAAATAAATATTTCAGTTAAGATTATGAGAAGAAACGTAGAGATTTCATTCTTCCAAGCTTTTTTCTTAAAACTCTAATTTAGTGAACCCAACAATCAGAGTCTGATGAAATGATAGGCGACGTATACAACGGTGATAGGAAATACTGACACTCGATCGGGTTGAATTAGACCAAGCCATTAAACCAGGTAACCAAAAATACAAAGCCTCTCTGCCTATGATGGCTTCGAAAATATCCTATGAGAATGCAGCCTACATTGAAACCAGTCACCAAACTTTGGAAGGTACGTATTTACATGCATGCTCTCTATTCATGTTTAACATATGTATCAAATGCATATCTAAACATGGGCTTTTTTTATAAAAAAAAATCTAATTTTTTTTTTATTTATAAAAATGACTCACTTTGAAAATTATGTATATAAATGACTCGTTTTGAACAATAAACGTCGGTGACGCCATTGCCATTAACATCATCACCTCTGGTTTAAAAAAAAAAAAAATTGGTGTCGCTGTTACCATTGGCGGCACCGAACTGAAGTATAATTATATAAAACGTTTAAAGACCCAATGAAGCAATTATTACCCTTTGGATAAAAAAGGGGTGACGCCATTCTTCCTGATGGCATCAGTTAAATGCTTTAACTTTTAATCTATTTGCATGTTAAGTCTGTCCCATTTTAAAATTAAATATAAATAGCACTTAAAAATATAAGAATAACATACCTTTACACACCTTATTCAAATCTATCTCATAATAATTCAGTTATCCTTTACTTTTAATATGGTATAAAAAATATGCAACTTTTAATAATTTTTATGTAAATAAATAATTATTTTTAATTGACTTTAAAACAACTGATTTTTTATTTGAAAGAATTATTTAATTTTAAATTAAATAATAATGATTATTTAAGTAAAATAAAAAAAATTTAAAAACCATTTGTCATGTATTTGATTTTTAACTTTTTATAATTTTTAAATTATTTATTGAGTGACATATAAGATAAAATAGTAATACATCAAACAATAAAAATATTTAGACACAATTAGCTCCAAATAAAATAGTAGCGGCTGATTAAATAAACATGTAAATGTTGAGGGTTAAATTTATTATTATGCTACATATATAACACTTAAAATTAAGGGTGAGCAAAAATTCGATTAAACCGATGAAACCAAACAACCCGAACCGAAAAAATCGAAAATTTTCGATTATTTTGGGTAACTAATTCGGCTTAAATGGTTAAATCAGTTCAGTTTCGATATTGAGGATCCAAACTCAATAAACCTATTTTGATTTTTTAATTAATAAATAATTTTATACTCAGCCCAATATCATTATATTAAACCCAACTCAAATCATAATAGAAGCCCAACCCAAGGACCCAACCTAAAAAATTAAATTTAAACTAAACCCAAACCAAATATAATTATAAACCCAACTTAATAATTAATTTATTTATGAAATTAAATTATAAACCCTAAATAATTTAATCTAAAAAATAAAAATAAAATTAAAAATTAAAAAAGATGAAAACTAAACCTAAACCCAAATTATCATTTATATAATTAATTTTGTTATTATAAAATTTATATACTTTTAGAAAATATTTTTTTGAAAGATATATACTTTTAGAATTAAGTTTTAATAGATAATTATTTTTTTACCTAATGTAAAATCCTCAAAGAAATTGAATCCGAACACATAATTGTTATTATTTGTTCAAATCTGAAAATCATCTAAAAAACTCCATACTTTATTGTCTATCGAAATTATTGTCTCGGCCATTTTCAAAAGGGAAAATGTTAATATTGTGGCATTGCTTATTGTTTATAATATTATATTTATGGAATTTTGAAATGATAATTTAAAATATGTAATAGTTTTTTTAATATTTGTTGGTAAAAATTCAGACATTATGTATTAAAGTTTAAGTTTAACATTTATAGTTGTTTTAATATAAAATTGGATAAAATCCACACAAGGCATACACATAAAGTAAAAAAAAGAAAAAAAGAAAAAGAAAAAGCTAAAAACGATTTATTTAGTTATAACCATATAAAAATCGAACCCACCGAATCATACCCCTAATGAAAATAACATATAGGGATATAAAACATCATATGAAGACTTTTTATGGTACTTTTACCCTTGAATTGCTCCTCCATTACATTCATATAGATGGACTGTTTTGCTCATTTATCTAGCATACATGGATCAAGTTGTCTATTTTTTAGTAGGACCAAAATGCATAAAATATCATATAATGACTTTCGTGGTACTTTTACCCTTGAATTACTCCTCCATTACATTTCTCCTAGGATAAACTTTTTTTTTTTTTTTTGAAAACCATTAATATCTATACTATTATTTAAACCCCTAATTAAATTGGCGTCATGAGTTAACCAGACATCAACATCAACTCAGTTGGGGAACTTAGTTGGGGGGAATTACTAAATTACCCTTACATATTGATAATAAGTTATATTCTTACAAGGGTAGTTTTGTCTTTTTACATTTAAAATAAAGCCAATAAAAGTATTATAATGATGATATTTGAACCCATACTATCGACATGCGTAAAACCACATCTTTAGCACTACAACTAATGCTTTATTATATATATATATATATATTTCATTTTAATATTATTAGACAAAAAATTTTACTGACATTGTTAATAGTAGTAGTTTCAAGTCATATATTATATGCTATTTTTGAACATAATAGAATATTTAATATTTAATTAAATGAAATGGAATCATACCCAAAACAGTATTAGAGCTAAAACCAAATAAGAGCAATTCAACCATTCAAAACATTAGCTACAATCAAACACTAAATAGTAATTCATTGACTGTAACCTTCCTTATTTTCCTTTCTGATGAAAATATACTGTAAGCTTTCTAATTTCTATGTGAAAACAAGTGACATACTATACTAAACATATTTTTTTGGATCATGTTAAATTCCAAGCTTATTTTAGTAGATTATGTTAAATTTTATGTTAATATTATTTTATTCAAATTATAAAAAAAAAAATAGGTAAATTTGGGAGTAGATGAAGCCAAAGCTAAATTAAAAAACAGGGTATGAAAAACAAAATGACACCATATAAAATGAAGATAGCAGAAATGGGAAAATTGAACAAGGTTTTTCTGTGATTAGAAAAGAACAAATCATTTGACAGTCATTCGCTTACAAAACACTATATGTTATATAGCTTTAGGACTGAAAATGAATGTTTAGTTTCTTATACGCCAATCTAGTTTCCATTTATGGAATGATGATTCGTATACCAGCATTGGCATACCCTTACCTTAATTTTCCTTAGAGAAGAAAGCTGTATGAAGGAGTTGAGACAGAGATCCAGTCTTAAAAGCCATTCTTCCATACCACTTACTTCTTTCTTTTTCTTTTCTCCCTGGATGCTTCTGAGTTTGACATACAATCAACCTTCCTTTGAATATATTTGAATTTTTTAATTAATTTTTTTAATATATTAATTATTGAGATTTAGATTATATATTTAATAAATTTTATAAAATAATTTCATTTTTTTTAAATATTTTTTTCATTTAATAAATTATTATTAATATCTTTTATATTAAATTTGAACATGTTATTCAAATAACATTTTATTACTTTTATTTCACTTAAAAATAAAACTAATTTTAGTAAAATACAACAAATGGCAACTGTTATAGAGGGTAAAAATAAAATATAAAAATTGGTTCTACAATAACATGAAATGGCGACTGTTATAAAAAGGTCTAGTTGTATATAAATCGTGAGGAATTTGCTTTTTTATGTGATTATTGGGTATTGGACAAAAGTGGAACATGTTTTAATACCAATTATAACCATTTAATTCATTGTTTTCATAGCCAAGTCGGATTAGCCAGTTAGACTAAGAACTGGTTAGGGTACCAATCCAGAATAATGGGCTAGACTAGTTGACTTGCGAATCAATTGAGATATTTTCTCTATTTTTTAATTATTTATTTAATTGAATTGGACAATTAGATCAATTTGAGAATCAATGATCTAATTAATTTCCAAAAATCTTAATTTAAATAACTTGTTATTATAGATAAATTATACAAATGGTGATTGAATTAAGGGTAAGTTTTATTTATGTGCTAAACTTAAGTGGAGGATCCTTCACCTAGACTGCAACAACTACTTTTAAACCACATAAAGGGTGGTCAATTATGTAAGAATTAGTATAGGTTTGCGATTAGTGTAAAAATAACGGTGGTGGTGAAATTAGATACTATAGTGATATTGTAGCGTGAGATAAAAAATAAACTAAACGCACAACAACTCATTACCCATCCAAACCCTGAAACTTTTTGTTTCATTAAAAAAATTAAAACTTAAGAAGTGCGGAAATTTTTAAACATGATTAGAAAAATAATATCCGCACAGATTTTGTTGCAAGAAAAGGTCAAAGACGTCCTTCATATGATGCCCCCTAATATCATTAAAACTACAACTTTGTTCATTAGCTTTAAATATTGTTTTCTTTAATAGGAAAAAAAAAATCAACATAAGAATAATTCCATATTTAGAAAATATTAGAGTTGATTATGGATAAGATTAGGTTGAGTTTAAATCAAGTCGATGCAAAATTTTAAGTCTTTTTTTAAGTTAGAGTCCATCTTGACCCGAAAAATGAGTCTAAAATTTTGTCAAAACCTAGTCCAGATAAAAAATATTAAACTCGAGCTCGGCTCATCCATTTTAATTTTTTTAGATTGTTTTTTATATAAAATAAATTTTAAAAATATAATATATCAAATATATTAAAAACATTAAAATAAATATTTCCCAACAAATTAAAAATAAATTTTAAAAAAATCTTTATACTTAAATAACACTAACATAATTGTAACTTAACAAGTAAATGCTTTTAAATTAGTAGCAAAATTAACAATAGAACAAGAGTTATATAATATCCAAACAACAACAATAAAATAGTAGCAATATAATAGTGAAATGGTAGCAAAACAACAACATAACAGCAGCAAAAAAAAAAGTAGTCAAATTATGGCCGAGCCTGGGCAAAAAAATCTTGCCTAAGGCCCGACCCATTTAGAAAACAAGACTTATCTTTTGTCCAAACCCATTTTTTAGATTTATATGTTTACCTAAACCCTCCCATTTTTCAAGCAGACTTTCAAGCCTAAGCGAGTGGCGTGACCCATGAACAACTTTAGAAAAAAAAAAAATATATATAATGTCCGAAATTAAAATCTAAATAATTGATATTATTGTTTTACTCTTTCAGTGTTTTAAAAATAAATATATAAATAAAATAAGAGATTCCCTATGAGTTCTCTGGAGAAGGATAATAGCGACGACAAGGAAGGCGCAACTCGCTCTACGAAAAGGTGCGTAACCGAGAGACAGATGGAGACCCAGATGTGGTAATGGAAGCAGCTCTTATGACGGGTAAATTGCTGTCTTGGAAGGATCGGTTGATAGGAACAAGCATCCGGGCCGATGAACAAACAACTATTACAGATAATTGCCAGGAAGATGGGGACTTTGATCTGTCAGAAGCAGATGTAAAACGCTCCTTGGTTAATGGCATACCTTCGATCGACTTCTTGGAGAGGGTTAACCAAATTCTTATTAAAGACATGGCCCTCACCGTGGCAATCAAACTCCTTGGTTGAAACATTGGATATTCGGTATTGTACAACAAAGTATGCTCCCTCTGGAAGCCGACGTAACCATTCCGACTAATGGATGTTGAGAACGGCTACTTCTTGGCAAAATTTCAGAGCTCGGGGGATTTTCAGAAAGTTTCTTGTCAAGGTCCGTGGATTGTTTACGGACAATACCTTACAGTGCAGCCTTGGACTATCGACTTTAACACATCGTAACCTTTTCTAAACACAGTAATAGCGTGGATTCGGTTCCTGGGGTTACCTGGGCACATGTATAATCAAAAGATTTTATGGGAAATAGGTGGAATGGTTGGGCAGGTGGCAAAGTTAGATTTTAATACGAACAATGGGGTTCGGGGGAGGTTTGCACGAATGGCAGTTTATGTGAATCTTGAAAAAGCGCTGATCTCTCAAATCTTCATCAATTGCTTCCTTCAGCAGACTGAATATGAGTACTTTCCCACAGTCTATTTTCGTGTGGTCATTATGGGCATGTAAAAGAAATCTTCACCAAGGAAGCGACCAAACGAACAGGATCAGAACCAGAATTTTCAGGGGAGGAAAGAGGCAGACAAAGACAGGAACTTCAAACCCCAAAGGCTCAACAAGTAATGGTTATGGCCCATGGATGCTAGTGGAACGAAAGGGAAGAAGGTCGCCAAGGACGAGGAAGCAAAAGATGGAGAGGGAATAGGATGGTGTATGCTTCCTGATTCCAAGCCTTAGAAACCCTAGAAGATGAGAAAGATAGCCCGGCCTAACAAGACAGCTTCGATACCGAAGTGGGCCGACAAGGAACAGACCCAAGTGAGGTAGCCATAGCTTTTGGGACAGGCTCTTCTGAGAAACGATCGGCCCAGCAAAAGAAACTTGTGGTAATTTGGTTCATGGGACCATTGGTTAATACAGGCCCGATGATAAACCATAATGTACACATATTTTAACCCTATGCTTAGCTTATTTTTGGATGAATTTTCATTAGATTTGATGAATTCGATGCTCCTAATCCCTTAATTTCATGTTTTACACTCAGGAGAGCTTAGGGAGTCGAAAAGAACGAGAAACGGGCCAAAAAGGGACAAAATGGGCCTACCTTAGAAACCAACACGGCCTGGGCTATCAAACACGGCCGTGTGTTACGAGCAAAATTGAACACAGCCTGGATCAACGTACACGGGTAGACCACACGACCGTGTGTGGCGAGCAGAAGCGAGCACGGTCTAAGGAGTCGAACACGGACGTGTCCCTGCCGTATCAAAGATTAATTCTATCCGGAAAAGGTTACTTGTGGGCAAAGAAAGACGTTCCAAAGCCTATATAAACACCCTAGGGGTGACCTAAAAGAGGACACAGAGTAGAAGGCAGGAAATACTCGAAGACAGCCGTCGAGAGCAGCTTGAAAGGAGGATCTCCCTCAAGATTGAAGATCTCCCATCAAGTTCTTTAGAAGTTTTTGGTTTTTCTTATGTTTTGTGGTTTTCCTTATTTTAAGATGTTTCTTTTTATCATTATGAACTAAACCCCTTAAATACCTAAGGGGATGAAACCTATGACAGATCTTATTATTATTTGATTTATGAGATAAATAATTGTTCTTATTCTTAATTGTGAGTTCTTATTCTTGTTTTGATAATTCAGGTTATTGATTCAAGTCGAATGTACTTATTCAGAGGAGCAAAAGTCCCTGTTTAAGAGTAGATCAACACAATTAAGCGGAGTTGATTGCAACCCTAGAAATAGGGCGACGAAAATCTGCCAGATTAGAGTCAAATCTAATAAGGGAATCCATAAATCGAGTTAATACGATAATAGGGGTTTTAATTAGAAAGAGATTTCAATTAATCAACCTAGAGTCAGTTGTTTTTAGTCTCAAGGGAGATATTAACATAAATCAGGGATTTCTACGGATTAAGTCAAGTGAATAAATCATATGAATCATGAGTAATAAGTGAAGTCTAGGTGGATTCTTCCTTGGGTATTGCCTTTATCATATAAGTTGTCTAAAAGTATTTTCCTAAATTCATTCTCTGTCGTGTTTTTTTTAATTAATTTTAGTTTAAAAAGAAATCACTCTAATTTTTAGGCTAGATAATAAGAAGATAGTAATTACTAGTACTCTTGGTCCTTGTGGATACGATATTACCAGTCTTACCATAACTATACTATATAACGATAGGTGCGCTTGCCTTTATTGTGATCATAGTTAGTTAGAGACACATCACCCGATATAAGGCTTGGGCTAGGAGTTGCAACTGAACAAGGGTAGACAGGCCTGGGGTAGAATTGGCCCAGCAAAAATATTGGGCATGTGATGAAATCAAGCCCTCATAAGACCAATATCAAGAACGGGCTATCAAGGGTAAATAAGGAGGGGACTAGTGCTAGTGGGTCAGAAAAGGAAAACTTGGACCACGAAGGTCCAAAAGAAATTGAATCTAGTGCTAGGGAGCTGAAATGTACTAACCTGGTACATGGTGGAGGCGAATCATTGAAAGCACGACCTTCCCTAAGTACGTTGAGACCCAGGGTGATGGAGCAGACAGAACAAACCATTAGGAACCATGGCCAAAACACGGAGTTTGTTGAGGGTCAGAGCACCGACGGGGTGTGATTGGGGGACTTCGCGGAGGGTGACCATATTAACGATGGCCACAATAGGCAGAAGCTAAAAATTGGTAGACTGCGGGAGATTTTGCTAACGCCGATGGAAGGAATTTTAGATTTCGGCAAACACTCAATCGTAATATTTAAAGACGACCTCTACCTAAATTTTTCGGTGAACTTGCGTGGCGATGGTCTAAGAGGCACGGTGCATCGGGCAAATTTAAGGACAACACGAAGTATGGGAGCTAAAAATAGTGGTCTTAAAAAAATAATATTAATAATAGTAAAAAGCTTAGTAAAACTATTAAGGAAAAGCCCAGTCTGTTTAAAGCATCATCCCCAAAGCTCTATTTAACTGATTCGGTTAACAATATTGTAGAATTATTACAGAATGACTTCCAACAAGGATTAATGTCCGAGGTCCCTCAAACAGATGGGGTGGGTCTAGTAAACCAATAATGGACCCAACAGTGAAGAATGGAGGAATCTTATAATTTCTGAATAAAACAATGAATGTCAATCTATCAGTGTTTACTTGGAACTGTCAAGGATGTTCAAGTGTGAAACTCCCTTGTACGTGAAACACAAGCCGGATATTATTAGCATATTGGAAGCAAATGTTAGTGGGGAAAAAGCGGACGAGATTTTTGCAAAGTTAGGATTTCAATACTTACATCGGGTCGAAGCACGAGGGTTTTCGGGAGGAATCTGGATTGGATGGAAGGATATAGTTTGCCTTGAAGCTATTAAAAATCACCCAAAGTTTGTTCTTATAAGGGTTTCCTTCGAGACCCCCACACAGGTTGCTCTAATTACATTCGTATATGGTAGTCCTAACCGTACTAAAAGACGAGTGCTTTGGGAAGCATTAAAGGAAACCATTCCTACTACTTCTATTCCTGGATGGCAGCAAGGGATTTTAATGTTATCCTAGCTACGAGTGATAAAATAGGAGGCAACATAGGCAGAAGATGCCCAAATTTAGGTGATTTTGTTGAGACTAATGAGCTACAAGACTTGGGATTTTGAGGACCAACCTTTACCTGGCAAATGAGAAGAATATTTGAAAGACTTGACTGAGCTGTAGGGAACGAAGCTTGGATCTAATCTTTTCCAAAATGTATGGTCACACACCTAGTACGAATTAAATTAGATCACCGATCTATCCTCATCACTCTAAACCCAGAAATTAGCCTTCTAAGAGATCATCCCTTCAGATTCCTAGCAGGATGGATCCAGCACCAACTTTAGGAAGCCTCACTATAGGCATAAAAAAATGGAACAAAAATGTGTATGGGCATATTAGGACTCATAAGCAGAAACTGATACTTGCATTAAATCGAATTCAGAAAGAAATTGAAAAGTCAAACTCAGACACACTAACTCAGACACACTAACCCAAAGAGAGATGGGAATAAGAGACGAACTTGAAGAAGTACTCAGTCATGATGAATTATTATGGAAACAAAAGTTAAGATGTGAATGGCTTAAACTAGGAGATAGAAACACAAAATTCTTTCATAGTTGTACAATGTTTAGAAGGAAAATTAATCGTATAAATGCCTTACATAGTATGAGTGGTGATTGGCAGTATGACCCAGATGAAATACAAAAAGAGGCAATAAAATACTTTCAACAACTCTATGGAGAATTACCAGATAGGATGGGAGAGCTTTCCCCCAATTGGTTTACACAACTTGACAAAAATGACTTAGATTTTCTAGGCAAAGAAATCTCGAACGATGAAATCAAAACCGCACTCTTCGATATGGCCCCACAAAAAGCTCGAGGAAGTGATGAATATCATGCAATTTTTTCCAGAACTAGTGGGATATCATTGGGGGTAAAATTTGTGAATGGGTTAAAGAAGTTTTCAACGGTAGACCCATCGACCAAGAATTAAATAATACACCTATTATGCTTATCCCAAAGGTAGCTCATCTTGAAGAAATTTCGCAATTTTGACCTATCAGCTTATGTTCCGTTTTATACAAACTAATAATGAAAATCATAGCTAATAGATTCAAGGTTTTTTTTCCCTAAAATTATTACTCAAGAACAAGTTGGGTTTATTGCTGGGCGAAACATCTCAGATAATATAATCATTGCCCAAAAAGTAATTCATTCTATAAGGGGGAAGAGCAAAAACTGGATGACTGTTAAAATTGATCTAGAGAAAGCTTATGACAGAGTTCGGTGGGAATTTATAGATGCCTCTATTCAGGCAGCCAGAATTCTAGATTCCCTACGGAAAGTAATCATGTTAGCCATCTCAACATCCACTATACAAATATTGTGGAACGGAGTACCCACAAAAAAATTCAGACCTGCAAGAGGAGTGAGACAAGGGTGTCTCCTATCACCCTACTTATTTGTTCTATGCATGGAATGGCTAGGACATAGCTTTAAAACTGCTGAATCCACCGAGGAATGGAGTTCCATCAGGTTGACACGACTAGTACCTACCTTATCACACTTATTTTTTGTTGATGACTTGGTAATTTTTTCAGAAGCGGACATCAAACATGACTTGATGCTGAAAAGTATCCTAGATCGATTATGTAGTTTCTCAGGACATTGTGTTAATGCCAGAAAAACAAATATATTTTTTCCAGAGGAGTAGATGAGATTTCAAGCAACAGTTTGAGCAAGTTATTGGGTTTCCAACAAGTCCAGGACTTGAGATCATATTTAGGAGTGCCGCTATTGCACAAAAGAGTCACCAATTCTACTCTAGGATTTGTGATCGAGAAAGTTAGAGCAAAATTAAATAATCGGACTGCTAAACAATTATCTATGGCAGGAAGGTTCACCTTGGCCTAATCAGTTCTCCTCTCTATTCCAAATTACTTCATGTATTCCATACAAATTCCAAACGGGGTATGTATAGAGATTGAGTGTAACAGTCCGATTTACACCCTAGTCGGAACAGTGGTTTCGGAACCACAAATTCGAGTCCTATAATATTTTAATATTAATTACTGTGCCGTTAATATGTGATTAAGCATGTGTTAAATTTTCGTAAGTTAATTTGTCTGTCTGTGTGTTTAATTTGACAAAAGGATGAAATTGCAATGAATGTGAAACTTGCATGCTGTTTGTTAAAGGATCAATGTGTCATGGCTTTGTAATGGTGGAGGCCTTGTATGGCAATTGAGCCAATTCTATGGATAGTGGACGGCAATGAATGATGATAAGTACATATTATATGTTTATTATATTTACTTTAATAGTTAAATTTATTTTATATCTATTTTATAAGTTATGTTATTATTATTATATTATAAGAGTCATAATAAAAGAAAACAAAAGAAAGTGGCTTTGTTTTATCATCTTTAGCCGAATGTTTTAAAGAAAAAGAAAGAATAAAAGCTTAAGGGTTCGGTTGGTTTCAAGCTTGAATTCAAGATCAAGAACCGAGGAAAACGGATTTAGATCGCGGGAAAGCGAAAGTAACCGAGTAGCCGTTTTTATTTCGATAAACCGAATTCGAGGTAAGTCATATTGCAAATAAATGTTATTATATTGAATTGAGTTTATTTCCATGACTATAAATGAAAATGAATGCTTATGAGATGCTATGTATATGAATTTTGGGATAAGGACGATATAGTGATAAGTCTGAGAAATCCCGTACGAACTTAGGAATACAAAGGTATCTATTCTGTGTTAACGAGTATGACCCTGTCTGGGACAGTGGCATCGATATCTGAATACGAGTAAGACCCTGTCTGGGACAGTGGCATCGATATCTGAATACGAGTAAGACCCTGTCTGGGACAGTGGCATCGATATCTAAATACGTGTAAGACCCTGTCTGAGACAGTGGCATCGATATCTGAATACGAGTAAGATCCTGTTTGGGACAGTGGCATCGATATCTGATTTCGTGTAAGACCCTGTCTGGGACAGTGGCATCGACATTCGACTACATATAAGACCACATCTGAGACGTTGGCATTGTACAATTATTCTGAGTTTTCGAGTATCTTATCGATTACGAAATCGCTTTATGAGTAAATTCGAGCTATGAACAATTACATGAATGTATATTCGTTTCAGATACGTTTGGTATGTATACTAAGTGTGTGTGAAAAAGGTAAGTACTTATATGACTTTGATTTGAAGAAAAGTATGATTGAATATGAGAATGAGAATAGATGCAAGAATGATTAAGAAAGAGTCGTGTATATATATATATATGATTCTTGTATGGATAAATGTGGCAATGGTGTCCGTGTATATGAACCAAAGCAATATATGATAGTTTGTTAAGTAAATGTTATGTGCCAATGTATCTATTTACAATATATGCATTTTATGCTAAGTTTACTTGTATATGACTTACTAAGCTCTTTGAATGCTTACTCTGTGTGTGTGTTTTCTCTGTTCTGTAGGTCGTCAAAGCTACTGAAAGGCTCGGGACTGTCACGGATCGTCATCACACTACTAAACTTATTTTGGTACACTTTGAAAATGTATAAAGCTAGATATGGCATGTATAGGCTAGTATTTTGGTATAAGTTGTTATGTGATCTTAGCCATGTGATTTGGCTATTTATGAGTTGAGACTTGCTTAAATGAATGTGATATATGTATAGTTTTGGTATGGTTTAATGCCCATGAAATAGTCAAGTTTTGGTTATTTAAATGATGAAGAAATGTTTTAGTTATGTATGTGTTTTGTCTTGAATGTTGGTATGAATGAGTTAATTATTAAATGCAAAAATTGAATGGACAAATTGGAATGTTTTTGGTTGCTATTTGTTTATGATATGTCTTGGTTTGTAATGTTTGTAGGTGTAACCCTTATGGGTGGCATTTTGGCCTTGTAAATGGCCTATAATGTCACACGATTTGTAACACACGGGCGTGCCTAAAGACCGTGGGTGAATTGGCGAGAATATGGTTTAGTAGCACACGGCTTCTACGGGGTGTCGGCTAGCCGTGGTGTACCCGATCGATAGCTAGCTAAAGTACACGGCCATAGCACACGCAGGCGTGCTTGGTGGCCGTGGTGGGGGAAGTCGATATATGGCCTAGTAGCACACGGTCATGGCACACGGCGTGCCTAGTGACCGTGTTGATATAGTCAGTATATAGACACGGATGGACACACGGGGGTGTCTAGAAGCCGTGGAGGGCACACGGTCTCCTCCCACGGGCGTGTCTCCCCTGTATTTTAGAAAAGTTTAAATTTTTCCATGAGATTCTGTATGTGTTTCAGTTTAGTCCCAACTCGGTTTATATGCATGCTTAGGGTCTTGATGACTCATCTAAGGGACACTATGATTGTTAATGATGAATGTAATGTATGAAATGTTATGTAAGTTTCCGATCAGTCCGGTAACGCCTTTAACCCTAATCCGGCGTCGGATACGGGTTAAGGGTGTTACATTGAGCGCTTGGCAAGACAATTCATCTGGGGGGCCAAAATGGGAGAAAAGAAAATGGCATTAGTGGATTGGGACTCCGTATGTCAACCCTGTGTATATAGTGGACTGGGCCTTCGGCACTTAGAGGATCAAAATGCCTTATTATTACTTAAATTAAGATTTAATATTGTCTTAAAAGATTCGGCTCTTTGGGTTAAGGTTCTACGAACAAAGTATGAGATAAAAGAAATAATCCCCGAAATTATTATGCAAAGAAATAGTTCAGCTATTTGAAAAGGGGTAGTCAAAGCCTGGCCTTTACTGAAAGAGAACTTATGTTGGTCAGTTGGGATAAGAACCTCGGTTAAATGATGGGTGGATCCATGGGTGCCCAAAATTGGACCACTTAAAGCATATCTACTCCCCTTAGGAAGGCCACCTACAAATTGTCCCCTTAGCGAAATGGTAACGTCTGATGGAGCATGGAATTTGAACGCTTTTAGGGAAAGCATACCAGAACATATTGTCAAGAAAATCGCAAACATTCCCCCTCCACACCCATTAGCAAGCCCTGGCTGAATTTTCTAGGCGCACACTATAAATGGAAAATTTTCGGTCAAATGCGCGTATCAAATAATGAAGAAAGACACGTGGAACATGCGAGATGAAAGATGGAAAGCCATTTGGAAATACTAGGGTCCTCATCGCGTTAGATTCTTCCTATGGCTAGCCAGTAAGAATATATTGCTTACTAACCATGAACGAGTACGAAGGAGTATTGGACAAAATTCGTCGTGCCTAGTATGCCAACATGAAATTGAAGATATTCTGCATGTCCTTAGAGAGTGCCCAGTTGCCAAAGAAATTTGGTGCTATTTTGTACCAAGAGACCATCGAGCAAATTTTTTTTCAGGAACTATCTCCGAATGGATTAAGACAAATTTAAAGACTTCAATATGGAGGTTAAGGAATGGGATCCCATGGACAACTCTCTTTGGATTGCTAGCATGGCGGTTATGGAAAAACAAAAATATTTTCGTCTTCCAAGGTCTTTCCTGGAATTTTTTAGAAACTATCAAATTTTTATTAAGTTGGGCAACACAGTATAGTTTAGCACAAAGTTGGGTTCAAACTAGCAAGAAGAAATTGGTTTACGAAAACTGTTTAGAGAATTTTAGGAATATTAGGATTAATGTTTAAACGATTTTGTTTTTGTTTTTTTTCCCCAAGTTCATTATTCAGGTTTTGTATTCTTATCTAAACCCTCTCACAATTCGTGTTGGCCTTCAAGCTTGAGCGAGTAGTTCGACCTTTAAATAGGTCTAATCACTACTTATATACATATATGTTGAAACTTAGGTAACCTAAAATTAAATTATTAATAAAGTCATCTAAAATGTTTACGACACAATTAAAACTCAAAATTAATTTGAGTTACAAGTTAATAATCTCATACAACATTAACGATTAAAATACAAGTAAATTATTCAATGAATCAAATAAACCTAATTAACAAATCAAGAACAAGACCGTATGCACAAATTGTGTGGTAACCAAGTGTTTTATTTTATGTTTGAAAGTTGTAATCAAGAGAGTGTTATTCTTTTCATATTTTTAGCTAGTGATCATATGCTTACATAGTGATGTTATGAATACATAACAGATATATGCAATGTTGCAAAAATCAAATTATAGTCAAACCGATTACACCCTCAATTTCTGGTTAAATCGATTGAACAGTTGATTCAGTCATGAAAAATGAAAATTTTTAAAGATTCTAGAAAATTAATAAAAAAACCTAAAAATCTAAAACAAATTAACAAACTCAAATAAATAATAATAGAAATATCAAAATTCATTTTATAAACTATAATAATAAAATTAAATACTTAAAGTAGCTTTAACTCAATTCAATTGGATATTAGTATTGATTCAATCGGCTTTTTACCAATTAAATTGATTTTTTTTATCAATTTTATGATTCTGGATAAACCAATTCAACCATCAATTTTATATATTATATATAAATTTACATTTAAAAAATAATTTTTCATATAAAAAAATTGTATTTTAAGAAATAATAATATTTCAAGAAAAAAAAAAGAGTAGATAACTTTTGTAAATAATGGGCAGTTTAATTTTTTACAAAAACAAATGGATATTTATAATTAAGAAGAAATATGTTGGTGGTTCAATCAATTCATCAGCCACTGATAAAAAATTGATTCAACAGCTAAAAAACTGATCGAATCAATGTTAATATTCGGTTGAATGTTTATATTTCTATTATTATTTATTTTAATTTGTTATTTTTTAGAAATTTATTAGAGTTTTATATTTTTTATGAATTTTCTAGAATTTTTAGAAATTTTTATTTCTCATGATTAAATCATCTTTTCAATCGATAAATAAAAAATTAATGGTCTAATAAGATTTAAACAAAAAACATTATACATGTCAACCTTTTAACTTAACTATTACAACGAATGTATCGATTTGATTTTTATATAAAATTTTAATAAGAATATTTATTATAATCTTTTTAATTCACATAATAAATTTATGTGTATTTAATATTTCTATAAGAAGTGGAATAAATATATTATAATTATTACCATTGACCAACTTTTAAGAAAAATGTATAATTATTATATAATTACAAGAGCTGAGTCACCCTTTTATTTTAATATATAAAAATAATAATATAAAAAAATTAATAAGATTAGACCAAGAACTCAAACCTAAAAACAGACGTAAAATAGTATTGAAATCCGAGGTAATCAACTCTACTCATGCCAACCAATTCCATGCGATTCTCATCCTATGGAACCAAAACCACGTGAAACGCATTTAATTTGTCGCTCCTTTTAAAAGTTGACCAAGTAGTCCGAGGTGTAATTCAATACTCCAAATTCCATCCTTACAATTTTGAAAAAATTTCATAAAATTTTTCAATTTTGATGTCTATAAAAAGAATTTAATTTAAATTGTTATAACTATAGATTTTAATAAAGAGAAGCCATCCGTTCTGCCTTGGTTCTAAGCAACCAGGGTGGAATTTGAGTTGACTTCTATACCTTTTCCTCTTTAAACATTAGTATTTAATTAATTATAACAAACACACTTCACAAATTGTCCTTTTTTCTATTTCTTTTTTCGAATTAAAATTATTGAAAAATTACTTTTTTTTAAATAATTTCAGTTCTGATTATATCTATTTTTTTTTACATAATACTTAGAATTACTTGTAGCCTCTTCCCAATGAGGATAATGCGTTTTAGCGCACTCGAACTCACGTCCTCCTGCATTGACAATAATGTCCATACCAATCGAGCTAAGACTCAATCGGTAATTATTGAAAATTTATT
Organism: Gossypium sturtianum; assembly: GCA_025698515.1. NCBI lineage: Eukaryota > Viridiplantae > Streptophyta > Magnoliopsida > Malvales > Malvaceae > Gossypium > Gossypium sturtianum. Next base: position 15,626,027 of record CM046947.1, on the reverse strand, counting down.
AGAAAATTCATTATTTTTAACAATATATTTAGATATATTTTAAATAATTTTTAAAGAGTTAGTATTTGGTACACTAACAGTGTATTTTTTTTATTTTACAAACAACTTTAAATTTTTATGTGTCTTTTAAAAAAAAATATTTTAAGTTTTTTAACCCAAATAATATAAAATAATTAAATAAATACTGAAATAAAATAAGGGCACTAATAATTACAATTCTAGGCAAAAGCTACAGTGTAAAACCGGTGTTCAATAACGACTAGATGTATCTGTAATCCGCCACTGTACTGATTTGAACATCCAATGTTGAGATCTATGTGAAAACCACGCACAGACAACCTTCTATCAACGGACACTTTGGGAACCTTTGTACGCGGGCCTTCAACTTCGTATTGTTGACTTAACTGAGTTATATTTTCAACGGGTTCCGCATCTACTAACTCAACAAATAACTGAATCAGTTTAGTGTTCACCCTCCCTGGCAGGTAATACAATGCGACCATTGTCTCGACGTCGTCATCGTCTAAAGTTCCATCTTGGTAACTTTGATGGGATTTAATGAAACTGGAAATTTGTAGAATAGTTTCGTCATCCTCCTTCCACAATGCCATAAATTTTTTTTACTGACCTTCTATTTCATATCACCGAAAAACACATTCTTATCAAATCCCATTCCCATTTTTTGCCGAATTTCAAAAATACAACTAACTGTTGTTTCTAAAATAACACCTTCAAAATGAATGGCTGCAAAAAATAGATTTTTTTTTTCTTTCTGAAATTGCAAAAACACAACCAAACATCTTAATACTAATATTAACACTAAATACACTTTTAACATAAATAAACTACTACTAAAAAATATAACTAATTAAACTAATAAAAAAATAGCCTTAAAACTAACTAAATATACTAACCTTTTCTTTCTTCTTAATTTCGGTGAGGGGAAGAGCTTCAACTGTCTGTTTGATTTTTTTTCCTTTCAGTATTGGGGGGTTGGGGATCAAACTAACCCCCTTTTATAATACTCCTAATATTTTTTTAATTAATATAATATAATATAATATTTTAAACCCAAACTGAAAAAAAAACACTGTTATAATTAATTTTATCAGGTATTGGAACTTGAATCGTGACCGACGGGTCACATCGATGACAAGTCGTCAGGTCGGTGCTGCCAACAGTCACGGATCGGGTTCTAATACCCGATAAAATTAATTATATCAATTCTTTTTTTAGTTTTAAGAAATATTTTATTATAAAATATTAGGGTGCCACCTGACACATCGTCAACACCAGAAAAAAAAATATTTTTTTTTGTTTCAAACGTATAAAAAATACACGTATATTTAGGTGTCCAATATTGGTGCCGCCAATTGATCAGGTGACACAAAATTATTTTTTTTAAAAAAAGTGATGTGATCGGTGGCAGGGGAGAGGGGTGTCGTCAATTGATCAGATGACACTGGTTTTACATTGTAGATTTTGTCTAGATCGGTAAATATTAGGGTCCTTATCCTATTTTAGTATATATTTAATTTTTTATATTATTTAGGTAAAAAATCCAATATTTTACTACATCTTATAAAACATTTTTCACTCTTAACCTATTTATGGAATCTAAAAACTCCGTTGGGAATGTCTAAAAATATGTACAAACAATAATATGTTTTTTTAAATCTGATTATGTTGTAATTATATTAATTATATATTTTAAATTAAGTTTTTTATTCCTTTACAAATGTACAAATTTGAAGTTTTTTTTTTTAAATTTTCATGTTTAAAAAGAAAAAACATGTTGTTTAAAATCGTTTTTAAATTATTATTGATTATTGTTAAAGTGTTTTGTGTCTTAAATAAAGGGCTATAAATTAGTTTTAAATTGATATTGATATTTAAAAGTGAATAACTTATATTAGGATTATCCTAAAATTTATAACTTTTAAGTTTCAATAAAATTATGCTACATTATCAATTTTTAAAGACATACAAATATTATTCTACACCTAATCATATATGATATCATCTCTAATTTAATTTAACTTTAATTAAAATAATTAAAATTTTTGGGCGAAAACATTGAGTGGGAAAAACATAGCAAAAAATAAATAAAATTTGAAAATGCTTAAATCATTAATTAAAAAAATTGATAAGATTCATAAGCACAAATTAAAAAAAAAACTAAAATCAACCATTAAAAATCTAAAAAAAGAAACACTAGTAAAAAAAAATCAAAATTTGAAAAATTATAAGATGGTTTTATCAAATTCTGAAATTTGATTAAATTCTTTTTAAAAAAATAGAAACAAAATATTAAAATAAAAAATAAAATTTACCTCCTAAACATGTAAAAGAGTTAAAAAAAATTGGGCCATTTTACCCAAAAAAGCCCATTTCCAAAATTATTTACGGAAATGGGCCAATTTTCTGATTATTTACCGGAAAGGGCCGAATTCTGCGAAATCGCGTCCACGTCAGCGCGTTCTCAGGTGATGTGCCAGCAAAATGCTCCCCAGGGACGCGTTTTGCCCTTTTTTTTAGGGTTAGGGTTTTCTGCTTGGTTTAGGGTTTAGGGTTTTAAGGTTTTAAGGAAAAATTAATTAAATTAGGGTTTAGGATTAATTAATTAAATTAACTATTAATTAAAAAATCAATCAAATTAGGGTTTTAGGGTTAATTAATTAAATTATGTTTTAGTTTTTTTAAAATAATTTTGTGTTTAGGGTTTTGGAAAAAATATATTAGCAATATAAAAACTTTTTGTCTTTTTTCTACAGTTGTATCTGAAAAAATAATTTTGAGAAGACGTTTCTGAACAAATAGTGTCCAAAACGCTTCATGCAGGATGCAATCGTCAAGAAAATTAATGAAAAAGCTCCCCCACGTGGGCGCTTTTTTTCTGATGAGTATCTGAAAAAATAATTTTGAGAAGACGTTTCTAAACAAATAGTATCCAAAACGCTTCAAGCAGGATGCACTGTCAGCAAAATTATTGAAAAAAGCTCCCACGTGGATGCTCTTTTTCTACAGTAGTATTTGAAAAAATAATTTTGAAAAGATGTTTCTGAACAAATAGTGTCCAAAACGCTTCAAGCAGGATGCACTGTCAGCAAAATTACTGAAAAAAGCTCTCACGTGGACGCTCTTTTTCTCAAATGGTTCCTATTTGGCCTTAGACTATAAATGAGCCAAATTTCATTCTCGAGGTTGCATAAGTTCTTTGCAAGAGAAATTGAGGCTAAAGTAGAATAGAAACTGAAGATGAGTGAACGTATTAGTGTTGTTATTTACTATGATGGTGAGGTCCGTGACACCAAGAACAGCGTTTTTTTATCGGAGAACACACTAGTTTTTAACCAGAACATAGATTTGACAGAACTTTGTAAAAGAATTAGGCGTAAAATCTTCGGAACGACGCCAATGAAAGTTTTGTCTATTAAGTATCGATTTTGTAATTCGGTTGATCCCGTGAGATATGACTCACTCGACATCAAAGGTCCTCGTAGCTTGGAGGCAATGGTGCAGACTCATCTTGCTAGTGGATCACCCTATCTTGAGTTATATGTACAATTTTCATCGCCAAATGATGCATTTGTGATTTCAACATCTACTGCTGTTCGAGAGGAATACACGACCCCTGCTCGACACTCCGTTAGTGGGTGGCAAAACACAGAAGCGCCCGTGTTTGGTAGGAGTATGGAATACACAACCCCTGCACGACACTCCGTTAGTGGATTGGACATGCACCTCGGTGGGTCGATGTTTGATACTGGAAATACGTACTGGGGAATGACATCAACTTCTAGTGGTTTGCAATCCACATCTGATTAGAGACGTTATGAAACGTCCACAAGAAGGGATGATGTACTTCCTACGACGTCCACCAGCGAGGGGACCTCGTTCGTTGCAGATGATGGTGGGTCGGACGATGAGTCTGATGTGGATCCACCTCGATAGCCCAGCCCCGATGGTGCAGAAGTTGCATTATTTTCTAAACCGAAGTCTGTTCCAACCATACATGAAGATGTTGAAGGGGGTTCAGATGAAGAAGAAGAAGATTCGCGATTCAGGGCGTACTCGCCTCCAGCCCACATGCATAATGTTGATCTATCTCAAGATGATGCGTTGGAGTTTCTAGATCTACCACACAGAAGGCGTGACCGTACAAGTTCGTTATTGGATTCGGGTGAATTGGAAGTTGGTAAGGAGTTTTCCAATAAGGATAGTTTTCTTCGTGCATTGAAACAACATAACATCATGAACGGGGTTAACAACAACGTGGTTAAATCCAAATCCAATAAGTTTGAGGCCAAGTGTGTAGTACAATACGGTACATGTTCATGGAAAATCATGGCCTCGTTGAGTGATAACATGATTATTTTGCATGATTTCTTTATGTAATTCGGTTTATTTCTGAATTAATCCCTGCTAAATTTGTATTTTTATGATTTAAATCTTGTCAGGGATGCAATTGATCAAAAGTAAGCTAAAAAGGGCCAAATTGAAAGAAAATCATAGAAATGGGGTCAAATCAAGAAGATGGAGGAAGCCAAGGACACATCAAGCAATTTGACTTTCTAAAAAGCCAAATATGGAAAATGCTATTTTTAGTTTATTTTTTTATTTAAGATTTTATATTAAATTAATTAAGCCTATTTTTAGTAAACCCCATGTATATAAATAGGGGTTATTTGTATTTGGATAATCATCAATCAATTAGCTTTTTCCTATTCCTATTTGAAGTTCTATTTCTCTCTTTTCCTATTTCCACTTAGAATAGAATTCCTTTTATTTTTCTTCAAGCCAAACGTCCAAACATTCTGTCCATTTCAATCCATTTTGTTTTTTTTCCCAAAATTGGTTTAATTTCCTTCCAAACCCCTTTCCTTTCCAAATTCCATCGTCCTTTACAAAAACCCAAACACTTTCCACCACCTTTAAGCATGAGTAAAATCATGCCACACTAAACCCCTTTCAGCTTTAAGCCGGTATTAACCCCGTCAAAAACCCGTGAGTTACGAACCCGAGCTATTCAATTCCAAATTTCCGATACTTATTATTTCTCCGGATTAAGAGTATGACTTCGTCAACTCACAAAATCAAGTCGTGCTAAGTTGAAAAAGATGTCGTTTGAGTTAGTGCGGCTGGACATACAGTTGGGATTTCGAAAGGATCGATTGTCTAATCGGTTTTCCGTGAACACATTGGCGTGCCAAGTGGAGATTGCTGTTTGGTTCCGTCAAGGGAAGTAGTAACCGGATTTGAATGTCCCAACGTTTGAGGGCATTGGTTCGAGCTAGACTCTTCTAGAACGCAAAGCTACCGAAGTTTTAAATCACGAACGTTTCGTAGATTGTTCGATCGGTAAGGGTTAGTTATATGACGTTCCATAACTAATTTACACAAGGAAGAGTTGGTGTCCGAGGCGTCCTTGGTAGCTATAACTAGCTTATCGGAAAAGACAAGTTCATCTAATTTCGAGGATCGAGTCAAAGACGAAAAAATCCGCGCTTGAGGCTGAGTTAAGTTTTATCGATTTCTTTTCAGATTATTTCAATTTTATTTTCCTATTTAGTCTGTTACTTTTTTACGTTTTTATTTTCTGTGTTTGTTTCAGGTTTAATATTTTACTCCCCCCAAACGTCGCGGGCACGACTATTGCCCAGACATTAATCTCGTCAAGAGATAAACAATTTTCCAGTTAAACCAGTCTCTGTGGGATCGACCCTACTCCCTATACTGCTTAAATTTGCAACTAGGTGTAGGTTTATATTGGTGGAATCGACAGCCATCATTTTGGAAAATGACAGGCTTGTGGGAGATAAAAAAGTACTGATAAACCGTAATATAGACATATTTTAATCCCACATTTAACATACTTTTTGGATAATTTATCCCTTGAATTGTGAAATTTGATGCTTCTAATCCTTTAATTTCATGTTTTATACTTAGGAGAGCATCGGAGGATGAAAGGAACGAGAAACGGGCCGAAAACGGAGAAAATGGGCTTATCTTAGAAACTCACACGGCCTGGACTATCACCCACGGTCGTGTATTTCGAGTAACAACCGAAACACAGCCTAGAACATCGAGACACGGCCAGATCACACGGCCATGTGTGGCAAATAGGATCGACCACGGCCAAGGGAGTCGACCACGGGTGTGTCACACGGGCGTGTCCCTATTTTAACCAAGATGAGTTTCATTCGGAATGGGATAGTTAGTTTCACTAGGTGTTAGCAGTACAGTATCACTAGGTGTTTAGGGTTTTTGAATAATACTGTTATTACGTAATGTTGCATTATTTAACGTACTTCGTTGACAGGTGTTTCACAAGATCATCCCAAGATGGATTTAGATATGTTAGCTAGCTTAATACTACCGACGGTGAAGGCGGATCCCAAGACTTTAGTGCCAGTCTTAATTGCCAATATTCGTAGCCAATTGAGGTACACGCCCTCTTACCGTAAGGCTTGAATAGCTAAGCAGAAGGCGTTGGAAAAGATGTATGGTGGGTGGGACGCTTCATATAATGAAGTGTGACAGTGGTGTCAGGTGCTGGAGACATATGTCCTAGGTTGCATAACGGACCTTCAAACGGTACATGCATACTACAACGACCAATTGCTCCGTGGATGCCAAGTGTTCAAGCGTCTGTTCTGGAGCTTTAAGCAATGCCGAGACGCATTTCTATACTGCAAGTCATTGGTACAAATTGATGGTACCTTTATTTATGGTAGATATACCCATCGGCTATTGCCAGCTGTGGCACAAGATGGCAGTGGGAGAATCCTTCCAATTGCGTTTGCAATAACACCGGGGGAGTCAATTGATGACTGAGATTTCTTTCTTTCTAGGTTAAGGAGGCATGTCTGCCCCCAACCTGATATCTGCGTTATATCAGATCGGGGCACTGGAATACTAGCCGCAATTAAGCGAAAGGGAAGCCTATGGCATCGCACACACCATCGGTATTGCCTAAGGCACATGGCGTCCAACTACTACAGACAATATCGATCTACAACTGAACGACGACAAGTGACCAACATGGGTTTTTAATCTCTATTAATATAATTTCGTTTGTAATATTCAATTTATTCTGAATGGAAGAGTGGTATGTAATTTTCGCTATCAACTTATATTGGCAGGATATGAGATACGTAAGGATCCTTTTCATGAGATGTTGGCAGTTTTGCGTTTAGTTAACGAAGAAGGCACAGACTACCTCTGTAACATACCTTTCAAACAGTGGACACAAGCATACAACAGCAGCCTACGATATGGTCATATGACCTCAAACCTGGCTGAATGCATAAATTTTGTTCTAAAAGGAACGCGTTATTTGTCGATAACATCGGTTGTACGAGAGACATATTTCCGTTTAGTGGCGCTATTTCCAAAGTGAGCAGCGAGTTATAAAGGCCAAATGCAGGGAGGCCATGTATGGTGCGCGAAGGTATTGCAAGAAATTAACAAGGCGAATGCACGGGCCAACACTATGCACACAGTGTGTCACGATCGCGACAACCTATGGTTTCGTGTGACGGAGTTTGACAGACCGAACCAAGGTATTATTAGCGGGCAATATCGTGTACACTTGAGAAATAGGACCTGCAACTGTGGGAGGTTTGACGCACTTCGTTATCCATGCGCTAATGTAATTACAACTTTTCAAAATCTTCGTCTGGATCCCATGAGCTATGTCGACGAAGTGTACAAAATAGAATACATGTACAACGTGTAGAGACATGTATTCCCACCGGTCCCAGATGAACGTAAGTGGCCGTCTGTATTGCTTGCTCCGTTTAAGCTGTTACCGGATAGAGAATTGCGTCGCAAACCAAAGGGTCAACCTTGCTCGACTAGAATACGTAACAATATGGATATCCAAGAAACAACCAACAAACAAAAGTTGTGCGGATGGTGTAGGAACCCAGGCCATACAACTCGATCATGTCCAAATCAGAATAGCTGATAGTTGTTGTAATAAAATTGTGTTGCATTATTTATATTTTATTAAAAATATAAAAATATTAAAAATATTGCCTTATTTAAAATAACTTTTATTTTATTAAAAATATAAAAAGTAAATTACAATTAAAATATTAAAAAACAACTTTTATTTTATTAAATGAAACAATATAAAAAAGTTTGTACAAATATATTAAAAATATAAAAATATTAAAAATATTGCCTTATTTGAAAAAAAAACTTTTATTTTATAAAAAATATAAAAAGTAAATTACAATTAAAATATTAAAAAAAACTTTTATTCAGATTCCGGCGGGGGTTGTGGTTGCTCTGGCGGGGATTATGGTTCCTTCGACAGGGGATCTAGTTGTGGGTGTTGGGAGGATGACCCATCTTGATAGAATAATGACTGCGGAGGTGTTTGCATCACCCATGGCGGAGGTGTTTGAATCCCATAAGGCGATGGGGATTGGTAAAAAGAAGAGCTCCCCGACGGCGCCTCGTACGATCCCTCATGCAACGGCAGCCTATAGATCGATGGTTGACTCGGAGTAATCGGAAACGGAGATGAACCGGGCCATGCATTCCAACCAGCTGCCATAGGACTGGGAAAATGAAACATATAAGGGTCAGGATACATATAAGGGCTAGGATACGCACCTGGCATAATCTGAAAAGGCTGTGATATGGGTGTCGTCGGTTGAAGTGTTGGGCCCGGTGACTGTGTGGGCGCTGTTGATGGGCCCGCGTCGTCATCCCTTCTTCTTGGATTTAAAGGGCCCCGTCGTTCCCTTTAGACACGAATTTGTCGTCGCCTCTCCTCTTCCGACAGTAAATATGGCTTGCCATGGATCCTAAACCATGGCATGTATTCTGGCACGCACGCTAACTCAGGAACGATGATCGGTTCTCGAGTAGGTATATAATCATATCGATTTTCCCACATTTCGATATATTCTGACCAGTATCTCGGCCAATCCGTATTCAATTGCCGTAAGTCGACTCTGTGCTCATCATCGAGCACCTTAGGTGCCACGGAAATCGGTTGTTGGAATCCAAATTGCCGCAATACTCTATCTGACTAGTGCATCTCCACGGTAGCATAGTGGACCAATGGGACCTTCATATGCCAAATGTTCGGATTTTGAAAGAATTCATCTGGAATTACTGCCCGAATTGCCGGATCCTCGTATGGTGTCCATTGAAACTATATGAACATGATAAAAATATATAATACTAAATACTAAATACTAAATACTAAATACTAAATACTAAATACTAAATACTAAATACTAAATACGAAACGACTATTTTATTATGTATATATATTTTATTTAATACTTATTTGTGCTTCCGACCGTTAGTCTAATAGAAGCCGTATATCTTCAAGAGAGGTAGGTATTCCAACATAACTCGCCGAATGGTTTCACCTAATTAAATAAATTTTTAGCACACAATTATATTTTAAATCTACGTAATAATTGTAAAATCTAATATAAAATTTACCTCGTTATGAGTGGGAATGTATATGGGTGGTCCACTCGAGGACGTAAAAATGGAAAACGAAACCGTGCCCATGATTGCAGTAGTGATAGGCAATCTCCGATTTTGGCTTTATTCGGTCGCGTCGCCTCGCACATCTCCCGGTACAATGTTGCTAACACGACAGACCCCTAACTAAATTTACTAGCTGCTCTAAAATCAACGAGTTTCAACAGCTATCTCAGATGTACGAGGTTTCGTGACAAGTCCGGCATCAGATAACCTCCAATCATCTTAAGAATGTATGCTCGAGCATATCGTATTCTTTCTAGTTCAGTCGAATCATTATCCGGCTCTGGGAATGTGTCTCGTAACCAGCCCATCTCGATCCGACCTCCGTTAATATTATCCAAAATAGCACCCAAAAGCTCGTAGCATACGGCTCCCCAATCAGCAGATTGAGTGGACCCGGTGACTACGTGCCCATCCACCGGCAATCCCAATTGCAACTGCACGTCTTCCAGAGTGATAGTACACTCTCAGCATGGAAGATGGAAAGTGTGCGTCTCTGATCTCCACCTCTCTATCAACGCACTGATTAATTTCGGGTCCAACTTGCACCCTCGGCCTATCGTGGCCACGTGCCAAAAACCCGCTTCCCGCGAGTAATTCTCTATCAACGGCAATGGAGGACCAGACATGTTACAGATATAGCATTGCAACACCCGATCTACAGACTGTTATAAAAAATTATAAAATAAAAATTAATTAAAATTGCATAAATAAAAAAAAATTAAATAGTATTGAAAAATTAAAATTATCACTTACCATTGTCATTTGATCGACGGAGATGTGTTTATTATCGAGACGAATTAATTCTCCGGCCATTGCTAACACAATCGAATATATTTTAATTTAAAAAAAACTAATTCAAAAAAATTTTAAACAGAGCTTTTTTGCAAAAATTAAAGAGAGCTTTGAGAGAATTATGAGAGGACTTTTGTGTGAAAAAAATGAAAGGGGGGCCTTTTATAGTTTTTTTTTTTTTGGACCGTTGGAGCCCAAACGGTCAAAAAAAAGTAGCCGTTGGGTAGGGGCAAAACACGTCCCTGGGGGAACGTTTTGCTGACACATCACCTGAGAACGCGCTGACGTGGACGTAATTTTGCGAAATTCAGCCCTTTCCGATAAATAATCAGAAAATTGGCCCATTTCCATAAATAATTTTGGAAATGGGCCTTTTTGAGTAAAATGGCCAAAAAATTGAATGCATAAAAATAAAACTGGTTTTGAAAGCAAAGAAATAAAAGACAATTAAATTTAAAAAAAAAAACTAAAATGATTCAAAAGTTATAAAAGAAGAAAACATGTTTGTTTGTTTATTAAAATTTCTAATTTCTTAAGTAATTTAATTAAAGTTAAATTAAGTTTGAGAATATATTTAATATGGATAAATGTATGATAAATATTTTACATTTTTAAAAATTAATAATGTGACATTTTATTATTGGTACCTAAAAACTATATATTTTAAGATTATACTAATATAACTAATTCCCTATTTTAAAATGTTTATAAAATATTTTTAATTTGTTTGTCTACCCTTACTTTATATATATTATACTATAGATAGTGATTAAATCAAAAACTTTATGCTTGAAGAAAGAATAAATTTCCGCAGTAAGTTGTATTTAATTTACTGGTCAAACTCAAAAATCCAAAATAAAAAATGAAGGACAACTCAATCCTTGCTCAAAGATCCTTGATTTGTTCAACGCTGATATCGCAGAAAGGCAACATTTGAAAGGAGAATTAATTAAGCATTTCTAGTTCTATATATACTTAAATAGTAGTTTCTCATTGCCGATTCCTGCAGTTTTTAGAACTGGTTGACACAACTCTTCAAATCTCTTTCTTCATTAGCTTCCAAGCCATATGGCTACTTCTCATCAAGGTTTTTGCGACGATTATTTTTTACTAAACCCAGAAAAAGCAACTTTGTTTGATCTGTTTAGCCTTCTATTCTCGCCTCAGTTGGAGAAAAGAGGATTCATAGATTGTCCTGGGAGCAAACATCAAAGCTTTCTTCTTCGATGGCCCATCTTCGTCTCCATTGTTCTTCAAATACTCTTCATTTGGGTAAAGAAACCTATGGCCTTTATAGGGGATGCCATCGAGATGTGGCTCAACCTTTTATCTGCCAACGGTGGCCTCTTTCGTCTCCTACTAAATCTTCCAACAGGTAAACTACTAGCTGCATGTCCTCAACAATTTGGCTGACTGACTTCTCCTTTGCCTATGTTGTTTGAGAAATAGAGACACGCTTAAAACAGCGTTTGCAATCATTATTTTCATCATCATACCTACCTTTCATGGTGCAGGGAAAACAGAATGGCCTAAGCGAACATCCGCGAAGTTTACATCGATGATAGGGAACACCGACACTCGCCTTGAATTAGACGAAGCCATTAAGCCAGCCGACCAAAAATACAAAGCCTCGCTGTCTATGATGGCTTCCAAATTATCCTATGAGAATGAAGGCTTCATTGAAACCAAAGTCACCCAACTTTGGAAGGTACGTAACTACGTATTTTCCATTTTTACTCTAAATAAATTTCCATCTTTTAACCTATAGGTTTCATGCACCATCAAAATAAAAAACATTAAAAGACTTACAAATAAATAATAATAATTTTATTAAACATAATTAAATATTAATTATAATTATCAACAGTGCAGCAATTATTTTCTTAAATTAAAAGAATATATGACCATGTTTCTTTTTCTTTTTTGAGCAGAGGAAATTCGTCAAGTTTTTTAATTGCTGGAATGGTAAGTTTTCTCTATTTCCTCTCTTTTTTCTATAATGTGTTTTAAGTAAATTATTTTCTTGCATATTGATTCAATTAAAACATAAATGTATATTTTAAAACATTGTTATGAGGTAATAAAAATAGTAATTAAATGATAAAACGGCTGTCCACAAATTATTATTTTTCCCTGATTGTCAACTTCGTTTATTTAGCATTAAATGAATATAATTGGTGGTTGAAGTCAATGTAATTAATAATACATAACCCCTTCTATCATAATAATAATAATACTAATTTATAATTAAACATATTAGACAACTTTAACGTGGGGTTAAAGAAATAACACCGAATCTATTTATTGACTATGTCTTAAGAATAAGCTAGGTTTTCTTTTTGAACAACAAGAACAAGACTTGGACAATAAAAAAGATGGACTTTAGAAACCAAAATATGTAACTTTCTATCCCGTAATTTGCATTTAAATAAGTAATTACTTTTTAATTGCAAATCAAATAATAATGATGATTATTTAAGAATAATAAAAATAAATCAAATCCCATTTTTTAAATATTTTATAACAAGTTGCTATGATAGTGGCCAACCACCAATGGGAGGCTTTTTGCTTTTGATTTATAGGATTAATTAATCCTTAATTGTGGTGAGTTGCTTTAATCAATTTGTCATTATATGTAATTTGTCCCTTACTAATCAATTTATTCGACCATATCAACATTATTTATGCATTTATTTCTCATTCTCACTCTTGATCTTTGAGCTAAATTAAAAAAAAAAAAAAACAATGTGAATACTTATTGATCTAGGGTGTTATCCATATCTTTAAGATCGATCCGTGTGTAAATCAAGCAGCAAGCAATGTAAAGATCACATCCATATTAAGAAATGTGTTTGATTTTGGTACAGAATACAGAGGACTTCCTTCAACCCAAGCTTTTATTCTTCAAGATACACAAGCAAATCCCAACTTGTATGTGGTTGCATTTAGAGGGACAAGCCCATTCGACGCCGACGACTGGCGAACTGATGCTGATTTTTCTTGGTGCAAGATTAAAGCCATGGGTAAGGCCAGGACCCACAGTGGTTTCATGCAAGCACTCGGCTTGCAAAAGAACAACGGTTGGCCTAAGGAGATCCAACAACACAGGGATGGCCAACGCCAATTTGCCTACTACGCTATTAGACAAAAGTTGAGGGAGATTCTAAAGGAGAATGAAGATGCCAAGTTTATAGTGACTGGCCATAGTTTGGGTGGGGCTTTAGCTATTTTGTTTGCTGCAGTGCTGATGTTACATGACGAAGAATTGTTGTTGGAGAAATTGGATGGGGTTTTCACCTTTGGACAACCAAGGGTTGGGGACCAAAACTTTGGGGAATATATGAAGGAGAAGATGAAAAAATTTGATGTGAAATATTTAAGATATGTTTACAACAATGACATGGTGCCTAGGGTTCCTTATGATGATAAAATGACATTGTTTAAGCATTTTGGACCTTGCCTCTTCTTCAATAGTTTCTACACTGGGGAGGTAAGTTGGAAAAGAACGATTTTCCGACATGTTTAATATACATATCATGGTATCGTATTCATGTTTACGATTTTAACGATGCAGGTCTTACCAGAACAACCGAACAAGAATTACTTTTCTTTACTATGGGTGATTCCAAAGATGGTGAATGCAGTTTGGGAGCTTATTAGGGGCATCATTTTGCCTTACATGTACGGTCCAGACTACAAGGAAGGTTGGGTTTTGAGAATGTTGAGGGTAATTGGATTATTAGTGCCAGGTGTGTCAGCTCATTCCCCTCAAGATTACGTTAATTCCACTCGATTGGGAACCTTGTCGGATGTTGAGCTCCACAAACACCAACTTAAAATAGATTGATGACAAAGAAGATTCTCATAAAGCTTGTTGTCAAATCACTTTTAGGACATGTTCCATCAGCATGTACATGTATAAATCAGATATGATTTGTGAAAAAACAGTTCCATAATCTATTTGAACACTCCAATTCTATCGCTTGTAAAAAAAGAAGGTAAAGTTTCCATATCCACTTCCATGGCAAACTGTTATACTGCCGGGAAAAAAAAAAAAAAGTCTTTTTAATCCAAGACCACATTAATTCATCAGCTCTCCGAATATGTACAAAAACCAACTAACGTAACCCTTTTGATTCACCAAGGACCTGTCCGTGTTCGTCGCAAGCATCGTTTCTTAGCTCCTGGCTGCACATTCATCATCTCCATCACCTGTGGTTGTCAAACATTTGATTTTGTGGTTGTCAACATTTAAGCTAGTTTTCTAATATAATTCAAGATGATTATAATGGCTAAGGGGGAAAACTGGTGTTTGCAGCTAATGTATATATGTATAAGTTTCTTTTTAATGCTCTAATGTGATAGGATCGTGCACCTAAAAAGTGAAGCAAGTAAAAACTAAATAAGCAATCAGTGCACTAGAGAGTGCTTTGAGATTAATTGCAATCTTTGTTACTGGATTCCTCATTTTCTTTCAAACACTTGCATCTAACGGAATACAAAGACATATATAATTCTTAAATATATGAAAAAGATTTAAAAGTAATATACTCGTATATATATCCAACACTCAGCAATTTAACTCCTATAAATTGTAATCACATTCTTACGTTCAAGGTTAATGCCAAAATTAACTGCATTTCATATGTTAAAAAACTTTCCAAGCATGGGGAAACACTCTGTTAAGCAACAAAGCAGAACATTCATCACGATGGCTAATCGTATATGGATGGGTTTTTAGAGGATTCCATACCATACCATATCATCCTATATCATATTATGCATGCATGCATAAAAACAAAATGATTTTAAAGTTTTGTTTAGTAGAGTGGGAAGAAATTTAGAATGAAAATTTTAAGAGTGCTTGATAGGAAAGATAGAAAAATTGAGAAAAAAATAATAATTTTCTTTCCATCTATTATTTGGTAGAGTTGAAAAATAAGAAGAAATAAAATGAATTTCTTTTTTTTTTTTTTGAAAAATTTTATAATTTTGAAGTAACATATACTCTTAACTCATTTTCTTTCCTCTTATCATTCCAATTTGGAATATACATTAGAATGGAAAATGGTATCTCTTCCAATTTCTTTTCTACTAAGCATACTCAAATTTTTTTTTTCTAACCTTTCACTTTTCTACTCAAACAAGCTCACCTTAAGACTTTGCTTGATAGAGTTGAACAAAAATTCGAAAGATGAAAAATTGAAAGGGTAGAAAAATAGAAAATATAATTTATCTTTCTATAGGTGTGTTTGGTAAGAAAAATGAGAAAATTGAAAGAAGTCATTTTCTTTCCATTCATTGCTTGGTAGAATTGAAAAATGAAAGAAAAGAACATAGAGCATTTGAAAAATGCATAAATTTAAATTAAGGTGGACATTTCTCTCATTTCATTGTTCCAATTTGAAAGGATTAGCTTTTATGCATTAGGATGAAAATAATCTTCTTTCCTATTTTCTTTTCTTCCATATCAATTAAACTCAAAATTTATTTTCTTTCCACTTTTCCACTCTTTTCATCCCTCCACTTTTCTATTCAACCATGAGAGACCCATACCATGCCAGTAAAGTGAAACGACAATGACACTCTAATGGATAGATACATAGTGAACCCAACAGAAACACTATGGAACTTCGGAAGAACAGTGATGCTTGGTGATATTTGAGTAGGGCATGAAATAAGTTGTAATCGAATAAAAACAGATATAAAAATGAGAACTTGTGGGCACCTGATTTTTCTGTATTTTTATGATGTGATCCTGCAGCAACCGAGAACAGTTAATGAGAATGTTAATACCAAGAATCGAGTGCACTTAAACAAATAAGGGAAAGAACATACATGTTTCTTCTGCAATTCTTGGTTCTCCTCTCTCAGCTTAGCAACTTCTTCTTCCAACTCCGTTGTATAAGCCTAGTTGAGAAGCAATGAAGGCAAAAACCGTAGGAAACTTCAATGCAAGTATTTGAGACAAACCATAGGATAAAATTGTTTTGATTCGCTATAGTTAATTCATTATAACAAAACCCAGAAGGTCAAGGATGTTAACCTTAATAAACGGTTTCATTGATTCTTATATGTTAGAATGTTCCATTACCTTGTTACAAAGATGGTCAATGGCTAGTAAAACACGTTACAAAGATGAAGTGTTTAAAAAGCAGAGTTCAAAATCTTAGAGATATCAATGGAGCATTCTAAAGTATAGTAAAATTGTCACTCAGTTACAGCATCCATATGCGGGAAACATTGTCAAAGCAATAGACTGGTAACAATCATATTCCAAAGTATCTACCTTTACTCTAAGATGAACTAAAGAGCCTATGAAGATGGAAAGGTTAGATAAAATGAAAAAACATAATGACCTGCTTGCGAGCTCGTGATCTTGCAGCGGATTCTCGGTTCTTTATCATTCTTCTCTGCCTCCTCTCAGAAACCTTTTCCACAGCACTGCTTTTCCTACCCCTCAAACTTCCATTAAACACATAAGGAACGGGTGAAACTGAGGAACTATCTCCACTACTCTTAACAATCCCATCTGATGAAAGGTGGTTAGCAGGTGATCTTAAACCAACCATACTCATCCCACCACCATGGATCAAGCCATTATATAGTCCCTGACCACACCTAATTCCAGGACTCCCCAACTGACCACCACTTTGCAAACCCATCTGAGCTCCATATTCCACACCAGGTTGCTTAGGACATAATGGTTGCTGCTGAGGCTGAGTTAAGTGGTGCTGCTTGGATCTAACTCCATTAAAATTCATAGGCAAATTGGAAGCTTGAATACCATTTTGATTACCACCATCAGGTAGCCTATTCCCCATCAAATTTGGACCTCTTCCACCTTGTTGAAACCCAATCCCAAACCCACTGGTATTACTCCCTGCTTGCGGTAATTCCCCAAAGAAGCCGCCATTAACATTATTGTCCTTCCCAGAAAATTGGGTGTTATCCTCTCTTACCACACCGGCTCTGACCAAAAACTCCTCTAAAGTAATCTCCTTTAAGGTTTGCTGTCTTTGTGGCATATTATCAGTGGCTTCAGTCCCTATAGAAAACTCATTTGAGATCTCTCTCCAAACTTCATCAACAGTTTTATGGCTAAGTGTCCTGGGCAAAGTCAAAGACCCTTGCCTTTGTAACCCTCCATTTCCCACTAGGCCAACACCGGGAGAAGCCATTGTTTGAGTTTCTTCAGCACTCCAAATGTTCTTTAACAGCTCATCCATGTTCATCGACCCGAAATCTTTGCCTATTCCACCCATAGTGCTTTGAAACTCATCAAAGGTTAGAGAATAGACCGATGGCTGTCTACTTATCGGATAATTCCAAGGCGGTTTATTACCACCGCCGCCATCACCTGATGGCGGTTGGTTACTTCCAAAGTTCTTGAGGTTCATGTTAGTCCCTAATAAAATCTGGATAAAATAGTGTCGACAAAATGGTATCTAGATGAATATTTGGAAAATTACCATATAAAATCAAGCTCCTTACTTTTTCTATATTTGGAAACTTTTCAATAAAACCCAAAAATCAATATCAATATCATATTCATATTAAAAATAAAAACAGAGAGAAAATAGAAGAGCAATACAAAGATCAACTTCAAGTAATGGTAAAATCAGACATTTTGATGTGTTTCTACAATCACAAAGTTGAAGATCTGAGCTTAATTCGGAAAAGAAAAAAATAAATCCAAATTTAACGTACCAAATAATTGAAAGAAAATATAAAAATATCAGAACCCCATCAAACCCAAAATAGAAAAAGTGTAAATGGTACATATCGGTCGATTAATTATAAGCAAAAAGGCTAAAATATGCTATTAGTGCTTGTACTTTGACCAAATTTCAGATTTAGTCTTTGTACTTAAAAAGTTAAAAAATCAAGTCCTCTTTTTTTTTTTTTTTTAAATCTCAGCCTAGTCACTAAAATCATCAAAATTTGTCAACTTGAAATTTTGATCGATAGGAAATAAAAATGGTAAGCTGGCAAATTTTGACAGAAACTACTAACGATGGTAATGATTGGACTAAGATTTTTAAATTGAAAATGTAGAAGGATTGAATTTTTAACTTTTAAAGTATAGGGCCTAAATTCAAATTCTATACAAGTCCAGGGACTATCAACATATTCTAACCAAAATAAAAACAAAACAATGAGCATTCTTTTTTGGGTAAACTACATTAATAGCCATCCAACTATGGTTTTTTTTTCCTTAACCAACTACGAAAAGTTACAAAATGATCATTCAACTATTCGATTTTGTCTTTTTTTTGTCACCCAACTATTTTGGATTTTCAGATGTTTCGATTTTGATGTTAGTCTGCTGGTGACAAAAAAAAATACAAAATTGAATTGTTGAATGACCATTTTGTAACTTTTCGTAGTTAGGTGACCAGAAAAGAAAAAACCATAGTTGGGTGACCTCTACTACAATTTACCCTTCTTATTTTTTTCTTTTTTTTGCGTTTCTGGTTCTTCGCGACCGCCAGGTGTCCCTTGTCTCCTTATTTTTTAAGACATTAAATACAATTCCTTTTAATAATGTTCTGTGGGCCAACCGGATACCGAAACGTGAATCAATAGGATAGGGTAGAGACTTACCATTGGAAATGTGAAAAGTGGGAGGATCTAGACCGTCCACGCCGCGACTAAGAAACGTGTCCACGTCGCGACTAAGAAACGGTGGTGATGGTGTGAATTTTATGGTTTTGGAATTTGGATGTAGTGTAGTGGCATAATTGGTTAGATCACTTGGATAGTGACGAGAGATAAATGCAAAGCCTCGATGGAGCTCGCACTGATATAGGGGTATTTTGGTCAAAAAAGGGAATGTTTGATCGATTTGTGTACTCGTATTTAAGTCAGTAAAGTTGGAGTATTTGAGATTTATTATACACAATTATATGTCGATGTCGATATTAATTAAGTTTAAATTCAATTAGAAACATGTATTTATATTTTTATCGTATTATACTTATAAAACTTTTACAAGAGACTTGTAGAATTTTATCTTTCGTAAATTATTTATAAATTTTTAATTAGATTTACTTTGATATGTTATATCTAAATTTATTTTTATTTAAATCTAGATATATTTTAATTATTAAATTAATCGTAGATTCGTAAAAATGATAAAAGAAAATCAAATTTAGTATTCTAACATAAAATAAATAAAGAGATAATAATATAATCAACAAAGGTGATGATATCAGACCTCTAATTTATTAAATTATAAAATAAATATTAAAAAAGTCCAAAAAGTATACATAAGTGTCGAAACCATTTTTTTGTTTGGAAAACGGGCCGACTTTAAAAAAGAAAATGGAGTCGCAACCAATCTTTTTTGAAGTGTGATTGGGCCACCTTATAAAATATTTCGGTCTACGAATTTTAAGAAAACAAGTTCGGGAGTCGGTTACGCACGAGGAAGGATTAGCACCCTCGTGACGCCCATAATTTGTACCTAATTGATTAATTAATGTCCTAATATCGAAAATTTGAAAGATTTAAAATACGATTCTTTTATTTTAAAGAAAAAAAAAACTTGAATAAAATATGAGCAATCAGACCATCTAGTCTCGAGGAAGTAAAATGTCACGCCCAGTAAGTTAGGGTACGACATTTCAAATCCCTGAAATTGAGCTTGTCCTTTGACTTACAAAATTAATGTGTTAAATCTAAGAAGGATACTCGGTTATTTGGGGTCTAATGAAAAATCGGAACCCAGTAAGTTAGGGTTCGATTTCCCAAAATACCAAACACTGAATATTGCCTTTGTTTTTTGAAATCCTTATCTCGAGATAACAAAACGTCCCATCCAGTGAGTTAGGACACGACGATTTTGAATTCTCGAGGATAAGTTTTTATTCAACTTTTAAAAAGAAAGTAATAGGTTGCTTAGACTCGAAAAGAGAAATCGAAACCCAGTAAGTTAGGTTACGACTCCTTTCGAACCTTAGAACACGGAGAGTTTGCTTTGAAAATCGGGTAAAAGATGACATGATTTTAATAAATAAATATAAAGTGAATTACAATGCTAATTTGTATGACACAATAATGGTGATAAAATACAAATAACAATACCCAAGGTAAAAACGAAATACGATAAAATAAAAGCGAAATAAATAAAATAAAAGAACATAAAAACAACAAATAGCAAAAATAGATGCTAATAGTAAATTAATAAATAAATATATACTATATAATAATTTTAAAGAAAAAGGTAATGAAATAATAATAGTACCAAAACACAATAATAATACTAATAAAATATGTTAATAAACAAATAATAATAGTAATAATAAGAAAATAATAATTATAGATAATAATAGTACTAATAAAAATAAAATAGTATTAAAAAAATTAAAAAACAGTTATGGAAAATGGTAATAATAATAATGAAGAAAGTTAAAAAATATTGACAATAAAAATCATAGGAAAAAACAATTTTAATAATAATAATGTATGTAAAATAGGGGCAATAATAAAATATAGGTATAATACCAATAAAAATAATAATAATAATAAATATAATTATAAGAATAATATGTATAATAAAGTAGTGATAGCAATAAAAGGAATATGGTTATAATAATAATATACATATAAACAAATGGTAATAAGAAATAAAAAATAATTAATTTAATGGTAAAATAACAAAATAATCGAAAAAGAACTAAATTGGGTTAAAAACAGAATCTTTGGGGCCAATTTAAAATAAAAGGAAACCGATTTGAAAAAGACTAAAACGCGGAAGGGCCTGACGCGCAAATAACCCTTTTATGCACAAAACGCGCGGATCCCTGCCTCATGCGGGTCGGGTCACGGGTCAGAGGCCCAAAACGACGTCGTTTTAGCCCCTGACCCCCAATTGCAAAACGGCGCCGTTTCATGGGGGTATAAAAGTTGAAATTTTTTTTTAAAACATTTCATTTCCTTCATTTCAGCAGAGGAGAGGAGGAAAAAAAAAATTCTGAAATGCTCTCTCCCTGCTCCGAGTCCTGGCCAAGGTCCGGTCGCCGGACCGTCGAGAAGCCACCGCCGCCTGCCACCGTACACGATGGCCGGAAATCCCGAAGGTAAAAATCTTCCTTTTTTCTTTTTGTAAATGTATTTTACATATATATACTGGGGTTTCTAAAAAAAATAGAAAAAAACAAATTATATGTAGTAACAGATTCGGCAAAAAGAAGAATGAAAAGAAAAAAAAGAAAAACTTTTTTGATTCTTTTGTATTGATTTCTCGTAAAAGACTATTTGCTCGTGTATATTCTCTCCCTATTAAAAAAAAAACCTTCCCTCTACAATAGTTTTTGTTTTCTTTTTATAGCCGAAAAAAATCCCCAGAATAAACAACCCAAACACGATCTGTTTTTACTGCGCTGGATTTCTTTCTTTTTCACAGATGGATGGGCGCACGACGCGGAGAGGAGACGTGCGGCGTTGGGGCTACTGGCGGCGGCGCGAATCTGTGGCTAGGGTTTCTGCCAAAGTTTAGGTTGTTGGGCCATCTAGGTTTGGGCCTTAGGTTGTAGTGTAAATGGACATTTGGATCGTTTGGTTTATTTTGGGCTGTTAGTATTGGGCTCGGGCAATCAAAAATTGGGCTCTACAGCTGCCCCTCTTTGCTCGTTGTCGTGTAACGAGAATGGAGCAAAGACTTTAAATAGACCAATTTTTACTCGGTCTTGCTGAGTCTTGATTTCTTGACGCCTCCTTTCTTCAAGTAGCCCCGCTTTAGCCCACTGCATTTCAGGGGTATTTTGTTTCCATCTACTCCACTACTGCTTAAGGAGATATGGTCTGTAATCTTCAGCCTGTTACCCTACTGCTTAGGGGATTAAGGCTCACCGTCTTCGATCTACTCCACTCCTGCTCAGTGGAGATAAGATCTGCTATCTTTCAGCCTGTTACCCTACTGCTTAGGGGATTAAGGCTTATCGTCTTCGATCTGTTCCACTCCTGCTCAGTGGGATAAGATCTGTAATCTTCAGCCTGTTACCCTACTGCTTAGGAAATTAAGGCTCATCGTCTTCGATCTGTTCCACTCCTGCTCGTGGGATAAGATCTGTAATCTTCAGCCTGTTACCCTACTGCTTAGGGAATTAAGGCTCATCGTTTTCGATCTGTTCCACTCCTGCTCAGTGGGATAAGATCTGTAATCTTCAGCCTGTTACCCTACTGCTTAGGGAATTAAGGCTCATCGTCTTCGATCTGTTCCACTCCTGCTCAGTAGGATAAGATCTGTAATCTTCAGCCTGTTACCCTACTGCTTAGGGAATTAATGCTCATCGTCTTCGATCCGCTCCCTCTCTCTTCGGTGGGATAAGATCTATAATCTTTAGCCTGTTACCTTACTGCTTAGGGAATTAAGGCTCATCGTCTTCGATCTGTTCCACTCCTGCTCAGTGGGATAAGATCTGTAATCTTCAGCCTGTTACCCTACTGCTTAGGGAATTAAGGCTCATCGTCTTCGATCTGTTCCACTCCTGCTCAGTGGGATAAGATCTGTAATCTTCAGCCTGTTACCCTACTGCTTAGGGAATTAAGGCTCATCGTTTTCGATCTGTTCCACTCCTGCTCAGTGGGATAAGATCTGCTATTTTCGGCCTGTTACCCTACTGCTTAGAGAATTAAGGCTCATCATCTTCGATCTGTTCCACTCATGCTCAGTGGGATAAGATCTGCAATTTTCAGCCCGTTACCCTACTGCTTAAGGAATTAAGGTTCAACGTCTTCGATCTGTTCCACTCCTGCTCAGTGGGATAAGATCTGTAATTTTTAGCCCGTTACCCTACTGCTTAGGGAATTAAGGCTCAATGTTTTTGACCTGTTCCACTCCTGCTCAGTGGGATAAGGTCTATAGTCTTCAGCCCGTTACCCTACTGCTTAGGGAATTAAGGCTCAACGTCTTCGATCTGTTCCACTCATGCTCAGTGGGATAAGATCTGTAATCTTCAGCCTGTTACCCTACTGCTTAGGGAATTAAGGCTCATCGTTTTCGATCTGTTCCACTCCTCCTCAGTGGGATAAGATCTGTAATTTTCAACCTGCTCCATTGCCGATACATGGGGATAAGATTCGCCAAAATCTGTAATTCTGATCAATTTTGCTACATTGTCCTCTAGGGAACCTACCTGTAGAATTGATTTCATGGGGTCTATGCTTATGCCAAATGATTAGGATGTCATAAAAAATGCTCCTAACCATATGTATTATGAATGTTATGAATGAATGCAAAATGTCATGAGAATGATCCATTTTTAACACTTGGGTTGTCATTGCTTGCTATCTATTAAGGTGATATCCCTGACGTATGTCTTCTTTGTTCAGCTAATACTTCTAACAGAGAATCTGAAGATGTCGTCACTGCTTAGTCCCTTATCTCAAATGCTCCGAGCCCCTTAAGCCTGGTTAGTTCTAAATAATTGTCCTGTTTCAGATTCTTGTATTATTTAGAGACTTTCAGAGTAATACGCAAGACCTCTTTTGTGAAAGCATTATTAGTCCACTAATTGTTATTTCAATACAAAATGCTTGAAAGAGATCATAACAATAGACAAGAAAGAGATTAATTAGGAGCATAGCTCGAAACAAATAAATTAAGCAAATAAGGCAAATGCAATCAAGAAGGAAATTCATTGGTAGTGTATTTTGGAATGGGCAAGTTTAGAATGGGTAAGATGGAAACTAGGTGCCCCAGATAACGCAGCCTGAGCTTCTCTGTTCAAACTTCTTGAGGATCATTTTAAGCTCAACATGTGTTTAGGGGATCCGGAGTACTTTGTCGATGCCCCAAGACGTAACAAACTCCCTCATTTTTAATTCAAGCGTAGCAAGACTACTGTATGCCCCATCACAATTTGATCATAATTTGAGCCACCTTTTTCGAGTTTTCGACTTAAAGCCCCTTTGGTTTCAAAGCGCCCTTTGCGGGTTTTCACCTTGGCCTCTCCGGTGTTTTTTTTTTGCGGAAAGCCTCAAAGCGCCCTTTGCGGGTTTTTGCCTTGGCCTATTTCACCGTGTTTCTTGACTGAGTCTGCATTAATTGGATTTGGCAGACTTTTGCCATCCATCTCGGCTAGTATCAATGCTTCTCCAGAAAAGGCCTTCTTTTTAAAACATAAGGTCCCTCCCAATTCGGCACCCACTTTTCTCTGAAGTCCCCTTTTGCATGAGAAGGATCTTTTTTACCATCATAAGATTCTCTTGGGTGAACCTTTTTTTTCATAAACTTGTATTATCCATTTTTGGTGCGTTCGACCATGATGAATACTTTCAATCCAGCTTACTGGAGACATTCTGCTTCATCCAATTCTTAATTCAATCCAAGCTCAGAGAAGAGGAATCTCCACTTCCAAAAATTGTTTCCCTTCCATAAACCAAGGTGTTGCTCCAACGAAGGTCTTGGCCAACACTCGAGAAGCAAATAGGGTAAATGGTAGCTTCTCTATGCCAATATTTACAAGTCTCAATCATCTTTAAAAAATCTTTTTGGATGTCCCTTTTTTTTTGCACTGATATGGCGTCTGATCTTTGAATAGGCTGTCAACTTTGACATTATGTTAAACATGTAACTTTGGCATATGAAGCGACCTCCACCCTCTTAGTGAAGTAATTGCCAACCACAAAGATGATGATGTCTGTTAGAAGCTTTTGACTAGATCGTCCCCGTAACATCTATGCCCCACGTATAGGAAAGAGTGGAGGAAGCACCTAAGTCTTGTCTTCCTCTATTTGGCATTTATGGCATAACTAATGCAATCTCCTTTTCATGGTAGATCAGCAGTACCCGAACCTTATAATCGGCCTGGCTATCGGAAAACTGTTAGCATGTGCCTTTTCGAACACTCCATAGCCTTCTCGTGCCTAGGCATATCTTGATGCGATTATGCAAGGACATCTTTGAATTCTTGGAATAACTCAATGGTGGGTAAGGCTTCGATCTTCACTCCTTTCCCAGAGTCGCAATGTCCACTGACCCTTTGTGTGGTAGAGTCTATTTTCATTTTGTTCTACCATCTTTAACAAATCAAAAGATAAGTTACAATCTTTGAAATCTTCAAAATCCTTGGATCTTTTTAGGCTCATATTTCACTCAAAAGGGAGTCAGTAACAGCGTTGCTCATGTCTTGATATCTTGGTACCTATTATAGGTACGAAGCCAAATTCCAAAGAATAAATGATTCTAAGGATGATTATTTATATGGTATGATTATGAATGAAATGAGAGGGTAAAGAGATATTTACTCAGCATGAAACATAAAAATGCACTTTTTATTGAAAATAAAGATGTTTGAACATGAGTCTATTTCACAAAAGATTCTTATTGTTTCTAGGCTTAAAACAACAAGTTTGTTTTGAACATTACTCTTTGTTAGCTCTAAAAACTACAGGAGTCTTCTTCGCAGTCCAGTTATTCAGAACACTTTCAGGCTCGTAGGGGTGAATGCCCCCTAAGTTTCCTTCATTCGATCCCTCTTCAAATATGGCGTTGAGTCTCACAGTTTTCAACATGTCTTCAGCCGTTTCTTCATTCATCATCCCCGGTTCAGGAAGGATAATTCTTTCCGATATGAATGCCTTGGATATATAGAGAAAATTCATTGATCCCCATTTGACTTCAGCGTCATTCTCTACCGACTCTCCTCCTATGGTACACACGTTTTCTCCTTTAGAAGAGTCAAAGAACTCTAGCTCTTTATTATCCATTAACCCTTGTACTAGGGCTCTGAATTCTTTGCACTGCTGGATCTCATGGTCTTTCTTGTTATGGAACTCACAGTAGTTCCTTGCATCTCGGGATTTGCTCCCCAACTCTTGCGGACCTAGACCTCTTTTTCGCATTTCCTTCCAAACCTCTCTCAATGGGGTTCTTACCTCCGCAACATTTCGTTTGATTCTCTTCCCCATGTACTCGACTATCGCGTTTACCCCTTTCTCGATATGACTGGTAACAGATTTCCTACACCTGGTGCGTCGTCGAATCTCACAACACCCGCCTTAATAAGCCTTTCAACTAGCCTTTTAAAAGGGAAGCAATTCTCTATCAGGTGCCTCACTATCCCCGCATGGTATTCATATTGAGTGCTTGCGTAGTACCATTTTGGATATGGGGATAGCAACGGTTTTGAGTAGCAAGGGGATACGACGTGCGCATCGAACAGAGTTTTATACAACTCCCTATACGTCACAGGTATGAGAGTAAACTGGAATTTTTCGATATTCTGCCTCGTGTTGGGCTCCTACCTTGGTAAGGCCTGCTGGCCTGCGGCTATTGCTCTTAGCTGGCTGACAGTAACGGGTTTTAGATAACCCGAGCTCACATTTCCTACTTCATTCTCCCCTTTATTCGGAGCTGATCTTTTCGTGCTTCCTCTAGTTTTTATTTTCCCGCACCTTATCGCGTTCTCTATCATTTCACCAGACATCACTATGTCTGCGAAACTTTTAGTGGCGCTCCCCAACATATGATTGATGAACAGTGCTTTTAGGGTATTAATGAAGAGCATAGTCATTTCCTTTTCTAGCAGCTGCGGCTGGACCTGTGTAGCGACCTCCCTCCATCTCTGGGCATATTTCCTGAAACTTTCGCCCGACTTCTTCTCCATGTTTTGTAGCGTGATCCTATCTGGCGCTATATCAGCTACGTGGCCATAATGTTTCATGAAGGCCTGTGCTAGATCCTTCCATGATTTGATTTGAGTATAACTCAACTGATTGTACCATTTTGCTGCTGCCCCAATCAAGCTATCCTGGAAACAATGGATCAACAACTGGTCGTTGTTGACATATCCCGTCATTCTCCTACAGAACATTGTAATGTGGGCCTCAGGGCAGCTGGTCCCGTTATATTTTTTGAATTTCGGCATCTTGAACTTTGGTGGGAGTACCAAATCAGGGACCAAACTCAACTTCTTAGCATCCACATCGCATTGTTAATCAGCACTTTCCAATGCTCTGAACTTCTCTTCCAACCATTTGCATCGATCTTCAAACTCTTTTGGAAGTTCCGCCCTTGCCTTTTCCTCTTCTGCTGCGTCATCAAAATCAGGGCCCATCAGATTTGCCAAATTATCTCCTGGGTTGGAGCTCGAGCCTGCAGGGAAATTTACCGGTGCTGGGATACCGGATTGATACTGGGGTCTGATATTGACAGACACTCTTGGCGGTTGTACTTGGGAATTTACCGGGGCCAAGCTTGGAGGATGAGCAGAATCTTCATTATCATCTCCGGTATCGACCATAGGACTCTTTCCTTTACCAGGCCCTCCAGTCAACAGTTGTGTTAACTGGCTCATCATACTTCTCTGGGATTCCAGCATTTGATCCCTCATATCTTGTTGGATCTTAGCCAACTGTTCTTGCATCTGCGTTTATAATTGGTCCTACATCTCTTTCTGCATCTGCTCTAACCTCTCTAACATTTGGTCCATGACTTTCATTTTTCTTCGAGTGTAGTAGTGATGTTCCAGGGTAGCTATAATACGATCTCTAGTTAATAGGGCTCTTTTGTGATATTAAATGCATATGATGTGATGTAATGCAAATGGATGAAATGCAATGCAAATGCATAGAATGAATGCAAAAAGAAAGAGATGCGTTGATTCTGAATTCAATTCCATTAGAAGAACTTTTCTAGAATATAAATTTCTTTACATAAAACGGATTACATATGCGAAATCGTCCTATAGTCCGTAAATACACCAATCTATTTCTTCAGATCTGGATGTTACTTTGTGTGTCCTATGAACTTTCTCAATAGATGCCTCTTCTAGCTCCTTGTTGATTGATCCAGGCCATGACTCTTCACTCACTTATCCTCCGTGACGCTTATAAGCTTCTTTGAAAAAGTCGAGACGTGACGGCTCTTGAATAGTCTTTGTCAGCTTGAATCATCGGGCAAAGTCTTGTATTCTTTTGCGGACTATAAGCCTTCTCTCGTTGTTTACCTAGACTATATTCGAACGACCGCATTATAATCTACTTTATCAAGTAACCCATTTCCTTATGACAAACTCTTCTATTTAGCAATCGAATATGAATCAACACCTCCTTTCTATAATGATGAAATGCAATGTAATCATAAACAAAAGAAACATGTTAGTATCATATACAGATGGTAAAAATTAAACACCTATCCAGGTGACTGCTAGGGTTTGGCATAGCTCTACCTGGGGTAAGTTCCTAGGGCTCTCTATATGCGGTTTGGCTCTAAAACAAGGGTACCTGAACCAGCAGATTCCTCGATCCTCACCCATTATAGGCTCATATGGACCGAGTTCAGTTCAGGAGAATACATTTCCCTATGGCTGCACGGAGGTGAAAACCTCACGAAGACATAGGTACGGATGAATCCCGAAAGCGATTCACTATCTTGCACGGAGGTGAAAACCTCACGAAGGAGTAGCTTCTCACTCTCACTTAAAATGTGTGACCACAACGGTCATGCAATATGATGCAAAAGTACCCTAGACACTTAAATCACAACAAACATAAGACACGACCCAAACTCATGCAATGAAAAACAAAATCAAATTTTAATTTTCGATAAAAGGACATTAATCAATCAATTCTACGGCTTGACTCTCTTATTGGTCCCCAGCGGAGTCGCCAAGCTGTCGACTCCATTTTCCTTTTTAAAGTCGGCCCGTTTTCCAAACAAAAAAAATGGTTTCGACAATAAGAATTTCAAATAGAGTAAGATGGATTTTTGATCTGTAAATAAAAAGTAGATAGTTAGTGACAAATATTAATTGAAATAATATAAAAATTGCGTGACAAATTTAATTATATTTTTGAAATATAAAGACAAATATTAATCGAAATAAAATTTAGTGGCAATTTTTCATATTATTAATGGTATGGTGGTAAATTTACATTTTAATTTTTTAAAATTGTGTGATAAATTTAATCCCATTTTCGAAGTATAAAGATAAATATTAATCAAAATAAAATTTAATTACGATTTTTAATGTTGTTAATAGTATGGTGGTAATTTTATATTTTAATTTTTTAAAATTGTGTGATAAATTTAATCATATTTTCGAAATATAAAGACAATTATTAATTGAAATCATTTAACTTTTTTAATTTTGTGAAGAACATATATTTTTCATTGCCTACGAAGTATGCAAAATGGATGAACTAAAAAAGTGATTAGAGCACCAATGTAGGTAAATATGTATTTATAATTGATACAACCAATATTATATTTATCCAATAAATAAAATAATTTTATTTATCAAGCAAAAATTTTGAGGTTAAATTTTAGATTTTTTTTATAATACAAAAATTTATTATATATATTTGATTTGGTGGCATGTTAAAAATTAATATAACATCATAATAAAAATCCAAATTTAAAACTTGAAATTAAAAAAAAATAAAGTCGAAATATTGTCATTATGAACTGAGCGGGGCTAATGCTTTTACTAGAAATCTCTAGTCAACCCCATTGCAAAAGATCTTTTCTTACCATCAAACGTGTTCATACTAGATAAAAGAGTAAACTCCAACAATTTCTGTATTCTCAACGCTCCTTAATTTCTAGGAATTAATCACTTCAACAATTTTCGATGGTTATATGGGTATCCAAAGTTTTCGAAGTGTTTTAAGTGCAGCTATATTGCGGTGGATGTTGAGGAGGAAGCTTGATTGGAATCGATAGATGATCTCATCGAGAGGGTAGGATTCATTAGAAGACGAATTGTCAGCAACGACAATGAATGATACATCCAAAACGTATGGTGCCTATTGGCAAAACCTCTTTAACTCTTGTGTTGGAAAAATCACGGGACCGTTTAGTTCCGATGTCTGGTCGGAAAAAAGAATGTGTCCTACTGAAAATCGACAATGGCATCTCTGCTTTTGAAGGAAACTCTAACACTGAAAGATACAACAAAAAATTTCTAGAAATGAATGATTTATTGGTGAAATATTGCTTGATCAACAATACAAGAAGCTTTAAATATATGGACATGACTGTTTTAGTTAGTTAAGTTGTCCTATTTGCATATTGTATTTATAGCTTATGATTTTAGTTGCTCAACTTGTATTTAAAATTTAAAATTATAAAAAATATAACTTATAAATTCATATAATCTATATTTTTTTTATTTAAAATTAAAAGTATGTATTATAATTTAAATATTTTATATTTATATCAAAGAATGTATTTATAATTTTAAAATAATCTTCTACTTTTTAAATTTATATGTGCGATACCCAACCTTATCTAATTATTTAGTGATACAGAAAATTTAATTAATTAAAATATTTTTAAATAAAAATAAAATATTATCTTAATTTAATGTTATTATTAAGAATTTTAATATAACAAAAAGACATATGAATATTATTAGTATAACAAAATATTTAAAATATAACTTCATAATAAAAAAGAAAAGAGAATAGAAATAAAATTTATTATTTACTTTTAAAAAATTAATAATAAATTATTATTTAATAAAAATATAAGAAATAAGTGAAATAATTTTTAAAAAATTCAATTTAATGATCAAAATAAATTTAAATTTTAAAAAATAAAAATACTTAATATTTTATTTATTTAAAGTTCTAAAATTATATTAATTTGTTAATATCTTAATAAAAATATACTTTAAATTATATGTGATATAAAAAAATTATTTATTTTAAGTTGTCTCGGATAAATATCCGTTTAATTGTCTATAATTTATCATGTAGAGATAGTATTAAATATATTAAAATTTTATACTATTTGGGTAAGTGGCGCAATTGTCAAACACATTTGAAAATATTAATAAGTAGGTGATTTATTCTAAATTCTTAATTAAGTTACCAAAATTGAACTGTAATGATTTTCATGAAGTAGGGTTTTGAAGAGGCACACGCGTCCAATATCCAAATCCAGTGTCACAGAAGCCCCGACATTGGTGACCACATTTATCCTTGAGAGCCCTTTTATTTGTTTGTTCAATTATTGTTCAAATGCGTGGCGCAGCCGGTTGGTTCCCCAACTGTTGGCATCTGGACTTCATCATCTCACTCTATGCTAAACACTCCGTTTAATGGGATTCTGTGTCTTTTCTTCAAGTTCCAAGGGCCAAAGGGAATTTGACATCTTGCCTCATCATGTGAATGTGAATCACATTTTTAAATAAATGCAGATCCCACATCTTGCCAAATTATTATATATCTCATTCGGATTTTGTTCCAAGTCCCATGAAACACATATCACCAAAAGTAATGCATCCAAATAAAATATCAGACCGGAACTTGTTATAATCTTTAAAAAATATCAGAAATACAATTAAAGCGTGACAAGAGCACATGAAAAAAAGAAGGTAAGAAGACAACAACAAGAAAAAGGCAACCGAAAGAGCAGTGTGAAGGTATTTTTGTGTCTTCATCACATGGTATTTATGCTGTCGATTATTGGGAGGATGGCCATCCATCCTTAGGTAACCAGTTTGTCCCCCAGGGACTTACTGGACGTACTAGCATTCAAGCTCAACTTTGGGGCCTCAGATGTTGGCCTTATGCTGATTGCTGGGAAAAACAGTGTGGTTTAAGGGTAGAAAAATCAAGATGGGTCGACACCTCACACTTCTCTTATTTGGGTTTTTATTCCATTTTTTATTGTTAAAATATTGAATACAAATATTAAAAAATAAATAGGAGATATACTTGCCTTCATGGGTTGGTGAGATGAAAAATTGAGAGACCGGGTGTCTCATGCTAATTGGTGCCTTTCAAGAGCCTTAAAAAGAGAAATAGAGTGAATATCTGTTAGTTACTTAACTAACAATGCAACTGACATCTGTCTTCCACTAATAGAATTGATGACAACAACTGACACCGTCTCATAATGAAAACATCGACATCTGTACTTTAACTATAAACAAAGTACACGATGACAAGTACTGATGCAGTTCATTACTCCAATTATATTTAGTTAGTAATAGATAAATTGTAATGAAAACAAGAGTTATCATAATTTATTAATATATAAATTATAATAACATGGTATATGAAAGCTGTTAGGGCTTTTTCAAGTGCATGGTGAAATCTGTGTAGAGTTTTACCCAAGTCTCTTGCCTTTGGTGGAGAGGATCCACTTTTATAAAGAGTTTGGGGCCTGAGTTACATTGAATAAAAAACCTATCGTCTCTTCACCAGAAAAAACACCCTACTACCCAGGTCTTAGGGGTAGAGTGGCAGTTGATTAGATTAAGAGATGTCGAAGTTGACTTGATGTGACTAGTTAAGTAATCACTTTGTTTTCAAGTGTTGGTAATGAGAAGTGATGGAGGGATAAGTGCTAGCCTTGCAAAGAAATTGTTTGAGATTCAATAGGCCTTCCCTCGTTGAATCATTCTCCATAGCCTTTATAAGAACATAACTATTGTCCTTAGTTGAGGAGGGAGTCATAAAGTGGCCTTATTTGAGGGTATTAATGGTAAAGTCAAACATAATTGATATTACTTTTCTTAAAAAGAATTAAAAAATATGTTGGAAAATAAAATCGAGAGTTTCGTGAGAAAGTTTGATTGGAAAATATAACAGAAAAGAAAACAGGCGAGCTGAGGAAAAAAAGGATAAGGTTACTGTTTTTTTTTTTTTTTTTTGTGTAAAATGAGAAAAATAACCTGCTATTTATACTATTTTTTGAAGGGGTAAAATGGTAAAATACACAGTGTCAATTTTTGCAAAAAGTGCAATGGTTAGAAACTGACCAGACTTTCTACAACAATCGATAATTTATAAAAAAAGAAGAGAAATTCTATCCAAAAACAAAATATATGCAATACATGTCATAAACAAATGTTAACATGGACACAAACAAGACAACAACAGCACACATGTGTTGAGCTTTTATCCTCAATTACTCAATGAAAATAAGAAATAAAGTTATATTTAAATCCTCTTAAAAGTATTTTCTCAATTAATGTGGGATTACACACTTTGCATTACCAACATAAGGCGCATATTGTTAGTGGATTATTGAGTTGTTAATTATAATAATTAAATGATTAAGAAATGGTTATTGGGTTGTTAATTATAATAGTTAAGTAGTTAAGAAATGATTAAGGGCCTAAACTATAAATACATAAACATGGTGTAAAAAAGATTTTCAAGCTTCAATATTCAGCATACAGAACTCTCTGTTTCTAAAACTTCCTTATGCTTTCATTTCTTGTTTCTTTATTCGTCTTTGTTCATCTGGTGATCAATTCTTGAATAAACATCTCAGAATTCTAACACATTAGTGTACTGTCGCATGGCACTAGTGGATTAAGGCTTTGCAGTAAGACTGGGTCCAAGCAAATTGCTGAAATTGGGTGGTCCAAGTGGGAGGACTTGTAGTTTTGGGTGAGGCCCTTGGTTCCAAGCTAATAGCTGAAAATAGGTGGTCCAAGGCAATCATTGAAACGGTGTTCAAAGCTCTAAAGGATGAAACTAGTGTTCTCTGGATGTTTCGTTCCTCAATGCAGGGAACTCTTTTTTTCTCATGTAACCACAACAACTAAACACCAGCCGTTTGGTTAGCTACAAAAACTAGAAACATTTCTCATCCTCATGAGCTTACACCTCTTCTTTTAACCTGCTTCGTTCTTATGATTGTTTCATATTTATTTTTAAAAATGCTTCAGAGTTGTTTGGTTTGGTTAGCTACAATAGGGTCCATTGAATGCAAGTTTATTTTTGCAAGGGAAAAATCAGGGGCAAAGGCAGTTTCAACTTTTCACTAAATGAGTAAACAAACGTGAGTATAATATGGAAAAAATAAACTTAAATGTACTAAACGTATAAATTCAAACCTCGAAAACAAAGCCCTAATTCGGGAACAAAATTCTCTCCATAGTTATCTTGAAAATTCTCACTAAAACTTATCTATAACTACATCTTATTGCCCCCAAAAGAAACGTACTATAGTACTACATCTTTAATTGCTTTCTTAATTGGCCTCTCAAAACATGGATACAATGTCCTTTTAAATAGATTAAGATTAGAAATCTAATCATACTAAAATATTCTTAGAATAATCGAAAACCGAAAAACTTGAGGTGCACATTGTCACGTCGTGACGTGGCACCGCGTCATTGGGACAAAGGCTCTCTTCTCGTTGTGACGTCGACTGTTCGTCGGGACGAAGAACACTTGCTCATTGCGACGTCACACACAATTTGATCCGAAAATACGAGACATAACTCCACAATATATAATTGAATATCATCTATTTGTGCTGCATCTTTTTTAAAAAAAAATGACTAAACTCAAAATCAATAAAGCAATTTCAGCTTAATCATGTCATTGAAGTTAAGAATATTTGTTAAAGAAAAGTTCATCCAAAATTCAATTTTTATCCTTTTTAACCACCAAACCTTATTTGGCCCATAAGACAGGATCATACTTACCTCTTTCGCCCATAGGCAATCCTCCTAGCTTCTCTCTACTTTACAGAAGAGATTTCACCAGCTTAGCTACTCAGTAAAGTGTAAGAAAATGAGAGAAATGAATCAACTGATAAAGATTTGCAGAAATTTAGAGAGTTTTGGAGAATCCCGCAGACACCTATAAATATGAATACCGTAAAATTAGATTGCTCCATTCGTTTTCCTAAGGATCAAAAAGTGGCAGAAGAATTCAGTCCGGTGCCCTCTCGGTCTATCCCTTTTTCTCCTTGCCTTGCAACCCACTTATTGATGGACGTCAACAGTTTTAATTCATTTACAAACACTTCTAACACTCGATTCTCATGGTTTATATATAATTAGTGTTCATTTTTACTTGTTTTTCAGTGAGGATATGTGTTTAATAGGAGTATTTTTATTTTAAATTTTATTTATATCAAAAGGTGAGAACTTTTGTTTCAAGTTCTCTCCACCCCCAGCTAGATATGCTTAATTTAGAACGAATATTCATTTGTGATTAGGACGAAACTGTACATATTTATATGTAATTCCTACCGTTATCATGCTGCTGTGCAATATGTGAGATTCAGATTCCAGGTTAGCCTTTTGCTTCTTTTTTTTTATTATCTCAAAATCAATTAAAAAGAAGGCATTCTTAAGAAATATGGTTTGGGTTAATAGGATCCCATTGAAAGGGACATACTTATCTGATCTCCATTTATGTTTTAACAACAAATAACCCTAAAAAAAAAGATTGTTGTAGTGAAGTTATCATGTATCTCCGCATCTTTGGACCATTGCTTTTGCCCCTTTATTCTCCAATTCCACAGAATTAATCTAGAATGGGTTTATTTATTTATTTTTTCTGCAAAATTAACATATTTGAAGGAGTATATACTCATACAAATTCAAATATACATTAAATACATGTGTAGAATATAAATTTTTAAGGAAAATAAAAAATTTTGATATTTTTTTCTTTCGCTACTTGTGCTAATTTTACATTTTAGAATCACATGTTTGGATCAAGAAATTACTTTGAGCGGGTAATTAGATATTATCAATAATGTCAAAATTTGGTACTACAGGAGATAATCTCAATATCAATTTCTTAAATAATCTTAGATAATTTGAGATTTGTGATAAATTAAGCCATTCTTAATTTTTTCAACTTTTGTATTAGCTTTTAATTTTTTTAGTGTTATATCCTTTCACCAAACGAACACATGTCAACGTTAAAGGCATCATTAATTCTGCATTGACTTCTTTTAAAATAGCATCCCGATAGACCTCTCATCCACAGTATCTCTAAATGAGACTACCCATTCTACTTCAAAGGAGTCATACACCTGCGCTTAAATTCCATACTATTCTAATAAGAACACACTTCCAAGGTAATAAAAGAGTCTATTTAGGCTTAACTATCTCGTATTGATAGAGTCTCATGATACATGCCTATAATTATCTATGTAGCGACGTAAAATTTTAGCACGGGCGCTAATTGAGAAAATTATTGAACATTTGAAAACAGAGTTTCGATTTTATTAAAAAAGGGAGTAGCCACCGATCCTTTTTCCAGGTGTGATCGGACACCTAATAAATCCTCTTTATTAAAAGAAAAATTATTTTTTGAATTTTCTAAAAAAAAGACCGAGTTTAGGTCTACGTCAAAATTTCAGAGAAAAATAGAGTTCGGGAGTCGGTTACGCGCGAGGAAGGTATTAGCACCCTCGCGACGCCCAAAATTGGTATCTCGTTAAACGCTTGTTGTCTTAATTTTCAAAAAATACGAGTTCAATTTAATGTTTAATCGTGATCTAATTGAAACACGAGAATTTTTGAAAACACGAAAAGTTTTGAAACACGAAATTTTTGATAAATTACATATTGACGTATTATAATCTAAAAAATAAAATTTTGATAATTTAAAAAAAATTACAAAAATAATCATTTATTTTAAAACCCGAGAATTTTTTTTTTAGATTTTGATTTTTTTAAAAGGGCGTATCGTATTTAACACGAACCGATAATATTCACCCAACATAGCGATGAAATCAACGACTTAGTGTCAAACCGATTCGTTGCCTTTTTTCTTTTTTTTAAATGAATTTATTTAAAATTAAAATTTATAACTAAAATCACACAATAATACTTCAAAAAAGTTAAAAATGTTAAATTAATTGAAATGAAACAATATTTAAATAGGTGGATTAAAAAAACAAAATGGATTGAGAGTGTACCAAAGCCCAAAGTTATAGGCTTGGGCTGCTGAAATTTGGGTCTTTGTTGGGCTTGTGCACCTTTTCCTTTTCTTTTTCTTTTTTTGCTTTTTTCTTGATTGGGCCTGCTCCTTTTTTTTTTTGATTCTGATGGGCTGCTGCGTCGGGCTTGGGCCTGCTGGTGGTGTGGGTTGGGCGGGTTGGGTTGTGGGTCGTGGGTTCGGTCGAGTCGACCCGACTGATTATTATTTATTTTTATTTTTTTTCTTTCCTTTCTTCCTTTCTTTTTTTCTTTCTTTTTTTTCTTTCTTCTTCTTCTTCTTCCTTCTTCCTCTCCCTTCTTCTTCTCCAACTACCGCCGCCGTCGACGCCTCTGTCTCCTTCGCCGGTGGTGCGATGCCCCCTCTCCCTCTCCTCTTTTTCTTCTTCTCTCTTCTTCTTTTCTCTCTTTTTCTCTTTTTTTCTTTCTCTTTTTTTCTCTTCTTTTCTTTTTTTGGGGGGTTTTTTCCTTGGCTGATTTTTGGGGGGTAAGAACCCATTTTATGGTTGTTTTTTTGCAGGTGTTAGGTGGCTAGGGGGAAGGGAAGCCATGTCCTAGGCTGGTGGCCGAAAATCACGGAGGGTAGGTGCCCAAAATCATGTAATCTGCCAGAAGGACCAAATCGTCAATGCAGTAAAACTATCGGGGTCAAAGTGTAGTTTTGGAAGTTTAGGGGTCAAATGTAATTTTGGAAAAGTTTAGGGGTCAAAATATAATTTTGGAAAAGTTTAGGGGTCAAAATGCAATTTAAGGAAAGTTTAGAGGTCAAAATGCAATTTTTATTTTTTGTATTTTTTCAATTTTTTTAAATTTTTTTAATAAAAAATTAACCATGAAATTGAGTCGGACAAAATTTAGTGCTTACAGCTGCCCCTCTTTGCTCATCATTGTGAAACAGGGATAGTGCAAAGATTTAAAAGTACTAAATTTTGTTCGATTGTCCAATCTTTATTCTTTATTTTTTATTGAAAAACAGAAATCAAAAATAGCTCGGCATGCGACACGAAGCTCAACTCACCTCTCGGATTATGAGTTGATCTTTGAAAAACAAAAATCGAAAATACCTCAGCATGCCTGAGGCTCAACTCACCTCTCGCATTATGAGTTGATTTTTGAAAAACAGAAATTTGAAAAATACCTCGGCATGTGATCTGAGGCTCAACTCACCTCTCGGAGTTCATCTTTGAAAAACAAAAATTGAAAATACCTCAACAGATGATCTGAGGCTCAACTCACCTCTCGCAAAATGAGTTGATTTTTTGAAAAATGTAGAATTGAAAAATACCTCAACAGTGACTGAGGCTCAACTCATCTCTCTCTCGCAATATGAGTTGATTTTTTGAAAAATGTAAATTGAAAAATACCTCAACATGTGACCTTAGGCTCAACTCACCTCTCTCGCAATATGAGTTGATTTTTTTGAAAAAGCAGAAATTGAAAAATACATCATCAGTGTGACTTGAGGTTCAACTCACCTCTAACAATATGAGTTGATTTTTTTGAAAAACCTAAATTGAAAAATACCTCAACAGATGACCTTGAGGCTCAACTCACCTCTCGCAATATGAGTTGATTTTTTTTTAAAACAGAAATTGAAAAATACCTCAGCGTGTGACCCGAGGCTCAACTCACCTCTCGCAATATGAGTTGATTTTTTTTTTTTGAAAAACAGAAATTGAAATTTTTTTTTTAAAAAAAAATATCAGAATTTCAAAACATATCATCTGGTGGAACTCAGATGTCTTCTTTTTCCTTGATTCAGTACAGCTATCATCAAAACCTCTTGCTCTACTGGATTACCTGTATATGTCATGCGTGATGTTATCATGATATGCACGTGTTTGTCTTAAATGCTTTTATGCCTACATGATTATGCCATGCGTCTTGAGCTTGTTTGTCATGTATCCCTTTTAGTTACGATTTTCGTGATGATCTGCATTCATTGCTTCGATTCTTGACTTTCCTTTTAGGTTTTGTACCCGTCCTCAAGCTTTACGAGTAATCTACGTTTCTCGTATATCACCCTTTTACCCCCTATTGAACTTTGTCCTTGCTTTGAGGCTCTTGTACTTACCAAATTCTCATCCGGGTAATGCTCAACATTCCTTTTGTTTAGAGTATGTCATTTCACTATTTATTATTTAAATGAACCAAACATGATATGCTTGACAATGACACAGTAGGTACGAAAGAAATACCTCACATTCATATTTATTTCAAAAGCAACAAGCAAAGAAAATTGACAAGGAATAGTTCAATAAAGAAAACATTATAAAGAAAGGAAAGCAGATTCAATTGTCACAAATGCTCTAGATATCCAACGCATGAACTTCTCCACGTTTCTTAGTCAAGGATCTTTTCGAGCGTGGCTTCTTGTGTAGAAGATTTCGAGCTTCCGAGAATGCTTCAAATATTGTAATCTCGCCATTTGACTCTCTGTTCAAATCGCCTTGCTCTTTAAGCCCAAATCTGCTTCATTAGGACGCCCTTTCGGGTTTTCATCCTAATCCTTTTTGTTTATCAAGACGCCCTTTTCGAGTTTTCATCTTGATCTCATTTTCTTTTCTTTTTTTTCTTTTGTTTATATCAAGACGCCCTTTTCGGGTTTTCAGCTTGATCTCTTTTTTTTTAGGCATAGTACTTTTTCACGGCATCTGAGTTCACTAGATTAGGTAACTCCTTCCCATCCATCTCAGTGAGAATCAAAGCTCCACCCGAGAAGGCCTTCTTTACGACGTATGGCCCTTCCCAATTTGGTGCCCATTTTCCTCGAAAGTCTTTTTGTATTGGGAAAATCTTTCTCAGTACGAGTTCTCTCTCGCAGAATTCTCTTGGCCGCACCTTCTTGTCATGGGCCGTGATTATTCTCTTCTGGTACATCTGTCCATGACAGATTGCCTTCAAGCGTTTTTCTTCGATAAGATTTAGCTGGTCATATCGAGCTCGAATCCATTCTGATTCCTCTAGTTTCGACTCCATTAAGACTCGTAGAGAGGGGATCTCAACTTCGATGGGCAAAGACAAACCATTCCATAGACCCGAGAGAGAAAGGAGTTGCTCCCGTAGATGTCCGCACAGATGTGCGATATGCATACAAAGCGAATGGTAGCTTCTCGTGCCAGTCTTTATATGTCTCGGTCATTTTCCCAATAATCCTCTTAATATTTTTGTTAGCCGCTTCTATTGCTCTGTTCATCTTTGGGCGATAGGGTGAGGAATTATGATGCTTTATTTGAAATTGCTCGCACACTTCTTTCATCATCTTGTTGTTCAGATTTAAAGCGTTATCTGAAATGATTCTCTCAGGCAAACCGTATCGACATATGATTTCCTTTTTAAGAACTCAGAAACCGCAATCTTCGTCACATTAGCAAACGAAGCGGCTTCTACCCATTTTGTGAAGTAATCTATGACCACAAAAATGAATCGGTGTCCATTAGAAGCTTTTGGGGAAATTGGCCCTATAACATCCATGCCCCACATAGAAAAAGGCCACGGAGAAGTCATGACATGAAGGGGCGAAGGGGTCATGTGAATTTTATCGCCAGAAATTTGACATTTGTGGCACTTTCGTGCGTAACTAATGCGATCGTTTTCCATAAATCGACCATGAATAACCGAGTCTCATAATCTGCCTAGCCATAGTGAAACCATTGGCATGCGTCCCAAAGATTCCTTCATGGACATCTTCAAGTATTTTTCTGGCTTCAATAGCATCCACGCATCTTAAGAGCACTTGATCTTTTCCTTTTTTGTTCAGGATGTCCCCATCAAGAACAAATCCCACCGCCATTCTTCTGATTGTTCTTTTTTCGTTCTCATTTGCTTGCTCGGGATACCTTTGATTCTTGATATATTCTAAGATATCATGGAACCATGGCAGTCCATCTGTCTCTTTTTCAATGCTAAAACAATGTGCAGGGACCTCATATATGCTCATTTGGAGAGACATTATTTTCGTTTCTCTGTTTGCTTTGAACATTGAAGCCAAAGTGGCCAGGGCATCAGCCAATTGGTTTTCTTCTCGTGGGAAGTAATTAAAAGTCACTTCTTTGAATTCTTTAATCAGTTCTGCAACTAGATCGCGATATTTAACTAATTTTGAATCTCTCACTTCCCAATCTCCACGGATTTGGTAAATCACCAATGCTGAGTCCCCATACACCTCTAAGATTTCGATGTTTCGTTCAATAGCTACACGAAGTCCCATAATGCAAACCTCATATTCCGCTATGTTATTGGTACAGAAGAAATTTAATCTGGCAGTGAGCGGATAATGGTTTCCTTCTAGTGACACTAAGACTGCTCCAATCCCATTCCCCAATGCATTCGATGCACCATCAAAGCTCATCTTCCATGATTTCTCTTTTGACGACTCACATTCTTTTTCTGTAATGCACATCAAGTCTTCATCTGGGAAATCAAATCTCAATGGCTCGTATTCCTCCGTTGTTCGAGTTGCTAAGAAGTCAGCTATCGCGCTCCCCTTTATCGACTTTTGACTCACATATACGATGTCGTACTCCGATAGTAAGATCTGTCATCGTGCCATTCTTCCTGAGAGTGCAGGTGATTCCATCATGTACTTTATTGGGTCCAACTTTGAAATTAACCACGTCGTATGATACAACATATATTGTCTGAGCCTTCGAACTACCCAGACCAAAGCACAACAAAATTTTTCAATTGAGAGGTATTTTGCTTCATACTCTGTGAACTTCTTGCTGAGGTAGTAAATCGCCTTTTCTCTTTTCCCCGACTCATCATGCTGCCCCAGTACGCAACCCATTGAGTTTTCGAACACAGTCAGATACAATATTAACGGTTTCTCAGGAGTTAGCGGTACTAGCACCGGGGGGTTAGACAAATACTGTTTTATCTTGTCAAAAGCCACTTGGCACTCCTCATTCCATTCTCCCGGATTATGTTTTCGAAGGAGTCAAAAAATTGGGTCACACTGGTAGGTAAGCTGAGCAATAAATCGAGCGATGTAGTTCAACCTCCCTAAAAATCCTCTGACTTCTTTTTGTGTGCGCGGAGGTGGTAGTTCTTGTATGGCTTTTATCTTATCTGGATCAGCCTCAATACCTCTCTCGCTGACAATGAAGCCTAGTAATTTTCCTGAGGTAGCCCCAAACGTGCACTTGGTTGGATTAAGCTTTAGCTGGAACTTTCTTAGTCTTTCAAACAACTTCCTGAGGTTCCCAACATGCTCTCTTTCCCCCGGGATTTGGCAATCATATCATTGACGTAGACTTCTATTTATTTGTGCATCATGTCATGGAATAGCATCACCATTGTCCTCTGATATGTTGCCCCAGCATTCTTCAATCCGAATGGCATCACCTTATAGCAGAACGTCCCCCACATTGTTACGAAGGTAGTTTTCTCCATATCCTCGGGAGCCATCTTTATCTGATTATAACCCGAGAAACCATCCATGAAAGAAAATAAAGAATGTTTTGTTGTATTATCCACCAACGTATCAATGTGTGGCAAAGGAAAATTATCCTTAGGGCTTGATCGATTCAGATCGCGATAATCTACGCACATTCGCACTTTTCCGTCTTTCTTCGGTACCGGGACTATATTAGCTACCCATTCTGGATATTTAGAGACTTGTAAGAATCCAGCATCAAATTGTTTCTTGACTTCTTCTTTTATCTTTAACAACATTTTAGGTCTCATTCGTCTTAGCTTCTGTTGAATGGGTTTGCATTCTGGTTTCAGTGGGAGTCTGTGGACCACTACATCCTCATTCAACCCTGGCATGTCCTGATACGACCATGCAAATACATCTTTGTACTAGCGAAGCAAGGCGATCAAATCATGTTTAGTATTCTCTGAAATGGAGGTCCTAATCTTCACTTCTTGTCTTTTTTCTTCATTTCCCAAATTCACTGTCTCAACCGATTCTTGATGGGGTAAAATCTGTTTATCTTCTTGTTCTACCATTCTTAGTAAGTCAGGAGACGAGACATAATCTTCAGCATTTTTCTCAGCTTCGAATTCTCCTAAACAAATAGCTTTCTCGAAATCGATTTTAGGACTTGTAACGAGATTGCTCATGTCGTTGATATCTGAGCACCTGAAAGGTGAATGGAAAAGAAAACTATAGAGGAGCATCAAGGCATGGGAATCAACAAAT
Source organism: Gossypium sturtianum (assembly GCA_025698515.1). NCBI lineage: Eukaryota > Viridiplantae > Streptophyta > Magnoliopsida > Malvales > Malvaceae > Gossypium > Gossypium sturtianum. Next base: position 15,582,899 of record CM046947.1, on the reverse strand, counting down.
ATAATGTTATGGCATGATATGAGATACATGTAAGGACAAGCTGTGAGAAGGGGGAATAATTATGAAGTTAATGAGCATGAAAAGACCATGAAAAAATACATCTCCATTAATGCTCATTTAAATGATAAAGAGAAAACATAAGCTCTTACAAAAGAATCCCACTATTACTTAAGGGTACACACAAAAAAAAGAGAGTTAACACTGAGCATTACTCTGGAGAGGACTTAGAAACTACAAGAAGGTCCACAGCCGTCTAATTGTTCAAAACAAATCCAGGAGGACAAGGGCGTATAATTGAAACATCTTTAATTGCATCATTCTCTTTGTCAATAACATTTATACTGACGTTCTGAAGACCCCTTTCAATCAATGGCATCGTGCTTCGTGCATTATCTCGCCCTGGGTACATCATTCCTGCAGATGTAAATGTTTTTGACAAATGAGGATACGCTATGGGCTCCCATTCCAATTCCCGACCTGAGGCTCTTGCAATCCTCCTTTCTTGATCTTTCTACAACTGTTTTTTTCTTTGTCGCATATCCGGCTTGAATCCTAAACCGTATCGAGCCTTGTGATGTACTGGTTTTAGTGCTCTAACTATCCCTTGCTGATATCTTCCCAGACCTTTCTTCGCTCGGGCTCCATTTCCCACAGTCAGCTTAATTCCCATCTTGGTATTCATTGACAGCTTAGGCGTGGGAATCCTATTTCCTTCAGCAATAAATGTAGCATTGATAAATTTGAAGGAACGGAAGGAACATTCTACTGCATCTTTGTTTATTTCGATGTAGGGTGCGTCAGCAGAGATAGATGCAACAATATCTTCTTCATCAGCGACCGTGATCAAGCGGCTATCCATGATAAACTTTACTTTTTGATGGAGAGATGAAGGAACTGCCCCAGCAGAATGGATCCAAGGCCTCCCTAAAAGGAAATTATACGAAGGCGTGATGTCCATGACCTGGAACTCGATATCATATGTACATGGGCCCACTTCTAGAGGAATTTCGATCTTCCCCATGACCTCTCTTTGTGTCCCATCAAATGCCCTTCATCAGAGTGACAAGGCCTCGATAAGACATATCAATTGGCATCCTAGAAAGCATGGCCAAAGGCATGACATTGAGTGCGACTGCTTGTCAATGAGCACATTCGGTATTATATAACCCTTGCAACCAAGTTGTGATGTGCAATGCTTTTACGAGCCCCTACCATTTGGCGATATTTTGTCATCACTGAAAGAGATGAAATTATCCGCATTCAGGTTGTTCACCCACCTATCAAGCTTTTCAGCAGATACGTTGCTCGCCACATAAGCTTGATTTAACACTTTCAGCAAAGCATTCCGATGTGGTTCTAAATTCAACAGTAGGGATAATACCGAGATTCGCGTCGGTTGCTTGTTTAATTGTTCTACGACGTTATGTTCACTGTGCTTAATGAACTTCAAGAATTCATGTGCTTCCTCCTCATTCACAGGCTTTTTAACTTCTTGTTCGGACGAAGTTTCAAACTCGACCTCAGCCTCATGCATCGGTGTCTTTCCTATTTGGTTCGAATCACCAGTCTTCTTCCTTGGTTCAACCACCTCAGGAGAATAACATCTTCGACTGCGGGTAAAGTGCCCCACTTTGCTAACACTTTCAGTCGTAACTTTGGATTTTTCACCTTTGGGTATGATAATGTTGACATCATATTTCCATGGTACCGCCTTGTTGTCCTTGTAAGGGAAAAGAGATGGTACTTCAATTATCATTTTTGGTTTCAATTTTTTCCTTTTTTGCCTCGTAATAGATCACCAAAGGTCGACCGGCACTATAAAGGGAACCTAATGATTGATTATCAGAAGCGCATACTTCTCCTTCATCGGCCTCTTCCACTCTATTAAAGATCTCGACCTCCTTGTTGTCCATCATGTCTTGAAGTAATTTTCTGAATCCCTCACAAGACTGGATGTCATGTCTTTCGATGCCATGGAAGACACAAAAACTTTGACCTTTTGTACTTTCTTCCTTAAAACTTCTGTTGAGTGAACAGAACAAACCCTTCTCAACCATTATTTCTCATACCTTCCGCAAAGATGTCTTTATTTCAGAAACACAACTTTTGGCTCGCCACCTGTCTTCCTTTGTCACAGCGCTCACATTCCCTTCATTATGGTTAGGGAGCGAATTTCCAGCCATATTACTAGCACCGTCAAATCGTAAAATGCCTGCATCAATAAGACCTTGAACCCTCCTTTTAAAGGCAAGACAATTTTCTGTAGAATGCCTCTGGTTTCTAGCGTGGTACATGCAACTAGCATTAGGATCGTACCATTTTGGGTATGGAGGCTTCAGGGGTGCCATATAATGTGGGGATATTAATTGTTTTTCCAATAATTTTGGGTACAACTCTCCGTATGACACAGGAATATGGGTGAATTGAGGTTTTTCAGGATTGAGTCTTGCCGGTCTTTGTTTATTTTTGGGTTGGCTTTGAGTGGGCATGGTATTTGGTGGGAACATGGCGAATGGTCTTTGGTTATTTGTGGCGTAGACGGGGTAAGGAGGAGGTGCTTGATAGTAAGGGCTTTGGGGAGGAAAATAGAAGTTTGGAGGTGGGCGATAACGAGGTCGTGATTGGGTTAGGTACGGATTAGAAGTGTAGTGGCTCTCGGTTCCCACCATATGGGTTTCTGCCTCTTTTTTCTTTATGGGTACTGCCCTTTTCGAACTTTCGGGGCCTTCCATCCTTTCACTCTTGATGGCATTCTCTATAAGTTCCCCAGATATTACAATATCTGCGAAGTCTTTCGTGGCGCTTCCTACCAACTTATCGTAAAAAGGCGCTTTCAAAGTGTTGATAAAAAGGACCGTTATCTCAGTTTTAGTTAATGGGGGTTCTACTTGGGCCGAAATATCCCTCCATCTTTGCGCGTATTGCCTAAAAGTCTCTGTCGGCTTCTTTTCCATCATCTGCAGAGTTAGTCGATCAGGAACCATGTCAGATACATGCTTGTATTGTTCACAAAATACCGATGCTAAGTCTTTCCATGATCGGATCCTTTCTCTACTGAGTTGATTATACCATCGAAGAGCCGATCCGACCAAACTATCTTGGAAACAGTGTATTAGCAATTTATCCTCATTCACGTAACCAGTCATCTTCCGGCAAAACATGATAAGATGCGCCTTTGGACATCTCGTTCCATCATATTTTTCAAAATCTGGCACTTTAAATTTTGAAGGCAGAACCAGATCGGGCACCAAACTGAGCTCTTTGGCACTCAGTGCAGAGAAAACTTCAGTACCTTCTATCGCCTTGAGCCTTTCTTCCAGGCTCCTATACTTATCCTGAGCATCATGATCATCCATTTTCAACCTGGCTATTTCTACCGGATCATCCTATTAATAATCGAGAATACCAAATCTCTTACCATGAACTTGATGCTAAAGCCATATTTTGGATATGGTCTTATATGGGATATCTCATCTTGGTTTCAAGGCCATGTCTTGACATGGACTTATATGAAATCTTCCTCTTGATAACTTGCTCAATGCCAAGCTTGGGTCCTTGGACTTTCATGATAACTTGTTCAATGCCAAGCTTGGGTCCTTGGACTTACATGATAACTTGTTCAATGCCAAGCTTGGGTCCTTGGACTTACATGATAACTTGTTCAATTCCAAGCTTGGGTCCTTGGACTTACATGATAAACTTGCTTGATTGCCGATGCCATGCCTCGGCTTGGTCTTATACGGACTTTCTCATACTTGATCTCATTAATTTCTTTGTTTAACATAACATTAAACATTTTCATAATAACATTATATATTATGCTAAGCAATTCAATGATATAAATCATAAAGCTTAGAAATCATACAAACTTACCTCAATATACAAAATGTAGCTAGGTATGTAATTTAGCCCTCGACCTTGTTCTTGCCTCGGTTTCGATCCGGGCTTCGTTTTTCTTGATCTATAGTCATAAATAGATCATTTAATATTCACATTGACTAAATTGACCCTTTACTCATACTTGGACAAAATTACTATTTTACCCCTATACTTTCTCATATTTGCACTTTTTCCCCAAGGCTCGTAAAGTAATTTTCATTCAACTTTCTTAGACTACATGCTTAGCTGATTCATTTTCTCTACTATAGCCATTATCAATTCTCGTTATTTCTAATAGGTATGACTAATTTCAAAACTTTTACAAACTAGTCCACACTATCATATTTCATGAAATTCATTAAGGAAAAGATGTTTATCTAACATCAAACTCTCTTAATCTTCCATAAAACATCATTTAACAAGCATGCCATTCATAGATGAATTTTTGAACATGCATCTTAGCTTATTTTATAGCTAAAAATAGCTAATTCATAATACGATGACTTCAAAAACACGAAGAATATTAAAAACGGGGCTAAGATGAACTTACTAGCAAGCTTGAAAAAAATGAAGAACCCTAGCTATGGAGTATTCAAATTTTCGGCAAGGGAAGGAAGAAGATGAATGAAATTTTTATCATCTTTTTCGTATTTTAATCATTTATTAGACAAATGACCAAAATGCGCTTCTCTTTAAAAATTTCTATTTTACTAACTCATGTCCATTTTTGCCCAAAATTTATAATTTGGGCAAATTGCTATTTAAGGACTTATAATTGCTATTCTAGAGCTATTTCATACAAAATGCTTCTAGAAACTCACATTTTACAACTTTTGCAATTTGGTCCTTTTTGACCATTCAACTTCAATTTAGCAAAATTGCTTCATGAAACTTTCACACTAACATGCAAACATGGCATGAACCTTAAAAACTCATAAATTCACCTCGGATTCGTGGTCTCGCACCACTATTCCGACTAGGCCCTAAATCGGGTCATTACAATTCTCCCCTTAGGGATTTTCGTCCTCGAAAATCTTACCAAAGAAAAAGGTTTGATACTGGCTTCTCACACTCTCTTCTGGTTCTCATGTGGCTTCTTCTATTCCATGTCTTTGCCACAATACTTTCACTAAGGCAATACTTTTCTTTCTTAGCTGCTTCACTTCCCGAGCTAATATCTTGACTGATTCTTCACCATAAGTCATGTCGGGATGAATCTCTACCTCTGACTGGGGAATTACATGCGAAGGGTCTGATCGGTAGCGTCTTAACATTGACACGTGAAACACATCATGTATCTTTTCTAACTCTAATGACAAAGCCAATCTGTAAGCTACAGGCCCAACTTTCTCGGTAATCTCATACGGTCCAATAAAACGTGGACTCAACTTGCCTTTTCGGCCAAATCTGAGAACTTTTCTCCAAGGTGACACTTTCAAGAAAATTTTATCTCCGACTTGATACTCTATCTCTTTTCTCTTTAAGTCCGAATAAGACTTACATGCATGCGATGCGACTTTTAAACTTTCTCGTATCACTTTCACTTTCTCTTCAGTTTTCTAACCAAATCAACCCCGTGAATTTGGTTTTCTTTAAGTTCAGTCCAATATAAAGGCGTTCGGCACTTACGCCCATATAAAGCCTCATAAGGCGCCATCTTTAAGCTTGACTGAAAGCTATTATTGTAGGCAAACTCTACTAATGGGAGAAAATTTTCCCAATTGCCTCGAAATTCAAGAATACAACATCTGAGCATATCCTCGAGTACTTGAATTAACCTCTCTGATTGACCGTCAGTTTGAGGATGAAAAGCAGGGTACTAAAGTTCAACTTTGTACCCAAGGCCTCTTGTAACTTCTTCCAAAATGCGATGTGAATCTCTGATCTCTATCCAATATGATTGACAAGGGAACTCCATGAAGTATTACTATTTACGAAACATACAAGTTTGCCAACTTGTCTAGTGAGTAATCAACTCATGCAGTATAAAATGGGCCGATTTCGTAAGTCTATCAACCACAACCCATACAAAGATCTTTCTTGCTTTCGGAGACAACGGTAAACCCGTTACAAAATCCATAATAATACGGTCCCATTTCCACTCCGGAACTAAAATGGGTTGAAGCAAACCCGAAGGTACTTGGTGTTCAAACCTTTACTTGTCGACAAATCAAGCATTTGGAAACAAATTCTAAAATGTCTTTCTTCATTCTCGGCCACCAATACTGTTGCTTCAAGTCATTATACATCTTGGTACTACCCGAATGTACAGATAAACATCCATTATGGGCCTCATGCAAAACTTTCTGAATAAGCTCTTCTTTTCTCGGTACACAAACTCTGTCTTTGAACGTCAGACTTCTATTGGGACTAATCCGGAAGTCAGACTCAACATTTGTCTCACACTGAGCTCTATTAACTTGCAATTCACTATCCTCTTTTTGGGCTTCAACGATCTCTTGGAGGAAAATTGGTCTAGCTCTCAACTCAGCTAGAATAGAACCATCATCGTTCAAGGTCATCCGTGAATTTATTGCCCTTAATGCAAATAAGGATTTTCTGCTCAAAGCGTCGGCGACCACGTTCGCCTTCTCGGGATGGTAATCAATGACCATCTCATAATCTTTTATCAACTCTAACCATCTCCGTTGTCTTAAGTTCAACTCTTTCTGTGTCATCAAGTACTTCAAACTTTTATGATCAGCGAAAATTCGACATTTCTCACCATATAGGTGATGTCTCCATATCTTCAATGCGAAGACTATGGCAGCCAATTCTAAATCATGCGTTGGATAATTCTTCTCATGAGGTTTCAACTGTCTGGAGGCATAAGCAATAACTTTGCCTTCTTGCATAAGTACACAGCCTAATCCATTTAAGGATGCATCGCTGTAAATCACAAATTCTTTCCCTGTCTCAGGTTGTACTAAAACTGGGGCTTTTGTCAACATTGCCTTCAACTTCTCGAAACTTTGTTGGCATCGTTCTATCCACTCAAACTTCACATTTTTCTGTAACAATTTCGTCATCGAGGTTGTAATCATAGAAAACCCCTTGACGAATCATCTGTAATAACCGACTAAGCCTAGGAAACTTTTAATCTCAGTGACATTCTTCGGTGGTTTCCAGTCCATAATGGCCGAGATCTTACTTGGGTCTACTCGAACCCCTTCTCCCGAGACAATATGTCCCGAAATCCTACTTCCACGAGCCAAAATTCACTTTTCTTGAACTTGGCATATAACCGATTTTCTCAAGAGTCTCAGAAATTGTCCGTAGGTGCTCAAAGATGCTCATTCTCATCTTGGGAATAAATTAGTATGTCGTCAATAAAAATGACTACAAACTTGTCGAGGTATGGTCTAAAAATGCGATTCATTAAGTCCATGAATACTGCAGGAGCATTGGTCAAACCAAAGGGCATGACTAAGAATTCATAATGCCCATACCTTGTTCGAAAAGTTTGTCTTGGACACGTCTCAATCCTTTACTCTCAATCGGTAGTACCACGATCTCAAGTCTATCTTAGAGAACACGGTGGCTCCTTTCAATTGATCGAACAAATCATCGATCCTTGGCAATGGGTACTTGTTCTTTCTTCACACTTTATTAAGTCGACGGTAATCTATGCACAATCTCATAGTGCCATCCTTCTTTTTTACAAATAAAACTGGAGCACCCGGGAGAACAACTTGACCTTGCAAAGCCTTTGTGCTGTTAACTCTTGCAATCGTGTCTTCAACTCTTTCAACTCCATTGGAGCCATTCTATAAGGAGTAATCGATATTGGTACAAAGATGTCGGGAGCTAGCTCAATCTTTGAACTCAACTTCTCCGATTGGAGGTAATCCCGGTAATTCTTCAGAAAGACATCCAAGTACTCACATACTATCGGCAAGACGACTCAATCTTTGACCCGGTTTCTTTATCATTCATCACAAAGGCCGATATGCCTTATACCCTTTTCTCATGTATTTCTGTGCCGTCATATGAGAAATCACAACCGGCAACCTACTCTGTTCATCTGATTCTATGTGAAGGGTGTCCCCATTCTCACATTTCATCTCAATGTATTTCTTCCCACAATTAACTATTACATTATGGGCAGTCAACCAGTCCATATCGAGAATGAGGTCAAACTCATCAAATGGTAACAACATAAGGTTTGCTTTAAAACAATGACCTCTAATCATTAATGGACAATCTTTACATACTTCATCAACTAACACACTCTTGCCTAAAGGATTAGACACCTTAATCATAAATTCTGTAGAGTCTATAGGCATACTCAAATCGGATACTAATTTCATGCAAATGTAAGAGTGTGTGGATTCGGGATCTATTAAAGCAATAACTTTGATATCATGAAGAAAAAAGGTACTCGTAATAACATCATGGGAAGATGCCTCTTCGCGAGCGCGAATGGCATAAGTCCTTGCAGGTGCTCTACCCTCGGGTCTCGCAGCCTGCTCTCTAGGGTTACCTCTTCCCCTTGCCCCACTTCCTGGGTTACTCTGCGGTCTTCCTCGGACCATACCCCCGGATCTCGGGTTTTGAGTTCTTTCTTCTTTCATCATCTCTGGACAATCTTTTATATAGTGGTCTTGAGAACCACATCTAAAGCATGCATTTTCGTGTGCTCGACATTCCCCTAAATGGCGTTTGCCACAATATGGGCATTCGGGTCTATCGAATCTAATGTTCCCAACACTTGCAACTGAAGTAGTCTGTGCTTTATTCCTTGAATATTGCTTGCTCTTGTCTTTCTTTGAAAACCCAATGGAAGTAACCGATCGGGTGGGGAAATCTCTTGACTTCTTGGATGAAGATTGGAATGACTTATTCCACTGTCTCTTTCTAGAGTCACGAGACTCCGTTTCAGATTTCTTCTTCTCTTTTACTAGTTCTTCGGCTTTACAAGCCCTTTCGACTAGCACCACAAATTCCTTCAGTTCTAGGACAGCAACAAACAGTTTGATGTCCTCATTCAGCCCATCTTCAAATCTTTTACTCATGATGGCTTTGGTGGACACACATTCTCGAGCGTATTTGCTGAGTCTTACAAACTCACGCTCATAGTCGATCCATCGACATCTTGCCTTGCTTGATTCTAGGAATTCTTTCCTTTTACGGTCCACAAACCTTTGACTGATATACTTTTTCTTGAACTATTCTTGGAAGAATTCCCATGTGATCTTCTCCCTTGGTACCACTGATACAAAGGTGTTCCACCATTGATAGGCAGAATCTCTTAAAAGGGAGACTACACAATTCATGCTTTCCTCAGGTGTGCATGATAATTCATTAAATACCCTGATGGTATTTTCTAACCAGAACTTAGCTCTTTCTGGATCGTCATCTTTTCTAGCCCGGAATTCTTCTGCCCCATGTTTCCTGATCCTATCAACTGGAGGCTTAACTCCTCTTGCCACCTCTACTACTTGAGGGGCTACTGGAATAGGTTGTGGAACAGGTGGGGGTGGAGGGGGTTGTGCATTTGGGTTCGTACGAACGAACTCCGTGTACCATGTGTTCATCATATGGAGGAAGGCTTCTCTAGCCTCTTCTCCTCCTCCTTGACTCACCGTAGTGGGTCTAAACTGCTCTCATTCTAAGCACCGTCCCTTTAGCGGGAGTCGGGCGCATTACTTTCCACGTCATCCGCCATATCTCTTTCAGGATCCATTTACTATATATAAACATAATTTAAGTCGTCAGGAGTCGTCACACTATCATTATAAAAACATTCTTACGTATGGCATGTATAGCTAGACTCGTGCTCGTGCTACGTTAGTCCTAGAACCGACTAAACCGTAGCTCGATACCACTAAATGTAACACCCCATACCCGAGTCCGAGGCTCGGGCGAGATCTGAGACATTACTATGCTTGAACTTGCTTAATCATGACATTACGGGCTATAAAATCTCGTTCCGAAATTAAAACTTCTTATTCTTAAACAATTCGTACATTTCATGGGCCTACGAGGCCTTAAACTTGTACTGGTAAACTTTCGGAACCTTATTGAAAAAACTTTTCTTTGAAATAGGGTTACACGCTCGTGTAATATAAGACACGCCTGCAGCATAGGCATACACGCCCATGTCCTCGCATCGCGTGCCTTAAAACTCGATGATTCGCCAATTTCCACACGCCATAGCACGCCCGTGGTCCTAGCCCGTGTGAAAAACCTTAGCATTCGACTTATAACACACGGCCATGGCACGCCCGTGGACTTAGACCGTACTACTACGTCTTGATATACTCGACTTATTTCACACGACCGCACACGCCCAAGTTCTAACCGTGTGTCATATACGGCCTTAACACACGGCCGTGGGATTGGTCCGTGGCCTATTCGACTTATAAGACTAAGGTGCGGTTTATACATCGCTGAGACACACGCCTGTGTGTCTAACCGTCTGAGCACTTGTGGCTATTTACCAAGCCAATTGCCATCCCGAAATTAAGACCAAACTCAAGCTCAATTCAGCAACTCAATTATTACATCTTTCATGAACAATATAACATGCTTCATTGATATTAATAACATACATTCTTAGTCAAACTTGGCCAATCACTTAGCCATTTACAAAAGAATAATAAACTTGATGACCATACTTTTGCCCCTTTCTAAGACATATACTCAAAATGAAATGTTTCCTATACATGCCATACTTAAAATCAACTTGGCTATACCAAAATGGCGATTGATAGTGTGCCACGAGCTCCGACTTCAATGATCCGCAGTTTAGCTTGACGGGACTACATGAAAAGAAAGAATTAAAGACGTAAGCATTTAGCTTAGTAAGTTTGCATATAAAACACATATCAACATACTTGCTTAAATAAACCATTTGACATAATCAATGGTATCATAATTTCAACTATCAAGCTTATTTACTCATACTTGGTTCTTACATGCCTTGTAATACTTACTAGTCTCATACTAGTGAAGTAAACAAGATACTTGTATCACTTGATCAGCATACTTTAACATAGTAATCATAATCTCTATTTTATCATTCATCATATGACTAATATTTGTCCCCACTTGATAATGATTTTGCTTACTAAACTTTCTTGTTATCTCTTGTGAGCTTATCTCATTTGCCCGATGAATTCCTATGAATAACCGAGAATACCAAATCTCTTACCATGAACTTGATGCTAAAGCCATATTTTGGATATGGTCTTACATGGGATATCTCATCTTGGTTTCAAGGCCATATCTTGACATGGACTTATATGAAATCTTCCTCTTGATAACTTGTTCAATGCCAAGCTTGGGTCCTTGGACTTTCATGATAACTTGTTCAATGCCAAGCTTGGGTCCTTGGACTTACATGATAACTTGTTCAATGCCAAGCTTGGGTCCTTGGACTTACATGATAAACTTGCTTGATTGCCGATGCCATGCCTCGGCTTGGTCTTATACGGACTTTCTCATACTTGATCTCATTAATTTCTTTGTTTAACATAACATTAAACATTTTCATAATAACATTATATATTATGCTAAGAAATTCAATGATATAAATCATAAAGCTTAGAAATCATACAAACTTACCTCAATATACAAAATGTAGCTAGGTATGCAATTTAGCCCTCGACCTTGTTCTTGCCTCGGTTTCGATCCGGGCTTCGTTTTTCTTGATCTATAGTCATAAATAGATCATTTAATATTCAAATTGACTAAATTGACCCTTTACTCATACTTGGGAAAAATTACTATTTTGCCCCTATACTTTCTGATATTTGTACTTTTGCCCCAAGGCTCATAAAATAATTTTCATTCAACTTTCTTAGACTACATGCTTAGCTGATTCATTTTCTCTACTATAGCCATTATCAATTCTCGTTATTTCTAATAGGTATGACTAATTTTAAAACTTTTACAAACTAGTCCATACTATCATATTTCATGAAATTCATTAAGGAAAAGATGTTTATCTAACATCAAACTCTCTTAATCTTCCATAAAACATCATTTAACAAGCATGTCATTCATAGATGAATTTTTGAACATGCATCTTAGCTTATTTTATAGCTAAAAATAGCTAATTCATAATACGAGGACTTCAAAAACACGAAGAATATTAAAAACGGGGCTAAGATGAACTTACTAGCAAGCTTGAAAAAAATGAAGAACCCTAGCTATGGAGTCTTCAAATTTTTGGCAAGGGAAGGAAGAAGATGAATGAAATTTTTATCATCTTTTTCGTATTTTAATCACTTATTCGACAAATGACCAAAATGCGCTTCTCTTTAAAAATTTCTATTTTACTAACTCATGTCCATTTTTGTCCAAAATTTATAATTTGGGCAAATTGCTATTTAAGGACTTATAATTGCTATTCTAGAGCTATTTCATACAAAATGCTTCTAGAAACTCACATTTTACAACTTTTGCAATTTGGTCCTTTTTGACCATTCAACTTCAATTTAGCAAAATTGCTTCATGAAACTTTCACACTAACATGCAAACATGGCATGAACCTTAAAAACTCATAAATTCACCTCGGATTCGTGGTCTCGCACCACTATTCCGACTAGGCCCTAAATCGGGCTGTTACAACTTAAGCGGACGGAGCCCGGGTAGAGAGCTCATGTTATGCAAAAATGCAAGTGCACGGTGTGTGGGGAGAAACTCACAAACCTTATCGTTTTTATTTTAAAACTAAAAAAAAACTAAAACTGTAAAAACTTAGAGCTGAAAAACAAAAAGATAAAACAAGTTAGAAAAATATTTACAACATGATGCAAATGCATGACTTTTCAAAAAACAAAATTTAAGGATCACGACTAAATATTAATTTAAACAAGGAGTTTCGAAAATTTTGACAACACGCGTTTAATTCCAGACTCGACTCTCAAAAAAAAAATTTCCCCAGCGGAGTCGCCAGCTGTAGCGACGTAAAATTTTAGCACGGGCGCTAATTGAGAAAATTATTGAACATTTGAAAACAGAGTTTCGATTTTATTAAAAAAGGGAGTCGCCACCGATCCTTTTTCTAGGTGTGATCGGACACCTAATAAATCCTCTTTTTTAAAAGAAAAATTATTTTTTGAATTTTCTAAAAAAGGCCGAGCTTAGGTCTACGTCAAAATTCGAGAAAAATAGGGTTCGGAGTCGATTCTGCGCGAGAGGAAGGTATTAGCACCCTCGCGGCGCCCAAAATTGGTATCTCGTTAAGCGCGTGTTGTCTTAATTTTCAAAAAATACGAGTTCAATTTAATGTTTAATCGTGATCTAATTGAAACACGAGAATTTTTGAAAACACTAAAAGTTTTGAAACACGAAAATTTTGATAAATTACATATTGACGTATTATAATCTAAAAAATGAAATTTTGATAATTTAAAAATAATTACAAAAATAATCATTTTATTTTAAAACCCGAGAATTTTTTTTTAGATTTTGATTTTTTTAAAAGGGCGTATCGTATTTAACACGAACCGATGATATTCACCCAACATAGCGATGAAATCAACAACTTAGTGTCAAACCGATTCGTTACCTTTTTTCTTTTCTTTTTTTAAATGAATTTATTTAAAATTAAAATTTATAACTAAAATCACACAATAATACTTCAAAAAAGTTAAAAATGTTAAATTAATTGAAATGAAACAATATTTAAATAGGTGGATTAAAAAAACAAAATGGATTGAGAGTGTACCAAAGCCCAAAGTTATAGGCTTGGGCTGCTGAAATTTGGGTCTTTGTTGGGCTTGTGCACCTTTTCCTTTTTTTTTTTTGCTTTTTTCTTGATTGGGCCTGCTCCTTTTTTTTTTATTCTAATGGGCTGCTGCGTCGGGCTTGGGCCTGCTGGTGGTGTGGGTTGCGCGGGTTGGGTTGCAGGTCGTGGGTCTGGTCGGGTCGACCCGACTAATTATTATTTTTTTTATTTTTTTTTCTTTCCTTTCTTCCTTTCTTTTTTCTTTCTTTTTTTTTCTTTCTTCTTTGTTCTTCTTCTTCCTTCTTCCTCTCCCTTCTTCTTCTCCAACTACCGCCGCCGTCGACGCCTCCGTCTCCTCCGCCGGTGGTGCGATGCCCCCTCTCCCTCTCTTCTTCTTCTTCTTCTTCTCTCTTCTTCTTTTCTCTCTTTTTCTCTTCTTTTTCTTTCTTTTTCTTTCTCTTCTTTTCTTTTTTTTTGGGGTTTTTTCCTTGGCCGATTTTTGGGGGGTAAGAACCCCTTTTATGGTTGTTTTTTTACAGGTATTAGGTGGCTAGGGGGAAGGGAAGCCATGCCCTAGGCTGGTGGCCGGAAATTATGGAGGGTAGGTGCTCAAAATCATGTAATCTGCCAGAAGGACCAAATCGTAAATGCAATAAAACTAGCGGGGTCAAAGTGTAATTTTGGAAGAGTTTAGGGGTCAAAATGTAATTTTGGAAAAGTTTAGGGGTCAAAAATACAATTTAAGGAAAGTTTAGGGGTCAAAATGTAATTTAAGGAAAGTTTAGGGGTTAAAATGCAATTTTTATTTTTTTGTATTTTTTCAATTTTTAAAATTTTTTTTAATCAAAAATTAACTACGAAATTGAGTCGGACAAAATTTAGTGCTTACAATCTATTACACATTTAACAGGATTACATGTATATTTGACACGTTATACTTGCGGATAAGGGGACCTCTCCTATAAATATCCTGAGAAACAATGAATAAAGGATCGACCAGCTTTTAGCATCTTGAGGTTGTTCTGAACATTCATCTCTTTGATCAGCTTATCCCCTTGTCCTTGTTTTGGCTCTCGGCCTTTATAGGTGAATAGGTCTTCATTGCATAACCCTAATCACCTTACTCCCTCTTGTTTGCCTTTCTTGTTGTATCTGGTATCAACAAATTCGTTATTCAAATTGTTGGATATAGTTAAAATATTATAACTTATTTAACAATTCAAATAAAATAATAATAATAATTGATTGCCATTTTTATTAAGAATAAATTGATGAACTATAAAAATTGGGTAAACTACACTATTGGTCAAAAATTACAAAAGAGGCAATGACATTACGAAATGTTTTCGTTTTGGTCACCCGCCATTAATTTGGGGTTAGGTAATGTTTTGTACACTTATTTTAGTCACTCACGTTTAGTATGTGTTCATTTTAGTATCTTTTTAATTTTCTTTATTTTTAAGAATTAATTTTAGATTATTTTTAGTAAAGGAGAAAAACTTGGGTTTTATAGAGAAAAGCTTATATTTTTATATGAAAAACTATTTTATCTTTTTAATTTACTTTATTTACTTTTTTTTTTTAGAATTAATTTTAATTTTTTACCGGTAAAAGAAAAAATCTAAGGATTTACAAAGAATTATTTGGATTTTTATAAGAAAAAAACTTGTGTTTTTATAGGAAAAATCAATTTATCTTTTTAATTTTCTTTATTTTTTTAGAATTAATTTTATTTTTTCAAAAAAAAAAGAAGAAAAACCTAATTTTTACAAGGAATTACCTAAGTTTTTATAGAGAAAAACTAATTTTTCTTTTTTTTAGAATCAAATTTAGTTTTTTCTCGGTAAAAGAGAGACCTAGGGTTTTTTTTTTAAGAATTACTTGAGTTTTTATAAAGAAAACTTTGAATTTTTTTAAAATATCTTTTCAATTTCCTTTATTTTTCTCTTTTAGAATTAATTTTAGTTTTTTTTTCAGTAAAAGGGAAAAAACTTACGTTTTTACAAGAAAACATTGACTTTTTTACGGAGTTTGAGTTACATGGAAAAACTTGGGTTTTATCTCGCACTTGAATAATTCAATTTCTTGTAAAAACCCAATTTTTTTCCTTTTCTTTTTCTTTTTTGAAAAAAATAAAATGAAAATGAGTGAGCAAAATGAAAATTTACTAAAGTTAAGTGATTAAAATGAGTTACAACAAACCTTACTTAACCCCAAATTAAGGTCGAGTAACCAAAATAAAAACAATACATTTTGTAATTTTTTTTGGTACCCAAC
Source organism: Gossypium sturtianum (assembly GCA_025698515.1). Classification (NCBI taxonomy): domain Eukaryota; kingdom Viridiplantae; phylum Streptophyta; class Magnoliopsida; order Malvales; family Malvaceae; genus Gossypium; species Gossypium sturtianum. The sequence goes on along the minus strand of CM046947.1, from coordinate 15,567,064 downwards.
AGTAAAATAATTGTAAAAGAAGGAGTCGAGGAGTAGCAAATAAATAAATAAATCCAATTGGGATAATATTTACAGAATTTGAGACAAATCGGTGAGAGCAAAACAAAATGATTCTCTTACCTCAAAGGAGATGATGTTACCCTGTTTTAGTGGATTTATTCCTTCCAATAATTCGTCGTAGCTGATTCCTTCCATGAAAACGTTAGCAGTAGAACACGTACGTAAGACAACGAACCATATATCTAGTAGCTGTTTTAATGGACTTGGTATAAATTTGAGATACATTAAATATTTAAAACTATACACACTCAGCTTCTTTTTTTTTGGTTATAATATGAATTATCACCCTAACAAAATTAATATAAATATGATATCTAACCCCGCAAAATACGTAAAGAATGCACAAAATGTACAAATTGTAGGATAAAGCATCGTGAACATGAAGCTTGATGTACCCATGAAAATTCCTGCACTAGCTTAAAAACTAATGGGTAAAATACACCAAAAGTCACTACACTATTAAGAACTTTACGTTTTGGTCACTCAATTTCAAAAAGTTAGAATATGGTCATTAAGTTATTTAAAAGTTTTCATTTAAGTCACTGAACTATACGAAAGTTTTTATTTAATTAAGTCACTAGGTTGTTTAGTTTTCTTTTTAAGTTCGGCTACTGAGCTCTAAGTGAGAAGTCGACAATCAGTATGGTGGATCAGTACTCATTGATAAGTAGAAGAATATACTTTAGGTTCAACTCGATCTGACGGTCAGTGTTGAAGATCAGAGAAGAAAACTGTTTGGATTTTGGGTAAAAAAATTGAACTATAAAAGAGAAAGGGAAGAAGAGTTTTTGCTTGGTGTAGGCGGTTTGGATGGAGAATGTTGTACAACAGTGATTTTAACAGTCCAATGACTTAAATAAAAACTTTCGAACAGTTCAGTGGTTATTTTATAATTTTTTGAAGTTAAGTGACTAAAATGTAAACTTATTAATAGTTTAGTGACATTTGATATAGTTTATCCAAAATTAATAAAGAAATAAAGAAAATGCTAAATTGCAGTATTGGCTATTTTTTCTTTTTATATAAACAAATGTTGAAGCCATTTTAAACTTAAATCAAAGAAGGTGGAATTTCAAACATTCATCTGATCTTTCTCTTTTACTTGCTGCACAAGAGAGAAAAAAAATGGTGCATTTCTTCAGTAAAATAGCAGAAACAAAGACCAAAGTTATACCGAAAGAAGATTACGATGAGTTAATGAAGCTATTCAAGCGTTGCGACGTCAACAACGACGGAAAGCTGAGTTGGGAAGAGGTGAAGGCAGGTTTCCGAAGGCTTCAATCTCGTTTTCCGCTTTATAGAACCCATCGTGCGTTTCAGATGGCTGACGAAAACCACGATGGGTTTATCAACGTCAATGACGAGCTCGACAAGCTTGTGACTTATGCTTTGGAGTGTTACCCAGGAAAAATCAAACTTCGATTAATTTAGATACATCTACCCCTCTCTATATAGAAAATCCACTATATATGTAATCAAGCTGCTGTTATCCTTTTAAATCGATCTGAATAACATAACAAAACTCAACTGCTGAGGTTTGAGTGTGTACTTTGTGTATAAGATGAAGCATATTAGAACAACAAGTAGTTGGATTTAATAGCAAGACACGGTAAGAATTTAAGTTCAAACCTTGAAAATAATATTGTTAGAGTGACAATTACAAACTCCGAACATAAACTGTAAAACGAACATAAAAAAATATAAAAAAAAATAAGAATTTTAAGACTTGATTTGAGACAGTAAAGTTAACTACCTTTGCAAGCTTCTCATCGGAAAAAGATTTCAATCAAGGTTTCAGTGGGAACATGTAAACATATACTACCAGAAATAAACTTATTTTTACCGGCATTAATTAGCTCTCGGTAAAAAAAAAACACGCCTATTGATTTTTCCTACGGTTCGTTGACTGATGGTTCACCACTGGTTAGGCGAATGTGGATAAAAAGTTTCCGGCGAGAAGATTTTAAAGAGTAAAAGTTCTTTCCAAAATATTAAGAAATATTTGAAGAAATCAAAGAATTCTGAAAAAGGTTGCTCTCTAATCCTATTCGATTGACAAAAAAGAGATTAAACTCGTTTTCAAAATCACATCTCGAAGATCGTTGAAAAAAATCATTCATCCAAGATAAGTTTCAAAGACCTTTGAATCAAACCTCTCTCAATCTTGTTATATTAGCACAAAGAAGATAAAACTCATTCTTCAAGATCAAATCTAGATGGTTCTTGAAGCGGACTCAACCAATCAAACCTCAAAGAACCTTGAATTCAAACTCGTTTTCAAATCAAATCTTGACTACCTTTGAAGCGGACTTTATTAATTCAAGATCAAGTCTCAAAGTCTATTGAATTTAAATGAACAAATTCTCAAGTAAACATCTATCTAGACCTGTTTTTAAGATCAAGTCTCTACGACCCTTTTAAAATAGATTGCGCCTATCCAAGATTAAATTTACATGACCCTTAGATCAAAACTCCACCAAAAAGAAGAATCAAAGGAATTATCTAAAGGTTGTAACTCAAAATTTTATAAATAAAATTCTTTGATTTGTTCCTAATTTTTTGATCTTATTTTTAGCGCAAAATTTGTTTGTACAAAATGTTGGAAAATCTTATTTTAATTCTTATGTCTTTATGAGGACTTTACGCGTAGATTATATGGATTGAATCACATTGAATATCAATCAAGAAATAATTTATTTTGAAGACTTTATGTGTGATTATGTTACCTTAAACGAAGATATCTAATTTCTATAGAAATTATATCGATCCCTGAAGATCTCTCCTAATTTTGATGTCATATGGAAGTCTTAATGAAGTAAGATTGAGGCATATCACGCTCACATTGATTGAAGGATTGCAAGTCTATTATACCTATTTGAAGAAAGCTTTCTTTTTTAATTATGTACAATTGTGAACATTGAAAGAAGCAATTTTTAAGTGTAAGTTGATTCTAAATAAATTGTTTCATACTTAATTTGTAACTAAGTCTTGAAGGGAAAAATTTTAGCGGAGAGAGTGATCTTAAATTGAATTATGGAAGTGAGGTTGTAACTTAGTGAATATGTTGTAACTAAATCACATCCTGTATTACAAATTGATAGTGAATTACTCTCTAAGTAAGACCTCACAAACGTAGAAAAGTTTTTCGAATTAGCGTAACCAATTTCTATATTTATCTCTATTTTACTTTTAGGTAATTAGGCAATTTCTTTAATCCAGAATTAGTCTTAATCATTTTTTTAACTCCCAAATCTTTGCTTTGGATACCATTGGACAGGATCAAATTGAGGAAATATCTCGATTATGATTTTTCTATGGAGAATGGGCATCCCAATTAGGCTTTTTTAAACAAGAGATTTTATGCAGTAATAATTTAATCACATATTCGAATATATATCTCTTTTAATTCATTTCTATTTTCTTATATGAAATTTTCATTGATATGCTGAAAATGAAGTTTCTTTAAAATATGCTTTGACATGTAAGTTAACAGAATGTTGGGTATATCAAGGTTAACAGAATTAAGCAAAGAAAAGGCAACAAAGCTCTCACGGTGACCAGAGAATATGGAATTGGGGCAGGAGGGGGTTCCATCAACACTTTAACACTTTACTTGATTCTCGTGATTTATTATTATAATAAGTGGTCATGTTTACGTGCCTCATGTGATCTTGTCTTATTATTTATGTTATACGATTTTGAAAACGAATATCGGATGTAGATATATGTCTAATATAAGTTTGATTAATTTCTTTAATTATATTCATATGGTTGGAATATCAAATTTCTTCTTCCAAGTTGAATTTAAAAAAAAAAATTGTTTATAAAAATATAAAAATTTAATGAATACGATATTCAGGTTTAATGATGTGGTGATATGAGATTATGTCTCATCATCACTTGAAAACTAAATATATCTATCTATTTATATATTTTCTAGTGATAACATGATATTGTTATTAAAGTGTCGTATATAGTGCTCTAAGAACTGAAACCTAAAGTATCACATATAATGTTTTAATAATCGGACCAGTGATTGAATTAGTCATACCACTGGTTTTCGATTCAACTACTAGACCAGTAATAATTAATTAATTAATTAAAATTTCATAAAAATTTTAAAAAATATTTTTTTATTAAAATGATTCAACTACCATTTTTGTTTTTTATTTTACTAGTTTCGAACTGTTTCTTATTCAATTGATTCAACCCATTTGTTTGGACTAGTAAACCAATTGGTTCTCAATCTAATCTAATCAAATCTGATCAGCCAATCCAATTATATTCTAAGAATACTAGTCATATCATCAAATCTTGTGGAAATCCGTCTTATCAATGAACTTTATAAGAGGCAGTGGCTGATTGAATTCAAGCATATAAATAGGGAGCAGAACTGTTGCGTTGATCGACTAGCTAAAATGGGACATTCAGAGTTGGAAGGGTTGCGATTTCTGGAGCATCCACCGGATATGTTACTTGATGTTTTGTTGCAGGATAGGAACCGGCAAGGAGGTTTTGGGGCTGTTTAGACTGATTCTGTTGTGGTTGAAGTGAACTTGTTTTTATTAAAAAAAAAAAATGAATGTAGTTGTTAAGCTCAAATACTAAAATAAAAATAAAAATACTAAAATAGATCCAATTATTAAATTCAGGGACCGAAAATTCTATAATTCCTTTTGATATATGTTTAGCTGAAGAAGGGAATCAAAATGTACCCAAAAAGAAAAAAGGGATTCAAGTTCACTTAAAAGCCTTTTACACAAAAAAAAAAAAAAAGAAAAAGAATCAGTTAAAAGCCCCCACCCATTCTATCCCAAGCCAAATCATTTAGATAAGCTTAAATTAGAAATAAATAATCATTTAAAACCCTTCTGATTAGGGCGAAATTGTGCAGATTTGAATGTTCTTTACCATATTCAAGTTGGTGGGGAATATGTTAAAATCAGATTCCAGATTAAGTTTTGCTTCTTTTAACTGAAAATCAATTAAAAAGAAGGTTATTCTTTGGGTTAATAAAATCCCATTGAAAGGGACATCTCCATTTCATGTTTTAACAACAAATAACTAAATTTCCGCATCTTTGGACCATTGCTTTTGCCCCTTTATTCTCCAAACAACATGGCCTACCATTACACACAATTCATCTACAATGTGTGTTAGTTACGTTATTATAATTTTTTTAAACATCAGTAGTTCTGTTCATTTTCCTCTAAAAAGATAGTTATCTGTTCCGGGTATCGTTGGTTTTTGACCACGCTGTGACTGCAAATTTTCCAACTCTCCACGCATCTTTCTGTTCGGGATTTTATCCAAACACGTGTTGGGCAACCGAGTTTAAAGCATACAATTCCCAAAAACTGCTCAATCCTCAAAAATTGCCTACCTTGAAAACTACTAATCTCTTGAAACCTTTTCACTGGCATCATTTGTAGTATTTATCATTTTTTTTCTCTTTTTATCAACAATACATATGACATAGAAAAAAATGATGTATTTATTTTTAATTTGATAAGAACCATGAATGATGTAATAATGAAGGTTTATAAAATAATTCAAACATAATTTTTAAAAAAACTAAACACAAATTCTTTTTTATACGCACAATATTCTTAAATTTTAAATTAAACTTTTCAAAAGTAATTTTAAATTAATTTTACTCAACTATTAAAAATTTCATTTTAATCATTAAAAATTCTAATTACTATGTGATTATATCTAAAGCAACTGATGTTGTAGTGTTTACTTTTCTGTAAAGGAGCAAAAAATTATTACTTTTTTTAAATTTTTTTATCTAACTTTTATTTGTTTCGTTTTATTTAATTTCATCATCTTCTCAAAAAAAAAAAAAAAAAAACTTTTGGAGTTTCATCTGCATGTCAGGTCACCACTAAAATCGTCATTCTTTGCCATTCTAGATATTGACAAACTTATCTCATCGTTCTCTACCAGTCCATTATTTTAAAATTTTCAAAAGCGTCTTTAAAACTTAACCAACCTTCAATCCAAAACTCAAAAGAAAACAACTCCAATTTCCAATCTCCACCATTTGATCAATGTGGAATCGAGATATATTGCTCCTCTCCTCCACCTCCCCACAATTGGAATTTAAAACACGTTCCAACATAGGAGAATCAAGGGAGTACTCCTCTGTGCGCGTGTATGCGTCCGTGTTTTGGCTTGAAGGGAATCTTAATTTCACTTGTGGAATAAAAACTTTTCACCACCTAAGTATCAAATAATATATATTCTCTTTTTCCTTTTTTTCTTCCTCTCATCTTGGGCTTCTTTTACAGGTACGAGCATTTTGGGCTTCATGATTTTAATCAATGTTTTTAGAATTGGACCAATGATTAAACCATTCAAATCATCAGTTCCCAATATGAGCAGTTTATCTGGTTTGATTAAATAAGTTTAAAAAAATTATAAAAATAAAAATATTTTAAAAAAAATAAAGAAAATTGGTTCAACTAGATTTTTAACTCAGTTCAACCAGTGTGTACGGTTTGCAGGTTAATCAATTCACCTCCTATCTAATTTAGACCTATACTCCAATAGGTTCGTAGTCCAATCAACTAATCTAGTTCTGAAAATATTGGTTTTTATTAATGAAAAAACTTTTGCAATCCCATCAAATCAAGTAAGCAAGCAATGAGATTCGAAAATAGAATTAATCGCCATTGTCTTGACTTTAAGAGAGAAAATTTCGAGCATCGTTGGCATTGCCGGACATTATAAACAAAGAATAAAGGAAAAAAATAGAAAAATAAAGAGAGAGAAATAATGTAAAAGGAAAACAAAAAAAAAATTAAAAATACTTTTAAAAGTTTATATGAGATGACAATTTTTGGTTAAAACTTTTTTTAAACAATATAACATGTAGGTTTAAAGTGGATAACGAAAGAATAGTTTAAGTACCATTTGTGACAAAGTTAAGTATCAATATGAAAAAATAAGTATAAATTTAATTACCTAAAATTTTAAAAATAGCATAAGTTAGTAAATTTTTTGATAAAATAAGTTAATAAATTTAAATGCTATGATTAGTACTAAAATTTAAAAACTAAAAAATAACAATAACAAAAAATCAATAATGATTCATAAGAAGAAGAATAATAGAATTAACAATAAAAGTTGCATAATCAGTTTTCTATATAAGCAGATATTCTCTCCACTTCAGACGTATACAACCGAAGCTAAAATAGCAGCTTTACATATACATTTTCTTCTTCCATTTGGTTGGGTAAAGAGAAAATGGTTTTTTTTAAGAAAAGTGTATCATCATCTTTGCTAGCCGAACATGAGCAGATACTGAGTTTATTCAAGGGTTGCGACGTCAACAAAGATGGAAAGCTTAGCAAAGACGAAGTGAAAGAAGGTTTTCGAAGGCTTCAGTCTCGTTTTCCTGGTTTTAGAACTCAACGTGCGTTTAAGGTGGCTGACAAAAACGGTGATGGGTTCATCAGCGAGGCAGAGCTCGACGAGCTTGTTGATTATGTCTTGGACTGTTACGAAGGCAGCGTAGCTCTTAGATTGACCAAATAGATATGTATATATTAGGAAAATCCTCCATGAAGAGTTATCAGCGAAGCTTTTAGGTAGTGATGTAGCATTATATACGTATGTACATATTAGGAAAATCCGCCATGAAGGGTTGTTAGTGAAGCTTTTAGGTAGTGATGTAGCATAATATATGTATGTATGTATGTATATATTCGGACAATCCTCCATGAAGGGTTATCAGTGAAGCTTTTAGGTAGTGCTGATGTAGTTGCAGTTTGAGCTTTGTACTTTGAGTGTTTCTTAGTCTATGAAATTAAGAGTATGTAAATTTAACTTGAATGTAAGATAGAAGTGTTACAAACTCTAAAGTCTAAAGTCTTTCGAGTTTCCTTCCATCGAAAGAAAAAATAAATTGAAAGGAAGAAAGAAAGATTGTTGATGCTTCAAGATTGTTAATGGTGTATTACAAAATCTAACACCATGCAAACAATGGGAAAAATCTTTTCTAAAACAGTTTATGTCTGAATCTCTGATTGTCTAAAACTTTCAGCTTTGAACATAGTGTCTGAAATTTATGAGAGGAAGAATAATTCTTACTTGCGTAAAATAATTCTCTTAATTTTCGTTTTGCAAAGATTATGCTGCACATCAAGAAATTAAATAATACCGATTTTTGCATTTCAAGAAAAAAAAAACAAATTTAATTAACATAAGACTGATTTTTCCATATAATTCCGCAGGCAGATATTACTTTCAGCGATGAATGTATAAAATATTTTATGTCGAAATTAACACAGAGTTTAAGACAATATATGAAAACCTAAGACCTTGACCTAATTTGCTGACAACAAAACAAAATTATTCTCTTACGTGAAGAAGATGATGTTACCCTGTTTTAATGGACTTATTCCCTCTAATAAAGCAGCTTTTTTTTTTTTAAAAAATTTCCTCCAGTAACACGTGTTAGTTGATTCCTGTCGAGTTTAATCATGATATAACATATTTTATTTTTGTTAAAATTCTGACTCGAAATATAAATTTAAAATTTTATTCGAGTCTATTTTTATTTGTAAACAAATATCTCAAACTCATTTTAAGCCGTTTATATATATATATTCAAAATATTTATATTATTTTTAATTTAATATTTATTTTATATATAAACATCTTAATTTCTTAAATATTATTATCTTAAAATTTTAAATTATTTTTTAAGATAAATGTTCAACCTGAACCAACACTACTGGTTCCTCCAATAAAAAAAACAGTTTCAGCACAACCAAAAAGTTATATAACAAAAAAAATATATATATATACGAAGCCAAAAGCATCATGAACATGAAGATTGATGTACCCATGAAAAATTCCTTCAATAGCTCATAAACTAATATAAAAATAAAAATATATGGCAGAATTTTTATATATATAAGTAAGTGATAAACCATTTTAAACTTAAACCGAAGAAAGTAGTGTTTCAAACTTTCACAAATAGTTTGTATTTCTCTTTTACTTGCTTGCAGCGCAAGAGAAAAAAAAAATGGTGTTTTTCTTCAATAAAGGAACAGAAACAAAGCACAAAGATTTACCTCCCAAAGAAGATTACGATGAATTAGTGAAGCTATTCAAGCGTTGCGATGTCAACAACGACGGAAGGCTTAGCTGGGAAGAAGTAAAAGCAGGTTTTCGACGCCTTCACTCTCGTTTTCCGCTATATAGAACCCATCGTGCCTTCCAAATGGCTGACCAAAACCACGATGGCTACATCAACGTCGACGATGAGCTCGACAAGCTTGTTACTTATGTTTTGGAGTGTTACCCAGGCACCATCAAACTTAGATTGATTTAGATCATATCTACAAATATCCACTGCCTCAACTAATATTATATATGTAATTAAGCTGCTGTTAGTGTTTGTGTGTGTATTCTGTGTATTTCCTATAGTTGGATCATAATATGAAGCATATTAGGACCTGATTTGAGACTGTAAAGTTAACTATTTTTGCAAGTTTCACATCTGTAAAAAATTCCGTTCGAGTTTCCGATAGCAACAGAGACCAGAATTCCTTCATCTTACTCAACAATTCATTTTTATTTCTAAACTCTTTGGTTTCCACATAACTTCGAGCTCTTCCTCCAAATCTCATTAAAGAAAAATCAAAGCTTTGAAGAAAACTTGAGTTAGATTTATAATATCCATCGTTTCCAAATCCGTCCGCATCCAATTGAGTAGATTTTTCTTTTCGAACAATAAATGTGGAGAGGTGCAGGGCAGTAGGTATTAAACTATTATGGTAATTATTTGTCTTAACCCGCTTCGTTTTATTAAATAAAATTATCATTTTATTCTAAGATATATAATTTTTAAAAAGATAAAAATGAAATACTACATTTTTATATTTAAATCTATATATTTTATATTTAAATGTTTTTTTGAATAATTATATTAAAATATTTACTTAAATTTAAAAAAATAAAAATATTAAAGATAAATAATAAAAAATATATTGAAGTGAAGTGGGGTGGGGGAAGGTGGGTCGAGGATGGACGGAGAGTATGCCAAGTTTAGAGTAGTGATCTACTCTCACCCTATTTCATTATCACCCTAACCTAATGGATAGGTTTAAGCTAATCACATTTAGGGGCGAAGCCAGAACAATTTTTTAGGGGGAGCCGGATGAAATTTTAATTTTTTATAGTTTATATCTTTATAATTTGTAAAGGATTAAATCGATTTTTTATAATTTTAAGGGGGGCCAAAGTGCAATTTTACTTTTACTAATTTAAAATTTTTTAAAAAAATTTAAGAGCCTAAATAATAATTTTACATTTTAGGGAGGGCCGAGGCCCATGCCAGCCCCCTCTGGCTTCGCCCCTGATCACATTCGAATATAGCTTCATTAATTTTTTTATATATAATATTTTTAATTAGACTAAACTTAAATATATATACCAGTTTGGCCTACCCTAAAACACTTCCACAGATGAAATAAAACAACTTAAAAATGTGGAACCAAATTTATTGCATATTTTAAAATTTAAAAAGTCTAATTTTTTTATTTAATTTTTTTTTTTAAAATATCGGAAGGACCTTTTGGACGAATGTGAATAATCCAACCCATCGTTCAGGTAAAGGTACAGTGAAACCATGTATATCTGCATTACTGTCATTACAACCCACAAAGTTACTATGCACGAACACCAATAGAGATTAATGCATCTGGAACTATGTACTTGTATGTATTTGTATATAAGTTGAAGTTGAAACCCTCTTAAACTTGGAAATGACGTTTGTCACAAGTTGTTTCTTTTTGCTTTGTTGCAAGAAAAAAAAGAAATGGTTTTCTTCTTCCGTAAAACAGATAAAAGGTTTCCAGAGACATTGAAAGACGATTATGCAGAGATAAAGAGGTTATTCAAGCGTTGTGACGCCAATAACGATGGAAGGCTTAGTTGGGAGGAGGTGAAGGATGGTTTCCGGGAGCTTCAATCGCGTTGGCCCGCTTATAGAACTCAACGTGCGTTTCACGTAGCTGACAAAACCAAACGTAAATACTAGATTCGTTATTGGCGTTTCCGGTGATGGCTATATCACTGAGTCTGAACTGGACCAGCTTGTTAAATATGCCTTGGATTCTTACAAAACCAAACGTAAATACTAGATTCGTAAGTGTTAACAATGCTCAAAGTGAAAAATATTCTGAGATGTATTCAATAGGTAGAACTCAGCTGTGTATTTAATACAGAAAGATATTAACTAACTGCTAACCATAGCTGTTAACTAACTAACTGATTAACAACTAAACCAGCTAACTATTCAAACTAACTTTTGCAATTAATGTTTTATTATACTCCTTAACATGCCCCATGCTTGTCGACTTTCTCGTGTTTCTTCATGCCATCATCTGTTGTGGACGTAACCCTCAGTTTGCTTCTGAACTTATCGAACAGCCCTACTGACAGTGGTTTGGTCAGGATATCAGCAATTTGATCCTGTCTAGATACATGACCCACTTGCAAAGACCCTTCTGCAACCTTTTCTCTGACAAAGAATAGGTCTAATTCAACGTGTTTGAATTTTGAGTGCATGACAGGGTTGCTTGCTACAGCAACTGCTGCGGAGCTATCACACCATACTCGAGCTTTACTTTGTGTTGAAACACCGAGTTCAGACAGTAAAGATTGAAGCCAATCTAACTCAGCAGTGACATGAGCCAAACTTCTGTATTCTGCTTCTGCAGTAGACCTCAACACCACCTGCTGCTTTCTGGAGTTCCATGAAATAGGATTTCCCCCAAGAAAAACGCAAAACCCCGAGGTTGATCGACGATCATCTGTATCTGATCCCCAACTAGCATCTGAATAACCTTCAAGAAGGAACTTTGAGGTTCGAACAAACTGTAGTCCAAAGTCGAGTGTCCCTTGTAAGTACTGGAGAATCCGTTTGACGGCTTTGAAGTGTGTATCTAAAGGTTTGTGCATAAATTGATAAGCCTTGTTCACAGAAAAGGCAATGTCAGGTCTTGTTATAACCACATACTGTAAAGCTCCTACTATACTCCTGTATAAACTCTCATCCTCAATCGGGTTTCCTTGATGAGCAGACAACTTGCAAGAGGTCATCATTGGAGTAGGAGAGGGCTTTGACTTATGCATGAAAGCTCGTTGAAGCAGTTCCAAAATGTACTTCTTCTGATTCAAGTAAAGACCACTTGGAGTGCAAGTTACTTCAATCCCAAGAAAATAGCTCAGCTGCCCCAAATCTTTCAAAGAAAAACGAACATTAAGCTCCTTGACAAACTGATCAATGCAAGAAGAATCATTTCCAGTTACTATTATGTCATCAACATATACTAAGACGTACACCTGCTGAGATCCTGTTCATCGAATGAAGAGAGAGTTATCAGCTTTCGAGACAACAAACTGAGCATCGAACAAAAACTCTCGTAGTTTGTGAAACCATGCACGAGGGGCATGTTTGAGGCCATAAAGAGCCTTCCTTAATCGAGAAACAAGATGTTGACCATCAGATCATTGTTGCTCAAAGCCAGGTGGTTGTGTCATATAAATTTCCTCACGTAAATCACCATTCAGGAAGGCGCTGTTAATATCAACCTGTCGAAGGGACCACCCTAAGGAAACAGCAAGTGCGAGCATGACCCGAATCGTTGTTGGTTTGATGACTGGGCTGAAAGTTTCTGAAAAATCGATGCCAGCTTCCTGTAGAAACCCCTTGACTACCAACCTTCCTTTGTACCGAGCTATTGACCCATCTGCATGCCTTTTTATTTTGAAGATCCATTTGTAACCGACAGCTCGACGGCCAGCAGGTAGGGTTACAAGATCCCATGTGTGGTTAGCTATTAAAGCATCATATTCTGCTTGAGCAGCTGCAGTCCAAGCAGGACTTGTGAAAGCCTCAACTATGTTCGGTGGCTCCTTTTCATCCAGAGTGGTAGAAAATAGCTTTGGTTTGAAGATACCATTTTTTGATCGAGTGCACATATGATGATAGTTGACAGCAGTAGAAGTAGCTGGAGCTGGACTGACTTCAGGAACAAGAGCTGAAGAAGCTGGAACAGGATCGACTTCAGGAACAGGAGCTGAAGAAGCTGGAACAGGATCGACTTCAGGAACAGGAGCTGAATGAGGAATAGAAAACTCAGCAGAATTTCCAGGTTAAGGTAAAGTATTAGCCACCACAGGAGAACCAACTTCGACCATAGGAACATGTGTATGTTGATGAAGAAACCTGGGAGGAGCGAAGCCTGTTGCTGAAGAAAAACCATTCTGGAATGGAAAACATGTTTCATCAAATAGGACATGTCGTGAGACAAAAATTAGACCATCACATGCAAGACACTTGTAACCTTTTTGGTTGGCACTAAGCCCAAGAAAAACACATTCTTGAGACCGAAATTGTAACTTGTGTTGCTGAAAGGGTCGTAGACAAGGATAGCATGCACTCCCAAAGACTCTCAGTGGAGAATAATCGGGTTGGACATTGTAGAGCTTTTCAAAAGGACTCTTATTTTGCAAAACAGGTGTCGGTAACCTGTTGATCAGATGAGCTGCATGAGAGAAAGTAGCTGACCAATACTCCAAAGGCATTGATGCCTGAGCTAGTGGTAAGCCCCCATGTCAACAATATAGCGATGTCTTCTTTCGGCTACACTATTTTGTTCTGATGTATAAGGACAAGTTACTCGATGTAGAACACCAAGTTGAGAGAGCTTAGTGGACAAGGAACGAAACTCGCCCCCTCCGTCTGTTTGTAGCATTTTGACAGACATTCCAAATTGTACCTGAATCATGTTGTGGAAATGAAGATAACAACGAAGAACTTCAGACTTGTTTTTAAGCAAATATAACCAAGTGTATCTGCTGTACATATCAACAAAAGAGACATAATAGAAGGAACCACTTGACGACACATGTGTAGGTCCCCATACATCGGATACTACTAACTCAAAAGGAGATGAGTACACTGTCTTTGAAGTACTGAAAGGTAACTTGTGAGACTTGCCCAACTTACAAGGTTTACACATAAAATCCAAATTGCTATTGTCGAAACCATTTTTTTGTTTGCAAAACGGGCTGGCTTTAAAAACATGGATTCGCCACCAATCTTTTTTGAAGTGTGATTGGATCACCTTATAAAATATTTTGGTCTACAAATATTAAGAAAACAGGTCCGGGAGTCGGTTACGCACGAGGAAGGATTAGCACCCTCGCAACGCCCAAAATTGGTACCTTATTAATTGATTAATGTCCTAATATCGAAAATTAGAAGAGATTTTAAAATGCGAATCCTTTAGAAAATGTTTGAATAATTCGAATTGGATATCGAAATTTTCTTGTTCTGAAAGGATGAAATATCACATCCAGCACGTTAGGATACGATGTTTCAAACCCTTGACACCAAGATCATTTCATGATTTCCAAAATTCATGCATTGCAATTTTAATTATTTGGCCAAACGAAAAAAACCGAAACCCAGCACGTTAGGGCACGATTCCTCGAATTTCCAAACATGAAATATTGCCTTATTTTTGAAGTTAAGAAAACACGGTCAAAATCTTAAAGGGATATTTAGTTGTTTGGACGAACGGAAAACCGAAACCCAGCACGTTAGGGCACAATTTCTCGAAACTTCCAAACACAAAACATTACCTTGTTTTCAAAAGCTCTTAAATAAGCGATTATAAAGTTGATCGAGAATGCATTTATTCGATTTGTTTGGGATAAAAGCGAAATGACCAGCATCGGTCAAAACATTGGAGTTGAAACCATAATGTAATAATAAGAACCCGCAATCAAAATATCGAGCATGAAATAAAAATACATGGTACTAATACTACATAAAAAAAATACATATCAATCCAAATAGACCAAGTACATGAAAAAACTTATTATAAAAATATACAAGTAAGAATATATAAAAATGTTTGAAATAAACAAAACTATATAATAAAATAAGGACTCTAAAAGAAAGTTATTTAATAGGTTTTAAAAATATGTACATAAATAGATTTAGAAGAAAATATACACACAAAATAACATGGAATCAATAACATATATATAGAATAAAAACTATTTAGTATGGATAACATATATATAAAAAAAATGATAATAATAAAATAATGCTAATAATACTAATGAATATAGTAATGATAATGAAGTCAAAATAAAAAAAAAAGGTAATAATAATGAAGCCAAAATAAAAAAAGGGTAATAATAATGTATATAAACAATAGTAATAAAAAAGGGGTAACGATAATAATAACATATAACAGTAAGAATAATAACAATAATATATACTAGTAAGAATAATATTGAAAAGCATGTACAGATGTAAAATAATAAACAAAAACAAAATAATAATAATGAGAATAATACAATAAGTGAATAAAATATTTTAAAAAACAAAAAAAGAACTGAAAGTAATTAGAGTTGTAAAAGGCTTGAGATTTAATTATGATGAAAACGAAACATGGGGTGCAAATTATAAAATGCAAAGAAATAACAAATCATGAACTGGGATCAAGGTAGACGCACGTGTAAAGGGGAAGGATTGATAGGGAAAATATCCCGAGCCCTTAAAACGCAGCATTTCAACGCGGATCACATTGAGTCTACACGCAAAATCCAGGGGCAATTTTTAAAACAAATTAAATTCAAACTGGGTCAAATCGAAAGTCGGCGCAAAAGGGAAGGACCAGCCGCATAAATTTCCCCTTCAAAGCACGGATCCCATCTCTCCCAAATGACACCATTTTGTTTGCCATTTAAAAAGAAAAAAAATAAAGAAAATTTGAATGGCATTCTGCCATTTTTTTTAAAAGAAACCCTAGCCCTTTTTATTCCTCTATTAACTTTTCCCCTTAACCAACCTTAATCCCTCCCTTTGAACGCCGATCCGCCACCCTAAACGGCGTCCAGCAGATTCAAGCTTCGAGGGCCAACATTCTTGGCTATAAAGCCCCCAAAAGCTCTGACTTCAGCGAAGCAAACGGAACTCTACAGCCTATTCGTAAGATAAATCTTTCCCTTTTTCTATTTTCAAATGTTTTAAACTTTTAATGGAAAAAATAAAGGAAATAGAATCAAAAGAAAACGTAAAATCAAGGACAGTTAAATCTAAAATCACCTTTTGGATTTCTTTTGCACTCAGATCTTTTCTATTAATTTTTGGTGTCTATCTGTTACTGTATTCGTAAAAATAAAAAAAAAAGGTCCATTTTACAGATTTCTATTTTGGCTTTTATAGCCTAATATCTCAAAAACGAAATACAACCCGCTTTCTTTGCTATGCTGGCCCCTTTTTTGTTATTTTGTTTTGCAGGGATAAACGACGTGGAGACGCACGATGCGGGGCTGCTGAAGACGTGCGGCCTGGGGGATGTCGTGGCTGCTGGTGGCGCGAAGATACCCTAGTAGCCTCTAGGGTTTGTCTGCTTGCTAAAGAATTTGGGCCGTTTGGACTTTGTGGGCCTCGTCTAGGGTTTAAGTCGCTGTATTTTCCTTTCTAAACTTTGGACTGTTTGTTATTGGGCCTGGGCATAAATTTGGGCCTTACAGCTGCCCCTCTTTGCTCGTTTGTCGTGTAACGGGAACGAAGCAAAGACTTTAAAAGGGCCAATTTTACTCCGTCCTGCTAAGTCTTGATTTCTTAATGCTTCATTTCTTCAGGTAGCCTCGCTTTAACTCACTGCATCTTCAGAGGCATAGGAGTTTTGTTTCAATCTGCTCCGCTACTGCTTATGATTTGTAATCTTCAGCCTATTTCCCTACTGCTTAGGGGGATAAGGCTCACTGTCTTCAACCTACTCCATTACTGCTTAGGGAGATAGGGCGGCCTGTCATTTTCCAGCCTGTTGCCCTACTGCTTAGGGGGTTAAGGCTCATCATCTTCGATCTGCTCCACTACTGCTTAGGGAGATAAGATCTGTAATTTTCAGCCTGTTACCCTACTACTTAGGAGATTAAGGCTCATCGTTTTCGATCTGCTCCACTACTGCTTAAGGAGATAAGATCTGTAATTTTTAACCTGTTACCCTACTGCTTAGGGGATTAAGGCTCATCTTCATCGATCTGCTCCACTACTGCTTAGGGAGATAAGATCTGTAATTTTTGGCCTGTTACCCTACTGCTTAGGGGATTAAGGCTCATCGTCTTCGATCTGCTCCACTACTGCTTAGGGAGATAAGATCTGTAATTTTCGGCATGTTACCCTACTTCTTAGGGGATTAAGGCTCATCGTCTTCGATCTGCTCTGCTACTACTTAGGGAGATAAGATCTGTAATTTTCAGCTTGTTACCCTACTGCTTAGGGGATTAAGGCTCATCGTCTTCGATCTACTCCGCTACTGCTTAGGGAGATAAGATCTGTAATTTTCAGCCTGTTACCCTACTGCTTAGGGGGTTAAGGCTTACCGTCTTCGATCTGCTCCCCTACTGCTTAGGGAGATAAGATCTGCAATTTTCAGCCTGTTACCCTACTGCTTATGGGGTTAAGACTGGTGATTTGAATCTGCTCCATTGCCGATACATGGAGATAAGATTCGTCATTTTTGATCTGCCCCATTGCTATCTCGAGGAGACAAGATCTATAATCTTCAGTCTGCTCCATTGCCGATACATGGAGATAAGACTTGCTGTCTTCGATCTGCTCCACTCCTGCTCAGTGGAGATAAGATCTGCTATCTTCAGTCTGCTCCATTACCGATACATGGAGATAAGACTTGCTGTCTTCGATCTGATCCACTCCTGCTCAGTGGAGATAAGATCTATTGGCTTAAATCTGCTCCATTGCCGATACATGGAGATAAGAATTGCTGTCTTCGATATGCTACACTCCTGCTCAGTGGAGATAAGATCTATTGGCCTAAATCTGCTCCATTGCCGATACATGGAGATAAGATTCGCCAAAATCTATAATTCTAATCAATTTTGCTACATTGATCTCTGGGGAACCTACCTGTAGAATTGATTTCATGGGGTCTATGCTTATGTCAAATGATTAGGATGTCATGAAAAAAATGCTCCTAACCATATGTATTATGAATGAATGAATGCAAAATGTCATGAGGGTGATCCATTTTTTTTAACATTTGGGCTGTCATTGCTCGCCGTTTGTTAATGTGATATCCCTGACGTATTACGCTGTCTTCTTGCTTGGATGATATTTTGACCGAGAACCCGAAGAAACAATCGTATTTTGCAACTAGTTTGCCCTACTGTAACTTCACTGTACCTTAGGACATAAGATTTGTACCATCTTTAACCATCCCACTGCGATTCATGGCTATAGGATCTGTATCAACTTCAATCCATCCCACTGCAACTCAAGGGTATAGGATCTGTAACTTGTTCAATCAACTGACCACTCACCGGATGACCTAACCAAATGTGCATGCATGATATTTGCATGGATGCCGAATATCATTTTTTCCTCGAGAATGGTTCCCCTTTTACACTCGGGTTAACATTGCCCATTTGTCGTCAAGATTGTATCACTGACACGATATCTTATCATTTTGTTCAATCACCATTTTTTGGCAAAAATCCAGAGAGATAGTCTTAATTTAGACTCTTCCTTCACAAATATTACCGTCTCTTAAACTTGGTGAGTTTTAAACAATAGTCCTGTTTCAGATTCTTGTATTATTTAGAGACTTTCAGAGTAATATGCAAAACTTCTTTTGTGAGAGCATTATTAGTTCATTAACCATTATTTCAATATGAAATGCTTGACAAAGATTATAGAGATGAATAAAACTGAAATTCATTCAAGACAAAATCCATAAAGAATGGATTGAGCAAAAGAAGCAGATTTTGCTAAGGTACAAAAATGAGTAAGGGTGGAAATGGTGCCCCAGATATCATAGCTTGAGCTTCTCTGTTCAAACTTCTTGAGGACCATTTTAAGCTCAATATGTATTCAGGGGATCCGGAGTACTTTGTCGATGCCTCAAGACGTAACATACTTCCTCATTGTTAATTCAAGCATATCAAGACTACTGTATGCCCCACTTTCGATCAAAATTTGAGCCGCCCTTTTCAGGTTTTCGACTCAAAGCCCCCTTTGGTCTCAAGGCGCCCTTTGCGGGTTTCCACCTTGGCCTCTCCGTTTTTCATTTTTTGTTTTTTTTATTTTTTTTGTGATAAGGTCTCAAAGTGCCCCTTGCGTGTTTTCGTCTTAGTCTCTCCTTTTTTTTTGACTGAATCTGACTTTACTGGATTGAGCATATCTTCGTCCATGTCAATGCTCCTTTAGAACAGGCCTTCTTTACTACATAAGGTCCTTCCTAGTTTGGCATCCACTTTTCTCTGAAGTCTTTTTGTATAGAAAGGATTTTTTCAATGCCAGGTCCCTCTTGCGGAATTCTCTAGGACGAACCTTTCTGATGTAAGCTCGCATCATTCATTTTTGGTACATTTGACTATGACGGGTAACTTTCAACCTCTTTTCTTCAATTAAGTTTACCGGATCCATCCAATTCTTGACTCAATCAAAATTTGGAGAGGAGAAATCTCAACTTCCAAACATTGCTTCCCTTCCATAAACCAATAAGAAAGGTGTTGCTCCGACGAAGGTCCTGACCAACATTCGGGAAGCATAGAGGGTAAATGGTAACTTCTCCATGCCAATCTTTACAAGTCTCAATCGCCTTTCGGAATCTTTTTGGATGTTTTTTTTTTTGAATTCGAATTCGAATTTTGAATTTGAATTCGATGACTGTTGACTTTGTAACTTTGGCATATGAAGCGACCTTCACCCTCTTAGTGAAGTAATTGACAATCAAGAAGATGAATTGGTGTCGACTAGATACTTTTGACGAGATCGTCCCCGTAACATCTATGCCCTACGTATAGGAAAAATAGAGGAAGCACATAAGTCTTGTCTTTTTCAATTTGGCATTTACGGCATAACTGATGCAATCTCCCTTTCATGGTAGACCAGCAGTACTCAAACCTTATAATCGGCCTGGCCATCGAAAAACTATTAGCGTGTGCCTTTTCGAACACTCTACAGCATCCTCACGCCTAGGCATATCCTGATGCGATCATGCAGAGACATTTTTGAATTCTTGGAGTAACTCAATGACGTCTCGCTTTGTTTTTGTGGTGGGCTAGGCTTCGATCTTCACTCCTTTCCTAGACTCGCAATGTCCACTGACCCTTTGTACGGTAGAGTCTATTTTCATCTTGTTCTACCATTTTTAACAAATCAAAAGACAAGTTACAATCTCTGTCATCTTCAAAATCCTTAGATCCTTTTAGACCCATATCTCACTCAAAAGGGAGTCAGTAACAGCGTTGCTCATGTCGTTGATATCTGGAGACCCATTGTAGGCATGAAAGAATATCCAAAGAATGAATCTGAGAGTGGCTTATTTGTATGGCCCGATTATGGATGAAATGAAAGAATAAAAGGAAAAATTGCCCGGCATGAAACACAAAAATGCATTTTTTATTAAAAATAAAGATGTTTGAACATGAGCCTATTTCACAAAAGATTCTTATTGTTTCTAGGCTTAAAACAACAAGTGTGTTTTGAACATTACCTCGTGTTAGCTCTAAAAACTACAGAAATTTCCTCCGCAGTCCAGTTGTTCAGAACACTTCCAGGCTCATAGGGCCGTATGCCCGCTAAGTTTCCTTCCTTCGATCCCTCTTCAAATACGGCGTTGATACTTACAGTTTTCATCATGTCTTCAGCCGTTTCTTCATTCATGTTCTCCGGCCCCGGATGGACAATTCCTCCCGATACGAATGCATTGGATATATGGGGAAAAGTCATTAATCTCCATTTGACCTCAGCGTCCTTCTCTACCGACTCTTCTCCTATGGTGCACACGTTTTATCCTTCAGAAGAGTCAAAGAACTCCAGCTCTTTGTTATCCATTAACTCTTCCACTAGGGCCTTGAATTCGCTACATTACTGGATCTTATGGTCCTTCTTATTGTGGAACTCACAGTAGTTGCTCGCATCTTGGGATTTGCTCCCCAGCCCTTGCGGAACTAATCCTCTTTCCCGTATTTCCTTCCAAACCTCCCTCAATGGGGTTCTTATTTCAGCAACATTTAATTTGATTCTCCTCCCCAAATTCTCGGCTATCGCGTTTACCCCTTTATCAGCATGATTAGGTAACGGATTTCCTACACCCAGTGCATCATCGAACTTTACAATGCCCATTTTGACGAGCCTTTCGACTAGCCTTTTGAAAGAGAGGTAGTTCTCTATCGAGTGCCCCGTTATCCCCGCATGGTATTCACATTGAGTGCTCGCGTCGTACCATTTAGGGTATGGGGGTTGCAATGGTTTTGAGTAGACAGGGGATACAATGTGTGCATCGAATAGATTTTTATACAACTCCCTATACGTCATTGGTATGGGAGTGAATTAGAATTTCTCAATATTCTGCCTCGTGGTGGGCTCCTGCCTTGGTGAGGCCTGCTGACCCGTAGCTACCGTTCTCGGTTGACTGACAGTAACGGGTTTTGGATAACCTGAGCTCACATTACCTACTTCATTTTCCCTTTTCTTCGGAGCCGATCTTCTCATGCTCTCTCCGGCTTCTATTTTCCCACACCTTATCGCGTTCTCTATCATTTCACCAGACATCACTATGTCTGCGAAACTCTTAGTTGCGCTCCCCAACATATGATCAATAAAAGGTGCTTTCAGGGTATTAATGAAGAGCATGGTCGTTACTTTTTCCAACAGTGAGGGTTGGACTTGTGTAGCGACTTCTCTCCACCTCTGAGCATATTGCCTAAAACTTTCGCCCGACTTTTTCTCCATGTTCTGTAACGTGATCCTGTCAGGCGCTATATTTGTCACATGGCCATAATGCTTCATGAAGGCCTGTGCTAAATCCTTCCATGATTTGACTTGAGTACGACTCAATTGATTGTACTATTTGGCCGCAGCCCCAGTCAAACTATCTTGGAAACAGTGAATCAACAACTGGTCGTTGCTGACGTGTCCCGTCATCCTTCGACAAAACATCGTGATGTGGGCCTCAAGGCAGCTGGTTCCATTGTATTTTTCAAATTCTGGCACTTTGAACTTCGGAGGGAGCACTAGATCTGGAACCAAACTTAACTCATTAGCATCCATTCCACACTAATACTCAACATTTTCCAATGCCTTGAATTTATCTTCCAGCCATTTGTATCGATCTTCTAGTTGCTTTGGGAGTTCCCCTTTTGCCTTTTCTATCTCCGCCATGTCATCCAAATTAGGGACACCGGGATTTACCGGATTGTCTCCAGTGCCTGAGCCTGTCGGGAGGTGTGTTAATGCTGAAACGCCGGCTTGATACTGAGGACTGATATTGACGGACACCCTAGGTGGGTATGCATTGGGCTGCGCTGGGGTATTTGTCGGGGCAAAACCTGGTGGATAGACAGGGTCTTCACTATCATCCCCGGGGTTGACCATAGGGCTCTTTCCTTTTTCTGGCCCTTCAAGCAGTAATTGTGTTAACTGGTTCATCATGCTTTTTTGCGATTCTAACATCTGATCTTTCATGTCCTGCTGAATCTTGGTCAGTTGCTCTTGCATCTGAGCTTGCAGCCGATCTTGCATTTCCTTCTGCATTTGTTCCAGTTTTTCTAACCTTTGATCCATGACTTTAATTTTTCTTCGAGTGTAGTAGCGATGTTCCAGGGTAACTATAATACGATCTCTAGTTAATAGGATTCTTTTATGACATTTAATGCATATGATGCGATGTAATGCAAATGCATGAGACGCAATGCAAAGGAATGAATGCAAAAAGAAAGAGAGGCATTGATTCTGAATTCAATTCCATTAGAAGAACTTTTCTAGAAAATAAATTTCTTTACATAAAACGGATTACATATGCGGCTTTGTCCTCATAGTCCAAGTGAAAACACCAATCCTTTTCTTCGTATCCGGATGTTATGGTCATGTCCCATGAATTTTCTCAATAGATGTCTCTTCTAGCTCCTTGTTGCTTATTCCAAGCCGTGACTCTTTACTCACTTATCCTCCGCGACGCTTATAAGCTTCTTTAAGAAAATTGAGACGTGATGACTCTCGAATAATCCTTGTTGGCTTGAATCACTGAGCAACGAGGCAAAGTCATATATTATCAATCTTTTCTCGTTGTATTTACTTGGACTATATTCGAACGAACATATTATAACCCACTTTATCAAGAAATCCATTTTCCTATGATAAACTCTTCTATTTAGCAATCGAATATGAATCAACACTTCATTTCTATGATGATGATATGCAATGTAGTTATAAACAAAAGAAACATGTTAGTATCATATACAGATGGTAAAAATCAAACACCTAACCAGGTGACTGCTAGGGTTCAACATAGTTCTACCTAAAGTGGGGTCCTAGGGTTCACTATATGTAGTTTGGTTCTAAGGGAAAAAGGGTACCTGAACCAGCAGATTCCTCAATCCTCACCCATTATAGGCTCATACGGACCGAGTTCAGTTCAGGGGAATACATTTCCCTATGGCTGCACGAAGATGAAAATCTCACGAAGACATAGGTACGGATATATCCCGAAAGCGATCCACTATCCTGCACGGAGGTGAAAACCTCACAAAGTAGTAGCTTCTCACTCTTCACTTAAAAGGTGTGACCACAACGGTCATGCAATATAATGCAAATGTATCCTAGACACCTAAATCACAACAAACATATAACGTGACCCAAACTTATGCGATGGAAAAATTAAAATCAAATTTTAATTTTTGATAAAAAGACAAAAATAATCAATTCTGCGGCTTGACTCTCTTATGGTCCCTAGTGGAGTCGCCAAGCTGTCGAAACCATTTTTTGTTTGCAAAACGGGCCGGCTTTAAAAACATGGAGTCGTCACCAATCTTTTTTGAATTGTGATTGGATCACCTTATAAAACATTTTGGTCTACGAATATTAAGAAAGTAGGTCCGGGAGTCGATTACGCACGAGGAAGGATTAGCACCCTCGCAATGCCCAAAATTGGTACCTTATTAATTGATTAATGTCCTAATATCAAAAATTAGAAGAGATTTTAAAATGCGAATCCTTTAGAAAATGTTTGGATAATTCGAATTGGATATCGAAATTTTCTTGTTCCGAAAGGATGAAATATCACATCCAGCACGTTAGGATACGATGTTTCAGACCCTTGACACCAAGATCATTTCATGATTTCTAAAATTCATGCATTGCAATTTTAAAAAGGGTATTCCGCTATTTGGCCAAACGAAAAAAAAAAGGAAACCCAGCACGTTAGGGCACGATTCCTCGAATTTCCAAACATGAAATATTGCCTTATTTTTGAAGTTAAGAAAACACAGTCAAAATCTTAAAAGGATATTTAGTTGTTTGGACGAACGGAAAACTGAAACCCAGCACGTTAGGGCACAATTTCTCGAAACTTCCAAACACGAAACATTACATTGTTTTCAAAAGCTCTTAAATAAGCGATTATAAAATTGATCGAGAATGCATTTATTCGATTTGTTTGGGATAAAAGTGAAATGACCAACATCGGTCAAAACATTGGAGTTTAAACCATAATGTAATAATAAGAACCCGCAATCAAAATATCGACCATGAAATAAAAATACATGGTACTAATACTACATAAAAAAAATACATATCAATCCAAATAGACCACGTACATGAAAAAACTTATTATAAAAATATACAAGTAAGAATATATAAAAATGTTTGAAATAAACAAAACTATATAATAAAATAAGGACTGTAAAAGAAAGTTATTTAATAGGTTTTAAAAAATATGTACATAAATAGATTTAGAAGAAAATATACACATAAAATAACATGGAATCAATAACATATATATAGAATAAAAACTATTTAGTATGGATAACATATATATATAAAAAATGATAATAATAAAATAATGCTAATAATACTAATGAATATAGTAATGATAATGAAGTCAAAATAAAAAAAAAGGTAATAATAATGAAGCCAAAATAAAAAAGGGTAATAATAATGTATATAAACAATAGTAATAAAAAAAGGGGTAACGATAATAATAACATATAACAGTAAGAATAATAAAAATAATATATAATAGTAAGAATAATATTGAAAAGCATGTACAGATGTAAAATAATAAACAAAAACAAAATAATAATAATGAGAATAATACAATAAGTGAATAAAATATTTTAAAAAACAAAAAAAGAATTGAAAGTAATTAGAGTTGTAAAAGGCTTGGGATTTAATTATGATCAAAACGAAACATGGGGTGCAAATTATAAAATGCAAAGAAATAACAAATCATGAACTGAGATCAAGGTAGACGCGCGTGTAAAGGGGAAGGACTGATAGGGAAAATATCCCGAGCCCTTAAAACGCAGCATTTCAACGCGGATCACATTGAGTCTACACGCAAAATCCAGGGGCAATTTTTAAAACAAATTAAATTCAAACTGGGTCAAATCGAAAGTCGGCGCAAAAGGGAAGGGCCAGCCGCATAAATTTCCCCTTCAAAGCACGGATCCCATCTCTCCCAAACGACACCATTTTGTTTGCCATTTAAAAAGAAAAAAAAATAAAGAAAAATTGAATGGCATTCTGCCATTTTTTTAAAAAGAAACCCTAGCCCTTTTTATTCCTCTCTTAACTTTTCCCCTTAACCAACCTTAATCCCTCCCTTTGAATGCTGACCCGCCACCCTAAACGGCATCCAGCAGATTCAAGCTTCGAGGGCCAACATTCTTGGCTATAAAGCCCCCAAAAGCTCCGACTTCAGCGAAGCAAACGGAACTCCACAGCCTATTCGTAAGATAAATCTTTCCCTTTTTCTATTTTCAAATGTTTTAAACTTTTAATGGAAAAAATAAAGGAAATAGAATCAAAAGAAAACGTAAAATCAAGGACAGTTGAATCTAAAATCACCTTTTGGATTTCTTTTGCACTCAGATCTTTTCTATTGATTTTTGGTGTCTATCTGTTACTGTATTAGTAAAAATAACAAAAAAAGGTCCCTTTTACAGATTTCTATTTTGGCTTTTATAGCCTAATATCCCAAAAACGAAATACAACCCGTTTTCTTTGCTATACTGGCCCCTTTTCTGTTATTTTGTTTTGCAGGGATAAACGACGTAGAGACGCACGATGCGGGGCTGCTGAAGACGTGCGGCCTGGGGGATGTCGTGGCTGTTAGTAGCGCGAAGATACCCTAGTAGCCTCTAGGGTTTGTCTGCTTGCTAGAGAATTTAGGCCGTTTGGACTTTGTGGGCCTCGTCTAGGGTTTAAGTCTGCTGTATTTTCCTTTTTAAACTTTGGACTATTTGTTATTGGGCCCGGGCATAAATTTGGGCCTTACAACTATGTTTGAAAGTCACATTACAAGAACGAAGAACTCGAGCCAGTGTATCTCCACAGGGGTGGCCAAGCCTGTTGTGCCATAGTGCCAGAAAGGAGGAAGCTTGAACATTGTACAGATAGGGTGACTCAGAAGCAGACTTGTGAATTTGAGCTTAAGAAAAGTCAAACCTATATAGGCCTTTATGCATGTGACCCTCCAGTAGTATCCTCCCTGTCTGAATATCATTCACAAAGCACAAAAACGGATGAAATTCAAAATAGACTGAATTATCTCTTGCAAACTGCCCTACAGAAATTAAGTTCTTACAAACTGCAGGAACATGTAATACATTCTTTAGATGCAATAACCGAGAACCAACCATAAAAGTGGAGGAGCATACATTGGATATGGAAACAGACTCACCATTACCCATGGAGACTTGACTGGTACCTGTGTCGGGAGAAGTGTTGGTAATGTTGGACATAGTTGGAGTTATGTGGTTGGTTGCACCAGAATCGGGGTACCATGTTTGAGTAGACAGGGATGGAGATGAAGCTCGAGTGGACGGATGAGAAAGTGTAGAGCAGTGAGGAGCTGAGCAATGAGATGTAGGAGAGTCATTGAACTGATGATAATTGATGGACAATGAGGAGTTTGAACCAGGACCAGAAAAGTTCTCATCAAAATGATGATAACACGTTTGTACCATGTGTCCTATTTTTCCACATAATTGGCACTGGGGTTTTGAACGAGACCAACTTCGACCTGAACCTCGAGCTCGACCATGAGACCACCCACGACCTTGACCCTTGTGTCCATGATTAGAATTGTGACTTGAATCCGAGCCAGACTTCATCTTATCATAACTACCACGCTGTGACCTAGACACCATGTTAGCTTGCAAAGGCTCTTCTTGCAACAAAGCCAGTTGCCGTGCCTCACAATCAAGAAGTAACTCAGTCACCAAATCAAGAGTCATGGGGGTGGCAGAAGCAAGAACTCGAATAGACTCAAACTCAATAGGAAGACCTGCCAAAATAATGCTGACCTGTTCTTGTTCAGAAACAAAACTACCAGCTGCAGTCAGACTACCACTTAAACTCTTGACCTTGGAGAGATAATCTTTAACAGGAAGATTCGTCTTCTTGATCGAGTATAGCGCATGTCGCATACCTGAAAGCTTGATGATAGACTTAGCACCAAATCGTCTTTCAATTGTTGACTAAATGTCAAAGCTGGTCTTGGCTGCTGTTAGATGCATTAAGATGTCATCCGCGACTGTAGACAGAAGCCAAGAAGCTAAGAATTTATCTTTCTTCTTATAGACAGTGAATGTAGGATTATCCACTTCCTGGCCATCAGCATCATGTAAGACTGGAGAAGAAGGAAGGGCAGAACCTAAAACAAATCCCTCAAGGCCATAACCTTCAAGAATCAAGAGTAACTGATGTTTCCACAGTAGGTAATTATGCTCAGTAAGTTTAATGGTGTCATGCTTAGAAAAATAATGAACATCAGAAGAAGAAATACTGCAAGGATTACGTTGATGAACTGCTCCACCAGAATCGGTAGAGTGTCGTGGTGTATCGACTGTTGGGACAGCTTCTGTGGCCATGAAGACCAAAAAAAATAATTTACACCAGCAAGATTATGGCTCTTGATACCATGTTAACAATGCTCAAAGTGAAAAATATTCTGAGATGTATTCAATAGGTAGAACTCAGCTGTGTATTTAATACAGAAAGATATTAACTAACTGCTAACCATAGCTGTTAACTAACTAACTAACTGTTTAACAACTAAACCAGCTAACTATTCAAACTAACTTTTGCAATTAATGCTTTATTATACTCCTTAACAGTAAGTAACTCAGAATATATATATGTATATATATATAGAAAAACTCACTAGTGTACTGTATCAATGAAGTAGCAATTATCTGGGTAGTGATGCAGTCATATAATATACAATCAGTATGTAATTAAGCTCCAGTTTGCCTTTGATCATGTATTTTGTGTACTTCAGTTATAATAATAAATTTAAATATGTTAGGACTTGTTCTTTGTTGTTTAGAGTTTAACATCTTCCTGTTAGATTTGCAAAATAAATCTGAAATAAAACTTAATAAACCAGGATCTATCATGTCAAATCATCAAGAATAAATCAAGAACAAAACTAGATGCGGAAGCGTACCTGAATGCATGAATTCCTTGCAGTTTTACCAGATTTGAGGATTTGATCTTCCAAATTAGCACACAAGAAATTCAGAGAATATCTCCTCTCTCTTTCCTAACGATGGGATATTAGAAAAGATATCTTGTGTATAATTTGGGGACCATAACCCTAATATTTATAACCTTAGCATATTAGTTCTAATCTAATTCTAATTAGCCCATCATTAATTAGAATTTGACTAGAAGAGTATCTACACATATTTTACCCATACTTTATTTAATAATTAAAAGCCCAATAAAATTCTAACCAAATTAGATCACTTTTAATTTGGGCTAACCTATCATGATAGTAAATAATAACATGTAATTATTTTTATTATATATGTGATGTCCAAATTTTCCAACACTTCTAAGTTTTTCAGTCGAAAGGTTTTTCACAGTTTTTCTTTAACTTTAAACAATCCATAAATGGGGAACATTTTTCTGAAATATGATTCTTTTTTTTCCAAACAATTGATTGGAAAAGTTAACAACTCCACCAGGATTAGTTTCTGGGTTGTTGTTCTGAAACATTTTAACTCGAAAATAACTTTGGGAAAGAGGGAATGAAGAAATATTCAACCCTGCAACATTCGACATAGGAAGTCAGTCGGGAAGAGAGTTTTCCCAATCCACAAAATGACGAAAATGATCAAAGAAAATGAAAAGAAAAAAGCTCGAATTTCTTACTAGATGTTGAATGTGAATATCCTGATTAAAGTATAATAAAAATAAAAGGCCTCCATTAAAACTGCAGAATTTATGCTGTATTGCTTTCAATAGCTTTCGTTGTCCCCATGTAAAAATTCCTTACGATAAAAGCTAATCTTGCTGAAGAATATCAGTGAAGGTTAAAGTGATGGAGAATCAATTCAAGATTGCCCCCAACATATGTTTATCAGTTAAGAATCTTCTCATCAATTATTGTTTCTTCAAGAATTTGACTACACTGTTCAAACCTTGATTTTCTCAACACATCAAACAACCCAACTTAGGTCTAGATTTTATCTTTCTTTTATGATATTTGAAAGTAGAGATATTTCAGACCCAAACTCCACCGGCTTGCCTAAAAGCCAATATTAAAGTTTACAATAATCATAATATTATAAGGTATAACTTGAATCATCAAGCCAACACACGATTATACATAAAAATATTCGATTTCAACATTTATTTCGGTCGATATAAAATTTGTACTCTATATGCTCGTAAAATATTCCTTAATGAGTTGCAATCATGAAGTTTTAGGCAAAAGTTTATTTAGAAAATGAGTAAAATATCTATTTTTTTCCATAAATAATTGATATTAAAGGGATATTTTTGTCTTTTAATAAATTATGTAAAATCTGTAAGGAAACTATTTTAAAATATAGGCATAATGATAAATTTAATCCTCAACGTTTACATTTTTTTTATTATCAATTTGGCCATTATTTTTTAGCTAAATTTGATTATTAACTTTTTAAAAAGAGTCAAATTATTTTTTAATCAAAATACTAACTAAAACATTATTTATTTCTAATGATGTTGACGTGGCAACCCACTTGGCAATTCATACGTACCTTTTGCTGACATAGCACTATTTGTCTTATATGTCACATCAATAAATAATTAAATATATATATAAAAAATTAAAAACTAAAAAAATTAGCATGAAGTACCTTTGAATTATCATGTAAGTTGTCATATTTAAAATTTTAACATTTTAGTTAATATTTCTATAACAAAAAAAAAAAAAAACAATTTACTTTTTTTTTTTAAAAGTTTATGGTCAATTTTAACTCTTTTTAAAAGATTTACAACCAAATATGATTAAAATAATAACGGCTAATTTGATAAAATATATAAATGTTAAGAGTTAAATTTATCATTAGCATTAACAAAGAAGTTTCAACCAATACTCCAAGGGGGTGTTATGTTATTAAAGGGTTAAAGTACAGATTTGTAATCATACTATAATGAATACTGAAATTTGTCACTATATTTTGTTTATATTGATATTTGCCATTATGTTTTGAAAATATGAGGAAATTTATGTTCAACTCTTATATGATTGAATTTTATTAACTTTTGCCCACTAAATTAGTTTTTTTTAATTAAATTTTACCATGCAATATTATTTTTGATAATTTAAAAACATAATTTAATAAGAAAAAAATATTTCAAATATTTTTTATTAATTAATAATAATTTAACTTATAAGTATTAAAAAATTAAAATTTCTATTTAATGAAATAAAAACTTGAAAAAAAATTACATATATCGTAAAAGAAAAAAAAATCATTTTTTTTTGTAAAATAACCATTTTTACTTAATTTTAATGTTATATTAATTAACATATTATTGTTAAATATTTAAGTAAAATATAAAAATTATTTTATTAAATTTTATCTTCAAAGTATTTTTAAATTAAAATTAAAATTGAATAGCAAATTTTAATAAAAAAAAAATAACTTTAGTGGTAAAATTCAATAAAATAAAAGTAAAAAAATTATTTGGTATATTGTTAGTGGAGTTTTTAGACTTCATAAGTAGGGTTAGAGGATTAACAAATATCCTATAGGGGTATAGTCAAATATTAAAAAAATAAATATTTAAAAGAAAGACACATGTTGATTTTTCAAGGCTACTTGTGAAATAATAATAATAAAAAAAGAGTACATTGTCAGTATACCAAATACTCACACTAAGAGTAAAGCCACAAAATTTATTATAGAGTTAAAATATAGTGATAAATTTATCTCTAGTTCATAAGGACGGTGACTAATATCAATATTGATAATTTTAAATTTTCATGTGGTAAATTTGCATATTAACCCATTAATTTTCAGGCTCTGACAACATGTGTTTTGTTAGTTGGGCTTTTTGGCTGATGTTTAGACCTCAAGGAAAACGGTCCATTTAGGAGCTTGTTATTGAAAATGGCTACCCAACAACAGAGCCCAATAACATCTAAAAACCTCATCTCTTGATCTCTTCTCTCATCCCAGGCGATGATGCGATTGTCTTGTTTCTGCCAACACCTTTCGATGGATTCGGCTTTCAAATCGCCCCTCTTTCATCCAACTACATCTTTCAGTCGTTCTCAAGTTTCATTCCCTTTCTTCAGCTTCCAAACACAATATCTTACCCTCAACAAACCACCCACCATCTTACGCTGCTCTAACTCTTCCACCATTTCTTCCACCACTAATGGTAATAACAACAATATGGCAGGGCTTCCGGTGAAGAAGAAGAGGAAGCGGTATAGGAAACAGTACCCTGGAGAGAATGAGGGCATTACTGAAGAGATGAGATTCGTTGCTATGAGACTTCGTAATATTAAAGGTAAAAAGGTCAGTTCCGATACTGTTTCTGACTCTGAAACCGACACTGAAAATACCCCAACCGATCAAGAAAAAGAAGAAGATTCTGAAACTGTGAAAAGCGGTGAAAATGGTGGTGATGGAGAAGCAGAGACTTGGAGTCCCACTATGGAAGGATTTCTTAAGTACTTGGTTGATAGCAAATTCGTCTTCAACACTATTGAGCGCATCGTTGATGAATCCGATGATGTTGCTTGTGAGTTTTCTTTTTTCTCCTAGTAAATTACTTTACAAAAAAATGGGTGCTTTTGGCTTTGTTTTTTCTCTTCTTTTTTTCCCCCATTATCTGGGGAGTACCTTTTACATTTTGATGTGTGTCAAATTAGAATAATATTGAACTTTGTGGCTGTGCCTACTGATTGTGGATTTTGAGTAGCTTTGTTAGAGTGAAATTTGAGCCTTTGCATAAACAGGGGTGGCCCTTTGCTTTCTTATTTATGCTACCAATATCTGCTACTTGCATGAGTTCAATTGATATCTTCTTGTCTTGTTTTGAATTCGTGGATGTAGAATTAGCATCTTGTGTTCAGTGAATCCATGGTGGATATAATTGATTATATTGCTGACTTGCATGTTGGTCACACAATTTTAACTCTTGCTTGCTGAATTACTATAGAATTTAACATCGAAATTTGCTGCAGATGCCTACTTCAGGAAAACTGGACTGGAAAGATCAGCAGGGCTTTCTAAAGATCTAGAATGGTTCAGCCAACGAGATCTTGTAGTTCCAGAACCTAGCAATCCAGGAGTTTCGTATGTCAATTATTTGGAGGAATTAGCCGAGAAAAGTGCCCCACTTTTCTTGTCTCATTTCTACAATATTTATTTTTCACACATAGCTGGTGGTCAAGTGATTGCAAGGAAGGTATGCATAGGGTCATTGCCTTCTGACTCTTCATTTCTCTTGAAGTATATGTGTTTGACACCTTTGTATGACAAATTTCAAAACGAGTATGAAGATTTGATTCTCCAAGGACCCTCCATATACATGGAAAAGCATAGAAAAAATTGTACATATACCAGTATGCGGTAATCATGATGTTTAGTAGTGTTTACTATCATTGCTTGAGGTGGTAGCATTGAAAGTATTTCTGGATTTGAGCCTATAAACTTTTGTAATGTTCTTATTTTGATATTTAGTAACTTAGATGAGTTCTTTGTATGTGCTTTTATATTGTGTCCTCCAAGAAACTCTAATCTGAAAGAGAATTATGAAGGCTAACAGCCTCTCTCTACAAAGTGAAGGCAAAAAACGAACTTGCTGGAGCTTAAAATAATGTTCTTTTTGCCGGATTTAGATTCTCTGAGACCAAACCAATCATTTTTTTCCTAATTTTTAATTGTCTTTAGGTTTCTGATCAGCTTCTTGAAGGAACGGAACTAGAGTTCTATAAATGGGAGGGGGATGTGCAAGAATCATTGAAAGATGTCCGCAAGAATCTCAACATGCTTGGCGAGGTTGATGATTGAGATTGCTATGTACTGGAAGAATATTCTGTTTCTTTTTTCTAGGTTTTTCTTCATACTTATTTCTGGCTTATACTGTGCAGCATTGGTCTCGAGATGATCGAAATAAATGCCTGAAAGAAGCAGCAAAGTCATTCAAGTTTTTGGGGCAGATAGTTCGTTTGATAATCTTATAAACAGGATTGGTTTCCCATCAATGCACTGTATATTTGTAAGCCGATAACCTTTTCCACTTGTTCTCCTCTACCGACCTCCTTTTGCACTGCATGCCATTGATATTAGAAGGTGACATCAAATATGTTGATATATCCTGGAAATAAACCAACATTCCTCTTTGCTCGAACTTTAGCTTACATTTCCAAAGCTCCTCATGGTCTCAGCTAATATGTTTGTGTTTTCTTGCTGTTCACCAGGCAATGCATTCACCTAGTTGTCGGGATTGTCGGGACAGCCAACAAATGGAATATCGGCACCACTGTCGTGCATTCATTGACATTAATGTCCTCTAGTGGTGACATTCTTACTTGGGGGTACTAAGCAAAGGAAGCAGCCTTTGTTTCCAAAACATGAAAATGGTGGCGATTGGTGTTTCCACCGAAGATGTGTGAAAATAAACAGCAAGTTTGACGGTGGGACAGTGGCGATGTTTCATGTTCTTGGGTGTTTGGTTTTTAATGTAACATGCAAGAAACCATGAATTTATCCTAGTGGGTGTAAGAGTATGCAGGTTTTGATTAAAATGGGACACTTTATGTACTATTTTGAAATTTTAGAAGAGATATAGCAAAGTGGGAATAGACCAAGATAGGACACTTTATTCATTATGTTTGTTGTTTGTTAAGTTTCCATGTCCGACACGTACAAAGAAATTTTTTCAGATTATCGTATGACAATGCAGATTACCCTCTTGATGAGAAATTTTAGTAAGAATTTATGTTGTGTTCTGACCATCTAGATGAAGATCAAAGAAGAATTTGTTTTACTCTTGCAGTTAGATCAATAGCTTTGTCAAATATTTGTAGATAAATTATAGTTATTCGAGTCCTTGACATGAGACTAACAAGAATGTCTACTCTGCTGCTGGACTCTGTTCCTTTAAATTACATCCTCTTTTGCATCAAAATTTCACAAGGATGATTGAATCCAATCCAAGAACAGGGATGAGGATGATGAGGTGTTCCAGAAAAATGAAGTTGATGCAGGAAGATTTAGATTGATTATGATGGAAAAAATAGTCAGTTGATACAAGTGGTTCACCCCCTATGGAATAGGCACAAGGCCTAGTCGGAGGCCGGTTATGGGGCCGAGAAATGTGTCCATTTGAAGGGAGATAAAGATTTTCCGGTCTGCAGTAGAAGCCCCACAAAATCCTACTTTGATTTCCGTTATCATAATAACCCACCCATTGCTGGCAATTTGCTTCTTCTACCTTGTCACGCTTCAAAATGCTCATCCTCAAAACATTCAACAACAAATAACAAAAAGAACATAAAAGAAAATCATAGACCACTAGAAATATATACGTTGTATTTCAACCATCTACTGTGGAGCCAGCATCTATATTACCTGATACTCATGTAAGAATATATATCCAATATGCTATACGGGTATTTTATGTAAAAGAAAAAGGAAAAGTGTGCAGAGGCTGGGGCTGGGGCTGGGGATGGTGAAGTCAAAGAAGGTATGCAGTGATGGTTTGAAAATCTTAAGGATGGCAGAGAAATCACGAGAGACAAGGAAAATTGGAAGACACTTGGATTTTCCACTTTATGTTCCTTTGATAACAATTATGATTACTTGTTGTTACATGTTAGTTTCTTCTATGTTTCTGTTTATGGCCATTCCTCAGTCACTACAGAAAAGAAATTCATACCTGCAAGTAATTGATACGTTAAATCTACAAATTTTGGAAACAACGAATCTTTTGTTGAAGTGACAGCTTTTATCTCACTTTCAAAGGTTTTAGTGCTTAATAAGTACTCTTACTCCAAATAAAATTACTTTGTTATCTAAGCACGTGAAACATGACGTTAACAGTAATTCCAAGGCTGATATTCAAAGATTATGGTCGTTTGCTGTAAACTGATGTTCTAACTTCTAAGGCTCCGCCTTCTTCCTATTTACAATTTACCAAAAAAGGAAAATTTCCTTTAAATTTTAGTTCAATAGATTTTGAATTTGTTGTATTAATTTCTGGACAATCCGCAACCGTAAAATCAATACCTGAGAAGTGAGACCTAGGAAGCAAATACGTTCAAGTTTCCTCCCACCACCAACAAGCATGTATATGCTGTCTAACAATTCAAATCTAGAGAAAGAATGGGGAACAATAGTTGACACTGCATGGAATCAAGACATGCAGGAAGCAGGCAGCAGTACAACACCACACATAGATGTCAACAACTAAACACTATGGGATTATACTGAACCTGTCCTTTCAATCCATCATAATAACCAAAAAGACTCGTCAGTCTGCAAACCAGCCAGCACGGGCATTCTCACTCCACTCCACTGCTAATTAAAACTCTATAAATTCCCAGCCAAACCAAACGCTTAAACCCATCTCCTTCTCATCATCATCACTCATAAGTCATACCTATACCTTTTCCTCTTTCAGCCGCTCAAATGGCCAAAACCAACCTCATTGTACCCGCTGCCATTCTCGCCGTCCTTTTGTTTGCTTACGGGATCACATTTTCCGAGGAAGTCCGGGTTTTGAAAGCCGACCATAAAACACATCATCATTCCAGTCTAAATGTGAACGTCAAGGGTGACGTTTTACCAGATGGATCCGCCACTGTCAACAATGTCCAAAAAGCTGCCTATCGCACCGACGCTTTCCGTTCCACGACTCCCGGTCACAGTCCCGGCGCTGGTCACTAGAATAACTAGATTTATCATACGAAATATTATATTATTTTCATTTTAAGTACGTACTGTTATCTTATAATATCCACTGTTTGAAATAATGTCTTATATCATCATTTGTAGCCTTTTGAATCAATCTCATAGGCTATCTTCTATCCTATGATGTTGTTTGATGAGCTGAGAAAGTAGTATTAAGTACACGAAAATTGCATCTTTGTCTCCATTAATAAATTATTAAAATGACTAATGCTACTATTATGTTCTTATTTACATATAATATAAAGTTTGATCTTTCTATTTAGGGTAATAGCATCAATAGAGTACATCTACATATTATAAAGTTTGGACCTGTCTTGTCTTCTTTAATTGCCTACACCTTTTCAAGTTACCTTTTTTACATAACCAAAACCTTATGACCTCCCACTATTATTGGTTATGATTCGTCATGCTTGTTTTTGGATCGATAACTTATGAGCTTCGGGAATGATGGTATAAAATAGTAACGTCATGTTATTTGTATTTTTTTAATAATTCAATATCACATAAGTATTTTTATCTCGAATTTCAATATTTTTATCTAGATAAAAATCAAATCTAAATGAAAATTCTAAAATTCAAGATGAAATTACTGATGTGATATTAAACGATAATATCATTGTTTCATAAAATCCTTTCTAACGAAAAAAGATTCATTTCACATCATCATTATACTTTTTTAAATCACTACAATTCCAAATTCAATGAATGTACGTATTAATTAGGTGATGGAAGAAAGATAAGAGGATGGGAAAGGATAAAGTTTTAATTGGATACAAACTACTATCTTTTTATGGAAAAAATTTATTAAAATAATTTTGGTTCTATAAATAATGCATGTAGCTGGCGGCGGATTGAGGGTGAGAGAGTGGGCTTAAACCAGTATCACGTGTGCATCCCCTCAAAATCAACGGCTGATATCAAACTATCACCTATCTAATCTAACGGCCAAAACCACAACTACGTTTGGGTTAAATCCTCTGCTTATACCCTAGCCGCACTTTCTTTCTCTTCTATTTTCTGTTTCCTGGAAACACTCGGATTCAACTCTTTTTTTTTTTTTTTTTTTTTTTTCTTTCCTAAACGAATAAAAGAAAAGAAAGAAAGAAATTAAAACTCAGATTCAATTCAACTAAACATTCAAATCTTTTTTAATTTATATTATTTTCCTAAGATAATAAGTGCTAGCAGTTTTTATTAATAAAAAAAGATAAGGATGCAGCAAAATAGTGGCTCGGATTCGCAACCGTCGCAGGAACAGAACCAACGGCAGCAACAACCTCCGCGATCGCAGCCGCAGTGGGTGGCAATGCAGTATCCGACTGCCGCTATGGTAATGCAGCATCAAATGATGCAACCTCAGCACTTCGTGGCGCCGCCACTTCCACCTCAGCACTACATGCCTTATCACCACCTTCATCTCAATGGCCACGCGCAGCAAGGATCCGGCGGAGGTAGCGGTGAGAACAAAACCGTTTGGGTTGGTGATTTGTATCATTGGATGGACGAGAACTATCTTCATAGCTGTTTCGCTTCCACTGGCGAGGTTGAACAAAATCTCATTGACACATTTAGATGCTTCTTTTTAATTGCTTAATTTGCTCTGATTTATATTCTCCTGTTTTCGCAACAGTTACATTGTCATTTTTCACGGTTTTCTGCTGTTACGGATTATAGATTAATGTGATTGAATCTTCTTTAATATATTTCTTTACGTGCCTCCCCATTGACAATCAATATGATCGTCATAATTTAATGTGTGAAAATACTTCTTTAAATGCTAACCTTCACAATTACTGTTATAAAGAAAAAATTGTATCTGTACATCAGCGTCGGTATTAATTTGCTCTATTCTTGCATGCTTAACCCTAATCAAATGCCATGAATTTACATGAGTACAACTGGTGAACTGTGTGACATCGATTCCCCATTTGAATATAGCAAAAAGAACATTAATTAACTTCTACCCTGTCTGAAGATATAGTCTCTGGAATATAAAAAAATCTGTTAAGAGAAGGCATTGCTTTTACAGGATTCTGTATTTGTATGAATGTTGAGGTTAAATTCAAGTTAGAATGTAAGGTTGGTAGTGACAGTAACTTTGCATAAATTCATACCAAGTATGACAATGGTACTTAAGGAAGAAAGAAAAAGAAGAATCTTAAAGAAAGAAACTTGAGTAAGGGTTTTAGTTGATTGCCTGCCTAAATTTATAATTTGGAACTTGTTTGAGCAGATTGCATCCATTAAGGTCATTCGCAATAAGCAGACTGGTCTATCAGAAGGATATGGATTTGTGGAATTCTTTTCGCATGCAACAGCAGAGAAAGTTCTCCAAAGTTATAGCAGCATTTTGATGCCTAATACTGATCAACCTTTCCGTCTGAACTGGGCAACTTTAAGCACGGGAGAGAAACGCTCAGAAAATGGCCCTGATCTTTCTATTTTTGTAGGAGATTTAGGTGCTGATGTTACTGATAGCCTATTGCATGAAACTTTTGCTAGTAAATATCCTTCTGTTAAAGCTGCAAAAGTCGTTATTGATGCTAATACTGGTCGATCAAAAGGTTATGGTTTTGTGAGGTTTGGGGATGAGACTGAGAGGTCACAAGCCATGAATGAAATGAATGGTGTATATTGTTCAAGCAGGCCGATGCGCATTGGTGCCGCGACTCCGAGGAAATCCTCAGGGTATCAGCAACAGTATTCTTTGCAAGGTATTTGATTATTTACCTTGCATTTCTTTTTAAGTTCACAAGCATTGGTACTTCTAGTTTCTTCAAGTTTTATGGAGAATTTATGTTCCTTCGGATCTATCAAAAAGCAAATGTTCTTAGGTGACATTTCATAATTGTCTATGCCTCCTCTCTTTTTGTTGGTTAATTGCCGTTTCTTCGGTTATAAGAATGTCTTGGTATTAAATGGTACCTTTGTTGGACAATAAATGCTAGTTGTCTGGTGTTTTTGTTTTTGTTTTTAGCTTTTTGGTAATATACAATTAGAGAGTTAGTACTCATGCGCTCACGGTAGAAATTTTATTATCATATCACGTAAGTTGTTAGCTTCCTTTTTTAGTGGCCATGACTGAATTTCTAGAATAGTAATTGGGGTTTTGAAATTGACATCACTAAAGGATTTTATTTCATAGAGTGAGAAATTAATTGGTTGCCTCAAAATTTTATTATAAAAAGTTTTATCATTTTTTTTTAATAATTGTAACATCCTTTTACCTCACCTTATATAAAGGATGAGTCTTAAAATTAACCTTCTTGCTCCCTTTTTCTTTCATGAAACTTAAAACTGGCTTTGGCAATGCATGACCGGCACTGTGAATGAACTTCAGTGCCATGGTCAATTGCCAAACCCAAATGCTTATTTACCGGGTTTTATATCTGCCGCCCTACACAGAAGTAATTTCTGGTTGCTATTGTTCATTCTTGAACCATCTATTTTTTAAACTGCCCGGGCAAAGTTACTTGTTACGGTTTAAAGTTTTGAGGATTTTACCAGACACTTTTTCTTTCTTTTGTTCATGGAAGGTGGCTATGCATCAAATGGTAACTCAACTCAATCTGATGGAGATTCTTCAAACACAACCGTGAGTTTTTCCCCTCTTTTTTGGGCTTTTAACTTCTAGGAGCATCACCATTTGTGCTCCTTGGCTAATCTTATTTATTTTAGATATTTGTTGGAGGGCTTGACCCAAACGTCACTGAGGAAGATCTCCGCCAACCTTTCTCTCAGTATGGTGAAATAGTCTCTGTTAAAATACCTGTTGGAAAAGGATGTGGGTTTGTACAATATGCCAACAGGTAAATCTATGGCTCTATTTCGGCCTTTGCCTATAATAGACTGCTATTTTTAAGATATAATTTGTTACTCAACAGGAATAATGCTGAGGAGGCATTGCAAAAGTTGAACGGGATGGTAATTGGCAAGCAAACAGTGCGACTTTCCTGGGGTCGCAACCCGGCAAATAAACAGGTCTGTTTTTCTATCCATATTCCACACTCCCTTTTTTCTCCATCAGTAGTTTGTCAAAGCTGCCTGTTACTAGAAAGTAGTATTGATCGAATGACATTTTCCGAAACAAACTAAAAACCTTTGCATATAAGCTTCCCGCCCATCACTTATGATAAATCACATATTTAGTCTACGATTTTTTTGGAGAATGCAGTTTAGAGGTGATTATGGTAACCAGTGGGGTGGAGCTTATTATGGAGGACAAGTCTACGATGGTTATGGATATGCTGTGCCACCACCTCATGACCCGGGCATGTACGCAGCCGCATATGGGGCATATCCCATCTATGGCAGTCATCAGCAGCAAGTTAGTTGAAATAATGACATCGGGGGAGAGAAGTTGTAGCTCTTAGTGAGTAGATACTCAAAACTAAAGGGGGCCAACGGCAAACTAAAGCAGTAAAGCTCTCTAGATTTCTTTAGAAATCTTTATCTAAATCCTCTCCAACTGTGGACCGGAACTGAATTTTGACCCCTTAGATAGTTTTTTTGTAGGGATTTATTTCAAAATTTGTTTAATTTTTTAGGTGAGCTGAAAAAAGAAAACTTGGTGATTGGAATATAAAAGTTGAATATGGTAAATAAGAAGTACCAAAGATGGGGCTACTTGTCCGGTCTGGTAGGTTCGACCTTAAATAACATCTTTAATTACGGCATGGTTCAATCCAAATTAGGCTTGGGAAAGAAAATAGGGCTTTTTTTTCTTTCCTATTTTGAGTTTTTTAATGCTAAAAATGGAGATTTGTCTTAATGGCAAAGAAGATGAGGGTTTATTTTAATACTAAAAATTGGGGTTTGTTTCAACGGGGAGAAATTTGAAGTATAATTTATTTCAAAATTTTGTAGATTTTTCATTGTAGAGAAGATGAAGATGGAACGAGAAGGAGCGAGAGATGATTTTTTTTATTTTAAATTTAAATTTTATTGAATCTTAATTTTAAATATTTTATTTAATTTAAAAATCATATTTCATAATTTGATTGGTGTAGAGAATTTTTTTAGTAGAGTTAACTGTTGGTACCTAAACCTAAAGTGATAACAAAATAAAACTTTAAATATTTAATAAAAAAAATTAATTATTTAAATGAGAAAAATTGCATAGTTTGAATAGCTTTTTTTTTTTTATATGCGTTTATTTTAGATCAAAACTCGTAATAATCTTAATGTTAAGAGAATTTGAAATTATTATAGACTCATTTTTCCTCTCAGTCAATCTTTGAAAGAATTTATTGAGGGTTGATACCTATAATTTGAAACATAAAGTATACTTTATATTTACTTAATAATTGAATAACAGAATATAATGTAATTAAATTTTATATTATATTTTGCTAATTGAGTTATAGTTTGATTGGTATGGACATTATTGTTAATATAGAAAAATATAGGTTCGAGTGCGTTAAAACGTATTATCTTTTTATTATAGTTTCATGTTACTTTTGTAATTTTGTCTAAAAATTATACTTGAGAATGACACAAATGATTTTCTTAATAATAAACCATTTATTAACAAACATAGATAATAAACTAAATATAAAATTCAACAAAAATGCATGGAATGTAAGCAATGGGTTGAGTTGACTCGGAGACAGATGGACCAAAAAGTCGACCGGCAAATGGGTTGGAAGGAGACAACACCGGGCCCACCTTGGTGACAACCATTCAAGTGGCTCTGCGTTAGATTCATAAATCTCTTCGTATCTTTCCACTTCCCTTTTTCTCTCATGCGCGTGCATCATACTCCCCAAATTAGGCATCAGACGCATCAAGAATCATATTTACTTAAAGAGATATTTGAGTATGAGCTTAGATGGTTAAAAATGATTAATTATGAGTAGAGTTGCTCCTCGAAAACAAGTGAGTCACACGCTCCCTAGGGGGGAGATTTAAATTAAAACCCAGAGAGTGAAATTGGAATCGCATGAGATTCTTACAACCTGGCTGCTGGGCCAATCCTACGTGGAGGGCGCCCAAGTATGTAATTTTGTTTTCTCTTCCCATTGTAACCAAAAAGTAGTCAAAAAGGTTTAGGGTCCTCACTTTCCGTCTTAATTTAATATAAAACTTCTCTTCTGTTTATGTTCTGCGTTGCTTCAACCTATCCTCTCATGTTTTAAACGTGATTTTATTAGGTTAAAATTTCACATAGCTACTTATACTTTTTACAAATTTGAAATTTAGTCCTATATTTTTATTTTCAAGAATTTAGTCTCAACTTTTCAAATTTTAAAATTCAATTTAATTATTAACACTGATAAATTTATGAGTGTGGCATTCTGAAATTAAAAAAATTTTGGGTTACTTTATTTTGAGAATTTGGTTTTTATTAAATGTATTTTAACTTAAATTTTTTTTTAATTAATATATTTTAATACAAAGGAAGTCTGTGATTACTCACCCTCCAAAAATGGTCAGGTTTCAACTTGGATTGTCAGATTTTATTGAGAGGAATTACATATCCAATGATGTAATTACATATCCAAGAAATAACTTAAATATCGCCATTCTATTTCTTGAAACCATGTACTTGACAAAATTACATAATATCCTTTCATGTACATGTTCAAGAACATACACAAGAGTAAGAATGGTTACTTTCTATCAATTTAATCAAACGCAAGAGAAGGGAGAATAGATTTGAACCTTAATTTATACTAATAAACATAACACAACTTGACTCTTATATCATATGTTGGAAAATTATTTAGAAAAATAGCCAGAGCTGACACAGTGGAATTTTTTTTTCTTTTTCTAAAATGAACTTTTATTGTGATATTTATAATGATAAATTTGATCAATTTAAGTACATGTATGTCAAATTTTGGGGAGATGTTGAAGTAGCTCTATGAAGGTGTTTAAATTTGTTGGTCAATTTCTTTAAGCTTTTAATCAAATGATCTTCTTTGCTATTTTCATACTCTCGTAAAAGGGTGAATCCAAAAAAAAAAAAAATAGTGGGGGTTGGAATTGAATTATAAAATTTTGAGAGGTCATTAATTTATGATTTCATCATTTTTTAAGGGACTAAACATATTTTTTTTTCATTTTAGGAGACCAAAGTGCAATTTTACCATATATTAAGTTAAAATTTCATTATTCATAAATGGATAAATTGCATAATTTTTATTTTTGGGGGGAGCAAGGCCCTTGCCTGCCCCCTTAAATTCGTCTATGCTTTCATATGCTTAAAGAGTAGCCACTAACACAAACAACCAAACATAGTATGAAAACCAAGACTTTTCATAAGGGGTGTCGACTTCCTCTACGTGAATATCCCAAAACCAAAAAGCAATATCTAAACTTCAATTATATTTGCTAGATGAGTGCAATTACAATATTACAATCTGGAATAAAACTCAAAAAATCAATTACAAATAAAATTAACTCAAATAAATTTTTATTAAATTTCATCAGAGTTTTCCCTAATATATTAGGTGTATAATTTTTACCACATATATTGTATATATGTATGTATATATATATATATATATATATATAGAAAGAAAAAAAAAGTATTTGCAAGAGTTATACTTGTATTAGGAGTATATAAAAACAAGGCATAATGCTTAAAATAGCCCTTAACGTTTGACTGTTTG
This sequence comes from Gossypium sturtianum, assembly GCA_025698515.1. Taxonomy (NCBI): domain Eukaryota; kingdom Viridiplantae; phylum Streptophyta; class Magnoliopsida; order Malvales; family Malvaceae; genus Gossypium; species Gossypium sturtianum. The sequence continues at coordinate 15,523,103 of CM046947.1, read as the reverse complement.
GTCACTTTAGTCCTTTTATCTTTTTTTTAGCACTTTAACCCTTAATTTTTTTTTTTGTTAAATTGGTCTATTTTTAACAAGCATGCTGACGTGGTTGTTAGTTGACTAATGGTCAACATTAACCACTGACGTGGCGGTCCAAATGTAATTAAATGCTAACATCGCACTATTTTGTCTTATATGCTATGTTAGTAAATGATTTTAAAATTATTTAAAAAAACAATAAAAAATCCTTAAACACATACATACACAGATAAAACAATCCAAGAGCCTCTAAACAAAGAACCCTAAATCTCGAATCCTCTCCCTCTCCACTGAAACTTTGCAGAAATCGAAGTTTGAAATCTAGTGGGTCAGTAAAAGAATCAAAAATATTATTTGAAAACAGTGGTTGAAAGCCATCAATGGAGAAGCTGTCTTATTCGAAGTTGGTTTCTTCATCACAAGGAGAGTTCGTTTATGATGGAGAGAAAATAACATGTTTCTGTAACAAGTTAAGCTCCGAGAGAGACTTCGTGGAGCGATTTAAACCCAGACAAAAGGTATTATGGTTGCTTAGATTTTCGAGTAAGCATATATTTAGCAATTTTGTTTTAGAGTTCATATGAAATTCGGAATTTTTTTAGTTTGTTTGATTTTTATGTCAGTTAGACTAAATTGGTGCTACATTTAGTCCTAACAATGGATTTTTGAGTGAATTGTAGGGTTTACATAATAAAATGTTGACCTTTTTTGTGTGAATTGTAAGTTAGTGGATGTGGATTTTTTAAGTGGTATGATGATAAGTTGTGTAACAATGCGAATGAAGTAATCTATGAATTACGTGATAGAGAAAGAATACTTGCAAAAGAGAATATGAGACCTAGGAAGCAGATTATAAAGTGTGAGAGTCTATGTAGTAGTAAAAGCAATAATGTTGAGATGTTTGAGAGTGGCAATGTGAGAAATGTGGGCAAGAAGAACAATTACAAAACAGGTCAAATATGATGTTGTGGGTCACATTGAATTAAGGACAAAGATTAAAGGCTTGAAGCAAAAATGTAAATCACTTAAAAAAGAGAAAGAGTTTTATAAGAAAATGTTTATTTGCAGTGTATTATTTATCTTATGTTTCACATTATGTAGGAATGTTATAATTTGAAAAGTATGGTATCTTTTTTTTGTGTTTTGTATATCTAGTACCTTCAAACTTTGTTGTTGACATAAATTGTCACATTCGAATTGGTGCTTGTAGTTAATTTGAGGGAAGTATAATGAAAGGTTACTTTGTTTTGTATCAATATTGGGTTTGTAGCTAATTTGAGAGAAGTATAACGAAATGGGGCAATTGGAGATACAAGAGAATGTTACATGTACTAAAATATTGGATATTTGACATTGTATGTCATGTACAAAATAATTGTTTGTATGGGTAATTGTAGGCACCGTGAACAAAAGTAACTAACAAAATGATCCTAAAGCCATATAGTTGCCTATAGCAGTAATGGTATACCACGTCAGTTTATTACATATACCATCATTGTTATACCAACTTTAAGCAAGTCCTAGAAGCCTGAAATACAAAAAATATCTTAGGCAACTATTACATGCAATAACAAACAAAACATATCTTAGGCAACTTTTTCAACAAACAAACAAAAGGTTTAGTCAGAACAACACCTCAATTCATTTCTTCATCTTCTTTGTTGCAGTGGATTCTTGTGTGTTGATAGGATCCTGATATGCCATCCTTTTTTGGCTTCTAGTTCTTGTACTCATACCAGATTGAGAAAAAAAAATGCACAACCTTAAATTACATTAAAATATTTTGAAACTTGATAGTGAAAAAGTGATTACGATATACCTGTGGTCTAGTTGTGTTAGGTTGATTGCATGATCTTCTGTTGTGACCCTCACCACCACATTTCCTGCATCTTATAATCAAACCAGCCCTACTAAGTTGTTCAGACCTCACTTTTTTCGGTTCATTTTTGGCCTTCCCTCTATTCTTCTTTGGCCTACCAGGCATTGTTTTCTCAATTGGTGGAAGCACAAGCTTAATACTAGATTTTCTCTACTCATGTAACCCATTTATGGGTTGTAAAGCATATGCATATGCTTTCAAATATGTCTCCTTATGGTAGTACCTATGTAAATAGTCATCAAGTTCTTGTTCAAGATGTGATATAGCAGAGCAGGCATGGGGACAAGGGATCCCAAATAATTACCAGCTTCGACAACTACAGATTCTATCCTCTACATTTACTATATAGTATTTTCTATCTTTTTTAACTTCACACCCATTTTCCCCATTCCAGATCATCTTTCAATCAACACATTTCTTCTTGCTGTCATCAAATTTGTTTTTTATCAGTGGACCATAATTGTATTTCCATGAATTGCATTGCTTCCTCTTATCCACTATTTTGGTCATCATTTTAACTATGATTTCCTCCAACATACCCCAAAATAGAAACCCTACATAAATATTATCGTAAACCAAAATGCGATTCTACAACAGGCTTTGGATAATACTCTTTCGCACAATTTTTTTACTTTCTCGAGTTAGGGTTCAATTTCTGCTATCTTTTTTTTAGATTATCTAATTCAAGTGTTTGTTTTTTTAGATCGATCGTCTCATTTTTTAAAAGATTCAGTGTCTGCTTGTTTTACGTTTTTATTTTTATTTTTAATTGTTTTTTTAATGAATAAAAGTTTTTTTTTGAATTATTTTTTATTTTAATTAAGTGTGAAATGCGTTGGCATTTAGGTGGAATAATTTTTATTTCACATCAGTGCTGTTAAACATTTAACAGCCACGTTAGCATGTTCGTTAAAAATAGACCAATTTGACAAAAAAATAAACATTAAGAGTTAAAATACTAAAAAAAAAACAAAATAAAAGACCAAAATAACTAAACAATTATTTTAGATGAATTCATGTCTAATTGGAACTTTGTCCCATACATAGTCGGTGACTCCTAAGGTATTTTTACCTCGTGTGTTGCAACACACTAAGGCCTCCTTTGGTTTACTAGTGGAAGCTGTGAGGTGCGCTTGGGGCGTAAAACCGCCACCAATCTCACCGCTTTAGTGTTTGGTTTAGGGTCAAAGTTCAAAGAAATTTTTTTAATCGCACCGAGGGTTAAAAATCACCGGCTATTTGAGCAGCAATTAGAATTGAGAGGGCAGTTGGTATTTTTAACTTCCAAAAATACCCATACTTTTATTTATTATTTTACCATTTTATCCTTGAAAGTTAAATTAATTTCTTGCCCAATCATATTTATTTTCAGATTTGATCCAAGTATATTGTTACTATTTGCTAAATAATATTTATCACTGTTATAAAAGAATATTTAACTATAAAAAATTAAAAATAATTTTTATTTTATCTAATAAATAATTTAAATTGATTATATAATTCATTAAAATATTCATAATAAAATATTGGAAGACACATTTTAATATTTTATTAAATGAATTTATAAATTCACATATTTTAATAATTTTATATAAGTAAAATAATTTAAAAACTTCTATTATATATCAATTCTAATCTAATGTCCTTAATAGTCATTTTTTATTTTCACCTCACCGCTACAGCTACGTTTGAATCCAAACACACACTCCACCGCTATTTCTAATCTCACTACTACAGTGTCCAATCTCACCGCTACAGTAATTAATCTCACCGCCACCGCTGTTTTTAATCTCACCGGAGGTAAACACACCGCTCATCCAAACTAAGCCTAAGACTGATGGATTAGTTGGGTTGTGATTTTACTAAAAGTTTGTACTTGGATAACATTAATAAAAATTGGATAAGGATGCTATACTACACTAGACTTTAAGATTAAGAAAATTGCATTTTCGTGCCTTTTTTTACCTTTTTGGTGTAGCAATAATTTTAAGGATAAAAAAGGTCAAATAGTTAGTCAGACATGATTTTAAAAATAAATTGGTTTATTTAATTTACTAGGAATAACAATTGAATGGTTGAAATGACTATAATGTAAATTTTTAAAATTTAGTGGCCAAAATGTAAATTTATTTAATCATAAATAATTAGTTTTGTTGTTCACCCAAAATAAAATTAAAATCAAATTTCTATTTTAAAAAAAATAAAATCAGATCATTTTTTAATAATAAAACTTTAAGACGCCACCTTCCGGGAAGTTCCCTCTTCTCTGGTGGATGCCTAAAATGTTCATGAACCTTTCCTTCATATATATATAATATAAACCCGATCCCCCTCTTTCATCTCATACATTTCTCTTTGCCTTGTTAAGTCTTTTAAAAATGGAAGCAGTGAATGGATGTTCATCTTCTTCATCATGTGATACATCTTCTTCTTCTTCTTCAAAGTCATCTTTGTCTGCAATGGTTTCGACCAAATCTGAGAAGATCAAAGGTCCATGGAGTGCCGAGGAAGATAGGATTTTGACTCGGTTCGTTGAGAAATATGGACCCAGAAACTGGTCTTTGATAAGCCGTTATATAAAGGGTCGATCAGGGAAATCATGTCGGCTTAGATGGTGTAACCAGCTCAGCCCGAATGTGGAGCATCGTCCGTTTTCACAAGCTGAAGATGAGACCATCTTGGCTGCTCATGCTAGGTTCGGTAACCGGTGGGCCACCATTGCTAGATTGCTTCATGGGAGGACTGATAATGCTGTGAAGAATCATTGGAACTCCACGCTGAAAAGGAAGGCCAAAGAATCACAACAGCAACAGCAACGAAAGGAACAGATCTCAATGACTACTTATCAGCAAATGGATGAGGAAGCCTTGTCGACGTCGTTGACTCTAGCGCCGCCTGGTAGTGGAACTGCGTCGGTGGCGGAGAGGAGGATAAGTGTACCGGCGGAGCTTTGGGATGTAATGAGAGATGTGGTAGCAAGAGAAGTTAGAGGGTATATGAGCTCAACTTCATCACACTGAAGCATCAAGATTTCACTAAGCCATTGTATTATTCTGTATTAATCTCCCTATGTTTTTGAACAAATAGAAATATTGAGAAAAACGATAAGTATCTTCTGTCGAGTAGCACTGTTTAGAATTTCTCCCAATTCTAGGAGATGAGTGATAGTGGGTGGCCACCACAAGACAAATTAATACGTTAAATAACTACTCTTCTCTGTACTCCGGTTCTCGTTAACATTAATTGATAACACGCGCAGCTTACAATGCCTTAGATCTCATGGGGTTGGGCAAGTAAGAAAAAATAAGTAATTTTGTTTTTCACCATTCAAAAGCTTTACTTTTTTTCCCCTGAAAGAAGTGTAAATGAATTTCAGAACAGATAAAAAGAGATTTGGGTACGGACTATGGAGTGTTACAGCATCAAGTATTCATTTTCAGCTTCAATGAACTCTTTGTGCAGATGCTCTTGTAAGATTAGAGAGCAGTGTTTCGATTCCCTGCTTGAAAATGGGGAAGTGATGTACCGTGACACTTTCACGTTTTAATCATTTTAATGCACTTTCTTTCTTGATTTAATTTAAAAAAAAACACTGTTGGGATTTATCTCTACCAACATATATAAAGTTCAGACAAGGTGGGCCTTGCCTCTTGAAAACATGGTTTTGAAACCGGATTCAATTAATCAAAGCTCTCTAACTTGACATCACCGACTTTGGGTTTCATATAAGTTGAACAAGGCTTGCATGTGTTAAATGTGGCAATGCGCTGAAAAAGAGGAAGTTTTCAAGTGATGTAGCTTTCAGCACTGTTGTTTTTTTTCAGTTTGGTGGTTCAATTAATAGATTATTGAAACCCCTGAAATAAATGCATACAATAACCATTTCAATGGGAGTTAAAAGCTCTGCAGGAGAGAAATTATGTTAACCATGTTAGAGATTTGTGTCTCATAAGGTATCCGGAAAGTTTAATAATATTCATGAAACCGTCTTAGGTTGTTAAATTTCATCACCATATCTAAATTTGTTTGTGAATTGATCAAAATATATGTAGAGGGTTCTTTTGATAAGGTGAAGAGCCATTACAATTTAGTAAAACAAGATGCTGTGGAAAGACGGCGGAGAGAAAGATTGAAACAAACTCTAGAAAACAAGTACTGTGGTGATGGATGCAACAAGGGGTTGAAAAATATGAGAGCTACTATGGTTGTTGTAATTGTAGAGAGAAAGTTGCCCTAAGAGTTTTAGAGAGCTAAGTTTGTCAAAAGGTCTCAAAAGTCCTCCCCAAATGAAACTTTGGAACTTCTATTTATAGTCTTTCCAAAGTAGTTATCTCAAAAAGTTGTTGTAAAACAAGTGAGAACGTGGGTTAATTCACAAGTATGTGTTATGGATTATTGGATAATGAAAGTGAATGAAATTCATTCACATTCATGTTACTTGTAGTAAGTAATGGGAGAGAAGTTATTTAAATAGTGGATGTAATAGTAGTTTAGTGAAAGTTCCTCTCATATAACTCATTTTTGCAAAGAGAGTGCTATTCGCAAACTTAAGTGCTAGTGTCATAGGGCTAGAACTTTAGTTTGACAAACCACGTGGCGTTAGGCGATTTATTGGGGTTTAAATCCGCCTAAGTCACCCTTACTCTCGAAAAATAAGATTTCTCGCAGAAATTTTCTAAGATATTGAAGCAAAGTAAAAGCAAACTTGAAAGGAAAAAAAAAACCACCAACAAATAGAAAAGGCACAAAAAAATAGCGTACACCAAATGTTTGAATAAATGCTCTAAAAAGATATTATTAACTCAAAGAATGAAGTGATTACAAATAAAGGGGAGGGCTCTTTTTATAGTTGAGCCTCCTCAAATTTAATGATACAAATCGAATTACATCAATAGTTGAATTTAGTTCTCATCTACAATAAGAGAGTCCAAAGAGATTTACAATAATTATTCTCGTAAAAATATAATTTACTGAAGTGATTACATTTTAACCAAGAGTTTGTATCTAAGCCTCCAAACCATACTCTCCAAGATTTCTCAATAGTGGAGCAAACTTACCAATCCTACAAACCTTCTTAGTGATTTAAAAAAAAAAAAAAAACCATATTTGTTGACACTAATATTTACAGAAACGTTAATAACCGAAAACGAGTATGTAAACTCTGTTTATAATACTTCAAAATAATTAAGCCTAAATGGGGATAAACATCATCTGTCCAGGCAATAATTGACTTATTGGTCCAGAAAGGATAAAGGCGGCTATTCGAATTTGTGAAACCCAAAACTGAATTAAGCTGGACCGGCTCGACATCACCTCAAAATTTTGTACAAGCCAAAATATTGACCCTACAAACACCTCAACTCATGGGTTGCATAGGTTTGCTTCACTTGGACCTTGGATTGTTGCTGATGGGCTACATCTTTTTCTTTTCTTAATTCTTCTTATGAACCTAATAACATAGCATACTTTCTGAATTCCACTATTTTAATATTTGGATTTAATAAATTACGAGTTTAATTAAATTAAATTAAATTTTATAATTAGATGAAAGACTTTAATTTGAATTAAAACTCGAGTTGGAACAAGATAATAAGCATGGGTTTATGCTCCTAGTTATTTAGTAATTCTATTTGCAAGTTACATACTTGCGTAAGAATCAATATTACGGAAGATTTCTGCACTTTATGCGAGATACTGATATGAACAGCTAGCTGTTGTTAGCGTAAACTCATTAAAATACACACAAAAAACAGCCTTTTAGCATACAAAACGTAGCCTGCAATATTGAAATGTGATGAAACAAAAAAAAAAAAAAAAAAAAACGAGTTAAAAAATATATTACGTGCACTGCTACTATTGATTGTTTTGGATTGAAATAAAATAAATAAATAAATAAAGGGAAAGGATTGTATGAAACAGTGACGCCACGTTATCTGTATCCCTTTTCAATAGTTTTATGCCACATCAATATTCTTATCCTGAATTTCAGGATTTTAATTTGGATTTGATTTTTTTCAGGATGAAAATCCTGGAATTCAAGATTTTAATTTGGATTTGATTTTTTTCAGGATAAAAATCCTGAAATTTAGGATAAGAATACTGATGTGGCATAAAACTATTGGAAAGGGATACAGATAACGTGGCGTCACTGTTTCATACAATCCTTTCTCATAAATAAAATCGGTGTTATTAGTCGGCGAGTTGTGTTTCATGCATCATGCAGCCCATATTTTATATATAATATGTGTGCGAAAGATGTATGTATAGCACAATCTCCACCCAACCATGGGTTAATTTCCTATAAATGAGTTGGTCAATTGAATTTCTTAATTTCATATTCTATTGTTTTTAACATGTATATCTCGAGATATATGTAATTATTAACCCCAAATTGGAAAAGAAAAATATAACCTACAAATTGGCTCCAAAAAGTCAAATCTAGTGCTGGAAATAGTAATAGTACGGACAGAACTAATCTTCTTCTAACCGTTGATGACTCGTAAAGAAAAAATTAGTCCTCCAAGTTTTGGTGTTGAATCTTCTCTATATCAGTCGTCATTCATTACATTAGTTCGTCAAGATTGGTGAATCATCATCCTCATCCTCATCGTCATATCAATATATCTCAATTTAGTTTAATTTATACGTATAATAAAAATCGAATTGAATTTTAGAAAATAATAATAATTCACATCAAACCAAATGAATTTGCGCTTTCATGGGTGAATTCATAAAAAAAATAATAATTAAGGGTTAAAATTGAATTATGAAATTTTAGAAGGGCATTATATTAATCTATAATTTTATATTTTTAAAAATTACCTTCGCTTAATACAGTTAATTACTTAAAATGTAAAAAAGTATAGAGTTCTGTTAACAAGAATATTTTAAAGTTACTTAAATTGATAGTATTTGTTATAATGATATAATAACTAAAAGTTAATTTGACTACTTCAAATATTTTATTAAATTAATATGAATATTTAAAAGCTATAATAACATATCATATTACATCATAAATTCCCTAAGCAAGATTATCACTTGCTAATAGTTGTTTAGGGATTTCCTTGAAAACCTTCATTACTTTGTCTTGTATCAAAGGTTAATTTGGCAATATAATCCGCGGCATTATTAAACTCCTTGGGAATGTATTGAATAACTCAATATTCTATATTCTCTAAAAGATGATAAATACGTCTGATTAAAACAGAATTTAAAACCGATAAAGAAGTTTCCTGTATAGCTTTGACTACCTCTAGACTGTGTGTTTGAATCATAATTCAAGCAAAACTGTTATTATGGATAAGAGACAAACCCATCAAGAATTCCCCATATTTCACATTGAATACCGAGCATTCTCCTAAAAATCTGTAAAATCCTATTATCCATTTTTCATTCCCATTTCTTAAAAATCCCTCAGCTGCAACAAAATCGGATCAACCTTAACCGCACCATTAGTACATAGCTGGAATCACACCGCTCTCGGTTTTGCTTGTGATAAAAAACTAGTCAATAAAAAAACAAGAAGTTCCCAATTTTAAAATAAATCTTATAAAATATAAATATTTATCAAACAATGGGGACATGAAGAAATTGTGATTTTTTATAATCAAATTCCCCTAACCACACAAAGAGTTGGCCCACCCATACGAGTGACACTTTGAAGAAAGATTTTATGAATACAAGCGGACTCACATCTATATTTAGTTATTAAATTTAATTTAAAAATTAATTTAAAATATTTTTATTATTTTTTCAATAATAAATTAAACATTTCTTGACTCGAGCTCAATTCAATCCACATCTAAATAGGTCTTATCTTTTTAAGAAAATGAAACTTTTGACCAAACAAACAGATAATAATATATTTTTTTTCTTTAAAGCTGTTCAACTTCATATGCAAGTAAACATGTTGTCTAGAGCATTTTCGTTTTTTTTTTTGGATAGTTAGTTTCCCATAAAATACTTACCATATAATCACTCAGGTTTTAAATTTTTATTTTATTTTAAATTTATAATTAAATTAGTGTCATAAATTAATTAGAAATTAAAGATAATTAAAAAATATATATATATCTTTTTACAAAATAACATCTGCTATAATAGAGTGTTTTTACCTTTTCTATATTATTATATAAAATTTATAAATTTCATTTTAAACCTAAAAGTTTAAAATTTTAACATTGTAATTTCAAAAAATATATAAATATATTTATGTTTTTATTAATTTTTTTCATTGGAAATAAATTGAAATGAAAATAATATTTCAAAGTATTAAAGTGAAATAAAAAAAATTAAAGATTCGTAGAAAAAAAAGAAAGTAGTTTTTCCCTACATCTGGGAAAAAAAATTCAAACTTTTATTACCATTAAACTATACATGTCATAAAGAGTGTAAATTGAAATATTTTTAATATAAATTGTACTTTTTTTTTTTTTTGGTAGATAAATTGTACCTCTTTTTAAAGACAGTAACTAAAGCTACCAGAAATCCAACAATGCACGCCATTTTAACTCATTATTCATACCACGACGGAATTCTTCCTGCTGGTTAACCAAGAAAAACGATGGCGTTCAACGATTTTTTCGCCGGAGAAATTGCAATGGAACTTTTTAAACAGTTAATCGCCATCTCCCGTAAGCCCTGCCTCTGCAAATCCAGTGCTCACAATCTCATATCAAGCATCCAAGTGCTCCTTCCCATCATCGACGAAATCAAATACTCCAGCGTCAAACTTCCCGCCCTCCGCCAATCTCAGCTCGACCGTTTCTCCGAGACCCTACGTGGCGGCCTCGAATTGGCCCGCAAAGTCCTCGCCTCTAGCCGTTGGAACGTCTACAAAAACCTCCAACTCGCCAGGAAGATGGAGAAGTTAGAGAAACAAGTTGAGAGGTTTGTAAGCGAACCGATGCAAGCCTACTTGCTGGCCAACGTCCACCACATGTGGTTCGAAACGGCGGAGCGGTTTGATCGGTTGGAAGGCCGGTTGGAGCAGCGGCTCAGTTCGATGAAGATTGGAGCTGGAGGGTGGGTCGAAGAAGCTGTTAAGAGAATGGAAGTTGAAGATGAAGCTAGTGTGGGGATTGTAGGCGGAGTTGGTTTGGATTTAGCGAAAAACAACGTTAAAAAATTGGTGATCAGAAGAGAGAATTTAAACGTTGTTGGAATTTAGGGTATTGGAGGATCTGGCAAAACCACTTTGGCTAAAGAAATTTGTAGAGATAATCAAGTTCGAAGTAAGTCTTTTCCTTAATCTAAGTCACCAAATCAAACAAAAACCGCCGATTATGAAATTACCTACTTTTTTCTTTTTCTTTTTGAAAGGTTACTTCAACAACAGGGTTTTGTTTCTAACTGTTTCACAATCACCGGATCTGGCACAACTGAGGGCAAAAATCTGGGGATTCATTAAGGGAAACGAGGCCATGGGTTACAGTAATAACTCGTTTGTTCCACCAGGGAAGCTACAGTGTGAGTAGGGAACTGGGCCTCGAACTCTGGTTGTTTTAGATGATGTCTGGTCGTCCTCGGTTCTAGAATAATTGATTTTCAAGATTCCATCTTATAAAACTCTGGTAGTTTCGAGATTTAAGTTCCCAACAAAAGTTGTTGGTGAAGTTTATCAAGTTCAATTGTTGAGAGACGAAGAATCGATGTCACTGTTTTTCCACTCTGCTTTCGGTCAAAATCGATGTAACATCTCGATTTTAGACTTAGTCGGAATAGTAGTTTCGAGATAACAAATTCAAAGTAGAATTAATTATTTTATAAGTATTTTGAGGTCTATGGCATGATTGCACGATTGTGAGAAAATTTCATGAAGAAATTTATGCATAAAATGTCCAATTTGATAATTAGGACTAAATTGAATAAGTTGCAAAATATATGTTCTAGAAGCTTTGAGCATGAAATTGCCATAGATTTTTAATTAGAGGGCCTTAAATAGCAATTTGACCAATTTTTATTTTTATGGACAAAAATGGACATGAATGGGTAAAATTTCAAATAAAGGTGTAACAGTCCGGTTTAGACTTTAGTCGGAATAGTGGTTTCAGAACCACAAATCCGAGTTAGAAAAATATTTTAATATTATTTTCTGTGCCTATGATATGTGATTAAGCATGTGTTAAAGTTCTGTGAGTTAATTTGTCCGACTGTGTGCTTAATTTGAGAAAAAGACTAAATCGCGTAAAATGAAAAAGTGGCTAATTATTATGTAAGTGTTAAATTGTCATTGTTTTTATAAGGTAGAGCCCTTAAAAGGAAATTTGGCCACTCATAAGGCTAGTGGACGGCATTAAGTATTGACATGTATATATATATGTTTTTATATATATTAAGTTTATAAGATAAAATTTATATTATATATATTAAGTTATTATAATAAAACAAAGGCATTAAATAAAGTCATTGTTATCATCTTTGTGCCGAAATAAAAGAGAAAGAAAAGAAGAAAACAAAGCTAGGTTTCGACCTTTATTCATCTTGATTAAGGTATGTTTGGTTTGGGTTTTGATAATTTCTACGTTTACATGTCGTTGCTTCGTATGCTATAAAACCCATGTCTTAATTTTGAGAAATGATGATGTTTTTGAGATGAGCCTTTGATGAACTCATGTGTTTTATGATGTTTGATGGTGAAAAATGAAAGATATGTGTTTGGTTATCATAGTTTGTATTTGAAGTTTTGTTGAATTTGAGTATTTTGGACTCAATTGAAAGAATAATGTTTTGAGGGACTAATTTGTGAAATAAATGAAATGTATGGACTCATATGAGTATGAGTGAAATTCGGTTAGACATGGGTACATGTTAATTTGAAGTATTTGGTTATTTTGTGAAATAGGGACTAAATTGTCCAAATGTGAAATGTGAGGGCTAATTTGCAAAATTGCCCTAAATATGTGTTCTTTGATTTAAATGAGTGAGTGAGTGAATAAAAGGGTGAAATTTGAATATGTATAGATCAAGAACCGAAGAAAACAGATTTAGATCGCGGGAAAGCGAAAGTAGTCGAATAACCGAGTCCGAACGAATATCCGAATCCGAGGTAAGTCGATATACAAATAAATGTATTTATATTGAATTATTTGAGTGTATATGTTATGTGAAATACTATGATTATCCATTGAGATGGATTGTATGTGAAATCCGAGTTGGTTAATAAATCGATAAGCTGATAAAGTCCGAGAAGTCCCGTGTGAACCTAGGAATATATAGGAATTACGTATGTCATGACATATGTGTCTGTTATGTGATATCAAGTAAGACCACGTCTGGGATGTTGGCATTGATTCGAGATTTCGTGTAAGACCACGTTTGGGATGTTGGCATCGATAAGAGATTTCGTGTAAGACCACGTCTGGGACGTTGGCATCGATATGAGATTTACGTGTAAGACCATGTCCAGGTATTTGAGGGTTTAGTTCAGCAAACGATCAACTCCGCTTAATTATGCTAGATCTACTCTTAGGCAGGGACTTTTGCTCCCCCACCTAAGCACATCAAACTTGAATTAATATCCCGGAAATATCAACACAAGAATTAAGAACACATAATTAAGAACAAGTCAAATATTTATCATATAGTTCAGCAAACGATAACAAGATTCATCTTAGGTTTCATCCCCTTCAGGTATTTGAGGGTTTAGTTCATAACGATAATAGAATACATCTTAAAAGAAAAGATAAAATAAAACATAAGAAAAACTCTAAAACCCCCTGAAGGAATTGAAGAGAGATCCTCCGTCTTGAGTATAACTCCGGCTTCTTGAGATGAATCAACTGGCTTTCTTCAAGTAACTTCTACAATTCTGATCTTTTTGGCTCGGCTCATTGGCCTAGCTGGATGCCAACTGAAAGTTGGCCTCTAGGGTGTTTATATAGGCTTTTGGAATGTGTTTTTTTACCCCTAAGTATCCAAATCCGAGTGAAATTCCTCTCCTCCACGGCAGGGACACGCCCTTGGCACGACCGTGTTGCTTGGGCCCAGGCCGTGTCGATTTCGTGATTTGGCCTATTTGGTCCGTTTTAAGCCCGTTTCTCATTCTTTTAATCCTCCGGTGCTTTCCTGAGTATAAAACATGAAAATAAAGGATTAAGATCACCAAATTACACAATTCAAGGCTTAAATCACCCAAAAGCATGCTAAATGTGGGTTTAAAATATGTTACTATTTCGGTTTATCGAATACCCCCACACTTAAGCTTTTGCTTGTCCTCAAGCAAAATTCTCAACTCATGATTAAAACGAACTTCCTTGATTCATAATATTCATCAATAATGTTTCATCATAATTCAAAGATAATTTATACATGGATAATTCAACTCTAAGAGTCCTAAAGATTCAAACAATCCAAGTCATACATTTTATAGCATGAAGACATAGGTGTTTCCCCTCATCTAAATAATTACCTCTGGTTTAAAATTGACAAGGATTGACATCCTCACTAAAGATTCACTCAAATCACTCGAGGTGTTTAAGGTTCAAAAATTAAGCACTCATAAGTCGAACATGAAAAGTTAATCCCATAGGCTTGCATGAGAATCAAATCTCCACCACTATAATATGAAATGATGCACAAATCAAGAGGTCTTTACAGGGTTGTAACGGGGCTTAGGTTAAGGTGTGGATATAGGTTGAATTAGAAGGTTAGAATCGAGATTGACCTGACAAATTACCTAACTAGAAACAATGAATTGATAATAAACAATTACATCAATTGAGAACTTGTAATAATAATACTATTACTAATACGAGCTTTTTTTTTTAAGAACAAATCAAATATATATAATACTTGATGAATTTACTATCAAAATCAATAGGCAATCAATCAAATCAAATCTCGATATAAGGGTAGTCAAAAGGAATGGTGATAACAGAAACAAAGGGTTTGGGGTTAATATTAGCGGTTGAGTCAATAAAAAGGGTTGTTAGGATCAACGGGGTTCACTAAGGGTTAATAAAATGGGTAGGCTTTTTAGTGGAGTGAGTGGGTTAAAATCTAGGTGCCTTTATCATCTTAGTATATCAAATCAAAGGTGTGGTCTCGACATGTATAGTCAATGCAAGTTCTAGAATAACAACTCAATGTTGACACACTCATAATCAATAAGTGAGAAAGAAAAAGAATATATGCTCTATAAGGCTCAAAATCTCACAAAAATTATGGGTATTTGATGTCAATCTCGTAAATTTCAAACTTCAAGGTAATATTCAAATTTAGGTAGACAACCTAGAAAAAAAATTTTATTCTGAAAAATAGACTTATCATGCTTGACTCTCTAGTATCTTAAAGTTTAATCATCAATGCAAAATTATCAATGACTTAATCTAAAATATATCAATAAAAATCATGAATCACAGGAAATTTCATTCTAATCATAATATGAGAAACTTACTTAAGAAACAATACATAATTCAGGATTTGAGAATAATGCAAAAAGTTTGGCACTTTTAAGATTCACCCCCTACACTTAAGATGTACATTGTCCTCAATGTACAAAGATATATAGAAATTCATAAAAGATAGGGAGAGATGAAACTTCCTGAATTATGGATGAAATCCTTGGAGGATGTTCCATGACAAATGTGATGACTCGGTAAAAGTGATGTTTTCGTTCCTTGAGTTGTATATTTAATCTAATTAATCTGTGAAAGTCATCAATTAAATGTTTAGGGGAAAATAAATAATGAGAGTTGTTAGAGATACTCGAGGGTTAGACAACCAGTTGATAAAAGAAATTAAACTATAAATAAAAGTTTTAAACATGAATTGCAAAAAGTCTTAAAAATAAAAATAAAAATAAAAGATGAAAATGGAAAATAAAAAGGAAATAGAAGGACTCAAAGGTCCTCGTCGTCGGCTGGATCGCGAGGTGGTGACGGTGGTGAGATATGGAAGTGGTGACAGATCTGCTGAAGAGTCGCCTCAATCTCGTCAAATCTTTGAGCGGTGTTATCGAATAGCTGCGTACAGTAGTGCTCGAGCTGAGTGAGACGTGCAGAAATGTCTGAGAGGGAGGTAGCCGAATGAACTGGGCGATGGCTTTGTTATGGTGCTTCCTGTGGTGGGGGGACATCTTCAGTAATGTCCCCAGGGTCCTCTTCTTCAGTGGTAGGCGCTAGCCTATATTGGGGAGGATCGGTCCCACGTCGACGCTGAATCATCCTCATATGCATCATTGTCTGGATGCCTTGTGGGGCCATCTAACCTATCAGTGTGAGGGAGGCGGATTGTGATGCAGTGTTAAGGAGACCGAAGTACCTCGCGAGCCGTGTTATATAAGGCCCCATAGAAATGACCCCCTTTCGGTGGTGCTCCGTCTGATGTTGAATTGCCAAGGCGATGAAGTATGCAAGGTCGAAGACGTGGCCATTTGACATACTCCAGAAGAAGTAGGCATCATGTGTGTTAACGACCCCAGTGCTCTCTCGTATTCCTGTCAATGTGTGGGCTAAGATGCGTGTAGGTATCTCAAGGATGGGGCGAGGGCTGTCGCTTTGGAGCGGCTAGGGTCATAGGTGCCTGCGCTGGGAGCTATATTATACCAACATTGTGCGAGAGATTTATGGATGTGGCGATGAAGTTCTGCAAGATTATGCTCCCTTCGGAAGTCATCCGTGTATAGGCCCAGAGCGACGCCAAATTCAGGTACACTCATTTCCCGAACTGCGCCTCCTAGATAGAACTAAATAGTGCTCGGATCATCGTGGTCTGTCATTACTACCTGCAAATAGAAAGTAGAGCAAAGCTCTAATGTTAGTTCGAGGTAGGTGGGTTCGATTATACCGAAAAAATGTTCCCAAGGGTCAGTCGTCAGGAGTGCCCGAATATCATCAGCGAGGTGAACATGTTCCAGGGCGTCCCAATCAATACATCGTTCTTGACTAAGAGGTCGTGCTCGTAATATTTGGAAAAGTTTGTCTTGGGCTCCAGGAGGGAACCGTAGGAATGGATGTCTCACTTCGGTCGATGCGCTGGCAGATGATGAACCGGGTCCCTTTCGTTTTTTTAAACTCGGCACTGCGGTTTTCTTGCTTCGGGATGATGACATTGTGTTCCTGGAAATATCACATATTCAATGGTTCAAGTAGCGGTTCTAGCCAAGAAATGTTTCATAATATTTAAGAATCCAACAATGTCAAAGATGTAGCAAGGAAAATGTAATCTCAACAAGAACAGTCTAACATGTTGCATAAATTTTAATCAATGATTTAATTGACTAATCAATCTAATAGTGAATAAAACTAATCCTAAATATTAATAATAAACTAGATAGCAACTTAAAAATAATATTCTAATGATAACATAGTTTTAAGAAATGTAAAAATAGGGTTAACCGGTGTAGTGAGTGGAGAGAAGTGGCGCAGTTGGGAGGAGCACGGTCGTGTAGGGGTGAGACACGGGCGTATGCTGTAAATAAATTGGGTAACACAGCGGTGGGACACCTTGGAGCGGCCGTGTACTCTTCTTGCACGGGCGTGGACTGGTTTTTGATGGGTATGTGAAAGAGGGAGAGAGATAAAGGATGGGGGCAATCAAGGGTGGGGTTTTCTTTGATGGTGGCTGGAGTAGGGTGGAATTTTTTTTTTGAGGGAAACGGCTAGGGTTGGGGTTTGGGGAAAATTTTGGGGGGAATGGGGACTATTTACTTTAAATAGGGGAAGTGGGCACGGGCAGATGCCAGGCCCGTTTCTCTTTTATTCAGCCCGTGTTTTTCACGTTTTTTAAATTTGGGCGCGTTTGAAGTGTTGCCCACGCTCGTGTTTTTTGGTCACACACCCGTGCTTGGTTACTCAGTGTTCGCCACGGTTTGGATGCACGAGCGTGGCGCACGCCCGTGGCAGTTTAGTCAGTATCGACCACGGTCTAATCGGGCGTGTGTCTTTTATCGTAGCTCGTGTTCTTTTGGACAGTTTTGACCACGGCCGAGTCGCACGGTCGTGGTGTATAATCAGAGCCCGTGTATTGGGGAAAATTTTGTCTTGTTTCCATACGGTCTCCGCCACGCCCATGTATCAACACGTGGTGTTCACACTGCTACGACCACGGCCGTGTGCAATGCCGTGTGGTGCGAAAATCCTGCGCTTGAGAAATTGGTTAGTTTTCAGTTAGATGCTAAATATTGACAATATAACATTAGTAAAGTTAGTGTTCAGGTTGCCTTTCGAGAAGCGCTTGCTTAAAGTCTTAAGCTAGACTTTCCCTATTTTCATTCCTAAATTGAGGCTCTTGGAGCCGGAGTTCCTCTCTTATACCCCTAAAGTCTTCACCATTATAAAGTTTCAGTCGATGACCGTTTACCTTGAATGTCCCGTGAGTTGGATGGGTTACCTCGACTGTTCCGTAAGGGAAAATAGTTTTGATCACAAATAGACCTCGACCACCTTGATTTCACTTTTCCAAAGAAATGAGTTTGAGTCTTGAATTATACAAAGGACCAAGTCTCCTACTTGAATTGCTTTGATTGTTTCAAACGAGCATCATGGCGTCGTTTTGTTGCCTCCTTATATAGTCGTGAGTTCTCATCGGCTTCAGCTCGCCATTCATCTAGTTCGTTCAACTGCATCCTCCTCTTCTCACCTGCAGTTTTAAGATCATAATTCAAGAATTTTATAGCCCAGTAAGCTTTGTGCTCTAACTCAAATGGTAGATGACAGCTTTTTTCGTAGACAAGTTTGTATGGGGATGTTCCTAAAGGGGTTTTGAACGCTGTTCTATAGGCCCATAAAGCATCGTCTACTTTTAGCGCCCAATCTTTCCTGTTTGATTCAATTGTTTTCTCTAGAATACGCTTAAGTTCTCAATTTGCTACTTCCAATTGTCCACTAGTTTGAGGGTGATAAGGGGTAGATGTCCTATGGTGTACCCCATATTTTATTAAGACTTTGTCAAATTGAGTATTACAAAAATGAGTACCCCTATCACTAATAATTGCTCTGGGTGTTCCAAATCGAGAAAAAAGTTTTTTAAGAAATTTCACTACCATTCTGGCATCATTAGTGGGTAAAGCTTGAGCTTCTACCCATTTTGACATGTAGTCTACTGCCACTAGGATGTATTTATTTCCAAATGAGCTAGGGAATGGCCCTATAAAATCAATACCCCATACATAAAAAATTTCACATGATAACATGTATGTCTGCGGCATTTCATCGCGTAGGCATTTCATCGCGTTTAGAAATATTACCTGTTCTCTGACATTTATCGCATGAAGCAACATACCTGTTAGCGTCCTTGAACAAGGTTGACCAATAAAAACTTTGATTCGAGTGTTTTGTGTCTTTGTCTGACCTGTTTGTAGTGTCCTCCGATGGTCCTGAATGGCAATGTTCTAAGATTTTGCTTGATTCTGCTTTTGTAACACATCTCTGAATTACCTGATCTGCACATACACGGAAAAGAAAAAGGTCCTCCCAAAAATAATTTTTCACATTAGCAGAAAACCGCTTCTTTTGATGGTGTGTTAACTTTTTTGGAAGGATGTTAGCAGCTAAATAATTCGCAATATCTGCAAACCACGGTACCTCGGAGCTAGTTATAGAAAAGAGTTGTTCTTCAGGGAACGAGTCGTTTATCTCACTTTCGTCGAGTTCCTCGATATGTGGGTTTTCCAGCCTTGAAAGGTGATCTGCTGTGAGATTTTTAGCTCCCTTCTTATCTTGAATTTCCAAATCAAATTCCTATAAGAGTAAGATCCAACGTATGAGTCGAGGTTTTGCATCAGGTTTAGTTAAAAGATAACGAAGAGCTGAATGGTCAGTGTAAACGACAACTTTAGATAATATCAGATACTGTCTAAATTTGTCAAATGCAAAAACTACAGCCAATAATTCTTTCTCTGTGGTAGTATAGTTTTCTTGTGCAGACGTCAATGTTCTGCTAGCATAATAAATTGGTTAAAAATGCTCGTTTCTTCGCTGTCCCAAAACTGCATCTACTGCAAAATCACTCGCATCACACATTAGTTCAAAGGGTAGATTCCAATCAGGTGCAAATATAATCGGAGCATTTATTAGTTTATCTTTGAGGATATTAAATGCATCTAAACACTCCTGATCAAAATTGAAAGGAACATCTTTTTCTAGTAATCTTGTTAAAGGCTTAGCTATTTTAGAGAAATCTTTAATGAATCTTTTATAAAATCCAAAGATGTCCTAAAAAACTTCTAATAGCCTTAATCAACTAGGGGAGGTAATTTTTACTGTGGTTTCAATCTTTGCTTTATCTACCTCGATCCCTTTACTAGAAATTTTATGTCCTAACACGATCCCCTCTCTAACCATAAAATGACATTTCTCCCAATTTAAGACAAGGTTTGTTTCCTCACATCTCATTAGAACTCGTTCTAAATTTTTAAGGCAAAGATGGAAAGAATTACTGAATACCGAGAAGTCGTCCATAAATACCTCTATAATGTCTTCCACAAGTTCATCAAAGATGGCCAGCATGCAGCACTGAAAGGTAGCAGGAGCATTACATAATCCAAAAGGCATTCTACGATAAGCAAATGTACCGTATGGACATGTGAATGTTGTCTTTTCTTGATCCTCGGGAGCTATTGGGATTTGGAAGTAGTCGGAGAGTCCGTCCAAGAAGTAGTAGTACATATGCCCAGATAATATTTCTAACATCTGATCAATAAAGGGCAAAGAGAAGTGATCTTTTCTGGTGGCGTCGTTCAGCTTTCTATAGTCAATACAGACTCTCCAACCTGTGACTGCTCTTGTAGGAATCAGTTCATTCTTTTCATTGGCTACGACAGTCATGCCTCCTTTCTTTAGAATTACCTGTACAGGACTTACCCAAGTACTGTCAGAAATAGGATAAATTATTCATGCATCTAGAAGTTTAATTACCTCAGCTTTAACAACTTCTTTCATATTGGGGTTCAAACGTCTTTGAGGTTGCACACACGGTTTATACTCACCTTCCATTAAAATTTTGTGAGTGCAGAATGATGGGCTTATTCCTTTAATGTCAGACATTTTCCATGCTATGGCTCTTTTATGTTCCCTTAGTACCTTAAGCAACTCTTCTTTCTCTTTGGGTTCCAGTTCTGAAGAGATGATTACTGGTAGTGTAGAATTATCCCCGAGGAATGCATATTCTAGAAGTTTTGTCAACTGTTTTAATTCTAACTTTGGTGGTTCGTCAATGGAGGGTTTTTGTTTTGGTTCATCGTTAATTTCAATATCCTCTATTTTCGTCTGTCTAGGGGAGGATGTGTTAAGATTCAATTCATTGATATCGTCATCTATCCCCTCACCTTGTGTAGGATAGAGTTCCATCGTGTCATTGTGCATGATTTCCTGCAAAGACTCTTGAATAATGTGATCAGTGGTATCAACAAAGTAACAAGAATCATCTTATTCTCTAGAATATCGCATAGCCTCATAAATTTGAAAAATAATTTCCTCATCGCCTACCCTTAGCGCGAGTTTACCATTACCAACATCAATGACAGCACTAGCAGTGGCTAAAAAGGGTCGTCCCAAAATTAAAGGTACCTCTACGTCCTCATTCATGTCAAGCACAAGAAAATCAGCAGGAAATATAAACTTATCAACTTTTACCAGAATATCTTCAATAATTCCCCTAGGATATTTAATAGATCTGTCAGCTAACTGAATACTCATCCTAGTGGGTTTGGGTTCTCCTAGACCAAGTTGCTTAAAAATTCTATAAGGCATTAAATTAATACTAGCACATAGATCAGCTAATGCTTTTTCTATGTTCAAACTACCAATTAAACAGGGAATAGTAAAACTTTCTGGATCTTTTAACTTAGTTGGTAGCTTGTTTTGGATGATGGCTGAACATTCTTCATTAAGTTCCACTGTTGAAATTTCTTCGAACTTCCTTTTACTTGTAAGAAGCTCCTTTAAAAATTTTGCATATGTTGGCATCTGTGAAATAGCTTCAACAAAAGGTAAGTTAATATGCAATTGTTTAAACAGTTCAAGAAATTTACCATATTGTGCGTCTAAGCGGTCTTTTTTCAACTTTGCTGAATATGGAATCGGTGGTTTAATTCCCTCACGAATTGGAGTTGCATTTGCCTCATCGGGCTCGTGTGATGTCTTTTTCTTCGTTTCAATTAATTCCTTTCCACTTCTTAGCGTCACTGCTTTTACCTGCTCTTTGTCCCTAGGTAAAATTTCTGATTGTATTTCAGAAACTAAATTAGTAAGTTGTCCATTTTGATCATTGGGATCCTGTGTCGATGCTTCTTGTTTTTCAAGTTCTGTTTCTATACTCTGGAAACGTGTTTCTATGGCTGCCATGAATTTTGTCAGCATCTCCTTAAGTTTCGGCTTCTTTTCCTGTGGGTACTGCTGCTGTTGGAAATTTAGGGGGTGTTGTTGTCTTTGATTTCCTTGACCACCCCATGAAAAATTGGGGTGGTTCTTCCAACCTGGATTGTAAGTATTGCTATAAGGGTTATTTTGATATCTGAAATTATTACTTACATAGTTCGTTTGTTCGCCTTCTATGCCCTTCTATGCCATGTCTGTAGGGTGGGTACTCAGGATTCGCCACACCTCCACTTGTTTCGCACTGCATAACGGGTTGTATCTACAAGGAATTACACAAACCATCAATTTTTTAGTTAACACGTCTACCGATTCGATAGCATGGTTCTTTGCGTCGAGGTTGAAAACACTGGCAGCTTTCGTGGGCTTTGTCCTCGTGACTTGCCACTAATAGTTATTTAGGGACATCTCCTCTATAAATTCGTAAGCTGCTTCAGGTGTTTTATTATTCAGAGTTCCACCGGCTGCTGAATCGATCAACTGCCTAGTTGAGGGGTTCACACCGTTGTAAAAAGTTTGGACCTGTAGCCACAAGGGTAATCCATGGTGTGGGCATCTTCTCAATAGATCTTTCTATCTCTCCTATGCATCGTAAAGTGTTTCAAAATCCATCTACACAAAAGAAGAGATATCATTCCTTAATTTGGCCATTTTGGTCGGTGGAAAATATTTTAATAAAAATTTTTCGGTCATTTGTTCCCATGTAGTAATTGATCCTTGAGGAAGAGAATGCAACCATTGTTTAGCTTTATTCCTCAAAGAAAAAGGAAATAACTGAAGTCGGATGGCATCATCAGAAACGCCATTAATTTTAAAAGTATCGCAAAATTCTAGGAAATTTGCTAAATGTGTGTTAGGATCCTCATCCTGCAAACCATCAAACTGAACAAACTGTTGTATCATCTCAGATAGTGTTAGGTTTCAATTCAAATTATTTGCGACAATAGTAGGTCTAACAATACTAGATTCAGCACCAACTAAACTAGGCTTAGCATAATCATACATAGTTCGAGAAGCCTGATTTTCGGCCATCTCTGGAGGTAGCAGATTATTTTCAGCCATCTCTTCAGTGGTATTGATGATGTTTTCTTGCTCTTCGTCTGTGTATTGTAGACTTTGCCTAATTTCTCTCTGGTTTCTGCCAACGATTGCTTCGATCTCACTATCGTAAATTAAAGGTCCTGTCCGGTTCCTTCTAGTCATAAGCTAAAGGTACCTACAAGGAGCAAAGACTAAAATTTAGAACGATAAAAATAGAAAATAAAATAATAGTAAAATTGCAGAAAATATAAATGGCTAAAGTAATAAAAATTGAGTGTTCTTAATATTTCAGTTCCCCGGCAACGGCGCTAAAAACTTGATCGGTGTGTCACAGTCTTAAAATTTATAATGAGAATGATCGAGCCTAAAAACTAACTATGACAACGATTGAGGCAAGTGTACCTATCGAACAGTAGTATAGCTTATTGGCAAGACCGGATTGTCGAACCCAAAGGAACCGAAAGTACTAATACTAACTTTCTTTTTATTATTTAGCCTTAAAATTGAAGTGAATCGGTTTAATCTAGAAAATTAACTAACTAATAACTAAAGACGATGAGACAAAAAGAATGAAATTAGGGAAATACTTGTGGGAAAAACCAATTGATTAAAACAATACCCAAGGAAGAATCCACCTAGACTTCACTTGTTATCTAACTCTGAACTAGACGATTTATTCATTTGACTTGATCCGTAAGATTCCCTAATGTATATTAACCCCTCTCTCGAGGCGACTAACGTCTAACCCTAGGTTGATTAATTGAAATCTCTTTCTAATTAAAACCCATAGAATCACATTAACTCGATCTATGGACTCCCATATTAGGTTTCACCCTAATCCGGCAAAATCTCGTCACCCTATCTCTAGGCGTGCGATCAACTCCGCTTAATAATGCTAGATCTACTCTTAGGCAGGGACTTTTGCTCCTCCACCTAAGCACATCAAACTTGAATTAATATCCTGGAAATATCAACACAAGAATTAAGAACACATAATTAAGAACAAGTCAAATGTTTATCATATAGTTCAGCAAACGATAACAAGATTCATCTTAGGTTTCATCCCCCTCAGGTATTTAAGGGTTTAGTTCATAACGATAATAGAATACATCTCAAAAGAAAAGATAAAACAAAACATAAGAAAAACTCTAAAACCCCCTGAAGGAATTGAAGAGAGATCCTCCGTCTTGAGTATAACTCCAGCTTCTTGAGATGAATCAACTGGCTTTCTTAAAGTAACTTCTACAATTCTGATCTTTCTGGCTCGGCTCCTTGGCCTAGCTGGACGCCCCCTGAAAGTTGGCCTATAGGGTGTTTATATAGGCTTTTGGAATGTGTTTCTTTACCCCTAAGTATCCAAATCCGAGTGAAATTCCTCTCCTCCACGGCAGGGACACGCCCTTGGCACACGCCCGTATGAATCGTGGCCAGGCCGTGTTCAGGTCTGATTAGGGAGACACGGCCGTGTTGCTTGGGCCCAGGCCGTGTCGATTTCGTGATTTGGCCTATTTGGTCTGTTTTAAGCCCGTTTCTCATTCTTTTCATCCTCCGGTGCTTTCCTGAGTATAAAACATGAAAACAAAGGATCAAAAGCGCCAAATTACACAATTCAAGGCTTAAATCACCCAAAAGCATGCTAAATGTGGGTTTATAATATGTTACTATTTCAGTTTATCAACATGCCCTATTTTGGCACGGCCAGGACACATGGGTGTGTCTAGTAGCCGTGGGAGGCACACTTTTTGTGCACGCAGGCGTGTGACCTGCGATGTTCAAAAGTTTTAAATTTTTGAGAATTTCCGTATGTGTTCGATTTAGTCCCGACCCTCCTCTAAAGCATGCTTAAGGTCTCGGTGACCTATCTAAGGGACACAGTGATTAAAATCGATGACTTGTATTATGAAATGTCTGTAAAAGTTTTTGATTTGTTCGGTAATGCTTTTAACCCTAATTCAGCGACGAATACGGGTTAGGGGTGTTACAAAAGGCATTAAGGGCATTTTGGTCATTTGGTAAATAAAAGAATAAAAAGGGAAAATCAAGTCAAAATTGTGTCCATCTTTATCAACCTTGGCCGAAAATCTCAAGTTCACCATAGCTAGGGTTTTGTCATCTTTCAAGCTTGATAGTAAGTGCATCCTAGCCCCGTTGTTAATGTTCTTTACATTTTTAGAGTTGTTATCAACCGATCTAGCTATTTCTACCATTTATTTGAGCTAGTGTTTGACCTATGTGTGACATGCATGTATTTTGATGTCTAATGGTGGATTATGCAAGTTTAATGTTAGATAAACAACTTTTGCTAGGTGATTTTTGATGAAAATTGACAAAAGGACCTATTTGTAACGATATTTCAAAACGTGTGTAAAAGAGTGATTAGATGAAAAATGTGGACTGCTATAAGTATAAAAGAGGTTTGGCTAGGCTTGAGAATCGAAGAAATTGAATAGATTTCATTTTTCGAGCCTTGGAGCAAAAATGTAAATATGTTAAAGTTTAGGGGAAAAAATGTAATATTGCCATAATATGACTTTTGGACTGAATTGAGTAATTTGATTATTAAATGAGCTAAATTTGCTATTATAGATCAAGAAAAATGAGATTCGAACCTTGATCGGGGGGAAAATAAGGTTATCGAGGATTAGGTTAAATTTTTACTATTTTATACCGATGTAAGTTCTTATGTAAATGATGCAATGCTATGATTAATTATTTAATGTTTTGATATTGTATGAACTGTATATTTGATTCTATGAATACATTCGACAAGTTTCGACAAGAGAGAAAATCCAGTTTGAACCTTAGGAATAGAATAGGATACGAGTGACATGTCACTAGAATTCCATGTGATATATGTGTTATGTGATCCGGGTGCTAGTATCATATGTCTACCAGTGGCTGGATGGTCCGGCATGTGTTTGCAGATACCTGACAGCTTGTATGAGTAGGCCCGTGATTAGCTCGAGAGCGAGCCCCTATGTGTTATGAGATATGAGGTAGCATTGGCTACATATATGGCACTTATGTGCAAAGACTTTCCGTGTATCCGATTAGTATTCCAAGTGTTCAACGGGTATGTCAAAGATTGGAAAGAGTATGATATGTTAGGAGTTAGTACAGGTACGTACGGAAACTCATAAGAATGAGCTTGGTATGTGATGAGCTTTTGGTAAGGTTAACAATGATTAAGTATGCTTATGAAGTTATGATGATAATTACATGACTTATGCCAAATTTCTTGTACGATGTACATGTCTATGTTACTTAATGTTGTCTATTATTTACATTTGAACTTACTAAGCTTTAAGCTTACCCCCCTTCCTTTTCATTTCTTATAGTGTCGCCAAGCTAGCTCGGGGATCGGAAGTCGTCGAAGAATCAATCACACTATCAATTTAATCATTGGGGTATTTTTGGTTTTACATTTTGAATATGGCATGTATAGGGGGTACTTGGTCATTTTGTTATGTGTCATATTGGTTAGCCAAAAGTGTTGGGTTATTGATAATATTATGATTTTGGCTTATTGATAATATTATGATTCATTTTGTATATGGCCATGAGATATGGCTTATAATGATTATTGTGTTGTAAGCCTATTTATTCATGCATGCTTGTGCCTATGCATTTGTGATGTGGTTGGTGGTTGTGTGTATGTGATGAGTTGTGTTGTGGCTATGAATGCTTGATGATTTAATTGGGATTTGTTTAGTATGATGATCACTATAGCTTAAATGAGAACTGGTAAGTTGGACCTGACAAAGAATGGTGTCTTGTGCATGAACAAGTTAATAGGATATTGCTATAATTGTGACTTGTTTGATGATGTTTAAGTACTCAATTATGCCATGTTAAGTGCCTTGAAGTCATATATATATTTGGATTGGTGTGGTTTTGATGTTGTGTAGGTTGGTGCAAGTATGGGTGGCATAAAGGCTTGGTAAATAGCCTTATTTTGTCCATATGGGTAGACACACGGGCATGTGTCTAGGCCGTGTGTGACACACGGCTTGCCCCATAGGCGTGTGTCATGACCGTGTGTCCCCTGCACCCTAATTAATGCAAAACAGAATGCCCAGTAGTTAACACACGGGCACGAGACACGGCCGTGTGTCTTGGCCGTGTGAGAGACATGGCCATAGGACATGGGCATGTGCCCAGACTGTGTGAAGTCTGCCTTTAATTTTTGGAATTTAATTCGCCACACGGCCTAAGGACACGGGCGTGTGCCTTGGCCGTGTGACCTTTTTTGGTTGATGACGTCATAAGCAGAATGTCCCCTATTTTAGACACGTCCTGAAGCACGAGCGTGTGTGATCGTGTCTAAACTAACTATGACAACGAATAAGGCAAGCGCACCTATCGTTTGGTAGTATAGCTATGGCAAGACCGGAAATATCGTATCCTCATGGACCAAAAGTACTAGTAGTTACTATCTTTTTATTATCTAGCCTAAGTATTAAGGGAATCGATGTTTAATTAACTAATTACTAAACTAAGGATGCTAAGACACGAGAGAGTGAATTGGGAAAATACATTTGGAAAACCAGGTTGATTAAGACAATATGCAGGAAGAATCCACCTAGACTTCACTTGTTATTTAACTCAAACTGCATTTATTTATTCACTTGACTTGATCTCAGTAGGATTCTCTAATTTATATTAATACCTCTTTCGAGGCTACTAACGTCTAACCCTAGGTTGATTAATTGAAATCTCTTTCTAATTAAAACCCCTAGAGTTGCATTAACTCGATCTATGAACTCCCATATTAGGTTTGACCCTAATCCGGCAGATTTTCGTCATCCTATCTCTAGGGTTGCGATCAGCTCCGCTTAACTATGCTAGATCTACTCTTAAACAGAATTTTGCTCCACCGCTAAGCACATCAATACTTGAATCAATATCCTGAAATATTAAAGCAAGAATTAAGAACACATAATTAAGAACAAATCAAGTATTTATCATACAGTTCAAAAAACAATAACAAGATCCGTCTTAGGTTTCATCCCTCTCAGGTATTTGAGGGGTTTAGTTCATGTTTAATAAAGAATACATCTCGGAAGAAAGTAAATAACTAAACATAAGAAAAACCCTAAAACCCCCTGAAGGAAATTAAAGGGAAGATCTTCCGTCTTGAGTGTGATTCCACTTTCCGATGAATCAACCGGCCGCTCTTCGAGTAATTCCACGTGTTCAGCCCTCTCTGGCTTTGCCCCTTCGTCAGAAGCCCTGACAGAAGGCTTCTGTCGAACTCCCCCTTTAGGTTGCCCTCTAGGGTGTTTATATAGGCTTTCGGGGTGCCTTACTTGGCCCATAAGTATCCTAATCCGAATGAAACTCATCTTGGCCACGGCAGGGACACGCCCATGTGAAACGCCCGTGTGAATCGAGCCCAAGGCCGTGTTTGAGTCTGCTAAAGTGGCACGGTCGTGTAGTGAACTCCAGGCCGTGTTAATTTCCTACTTTGGCCCATTTTCTTCATTTTCGGCCCGTTTCTCGTTCTTTTCATCCTCCGATGCTCTCCTAAGTAAAAAACATGAAATTAAAGGATTAGGAGCATCGAATTCCACAATTCAAGGGATTAAATCATCCAAAAGTATGCTAAATGTGGGATTAAAATATGTATATATTATGGTTTATCAGTGTGATATTCCACACGGGCGTGTCCCTTCACCCACACGGGCGTGTGGACCTTTTTGATGAAAATTTTCTAAGTTTTCCCAGAAATTTCTAAAGTTCTCGTTTAGTCCCGAACCACCCCCAATGTATGTTTTGGGCCTCGTAGGCTTGTTTAAGGGACGGTATGAATGTTTATGAAAAGTTTTAAATTTAAATGAAAATTTATGTCTCGGTTTTGTATGATTGCTTGCGTATAAGTCCGGTAACGCCTCGTACCCTGTTCCAGCGTCGAATACAGGTAAGTGGTGTTTTAATCGATTCCTCCCACAACCAATGAGACATTAGTGAAGTAGGTAATAATGAAATTCAAACAATTGGTTGATCTTTTTTTTGTCTCTCAGAGTTCAATAACTGGTTATAAAATTTGGGGTTTAACATATTGTTAATGAAAAATCCTAAACCTTAAAACCTTAAGCCCATTTTAGGGTCAATTCAGAATAGTGGTTTTGGGACCACAAATACAAAGTAGAAATGTTAATTTTATTATCTCTTTAAGGTCTACAGTACGATTGAATGATTGTGTGAAAATTTCGTTAAGAAATTTTATCGATAGAGTGTCCAATTTGACTAATAGGACTAAATTCCAATAAGTGCAAAATGTGTGTTCTAGATGCTAGAGGTGTCTAATTGAAATGAAATTTTAAATTGGAGGTCCTTAAGTGGTAATTAGACTATTTTACTTCAAGTTGGACAAAAATGGACATGGCTAGGTGAAATTTCAATGTTTGGCATTAAAGGCATTTTGGTCATTTGGTAAATAAAGACAAATAAAACTAAAATAAAAGTTTTCATCTTCTCAAATTAGTCCCCCTTGTGCCGAAAATTTGAAGGAAGACATAGCTAGGGCTTTGGCCACTTTCAAGCTCGATTGTAAGTTCGTTCTAGCTCAGTTTTTAACGATTTTTATGTTTTTGAGATCCTTGCAACCTAATCTAACTATTTCAAGGACTAATTTGAAAGAAAATCAAAGTATAAAATTTTACCCATGTTAGATATTTATGTATTTTGATGTCTAATGGTAGATTATGTATGTTTGATGTTAGATAAACAACTTTTACTAAGTGATATTTTATGAAAATACATAAAAAGGACCTATTTATAAAAGTTATAAAATGAGTGTAAAAATGTGAATAAATAAAAAATGTGGGCTGCTATGAGCATGAAAAATATTAGGCTAGGCTTGGGTTTTGAAGAAATTAACTATATTTCATTTTACGAGCCTAGGGACTAAAATGTAAAAAATTGAAAAGTTAGGGGCAAAAATGTAATTTTTACCATAAGGTGTTTTTGGGATTAAATTGAATAATGTGATAATTGAATAAGCTAAATTTGATATTATAGATCAAGAAAGACGAGGTTCTAACCTAGACCGGGGAAGGAACAAGATTGTGGACTAAATCGAATAATTATCCATTTTGTACCAAGGTAAGTTCGTATGTTAAAAATAAGCTTTAGAATAATTGTATCTAAATGTCTTAATATTGCATGAATTGTATGTTTGATTTTGTGAATGAGTATAATCCTACGAACGAGTCCGAAGACGAATCGACAAGCAAGAAATCCCGTTTGAACATTAGGAATAGGTTTGGATCCAAGTGACATGTCACTAGGGTCATTATGTGTCATGTGACTATGTGATCCGGGTGCTGATCTCGTACGTTCTACCGGTGGCTGAGTATACCGGCATATGTTGCGGATACTTGATAGCTTGTGTGAGCTGGCCCGTCGATAGCTCGAGAGCGAGCGATTATGTGATATGAGACTTAGGTAGCTTTGGCTACATATGTGGCACTTAGTGCGCAAAGTTTCCCGAGTATCCGACATTTTTATTCCGAGTGGTTCACAGGTATGTCAAAGATGAAAGTATGTGTACATTCATTTTGAGATGGCTTGGGTATGTATGTAAAGTTTATGCTTATTAAATGTGTCAAATGATGAATATGAGGTAAGTTTTGTGATGGGTTAGATTGTGATTATGAAACTATGGTAGGTTCACATTTAATTATGTTATGTTATTTGAATGTTATGTGCATGGTAGGGTTGCTTATTTCTTGCATACGAGCTAACTAAGCTATATAACTTACTCCGTTTATTTTCCATGTTTTTATAGTGTCGCCAAGCTAACTCGGAATAGGAGATCGTCGGAGATTCGGAACACACTATCAAACTCTCATTTTCGGTATTAATGGTCTTAGCATTTTGAATGTATGACATGTATAGGGACTTGGTCATTTTGTTATATGTGTCATTGGTAATGTGGCCAAATGTATTGGCTTATAATGGTTATTGATTTCATTTTGTATATGGCCATGTAAGTTGGCTAATGCTGGTTATGAGTATATTCATATGTTAATATCTTGGTTGTGGATGTTTTGGTTGCCTAAGTATGCCATGAATTGTGTTATTGAATTGGTGTAAGTGTAGGTGTAAATGAGGGTGGCAAATAGCTTAGTAAATAGCCTTATTTTTGTCTACACGAGTAGACACACAGGCGTGTGTCTAGGCCGTGTGTGACATACGGTCTGCCCCATGGGCATGTGTTTCAGCTGTGTGTCTCCTGCACCTTAATTGTTGCAAAATAGAATGTTCAAAATCGAGCACACGGGCAGAGACACGAGCGTGTGTCTCGACCGTATGTGCTACACGACCTTGAACACGGGCATGTACCCCTGCCGTGTGAAGTCTGCACCTATTTTATGAAAAATTATAAAAATTAAATTGACCACACGGTCTAGCACACGGGCGTGTGGCACGGCCATGTGGTACAAGTTAGAGAGCACCCTAATTTGAACACGGCCTGTAGCACGGACGTGTCTCAAGGTCACACGGGCGTGTCCATTGAACCACACGGGCGTGTGACCCCTGTAACATGAAAATTTTTCTAAGTTTTGTAAAATTTTCTAAAATTCTCGGTTTAGTCCCGAACCACCTCCAAAGCATGTTTTGGACTTCGTAGGCTCGTATAAGGGACTTTATGATTGAATATGAATGGTTTTAATTTGGACGTAAATTTATGACTCGAAATTGTGTGAATGCTTGTGTTATACGTCCAGTAATGCCTTGAGCCCTGTTTCGGCGTTGAATATAGGTAATGGGTGTTACATTTAGTGGTATCAAAGCTATGGTTTAGTCGGTTCTTGATCATGTCCAAACTAACTATGACAACGAATAAGGCAAGCGCACCTATCGTTCAGTAGTATAGCTATGGCAAGACCGGAAATATCGTATCCTCAAGGACCAAGAGTACTAGTAGTTACTATCTTTTTATTATCTAGCCTAAGTATTAAGGGAATCGATGTTTAATTAACTAATTACTAAACTAAGGATGCTAAGACATAGAGAGTGAATTGGGAAAATACTTTTGGGAAAACCAGTTGATTAAGACAATACCCAAGGAAGAATCCACCAAGACTTCACTTGTTACTTAACTCTGAACCAGACGATTTATTCACTTGACTTGATCCGTAGGATTCCCTAATTTATATTATTATCCCTTTCGAGACTAATAACGTCTAACCCTAGGTTGATTAATTGAAATCTCTTTCTAATTAAAACCCCTAGTGTTGTATTAACTCGATCTATAGACTCCCATATTAGGTTTGACCCTAATCCGACAGATTTTTCGTCATCCTATCTCTAGGGTTGCGATCAAATCCGCTTAACTATGCTAGATCTACTCTTAAACAGGGACTTTTGCTCCACTGCCTAAGCACATCAATACTTGAATCAATATCCTGAAATATTAAAACAAGAATTAAGAACATATAATTAAGAACAAATCAAGTATACAGTTCAGAAAACAATAACAAGATCCGTCTTAGGTTTCATCCCCCTCAGGTATTTGAGGGGTTTAGTTCATGTTTAATAAATAATACATCTTGGAAGAAAGTAAATAACAAAACATAAGAAAACCCTAAAACCCCCTGAAGGAAATTGAAGGGAAGATCTTCCGTCTTGAGTGTGATTTCAGCTTCTGGGATGATTCAACTGGCTGTCTTCGAGTAATTTCTTGTATTCAGCCCTCTCCGGCTTCGGCCCTCGTCAAAAGCCCTGACAGAAGGCTTCTATCGAACCCCCCTTTAGGTTGCCCTCTAGGGTGTTTATATAGGCTTTCGGAATGCCTTTCTTGGCCCACAAGTACCCTAATCCGAATGGAATTAAAACACGTCAAGGCAGGGGCACGCCCGTGTGAATCGAGCCCAGGTCGTGTTCGGGCCTGCTAAGGTGGCACGGCCGTGTGGTGAACTCCAGGCCGTGTGAATTTCTTACTTTGGCCCATTTTCTCTATTTTCGGCCCGTTTCTCGTTCTTTTCATCCTCCTATGCTCTCCTAAGTATAAAACATGAAATTAAAGGATTATGAGCATCAAATTTCACAATTCAAGGGATTAAATCATCCAAAAGTATGCTAAATGTGGGATTAAAATATGTATATATTACGGTTTATCAGTTCTTGGACTAACGTAGCGTGTATAAGAGTCTAACTATACATGCCATATATGAATTTTGATTGTGTGACGACTCCTGACAATTTAAACTGTGTTTTCATATAGTAAATGGATTCCGACCGAGAAGTGGATTATGACGTTGAAAGTAATGCGCCAGCTCCCGCTCAAGGGACCGCGCCATCCGAAATTAGACTAGTGACAATTGGTCAAGGAGGAGAGGCTAGGGAAGCCTTCTTCCAAAGGTTGAATGAGTTGCTTGCCGAGTTTGTTCAGACAAATCCGACTGCCCAACATCCTCCACCCCCACGTAACCCTCAATCGGTTCTTGTAGCTCCCCAAGGTATGGAATTGTTAAGACTGAATAAGCCTCTAGTCGATAAGATTCGAAAGCAAGGGGCTGAAGAATTTAGAGTAAATGTCGATGATGATCTCGAGAGGGAGAATTCTAGCTTTAGAACTCTATCCGGGTATTTGATGAGCTTTCTTGCACACCGGAGGAGTGCTTGAAATATGTTATATCACTCCTGAGGGATTCGACATATCATTGGTGGAACACTTTAGTATCGGTAGTACCAAGGGAAAGGGTTTATTGATCAGAAACGCAAAGAGTTCTTAGAGCTGAAACAAGGTCGAATGACTGTAACCGGATACGAGCGAGAGTTTGTTAGACTCAGTAAGTATGCTCGAAAATGTGTTTCAACAGAGGCTATCATGTCTAAGAGATTCGAAGATGGTTTGAATGAGGATATCAGACTATTAGTTGGGATTTTGGAACTAAAAGAATTTGTTGTGCTTGTTGAGCGAGCTTGCAAAGCCGAAGAGTTGAGCAAAGAAAAGAGAAAAGCTGAGTTTGAGGTTAGAGACTCGAGAAAGAGGCCAATGAATAAGTCATTTCAGTCTTCGTTAAAGAAATTGATGGATATGTATACTCGTTCGAATGCTTCAGCTGGGTATCCCAACAGAGATCATGGGAAACAATATTCGGGTACTAAGGCCCAGACTACGTCTATAGCGAGCGTTGGTAACGCCAGGTCTAATAAGCCTGAATGCCAACACTGTGGTAGGCGACACCCCGATGAATGTAGGATGAACAACCGGACTTGTTTTAAATGTGGCTCCCAAGATCACTTCATTCAAGATTGCCTTGAAATGGTTGAAAAGGATAATTTTCAGAATGCAAGATCGAGTAACACTGCTGCTAGAGAGAGACCAGTGAGAAATACAGGAAATAGGACCAGTAGCAGAGGTGTATCCAAGGATTCAGCTGTGAGATCGGAAGCTAGAACACCTACTAGAGCTTATGCCATTCGTGCTCGTGAGGATGCGTCCTCCTCTGATGTGATCACTGGTACATTTTCTCTTTATAATACTAATGTAGTTGCATTAATCGATCCTGGATCGACTCATTCTTATATTTGCATGAATTTGGTATCTAGTAAGAATTTACCTGTTGAGTCTACTAAGTTTGTGATTAAGGTGTCGAACCCCTCAGGCAAATATGTTTTAGTCGATAAAGTTTGCAAGGGTTGTCCTTTGATGATTCGGAGTCACTATTTTCTGTCTGACTTAATGCTTTTCCCATTTAATGAGTTTGATGAGATACTTGGAATGGATTGGTTGACTCTACATGATGTAGTAGTGAATTGTAGGCGAAAAGTTATTGAATTGAAATGTCAAAACAATGAAAATCTTCGGGTTGAATCAGATGGGTCGGGTGAATTGCCTATTGTGATTTCATCGATGTCGGCTCAGAGGTATGTAATGAAGGGTTGTGAAGCATTTCTTGTGTGTGTACTGAATACGAAAGTGACTGAAATAAAGATTGAATCGGTATCGGTAGTTTGTGAATATCCGGATGTGTTCCCAGAAGAGTTGCCAAGATTACTACCGGTCAGAGAGGTGGAGTTTGGTATTGATTTAATACCAGGGACTTCACCGATATCGATTACTCCATATAGGATGGCTCCGACCGAATTGAAAGAATTAAAAGCTCAGTTGCAAGAGTTGACAGATAAATGTTTTGTGAGACCGAGTTTTTCTCCCTGGGGTGCACCAGTATTATTTGTGAAGAAGAAAGACGGATTTATGAGACTTTGTATCGATTATTGACGGCTCAATAAGGTAACGATAAAGAAAAAAATTCTTTTGCCAAGAACTGATGACTTGTTTGATCAGTTGAAAGGGGCAACAGTGTTCTCGAAGATTGATTTGAGGTCTGGCTACTACCAGTTGAGAGTTAAAGAGTCGGATGTACCAAAAACCGCTTTCAGAACAAGGTACGAGCATTATGAATTTCTTGTCATGCCTTTTGGACTAACTAATGCTCCTGCTATTTTATGGACTTGATGAATAGAATCTTCCGACCATACTTAGACAAATTTGTGGTTGTGTTTATTGACGATATCCTGATTTATTCTCGGGATGAGTCTGAGCATGCTGAACATTTAAGAATTGTGTTGCAGACTTTGAGAGATGCGAAATTGTTTGCTAAGTTCAGCAAAAGTGAGTTTTGGCTCCGGAAGTTGTATTTTCGGGACATATTGTTTCAGGAGATGGTATTCGGGTTGATCCGAGTAAGATTTTGACAATTGTTAATTTGGAAATCGCCGAGAAATGTATCAAAGTTTAGAAGCTTCTTGGGCTTAGCTGGCTATTATAGATGTTTTGTTAAGGGTTTTTCGATGATTGCTACTCCTATGACTAAGCTGCTGCAAAAAGATGTTAAGTTTGAATGGTCCGAAAAATGTCAGCAAAGTTTTGAGAAGTTGAAAGCATTATTGACTGATGTGCCGGTTTTAGTGCAACCTGAACCGGGAAAAGAGTTTGTGATTTATAGCGATGCGTCATTGAATGGATTAGGATGTGTATTGATGCAATAGGGCAAAGTGATAGCCTATGCCTCGAGACAGTTGAAACCGCATGAGAAGAATTATGTGACGCACGATCTAGAATTGGCTGCCATAGTGTTTGCTTTGAAGATTTGGAGATATCATTTGTATGGTGAAAAATGTCATGTCTTTTTAGATCATAAAAGTTTAAAGTACTTGATGACTCAGAAGGATTTGAATTTGAGACAACGGAGATGGCTTGAGCTACTGAAAGATTATGAGCTAGTGATTGACTACCATCCCTGAAAGGCGAACGTAGTCGCAGATGCTTTGAGCAGAAAGTCCTTGTTTGCCTTGAGAGCTATGAATACGAGGTTGACTTTATCCCATGATGGTTCGGTTCTAGCTTAGTTTAGAGCTAGACCGGTGTTTCTTCAGCAAATTTGTGAAGCTCAGAAAAGTGATAGTGAATTGCAAGCCAAAAGAGCTCTGTTTGAATCGAGTAGTAATTTAGACTTTCGGATCAGTTCTGATGATTGCTTAATGTTCTAAGATAGAGTATGTGTACCGAAAGATGATAAGATTATTCAGAAAATTCTTTATAAGGCGTATAATGGTTGTCTGTCTGTTCATCTGGGAAGTACAAAGATGTATAATGATTTGAAGAAACTGTATTGGTGGTCAGGTATGAAAAAAGATATCTCTAAATTTGTATCGAAATGTTTGATTTGTCAACAAGTAAAAGCCGAACACCAAGTACCTTCGGGTTTACTTCAGCAAGTAATGGTACTTAAGTGGAAATGGGGCAGAATTACGATGGATTTCGTAACGGGTTTGCCTCTGACTCTGAAAAAGAAAGATGTCGTTTGGGTCATTGTTGATAGATTGACGAAATCAGCTCATTTTATTTCGGTACGTACCGACTATTGACTTAATAAGATAGCTGAATTGTATGTTGCTGAAATTGTTAGATTGCACGGAATACCTATTTCTATTATTTCGGATAAATATCCGAGATTTACGTCTCGATTTTGGAAAAAGTTACAAGAAGCTTTTGGTACAAAGTTGAATTTTAGCACCGCATTTCATCCACAAACCGACGGTCAATCTGAGAGAACGATTCAGGTACTCGAAGATATGCTTTATTATTGTGTATTAGAGTTCGAAGGTAGTTGGGAAAAATATCTACCTTTAGTCGAATTTG
Source organism: Gossypium sturtianum (assembly GCA_025698515.1). Classification (NCBI taxonomy): domain Eukaryota; kingdom Viridiplantae; phylum Streptophyta; class Magnoliopsida; order Malvales; family Malvaceae; genus Gossypium; species Gossypium sturtianum. Next base: position 15,485,680 of record CM046947.1, on the reverse strand, counting down.
CTTATAACAACAGTTTTCAGTCGAGTATAAAGATGGCACCGTATAAGGCATTATATGGCCGCAAGTGTCGAACTCCGTTGTACTAGACCGAGCTCAGTGAGAAACAGATTCATGGGGTTGACTTGGTTAGAGAAACCGGAGAATAGGTGAAAGTAATTCGCGATTATTTGAAAGCAGCTTCGGATCGACAGAAATCCTACTCGGATTTGAAAAGAAAAGAGATTGAGTTTCAAGTTGTTGATAAAATATTTCTGAAAGTATCCCGGTGGAAGAAAATTCTGAGATTTGGTCGCAAAGGCAAGTTGAGTTCACTCTTCATTAGGTCGTATGAGGTTATTGAAAGAATAGGGCCAGTGGTATATCGGTTGGCTTTACCAGCAGAGTTAGAAAGGATTCACAATGTATTCCATGTGTCGATGTTGCGACGTTATCGATCAGACCCTTTGCATGTGATTTCTCCAGCAGAGGTTGAGATTCAACCTGATATGACTTATGGTGAAGAACCGATAAAGATTTTGGCTCGGGAAGTCAAACAGTTGAGAAATAAGAGTATAGATCTAGTGAAAGTTTTATGGCAACGACACGAGGTCGAAGAGGCTACGTGGGAACCTGAGGAAGCTATGAGAAAACAGTACCCAAACCTCTTTTCTGGTAAGATTTTCGAGGATGAAAATCCCTAAAGGGGGGAGAGTTGTAACAACCCGTTTTAGGGTCAAGTGGAATAGTGGTTTCGGGACCACAAATTCGAAGTAGAAATATTAATTTTATTATTTGTTTAAGGTATATAGTATGACTGAATGATTGTGTGAAAAATTCATTAAGAAATTTTATCGATAGAGTGTCCAATTTGACTAATAGGACTAAATTGTAATAAGTGCAAAATGTGAGTTCTAGATGCTAGAGTTGTGTAATTGAAATGAAATTTTAAATTGGAGGTCCTTAAGTGGTAATTAGACCATTTTACTTTAAGTTGGACAAAAATGGACATGGCTAGGTAAAATTTCAAAGTTTGGCATTAAGTGCATTTTGGTCATTTGGTAAATAAAGATAAATAAAACTAAAATAAAAGTGTCCACCTTCTCAAATTAGTCCCTCTTGTGCCGAAAATTTGAAAGAAGACATAGCTAGGGTTTTGGCCATTTTCAAGCTCGATTGTAAGTCCGTTCTGGCCCCGTTTTTAACGATTTTTATGTTTTTGAGATCATTGCAACCTAATCTAGCTATTTCAAGGACTAATTTGAAAGAAAATCAAAGTCTAAAATTTTACCCATGTTAGATATTTGTGTACTTTGATGTCTAATGGTAGATTATGTATGTTTGATGTTAGATAAACAACTTTTAATAAGTGATTTTTTATGAAAATACCTAAAAAGGACATATTTGTAAAAGTTGTAAAATGAGTGTAAAAATGTGAATAAATGAAAAATGTGGGCTACTATGAGCATGAAAAAGATTAGGCTAGGCTTGGGTTTTGAAGAACGACTATATTTCATTTTACGAGCCTAGGGACTAATGTAAAAAGTTGAAAAGTTAGGGGCAAAAATGTAATTTTTTCCATAAGGTGTTTTTGGGATTAAATTGAATAATGTGATAATTGAATAAGCTAAATTTGATAATATAGATCAAGAAAGATGAGGTTTTGACCTAGACTGGGGAAAGAACAAGATTGTGGACTAAATCAAACAATTATCCATTTTGTACCGAGGTAAGTTCGTATGTTAAAAATAAGCTTTAGAATAATTGTATCTAAATGTCTTAATATTGCATGAATTGTATGTTTGATTTTGTGAATAAGTATAATCCTACGAACGAGTCTGAAGACGAATCGACAAGCAAGAAATCCCGTTTGAACCTTAGGAATAGGTTAGGATACAAGTGACATGTCACTAGGGTCATTATGTGTTATGTGACTATGTGATCCAATCCGGGGTCTTCAATCGTCGTTCTACCGGTGGTGAGTATCTGCAGTATATGTTGTGAATACTTGACAGCTTGTGTGAGCAGACCCGTCGATAGCTCGAGAGCGAGCGATTATGTGATATGAGACTTAGGTAGCTTTGGCTACATATGTGGCACTTAGTGTGCAAAGTTTCCCGAGTATCCGACATTGTTATTTTGAGTGGTTCATGGGTATGTCAAAGATGAAAGTATGTGTACACTCATTTTGAGATGGCTTGGGTATGTATATAAAGTTTATGCTTATTAAATGTGTGAAATGATGAATATGAGGTAAGTTTTGTGATGGGTTAGATTGTGATTATGAAACTATGGTAGGTTCACATTTAATTATGTTATGTTATTTGAATGTTATGTGCATGGTAGGGTTGCTTATTTCTTGCATACGAGCTTACTAAGCTATATAGCTTACGCCATTTATTTTCCATGTTTTTATAGTGTCGCCAAGCTAACTCGGAATCGGAGATCGTCGGAGATTCGGATCACACTATCAAACTCTCATTTTGGGTATTAATGGTCTTTGCATTTTGAATGTATGGCATGTATAGGGACTTGGTCACTTTGTTATATGTGTCATTGGTAATGTGGCCAAATGTATTGGCTTATAATGGTTACTGATTGCATTTTGTATATGGCCATGTAAGTTAGCTAATGTTAGTTATAAGTATATTCATATGTTAATATCTTGGTTGTGGATGTTTTGGTTGCCTAAGTATGCCATGAATTGTGTTACTGAATTGGTGTAAGTGTAGGTGTAAATGAGGGTGGCAAATGGCTTAGTAAATAGCCTTATTTTTTTCCACACCGGTAGACACACGGTCTGCCCCATGGGCATGTGTTTCAGCCGTGTGTCCCCTGCACCTTAATTATTGCAAAACAGAATGTCTAGAATCGAGCACACGGGTGGAGACACGGGCGTGTGTAACAGCCCGGTTTAGACCTTATTTAGAATAGTGGTTTCAGAACCACAAATTCGAGTCAAAAAATATTTTAATATTTTTTTCTGTGTTTACAGCATGATATGTGATATGTGTGAAAATTTCGTGTGAAAATTTTATCGATTGGTTAGTTAATTTGATAAAATGGACTAAATCGCATAAAATGTAAAAGTGGCTTTCTAATTGTTAAAGGTGTTTAATGGCTATTAAAGAGAAATATGGAGCACTTTCATGTCAATTATACCATTTATATTAGTGGTGGACAATATTGGACAAGGTTAGGTGAATTTTTATATTATATTATTAAGGTTAAAGTTGTAAAATGTATATTATTATGTATTATAATAAAACATAAATTAAAAATGCATGCATTTAGTGTTCATCTTTAGCCGAATATAGAAAAGAAAAAGAAAAAAAAGAAGAACAACAAGGTTCGGCCACTTCTAGGTCTAATTAAGGTATGTAATTTGTTCGGTTTTTTATAATTTTTACGTTTTTTGTGATCGTTGCTTCGAGTACTAAAAAGCCCATATCCTAATTTTTGAATTTGATGATGATTTTGTGTTTTTCCATTGATGATAGCTTGTGATTTTTGTTTTTTGATGATAAAATATTAAAGATATGTGATAAATTAAAATGTTTTGTATTGGAAATTTTGATGATTTTGAGTAATTAGGGCTAAATTGTAAAAATAATAAATTGAGGGACTAAAATATGAAATAAATGAAATAGATGGACTTCTATGATCATGGGTAAAATTCGGCCTAGGCATGGGATTATGAAATTTTGCATATTTTGTGTTTTATGCAATAAGGACTAAATTGTGAAAAGTGTAAAATGTCAGGGGCAAAATGGTAATTTGCCTATTTATGTGTTTTTAGACTAAATTTAATAAAATTGTGTTTAAATAAGTTTAATTTGAATATGTTTAGATCAAGAACCAAAGAAAACGGATTTGGATCGGGGGAAAACAAAAATAATCGAATAGTTGTTTATTCCGTCCGTCGACATCCGAGGTAAGTCTATAAACATATAAATGTTGTAAATTTTGAATATATATAAAAATTGTATATGTTGGAATTGAATTTTATGAATATACATATGTATTGGCCGAATGTATTTAAGCTTGGGAGCTATGTTTACGAGTTCGATTCGATCGAGATATGATGTCCGAAAGTCCTGCATTTAACCTTAGGAATAGCTAGGATACATATGTCATGACATAGGATTCCGTTATGTGTTATCGTGTAAGACCACGTCTGGGACGTTGGCACAAACTTGTGATTTACGTGTAAGACCCTGTCTGGGACAGTGGCATCGTTATGTGATTACATGTAAGACCACGTCTGGGACGTTGGCAATGTACGATATGTTCGACTATCCGAGTATCCTTTTTAATTCCGAATGGTTCAACGGGCAATGATAAGTTAAGATCGAGAGTAAAAATTTAGATCAGAAAGGCTCAGGTATGTACTCATTCGAGTTATGAAAATAAGGTAAGTTGAATGTTGAATTAATGATATAATATTACATATTAATGTGAATTATGTGATAGCATATGTGGATATATATATATGTTCGGCCTTATGATGTAAATATATTGTATAAAGTGAAGGTTAAATGTACTAATGTACAAATGAGTACTCGGCCAAAGGAAAACTTGTGCAAGTTATATATGTTTTGATTTATGAAATTTATAAGTTGGAAATATGTATGAAATTATGATAGTTTACTACTGTTTATCTAGAATAAATTGTGTATATATTTAAATGTTTCTTTTGCTTATGACTTACTAAGCTATGTTAGCTTACTGTGTGTGTTTTTGCTCTTTGTTTATAAATTTTGGAAGTTGGTTACGAGCTCGGGGATCGTCAGAGAAGTCTATCACACTATCGACTATTTTCGGTATTTTATTAAGTTTGAATTTGAACTTATGGCATGTATAGTCTAGTTAATATGTTTGATTTTGGGGTATGTAAATATGAGCCATGCGAAAATGGCTTGCTCATTATGTTTAAGCTTGGTTTTATATGTTTTTAGTTAAATGCTTAATGTGTTTGATTTCTAGGCTTGAGTTTAATTATATTTGATTATGGTTTAAGTTTGTTTGGGAAGTAATATCATGGATATATAATATGGTGCTTGGTTAAGTGTTTTGGCAATAAGATATGTAATGAATGTGATTTGATTGTGGCTTATTATTGACTCATTTATAAAGTATAATTTGTTTTATGAATAAGCTTGAAAGTGGTAAATAATGTGCAGTTATATTCGGCTAGTGATGGGTAAGACAAATAAATATATCTATGATATGTTTAATTGTGGTTCGTTATTTAAAAGTTCAATGATTGATTAAGAAATGTGCTAAATATGAGGTAGTAAATTTGGCCTTAGTAATTGATTCATTTTGATAAGCATGTAATTTTGATAATGGTATATATATTTGAATGGTTGGCATATGAAGTATAAATTTAATATTTGCATGCAAAATAGCTATGTTTGAATTGTTAATTGTGCTAAAAAGGGAAATTTTATTTTGATGAAATGGGTATAAATTTTATAGGTAATTTGATAGCCGAATAAATGGGCTGATGTATGGTTTGGTATATGAAATTTTGGATCAGTTATTGAACATGTGAATTGAGTGTAACATGATTTGCCTATTTATGACCAAATATGATTAATAATAATATTAATGTAAAATGCATATGAATTGGTAATAAATAAGATATTATTAGACTATTTGGTAATGTTTGCTAATGTTTCATGTATGGATATTAAATAGGCTAAATGATATGTTTTGTTTTGACTTAATGAGTGAATTTGCATAAGTACATAGATTGGTATGTTTGGTAATTAACTATTGAAATGGATGTTTATAAATAGGTGGATTTATGTATGCGGTATATATAAAGTATAATAGGTTTGATGATTAATTAGGAATTCGTATGCCATGAACTTGGGTCATAAGGTTCGGTTATTGAAGTTATATAATATATGTGTTATGATATGATGTAAATTAGTTGGGTCGAATAAATGATTAAATTATTATTAATATTGATATGATTAAATTTTAAAGCATGAATTGCTTATGTATTATAAGTAGTAAAGTATGTTTGGTTTTATGTCGATTAAGTGTTACATATGTGAGAATGTGACTTATATGATTGGGCTGCTAGTTACTATTCGAGTTAAAAAAAAAAAAACAAATAAAAATATATGAAATTTTGTGAATGAGTTAATTTAATTTTTGTGCATAATTATAAATTGAAAACTGTTCTGAGTTGTGGTTAGTCGGTAATGCCTCGTAACCCTAATTCGGTGACGGATACGGGTTAGGGGTGTTACAGCGTGTGTCTCGACCGTGTGTGCTACACGGCCTTGAATGTAACAGCCCAAATTTGGGTCTAGTCGGAACAGTAGTTTCGAGACCACAAATCCGATGAGGAAAATTCTATTTTTATTATATTTTTATGGTTTACAATTTTACGGAAAGATTTCATAAAAAATTCATTCAAAAACTTCGACGTTTGAGCACTCAATTTAGTCAAAAGTACTAAATTGTAAAAAGTGCAAAAGTTGAGTTCTACATGTTAGAGGTGTCCAATTGTTATGAAATTTTAAATTGAAGGTCCTTAAATGATAATTAGACAATTGGTTAAGTTGGTGGACAAAATTGGACATGGATGGGTATGTTTCAAAAGATTTTTTTAGGGGCATTTTGGTAATTTAGTGAATTAAATGAATTAAAAACAAAATTTAAATGCCAAATATGACCATCTTCAAGCTTAGGCCGAATTTAACATGGGGGAAGCCATGGATAGGGTTTTCAAGCTTTCCAAGCTTCATGATCAAGAAAACATGAAATTTGGACTAAGATTGGGGAAGAACGAAGTTGTGAGCTAAGTCGGGAAAATTAGTCGTTTCGGCATTTGAGGTAAGTCCATGTGATTAATGAGCATGATATTGATGTCATTGTTATTATACTTGAGAATCTATCTTGCCATGATTGTATTAAAGTTTATGTTGATGATATTGTATATGAGAAAGTGATGTCAAGCGTAAATAACATTTATGTGTAAATAATGAACTATTATGTTTAAATAAATTTGTGTATTGTTAAATTGTTATGCACGTGATATTAGGATTGTCATTACGAATGTTTGATAGTTGCAAAAAATAGTATGTGAAATGTGTATTGATTTGAGAAATGTAATTGTATGTATAAGTGATACTGAACAAATAAGTGAAATCCCGGTTGAACCTTAGGAATACTTTAGTGATAAGTGGTAGCTTCATTATATATCGATGGTAGCTTCACTACATTTCAGTGGTAGCTTCTCTACATAAAAGTGGTAGCCGGCTACATATCGAGTGTGGCACTTATGTGCAAGATTTCTGTGTATCCTTTAGTATTCCAAATGGTTCAACGGGTAAATTGATGATACATAAGATGAGAAAGCATGTAATTGTATATATAAGTAATGTGCAGGTATGCATGTAAGCATGAAATTATATGTACAAATGGTACAGGTATGTACGTAAATTTTATAAGTGTTGGTCTTATGATATTATGAGTTATTATCATTATAAAAGTGACCTTAAGTGAATCTTAGGAATAAGTAATTATGTTGATGATATATGCATTTGGTTGAGAATCATGTATTAGGCTTTTGAGCCATATCAAATTGAGAGATAAGATGTTTAGTATATTTGTTTTATGATGCTTTGGATATTTGTGAAAATATAAAATGTTAGTGATACTCATGAAATCATTGTTATGCTAATTACAAGCTTAAGTGTTTGGTGTTAAGCATGTTTAAATAGAAGTGAATGCAAAGAAAACATGAAAGAGTGAAATTAGCATTAAAACAGTTTAGACAGCAATAGTTATGTGAATTTGAAAAATCACCACAAATAGGAGAAATGGAATTAGAAAGTGAATAAGATATAGAATTAAAGCTTATTGTGTCTGTTTTCATATGAAAGAAACAGTGCAAGAAAAGGAATTTTATATTCTGAAATATTTGAATTTTAGTGAGACAATGTCAGAATGAGTTTCGGAATCCCCTGTTTCAAATTTGGAAAATCATTAAAAATTTTAAAAAAATAATTATGAGATATAATTTATACGCTTGAAATATTAAATGAGTCTATTTTCATTAGAAACAAGTGGGAACGGCATATAAAAACTGTAAAATGAGATAATTGATTTTTAGTGAAGAGAGGCCAGAACCGTTGGACAGTGTAACAGGGGAGAATTTAATGAATAAACTGTACTAATTAGCCAAACCAAAAATTCCGAAAATTTTATGATAATAAGATATATGAGTCTAGTTTCAAGGAAAATTAGCGGAACTTAATTTGGAGTTCCGTAGCTCCAGATATAAATAATTTAGTGACTGTGAATCGAGAAAATAGCTTGACTGAAATATGAGTAAAGATGCAAATTGGGTTGTATTACCATGAGAAACAAGGGGATAAATTGTTTTTTTTTTTTTTAATACGGTCTTACTAAGCTATAAAGCTTACTCCGTCCCTTCCTTTCCTTTAGTGTTTTCAGTTAGCTCGGGTCGAGATCGTCGGAGGCAAAAGATCACACTATCAAGTCGCTACCTTTGGTATAATGAAGCATATATTAGAAATTTCAAGTGAGTGGCATGTATAGGGATTTAGTTGATTGAAATGCATTATTTTGCTTTGGCCAAATGTGTAGGCTTATATTAAGTTATATGCATATGGCCATGAGATGTGGCTTATATTGATTATGGCTTGTAAGCTGAGTTATTCATGTCATATCTTAATGTTTATAATGTGATTATGATTGTTTTCCATGCATGGTTAGTAATATGACATGAGTGTTTGATGGATAAGTTGGTAATCATATTATAATGGTAAAAGTGGTCATCAAAATAACAAGTCTTATGAGGGTGAATTATGAAATCTAGACGTGATATTGCATGAATGTGTATGTTATAGTTTGGTAATGCCTCGTACTCTGTTTTGGTGTAGGATGTGGGTAAGGGGTGTTACATTTAGTGGTATCAGAGCTATGGTTTAGTCGGTTCTCGGACTAACATAGCAAGTGTGAGAGTCTAATTATACATGCCACCAATATGTGATAGTGTGATGTTTTCTGACGCGATTGAGGACCATCTTGTTAAAACAAAAGTACTCTCCAACCAAGCTATATCCGACCACTTCATAGTGCTACTGAAGTATTTGAATAATGTGTAGTTATGATGAGTTAAACTCGGAAAGGCATGAATAAGAATTCGTAATGTGCATATGTGATAATGTGTGAAATGAAAGTTTATATAGTGATATGCTTATTCATATTTGTTTGGCCTTCATATGCTGTTGCATGCTGACTAAAACTGATTAGTGAATGTGATAAGTAAAGTTATTTAAATTTCATAGAATGTATGAATGAGTGCACTTGTTTGAACGAGATGATTGGAAATTTTGTGTGAGACAAATATGAATGATAAATTGCTTGAAGTGGATAGTATAATTATAATGACATATGTTGATAATGAAAGATGTGCCATATGTATAAATATGTGAGAATCGAGTTAGAGGCTGTACGACCTCACCCCATTACCGATAAGGTGTTTCTAACGAAAATTCATGAGAATCATGTTGATTAAGTTCCTAAGTGTGGAATCAAAGAGTTCAGTGATAGAATAACTATAGATATGATCAGAGACTGAAAATGGTTGACAAGTGAAGGACAGAGTTAGAAAGATATTAGATTGACCCAAGAATTATTCGATTTATACAATATCATAATTAGTAAAGAAGTTAACTTTGATAAATCGATTTATTCGTATACGATACCGAAAGGATGTATTAATTAAAATTTTTCTGAACTGATTTTCTTTAGTGAAAGGAATAATGTGGAAATTAGTGAGGGCAGGATTAGGCAGAAGAATGATGTTGAAATGTGATGATGTTTAAGTATGACAATCACAGTTGAGCAATTTACGACTATCTCTTCTGGGTATTGTACGTGTTCATATATTCGCAGAGACAATTATGATAGTTTGTTTTATGATAAAAGTATCGTTAGTCTGATTGATGTATGATCAGCATTCCACTATCTTCTATTGGAATTCAATTCCATTAAGACTGAGATAAAAGTTGATAGTGAGCTTACATGAAATTGATCTTCTATTTCTTCTGGCTATTGTTCTGTTTATATGTGTATGGAATATATCTTATTTCTGATACAATCGATTTCAGGACATATGAACCGTGTTTCTTTCTCTTCTGGTTTTCTTTACAGAATCGTCAGGATTTCTATTATTTCATATGAATGGTGTTCTCGGACATTCAGTATGGTCTTATATCTTGGATTTCATTATCTTGGTTTTCCTTTCCATCCTTATTGTTTAACTTATCAAGTGTGATTTATCATTGAATCGAGATCGACAAAAGTGTGAATTGTGACATCAAATTCAAATGATATAATGATTTTGTTTCCTCGGGTAATTATGATATTTTCAATGAGCTCAAGTAAGATGTTACGTTTAAATGCGAGTTAATACCTATTGGATTTATCTTAAATAGGTGATGTTATTCTAAATTAAAGTTGTTCTGTTGATAAAGTTATTCCAATTGTGAAAGTTTGAACAATTTGGGCATGCTAGAAAAGTTGAAGCAGTTGAAGGTATGATTAACTGAAGCTTTAGTTCTGAGTTTAGTTTGAAATGAGTAATGTAATTATGATTTCTCAGTGACGCACTAGTGAATGGACTAGAATGTGTTTATCTGCTAGAAAGTAAAGTAATGGTACATGTTTTCGGATGGATCATATTAAATGATAGTTTAATTTTAGTTAAGTAAAAAGCTAAAGTGATATATACTTGCAAATTTTAGAAACTCAGGATGTGTTAGTGGGTGATCAGCTAAATAAGTATAGTGAGGATCAACTTTTGATTCTGAACTTTAAGTTGTACTTGATTATTATTATTATTATTATTCTGAGGTGGACTTCATGTACTGTGGAACTCCGGATTTATGCAGAGAATTTGTTTTAGAATTTATAGTAGTAATATTTGGTTTATCCATTCAAGGAGTAATAAATAAATCTGATGATTTGAAGCAAATGTTTTGAGCATACGAATATGAACTCAGTACTTCTAACTCTGTATTCAGATGTTGATTTGTCGACAAGATTAAGTTGAATGTTAAGTGTATTCAAGATTAGTAATGTAGTGATAATATTAAAATGATAATGAGACAGGACTATTGTGAAATTTGAATCGAATTTTCCTCAATCTTCAGATCAAGAGAAATGCTAGTAGATTGTTTCCAGCGCTTGACTGGAATTAGCATAATTATTTCAAATGTATCGATTCTTTATTTGTGAAATTGATTGAGTTATATTGGGATTTAGATCGATGACAGAGTGTTTCTGAAAGTATCGTCTTGAAAAGTGTTATTTAGTGATGTTGGAAATCGTGAGAAATATATTAAACTTCATTCCGGTAAGATTTTCGGGGACGAAAATCCTAAAGGGGAGAGAGTTGTAACAGCCCAAATTTGGGTCTAGTCGGAACAGTGGTTTCGAGACCACAAATTTGATGACGAAAATTCTATTTTTATTATATTTTTATGGTTTACAATTTTATGGAAAGATTTCGTAAAAATTTCGTTCAAAAATTTTGACGTTTGAGCACTCAATTTAGTCAAAAGGACTAAATTGTAAAAAGTACAAAAGTTGAGTTCTACATGTTAGAGGTGTCCAATTGTTATGAAATTTTAAATTGAAGGTCCTTAAATGATAATTAGACCATTGGTTAAGTTGGTGGGCAAAAATGGACATGGATGGGTATGTTTCAAAAGATTTTTTAGGGGCATTTTGGTAATTTAGTGAATTAAATGAATTAAAAACAAAATCTAAATGCCAAATTTGTCCATCTTCAAGCTTAGGCCGAATTTAACATGGGGGAAGCCATGGATAGGGTTTTCAAGCTTTACAAGCTTCATGAACAAGAAAACATGAAATTTGGACTAAGATTGGGGAAGAACGAAGTTGTGAGCTAAGTCGGGAAAATTAGTCGTTTCGCCATTTGAGGTAAGTCCGTGTGATTAAATGAGCATGATATTGATGTCATTATTATTATACTTGAGAATCTATCTTGCCATGATTGTATTAAAGTTTATGTTGATGATATTGTATATGAGAAAGTGATGTCAAGCGTAAATAACATTTATGTGTAAATAATGCACTATTATGTTTAAATAAATTTATGTATTGTTAAATTGTTATACATGTGATATTATGATTGCCATTACGAATATTTGATAGTTGCAAAAATTAGTATGTGAAATGTGTATTGATTTGAGAAATGTAATTGTATGTATAAGTGATACTGAACAAATAAGTGAAATCTCGGTTGAACCTTAGGAATACTTTAGTGATAAGTGGTAGCTTCGGCTACATATCAATGGTAGCTTTAGCTACATATCAGTGGTAGCTTCGGCTACATATCAGTGGCAGATTCAGCTACATTTCAGTGGTAGCTTCGGCTACATTTCAGTGGTAGCTTCGGCTACATAAAAGTGGTAGCTTCGGCTACATATCAGTGTGGCACTTATGTGCAAGATTTCCGTGTATCCTTTAGTATTCCAAATGGTTCAACGGGTAAATTGATGATACATAAGATGAGAAAGCATGTAATTGTATATATAAGTAATGTGCAGGTATGCATGTAAGCATGAAATTATATGTACAAATGGTACAGGTATGTACGTAAATTTTATAAGTGTTGGTCTTATGATATTATGAGTTATTATTGTAATAGCCCATTTATGCGTGGGCTTAAAACAAACAAAAGCCAGAAATAAAATAAAAAATAAATTTCCAAGTTTATTTTCTTACAATCTTTTTACAAAGCCCAATAAATTACCCAAACCCGATTAACCCAATTACAACCTAAAACTAAAAACCATTACCCGAATACACCCTGGCCCAAATTACAAAACACCCTCAGCAGCCCAAACCTAACCTGCTAACCCAAAATCTACACGGCCCAAAGGGGCCCAAAAACTTAAACAGTTTCAGTAGCCCAGGGTTTCTGAAACCCTAGGCGCCGCAAGCCTCGTCCAGCCTTCGATCATGCCCATCTCTTTGCGCCGCAAGCAGCACAGCCTTAGTCACGCCGCAATCCGCGCAAATTACCCTATCACTGTTGCGAGATCCTCGCCTTTGACCTGCACAAGAAAGGAAAAAACAGCAGCAAAGATGGCATTTTTCTTGTATTTCCTTTTTATTTTTAGGGTTATAAAAACCCTACAAAATCTGTATAACGGACACAGAAAAACACACAGAGAAACAAATACACAAAGCAGAGAATACAGAAAGATTCAAAAAAATTATAGAGAAATAAAATACAACAATCTGTTCACAGAGGTGATTTCTCATTTTATTTCGTTTATTTTTTTTTGATCTATTTTATGTAAATATACTGTTTAAAAAAAATAAAAGAAAAAGGGGTTTACCTGCGTGAAAAACTGAGGTCTTTAACCTCAGGCCACCGTCAGCGGTGGCGCGTGTGGCGCGTGGGGGACGGTGGCCCGGAGGTCCGACGATCGGAGCATGAAGGGCATCAGAGGATTTTTGAAAGTGTTTTTTTTTTAAAAAACAGTTTAGAAATATTTTTTTATTAAAAACTAACTTATATAAGCCAAAAGAACGACGCCGTTTTGGGGTGGTCAGTTAATGACCAAAACGACGCCGTTTTAAGGCTTATGACCCGCGCGTTGACCCGAAAATTCGGGGAGGATCCGCGTGTTTTTGTTAAAAGGTCTAATTTCCATTTTAGTCCTTCCTCAATTTTTTTATTTTTAATTTCGTTTAATTTAAATTTTTTTCTTTTTTTAATTTTTAATTCGGCCCTAAATGTTTGCTTATATTTCAATTTAGTCCCTTGGGCCATTAAAGGGCTGGTAATAGAACGACGCCGTTTGGGAGATGGGGTATAATTGTCCAATAGGTCCCTGCATTTTGGCGCGCGTTCCAATAACATCCTTTTCGCATTTTAACCTTAAAATTTTTATTATTTTAATTTAATCCTTACTCATTTTTTTATTTTCATTTATTTTTTATTTTTTATTATATATTATTTTTTATATTATTCATACATTATATATTATTTTAAAAAATTTATATATTAGTTATTATGTTATATTTTTATTTTATATATTATACATTATTATATTATATTTTATATATAACTTTTAAATTATTTTATCCTTTATGTTGCATGTAATTTTGTGTAATATACTGTGTACTTTTAAATATTTAGTTTTATATATATTAGATTATTGTAAATATGTTTTTATTATTTTCAAAGTGTATTTTATTTATTTTCTCAAAGTATATAACTTTTTTTTTTAATTTTTTATTTTGCAACATTTATTTATTATTTGGTATATGACATTGTATGCAAAGTTTAATATTGCATGAGGAATTTTCATATTTATTTAGTAGTCTTTTATATTATTTTGTCATTTATTGCTTTATATATATTCTATTTGTTCATACTCTTTCATTTATTTATGATTACCTTAATGTAGATATTTTTATTAGTTGTTATTTTATATTTTATTTATTTTATTGTTTACATTAATATGAAATATTAAGTATATCACGATTGCTTTTGGTATTTATGTTTGATGATGTATTAATGCGATATTCTCACATAAATCATTGTTTAAAATAAAATACATTCTATAAAATTACTATATTTTATCTAAAGGTTTTTTAAAATAAAGCAATATTTTGTATTTAGGAATTCGAGAAATAGTGCCCTAACGTCTTTGGGTTTTGATTTTCCGTTTGACTAAATAACTCAATATCATTTTAATAAAATTTTGTAAATCATGAGATGATTTTAGTTACGAGGTTTAAAATATCATGTCCTAACGCTACTGGATGTGATGTTTGTATTCTTTCGGAACAAAGAAATCTCAAATTTTAACTCAAATTGTTCAAGTTTTTTTTAAAGAAATCATACTTTAAGTTTTTTTTTTTAAATTTTCAATATTAGGACATGATTTTATCTATTAGGTACCAATTTTTGGGCGTTATGAGGGTGCTAACCCTTCCTCATATGTAACCGACTCCCGAACCCGTTTTCTTGTTTTTCGTGGAACAAAATCAAATGTTTTAAAATAAAATGTTTTACGAGGTGATCCAATCACACCTAAATAAAAAGGGATTGGTGGCGACTCCATTTCCATTTTTAAAAGTCGATCCCCGTTTTCTAAGACTTAAAAAATGGTTTCGACAGCTTGGCGACTCCACTGGGGACAAATAAGAGAGTCAAGCCATAAAATCGATAATTTCATGTCCTTATGTCTGAATTTAAAAATTTGATTTAAAAAGTTATGATACTTTTTTTTATTTGCATGTGGTTTTATTTTTATTTCTGCATTGCATTGCATGACCGTTATGGTCACACCCTTAAGTGGGAGTGAGAAGCTACTCCTTCGTGAGGTTTTCACCTCCGTGCAGGATAGTGAATCGCTTTCGGGATACATCCGTACCTATGTCTTCGTGAGATTTTCATCTCAGTGCGACCATGGAAATGTATTCCACTGAACCAACTCGATCCATATGAGCCTATAATGGGTGAGGATCGAGGAATCTGCTGGTTCAGGTACCTCAACTTTAGAGCTAAACGACATATAGAAAACCTAAGTGCTTACCCTAGGTAGAGCTATACCAAACCTTAGCAATCACCCAGATATGTGAATGATTATTTGCTTTATATTTTACTTCATGTTACTAATTGATTATGTTTTATTTTGTTGCATGTCATTTCATATTTTAGAGAGGTATCAATTCACGGTCAGTTTCTAAATTAGAAAGCTGGTTATGGAGAACGAATTCCTTGATAAAGTGGAGGACAATGCAGCCGTTTGTAGGTGGTCAGAGCAAACATAGCTAGAAAAAGGAGATAGCCTAGCCGAAGGGTACAAATCAGAGCTATGGGAGTACACTCGCATTAGTGTGACGCAGAACAATCTCCAATAATTAAGAGAGATATGGGATCAGTGGAGTAACGAGACCAAGCATTTGTTTTACTGCAGTTATGGGGATTTGCCATACCCGCTGGACACTAAGATAGATGAACATCTGTTTCGAGCCATCTCCCAATATTAGAACTCGACGTATAATATACAGCTCTGTTGCGATGTCCCAAGATTCAAGTTGATAAAGCTTACTCAAGGGCTCCTAATGTTACGCCCTTTTTGAAGAAATTGATGAATATTACTGGGATGAGTGAGCAGTGGGTCACAGCCAGAATCAAGCAAAAAGGTGAGTATAAGTGCATCTCATGGAAATCATTGAAGGATTTGATTTTAGAGCATCCTGATATGAAAAAGAAAGTCGATGTATTTGCATTGAGTATATATGGATTAGTGATCTTCCCTAGGGCATTGGGATACGTAGATAAAGCAGTTGTTGATTTATTCGACCGACTTAACAAAGGGGTCACACCTGTGCCTGCAATCTTAGCCGAGACGTTCAGATCTTTGAGTGCATGTCGGAGAGCTGGTGAGGGCAGATTCATTGGATGTGCACAGTTATTATTGGTTTGGTTTCACAGTCATTTTTGGAGGGTTGACAGGGTTCCTTACCGAGTGTTCTCTGAAAGTTATTCCCCTTTAAAGGAAGCCACAACTACAACAAGGAGAGACGATATATCAGAGGAAAGGTGGATGGAAATTCTTCAAAACCTCCGAGAGGAAGATATTGAGTGGAAAGCCCCTTGGATGGTTTCCGCCGAAGTCCTTTATCGGTACAGAAATTTTGATTGGGCACCTCTGCCTAGAATATTAGGAGCTGTGGGATATGCACCATTGCTCGTACTAAGGCAATACAAAGCAAGACAGTTCATACCGGCGACATATGGGTTAGATCAAAGTGAATTCTCATATAAGGGGGATAATTATGAGAAGAAGATTCGAGAGATTTCTGAGGCTTGGAAGCAGGCTCACCGTATGAAGATATTGACTGGAGGACCGATGACAACCCTAGAATACAAGGAGTGGTCGAGTAAAAGGATCAATGATAAAATCCTTGGGCCAAGCTTGAAGGGTGCTCGATCGATGAAGAAGTATTTACAAGTGGTCCCATCAGAGTTAGATATTATAAAGCAAGACTTTGAGAGGCAAAGTCTAGAGCTCGGAAAGAGGATAGAGAAGTTGGAAGAAGAAAAGATGTACTTGAGGCTAGATGTGGATGTTCAGAAATCAGAGGCCGAGAAATTAAGAAAAGAAAAGAGGAAAATAGAAGAAGATAGAGACAGTTTGAAGATAGAGTATAAGAAGATATGTCTGACGATGAAGAACGCTGGATTGGGAAAGACTTCGGAACAATGGAAACAAGAGATTCAAGAGGAAAAGGCCAAAGCTAACTATTGGGAGAGAAAGTTTCGAGAAATGCAAGCACAAAACGAGGCGTTAGAGAAGATTTTGGCAGAAAGTCGAAATGAAAAAGGAGAATTAAAAGCTAGAGCAGCTGAACTTGGACGGTCTCTTCGTCACCATTGAAGTCGTAATTCTGAAATCGAGCTAAAATCAAGTCTGAACAAGATTGAGGAAATGAAGGGTAGGATTGAAGAGTTAGAATCAGCATTGCACAGTTGTGAACTTTGGATCGAGCTTCTTGAAACAAGAGAAGGGCGTTGGAAGGAAGAGATTCACCATTATCATGATCAAGTTAGAAGTCGGGATTACCTCATGGGTGAAGCAATAGCTCAGATTCGAGAGGTAGCTGATCACCTACAAACTTTGGCAGCACAGGCTGATATTTTGAGCATGAAGTATGAGCTACAGTCGGATCGTATTCAAGAGCTAACCTCTTTGTTTGGGAAAATCAAAACTTTAGGGCTTAGGGCGAAAGCATATTTGTAGTCCGTTTTATGTAAAGGATTTTGTTTTCTAAAATGAAGTTGAATCAGAATCGATGCCTCTTTGCATTCATGCATTTGCATTACATAACATCATATGCATTCAAATCCATAGAGAGAGTCTAATTAGTTGAAATTATAACAGAAGAAGATAGAGAGAGAGAGAGAAGGAAAATCTGGAAGCTGAACACCACTACGGTACACGTGCCAAAAAAAGAAAATGGATCAAAGACTTGAACAATTCCAGAGGGACATGCAAGACCAGATGCAAGAGCAAATGGCAAAGCTCCAACAAGAAATGAGAGACCAAATGTTGGAAGCTCAAAGGAACATGATGGCTCAAATGGCCCAAATGCTGAACAGAGCAATGGACAAAGGAAAAGGTCCCATGGCTATTACAGGAGAAGAGAGCGAAGGTATTCCTCCGGGTTTTACCCCACCACATGCGCCAGCACAGCCTGAAGAGTATCCCCAAAGGCCATTTGTCATGGTTAGGCCTCAACAAGGGCAAGCTGATAATAGACCGCCCATGAACTTCCAAGTGGGCTCAGGATCTAACCCAGGAGACAACCCTGCTAATCCCATTATCCCTGATTTGGATATAGCAGAGAGGGAAGGGATAAGAATTGAATCCTCGAGGCAGTTAGAGGATAGCTGTAGATGGTTGGAGGAAAAATTCAAGGCTTTGGAAAATGCCGATCATCACCATTGTATTGACGCAAAAGACTTGAGTCTGGTTCCAGATTTAGTGCTTCCTCATAAATTTAAGATGGCAGAATTTGAGAAGTACAATGGGACTAGTTGCCCTGAAGCCCACATCACTATGTTCTATAGATGTATGACTGGCTACGTGAACAATGATCAACTTTTGATTCATTGTTTCCAAGACAGTTTAGTGGGGGCAGCATCCAGGTGGTACAATCAACTCAGCCGCGCTAATATTAGCTCCTGGAGAGACTTAGCCCAAGCCTTCATGAAGCAGTACAATCATGTTACAGACATGACGCCTGATAGAATCATGTTGCAAAACATGGAAAATAAATCGAATGAAAGCTTCAAGCAATACGCGCAAAGATGGAGGGAAGTTGCCATGAAAGTTCAACCACCTCTCCTAGAGAAGGAAACCACCATGCTGTTTACCAATACCTTGAAGGCTCCATTCATCACTCACATGATAGGGAGTACCACTAAGAGATTTGCAGATATAGTGATGGCAGGAGAAATGATTGAAAATGCCATAATGGGTGGTAAGATTGAAGTAGGAGAAACCACTAGAAGGGCTGCTCCTAGGAAAAAAGGATAATGAGGTAAATAATACGAGTACATACAACAAAGGGTACTCAAAAGCAATCACTGTTAGCCAGCCAAAAGTAGTTACTGCCGGGCAGCAAGGGTCGACAAAACAAGAATCAGGCCCAAGAAAAAATTCTGAAAAGCTCCAATTTACGCCAATCCCAATGACCCATAAAGAGCTATACCAGAGCTTATTCGACGCGCACGTCGTGTCCCCATTTTATTTGAAGCTGTTACAGCCCCCATATCCCAAATGGTATGATTCAAACGCTCAATGCGACTACCATGCGGGAATAACGGGGCACTCAATAGAACACTGCACTGCCTTCAAAAAGTTAGTCGAAAGATTCATCAAGATGGGGATTATGAAGTTCGACGATACACCTAGTGCGGAGAACCTATTACCAAACCATGGTGATAAGGGGATAAACGCGGTTGGGGAAAATGTCATGAGAAAGATCAAGACAGATATCTCGGAAGTGAAAACCCCGTTGAGAATGGTTTGGAGGGAAATGGTAAGAAGGGGACTGATAGAATCAAGTTCTGTGGAAGGAGGTGAAGGACTAAGGAACTACTGTGAGTTCCACAAAGTAGAGGAGCATGAGATTCACGAATGTGCTGAGTTCCGAATATTGGTACAGAGCCTTATGGATAATAAGGAACTGGAGTTTTATGAAGTGGGCTCAGAGGGAGGAAGCATACATGCAACCGAAGGAGAGTTGACAAGTCAGAAAGTCAATTATCCGAGGATCATTATCTCCTGACCAAGAAATGTGGAAGGCGGAACACAAGTGGCGCCAAAAGTTGTAATCCAGAGGCCTGTTTCCTTTCCTTACAAGGATAACAAAATGGTACCTTGGAATTACGACTGTAGCGTGACAATACTGGGAGCGGAAGGCTAAGTCGGCACTTCTGAAGAAGTCCAAAATAAAGGATCTTACACACGAAGTGGAAGGCGTTATGACTCGGTAAATGTCAGAACTGCGCCTGTGAAAGCTAAAACTTTGGTAGTTGAGCAGGAGAAAGAGGCAGAGGCGCTGATCAATGAACTTGTGAAGGAGAAGGAGGCTAAAGAATTTTTAAAATTCTTAAAGCGCAGTGAATACAGCATGGTAGAGCAGCTGCGCAAGCAATCAGCTCGTATATCGGTGCTAGCCTTACTCTTAAGTTCAGAAGTGCATCGCGAAGCATTGATGAAAGTGCTGAATGAAACTTATGTTACTAAGGATATATCTGTCAATAAACTTGACCTTCTGGTTAGTAATATAAGTGCTGACAACTTTATTTCCTCCAGTGACGATGAAATTCCACCTGGAGGTATGGGATCAACTAAGGCTTTGCACATCACTACTCGTTGCAAAGGATATACTCTACCGAGCGTGCTAATCGACAATGGATCGGCTTTGAATGTCTTACCATTTTCTACACTGAAAATATTGCCGATAGATAGTTCTCACATGAAGACATGCCAAAACATAGTGAGAGCATTTGATGGCACCGAGAGAAGAGTGATGGGAAAAATTGACATACTATTGCAAATCGGACCAAATACATATTATGTGGACTTTCTGGTGATGGATATAAAGCCTTCTTACAACTGCTTGTTGGGAAGACCCTGGATTCATTCAGCAGGGGCAGTGCCCTCATCCTTGCACCAAAAGCTGAAACTGGTGACGGATGGTCGGTTGGTAACCATAAATGTAGAGGAAGACTTCATAGCAACTGTTACCAACAACGCGCCATACTTAGAGGCAAATGAGAAGGCCACTGAGTGTTCCTTTCAATCCCTAGAGTTCGTGAATGCCACATTTATTTTAGAAGGAAACGAAGTTCCAGTGCCTAAGATATCCAAAACCACGAGGATGGGCTTACAAATGATAGTGGGGAAGGGAGCCCTACCAGGAAAAGGACTGGGCAAACATCTCCAATGGGAAGTTCAAGTGCCGATGCTGAAAGAGAAGAGAGACCGTTTTGGCTTGGGTTTCAAGCCAGATGCTAAACAAAAGAAGAAAGAAATAGAGAAGAAGCAGGAAAGAAGAAGAGCACGTCTGAATGGAGAAGAAATCCAGCGGGAATCGATGACATTCCCCCACATATCCCAGACCTTTATATCCGGAGGGATAATTCACCCTGAGAGGGGGTTGTTGGAAAGTCCTCACATTAATGTCATAAATGGGGAAGAAATTGAGCAAAGAAACCTGTTGGGCATTCGCCCTTATGAACATGGAAGCGTTTTGAACAATTAGACTGCAGAGGAACTTCCTGTAGTTTTTAGAGATTATACAGAGTAATATTCAGAACGCTCTTGTTGTTTTTTAGCCTAGGAACAATAAGATTTCTTTTTTGAAATAGGCTCATGTTCATATATTTTGTTTCAATAAAATACATCTTTAATGACCAATTCTAGCAAATATTTTTTCATTTTTTTATTCTTTTGACTTTCTATTTTTTTTATATATTATTTCTCATTCATATCATATGAATAGTTGTCCTCGAATTCATTTTTTCATCGTACATTCTTTGGTGCCCACCACAGGTCTCTAGATATCAATGATATGAGCAACGATACTACAGACCCAAAGGTCTATTTTGAGCAAGACATGTGTTTAGAGGAATCTCAGGATTTTGAAGGTGACAAAGACTGTGACTTATCTCCAGATTTGTTAAGAATGGTAAAGCAAGAGGAGAAATAGATTTTACCCCATGAAGAGGAGGTAGAGAACATAGCCTTGGAGGAAGGAAAGGTTGTGAAAATTGGAACACACATAGCCGAGGAGACGAAACAAGACATTGTTGAGTTGCTACGGGAATTCAAGGACGTCTTTGCATGGTCATACCAATATATGCCTGGTCTAAGTACTGATATTGTGGTGCATCGCCTTCTCATAAGAGAAGAGTGCAAGCCAGTTCAGCAAAAGTTACGAAGGATGAGGCCGGATGTGGTGTTGAAGATAAAGGAGGAAGTCAAGAAACAGTTTGATGCTGGTTTTCTACAGGTGGTCAAATACTCAGAGTGGGTTGCCAACATTGTCCCTGTCCTTAAGAAAGATGGAAAGGTCAGAATGTGTGTAGACTATAGGGACTTAAATAAAGCCAGCCCAAAGGACAATTTCCCTTTGCCACATATTGACACGTTGGTGGATAACACGGCGGGATATTCATTGTTTTCTTTCATGGACGATTTTTCGGGATATAATCAGATCAAGATGCACCCTGAAGATATGGAGAAAACTACCTTCATAACATTGTGGGGTACCTTTTGTTATAAGGTAATGCAATTCGGATTAAAGAATGTTGGGGCAACATATCAAAGGGCCATGGTAACATTATTCCACGACATGATGCACAAAGAGATTGAAGTATATGTTGATGATATGATTGCCAAATCTCGAATAGAAAAGGAACACCTTGAGGTTTTGAAGAAATTATTTTTGAGGTTGAGAAAATTTTAATTGAAGCTCAACCCGGCAAAGTGTACTTTCGGAGCTCGGTCAGGGAAATTACTGGGTGTTGTAGTCAGCGAGAGAGGAATCGAAGTTGACTCAAACAAGGTCAAGGCAATACAAGAGTTGCCTCCACTGCGCACTCAAAAGGAAGTCCAAGGCTTTCTTGGAAGATTAAATTACATTGCTCGATTTATTTCACAATTAACCGAGAAATGTGATCCCATATTTCATCTTCTCAAGAAACACAACCAATGTGTATGGGACGAGGAATGCCAGAGAGCTTTTGACAAAGTCAAGCGATATCTGTCAAATGCCCCAGTATTATCTCTACCTAATCCGGATAGACCGTTGATACTGTATTTGTCAGTGTTCAATAACTCTATGGGATGTGTGCTTGGTCAACATGATGAGTCAGGAAGAAAAGAAAAGGCGATATATTATCTCAGCAAAAAGTTCACTGAATGTGAAATGAGATATTCGTCGATTGAAAAATTATGTTGCGCCTTGATTTGGACAACTCGGAGATTGAGGCAGTATATGCTATATCATACAACCTGGTTGAATTTGAAGCTTGATCCGTTAAAATATATGATGGAGTCAACTTCTTTGAATGAAAGGATGACAAGGTGGCAAATTTTGCTGTCTGAATTCGATATAGTCTATGTGAACCAAAAGGCTATAAAAGGAAGCGCAGTAGCAGAATTTCTGGCTAGTAGAGCTTTAGAGGATTATGAACCATTGAGCTTTGATTTCTCAAATGAAGAGTTGATGTATGTGGCAAATACTGAAGAATGTTGTGGAAGTTAAATTTTGATAGAGCGTCAAATGCTGTGGGAAATGAAATTGGGGGCAATCTTGGTATCCCCTAGTGGTGATCATTATCCATTCACATGCAAATTGGATTTTTATTGCACAAACAACATGGCTGAGTATGAAGCGTGCATCATGGGCATTCGAGCAGCTATAGAGCTTAAAATCAGAGTGCTAGAAGTATATGGAGATTCTGCACTAGTGATTTACCAGCTTAAAGGTGAATGGGAGACCAGATATCCTAAACTGATCGATTATCGAAAGATAGTTTTGGGATTGATCGAGGAGTTTGATGACATCACTTTCAATTATCTCCCACGTGATGAAAATCAGATGGCAGACGCTTTGGCAACCCTGGCTTCTATGATCAAAGTAAACAAACCAGAGGATATGAGGCCCATTCAGATGAGTATTTTCGAAGTTCCAGCTCATTGTTATAACCTGGAAGAAGAGGAAAAAGATGACCACCCTTGGTATCATGATGTATTGCGATACGTAAAAAATCGTGAATACCCAAAGCATGCAACTGAGAATGAGAAAAGGACATTAAGAATATTGGCCTCTGACTATGTTTTAGACGGGGATATCTTGTATAAAAAGAGAAAGGATCAAGTATTATTGAGATGCGTTGATGCTGTAGAAGCTAGGAAAATCCTAGAAGAAGTTCATGAGGGCGTTTGTGGAACACACGCTAATGGATTCACAATGGCCAGACAGATAATGAGATTTTGATATTATTGGTCTACCATGGAAGGAGATTGTATCAGCTATGCCAAGAGATGTCATAAATGCCAGATTTATGGAAACAAAATTCATGTGCCTCCGTCACCTTTGCATGTTATGACTTCCCCATGGCCTTTTTCCATGTAGGGCATGGATGTTATTGGACCAATCTCACCGAAAGCTTCGAATGGGCATCGGTTCATCTTCGTGGTAATTGACTACTTCACGAAATGGGTAGAGGCTGCTCCATACGCTAGCGTTACTAAGTCAGTAGTTAGTCGGTTCTTGAAGAAGGAGATCATTTGTCGGTATGGGATGCCCGAGAGGATCATATCAGACAATACACTGAACTTGAACAACAACACGATAGCAGAGATTTGTAGCCAATTTGGGATCAAACACCACAACTCGTCTCCTTATCGTCCAAAAATGAATGGGGCAGTGGAAGCAGCCAACAAAAATATCAAGAAGATAATAGGGAAGATGACTGAGACTTATAAAGATTGGCATGAGAAACTACCGTTTGCACTCTATGCTTATCGGACGTCTGTCAGAACCTCTACTGGGGCAACGCCTTTCTCGTTGGTATATGGGATGGTGGCTGTTCTACCTATTGAAGTGGAAATACCTTCTCTTCGAGTTTTGTTAGAAATAAAGCTGGATGAAGCTGAATGGATTCAGGCTCGGTATGATCAGTTGAACTTAATTGAAGAAAAGAGGATAAGGGCTATTCGTCACGGTCAGATGTACCAAAAATGAATGATGCGAGCCTACGATAAAAAAGTTTGCCCAAGAGAGTTTCATGAGGGGCACCTTATACTGAAAAAGATTCTTCCCGTACAAAAGGATTTCAGAGGAAAATGGACGCCGAATTGGGAAGGACCATATGTGGTGAAGAAAACTTTCTCTGGAGGTGCACTGATTCTGACCGAAATGGATGGGAAAAGCTTACCCAATCCTGTGAACTCGGATTCAGTTAAAAAGTATTTTGCTTGAAGAGGAGGAGAGGCCAAAGTGAAAACCCGCAAAGGGGCACTTTGAGTTTCTTAAAAAAAAAAGGGAGAGGCCAAGGTGAAAACCCGCAAAGGGCAGTTTGAGACCAAAAGGGTTTTGAGTTGAAAACCCGGAAAGGGCGGCTCAAATTCTGAATGGACACGCAGTCATCTTGCTATACTTGAATCAACAAGAAATGAAGTATGTTACATATCGGGGCACTAACAAAGTACTTTGGGTCTTCTAAACATATATTGAGCTCAAGGCAGTCTTCATGAAGTTTGTATATAAGAGCTCAATCTGCGATATCTAGGGCATCTGATGTTTATCCTATTCATTTTACTATCTTTGGATTCTTTTTCTTCTCAAAGATATGTTCCTAGTTAATTTTCTTTGTATTTTTGATAATTCATTTAACCTTCTTTGAAATTAATTTATTTGTTACCCATTATTCATAAACATGTTGCATTAAAATAATGATTAATGAACTAATAACTTCACAAAAGAAGTTCTACATATTACTCTGGAAATTTCTAGATAAAACAAGGAACTGAAACAAGGCAATTGTTTAGAATTTCCATGTGCATATTTGAGAAAGAGGAGTCTGGATAGATAATATTTCTCTGAATTTTTGTCCAAATGATAAATGGACCAAATAATGAGTTGATGTGACGAAGGTAAGTGATGTCATCAGGTCATAACATTCGGGGAATGGTGTGACAAACTAAGTTGATGAAAATTCAGAACCCCTGAATTGTGGTGGAATGGGTTGAATTTGAAATAAATCCTGTACCCTTAAATTGCAGATGGGACAAATTGAAAAAAGTTTCAATTCCTATAAATCGTGGTAGGATGGTACAAGCCTTGTGTTCTCAAGTTTCAAGCAGAGTTGACTCTGAAATTACAGCGGGGCAAGCTTATTAAACAGAACATGATTGATGTTTCGAGAGGAACAAGAATGAAGAACAAATGAGTGATGACACCTAGAGTAGGAATCATGCTCATAACATTTTTCATATGTCATAGCAAATCTCATTAGGAGCATTTGATTCATTCCGATCATTTTCATGACATGTTGCATTCATGTCACTCATAACACATGTAGCTAGAAGCATTTGATTCATTCTGATCATAGCATCTTGGTCATGTGACATAAACATATGGAACCGAATCTACAGGACATGTCCCTCAGTGGACGATGTAGCAATATCGGTGAATTTGCAAATCTTCTCTCCCTAAGCAGTAGTGGAGCAGATCAAATTTGGCGAATCTTATCTTCCCAAGGTAGCAGGGGAGCAGATTTTAGCCACCAGCCTTATCTCCCTGAGGTAGCAAGGGAGCAGGTTAAAATTCGTTGTCTTATCTTCCTGAGGTAGCAAGGAAGCAGACTAAAGATTACAGATTTTGTCTCCCTGAAGTTGCAGTGGAGCAAATCAAAGACGGTGAATCTTATCTTCCCAAGGTAGCAGGGAAGCAGATTTTAGCCACCAACCTTATCTCCCTGGGGTAGTAAGGGAGCAGGCTAAAGTTCGTAGTCTTATCTTCCTGAAGTAGCAAGGAAGCAGACTAGAAATTGAAGATTTTGTCTCCCTGAAGTTGCAGTGGAGCAAATCGAAGACGGCGAATCTTATCTCCCCGAGGTAGCAAAAGAGCAGATTTTAGCCACCAGCCTTATCTCTCTGAGGTAGCAAGGGAGCAGGCTAAAGTTCGTAGTCTTATCTTCCTGAAGTAGCAAGGAAGCAGACTAAAGATTGTAGATCTTATCTCCCTAGGCAGTAGTGGAGTAGATCAAATTCGATGAATCTTATCTCCCTGAGATAGCAAGGGAGCAGGCTGAATATTATAGTCTTAGCTCCCTGAAGTTGCAGCAGAGTAGACTGAAGATAGCAGATCTTATCTCCACTGAGCAGGAGTGGAGCAGATTGAAGATACCAGCCTATCTTCCTAAAGATACAACCATTTGACAAGACCGGGCAAAATGGTTCTGTTTATCGTCTTTGCTCTATTCTCGTTACATGACAATGAGCAAAGAGGGGTAGCTGTAATAGCCCATTTATGTCCGGGCTTAAAACAAACAAAAGCCAAAAATAAAATAAAAAAATAAATGTCCAAGTTTATTTTCTTACAGTCCTTTAACAAAGCCCAATAAACTACCCAAACCCGATTAACCCAATTACAACCTAAAACTAAAAACCATTACCCGAATACACCCTGGCCCAAATTACAAAACACCCTCAGTAGCCCAAACCTAACCTGCTAACCCAAAATCTACACGGCCCAAAGGGGCCCAAAAACTTAAACAGTTTCAGTGGCCTAGGGTTTCTGAAACCCTAGGCGCCGCAAGCCTCGTCCAGCCTTCGATCATGCCCATCTCTTCGTGCCGCAAGCAGCACAGTCTTGGTCACGCCGCAATACGTGCAAATTGCCCTATCACCGTCGCGAGATCCTCGCCTTTGACCTGCACAAGAAAGGAAAAAACAGCAGCAAAGATGGCATTTTTCTTGTATTTCCTTTTTATTTTTAGGGTTATAAAAACCCTACAAAATCTGTATAACGGACACAAAAAAAAAACACAGAGAAACAAATACACAAAGCAGAGAATACAGAAAGATTCAAAAAAATTACAGAGAAATAAAATACAACAATATGTTCACAGAGGTGATTTCTCATTTTATTTCGTTTATTTTTTTATCTATTTTATGTAAATATACTGTTTAAAAAAAATAAAAGAGAAAAAGGTTTACCTGCGTGAAAAACTGAGGTTTTTAACCTCCGACCACTGTCAGCGGTGGCGCGTGTGGCGCGTGGGGGGCGGTGGCCCGGAGGTCCGACGATCGAAGCATGAAGGGCATCAGAGGATTTTTGAAAGTTTTTTTTTAAAAATAGTTTAGAAAATTTTTTTTTATTAAAAACTGACTTATATAAGCCAAAGGAACGACGCTGTTTTGAGGTGGTCAGTTAATGACCAAAACGACGCCGTTTTAAGGCTTATGACCCGCGCGTTGACCCGAAAACCCGGGGAGGATCCGCGTGTTTTTGTTAAAAGGTCTAATTGCCATTTTAGTCCTTCCTCAAATTTTTTTATTTTTAATTTCGTTTAATTTAATTTTTTTTCGTTTTTAATTTTTAATTCGGCCCTAAATGTTTGCTTATATTTCAATTTAGTCCCTTGGGCCATTAAAGGGCTGGTAATAGAACGACGCCGTTTGGAAGATGGGGTATAATTGCCCAATAGGTCCCTGCATTTTGGCGCGCGTTCCAATAACATCCTTTTCGCATTTTAACCTTAAAATTTTTATTATTTTAATTTAATCCTTACTCATTTTTTTATTTTCATTTTCATTTTATTTTTTATTATATATTATTTTTTATCATTATTTTTTATATTATTCATACATTATATATTATTTTAAAAAATTTATATATTAGTTATTATGTTATATTTATATTTTATATATTATAAATTATTATATTATATTTTATATATAACTTTTAAATTATTTTATCCTTTATGTTGCATGTAATTTTGTGTAATATACTGTTTACTTTTAAATATGTAGTTTTATATATATTAGATTATTGTAAATATGTTTTTATTATTTTCAAAGTGTATTTTATTTATTTTCTCAAAGTATATAACTTTTTTTTAATTTTTTATTTTGCAACATTTATTTATTATTTGGTATATGACATTGTATGCAAAGTTTAATATTGCATGAGAAATTTTCATATTTTTTTAGTAGTCTTTTATATTATTTTGTCATTTATTGCTTTATATATATTCTATTTGTTCATACTCTTTCATTTATTTATGATTACCTTAATGTAGATATTTTTATTAGTTGTTATTTTATATTTTATTTATTTTATTGTTTACATTAATATGAAATATTAAGTATATCACGATTGCTTTTGGTATTTATGTTTGATGATGTATTAATGCGATATTCTCACATAGATCATTGTTTAAAATAAAATACATTCTGTAAAATTACTATATTTTATCTAAAGGTTTTTTAAAATAAAGCAATATTTTGTATTTAGGAATTCGAGAAATAGTGCCCTAACGTGCTGGGTTTCGATTTTCCGTTTGACTAAATAACTGAATATCATTTTAATAAAATTTTGTAAATCATGAGATGATTTTAGTTACGAGGGTTTAAAAATATCATGTCCTAACGCGCTGGATGTGATGTTTGTATTCTTTCGGAACAAAGAAATCTCAAATTTTAACTCAAATTGTTCAAGTTTTTTTTAAAGAAATCATACTTTAAGTTTTTTTTTAAAATTTTCAATATTAGGGCATGACTTTGTCTATTAGGTACCAATTTTTGGGCGTTATGAGGGTGCTAACCCTTCCTCATACGTAACCGACTCCCGAACCCGTTTTCTTATTTTTCGTGGACCAAAATCAAATGTTTTAAAATAAAACGTTTTATGAGTTGATCCAATCACACCTAAGTAAAAAGGGATTGGTGGCGACTCCATTTCCGTTTTTAAAAGTCGATCCCCGTTTTCTAAGACTTTTTAAAAATGGTTTCGACAATTATCATTATAAAAGTGACCTTAAGTGAATCTTAGGAATACATAATTATGTTGATGATATATGCATTTGGTTGAGAATCATGTATTAGGCTTTTGAGCCATATCAAATTGAGAGATAAGATGTTTTGTATATTTGTTTTATGATGCTTTGGATATTTGATAAACCGTAATATGTTCATATTTTAATCCCACATTTAGCATACTTTTGGATGATTTATTCCCTGAATTGTGGAATTTGGTGCTTCTAATCCTTTATTTTCATGTTTTATACTTAGGAAAGCATAGGAGGATGAAAAGAACGAGAAACGGGCCAAAAACGGACCAAATGGGCCAAAGTAGGAAATCAACACGGCCTGGGGTTTCACCAGACGATCGTGCCTCCTTAGCAGACCCAACCACGGTCTACAAACGATTCACACGGGCGTGTTGCACGGAAGTGTCCCTGCCGTGGCAAAGAGGAATTTCACTCGGATTATGATACTTAGAGGCGAAGAAACACATTCTAAAGCCTATATAAACACCCTAAAGGCTTTTTTCAGGGGGCGTCCAGCTAGGCCAAGGAGCCGAGCCAGAGAGGTCAGAATTGTGGGATTTACTCGAGGAAAGCCAGTTGATTCATCTCAAGAAGCCGAAGTCATACTCAAGACGGAGGATCTCTCCTTCAATTCCTTTAGGGGGTTTTAGGGTTTTCTTATGTTTTGTTTTATATTTTCTTCTGAGATGTATTCTTTTATGATTATGAACTAAACCCCTCAGATACCTGAGGGGGATGAAACCTAAGACGGATCTTGTTATTGTTTTCTGAACTATATGATAAATACTTGATTTGCTTTTAATTATGTGTTCTTAATTCTTGTTTTGATATTTCAGGATATTGATTCAAGTATTGATGTGCTTAGGCAGAGGAGGAATAGACCACACTAAGAGTAGATCTAGCATAATTAAGCGGAGTTGATCGCAACCCTAGAGATGGGATGACGAAAATCACTTGGATTAGGGTCAAACCTAATATGGGAGTCCATAGATCGAGTTAATGCAATTCTAGGGGTTTTAATTAGAAAGAGATTTCAATTAATCAACCTAGGGTTAGACGTTAGTAACCTCGAGAGAGGTATTAATATAAATTAGGGAATCCTACGGATCAGGTCAAGTGAATAAATCGTCTAGTTCAGAGTTAGATAACAAGTGAAGTCTAGGTGGATTCTTCCTTGGGTATTGTCTTAATCAATTGGTTTTTCCCACAAGTATTTTCCCTTTTCATTCTTTGTGTCTTAGCATCTTTAGCTTAGTAGTTAGTTAATTTTAAATCAAATAATAATTCACTTCAATTCTTAGGCTAAATAATAGAAAGAAAGTTAGTATTAGTACTTTTGGTTCCTTTGGGTTCAATATTCCGGTCTTGCCACTAAATTATACTACTGTTCGATAGGTGCGCTTGCCTCAATCGTTGTCACAGTTAGTTTGTAGGCTAGATCATTCATTATATAAATTTTTAAGACTCTGACGAACGATCAAGTTTTTGGCGCCGTTGCCGGGGAACTAAAATATTAAGAACGCTTAATTTTTATTACTTTAGCCATCTTTATTTTTGCAATTTACTTTTATTTTGTTTTTGACAT
The DNA here is from genome assembly GCA_025698515.1 of Gossypium sturtianum. Lineage (NCBI taxonomy): Eukaryota > Viridiplantae > Streptophyta > Magnoliopsida > Malvales > Malvaceae > Gossypium > Gossypium sturtianum. The sequence continues at coordinate 15,454,427 of CM046947.1, read as the reverse complement.
TGCTAATTTTCTTTCTTTTATTTGTTCCTTGCAGGTACCTCTAGTTTATGACTAGAAGGAACCCGACAGGACCCTTAATCTACGACAGTGATATTGAAGGCACCGTTCGCAGAAATTGTAGAGAAATAAGGTGAAGCTTAAATTACATAGAAGAAGAGCAAGAGGACGATACTAATAACACGGAAGAGATGGCTGATCACCAGAAGTCCACTCCCTCCTGTGGTTGTCGAAAATCCTCCTCCTCGAACTATGTATGATTATGCTAAACCTAATTTAACAGGAACCGAGTCAAGTATTGTTAGACTGCTATTGCTGCAAATAATTTTGAATTGAAACCTAACACTATACAGATGATACAACAGTTTGTTCAGTTCGATGGTTTGCTGGATGAGGATCCTAACACACACTTAGCAAATTTCCTAGAATTTTGTGATACCTTCAAAATAAATGGCGTTTCTGATGATGCCATCCGTCTTCGGTTATTTCCCTTTTTTTGAGGAATAAAGCCAAACAGTGATTGAATTCTCTTCTACGAGGGTCAATCACTACATGGGAGCAAATGACCGAAAAATTTTTATTAAAATATTTTTCGCCGGCTAAAACGGCTAAGTTAAGGAATGATATCTCTTCTTTTGTGCAGATGGATTTGGAGACACTTTATGATGCATAGGAGAGATACAAAGATCTATTAAGAAGGTGCCCATACCATGGATTACCCTTGTGGCTACAAGTCCAAACCTTTTATAATGGTGTAAACCCTTCAACCAGGCAGTTCATTGATTCAGCCGCCGGCAGAACCTTGAATAACAAAACACTTGAGGTTGCCTACGAGTTTATTGAAGAGATGTCACTGAATAATTATCAGTGGCAAGTTACAAGGACAAAGCCAACTAAAGCAGCCGAAGTTTTCAACCTCGACGCAGTAACCATGCTATCCAATCAGGTACAACTATTAAATAAAAAGATTGATGGTTTGTATAGTTCTTCGTAGGTACATCCAGTGATGCAGTGTGATACGAATGGAGGGTCGAACAATACGGAATATCCACCCTAAACCCTGGCGTAGAAAGCGAGCAGATGAACTATATGGGTAATAATTTTAGATATCAAAATAACCCCTATAGTAACAATTACAATCCAGGTTGGAGGAACCACCCCAATTTTTCATGGGGAGGTCAAGGAAATCAGAGACAACAACCCCCTCCAAACTTCCAACAACAACTCTACCCACAAAAAAAGAAGCCGAACCTTGAGGAGATGCTGACAAAATTCATAGCGGTGTTAGAAACACGTTTCCAAAACACTGAAACAACACTTAAAAATCAACAAGCATCGATTTAAGGGATTGAGAACCAGTTAGGGCAACTTGTTAAGCTGATTTCTGAACGACCACAAGGAAGCCTACCAAGCAACACTGAGACTAACCCAAAGGAGCAAATTCAAGCCATAACAGCTCATGATGGTGTAGGGTTAGATGAGCCCAATTTAAGGCAAGAAAAATTGGTAGAGGGAGGTAAGGTTGAAATAAGTCATGATAAACCAAAACCGGTAATCAAAGAGTACCAACCTCGCATACCATATCCCGAAGCAATGAAGAAAGATAACACAGAAGAACAATTTGGTAAGTTTCTTAAAATTTTAAAGAAATTACATATTAACTTACCGTTCTTTGAAGCTCTTTCGCAGATTCCAGATTCAAGGAAATTTTTAAAAGAGCTTCTGACAAACAAACGGAAGTTAGACAAGGAGTCGCATGTGGAACTAAACGCAGTATGCTCAGCAATGTTGAAAAATCGACTACCACGAAAATTAAAAGATCCAGGGAGTTTTACAATTTCGTGCTTAATTGGTAGTTTATCGGTTGATAATGCTTTAGCTGATCTAGGGGCAAGTATAAATGTTATGCCTTATAAAATGTTTAAACAGCTAGGTCTAGGGAAACCCAAACAAACTAGGATGAGCATTCAACTAGCTGATAAAACTATTAGAATTCCTAGGGGTATAGTTGAAGATGTACTCGTAAAAATTAATAAATTTGTATTCCCAGTAGACTTTGTCGTTTTAGACATGGATGAGGACAATACGATCCCTTTAATTTTGGGAAGACCCTTTTTAGCAATTGCTAGAACAAAAATTGACATTGATACAGGCGAACTCATACTTCGTGTAGGCAACAAGACTGTCACTCTTCAAGATCTTGACTCGGCTAGGACATCAAGTAATCAAGGTGAGAAAATTAATTTTATTAATGACCATTCGGTTAAACCTTCTTTTCAGGAAGCACCACAGAACAACACAACTGAGCCAGATCCGATACCTCATGCCAACAAAGAAATAACCCATGAGGAATGAAGGCTTCATATTGATGAACTAGACGAGTGGAAGACACATTTCAAGGAGAAAGCAAAATCGCACGAAGCAAAACCAAGGGAACCCCCGGACGCGCTATTAGGAACAGTAAATCATTTCAAGATAGGAGATCAGGTATTGTTGAATAAGAAAGACCCTCGAATCAACACATCAGACCTGAATACAACTGAAGAAGTCCCTCTCGAGGTACGCAATGTCTTCCCATATGGAACGGTCGAGGTAACTCACTCTGAATTTGGCACTTTTAAGGTAAACGCCACTCGACTCAAACTGTATCATGATAGTAGAACTGATAGCATGAGAGGCGATGTTCAACTCTTCAAACCACCTTGATTTTACGAACGAGAGGAAAGTCCAGCTTAAGACTCTAAACGAGCGCTTCTCGGGAGGCAACCTGAGCACTAACCCCGTTCATTCTTTTTTCATTTCTATTTTTACTTTTACTTTTTTTCCTTTTTAGTACCTAACGTTGAACTAACCAAAGTGTAGATTTCCATACCACACGGCCTTGCACACGGCCGTGACCGTGGCCGTGTGGATACTACGGACATCCGTACTGACATGGAAGAGGTAGTACGAGCCAATGACGAAAGATTCCCAAGATCACGGACGATTATAAATGGCCACGGCCATGCGATACGGCCGTGGCCGACACTGAGGGAAGTCACACGGGCTCCGACTAAACACCACGGCCGTGCGATACAGCCGTGGTTGACACTGTTTTATCAAACATGGGTGTGGTGACCACGAAACGGGCATGGGAAAAATGAACAAAGCACAACACGGCCGTACGATACGGCCATGTGACCCAACACGCCCATGGTACACGGGCGTGGGGATGTACCAGATTTGAAATCTCTATTTAACACACCCCTTGCTCTCTTTCTCACCCACTCCCCATCCCCTTTCACTCTTCCCCCTCTATTTTCACCTTACCCATGTCAAAGAAACGGAAGAATCTGAGTACAGTCTCCCCGTGGGAAACCGATCTACATAAGTTCATGCCAGCCGCTTCATTCACTAGACAAGCCGAGGACATTTGAGGCCATTTAGTTTTTATTTTTCTTTTCTCTTCTCCTTTATTTTCCTTCTCTTTAACTCTCTTATGCTTAATTTAATTTAATTTATTTTAGTTTCTTGGTTTTAGGTTCTTCAGGCTGCTTGGGAATCACACACCACGGCCTTAGAAATCACACCCACCTCGCCAACCATCTAACGATAAGGACTTTTCAGTCCATTAATCTTCTCTTTTAATTTTATTTTACTTTTTATTTTCTTCCTCTTATCTTTCTTTTCTTTAAATATATAATTAGTATATTTTGAATTGTTCTTATTATCTCCTGGCTTTTTCTTCACGAGCTGCCCAATTTCTTCATCTAGCGCAACAATTGTGGGCGGCCACCATACCACCAGAAACGCCTCCTCCAACTCGGCCCGAATTCTCCTCGTTTCTTTCCTTTGACTCCACCCAAAATTCAGGAAGTTTCACTTTCCTCCTTACCTTATGATTTTCTTACTACATTGTGGATATCTATCTTTGTACATTGAGGGCAATGTACATCTTAAGTGTGGGGGTGAATCTTAAAAGTGCCTAACTTTTTGCATTATTCTCAAATCCCTGAATTAGGCCTTGTTATAATTTTCTCATATTACGATTAAAATGAAATTTCCTTTGATTCATGATTTTTATTGATATGTTTTGGATTAAGTCATTGATAATTATGCAGTGATGATTTAAACTTTAGGAGACTAGAGAATCAAGCATGATAAGTCTATTTTCAGAAGTAAAAATTTTGTTAGGTTGTCTACCTGAATTTAAGTATTACCTTGAAGTTCAAAATTTACAAAGTTGACATCAAAAGCCCATAATTTTTGTGAGATCTTGAGCCTTTTAGAGCATATTCTTTTTTTTTTCTTACTCACTTTATTGATTATGAGTGTGTCAACATTGATTTGTTATTCTAGAACTTGCTTCGATTATAAATGTCGAGACCACACCTTTGATTTGATATACAGAGATGATAAAGGCACCTAGGTTTTAACCCACTTACTCCACTAAAAGCCTACCCTCATAATTAACCCCTAGTGAACCCCTTTGATCCTAACAACCCTTTTATTGACTCACCCTCAACATTAACCAAAAACCATTTTTGTTGAAATCCCTTTAATTAATTTGACCCACATTAAGTCGAGGTCTGATTTGAACAGATTACTTAGCTAAACTATGCTTTCCATTTCAGTTGTTAATTTCTTTATTATTGTATGATTTGTTCTTAAAAAAAATAAAGTATATTCATTATTAGTTCTATGTTATTTGAGCTCAAACTGTTAATTTCATTATCTTTAGAAGAAGTTCATGTTATTAGTATTAAGTTTCCGTGATGTAATTATTTAGTATTAGTACAACTTTTTAGTTAGGTAATTTGTCAAATCAGTCTCGATACTAACCCTCTAATTCAAGCCTTTATCCACACCTTTAACCCAAGCCCAAGCCCCACAAACCCTTTTTAAAGACCTTTTGATTTATGTATCATCTCATATTATAGTGGTGGAGATTTGATTTTCATGCAAGCCTATGGGATTAACTTTTCATGTTTGACTCTTGAGTGCTTATTTTTGAACCTTAAACACCTTGAGTGATTTGAGTGAACCCTTAGTGAGGATGTCAATTCTTTTCAATTTTTAATTAAAGGTAATTATTTAGGTAAGGGGAAACACCTATTTTTCGTACTATAAAAATATGACTTAGATTGTTTGAATCTTTAGGAACCTTCCAGTTAAATTATCAATGTATGAATTACCTATGAATTATGATGAAACATTATTGATGAAGGTTATGAATTGAGGAAATTCTATTTTAATTGTGAGTTGAGAATTTTGCTTGAGGACAAGCAAATGCTTAAGTGTGGAGGTATTTGATAAACCGTAATATGTTCATATTTTAATCCCACATTTAGCATACTTTTGGATGATTTATTCCCTGAATTGTGGAATTGGGTACTTCTAATCCTTTATTTTCATGTTTTATACTTAGGAAAGCATAGGAGGATGAAAAGAACGAGAAACGGGCCAAAAACAGACCAAATGGGCGAAAATAGGAAATCAACACGGCCTGGGGTTTCACCACACGGTCGTGCCTTCTTAGCAGACCCAACCACGGTCTATAAAACGATTCACACGGGCGTGTTGCACGGGCGTGTCCCTGCCGTGGCAAAGAGGAATTTCACTCGGATTAGGATACTTAGAGGCGAAGAAACACATTCTGAAGCCTATATAAACACTTTAAAGGCTTTTTTCAGGGGGCGTCTAGCTAGGCCAAGGAGCCGAGCCAGAGAGGTCAGAATTGTGGGATTTACTCGAGGAAAGCCAGTTGATTCATCTCAAGAAGCCGAAGTCATACTCAAGATGGAGGATCTCTCCTTCAATTCCTTCAGGGGGTTTTAGGGTTTACTTATGTTTTGTTTTATATTTTCTTCTGAGATGTATTCTTTTATGATTATGAACTAAATCCCTCAGATACTTGAGGGGGATGAAACCTAAGACGGATCTTGTTATTGTTTTCTGAACTATATGATAAATACTTGATTTGTTCTTAATTATGTGTTCTTAATTCTTGTTTTGATATTTCAGATATTGATTCAAGTATTGATGTGCTTAGCGGATGAGGAATAGACCACGCCTAAGAGTAGATCTAGCATAATTAAGCAGAGTTGATCGCAACCCTAGAGATAGGATGACAAAAATCTACCGGATTAGGGTCAAACCTAATATGGGAGTCCATAGATCGAGTTAACGCAATTCTAGGGGTTTTAATTAGAAAGGGATTTCAATTAATCAACCTAGGGTTAGACGTTAGTAGCCTCGAGAGAGGTACTAATATAAATTAGGGAATCCTACGGATCAGGTCAAGTGAATAAATCGTCTGGTTCAGAGTTAGATAACAAGTGAAGTCTAGGTGGATTCTTCCTTGGGTATTGTCTTAATCAATTGGTTTTTCCCACAAGTATTTTCTCTTTTCATTCTTTGTGTCTTAGCATCTTTAGCTTAGTAGTTAGTTAATTTTAAATCAAATAATAATTTACTTCAATTCTTAGGCTAAATAATAGAAAGAAAGTTAGTATTAGTACTTTTGGTTCTTTTGGGTTCGACATTCCGGTCTTGCCACTAAACTATACTACTGTTCGATAGGTGCGCTTGCCTCAATCGTTGTCACAGTTAGTTTCTAAGCTAGATCATTCATTATATAAATTTTTTAGACTCTGACGAACGATCAATATTTGTAAAAACATAAAATGTTAGTGATACTCATGAAATCATTGTTATGCTAATTACAAGCTTAAGTCTTTGGTGTTCTGTATGTTTAAATAGAAGTGAATGCAAAGAAAACATGAAAGAGTGAAATTAGCATTAAAACAGTTTAGGCAGCAACAGTTATGTTAATTTGAAAAATCACCAAAAATAGGAGAAATGGAATTAGAAAGTTAATAAGATATAGAATTAAAGCTTATTGTGTCTATTTTCATATGAAAGAAACAGTGTAAGAAAAGAAATTTTATATTCTGAAATATTTGAATTTTAATGAGACAATGTCAGAATGAGTTTCGGAATCCCCTGTTTCAACTTTGAAAAATCATTAAAAATTTTACAAAAATGATTATGAGATATAATTTATATGCTTGAAATATTAAATGATTATATTTTCATTAGAAACAAGTGGGAACGGCATATAAAAACTGTACAATGAGATAATTGATTTTTAGTGAAGAGAGGCCAGAACAGTTGGACAGTGTAACAGGGGAGAATTTAATTAATAAACTGTACTAATTAGCCAAACCAAAAATTCTGAAAATTTTATGGTAAGAATATATATGAGTTTAGTTTCAATTAAAATTAGCGGAACTTAATTTGGAGTTCCGTAGCTCCAAATATAAATAATTTAGTGACTGTGGCTCGAGAAAACAACTTGACTGGAATATGAGTAAAGATGCAAATTGGGTTGTATTACCATGAGAAACAAGGGGATTTTTTTTTTTCATACGGTCTTACTAAGCTATAAATATTACTCCCTCCCTTCCTTTCCTTTAGTGTTTTCAGGTTAGCTCGGGGTTGAAGATCGTCGGAGGAAGCATCACACTATCAAGTCGCTACCTTTGGTATAATAAAGCATATATTAGAAATTTCAAGTGAGTGGCATGTATAGGGATTTAGTTGATTGACATGCATTATTTTGCTTTGGCCAAATGTGTAGGCTTATATTATGTTATATGCATATGGCCATGAGATGTGGCTTATATTGATTATGGCTTGTAAGCCGAGTTATTCATGTCATATCTTAATGTTTATATGCATGGTTAGTAATATGACATGAGTGCTTGATGGATAAGTTGGTAACCATATTATAATGGTAAAAGTGGTCATCAAAATAACAAGTCTTATGAGGGTGAAATATGAAATCTAGACGTGGTATTGCATGAATGTGTATGTTATAGTCTGGTAATGCCTCGTACTCTGTTTCGGTGTCGGATGTGGGTAAGGGGTGTTACATTGAACACGGGCATGTGCCCCGGCCGTGTGAAGTCTGCACCTATTTTATGAAAAATTATGAAAATTAGATTGACCACACGGTCTAGCACACGGGCATGTGGCAAGGTCGTGTGGCACAAGTCAGAGAGCACCCTAATTTGAACACGGCCTGTAGCACGAGCATGTCTCAGGGTCACACGGGCGTGTCCCTTGAACCACACGGGCGTGTGACCCCTATAACATGAAAATTTTTCTAAGTTTTGTACAATTTTCTAAAGTTCTCGGTTTAGTCCCGAACCACCTCTAAAGCATGTTTTGGGCCTCGTAGGCTCGTATAATGGACTTTATGATTGAATATGAATGGTTTTAATTTGGACGCAAATTTATGACTCGAAATTGTATGAATGCTTGTGTTATAAGTCCGTGATCGCAGTGATGTCAGAGTTTTAAAATTTATAAAGATAATGATCGAACCTGGAAACTAACTATGACAACGATTGAGGCAAGCGCACCTATCGAACAGTAGTATAGCTTAGGCAAGACCGGATTGTCGAACCCAAAGGAACTAAAAGTACTAATACTAACTTTCTTTCTATTATTTAGCCTAAGAATTAAGCGAATGGTTGTTTAATCTAAATTAATTAACTACTAAAACTAAAGACTCTAAGACAAAGAAGAATGAAATTTGGGGAATAACTTGAGGAAAAACCAATTAATTAAGACGACACCCAAGGAAGAATCCACCTAGACTTCACTTGTTATCTAACTCTGAACTGCACGATTTATTCATTTGACTTGATCCGTAGGATTCCTAATTTATATTAAACCCTCTCTTGAGGCGAATAACGTCTAACCCTAGGTTGATTAATTGAAATCTCTTTCTAATTAAAACCCTAGAATTGCATTAACTCGATCTATGGACTCCCATATTAGGTTTCACCCTAATCCGCAAACGCCTCGTCACCCTATCTCTCTAGGCGCGCGATCAACTCCGCTTAACTATGCTAGATCTACTCCTAGGTCGGGACTTTGCTCCTCCACCTAAGCACATCCAACTTGAATTAATTTCCATGAAATATTAACACAAGAATTAAGAACACATAATTAAGAACAAATCAAATATTTATCATATAGTTCAAAGAAACGATAACAAGATTCATCTAAGTTTCATCCCCTCGTATATCGAGGGTTTAGTTCATAACAATAAAAGAAAACATCTCGTAAGAAAAGATAAAACAAAACATAAGAAATCCCTAAAACCCCCTGAAGGAATTGAAGAGGAGATCCTCCGTTTTGAGTAGAATTTCGGCTTCTTGAGATGGATCAACTAGCTATCCCCGAGCGAATCCCCACAAATCTACCTTTTCTGGCCTAGCAAGACGCCCCTAAACGGTAGCTTTAGGCTCCCGTCGACTCCCCCCTTTTAGGTCATACTTAGGGTGTATTTATAGGCTTTTGGAATGTGTTTCTTTCCCCCTAAGTATCCAAATCCGATTGAAATTGCTCTTTTCGCGGCGGGACATTTCGGCAGACCGCACACGTCCGTGTGAATCGTCTTTAGGCCGTGTTCGGACTTCATTAATGAGGCACGGCCGTGTATTTCGTGGCTTAGACCGTGTTCGAGATTATTGAGGAGGCACGGTCGTGTGGTCTTGGGCCCAGGCCGTGTTAATTTCGTGCTTTGGCCCATTTGGCTCGTTTTAAGCCCGTTTCTTGTTCTTTTCATCCTCCGATGCTTTTCTGAGTATAAAACATGAAAATAAAGGATTAACAGCACCTTTTTACATAAATCAAGGGATAAATCATCCAAAAGTATGCTAAATGTGGGATTAAAATATGTTACTTTTACGGTTTATCACATACCCCCACACTTAAGCTTTTGCTTGTCCTCAAGCAAAATTTTCAACTTACAATTAAAACGAACTTTCCATAATTCATAATAGTCATTAATAATGTTTTATCATAATTCAAGGATAATTCATACATGGATAATTAAACTCAAAGGGTTCTAAAGATTCAAACAATCTAAGTCATACATTTGTAGCACAAAACATAGGTGTTTCCCCTCATCTAAATAATTACCTCTGATCCCAAACCTACAAGGGTTGACATCCTCACAAAAGATTCACTCAAATCACTCGAAGTGTTTAAGGTTCAAAATTAAGCACTCAAACGTCAAACCTGAAAATTTAATCCCATAGGCTTGCATGAAAATCAAATCTCCACCACTGTAATATGAAATGATGCACAAATCAAAAGGTCTTTGAAAGGGTTGTAACGGGGCTTGTGTTAAGGTGTGGATAAAGGCTGAATTAGAGGGTTAGAATCGAGATCGACTTGAAAAATTACCTAACTAGAATAAAAATGAGCTGATAAATAAATAATTACATGAATTGAAACTTTGAAACTAATAATACGAGCTTCTTCTTCAATACTTGGAATTCAAACGTATAAGCTCACTTAATCACATAACTAATAAAACTAATCATAAATATACTTCAGTTTTTTTTTTAGGAACAAATCAAGTAATAATAAAAAACTTTAACAACTGAAATATAGAACATAGTTAAGTAACTGCTCAAAATCAAATCTCGATAAAAAGGGAGTCAAGGAATGCTGATAACAAATATACAAAGGGTTTTGGGTTAATATTAGTGGGTGAGTCAATAAAAAGGGTTGTTAGGATTAAAAGTGGTTCACTAGGGGTTAATTATGAAGGTAGGTTTTTATGGAGTAAGTGGGTTAAATCCTAGGTGCCTTTATCATTTCTGTATATCAAATCAAAGGTGTGGTCTCGATAAGTATAATCGATGCAAGTTCTAGAATAACAAATCAATGTTGACACACTCATAATCAAAAAGTGAGCAAGAAAAAGAATATATGCTCTATAAGGCTCAAAATCTCACAAAAATTATGGGTATTTTGCTATCAACCTTGTAAATTTCAAATTTCAAAGTAATATTCAAATTCAGGTAGACAACCTAGAAAATTTTTAAATTCTAAAAAATAGACTTATCATGCTTGATTCTCTAGTATCCTTCAAATTTAATTATCAATGCACGATTATCAATGACTTAATCCAAGACATATCAACAAAAATCATATATCATAGGAATTTCATTCTAATGATAATATGAGAAACTTACTTTAAGAAACAAGACATGATTCATGATTTGAGAATAATGCAAAAAGTTTGGCACCTAATTTCAGGAATTTGAGAATAATGAAAAAAGTTAGGCACTTTTTTAGGTTGTTCACCCCCCACACTTAAGACGTACATTGCCCTCAATGTACAAAGTTATATATATAGACAATTAAGTAGAAATTCAAGAGATATGGAGAGAAGTGAAACTTCCTGAATTATGGATGAAATTCTTGAATTGAAGGTGAAAGATAGGCCGGAGGGGTCGTTCTGGATGACTTTTAGCAGTGAATTATTCCTAGTGATTTGTTCGTTTATACGAAGTGTGCAATTGAATCTGCGAAGTTATCAGTTAGGCATGCTCGAAGGGTAGATAACCAATGATAAAAACAGTTCGAAATATAAAAAGTGAAAAAGTTTAACTTAAAAATTACAATGAAAAACTTAATATAAAGAAAAAAAACTAAAAATAAGAGAAATAAGAGGACTCAGAGGTCCTCATTATCTGCCGGGTCCTGCGGTGGTGTCGGTGAAGAAATATGAAAGTGATGGCATATCTGCTGGAGGGTGGCCTCGATCCTGTCAAAACGTCGAGCGGTGTCGCGTGAACTGCTGAGTACGCGATCGCTTTCGAATCGGGAAAAGCGTCCAGAGATGTCCGTCAGTAAAGCTTCCGCATGAGAGGACCGCTGGCTTGGGATTGGTGCCTCCTGTGGGACATCGTCAGTAATGTCCTCGGGCTCCTCCTCGTCAGGAGAGATGGCTAATCGGTACTGAGGAGGGTCGGCCCCACGACGATATTTAATCATCCTCTTGTGTAACATCGTTTGGATGCCCTGAGGTACCATCTGGCCAATCAGAGTTAGGGAGGAGGTCTGAGTCTCTGTTGAGGAGGCCAAAGTGTCAAGCCACCGTAGGATGTGTATGGCCCCATCGATAGAATCCCTTTCTCGTGCGGCTCGCTTGGTGCTAAATCACACGAGCTATGAAGTAGGCGAGGTAAAAACGTGCCGCTTGACATGCACGATAAGTAGTAGACGTCGTGTGTATTCACCACGCCGATGCTCTCACATCGACCCATAATGGTGTGTGCTAAAATGGCGTGGATGTACCGCAGGGATGGGGCAAGGGCTGTCGCCTTGGAAGCGAGCGATCAAATCGAGATGCCCGTGTTGGGGCTAAAGCCGTGCTAACAATCGATGGGAGTGCAAAGGAACCGCTTGGTTTATCTCGGAGAGTGGATTTTCTGCTACAAACTCATTTGTATAAAGTCCAAGTGCTGTCCCGAATTGTGGTACGCTCAGTCATCGTACCGTGCCCCCTAGCCGGAATTGAATTGTGCCTGGGTCATCGTATTGCGCCATCACTTTCTGTAGGGTAAAAGTGGCGCAAAACTCTAGGGTGAGTTTCAAAAATGTGGGCTCGATGATGGAGAAAAATTGTTCCCACGGTTCGGTTGAGAGAAGTGCTCGGATATCGTCTACTAGCCCGACCTGTTCCAAAGCGTCCCAGTCAATGCACCTACCGGTGCCGAGAGGTCGTGCTCGAAAAGCCTTGTATCGTTCCTCCTAAGCTTCCTAAGTAAATTGGATGAAGTGGTGTCGCACTTCGGAAGAGGCACTGGCTGAGGACGAGCCGGGTCCCTTTCTTTTCTTAGTGGGGGCGGTCGTGGTTCGTTTTCCTCTCGATGATGACATTATACCTGAAAATGGTGAAAATTCAAGTAATGTTTGTACTAAATCAAATCAAGCACTTTTATCAAGACCCGAGATATTTAAAAGCTAAATATGATTATTCTATCTATGAGCAACCAGTTCTATCTAATAAATATATAAAGCAAAATGTTCAAGATAACAATCAGTATGAATTTGCAAGAGAGTAAATAACACTAATAGGTGACAAAAAACTAGATAAAAATGGTGACGAATTCTAAAATTTTAAGAAATTATTCTAACAGAAAATAAATAAACAAAATATTATAAACAAAATATTCTAAGATTTAAATCAAACAATCAGTAAGAAAATGAAGAAATGAAGGAAACCAGCAGAGTTTTGAGGGTGTGATGGTGTGAATCGACGGAACACGGGCTGAGCACGGTGGTGCTAAAAGTGTACGGCGGTGGCGAGGGCGTGGGTTTTGGAGAGAAGGGAAGGTTGATGGGTTTTAGGAGTTAAAATGTGGGTGATTTTTGGGTATGGTGGGTATGGTGGCCGGATTTGGGAGAAAGGAGACTGAGAAAATTGATTTAGGGTTGGTTTGGGGAAGATGGGTGGTTAAGTTGCTTAAATAGGGGTGGGAACACGGGCTAAAACCACGTCAGTGCTCGATTTTAATTAGCTCGTGTTCTTCGTAATTTCCAAATTTTGGGCGCGATCAGGGTGTTTGGCCACGGCCGTGGTTGAAGTGATACGCCCGTGTTCGACAAGTCAGTATAGTCCACGGTTGCTCAGCACAGGCGTGTCCAGCCTGTGTTTGGCAAGTCAGTATAGTCGACACGGTTGCTCAGCACGAGCGTGGGGCTATTGTTGTTGCCCGTGTTGGGGATCAAAGTCGCCTTTGTCGAGCACGACTATAAATACGCCCGTGTTTCGTCCTGTGGCTTCCACACGGCCACAGGTACGCCCGTGTGTAAGGCCGTGTGGTCTTTAAAACCTGTGCTTTATTGTATTAGATAATATGGAGTTAGATGCTAACAATTAAAATTATAATGTTAGTAAAGTTAGTGCTCGGGTTGCCTCTCGAGAAGCGCTCGTTTAAAGTCTTAAGCTAGACTTACTGATAAATCGTAAAAGTAACATATTTTAATCTCACATTTAGCATACTTTTGGATGATTTATCCCTTATTTTATGTAAAAAGGTGCTCTTAATCCTTTCTTTTCATGTTTTATACTCAGGGAAGCACCGGAGGATGAAAAGAACAAGAAACAGGCTTAAAACGAGCCAAATGGGCCAAATCACGAAATTAACACGGCCTGAACCCAAGACCACATGGCCATGCTTCCTCAATAATCTCGAACACGGTCTAAGCCACGAAATACATGGCCGTGCCTCATTAATGAAGTCTGAACATGGCCTAAAGACGATTTACACGGGCGTGTGCCATGGCCGTGTCCCTGCCGCAGAAAAGAGCAATTTTAATCGGATTTGGATACTTAGGGGAAAAGAAACACATTCCAAAAGCCTATAAATACACCCTAAGTATAACCTAAAAGAGGGGAGTCGACGGCGGTGAGCTAGGCCAAGGAGCCGAGGCGAAAAGGTCATATTTGTGTGAATTCACTCGGGAATAGCCAGTTGATCCATCTCAAGAAGCCGAAATTCTACTCAAGACGGAGGATCTCTTCTTCAATTCCTTCAGGGGTTTTTAGGGATTTCTTATGTTTTGTTTTATCTTTTCTTCTGAGATGTTTTCTTTTATTGTTATGAACTAAACCCTCAGATACCTGAGGGGGATGAAACTTAGATGAATCTTGCTATCGTTTACTGAACTATGTGATAAATAATTGATTTGTTCTTAATTATGTGTGCTTAAGTCTTGTGTTGATATTTCACGGATATTAATTCAAGTTGGATGTGCTTAGGTGGAGGAGCAAAAGTCCCTGCCTAAGATTAGATCTAGCATAGTTAAGCGGAGTTGATCGCGCGCCTAGAGATAGGGTGACGAAGCGTTGCCAGATTAGGGTGAAACCTAATATGGGAGTCCATAGATCGAGTTAATGCAATTCTAGGGGTTTTAATTAGAAAGAGATTTCAATTAATCAACCTAGGGTTAGACGTTATTCGCCTCGAGAGAGGGTTTAATATAAATTAGGGAATCTCACGGATCAAGTCAAGTGAATACATCGTCTGGTTCAGAGTTAGATAACAAGTGAAGTTTAGGTGGATTCTTCCTTGGGTGTCGTCTTAATTAATTGGTTTTTCTTCAAGTTATTTTCCCAATTTCATTCTTCTTTGTCTTAGAGTTTTTAGTTTTAGTAGTTAATTAATTTAGATTAAACAACCATTCGCTTAATTCTTAGGCTAAATAATAAAAAGAAAGTTAGTATTAGTACTTTTAGTTCCTTTGGGTTCGTGTAACACCCCAAACCCGGTCAATACGTTACGACCAAATCCGGTATGTTACAGAAAAGATAGTTTTGAAATTCTTTTAATGGAGCATCGTAATTTGAGAAAAACTTTTTGTTTAGTGATTCCCTTTTAAGGTTAATTTAAAGATTCTGTTTGAGAATATCTTACCAACTTCTTATTAAAATAACTAAGAGTTGGAAACGGGTTTCTTTTGTAAAAGCCGATCTTAGGGAAATTTTAGAAATGTGACAGTTGAAAACCATGTAGCAGTTTTAATAAAATCTCCAAATTAATTAGCCATTCGTATGTCATCTTTTGTTAACACCATTTTAGGAAAATATTGATTTATGTTTCTATTTTAGGAAAAAAAATCCCATGTTCGATAAGTCATAAAAAGTGTGATAACAGTGTAAATGCAAATCCCAAATTCATAGTTATAGTGGCCTTATTACATAATTAAAATTCCCAAAATTTAAGAGTAATATTAAATAAGAACTGAAAGTTTACGTGGAAAACAATGCATGGCCACCTCAAAGTCCGCCCTGGCTACCAAAACCGCAATCTACGGATTACCTACAAAATTAAGCAGAGGGGTGAGTCGTCGAGACTCAGTGTGTAAAACCCCTTTTAACACAAACTGGGCTTTAAGCCCACAGATGCACATTAGGCCTTAGCCCACACAATACAGCATATTAAACATGTATGCAATGCACCCCAACCCAACCTAGTTTTCCATCCTCTAGGTCTCCGAATCGCCCAAACACCCGTGGCGTTATGCCACCGTGGTTCTAGACCACCGTGGTCCTGGACCACTCGTGACAAAGTCACATGATATATAATTGTGGGGCCAACCCACCGTGGTTCTAGACCACCGTGACGATCTCTCGAATAATATACGTGGGGCCAACCCACTGTGGTTTCAGACCACCGAGACAAGTCACTGATATATGTATACGTGGTTTCAAACCACCATGGTCCTAGACCACCGTGACATCAGTCACTGAATAAATACGTGGGGCTAGCCCACCGTGGTTCCAGACCATCGTGACAGAGTCACATAATCACACTTCCCCTTTTTAATCATTTCCCACAAGCCCATGCTACATATTGTCATACTGTGATGAATGCAACATACTTTCAGTGTATAACATATAATTAATTAAAACATACAATAATCTGTAAGTGACGTAATAGCGGAACTTACCCGGTGTCTCCAACCTTACTCATAAGGGTATCTCGACTATCTAAACAGTCGTTTCGGCTTTCAGCCAACACAAACATTAACATAGATTAATAAGGTGAAGTGTGAGCGTTACACACCTGATTACGCGTAAAATTAGACTCTCTATGTCGACGCTCTCACTAGCAGGGATAATAGCGATTTGTCTATCCCAGGCAGACGTCGGCTCTCTACCACAGCCCGGCGGAAAGTCTCGAACCGCCGACACCACACGTCTTTTAAACTTAGGGGCAGAGGCTACTAGTCCACTCCCCTCCTTAGTTTGACTGGCACTTGCATCCATGAAGAGATTTGATCAGTACTCAGAGTGAAACGTTGCTTATCTAACAAGAGAATCGATTAAGGCTGACCACAACCAATAAGGGATATAACAGCCAAGAATCGAAAAGAAGTGACCCTTACCTTGGTAAACGATGAACCACACAATCACTGATTCGCCCCCGAATCAGAGATGAATCGCGAGAGAAGCAAAGATTTGGCCTAACAGTCAAGAATAGGCCTTGAGCATTCGGCTTAAAACAAGTCTTTAAAGAAAGATAATAAGGTATTGCACGAAGTTACCTTGTGTTGAAACGGATGGTGAAAAGCCAAAGCAGATTCGGCAGGAAAGTAACCCTTCACACCCTAGGCTACTCAAACAGCATTGATTCGAGATAAAAAGAAGAAACAAAGATTCGGTTAGTGAAGATGGAGATAGAGGAGTTTAGAGAAGAAAGAAGGAATAAACCGAAAGAAACAGAAGGAGAGAGAGATTCGGCTCTTGCGACAAGAGAGAAAAGAAGCATACCTTCAACAGTCTAGAAGCAGGGTGAAACCGATTCACTTAGAATTAAAGGGACTATTCAATAGAACAAATGCAAGGTTTCGGCTAAAGAAGAAGAAGTAGAGAAGAAGAGAGTTTCGGCCAAGAGAAACAAAGAAAGAAAAAGAAAAGAAGAAATGCTCGAATGGTGACCACTTTCGGCTAGAGTCAAAAGGGCAAAAGAGATGAATAGCAACAAAGACAATTTCGGCACAAAGAAAATAGGTAAACCAAATAGAGAAAAAGAGAGCTCAAGAAGGCTTGCAAAAATCGGCACTCACTCCCCCTTAATGACTGAATATGCACCAAAAGAAATGAGAGAAATGCCTAAGACCTATGGAATTTTCGGCACATTCACCTCTCCTAGCACTCAACCGAAATTTTCCCCTTTTCAAGTTCCCCACATTCGGCCAACACCTCCACCAACACCAAATCCCTTGATTTGCTCCTACTTTCACTCTCCAACACCCATTTGAATTGGTTTGACCAATTCAAACTCCACCAACCCCTCATGACCACTCATTTCAAATGCTTTGAGTCCTTCAACAACCACCAAGGAGAGTCCCAGCCGAAAGCTAACACTCCACCACCTTGAGCATAAAAATAAAGCACCACTTGCTGCAGAGGAGACTCGAACTCCTTCCCTCCTACTACTCCCTTGTGACGCCACTCCCTTGCACCTTAAGTGGTGTCACTTGCCACTCTACCACACTCATCTTTGTGCAAACAACTACAAGCAATTACACATAAGACCTGCCTCAGCTAGCTCTCCCCTCTAGAGTGCCCAACAAGCAAAATTTTCTAAAGTTCTGGCTCGAACCCGAGCCTCCCCAGGACCCCCAAACATACCAAAATAACATGCTAAACAAACCAAACACCTCAATTAGCATAAAATGCAGAACCCCTAATTCTAGGATGTTACAGTTTGACAATCCGGTCTTGCCTTAACTATACTACTGTTTGATTGGTGCACTTGCCTCAATCGTTGTCATAGTTAGTTTCCAGGTTTGATCATTATCTTTATAAATTTAAAACTCTGACTTCGCAGCGATCAAGTTTTTGGCGCCGTTGCCGGGGAACTAAAATATTAAGAACACTCTATTTTTATTACTTTAGCCATTTTTATTTTTTGCAATCCAATTTTATTTCTTATTTTATTTGCTAATTTTTTTCTTCTTCCTTTCAGGTACCTCTAGTTTATGACTAGAAGGAACCCGAGAGGACCTTTAGAATACGTCAGTGATATTGAAGCTACCGCTCGTAGAAATCGCAGAGAAATTAGGCGAGCCCTAAAGTACCAAGAAGAAGAGCGAGAAGACGAATCCAATCCTACTGAAGGGATGGACGAGAATAATCCACCACCACAAGATGTGGCAGAAAATAATGCTCCGCGTACTATGTATGATTATGCTAAACCTCATTTAACGAGGAGAGAGAATCTAGTATTGTTAGGCTCGCTATAGTTGCTAATAATTTTGAATTAAAGCCTAACACTATACAAATGATTCAACAATTTGTTCAATTTGATGGTTTGCAGGACGAAGATCCAAACACTCATATAGCTAATTTTTTAGAGTTCTGTGATACCTTCAAAATAAATGGCGTTTCTGATGATGCCATAAGGCTTCGGTTATTTCCCTTTTCATTAAGGAATAAAGCCAAACAGTGGTTAAACTCATTACCACGAGGGTCAATCACCACATGGGATCAAATGACCGAAAATTTTTTATTAAAATATTTCACACCGGCCAAAACGGCCAAATTACGGAATGATATCTCTTCTTTTGTGTAGATTGATTTTGAGACATTATATGACGCATGGGAGAGATATAAGGATCTCTTGAGAAGGTATCCGCACCACGGTTTACCTTTTTGGCTCCAAGTCCAAACTTTCTATAACGGTGTAAACCCCTCAACGAGGCAACTAATTGATTCAAATTACAAATGGAACCCCGAACAATAGAAATCTCGGCGACCTACGAGTTTATTGAAGAAATGTCATTAAATAACAATCAGTGGCAGGTTACAAGGACAAAACCAACAAAATCAGCCGGGGTCTTCAACATCGACGCAGTAACCATGCTATCAACACAGGTAGAGATGATGAATAGAAAGCTTGATAGTTTGTGTTCTTCGCAGGTACATCCAGTAATGCAGTGCGACACAAGTGGAACTGTGGCGAATCCTGAGTACCCACCCTACCAACCGAGCACAGAGAACGAACAGATGAACTATATAGGTAACAATTTCAGATCCAATAATAATCCTTATAGTAATAATTATAATCCAGGTTGGAGGAACCACCCAAATTTTTCATGGGGAGGACAAGGAAATCAAGGAAATCAAAGATAACAACCTCCTCAAAATTTCCAAAATCAGCCCTATCCACAGGAGAAGAAGCCGAACCTTGAAGAGATGCTGACAAAATTCATGGCAGCTACAGATAACTGTCTCCAAGATACTGAGACCACCCTTAAGAATCAACAGGCATCAATTAAAGGGATCGAGAGCCAAGTCGGGGAACTCACTAAGACAGTTGGACAACTTACTAATACAGTTGGACAACTTACTAAGATGGTTTCGGAAATCCGATCAGAGATTTTTTCTAAAAGAATAGAACAGGCAAAGGCAGTTACACTGAGAAGTGGAAGGGAGTTAGTCGAACCAAAGAAGAAAATACCATATGAAGATGACAAAGCAAAGGATGAGGGAGTTGATGGTGTAACTCCAGTACACAAAGAAAGTGAACCACCAATCCCATACCCAGCAAAGTTAAAGAAAGACCTATTAGATGCCCAATACGGTAAATTTCTTGAACTCTTTAAACAAATACATATTAACTTACCCTTTGTTGAGGCCATTTCACAGATGCCGACATACGCAAAATTCTTAAAAGAACTCCTGACAATTAAAATGAAGCTCGAAGAAATATCAACAGTGGAGCTTAATGAAGAATGTTCAGCCATCCTCCAAAACAAGTTACCAACCAAATTAAAAGAACCAAGAAGTTTTACTATTCCATGTTTAATTGGTAGTTTGAATATTAAGAAAGCATTAGCTGATCTAGGTGCCAGTATTAATTTAATGCCTTATAAAATGTTTAAACAACTAGATCTAGGGGAACCAAAACCCACTAGAATATGTCTTAGTAAAAATTGATGAATTTATTTTCCCTGTTGATTTTGTTGTGCTTGACATGGATGAGGACATTGAAGTTCCCTTAATTTTAGGGCGTCCTTTTTTAGCTACTGCTAGGGCTGTTATCGATGTAGGTGATGAAAAACTTGCATTAAGGATAGGCGAGGAGGAAATTATTTTTCAAATTTATGACGCCATGCGATATTCTAGAGAACAAGATGATTCCTGTTATTTTGTTGATACCACTGATCATATCATTCAAAACTCATTACAAGAAATTATACATGATGACACGATGGAACTGTGTCTGACTCAAGAAGAGGGGGAAGAAGATGAAGATGACGAGCTGAATTTGAATACATCTTCATCTAGACATACGAAAAAATAAAGCATTAAAGTCAATGACGAACCAAAACAAAAACCCTCCATTGAAGAGCCGCCCAAATTAGAATTAAAACAATTACCGAAGCACCTAGAGTATGCATTCCTCGGGGACAGTTCTACGTTACCAGTAATTATATCTTCAGAATTAGAACCCAAGGAAAAAGAGGAGCTGATACAGGTACTAAGAGAACATAAAAGAGCCATAGCATGGAAAATATCTAACATTAAGGGGATAAACCCATCGTTTTGCACCCACAAAATTCTAATAGAAGAGGAATACAAGCCATGTGTGCAACCTCAAAGACGATTGAATCCCAACGTAAAAGAAGTTGTGAAAGCCGAGGTAATTAAACTTCTAGATACTGGAATAATTTATCCTATTTCTGACAGCAATTGGGTAAGTCCTGTGCAGGTTGTTCCAAAGAAAGGAGGCATGACTTCGTGGTAGCCAACGAAAAGAATGAACTAATTCCCACCGAACAATCACAAAGTTGGAGAGTCCGCATTGATTATAGGAAGTGAACGACGCCACTAGAAAAGATCACTTCCTCCGCCTTCATTGATCAAATGTTAGAAAGGTTATCTGGGCATATGTACTATTGCTTCCTAGATGGACTTTCCGGTTATTTCCAAATTCCAATAGCACCTGAAGATTAAGAGAAAACAACATTCACATGCCCATACGGTACGTTTGCATATCGTAGAATGCCTTTTGGATTATGTAATGCTCCTGCTACTTTTCAGTGTTGCATGTTGGCAATCTTTGACGACCTTGTGGAAGATATTATGGAGGTATTCATGGATGATTTTTCGGTATTCGGTAATTCTTTCCATCTTTGCCTTAAAAATTTAAAACGAGTTCTAATGAGATGTGAAGAAACAAACCTTGTTTTAAATTGGGAAAAATGTCACTTTATGGTGCAAGAAGGAATTGTATTGGGACATAAAATTTCTAGTAAGGAAATCGAGGTAGATAAAGCAAAGGTTGAAACTATAGAAAAATTACCTCTTCCTAGTTCAGTTAAGGCTATTAGAAGCTTTTTAGGACATGCAGGATTTTATAGAAGATTTATTAAAGATTTTTCTAAAATAGCTAAGCCTCTAACGAAATTGCTAGAAAAAGATGTACCTTTTAATTTCAATCAGGAATATTTAGATGCATTTAATATCCTTAAAGAGAAGTTAGTAAATGCCCCGATTATAATTTCCCCTGATTAGAATCTTCCTTTTGAACTAATATGTGATGCAAGTGATTTTACAGTAGGTGCAGTTTTAGGACAGCGAAGAAACAAGCACTTCTAGCCGATTTATTACGCCAGCAAGACATTAACAGCCGCACAAGAAAATTATACCACCACTAAAAAAGAATTACTAGCTGTAGTCTTTGCATTTGATAAATTCAGACAATATTTAGTATTATCTAAAGTTGTCGTTTACACTGATCACTCCGCTCTTCGTTATCTTTTAACCAAACCTGATGCAAAACCTCGACTCATAAGATGGATTTTACTTTTATAGGAATTTGATTTGGAAATACAGGATAAAAAGGGAGCTGAAAACCTTGCAGCAGATCACCTCTCCAGGCTTGAAAACCCACATATCGAAGAGCTTGATGAAAGAGAGATAAACGACTCATTCCCTGAGGAACAACTCTTTTCTATAACCTGCTCTGAGGTACCATGGTTTGCAGATATTGCGAATTATTTAGCCGCTAACGTTCTACCGAAAAAGCTAACACATCATCAAAAGAAGCGATTCTTTTCTGATATGAAAAACTATTTCTGGGAGGACCCCTTTCTTTTCCGTATATGTACAGATCAGGTAATTCGAAGATGCGTTACAAAGGCAGAAGCACGCACGATCCTAGAACATTGCCATTCAGGACCTTCAGGAGGACATTACAGCGGCATTAAGGCAGTACGTAAAATACTCGAATCAGGTTTTTATTGGCCTACTTTATTTAAAGATGCCAACAGGTACGTCACTTCATGTGATAAATGCCAAAGAATAGGTAATATTTCTAAACGCGATGAAATGCCTCAAACATACATGCTATCATATGAAATATTAGACATATGGGGTATTGATTTTATGGGTCCATTCCCTAGTTCATTCGGAAATAAGTACATCCTAGTAGCAGTTGATTACATGTCAAAATGGGTAGAAGCCGAAGCCTTACCTACCAATGATGCCAGAGTAGTAGTTAAGTTTCTCAAGAAACTGTTCTCTCGATTTGGAACACCTAGAGCCATCATTAGTGATAGGGGTACTCATTTTTGTAATACTCAATTTGATAAGGTCTTAAAAAAATCTGGAGTACACCACAGGATAGCTACCCCATATCACCCTCAAACCAGTGAGCAAGTTGAAGTAGCAAACCGAGAACTTAAGCGTATTCTCGAAAAAATGGTTGAATCAAACAGAAAAGATTGGGCATTAAAAGTAGATGATGCCCTATTGGCCTATAGAACAGCATTTAAAACCCCCTAGGGACATCCCCATACAAACTTGTCTATGGGAAAATTTGTCATTTGCCATTCGAGTTAGAACATAAAGCCTTTTGGGCTATAAAATTCTTAAATTACAATCTTAAAACTACAGGAGAAAAAAGAATGATGCAGATGAACGAGCTAGACGAATGGAGAACTGATGCCTACGAGAACTCAAAACTATACAATGAGGCAACAAAGCGACGGCATGATGCTCGTCTAAAGAAATCAAAACAATTCGAAGTAGGAGACTTGGTCCTGCTATACAACTCAAGGCTTAAACTGTTTCCTGGGAAACTGAAATCAAGATGGTTAGGTCCATTCGTGATCAAAACAATTTTTCCCCATGGCACAATCGAGGTAACTCATCCAACTCAGGGCACATTTAAGGTAAATGGTCACCTACTCAAAACCTATAATGGTGAAGATTTTAGGAATATGAGAGAGGAGCTTCAGCTCCGTGAACCTTCTTTTAGAAATGAAAACAGGGTAAGTCTAGCTTAAGACTTTAAACGAGCACTTCTCGGGAGGCAACCCGAGCACTAACTTTACTAACATTATAATTTTTAATTTTTAGCATCTAATCCCATATTAACCAATCCAATAAAGCGCAGGTTTTAGACCACACGGCCTTACACACGGGCATACCCGTGGCCGTGTGGAAGCCATGGGATGAGACACGGGCGTACTTATAGCCGTGCTCGACAAAGGCGATTTTTATCCCCAACACGGGCTATGACAATAGCCCCACGCCCGTGCTGAGCAACCGTGGAGTATACTGACTTTCCAAACACGGGCTGGACACGCCCGTGCTGATCAACCGTGGACTATACTGACTTGTCGAACACGGGCGTGTCACTTTAACCACAGTCGTGGCCAAGCACCCCGATCGCACCCAAAATTTGAAAATTGCAAAAAGCAAGGGCTGAAAAAAATCGAGCACGGGCGTGGCCCCTGCCTGTGTCCCGACCCTTATTTAAGCAACTTAACCGCTCATTTTCCCCAAATCAACCCTAACCCGATTCCTCAGCCTTAGAAATCACACCCAACAATAAGGACTCTACGGTCCATTTATCTTTTCCTTTAATTTTAGTTTCATCATTATTTTTCTCCACTTTAGCTTGCTTTTCTTTAATTATTTAATTATTATAGTTTAATTATTATTATTATATCCTGGCTAATCCTCCACGAGCTACCCAATTTCTTCATCTAGCACAGGATCGTTATCCAGATCGGCCCCTCCAACTTATCTTTCACCTCCGACTCAAGGAATCCATCCAAAATTTAGGGAGTTTCACTTCTCTCCATATATTTTGAATTTATACTTAATTGTCTATATATCTAACTTTGTACATTGAGGACAATGTACATCTTAAGTGTGGGGGGTGAACAACCTAAAAAGGTGCCTAACTTTTTCATTATTCTCAAATTTCTGAAATTAGGTGCCAAACTTTTTGCATTATTCTCAAATCCTGAATTATGTCTTGTTTCTTAAAGTGAGTTTCTCATATTATCATTAGAATGAAATTTCTATGATTCATGATTTTTATTGATATGTTTTAGATTAAGTCATTGATAATTGTGCATTGATAATTAAATTCTAAGAATACTAGAGAATCAAGCATGATAAGTCTATTTTTCAGAAATTAAAAATTTTCTAGGTTGTCTACCTGAATTTGAATATTACTTTGAAGCTTGAAATTTACAAGGTTGATATCAAAATACCCATAATTTTTGTGAGATTTTGAGCTTTATAGAGCATAAATTCTTTTTCTTGCTCACTTTATTGATTATGAGTGTGTCAACATTGATTTGTTATTCTAGAACTTGCATCGATTATACATGTCGAGACCACATTTTTTATTTGATATACAGAGATGATAAAGGCACCTAGGATTTAACCCACTTACTCCATAAAAAAACCCACATTCATAATTAACCCCTAGTGAACCCCTTTGATCCTAACAACCCTTTTTATTGACTCACCCACTAATTTTAACCCAGAAACCCTTTGTTTTTGTTATCACCATTCCTTTTGACTACCCTTATATCGGGAATTGATTTGATTAATAGCCTAACTATGTTTTTATTTCAGTAATTTATCCTTTGTTATGTATATATGATTTGTTCTTAAAAAAAATCAAAAAAAGTATATTCATTATTCATTATTAGTTTTGTGATTAAATGAGCTTATACGTTTGAATTCCAAATATTGAAGAAGAAGCTCATATTATTATTATTAGCTTTCAGTTGATGTAATTACTTTTATTTAGTTCATTATTTCTGGTTAGGTAATTTTTCAAATTCGATCTCGATTCTAACCCTCTAATTCAGCCTTTATCCACACCTTAACCCAAGCCCCAAGCATAACCTCATTAAAGACCTTTTGATTTGTGCATCATTTCATATTACAGTGGTGGAGATTTGATTTTCATGCAAGCCTATGGGATTAACTTTTCAGGTTTGACATTTGAGTGCTTAATTTTGAACCTTAAACACTTCGTGTGGTTTGAGTGAATCTTTTGTGAGGATGTCAATCCTTGTAGGTTTTGGATCAGAGGTAATTATTTAGATGAGGGGAAACACCTATGTTTTGTGATACAAATGTATGACTTATATTGTTTGAATCTTTAGGACTCTTTGAGTTAAATTATCCATTTATAAATTATCTATGAATTATGATGAGACATTATTGATAGGAATATTGAATCATGGAAAGTTCGTTTTAATTGTAAGTTGAGAATTTTGCTTGAGGACAAGCAAAAGCTTAAGTGTGGGGGTATTTGATAAACCGTAAAAGGTAAATAATTTTAATCCCACATTTAGCATACTTTTGGATGAATTATCCCTTATTTTATGTAAAAGGTGCTCTTAATCCTTTCTTTTCATGTTTTATACTCAGGGAAGCACCGGAGGATGAAAAGAACAAGAAACGGGCTTAAAACGAGCCAAATGGGCCAAAGTACAAAATCAACACGGCCTGGACCCAAGACCACACGGCCGTGCTTCCTCAATAATCTTGAACACGGTCTAAGCCACGAAATACACGGCCGTGCCTCATTAATGAAGTCCGAACACGGCCTAAAGACGATCCACACGGGCGTGTGCCATGGCCGTGTCCCTGCCGTAGAAAAGAGCAATTTCAATCGGATTTGGATACTTAGGGGCAAAGAAACACATTCCAAAAGCCTATAAATACACCCTAAGTATAACCTAAAAGAGGGGAGTCGACGGCGGTGAGCTAGGCCAAGGAGCCGAGCCGAAAAGGTCAGATTTGTGGGAATTCACTCGGGGATAGCCAGTTGATCCATCTCAAGAAGCCAGAATTCTACTCAAGACGGAGGATCTCCTCTTCAATTCCTTCATGGGGTTTTAGGGATTTCTTATGTTTTGTTTTATCTTTTCTTCTGAGATGTTTTCTTTTATTGTTATGAACTAAACCCTCTGATACCTGAGGGGGATGAAACTTAGATGAATCTTGTTATCGTTTGCTGAACTATATGATAAATATTTGATTTGTTCTTAATTATGTGTTCTTAATTCTTGTGTTAATATTTCACGGATATTAATTCAAGTTGGATGTGCTTAGGTGGAGGAGCAAAAGCCCCTGCCTAGGAGTAGATCTAGCATAGTTAAGCGGAGTTGATCGTGCGCCTAGAGATAGTGTGACGAGGCGTTGCCGGATTAGGGTGAAACCTAATATGGGAGTCCATAGATCGAGTTAATGCAATTCTAGGGGTTTTAATTAGAAAGAGATTTCAATTAATCAACCTAGGGTTAGACGTTATTCGCCTCGAGAGAGGGTTTAACATAAATTAGGGAATCCTACGGATCAAGTCAAATGAATAAATCGTCTGGTTCAGAGTTAGATAACAAGTGAAGTCTAGGTGGATTCTTCCTTGGGTGTCGTCTTAATTAAGCGATTTCATGGTATTGGGCCGTTTTGGGCCATGTTAGGCCAAAAAGGGTCGTGTGGGGCCAACGAGTTTGTGGGCCCCACATGGGCATGTGGAGAAAATTGGGCCAAACAGTGTAATTTTCATGACCGAGACCAATTTTGGGCTATGCGGGTCACGCGAGCGTGTGGGCCCGCATTATGGGCCTTGGGCCCATTTTTACTATTTGACTGTAAATGTTGCACGGGTCGCCCGAGACGACTGTGGACCTACTGATGGGTCGATAAGTATACCTAGACCCCAAACTGTTAAATGATTGTTATGCCCCTATGATAGAAAATAACTATTATGCCCCTATATTATAAAATGACTGTATGCCTTATGTTATGTATGACTGTATTTGAGCATGCCATGAGATAGATATGTTGCATACATGTGTGATATGTTGCATGAGGATGGGATTATTATGATTGGAGAAAGTGTACTGTACTGGCAGCTCTGCTACAAATACTGTTTAGTGCCGCAACCGGTGCTAATTTTGCAGTGTAGGGATGGGTGGGTGATTTTATCCCCACATGGAGTGTAGGGCTGGACGGAGTGGAGAGTAGAGGCTGGTTGGGTAGGATCTCTATTTGCATGACTGAACTGCTATTGTCACTGAAATGGGCTAAGGCCCACACTGATACTGATACTGTAATGGGCTAAGGCCCAACTGAATTGAACTGTTATTGATTTGGGCTTAGGCCCAGACTGTACTTGCCTAAGGCATGATTGGCTATTTACTTACATGGGGTTACACACTGAGTTTTCGTCAACTCACCCCTCTATTTATCTGTACAGGTAATCCCCAGTCTTAGGCAGATCGGTGCTGCGAGGGATTCGGAGGTGGCCACACAACCGCACCTGCTTTTATATTTGTGTTTTATTTCCAATAAATTTAAGTTGGGTTTTTGTTATGTAATAAGGCCTCTTTAAATTTTAACTTTTAATTTGGGATTTTACTTATTTAATTCATATCTGAAAGAAGTAGGACGCGGATTTTCAAAAGATAAATGTTTTTCAAAACCCCACGTTTTTGTAACATTCGATAAAAGCTTTCGCATCAAACATTGTTTTAAATATAGCAACAAACTAATATGATCGACAAACTGCTAAAAACAACTTGAGTTTTAAATGAACAAAATACCCTTAAATGTCCATTATGATGATAAACGCGAATTAATATAGAACGGGTTTTTCCAATGAAAGTATGTTTTCAAAAAACTCTTCAATGTGATATCGCCAGATTCGGCCATAACGTCTAGGCCCGGTTTGGGGTGTTACAATAATATTACTTGATATACTGAAAAGTGACATGTAAATATGTGATTATCTTTGATACATTGATATAAGGAAATTATGTATATGGTGATGAGCAATAAACCCAAGTGTGATATGTCGAGAAAATAAGTTTATCAATATTGAATTTTTGTGTAAAATGTGCAAGTATGCTAACTATTGTTGTTGCTTGATGATTAGGCAAGTGCCAAGCTTTTGATTGAATAGTAGTATGTTTATTTATTTGAAGCACTGAAGTGGTAAGTATTTAAGCTGGAAATAAGTTAGTGTCCATGAAAGAATGGTAAGGTTTAGACTATGCATATTTTTTTATGGAACGATTTATTATGTGTCCAATTAGAACAATGCATTGGTTAAATGCATTAATTTGTAATCGTGATTGAATGACATGCTTATGGAATAAGTGTAGAAGAGATGAAGTTATATAAAATTTTACTAAGCTTGAGGGTATAAGTCTATGTGTGATGCTATGGATTAGTTCACCTTGTGAATTAGTGAGAAAAGTTTATAAGTATTACGGTGACAATATTGGGTTATTTTTTATATGAAAAGTTTGATAATTGAATTACATTAGTATGATTAAAGACTATACGAGCTTACTAAGCATTCATTGCTTACGTGATTGTTTTATTATTTACCTTACAGATTATTGGAAGCTCAAACGGGTTGGAATCTTATCGGAGCTATATCACTCTATCCATTGGTTCTATAGGTAATTATGGATGACTTATTTCTAGTTATAATGACATGTATAGGTTATTTTGATTGAAATTAGTCATGTAATTGCCTTGAGTTTTGGTATTGTGATAATTCCATGATTGTCTTATAATGTTGAGGTGATTGAATGATGATAGGTAAAGTAATAGTTGAATGTGGAATATTTTGGATGATACATGAAGGGTTAGAAATAGGCGAATTTGGGTTGAAAATGGCATAATTTTGAAATTGGTCTTAAGTGGTACTTCTTGGATTGTTTCGTTAATAAGTATAGAATACTTATGATGTTACATTAGCTAGGCTCTTAAAGAGTCTAATTGATATGTTTTGAGTGTGTTAATTGTGTCTTGAAGTGATTGAACGAATGGTTTTTGAGTTGTTTGATATCAAAAATTTGCAGGGTATGGTAAACTTATTGTTTAAGGCTCATATTGAGTCCACATGACCAGACACACGGGCGTGTGACTGGACCGTGTGAAACACACGGCTATCACATGGGCGTGTGATTTGGCCGTGTGTCCCCTGCTACTTAAGTTTCATGAAACAGAATGTTCAGGTATTTCCACACGGGCGTGTAACTCAGCCGTGTGAGGCACACGGGGTAGGACACGGCCTGAAACACGGGCATGTCATAGGGCCACACGGGCGTGTCCCTTGGCCACATGGGCGTGTGAGCCCTGCACCTAGGAAAATTTTTAAAATTTCGCGAAAAGTTTTTTGAACTTTCGATTGAGTCCCGATTTGTTCCTAATATATATTTTGGGCCTCGTGGACCCATGAAAGGGACGACATGATTATATTATGATATGAACGCTAAATAAATGTGTAACGTTCGTAATTGATCTGAAAAGTCTGATAATGCTCCATAATCCTGTTTCGGTGACGAATAAGGGTTAGGGGGTGTTACAAATTAAGAATGCCGTTTCAAGATTCACAATGTAGTGTTGGAAAGCCAGTAAAAGCGCTTGAGTTGTTAAACAAGTTAATTCAGTGAGATTGATTGCATATCACTGATATTCGAAAAATGAGTGTGCAGTAGTAGTATATGTCCCAAATCGATATGCATAACTTTTTTCCAAGTTATTCCATTTATGCTCTACTTATATCCGAATATTCCAGATATGCATAGATTTATGCTAGTTTATGTGAAACAGAGTATTAAAATGTACCGAAAGGAGTGACAAGATAAATCGAAAAAGATCAAACAAATAATACACAGGCGTTGCTTAAAGTACTTAACGAAAAGTACCCATAAAGAAAAAATATTCAAAAGTAAAACTTTTAACGTAAAAACTTCAAAGCTTAGTCAACTTTCTTTTTAAATTAAACAGTAAATACTTGACAAAAAACAGAGCAAATAAAGAAGAGGAACTCACGCCAAGAAGGGTTGGAGTGGATGCAGTATTGAAGCTGATGGAGTTGTTCAGCAGGAGTCCAAGTAGGTCCCTTTGAAAGCGCTAGAGCCGGCGGTGGCGGCAGGTGGTTATGGTGGTGGTGCTCTGTTTCTCCCATCTTTGTTCTTCTTTGTTATTGTTTTGCTTTCCAATTAAATACTCTTTTTTTCTTTCCAGTGCTTGTAATCTTCTTTTTGCTCTTCTTCACTTCGAAGAACAGATAAGCAATGTGTTTTTCAGATTTCTATACCAAAAAAAGAAAAGAAAAGTGATGAACAAAAAGCAAAAATTTAATAAAAACGTAAATGGTTGAAGGTAGTACCTTTTGTTTTGTTCCAAAAATGGGAAAATATTTAATAAAAAGGCCGATTCGATTTCAATTTTTTGTAAAAGAAAACTTTGAAAATAGAATGAGAAAAAGCTCAACGAAGTATGGGGCTTTGTTCAACTTTCACCTTGTTCTCACATTTCATCTACAAGGATCTTGTAACGTACTTTCCATCGAACTTAGCCTTCAATTTCATTGAAAATAACATTTGTGCCATTCACGTTGCCATCCCATGTTTTCCTTGTATTGTCTTTGAAACTTCCTAGGATTATGTACTTTTTTTTATTTTAAAAAATAAACTATAAATATAATCACTCAATTATTAAAAGTTTTCATTTTAAGCATTCAAAATAGACTGTCAAAATCTCAAACGAAAATCTGACTTTTTTTTTATTTTGATTTTCTTTTTTTTTAATATCCTCTTTTCTTTTCTCTCTATTTCCTTTTTCTTCACTTTCTTCTTCTAACCCTAGACATGAAAGCCATGTCTCGAGACCCCTAATAGAATTTGGATTTGAATCTTAACTTTGTTTTTAACCCCGCGCAACCCCTAAATACTTTAAATAAGATCAATTAACATTCATTGATTATGTTCATGTGATTTAATTGAAATTATACATAATTTATTAGTTTGAATGCATGTTACTTAGTAAAATGATATCAAGTTAACCTTATATGCTATATTCGAATGGGTTTCGAAGGTTGAATAATTTTTTAAATCTCTTTTTTCAATGTAACAAAAGACGAATAAAAAAAGAAGTATTGGTTGTAAAAAAAGAAAAAAAGAAAAAGGAAACTCACAAATTTTTTTTATTCCCAAGACAATACTTCTTTCCTTTGGTTCTATATTTCTATCCTAAAATAATGAATTGAGTTTTTATAGGCATTGTTGACGTCGCTATTGAAATAGCCTTTCTGGCTATATTTTCGGCTACCCCGCTCATTTCATAAAGTATTCTGCCCACTTTAATAACTGTAAGTACCTAATTTTGCCCGGCTTATGAAAACCAAAATAAATAAATAAATAATAAAATATCCAGGTTTATTTACAGTCCAATTAAATAAACCAACCCACTAAATACCCAAAGCCCAAATTACAGACCCAATTAACATTTCAACCCAATTGACCCAAATGCCAAACCTAAACCACTATCCAAATAACCTTGGCCCAAATATAAAGGAGCCCAATTAACCCAAAACAGTTTTCAAAGAGTGAGAACCCTAGGGTTCTCTCTCGCGCCGCAAGCAGCCTCTCCTTCGTACTAAAGCTACCAATCGCGCCATAAGTCGCGCTCTATCATCGCTGACTTATCGTCACCACCGCAAAAAAGGAAAACGCAGCAGCAAATCGAGCGAAATCTGTATATTTCTTTTTTTTTTCTTTTCTTTATTTTTCGGGTATAAAAACCCCAAAAATAATCTTGTACGAAAGATACACGAGAATATACGCAAATACACAGACAGATTCAGAAAATAAAAAAAGCAAAGGTCTTGTTTTCTTTTTATTTTTATTCTCGTATACTGTTTTCTTTATATATTTTATTTTTTTTCATATATATAACATATATATAAAATACTAAAAAAAGGAGAGAAAACCTACGTTTTTGGGATTCCGGCCACCACGGTGGACGGCGATCGGAGCCTCGCCGGAGAAGGGTCGGATATCGCCCTGGGAAGACTTTCAAAAAAAAAATTTTTTGTGCTGAGGAGAGAAATGAAAATTTTAAGAAAAAGGATAGCTTTTATAGGGCATCAAAACAGTGCCGTTTTGCGCCAGCCCTTTTGCGCCAAAACGGCACCGTTTCACCTACGGTCTGAATCCGACCCGACCTAGCCTTCAGGATTTGCGTGTTTTTCAGTAAAATGGGATATTTGCGCATCAAGCCCTTCCGCATTTTTAGTTTTTTAAATTCAGTTCTTTTGTATTTAAAATTTACCCCAAACTTTCATTTGCAGATTCAATTTCGTCCTTTTTTCATTTCCTTTATAATTTTCATTATTTTATTATTAATATATCATTATTGTTAGTTTTATTTTATTATCATATTATTTTTTTACTATTATTATTTTATTATTTTATTACAAATATTTTTTTTATTTTACTATTATCAATACTATTATTATCATTACTTTTAACATTAGTATTCCTTTTTTTTTTATTTCATTACAATTTTTTTTTCTTACTATTATTTCTCGTACTATTATTATTATTATATTTATGACTATTATTATTACTTTTAATCTTATTATTATGTTTTCTAGTATTAGTATTATTACTATTTTTATTACTTACATTATTATTACTATTTTTATCATTTCTATATTTTTGTTATTAATATTACTTTTATCTTTACTATTATTAATATTTTTATTATTACTATCAATTTTAATATCCTTACATTTATTTTATTATTAATAATACTATATTTATTTTTCTATTATTTTTATCACTATTTTCATTATCATTTTATTTTTGTTAATATTATTTTTATTATTATTTATTTATTAACATATTTCCAATTTATTTTTTACTATTATTATTATTATTATTTTATTTAAATTATTGTACATTTATTTGTTAATTTGATATTAGCTTTATTTTTTTATTATTATTTTCTTTCCTTCATTTATTTATTTGTTTATTTATTATTATTATTACTTAATATTCTTATTATCATCCACATTTTTATCCCATTAAGCATAAATAAAAAACTTATTCTCGGGAATTCAAAATGTCGTGTCCTAACGTGCTGGATGTGACATTATGTTATCTCGAGGTAAGGCTTTTGAAAATAAGGCAATGTTTTGGTATTTAGAAATTCGGGAAATAGTGCCCAATCATGCTGGGTTGCGATTTTTCGTTTAGCTAAATAATTAAATATCCTTTTAACAAGTTTTGTAAATCATGAGATGATTTTGATTACGAAGGTTTTAAAATATCGTGTCCTATCGTGCTGGATGTGATGTTTATATTCCTTCGAAACAAAGAAATCTCAAATTTTAACTCAAATTGCTCGAAGTTTCTAAGAAATCATATTTTTAAATACTTTTAAATTTCAAACATTTGGACATGAATTTATCGATTAGGTACCAATTTTTGGGCGTTATGAGGGTGCTAACCCTTCCTCATACGTAACCGACTCCCAAACCTGTTTTCTGGTTTTTTGTAGACCAAAATTAAATGTTTTAAATAAAACGTTTTACAAGGTGATCCAATCACACCTAAGTAAAAAGGGATTGGTGGCGACTCCCATTTTGTTTTTAAAGTCGATCCCCATTTTCTAAACTGATTTTAAAAGGGTTTCGACAATAACAACTACCCAATACTCAAGAGATCCTTTTCGCGAACCCATACTTGTTTTTGTAGGTCTTACCGTAACTGGTTTGTCTGGAAATATATGTACCCATATTTTTCCACCACGGCATTCAGTAACGTAATGTTGCATCACGCATCACGCATTCGGATTGGATCAGATGTGTGGTGTCACAAAATATCTCTCTTATATTAATAATATTAACTAGAAATTTTATCACTCGCATATATGTGTAGAAACCACGTATTTAGATGTTTTTAAAAATAGCATACAACAAATAATAAAAAGTATGGTTTGAAACTAATTAATAATAACACATGAAATATGTACGATATTAAAATTAAAATATTAGATTAAATTGTAAGTAAAACAAAATTTAAACACAAATGCATTAGATTAAAAATACTAAATACAATTGTTTATTATAGTATTGTCATCAATCCTAAGTTGTGTGGAGTTAATTTGTTACACTAACTCAATCAGCAACACTATTAATTAATACAATTGATGGAGATAATAACATGTGTATAATAAAATTAAAAAATATAAAGAAATTTAAATAAATCTTTTGTTAAGTGGTAAATTTAAAGTTTTACTAATGCAATTGGTATGTATTTAAATCCCATCATATGCATAATTTTTATTATTTTTTAAATTAAAAAGACTAAGTACCCTTGAATAATATAACTTATTTAAATACGAAAGGATATTTTCATAATTTACCTAATTGAGTTGATACCTAGTTAACCTGTGACACCAACTCAGTCAGAGATTTTATTAATTGTATAGATATATAATTGATGCAGGTGATAAAATGTGCATAATAAAAATTAAAACTTATAAAGAAATCAAAATAAAACTTTGGCTGAGTGGTAAAGTTAGAGTTTTATCACTACAACCAGTGTGAATTCAAATTGCATCATATGCGTATTTTTTATTACTTTTTAAAATTAAAAAAGGTAAAGTACAATTTAATAATATATTTATTTTAATTAAAAATATATATATTTATAATTTTCTTAATGAAACTGATACTCGATTAATATGTGATACTAGCTTAATTAAAAGTCCATGCAATAAATGTTATATGTGTAAGTAGGTAAAATTTTATTAATTCTTCTTATGATTGGGAAAAAATTCCCTCCACTTAACTATTTATTAATTATGTTTTTTTATTAATTTTATTACTTTTATTTAAAAATAATAAGTAAATTTATTATTGAACCTGTTTTCAATAAATTGGATGGCTCAATAAAATTAAATCAGCATTTTATTAGCTAACTTAGAAATTACATGGAAATTATCATGCATTGATTAGTTTTAGGCTGCGTTTGTTTGTAGGAATTCATTTTCCGGAAAATGTTTTTCTGGTTTTCTAGTGTTTGGTTGACTGAAAACATTTTTCATTTGGAAAATATTTTCCAATACACGGGTAAAATCTCTTATATTTTACGAAAATTGTCTTACGGTTTTCATTGCTGTAAGACATTTTCCGGGGCTCCTCCTTCATCCAGGTAAGTCTTTCCCCTTTTTCCTTCCTTCATTCATTTTCCTTCCTTCATTCTTTCTCAGGCAAATCTCTTTCTCTCTTTCTCGGAAATTTTCCTGTTCCTCTTCGTTTCGCTGGGTCTTGGCTTAAGGTATTCTTGGAAAAATTCATCTCCCATCTCCTCAAGGTACTCTCACGTTTTCCTTCCTTTATTCTCTGTTAATTTTTGTTTCATGTAATACAATTTTTTTAAAATAATTAAAAAGAAAAATCGAAGCCCTTCGTTTTTCAATTTTAACCGATCAATTTGAGCTACAGTTTTGTGTTATGATGTGGATATTGAGTGTTAGGTTTAAATGATTGCTTGATCTTAGCTTGGGACTCAACTGTTTTGATCTTAGCTACAGTTTTGTTTTGGGTTTAATTGTTGTTTTGGGTTTAGCTGAAGGTTGTGGAGGCATTGTAGGTTGTTGTTGTTGTATACCGGAGCGTATTGTGTCCCATTGTATTGATGACCCATTGTTTGAACTGATTGTTGCCCCAGGCCAAGGTCATGGGTTCACCATGGTAGGATTAGGGATTGTATAATCCTGCTCCTATCGTTATTGACCAGTAAAGAATAGACCAACCGCATAATGCAACTTTGGGACCGAACAAAACCGACAAAGATAATGCAACCATAGTTGGATTCTCGCCTCCCACTAAACTATTGCATTAAAGCAAACGATTTAGAAAACAACTCGTAAACTGTATTGTCCAATTACCTTTATACTAAGATAGGTGTGACATGAATACGAGAGATGAAGTTTACAAAACCATCCATCGTATATGCAGTGCCCTTCTAAGGCCTCCTTGGCAACAATAGTTGTTTGAACATCTGCAAAGCATTGAACCGTTAATACTTGAATTCAAGGGACAGCGGAAATAAAGTGTCCAATCTCTTCCCTATGTTCTTGGCTTTAATATAAAAATAATAATCAATAATGTATTAGGCCATAAATGGCTATTATGGATTTGTTAGAATAAGAAGGCTTAGTCTAGTTTATTGTACGTTTTAGACAGATAAGAAATCAGGGAGCTTGGGTTGAGAAGAGAGGCTAGAAAATAAGAGAAGAAAAAAAGGGAATATGAGTTTGTTCATGTACAGTATCTGATAATAATTCCTTAGCTAACAGTTGAAAGTAATGGCCAATAAGAAATTTTAAGACTTAGCCAATATATGATCTGTGTGGTTAGAAAAAAGAATTTAAGCTATGCCTGATTCTCTCTCCCTTTAGCTCCTTTTGTCAATTTCCTTGTTTATCCAATATATGAATCTGGTTTGCCAATAGCTAGATCTTCTGTAGGTTCCTTGAACTCATCTAAGTAGGAAGGCAAGTACTGGCAGTAACTCTGCTGGTATTTCTGCTGATTGTGGCTCTTTTCCCATCAGCTTTTATAATTTCTTCCCAAAAATCAATTTGAGTCTGTTCAGTCATAATCTCTTAATACAGAAACTATACATATATAATATCTAACAATAATTCCTTGCTAAGTGATAAACCGTAAAAGTAACATATTTTAATCCCACATTTAACGTGCTTTTGGATGAATTATCCCTTATTTTATGTAA
Organism: Gossypium sturtianum; assembly: GCA_025698515.1. Classification (NCBI taxonomy): domain Eukaryota; kingdom Viridiplantae; phylum Streptophyta; class Magnoliopsida; order Malvales; family Malvaceae; genus Gossypium; species Gossypium sturtianum. Next base: position 15,417,182 of record CM046947.1, on the reverse strand, counting down.
TTTGGTGCTCTTAATCCTTTATTTTCATGTTTTATACTCAGGAAAGCACCGGAGGATGAAAAGAACAGAAAACGAGCTTAAAACGGGCCAAATGGGCCAAAGCACGAAATCAGCACGGCCTGGGCCCAATACCACACGGCCGTGCCTCATTTATGAAGTCCAACACGGCCTGGCCACGATTCACACGGGCGTATGCCATGGCCGTGCCCCTGCCGTGACAAAGAGCAATTTCACTCGGATTTGGATACTTAGGGGCAAAGAAACACATTCCAAAAGCATATATATACACCCTAAGTATGACCTAAAAGGGGGAGCCCAAGGCTATCGTCTAGGGGCATCTTGCTAGGCCAGAGAAGGCAGATTTGTGGGGATTCACTCGAGGATAGCCAGTTGATTCATCTCTAGAAGCTAGAATTATACTCAAGACGGAGGGACCAATTCCTCCAGGGATTTTTAGGGATTTCTTATGTTTTGTTTTATCTTTTCTTCTGAGATGTTTTCTTTTATCGTTATGAACTAAACCCTCAGATACCTGAGGGGGATGAAATTTAGATGAATCTTGTTATCGTTTACTGAACTATATGATAAATATTTGACTTGTTCTTAATTATGTGTTCTTAATTCTTGTGTTGATATTTCCGAGATATTGATTCAAGTTTGATGTGCTTAGGTGGAGGAGCAAAAGTCCCTGCCTAAGAGTAGATCTAGCATAGTTAAGTGGAGTTGATAGCGTGCCTAGAGATAGGGTGACGAGATTTTGCCGGATTAGGGTGAAACCTAATATGGGATTCCATAGATCGAGTTGATGCAATTCTATGGGTTTTAATTAGAAAGAGATTTCAATTAATCAACCTAGGGTTAGACGTTATTCGCTTCGAGAGAGGGTTTAATATACATTAGGGAATCTTACGGATCAAGTCAAATGAATAAATCATCTGGTTCAGAGTTAGATAACAAGTGAAGTTTAGGTGGATTCTTCCTTGGGTGTCGTCTTAATCAATTGGTTTTCCCTCAAGTTATTTTCCCCAAATTCATTCTTCTTTGTCTTAGAGTCTTTAGTTTAGTAGTTAATTAATTTATATTAAATAAAAAATTCCCTTTATTTTAGGCTAGATAATAAAAAGAGAGTTAGTATTAGTACTTTTAGTTCCTTTGGGTTCGACATCCCGATCTTGCCACTAAACTATACTACTGTTCGATAGGTGCGCTTGCCTCAAATCGTTTTCATAGTTAGTTCCCAGGTTCGATCATTCTTTTTATAAATTTTAAGACTTTGACATCGCGAAAACAACGATCAAGTTTTTGGCGCCGTTGCCGGGGAGCTAAAATATTAAGAAAGCTTAATTTTTATTACTTTAGCCATTTTTACTTTTTGCAATTTTATTTTATTTTTGCTTTTCTAAATTTTTCTTCTTTTGTTCCTTCCAGGTACCTCTAGTTTATGACTAAAAGGAACCCGACAGGACCCCTACTTTACGACAGTGATATTGAAGGTACCGTTCGCAAAACTCGTAGGGAGATAAGGCGAAGCTTAAACTACATAGAAGGAGAGCAAGAAGGCGAAACCAATCCTACTGAAGAGATGGCTGAGAATCATCCGCCACCTCAAGAGATGGCTGAAAATCATGCTCCACGTACTATGTATGATTATGCTAAACCTAGTTTAACAGGAACTGAATCTAGTATTTTTAGGTCTACTATTGCTGTAAATAATTTTGAACTGAAACCTAACACTATACAGATGATACAACAGTTTGTTCAGTTTGATGGTTTGCAGGATGAAGATCCTAACACACACTTAGCAAATTTTCTAGAATTCTGTGATACCTTCAAGATAAATGGCGTTTCTAATGATGCCATCTGTCTTCGGTTATTTCCCTTTTCTTTGAGGAATAAAGCCAAACAGTGGTTACATTCTCTTCTACGAGGGTTAATCACTACATGGGATCAAATAACCGAAAATTTTTTATTAAAATATTTTTCACCGGCCAAAACGGCCAAATTGAGGAATGATATCTCTTCTTTTGTGCAGATGGACTTAGAGACACTTTATGATGCATGGGAGAGATACAAAGATTTGTTAAGGAGGTGCCCACACCACGGATTACCTTTGTGGCTACAGGTCCAAACTTTTTACAATGGTGTGAACCCTTCAACAAGGCAACTAATCGATTCAGCTTCCGGTGGAACCCTGAACAACAAAACTCCTGAAGCGACTTACGAGTTTATAGAAGAGATGTCACTGAATAACTATCAATGGTAAGTTACAAAGACAAGGCCAGCCAAAGCAGCTGGAGTTTTCAACATCGATGCAGTGACCGCGCTATCAAACCAGGTAGAATTATTACATAAAAAATTTGATGGTTTATATGGTTCCTCGCAGGTACAGCCAGTTATGAAGTGCGACGCAAGTGAAGGAGTGGTGAATCCTAAGTACCCACCCTACGGACAGGGCATGGAGAGCAAACAAATGAACTATATGGGTAACAATTTTCGATCTAACAATAACCCTTATAGTAATACTTATAATCCAGGTTGGAAGAACCACCCCAATTTCTCATGGGGCGGTCAAAGAAATCAAAGGCAACAACCATCCCAAAACTTCCAACAATAGCCCTACCCACAGAAAAAAAAGCCAAACCTTGAAGAGATGCTGACAAACTTCATAGCAGCCTCAGAAAGATGTTCCCAAAATACAGAAACACGTTTCCAAAAGATAGAAACAAAACTTGAGGCATTGACACAAGAGTTCAAGGAACAAATCGGGCAATTCACTAAGCAAATCTCCGAGAGACCACATGGAAGACTACCAAGCAACACCGAGACTAACCCAAGAGAGCAAGTTCAAGCCATAATAGCTCAAGATAGTGAAGGGTTAGACGAGCCCAATTCGAGGCAAGAGAACGTGGTCGAAGAAGGTAAGGTTGAGGTAAGTAATAATAAGCCAAAACCGGTAATCAAAGAGTACCAACCTCGCATACCATATCCTGAAGCATTAAGGAGAGACGACACAGAGGAACAGTTTGGTAAGTTTCTTAAACTTTTAAAGAAATTACATATTAACTTACCGTTACTTGAAGCTCTTACGCAGATGCCAGACTCTAGAAAATTCTTAAAAGAGTTGTTGACAAATAAACGGAAGATAGACAAAGCATCACATGTGGAACTAAACGCAATGTGCTCGGCAGTATTGCAAAATAGACTACCACAGAAACTAAAAGATCCAGGGAGTTTTACAATTCCATGCTTAATTGGTAGTTTATCTATTGATAATGCGTTAGCTGATTTAGGGGCAAGCATAAATGTCATGCCTTATAAATTATTTAAACAACTAGGTCTAGGGAGGCCCAAACAAACTAGGATGAGCATTGAATTAGCTGATAAAACTATTAGATTTCCTAGGGGCATAATTGAAGATGTACTCGTAAAAATTGACAAATTTGTATTCCCAGTAGACTTTGTCGTTTTAGACATGGATGAGGACAACACGATCCCCCTAATTTTAGGAAGACCATTCTTAGCAACTGCTAGAACTAAAATCGATGTTGATGCAGGCGAACTTATACTCTGTGTAGGTGACGAGACAGTCACTTTTCAAGCCCTCGATTCAACTAGAACATCGAATAATCAATGTGAGAAAATAAATTCGAATGATAACCATTCGGTTAACCCTTCTTTTCAGGAAGCACCACAAAAGAATACAACTGAACCCGATCCTATACCATGTGCCAACAAAGAAATAACACACGAAGAACAAGGGATTCAGATCGATGACGAATGGAAGACGCACTTTAAGGAAAAATTAGGGATACACGAAGCAGAACCAGAGCCGCCCTACGAGGCAAACAAGTTCAACATTGGAGATCAAGTATTGATTGATAAAGCAGACCCTCGAATATCTCCTCATGACCCTAACACTAACAAAGAAATCCCTTTTAGGGTAATCAGTGTTTTCCTGCAGACCAACGATGAGGTAAGTAATCCCATTTTTGGTACTTTCAATATAAACGCATCTCGACTTAAACTCTATCATGATAATGAAACCGATAGCATGAGGAAGGACTTTCAACTCCTCAAACCACCCTGATGATGCGAGTGAGAGGTAAGTCTAGCTTAAGACTATAAACGAGCGCTTTTCGGGAGGTAACTCGAGCACTAACTCTATTTTTCTTATATTTTAGTTTATTTTCTTTTCTTTTCACTTTTATTTCTTATCTGAAGCAACTAACTATAAACTAACCAAAGGCCAATTTCCAGACCACACGGCCTTACACACGGCCGTGGCCGTGACCGTGACCGTGTGGAAGTACTGAATCTCCGTACTGACACTGCAGAGATGGTACGAGTCATGACGAATCATATCTTCGAGTCACGGACCCAACTACCCCGCCACGGCCCTGCGACGTAGCCGTGGCCGACACTATTAGATTAGACACGGGCGTGGTGACTTGAACATGGGCGTGGGAGACATGAACGACGCACAACACGGTCGTGCGATGCGACCGTGGTCGACACTGGTAGTTTACACACGGGCGTGACAACCAGAACATGGGCGTGGGAGAAACGATACGATACATAACACGGCCATGCGAGGCGGCCGTGTGAATCAACACGCCCATGGTACACGGGCGTGGGGTTGCACCAGGCCTGAAAATCTATTTAAACCCCCTCCCATCTCTTCACTTACTCACTTTCCTACTCCCCATCCCATTTATTCTATCCCATTATTCAGACCTCCCCCTACTTTTCTTCTCCAATACATTCCCAAAACCCTTGAGCTACACCAAATGCCAAAGAAGCGGAAGGAATCAAGCATATTCTCCCAGAGGGAGATTGATCTATATAAGTTCATGCCGGTCGCTTCAATCATTCCACGAGCCAAGGATATTTGAGGCCATTTAGTTTTTATTTTGTTTTTCTCTTTTGCTTCAATTTCCTTATCTTTACTTCTCTTCTGCTTAATTTAACTTATTTTATTTTAGTTTCTTGGTTTTAGGTTCTTGGTGCGCTGGGAATCACACCACGACCACCACCATATCCACAGCCTTAGAAATCACGCCCACCTCATGAACCATCCAACAATAAGGACTCTACGGTCCATTTATCTTATCTTCTCCTTTAATTTTATTCTATTTTTTATTTTCCTTCACTTTAGCTTGCTTTTCTTTAATTATTTAATTAGTATAATTTTAATTATTATCATTATATCCTGGCTAATCCTCCATGAGCTACCCAATTTCTTCATCTAACACAGGATCGTCATAAAGAACGACCCCTCCAACTTATCTTTCACCTCCAACACAAGGATTTCATCCATAATTCAGGGAGTTTCACTTCTCTCCATATCTTTTAAATTTATACTTAATTGTCTATATATATATCTTTGTACATTGAGGGCAATGTACATCTTAAGTGTGGGGGGTGAACAACCTAAAAAGGTGCCTAATTTTTTTCATTATTCTCAAATTCCTGAAATTAGGTGCCAAACTTTTTGCATTATTCTCAAATCCCTGAATTATGCCTTGTCTTAAAGTAAATTTATCATATTATCATTAGAATGAAATTTCTTTGATTTATGATTTTTATTGATGTGTCTTAGATTAAGTCATTGATAATTGTGCATTGATAATTAAATTCTAAGATACTAGAGAATCAAGCACGATAAGTCTATTTTTCAGAAATTAAAAATTTTTCTAGGTTGTCTACCTGAATTTAAATATTACTTTGAAGTATGAAATTTACGAGACTGACATAAAAAACCCATAATTTTTTGTGAGATTTTGAGCCTTATAGAGCATATACTCTTTTTCTTGCTCACTTTTTGATTATGAGTGTGTCAACATTGATTTGTTATTCTAGAACTTGCATCGATTATACATGTCGAGACCACACCTTTGATTTGATATACAGAGATGATGAAGGCACCTAGGTTTTAACCCACCTACCCCACTAAAAAAACTTACCTTCATAATTAACCCCTAGTGAACCCCGTTGAGTCCTAACAAACCTTTTTATTGACTTACCCGCTAATTTTCAACCAAAACCCTTTGTATTTGTTATCACCATCCTTTTTGACTACCCTTTTTGTCGAGATTTGATTTTGAGCAGTTGCCTAACTATGTTCAATATTTCAGTTGTTAAAGTACTTTCTTATTATTTTAAATATTTGATGACTTGTTCTTAAAAAAAATCGAAGTATATTCATTATTAGTTTTGTGATTAGGTGAGCTTATACGTTAAATTCCAATTATTGAAGAAGAAGCTCGTATTATTAGTTTTCAATTGATGTAATTACTTTTATTCAGTTCATTGTTTCTAGTTAGGTAATTTGTCAATTCAATCTCGATTCTAACCCTCTAATTTAGCCTTTATCCACACCTTTAACTCAATCCCCATTACAACCCTTTTTAAAGACCTTTTGATTTGTGCATCATTTCATATTACAGTGGTGGAGATTTGATTTTCATGCAAGCCTATGGGATTAACTTTTCATGTTTGACTTTTGAGTGCTTAATTCTGAACCTTAAACACTTTTAGTGATTTGAGTGAATCTTTAGTGAGGATGTCAATCCTTGTCAGTTTTGAACCAGAGGTAATTATTTAAATGAAGGGAAACACCTATGTTTTCATGCTACAAATGTATGACTTAGACTGTTTGAATCTTTAGGACTCTTTGAGTTGAATTATCCATGAACAAATTATCTTTGAATTATGATGAAACATTATCAAAATGACTATCATGAATTGAGGGGAGTTCGTTTTAATAATGAGTTGAGAGTTTTGCTTGAGGACAAGCAAAAGCTTAAGTGTGGGGGTATTTGATAAACCGTAAAAGTAACATATTTTAATCCCACATTAGCATGCTTTTGGATGAATTATCCCTTATTTTATGTAATTTGGTGCTCTTAATCCTTTATTTTCATGTTTTATACTCAGGAAAGCACCGGAGGATGAAAAGAACGGAAAACGAGCTTAAAACAGGCCAAATAGTCCAAAGCACAAAATCAGCACAGCCTGGTCCCAATACCACATGGCCGTGCCTCATTTATGAAGTCCAACACGGCCTGGCCACGATTCACACGGGCGTGTGCCATGGCCGTGCCCCTGCCGTGACAAAGAGCAATTTCACTCGGATTTGGATACTTAGGGGCAAAGAAACACATTCCAAAAGCCTATATATACACCCTAAGTATGACCTAAAAGGGAGCCCAAGGCTATCGTCTAGGGCGTCTTGCTAGGCAGAGAAGGCGATTTGTGGGGATTCACTCGAGGATAGCCAGTTGATTCATCTCTGAAGCGAAAATTATACTCAAGATGGAGGGACTCTCCTTCAATTCCTTTAGGGAGTTTTAGGGATTTCTTATGTTTTGTTTTATCTTTTCTTCTGAGATGTTTTCTTTTATCGTTATGAACTAAACCCTCAGATACCTGAGGGGGATGAAACTTAGATGAATCTTGTTATCGTTTACTGAACTATATGATAAATATTTGACTTGTTCTTAATTATGTGTTCGTAATTCTTGTGTTGATATTTCCGGGATATTGATTCAAGTTTGATGTGCTTAGGTGAAGGAGAAAAAGTCCCTGCCTAAGAGTAGATCTAGCATAGTTAAGCGGAGTTGATCGCACGCCTAGAGATAGGGTGATGAGATTTTGCCAGATTAGGGTGAAACCTAATATGGGATTCCATAGATCGAGTTAATGCAATTCTAGGGGTTTTAATTAGAAAGAGATTTCAATTAATCAACCTAGGGTTAGACGTTATTCGCTTCGAGAGAGGGTTTAATATACATTAGGGAATCTTACGGATCAAGTCAAATGAATAAATCGTCTGGTTCAGAGTTAGATAACAAGTGAAGTCTAGGTGGATTCTTCCTTGGGTGTCGTCTTAATCAATTGGTTTTCCCTCAAGTTATTTTCCCAAAATTCATTCTTCTTTGTCTTAGAGTCTTTAGTTTAGTAGTTAATTAATTTAGATTAAATAACAAATTCCCTTTATTTTAGGCTAGATAATAAAAAGAGAGTTAGTATTAGTACTTTTAGTTCCTTTGGGTTCGACATTCGATCTTGCCACTAAACTATACTCATCTGTTCGATAGGTGCGCTTGCCTCAAATCGTTGTCATAGTTAGTTTCGGTGTTCGATCATTCTTTTTATAAATTTTAAGACTTTGACATCGCGGAAACAATGATCACTAAGAGTTGAAAACAATAGCCAATAAGAATTTAGTACTTGAACAAGATATGATTAGTGTGGTTTGAAAATGCATTTAAGTGACCATTAAGATCTTTACTGCTCAATGGGTTGTTGTACATGATTTTTGCTCCATCCATCTACTTTTGTCAACTTTCTCCCGGGTTCATCCATCTCTATCGATTCTCCTTTCTTGCAATGCTTGACCTCCAAATTGTACATTTCTTGCTTGTGGTTCCTTTCCTTACATCCATCTCATCACTCTTGCTTCGCTAGTAGCCTCACCGATACTTTCATAACAGATTTAGTACCAATCACGACATCGAAAACTTTTGTCAAAAATAAATAATCAATTTACTTTTTTCTGCATCATTTTTTTTGGTATGAGTAATTATGTATTATTTAGGAAAGAGAAAGAAAGAATTTTTATTTCATTTTGCATCCAAATCAATCTCGTCTAATTTTGCCAGAATGCTTTGTTTGTACCTGTTGTATGATTTGCCCAACACCTAATTTATGTTTATATGATTTGGAAAAATAATATACAAAATGTACACAAATTGCCCAATCTACTACAGCTGTAAATATGGATAGCATTTGTTGAGTCATTGAGGGTTTTTCAGTGAACGAAACTTCTCAAGGTTCCAAGAATGGGTGTATACTCCTAATAATAATAATAAGACATTTTTTTATTTAAGATTATAAAATATATAAATATTAATAATTTTTAAATTATTCTTAATCCAGTACAAGTGGAAACGTAGTAGTTTAGAACTTAGAAACAATGTACAGCTTGCTGGTCTTCTTACAGAACCTTTGGAAACTCCTCTTTTTCTTTTTTATGTGTTGTTTGGTTACATTAGTTCTGAGGTAGTCTCACAATCGATGATGTCCCACTGTTGCTGTACTTATTTTGTTTGGGGGGTCTATTTGTTGAAAACTGACTAGTTATTCAAAGGGATTTATTATATAAATCCTCAACAAGAGAATCTTGGTATGCCTATTCCAAAAAGTGCAGATGATAAAGCTCAATACATCAACAATCATAAACATTGATGACAAAGTGGGCATATATATCAGAAATGTTATTGTATCTTTACAAGTACAGAACCATAGTAAGAATACTCAAGAGTAGATTTTTATAAAATGAGCCCAACCGAGTCCAACGAGTGACTCAATTCATAAACCCATAGAGTAATTAAAACCATCTCTAAAGCAGAATTAGCTCAACTTGTAGTAGGAAAATGGGTTACCTTTAGAATCAACAGAAGAACCATCCATGTCAGCCATAAAGAGGAGTTTGAGACAGAGTAGTTGTTGTTTTAAGTGTGGAAATTGAAGGAGTAGTAATAGGCGACATGGTTGGTTGAGAGGGGGAAGAATGGTAGTTGTTGACAAAGGGGGGAGTTGATAGGTAGTTGAATTTCTTTACTTATGGGTTGGACGGTTGGTGTCTACATACTGACAAAGTCTCTCAGGTGTTTATCTGGAATTTCTACTTATTTCACTTCAATTATTATTTATCTCCAATAACCCCAACTCCTATTTAATCACCTATCACATGCCTATTAATTCCACACTCTTATCCTTTAGTACTCAATTTTGGGATTTTATTTCCTTAAATTATCTTAAAAAATATTAATTTTTATTTAACCAAATACTGTTTTCTTTAACCAAATTATTATTTTAGTAAGGCAACATAATGTTTTAGGACATATTTAAAAATAAAATAAAAAATCGTTGATGCAAGCTTTAGTAGCCTAGTCATTTGTTTATGCATTACTTAAACCAGGGTATATACAAGTACATTCACATTGATTTTGGAGCCACCACGAATTTGATAATTATAAATTTAAGGATACATTTAATCTCTCACATTAAAAATATTATTAGATTATTATTTGATATCACATTCAAGTTTAAGAAGTTACTATGTTTTTTATGTTTTTTTGGGCACTAGTAAGAGAAAGAGGTATCAAATTTTTTTTTTTTTTTTTTGAAAAAAAATCTCATTAAAACTTTAAAAATTTTAATTAATTGAACAGTAATTTGGTTGACTGAATTAACAGATCTGCTAATGTCCTTGAATCATTGAATATTAATGTTTGTTACAGAATTAGCTCAACTTGTAGGTTTATAAAAATAAACCCAAAATGTTGGTGATCCCCATAGAATTCAATTCATATAATAAAACATAAAACTAATGGCAATGAATGAATGCCCCCAACAGCTTTCACATGGTCATGTTCCCCATCTCTCTTGGGGGTCCTCAATTTCTAATATTTTTATATATGTATGTATGCACTTTAGTCATGGTAGCTTTATTCATATATGTGATATTTGTATGGCATTATTTTGTGTAGATGGATCGTAGTCAAGATCAAAATGCAATTGTCGGAGTCGTGGCTTCAGTTTTAGCTTTTGGGGCTATTTGGATTAAAAAATTAAAAACTAGGAAGGAAATTGCTTCTCACCCTCATGTGAATCTAGATTATGAAAGAGAAAATTATATTAATAGTATTTTATATAGTGATGATCAATATTGTATTAATGTGATAAGGATGAGACCGATTGCCTTTTTTAATTTGTGTGATATTCGTAGTAGGAATAATTTGTTACAACCAACTAAATCCGTGAATATTAGGGAGCAAATAGTTATATTTTTACATATTATTGGTCATAATGTAAGGTTTCGAGTGATTGGATCTAGATATTATAGATCAACTGAGACAATTCACCGTTACTTTAAGGTTGTATTGAGAGCTATTTTGAAATTGTATAAACTAGTTATTAGATCACCTGATGAGTCAACTCCTAGTGAAATCAGAAACAATCCAAGGTTTTATCCTTATTTTAAAGATTGTATTGGAGCATTAGATGGAACTCATGTTCGTGCATCCGTTCCACTTAGCATTCAAGGAAGATTTCGTAAGTCGTAAAGGGGACGACACAAAATGTATTGGCTGCCATTACATTTGATTTGAAATTTTCCTATGTTCTAGCTGGTTGGGAAGGCAGTGCACATGATTCTCGTATTTTAAGTGATGCACTTTCACGCCCAAAAGGATTAAGAATTTCGGAAGGTAATAATTATCATTAAATACCAAATAGTTCTAGTAAGCGTATAATTTATTAGAATTAATTATGTTTTGTAAAATTATAGGTAAATATTATATTGCTGATGCTGGATATTGTAACGCCCCAAAAATCTGAGCTTTTAAATTCTGTGTGTTGTGGCATGAAATGCATGTTAGCACTGCAGGATTAGTGATTTTGGAGTGTTTGGATGTTTCTATGAAGTCCTGGGTTCACGCCTAGACATATGGGAAATTTTTGTTTTTTAGCACTAGGGGAACCCTGACACTAGGTGGTATGCTTCTTATTTTTTATGGGTAAAATATGACACAAGGGGCACCTGGGGTGTAGTGGTAGGTGGCGTGTTCTCTGTCTAAAGGGGGACTAGGTTCGAGTCACTCCCTGCTCAAAGGAGCATTTATTTTACTCATTTGTTGAGCTAGTAGTTGAGTTGGAATGGAACTCTGGTGGAGAGAGAGTTTGAATCGGTCAAGGGAGTGATTTAGGGAGTGGATGATGGAGTGATAAGGGGAGAAAATCAAGGGGATTGAGTTGTTGGGAAGTTGGAGCTGAAATGGGACACTAGGTATGCATAGAATTTCGGCAAGGGGGGAGTTTGGTTCAGTTTTTGGCTTTTGTGAGTCTTTTTCTCTCAGTTGGTCGATTACACCTCCCTCTCTTTGTTTCTTCCTTGTGCCGAATATTGTTTTTTTTCTTCATCTCTACTATCCTCTTCTTAAATCGGTTTGTGCCATAACTGAACCTTTTTACTGTGTTTCTCATCCGTTTTCTTTGACTAGGTCGATTCTCTCACACACTCTCTTCTTCCAATTTCTAGCATTCGTTCCTTAAACAAAAGGGTTCGACGTGGGGATTTGTTTCGATTGTTCGGGTTGCACTTTCATTTTCTACTCCTTGTAGCCGAAGTGTTTGTAAGTATTCTTGACTCTTTTTAAGTGGTTCTCGGTTAGTAAGGTCGCCATGTTTCTACTCTGACTTTCTTTCTTTTAGCCGAATCTTCAGTCTTTCTCAAAGTGCGATGTTGGGTGTACATAGGTGTTCTCAAGGAGTAAAAGGGGGGCACGTGTTCAGAGGCAGTTGACAGCCTACTCTCAGTTTTTTATCATAGTAAGTGTTCTTGCCTTACTTTTTAGTTGAGGCCGAATGCTTTTGATGGTATTAAAGGTTATCAAATGTGGTTGTCAACCACATATTATGCAATCTTTGTTAATAAGGTTTTTGGGTAACGCAGATCTCGACAAGGAGTTAATCGTTGCTAACGATTAGTGAGGATTTAATAAAGCTCGATCGATTAAAGTTCGGTGCTAGGGATTCGAAACACGCTTCGTAATCAAAGTGTGTACATACACCACTCCAATTGTAGATCGGCAAATGCCGAAATGCCGAAATGCCGAAATGTCGAAAATACGGCAACGGTTACCATACGAGCGCACGAACGCTCATGTAGGAAAATCAATACAATGCCGGAGGCCACCATGAGCGGTCTCATGGTCTTGGGCCGCTTTTGGGACAAATGGGTCGAAATGGGCCGTGTGGGCCGAATGGGCTCGCAGGCCCCACAAAGGCCAACTTCATGAACTTATGTGAAATAATGAGCTCGACCATGACGTTCACATGGCTAAGGGCAGTTTTGGGCTTAGCGGGCCACACGAGCGTGTGGGCCCCACTTAGGTCATACTTTGGGCTTTGGGCCCAACTATACCTTTTGATTGCTAAAGGTTACACAAGTCGTGCGGATCGACTGTGGACCTATTGCTGAGTTGATACACATACTTGGACCCTAATATGAGAAATGATCGTATGCCCCTGAAGGGAAAAATGTCTAAAATACCCCTAAATGATACATGACTGATCTTGTATGCCATTTGATGATATGTTCACATTCATATGTGATATTTTGTTGCATGGGGATGGGATCTTGTATTGGAGGAAGTGATTGATATGTGAGGGTCGCACAGGTTGCGCGAGACGACTGTGGACCCACCGATGGCTTTAAGCCGATTATGTGATTGGCAGCTCTGCTGCAATATTGGTTAGTGCCGCCACCGATGCTACATAAGGAGTGTAGGGATGGGTGGGTCGATTTAATCCCCACGGGAGTGTAGGGTTGGACAGGAGACGGAGTGCAGGGTTGGTTTGGGTATTTATGCATTGCATATACTGATTTTGATATTGAGATGGGCTTCGGCCCAGATAAATGTGATATGTGTCATTTGATATGGGCTCAGGCCCAACCGAGGTCGATGGGGGCTAAGGCCCAATTGCCATCAATTCTTTGTAATGGGCTTAGGCCCGAGATAGTTGTGATGTATGTTATTTGATTGTTGGGGTTCTACACACTCGAGTTTTCGCAAACTCACCCCTCTTTTTATTTTTTCGTAATCCCTAGTGAGACGGTTCGACGTACTGAGGGACTCGGAGGTGGCCACACTACGAACAGTTGCATTTCCGTGTTTTTAATTTACTTTATTTTTAATTATGTTTTTTTTAATCTGGGTTTTGTTGTAATAAAGCCTTTCTCTGGTTGTGTTTTAAATTTTGGGATTTAATTGTGTTGATTGCATAACTTCTAGTTTTAGGTCTCGGGTTTTAAAAAAGAAAACAACATTTTACAAACCAATCGTAAGTACACAAACTTTTTCAAAGAAAAGCTTCCGCTGTATTTTGAAAGTAAGTAACAAGTTTAAAGATTCCTACATAAAGTTTTTTTTAATCAAACCCTAATATACCAAAAGATTTTAAACATAACATTAAGTTATCACTGGCAAATGTTTTAAACTAAGAACTCCTCAAATGACTTCAAGGCTTTACATCAACTTCAGATTTTACGATTCACCCTTCAATGTGACGCCGCCAGATTCGGCCATAATGTCTAGGTCAGGTTTGGGGTATTACAGATATGGCATCCGAAATGGATATATTACCCCATATCGTGGTGTCTGATATCATTTAAAAGAGTTTAGTGCTCAGGGGCCTGAAAATGCAAAGGAACTCTTTAATCTTCGACATTCATCATTGCGAATCACTATTGAACGTGTTTTTGGGATTTTGAAGAAACGGTTTCGTGTATTAGATGCTGAACCATTTTGGAATTTTCAAACTCAAGTAGATATAGTTTTGGTTTGTTGTATCATTCATAATCATATAATGGGAGTTGATCCTAATGATTTACTTAATCAAGGATTATACGAGGAGCCTGAGTCTGATTTGATAATACCAACTCTTACGGAGCGAGAAGAGAGAGAAGAAGCAAGAGAATGGTCTGCTAAGAGAGACGAAATTGCACAAACTATGTGGACTGATTATATGGCTAGAAATATTAGGTAGGTTTAGGGCTTAGGGTTTTTGTTTCTATGTTATGTATGTTTTAGTATTAATTTTTTTTTTTTGTTAATGTTGGTTGGATAATGATATTGAAATTTTAGTTTGTTGGATTTTGAAATTATTATGTCTTGAATTTGTTAGATATTGATTATGTTTTAAGCTTGTTAGATATTGAATTTATTATGTTTTAAGCTTGTTGGGCATTGAAATGATTGACAATGACAATTATTAATGTAGAATGGGTAAGGGAAACAAAGAAGGGACCTCCAAGCAATTCAGGTGGACAAAACCGATGGAACATGTTTTTCTTGAAATTCTAGCAGAGGAGGCCCAGAAAGGAAATAAGCCTTCTAATACTTTCAAAGTAGTTTCTATTAATCGAGTTGTCGAAGCTATTTCTGAAAGATTTCAAGTCCAATGCGATGCGAAGCATGTGGAAAATCATTTGAGGACTGTAAAAAACCAGTGGCAGATTATATGCAAAATTCGAGGTGAAAGTGGTTTTGGATGGGATGATAACATGAAAATGATCACATGTGATAGAGCGACATATGATGCAGCAGTGATGGTAATATATGTATATATATGTTAAGTATATTTCAATTGTTTTTTTACTTGTTATTCTAATTGTGTATAATATCCAACAAGCACACAAGAAGTATGAACCATTTTTGAATAAAAGCATTGATCATTATGATGAAATGGCTTTGGTTGTTAGCAAAGATATGGCAACAGGGAGTTTTGCCAGAACATTTGCTGACATAGATTTGGATGATGGTAACCAAGATTCAAAGGTGCCTATAGATCGCGACAATGAAGAGATCAAGAGGTAAGAACAAAAGTATCTTCATCTGGCACATCCAAACGTAAAAGAAAAATTGTTCAAGAAAGTGTCGTTGATGAACAAATTAAATTTGTGGGTGAACAACTTGGCAAAATTGCTAATGCTTTGGAACAATTTACTGCGAATAAGACACCACATCTTTACGAAGAAGTGATGTCGATGGAGGAAGAAGGATTTGATGATGACTTCACGTGTTGTGTTGTTTAATTATCTAGTGAGTCATGAATCAGAGGCCAAAGCTTTTTAGTTAAAAGTAAGAAGCATAGAAAAATTTGGCTTCAAAAATTTTCTCAAGGTTGAAGATATTGATACTTTTAATGTGGTGTAATATTAGTTATGCACTTGGACAATGTTGTTGTTATTATGTGGTGTACTACTAATTATGTATTTGGATAATATTATTAATTTCTAGTATTAATTGTGGTTTAGAAGCTAATTTATAATTATTTAATACTTGTTTTTAATTTTTTTATAACACAATTACAAATAATTTATTTGACTTTGGTTGTTTTCAATTTATGACGGTTAATATTCTAGCTTAATAATTGAGTATTATTATATATTTAATTTGATTTATTTATTTATAAATAAATCATTACAATATATGTAAAAATAATTTAAAATATAAATTTATTAATATATATATATAAATTTATTAACATATGTAAAAACAGCTTTTTCAGAAATATTTTCAGGAAATCTGCCAAACAACAGAAAATATTTTACACAGATTCATCTAAACACCAAAAAAGTAAATCATTTCTAAAAAAATAAATCATTTTTCGGAAAAAAAATTACTGGCAAACAAACGGAGCCTTAATGTTATTGGTGTAACATTTTTTTTGTTATTGAGTTCTTTTTTTCTTAATGCTAGGTGATAATAAAGCTAAAATTATGGGGAGATGTCAAACCAAGGACGTGGAGGATCCATTGAGGACAAAGTTCAGGATGTCACTGAGGTTGCCACTGTGAGCTATGCCAATAACACCACTGCTAAGAACCTCTACATCATCTTTGTGAAGGGAATCAAGGGCCGCCTCAAACGATTGTTGTCGGCTTGCGTTGAAAACATGGTGGTGGTTATTGGTTTACTGTTGATCGCTTCATCCCCACTGAAGGCATCGCCATTCGGTTCTTCTTCTTCCCCACCCCCAACTCGCGAGTTGGCTCAGTGAGCTTCGCAAAGGATCCACTCAGTCGGTAAAGAACGAAACGCCGAATTGACTCAATCGAAACAAAGAACCCAAGAAAACCAAAAGCAGAACGTTACGAAAAACAGAGAAGTAATGAAACCCAATAGATAAAACTCCAATTAAAAAATGGATTGAGACCGAGTTTGCACCAAGACTGATAACGGTTGACTCAACTACAACTGAGTGGTGAGTAAACAAAGAAAAAGAAGAAGGTGAATAAAAATGGCCAGAAAATGCTGATTTTAAAAAACATTTTAGGGAATTTTTTTTTTTCGATATTTAGAGAAATAAGTTAATTTTTAAAAGAGAAACAGAAAATGCATCCTACAACAGTTTTTTTGACTTTTTTTTATGTGTTAGCTTTTTTGGATAAATCAAGTTTTTTTTTAATTACTAAAATTTACTATACTCATGATATGGATTGAAAAATACATATTACACATATAAAAATTATATTTACTAAAAATAATAATATTTGTAATAATTATTTGATTTTATAAATAAAAGAGTTATTAATTAAAAAGATAGATTAAAATTAATAAAAAATTGAAAAAAATATATTTATTAATTAAAAATAATAAGAAACTTGAAAGAACATAAAATAATAAATACAATTGTACTTAAAAGAGGAATCAAATCTAGGATTTAAGGATGAAATAACTTTATTTAACTATCTAACCAAATGAGTTAATATGTTAAAAATATTAATTTAAAAAACATTGAAACAATATGAAATAAAAATACAAATGTGAGTAAAAGAGGAATCAATACGGATCCTCATGAACAATACTATTAATATTTAATAATCTAACCAAATGAGTTAATATATTAAAAAACTCAAAAAGTACGTCCCATAGAATGTGTTTTCGTCTTTCTCTTTAAAATCGATATATTTCTTTAAATATCACAGAAACTATTTTTTTTAATTTTTCTTTAAAATTGATATTTTCATCAAAATTAGCCGAATAAAAATCAATTAATTCCAAATTTTCATAACCTCACCCCAAAAAAATAAAAACCAGGAGACAAAAAAAAAAACTTTTTTTATAAAAAGGACTTTTTCCACTAAAAATTAAAAAGAGAAAAATAGAATTAGAGTTTTGAAATTTCACGAAAATCATATTTTTGGAAGAAAAAAAAAAGAAATGTCGTTTTCCCCTATAAAGTAGAGAGAGAATAAAATATATATTTAATTATAAATTATAAATTTTGTTTTTACATGTGATTTTTGTGTGCCAGATTCAAGAGCCAGGTTTTCTTCTCATCTCTGTTTGAAAGGATTTTTCTCTTTAGAATTTTATGATTTTTGTGGGTATTATTATAAGTTTTTTAAAATTATCATTTCAAAAAGTAAATAATAATTTTTAAAAGTTTTTTTAATATATTTATAATTCTTTTTAGAATTATGATTGAAAATATTGTAAAAGGAACAACTGAAGCCATAATTCATGGATGAAATTAAATATTAAATCATGTAACTTTGTGCTGACGTGGACAAAACGCTCCCCCAGGGACGTGTTTTGCTCGTCTTTCACGTTAAGGTTTTTAGCTTTTTTTAGGGTTAGGGTTTTTTAGGGAAAAATTAATGAAATTAGGGTTTAGGGTTATTTAATTAAAATAAATTTGTGTTTAGGGATTTGGGAAAAATATATTAGCAATACAAAATTTTTTTATTTTTTTTTTTACAGTAGTATCTGATAAAATAATTTTGAGAAAACGCTCCTGAAGAAATAGTGTCCAAAACGCTTCAAGCGGATGCATCACAAAGAAGATTATCAAAAAAAGCTCCCACGTGGACGCTTTTTTCTGATGAGTATCTAAAAAATAATTTTGAGAAGATGTTTACAACAAATAGTGACCAAAACGCTTCAAGCGGGATGCATCATCGGCAAGATTACTAAAAAAGCTCCCACGTGGGCGCTCTTTTCTACAATAGAGTTCCTATTTAGCCTTAGACTATAAATTAGTCAAATTTCATTCTCAGGTTGCATAAGTTACAGCAAGAGAAATTGAGGCAAAAGTATAATAGAAACTGAAGATGAGTGAACGAATTAGTGCTGTTATTTACTATGATGGTGAGGTTCGTGACACCGAGAACGGTGTTGTTTTTAATCGGAGAACACAACGCGACTGGTTTTTAACCAGAACATAGAGTTGACAAAACTTCGTAAAAGAATTAGGTGTAAAATCTTCGGAACGACGCCAATGAAAGTTTTGTCTATTAAGTATAGATTTTGTGCTTCGGTTGATCCAGTGAGATATGACTCATTCGACATCAAAGGTCCTCGGAGCTTGGAGGCAATGGTGGAGACTCATCTTGCTAGTGGATCACCCTATCTTGAGGTATATGTATAATTTTCATCGCCAAATGATATTCCTTCAACTTCAACATCTACCATTGCTCAAGGAATACACGACCCTGCCGACACACTCTGTTAGTGGGAGGCGTAATACTGAAGCGCCCGTGTTTGGTGGCAGTATGGAAAACACAACCCATGCATGACACTCGGTTGGTGGATGGGACATGCATATCGGTGGGTCGATGTTCGATGCTAGAAATACGTATTGGGGAACGACATCAACTTCTAGTGGTTGGCAATCCACATATGATTGGGGACGTTACGAAAGTTGTTTAAGAAGGGATAATGTACTCCCCACGACATCCACCAGCGAGGGGACCTCGTTCATTGCAGATGATGGTGGGTCAGATGATGAGTCCGATGTGGATCCACCTCGAGAGCCCAGCCCTGATGGTGCAGAAGTTGCATTATTTTTTGAACCGGAGCCTGTTCCAACCATACCTGAAGATGTTGAAGGGGGTTCATATGAAGAAAAAGAAAATCCGCGATTCAGTATGTGCTTCAGCCTCCAAATTTACATGCATAATGTCGATCTATCTCAAGATGATGCGTTGGAGTTTCCAGATCTACCACACAGAAGGCGTGACCGTACAAGTTCGTCGTTAGATTCGGGTGAATTGGAAGTTAGTAAGGAGTTTTCCAACAATGATAGTTTTCTTGGTGCATTAAAACAACATAGCATCAAGAACGGGGTTACCTATAACGTGGTTAAAGCTAAACCCGATAAGTATGAGGCCAAGTGTGCAGTGCAAGACGGTACATGTTCATGAAAAATAATGGCCTCGTTGAGGAAAATGACAGGCTTGTGGGAAATTAAAAAGTACAAATGTCCACATACATGTGTTGCCGGTACCGTATCACTAGGTGTTTAGGGTTTTTGAATAATACTGATATTACGTAATGTTGCATTATTTAATGTACTTCGTTGACAGGTGTTTCAAAAGATCATTCTAAGATGGATTCAGATATATTAGCTAGCTTAATAATACCGACGGTGAAGGCAGATCCCAAGACTTCAGTGCCGGTCTTAATTGCCAATATTCGTAGCCAATTGGGTACACGCCCTCTTACCGCAAGACTTGGATAGCTAAGCAGAAGGTGTTGAAAAAGTTGCATGGTCGGTGGGATGCTTCATATAATGAAGTGTGGCAGTGGTGTCAGATGCTGGAGAGATATGTCCCAGGCTGCATAACAGACCTTGAAACGGCACCTGCATACTACAACGACTGATTGCTCCGTGGATGCCAAGTGTTCAAGCGTCTGTTCTGGACCTTTAAGCAATGCCAAGACGCATTTCTATACTGCAAGCCATTGGTACAAATTGACGGTACCTTTATGTATGGTAGATATACCCATCGGCTATTGCTAGCTGTGGCACAGGATGGCAGTGGGAGAATCCTTCCAATTACGTTTGCAATAACACCGGGAGAGTCAGCTGATGACTGAGATTTCTTTCTATCTAGGTTAAGAAGGCATGTCTGCCCCCAACCTGATATCTGCGTTATATCAGATCGGGGCCCTGGAATACTAGCCGCAATTGAGCGACAGGGAAGCCTATGGCATCGCACACACCATCGATATTACCTAAGGCATGTTACGTCCAACTACTACGGGCAACATCGATCTACAAGTGAACGACGGCAAGTGACCAACATGGGTATGTAATCTTTATTAATATAATTTTGTTTGTAATATTCAATTTATTCTTAATGGAAGAGTGGTATGTAATATTCGCTATCAACTTATATTGGCAGGGTACGAGATCAATAAGGACCGTTTTCACGAGATGTTGGCGATTTTGCACTCAGTTAACGAAGAAGGCGCAAACTACCTATGCAACATACCTTTCGAACAGTGGACACAAGCATACGACGGCGAGCTACGATATGGTTATATGACCTCAAACCTGGCTGAATGCATAAATTCTGTTCTAAAAGGAACGCGTCATTTTCCAATAACATCGGTTGTGCGAGAGACACATTTTCGTTTAGCAGCACTATTTTCGAAGCAAGCAGCGAGTTATAAAGGCCAAATGCAGGGAGGCCATGTATGGTGCACGAAATTAACAAGGTGAAGGCACGGGCCAACACCATGCACACAGTGTGTCACGATCGCGACAACCTATGGTTTCGTGTGACGGAGTTTGACAGACCGAACCAAGGTATTATTGGCGGGTAATATCGTGTACACCTGAGAAATAGGACCTGCGACTGTGGGATATTTGACGCACTTCGTTATCCATGCGCTCATGTAATTGCAGCTTGTCAGAATCTCTGTCTAGATCCCATGAGCTATGTCGACGAAGTGTACAAAATAGAATACATGTACAACGTGTGGAGACACGTATTCCCACCAATTCCAGATGAACGTAAGTGGCCGTCTGTATCGCTTGCTCCGTTTAAGCTGTTACGGGATAGAGAACTGCGTCGCAAACCAAAGGGTCGACCTTGCTCGACTAGAATACGCAACAATATGGATATCCGAGAAACTGCCAACCAACGGAAGTTATGCGGATGGTGTAGAAACTCAGGCCATACAACTCGCTCATGTCCAAATCGGAATAGTTGATAGTTTGTTGTAATAAAATAATGTTACATTATTTATATTTTATTAAAAATATTAAAAATATTGCCCAATTCAAAAGAACTTTTATTTTATTAAAAATATAAAAAGTAAATTACAATTAAAATATTAAAAATAATTTTTATTTTATTAAATGTAACAATATAAAATAGTTTGTACAAATATATTAAAAATATAAAAATATTGCCTTATTCAAAAAAACTTTTATTTTATTAAAAATATAAAAAGTAAATTACAATTAAAATATTAAAATAAATTTTATTTTATTAAATGAAACAATATAAAAAAGTTTATACAAATATATTAAAAAAATCAATGTTGGTGCCGGTCGAAATCAGTGCCACATTGGGGTGGTCGACGGTTACGCGCTGGACTCCTCCTTGGTTCAGCTTCCGGCAGGGGTTGTGGTTGCTCCGGTGGGGATTGTGGTTCCTTCGGCAGGGGATCTGGTTGTGGGTGTTGGGAGGATGTCCCACCTTGATAGAATAATGACTACGGAGGTGTTTGCATCACCCATGGCGGAGGTGTTTGAATCCCATAAGGCGAAGAAGATTGGTAAAAAGAAGAGCTCCCCGACGGCGCCTCGTGCGATCCCTCATGCGACGGCGGCCTATAGATCAGCAGTCCACTCGGAGTAATCAGGAACGGAGATGAACTGGGCCATGCATTCTAACTTGCCATAGGACTGGGAAAAGGAAACATATAAGGGTTGGGATACATATAAGGGCTAGGATACGCACCCGACATAATCTGAAAAAGGCTGTGATGTGAGTGTCGTCGGCTGAAGTGTTGAGCCCGGTGACTGTGTGGGCACTGTTGATGGGCCCGTCCCATCATCCCTTCTCATTGGATTTAAAGGGCCCTGTCGTTCCCTTTGTACACGAACTTGTCGTCGCCTCTCCTCTTCCGACAATAAATACGACTTGCCATGGATCTTAAACCAAGGCATGTATTCCGACACGCACGCTAACTCAAGAACGATGATCGGTTCCCGAGTAGGTATATAATCATACCGATTTTCCCACATTTCGATATATGCTGACCAAAATCTCGGCCAATCCATATGCAACTGCCGTAAGTCGACTTTGTGCTCATCATCGAGCACCTCAGGTGCCACGGGAATCGGTTGTCGAAATCCAAATTGTCGCAATACTCTATCTGACTGGTGCATCTCCATGGTGGCATAGTTGACCAATGGGACCTTCACATGCCAAATGTTCGGATTTTGAAAGAATTCATCCTAATTACTTGCCGAATTGCCGGATCCTCGTATGGTGTCCATCGAAACTATATGAACATGATAAAATATTAGTTATATACATAATACTAAATACTAAATACCGAAACGACTATTTTATTATGTATATATATTTTATTTAATACTTACTTGTGCTTCCGACCGTTGGTCTAATAGAAGCCGTATATCTTCAAGTGAGGTAGGTATTCCAACATAACTCGCCGAATGGTTCCACCTAATTAAATAAATTTTTAGCATACAATTATATTTTAAATCTACGTAATAATTATAAAATCTAATATTAAATTTACCTCGTTATGAGTGAGAATGTATATGGATGGTCCACTCGAGGACGTAAAAATGGAAAGCGAAACCGTGCCCATGATTGCAGTAGTGATAGGCAACCTCCAATTTTGGCTTTATTCGGTTGCGTCGCCCCGTACATCTCCTGGTACAATTTTGCTAACACGGTAGACCCCCAACTCAATTCACCGGCTACTCTAAAATCAACGAGTTTCAGCAGCCATCTTAGATGTACGAGGTTTCGTGACAAGTCCGGCATCAGATAGCCTCCAATCATCTCAAGAATGTATGCCCGAGCATATCGTATTCTTTCTAATTCAGTCGAATCATTATCCGGCTCTGGGAATGTGTCTCGTAACCAGCCCATCTCGATCCAACCTCTGTTAATATTATCTGAAATAGCACCCAAAAGCTCGTAGCATACAGTTCCTCAATCAGCAGAAGTCGCAGACTCGGTGACTACGTACTCATCCACCGGCAATCCCAATTGTAACTGCACGTCTTCCAGAGTGATAGTACACTCTCCGTATGGAAGATGGAAAGTGTGCGTCTCGGGTCTCCACCTCTCTATCAACGCAATGATTAGTTTCGGGTCCAACTTGCACCCCCGGCCTATCGTGGCCACGTGTCAAAAACCCGCTTCCCGCAGGTAATTCTCTATCAACGGCGATGGTGGATCAGGCATATTACGAATATAGCATTGCAACACCCGATCTACAGACTGTTATAAAAAATTATAAAATAAAAATTAATTAAAATTGCATAAATGAAAAAATATTAAATGGTATTGAAAAATTAAAATTATAACTTACCATTGTCATTTGATCGACGGAGATGTGTTTATTATCGAGACGAATTAATTCTTCGGTCATTGCTAACACGATCGAATATTTTTTAATTTAAAAAAAACTAATTAAAAAAACTTTTAAACTGGGCTTTTTTGTAAAAATTAAAGGACTTTTGTGAAATTTGAGAGGAATTTGAGAGAAAGTTGAGAGAAATTTGAGAGGACTTTTGTGTGAAAAAAATGAAAGCGGGGCTTTTATAGAATTTTTTTTTTGACCGTTGGAGGCCAAACGGTCAAAAAAAACTAGCTGTTGGGGGTTAAAAACACGGGCAAAACGCTCCCCAAGGGACGCATTTTACTGGCACGTCCTCTGACATCGCGCTGACGTGGACGCGCTTTCGGGGAAAATGGCCAATTCCAGTAAATAATTAAATAATAGGTCCATTTCCGTAAATTTAAAAAAAAGGCATTTTTAGGTAAATTGCCCTTGATATATTGATACATATATTTATAATTATATTTGTAACCCTTTTAAAAAATAAATTTATGTAAAAAAAATAAGAATTATAAATTGAATGCATTATGTTTGATCATTCATGCTTCCCTAAATCATTCGTTCCAAATCCTTATTCGTTATCTTCGTTCCAAAGACCTCAAAGTTTAGAACTTCGAACTATCAGCCATGGGAACTTTCTTTCCAAACCCTGTAATTTGAGTGGCTAGAATCTTTGCCTTTTTTCTCTTTAGCTATTTGTTGTTTACAACCGTGATTACTCGAAAAAGCTCAAGCAAGAAGAAAAAACCACCAGAAATTGGCGGTGCAAGGCCATTTCTTGGCCACCTCCACCTGTTAGGAGGGCCAAAACCAGCCCACATCACCTTGGGTAACTTTGCTGACGCATACGGGCTGATCTTCACCTTCAGGCTAGGAATGCACCCAACACTAGTAGTAAGCAATTGGGAAATGGCTAAAGAGTGTTTCACCACCAACGAAAAAGCCTTCGCCAGTCATCCCAGAACTTTAGCGGCGGAGCTTTTGGGATACATCTTCGCCATGTTTGGGTTCAGCTCTTACGGCCCTTACTGGCGTCACATTCACAAGATAGCGACGCTCGAGGTACTGTCCAACTACCGATTGGAGAAGCTGAGACATGTACGAGAATCGGAAATTAGAGCATCAATCAAACGACTTTATGAGTTAGTCACCAATAATTGTTCGAAACCGGTGGTTGGGGAGATGAAGAGATGGTTTTGGACTTTGAGCATAAACACAGTTTTCAAGATTGTTATCGGGAATAGATACTCCGAGGTTGAAACTTCACACGAGGAAGAAGAAAACGAGCAACGGCAGAAAGCATTGAGAGATTTCTTCGATTTGACAGGGACGTTCACGGTGGCAAACTCGCTGCCGTTCTTACGGTAGTTGGATTTGGGTGGGCATGAGAAGGCGATGAAGAAGACGGCAAAAAAACTGGACCAAATTCTTAAGGAATGCTTGGAGGAACATAAACAGAAGAGAAATTCAGGGAAATCGTGCGGCGAACTTGATAATTTCATGTACATGATGTTATTGCTTCTTGAAGATGCTGAAGACCACCCTTCTTATGATGCTGACACAATCAACAAAGCTACCTGCCTGGTTAGTTCTTACTTACTTTTACCTACAAATCGCTTCTTCTTTTTTCTTCTACCATTCAATCATTGTGATGTCAAATTGGGTGGTGCCTGATTTTTTTTCATTATTTAAATCCGATATTTAAGTCAAGAATTAAGATTGGACAATATCAACGTATTAAGCCACCCTGCCTTTGGATCTGAAATTTTAGGTAATATTTTATTAATATTTACAAAATAAATGGAGATAGAGTGGGATTCACATGTCTTGTTTACTCCATTTAAGCACAAAATTATTGAAGCGTCACAGTTGGAGAATAGAGGTAAAGTTGATTGCATTTTGAATCCCATGGTAGAATTTATCTTCAAAATTGTTTCGTTACTTTTGCAGGCGATAATCGTAGGTGGAACCGACACAACAACAGTGACGATAACATGGGCTCTATCGTTACAATTAAACCACCGCGATGTGTTGAAGAAAGCCCAAAATGAATTAGACACTTTTGTCGGTAAAGACAGGCTAGTGGAAGAAATCCGATATTAAGAACTTGGTCTATCTCCAAGCCATAATCAAAGAAACAACCCAATTATACCCCGCCGCCCCACTATCCGTACTGCATGAATCCGTCGAAGACTGCATCACCGACGGATACTTCATTCCGGCAGGCACACGCCTTCTTGTAAACATTTCCAAGCTTCAGCGAGATCCCAAAGTGTGGTCCGATCCCGACGAGTTTCGACCCGAAAGGTTCCTTACAACGCAAAAGCACATGGATGTGAGGGGACAAAACTTCAAATTCATACCACTCGGCAGCGGTCGAAGAGTTTGCCCCGGAATTTCATTTGCTCTTCAAGTTTTACAACTCAACCTTGCGACTCTGCTGCAACTGTTCGAGATTACGATGTTCGATGAGCCAGTCGACATGTGTGAGGGTGCCGGTTTGACTAATCTCAAAGCCACGCCACTTAATGTTATTTTCACACCTCGTCTTCCTCCTCATCTGTATGAATAAATCTACCTATATATATAGTTTTTTTTGAAATAAAAAGCTTGAATTATCATTGAATCAAGGCCAAAATTATAGTCCAGAAACAGAAATAAAACAAAGCTCAAACATAAAGATAAAAAAAACCGAAAATCAGATCAAAAGCAAGAAACAAACCAAAAAAGTAAAGTGACACTAAAAGAAAATTGCCCCATGAAACAAAAGAAACAACCCAAATTCTCAAAAGACGATAGGGTAGCTTTTAGGAAACCATTTCACTGTCATCCATAAATAATCCCTATCTCGGAGCATTCAAAAACAGATAGCTTTCTGCGACCCTCATTAATTGCTTTGCATCATTTCAACCAAAATATCTCTTGAAACCCTCGGATCCTCTTTTTGTTATACTACTGCTGCTTCCACAAAACCCCCAAGCAGGTAACCCTTTGCCCTTCCATTTCCTTTTTCATCAGTAACTCTCCCTTATCACCTACACGCTTCCCGTTCTCCGATGATCGTCTCTCGCCGCTATTTCAGCAACACTCGGGACTCTCTGCGCCAGATAAGTATTACTTCCCATTTTTAGACCTTCGGTAGCTATTTTGTGCGCCACTTCATTTGCTTCCCTATTCTGAAAAAGGAAAATACAATTTCTGAAAAGTAAAGCCATTTTCTTTGAATCTTCAATATACGCTGCGATTTCAGATTTATCCATTTCCTTCTCTTTCAGCTTTTTGATCACCGTCCTAGCATCACCTTCAATTTCCACGTCTCGACGACCAAGATGAAAACCCAGATCGAGTGCTTGGTAACACGCCAAATACAAGAAGAAGAAACACGTTTGGTATATTCTTGTTGATAATCGATTTCGAGCATATCACTTCTGCCTTTTCATTTCTCACTACTAATCCCGAACACGATTCCTTTCTATTGCTGTTGAATGCCGAATCGAAATTTATCTTCAAATGCATCCCTATCGGCGGTCTCCAACTGCTCCTGACTATTCGTTTCTCAAGTAGAAACTTCATTACCCCATCTAGTTCCATCATGTATCTGACAACGAAATCAGCAATTTGACTTCCTGTTTTCATTTCACCCTCATGAATGAATTTATTTCTGGCTGTCCAAATCCCCCACAAAGCACACACAAATCTCCGACAAATTTCCATAGAATTTATAGCAAAAAAATTCTTTAGACTTTCAGTAAACCCCATATTTTCCTCACCAGCAGACCAGGCAATATTTAACTTCTCCCATGTTTCTTTTGCAATAGGGCAAACTCTAAACAAATGCTCCATCGTCTCAGCTTCCCCTTGGCACCTTCGACAGATGGCTGATCCCATTAATCTTCTGTAGTGTAAATTGCTATAGTTAGGCAAATAATTATGTGAGCTTCGCCAAACTGTAATTTTAATTTTTGAGGGTAGTTCTAAATTCCAGAGTCACTTGTAAAATTGTTTAAAATCATCCTGTACTTGAGTTTGTCCGTCTTGTGTAAGAAGTTTATGTCCACTTCGCACCGAGTATTCTCCAGTTTGCTCCCCACGCCAAACAACAAAATCTTCATATGAGCTCAGAGGCAATGGAATGCATAGTATCCTCTCAGCATCCCTCTCCGTAAAGGTATTAAAAATTAAATCTTCCTTCCATTTCCTTGTGCTAGCCTCAATCAGATCTGCAACTTTTGTTATGCTTAAATTGGAACTTTGATTCTGACCACTAAGCGCTTTGTTTCCAGGGACCCAACTATCTTCCCAAATAGAGACCTTCTGTCCATCACCAATCCGCCAGCCCAAGCCTTTCAACAGAAGTCCTTTTGCCATCCACAGACTCCTCCAGGTTAACGAAGGTAAATTACCCAGATCTGATTTTAGAAAATCTGAGTCTTTAAAGTATCTCACCTTCAACGTTCACGCTAGTAATGAATTAGGATTGCGTAACAGACGCCAACCCTGTTTGGCCAACATAGCGATATTGAAAGAACTTAAATCACGAAAACCCATTCCTCCTTCCTCCTTAAGCGCACATAATGACTTCCGATTGCACCAATGCATGCCCCTTTTTCTGTTACTTTTATTCCACCAAAAGGAGTTTAGTACGTTTTCCAATTCATCACACAGTGTCTTCGGCATAAGGAAACAAGCCATTGTATACGTGGGTATGGCTTACAATACTGCTTTTATAAAGACTTCTCGACCCCCTTGCGATATGTGCTTACAGCTCCAATTATTAATTCTCTGTTTCAGCCTATCTTTTAAGACTTGGAAAGCAATTTTCTTTTTTCGTCCCACCATATTTGGAAGCCCTAAGTACTTCTTAGGATCATTTGAGCATCGGACTCTAAGATCTTGAAACACCATATTCCTATCTTGATCGTTTACATTTGAGCTGAAGAACACCGTTGATTTTTCGAAATTCACACACTGACCCGAGCAGATCTCATATTCCTTAAGAATGTCCTTAAACACATCAATCCCCTTATTTGATACTTCCCCGAAAAGAATACAGTTGTCTGCAAACATGATATGGGTGATTGAAGGAGAAGCTCTACAAACCCTTACGCCACAAGTCTTTCCCTCCTGACAAGCCAATCTCATTAATGATGACAGGCCTTCTCCACAAAACAAAAAAAGATACGGGCTTAGTGGATCCCCTTGACGTAGCCCCCAGTGCCTCTGAAACTTAAGCCTTCTTCCCCATTTATTAAAATAGAGAACGTGTACTTGAGTTAAGACAACGAACGATTAGAGCGATAAATCCTCTCGCAAAACCCACTTTGTCATGACTTCTTTGATAAAAATCTATTCCACTCTATCATAGGCTTTACTCATATCTAATTTTAAGGCCATAGAACCTTTTCTCCCTACTCTCTTGTTCTTAAGCGAATGAAGTACTTCATATACTAATAACACATTATCAGCAATGAGTCTACCTGGAACAAATGCACTCTGAGAATCATCGATGCAATCATTCAGCACCTTCTGCAATCTATTGGCAACTGACTTTGTAATAATCTTATATATCACTGTGCATAAACTAATAGGACAAAAATTCTTAATATTAATAGGAGAGATAGTTTTCGGAATCAATACCAGCAAAGTTCTGTTTATTTCCTCAAGCGAGTGCCCATGATTCAACACATTCAAACAAAAGTCACTCATGTCCTTCCCCACAATATGCCAGTATTTTTGAAAAAAATATCGCCGGAAAACCATTAGCACCCGAAGCTTTAGTAGGTCTCATTCCTTTTAATGTTTCAACAATTTCCTCCTCTGAGTATCGAGCAGTCAAGCTAAGATTCATACTTTCTGATATGCATGGGTTAATACCTGATAGTATGTGTGTCACATCTCCAACTCCTCTAGATTCAAATAATTTAGAAAAATAATTCCTAGCAACCACTTCAATCTCTCTGTCATCTGTCGTAAGAGAACCGTCAACTCTCTGTAGCCCCCTTATACGATTCATACGTCTTCTCTGCGATGCATACTTGTGAAAAAATAACGTATTTTTATCTCCCAATTGTAGCCAGTTAGACCTTGCTCGTTGCTCCCAGTATCTCTCTTCCTTATCCATTTCCATATTTAAATGAAGTTTAACCTCCATGAGTTCAGTCAAAATCTCCTCCGTTCTTTCATCACCATTCAATTCCTCTAGTCTTCTATTTAATCTTTTCACCTCACTATTACATTTGAATTGGATCTTGCTTGCCCAAACTTTCAACCCATTTGCAAGGTTATTCATCCGATTTAAGTAATGACCAGAGCTACCTTCCCAGAGCTTTTTTATTTCATCCTCACATGACTCGTCAAGAACCCACCAAGACTCAAAATGAAAACGGATAGGACAGTACCTCCTCCTAATAACCTCTGTATCAACAAGCAAAGGACAATGATCCGAGAAAGAATGCGGAATATGCCTCAGAGAATAATTTGGGAAAGTTTGAAGCCATGCATCTGTCGCTACACCTTTGTCAATTCTTTCCCTAATGTTTCGCTCCGAAATGCGTCCCCTTTCCCATGTAAACCAAGGGCCTGAAAAACCAATATCTTCCAAAAAACATTCCTCCAACATTTTGCGGAACTCCTCCATTCTAGCCTCATCCCTTAGAAGACCACCCTTTTTTTCATGAGCATAAAGAATATCATTAAAATCCCCTCCAACCAGCCAAGGTAACGAATTATTCCTTCCCAACCTACGAAGCAGATTCCACGTCTCCCTTTTATTTCTAACCTCAAGAGCCCCATAGAAACCCGTGAACCTCCAACAAGGTTTACCCACTTCTTGAATCTCCACATCAATGTGGTTGTTTGAAAAACTCTTCAAATCTACTAATTGACCCCCATTCCATCCTAAACTTAAACCTCCTCGCGAGCCCTCAGCCGGCACATCAATACCATTGGAAAAACCACATCGTCTCCTAACAATTTCCATTCTTCTAGCATTCAGTTTAGTCTCCATAAAGAAGACAATTTGGGGATGATAAACTTTCAGCATGTGCTGAAGTCTTCTAACTGCTCGTGGACTCCCCAATCCACGAACATTCCAACAAAATATCTTCATTGCAACCGGTCGGCTTGCTCCATGGCAGCCGCCGATATTTATTGATTATGAGCGAAAAGCCCACCACAACCCTCAAACAAATCCTGTTTATTAGAAATATTTGAGAGCACTGATTCAGATCTTTGTCTTTTATTACCTTCATCTTTACTCATTGGATCATCTTCTAGATCACACTCCATATTTGACTGCTTCTTCCCGTTCAAATTCCCCTTGCTCTCCCTACCATTCTGGAAGCCATTGACGATTTGAACATATCTCCGAATCTGACTTTTGCCATATCGATCTTTGTTCCCTCCCAGCTGACCATCTCTACCTTTTCTCGGATCTTCATTCTCCACTTCATTGGATTTGTATCCTTCCAAATTTATCCCAATAGAATTACTAAAATTTCCCCACAGTTCACGACTTCGATTCTGACTAGATTGCTGTCCAGATCGGGTTTTTCCAAAAACCCCATTCTCTCCATCATCCCTCAGCCAAATACTGTTGACCGTGGACGCTTTCCTCATCGGAGCCCTTAGTGCCAGCCCCCAACCAAATTCAACTTCTTGAGCACCAATCCGCAATCTCAGTGGACAAAAATTTTCACCATGGCCTAGGCATCCACATAAGAAACAGAATAGAGTTAATTTCTCATATTTGAAATTCGCGTACGTGAACTTTGAATCAGCAATCATAATTTTTTTCCTACGTTTCAAAGGTTTTCGTACATCAATCTGCACACGGATACGCATAAAATTTCTATACCCATTAAGGATTTGCTTTGTATCGTGCTCTAACAACCTGCCTATAAAATTCCCAAACTGAGTCACCATTAAATCATTAAAAAAACCTGGGGGTAAATCATGAATCTGAACCCACCAATCTGCATACACCAACGGTATAGACATCGGGTCTTCATTCACTTGGATCCGTTGGAAAATCAGGAGATGATTATTAAAAGTCCAATGAGCACCAGTGATTACCCTCGTAATATCAATCTCATTGAAAATTTTGAATAGAAAACGTTTCTCCCCCAGATCTGATATTTGTACCCCTTCTAATGGATGCCAAATGTTGGCCAATGTATTTCTCATGGCTGGAAAATAGACCACACTGGCTGTAAGGAAACATCCCACCAAACAAAAATTATACGCAGATAATTGTTCTTTGAACTCTTCTGGCAGAGAGAAAGCCTCATCCTCCTCGTCAATCAGATTCAAATCTTCAATACCTCTTTCCATTGCTTTCTCCGATTCAAATTTCTAAGTTCAACCCAAACTAGAAAACAAAATTCACAATCAAGAGAAGATGTAATCAAAGAAAGAAAAAGAATAAGAACCTAACAAGAAGAAACCCTAGAAAAACGTGCCAAGAAAACGGCAGAGAGAAACGTGCCAATTTGGCAGACTTGATAACACCTATATATATAGTTGTTCGCCGGAATATTATATATTTATAAAGTCGCA
The DNA here is from genome assembly GCA_025698515.1 of Gossypium sturtianum. Taxonomy (NCBI): domain Eukaryota; kingdom Viridiplantae; phylum Streptophyta; class Magnoliopsida; order Malvales; family Malvaceae; genus Gossypium; species Gossypium sturtianum. The sequence continues at coordinate 15,384,651 of CM046947.1, read as the reverse complement.
TGTTCTCATAGGAATGGGAGCAAGGGAGAATCTAGGACTATAATTTGAACCTGAAAAATGGGTGTCAAAACTCTTCCCTATTAGTCCTCTTCTAATGGAAATCCATAATATAAGATGACAATAGTCAGTAGATAGTGTGGATTGAATATTACTGTAATAGGCTACTTTAGCATAGTTTAGTGAATGATATATCACATTTATGTATGTTTTAAGTTAACCTTAGTTTTTAATATGGCTTAATGCTTAATATTTTTCACTTTTAAAATTAGTATTTGGTTACCCAATTTAGTTTGATTTTTATAATAGCAATAAAAAATTCAGTTGACATACAACGCCAATTAGAATGGGTTATATGACATTCGTGTTTATTAAAATTAATATATATATATATATATATATAAATTTAAAAAATAAAAAAATAGAAAAAATAATGTTAATAATTTTTAAAACAATTTAAACATTTTAAAAATATTTCTTTGACTTTAGCTAATAGTTTACAGACTTTTCCTTTAAATTTTTAACATTTTAATATTTTCATAATTTTTTATACAATATTAGAGGTGAGGGATGGAACAGCACGGTTCGAACCTATGTCAAACGGGTGTGACCAAAACTTCAAATAGCGCTCCATTCAAGTCAAGACAATATTTTCATAATTTTAAAATTTGCAATTTTTAAAAAATATTAAAAATTTTCTCAATTTTATATATTTTGATTTTTTTATTTTCGATTTCTAAATTAAAATTTTCATTTTTTTTTCATTTTATAGAATGTATATTTTTTTAGTTAAATTGTTTTGAATGTTTCATTTATTGTTTTGAATTTTCAGAATTTAGAATTTATGAAAAAAATTATTACAATATTTCTAGAATATATATTTTTGAAAATTTTAAGGTTTTTTTTCAAGTTTCTAAAATTTAAATAATTTTTAAATTTTTTGCAAAATTTTTAATTTTATATATTATTTTGAATTTTTAAAATATATATTTATATGTTTTATAATATTTTATCTTAAAATTTTTTTTTTTAAAATTTTAAATTATTTATATATTATATATGCTTTTTCAATTAATATAATAGACATAATATTAAAATATTAAAGAAGACAACGTTGCACATTCTAATAAGCCACGTGTTAGCTTTTTTTTTTAAACATTATGGGCAAATTTGTGTAATGAATGATAGTTTAAATATCAATGTGAAACAAAAAAAAAATAATTACTCAAGTGAAAAAACGAGTATAGTTCGGGGGCAATAAACATTAAGCTTTTCAATATTTTCAAGATAATGTTTTTTACCTTTGCTCGTGTGAATTTTGTTTCACGTGGATCAAATAAATTTTTAAACTATATTTGTTGTTTATAAATTTTAATTTAAAAAATTCTATCACACAGGTATATGTGTAAAAACTATATACTTAGAACATGAATATTAATTTAAAAATAATTAAATGTATAGTTTAAAATTAATTTTGGGTTGTGCTTTTTATTTTAATGGTGAGGTAAGTTAAACGATAGACTTAAAATTTTGATTTATTTAATCTGATCTAAAGGCTAAACATTTTGATTCCGATGATTTTCATTTTAAAATTTCTCATTATACTTGCACCTAAATATTAATTAAGTTTTCGGATTTTAAAATAATTTAATATGAAATGTTACACATATATATAGATAGATGGTATCTCATTATAATTGCCACCGGGCTATGACTTTGAGAGAATTGATTGTATAAAACTGTGATTCCAAATCATTCATATTCCATTCTAATAGGAGAATAACTGATTTTTATTTCTTATTTTTAGCTTTTTCTTTTTCAAAAAATTTAAATCCAATTAAAAATGTTAAAAATAAAAAGAAATCTAATTTATCATTTTTTTGTTAAAAAAAATAAAAACTACATGAAATCACAATTTTTGTGGTTACTTCGATACCGTAATATAGATGTTAAGTTGTTAATCTTTGGACTTTTATCCAAAACCTCGAAAACTAAGAAATTAGCCACTGCAGGAGCTTGAAGTTGGATGAATATGCGATCTTTAGATTTGACTGACAAATAACAGATGATAAATTTTATTTAAGAAAGCTTTTATCTTAATTTGTCTCCATTTTTCGTTTAAGTATATCCATTTCTCCACAACATAACAATTTTATACCCGCTGTAAAACCCTGAAGATGAGCCCTTCCTTCACTGTTGGAACCTATTATGGCTGGCTCGGCTGTTCGTGGAATAGCTCCCTTCCACCGGGAAAGCCTCTCTATTGCTCTCATGGCCACCCACCTTCGACATCGCCTGAGCAAACTCCGAAACTCTCCACACTTTGACGGACTTATCAAGGCTTCCACTGTAAACGATCCATCGATGGTCATTCCCCGATTCATGATCTTTTTCGACGGCCAAGCACTTCACTGGCCCAGTGTGCCCCGTCAGCACCGAAAGGCATGTGTGGATGTTGCCATCTTTACGCCAAACACATATACTTTTATCAGCTGACCCGCTGAAAACCAAATTCCCAGCCGCCGCAAGGCAAAGAATGGCTAACTTATGGCCCTTAAGGACTCCACCGTGGGATAATTGCTTTCCAATCTCCCAGAAATTGACCAGGCCCTCACTGGAACCACAGTAAACTGCTAAACCAGCGGCATTGATGGCTAAGGCAGTGACCGCGCTTTCTTGTTGTAAAAGTGTTTGAGCCAACTTATGCTTTGTTCCATTATGTTGCAGTTCTCTTTTCCACACTTTGACGGTTCCATCTGCTGAACCAGTGAAAACCATTTCTCCCGCGGTGGAAATCACTGAGTTAACAGCGTCTTCGTGTGCATGAACCGATTCGAGACATTTAGAATCTGAAATTCTCCAAACTTTGAATGTCCGGTCCCATGAAGCCGAATAAAGAAGACCGTGTTCGTTGTTCAAGCTCAAACACGACAGCGCATCCGAGTGTTTGATCCATAAAGAACGCTTACGCTTCACTTCGATGTAGCTGCTTGGTTTAATGGAGCTTTTAAGGATGTCTTTAAGAGTTGGCAAGGTTCCAGATCGTTTATGAATGCTGGGGTTCTTAAGCGACACTTTCCAAACACGAATCTTCCCATCTTGATGGCCCGTAAAAATCTTTTCACCAGATATAACAATGGCCTTAACCAATCCACTGTTTGACTTAAACCCTGTAAATTCTTTCAAATTCTTCCACACACGAATGTTCTTGCTATCAGAGCCAGTGTAAAGAAGATCCTTTGTTGCTGCCAATGAATAAATATGCCCTTCTTCACGTACAATGGAGCCGATGAGACTATTAGCCGGAACTTTGGCTTCGTCGGAATGGGTCCATGGCGTTTTGCTCAAAGGAGAAGCTTGCTTCCAAGGCGACATAGTCAAAGGTGAAGCTTCGCAACTCACCCTGTTGACTTCATAACAAGCGGGGGCGGCCGATGCGCTGCTGTATCGGATGTTGAAATCGTCTTCACTGGCGGGATCAGTGATGGAAATGTTGGGATCAGAATGGATGGTTTTGCCATTTCTGGCTCTTGGAAAGCCATCAGCCTCAGCAAACATTGTGACCTTACTGCGTCTCTCATTACGATCACGACAGAATCGAAAACCAAAAAAGAAAAGAGTACGAAACTAACTATGACCCAAAAAACTAATGCCAATTCTAAATATAGGAAAATGAAGAACATATGATGGACAGGAGGGATTTGAGGGTTGAAATCAACATCAGAAACAATAAAACAACTACTTTAGGTCGAGAACGGCCATTGGAATCCAGCTGGGTCCGTTTTGCCTAATAATAACGTTCCTTTGTAGTTTAATTTAATTCCCAATTTGGGTTGTTTTTGTTTGTATGATATATGCTTGATTGGTTTAATTTCTGTTTGTTTTCTTTTTTTAATAGGATTTGTTTTTTTATATAATAATTAAGATGACCTTTGTTCTTCCTAAAAAGAGTCGCACAAGTCTGTTTTGAGCTGTTTCTGAAACCTGACACTAATGAGGATTGATGGAAGAAAAAGGAAGTTAGAGAGTGCCAAGATTAGGTTTTCACCGCATCTTTCAAGTAGGAGAGATTGGTATTTAAAAAGTACAACTATGAACTAATTTTTAAATTTTATAAAAATATGATTATTTTATTTATATAAATATGAGTATTCTTATTTAATGTGTCAATATATGTAATATATGTAATTTAAACTAAGTTTTAATTAAACATTATTTATTATTAAGTTTATATATGACATTACTTATTACAAAATATTTTTTTTATAAAATAAATTTCGATTGTTAAAAGGAAATTATACTATAATATTTTATAACAAATATATTTATGTCGTGTTTATTTTACAAAGAACAATGTAAAATATATATTTATAGATGCAAAACAAACTCAATTAAACAATGAAAATATAAGAAAATCTTAAATGTATGTTTGTTTCATTAAAAATAGTTTTCATGAATATTTTTAGGAAATTTGTCAAATAACAAAAAATATTTTACAAAGATTCATCTAAACACTAAAAAATATTAACTTTTCCAAAAAAATAAATTATTTTTCAGATATTATTTTTCGAAAACCATTTTCAGTGAAACAAACGGAGCCTTAATTTGTATTTTTTTTTATTTTGTATAATTTGGTTCCTATACTATTATGATGACACTAGTTCATCAAAATAGTTAACATTCTTAATTATTTCGTTGAAAATGTTAATGCAAATTTGTTATTGAAAACACATTTAAATTCATCTTGATAAAATAAAACCTTTTTGAAGAATAATATTTTTAAGAAAAATATTGTCAGTATTTAATTAAAATAGTTAACAATATTAATCGTTTAGGATGGGTTTGGATGGGCTATGCATTTACTTGCGATTAATGTAAAAGCAGCAGTGGTGGTGAGATTATATACTATGACGATATTGTAGCATGAGACAAAAAGTAAGCTAAACGCATTGCATCGCACCCCACCGACTATCCAAACCCACCCTTAGATATCAAATCATGTAAAAAATTAATGTATAAAAATTAAAATTTAAATCTCGACATAGAATAAAGATCAAAACTAAAATTTAACTATTGTTTTATAATAATAATAAAAACAAAAGGCTAAGGTTGATACTTGTTAAAAGGTAAAAACCCACCTTACTATAGTAGTATAGATTACACAAAAAAAATAAAAATAAATTATATTTGTTGTCACCCAATTTTCTATCCAACTATGAAAAATTATAAAATTGTCACTCAACTATTTAATTTTGCCTTCTTTGGTCACTAGCTGGCTAACGTGAAAATGGAAACATTCAAAAATTCAATATAGTTGAGTAACCAAAAAAGAAATTTACTAATAGTTGAGTGACCATTTTGTAACTTTTCATAGTTAGATGACCAAAAAAGAAAATTACTAATAGTTGATAACCATTTTGTAACTTTTCATATTTGGGTGACCAAAAAAGAAAAAAAAATCATAGTTAGATTAATACTAATGTAGTTTACCCAAAATAATAATAATGAAACATTAATCTAAAAATTTGTTGGGTAAACTACACCATTAGTCACTAAACTATGAGTAAGTTTTCGTTTTGGTCACGTAACTAAAAAAAGTTACAATTTGATCGTTGAACTATTCAAAAGTTTTTATAAGTAACTTGGTTGTTAAGTTTTTTTTTTTAAGTTCTGCCAATGAGCTCCAAGCGACAATTCGATAATCGAAATGGTGGATCAATACAAATTAGTGAGTAAAAAAATATATTTTAGGTTCGAGTTAATTTGATAATTAGTGTCATAGATTGAAGAAAAAAGTTATTTGAATTTTGGTTCACAGATTAATAATGTTCAAAATTATTTTCTGAAAAAACTAAACTATAAAAGAATAAGAAAAAAAGAACTTTCGATTGGTACAGATAATAAGAATAGATAAAACCATATAGAATATAGAATAGTTCGGTGATTTAAATAAAGATTTTTTAATAATTTAATAATAAAATTGTAATTTTTTTTAATTAAAGGAGGAAAACAAAAACTAGTTTACCCCCAACTTGTTTTAAGATATTGAAAAAGGATAAAAGGTGGAATCCAACACTACTTGGGTTGTAAACTCGTGATGCTTGACAAATTATATCCAACACTTGTCGGTTATCACAATCAAAGACATCAACTTTCCCATTTTGAACATTGGATTTCAGACATCTGTCTTCAAAGTTTCTTACATTCGCCGATATGCATAAAATATGAACGATTTGTCATAACCCAAAGCCCATAGAGCTAAAGACAAGTACTCTTCTTTTTGTTGCCTAAACTTGTCCCCACAATCATGATTTCCAACGCTGTCACGTCTACTTTACAACCATTTCCTTGCATCTCTCGTTTTTGGCTAAAAAACCTTAAGTTCTTAACTTTGCACTTGGAATAAGCCTATCATATTAATTGATTATATCATATAACCATGCAAATAAGAAAATAAAATTATAAAAAAAATATGTGATATAATTTTCTATCATATTACATGACTGACTTTGTCAAAGTTTACAATTGACAGAAGCTAAAACTTGTTGGGCTTAAAAACTAGCTCTCTTCAAGGATGTGACGGTAACGGCAGCCCCCAAAGCCGACTTACCCACTTCGATATCAAACGAGTCGTAACGTCTAAACAATTCCACCACCAAAAGCCTCGACATCAACACCACGAAATCCTTCCCTGCACACTGTTTGTTCCCCAACGTCGGTTGCTGAGTCTCGGGTCCATTTGACCATATCACGTGCTTCAACAACTTCTCCCCCTCCTCTCCCATGAACCTCTCCCCCACAAACTCCTCCGCTCTCTCGAATATTTTCGGGTCTTTCGTTGCAAATGATTGGAACCCGAACAGCATCTCCCCTTGTTTCACTTGGAACACCGCGTCGTGGCTCTCTATCACGATATCTTTCTTTGCTCTCCCGTACTGTAACGGGACCGGTGGTTCGATCCGTAACGCTTCGTAGACGACCGATTTCATTAATGGCATCTGTTCCATGGCGGCCATTGTGAGTTTCCCACCGTTGGATCTTATGGCTGATCTGATCTCCGTTGCTAATCTATTGTGTAGCTTAACTCCAGCCCTGCCAATCCATTTAAGCATGTTGGGGAAGAAGATCTTCATGCCACCGAATGAATTGAAACACGTAGCAAATAACAGATTATGGCAAGCTTCTTCTCGTGAAATACCCAGTTTCTCAGCTTCATCTTGAATGGAACCAGATGATTCGTAGAAGAAATCATACAGTCTCTGGTAATCCTTTTTAACCAAAGCCGGGGGAAGAGGGAAGGTATGGATCAAGAGTTCTTCAACATACTTTGGGAGACCGAGTTTAAGAACCGGACCGAGTTGAAACAGTACCCATTTACTGATCAAACTAGGACCATCGGTTCCTAGTTTAGTATCCGGTGGGTTTGAACCGAAGAAAGCCCGGCACAAGAAGTTAAACCCAGCTTGATCGTTAGCTGTCTGAAAGCTGCTTTTGCCTTTCTCGGCGACTTCTTTCTCTAACGTTTCGAATAACTCACTGTAAGAGGCTTGGAACTCGGGGATTACATGATCTCTCCTAGATTTCAAGAGGAAAAAGAGGAGTTGTTTGAGCCTAGCGTGTTTGGGCTCGGAAGGGTCGAGATATGAGAGGATTCGGTAGCCGCCGGTGAGGTCAGTTGAAGGCATGTAAGTGCCGGTGAAAAGGTCTTTTTTTTCAACCTTGGTGACATCGAAAAGGACGGGGAAGCTCTTACCGTCGAGTAAAGCGACAACCTTTGGATCTTGAGAAATGAAAGGACCAGGTGGCATGTTGGTCCGAAACACTGTCGAGTTGTATTTCTGGATTTTCGATTTAAAAAACTCGTCTCGGCCTTGGTTGTAGAAATAATCAAGTCGATCTTTGAATGGACCAACAATAGGAACCCCATAATTCCCCGGAATTTTCTTCAATGGAAGCTTGGTTTCTCCCTTCGCTGGAACCGCCTCTGCCGGCGCTGGAACAGGTGGTTTCTCCGACACTGAGGCTCTAATCCGCCGAGAAGACAACCTAGTGGTCGATGATTTTGTGTTTGGTGAAACAAATTGCAGATGAAGAAAGGTAAAAGGTAAAGAAGAAGATGCCATTTGAATAGAGTAACAATGAGCTTCCTCAGCTCCGCTAAAGGTGTTGAGGTGGGGGATATTATGATAATAAAGCTGAAGTGGGTCGCAAGTGGATGACAGAGTCCAGTCTTCAACTCTATATTTATAATGTTTGCCAACAATGGCGTAAGCAAAAGGTGAGGGGCCGGGTCGGACCGGCCGGTGATTTCTATTAAGCTTCAAATATATCTTGATCCAGTCATGAAAGGTGTGCACTATTGAATATTATATTTTCTTTTTCCCTTTTCCTTTTTTCAAGGAAATTATTTAAAGAATCTTTTAACATTTTATAATTTTTTAAAACTGAAATTACCGTTTCAGGATTTAATAGGCACGTGTGGACGGTATGCATTTAAACGGATTTAAATAAAAAATTTATATGTTAAATTGAAGTGTAATTATTTAGTACACTCTTAGTAAAAATTTTAAATGTGTGAAGCATAATTAAAGGGTTGATAAGTGTCTTATAATAAATAGTAAAATATTAAAATATATATATTAATTTTTTAAAATTACCTATAGAATAAAAAAATAATATACCAAACCCTTAATATAAGTTATTTAATAATTATTTGAATTAATGTTAAATATGAAAATAAACCCTTTTCTTAAAGCTAAATACTAAAATCATTTAGTAATTTTTTTAATTACAGCTAAATCTCACCGAATAGGAATTAATTGTATGGATTAATGCTTAATTTTACCATATATTTTAAATTAATTTATGGTAACAAATATTTTTTTATAATAATTTTAAATTCTTACCATATATAATTTTAATGCATATTGTTTTTAAGGGGAAATTTTCCCATGAGGAATTATGTAAAAATAGAAACAAATTTAATTTAATGATTGAAAATGATTTTTTTTCACCTTTTAAGTTTAGTTTGTAAAGTTATCCAACTAATTCCTAACACACACTTTAGCTTTTAGTTTTTTTTTTTTTCCCTTATTTGTTTTATGATTTTATCATATTTTATTATATTTATTTGTTTTTTTATTTACTTCTTTTTTTTGTTTAATTTGTGTTTGTTTCATACTTATTTTATATTTATTATTTGTATTTTTGTTCATTAACTGTAATAGTAATACACATTATATTTTTTAGACGATGCATGAAACGGTACATATTTTGTACCAGACTTTTAACAAATAAATATAATGTATTTAATTAATATATACCACAATGCATGAGTAAAAAATTATATAATTTTGTTAATAAATAAAATAAGGTTCCTTGTTAAAAGATTCTAAATATAAAAATATAAATTTTAATTTAAGGTTAGATTAACCAGCTGGAGCTGGTTGGAATTGCTTGAGGATGCTGTCCATTATACGTATTAATGGAAAATATTAATTAAAGTTGAATGATCTTTTTATGAAAAATATAAATCTTCTTTATGGATTAATCAACACAAAACCTTGAGTTTCTAAGCATTTTCCTCCATGAATTCGCACGTTTTTACACCCATAAACCCTAATGTTGATGACTTTGGCTAATCAACGCGGTAATGAAGAATTTCATAGTTTGACCGCCCTAGCTCTTAATAATTTATGTTGTAAGAATTTCTAATAATTTTATATTTTAATTATTGAACAAAATATATTTTATATATTGTGGAGGTTATATAACCCAAGAAGGACAAGAGGGAGTTGAGAACATTGACAAGAGGTGGACCAAGAAAATGGTACAAAATGTCAAATGCTCTTCGACGCCGTCACAGCTCCGACCAATTTAACTTGGGATTACGGCTGGTTCTCACTGCCGGCCAAATTTGACATTAACTTCACGTGACTTATTTTTTTGGTAAACTACTATTAGTCATTAAATTGCGGATAAATTTTTATTTTGATCACTTAGGTAAAAAAAGGTTATAATTTATCATTGAATAATTTAAAATTTTTCATTTAAATCACCGAACTACTCAAAAGTTTTTATTTAAGTCACTAGGCTATTAAGCTGGTCTTTTTTTTAAGTTCTGCAAGCGAGCTTCAAGTGACAATTTGACGATTAGTGTTGTAGATCCAAGTCAATTTGACATTGAGATCGGAGAAAAAATTTTGAATTTTTGTTTGCAAATTCATGACCTCCGAAGTTGTTTCATGAAAAGAATTTGAACTGTAGAAGAGTAAGAAAAAGAGAATTTCGGTGTAGGCAGTACGAATAGAGAAAGTCACATAGCATTAATTTTAACAACTCAGTGACTTAAATAAATTTTTTTGAATAATTTTATAATCAAATTGTAACTTTTTTTTAGTTAAGTGGCCAAAATAAAAACATTAGCCACTAATGGTGTTTATTTTTATTTTTTATTTGGCTTAAAGTTTAGTTTGTTCTTTTTTATTTTTTTTTATAAAACCAAATGTCTAATTTAATTTTTTTTAATACCGAGATAAGTTTATTACAATTCCTATAATTTTCAAATATTGTGAATTTTTTTGTTAAATTTGTTGTTGTGACATTTTGAAATAAAAAAAAATACTCACTTGATAGCTATGTAATTAAAAAAAAAAGAAGATGTTGTAATTAACCTAAATTTAACAAAAAAAAAATTAACAATATCATTTGTTGGACCTAAATTTTGAAATATGAAAAGTAGATAGACTAAATTCCTAAAAATACAAATACAAAGGCTAAATTCTTAATTTTTAAAAAGTATAGATACTATAAGATATTTTAACCTAAACATAACACCGATACAGAACTTTTCACTAAACTAGTGAGTTGTCAGCTTGGTAATATGAAAATAAGGGGAAAATAGATCTATCATCTATCCAAAAACCATACATAATATATTTTTTAATTAGACAATATTTTTTAATTACTCAGATCTTGTAAAATATATTTTATTTTAAGTTATTTTTATAACTTATGTTTTATTAGTTACACATATTAAATTTCACATTTTAATAATTTTTTATCTATAATCTATAATCTATATAATATATATAAAAGTACGAGTTTAAATATTTTTGAACTGACAAAAATACATTTTATTGTTAATTATATTATTAAATTAACATTAGAATAATAATTTATTAGTATTATTATTTGATAATAATAGAAATAATATTAATTAATATGATAATATAATAATGTGAAATTAATTAATTTGGTCATATCTTTTAAAATTTTTACTTAAAAATAACATAATATGTTATTAATTAATAAAATTGTAAATTAATAAAACCATTGGATATATTTAAAAAATAAAATTCCAAGTTTTTAATTAAATATTTTAATTCAATAAATATAAATTTTATATATAAATATTATTTTATTTAAATATAATAATAAATAAATTTAAAATAATTTTTGTATAATTAATAAAATTTAAATGTGTGAGATTAAAATTATGTATATAAAAATATAATATTAATATATTGGTAATCAAATTTAAAATGTATAAAATTATTTATTTATTCTTAATTTATATATCAAAACTAAAAATAAAATAAATATATTTTATAATTAAAATTAAATATTATTTTTTTATAAATGCTAATTGCATCTAATCAAATAATTTTCATCCAACACAAATATTGACTTAACAAATAGTATGTCTCATATCTATTTGAGAAATTAATATAAAAAATTGATTAATTAATAATTAATATTTTGTATTATCTATGTTTCTCATATTTTTTAAATTGGTCAAAATCAATAATATAATAAAATATAATATTAATCATAATTTTATTTTATTTTATTAATATTGTTTTCATTTCCAATTAAATAATTATTATCATTTAATTAGGCTTTAGATCTATATTAAAATATAATTATTATTTTAAATTAATTATCACTTAATTAGTGTTACAGCTATATACCAATTAAAACAAATATTTAGCACTATAAATATATGCATTAGTAAAACATTTTCATTCAAAATAACAAATAAAAGATTACGAGAAAAATCACATTTTAGCATTATTTAATAGATTTTGTTTCCATCATCTTATTTGATTTTAATAATATTTACACAACTGCGAATGTTGTTTACTATTATCTTGTGAAATATTATGTCAAAAACAATGAAATATTAAAATAATGATTCTTTGTAAGTGAAATTTTGGATTTATATTTGAATGACAAGTTATTTTATCTAATTAATTAATATTTTACTATCAGTTGGTTCCTACTTTTTTATTTTCATTACTTTTAAAATGTTATTTTATCCTTTCAATTAATTTTCAAAATTAATAGACTTTTATTATAAATTTGACCATTTCTCATTTAATTAGTAAATATATATATATTTAAAATTATAAAAATATATTATTTAAACAATTTTAAAAAAAATAAATAAGTAAAATAATTTGCAATATACATGAAATGGAAACTAGTTAAAAAAAAAAACACTAAATGAAATAATCAAAATGAATTAAATTATATATATATCGGTTGACAATTATATAACCCGTAATATTTGTCTACCAACAAAAATATGAGTAAATTACTCGATCACTAAACTATTAGTAAGTTTATGTTTTGATTATTTAACTTTAAAAAGTTATAAAATGGCCACCAAACTATCCAAAAATTTTCATTTAAATCATTGAACTATTAAAGTCGTTGTTATATAGCCTTCTCAGTTTGCATCGCCTGCACCAATCGAAAGCTCTCATTCCCCTTTTATTCAACAGTTCAATTTTTTCATAAAACAATTTTAAACATCATAAATTTATGAACCAAAATCCAAACAACTTTCTTCTCGATCTCCAACGTTGACTGTCGGATCGATTTGGATCTAAAGTATGTTCTTTTACTCGTCAATGGGTACTAATCCACCCTAATCGTTACTTGAAGCTTGCTAGTCGGACTTTAAAAAAAACTTAACAATCGAGTAACTTCAATAAAAACTTTTACATAGTTCAATGACTATTTTGTAACCTTTTGAATTTGAGTGACTAAAACATAAACTTACTAATAGTTTAGTAACCTTAATATAGTTTACCCAAAAATTAACGTAGTAAAAGGGCCAACATAACCCAAATTTTGTTCATTGATTTTCAAAATTACGTGAGATTTAATAAAACTTAGTAAATTATTATAGTATTAATATTGACTTGTCACACCTATTTGTATGGACTAATATGTAGTTTGTCTTTAGAATTTATTTAAAAGTATTTAATTAGTACCTGATTTTTTTTTTATCTAGTTGGTTCTTGAATTTGCATTGGTTGGTATTTCCATAACATCATTAGTTTATGTTAATGTGACGTTAATGTCAATCCTGTGATGACACATAGTAACATCTTAGTACAACACATGATGGATATAAATTTAAAAATGTCAAGAATGAACATGGATAAATGTTTGTCCATCACGTGTTGTATTGAGAGGTTACCATTTGTCATTACCGGATTAGCTATCAGTGCCATGTCAGCACAAACTAACGATGTTAATATGAAAGTATTGACCTAAGTAACAAAATGCAAGATAAATAAAAGTTTATATATCAACTAAATTCTTTTAGACAAATTTCAGGAGGTAAATTGTCCTATTTGTAAATAATGATATGAAAATGACTTATCACACAAATAAAGCGTGAAAAGTTTTAAGCCTCGGTCCTCACTTGTTGAAGACCTACTTTTCCAAAAATGATTGTGTAAATCAAATCAAGTAGGTGAAATTCTGGGGACCATGTTATTTATTCTTGAACTGCTCTGCTTCAAAATCGACAAACTACTATTTCTTCACGAAGAATCTTTACTGTATTACTACCATTGAACTCCAAAACTTATAGTGCACGTGGATGGCTTTCGAATGAAGGAAAATTGGTCGACCTTTAACTCAGCTCAAGAAATTGCTGTGTCGATGTCACTCAAGTGTGCTGTTGAGATATCATCCACAATCATGGCCAATTCATCACTATTTCAGACTTGGGTTTGGCACTTGGAATCCACCCTCCAAACTCCATTGTCTCCACCGCCTCATGCGCAACAAAAGGCTTATGCCCTCATCCCACTTTCTCTAAATTATAAATTTTAAAAGTCAAAATATAATTTTTATGATTTCATTATTTTCTACAGAAGTTTATTAAAAAAATTTATTTTTGAAAAAGTTAAAAAGTACAATTTAAATATATATATTAATTTATAATTTAAACATGTCTTAAACAAGGGTAAAATCTCCTACCTACCCCTTTTAAATTCACTCATGTCTATCCTACTCAAACCACCCTACGGCATTCAGTGCAGCTCAAGAGGAGATGTTGTGAGATTATGTAGCTTATGACCCAAGGGTTAATTTAATGATGCGCTAGTGATGGTCTTCTGGCGGGGAACATGGTGCTTAGTAACCGCAAAAGAGTTCTCGAGAGGTTGATGTACTTGGGGGTGTATGCATTAGGATGAAATTTGGGTTAAAATTATGATGTGGAATTTTTATTGACAATTTTCTTACTAGTCCAAATAATTTAATTATAGTTAAAATACTAATCTCATGGATATTATTGTAAAGTTAAAATATGTTCCAAGTTCTTATATTTTTTTGTATACTTGAATTTTAATAACATCTCTACTTATATTTTCAAGAATTTAGTCTTTTTACTTTTTAGATTTAAAAATTTAAGTTCAATTATTAACATCGTTAAAATTCTTTTCTTAAATTCGGTAGTTTTAAAATAAGAAAATACCAACTTAATGGTCATGTAACAAAAAGAATGATATTGTAATGAACTTGAATTTAACAAAAAAAATTTGACGATGTCAACAACTAAACTTGAATTTTTAAATATGAAAAGTAAAAGAACTAAATTCCTAAAAATATAAGTAAAGGGATTAAATTTCAAGTGTATAGAAAGTACAGTGACTTGGAGCATATTTTAACATTATAGCAATGGTTAATTGAAATCAAGGGTGAATCTAAAGGGGAGGTAGAGGCATGGCCTCCAAAAAATGGAAAAATTGTAATTCAATTCCAATAAATGATTAAATTATAATATAATATATGATAAAATTACACTTTAACCTCTCAAAAATGAAAAATAAGTCTATTTAGTCTCTTCAAAAATAATAAAATAAAAAAAATTAATACATAATAAAATTATATTTTAACCTCATCTAAAATTTTTTCTCATTCGCCCATGATTGAAATATTCTTGTTTGTTTTAGAAATTCACACCACTAAACTTGTCATTTGTCGACCTAAAACAGTTATTAACTAATAAGTTAAGTAATAGGGGAAGTTGACACTTCTCCAAACACTGTGATGAAGAAAATAAAAATAGGGGACACAAAGCATTTTGAGACAGACTGGACCATGGACGCAAACACCATCATTTTTTTTATCTTTCATCTCTTTTTACTCATTCTTAAATTGTTTAGATTCTACAATTGCTCCTAATTTTCACTTTCAGATTCAAGAATTCGATTCATACTTCGCCTCATCATTTCGGAAAATAAAATCCCATTTTGGTCCTTTCAAAATTCATCTAATATCGGCTAAAATTTTATTTCCTCTTGTTTTGATTTTCTTCTTTTCAATTATGAATAGTTTGTTTGTTCAATTTTTAGATTCGATTCTAAACATTTTAGCAACTTGAAATCAATTCATCCGTCCCCCTTTATAATTATAATTTACTACTTAAATATAAATATATATACTGCTCGTACAGTAAAATAAAGTTTTTTGGTCTGCCTTTTGGCACATTTTCTCTGTCTGCCTTTTGGCACTTCCCCTTTCTTCTTTCTTTGCGCTTGACTTTCTTGTGTCCGGTCTGATTAAGTGCGTTCTACTTTATATTTTGGTATTGGTTGGTCTCTCAGAATCTGTTTCATGGAGGAGAACTTGGCGAATCTGAGTATTATTGATGATGAAGAGGAAGCTTTTCACGAGGAAGAAAAAGTGGTGGAAAGGGCCTACAAATGCTGTCTGGTTGGTCGATGTTTAACGGAAAGTGTAGTCCATTTTCCCTCGTTGAGGAACACTATGGCAGATTTATGGCATCCTATTGGAGGAATTTGCATTACTGATCTTGGGGAGAAGAAATATCTATTTCAATTTTTTCATGAGGTTGATTTGCAAAGAGTTCTTGACGGTACCCCGTGGTTTTTTAATAATCATCTGCTTATTGTTCAAAGAATCCCTAATGGAGAAAACCCATTAACTATGCCGATTAATTTTACTGAGTTTTGGGTGCAAGTCCATGATTTACCACCGGGATTGATGACAGAGGTGATGGCCAAACAATTTGGTGACTTTTGTGGTAAATTTCTTGAATATGATACTTCTACTTTTTCCTTGGGGTTTAAGGCTTTCATGCGCATTCGCATATCACTGGATATAACTGCCCCATTGAAACGGAAAAAGAAGATCCAGATTGGGAATTTGATGACAGTCTATGCCCGGTTTAGATATGAAAAACTTAGTTTGTTTTGCTTCATATGCGGCAGATTGGGTCATGGGGAAAGCTTCTGCCCTTATCGACTAAGAATTGAGCCCTCCAAAATTGTTTTCAACTGAGATTTATCACTGCGTGCTGAGCCGCGGCGTAGAAGAACGGTGGAGAGTCGGTGGCTGCGAGAAGCTGATGGTTCTCCGAGAATCGATGGAATTTTGGAAAGTTCCAAATATGGTAGTTCGTTAAATGCAGGGAATGATTTTAGGGGACAAATGGAGGGAAATATGGAGAATCAGATTGTGAATCCTAATTTTACTCCTATAGCGCAAATCAGCAAATTTTCTTTAATGGGCGATTTCAAAGGAATAATTGGAATATGGCGACTTTGGCTGAGAAGGGTACAACGAATGGGCCTATGGAGTTGGGCTTTGAAGAAGAAAATGACCTGATTACTATTGTGGAAGGAAAAAAACGTCAGAGAAGTGTGGTTGGTGCTTCGGTTTCGCTGGGTTCAAAGGTGGGGGAGTGATTCATCTATTTTATCGGCTAGCTCTGGTGCTCAGAGCAGCCGGGAACAATGAAAATACTAAGCTGGAACGTTCGTGGTTTGGGGAGACCACGGACTGTTAGTAGGCTCAAGAATAAATTGCGAGCCATTAATCCCCGAATTTTGTTTCTCATTGAAACAAAATTAAGCGCAAAGAAGATGGAAATGGTCAGATTAAAATGTGGTTATGAGAATGGCATTGATATTGGGTCGATGGGTTCAAGAGGGGGACTGTCGCTGGGATGGAAAGGGAATTCGTTGGTCAACCTCATAAGTTTTTCCTCATATCATATTGATGTTGAGGTTAATGAAACTGGTTGCGGCGATAAATGGCGCCTTACGGGGTTCTATGGCAATCCGGAAGAAAGGGGTAGAAGTGCGTCGTAGAATTTACTCAGATAATTGAGTAATAATAGCCTCCCTTGGGTTGTTTTGGGGGATTTCAATGAAATTGCTAATTCGTTTGAGAAGAAAGGGGGTCGTCGTCGATCGGAACATCAGATGCTAGCATTCAGAAAGGTATTAGAGGATTGCAACCTTAATGATCTTGGGTTCAGAGGCCGGTGGTTTACGTGGGAAAGAGGCAAATTTAGCTCAACAAATATTAGAGAACGCCTGGATCGTGGGGTGGCTTCTCTTAATTGGTTGGAGTTATTTCCAAGTTTTCAGGTTGATCATTTGACTCATTCGTTTTCAGACCATTGCCCTATTCTGTTAGACACCATGGGCGTGGAAAGGTTCGATTACAAGGATCACTTAAATAATTTTTGGTTTGAAGTGAAATGGTGTTTAGAGCCTCCTTTTGAGGAACTGGTTAGAGGTTGGTGGACTGACTCGGTTGGAAATATACATAATAGACTTGAGTATTTGGGACAAAAAATGCTAGCTTGGAGTAAAAGTAGAAACAGTGATGAGAAGAGAAAACGGGTCTGTTTGGAGGATCGATTGGATTATCTCTATAAACAGGACATATCAGATGATATTTTAGCTGAAATTGCCGAAGCTCAATTGGACCTTAATCTGGAGGCTGACAAGGAAGAACTTTTCTGGGAGCAAAGTGCACGAGTTAACTGGCTAAAGAATGGTGATCGCTATACTAGCTTCTTTCACAAAATGGCTGGTCAACGTCATATCCGAAGTAGGATTGCTGCGTTGGAAGATGAAAGTGGTAATAGGTTTTCGGTGAAAGAGGAAATGATCAAGATTGCATCGGATTACTTTGAGAAACTGTTTTCTGCATCTGAGGCGGGGTTGGATGATCATATTTTTGGGTTGGTGGAGAAAAGAATTTCTGACAGTATGAATGCAACCCTTATTAAACAACTTTCGGAGGAAGAAGTTTGCACTGCAGTAAAATCAATGCCAGCTTTAAAAGCTCCTGGAATCGACGGTTTTGTAGCAATTTTCTTTCAAAGGTACTGGCACATTGTTGGTTCGGACATTACTAGGTACTGTCTTGATATTTTGAATGGGCAGAAGGAAGTTGGTGATATCAACAAGACGCGCATTGTGTTGATTTCGAAAATTGATAACCCCAAAAATATGGCTCACTTTTGGCCTATAAGTCTTTGTAATGTCATTTATAAGATTATCGCGAAAGTTATGGTCAATTGTATGAGTGACATTCTGGGTGATTGTATCAATGAAGCTCAAGGTGCTTTTATCCCAGGGAGGCTTATTTCTGACAATGTTTTAATAGCTTATGAAGTTCTTCATTCTTTGAAAATGAAGAAGAGCGGTAGAAAAGGGAATTTTGCTCTCAAGCTGGATATGAGTAAGGCGTATGACCGAGTGGAATGGGACTTCTTAGCAGGTATGATGAAATATTTGGTTTCCATGATGACTGGATTGTGCTAGTAATGAGATGTGTTAGTTCTGTGTCCTATTCGATTTCTTTTAATGGTATGTGTAGTGACTGGTTCTCTCCTTCAAGGGGTTTGCGACAAGGAGATCCTTTTAGCCCCTATTTGTTTTTGATATGTGCTGAAGGTTTCTCTACCCTTTTGGAAGATGCAAAAAAAAGGGGTTGTATGAGGGGGGCAGCTGTTGGGAGGGAAAGGATCTCTATTAATCATTTGTTCTTTGCAGATGATTGTATTCTTTTTGGAGATGCTACATGTGAGGGGGTTCGAACTGTTCGAGATATCATTCACGAATATGAGACCACTGCAGGACAAAGGGTTAACTATGATAAGTCTCTAATCCTCTTCGGGGCCAATGTCAAAGAAGAGGTTAAAGAGGATATTACAAGGGTACTGGGGGTTCGGGTAGCATCAAGCCCTGAGAAGTATTTAGGACTGCCAATGATGGTGGGCCGAAGGAAAACGTGGGCATTTGCTAATTTTAAAGATAGATTCCAAAAACGTATTGAAGGATGGAGTCTACGATATCTTTCTATGGGGGGTAAAGAGGTTTTTATAAAATCTGTTTTGCAGGCAACTCCTCTATACACAATGCAATGTTTTCTTTTCCCAAAGAATTTGTGTGCACAGCTTCAGAATGTTATGAACCGTTTTTGGTGGGCCAATAATAAAACGAAGACTGGTATTCATTGGAGTAGTTGGGATGCGCTGTGTTTATCGAAGTGTGCTGGTGGTCTTGGTTTTAAAATTTTATTTTTGTTCAATAAGGCCCTCTTAGCTAAACAGGCTTGGCGTATTTTAACTTATCCGCAATGTCTTTTAGCCAAAGTTTTAAAAGCGCGCTATTTCCCGTTTACTGATTTTTTAGCAGCTAAAGTTGAATCTTACCCTTCTTTTACCTGGCGCAGCATCTGCAGTGTTAGAGAGCTTATTGAAGAAGGCATGTTGTGGCGAATTGGCAATGGCCAATGTGTCAATATCTGGAACGATCCTTGGCTACTTGGAAGGGAGAAAAATAGGATATCAGGTCATGAAGTTAGAATAAGGTGGACTTCTGTTAATAATCTAATGCAACCCGATTCTACTACCTGGAATGCTGAGCTGATCCGAAGCCTTGTTGATGAAGACACTGTAAACAGGATCCTTTCGATTCCACTCTCCGGAGGCAACTCGACGGATACATTAGTGTGGAAATTTGAGGGTTCTGGTGTCTATTCAGTGAGAAGTGGGTACAGGGCCCTAGCTACATCTCTAGTACGCACTAATTTATACAACTCCAGCAATGAATATTTTACAACTTTCTACAAAGGCCTATGGGGTTTGAACATCCCCAGTAAAATAAAAATACATGCATGGCGATTATTTAACAACTGGATTCCTCATTCTTGTAATCTGGCGAAGAGGAAACTGGCCGTTGGATCTTCTTGTCCTCTGTGCAAAGAAGAAATGGAAAGCTTAAACCATTTGCTATGGTCATGTGGTATATTGCGACAGGTATGGGCTTATTTCCAGATCCGAACTTACCAGTTTGAAGATTATGTGGATCCCAAAATATGTTTCGCTCGTCTTTTCTCCTCTGCAGAAAATCAACAAAAAAACATTATTGCTATTTCTCTATGTAGTCTCTGGTTTCGAAGAAATAAGTTAATTCATGAAGGGATTAAGTTCCAAATCGAAGAGGTGTTGGGCTTTATTCGGGGATATGCACAAGATATTATGTTAACTCATTCAAATCTCCAAAATCATGTAAAACATTCTTTGTAGGATAACTGGCAGGCCCCGGAGGATGGCGTTATAAAGCTTAATTTCGACGCTTCGTTTCAAAGTAACAATAAAATAGCAACAACAACAGTCATAGCCAGAGATTCAACAGGAAGTATTCTAGGGGCAGAGACTTATCTTTTTGAGAACGTTGCAGATCCGTTCGTGGCGCGGCAGGCAGGCGTGCGAGAGCGTTACTCTATGCGAAATCAATGGGTTTTCGCCGTTTGGCTGTGGAGGGCGACGCTCTTTCTGTCATTAAGAGCATAAAGAAGATGGGAAATGACAGATCTATAATTAGATCAATCACTCGACATATTTACCTTATGGGTTTGACCTTTGAAATGATCACTTACCGATTTGTACCGTGAGATGTTAATGGAGTTGCTCATTCTCTGGCTTTGGAGGGGAGGCGAATTGGTTTCTTTGGGGAATGGGTTCAAGGTTTTCCAGAATCGGTGTCCTCGCTTGCGAATAAGGAGAGGTTGCAGTTGAGTTAGAATGGCTAAGGGGGTTTCTTTGCTTTGTTTTGGGGAAGGTTCTCTAAATCCCCTGTCTTCTGTTGGCGACGAGCAAAGCAAGAGTCGCATTTATGGGAAGCGACAGATATCTAATACACTGTTGGCTCATGTTTTGGTGGCGTTGGGCTCAAGACCTGCTGATGTTTATTTTTTTGGTTTTATTCTGTTGTTTTTTCAACTTTTCCTTTATTGTTTATGCCTTTAATGTTTTGTTATTTTGGGCCGTTGCTGCGTTGTTTTTGGGCTTGAGCCTGGCCTATTAATATATCAGTTTTATTCTTCAAAAAAAAGAAAATATAAATATATATACTTGATTACGATTACTAAACACTAAGGGGGTGTTTGGATCGCCGAACCTTAGATTATGTTCTGTAATAAGATTATAGGAGGAATGTGAGATTATCTTATTTATTTCATTTGGTTGGAATGTAAGATACAAGTGTTTAATTGACGGAATATAATATTACCTAGAATTACATTTTATTCAATTGTCCTTGGTATAGATTTTTTTTTTAATAAGTTTAGTTCTTTTAATATTTTTTAGTCTCAACTTTCATGAATTATGATAAATTATTAGAATTCTTACTCTTTGCAAAAAAACTATATATTAATAAGTAAATATATTGTGTTGAAATCATAATTATTATAGTTTATGAAAAGTGATTACAACATCAACCATAAATAATATATTAATAAATGAAATATAATAATTATAATTGTAAGGTATGATATCAACTAGTTCATTATTAAGAATATATATATATATATATATATTTTAATTAGTCTTAAACTTTATTTGACAAAGAAGCCTAAATTGATAGAATAATAAAAACAAAAGGTAAGTTGCTCTAAATTTTAAGATTACACCCGTAATCTAAGATCACTTAATAAACAGGCCATAATGAGTTACACCTTATATTACGAGATGATCAAAATGTTGAAATTTAAATACAGTAATCTTATTTTAAAATGTAATATTATATGTCATAATATAATGTTGCATTCAGGGAACCAAACACCCGCTAAAAATATTCATGGATCTAATCGGGCCTAGACTCAATTTAACAAATTTTTAGACCCTAAAAAGTCAATTTCGGTGCTCAAATATAATAAAAATAATTTGTATTTAAATTTGATTATAAAAATATTTATAAATTTGAATTATTGAATAATAAATAATGTCGGCCAGAGATTGAAAATACAAAACCTAAACATGGTTGGGGCGAACTACTTGGCACATTTACCTTATTTTGTTCATTGTATAAAATTTGAGTTTTTTTACTACTTGATAGTTATTGATGATTAACGTTTCACTATATTATTTTAAATATAATTTATCATTTTAACTACAACAAAATTCCATCCAATCACTGTAACTGCAACAAATAATGATAACCTATACCTATATATTAAAAGAGTGTCTATGCTATTGCCATGGTGACAGGACAGGAGAAAATGCCTTAAAAGCAATTGGTAGAAATAAATAATGAATCATTCTAAATTGTTGCTTATACAATTAGATCCCTATTTGAAGCATTTAAAATGTTCAATTAGGTCCATGCCTCTAATTAATTAATTTAACTTGTTACTAAATTTAGACTAAAATAATTATTTTTGAGAAAAACTAATATAAGTTATGTTTCCTCAATTTTAGTCTCTATTATACTTAAATTTGAGATTTACTTTTTATACTTTCATTTCTAATATAATTTGGTCTCTATATTTTTTTATAATGTTATTGATTAGTTCAAATAGTTAAAATCATTAACTTTTCGACTAAAATATTACGTAATTATATTAAAATAAAAAATGTAGATGAATTAAATTCTATAAAAGTATTGACTTGATTTTTGGGTAAGCAAAAGCAATAAAACCCTTTTTTTAAAAAAGAAATCAGGCACCAATTACTTGAAGGATTAATCGTTGATGGCATAAGATTACTTACAAATTGGAATGTTGAAACTTTCCTTTGTATGAGCTTAAGTTAGTAATCGATTTTTTTATTGAAGTTGTAGTTACATGAAGCAATTTTTTAATAATGGAAAACGTAAAAAAATTAGGTTAAAAGAGACGGGGAACAAACTTGAAAATAAAGGAAAAAATTAAATTATTCAAAACGAAAAATATGGGGATTAATTGTATAATTTAACCTAAATTTTTTATTGAAATGATGATTTAACATATCACATCAGGTTACCGTTACACTGTTAACGATAATTAACGGCTAAGTCACTAAAATGTTATAACATTTTAACTTAAGTGACTAAAACGTAACATTTTAAAAATAAATAACTAAAAAAAGTAAACAAAAGTGACTATTTTGATAGTTTAGCCTAAAAATAAAAATAAAAATAAAAGATGAAATTACAATTTTAAAAAGAAGGATTAAATATCAAATTTCAATATAGTGGATACACTAAAATCAGAATTAGACCAAACGTAAATGACTGAAAAGCACTGCTCCAGTCCTCTCAGTAGGGAAAAGAAAACTAAACAAAATTCACCAAAGGTTATATGTTTTTCGCTTTAATTGGTGATACTTTTGCAGCTGCTAGAAATAATGTTCAAAGCCAAAATATTTGTTTCCTCCATAAAAAACCTACTTTCACACCCCCAATTTGAGCATCAACAATGGAGGGGCATAGTGAAAGTGAGGTTGAAATGGGTTAAGAATCGTAGCCTTGACCACGTGATTGATACCGACACCGATCTCAAAGCGGCTTGCCTCTTGAAGGATGCTATTAAACGCTCGCCCACCGGTTTTCTCACTGCCAAGTCTTTCGCCGATTGGCAAAAGCTCCTCGGCCTCACTGTCCCCGTTCTTCGCTTCTTGCGTAGGTATTTTTGGCCTCATATCCTCCATTTTTTAAATGCCCTTTAGCTGGTTTTGCAACGATGAATAGTTTTTTTCTTTTCTTTTTTAAAAAGCTTCATTTTAATTGCTATTTCTGTTGTTTACTATTTGCATTGTAATGTAACAGTTGTTATACATGATAAAATCATTATTTATATTATATGAAAAATTGATTAAATTTATATCAAAATCACCCTTTTTGTTACAAAGAAATTTGTGCTTTTAGTTTTGGTTAGCCAATATATTTGTATTTTTCTTTTTAATGGCAGAAGCACAAAGCAATACCCTATATGTAGGTTTTGCATTAGTGAATCCTTTTTGGTGGGTAATTTGCTGTGTTGTTATATCTCGTGATACCCGGACACTTCATTTTTCTTAAAATATTTGTATTCGACGCCATATTTCCGATCATAGCTCCTTCAAAATACACTGAAAAGCTTAGAAGAATTTGAACATACTCGTCTAAGACATATATATATATATATATATCTGTATTTGGCACTCACCTCATGCCTGATTAACATAACTTGGTAGACATTGTCAAAAGAGTGGTTTTCCTTGTTTAGTAAAGTGATATTAACTTGAGTTGAATATGTAGAATAGTAGTTGGAAATTGCAAATTGGTTTTTCCGACTCTGTGTTAAGTGTCCTACTCTGTTTGACGAATTCCCACATTGCTGTGTTGTTATATCTCGTGTTACTGGACTCTTTTACATTACAATGGCTATAAACTGTAGAGTATAATTGTTGAAACACATAAAAACTTTGAAAATTTTGAGCATTCTCATGTCAGGCATATATACCCATATCTTGCACTAACCTCGAGCATGAGTAACATAAACCTTTTGGCACTAACAAGAGACCTTTTTTAATAAACTGGTATTGACTATGAGTTGAATACGAAGTATAGCAGTTGTTGATTGCAAATTGGTTCTTCTGAATTTGTTTTAGGTACCCTACTCTCTTTGAAGAATTCCCACATGCACGTTATGTGAATTTGCCTTGCTTTCGATTGACGGGCACTGCACTCTTGTTAGATTCGCAGGAGCAAAGCATACACCAAGCGCATGAGAATGATACCATAGAGAGGCTTTCAAAGGTGCTTATGATGATGAGAAGTATGACTGCACCTCTTCAGTCCCTTCATTCCTTGAAATGGGATCTTGGTTTGCCAGATAACTTCGAGAAAGTGTTGATCCCGAAATACCCTGATCATTTCAGTTTCGTTAAGGCACCAACTGGTGTTTCAGCTTTGAGACTCAAACGATGGCGCGAGGAATTTGCTGTTTCAGCATTGGAAAAAAGTAATGAGGGTCAGGAGATGGGTGATGAGTACAGGCAATTTAAGAGGGGCCAAACCACATTAGCATTCCCGATGAATTTCCCAAGGGGTTATGGAGCACAAAAGAAGGTGAGAGCTTGGATGGAGGAGTTTCAGAAGCTTCCATACATATCTCCGTATGAAGATTCTCGGCATATTGATCCGAATAGTGAGCTTATGGAGAAAAGGGCTGTTGGTGTATTGCATGAGTTTTTGAGCTTGACAATTCATAAGAAGACCAAGAGGAACTACTTGAGAAGCTTGCGAGAGGAGCTGAACATCCCGCATAAGTTTACTCGATTGTTTACTAGATATCCTGGGATTTTCTACCTCTCGTTGAAGTGCAAAACGACGACTGTGGCTCTCAAGGAAGGATACAGACGGGGAAAACTAGTGAATCCACATCCCCTTGTTCGTCTAAGACATAAATTCTATCACGTAATGAGGACGGGGCTTCTTTATCGTGGTAAAGGTGCGAATCTGATACCTCGAGAAGACATGTTGCTGAAAGACATGGAGAATATAATGGAAGACAAAGAAGAAGAAGGTGATGATGATGATGATGATGAAGACGAAGAATATGAAGAGATTGAAACAGGTGATGAATATGATGAGGAAACCTCTGATGTGGAAGATTAATTCTGTAAAGAGTAATTTGATTACATGATAGATTATATTGCGGCTACATTGAAAGAGTCATGTGATTGGTGATTTCTTAACAGCTATGTTAAATTTATTTTTCTCAACCGAACAGTTGGTTATTTTAAACTGATGTATTAAGAGGTGTATAAGGATTATAACACTCCTACCAAACGAGGCATCATGTGTTTTGGCTCCTAGTTGTGTAACTGAAATTTGGCCACATCCTCCTATATCACTACAGAGGAAAGAAGAAAAAAAAACTTGCTTGGATTGATATTTGTGGGCTAATAATACTGGTTAGAGTGATGGTGAACTACTTCAGATTTTTTCCTTTAGATAGGGTTTTCTTTGGATCTAGAGTGACTGCATTTTATCGTATTTGTTTATTTTGTTATCTTTGTGGTGGATGCACTTTAATTCGATGTAATGTAAGAGGTACATGTAGGGAAATGTTTTCCTGGCTGTTTTTATCATTAATTTCCACTTCAATGGAATTATACTCTGTGCTAGGTTGATGCTAGATATTTAAATCATCGGAGTCTCTGCTTACTGTTACTTTTTTCTGTTCACAAAGATACATGTTAACTTTGTTCATAGTCGATTCTGCATTGCTAGCATAATCTTTTAAAATTGAAATCAACAACACTGAGATTGATATCAAATTTAAGCAGTAAGCCATTTGTGTATTTCATTTGGATGAAACCACTTTTCTACTATTTCATCTATTGGTGGCTTGAGAAGTCCTTTACCATTCTCAGAGGAAATCATGAAAGCTGCCAGGTATGAAGTCTGCATCTTCTTTTACTTTTTCCCTCATCCACACACATACACACAAATTTTGAATTTTTTGGTGTTATATTTTTCATACCTGAGTCTTAATTCAAGCTCTAATATGAGCTTTTAACCAATTATTGTAGTAAATGTCAAGCGAAATCTTTAGTCATTCTTCTCTTGCCAGATCACTCAAGCTTATGGGTTTTAGGTTGAATGCCTGCGAAAGTGAGTTTTTATTGCATAACCTTCATTTGAAAGGGTGTAGTAATAATAGCCTTAAATGTGCTAGCTCAACTAAATGTCTATTCATTATCTTTTTTGTCTTCATGATATTTCTTAAACTACGCTTATTTCCAGTTAAGAAAATAAATTGGTACTGTATTTGCTTTGATTGTAGTTGCTTCTTTCTCTTGCAAATCCGTGATAATACTTTTTACAATGCTTTGCTTACAGATATGGAAATGCTAATGTTTGGAAGATCTTTACTGACCATTTTGACTATTTTCCATTAACTGCTTTGGTGGGTAGAACTAATATGAGGTGCAAACTGTTTTGATTTCAATTAATAGCAACATAAATTTTAGGAAAGAAAGAACTAAGGGCATGCATATTGGCCTTAGTCCCTTTGATGTTTGGCATTTATGTTTTAATTGTATTTTATTTGGCTTTGCAATTGAATACTCTTATTGTGCTCCATATTTTTTATTATCGTGGTACTAGACTACTATATTATATTAGCTTTGATCATATTCATTCTATCTGAATTTTAAGTTTTGAGAACTCATTTTGTCTTTTTGGTTGGGCAAGAAAAAGTTGGGATTTATAGCTTGCTACCTTTATCCCGTTTCATTTTGAAATCATTCTAAATAGGAACTAGAAGTCTCTTACTTTAAGAAATGACACCAAATCTTTTTGAAATGTCATGGAAGCAATTAGATGTTTCTTGTATTTAACGGTTATTGTAATGTCAAGATAAACGACTGTATTGCTCTATTGTTTTACTCCTGGCTAAAAAGATGTATTGCCTTCGTAACGTTCAAACTCGACTTTGTACCTCCTAGAACAGAAGGGAAATGATGGTAGTTAAAATGCTATTGGTGTTTCTGTTCACTGATGTAGTGTTGTTTTCTTCATCTTAGGTGTCTGCATGGTGGATTGTCCTTTCAATTGAAACCCTGGATAACATAAGAAACTTTGACCGTGTTCAAGAGGTTCCTCACGAAGGTCCCAGATGATCGATGTGGTTGGGGCATCTCACCTCGTGGTGCTGGCTATACTTTTGGTTGGTAACTAATGTTTGGAGTGACCATTCTTCAAGTTTTTTGTTGTTGTCTTGCCTTTTTTGTTTCAGTATTTTAATAACAAAAGTTTAAGTTCTTGTTTGTAGGATATATCTGAACAATTCAATCACACAAACAGCTTAAAATTGATTGCTAGAGTTCATTAACTGGTTATGGATGGGTTTAACTGGGCACATGTAATCATTCATGATTCTTACAAGTTAAACTCTTATTATTTTTTGCTTATATGCTTGCTCGGGTTTATGAATTCCCAATTATTTCCTTGTAACAGGAACGAAAGGTGGTAATCATATTTAGTGCCCCTAATTATTGCTATCGTTGTGGGAACAAGGCTTTGATTTTGGAAGTCGATGATTGCAAGAGTCGCACATTCATCCAGGTCTTTCTTCCCCCATTTCCCTCTTTTTCCTTTTCCTATCATTGCACACAAATTAAGGTAAAAGAGCAATAGCTAAGTTTTGAAATTGAATTCCCGGATGCCTCTTCCTTGTGTTTGTAAAACCATTAAGTTCATCTGGCTACAGTTTGAGCCAGCTCCAAGGAGAGGAGAACTCGATGTTACTTGTAGAATGCCCGATTATTTCCTCTGAAGGAATTCTCTGATAACTGGTTCAAGATACTTCACTTTTCATCCACTACTCCTTCCGGTTAAAGAGGTAGTTGCCAATCCTCTGCCAAACTATGTTGCATCTACTACCTGCCAATTTTTACATTCTTTTTTCTTCAATGATGACGAGTACCGAAAGCATGTTTATTAGTCTAGCAAGATGGCCTCTAATGTTACACTTGCATGTTCTGTCTAAAAAATTGTATAGCTGATGAAAAACACACCATCATAATGTAGATTTTTGTGTCTGTTTTTGATTTTTTGTATTCCCTATCCTTTCGTTTTTATTCTTCTCAGCCTTTTGGCTCTGTACTGAAGATGGATTTTCTTTGTTACACGGACTTGGATGTATATGAGCATGTATCCTACATATGTATGTTCATATTTTGTTTAATTTTTTTCCCCATATATTCGGAGCATCATTGGAAGGCCATATCGTCATACTTATATGCAGAAATGAGTCGAGCACATGTTGAACAGAAAAAAAAAAGATGAAGAGTCAGAGCAACGTGGGGTGTTTTACCTTTTTAGTTTGGATCGTTTTTTTTTTCTTTGCTTTAGCTTATACTTTTAGGAGATATTTTGTGAGATAATTTTTTCTTCTTTGGCTTTGGAAATGGCCTTGAAAAATGGGTTGATTTCCTTTTATTAGTAAAACATTTTTTCCGATTAAATCACTTTAGGGGCGTAAACTTGGCTACTCTTCTCATATTGGGTCTAAATTTTTTCTTGATCCAAGTTAGGTCTTGAACATGGCAAATGTTTCTACATTGAGACCTAAACCTTTTTTTTTATCTAAGCTAGTTCTTGAAAATCATAAAGTTCAGGCCTCAATGTAGGAATAATTGTCAAGTTTAGGCATCAACGTGGAAACAATTGTAAAGTTTAGGGATTAAATTGGACAAAGAAAAGTTTAACCCCAATGTGGGAAAAGTTAAGTTTAAGCCCGAACGTAGAAACAATTGTCAAATTCAGACTTAAGTTGAACAAAAAAGTTCAGACCTAATGTAAAAGGAGTTACGAAGCTCAGGCCTTAATAAGTGATTTAATTTTTTTTTTTCACAAAACTATTTTTCATGACAAACATACAAGGAAAAATATTTTTCAAATTTTTTTTCTTGTGAAATAAACAAATCCTATACTAGAGATATGAGAATGGCCTGATTTGTGGATGGTTGAGTAGGATTTCAAAATTGGTGATTTAGTAGCATAAGTGATGTCAAGTAGGATTCCAAAATAGAAATTTAAAACTTTGTATCCTAGAGGGATATGGTATATATTACCAATTACTAGCAGATAAAAAAAGGTTTAACATAGGTTTTAGCACAAGAAAGCATTTGAAATCGGATTTAATTTTGGGTTTAGTCCAATTGGTTCATAATATTCTAGTTTTAAATAAAATACAACAGTACTATTTGGCTAGGAAGGTGGACAAAGGCGGCCATGATAAATAAGAATTATTAAGTGAATAATTCAAAACACTTCTTGAATTTATTAAGTTTGTGAATGTTATATGAAAATAGTAAACTGTTATGACATTATATATATGATAATATATTTTAAAAATAATACAATTTAACTTAACAAATTTAACAATCATGTTTGGAATGATTCAGATCAAGAATGAAATTTCAAAATTTGAAAAATATAGATTAAAAATCATCAAATTGAAGTGCAAAGATTAAATCTGTAAGTTATGCATATTACGAGGTGGTTATTAGAATTAAGAACTAAAATGGTCTTCTCATGCTTTGCGATAAGTTGATTATTTGTTTGTATCAAATTATAGAGTAAAAATTTAAAGGGTAAAACATATTCAAAGCAAGGTTTTCATTATTGGATCGGTAGTCAAACTGGTCAGATCATTGATTGTAAGGTTTGATTAAATAAAATCATTAAAAAATTATAAAAAATAAAAAAACTGTTTCAAGCGGTTTTTAGATTGATTCGTTTGGTCCATATTAATTTGTTAGTCAATCGATCTAATGCTTCTCTTTGGATTAGCACCCAATTAGTTTGATTCGGTTTAAAAACCATAACTCCGAATCTTTATATATTTTGTATATTTGGATTTTAGTCCTTTTTTTCTTTTATTTTTAAAAAAATTGATTTCTCTATATTGTGGATTTAAAAATTTACTTTCAAATAATATATAGTCACTTAATAATTTAATTGGAAAGTTAATAATATTATAAAAATATAAAAAATTATGTTGAAAATTAAAGTATAAAAATTGAATATGAAGTTTATATATTAAAGGATTGAACCATTTTTATAAAAATGGAAAATAATAAAAAAAGAATGGTGGGTGTGTGGCACCTGTCATCAAGAAAGTCCTTTAATAGGTATATAGATTTAAAGCAAAAGCAAATACAGCAGCTATCGACTCCAAATAGAAGCACAAAAATGGATTTTGTACGGGGGGAATTCTTACCCTTTACAAGGAAGCAAGAAGATTTCTCATCTCGCTGACCGAAGGGATGCTTTCCGTCGGGTAAATTCTGACTGCAAGTTGGTTGATGCCAACGTATTTGTCCATAAATGCTTTCTGTCAAATTCCCAATCAAAATGAATGAAACAATCATAAGTTTCTTTTTCGGTACAAAAGAGGTTGTCCGAAATGGGGCAAAGGATTGCCATGCAAACAGTCATGGCCAATGCATACTCGGAATACGAATATGGGGATGTTATCTTTCAAACTCATGCTAGACATGTATTGCTGTTCCACATTCTTATCCGAATTTGAGTAACATAGGAAGTTAGCTTACCTTGCACATTTCCCACAAGGAGGGTAACAATTCCTGGGATGTTAAGCTCTTCCGCAACTTCTTATGCATTGCAGCGATAGACTTGTCAACCTGAAAGAGACAAGTAAAGATATAGATTCCGCTCTTCGGAACTAAGGACAACATGTTGGGAAAATTGTTGATCAACTCACCCCAGATAAATTGGATTTTAGCATCTTCCGGAATTCCATTTTAGACAATCCAAGCTGGAACTGTATCTGAAAATTTTCAAGGACACAATCAGCCAAATCATTCATTTGTCTTATGGATGGCGGCGATGTCTAACACACAAAACTCACTGATTTCCTTTTTGTAAAGGAAAAAGAGATTCAATTTTTAATATGATTCCGGGTTATGTAAACACAGGATGGAAATATGATACACCCTATTCATTATTCTGTAAAATTAGTGAAAAGTTGGATTGATACTCTTGGGGAGTTAGCTGAAGAGACAATGGATAAATTATGAACATGGCAAAACAATGTTATTAACACACTGACCTCTTCCGGTGAAACTGTAAACATTAAATCCTCAATCTTTCGAGCAAACTGGAAAAGTCGCTCAAATTGCTGCAAAGAGATCAGGTCATAACATGGAAAGCTTTTTCAGTACACCACAATTATTTAACATCACTGCTCAACAAGTAAATTAGAAGCCACCAAGGTGGATTACTTACAGAATGTATTAACATGTTGATATGACGCATACATGCTTGCTCATAAGCTCCACTTGCTTGTTGATAAAATTTGGCTAAGGTGGGCACAAAACTGGCTACGTCATACAAGCTGTGAAGTGCACACGAAAGAAACAAAGAAAATCACCTTCGACGATATATATCCACATCCATGGAAAAAAAAAGAGAGAGAATTAAACAAACCTATTTAGAAATGCTGCATAGTTTTCCAAAAGAAATATATCGTAGGTTTTGGGATCTGTTTGTGCAACTTTTTCGAGAGTCACAAACATAATACTAACCTGCCAAACAATATTGAATTGCAAAATCCTTTCATTAATAAAGCCTTATCATTGAGCTTATTTGTGACCCATGACTCAATTTCATGCAATGGTAAGCTGATTAGTAAGCAAATCTAGACCTTAACACAACATGCTTAAATCTTATCATTATGTTAAGGTTAATGAATGTTCCATCTCGAGCTCACTTAACAAGGGTGAAATGCGACTTACAAGTTTTGTGTATGCCTGATCAACCAAGTCCCTAGATTGTCCCTGGGCGTACTGTTCCATGCGGATGGCTAGAGTTGCAAAGCTGTGCATAAGAACATAAAAATTGTTTAAAACCAACTTAAGTAATAATCCGAGCATCAATTAAGTATATTAAACCCAGCATCAAATAAGAACGTGTCAAACTTGTAAATAGACAATCCAAAGTATTGCTTTAGTACTGTTTGGCTGCAAGAATTGCAACCGTTCAGAGGATGTTTGATTGTAGGGATTATAACTGTTCCATATACTTTAAACTTACTAGCAAAAACTAGAAAATTGGGGCCTAAGCCATGTAGTACACCAATGGATCCCAATTCATAGTTTATAAAGGAAGATAGTGATCTATCTGAAGATCTTGAGACGGATAAAAGACTAGTCGGCAAATTGAAATTCCCTTATAATGACTCGTCCTGACATTGCTTATTATGTTAGTATTGTAAGTTAATTCATGTATTCACTAACAGTCAAACATTAGACAACTTTGGAGTAGATCCTATGTTATTTAAAAAGTGCTCCACTATGTGATCTATTATATAAGAATCATGAAGACACTAGCATTGAGTATTTCTTAGATTTAGATTGGGCAGGATCCAAGGAAAGGAGATCCACTACAAGATAGTGCTTTTGTTGGAGGAAATTTGGCGTCATGGAGAAAGAAGAAACATAAAGTAGTGTCCTAATCGAGTGTAGAACCATAATACAGAGCTATGACACAATACATGTGTGAGATTGTAAGGGTGCACCAAGCTATTAAGTGAGGTGGGTTTAAAGACTTCATTGCCAACAAAACTGTGATGTGACAATCAAGCCGTTCTTGATATTTTTTCTAAAATCATGTTTGCACAAATGGATCAAGCACATTGAAATAGATTGTCACTTTGTTTGTAAAAAGATTTAATAAAACTTAGATCTACAAGCTTTGTCAAAACTGGGACCAATAATGGGCTCAAATTGATTATATTTATAATAAGTTAAGCATGATTAGTATTATGCAGGGGAACTTTAGAGAATAATGGACGTAAATATCATACGACATTTGTAAGGATTATCTTATTTATTTTGATTTTCTTTCCATTCTAGTTAGGTTGTAACTAGCATAAATTTAGACCTTGAGATAGAATGCGATACACATTCACTCTATCTTTTCTTTTCAATTTCGTTTCTTTTTCTTGATTTGTTTCACAAACTAACCATTAATGAAAAACAATTACTATGCATATTTTCTTTGCATATTTATCAGAACTGGCCTCAAATTTACCATCTCTGCATTCTCACAAAGACTAAGATTCACTTTACCGAGGTATGTATGGTAAGATTCCCATTTGACGCACATTATGCTCATTTCTTTCAATTTGATGACAAGCCTCATCAACAAACTGCAAATGCAATTGCAGCCTAAACAAGTTATTTTCATACTAAATGCAAAAGGTCATAAAATTCTCAGTTTCCAAACAAACATACCCGGTTGAACTGCAAAGAAATTTTTGACGCTAGGTAACCAAGCAGGACACGTACAAATCCTGCTGCATCAGCTTGTTGGCCAGATAGATAGCGCTCTGTTATCAAATGCATCGATATGCAACGTAAAGGATCAATCTTGTATGCCCAATCCACTACAGCGTAAAAATCTTCCTGTAATTCAGAAACATCAAAAAAATGTGCTAATAGAAACCAAAGGAAAACAAGTACAATAGACATTCATGATTTAAAATGTAATAGTAATTCCATAAACTCAAAAATAAATAAGGAACACAACAAGGAGCAACAGAATCTATCCGCAAAAATATCCAATATGCTTACATGAATTCCATCAAGCAAATCTTGAAGTGATTCATTTAATGATTGCAGATCTGCAGATTTTACATTGAAAATCATATATAGAAACTAACATAGAAAAATCATATAGTTTCTTTTTTTGAGATTTTGAATTAGAGGAAAGAGAGAATGCGTCCAACAAATTATAAAGGCACAAGAAAATGATTACCGGCCTTGCTGTCACTGCTATCCATGTTCATAATGCCCAGATCATCATTGGATCCTCTTTTATTACCATTAGCACCAACTCCTGGGGGAACAAGTGCAGGAATTTCAAAGCACATGAAGTGTGCTAAGAAAGAAATCTGCCGTTTAAGCCATGAAGGAAAAAACTGTAATAAATTAAGACTTGAGAATAGATTCAACCTAAACTACATGCAAAAGGAACATTACCTCATCCACAAGTAATGGAATGAAAACCGTCAACATTTTGATATAAGCATCGGAAAGTGCAGAAGTGTCTGTACTATTCCCAATTTGATTGCCACCTGGGGAACCTTCCAGCCAAGTAGTTGGACTTATTGATACTTTTGTACTGGCACGAAGTTCATTGGCAAATTCACGAGCCTAAACAGAATTTTAATTCCTTATCAAGCACTGTAACCAGAATAAAGTTCAAATGAGAAATGCATTTCTTTTCTAGATAACTAAATGTTAAATTTTGCATTCCAAACCTCTCGGCGCAGAAGTAAGTTAAGGGAGCTACAATAAGCTTTCCTCAAAGGAAGCAAGCAATTTTTATCAAGACTCTGAGAGGGAGCAGGAACAAAATATCAGAAACAACCAAGGGGTGATATTTTACAGATTTTAGGGTTGATCAGCAATTTGACCTTTAAATGTTGCAGAAGGTGAGCATATATCCTGCATTTATATCGCAAGTCAGCATGATCAGGTTGCTTCAACTGTCCCCGCTGTTTGGAAAGCAGGTTAACAACATTAGGAATCCTTGCCACACAATTGACATAATACTTATCATCACGATGAAATAACATGAAGGAAATACCTGAGAGAAGTAGTTTTTGTCACTCATCATAGAGTCCACCAAATTGGCAAAGTATTTTTTGAAGAAACCAGAAGCTCTCCAGACAAATGTAGCTTTTAATTTTTCGAGTTCTGCCCGCTTCTCTTTAACCTAAAATAAAAGGCACAACAAACAGAGAGCTACTTTTATTCTTCAGTGACCACATATATCGGATCAAATAGCAATACTAGTTCATTGCAAAGTTACTGAAAGTAAAAATTCCAAAAAAATCCGAAGTTAAATAGACATCCAAGTGATCAGCTTGTGTTAAACTAGACATGTACCACATAACCAACTGGATAATTTGCTTAACCATAAAACTGAAGAAACTGGGGGAAATGAGAGGAGAGTCCATACAGCTCGCATGTTTCCATAAGTGGAATCCAAGTTAGGAACTTCAAGGCCCCGTAAAGCTCCAGTTAACCACTCACATGCTTCAATATTTTGAGTCATGCGAGCCTCGTCAAACTTTCCTCCTGTCAGACATGTTGCATACTACATCAAATAAAAGAGGTTATTAGGAGGAATACAAGCGACATACCTTAGCTGAAGTCTAAACAAAAAACATAGAGATGGATAACATACCTCAGAAGGGACACATAATCGTTCAAGAAGCTTATCAAGTTCTTGGATGAGTGCTTTATTATTTACAGATTGCATCTCTAACTTATTGTTACGAGTTTCTATCTGTATATTGTGAAAAGAATTACAACCAGCATAAGAAGAGGTTAGATGTTGAAGTCAAGAATATATAGTTTCGATCTTCAGATTATCTACTTTGGGAAAAAAAGTTGCAGCAGACTAGAAGCAAATAAATAATACAAATGATGCAATAGCTTGGAAGTTAGAACTATCTTTGCTTCAGACAAGCTCCTGGTAGAGGGAAGTGTAAAACAAAAAATGTCAAAAGCCCCTTTCTTAAAATAACTAAATTGAATCAGCGTGTAAGGATTTGGCATAATGGCAGGAACAATGACAGACAGAGAACCCTACATTTTAACAGACTGTACAAATGGTCCATACCGACTCAATATCTTCTCTTATGTGTCGTAATTTAACATTGAATGTGCCTAACCATTCATCCATGTCATCAACACAATGAGTTGCCGCCTCAAGCCCTTGCAATACCTGAAAGATCAAATAACAGAAAAATTAATTTGGTGAGTAAGACGCATATGATTAATAGAGATGAAAGTGTTAGGAATAGGCTTTTTCTATTATATTATTTCACAAGAAATTACACTAATATTTATATACATAGTGAGCCTAACTTTAGGAAACTCTAAACTAGGAAGTAAACTGATTCTAGGGATGCTGTCCCTTAAAACACAGCCTTAAAGTTAGGGATAGCAATAAATAAAATATCTACAGATTCTATCCGATACACCGAATATTCCTTATTAGGAAACTGAATCGACACTCCCCTCAAGTCGGGAAGTGGATATCATCCATTCTCAACTTGCTTACTAGTTTCGAAGGTCTTCCTGATAATCCTTTGGTAAGGATATCGCCAATTGTCCATCGGTGGACATATATGGAGTGCAAATTAGGCCACTTGTCAAGTTTCTCCTTGATGAAATGTCCACAACCTCAATGTGCTTCAGATGCGATCATGTTGCAATCGGATTATGTGCAATATTGATAGTAGACTTATTATCACAATACAACTTCATTGGAGCTTCCCACTTGATCTTCAAATCCTCCAAAATAATTTTCAGCCATAATAATTCACAAATTCCAAGAGCCATCGCTCTAAATTCAGCTTCTGCACTAGATCTAGCCACAACATTCTGTTTTTTACTCCTCCAATTTACAAGGTTGCCTCCCGAAATGTGCAATAACCCGAGGTTGATCTTCTATCAACCATAGATCCTGCATAATCTGCATCGAGATAGGCTTCAAGGGTTAAATTCTCCTTTCTTAAATAGGATTCCTTTGCCCGGAGTGCCTTTTAAGTATCAGAGAATCGATACTGACTCGAAGATGTGACTCTTTAGGATTGTGCATGAACCGATTTACAACACCAACTCCATAGGCAATATCCGGTCTAGTATGTGACAAGTAAATGAGCTTCCCTACGAGTCTTTGATATGAACGCTTATCAACTCATCGCATCTTCTAGTGCATCTCTAAGTTTGTGGTTCACCTCTATGGGTGTCTCTCACTGGTTTACATCCCAACTTGCCCGCCTCACAACAAATCAATTATGTATTTTTGCCGAGATATGAAGATTCCTTCCCGAGAGTGTGCTACTTCAATACCAAGGAAATATTTTAATTTACCAAGCTCTTTGACCTCAAATTCTTTTACTAGGCGCTTCTTCAAATTTTCCATTCCTTCCGTATCATCACCATCACTATAATATCATCTACATAGACTAACAAAGCGATCATTCCCCCAAGATGAGTGCTTTACAAACAGAGTGTGATCTCCTTGACTCTGTTTATATCCCAAATTGAGCATCACTTTGGTAAATCTTCCAAACCAAGCTCTCTGGGACTGTTTCTAGTCCGTCAGAGCCTTTTTAGTTTGCAAACTACATCCCAGATCTCAACCGAACCACGGTGGAACATCCATATAGACTTCCTCCTCAAGATCACCATGTAAGAAAGCATTCTTGATGTCAAATCTGCTGTGAGTTTCCACCTCTGTTGGCGGCCGAGTGACAACAACACTCTCACGGTGTTCATCTTTGCAACCGGGCAAATGTCTCAAGGTAGTCTATTCCATACTTTTGAGTGTACCCTTTAGCAACTAATCTTGCTTTGTACCTCTCCAAAGAGCCATCTCGAATTGTATTTCACTGTGTACACCCAAATGACATCCAACTGCTTTTCTTTCCTTTCGGTAATTTTACCAAATCCCATGTCTTATTTTTTTAAGTGCTTCCATTTCAACCTTCATGGCATTTTTCTAATTCTCATCATTTAATGCCTCGAATCTGAGCTTTGGGAATGGAGATAGAATTTAGGCTAGTAAGAAAGGTTTTGTGATTATGGGACAAATTTTTGTAAGACATGAATGAGTACAAGAGATGTTTTGTACAGCCCTAGTTCCTTTTCTAATAGCAATAGGAAAATCATAGTCTTTCTGATCCGAATTTTCAGTAGTATTCAAAGTAGGTTCGATGAGTTACCTTGGGTTGTAGAGCAAAGAGGTTGTTTATCCAGAAGAAGATGATTGAACTTGCACCGGTGCCTTCTTTCTTGAGTAAACTAGTAAAGGACGAGTAGTGTCCTGAATCCCTTTGGTCGACTTAGGTGTAGTAGGCTCTATTTTGGGTTGCATAGGTTCAAGGTGGGCAGGCTGGTTGGTAGGTAAGGATTGAGTGTTTGGTCACAATAGGAGCTGGAAAATTAAGTTGGGCGAGTCGGTTAGTAGGTCGGATGTAAGCTAAAAATCAAGAAAAAAAAATTCTCTGCCCTATCTTCTGTGAATAAGTTCTCCCCCTGAAGATAAGGATGAGTAAAGAATTTTTCTTCTTCTGCAAAAGTGACATCTGCTGAAACATAAAATTTTTTGGTGGCTGGATTATAGCATTTGTACCCTTTTTGTGTAGAGGAATAACCGAGAAAGACACATTTGACAGCTCGGGGATTGAGTTTTCCCATATTTTGAGAATGTACATGTACAAAGGCAACACATCCAAATATTTTGGGAGTAAGGTTTGAGGTATTGAAATCAGGAAAAAATGTCGATAGAACTTGCATAGGACTTTGAGAGTCAAGGACCTTTGTAGGCAACCTATTTATCAAATGAGTAGCAGTTAAAATAGCCTCCCCCCAATATTGTTTAGGGACATTTTTTTGAAACAATAGAGCTCTAGTAATAGCTAAAATGTGACCATTCTTTCTTTCGGCAACGCCATTTTGTTGGGGTGTGTTAACACAAGAGGACTCATGGAGAATGCATTTTTCTTGAAAATATGAGGAGAGAAACTGATTAAAATAGTCTTTAGCATTGTCTGACCTAAACCGTTTTATTTCAGCCCCAAATTATATTTTGATCAGGTTGTAGAAGGTTGGAAAAACAGACCTTACATCAGATTTTTGTTTTAAAAGAAATATCCAAGACACACGGGTACAATCATCAATAAAGGAAACAAATCACCGAGCCCCAGAGATGTTTGAAATGTTTGATGGTCCCCAAATATCACTATGAA
Source organism: Gossypium sturtianum (assembly GCA_025698515.1). Taxonomy (NCBI): domain Eukaryota; kingdom Viridiplantae; phylum Streptophyta; class Magnoliopsida; order Malvales; family Malvaceae; genus Gossypium; species Gossypium sturtianum. Next base: position 15,344,967 of record CM046947.1, on the reverse strand, counting down.
TAAGAGTAAATGGAGCGGATGTTCTTTTATTGCTTACCGGAAAGGAGGTACGTTTATGTTTGGCAAGTTCACAAACATCACAATGGAAATTTTCAACAGTTATTCCTTTGAACAATGAAGGAAACATAAATTTAAGGACTTGAAACGAAGGATGACCAAGGCGGAGGTGATGGAGCCAAATTTGGTCTTTATTAGCTTGAACAGACTTGGATAGGAAAGATAATGGTGGGGAATTCAGAGCACTAATTTCTCCACTAGATTCTTCAAGATAGTATAGGCCATTTGCTTCCTTAGCATGTCCAATCATCTTCTTCGTATTCTGTTCCTGAAAAAAACATCGATTGGGATAAAAAACCACACTACAATTAGAGTCTCTGGTAAGTTTTTTAATGGAGAGAAGATTGGTAAATAGTTTAGGAACATGAATGACATTTTTAAGAGTAAGGGTCTTATTTATAACAATATCACCTTGACCAGCCACTGTTATCACAGAACCATCAGCTACTGTAATCTTTTTATTACTAGGACAAGGTGTATATGAAACAAATTTGTGTGAGGAGTGGGTCATATGGTCTGTAGCTCCTGAGTCAATGACCCAAGACTCATTGTTGGTGATCGTGTCCCTAGATATTAGAATTTTGAGAATAGGAAATACCTGAAAGCGCCAAACTGCAAATACCTGTGGAAGAAGTGTAACAGTCCAGTTCATACCCTAGTCGGAATAGTGATTTTGAGACCACGAATCCGAGTTTATATCATATTTTAATATTATTTTATGTGCCGTTGATATGTGACTAAGCATGTGTTAAATTTTCGTAAGTTAATTTGTCCGTTTGTGTGTTTAATTTGACAAAAGGATGGAATTGCATTAAATGTGAAAGTTGCTTGCTATTTGTTAAAGCACCTTTGTGTTGTGGCTTTTTAAAGTTATGGCCTTTAGTGGCAATTGAACCACTATTTAGTTAGTGGGTGGTTTTGGTCAAGAATGACCTTGAATTACATGTTTTATACATTTAGTATTAAAGGTTAAAATTGTAAAATGAAAATTTATTCATTATATCATAAAACATAAAAGAAATAAGCCATGTTCTCCATCTTTTTATCACCGAAAATAAGAAAGAAAAGAAAGGGTTTGAGCTTGTCATATTCGACCATTTGAGAGCCAAATTAGAGGTATGTTTTCGGTTGGTTTTCGATAATTTCTACGTTTTTGTAATCGTTGCTTCGGGGGCTTTAAAACCCATGTCTCAATTTGATGAATTGATAATGTTTGTGTGCGATGCCATTGATGATATGTCAAGCTTTTTGATGATTTTTGGTGTTAAATGAAAGATATGAGTTAGATGAACATACTTTGTTCTTAAATTTTTGATGAATTTAGCTAAATAGGGCTAAATTGAGAAAATGGTAACTTGAGGGACTAAATGGAAAATTTGATGGAAAATATGGACTTGTATGAGATGTATATACATTCGGCTAAGCATGTGTATGTGTGGATTTTGTGAATTTGATATTTTGAGAAAAATAGGCTAAAATGATAAAGTGTACAAATATAAGGGTTAATTTGCAAATAGCCCTAAATGTGTGTCCATTGATTGAATTGTATGAATTAGTGAATAAAAGGGTTAATTTTGAAAATGTTTAGATCAAGAACCAAGGAAAACAGACATAGATCGCGGGAAAGCAAAAGTAACCGAGTAGCCGTTTTCATTCCGACATATCGAATCCGAGGTAAGTCACTATGCAAATAAACGTATATGTATGAAATTGTATTTGTTCATATGACTAATGTAGATAATGAATGCTTATGAGAGGTTGTGCATATGAATTACGAGATAAGGCCGATATAGCGATAAAGTCCGAAAAGCCCGTACGAACCTAGGAATAGAGAGGATTAGGTATGTCATGACATAGGTATCTGTTCTGTTTTATCATGTAAGACCACGTCTGGGACGTTGGCGTTGATTTGAGATTTCGTGTAAGACCTCGTCTGGGACGAAGGCAACGATACGAGCTTTATGAGTAAGACCACGTCTGGGACGTTGGCATCGATACGAGCTTTACGTGTAAGACCATGTCTGGGACATCGGCATCGTATTGATTCGTGTAAGACCCTGTCTGGGACAGTGACATCGATATCCGAGTACATGTAAGACCTCGTCTGGGACGTTGGCATTGTACGACTATTCCGGGCTTTCTGAATATCCTACTAAATTCCTAGTGGTTCAATGGGCAAGTTTGTTACACGAATTACAAATCCGAGCTACGAAAAATTAGGTGATATTAAATCCAATTCAGGTACGTTGATTATACACTATTTGTGTATATAAGGTAAGCATCTAAGTGATCTTACTATGATGAGATGTATATGGAATTTATGATATGATAAGAATTGTTTTGGCTAGATGAGCTATATGTTTATATGATTCTTGAATGGTGAAAATGGCTAAGTGATTGATATGTGCCAATGTATTTATTTGTATATATGCCTTCCATATCAAGTTTATTTGTATATGACTTACTAAGCTTTTGGAAAGCTTACTTTGTGTTTGTTTTCTCTGTTTTATAGGTCGTCAAAGCTACTGAAGGCTCGGGACCGTCAAGGATTGTCATCACACTACTAAACTTATTTTGGTACACTTTGAAAATGTATATGGCTAGGTATGGCATGTATAGGCTAGTCATTGGTATGAATTGTTATGTGAACTTAGCCATGTGATTTGGCTAGTTATGTTTTGGTAATATGCTTAAAGGAATGTGATATGTGAAGTTGTTTTGGTAAGATTAGTTGATATATGAAATGGTTATGATATGGTAAGTATATAGATGAATGGTGTTTGGGCATAATTGTGATTTGGTCATGCAAATTGGTATGTTGGAATTGGTTTTGAATGTAAAGATAGAATGGATATTGAATGTATTATTGTGTGATTTTCTTAGTTGTCAAATATGCATGATTTGGGATGGCTATTTGGTGTATTTTGGTGGTTATATGTGAATGAGATGGGATGATATATGTTGCTTGTAGGTTGACCCTTATGGGTGGCATTTTGGCCTTGTAAATGGCCTATAATGTCACACGGTTGTGGCACACAGGCGTGCCTAAGACCGTGGTTGAATTGGCAGAATGTAGCTTAAATAGCACACAGCCTCGACATGGGCGTGTTAGCTGGCCGTGGTGTACAAGTCAGTAGCTAGCTAAGAGCACACGGGCGTGCTTGGTGGCCGTGTTGGAAAAGTCAGTATATGGTCTGGTAGCACACGGTCATGGCACACGGACGTGCCTAGTGACCATGTTGATATAGTCAGTATGTAAACACGGATGGACACACTGGGTGTCTAGAAGCCGTGGAGGGCACACTGTCTCCTCCACTCGGCGTGTCTCCGAAAGTTAGAAAAGTTTTTAATTTTCATGAAATTTCATATGTGTTTCGATTTAGTCCCAACTCGGTTTATATGCATGCTTTGGGTCTTGATGACTCATCTAAGGGACACTATGATCGTTAATGATGAATGTAATGTATGAAATGTTATGTAAGTTTCCGATCATGCAGTAATGCTCCTAACCCTAGTCCGGCGTCGGTTCACGGGTTAGGGTGTTACAAGAAGACTTTTCCAATGATCCCAAAGAACGTCTTTAACTTCTCAATTTCATCTTTATTAAAAACACCAGGTGAGTCTTGAGAATTCTGTTCTACATACAAATTGTCTTGCTATATTTGCTCGCCCTTGTTCCTTTGGTTGTCCATTGGTTTCTCAAAAATTCCTTTTAATTGTCCTGTGGCTTCCCATGGAGCTTCCAGATTTTCTTTTGTGTGACGAGATTTTTACAAAGAGGTGCACCATCTGAGACTCCTTTTAATAGGCCTTGTAGATTCTTTCTCGCTAATATCGTTGCCGTTGGTCGTTCCATGGCAAATTTTCTCTCATCGACAAACCTTTTTGTAGCTAAGGCGTAACCATCTACTTGATTATCTTCAAGTATAACTCCTCTTCTTCCTTCTTCAAAGACGAACTATCGCGAGTGTCTCATTTAGTGATGGTAGCTCCTCCTTTCCAAGTATTTGGACTCTTCTCGCATCAAATTCAACATTTAGCCCAAAGAAGAAAATCATAAATTCGGTCCTTTTCAACGAACCTTTTCGTGAGTCTTTGCATTTGCACCGCATCGCATTTGAATGCATCGTAATGATCCATCTCTTGCCATAAGCTTTGCAAAAGATTAGAATACTCCGTGATGGAACGATCGCTTTGCCTTGCTTGGTGGATGAAATCTTAGTCTTGATTTCATAGATTTGAGCAAAGATCTCGAACTTTAGAATAAGTCCGCTTCACGACCTCCCATATTTCTTTGGATGAGTTAAGAAACATGCATGTGTCACCGATTTCTGCATCATAGAATTCCATAACCAAGACATGACCATAGAGTCTTGTTCATCCCAAGCAAAGAAACCGAGGATCTCCTTCTTTAGGTCCTGTGTCGGTAAGTGACTCACCTTTCCTCCGCCTCTTCAAGAACGTGCGAACCAAATGAGACCACTTCGTAATTCTTCCCATTTAACCTTGTAGGCCACTTGAATGTTCTGCAACTCACTTGTTTGGTTGGAGTTTTTCATAGAGATTTCGAACTATCCCCATTGGTATTGGTTTGGATAATTTCGGACATATTTCTTTTGAACAAAAGAAGCGGGCTTGAGGGTTGAGTGGGAGTAAAAGATTACTGTAAAAAAATTCCCAAAAATCGGTCTAATCTGATACCATGTTAGGAATAGGCTTTTTCTATTATATTATTTCACAAGAAATTACACTAATATTTATATACATAGTGAGCCTAACTTTAGGAAACTCTAAACTAGAAAGCAAATCGATTCTAGGGATGTCATTCCCTTAAAACACAGCCTTAAAGTTAGGGATAGCAATAAATAAAATATCTACAGGATTCTATCTGATACACTGAATATTCCTTATTAGGAAACTGTAATCTGACAGAAAGCAACACAAAGATTTATAAAGAATTTTCAAAAAGGACCAAATAATGTCCTGAACATATGAAAAATAATAAAAGCCACAAGGAAAGAGGGAAAATAAACAGAAGTTCCTCAAGCACAACAACATACTCATTGAAACTATTTAGGAGTAGACAAACACAATAAGAAGCTGTCATAGAAAATTGGCTAGAAGTCAAAGTGAAGAAATAGTGAACTTGAGTACATCCGAAATGGGAGTAAAGAAGACCACATAGAACAATTGATAAGCCTGTTTGAAACCTAAAGCATATGGGTGTGGGACTGAATTAAAAAAGCTATACAGCATGGAAGAACAGAGACCATTGATTCTTCATGGTCCCGACATGATGTTAGAGAGATTTGAGAATATACATGATGTAAAGGAAAAAAATTGAAAAGCAAAAGTAGAATGAAAATACCTCTTCAACTAGAGGTTCACTTTCCAACATGGCATGCACATTTGCTGCTTCCAGAGCAAGAAGCTCTCGCTTCAATCTTGCAGAAAATGCCTCAGCTTCACCAATTCCCATGACATAACTGTGTAGCATGTTATGAGAATTTAGGATAGGATTAAGACCTTCAACATTTAGCAACTAAGCATAAAAAACAGTATATTGCTTTTCAGTAAGGCGAATGAAACAGATGAAGAAAAAGACATCAGGAATCATAGACTGCCATGGAACTATGACCACTACAAGAATCAATCCATATCTTCAAACACCTTTGGCTCTGTTTCCAAAATAATCAAAGGTATTACTGACAAGATAAGGACCTCCCCCCCTCCCCCTTTCAAGAGGAATAGATATGACTTTAGCCATCTTTGAAATTTGGCAAATGATACATGAAAATAAAAACGAAAATGCAATGGTATAGAAACCTTACTCATCTGATATCTTTCTGAATCTAACCAACAATATATTAATACTTGCATATCAAATTTAAAGAATTGGGCTGCATGTATGTTTCATGCCTTATGTCTACTCTATCAATTGGCGTTACCATTCCGTACTTTAGAAGGAAACTGGCTTTCACCGAAGAACCTTAGGACAGAATAGAGGAAATACATTAAGGGGCGAAGCCATAAATTTTTTTTGAGGGGCCAGAATTAAATTGTATATTTTTACAATAGTAAAAATGAAATTTTAACATTTTAATAGCCATCTTTATAATTTTTAAAGGATTAAATCAATTTTTTTATTATTTTTGGGGGGTCAAAGTATAATTTTACAATTACTAATTTAAAATTTTATAAATTATAAATGGCTTAAATAGAAGTTTTTCCATTTTAGGGGGGCTGGGCCCTTGCCAGCCCCCCTGGCTTCGCCACTGAATACATACCTGCCCAAAAGAGCCTCCATGTCGTCTTCCTCAGCTGTGGAGATAAGATCCTTTTCAACGGTCACCTTCAAGTCACTTTCTGCTACTCTAGTAGAAACTGGACCATGGCCAGCTTGCTGATTCTTTTGAGTAATAACTGAGGGTTTATTTTCCTAGTTACAATATAAAAGTCAAAGACAAGAAAGAGAAAACAAATTCAGATAAAACTATTAAAATAAGATTTATTGAATCTTAGGGGAAATTATATCTGCTTCAGATCAGAACTCAACAATATGAAATAATACTCATTAGAGAGAATATCCTTAAACTTCGTCACTTGGCAGAAGCAACAAAAAGATTATGTTATACACTAGATTAGAGAGTTTTTCCAATTACTCTACAATCTGCATAAAAATGATTTAGTATTAATTCAATAGTAAAGAACTCGGAAAGAATAAAATTATCACTCACCTTAGCCCAAAGAGCCATCTCCACAACATCTATACCAACAACTTTGGGGAGACGACCAAATGCTTCTTTACAGACGTTTAAAATGCAGAATAAAATGCGGTTCCTACAAAAATATTGAAGAAAGAACATAGACAAATCAATAACTATAACATCCAGTTGTAAAAAGAAAATTAAGAAAAGAATATAAGAATTGGGTTTTTTCAAAACCAAAAGGAAAGGACCATAAAAGGGGAAAAAGAGCTACCCTGACATGAAAAAAGTGATATCTTCAGTTCAGAGCTATCTCAATTTACCTGTCATCAATGTTGCGCATGGTCCACTGAGGTGGAGCAACACTCTGACTTGAGAGGTTATCGAATCCCTATAAGAAATCCAGTAAGAGGCAGAAGAAAAAATCTCAAGCAGGGAGAGAAACGGCTTCAACTTCAGCTGAATTACTTCATTAGGTAACATAAGCGCTAAGAATTGTTTGGCCTACTGAATTGACAAAAATCAAAGATCATACAGCTTTCAAAGCATATTCTAATTCAAACAACAAAAAGAAGGGCTTACCATAGTAAAAGTACATCCACTGGGTTCATTAGTTATAACCTCCACCCTTGAAAGATGCTTCAGCTTGTACAACTTAGCAGGCTGCACAATTTAAATGATTTATATGTCAATATAGAATAACTAAAATCCTTACTACTTAAGAACCTTGTCTTCAATCAAATAGTACTCCTCCCTTTGTATTGGAAGTTATTGAATTTTGCTTTCTGTTTATACTAGAAATATTCTCTTTTCTTTAATGCTAAAAGTGGTACTATAAATGATTCCGTGTTCCACACGAAGAGGTTGACAAATGACTAACTTTAGTTTCTATTTGTTTATTCTTTATTTTTTATCCGTAGTAAATTTCAGTAGAAAGTGGAAAGATATGATCCATATGAAAAATGAACAAAGCAAGCTCCTACTTTACCATGGCCATCTTCAGATAAGACTCTTGATTAAGCAAAAATGCACTCAAAAGAAAACTAATTAGACCCTGACAATTCTTTTTGGTAACATTGAAATCTGATCTATAATGAACAATACTTAACTATATCAGCATAAGAAGCCTGAGGTGCACATAAATGCACCACCAAAGCCTTAACAAAGAACCAATAAACATAAAAGAAGACAAAAACCGTTTACAGGGAAGCCTAACCAACCATGCGATGGCCACTGTTAAGCTCTAGCAAGCTACCACGTAGTAACACCATAAAGCTTTAATAATGAACCATAAACCCACTGGATAATCTTTCTGCTTTTGTTCTTGTTTTTCCTAACACACATTGTCTAAAGGATTGCAATAAGAGAATTACCTCAATAACTCCTCCACTAGAATACTTCAAGACTCGCAGAAATGCTTGTGTTTTATGACCGTCTGATTTCACTGCACAACCATAATTATTGCATAAGAACTAGAAAACCTGCACCTTCTCTAAGGGAAAAAGAAAAGGTTAAAATACTTCATATTTACTTGCATCCGGCTTCTGTGAAGAAAAACAAACTTCAAGAATCCAACATTATTCAAAATAAAAACTCCAAAGGGGACAAATAAGGAAGCAGATGCTACTTCAAATGTGATCATATTATGTAAATTCAAAACCTTTAAGAAGTATAGTTTTTATTCCTTGAATTCGAGCTGTCCTATCGGTGGTGCACAATTTTACTATCTTTAGCCAGTAGTTCAATATCGTGTTTAGCACAATTCTAGCATAATCAAAGACATTACAAATGAAAAAAGAAAGTAAAAAAAAAAAAAAAAACCTACATCCTGCATTAAAGGAAAGAAAATACTTGTCAGATTACCGAAAAGACGTACAGCAAAGAGCAAGGACTCTAGGTTTAGCCATGTAGCTAGCCAATTTGCCAGATTTGCCCCATATCCCGCGGCGTTTAGCTACGCGAATTGATATCATGATCTTCTGCTTCGAGCCTTCGATTGCAGCTTGGCAAGCTCGCCTTAGCTCCTCATCATCGGCGCTCGATTTCGCCATTTCGGTTTTGCTTCAACCTTCTCCTTCCTATGCGAGCTTTCCCTGGTGCCCAATCTCAAAGAGAGCAAATGTTAAAAAAAAAAAAAAGTGATTAACGGTTAACGGACACAAACCAACAAAATGAAGAGGAAAACCGGTTGCGTTTCTTTTTCTTTTAATTTATGGATAGATGAAAATCATTTAAAATAAAGGCATAATCACAAATTTAGTCCCTATTATTTATCTATTTTGTCACTTTGGCTCTAATTCTTTTTTCGCTCTCAGTCTTCAAAACTTAGTCAAATTACTTTTCTTTGAGTAGAAAAATTTACTAAATTGTTAAAATTTTACTAGCAATGACATGAGAACATATGTAACAATCCATGTGTACTTCATAAAATTTCAAAAAAAAAATAATAATAATAATTTCAAAATTTTAAAAAACTCTGTAAATTTTTTAAATGAATGTCCACATTAGCAATGAAGTACATATGGATTACTGTAAAATTTTAACAATTCAATTAATTTTTCTTTAAGAAAAGTAAATTGAACTAAATTTAAAAGTTGAGAGCCAAACTAAAAAAAAATATGACAATAATGATTAAAAAAAGTAAATAAAACTAGATTTACCATTATGCCTGAAATAAATTACTAGTACTTAAATCAAATTTGTCTAGTTAATTTTGCCTAAATAATGGGTGCGGTAATAATTCATTTTACCTATATTATATTTAAGCCCCTGTGATTTTTTTTAATTGAAAAATAGCTAAATTTTTTATAAGAAACAAATATTACTATAAGAATATATTTAAATTCAAAATAAAATTAAAATCTCTAAAATTTTTATATCTTAATTTTACTATTTTAATCAAATCTTTATTTAATTTTTATCACTATGATTTTACACCATTTTTTTTATCTACACCGTAATTGTGTCATAATCTAATTTTGTTTTATTTTATTAATGATACACCAAAACATTATTGAAAAAAATCAACCAATTTGTTACTATGATATTGAACTTAATTAATTAATTTAGTCTCCTTTTAATTCTTAAAATTTTATTTTATGTTTCCAAATTAAAATCAACTCAAATAAATCATCTTTAATAATTGCGCATGAAGCCCAACTTTTATTATTATAATTATTATATGATCTCAAGCCTTTCATGCTAAGCTAAAATTAAAGAAAAATCTTTACAATTAATTAAATTAATTAATTTTTGTTAAGTATTTCTATGTATCCTTTAAATGGGTGGAGTTATTGTATTTCTATGTATCCAAATTGTGATATTTTATAAAATATTATTAGTGCTTAGCTTTAAATGAAAATGTAGTTCTTTTTTTGCAGATTTAGTTTATTTATTTCCATAATTAAGATATAAAAAACAAAATTTATATGTTTTATAAAAAATTAAATGAAATGAAAATGTAGTTTAGTCATTTTGATAAAATTAAGATAATAAACTCAGACACTTGATTCATGCGATCACAATGTTATTTAATAGATATGCATTCAAATTCTAAAATCCAACATTTGTACAGAAAAATAAAATAAAATAAAATCGGATTATACAATTGTGGATTTGGGACTAATTATTCAAAAAATAGAGTAAAAAAAACAAACCAAGTATTCTAGAGCCCTCATATGGGAACAAGCACTTAACAACTCTGGTTTTACGCATTAAAAATTTAAAGGGCACTCCCCTGATAAGGAAGTGAATAAGCAAACCTGCCATGGATGCCATTTTCCTAAAACCCTGAACTTTCCACAATGGCAGCCATGAGTATCATGGGTCCAAATAAATGACTTCTGCATATATCGAAGCTCGCCGGAACCGCAGCAATTCCTTCATTAACTCCCATTCGCCTTCCTGGGAAGCAGGCTTAACAGTCAACTGCTCGAGCACAGGTGAATTCGATAGCAGGAACTTGATAAAATCCATTTCCGATTTAACACCAGAGATGCCAGACACTTTGACCAGCCTCAGATGTGCAAACAAAGAGCTCCAATGATCATCTTCCCAGAAGTTGGTGGATCTTTCCGTGGAAGATTGTTCCTCGGGCCGAGCCTACATAAAACATCATACATTTCTAATCCGCTAATCGACCTCCGAAACCAAGAACCATTACATGCATGATCTTTTTAGATTAACGATGTTGCTAAAAACATTAATGCAATATAAGAGCTGGAAATATTACTGTTTGCATCATCATAAAGAACCTAAAAGATTAAAAGATATGGAACTCACCAACATTTCCAACTCTTGGAGATTTGGACAACTTCTTAGGAGGCATAGAGCAGCGGTATTTTCCTCCAAATCATCAAAATCTATACGAATCGATAAATGATTCAGATCAACACATAGGTTAGGCAACCTGCTCGGCACATATCCCATCGCCAAAAACTGGAGTGGAAAAAGGAAAAACAGTATATATTAGAATCTGCAATGGATAAATTAAAGTGGAATATGCACATTGTAGAGGACTTGAACAAGCATATCAGGATTCAATAACCATTTTTCAGGATATTTCGTGTATGCAGACACCTGTAAAAGGCAGTAAAAGTGCATACAGATGTCCAAATGATAATGAGCACACAAAGACACTCAGATTGAAATGTCCCAGGGAACCAACATATCCAAGAAGATACTAGTTCTATACAATGATGTTCACTACGCCATTACCTTCAAAAAGTAACTCTGAATCTCCAGCCTCCGTATATGAGGCAGATTAACAAAGAATCTGAGCAGTTTACTAGAATTGTCTCGAGCATCATTCTCTTCATTGTCAATATTTACATACAAACCAATGGAAACCAAAGATAAATGGACCGTATTCAGAAAGCTAACATCTTCAAAAATGCCACCAATGTCAAAGAATTGCAGATTTGGTGCATCAATGATAAGATGTGTGACACCAGTAAAGTTCATCAATGTTAATCTCTCAAGAGAAGGGCAGCTCGAAACGAGCTTTTCAAACACATCTTGGGTGATGGTAATATGCTGGAGATCAAGGCTCTTCAAATTCTTGAAACCTTTGAACATCAATGGAGGTTTTAGCAAACAATTAAATAGCTCCAAATGAACTAAATTCTGGCAATTAAATAAACAAGAAGGTGGTTTGTAGCGCTGGCCCTTCCATATTTCCAGCACGACTTCTTTGATAGAGCTCCTTGATATGCAAAGTATCCATCGATCAATGTCAGTGACACCTAAAAGATCTCGATGTGAAAGTTTGAATTTGTGTATTGGACCGTTGTGAAGTAAAAGTACATGGTCAATGATGTTTACAAGCTTGTTTTTTATGAAAGATTGGTCTTGGGAAGAGAAATTAAAACAATGATTATCGAACACAAGACAAGGTATCGTAGCCCATTTGTATCTCCACTTCCTTGACAGAACACTGCTCCTTACCGCATCCCTTATCGGCAAACGTGACAAGATTTGATCAATAACATGTCCTGGTAAATTGCTGATCCTATCAGACTCTGCATCTGTTTTGCTGGGCAATCTTGATGGTTCTCTTTGCTTCTTAAATACTCATAACAGACAAAACAAGCAAGTTAATGAAATAATACATAAATAGTTAACAACTATAAAGTATTGAAGTTCAACAAACAAACATAAGTTATACGATGAAAAGCAAACGTATCGCAAACGAAGTGGCCAAGGAAACAGATTAGTTTCCCATCAAAATCATTTATGACAATATATTGCACCTTTTTAAGTTATGTAGTTGGTCATTGAAACAAATTAAACCATGGAATCTCAATACTCTAAAGATGGCAAGTACAAAAATGCAAGCATTTTGAAAGCACGTTGTCTGAAATAACAGTACATAACATTATAAAGATAGTCATTGCCAATCTTTAAAACATGGTAAACTTTGTCCTAATACTCTGTTGTATCTCCATTGGTTAAGCTTATAAAACAGATTAATCTCCTATGAATCTCATTGATGACAACAAATTGCACCTTTTCAGATTATATTGTTAGTTATTGAAACGAATTAACGCAGATTCTCGATATTTCAAAGGAGGCAAGTATGAAAAAGCAACCATTTTGAAACCATAATGTCTGAGATGAGAGTACATAACATTATAAAAGATAGCCCTTACCAATCTTTAAACATGGTAAAATAAGTCCTAATCTTCACTTTATCTCCATTGTTTTATGCTTAGATATACAAGCAAGAATGTTGGAGAGTTTCAAACAGACAAAACTAGACAATGTGACCTATATGGTTTCTCCAGCACAAATCCAACAACATCACTGTTGGTGTTCTATTATATTTCTTTTTTCAAGATAGATACTATGGCACCTTAAAAAATGCAAATTCTATCAAACCCTCAATTCAGCAAATGGAAACATAACAGGAAGAGATATCTACTTCATTTCTTAAGGCTTTTCACCCCATTACTGAAATGAAAAAGTGGCTCACATATAGAAACAATAGAAAGAAAGAAAGAAAAAAGAACTTACGATTACAATGCTCATTCCGTTTAGTTGTTTGGGGGATTTCAAGAAATGATCTTAAATTACCCAAAAAGATAATTAAACCATCAAGGCCTGGTTTTCAACTAATCCACCAGCCGAAATCTGAGATATTTAAACACAAAAATTTGTTCGCTATATGTTCAAATAGATACTCATAATAATAAAATAAAAGCTTACAACTTTGAATAACTTTAAATTTCAAAACCAGTGTATCCAAAGTAAATATAACCTTTCACTATAAAATGTCAATGAAATCAAGCAAAAAGAAAGAATTTAAAAGTTTTAAGTAGTTTGAGTGAAAAAAAAGGTACTTTTCTTAAAATAGAATATGAAAAAAGAAAAGGGAAATGGGGAAAATTGATTCCATTAGAGCTTACACTGAACCAGATGTTGAGATGATGAAATTGTAATAAAAAGGGGATGAATAAGAAAGGAAGATAATTACCGGAAGGAGGAGGCAGAATGTTCAGAGGAGAAGGCAGGGGAATTTGGTGTTTGGGGAAAGCCTCGAAACCCGAAACCCCAGTGGCAGTGCACTGTGCGATGTGCGCGCGTGTTAGCCTTTAGGGAAGGAACTTACCTTCTTCACAATCAAAGGCCTTTTTACCCATTTTCGATCAACTTGGTAGGCTCAATTAAATTTGGGTCGTTCTTCAATATTTTAATTAGCGTTAGTAATAAAATTAATTTTTTAATTTAAATTGATTTAATATATAAATATTAATTTTTTTAAAAATGAGACTATTTAAGTATAGGTTAAACCACATCATTAGTCATTAAATTATGAGTAAGTTTTTGTTTTGGTCATTTAACTAAAAAAAGTTATAATTTAATAATTGAATTGTTCAAAAGTTTCCGTTTAAGTTATTGAGCGGTTAAAATGGATGCTATATTAATGTTAAATAATTTAGTGATTAAAATGGAAACTTTCGAATAATTCAGTGACAATATTCTAACTTTTTTTTGGTTAAGTGGCCAAAATGAAAACTTAACCATAATTTAATGACTAATGGTATAATTTACCCTTAAGTATATACTCAATTAAGCTTAGGTAAGAAACTAACTATACCAAAATAAGTCCCTCAGCTTACTTGATACTAATAGAGCCTTTAATTTTCTTAGTAGAACCCTTTCCATTTAATTAGGGAGGTGATAATAAATTAATTTAGAGATTTGATCAGGGTCTTTTTGGTTAAAATTGCTTATTCCCTTTTTTCCTAGATGAGCACCACTATCACCCTCCATCAATCTCGATAAAAAACTTGGGTTAATCTTTAGTACCTTAAACTTCCCTTCAAAGTCATCATTTTCCTATGGAAGATATGTAATAATTGTCTTCCCACAAAAGACCTCCTCTCAATAAGACACTCTATTAATGGTAATATTTGTCCTCTCTATAAAGAAAATAGGGAAATCGCGAACATCTCTTTTTAAATTGTAATTTTTCTAAGGTAATTTGATTCGATTCTCCTCTTACGCTCTGCTCTAACTCTTTAACTAACTCATTCATCTCAAACTGGATTCTCCAATGGCTCTAAGGAAACAACACCAACTCTTAAGATTCAAGAAGCTTCTGTATTGCTATGGCATGTACCCTTTCCATTATATGGAAATCAAGAAATGAACTCATCTTCAGAGGATCTAATCCCAGTCCTTTAGGTGCTATTGAAAGAGTATCTGATCTCTACCATTCAATTTTCAACACCAATCTTGTTAATATTTATCAATTCAGTCAATCAAGGACTTAATCTTCACTCTGTTCTAGAGAACACTCCTCTCAATGGTCTCTTTCATGAAGCATTGTTCAAAATCGACTAAATGACATGATTGAAGGGGTTGCTATTGTTCAAAACTCAAATGGATTTCAATTGTTGTCCATTCAAAGCTTCGACTTTGCTAGCAAACTTCAGGCTAGTATTCTTACCCTACGGATTATTCTTTTAACCCTTAAGTATCATAATATTACTTCTTGTAAGCTAATGGATATCGACAAAAATGGACCAATATTATACTTGGACACACCAAAGCAGGATGGAAACTTCAATCAACTCTCAAAGACATCCGGAATCTCCTTCAATCTGTCACCATTAGATAGAAACCAACGGGCAATCACAAGTTAAAGGAGAGAAGTAATACAATAGGCAACATGTGCTTTGAAAGCTTTCATTGTTTTTCTTCCTTGATGATGTACCAAAAAGGAATTCTATGGGTAAAAATTATAAAAGAAAATAAAGGGTTGTAAAGGAAATAGAAAGAAAATAATGTATGTTTATTTTGTTTGGATAAAAAAAATAGTAAAAGGATTATAATGATTTTTTTCAATTATATTTAAAAAATAATAATTTATGTAAAATTTAATAGGAAAAATGTACATTTGCAACAGAACCTTACTTTCCTTTCTCTAGTCTTACCCACAAGTCGAGTAAATAAATACAATGTAATTCAAGGAAAATCAAGGGAAATTCAACTCATTATTTTCCTTTCTCTTGATGTAAGGCTATGTTTGGTTTTCAAAAATAATTTCCATTTTCTATTTTTTTTAAATTAAAAAATATGTTTAGTAAATAGAAACAAAATTTTGTTTTTAATAATAAAAAGATGATTGGTAACTATTTTTCTATAATATAAACATGATGAATAAAATAAAATAGAAATACATTTATATGGATTTGAACCAAAGTACTAAATTTTTGAAAAAATATTTAAAAAAGTGAATATTTTTGCTTTTGTATGAGGTTTGAACTAAAGTCAATTCATTTAAAGTTAAAGAATCTTATTTTCATCTTTTTCACTTTTACAAAATAATTTTTTTTTGTTTTCTAAATTTCACACAGTTTCATTCTCATTTTTTCAAAAATTATTTTTAAAAATTATAATTAACACATTTTCTTCAATATTTCCATTTTCTGAAAAAACGAAAACAATATATGTTTATTTAAATAAACCCTTAAACTATTTTTATTGTTAAATAAGTCCTACCCTATAATTTTTGCCCATAAAAATCATTAATTTTAAGATTAAAATAAAATTATTTTGAATTTTAAAATCTTATTATCGTCAACATAAAATTTAGAAAAGTAATAGGAATTTCTAAAAGAGGCATTAAGCCTTATTTATATAAACACTTCCAAAAAAAAAAATATTTTATTTTACTTTCAAAAATATTAAATAAAAGTGAGAATTGTATAGTAATTAAAGGGAAAAAAGAAACTATTTACAAAGGCAAATTTGTTTTTTATTAAATAAAAAGGATCCACGGAAATTATAGCCACCTCTTTAATTTGCTTTACAGATTATTTTTTATTACAGTTATCATACGCCCGAACAAAGATTGTAAAATCCATCGCTATTTTCCTTCTGGATTTTCAATTTCTTCATCTTTAATGCGTAATCTTGGCAAAAGGAAGAAACAATACACAGCTCGATCCACTCATTTCTTGACGATTCTGTTATTTTCTCGGCAAACAAACACTTGCCAGAAAAGCTGGTAGATTTATAAACCGCTGCAATCCAGCTGCGAATTAACAAGCATTTCAACATTTCCAAATTTTCCCATCAAGAATCCAATGCAAACGGCGTTTGCAGGAGATCATAAGGTGCCCATAAAGCATCCAAAGGGCAAGGCCTGTTAGCATCAAGCCTCACCCATGGCTTTCCTTTTCCACTCCAATGTAAAAGACTAACTGGACCTGGATGCAAATCCCTGCATAAACCTTTAAAATTATCGCCCCCAAGTCCATGTTGATTCCATCGATGATCAACGGCAACTATGTTTCCTGCAAAAACTAATAAAAATGGCGGCAAAGAACCCAACTCGTAAATTCTTGTTCTTTTTTGAATCTCCATCCATTCTTCAATCTTTTTTGTGTAATCTCCTCGTCTCCATCTATCAAGGTCGATCACCATTACTCCGGTGTTGAAATAACAAGGTTTACGGTTCGCAAATGTTAAGGATAAAGTAGGGCTTGACCAAAACGTTAGAGTGAAGTAAGACGTGAAGTTTGCATTGCAATGTTCTGGAGCAGCCAAGACCGAGTTGTCTCCAAGTTGAGTTGCGGCGAGTTTAGCTATGTCGTCGACGAGAACCAGGTCGGAGTCGAGGTACACAATTCGGCGGACGCATGAAGGGAGGAGATTAGCTAAGTAGCTTCGAGCGTAGTTCAAAGGGCAGTCTAGTGCGGAGCGGATTGAGGTTGAAATGAGACGTGAAACAGAAGAGTCGTCGAAGGAGTAGACTTGGAAGTTGAGGTAAGGGAAGGAGGAAGAGATGGTGGCGCGTAAAAACGACGCGTTGGCGGTGGCGGAGGCGACGAAATGGAAGACAATATTCTGGGGACAAGAGGAGTGTTGAAGTATTGAAAGAACAGCCGCCATTGAACCCCGTATGTAAGCTGAATCAAGGGTCATTGCCACGTGAACAGATTGATCCGAGCATAAAAAAATGGAGGTTCCATTATCAGATTCATCATCTTCGCCAACAATCTTAGGGCAAATTTCAGAGTTATAGAATTGTGGGGCTTCTTTGAATTGTTGGGTTATTGGCCGTGCAGCGGCGATGGCATCGGCGGCGGCTAAGGAAAATATAGTGAAGAGTAAGAGAAGGTGAAAATCGAAGAGTGATGGTGATTTACGCATTTTAAGATATTGTCGAAAGGTCAAGCTAATGGAGTAAAAATGGTATTGGGGTTTTAAACTATGCAAGGGCTGCTTTTGATTCTTGACCAGGAAGTTCAATTTTGTTTTTATTTAAATTATTATGAGCTTAATATACCGATAAATTATACTAAATTATATATATACCTACTTTAGACTTTTTTTAGTGACATAATCTAATTCATTTCATTAATAAATATAATTTCAATATTCTCTCTTAAAAGTTTATTATAAATGTAATTCATATGTTTGGCCAATCGTTAAAAGTGAAGTTTTTGAATTTTAAAGATTTAAGTTCGAAACTCAACATATACAATTATGATGTATGGGTTTTCGAGACCTACTATGAGCTATTGTTATGTATGGATTTTAATTCAATTAGTTAATCTATAGTTTGAATTGATGCAGAGTTGATGTTACGTGTAGTTTTTAGTTCAAAGCCTATAATAGTTTAATTATTTCTTTCATTTCTAAGTCCAGAACATATATTTATACTTGTTTTCAAAAAAAAAAAAAAAAGTTTACCATAAGTCACTGTGTCATATCATAAAGTTCGTTTTAATCCATATACTATTAAAAGGAACGTTTTAATCCTTGTACATTTGAAAATTTGACAGTTTAGTCCCTGCACATCAACTTTGTTGCTAATAGTAGCTGATGTTGCATTAAATCAAATATTAAATTAAATTAAAAAAGTTAAACAATAGTTTTGAATTATAACTAGAGATAAGAAGTTAATTTTGCTTGCACCCCTAAATTATTTTCGATTCAATTTTTTGTACATAATTGTTGTGTTTAAATTGTCCGCGGTTTGATTCATGTCAATCACCATTAAGCCACGTAATTCTATTTGTTTTTAAGACAAATAAGTTTTTTAATTTGATTTAATACCGCGACAATCACCGTTAAGCCATATCATTCAATTAATGACAAAATTAACATGTAAAGACTAATATATCAGACTAAAATATTTCATTTAATAGCAAATGGATTTTTTTTATATGGTACAAATATTATCTTATTCATGATAATACATTATATATATATGAATTCTTCTAAATCCAAAGTTAGTTAGAAAAATGTTGTGCAAAATGTTCATGGTTTCACATTGAAGAATATGTATAATTTGCTACCATCTTTAAAATATTTTCTTCAAGATTAATTAATATATTATTTATAATAACAACATCATATATAAATATTTGAAAAGAGGATGGTGCTACATCGTTTTCCCTCAACGCCTTAAATGTTATTCTCCATTTCACTCCATTAGGAAAGGCTAGCATTTTCTTAAAGAATAGAGTTGCTCCCCAATGGCAAAATTTGAGAAATTTCAATTTCCAAATTCCTATTTTTTTTCTTAAATAAAAATGCTAAATGCTTCATCATTATATATATTAATTATTAGGTTAGCTGCACTGTTTGTTCAGTATCTTGAGGTCAACAACATATGATAATCATTATTATTTGTTCTTTAATTTCTTAAAGTTTTAGCATTAATTCCAAATTAAAAATACAGTGCAGTTTTTTGTCTAAACCAGTGGGGCTTTTTTTCTTCTTCTTTCGTATTAATAAAAACAAAGTGGGCATTACACACATGGATTGAAGTTTAAGTAAAAAAAATTGTCAAAGAAAAAAGAGCATCTTTGACGACACTTACATTGAAAGGTAGATTAATGAAAATGAGTTGCTCTGCCTTTCTCATTGGTGACCATTCAAGCATATGGGTATGAATTTATTTAAACTTTATTCAGATAACAGTGGTTGTTGATGGTTCCTGGTTGTAAGTAAAATAAACCTTTAGATATGTTGGACAATCGCAGTCGCAGACAAGTATGGCTAAGCAACCAGCAAATGCAATCCTGATGTCATTGCTGTATAAAATAAGAAAAATTAAAAAAGTTTCAGATCGATAATTAACTGAACCAAGAAAATTTTTGTGTTTTAATTTTTTTTTTCTCTTTGCAAATAATGGGTACTTCATGTCAGTCAAATAACAAATTATGTTTTAAAAAAATTTTAAATGGGGAATTATAATATATATCACTTTAATTCAAATCATGTTACACAATTATATTTACAGAAAAATCAAACATTCATTACTGTAATCATTAATACGAAATTACGTGATATGATTCATATTTTAACGTAACATAACTATTTTATATATGAAGATAGTATGCTCTAGGATTAAGCTGGGGCTGTCCTTTAGCTCATAAGTGTGTGGGAAGTGGCTCATTTCTCTTTGTCCATGGCAGGGCTATGCGCAAGTTTGTCAAGGTGTGCGCATGTCAAGTTTGTATAATTTATAAATGCTTAGCTTCTCCATATCTTGCTTACATTACTAAGCTCAACACAACTTACCATTGGGCTGACTTGTACAGGAAAGCACACATTCATGGTCTTAAAACCCATGGTCCAGGTCCACCCTCCATTGGGTCTGCTAATTTACATCTTTTAAATTCGAATCCATCTATATTCATGTACATTCTCCAAACTCCAATATAATATCAAATTAAGTTTTTGGAGAATTAATCATTTAATTTAATACGATATCAAAACTTTTGATTTTTTTAATAATTTCATTATAAGTTCTGATTATATCTGTTCTTTCTCAACCCGTAAATAAGAAGATAATGCACTTCAACGCACTTAAACTCACGTCCTCTTGCATTTACAATAATGCCCATACTAATCAAGCTAAAATTCAATCAACCAAAACTTTCGAATTTAAATTTTCCTAATTGCCTTCTCTTTGATACTTCTCATTAATGTACTATTACTCGCCCAGTTCGGGATTGTTGCTCTAACACACAAATATCTATAGCATATAATTCATCTGATTTATATATAATACGATGCAATGAAACTTAAAATATAACAACTAAATGATTGGATGGACTGACTTGGATTGCAGGCCTTTGTCAAACCGTTATTGCTTACTCAACTTCATTTGATTTGATCTATAAACTTATCCAATCTGGGGATAAGCTAAGAAACATGACCCTACACTTTCCCAGCTAATTATATGTGATATGAAAATTGCAAGTGCAAACTTAACAAGCTATTCCCATATTTGATCTCCTCAAGAAACTAAAAGAGAAAAAATCATTAGTAGTCGGTCAATCTTTCCTTCAAAGTCACTTTATACACAAAGCAATAACAAGTAGGAGGGTTAGATGTTTAAAGTTACTATATTCATTTATTATTCATTCGGATTAAATTCTTGTATTCTTATCTAAACTCGAATTTTAATTAAATAATATTATCCATCACATATTGAAATTCATTAAATATTAGAATTCAACCGTTTTACAATATTCAGCATTTTATAAGTAGTAAGGAGAATTTAGGGGGATTGGCATGCCCAGCCTCTCCTAAAATGTAAAATTACTATTTAAGCCCTTAATTTTTTTTAAAAAATTTAAATTTGTAAATGTGAAATTGCACTTCGGCCCCCCTAAAATTATAAAAATTCGATTTAAATTTTTAAAAATTATAAAGATATAGAATATAAAAAATCAAAATTTCATTCGATTCCTCTAATAATTTGTTCTGGCTTGCCCCTGGACTCTTTGCTTGAAAAAATGCGGAATTAAGGTAATAGATATAGGAGGATGAATTAGTTCCTCATCATCAAGTGTGGTTAAAATGAAACACTAAGCTGGGTTTGTTGTGCGTGTGTGTTAGGTTTTGCTATTTCCCACATCGAACATGAATCACATGACTGATGACCTCACAAAAGATTCCACCAACCGCCTTACTAAGCAAAGAAATTAACGCGTTTTAGGTGCAGTTAAACAAAGCCTTGCAGTTTAAACAATTTTTTTTTTTTTTTTTTTGCGAAATGGTGAAGGTGAGAGTTACTGCCGTCTCCTTCGTCAAAAACACACATGGGATGTCTGAAAAAGTGTTTATATTTGTTCTTCTTTTTTAGTTATGTTGGGTTTGTTTAACTAAAACTACCTAATTTAAATTATACATTTTTATCATTATGAAAAAATAATTTAAATTTATGTGAAAATATTAAATTTTATTTTTTATTTTAGTAAAATATCAATCAACAATTTTCATTACTTCAAGAAAAATAATTTCCATAAATAATATTAAAAATAAAAATAAAAATAAAATTATATATATAAATTTGTACCAGATGAAAGTTAGTATATAAATTTTATCGTTTTATGTATGATATTTATTCCTTCAGCAATTATGAGCTCACCAAATACCGATATATAAGTAAGAACAATTGAACATCATGGCCGAAAAACATGGAAAATGCCAAGAGCTATGTGAAAGTTGGTTGATCGGAAGTCAATCGATAATAAACGGGTAGGCACAGACTATACAGTGTGAAAAATGAATTAAAATTAACTATTAAATTATATTAAATTATTTCTTTAATAAATATCACTTTAATCAATCAATGTCATACAACATTTAATGTCAATTATCCAATCGAAGATACGATCCTTTATTGGATTAAGATGAAATTAAGTTATCCATTTTGGAAAATATTGAAGGTTATCAAATAATTAGCCATTTTGTCAACTGTTTAAGGAGTTTAATGTCTAGGAGGAATGACATAATAATAATTGTAGCTTTTTTTTCCCGAGGCATCGGCTTTAAAGGACTCTCATGTACGTACTAGTTGAACAATTGTTTGATTCACATTTTTTGCACTCAAAATCTGCTTAACTAATAAACTTTATTTGAGTTTTTATAATCCAATTATATGGTACCTTATAAACTATATGTTTTATTATATGGAAGTATATATTTGTTTGTTGGAATATTTTTAAAATATTTATGATGTTTCGATAATTATAATTGAAAAGTTGCAAGTGAGTTAAAAGTAATGTCATTCGGTTGTTAATTAAGAGTTGTCACTCTTTATAGGGATAAGTTATGTCACTTATTACTAAAAATTATATCGTTTTATTAATAACAAAATGTTATAATTATTCAAGTAAATATCTATTAAATAATTATGTTTATAGCTAAAAGACGTGGCTATCCATTTGTATAGTTATATTTCTATGAAGAGACATGAGAACTTTTGTAAATAAGACTCAAATTTCATTTGTTTGGTACACAAAAAAAAATACATCAAAAGTTTCTTTCGATTTCCTCCATCTTCTAATATTCCTAAATTGTTTTATAAAGAATTATTATAGAGTTTCTTTATAGAAATTAATATTTTTGCTATGCCCCGCTTAATGTTCAGTGGATTGTTTCCATTAGTGCAAAACGTTGACAGTCATTGGGCTTCACTATATCCTCGAGGTTTATTTTCAAGTAACTCTCTTTCACACCAAAATATAGGTGGGACGAATAGAACCTTAAAGAAAGTGACATTGATACACGTCTTGTAGCCTTCTTAATTTCTTATAAGTTTATTTTTATCCCCACACACCAACAACTTTAAAGTTCTATTTTGCAATTTATGGGAAATTAAAAAAGGCATGTCTATTCACCTATGTATTCACATTCCTCTACAAGCATGGTACTATGAGGATAACTATTGAAAAATGCAGTTGCAGTGAGGTCAATGATATTGTCAAATTTTGATTTAGAAGAAATCTTTATCGTGAGAAAAAGTATGCTCAAGGGCTTGACTCTAATAATGTAACACCCCTAACCCGTATCCATCGCCGGACTAAGGTTAAGAGGCATTACCGGACATATCGGAACATTTTACTCTCATTTCACAATATCAATCATACATCATCATTTCATAATGATTCATACACATATAGTCCCTTTAGAAAGTCTACGAGACCTTAAACATGCTTTAGAGATGGTTCGGGACCAAACCGATCTCATACGGAAACTTCGCGGAACTTAGAAAATTTTTCTTTCAAAATAGGACACACGCCCATGTGGCTAGGCCATGTGCCTTACACGGCCATGCCTTGGATCATGTTCCAGCCCGTGTGTAAAACTAACTTGAATCACACGGCCTGTCACACGCCCGTGTGTCTGGCCCGTGTGCAACACTGACTTGATTCATACGGCCTGTCACACGCTCGTGTGTCTGGCCCGTGTGCAAGTCTGGCTTGCTTCGAATTGGAGCAATGAAGGACACTATCGAGACACACGCCCGTGTGCTCAACCGTGTGTTCAATTATAGGCCATTTGCAAGGCCAAATTGCCACCCATTTTGAGTCATACCTACAAGCATCAATTCATGCCCCAAAGGCAGCCAAAACATACCAAATTATGCACAATTTGACCCATAACAACATCATTCATTTCTATATGCAAAATCCAGCTTAATCATACCAATTTCAAATACCAACCTCACATTAAAGACATGTGATTCATACATCATATAAATCCATTTCAATTCATAGCATTTCTCACCATTTCAATTTCCCAAAATTAACCATGAAACCCACCAAATTAACCATTCATGAGCACATCAAAACATACCGACTTTTGCATCACATAACATGGATTAAACTTACCCATAATCATATGCATTATCAAGCCATATCACATGGCTATATATACATGTCCCAAAACATATCTTAACATTTCTAGCCTATATATGCCATACTTCAATATGTACATTTTCAAAAGGTACCAAAATATAGTTCGATAGTGTGATGATGATCCTCAACGATCCCCGAGCTCCTAGTAGCTTCAATAATCTATAAAACAATGCAAACACACAAAAAGTAAGCTTTCAAAAGCTTAGTAAGCCATATACAAATAAACTTATTACATAAATAATTATAAACTATTTCATTCATATGAACTATGACATAACACAATAGCAAATTCATATTTCTCATCTAACTCAATTGATCATAACCACCTACTTATCACATTTTCATGTTGCTCACATATCAAATGATCATATTCATACTTATCTTCCATTGCCAAATTTCATATACATACATACGTGCCGGAATTCAGATGCACATTCGTATACTCATTCATTTCTCGGAATGCCCGTTGAACCGTTCGGAACCAATAAGGATACTCGGATAACTCGAAAAGCTCGTACAATGCCAACGTCCCAGACGTGGTCTTACATGTAATTAAATATCGATGCCTCTGTCCCAGACAGGGTCTTACACGAAATCATATACGATGCTGATGTCCCAGACATGGTCTTACACGTAAATCTCAAATCGATGCCAACGTCTCAGACGTGGTCTTACACGATAACACATATCAGAAACCTATGTCATGACATACGTATCCTAACTACTTCCTAGGGTTCGTAGGGACTTTTCAGACATCGTCACATTATCGGAACTTTTCCGGATTTTACATATTCAGCTCAAATAGCCATATATCACAATTCATTCACATAAAAGTATTAATAATTCAATTTAAACACATTTATTTGTATATCGACTTACCTCGTACGGGAAAGAACGGAAATGAACGGTTATTCAACTACTTTCGATTTTCCCCGATCTAATTCTATTTTCTTTGGTTCTTGATCTATACACATTCACATTTAACTCTTTTATTCACCAAATCATTCAATTTAATCCATTTACACATATTTAGGGCATTTTACAAATTAACCCTCACATTTTCACATTTTGACATTTAAGTCCCTAATTCACAAAATCACAAAATATACAAAATTTAATTACACTATAACTTGGCCGAATATACACTTGGCTCAAATAAGCCCACATATTTTATTTATTTCACATTTTAGTCCTTCAATTTCTTATTTTCACAAATTAGTATATAATAATCAATTTCATCAAAAATCCCAATACAAAACATATTTATTTAACATCAAGCTTCCATATTTCACCATTTAACATCACAAAGCTCACAACATCAACAATGGAATAACTCAAAATCATCATCAATTTCATGAATTAAAGCATGGGCTTGGTAGAACACAAAGCAACGATCACAAAAACATAGAAATTATCAAAAATCGAGCAAAGAACATACCTTAATCAACAACCAAAAGTGCTGAACCCTATTTTGCTCATAAACTTTCTTTTCCTTTGTTATTTTTGACTAAGTATCATAAAAGATGATACAAAATTTGGTTTTTTTTAATTATATTAACAATATTATCAATTACCAATTTTAACCTTGGTTTAAAACATTTATAAACATATAATGGATGGCCATAATTGTCCACTTTCAAGCTAATGGCATAATAACAACATAAGGACCCCTTAATTATAAAGACACATCAATTCAGCACTTAATTAAAAAGAAGGCTACTTTTGCATTTTCTGCAATTTAGTCCTTTTTGCAAATTAAGCACACAAACGATCAAATTAAATCGCAGAAATTTCACACATACCAATTCACATGCTGTAGACTCGGAAAATAACATTAAAATATTTTTCTGACTCGGATTTGTGGTCCTGAAACCACTATTCTGACTAGGGTATAAACCGGGCTGTTACAAACAACACAATGGTGTTGAAATCATGATGTGAGATGTGTTCAACTAATCAAATGGAATAGATGGTTCAAAACATAATCTACCATGCAATTTCGATTAACTTTAACATGCTTTCACTAAGTGAAGATTCAATCGTAAGACACATTCATTTATGCAATCAATTTCCAATATTATCAAAATCTAAAATATTTTGAAAATGAGGGAGATTGTTGGAACATTTTTAAAATATTTATAATTTCCCAATAGTTTTAATTAAAAAGTTACAAGTGATCCAAAAGTTATATCACTTGATTATTAACCAAAAGTTGTCACTATTCATAGTAGTAAGTTATGTCTCGTGTTACCAAAAGTTATATTATTTAATTATTAACAAAAAGTCATAATTATTCAAGTAGATATCTATTGAATAATTATGTTTATAGTTAAAAGATTAACTATCCATTTGGATAGTTATGTTTCTATGAAGAGAAATGAGAACTCCTATAAATAGGAGTCAAATTTTATCTGTATGATACAAAAAAAAAATCAAAAGTTTCTTTCTGTTCTCTTTTATCTTCTAATATTCCTAAATTGTTCTATAAAGAATTATTGCAAATTTTTTTTTATAGAAATTGATTTTCTTGTTATGCTCCGATCAATATTCAATGGACTGTTTCTATCAATGCAAAATGTCAACAGTCATTATGCTTCATTGTATCTTTGAGGTTTATTTACTTGTATTTTTTTTGCACACCAAAACATAGGCAGGACAAATATAACATTTGAGAAAGTAGCATTGATATATACTTTGTAAAAGTTTTTACATACTTACTGTGTCACGGTTACTAATATATTTCAAAGGCATCTTATTTTCTGAAAAAAAAACCATAAAAGCAATATTTATTTTCGAAGTGAAAAAATATCTAATGAGTTTAGTTCAGAACTCTTTACGTCAAATAGCAATTATCTTTGTGATTAAATTTTATTTTCTAAATAATACAAGTCTGCCTCTTGGCACATCTCTGGTCTGCCGAAGTGGCACGTCTCTTGCTTAGGATTTGTGTGGATTTGCTTCTCTCGTAGTTTCCCAGTAATAGTTCGGCTTCTCTGTGGAAAGATTGTCGTTTGTGTGTCGAGATTCATCTGCAAGAATGGAGGACGGGTTAGCAGGATTATCATTAGATGAAGAGGAAGATGAAGTTCTACAGATCCAATCTGAACAAGTTGAAGGAAGTAGGGAAGATACTTTCAGGTTAGTGGGATGTTTTTTGACTGCTAGTGTTATTAATTTTTCTGCAATGAAGAATACTATGGCGAATGTGTGGCATCCTGTGAGGGGAGTGAATATTAGGGATCTGGGGGAAAAAAGATATTTGTTCCAATTCTATCATATGATGGATCTGGAGAGAGTTTTGAAAGGGTGCCCGTGGACTTTTAATAATCATTTGTTAGTGCTTCATACGTTTCAATGGGGCGAAGATCCTCTTAGAATTCCTTTAATAAAGGCTCCTTTTTGGATTCAAGTTCATGACATTCCTGCTGGTTTTTACTCTGAAAATTTGGCGATCCAACTAGGTAACTTCTTAGGGGATTTTTTGGAATATGATGGCTCTAGTTTGGGCAAGGAAAATCGAAATTATATGAGGATAAGAGTTAACATTAATGTTCGGCGTCCTTTAAAGAGGAGGAAACAAATTTTATGTTATGGGTGACTTTCATATGTCAAGTTTAGATATGAAAGGCTTTCACTTTTTTGCTTCTTTTGTGGAAGACTGGGACATAATGATTCATTCTGTGATGCAAAGATGATGTTAGGTGTGGAAGTGGCGGAAATGGGCTGGAATTTATCGTTAAGGGCGCAATCAAGAAAGGTAGTACCACCGTGTAGTGTATGGCTGAGGGAGGACGAAAATAGACAAACGAGAGGCAATACTGAAGATAAACCTCTAGTTGACGCTGACGCTAGAATGGGAAATAGTCAGTTGGTAAAACATGGAGCCATAATTGATCCAGTGTTGGGTTTCAATTTGGAAGGTAGGAAGGATTGGGAGAAGCAGCTTGAGGTTAATCAAAGAATTGACCATTCCATAGTTGCTATGGAGCAGGATAAGGAGGAAGGGTTTTTGATTGGAGAAGAAGGGAAGAAACGTGCTAGAGGAGAGATGACTAGTATGTTAGGGGATGGAGTTGAGGAAGAATCTGTAGGATGGAGGGGTATAATGTTGGAAGGTAACCAATTTATATCGGCGACTGCCAAGAGGCAAGCCGACCGATCGCAATGAAACTCTTAAGTTGGAATGTTCGTGGATTAGGGAGTCCACGGGCAGTTCAAAGACTTCGGTATATGCTGAGGTTACAGAATCCCCAAGTGGTCTTCTTTATGGAGACGAAGATTTGTAGAGGAAGAATGGAAAGGATTCGATATAGGTGTGGGTATGTTAATGGAATTGAAGTTGAACCGGTGGGTACTAAGGGTGGGTTGTGTTTGGCCTGGAAACAAGGGGTAAATGTTACGCTTCGCCAATTTTCCAAGAGATATATTGATGTGGTGATTGATGATGATGAGGTGGAAGGTAAATGGAGGTTCACTGGCTTTTGTGGGTCTCCGTATGAGCGAGACAGAAATAATTCATGGGAGGAGTTAAGGAATTTATATACAAGAGAGGGACTTCCTTGGTTCGTCTGTGGGGATTTTAATGAGATTATGTACGGGTCTGAAAAAAAGGGAGGGGTACCTAGGGATGAAAGGAGAATGGAGGTATTCAGGGAAGTATTAGCTGATTGTGGGCTGATGGACATGGGATTTTCTGGGAGATGGTTTACATGGGAGAGGGGCAACTTACCTGAGACTAATATAAGAGAAAGGCTTGATAGAGGAGTCACAAATAAAGAGTGGCAGAATATGTTTCCTGACGGCTCCATTGAACATTTAACCCATTCTATGTCTGATCACTGTCCCCTTTTACTGAAAATAAGAAGGGAGGAATATGGGGCTAAAATGTCATCTTTTAAATTTGAGGCTTGGTGGTTATTAGAGGAAACTTTTGACGGCAAAGTTAGGAAGATTTGGGAATCATCATCTGGTAATCTACTGGCAAAATTAGATAAATTGCAGTCTGGTTTACGAAGTTGGGCTGGTAAAATTCAGGAAGATAGGAAGAGAAGGAAAACGCTCCTCAATAATAGACTGTCAGAAATTCTAGCAGAAGATCGGGATGAACAGAATATGGCTGAGTTGGTTGATACTAAAGTTCAGCTCAATTTGGAAATTGACAAAGATGAGCGATATTGGGAGCAACGTGTGCGGATTAATTGGTTGAAATTTGGGGATAGAAATACTGCTTTTTTTTACAGTCAAGCATCTTCTCGTAGACGGAGAAATATGATTCAGAAATTGCAGAGTAATAATGGACAGGTGGCAGAGAACATTTCAGATATTGAGAATATTGCTCGAAATTATTTTCGAAATTTGTTCTAAATGTAGAAGGAAGGGAGTGTTGTAATTATTTGCTGTCAGGAATTGAAAGGTGCATTACCGAAGCGGACAATCAAATGCTCATGGCCCCTTACACGAAGGAAGAGATTCGAGAGGCAATATTCGGGATGAGACCTACAAAAGCCCCCAGGAGATGATGGATTTCCGGTGATTTTTTATCAGCAATGTTGGCATATCGTCCAGAATGAGGTTAGCAGTTTCTGTTTGCAAATTCTAAATGGAGATAGAGATTTTAACCAGGTAAATTCCACAAATATTGTTCTTATTCCTAAAGTTGAGAATCCAACGAGTATGAAGCAGTTTCGACTAATTAGTCTATGTAACGTGATTTACAAAATTATGGCCAAAGCCATTGTAAATAGACTTAGAGGAGTAATCGAGAAGTGTATAGATGCTGCTCAGAGTGCTTTTGTACCAGGAAGGTTGATAACGGACAATATTCTTTTCGCTTACAAACTTCTGCATACTCTTAAGCAGAAGAGAATGGGGAGGAAAGGTTTCATGGCTGTCAAACTTGATATGAGCAAAGCTTACGACAGATTTGAATGGGATTTTGTGAAAGAAATTATGAGTAGGATGGGTTTTGCAAATGGGTGGATAGGGACAATCATGGAATGCATTACATCGGTCTCTTATTCGATGGTTATTAATGGCTATAAAGGGGAGAAGTTTTGGCCATCTCGGGGCTTGAGCCAAGGATATCCACTTAGCCCATTCTTGTTTCTTATGTGTGGAGAAGGATTATCCAGTTTACTGCGATTGGCAATGAAGGAAGGTAATTTGAAAGGGGTAAAGGCTAGTAGAAGTGGGCCGAAGATTTCGCATTTATTATTCGCAGATGATTGCATTCTTTTCAGTGAAGCATCAAGAAGGGGGGCTAATGTGCTCAAGGAAATTCTAAGGAAGTATCAAAATAGTTCTGGACAATGTGTAAATTTTGACAAGTCTACTATTTTTTTCAGTAAAAATACTCCGGAATTAGAAAGGAACTTGGTGATCAACATTTTAGGAGTAGGAAGCTCGAACAATCCTGAACGATATCTAGGGTTGCCGAATATGGTGGGCAGAAGGAAGAAGGAGTCCTTTCAGCTACTAAAGGATAAAATGAAACAACGCATTGATCATTGGAGTATGCGACACTTGTCGCAAGGGGGGAGGGAAGTTTTTATTAAGTCAATTTTGCAAGCAATCCCGACTTATACGATGGCATGTTTTCTTTTGCCTAAAACACTTTGCGTTGAGATTGAGAGCATCATGGCTAAATTCTGGTGGCAAAAGGGGATTGGGAGGAAGGGTATTCATTGGTGTGAATGGAAGAAATTATGCGAATTAAAGGAGAATTGCGGTCTTGGGTTCCGTAATATGTGTCAGTTTAATATTGCTTTGCTTGCTAAACAAGGGTGGCGATTAATTATTCATCCGGATTCCTTATTAGCTAGAGTGCTTAAAGCAAAATATTTTCCAAACTCAAGCTTTTTGAATGCGCCATTAGGTAACTTACCTTCCCTTACCTGGCGGAGCATATGGGCCGCTAGGGGGTTGTTACGGAGTGGTATGGGTTGGAGGATAGGGCGGGGAATTGAAGTCTCTGTTTGGGATGACCACTGGATACCAAGCAAGAAGTTGATTGGTAGGGAGCTTCAAACAGAAAATGAGGTGGAATTAGTCACGGATTTGATTGATGCTGGAAATTGTAAATGGAAGACAGAGCTAGTAGAACGTACCTTCACAGCCGACATTGCTGAAAAGGTTCTTCAAATTCCTTTAGCAAAGAGTCCGGGAGCTGATTTTCAGATATGGAGAGGGGAACTTTCGGGTGACTTTTTCGTCAGAAGTGCGTACAAAATTTTATAGAATGATAGACTGGTCCCTAGTGATCTATTATTACAGATGGATATACAAAAATTTTATAAGAAGCTATGGAACTTAAAGCTACCATCTAAGCTTTTGATTACAGTATGGAGAGCTTCGTGGAACTATCTTCCAACATTTGTTAATCTCAGAACAAAGAGGATTGTTACTAGTTCGGTCTGTCCTAGATGCGGAGATGGGGAAGAGGACATTGGTCACGTGTTCCGATTTTGCCCTATAACAAAAGAGATATGGAATCTGTTAGAACTGGGTTGGATTAATAACCCCAATATTCAGACTTTCTGGGAATGGATTACCTGGGTGGTAGGTAGAAGTAGTCTTAAGTAAACCCGTCTCTTTTGTAGTACCATATGGTTATTGTGAGGAGCAAAGAATAGACTCGTTCATGAAAAGAAAAATGAAACAGCAGAGGAAATATCAGTAGGGGCAAAACGTTATATAGTAGAGATTGATGGCATACAGGCAGAGAAATTTTCCTCACATAGCATTGAAAATCGGAACCAAGAAGAGTTACCTTCAGATAATACAATCTTCTTTGATGCTGCCTTTGATGCAAGCAGTAAAAAGTCGATGGCGGGATTG
Source organism: Gossypium sturtianum (assembly GCA_025698515.1). Lineage (NCBI taxonomy): Eukaryota > Viridiplantae > Streptophyta > Magnoliopsida > Malvales > Malvaceae > Gossypium > Gossypium sturtianum. The sequence goes on along the minus strand of CM046947.1, from coordinate 15,312,689 downwards.
GTGGTTACAGATCGAACAGGAGGTATCGCCAAAACAATGAACATTCCAAATTCTAATGTTCCAACTCCCTTCGTAGCAGAAGCATACGCAGGGTATCATGCAGTAAAACTCGGAAGATTGATGGGTTTTCAAACAGTCAGAATAAAGGGGGATTCACGAACAGTCATCACAAAATGCCAAACGAACAAGAACGACAAGTCAGTCATCAGTGCAATCATCAGAGACATACAAGAGCTCTCAAAACAATTTCTTAAGATCGAGTTTCAGTTCATCACCAGAACTCAAAACCAGATGGCGCATAGAGTTGCAGTGGAAGCGCTAAGAAGCGGGGAAACAGTGTACCTGGGAGGTGAGTTTTCGCATGATCCACAAGATGCTTCAGCAGGAAGATGGAGGAGATCGCCAGATTAGGAAGATGCGAATGGCACAAAGGAGTAACTGGTAGCGAAATGGAAGATTTGAATCTGCTACCGACGTTTTGAAAGATGGGACTAGACGGAGTTGAAAGGACAGCATGAAGCGGTGCCCAGTTTTTTGAGAATCGGCTATGTCTGCTTTTACTTTTTAGGTTTCCTTTTTTGCTTTACTCTTATCGTTTTATTTTCCCTAGGTTTCTGAATTATGATTTGTTTTTTTTTGGGGGGGTTTTGTCTAGGCCTAATTTAATGTCCATAGTAGGCCTTTATTTGTTTGGTTACCTTAAAAACATAAGCCCAATTTGGTTTTCGTTTTCTTTGATAATAATACGAGTAGCCGATTTATTTTTCAAAAAAAAAATATTTTCTAAAAAATAAACCATAAACCATAAAGGCATTCATAATCGTGATTAAATTTTTGTGAAAGATTGTAAATGGGAATAATATGGTCTTAAAGGAAAATTATTATTTAAAAAAAAAATAGTTTAATTGAGTTGAGAGAGGTAAATTTAAATTTTATGGGAAATTGTAGGATCGGAATTCGGAACCAACTAGTGGTAGGAGAAACTCACGTGATTTGAAGCTTCTCTTGCACGTGCAGTCCTCTTCTCTCTAGTAAACCCCTTTAAATAAATAAAACTTATCAACTCGCATTTTATAGAAAACATAATTTGGAATAAAATATATTTTTTAATTATAGAATCTAAATCAATGTAAAACTATACAATTAAAAAATAATGACGCCAGTTCATCTCACAATCTAAAATAAGAATACAATCATATGACACTGTATAAAAATAATACAAATTATACAAATATATAAACATTTAAAAATTAATATTTAAACTATATTTATATAAAAATTAGTCTAAAATTGAGTTATAAGTAAAATAGTAAATGCTTTGAATTTTAACGTTAGAGATTGTATTTTTATTTTTTTATTTAAATATTTATATAAAGGTTTATATGTAAAAAAAAGCCCATAAGAAAATGTAAAAATATTAAATAAGCTCATGTATTAAATTCACACCTAATTAAGTTCTTGTCGTTAATTAAAATAATCAACATTTAAGCCTCCCCATTAATGGTTTTCATCATTGACCATATTAGATGTTAAATAAATTACTAGATCAATCAAATGGTGACACTTGACATTTTTTTTGTTTAATTTATATTTTTCCTATAAAAATATTAAAAATCATAAAAATATTTAAAAATATACAAATTATTAAATATTTAAAAAATATAAAAATTGATATCAAGTTATAAATTTTATTAAAAAAATAAAAAAATTCTAATAAATTATAAAATTATAAAAGATATTTAAATTATTTAAAATTTTATAAAAACATATTAAATTTCTATAAAAATCAGAAAAAAAAACTTGTAAAAAAAGTATTAAAGGTATAAAATTTTATATAAACTTATAAAAATTATAAAAAAAAAACCCATAAAAACTTGAATTTGACCGGATCTGTCGGTTGAACCAATTAGACTGAAATCAACAAAGGTATTGATCCAAAGAAAGCTATTAGACCAGTTGACTTGGGAATTGAATGATTAAACCGTTTTTTCATTCTGAAAACATCGACATATGCTAATAGTTTGATAATAAAATTTTGATTTGATAAAAAATATTTTAAAAAAAATCAGTTTAACCGTCCGGTTCCAGGTCAATCGGTCTAATGGCTTTTCTCGGACCGGTACCCTTCCGATTTCAGGCTAACTGGTCTAGTTCAAGTTTTTATTGTAATGATACAATTTTCATCGATATTGGAAAGGCCTGTTCATGACCGAATCTAATAAATCAAATTGTTCGAAAAGTTGAAATAAGAAGGTTACGAATCGATTATGAGTTTAGGAAGTGGGAATAGCAAATAATTAAATTGATTTAATTATTATAAATAGTATAGGACTAAATTAAAATGATGAGTAAATAAAAGAATTGATTAAGCTTATGCATGTCCTTGTTTGATAATTAAACAAGTCCTTAAGAATCAATAACCCATAATTAATATGAGGTTAGCGGTTCGCTTTGATCCCAACCTTATATTTCCAGTAATTCAACCATCAAAGAATCATGACCATTGATTTATATAAATTGTTTTAATTAATTAAGCTTAATATGGACAAGTAGGTAGTGGAATGAAAGAGAAAAGCCATTCTCTTCTTCCACATTCGGTTCATCAAAGCAAGAAAGAAAAGAAAAATTGTGGTAGTTTTTCCTAATATTCGTCAATCCAAATTCTTAAGGTAGGTAAGATTTTTAATTGAAATTTTCATGGATTGTGAATATTGAAACTTTAGCATTTTTTGCTCAATGTTTAGAATTTTTAATTGTTGAAATAAACTCAAGTTTCCATTGTTGAATGCTGATAAAATTTAAATCTTGAAATCATGATTTTCATAATTGTATAAGTTTGATTAAGTAGAGAACATGTTAGATCATAATGGGTAGTGTTGATTTAAGCTTAGTTTGGAGAATAGTTTATATGGATAATTTCATGATATTAGGATTAAATTGAATAAAATAAAAGTTGTTAAAAATTTATGTCATAAATTGAAAGTTAGAGGTTTGTAGTAAAGAAATGTTAAATCAATTTTCAATTCGATAAAGCAAATCAAAAGTTACTACCATTCCAAATTATAAAATGATGAAGTTGATGTTGTAATTGTTGAAACCAACGTTGAGTGCTTGAATTGTGATATATATATATATAATTAAGTGTAAAAATATGCTTGATACAGACGTATATATGTTATATTGAGATCTTGATATCATGTTGAATCGTGTTATAATGGTGATAATAATGATCATACCTTGTTAAATGATGTTAGACTTAATTCGAATATAGTTGGCATGTCATAGGGTCACTGATACAGTGATTTACTAGCTCAAATTCCCTGAGGGTCATGAGCAAATACTAAAGCCATCGTTGTCAGGCAACCCAAGAGAATAAAACGGTTCGGACAAATACTAAAAGTCATCATTATCGAGCAACTCGGATGATAGAATAAAACAGTCCCAATTCCTACAGGGCTCGTTTTACAGATCCGATTATCCGTCCTAATGACTATCGTTGGTTAATAAAAGCCGAAATTAGTAAATATTGAAAATGACATTGAATGGTATCAAAATATGAAAGTATGAAGTGTTGAAATATGTAATGAATGAGGAAGTTGGGAAATGATGTGATTATTGACTTTGTGATGGAATAAAATAGCTAATGTTAGGTTTATTTATTTGTTTAAATCGAATTATATACATTGAATTTGAATTATAATAATACTATTGAGTATTCAAATTCAGCATACAATTATGTTTGTTTCCGTACACAAGTCTTAGACATGAGTAGACATAGATTTACAACATTCAAGCATTCAACTCAACAACTCAGTTCGAGATATGTATTATTACCTCGTTTGTATGTATGTATGTATGATTTTGGGCTATATGACATGTACCTAGGTTAATTGTGGTTTAGTGTTGAGTTTGCGTTTTGGTAACTTGGTTTATTTGATTCATAAACTTGAATTTCATAATTTGATTAGTAGTTAATTAAGCTAGTTTTATATGAGTTTTGAATATGCAAGTTGGTTGTTTGGGTATTTATGCGTGAATTGCTATGAAATGGTGCTGGGCAATTGTGTTTATATGTGTCAAATTGATGGTGCTGGGCAATTGTGTTTATATGTGTCAAATTGATGGTTTGGCATTGATATAAAGTTTAAATATGTTTAAGGTTGTATTTGGAATGTTTTGAATGTTTGAAATTGAGCATTTAGGGTCATTATATCATTCAGTGTCGAGACAAAAAGTACATGTCTTGAGATGTCTCGAGACTTTAAGAATGTGAAATTGTTATTTGGGTTGTTAAAATGGCCTATGTTTCGAGATTATTCTTTCATGTCTCAAGACAATTGACAGAATGTCTCAAGATAGAGTGGGCTTTGGCTTGAGACATGAAAACATCAAACCTAAACAACCTCTGTCCAATTTCAAGTCTCGAGACAAGAACTCCTTGTCTTGAGATATCCAAACACCGAAGCTTAATTGAGAAAATAGGGGAGGTTGGTCTCGAGACCTAGTCTCGAGACTTAAAGAACCTTTCCTAGAGACATCACTTCTAGCTCCTCAAGACATGTAAACATCGAAGTAAAAAAAAATCAAAAATAAAATAAAGTCTGTCTCGAGACATAACACTAAAATTTGATAATTGAGTTTGGATTCGATTCTTAACTCTTAAATTTGACCTTGTATAGCTCCGTAAAATGATGAATTTGATTCTTGGACATTATGAATGTGTGATTGTGATTATAATTGGTGGTTAAATTGGTTTAAATGATAATTATAAATTAAATTTTATGATTGTATAATGAGATAGCCTGAGTTGCTTCGGCAACGTAGTGATTTGGATCCGACAATCAGATCAGGTGTGAGGTGTTACATTGTGATTTTTTTATAATAAGTTTACATCAATTTTAATATTTTTATAATTATTTACATTTTTTTTATTTTTAAGAATTCTAATACGTTTTTATTTTAAATATTTTTTTAAAAAATTATTAATTTTATAAAAAAAATTATAATTTATTATAATTTATAATAATTTATAATATTTTTTTATTTTTTATTTTTTCTAATTTTCTAATATTTTTATGAGAAAATATTAGATTAAACCAAAAGCTACCCCATGTCACCATTTGATTGGTGCGCCAATTTATTTTAACGGTTAACGTGATCAATGACGAAAACTGTTAACGAATGAGCTTAATTGATTATTTTAGTTAACGAAAAGGACTTAATTGGATGCAAAATCAATATAGGGACTTAATTGATTTTTTTACATTTTCTTAAATACTTTTTTACATATAAAACTAGTAAAAGATGAAAAATATCATTATATTAATATTTAATCTTTTATTAAAAAAATTAAATAATTTATTTAACTAAATTGGTTTTGTGATATAAGTATAGATACGAAATAAATTATGAACTTAATAAATAGCATCTTAGAACCTAATTAGTATTAGAAAAAAAAAAGCATAAAATATCATACAAATACACGAATTACCATGTTTCAAGAACCGAAGCAAGAGATTAATAATCTAAGTATCATAACCGACCATGAAAAGACAGAAGAGAGGAAATTAATGTTAGAAATTGTTTTGATAATTTACTCAGTACTCCCAAAGAGAACTGAGAATCTAATATTGTTCACGAAAAGTTTGACAAACTTTTATTATATTTGCAAGCAAAATTTATGGGGTACACACAACAACTTTCTATATTAACACCTCACCATCCCATTTTTCCCCTGCATCAAATCTCTCCACTTCCCATTTATCTCAATCTTTCCTTCCTTACAAATACCATCAATGGCGATTTCTGGGCTTTATCTTCTTTTTCTAAATCTCTTCTCTTTTGGTAAATCTGTAATTTATAAAGTATCCGTGTTGTTTGTCTTGTTTTTTTTTTTTTTTGTGAATCATTTTTAGTTGAAAGCTGATTTAAACATTTGGATTCTAGTTGCATTGTTTCAACTTTGGTTTTAATGACGGTTTCAGGGACGATTCTGTCTTCAGCGACGCTTTTTACACTCCAAAACCATTGCAGTTTCATGGTATGGCCAGGTTCACTCTCCGGTAACGGTGCTGCGATTGGCGAGGGCGGATTTGTTTTGGCACCTGGTTCATCAGCTCAATATCAGGCTCCACCTGGATGGTCCGGTCGATTCTGGGGTCGAACCGGCTGCACATTTGACAACTCTGGCTCTGGGAAATGCGTAACTGGCGACTGTGGTGGCGTACTGAAGTGTACTGGCGGCGGCGCGCCACCTGTCTCCCTGGTGGAGTTCACCATTGCAGGCGGAGGCTCGGGTGATAAGGACTTTTACGATGTCAGTCTGGTGGATGGTTACAACGTTGCCTTAGGAGTCAGGGCAACTGGTGGTTCAGGGGATTGCCAATATGCAGGTTGTGTCTCGGATCTTAATTCCAATTGCCCGCCCGAGTTGCAGGTCATTGACTCAGGTTCTGTCGTAGCTTGTAAAAGCGCCTGTGCGGCGTTTAACTCGCCTGAGTTTTGCTGCACTGGCGACCATGCTACACCTCAGACTTGCTCGCCGACGCAGTACTCGGTGATGTTCAAGAATGCTTGTCCTACAGCATATAGTTATGCTTATGATGATGCCTCAAGTACTCGGACTTGTTCTGGGTCGGATTATTTGATCACGTTTTGTCCAACTGAGTCTTGATTCATAATTATGGTTAGAATAAATGTTGATTTGGTTTTGATCATGATTGTGGTTAGAATAAATGTTAATTAGTAGTTTCTTAGGTAAATTTGATGCTTGGTATTATGGGAATTTGTTGATTGGATTGTTATGTAACGTTGAAATCAAAGCATTTTTGCTTAAAATAGATGATAAGGTATGGTCTTTTAGTTTCAACATTTCGACTGTTTCAAAGATTGTGATTTTCTTTGTTTGGCCAGAACGAATATTTTCTTTCAGTATAATGAAATTCAATGAACCAACGATGAATGGCAGCAGGGATTCAAAAAATATGTATATAAAAAATTAATTAATAACTTATGCTTATTACCTTAATTAATGATTATTATCCATAACTAGAAGAAAACTATAAAAATAGTTATTTATATATGATTTAAATTACTTTTTAATCATTGAATTTTAATTTATTACAAAATATCACTAATATTATCAATTTATAATATTTCAATCACTGTATTATTATCTAATAATAAAAATGTTAAGAAATTCTGATAAACTATATATTGTGCCATTAAATGATATTGTGTCATCATATCATTTTCAAATAATATATACATATAATAATATTTTTTGGTGAGGCACTCTAATACTTAAAAATAATATTAATATATATAATATTTATTAAAGTAAATTACACTAAAAATCACTTAATTTTAATTTCAATAATAAAAAAATTACTCAACTTTCAACTCAATTATTTAACTTTTAAAAAATAACAATTCACCCGCTAGCATCTTTGTTACAGACCTAATAGGACGACTGATGTAACTTGTTAACTAACTGACTTGAACAATTAACTAACCACTGTAAAAACTCAATTTAAGAACCAAACAAAACAATAAGAAGAAGAGGAGAAGAAGAAGAAATGGAGATGCTAAAACAAGAGAGAGGCGAATCTGAATCAACAAAATGTCATTGTCATTGCTAGCTTTTCCTATTCTAACATAGCATTTGGCAGCAAGAGAGAGGTGAATTTGTAAGGAAACGTCACAACTAAAACTTCCCTTTCTAAACCCAGGTAAACCCAACCTCCAAAGCTCCACTCATCACCAATAGCCTATCATCATTACCTCCAAAGCTCATTAAACCCACTTTCAGATCCTTAGAATCTATCAACTCAAAACCTCATTCAGGTTTCTCAGATTTTTATTTCGTCTATAGAGGAGAAGAAAGCTTCACAGAGGAGAAGCGGTAGCCAAAGTTTCATCTACATATGCTAGTGGAGATGGTAGATGGGGGTATTTTGATTTCTAAATTTTTCTTTGTGTTTCTAATATTTTAGGGAACTTTCTCTTAAAGTGAAAGTCGGTAGATGAAAGGGTATATAGTTGGGTAACTTAGTTGCAAAGCATTTAACCTTTGCAAGAGTTCGTAAATGGTCATATAGATGTGTAAATTTTGGACACGTTTTTTGTTTTTTCAAATTTTGCAGCGATGGCTTTGCTCTCGGATTCTTCCAAACAATCTCTTCTCACAACCTTCCTCCAACAACTCTGCCTTCCTCATGCTGCACCATCATCACTACCAGAGGCCACATGACCACACCTATTCGATGTCCACCAAGGCAACAGCCCATCACTGCCATTCGTCTGCCACCCCTCTCTGACGGATCTTAAATGTGTTTTGGCGTTGGGGGTTTTGGTTTCATCATTTTATTTATTTTGCTGATCCAGATTCGAGTCATAAAGATTGGGATTTAGAATTTTTCTCTTCTTCTCTTTTGTTTTTTTCTTCTTATTTATCTCTTCTTCTACTGCCCAGTTAGGATTCTCAAGTTGGGACTAATTAAATGACAGGTAGGATGTCAACGTGACCAATTAAATGAAAGGTCAACTTTCCGTTACATCTGTAATGAAAAATAATTACTATGACTGAATTGTTAATTAAGTAATTGAGTTAAAAGTTGAATGACTTTCGTTTTCTTTCCTTTCTTTTTTCAGTTTCTGTTCTTCCCTCTCCAACTCAAATGTTCTATCAACTCTCTAAAACTAGAAGCCAAACCCAGAATCTGGCTAACTCCGGTGTCGGGTCGCCGCGCCGGCCGTCATTTCCGATGGCTAGATGAGCCCAAACTTCATCTCCAAGTTCGTTTTCTCATGCTCTTTTCGAATCTATCTTCCGTTTCTTCAAAATCATCACCGATTTTCTTGATCTAAAACCAAAGTTGTAGACTACCTTTCTCCGATCTCCCTCCCCCATCGTCGGATCAGCTTTTGTTTTCTGTACGTTGTTTATCTACTCTTAAGCTTCAATTTCACCGTTGAGATCTGCGAATGGAGCACCAAAGCCTCATCAGGCTTTTCCTCTCCACTATCCAAATTCATGGATTTGGGGGTTTGTTGTTGACGTTTTGGGTTTTGTTTTCAGTGGTTTGGGGTTTCTGGTTCGTGGGGTATTAGTGGGTTGAAGATGAGAGTTGAATGTTGAAGATGATAATGGTATGAAGGAACAGGGGAAAAAAAAGAATGGAAAAAATAAGAAACGTGATGATGTCATCACTTAACGGCACAATTCATAACATTTTTAAGATGGGTAACGGCACAGTAATCAAAATGTTTTTAAGATTATAGAATTTAATGATCAAAATGTAACTTAAATCATATACATATATAATTACTTTTATAGTTTACCTAAAAGTAAAGAAGACAACAATCTGGGACATTTCCTTTCCAAAAGCCTTCGGCCAAACATCCGGACACTCGCTCACAAGAGCTTCTTCCTTTTGTTTTCTTCTATTTTTTTTTTCTTTTGCTGCTTTTACATTCTTTTTCAATTTTCTCTACATTTGGCTTTAAAGCCTAATCAAAACCCAAATTTTCCTATTTTTCTACAACTTTCCTACACTGGAACCCTAGAAAAATTACAAGCCAAATTTAGAAGGAACAAGAGCAAGAGAATTAGGAGGGGGCTAGAGTTGGCTATATTTTACATACACTCCTTTCAAGGACGAATTGCTTGAAAATAAACGATTTCGGAAACGATTGAACCACGAAACCTTCATCTCGCCAGAGCCGGTGCATTGCCCCTCGCCTTCCTCCTCACTACTAAACAGAGTTTGGTCCGAACAGTCTAGTGATGCTCCACATGCTAAATTATACGCCTGACATGCTGAATGGCATACTCGTAGTCTGTTGTCCCCATCATTATCGCATTTTTGGATTGATATCTGGTCATATATGATCAGTGTTTAGAGTCAAGCTCGTGAGGAAAATAAGAGCCATGAACCAAAAGCAAAATAACTACGGAGATGAATAAAACGATAGGGATGGGATGTTTTACCCAGCAGGCCAGTCGCTTGGCAGCCGATTCACAGTAGCTGGTTCCAAAGAGATTAGTAAACAACTTCTGAGCAACACTTGGGAATAGACGGTGGTAATTCGGCATGATGACAACTTCTTCAAGCTGTTGCAATATACTTGCCTCACTGGGTGCACAGTGTTGCCCAGACAACTCTCTCTCCAACTCATTTTTGCATACAGTAAGACTAGAGAGGAGAGTGGAGCTGTTCTGGCATGTGTATCCCGCATAGTCAGAGCAGCGGAACTCGCAAACTCCATTGTCACAGACACCACCATGAAGACTACATTGTTCATCGCAAACGGCTGCATATGAAATTCAAAGCAAAAAGGTAAAGAGTGGGGCGGGGGAAATGGTATTAACTGCCTGTATTTATCCTGACATAAGCAGGCGAATTACATATTTCGCATCATGAAATGGTATCAAAAATGGTATTAGGAGGTGTCTATGAATATATAAGCATATTGAAACAGGCCTCTTCAATTTTTTTTCTTTGAAAAGGAAAGGAATATATCTTTTATTTGTATGCTTAACTATGTGATAAAAGTGCTCTAAAAAGGCCTGTGTAAAAATGACAAAAAGATCAAACCTCTCAAAATTTTCTTCACAAAAAAAGAAACTTACAGAATAACAGCTAAATAAACACATTACCAGTGGAACAGTCAATGCCAGTATAACCATTTTCACATCCACAAACCCCATTTGACAGACACGTCCCATGCCCATTACAATTGCTAGGGCAATATCCTGTATAATAGAGGAGGACAAAGGAAAATAACATCAGTTTATTGAAAAGGATTAGCTCAGAACAGATTTAGCATACCATGAGTTATTTTGTACATGGCTAAATAATGGAATAGAGAAGGATCCTGGAGCTCACTTTTACTACAATCATGACCATGAAACCCAGGAAAGCAGCGACATTTTCCGCTGACACAATCACCATTAAAATTACAAGAATTGGGACATTGCCCGGACACTGGAACCGGACCAGCACTACAGAGTTCATGGTAAGCAGGACAAATCAGTTCACCTGCAGATAAAAAACATCGAAAGAAATTGTCAACGCATATAGATATATCTTATTAACTAAAAAGTAAGTAGATTGAAATTACCATTAAAACCAGGGAACTGAACTGGTCCACCAGCTTTGGCACACACTTTCCAGATACCATCCACAGCAACCTAATCAAACAATTATAAACAAAAGGATGAAGAAGTGTATGTGAGAATGAGCTTAAAGTTCAACCTGCAAATTATTCTTTGTCAGTTTCAACATTTACGATATAAACAAAAGGTATTATTTCAGTCAACCAGCCCATGATTAACAAGTTTAATTCTGACATTGCAGTAAATCAGCATTGGCCAAGTAGCTTATTCTAAAAGATAAGATTACAGCCCACACCGATCGTAACTCACAAGCTTTGATGCTGCTTTTCTAAAAAATTACAAAAGCACAAAGCTTGACTTTACAAACACCAACCCATACCTCTAATGAGTTATTTACACATCTGTGCTGATAACAACCATTTCCTTGGGTCATAGAACCACGGACAAAACCTGTACGAACTAAGGATGAGGCCATGCACCTAATAATCACATCAAAACAAAAACTTCATCAACCATTCCTAAGGTAATATGAAAATTTTAAACCAATTCCCAGTAAAGTTTTTAAGGTTGAAACTCAAAACTCACCTGGAGTTACTCCCTCTCACTTCGCCTAACATTCTATCCGGGGCCCTTGCACTATTACTATCCGTACAAGATCCATCAGAGTAAGCCACAAAGAATGTGCAATAATCAGCCAATGAGGACTGACCACCTGGAAAAGTAAAAAACATAAGTACATAGACCTCACAAGGAGGACCAAACTAAAATTCAATGACGTTGATAAGCATAAAATGATTGCATTACATGCCCATATCTTGAAACCTCTTCATTCACTGCAATACTTGAGTTGCACGTGCCAATATGAATTCAGTTTATAATTGTAGGGAGCAGGTCATAAAAGAGGGCCTCAAAAACAAAAAGCAGACAGATAAAATAACACAAACAAGAACATACCCTTGTTAGCCTGAGGAAAGTACCGAGTCCATTGAGGTAGGTCCCTGTTATAACTTACAATAGGACAGTAACCTTCTGCTTCCCTGTTATACGTACAACCGGACAAATTGGTTGTGTTGCAATGATATGCTCCCTTCCAGAGATTGCAAGGAGAAGTCAGAAAATCAGTTCCTTGGTTGTAACCCCAATCAAGATGATCTGCCATGCTATAGTTAGCTTCATACCATCCACTATCCTCCAACAAAGCCAGTGTCATTTTTGAAACTACTGATTTTGTATCCACGGATCCCGTCATTATCTCATTCATCAAAAGCCTTTTCTCCCAATGAGATCCTGCAGCCAAGTCATCACTCAAACATTAATGACCAAACTGCTTGCTGCATCTTCCGTTAGGAATCATATTGAGCAATGTATGCTAGTTTTGAGAAAGGTTCTATGTGTTAAAAAAATCCATAAGCAACATCTCAATAGAGAGGAGAGAGACAAATAACAGACAGAACTGAATACCTGATGTCCCACGTCCTCCCCCATCTTCTAGCTCTAAGCCAGTAAAATTTTCTGAGAATGCCTGTCAATTAAACTGCCATAAACTATTTGTTCGATTTTCTCATTGTTTCAATAATCTAAAACCACAAAACTCGACACAAAAAAAATGTCAACAATACCCCATAATGATGCCGCGAGTGCATAACAACACGTGGGAGCACCACACGTGTAACCATCCTCCCAAGCCTTTCATCTATAATATGTTCAGTAACCTGCAGAATGCACACAGAGATAACCGAACAGTATTTATGCAAATTGCTTTGATGCCTCAAGGACATATTCATAGTAAACACCATGCAATTACCTTACTACGCCTCCTTTTTCTCTCATCCCTAAAGTGCGCAAAAGCATGCGGATCAAAGCCAAGAACATGCATAACCTGGATAAGAACAATATTTAGGACACTAAATTTCCTTCTATGCTTTTCTAAATTCATAAAATAACATCACCACACCTCGTGGATAAGAGTAGCTGAAAGCAAAGTCTCTGCTTCTGCAGTTAAATGCCGAGGAGCAACATTCACATGTCCTACAAAAACATTGCCTTTGGTTTTAGACTTCTACTTCACACGACAGCAACATATTCCACACTTTAGAGATGGCCAACTAGAAATTACCGGCAATTGCACGGCCCCACTGGTCACGTTCACATGCTACTGCCCATGCCAAAGTGTTGCCAGTGGTAGGTCGTGTAGTCACAAGAAGGACCAAGTCTGCATCAGCAACACCCTCTGCAAGAAAAATTGGATAAAGATAACAGTTACAAAACAATGAACCTAAAATGAAAGTGCTCTTAGAGGCCACATTCAATATATAAATGGAACCAAACCACAGTGACAGAACTGAAATGAGATACCTTCAACATATTGACGAGGAAGCTGTACACCTCCATCTTGTCCGCATGCAGAATATCCACTCAATCTCAAATTCCCTTTCACAGACTCTACAGCCAATGCTCTCTTGAACCAGTCAGCTGTCTGCCCTAGAGCCTTCATTATATTTCTTTCAAAAGTTAGCATTGGCTTCATTGTAATTCAAATGAATACAAATTTCTTTTGTAGTTTATCTGTAGTATGTATAGGGTAAAACCTTGTGAAGACGATGACGTTTGTCTTGCCCAGATAAATCATTCAAAGTGCAATTATACCAACAGTCACCATAAATCGGAGGATCACCATGAGGATTGCAGGAGCGTGTACCAGGAGATGAACTCACAGGAGGCTCCCCAAGCTGATAAATAAAAATATATACAAAAATGAAAACAAAACAAGCATAGAGAGCAAACACCAAGGGTGCACATTAGGTTCACAATCATGACCAGAACTACTATGTTACCAAGTTTACCATCGAAACAAAAGCACCCACCTTCACAATGTCACCAACTTTTCGACAATCTCTATCCGGTGAGAGGCCAACGGCATCATAATTTAAATATATTCTTATAGGTTGCTTAGCCTCCTTTGGATGCTCAAGCACTTCAGAAATCTCAAGCAAGGACCTTCCTTTGTGAAGAACATTATTTGAGGTACTGGAGTGGACATAAAATTGAGGGGTAACTGAATAAACCTTACGACCTGGTCGTCTCCTATGTTCAATTATCTGGTCATGAATACATGAATGTGAGACAATGTTTTCACCAATTCCTCTCTCTGGGCCTTCCCATTGTGGATGAAGCCCCTGAATTTTCGAAGTAGCTGCTCCAAACCATAACAATATCAATAAAACCTGCAATAGACGCCAGAAAAAGCTTGGCTTTCAGTGGGAAGTAGACAAACAAATTAAATACAAAAGCCAACAGAGACTATGTATGCAACAATGAAGATAATGAAACCAAGCTAAGAGTGACTAATACCGGCACAAAAAAGATATTTTTGTAAATTATGAATTCAAATCCAGCTAATTTGAAACGACAAAATTCCAACTTCAAACAATTAATAAAATTTAAAAGCTTTATATATATATAATCTGGATAATTTTCAAATTCCAATAATGAATTAAACTAGAAGTTCACAGTTTTGTTCAATTAGTAAACCCTAGTGAACAGTTACCAAAAAGGAAAGATCCTGGAAAAGTTTTAAAAATGGAAGTAAAATAAATAAATATAAATAAAACTAAAAAGTAACCAAATTAATTCCATCTTTATACGAAGAGAAAACCAAGCAAAATGATTTGATTTTGTTTAAGAAAAATATTAGACAGAAAAAATCGGAAATATCTGATCTTTTTCCCACTAATTATCTCAGTAACGGCAAGAGCTCTGCACCATTTTGATTTCTACCAAAAACCCATGGATTCAATTTTTTTCAAGAAAAAGAAAAGGAGAAAATTTACAGTGAAATCAAAGGTTTACCTCGAATATAACGACAGCAAATTGAAGCTTAAAATCAAATCTTGTTACCATGATTGAACCAAAGCTGATTATATCCTCTCCAAGAAATGTCCAAAAAAGTAAAGTATTAACTCTTGTAATTCCATTCAAAACTCCCTCGACTCTCCAGCCGGCATTAAAATCCAGCAAAACTGCTCTTTACTCCACATTTGAACCCCACAAAATGCAAACCCAAAAATGACTCCAAAATTTGCAGAGCTTCTTTGATTTGATGAAAGCCCAAGCAAATCAAAAATTAAAAAAAAAAAAAGAGGGAAATATAATGGAACTATAACTTTCGACTTGGTTTTTTTTCTCTAATAAAAAATATTCTCTCGAGGTGAATTAACACCGCTAAATATTCTAAAGCTTCCCCCTTTCCTTGTTTCTGGGTTTCTTTTTGGGTGTGCAGAGATATGAGGAACAGTGACAGTGAAGTAAGAAACGAAAGAAATGGAGAGAGAGAGAGAGAGAGAGAGGAGCTAATAGAAAGAAACTGAGAAAGAAAAATCAAGAGATTAGTAAGGGTGGGAGAGTAGAGTTCACCATAATTTTATAATTTTTTATAGCTTTTTCTTTTTGCCTCTCTTTTTTTCTACCGTAGGAATTTTTTCAGTTATGTAAGAAATTTAATTTAAAAATTCATATAAATTCAAATGTAAAGTTAAATGTTAATAATTTATTTTATCATGGTTTAAAATTTAAATTTTATTATTTGCTTTATAGAAGGTAAAATTATAAAAATACACTCATTATAATATTTTTGGTAAACTACATCATTAATTACTAAATTATGGATAAATTCTCAATTTGGTCACTTAATTAAAAAAGTTACAATTTGATCACTAAACTATTTAAAAAATTTCATTTAGGTCATTGGGTTGTTAATCGATATTACATGACTTTCTCTATTCATGTTGCCTACACCAATCGAAAGTTGTCTTTCATTTCCTCTTCCACAGTTCGATTTTTTTTTCAAGAAACAACTTTGAACATCACGAATTTACGAACCAAAATTCAAACAGTTTTTTTCTCTGATTTTCGACACAGACCGTCAGATCGACTTAGATATAGAGTATGTTCTTTTACTCGTCGACGGGTACTAATACACTATATCAATCATCGAATCGTTGCTTAAAGCTCGCTAGCAGAACTTTTAAAAAATTTAACAACTCAGTGACTTAAATGAAAATGTTCAAATAGTTTAATGAGCTAATTATAATTTTTTAGTTAAGTGATCAAAACGAAAATTTACCTATAATTTAGTGACTAATGATATAGTTCACCCTAACTTTTTTATAAAATTTTAAAACAAATACTAATTAATAACCAAATACCAAGGTTTTCAAGATTTTGACTAGTTCCATCATCAAGGGTAGGTTGTAATTTTGAAGTTTCTTTGTAGTCATCTACTGGTTTCTTCCATTTGATTAAATATATTATTAAAAATTTATAAAAATTATTATTTTTAAATAGAAAAAATTAATTTTACTAAATCAATCTCTTTTTAACCCAAATCAACCATTCGTACCGATACTCGAACAAAATTGATCCAACAATCCATTGTGAAATACCATATAGAGTTAGTAGTTAAAACATGTTTGTGGGTGAGATTTTATAGTAGAATCTAGTGCTGATTCAACTACGGGTGTCAGATTGTACCCATGTACTGTGATTTAGGTGTCACAAATGTTTGTGGACATCCAAAAATAAAACGATAACTTTTGGTATTTTTGGTAATGTAGGTATTTTTGGTAATGTACGTAGACCCATATCTATAAAAACAATGGAAATTTGATAATATTGTATTGCAATTTGCAAAGAAACATGTGAAAAATGGTAACTTCAAATGCAGCTTCCAAATCCGACCAAGGACGAAATGTAATCTTGAAGTCTGATATAGAAAAGCAAAACCTCAAAATTACAGCTTTACAAGAAGGAATATTCTCAAATTGTTTTGCTCTTTTGGGTTAAAATATCGAACACATGGTGGGCACATATTCAATTGTTTCAAAGTTGAAATAGTTGAGCATCTTTCCATCTCTACATTGCTTCTTTTAACAGATAACTTTTGGGGCATTTCCATTTTGACTTTCTGCTTTGCTTTCTCTCTATTATTATATATGCATAGGCCGTAGGCCGTAGAGAGATTTAGGTTTCATTTGATTTTACGAAACTGAGGCCATTTTAGTTTGGGTATTTTATCATAAAATACCATTTTTATATAAAATTTACGGAAAAGGACCTATTAAATAATTATTTATCGAAAAGGGTCATTTCTCCCGAAAACGCGTCTACGTCAGCGCGTTTTCAGGGGATGTAGTAGGAAAGCGCGTTCACGAGGGAGCGCTTTGTGCCACATCAGCCAAAATCGCGTCCTTGAGGGCGCGCTTTGCTGATGTGGCAAAAACGCTCCCTCGAGGACGCGTTTTTGCCCTTTTCCCCGATAGGTTTTTCAGCTATTTTTAGGGTTAGTGTATGGGTTTTTAGAGTTTTAGGGCTATGGTTTAGGGTTTTTTAGGGTCTTAGGGTTTAGGGGTTTTAGGGGAAAATTAATGAACTAGATTTTAAGGTTAATTAAATAAAATAATTTTAGGTTTAGGGTTTTGGAAAAAATATATCAGTAATATAAAAATTATTTGATTTTTTTTACAGTAGTATCTGGTAAAATAATTTTGAGAAGATGTTTCTGAACACATAGTGACCAAAACGCTTCAAGCGGGATGCACTTTATCGTCGCCAAGAAGAGTCTTGAAAAAAGCTCCTACGTGGGCGCTCTTTTGCTCTGATGAGTCTCTGGCAAAATAATTTTGAGAAGACGTTTACGAATAAATAGTGACCAAAACGCTTCAAGCGGGATGCACCACAACAAGAGTCTTGAAAAAGCTCTCACGTGGGCGCTCTTTTTACTCTGATGAGTCTCTAGCAAAATAATTTTGAGAAGACCTTTATGAACAAATAGTGACCAAAACGCTTCAAGCGGATGCAATTTGTCGGCAAAGAGCGAAAAAAAGCTTCCACGTGGGCGCTCTCTTTTGCTACTGATGAGTCTCTGGCAATCCTTAGACTATAAATGAGTCAAATTTCATTCTCAGGTTGCATAATAAAAATTGAGACAAAAGTAAAATAGAAACTGAAGATGAGTGAACGTATTAGTGCTATTATTTACTATGATGGTGAGGTTTGTGACACCGAAAACGGTGTTATTTTTTTATCGGAGAACACAGCGCGAATGGTTTTTAACCAGAACATAGATTTGACAGAACTTCACAAAAGAATTAGGCGTAAAATATTCGGAACAACGCTAATGAAAGTTCAGTCTATTAAGTATAGATTTTGTGCTTCGGTTGATCCCGTGAGATATGACTCATTCGACATCAAAGGTCCTCGGAGCTTGAAGGCAATGGTGGAGACTCATCTTGCCAGTGGATCACCCTATCTTGAGGTATATGTACAATTTTTATCGCCAAGTGATCTTTCTTCGACTTCAACATCTACTGCTGTTCGAGGGGAATACACGACCCCAAGCTGACACTCTGTTAGTGGAAGGCAGAATACAGAAGCACCCGTGTTTGGTGGTAGTATGGAAAACACAACCCCTGCACGACACTCGGTTGGTGGATGAGACATGCATATCCTTCCTTCGACGTTCGATGCTAGAAATACGTATTGGGGAACGTCATCAACTTCTAGTGGTTGGCAATCCACATATGATTGGAA
Source organism: Gossypium sturtianum (assembly GCA_025698515.1). Classification (NCBI taxonomy): domain Eukaryota; kingdom Viridiplantae; phylum Streptophyta; class Magnoliopsida; order Malvales; family Malvaceae; genus Gossypium; species Gossypium sturtianum. The sequence continues at coordinate 15,293,983 of CM046947.1, read as the reverse complement.
ACGCGTTACGAAAGTTGTTTAAGAAGGATAATGTACTCCCCACGACATCCACCAGCGAGGGACCTCGTTCGTTGCGTATGATGGTGGGTCGGATGATGAGTCGATGTGGATCCACCTCGAGAGCCCTACCGATGGTGTAGAAGTTGTATTATTTTACGAACCAGTCATTCTAACCGTACTGAAGATGTTGAAGGGGTTCGGATGAAGAAGAAGAAGATCCGCGATTCGGGCGTGCTCGCCTTTCACCCACACATGCATAATGTATATCTATCTCAAGACGATGCATTGGAGTTTCCTGAACTACCACACAGAATGCGTGACCGTACAACTTCGTCATTGGATTCGGGCGAATTAGAAGTTGGTAAAGAGTTTTCCAACAAGGATAGTTTTCTTAGTGCATTGAAACAATATAGCATCAAGAACGGGGTTAACTACAATGTGGTTAAATCCAAACTCGATAAGTACGAGGCCAAGTGTGCAGTGCAAGACGGTACATGTTCATGGAAAATCATGGCCTCGTTGAGGAAAAGTACAGGCTTGTGGGAGATTAAAAAGTACAAAGGTCCACATACATGTCTTGCCGGTACAGTATCACTAGGTGTTTAGGGTTTTTGAATAATACTGATATTACGTAATGATGCATTATTTAACGTGCGCCGTTGTGGTGTTTCACAAGATCATCCCAAGATGGATTCGAGATGTTGGTGACTTAATAATCTCGACGGTGGTGGCGGATCCCAAGACTTCATCTGGCCTTAATTGGCAATATTCGTAGCCAATTGGGGTACACGCCTCTTACCGGAAGACTTGGATAGCTAGCGTAAGCGGCGTTGGAAAAGTTGCATGGTCGGTGGGGCGCTTCATATAATGAAGTGTGGCGGTGGTGTCAGTCTTTGGAGAGATATGTCTCAGGCAGCATAACAGACCTTGAAATAGAACCGGCGTACTACAACGACCGATTGCTCCGTGGATGCCTAGTGTTCAAACATCTGTTCTGAACATTTAAGCAACGCCGAGACACATTTCTATACTGCAAGCCATTGGTACAAATTGACGGTACCTTTATGTATGGTAGATATACGCATCGGCTATTGCTAGCTGTGGCACATGATGGCAGTGGGAGAATCCTTCCAATTGCGTTTGCAATAACACCGGGGGAGTTAGCAGATGACTGGGATTTCTTTCTATCTAGGTTAAGGAGGCATGTCCGCTTTAACCCGATATATATGCGTTATATCGGACCGGCCACTGGAATACTAGCCGCAATAGAGCGACAGGGAAGCCTGTGGCATCGCACACACCATCGATATTGCCTAATGCATGTTGCGTCCAACTACCACGGGCAATATCGATCTACAAGTGAACGACGGTAAGTGACCAACATGGGTATGTAATATCTATTAATATAATTTCGTTTGTAATATTCAATTTATTCTTAATTGAAGAGTGGTATGTAATATTCGCTATCAACTTATATTGGCCGGGTACGAGATCAATGAGGACCGTTTTCACGATATGTTGGCGAGTTTGCGCTCAGTTAACGAAGAAGGCGCAAACTACATATGCAACATACCTTTCGAACAGTGGACACAAGCATACGATGGCGGCCTACGATATGGTCATATGACCTCAAACCTGGCCGAATGCATAAATTCTGTTCTAAAAGGAACGCGTCATTTGCTTGATAACATCGATTGTGCGAGACATATTTTCGCGTTTAGCGGCACTATTTTCGGGCGAGCAATGAAGTTATAAAGGCCAAATGCGGGAGGCCATGTATGGTGCGCGAAGGTATTGCGAGAAATTAACAAGGCGAAGGCACGGGCCAACACCATACACACAGTATGTCACGATCGCGACAACCTATGGTTTCGTATGACGGATTTTGACAGACCGAACCAAGGTATTGTTGGCGGGCAATATCGTGTACACTTGAGAAATAGAACCTACGACTGTGGGATATTTGATGCACTTCGTTATCCATGCGCTCATGTACTTGCGGCTTGTTAGAATCTCCGTCTGGATCCTATGAGCTATGTCGACGAAGTGTATAAAATAGAATACATGTACAACGTGTGGAGACACGTATTCCCACCATCCCCCGGATGAGCGTAAGTGGCCGTCAGTATCGCTTGCTCGTATAAGCCGTTATTGCGGATAGAGAACTGCGTCGCAAACCAAAGGGTCGACCTTGCTCGACTAGAATACGCAACAATATGGATATCCGAGAAACGTCCAACCTACGGAAGCTATGCGGATGGTGTAGGAACCCAGGCCATACATCTCGCTCGTGTCCAAATCGGAATAGTTGATAGTTTCCTTATCATTTTTGTCTCTTGGTGGCTATGAAAATTCTTTTAATTTCTTGATGAAAATGGTGAACTTTTGTTGAAGGACTAAGTTGCAAAACAAAAAAAAAGTTATTCAATTAATCTAAAATATCACCATCATCATTATTCTTCAAAATTATCTTTCTTGCTAAATGATTATTTTGCCCCTTCCGATCCTTCAAAATTCATACATTGGATCAACATCCATTTGATAAAATTACAAATTAACCCTCATACTTTTTCACTTATTCAGTTTAGTCCTAATTCATCCATTTCTTCTTAGTTTCTAGATATAAAAAATAAAAATAAATTACAATAAAAAAATAAAAAACAACTTCTATTTTATTTAGGTTATAAAAAATAAATTAAATTACAAAAAATAAATAAAAAAACAACTTTTATTTTATTAAAGATATAAAAATTAAATTATAATAAAAAATAAAAAACAACTTTTATTTTATTAAAGATATAAAAATTAAATTATAATAAAAATAAAAAACAACTTTTATTTTATTTAAGATATAAAAATAAATTACAATAAAAATAAAAATAACTTTTATTTTATTTAGGATATAAAAATAAATTAAATTACAAAAAAAAAAAAACCCAATTTTATTTTATTAAATATATAAAAATAAATTACAATAAAAAATAAAAAAATAACTTTTATTTTGTTTAGGATATAAAAAATAAAATAAATTACAATAAAAATACAACTTTTATTTTATTAAAGATATAAAAATTAAATTACAATAAAAATAAAAACAACTTTTATTTTATCTAATATATAAAAATAAATTACAATAAAAAATAAAAAAAACATCTTTTATTTTATTTAAGATATAAAAAATAAATTAAATTATAATAAAAATAAAAAAACATCTTCTATTTTATTAAATATATAAAAATTAAATTACAATAAAAAAATAAAAACAATTTTTATTTTATTTAAGATATAAAAATAAAAAAACATCTTTTATTTTATTTAAGATATAAAAATAAATTAAATTATAATAAAAAATAAAAAACATCTTTTATTTTATTAAATATATAAAAAATAAATTACAATAAAACAATAAAATAATGACGGTCGAAATCAATGTTGGTGCCGGTCGAATCGGTGCCACAAGGGGGCGGTCGACGATTCTGTACCGGATTCCTCCTTCTTCTAGCTTCCGCGAGGTTGTGGAACCTCGGCGAGGATTCAGTTTCCTCGGCGAAGTGCAGTTGTGGGTGTTGGGAGGATGACCCACCTTGATAAAATATTGACTGGTGAGGTGTTTGCATCGCCCATGGCGGAGGTGTCTGAATCCTGTAAGGCGAAGGAGATTGGTAAAAAGAAGAGCTCCGCGACGGCGCCTCGTGTGATCCCTTATACGACGGCGGCATACAGATCGGCTGGCCAGTCAGAGTAGTCGCGAACGGACTCGAACCGGGCCATGCATTCCAACCTGCCATGGGATTGGGAAAATGAAACATATAAGGGTTATGATACATATAAGGGCTAGGGTACGCACCTGGCATAATCTAAAAAGGCTGTGATGTGGGTGTCGTCGGCTGAAGTGTTGGGCCCGGTGGTTGTGTGGGCGTTGTTGATGGGCCCGGTGATTGTGTCGGCGCTGTTGATGGTCTCGTCTCATCACTCATTCTCCTTGGATTTAAAGGCCCCGTCGTTCCCTTTGTTCATGAAGTTGTCGTCGCCTCTCCTTTTCTGACAATAAATACGGCTTGCCATGGATCCTAAACCATGACATGTATTCCGGCACGTACGCTAACTTAGGAATGATGATCAGTTCCCGAGTAGGTATATAATCATACCGGTTCTCCCACAATTCGATATACGCTGACCAAAATCTTGGTCAATCCGTATGTAACTGCCGTAAGTCGACTTTGTGCTCATCATCGAGCACCTCAGGTGCCACGGGAATCGGTTGTCGGAATCCAAATTGACGCAGAACCCGATCTGACTGGTGCATCTCCACAGTGGCATAGTTGACCAATGGCACCTTCACATGCCAAATGTTCGGATTTTGAAAAAACTCTTCTGAAATTACTGCCCGATTTGACAGATCCTCGTATGGTGTCCATTCAAACTATATTAACATGATAAAAAATATTAGTTATATACTAAATACTAAATACTAAATACTACATACTACATACTAAATACTAAATATGAAATGACTATTTTATTACGAAAATATATTTTATTTAATACTTACTTGTGCTTCCGACCGTTGCTCTAATAGAAGCTGTATATCTTCAAGCGATGTAGGTATTCCAACATAACTCGCCGAATGGTTCCACCTAATTAAATAAATTTTTAGCATACAATTATATTTTAAATCTACGTAATAATTGTAAAATCTAATATTAAATTTATCTCGTTATGAGTGGGAATGTATATGGGTGGTCGACTCGAGGACGTAAAAATGGAAATCGAAACCGTGCCCATTATTGTAGTAGTGATAGGCAACCTCCGATTTTCGCTTTATTCGGCCGCGTCACCCCACACATCTCCCGATACAATTTTGCTAGCACGGCAGACCCCCAACTCAATTCACCGGCTACTCTAAAATCAACAAGTTTCAACAGCCATCTCAGATGTACGAGGTTTCGTGACAAGTCCGGCATCAAATAGCCTACAATCATCTCAAGATTGTATGCCCGAGCATACCGTATTCTTTCTATTTCGGTCGAATCATTATCCAGCTCCGGGAATGTGTCTCGTAACCAGCCCATCTCTATCCGACCTCCGTAAATGTTATCCGGAATAGCACCCAAAAGCTCGTAGCATACGGCTCCCCAATCACCAGAAGTTGCGGACCCAGTGACTACGTACCCATCCACCGGCAATCTCAATTGCAACTGCACGTCTTCCAGAGTGATAGTACACTCTTCGCATGGAATATGGAAAGTGTGCGTCTCGGGTCTCCACCTCTCTATCAACGCACTGATTTGCTTCGGGTCCAACTTGCACCCCAGGCCTATCGTGGTCACGTGCCAAAAACCTGCTTCCCGCAGGTAATTCTCGATCAACGGCGATGGCGGACCAGGCATATTGCGAATATAGCATTGCAACACCCGATCTACAGACTGTTTAAAAAATTATAAAATTAAAATTAATTAAAATTGCATAAACCTAAAAAATATTAAATAGTATTGAAAAATTAAAATTATAACTTACCATTGTCATTTGATCGACGGAGATGTGTTTATTGTCGAGACGAATTAATTCTCCGGCCATTGCTAATACGATCGAATATTTTTAAATTTAACAAAAAAATATTTAAAAAAACTTTTAAACAGGGCTTTTTTGTAAAAAATTAAAGGACTATTGTGAAATTTGAGAGGAACTTTAAAGGAATTTGAGAGAAATTTGAGAGGAATTTGAGAGAAAGTTGAGAGAAATTTGAGAGAAAAATGAGTAAGGTCTTTTGTGTGAAAAAAATGAAAGGGAGGGGGATTTTATAGTTTTTTTTTTACCGTTGGAGGCCCAACGGTAAAAAAAAGTGACCGTTGGAACGGGCAAAAACACGTCCCCGATGGAGCGTTTTTGCCACATCAGCAAAGCGCGTCCTCAAGGACGCGATTTTGGCTGATGTGGCACAAAGCGCCACTCGTGGACGCGCTTTCTCTTGCATCCACAAAACGCCTACTTGACGTGGGCGCGCGTTTTAGGAAATGACCCTTTCCGGTAAATAATTATTTAATAGGTCATTTTCTGTAAATTTTATATAAAAATAGTATTTTCTGGTAAATTACCCTTTTAGTTTTAGTTGGTTTTTTTTTTTTTGAAAAATAGAAAACATTAAATAAAATATATTTGGTTGAAATTTTTAAAAATAATTTTTGAAAACTAAAAATATATAAAAATTATTTTCTAGTTTTCAAAAAAAATTCTTGGAAAAAATCAATTAGATATTTCTAATCAAATTTTTAAATACTAAATTGGTACCCAGGTTGAAATCCATATAGATGTATTTTTTTTTTTATTTCTCAAATTTTTATTATAAAAAATAAAAACCAAATATGTTTTCATTATTAAAAATAATTTTTTATTTCTATTTATTAAACATATTTTTCAATAGTTTAAAAAGTTAATTTCTAAAAATAAAAAATATTTTTAGAAACCAAATCTAACCTTTTTATTTATTTAAGTTTCACTATCACTTTTGCATCTTTATTAAAATGTTTTTTTTTATATATAATATTTAGAGCCGTAACTTCTTCCAACTCTTAAATAAAAGAATAAACAAGCTTAAACTTACATCCTCCTGTAATGACAACAATATCAATATCAATCAAATTAAGACTTGATCGATTCACAAATATAATTTTATACTTTCCTTACAAAAATCAAGTGACATTTTTTTTAGGATGCCATAATTTTAAGCATAATTTTAGAAAACAATAAAAATGGAATGAGTTTATTTATATATATATATATATGATATTAATAATTAATGTGTGAAATTTTTTATAAATATATGTTCCAGAATTATTATGACATATTAAAAATAATACAAGAAAAATATAAATAGAAAAATCCAATTCTTTATAATTTGCTTTTGGACCGTCTGCATTTGCATATTTACAAAGGGGTTAGTTGGATATTAGATTTAGGCTTCCTTTGGTTTAGCATTTAATGCCAGTATGGTGCAGTTGGGGTAGATAACTGCTATCAATCTCATTGATAGCCTGTTTGGATCAGCATCAACAGTAGGTTCAAATTTATTTCAATCACACTGATAGCTTCAAAATTGACTGGAGGTTTTAGCACCAGTTCAACCCAATAAAGTAGTAGGTATTTTTAACAGACAAAAGAACCCATACTTTTATTTATTATTTTACCATTTTGTCCTTGAAAGTTAAACTAATTTCTTTCCCAACCTTATTTGTTTTCAAATATGGGAACAAAACAATCACTTGTTTTTCATATTTGAGAACTAAATTAGTAATTATTGTTGGTTTCTCCCTACTTTTTTGCTTTGTTATTGGTTGTGGCTGCTACTTTTTTCTTTGCCTAAAGGTTAGTTTTTATATATTTGTGTTGAGTATGGTATTTGGATTATTAATCAATTGGGGGTATCTGCAAATACGAGTTGTAGTTTCCACTTCTACAATGAATGCAAAAATTTAGCTTGTAGTTGGGAATTTTTTAAGAATTTTTTAGTGTAGTGTAGTGCTCAATTGTAGTTTTTCTTCTTAATACAAGATTGAAATGATGAAACAAACAATAAAATTGGGGAAAATTCTTGAATAACAAAAAATTAGTAGGCTAAGAACAAATGGTTTGTTTAAAAACTAATTTATTGCATTTGAATAGGCAATTGAGTTTTGCTCTAATGATATTAGAGATGTAGTCTTTCCATATAGGTATATACATTCTTATGCTTCTTCAGTTTTCCTTTCAAATGATGTAAGCTTTTGAGACCAACAAATCTTGAGAAACACAGCTTTGAAAGAATTTTAGCCTTCTCAATCCCTACAGATCTTTGTGTTTGAGAGGCCGAACTGTTATACGTCTTTAGAAAATCTAAATATATGAAACTTAGGTGATGTGGAAAATCTTTCTAACATGGTTATACAATTATCCAAGAAATAATGAAATTTTGTATGATTTTGTGCTAATGCTAGACTATGTCACATTGACTCTTTATTTTTTTTGAGTATTCATATTGGACACCCTTAGTTTTTTCGTTCATATTTGGAAATCGGTGTGGAGACACGATATACATGTATACATGTCCCATATGAGTGAAAATTAAATACTTATATTCCATTATTTTGTTTAGTACAATACATCAAATTGTTAAATAGTTTTTGTGAGAAATATTGAAGGAGCCTTACAAATGCGTGGATGTATGTTTGCTTATATTTGTTATAATGGTGATCTTGAAATGATGCTTATTATGATATATATATATATATTTATGGTTTTATGTCAGTTGACATTTAAAATCAAAATAATAATAGATGGTAAAGACACGAAATTTTGTGGAGGGAGATAGTACCTTAGCAACAAAAGCTGTTTGGGATGAATGAGCTGATGTTGATATTTTGTGAACTTTGAGTAAATGAAGTCAATGCTGGTAATAGACTGACAACTCATCTAAACTCAAAAGGATGGGAAAATGTCATTGCTCTTTTTCAAGAAAAAAACACAAAAAAAATTATGGAAAACCTCAATTGAAAAATAAGTGAGATACATTAAAAAAGGAATGGAGGTTATGGAGAGAGTTGCTTAAGGAATCTACAGGTATAGGATGGTGTCCATCTAAAAAGACGGTTGATGCTACCGAAGAATGGTGTGTAACAGCCCATTTTTAGCTAAATCAGAACAGTGGTTTCGGAACCACAAACCCGATGTCAAAAAATTATTTTTATATTATTTTTGGTACTTTCAGCATGTTATTTGATATGTGTGAAAATTTCGTGAGCTAATTTTATCGTTTAATTGCTCAATTTGAGAAAAAGGACTAAATCGCGTAAAATGAAAAAGTTGCATTCTACTTGTTAAAGGTGTCAAATAGCTTTAGCTTTTAAATATGATGGCCTTAAATGGTAATTAAACCGTTTGAAAGGTTAGTGGACATTTATGTCCATGGTTTATGTGAAATAATAATGTTTTAATTAAGGTTAATGTTGTAATTCATTTAATAAAGGTTAATTAATAAAATAAAATCAATTTTAAGCTTCATTGTCATCTTCTTGGCCAAATATTGAGAGGAAGAAAACCATTCTTAGGTTTTAAAGCATTCGGCACACTCCTAGCTTAATTAAGGTACGGTTTTAGCTCAGTTTTTGATGATTTCTATATTTTTGTAATCGTTGCAGCTCAATCTAGCTAGCCCGTACCTTTAATTTCGAAGCTGTTAAAGATTTTGAGAGTTGCCATTGTTGAATCTATGTGTTCTTAGATGTTTAATGTTGAAATATGAAAGCTTGATGATAGTTTTACATGTTTTGTTAAGTGATTTTTGATGAAAATGCATAATAGGGATTAAATTATGAAATGTGCAAATTATGTGGTTGAAATGTGAAATAAATGAAATGTTTGGGCTTCTAGGGACCTATAAATAATTCGGCCAAGCATGGTTTTGATGAATTGTGTGAATTTTGTGTATTGGTGAAATAGGGACTAAATTGATTAAATGTGAAAGTTTAGGGGCTAATGTGTAAAAATTCCCAAATAAGTATTTTTGGACTAAATTGAATGAGTAGATGAATAAATAAGCTAATTATGAATTCATATAGATCAAGAAAGAAAGAATTCAGATTTAGATCGGGGAAAAAGCAAGGTTATCGAGTAGTCGATTCGATCCGTCAATTCCGAAATACGAGGTAAGTTCGTATGTATTAAGCACTGTAATAATTATGATTTTAGTGCTTTAATATTGTATAAATTGTATATACGGGACTATAGTTATCTTCGACAACGAATCGGTTATTTGTGGCACTTAGTGTGCGATTCGACATAGCTCCGACTATATATGGCACTTAGTGTGCGAGAATGAGATAGCTTCGGCTATATAAGGCACGAGAATGAGATAGCTTCGGCTATGTATGGCACTTAGTGTGCGATTTAATATGGCTTCGACTATGTACGGCACTTAGTGTGCGAAATATCGAGTATTCAACGGCATTTCATTTATGTATGAACTTATTATGGACTGGTACAGGTATGTGCATGTATATTATGAGCTTAAAATAGAAGAAGTTACAAAGTTTGCATTTGAGCTTATGAATAAGCATTTTATATGTTTAAATTGATGAATGGTAGATTTGTGATTAGTTAAGTTTATAGCATACGAGCTTACTAAGCTTTGAAGCTTACTTCGTGTTATTTTTCTATGTTTTATAGTGAATCAAGGCTAGCTCGGATCCGGGAGTCTTCGGTAACATCATCACACTATCAAACATCTAAGTTGGTACTTTTGAGTTATACATTTATAGTATATGGCATGTATAGGTTAGATGTGGTATTTTGGTTGTGATTATAGCCATGAGATTTGGCTTGTAAATTGTATATGTTTTGGTTTGTATATATAACCATGAGTGATGGCTTATTTTGGTATGTTTTGGTATGAATGTGGTTATGGTTTTATAGTTGCTCAAATGGTTCATTGATTGTGGAATATAAATGTTTGAGAAATGCCTTGTTGAGGTATGATTTTAGATGTTGTATTGGTTATTTATATGGTAAGTTATGTATGTGTGAAATATGGTAAATGAACCATATTGTTTGATATTGTTTTGGCATGTATTTGGCTAAGTAAATGGTAGTGATTGGAGTTTGAAATTATAATGGTATGAATTGTGCATTTGGTTGATGATTTTGGCTGCCTAATTGTATGATGAAATGGTACCATTTTGGTTGTTTAAATGAGCATGAGTTGGGGTGGCAAATTGGCCTTGCAAATGGCTTATTTTTGTCCACACGGGCAGAGACACGGGCGTGTGTCTCAGCCATGTACGGCCCACGGTCATGTTACACGGCCGTGTGTCCCCTGGTGTTGATATTAAAGTGAAGTCAGTATGCTCCACACGGTCTCACACACGGGCGTGTGACCGACCGTGTGGTACAAGTCAGTATACTCCCTATTTGGCACACGGCCTAGCACACGGGCGTGTGACTTGGCCGTGTTGCATAAGTCAGTATAACCTATAGTTTTGGCACGACCTAGCACACGGCCTGGCACACGGGCGTGTGTGGCCACTTCGAAGGGTACACGGGTTAGACACACAGGCGTGTGGTCGGCCGTGTGACCCAAGTCAGTATGTATGCCCTGTTTTCACACGGCCTGAGACACGGGCGTGTCTACTAGCCATGTGAGGCACACGACCTGTTCACACGGGCGTGTGACCCTTGTTTACATGAAAAATTTCTAAGTTTCCAGAATTTTTGTATGATATCGGTTTAGTCTCGAACCACTTTTAAAGCATGTTTAAGGCCTCGTAGGTCTTTATAAGGGACAATGTGATTATGTTGAATGATTTATGAGAATGAATGCTTATTGTTGCATAAATGTATACTATATGTGTTGTGAATTGACCGGTAATACCTCGTAACCCTATTCTGGTGTTGAATACGGGTGAGGGGTGTTACATGGTGGGCTGAAAAAATACATGTTAGTGTTAACTTTATCATTATTTTAATGCATAAAGTTTATTGAAATTAATAATTTACAAATATAAAAATCTTAGTATAACATTTAACATTTAACATGTTATGTAGGAAAATCTTGATTTTAAAGGATTTAAGAAATGAATTGAACCACGATTAAATGAGTTAATGTGGCAAATGTTTGGTGGCATTGTAGCCACTGGAGAGAATGTATGGGCACCTTCGTCTGGTGTTCTTCCAAGCGGGGTTTCTATGAGAGATGATACACCTAATGAGGGATTTGGTGATTCAGATGAACATAGTAATGAGAATGAAGGTATTCCTCCTAATGAGGCACCATCAAACCCTTCTCATGAAACTCAAAATCGAAGAAAGCAAACACTTGGGGTTGTACACGGTAAGGGGAAAAAAATCAAGTTCAAGTAGAAAATCATCAAGAAATACATTAACTACTCAGATTGAGAAATTGTGTGAGAGTATGGCTAGTCCAATAAAGTCAGTGAATGAAATTATTTTTCCTCACTCTTAATATAGTATTTCAAATGCAATGGATGCTTTGCGTGCTTTGGGAGATGAAATTCCAAAAAAAGATGAACTGTACTATTTTGCCATCAAAATGTTCCAAATGCCGGTGAAATGATAACTGTTTTTGAACTTAGATCCAGATGTTAGGGTTTGGTGGCTTCGACGTGAGTATGCTGAACAAAATTCAATTACATCATTTTCATCCTTGGTAACAACATCCTCATTTCCCTTCCAACCATACCATCAACCACCTCCACCATAAGCTCCTTAGAATTATTACTGTAATATAACTATACTACTTTTTTATGTGTAAAACTAATGTATGATATTTTTTATGTTTGGTATTTTTATGCTATGCTTTTAATCAAGTTTCTGCGTTGTATAGAATGTCACAAAATATTAATTTATTTTCATTTGACTACTTTTTCAGGTTATGGATGAATTTAACAATATGTATAATAGTTTTGATAGGAATTATGATACCCTTGAATTAAGTAAAGAAGCTTAACGAAGAATAGCCACAATTGTTACACAAGTTGAGCACAACAATTATCATGAAGAGGAAGAATATGTGTTAAGCAGTGTATTGGTACACCATGAAACTTATTTCACTATGCAACCGTGTATGGATTCAAATTATACAGGTCAAATGTGGGTGGAAAAAGTATAAATGAGCATGATGATCGTTGCATGAATAGTTTTAGGATGCCAAAAAATATATTTCACAGCTTGTTGCATGATTTGCAAACAAATTATGGCTTAAAGCATGGGAAAGTATCAGCGATGGAGAAGTTAGCATTATTATTGTACATTCTTGGAAATAGAGAATCAAATCCAAATGCAACAAAGCGATTTCAACGATCTGGGGAAACTGTTAGTCGAATTTTTACTAATATGTTGCATATATTTGCTCGAATGGGAATAGACACGATTAAACCCACTGAAGGTCAATTCGAGGAAGTACCGAACCATATTCGACATGATACAAGATATTGGCCTCACTTTAAAGTAAAATTTACACAATTTTTATATTTTTAAAATATAAATTATTTCTAACTTTTATCTCATTACTTGTATTTATTTTAAAGGATTGTATTGGGGTTGTCATACCCCAATTTTGCCTGGGCCTACAAGCCCATTTTACACCATTAAACCAAACCAGAATAGCCCACAAACCAGACCCAAACCTTAGCCCAAATCAATCAGCCCAATTACCCAAAACCCCAAAAAAATGTAAAAAAATTAAACAAAGCAAAAACCAAACAAAGAAACCCTAGGTACGCCGCACCTAGGGCATCTCATCAATCGCTCCACCGCCCATGCCGAGCTGTCACCACCACCATCGAGCACCACCAACGCCCTCCACTTGCTCCACTTGCGCCTGCAAAATAGAAAGGAGAAAAGACAGAAAGAAAATAGTAGCATATTTGGGCTATAAAGCCGATCCAAGCAATGTAATAAAAAAAAAGGAAAAAAGAAAAAAATCATGGTAATAGAGGGGGACTTTTGTTTTCAATTAATTTCTTAATAACAAAGGGGGTTTTTCCGAACCTATCGAAATTCATATGTACCAAAAAGGGGTTTCTTCTTCCGTTTGAACCAAAAAAAAAGGAAACAGAAAGCAAAAACAAGAATTAAAGGTTGATTTCCTTTTCATTTATCATCTATTGCCGATTTATTATTTGATTTTTTTTTATTTTTAAATCAAAAAAAAAGTTAAAAAGAAGGGGAAGAGGGGCTTACCGAAACCTTAATGACCGCGGCGTCGGAGGGGTCTCTCTCCCTCGTCGGAGTTTGGTTGGAGAAAGGGTTACCCGAGGCCCTTCCCCTCTCGTTTCTGGGCACCTAAGAGCTGGCCTTCAAGCGGGTTTTTAGGCAGGCACTCAAACCCCTTTGCTGTGCGCTGTCGACCACTAGAGGTGGTGTTGGTTCTCCCCGATTGAAAGCCCGATCGACGGGACAAAAATGCACCAGGGTGCCTCTTCGGTTCGTGAAAGAAATGAGGGGGGTTTTTATTTTTTTGATCTTTTTGTTCTAAGAGTATTAAAGAATGAAACATATTCTTCTGGTTTAAACAATAAAAGCTGCGTCGTTTGGGGTACCGGGGGAACCGTTCATATCTCTTTAAATGGATTATTTGCACGATGAGTCCCTCCCTCTTGCGGCGCCGCTCAATTGAGTCCCCTTATGCCTTTCTCGCCATTTTTAAATTTTGCCCCATTATTTTACTTCATTTTCAATTTAGTCCATACTGTCATTTGAAACGTCACACAATCGGGGTTGGGTTATTTACTCATTTAGTCCCCACAAGTTCAGCGGCGTTGCAACTTGGTCCTCGTCCTTCCTTTTATTGCAAATTTGCCCCGGATATGTTGTTTGTTAATTCAATTTAGTCTTCTTTTGTTATTTTCACTATTCTATTATTAATTTATTATTACTTTATTACTTTCGTCTTATTACTATTTTCATCATTATTATTACCATTATTATTATTATTTTATTTCACTAACTAGTATTATTTTCATTTCTATTATCACTATTATTTATTTAATTTTTTTTACTATTATTTACTCCTATTATCATCGTTATTATTTAGCATTTTTATCATCATCATATTATTATTATTACTATTATTATATTATTAATTTTTATATGTATATTTTTTATATATATTATTTCATTTATTAATTACCACCATTATTACCGTTATTATTATTATTATTTTTATATCATCATTATTATTTTATCATTATTTTCTATTACTGTTAATATACGATTATTATCGTAATACTTTTATTTTAACACTACCTATGTTATTATTTTTACTTTATCATCATTATTAAAATCTTAGTATCACTTGTACTAGTGTATTATTTTACATCGTTATTTTATTATTATTATTCTTTTCTCCTATAACATCGTGTTTTCATATTATCATTTGTCCCACTAATTTTTCTCGATGCATCAGTTTTCAAATAACCGATATTTCGTGTTAAAGATTCGAGGAAATCGAGCCCTAACTTACTGGGTTCCGGTTTTCCTCGTTCAATATGATTAACGGAATATCCCTTTTAAATCGCAATACAAGTTTTGAATAAAATACTTGTTCTCAAAAATTCGAAATGTTGCGCCCTAACTTACCGGACACGACATCTAGATACCCGAGACGAGTTTTAAAAGTAAAGGAAATATTTCGTATTTGGAATTTCGAGAAGACGAGCCCTAACTTACTGGGTTCCGGTTTCTCATTTAACAAACAACGTAATATCGTCTTGAAATTTTTAGCCAAGTTTTAAAATCAAAGACAAGCTCAGTTTCGGGAGTCCAAAGCGTCGTACCCTAACTTACTGGATACAATACTTTATCTCTTCGAAATAAGAAGGTCTTATCGTCCCTCTCGATTTGTTCAAGTTAAAAAAGGATCGTATTTTCGAATCTTTTCAAATTTTCAACATTAGGACATTAACTAATCAATTTGGTACCAACTTTGGGCGTGACGAGGGTGCTAATCCTTCCTCGCACGTAACCAACTCCCGAGCCCGTTTTCTCAAAATTCGTAGACCAAAAACACTGTTTTAGTAAACCAAAACGTTTTATTAAAACAAAGGTGATCTGATCACACCTAATAAAGATCGGTGGCGACTCCTATTTTTATTTTCGTTTTCAAAAAACCAAAGTCGATCCCCGTTGTTTCCAAAAAAAATGGTTACGACAGCTTGGCGACTCCACTGGGGACTATAAAGAGAGTCAAGCCATAAATTGATTATTTTCTGTCTTTTGTCAGAAATTTGAAAATTCGATTTGAAAATTTGATTTGAAAATTACGATCCTTTTGTTGCATTTGTTTGTGTCATTGCATATGATTGTTACTTTTCTGCGCGCATTACATTGCATTATCGTTGTGGTCGTACCTTTAAGTGGGAGCGGGAAACTATGCCTTCGTGAGGTTTTCACCTCCGCATGGGCTAGTAGATTGCTTCCGAGATACATCTGTACCTATGTCTTCGTGAGGTTTTCACCTCCGCATGGCCATAGGGAAATATATTCCCCTGAACCGAACTTGGTCCATATGAGCCTATAATGGGTGAGGATTGAGGAATCTGCTGGTTCAGGTACCCTTCTTTAGAACCAAACCACATATAGAGAGACCTAAGAGCCTACCCTAGATAGAGCCACACCAAACCCTAGTGGTTACCCGGACAGTTATTATGTGTTGTTTATTTCTCTTGTACTAACGTGTTTTCTTCTATTTTGATTACATTGTATTGCATCATCATAGAAAGGAGGTGTTGATTAATATTCGATTTCTAAATAGAGGAGTTTGTCTTAAGGAAATGAATTTCTTGATAAAGTGGATTATAATACGGTTGTCTGAATATAGTCCAAGTAAACAACGAGAAGGCTGATAGTCCGCAGAAGAATACAAGACTTTGCCCTAGGATTCAAGCCAGCAAGGATTATTCAAGAGTCATCACGTCTCAACTTTCTTAAAGAAGCTTATGAACATCACGGAGGATAAGAAGAGGTACGGCCTGAACCAAGCAACTAGGAGCTAGAAGAGGCATCTATGGAGAAAGCTCACGGGACACGACCATAACATCCGGATACGAAGAAAATGATTGGTTTTCACTTGGACTATGAGGACAAAACCGTATATGCAATCCGTTTTATGTAAAGAGCTTTATTTTCTAGAAAAGTTCTTCTAGTGGAATTGAATTCATAATCAACGGTTCTCTTTCTTTTTGCATTCATTCCATGCACTTGCATTGTATTGCATCGCATCATCCTAGAAAGGAGGTGTTGATTCATATTCGATTGCTAAATAGAAGAGTTTGTCATAAGGAATTGTGTTACTTGATAAAGTGGATTATAATACGGTCATAGTCCAGGTAAACAATGAGAGAGACCGATAGCCCGAGAAAGAATACAAGACTTTGCCCGAGGATTCAAGCCGATAAGGATTATTCGAGAGCCATCATGTCTCCATTTTTTAAAAGAAGCCTATGAACATCGTGGAGGATAAGTGAGTGAGGATGTACGGCCTGGACCAAGCAACAAGAAGCTAGAAGAGGCATCTATTGAGGAAGTTCACGGGGCACGACCATGACGTCTGAATATGAAGAAAAGGATCGGTATCTTCACCTGGACTATGAGGACAAAGCCGTATATGCAATCCATTTTATGTAAAGAAATGTATTTCCTAGAAAAGTTCTTCTAATGGAATTGAATTCATAATCAACGCCTCTCTTTCTTTGTGCATCCATTCCATGCATTGGCATTGCATTTCATGCATTTGCATCACATCATGTCACATGCATCAAAATTTGTAGAAAGACCATAATTAGGTGAAATTATTTCAGTTAACCTAGAAAGCCATGGAATAAAGGTTGGAGAGATTAGAGCAAAGGCAAACACTGATGCAAGAGCAGTTGGCCAAAATTCAACAAGATATGCGAGATCAAATGAACATGATAGGGCAGTTAACCCAGTTACTAACCGGAGGACTTGAAAAAAGGAGTGGTTCAATGGTCAACGGTGTGGATGATGATGAAAAAATCGTTTACTCCCCGATAAATATCCCGACTCAACCAGACGCGCATTCGCGCGAGGTACCTGTCATTATCAAACCCCAATGTCAGACTGATACTTCAACCCTGTTGAACTCCTCAATGGGTTCAGGTTTTAATCCTGGTGATGATCGAGTCAATCCTGTTGTTCTTGGCCTAGCAGAGACAAAGGGAGAGTGGGCTTCAAAGGCCTCGAAGAGGAAAGACAAGGATGTGAATAATACGAGTGGGTATAACAAGGGCCGTTCGAGGTCGTTTATAGTAAACCAGCCAAAGAAGGCAGTTACCAGTTATCTGGTCTCCCCAAGAGAACTCAATCCAAAATTGAACTTAGAAAAACCCGGTTCGTGCCTATCCCAATCTCGTATAGGGAGATGTACCAAATGTTGTTTGACGCACATGTTGTAGCTCCCCATTACCCGAAATAGATGCAACCTCCATACCCAAAATGGTATGACCCAAATGCCCAGTGTGAGTACCACGCAGAGGTCACAGGGCATTCGATAGAAAATTGCCTTGCTTTCAAGAAATTGGTGAAAAAACTCATCAACATGGGTATTGTGAAGATAGATGGCGAGCCCAATGGAGAAATATGAACTTGGGAGTGTTTTGGGCAATGAGACTGCGGAAGAAATTCCTGTAGTATTTAGAAGCTTACTTAGAGTAATGTACAAAACGTACTTGTTGCTTTAAGCCTAGAAGCAATAAGATTTCTTTTGTGAAATAGGCTTGTGTCCAGAATTACTATTTTAGTAAAATGCATCTTTTTGAACAAATATATTTTTTCTTTTTCATACTATACATTCTATTTATTCTTCATTCATAAATAATCATTCTTGGAATCATTTATTCTCGGGAATTTACCTTCATACCCACAATGGGTCCCAGATATCAATGACATGAGCGACGCCAGCATTCGACTCCTTTCTAGTGGGATATGTGTCTAGAGGGATCTAAGGACTTTGAAGACAGCAGAGATTGCAACTTATTTCCTAACTTATTAAGAATGGTAGATCCTACCTTACGAAATGTCAACAGACACTACAGTAAAGATCGAAGCTTAGCTCACCGCGAGAATAATAAGGCAAGGCATCATTGAGTTATCTTCGAGAATTTAAAGATGTTTTAGCATGATCACATCAAGACACGCCTAGGCTCTTGAAACGCGTGGGTATCTTTGTTAAGATTGGTGTTTAAAGAACCCATGTTAATGGTTCTACAACGGCCGAGAGGTTCGAGCTACTGGTTTACCAAGAAAGGGAAATTGAATACAGGACTTATGCGCCTCCTTTATTTCTTCACAGATTCCCTATATGTGGGGCATGGACGTTATCAAGCCAGTCTCCTCAAAAGCTTTTAGCCAACATCGATTCATATTTATGGTCGTTGGTTACCTCACTGAGAAGGTGAAGGTCGCTTCATATGCTAAAATTACAAAGTCAGCAGTCATCAAATTCAAATTCAAATCCAAAAAAAAACAGAGAGAGAGAGAGTGGCAATAAAGAATGCCAGAAAGAAACGTGTTTAACATAATTGCACAAATTTACAGTCTGTTCAAAAATCAGACACCATTCAGTGCAGCAATGGCAGTAAAAAAAATGACTGAGATTTGTAAAGGTTGGCATAGAGAAGTTACCATTCACCCTCTAGGTTTCTTGAACGTTGGCCAGGACTTTCACCGGGGCATCTTTCCCATTGGTTTATGAAAGGGAAATAATTATTGTAATATAAGATTTATTTTCCCTAAGTTTTGATTGAATTGGATAAAGCAGAACATCTACAGTAAGCTTGATTGAAAGTATTCATGGTCAAATGTACCAAAAATGGATGATACGGGCTTATGACAAAAAGGTTCGCTCAAGAGAATTTCAAGAGGAGAACCTGGCATTAAGAAGGATCCTTCTTATCCAAAAGGACTCAAAAAGAAAAGTAAATGCCTTATGCAGCTAAGAATACCTGTTCTGGGGAAACATGGATAGTAACCAAGATGGATGGCAAGAACCCACCCAATCCTATGAGTTCAGATTTATTATAAAAAAAAAAGAAAAAAGAAAAAAAGAAGAAAAATGAGAGGCCAGGGCGAAAACCCGCAAAGGGTGCCTTAAGACCAAAGGGGATTTAAGTTGAAAACCCGAGAAGGGCAGCTCAAATTTTGATCGAAAGTAGGGCATACAGTAATCTTGCTACACTTGAATTAACAATGAAGAAGTATGTTGCATCTTGGGGCATCGACAAAGTACTCTGGATCCCCTAAACACATATTGAGCCTAAAATGGTCCTCAAGAAGTTTGAACAGAGAAGCTCAGGCTGCGATATCTGGGGCACCTAGTTTCCATTTTACCCATTTTTGTTATTTGTGGTTATTTTATTCCTTGCAAAATACACTCTTAATAAACTTTCTTTTTCTTTGCACTTGCTAGCTGTGATCAACTTATTTGTTTCAAGCTATGCTCTCAATTGGTTCCCTTCTTGTCCATTGTTGTGATATTTTTCAAGCATTTTGCATTGAAATAACGATTGGTGGACTAATAATACTTTCATAAAAGAAGTTTCGCATATTACTCTGGAAGCTTACGAATAATACAAGGACACAAAACAAGACTATTGCTTAAAACTCCTCAAGTTTAAGGGATAAAAATATTGGTAGAGGAAAGTCGAATGAGGCTATCTCTTCGGATTTTGTCAAAAATGGTGATTGAACAAAATGACAAGATATTACGTCGATAATACCATCTTGACGAAAAAGGGCCTTTGTTAACCCATGTGTAAATGGGGAATCATTCGCGAGAAAAAATGATGTTCTGTATCCGTGCAAATATCATGCATACATACCTGGTCATGACACCAAGGGAATGGAAGGTGTAGTAGACCAAATCGTTTGAATAAATTACAAATTCTATACCCCTGAGTCATAGTGGGATGGATTGAAGATGACACAGATCCTACACCCCTTGAAGTTGAAGAGAGGGGATCTGAAGATGGTATAAGCCTTAAAGTCCTATAGGTGCCGTGGAATGGATCTTGAAGTTACATTGGAGCAAGTTATTTGAGCAAAATATGATTGTTTCTTTGAGTTTTGGCAAAGGTACGTGAGCGAGATAGCGGCGTATCGTCGAGCAATAAGACTCTGATGGACGACGAGCAGAGACAACCCTAAGCATTAAAAAGGGATAATTTCATCATCGTTAGGGGCGTTTCAATCATCGCATCATGATCTTTATATACTTTTAACAAAGAATCATTATCATGACATTCTGCATTCATGCAAATATCCTCCATAATATCATTTAGTTAGGAGCATTCGATTTATTACGATCATTGCATCTTAATCATTTAAAAAAAATCATCATTCTCATGACATTCTGCATTCATGTAAATGTCATCCATAGCATATATAGTTAGGAGCGTTTGAGTCATTCCGATCATAGCATTCGCATCATTTGCATAAACACAAGCATATAAAACCGAGTCTACAGGATATGTCCCTAGAGGACGGTGTAGCAACATTGGTGAAGCCACTATCCTATTGCCACTGACCACTAGTGGAATAGGTTGAAGATCATCCTATTGCCACTGACCAGTAGTGGAATAGGTTGAAGATCGTCCTATTACCACTGACCAGTAGTGGAATAGTTTGAAGATCGTCCTATTGCCACTGATCAGTAGTGGAATAGGTTGAAGTTTGTCCTATTGCCACTGACTAGTAGTGGAATAGGTTGAAGATTGTCCTATTGCCACTGACCAGTAGTGGAATAGTTTGAAGATTGTCTTATTGCCACTGACCAGTAGTGGAATAGGTTGAAGATTGTCCTATTGCCACTGACCAGTAGTGGAATAGTTTGAAGACCATCCTATTGCCAGCGACCCGATGAGTGGAATAGGTTGAAGATTGTCCTATTGCCAGCGACCAATGGTGGAATAGGTTGAAGACCATCCTATTGCCAGCGACCGGTGGTGGAATAGTTTGAAGATCGTCCTATTGCCAGCGATCGGTAGTGGAATAGGTTGAAGTTTGTCCTATTGCCACTGACTAGTAGTGGAATAGGTTGAAGATTGTCCTATTGCCACTGGCCAGTAGTGGAATAGTTTGAAGATTGTCCTATTGCCACTGACCAGTAGTGGAATAGGTTGAAGATTTTCTTATTGCCACTAACCAGTAGTGGAATAGTTTGAAGACCATCCTATTGCCACTGACCAGTAGTGGAATAGGTTGAAGATTGTCCTATTGCCACTGACCAGTAGTGGAATAGGTTGAATACCATCCTATTGCCACTGACCAGTAGTGGAATAGGTTAAAGATTGTCCTATTGCCATTGACCAGTAGTGGAATAGGTTGAAGATTGTCCTATTGCCACTGACCAGTAGTGGAATAGTTTGAAGATTATCCTATTGCCACTGACCAGTAGTTGGAATAGGTTGTCCTATTGCCACTGACCAGTAGTGGAATAGGTTGAAGATTGTCCTATTGCCACTGACCAGTAGTGGAATAGGTTGAAGACCATCCTATGGCCACTGACCAGTAGTGGAATAGGTTGAAGACCATCCTATGGCCACTGACCAGTAGTGGGATAGTTTGAAGATTGTCCTATTGCCACTGACCAGTAGTGGAATAGTTTGAAGATTGCCCTATTGCCACCGACCGGTGAGTGGAATAGGTTGAAGATTGTCCTATTGCCAGCGACCGGTAGTGGAATAGGTTGAAGATTGTAGACCTTTTCGCCCTAAACAGTAGTGGGGCAAGATCGAAGGCAAATCTGACATTCCTGAGCTTTGCAGAAAACAGAATGAAGATAGCCAATCTGACATTCCTGAGCTTTGCAGGAAGTAGATTGAAGACAGCAAATCTGGCATTCTTGAGCTTTGCAGGAAGCAGATTGAAGATAGCCAATCTGGCATTCCTGAGCTTTGCGCGATTGAAGGCAACCGTCGGCATTTACGAGCTTTGCGAGAAGCGATTGAATGTAGCCAATCTGGCATTCCTGAGCTTTACAGGAAGCAGATTGAAGATAGCCAATCTGGCATTCCCGAGCTTTACAGGAAGCGGATTGAAGATAACAAATCTAGCATTCCTGAGCTTTGCAGGAAGCAGATTGAAGGTAGCAAATTTGGCATTCCTGAGCTTTGCAGGGAGCAAATTGAAGACAACCAAATCGGCATTCACGAGCTTTGCGAAGCGATTGAAGATAGCAAATCTGGCATTCTGAGCTTTGCGAAAGCAGATTGAAGATAGCCAATCTGGCATTCCTGAGCTTTGCAAGAAGCGGATTGAAGATAGCAAATCGGCATTCACGAGCTTTGCGAGGCGATTGAAGACAACAATCTGGCATTCTTGAGCTTTGCAGGAAGCAGATTGAAGATAGCCAATCTGGCATTCCTGAGCTTTGTAAGAAGCAGATCAAAGATAGCAAGTCTGGCATTCCTGATGTTGCAGGGGCAGGTTGAAGATAGCAGATCTTGTCTCCCTAAGTTTGCAGTGGAACAGATCAAAGATAACAAGTCTGGCATTCTTGATGTTGCAGGGGCAGATTGAAGATAGCAAGTCTGGCGTTCCTGATGTTGCAGGGAGCAGATTGAAGATAGCAGATCTTGTCTCCCTGAGTTCGCAGTGGAGCAGATTGAAGATAGCTAGTCTGGCGTTCCTGATGTTGCAGGGAGCAGATTGAAGATAGCAGATCTTGTCTCCCTGAGTTTGCAGTGGAGCAGATCAAAGATAGCAAGTCTGGCGTTTCTGATGTTGCAGGGAGCAAATTGAAGATAGCAGATTTGGCGATTCCTGATGTTGCAGGAGCAGATCGAAGTTAGCATATTAAAACGAAGAATCCTATACCTCTGAAGTTGTAGCAGGGGAGTGGACCAAAACAACAAGAGGCGGTGGACTGGAATGAGGCTACCTGAAGAAGAGGGGTACCAAAGAAGTCATGACTTAGCGGGATCGGGCAAAATTGGTCTTTCTTTAAGTCTTTACTCCATTCCCGTTACACGATAATGAGCAAATAGGGGCAGCTGTCATACCCCAATTTTGCCCGGGCCTACAAGCCCATTTTACACCATTAAACCAAACCAGAATAGCCCACAAACCAGACCCAAACCTTAGCCCAAATCAATCAGCCCAATTACCCAAAACCCCAAAAAAAAAACCAGAAAATTAAACAAAGCAAAAACCAAACAACAAACCCTAGGTACGCCGCACCTAGGGCATCTATCAACTGCTCCACCGCCCATGCCAGGCCTGTCACCACCACTGTCAGAGTACCACCAACGCCCTCCACTTGCTCCATTTGTGCCTACAAAATAGAAAAGAGAAAAGACAGAAAGAAAATAGTAGCATATTTGGGCTATAAAGCCGATCCAAGCAATGTAATAAAAAAAAGAAAAAAGAAAAAAATCATGGTAATAGAGGGGGACTTTTGTTTTCAATTAATTTCTTGGTAACAAAGGGGGTTTTTCCGAACCTATCGAAAATCATATGTACCAAAAGGGGTTTTTCTTCCGTTTGAACCAAAAAAGAAAACAGAAAGCAAAAGCAAGAATTAAAGGTTGATTTCCTTTTCATTTATCATCTATTGCCGATTTATTATTTGATTTTTTTATTTTTGAATCAAAAACAAAAGTTAAAAAGAAGGGGAAAAAGGGGCTTACAAAAACCTTAACGACCATGGCGTCGGAGGGTCTCTCTCCTCGTCGAGTTTGGTCGGAGAAAGGGTTACAGGCCCTTCCCTCTCGTTTCTGAGCACCTAAGAGCGGCCTTCAGCGGGGTTTTGAGACAGGGCACTCAAACCCCCTTTGCTTGCGCTGTCGACCACTAGAGGTGGTGTTGGTTCTCCCCGATTGAAAGCCCGATCGACGGGGACAAAAATGCACCGTGTGCCTCTTGGTTCGTGAAAAGAAATGAGGGGTTTTTGTTTTTGATCTTTTTGTTCTAAGAGTATTAAAGAATGAAACATATTCTTACGGTTTAAACAATAAAAGTTGCGCCGTTTGGGGTACGGGGAAACCGTTCATATCTCTTTAAATGGAGTATTTGCACGATGAGTCCCTCCCTCTTGCGTGCGCTCTCAATTGAGTCCCCTTATGCCTTTCTCGCCCGTTTTAAATTTTGCCCCATTATTTTACTTCATTTTCAATTTAGTCCATACCTGGTCATTTGAAACGTCACACAATCAGGGGTTGGGTTATTTACTCATTTAGTCCCCACAAGTTCACGCGCGTTGCAGCTTGGTCCTCGTCCTTCCTTTTATTGCAAATTTGCCCCGGATATGTTGTTTGTTAATTCAATTTAGTCTTCTTTTGTTATTTTCACTATTCTATTATTAATTTATTATTACTTTATTACTTTTGTCTTATTACTATTTTCATCATTATTATTACCATTATTATTATTATTTTATTTCACTAACTAGTATTATTTTCATTTCTATTATCACTATTATTTATTTAATTTTTTTTACTATTATTTACTCCTATTATCATCGTTATTATTTAGCATTTTTATCATCATCATCATATTATTATTATTACTATTATTATATTATTAATTTTTATATGTATATTTTTTATATATATTATTTCATTTATTAATTACCACCATTATTACCGTTATTATTATTATTTTTATATCATCATTATTATTTTATCATTATTTTCTATTATCATTAATATCGATTATTATCGTAATACTTTTATTTTAACACTACCTATGTTATTATTTTTACTTTATCATCATTATTAAAATCTTAGTATCACTTGTACTAGTGTATTATTTTACATCGTTATTTTATTATTATTATTCTTTTCTCCTATAACATCGTGTTTTCATATTATCATTTGTCCCACTAATTTTTCTCGATGCATCGGTTTTCAAATAACCGATATTTAGTGTTAAAGATTCGAGAAATCGAGCCCTAACTTCTTGGGTTCCGGTTTTCCTCATTCAATATGATTAACGGAATATCCCTTTTAAATCGCAATACAAGTTTTGAATAAAATACTTGTTCTCAGAAATTCGAAATGTTGCGCCCTAACTTACCGGACACGACATCTAGATACCCGATCTGAGTTTTAAAAGTAAAGGAAATATTCCGTATTTGGAATTTCGAGAAGATGAGCCTAACTTCTTTGGGTTCGGTTTCTCATTTGACAAACAACGGAATATCGTCTTGAAATTTTTAGCCAAGTTTTAAAATCAAAGACAAGATCAGTTTCGGGAGTCCAAAGCGTCGTACCCTAACTTACTGGATACAATACTTTATCTCTTCGAAATAAGAAGGTCTTATCGTCCCTCTCGATTTGTTCAAGTTAAAAAAGGATCGTATTTTCGAATCTTTTCAAATTTTCAACATTAGGACATTAACTAATCAATTTGGTACCAACTTTGGGCGTGACGAGGGTGCTAATCCTTCCTCACACGTAACCGACTCCCGAGCCCGTTTTCTCAAAATTCGTAGACCAAAAACACTGTTTTAGTAAACCAAAACGTTTTATTAAAACAAAGGTGATCTGATCACACCTAATAAAGATCGGTGGCGACTCCTATTTTTATTTTCGTTTTCAAAAAACCAAAGTCGATCCCCGTTGTTTCCAAAAAAAATGGTTACGACAGGGGCCATAGATGAAACACACATAAAAGCATGCATTTCGCCTTCTTGTCAAATACCTTATATCGGACGGAAAGGTGAACCAAGTCAAAATATTATGGCAGTTTGTGACTTCAACATGTGCTTTATTTTTGCATTTCCTGGTTGGGAAGGAACAACACATGACAGTAGAATTTTTTTGCAAGCACTTAGAAAACAAGAGTTAAAGTTTCCACACCCTCCACAAGGTTGAACTTTAATTTTTTAATTAATCTTTACATAAAAACAATATTAAAAATTTTAATTTATTTTTAAACTTGATATTATGTTTTACTTTTTTGTAGGAAAATATTATCTTATGGATTCAGGATATCCACAAATGGCAGGTTGTCTAGGTCCATATAGGGGGGAACGATATCATTTACCTGATTTTCGTCGAGATAATCGTCAAGTATCTGGAAAAAAAGAAGAAGAAATCTTTAATCATGCCCATTCTTCATTATGCTCTGTGATTGAACGAACATTTGGAGTGTGGAAAAAAAATGGCCAATATTAAGATATATTCCAAGTTATTCATTCAACAAGCAAGTTTTAATAGTTATTGCAACAATGGTTTTGCATAATTACATTCGAAGACATGCTTGGTCAAATGATGAGGATTTTCGACAATTTGAGAATATACCCGACATGCCAGTCTCTTCAGGCCATTTTGATCGAGGTGAATCGAGTTCTTCTAACAATGAAAGTGACCTTGAAATCGCGATGTTAAAGGAAACCATTGCAACTAGTTTAATGAATTCATATTTGTAAAAACATTTTGTATCATAACCTAATTTCTAATAACAATGAAACTTGTTATGTCTTATGTTACTATATTTTTTATTATTAAAAATCATCTGTTTAGATACTTCAAAATTTGATTCAAGTATAATGTTACTATTTATGAAAATAATATTTATTATTGTTATAAAAGAATATTTAACGATAAAAAATTAAAAATAATTATCATTTTATCTAATAAATGATTTAAATTGATTATATAATTCATTAAAATATTTATAATAAAATATTGGAAGATACATTTTAATATTTTATTAAATAAATTTATAAATTCACATATTTTAATAATTTTATAAAAGTAAAATAATTTAAAAAACTTCTATTATATACCAATTCTAATCTGATGTCTTTAATAGTCATTTTCTATTCTCACCTCACCACTACAGCTGCATTTAAATCCAAACACACACCCCACCATTGTTTCTAATCTCATCGCTATAGTATTCAATTTCGCCACTACAGTAATTAATCTCACCACCACCGCTGTTTTTAACCTCACCGAAGATAAACACACCGCCCATCCAAACTAAGCCTTCGAAAAAAAAATTAATAACAATATTGCAAATTTAACTATCGAATTGGATTTAGATAAGATATTTTAAAAAATTCAACTACGCAGATTTAATATTATTATTTAAAAAAATTGAAGTATCGAGTGATTCTTCGAATTTAAGCGATTAATCGAATTTATGAGTAGATTTGAAGAATTTATCTACTATAATTATTAGGTTAAATCACAGTATTTTTTTTTTGTTTGAATAATAAATGACGGTATGAAGCAAACGTGTGGGAAATTCGAGATGAAAATTGAATAATACTTTTTAGCTTCTAATAATTTTTATATGTTTTTATAAAAATTTAAATATTTTAAATAAAAAAACTGTTAATAAAAGAGTTTAATTAATTTTTTTTGTTAATGATGGAGATTTAATTGGGTGCGTATTTAGTACCATATTTAATTGATCTTTTTCTTTCTTTCTTTTTTTTTTTTTCTTAAAGGGTGTTTTGACATATAAGCCTTAAATAAATGCATCAAAAAATTAAAGTTAAATTATGCCATCAGCCATTCTATTGTATGTAAGTTATGAATTTAATCTTTGTATTTTAATTTGGTCATTTTTAATATATATTTTTTAAAATTTAAAATTTCAATATTTGTAACATCCTGGAAAGGGCCTATGCATTTTCGGTTTAATTGTACGAAGTAACATGTTTTATGTACTAAGAATAAATTTTGAACAATTTTGGAAACCTGAAAATGTATGGAAATGTTAAGTTAAAAAAAAAATGGAAAGTGAACATTTTTGGAAACTTGGAAATGGATGGAAATGATTTGGAAATGATTCAAAATAGGAAAGTGCACATTTCTGGAAACTTGGAAATGTAAGAAAATGTCAAGTTTACATAGCCGAACGAAAATTTTTGGTAACTTAGAAATGACTTAGAAATGTCGAGTTTTAAAGTTTAAAAGAGGAAATTAAGGCAAGGTGACCTTAAAAGAAAAATTTTGTGAAATTTGACACACAAACAGAGCTTGGAAAAGTGGCTGAAGATGCCACTTAGGGCCTCTGGAAATGGCGCCACATGCAAGGTGTTGGGCACAGGTTCGAGTCACTTGGGAAGCAAATAAAAGAACTTTTATTTTTGCTTCCGAAAGCTCACGAGGTGGACGGCACAAGCCTTCTAGAAAGGAGGAGTTTTATTCTCTTTAATATTCGATTAATAAGGTGATAAATAAGGGATTTAATTTGGATTATTTTTGAAGAGATAATAAAGGATTATTCTCTAATTATTTTAAATTAAGAGATAAAGCTATCAAATAAAGAAGAGTGGTGGCCAAGTAAGGGATTACGAGGAGTAGTTTCAACTATATAAAAGGAAGGAAATAGGGCTACTCATCAATTTTTTCTTCCTCCTCCTCTCTCTGTAGAATTTACGAGTGCTCTCCTCTCTTCTCTTCTCTTTTCTTTTGTCAAGCCGAATCTATAGTCCACCATTGCCAAAATTCTCAAGTTTCTTTTCCTTATTTTAAGTGGAAACCAAATACCCCAAGAGAACCTCTAGTCGACTTCTCCATTAAATCCCAAAAGCCGAAACTTTATCATCTAGTCATCAAGGCCGATTCTTTAAGGGGCTTTTAACAAGGGTGCTACTGATTTCTTAAAAAGGTAAGATCCAAAGTTTGGTTTCAATTCTTTTATATTTTAAACCTATCTAAAATTTAGGACTAATCTCTATTATGGATTTTGGCCGAGTTATGGAAGGATGTTTTCGGGATTTAAGAAATTGTCAACTACAAGAAGGTATCTTTCTGAACTTCTAAGATCTAAGGTAAGTTATGAATACCATTCGGCCATAAGCTATATTATTATGATTTAATGTTAGATTGGATCTAACATGGGTACATAGGGATTTAAACACAATAAAGAAGCAAGGATCAATTCGGGATTTAAGATTTGGAAGGTAAGAACAAAGGTAAATTCGGCCAAGGCCTATTTTAGTAGTAGATCTATTATTATGTGTTTTAAGCGAAAACTAACCAATTCAAGGGATTTAGTGACTAGCCGATTTCAAAAGGGAAAAATACGAGTTTACGGGATTTGATTAAATCATCAAATCGACACCAAGGAACTTGAGATCTAAAGCGATGGATCGATTTGGGATTTCGATGAAGTGGTTAAGCAAATCGGTGTGTACCCCACACTACTTCATAATAAGTTTTATGGCTATGTCTAATTAAATATGTGATAATAAGAATAAGAAAGTGGCTAGGGTACCATGTTATGGTACTAAGTACTCGTGTGCGTTTCCTACTTCTACAAAGAATATGAAAAAGGTCATTAGTAACATGAGAATATGATAAGAATGTGAACTCGACATATTTATGCATATCATCATTATATGGGGCATATGGGTTTGTTTGAAAGGGGAAGTGAATGTGGTGACTTAAGACCACGAACACGGTGACCTAAGGCCGTGATATCTCGAAAGTGGTGACCTAAGACCACGATGTCTGAAAGTGGTGACCTAAGACCACGATGTCTGAGCGTGGTGACCTAAGACCACAAATCACGGTGACCTAAGACCGCGATATGGAGTGTAGCGGAAGGAGGGTCGACTTAGTAGTCCCCACGGTGTATGCAGGTTGGTGCGGGGAGTGTAGCGGATGGCTTATTAGGTTTGGGTTTGGGAATGCATCATAATTTGTATGCTATGATATGAATGCGTAACATTTGTATGCTGATTCTATTTTGATTTAGTGTTTGTGTACACATTGAGTCTGTTTGACTCACCCGTTGGGAATATTTTTCAGGTGATGATCGGTGATGGGCCAGGACTGACGAGAACTTGTGGTGGCCATGCTCAACATGAAGTTTTTATTTTATGAACTACTATTTCTATTTAAGTACTTGAATTACTTGGAAATTATTTGATGTAATAAGGCCATAAGGCCATAGTTGGATTGTTTTCCATTTATTTCTATTTATTATGATTATGAGTTTTACCTATTAAAGTTTAAGTAAAATTTTTAATATAAAGAATTGAATTCGTTTTCAACACAAGCCCAACCCAAAACAATTTTTTTTAAAATCGCACAAGTTTTCTCTAGGTAACGAAAGAATTTTGAAACCGGTTTACTTAAGGAACATACCAAATCTGGGCAAATCTTGTGGGCTGGGTTTGGGGTGTTTTAGTTTGGTATCAAAGCCCAGTTTTAAAACTCTCGGCATGTGGGCCAAGGCCCAAAACGTTTTCAAAGCAAGCCCAAATGAGTTTTTTTTGAAAATATTTTACGAAACAAGCAGGTTTTCTGGCATGGCACCTAAAGTCTCCGACCCATGATCCACCAAGTAAGTACCCTAACTATTTGTGTGATTATGTGTAATGAATATTAGAAGGGTAGAAAAGGAATGGAGCGTTAGAATAGCATGATAGGAACTTGAACCACAGGACTAGTCTACTCAAACACAAACACATAAGACTTAAGGAACGTTAAACAAACCCATGGCTAAGTCACTAAGTTAGGGTGTGGTAACCCCACATGCGCATGTCTAGGATTGGATCCCAAGAGCACAGTATTTAAGCGATCCTAGTGACTCACCTCCTCTTCGTAGGAATCCTGCAGTGCGTAGCTTCGGTTCACCCTAACCCGGAGGGCTCTCGATGAGGTGTGGCAACCTCTGTGCGCATGTCTAGGAATGGTTTCGGTGGGAGCTTGGTACTTAAGCGATCCGCGTGACTCACCTCCTCTCCACTCAAATCTGCACAGTGCGTAGCTTTGGTTCACCCCGACCAAGAGGACTCGGTCATAGGCTAAACACAATAACTAAAACCCGAAAGGAAATTAGCGTGTTTTTATAAAAACAACAAAACCCTAGTTTTAGAATTCTTAAAACTTTCTTCTAAATTTATGAAAACCATCTTTACAAAATTTTCCGAAAGATTTTCGATTTATACAAAAATGCCCCTAGTGGTAAAATTACCAAAATACCCTTGGTTTATAAAATGACCAACTACCCAACATTTTGCCAAAATTTCATTATTTTATCAATGTTCAAAACCCTAATTTGCAAATGATCAAAAATACCTTAAATTTTGGAAATTTCAAAATTGCCCTAACTTATAAAATTACCAAAATGACCACGATTTCCAAAATTTTTGCAACATCACCGTTTTGAAAAGTACAATTCTCAAAAAGAACCCTCAAAGTTTTGCAACCTTTGAAATATCCCTGATTTATAAGATTTTACAAATTTACCCCGGCTTGGAAAAAAAAATCACCAAAATACCCCGGGTCCAAAATCAAAATACCCACTGGATTTCAAAATTTTTCAAAATACCCTGAATTTAAAAATACCAAAATACTTTGTGACAAAATCACCAAGGAACTTTTTCCTTTTGAAAAATTACGAAAATACCCACAGGGACAGAATTACAAAAATACCCCTGGGTAGTGGAAGGAAAAAAAACAATAACAATGAAAACTACATCCTTTCTCTGAATGAACGAGAGTTCATGATTGTTTGATGGATGTATGGATGAATGAATGGAAAGATCGTGTGCATCTGAAAGAACCACTCCTAAAACTCTTTTCATAAAATTTCTTCGCGGGTAATCAAGTGAAACAAAGACTAATTTATAAAACTTCTTAATTAGATCACGACGTTAGAAATGAGCTCTAGAGGACGTGGTCGTCGTGGACGAGGTAGAGAAAGGATGACGGTGTCAGAACCCGTTAGATCGGGTCAAGGGTCTGACAATGAGATACCACCGCCACCACTACCCCCAACTGTTGGTGTTGGCGCAAGCTCGGAGCGGGGATGATCTTTGTGTCGCATACTGTGTTGCGAGTTTTGGAGTTGGTGGCTGGTGCAGGAGGAAATTCGGGAACCCGTAAGTAAATGCATTGCTGAGTGGCTCCGAGCTAATGGAGCCGAAATGTTTCGTGGAGTATCGGGTGTGGCACCCGGTTCGGTGAAATCTTGGTTGGAAGTAACGAGCGCATCATGGATGAGCTTGACTTGACCCACGAGGAGAAGTTAAAGGAATGGTGGCACTTTATTCGCGATGAAGCGTGTCGATGGTGGTTGGTGTTCGGGATGGTGCCACGGTGAGGATCGACACAGGAATATGTTAAGGAAGCATTTGGGAAAGAAGTATGTAGGAACCGGGTATCTTGATGAGTAAAGGAAGGCATTTAGAAATTGGTTCAAGGGAACAAGTCCGTGGCGAGTATGAGGTGAATTCACGAGGTTGAGCCGATATGCTCGAGGAGTAGTGGCAATGAGCATGAGCGCTGTGTGTCCATTTGAGGGACGGGCTAAGGGATGATCTCGAGATCGTTGATAGCACCGCATCGGGAGGCGGGAGTTTTCTGCTTTGGTAGAAAAGGCCAAGGTGGCCGAGGAATCAAGGATTCTACAAAGCGGGCTATGGATAGGAATAGGCCCAAAAGAGGTTTTGAAATGTCCGGAAAGGTTCATAAGAGGCCTAGAGTTGATGGGCGCGAGGTCGACAAGTTGGTTCGGAAGGCGGTATCGACCTTGTGATGTGTGTGGAAAGAAGCATTTAGGAGAGTCTTTGGAAGAAAATAGGAGGATGTTTTAGATGTGGGTCCAAGGACCATGTGATCAAGGATTGTCCTAAGCAATCGGATGAAAGTCGACCAACGACTTTCGTAATGTTAGTCGGACTAGTAGAGGAGGACCGCAGCTTCAACGAGGTCGTGGTTCGAGTAACAGAGGTAATGGTGCTTTGGCAGAGGCCGTGGAACACAAGGTAGAGGTGCTTTGCTAATCTTTGAGGCAAGGCAACCGGGTTTGGTTTATGCGGTTCACGGAGGAAGATGGAGACGCCGCGGACGTTATAACCTGAGTGCGTTCTTTATTTTTGACAAGCTCTATTTTTCTCTAATTGATGTGGGCTCGACCCATTCCTATGTTGCATGTAGTGTAGTGGAAACACTAGGCCTAGACTCAGAACCTTCCGATGGGCGGATGATCGTAGTAAGCCCATTAGGCCTAAGCTGTAGTGGTGGATAAGATCTTTCGGAATGTACCCCAGAGATTCGGGGAGTGAACTTTCTGGGTGACTTAATGGAACTACCTTTCGGGAGTTTGAACTTATACTTGGAATGGGTGGCTAGTAGAGCACCGAGCCGTGTTGGATTGTGCGGCTAAATGAATGAAACTAAGGACCTCGAAGGATGAAGTAGTAGTAATGATCGGAGAGAGAAGAAACTACACGTCCCAACGTAGTTTACGCGTTGAAGGCCGAGAAAATGGTTAAGAAAGGGTGCAAGGCGTTCTTAGCCTTCGTAAGTGCGTTAGGTGGAAAGGAAGAAGGTGTCGGTGGAGTTAGAACGGTGAAAGACTTTGAAGATGTATTTCGGAGGAATTACAGAATACCCCAAATAGGGAGGTGGAGTTTGGAATAGACTTACTACAGAAGCAGCTCTGTGTCAATCGCTCCATACCGAATGGCGCCAAAGGAGTTAGTTGAGCTCAAGGCTCAAATCCAAGAGTTGTTAGATCGTGGGTTCATACGACCCGAGTGTGTCTCCATGGGGAGCACCGGTTACATTTGTAAAAAAGAAGGGCGGAACTATGCGTATGTGCATAGATTACCGTCGATTGAATAAGTGACCATCAAGAACAAGTATCCTTTGCCAAGGATCGATGACTTGTTCGATCACCAAGAAGAGGGGCCGCATGATATTCTCAAAGATAGACTTAAGGTCGGGATATCACCATTTGAAGGTGAAGGAGGCGGATATCTATAAGACCGCTTTTAGGACAAGATACGGCCATTTTGAGTTTGTGGTGATGCCGTTTGGATTGACAAACGCTCCACCGCGTTCATGGATATGATGAATCGAGTTTTTCAACCCTACTTGGATAGGTTCGTCGTTGTGTTCATCGACGATATTTTGGTGTATTCTAAGTCCGAAGAGGAGCATGATGAACATCTCCGAGTGGTGCTACAAGTGTTAAGGGAGAAGAAGCTCTATGCTAAATTCGGCAAGTGTGGATTTTGGCTTAAGGAGGTGGCATTCTTAGGGCATGTGGTATCCGCAGAAAGAATAAGAGTGGATCCTAGGAAGATCGAAGCGGTGTTGGATTGGAAACCACCTAGGTCCGTGGTTTGAGATTCAAGTTTCTTAGGTTTGGTAGGCTATTACGGAAGGTTCGTAGAAGGATTCTCGTCAATAGCCGCGCCTTTGACAAAGTTACTAAGGAAGGAAGTACCCTTTGAATGGTGCGATAAGCAACAAGAAGAGCTTTGACAACCTTAAGAAGGTGTTGACGGAGGCTCCAGTGTTAATTCGATCGAGAAAGGGGGAAGGATTTTGTGGTGTCTTTGTGACGCTTCGCATACGGGATTAGGATGTGTGCTAATGTAAGAAGGAAAAGTAGTCGCTTATGCGTCTCGGCAACTAAGGCCTCATGAGGTTAACTACCCAACTCATGACTTGGAACCGCGCAAGATGGTTTTCGCCCTTAAGGTTTTGAGGCACTACCTCTATGGAGAAAGGTCGGTGATCTACACAGACCACAAGAGCCTTAAGTATCTGTTGACTCAGAAGGAGTTGAACTTGAAGCAACGAAGGTGGGTAGAGTTGTTAAAGGACTACGATTTGCTCGATAGAATATCATCCGGGCAAGGCGAATGTGGTAGCCGATGCCCTAAGTCGGAAGGTTATGTCGGATCTAAGGGCTATGTTCGCTCACTTAAGTTTGTACGATGATGGAAGCTTTGTTGGCGAGTTGCAAGTCAAGCCCACATGGTGAAGGAGGTGAAAGAGGGACAGATTGGTTGATAAGGATCTAAGTGCTAAGTTTCTGACAAGTGCGAGCGGAGAGTTAGAGGATTATAGTGTTAATGATGAGGAGTATTGTGCTTCAAGGAAAGGCATGTATGCCTAAGGACAAGGAGTTAAGACAAAAGATTCTTCGGGAGGCGCATAGTAGCCCTTATGCTATGCATCCCGGAGGCATTAAAATTGTCTGAGAGATCTAAGGGAACAATTTTGGTGGTCCGATCTTAAGCAATAAGTGACTGAATTTGTGGGAAATGTTTGGCGTGTCGACAAGTTAAGGTTGAACACCAAGTTCCATCGGATTGCTTCAACCAATCGAGATTCCGCAATGGAAGTGGGAGAGAATTACCATGGATTTCGTTAGTGGGCTTCCCTTACGCCTACTAAGAAGGACTCGGTATGGGTGATAGTGGACCGTTTGACTAAGTCCGCGCATTTCATCCCGTGAAGAGTTGACTATTCTCTTGTGGCGCTAAGTTATATGTGGCGGAAATTGTGAGGTTACATGGTGTACCAATGTCGATCATCTCCGGCGAGACCCAAGGTTTACGTCTCGGTTCGGAGGGCACTTCATCAAGCTTTAGGCACTAAGTTGGACTTCACTACGGCTTTTCATCCACAATCGACGGCAATCCGAACGAGTTATACAAGTGTTGGAGGATATGTTGAGAGGTCAGTATGATGGATTTTCGAGGAAGTTGGGAAGACTATTTGCCTTTAGCCGAGTTACGCCTACAACAACGACTATCGAGGCTAGCATTCGGATGGCACCATATGAAGCATTGTATGGTCGGAAGTGTAGAACTCCTACTTGTTGGGTGAGTTAGGAGAACGTCGAGTTTTGGGTCCAGAGTTAGTGGCGAAACCAAGAGAAGGTTGAGATGATTCGAGCACGGTTAAAGGAAGCCTCGATGAGAAGGCAAGTCGTCGCAGCACCTTAAGCGGAAGGAAATAGAGTTTGAAGTGGGAGACCAAGTGTTTACGAAAAGTCTCGCCTTGGAAAAAGGTAATGAGGTTCGGTCGCAGAAAGTTAAGCCCAAGGTTTATAGGGCCCTATCGAGTCTTGAAGCGAGTTGGAGCGATGGCATACAAATTAGAGTTGCCACCAGAGTTGCGGCAGCGGCATGCACGACGTATTCCATGTATCCATGCTACGTCGTTACCGATCGGATCCATCTCATGTGGTACTGTCGAAGAAGTAGAGCTAAGGCCGGACTTATCCTACGAGGAAGAGCCGATCGGATATTGGAACGTGATGTGAAAGTGCTACGGAGGAAGTCGGTTCCTCTAGTGAAGGTGTTATGGCGCAATCATGGATCGGAAGAAGCTTCGTGGGAACCCGAAAGAGGCAATGCGACAACAATACCCTCAATTATTTTAGTTAGAAAATTTCGAGGACGAAATTGTTTTAAGGGGGTAGAATTGTAACATCCTGGAAAGGGCCTATGCATTTTCGGTTTAATTGTGCAAGTAACATGTTTTATGTACTAAGAATAAATTTTGAACAATTTTGGAAACTGAAAATGTATGGAAATGTTAAGTTAAAAAAATGGAAAGTGAACATTTTTGGAAACTTAGAAATGGATGGAAATGATTTGGAAATGATTCAAAATAGGAAAGTGCACATTTACTGAAACTTGGAAATGTAAGAAAATGTCAAGTTTACTGAGCCGAACAAAAATTTTTGGAAACTTAGAAATGACTTAGAAATGTCGAGTTTTAAAGTTTAAAAGAGGAAATTAAAGCAAGGTGGCCTTAAAAGAAAAAGTTTGTGAAATTTGACACACAAACAGGCTTGGAAAAGTGGCATGAAGATGCCACTTGGGCCCTCTGGAAATGGCGCTACATGCAAGGTGTTGGGCACAGGTTCGAGTCACTTGGGAAGCAAATAAAAGAAGTTTTATTTTTGCTTCCGTAAGCTCTGAGGTGGACGGCACAAGCCTTCTAGAAAGGAGGAGTTTTATTCTCTTTAATATTCGATTAATAAGGTGATAAATAAGGGATTTAATTTGGATTATTTTTGAAGAGATAATAAAGGATTATTCTCTAATTATTTTAAATTAAGAGATAAAGCTATCAAATAAAGAAGAGTGGTGGCCAAGTAAGGGATTACGAGGAGTAGTTTCGGCTATAAAAGGAAGGAAATAGGGCTACTCATCAATTTTTCTTCCTCCTCCTCTCTCTGCCGAATTTACTGAGTGCTCTCCTCTCTTCTCTTCTTTTTCTTTGTCAAGCCGAATCTATAGTCCACCATTGCCAAAATTCTCAAGTTTCTTTTCCTTATTTTCGTGGAAACCAAATACCCCAAGAGAACCTCTAGTCGACTTCTCCATTAAATCCCAAAAGCCAAACTTTATCATCTAGTCATCAAGGCCGATTCTTTAAGGGCTTTTAACAAGGGTGCTACCGATTTCTTAAAAGGGGTAAGATCCAAAGTTTGGTTTCAATTCTTTTATATTTTAAACCTATCTAAAATTTAGGGACTAATCTCTATTATGGATTTTGGCCGAGTTATGGAAGGGTGTTTTCGGGATTTAAGAAATTGTCAACTACAAGAAGGTATCTTTCTAACTTCTAAGATCTAAGGTAAGTTATGAATACCATTCGGCCATAAGCTATATTATTATGATTTAATGTTAGATTGGATCTAACATGGGTACATAGGGATTTCGACAAAGAATAAAGAAGCAAGGATCCAATTCGGGATTTAAGATTTGGAAGGTAAGAACAAAGGTAAATTCGGCCAAGGCCTATTTTAGTAGTAGATCTATTATTATGTGTTTTAAGCCGAAAACTAACCGATTCAATGGATTTAGTGACTAGCCGATTTCAAAGGGGAAAAATACGAGTTTCTGGGATTTGATTAAATCATCAAATCGACACTAAGGAACTTGAGATCTAAGGCAGTAGATCAGATTTCGGGATTTCAGTGAAGTGGTTAAGCAAATCATGTGTGTACCCCACACTACTTCATAATAAGTTTTATGGCTATGTCTAATTAAATATGTGATAATAAGAATAAGAAAGTGGCTAGGGTACCATGTTATGGTACTAAGTACTCAGGTACGTTTCCTACTTCTACAAAGAATATAAAAAAGGTCATTAGTAACATGAGAATATGATAAGAATGTGAACTCTGGCATATTTATGCATATCATCATTATATGGGGCATATGGGTTTGTTTGAAAGGGGAAGTGAATGTGGTGACTTAAGACCACGAACACGGTGACCTAAGACCGTGATATCCGAAAGTGGTGACCTAAGACCACGATGAATCTGAAAGTGGTGACCTAAGACCACGATGTCTCGAACGTGGTGACCTAAGACCACAAATGCGGTGACCTAAGACCGCGATATGGAGTGTAGCGGAAGGAGGGTCGACTTAGTAGTCCCCTTGGTGTGCAGGTTGGTACGGGGAGTGTAGCGGATGGCTTATTAGGTTTGGGTTTGGGAATGCATCATAATTTGTATGCTATGATATGAATGCGTAACATTTGTATGCTGATTCTATTTTGATTTAGTGTTTGTGTACACATTGAGTCTGTTTGACTCACCCAGGTTGGGGAATATTTTTCAGTGATGATTAGTGATGGACCAGGGATGGCGAGAACTTGTGGTGGCCATGCTCAACATGAAGTTTTTATTTTATGAACTACTATTTCTATTTAAGTACTTGAATTACTTGGAAATTATTTGATGTAATAAGGCCATAAGGCCATAGTTGGATTGTT
Source organism: Gossypium sturtianum (assembly GCA_025698515.1). NCBI lineage: Eukaryota > Viridiplantae > Streptophyta > Magnoliopsida > Malvales > Malvaceae > Gossypium > Gossypium sturtianum. The sequence goes on along the minus strand of CM046947.1, from coordinate 15,254,966 downwards.
TTCCATTTATTTCTATTTATTATGATTATGAGTTTTACCTATTAAAGTTTAAGTAAAATTTTTAATATAAAGAATTGAATTCGTTTTCAACACAAGCCCAACCCAAAACAATTTTTTTTAAAATCGCACAAGTTTTCTCTAGGTAACGAAAGAATTTTGAAACCGGTTTACTTGAGGAACATACCAAATCTGGACAAATCTCGTGGGCCGGGTTTGGGGTGTTTCAATATTGATCCGAATATAAGTGGTTAAATTCGTTAAGTTAAATTTTGTAAATTTCAAAATCTCATGTGATAAATATATTATTACATGTGTAATATTATGTCATTTTATTATTTGCATATGATACAAAAAAAAAACACTTAATTTTAGTTGGTGGGTCTAATGGCTATTGGAATAAAATTTCAAATGAAAGTGCAACAACTCTGAAACATTAATTTTAGCCAACAAATCTGCAACTGCATACTACGCCCGTGGTACATGTCTAACACGAACCTTCGTACGAATCCAATGAAAAAAAATTAAAATTAAGAATTTAACATAAGCAATCACAAATCAATAAATCAAATTCCGAATTATCACTGCAACCCTCATTCATTGCCTTGATTAGCTTAGCACAATGTGATAAGTATCATAATTCATCTCCCTAAACCACGAAAGAACTTCCCCCACTGCCATAACTTCTCCTAGATGAAGGGCCAAGCTTCCTAATTTGTGCCCAGTACAACAGTTCACCACAATGTCGTTTGTGCCCCCTATTGATCACTGTTTCATTCTCAAAAGTGGCTGCATCAACATTACATTTGGGGTTTACACCAGCTTTCATTCCTTCCATTACTCGCACTATGATTACACGACACAGCACCAAAGACTGCTCTCGAGTCTGTCCATTCCTGTAAGAAATTATCAGCAAAACAAACAATATTAGAATATAGCACCTCTTTAGAAATTTAATAGATTTATTTTTTAAGGCAAATTTAATAAATTTACTAAACATATCAATTTAATCATGTTCTTTTATTACAATATTAGAATATAGCACCTCTTTTATTACAATTTGTGAGCAGGCCGTCACCCACTTGAACCCGACATTGCACATGGTCCAATGACAATGACGAAATGGGCTGTGCAGGACCTGTCTATCAGTAGCCAGGCTCGTTTTGGGGCTATATTCTAATATAATAATAAAATATCAAAAATTATTTTTCTACTAATATTTATATTTTTATAACTAAACTAAATGTTTTTATTATTAAATAATAAATTAGATCAAGTTTACTCCAATTTGTGAAAACCTAAAACTCAAAATTTTAACCCCAATTAAAATGGAGAAAAGAAATGTGAAGAGAAAAAGATTGAAAGTGAAATTGCCAAAAGAACATCTGACGTTAGAAACAGTAAAGATCAGATGATTTATCTGCTGGGTCTCATCTCCATTCCCTGTTAACGACTTGGTCCCACCCCTTCCTCGTAAATGTACTTTGAACTTCCACGCGCCATCCCCTTTTTTTCCCGCCCTCCACGTTTCCCACCTTTCTACAGCCCGTGCACAAAGGCATGTAATTAAGGCGCCTATTACAACTTAAGTTTGTTCTTACGAGTGGTTTGAGCTTACATTAGCCCACCAAAATTAGCTAAATACGAAAGGTCTAGAAATTCCGATATTGTATTTTATCAAGGTAATTTTATATTCTAAGGATAAGAATTTAATTTTTTAGGACTATTTTATCGATAGGTTTAAACATTAACCATTAATATAATCTAATAGGTAATTTCCACTTCAATTGTATTTGAGTAATCAAATATAGACAGCATTTACTCTAAAAGCTTTGTTTAAGTTTTCTTGTCTTCTTGCTTGTTCCTATTAATAGCTTTCTAGCTTCGGTGCCTTTGAAGATTCTTTAGATTCTCAACTCCGAAGGTTTAGGTAATTTAAAATGAATTCATCACTTAAGGACGCACAGTTTGATCCGTTAAAATTTAGGCCCGTGACAATTAGTGTCAGAGCAAGATTCAGTTAAGCCGTTGAGTCGAGATGGTGACTCAAGCAGATGGTCAAAATGTCTCACTAAAGACCCGTGAGAGGACTAAAAAAGTAGTTCAAGGAATATGTTATTAATGATGGATGGCGGAGTTTCCAAACTCAAAGAATCCATGGAGGATGTGAAGAAAAACTTTTAGATGGTTGAAGGCTCTTAACACCACAGTGGATATGTTGACCCAAAGGAATGATGCTTTTGAAGCCATAGTGAAAGGCTTAGAAAAAAATAGATGGACAAGCTTAAGAGGAGCTTGCTTTGTGCAAAGTAGACATGGATAAATGATGTGCTAGTTGTGACACCCAAGCACAAGATTGATATCCCTAAGGTGAAAGAGTTCAAGGGTTCTTGGGTTGCGAGGGATGTGAACAATTTTCTATAAGGAATAGAGCAATGCTTTCATGTTGTTAGCATGGTGGATTTTGTTACTAAGGTAAATATTGTTTCTATGTATTTTACTAATATTGCTCTTTTATGGTGGCATCATAGGTAAACAGGTGAGAAACGTGGTGACATAGTTATTAGGACTTGGGTGGAGTTTAGAACATAATTCAAACAACGATTTTACCCAGGATATGCCAAAGACAAGGCTCACGCCAAGTTGTGCTAACTTACGTGACAAGGCACGATTTGAAAGTATGTTTTTGGTGAACTACTACTCCAAATTTCTAACTTGGGTGAAAAGATGCTTTTTTTTTTCTCTTTCATGAATGAATTTAAACCTTAAGCTAAGCGAGAGTTGCAATGAAAAGGTGTCCAGGATCTTACCAAAGCCATGACTACGGCTGAATCCTTGATCAAGCTTGGCATGAAAAGTTAAACAAGTTTGAATCTTACATGTTGGATAATTGGTTTAGAAAATGTGTTTGTTTGCATAGTGGAAATTTAATTTTTTTCTTCTTAAACCCGAGCTCTTTGTGATATTTATAGCAATTAAGCTTTACAAAAATTAGTGCATATGTTTTCGACTTAGCGGTTTTGGTCAATTCTCGGTTTTCAACCAGCACGATCTTCTCCGCTATTCTCAAACCCTTAGTTTGCTTAGGAAGTGAGCTCTAATTCACTAACCGATCACACAATGAAAGCTTTTAACTTTCCAGTACAAGAAGTTAATTCCTCTATGGGCAATAAACCTAACTCGAGTTCTCACGAAAATATAATTTATTTGAGAAAAATAAATCTTACTATTTTCCAACAAAGTAACCACACCCAATGATGTTCATCTTTGACTTAATCTATGTATTCTTAGTTATAGGGTAAATTTACAAGAGTTCTAGTTGAGCAAGAAGAAACAAACTAATAATATTTTAACAGAAAACATTGAGTTAATTGGGTTTTTCATGTATTTGGTACAATTATATGTGTTATCTAATCTTTAAACTAGATTATATCATTTATCCAACCAAAAAACTAATGTTTTATTCTCAAAATATTATTTTTAATTAATTAAAATAAATTTAATTAATTCTCTTAATTAAATTATTTTTAACACATTTCTAATTCTATTAAAATCATGATAATTTTATGGTATTAGAATTTATGAGTAAATAAATTTAATTGTCTTGTTCCTTAACATTGCAATGAATATATAATTTAATTTTTCGGTACCACCTGAATCAATATGTTCTTGCTCCCATTAATTAATCTAAAGAATACACCGTATCAGTATTTTGGTATCATTGATGTAATTAGCCCATTTTGCCCGGGCTTAAATAAAACAAACCAAAAATAAAAAAAACAAAAATAATGTCCATTTACAGTCCAGTTACAGTAGCCCAATTACAACCAGACCCAATACCCCTTAGCCTAATGCCTAAACAGACTACCCAGTAACAAACTAAACCCGATTAACCTGTTACAAACCCATTAGCCCAGATCCTAAACTAACCCAATAGACCCAGACTCAGACAGACCCAAAATGGCCCAATTCCTAAACTGAACTCAGAGACCTAGGGTTTTTGGGGAAACCCTAGGCGCCGCAATAGACTCCTCGCACCCAGGCCACCAATCGTCGCGCCGCAATAGCTCCTCAGTCCGCGAGTCACGCCACCATCAACGCGCCTCATCGCGTGTTCTCAGCCTCCGACCTGCACAGAAAAGGAAGGAATCGCTGTAAAAATGGCAAGAATATAATATTTCTTTTTTTTTCATTTTTCTTTTTCAGGTATAAAAACCCATCAAAACTTGTAATAGAGGGGACATGATTCACAGAGAGAAAAAAATATACAGAAATAAAAAGAGCAAATTTTTTACAGTACAAAGGTGATTTTTTTTATATATCTCGCATTCTTTTTATTTTTATGCTTGCATATTTTTATATAAAAATGCAAAAATAAAGGAAAGGAGACTTACCATTTGGATTGACGTTAAAAGGAGAGGCTTCTGATCTTCCGACCACCGTCTAAGGCGGCGCGTGTGACGGCGCGTAGGGCGGTCCATCGCCAGAACCTGGACCTGAGCCCCTGCCTTAGACCGAAGGCTAGAGAGATTCTAAAAGGAGGCCTTAGATTTTTTTTTTTTATTTCGGTGTTCAAATGAAAATTTTAAGCCGATTTTGACTTATATACCAATATAGAAACGACGTCGTTTTTGCTTAATCCAATAAGCATAAAACGACATCGTTTCAAGCAGGGGATCCGCGCGTTGACCCAAATACCCGGGGAGGATCCGCTCGTTTTTGATGAATGGTCTAATTGACATTTTAGTCCTCCCGCATTTTTTTATTTTTTTAATTCCGTTTAATTCCATTTTTTTATTTTTTTTATTTGGCCCTAAAAGTTTAATTACTTTCCAATTTAGTCCCTCGGACTCTTTAAAGGCCAAGATCAAAACGTCGTAGTTTTTAAAATTTGGCCTAATTGCCATTTTAACCCCTGTGATTTAACGCGCGTTTTAATTTAGTCCTTTTATATCTGTTTTAATTACTTTTTTTTAAACCCCTGTTTACTTTGTTTTATTTTTTTATACTTTTATTTTATTATTTTAATATTGTATTAAATTATTTTATTATATTAAATGGTCTATATTATTTTCTTTACTATTTATATATTAATATATTAATAGTATAAATATATATATTTTTATGTAATATCCTTATATATTAAATGATTATTATTTATTATTTTATTTAGCTCAAAATTATTTTCATTACATATTATTTTTATATATTAATTACTATATTATATGTTTTTAAAATTTTTATATTATATAGTATTATATTATATCATATATTATTTTTAAAATTTTATTTTTGTATAAAATCTATTTATATTATGTAATATATTTTATTTATATTATCTATTATATATGTACTTTTTATAATTATTGCATTTATATATTTTACATATATTACTTATTATAACTATTTTAATATCATTATTTATATGTATGTACATTATCTTATAACTTTTATCTTAATTATCTATGTTTTTTAGATTTATTTATTCATTATATTATATTACATATTATAAAATATCACTTTTATATTGTATAACACATATTTATTTTTATTGTTTATAAGAAAAATATAGGGATTAGATTATTATATTATAAAATTATATATTATTTATTCCTTTAACAACATATTTTACTTATTTTTAAAAATATATATATATATATATACAATTTTTGAATACTTCACATCATTTTTGCATATTAATTTGTTTTTTTATAATTCATTCTATATTGTTATTTTATCTTACATGTATGTAAAGTTTATGTTTATTTTTTTCTTATCTTTGGTTATTTACTGCATTATATTTCATATTCGTTTATTTTTATTCATTTATTAATTGCATGCTTTAGAATAATTATTTTATTGTTTGTATCATTTATTATTTCTTATTATTCTTCATTAGTATAAATTGTTAATATGGTTTGTAGTTATGATGAACTGATATTTGGTATATATGTTGTAATGTATGATTTACTCAAACCGTTTTTATAAAAATACCTTTTGAATTAAAGCATTTTACTCAAATATTTTAAAAATACGGTGATATGTGATATTTGGGAACTTCGAGAAGAATTGTGCCCTAACTTACTGGGTTTCGATTTTTCTCGTAGAACTTAAGGTATTAGATATCCCTTCTTTTTTAAAATCAAAACTTACAAATTTCAAATAAAAAACCTATTCTTGGGAATTCAAAACGTTGTGTCCTAACTTACTGGATATGATGTTTTGCGTCTCGAAGTAGGAATTTTCTAAACTAAAGACGTGCCTAGTTTCGAAGTCATGAGATGCTATATCCTAACTTACTGGGTATGGTGTTTTATTTCTTTGAGATAGGTAAGTCTAGTTTTTTTTTTCTTTAAATAAAAGGACCATTTTCTAAAATTTTTCAAAGTTTCAACATTAGGACATGATTTTATCGAACAGGTACTAGTTTTTGGGCGTTATGAGGGTGCTAACCCTTCTTCATACGTAACCGACTCCCGAACCCATTTTTCTTGTTTTTTGTGGACCAAAATCAGTATTTTGAAATAAAACGTTTTTAAGGTGATCCAATCACACCTAAGTAAAAAGGGATTGGTGGCGACTCCCACTTTCGTTTTTAAAAGTCGATCCCCATTTTTAAAATTAACTTTTCAAATGGTTTCGACAGTTTGGCGACTCCATTGGGGAACAATAAGAGAGTCAAGCGTAAAATCGATAATTTAATGTCCTTATGTTTAAATTTAAAAATCTGGTTTAAAAATTATGATCCTTTTTGTTGCATGTGGTTCTATTTTTATAAAATATCTCTGCATTGCATTGCATGACCGTTGTGGTCGTACCCTTAAGTGGGAGCGAGAAACTACTCATTCGTGAGGTTTTCACCTCCGTGCAGGATAGTGAATCGCTTTCGGGATACATCCGTACCTATGTCTTTGTGAGCTTTTCATCTCCGTGCAGCCATAGGGAAATGTATTCCCCTGAACTGAACTCGGTCCATATGAGCCTATAATGGGTGAGGATCGAGGAATCTGTTGGTTCAGGTACCTCAACTTTAGAGCTAAACCACATATAGAAAACCTAAGTGCTTACCCTAGGTAGATCTATACCAAAACCTTAGCAATCACCTAGATATGCGTTTGTCTATTTGCTTTATATTTTACTTCATGTTACTAATTGATTGTGTTTTATTTTGTTGCATGTCATTTCATATTTTAGAGAGGTATCAATTCACGGTCAGTTTCTAAATTAGAAAGCTGGTTATGGAGAACGAATTCCTTGATAAAGTGGAGGACAATGCAATCGTCCGTAGGTGGTCAGAGCAAACACAATTAGAGAAAGGGGATAGTCTAGCTGAAGGGCACACATCAGAATTCTGGGATTACACTCGCATCAGTGTGACGCAGAACAATCTCCAGGAATTAAGAGAGATATGAGATCAGTGGAGCGACGAGACCAAGCAGTTATTTTACAGCAATTATGGAGATTTGCCGTACTTGTTGGACATTCAGGTAGATGGACATCTATTCCGAGCTATTACTCAATATTGGAATCCTGCGTATAGTTGCTTTACTTTTGGAAAGGTTGATTTGGTACCCACGGTGGAAGAATATACAGTTCTATTGCATTGTCCTAAGATTCAAGTGGATAAAGCTTACTCAAGAGCTGCAAGTGTTCCGACCTTTCTGAGAAAGATGATGAGTATTACGGGGATGAGCGAACAGTGGGTCACAGCTAGAATCAAGTAAAAAGGTGAGTGTAAGTGCATCCTTCGGAAGGTTTGAAAGATTTGATTTTAGTGCATCTAGATATGAAAAAGAGGATAGATGTTTTTGCCTTAAGTATATATGGATTAGTGATCTTCCCTAGGGCATTGGGATACGTAGATGAAGCTGTCTCAGATATTTTTTATCGACTTGATAAACAAGTCACACCTGTCCCTGCAATCTTGGCTGAGACGTTCCGATCGCTGAATGCATGTAGGAGAGCTGGCGAAGGAAGATTTATAGGATGTGCGCAGTTGTTGTTGGCTTGGTTCCACAGTCATTTTTGGAAGGTGGACAAGGTTTCTTATCGGGTCTTTTCAGAAAATTACTCTCCTTTAAAAGAGATAGTGGCCACCCCAATGAGAGACTACATAGCCAAAAAAAATTGGATAGCGCTTCTACAAAATCTCCGAGAAGAAGATGTTGAGTGGAGAGCCCCCTGGATGGTTCCTAATGAAGTTCTGTATCGGTGTGGGAGTTTTGATTGGGTCACTCTACTTGGAATTTAGGGAGCCATTAGATATGCGACTTTACTTGTATTAAGACAATTTAGATCGAGGCAGTTTGTACCAACTACACATGGATTAGCTCAAAGTGAGTTTTCATATAGAGGGGATAGTTACAAGAAAAGGGTTAAGGAGATTTCTAGTGCTTGGGATTAAACCCATCGCATGAAGAGAGTGGACGTGAGCCCAATGACGACTCCAGAATATAGTGGATTGTGGAGTAGGAGAGTCAATGACAATATCCCTGTGCCAAGTTCAGAAGACGCTCGATCGATCGAAGAATTTCTACAAGTGGTCCCATCAGAAATAGAGATGATAAAGCAGGATTTCGAAATAAGGAATTCAGAGCTCGGGAAAAGGATAGAGAAGCTAGAAGAAGAAAAGATGTACTTGAGGCTAGATGTGGATGTTCAGAAATCAGAAGCCGAGAAAGTAAGAAAGGAGAAAAGGAATATTGAGGAAGATCGAGATAGCTTGAAGACTGAATATAAGAAGATGCGTCTATCGATGAAGAATGCTGGATTAGGGAAGACTTCAGAACAGTGGCAACAAGAGGTCCAGGAGGAAAAGGGCAAAGCTGACTATTGGAAGAGGAAATTTCAAGAAATGCAAGCGCAAAATGAGGCCCTAGAGAAGAGTTTGTCAGAAAGTCGAAGTGAAAAAGAAGAATTAAAAGCTAGAGTGGCTGAACTGGGACGGTCTCTTTATCACTATCGAAGCCGTAATTCCGCGATCGAGTTAAAGTCAAGCCTAAACAAGATCGAGGAAATGAAGGGTAGGATTGAAGAGTTAGAAGCAGCATTGCATAGTTGTGAACTTCGGATCGAGCTTCTTGAAATAAGAGAAGGGCGTTGGAAGGAAGAGCTTCACCATTCTCAAGATCAAGTTAGAAGTCGAGATTACCTCATGGATGAAGCAATAGTTCAGATTCGAGAGGTAGCTGATCATCTACAGACTTTGGCATCACAGGTTGATACGTTGAGCATGAAGTATGAGCTGCAGTCCGATCGTAGTCAAAAGCTAGCTTCCTTGCTTGGGAAAATCAAAACCTTAGGACTTAGGGCGAAAGCATATTTGTAGTCCGTTTTATGTAAAGGATTTTGTTTTCTAATAAAGTTTTCTAAAATGAAGTTGAATCAGAATCGATGCCTCTTTGCATTCATGCATTTGCATTACATCATATCATTTGCATTTAAGTCCATAGAGAGAACCTAATTAGTCAAAATTATAACAGAGAGAGAGAGAGAGAAGAAGAAGAAAAGAGAAGGAAAATTTGGAAGCTGAACATCCTTACGGTACACGTGCTAAATCAAGGAAAATTGATCAAAGGTTAAAACAATTCCAAAGAGACATGCAAGACCAGATGCAAGAGCAGATGGCAAAACTCCAACAAGAGATGAGGGACCAGATGTTGGAGGCTCAAAAGAATATGATGACTCAAATGGCCCATAGTTAACGCTGAAGACAATAAGGATTTTCCTAGGGGATTCACTCCACCACACGTGCAAACACAACATGAGGAATATCCCATAAGACCACCTGTCACAATTAGGCCTCAGCAAGGGCAAGCTGACACTGGAGTGCCCATGAATTTTCAAGTTGGCATAGGATCCAACCTGTGGATAACCACGCCAATCATGTTATTCCTGATCTGGACATGGAAGAAAGAGAGGGGATCAGAACTGAATCTTCAAGACTGTTGGAAGACCGTTGTAGATGGTTGGAAGAAAAATTCAAGGCTTTGGAAAATACCGACCATCACCATGGTATTGATGCAAAGGATTTGATTTTGGTCCCAGATCTGGTTCTTCCTCATAAATTCAAGATGACAGAATTTGAGAAGTACAATGGGACTAGTTGCCCTGAAGCCCATATCACTATGTTCTGTAGACGCATGACTGGTTACGTAAACAATGATCAACTTTTGATTCATTGTTTTCAAGACAGTTTAGTGGGGGCAGCGTCTAGGTGGTACAATCAACTTAGCCGCGCTAATATTAGCTCATGGAGAGACTTAGCTCAAGCCTTCATGAAGCAATACAATCATGTCACAGACATGATGCCTGATAGAATCATGTTGCAAAACATGGAAAAGAAATCGAATGAAAGCTTCAGGCAATACGCGCAAAGATAGAGGGAAGTTTCCATGCAAGTTCAACCACCTCTCCTGGAAAAAGAAACCACCATGTTGTTTATCAACACTCTAAAAGCGTCTTTTATCACTCATATGATAGGAAGCACCACCAAAAGCTTCGCAGATATAGTGATGGCAGGGGAAATGATAGAAAATGCCATAAGGGGTGGTAAGATTAAAGCAGGAGAAAGTACTAGAAGATCTGCTCCTAGAAAAAAAGACAACAAGGTGAACAATACGATTACCTACAATAAAGGGTACTCAAAGGCAGTTACTGTCAGCCAGCCAAAAGTAGTTACTGCCGGGCAACAAGGGTCGACAAGACAAGAATCAGGCCCAAGATAAAATTCTAAAAAGCTCTAATTTACGCCAATCCCAATGATGTATAATGAGCTATATCAAAGTTTATTCGAGGCACGCGTAGTGTCCCCATATTATCTACAGCCATTACAACCCCAATATCCTAAATGGTATGACTCCAACGCTGATTGTGATTACCACGCATGAATAGCGGGGCATTCAATAGAAAACTACACTGCCTTCAAGAAGGTAGTTGAGAGGCTCATCAAGATGGGGATTGTCAAGTTTGATGATACACCCAGTGCGGAGAACCCATTACCCAACCATGGAGATAAGGGGATAAATGTGATCGAAGAGGATGTCGTGAGAAGGACCAAGGGGGATATCTCAGAGGTGAAAACCCCGTTGATAATGGTTTGGAGGGAAATGATAAGAAGGAGTCTGATAGAATCAAGTTCTGAGGAAGGAAGTGAAGAACCAAGGAACTACTGTGAGTTCCACGAAGCAGAGGGACATGGGATCCAAGAATGTACTGATTTTAGGGTCCTGATACAGAGCCTTATGGATAATAAGGAATTAGAGTTTTATGAAGAAGGCTCAGAGGAAAGAAACGTATGTGCAATGGAAGAAGAATTGACAAGGAAAAAGGTCAATTATCCGAGGATTATAATTTCCCGACCGAGAAGTACAGAAGGCGGAGCACAATTTGCGCCTAAAGTTGTAGTCCAGAAACCTGTGTCCTTTCCTTACAAGGATAACAAGATGGTACCCTGGAATTACGATTGCAACGTAACGATGCCGGGAGTGGAAAACTCAGCTAGCACTTCCAAAGAGGTCTAAAGTGAGGGATTCTACACACGAAGTGGAAGGCGTTACAACTCGGTAAACGTCAGAACAGAACCAACAGGATCAAAGACTGTGGCAGTGGAACCAGGGAGAGGACCTAGTGCCCTTATCAACGAACCTGTGAAGGAGGAAGAAGCAAATTTTTTTTTTAAAATTCTTAAAGCACAGTGAATACAGTGTGGTAGAGCAGCTGCACAGGCAACTGGCTCGCATATCAGTGCTAGCCTTACTCTTAAGTTCAGAAGTACATCGTGAGGCATTGATGAAAGTGCTAAATGAGACTTACGTGACTAAAGATATATCTGTCAATAAACTTGACCGATTGGTTAGTAACATAAGTTCTGATAACTTTATTTCCTTCAGTGACGATGAAATTCCACCTGGGGGTATGGGATCAACTAAAGCTTTGCACATCACCACTCGTTGCAAGGGATACACTCTGCCAAGTGTGCTAATCAATAATGGATCAGCCTTGAATGTCTTACCGTTATCGATGCTGAAGAGGTTACCAATAGACAGTTCTTACATAAAGACATGCCAGAACATAGTGAGAGCATTTGATGGCACCGAGAGAAGAGTGATGGGGAGAATTGACATACCGTTGCAGATTGGGCCAAACACCTATGAGGTGGACTTTCTGGTGATGGATATAAAGCTCTCGTACAATTGCTTGCTGGGAAGACCCTGGATTCATTCAGCAGGGGCAGTGCCCTCATCTTTACACCAAAAGCTGAAACTGGTGACGGATGGTCGATTGGTCACTATAAACACGGAGGAAGATATCATAGCGACTGTTACCAATGACGCGCCATATGTAGAGACAAATGAGGAGGCCATTGAGTGTTCTTTCCGGTCTTTAGAGTTTGTCAACGTGACATTCATTTTGGAAGGAAATGAAGTTCCGGTGCCCAAGATATTCAAGACCACGAGGATGGGCTTACAAATGATGGTGGGGAAGTGAGCCCTACCAGAAAAAGGACTGGGCAGACATCTCCAAGGAGAGATTTAAGTGCCATTGCTGAAAGAGAAAAGAGACCGTTTTGGCTTGGGTTTTAGGCCAGATGCCAGACAGAGGAGAAAAGAAATCGAGAAAAAGTAAGAGAGAAGAAGGGCACGGCTAAACGGGGAAGAAGTCAAGTGGAAATCAATGACATTCCCTCACATATCCCAAACCTTTGTATCCGGAGGGATAATTCACCCTGAGAGAGGGTTATTAGAAGAACATTACGTCAATGCCATACACGAGGAAGGAATCGAACAAAGAAACCTGTTGGGCATTCGCCCTTATGAGCTTGGAAGCATTTTGAACAATTGGACTGCAGAGGAACTTCCTGTAGTTTTTAGAAATTATACAGAGTAATATTCAGAACACTCTTGTTGTTTTTAGCCTATGGAGCAATAAGATTTCTTTTGTGAAATAGGCTTATGTTCAGAAATTGTTATTTTAAATAAAATACATTTTTGATAATTAACTTGAGCAAATATTCTTTCATTTTATTCTTTTGACTTTCTAATTTCATTCCAAATTTTATATTTTTCATTCATATCGTGTGAATAGTTGTCCTCGAATTCATTTGTTCTTTGTACATTCTTTGGTACCCATCACAGGTCCCTAGATATCAATGACGTGAGCAACGATAATACAGATCCAGAGGTCTACTTTGAGCAAGACATGTGTTTAAAGGAGTCTTAGGATTTTGAAGGTGACCGAGATTATGATTTATCTCCAGATTTGTTACGAATGGTAAAGCAAGAGGAGAAACAGATCTTACCCCATGAGGAAAAGATAGAGAACATAGCCTTGGAGGAAGGAAAGGTTGTGAAAATTAAAACTCGCATAGCCGAGGAGACGAAACAGGATCTTGTTGAGTTGTTACGAGAATTCAAAGACGTTTTTGCATGGTCATACCAAGATATGCCTGGGCTAAGTACCGATATTGTAGTACATTGCCTTCCCATAAGAGAAAAGTGCAAGCCAGTTCAACAAAAGCTACGAAGGATGAGGCCTGATGTAGTGTTGAAAAATAAAAGAAGAGGTCCAGAAACAGTTTGATGCTGGTTTTCTACAAGTGGTCAAGTACTCAGAATGGGTTGCCAACATTGTTCCTGTCCCTAAGAAGGACGGAAAGGTCCGGATGTGTGTGGATTATAGGGATTTAAATAAAGCTAGCCCAAAGGACAATTTTCCTTTGCCGCATATTGACACGTTGGTGGATAACACGACGGGATTTTCATTATTTTCCTTCATGGATGGCTTTTCAGGATACAATCAGATCAAAATGCACCCTGAGGATATGGATAAAACCACCTTCATAACACTGTGGGGTACCTTTTGCTTTAAAGTAATGTCATTCGGATTAAAGAATGTTGGGGCAACATATCAAAGGGCCATGGTAACATTGTTCCATGACATGATGCACAAGGAGGTTGAAGTATATGTTGGTGATATGATTGCCAAATGTCGAACAGAGAAGGAACACATTGAGGTCTTGAAGAAATTGTTCTTGAGGTTGAGGAAATTTCAATTGAAGCTCAACCCATCAAAGTGCACTTTCGGAGCTCGGTCAGGGAAATTACTGGGTTTCGTAGTCAGTAAGAGAGAAATTGAAGTTGACTCAAACAAGGTCAAAGCAATACAAGAATTACCTCCACCGCGCACTCAGAAGGAAGTTCGAGGTTTTCTTGGAAGGTTAAATTACATTGCTCGGTTTATTTCACAATTAACTGAGAAATGTGATCCCATATTTCGTCTTCTCAAGAAACACAACCAATGTGTATGAGATGATGAATGCCAGAGAGCTTTTGACAAAGTCAAGCAATATTTGTCAAATGCACCAGTACTATCTCTGCCTAATTCGGATAGACCATTAATACTGTATTTGTCAGTATTTAATAACTCCACGGGATATGTGCTTGGCCAACACGATGAGTCAGGAAGAAAAGAAAAGGCGATATACTATCTCAGTAAAAAGTTCACTGATTGTGAAATGAGATATTCGTCGATTGAAAAATTGTGTTGTGCTTTGATTTGGATAACTCGGAGATTGAGGCAGTACATGCTATATCATACTACCTGGTTAATTTCGAAGCTTGATCCGTTAAAGTATATGATGGAATCCACTGCTTTGAATGGAAGGATGGCTAGGTGGCAGATTTTGCTGTCTGAATTCGATATAGTCTATGTGAACCAAAAGGCTATAAAAGGAAGCACAGTAGCAGAATTTTTGGCTAGCAGAGCTTTGGAGGATTACGAACCTTTGAGCTTTGATTTCCCAAATGAGGAGCTGATGTATGTGGCAAATACCAAAGATTGTCTGTGGAAGCTAAACTTTGATGGAGCATCAAATGCCGTGGGAAATGGAATTGGGGTAATCTTGGTATCCCCTAGTGGTGATCATTACCCATTTACATGCAAACTGGATTTTGATTGCACAAATAACATGGTGGAATATGAAGCCTGCATTATGGGAATTCGAGCAGCCTTAGAACGTCAGATCAGAGTGCTAGAAGTATATGGAGATTCTGCCCTATTAATCTACCAGCTTAAAGGAGAATGGAAGACAAGAGATCCCAAACTAATTGATTACCGAAAAATAGTTCTGGGATTGATTGAGGAGTTTGATGACATTACTTTCAATTATCTCCCACGCGATGAAAACCAGATGGCAGATGCTTTGGCGACTTCGCTTCTATGATCAAGGTAAATGGACTGCAGGATATGAGACTTATTCAGATGAGTATATTTGAAGTTCCAGCTCATTGTTATAATGTGGAAGAGGAGGAAAAAGATGATCACCCTTGGTATCAGGATGTATTACGATACGTAAAAAATCGTGAATACCCGAAGCATGCCACTGAGAATGAGAAAAGGACTTTAAGAAGATTGGCCTCTGACTATGTTTTAGATGGTGATATCTTGTACAAAAAGAGAAAAGATCAAGTACTATGTAGGTGCGTTGATGCAGTAGAAGCTAGGAAAATCTTGGAAGAGGTTCATGAGGGCGTTTGTGGAACACACGCTAATGGATTCACAATGGCCAGACAGATAATGAGATTTGGATATTATTGGTCCACCATGGAAGGGGATTGTATCAGCTATGCTAAGAAATGTCATAAATGCCTGATTTATGGAGACAAAATTCATGTGCCTCCATCACCTGACTTCCCCATGGCATTTTTCCATGCGGGGCATGGATGTTATCGGACCAATCTCACCGAAAGCTTTGAATGGACATCGATTCATCTTCGTGGTAATTGACTACTTCACGAAATGGGTAGAGGCTGCTTCTTATGCTAGCGTTACTAAGTCAGCTGCTAGTCAGTTCTTGAAGAAAGAGATTATTTGTCGATATGGAATACCCGAGAGGATCATATCAGACAACGCATTGAACTTGAACAACAGTATGATAGCAGAGGTTTGTAGTCAATTTGGGATCAAACACCACAACTCGTCTCCATATCGTCCAAAAATGAATGGGGCGATGGGAAGCGCTAACAAAAACATCAAGAAGATAGTAGGAAGATGATCGAGACCTATAAGGATTGGCATGAGAAACTACCGTTTGCACTCTATGCTTATCGGACGTCTGTCAGAACCTCTACTAGGGCAACGCCTTTCTCGTTAGTCTATGGAATAGAGGCTGTCCTACCCATTGAAGTGGAAATTCCATCTCTTCGAGTTTTGTCAGAAATAAAACTGGATGAGGCTAAATGGATCCAGGCTTGGTATGATCAGTTGAATTTAATTGAAGAAAAGAGGCTAAGGGCTATTCGTCATGGTCAGATGTACCAAAAACGAATGATGCGAGCCTATAATAAGAAAGTTCGCCCAAGAGAGTTTCATGAGGGGGACCTTGTATTGAAAAAGATCTTTCCCATACAAAAGGATTCCAGAGGAAAATGGATGCCGAATTGGGAATGACCATATGTGGTGAAGAAGGCTTTCTCTGGAGGAGCGCTGATTTTGACCGAAATGGATGGGAAAAGTTTACCCAACCCTGTGAACTCTGACTCAGTCAAAAAGTATTTTGCTTGAAAAGGAGAAGAGGCCAAAGTGAAAACCCGCAAAGGGCGCTTTGAGTTTCTTAAAAAAAAATAGAGAGGCTAAGGCGAAAACCCGCAAAGGGTGCCTTGAGACCAAAGGGGTTTTGAGTTGAAAACCCGAAAAGGGCGGCTCAAATTCTGAATGAACACGCAGTAATCTTGCTACACTTGAATCAACTATGAAATGAAGAATGCTGCATATCGGGGCATCAACAAAATACTTTGGGTCTTCTAAACACATGTTGAGCTCAAGGCAGTCTTCATAAAGTTTGTATAGAAGCTCAATCGGCGATATCTAGGTCATCTGATTTTTGTCCTATTCATTTTACTATCTTGAGATTCTTTTTCTTCTCAAAGATATGTTCTCAGTTAATTTTCTTTGTATTTTTTGATAATTTATTCAATTTTAACTCTTTTTGAGCAATTTATTTGTTACCCATTATTCATAAATGTGTTGCATTGAAATAATGATTGACGAACTAATAATTTCACAAAAGGAAGTTCTACATATTACTTTGGAAATTTCTAGATAAGACAAGGAACCAAAGCAGGACAATTGTTTAGAATTTCCATGTGCATAGAAATATTTAAGAAGAGTCTGGATAGAGACTATTTCTTTAAATTCTTGGTCCAATTGATAATTGGACAAAGTAAATGAGTTGATGTGACGGAAATAAGTGATGACGTCAGGCCATAACATTCAGGGGGTGGTGTGATGAACTAAGAAACCCTGAATTATGGTGGAATGGGTTGAATTCGAAATAAACCCTATACCCTGAAAATTATAGATGGGTCGGATTGAAAGAGTTTCGATTCCCATTATGGTAGAATGGTACAAGCCTTATGTTCTCAAGATTCAAGCGGAGTTGACTCTGAAATTACATTGGGGCAAGCTTGTTGAGCAGAACATGATTGATCAACAAGAATGAAGAACAAATGAGTGATAACACCTAGAGTAGGAATCATACTCATAACATTGTTGCATCATAGTAAATCTCATTAGAGGCATTTGATTCATTCCAATCATTGCATCCTAATCCTTTAAAAGGAATCATTTTCATGACATGTAACATTCGTGTCAATCATAACACATGTAGCTAGAAGTATTTGATTCATTCTGATCATAACATCTTAGTCATGTGACATAAACATATGGAACCGAGTCTACATGACATATCCTACAGTGGACGGTGTAGCAATATCGGTGAATTTACAGATCTCATCTTTCTGAAGTTGCAGGAAGCAGATCGAAGAAACTTTCAGCCTTATCTTCCTGAAGTTGCAGTGGAGTAGACTGAAGAAAGAAGATCTTATCTTTCTGAAGTTGTAGGAAGCAGATCAAAAGACACTTTCAGCCTTGTCTCCCTGAAGTTGCAGTGGAGTAGACTGAAGATAGAAGATCTTATTTTCCTGAAGTTGCAGGAAACAGATCAAAAGAATATTTTAGTCTTATCTCCCTGAAGTTGCAGTGGAGTAGACTGAAGAAAGAAGATCTTATCTTCCTGAAGTTGCAGGAAGCAGATCAAAAGACACTTTCAGTCTTATCTCCCTGAAGTTGCAGTGGAATAGACTAAAGATAGAAGATCTTATTTTCCTGAAGTTGCAGGAAACAGATCAAAAGAAGATTTTAGTCTTATCTCCCTGAAGTTGCAGTGGAATAGACTGAAGATAGAAAATCTTATCTTCCTGAAGTTGATGGAAGCAGATCAAAAGAAGATTTTAGTCTTATCTCCCTGAAGTTGTAGTGGAGCAGACTGAAGATAGAAGATCTTATCTTCCTGAAGTTGTAGGAAGCAGATCAAAAGAAGATTTTAGTCTTATCTCCTTGAAGTTGCAGTGGAGTAGACTGATCTTCCTGAAGTTACAGGAAGCAGATCAAAAAGACACTTTCAGCCTTGTCTCCCTGAAGTTGCAGTGGGGTAGACTGAAGATAGAAGATCTTATCTTCCTGAAGTTGCAGGAAGCAGATCGAAAGCACTTTCAGCCTTGCCTCCCTGAAGTTGCAGCGGAGTAGACTGAAGACAGAAGATCTTATCTTCCTGAAGTTTCTGTAAGCAGATCAAAAGCACTTTCAACCTTATCCCTTTGAAGTTACAATGGAGTTGGAAGCCATTTGAAGAAGACCAAAAAGTCAAGGCTCAGCCAAAACCGGGCAAAATTGATTCTTTTATAGTCTTTGCTCCATTCTCGTTACACGACAATGAGCAAAGAGGGGCAGCTGTAATTAGCCCATTTTGCCCGGGCTTAAATAAAACAAACCAAAAATAAAAAAACAAAAATAATGTCCATTTACAATCCAGTTACAGTAGCCCAATTACAACCAGACCCAATACCCCTTAGCCTAATGCCTAAACAGACTACCCAATAACAAACTAAACCCGATTAACCTTTTACAAACCCATTAGCCCAGATCCTAAACTAACCCAATAGACCCAGACTCAGACAGGCCCAAAATGGCCCAATTCCTAAACTGAACTCAGAGACCTAGGGTTTCTGGGGAAACCCTAGGCACCGCAACAGACTCCTCGCACCCAGGCCACCAATCGTCGCACTGCAATAGCTCCTCAGTCCGCGAGTCACGCCACCATCAACGCGCCTCATCGCGTGTTCTCAGCCTCCGACCTGCACAGAAAAGAAAGGAATCGCTGTAAAAATGGCA
This sequence comes from Gossypium sturtianum, assembly GCA_025698515.1. Lineage (NCBI taxonomy): Eukaryota > Viridiplantae > Streptophyta > Magnoliopsida > Malvales > Malvaceae > Gossypium > Gossypium sturtianum. The sequence continues at coordinate 15,235,739 of CM046947.1, read as the reverse complement.
AGAATATAATATTTCTTTTTTTTTCATTTTTCTTTTTCAGGTATAAAAACCCATCAAAACTCAGAAGAGGGGACACGATTCACGAGAGAAAAAATATACGTAAATAAAAAGAGCAAATTTTTTACAGTACAAAGGTGATTTTTTTTTATATATCTCGCATTCTTTTTATTTTTATGCATGTATATTTTTATATAAAAATGCAAAAATAAAGGAAAGGAGACTTACCATTTGGATTGACGTTAAAAGGAGAGGCTTCTGATCTCCCGACCACCGTCTAAGGCGGCGCGTGTGACGGCGCGTAGGGCGGTCCATCGCCAGAACCTGGACCTGAGCCCCTGCCTTAGACCGAAGGCCAGAGAGATTCTAAAAGGAGGCCTCAGATTTTTTTATTTATTTTGGTGTTCAAATGAAAATTTTAAGCCGATTTTGACTTATATACCAATATAGAAACGACACCGTTTTTGCTTAATCCAATAAGCATAAAACGTCGTCGTTTCAAGCAGGGGATCCGAGCATTGACCCGAATACCCGAGGAGGATCCGCGTGTTTTTGATGAATGGTCTAATTGCAATTTTAGTCCTCCCGCATTTTTTATTTTTTAATTCCGTTTAATTCCATTTTTTTATTTTTTTAATTTGGCCCTAAAAGTTTAATTACTTTACAATTTAGTCCCTCGGACTCTTTAAAGGCTAAGATCAAAACGTCATAGTTTTTAAAATTTGGCCTAATTGCCATTTTAACCCCTGTGATTTAACGCGCGTTTTAATTTAGTCCTTTTATATCTGTTTTAATTGCTTTTTTTTAAACCCCTGTTTCCTTTGTTTTATTTTTTTTATCCTTTTATTTTTTTATTTTAATATTGTATTAAATTATTTTATCATATTAAATAGTCTATATTATTTTCTTTATTATTTATATATTAATATATTAATAGTATAAATATATATATTTTTATGTAATATCCTTATATATTAAATGATTATTATTTATTATTTTATTTAGCTCAAAATTATTTTCATTACATATTATTTTTATATATTAATTACTATATTATATGTTTTTAAAATTTTTATATTATATAGTATTATATTATATCATATATTAAAATTTTATATTATATAATATTATATTATATCATAGTTCTATTCATTTCGTAGTAACAGTCATATCAACCTGTCATTATCCAAATTACAACGCTTGATTCATCATAAATTCATAACGGCCCTTTGACTCATAAATCCAGTTTGCATGCTCTTGACATGCCAAGATATTTATATAACACAATCATCTTTATATAACCAAATCAAATTATCAATCCTATTCTATATGTATCATTTATCAAATATCATATTCATATCCTTATTAACTTGACTCGAACTCGAATGAATACATGAATCCAACCAATCACACTAGTTTGACACACAGTTCCTATCAGATAAATATGAAATAGTAAGTTGCGCCCTGCACTGGTCGGTATAACCAACAAATAGATGTGCCTAACGTTGGTCGATATAATCGACAAATGGTGTGCCCAACACTCCCCGACACGTAGTCGTATAACCCTGAACTCTTCCTATCCTATGGTATGCCAACTATATCTGACTCTGCCCGAATAGTTAATAGGGTAATCATTCTCAATTCTCATTGTAATCCAATTTCTCAAATCAATAATACCCGTTCAATAGCCAATCATTAGTACATATCAATATATCAACATAATTCTTCTCAATACAAAATCAATTTTGTATTTACATCAATATACAATAATCTCAATCAATTCGATTTAGTCCTTACTGTAAACAATCGATCAATTTCATACCAGTGCGATTTGATAAGTTATAACCAGCTATAAATTCAATTTTATTCGAGACTTCAATTCATCATATTAAATTTTATCCATCAGTTTATCATTTCACTACGATTTAGTCCATAATTCACTCGTTGTATCAAATTGTGAACAATTCGAACTACTATTAAACAAATACAAATTCACAAATCAGATGTAAAACAATTTAAATACAATTATACTAAGTGAACTTACCTGATCAAAACAACAACAACAACTCTCTAAAAATTAATCAACAAATTTTGTTATTTTCCCAATTTTGTTCAATGTGATTCAATTTTGGATCAATCAAAGGTTGAAAGCTTGAAGTATCACAAACGGTTTCTCCCTCGTGTTTTAGCTTTGATATTATAATTATTTATTAATTAATCTAATTTAGGTTAAATTAATCATACTTATTTAACTTAAATCATGTTTAACCAATTTAATGGATGCCAACTATCATCCAGAACCGTTTGGCATCAAGGCAATAGGTCCAATTGCTCAATTGAACCCTCAATTAACTAAAAATTCATATCGATTAATTTTTACCACTTTTACAATTTAGTCATTGTACCTTAATTAGTCATTAATTCGTCAAAATTACCTATCCAAAATTTAATTCACCTATATAATAACTACGTAAATATTTTTATTAAATATTTACGAGTTTGATTTACGAAAATGAGGTCCCAAAACCTCATTTTCCAACACCACTAACTTTAGAGTCGAACCACTCCTACTTTAACCAACTTTCAAAACAACAAATTTAACAGATCAAAATCCAATATAACACTGTAATTGACTCTAAATATTAAATAATAATATTTACTGACTAGATCATCGAAAAATGGGGTCTTAAAACCTCCATTTTCGGTACCACTGAAAAACAGATTGTTACATATATTTCATCTCTTTAGGTTAAATTCGTTCATCAAATTTAATCATATTTTATCTTGCATATTCCTTAATGAAAAAGTCTGTTATTAACACATGGTAATAAAATAATTCGTCGTAGACAAATGACCCGTGACCATATTTCTTTTTCATCAACCATGCAATGCCAATTATAGGATATCATTTACCTTTTATTAGGCTATGAATTTCACTATTTTAAGTAAAGTTATGTCATACATAAGCCATATACCTAACATACTAGTTTTTAGCTCTATTTCCAATTAAACTTAGGTTTTTAATATATCAAAGTATACGAGTTATATACACATTATTTACTTACTCAAAATTGAGGTAAGTCACACCATGAACATCAATAGTGAATAAATCTATAAACGGATTTAGGATAAATTCAACTTGAATCTTGTCCTATGCATTGTCGATCTTGTTTGATGTATTGTCAACCTAGACAATAACACCCATGTATTTATCTTTCTGGGAGTCATCCACTCTGATATACAAGATTAGGTATCTCTCCAATTGGGCTTGATAGACAACATAATAATCCATCAAATAAATTTACTCAATTTTGATTCTTCAGACTATGAACTATTTAGACCACCTACTAATATAAGTTGTCTTCTCCTATCATATTCGACCATATGGAGCAACTTAATATTAGTTAAACATTAGGCAACCGGTGATTCAATATTTACTTATACAATTTTTTTCGTGCAAAAACCATTGAGGACAAGTATAACCAAGATAATAATTTAAACAATGAAAATTTATTAATCAATCTGTTAGAAAAATTAAAAAGTATTAATGACGAAAGCAACCACATTAAGAGTACTAGATCCCAATATTCCAAGTCCAATGACAATGACAATGGTGGGAAAGTCTAAGAAAAACAATCCAGAAATGGCAATGGGAAGCCATCAATAGGGAAGTGGAAGTCCACCAAGTCATGGGAAAAGAAAAAAGAAATGGAGTTGATGAAGTGCTTCTTATGTGATGTTTTGCACAAGATGCGAGATTGTCTAGAATGAGCCAAGCAACTCGCCATCAATAAGGAGGATGCGGAGCCAAGGATGAGACTTTGAATCTTGGTTCTATGATACTCAATTATGCAAAGACAATGAGGGGTTTAAAGTAGAAAAAGATGATGTTCGTAATCAACATTGAAAGCAAACGAAAGATTACTCTAGTTGACACAAAAGCATCTGACTTATTAATATCTGAGAAGACAATTAGTGAACTTAGTCTTAAAGTTAATAAGACAACTAGATTGATCAAAATTGTTAACTCTAAGAAGGTCCCAACTGTGGGTGTAGCACAAGGAGTTCATCCACAAATTAAAGATTGAAAGTGCAATGAAAAATGAGGTGATCAATTTGAATGATTATGATTTTGTACTTAGGTTAAATTGGAATGATAAGAGGAGAGAAAACGAACGTGATGCATGTTAGTTCAAAATTATGCATTTTTCAAATGTTTTATTTTCTTTCCTTTTATTTTTCAATTCTACCAAGTAATAGATGGAAAGAAAATTATTTTTTCTACCAAGTAAAGTCCTAGGTGTACTTAAACTTTCAACTTTACATTTTCAACAAAAACTTATTTTATTTCTTACATAAACTTTTAATAAATATATTGTAAATGCCCATTTTTGCCCGGGCTGAAAAAACAAAATAAAAAAAAATGTCCAAAGTTTTTTACAGTCCAGTACAAAAGCTAATACCCAAAACAAACAAGCTGAGCCCAATTACACCCCTTGACCCAAACCTAGCAGACCTAACCTAATCAGACCCAACCAAGCCCGAATACACCTAGGCCCAAAAATTAAACGAAATCAGCAGAACCCTAGGGTTCTCCCTCGCGCCGCAACGCCAGTGCCTAGCAGCATCCCAACCGACGCGCCGCAAACTCCGTACCCTCGATCGCGCCACAGCCACCAGCCCTCGTCGTGCCGAGATTACGCGAGTCGCCCTATCACCACCAAGTTCCGTGCTAATGACCTGCACAAATGAGAAAATAAACAGCAAGCAAATAGGAAAAAACATGTATTTCCTTTTTTATTTTTGGGTTATATAAACCCAACAAAATTTGTAAAAAAAGAGAGGAAGAGAGGACGAATAAAAGCAGAGAAACTCAATAGCAGAGGTTATTTCAGATTATTTCTTTTCGTTTTTCTTTATTTTTTTATTTTTTTAAAATACTGTTATTTCCTTTTTTATCTTTTTTTAAACTATAATATATATATTAAAATATTAAAAAAAAGGAAATTTTACCTGTTTTTTGGAATTTCGGCCGCCGACGGTAAACGGCGCCGGAGTACTGCCGGACTTATGGCCTGAAACTGAGGCTTGAGAGAAAAAGGGATTTTTTTTTGAAGCAATGGCAAAAAATGAAAAAAAAAAGTGGAAAAGGTGCCTTTTATAAACAACGAAAACGGCGCCGTTTCATAGGCCTCCCCAGACGCCAAAACGGCGTCGTTTTGGGGAGGCCAATCCGATTACCCAACCCGAATGGGATCAGATCCGCGTGTTTTTTTAATAATGGTTTTATTACCCTCTAAGTCCCTCCGCATTGTTCCAGTTTTATAATTAGGTCCTATTATATTTTTATTTTTTTATAATTTAACCTCGAAATTTACTTTCTGTTTCAATTTAATCCTCCTTCCTTTATTTATTTATTTATTTATTTTTTAATTATTCTAACATTACATTTAAATTATTTTATTATATTAATATTTTATATTATATTTTATATTATTTTGTTAACTTTGTTAAAAATACATATATATATATATTTTCTTGTATTATCTTTATATATATTTATTATTATATATTATTTTACTTAATAATTCATATATTATATTTTTAAGTATTATATTACGTTATATAATTTTGTTTTGTATAATATCTATTATAATATATAACTTATTTTATTATTATATATATATTTTTTTATGATTAATATATTATGTATATATATATGTTTTTAAATTATTATATATTATTTACTAATCTTTATATGTATTATTATTATTAATTATTTTGTATTATTTTATTATATATTATGATTTTTATTAATTATTATATTATATATTAAAAAAATATTTTGTATATTATATAATATAATATCATACATTATTTTTAACTAAAATTTATTTATATTGTATGTTATATTCTATTTACATTATTTATATTATATATGTGTAATTTTATAGATCTTTATTTAAAATGATTATATTTTTCTTACATCATTTATATTATATGTATATAATTTTATAATTAAAGTATTACATATATATATATATTTATTGTATAAGTACTTTCGACTTTTGTGAAACACATTCATATTTGTTTTATTATTTATTATATTTGTTTATATTTCATCATGTATTTTTAATGTAAGAATTATTATTATGCATGTTCTATATTATTATTTCTTTATTGCTTATCTTAAATGTTAGTATATTATATTTGCTTTTAATATTCGTGTTTTGATAATATATAAATACAATGTTGTCACATGGTTATTGTTTAAGATAAAAATCCATTCTTGCAAAACTATGGTATTTTTAATAGTTTTTAAAATAAGGCAATATTTTGGTATTTAGAAATTCGGAAATAGTGCTCTAACGTCTTCAAGTTGCAATTTTCCGCTTTGCTAAATAACTAAATACCCTTTTACAAGTTTTGCAAATCATGAGATGATTTTGATTACGAAGGTTTTTAAATATCATGTCCTAACGTACTGGACGTGATGTTTATATTCCCTCGGAACAAAGAAATCTCAAGTTTTAACTCAAATTGCTAGATGTTTTTAAGAAATCATATTTTTTAAATACTTTTTTAAATTTCAAACATTTGGACATGATTCTATCGATTAGGTACCAATTTTTGGGCGTTATGAGGGTGCTAACCCTTCCTCATACATGTGAATCACACCCGAACCCGTTTTTGTTTTTCGTGGACCAAAATCAAATGTTTTAAATAAAACGTTTTACAAGGTGATCCAATCACACCTAAAAGGATTGGTGGCGACTCCCATTTTTGTTTTTAAAAGTCGATCCCCGTTTTTTAAAACCCGATTTAAAATGGTTTCGACATCTTGGCGACTCTGCTGGGGACATAAGAGAGTCAAGCCGTAGAATCGATAATTTCATGTCCTTTTGTCTGAATTTAAGAAATTTGGTTTTAAAAAAATCATGATCCGTTTATTGCATGTGGTTCTATTTTTATAAAATGTCTCGGCATTGCATTGCATGACCATTGTGGTCACACCCTTAAGTGGGAGTGAGAAGCTACTCCTTCGTGAGGTTTTCACCTCCATGTAGGATAGTGAATCGCTTTCGGGATACATCCGTACTTATGTCTTCGTGAGGTTTTCACCTCCGTGCAGCCATAGGGAAATGTATTCCCCTGAACCGAACTTGGTCCATATGAGCCTATAATGGGTGAGGATCGAGGAATCTGCTGGTTCAGGTACCTCAACTTTAGAGCTAAACCACATGTAGAAAACCTAAGTTTTTATCCTAGGTAGAACTATGCTAAACCTTAGTAGTCACCCAAATAGGTGTTCTATGTTGTTTATTTCTTCTGTACTAACGTATTTTCTTGTGTTTTGATTGCATTGCATCATAAAGAAGAGGTGTTGATTTCAAATTCGATTGCTAAATAAAAAAGTTGGTCATAAGAAAATAGATTTTTTGATAAAGTGGATTATAATACGGTCATCTGAATATAGTCTAAGTGAATACAATGAGAGAAGTCCGTGAAGGAATACAAAACCTTATCACCCAAGGATTCAAGTTGACGAAGACTATTTGAGAATTACCACGTCTCGGCTTTCTTGAAGAGGCTAACAAGTGAACAGGAGTCATGATCCAGATCGAGCAAAAGGAGCTAGAGGAGGCATATATTAGAAGTTTGCAAGACTTGACTTTTGCGAAGAAGGGATTCATGTTTCACTTGGATTATGAGGACAAGGCCGTGTATGTGATCCGTTTTGTGTAAAGAAATTTATTTTCTAGTAAAGTTTTTCTAATGTAATTGAATTCAGAGTCAACGCCTCTCTTTCTTTGCATTCATGCATTTGCATTACATAACATCATATGCATTCAAGTTTATAGAAAGAGTCTAATTAGTTGAAATTAACAGAGAGAGATATAGAGAAAGAGAAGGGAAATCTGGAAGCTGAACACCACTACGGTACACGTACCAATACAAGGAAAATTGACCAAAGGATGGAACAATTCCAGAGAGAAATGCAAGACCAAATGCAAGAGCAGATGGCCAAACTCCAATAAGAAATGAATGACCAGATGTTGGAAGCCCAGAGAAACATGATGGCCCAAATGGCCCAGATGATGAGTGGAATAATGGATAAGGGAAAGGGCCCTATAGTCAATGCTGAGGACAACGAGGATTTCCCTAGAGGATACACTCCACCACATGTGCAAACACAACCTGAGGGATATCCCAGGAGGCCACCTGTCACAATTAGGCCTCAGCAAGGGCAAGCTGACACTGGAATGCCTACGAATTTTCAAGTTGGTATGGGATCCAACCCAGGGGACAACCCCGCTAATCCTGTTTTCCCTGACTTAGACATGGCAGAGGGGGAGGGGATCAGAGCTGAATCTGCAAAACAGTTGGAGGATCGCTATAGGTGGTTGGAGGAAAAATTTAAAGCTTTGGAGAATGCTGACCGTCATCACGGTATTGACGCCAAGGAGTTGAGTCTGGTCCCTGATCTGGTACTTCCTCATAAATTCAAGATGCCCAAATTTGAGAAGTACAATGGAACTACTTGCCCTGAAGCCCACATCACGATGTTCTGTAGATGTATGATGGGCTATGTGAACAATGATCAACTTCTGATTCATTGTTTCCAAGATAGTTTGACGGGTGCAGCGTCTAGGTGGTACAACCAACTCAGCCGTGCTAACATTAGCTCCTGGAGGGACTTGGCCCAAGCCTTCATGAGGCAGTACAATCATGTCACAGATATGACGCCTGACCGAATCATATTGCAAAACATGGAAAAGAAATCAAACGAGAGTTTCAGGCAATATGCACAAAGATAGAGGGAAATTGCCATACAAGTCCAACCACCTCTCTTGGAAAAGGAAACCACCATGTTGTTTATCAACACTCTAAAGGCGCCTTTTATCACCCATATGATAGGAAGCACCACTAAAAGCTTTGCGAATATGGTCATGGCGGGTGAAATGATAGAAAATGCCATAAGGGGTGGCAAGATTGAAGCAGGGGAAACCACTAGAAGGTCTACTCCTAAGAAAAAAGATGACGAGGTGAATAATACGAGTACATACAACAAAGGGTACTCAAAAGCAATTACTGTTAGTCAGCCAAAGGTGATCACTGCTGGGCAACAAGGGTCGACAAGACAAGAATCAGGCCCTAGACAAAGTTCTGAAAAGCTCCAATTTACGCCAATTCCAATGACATATAATGAGCTATATCATACTTTATTAGAAGCACGTGTGGTGTCCCCATATTATCTGCAGCCATTACAACCCCCGTATCCCAAATGGTATGACTCAAACGCTCAATGTGATTACCATGCGAGAATAACGGGGCATTCGATAAAAAACTGTACTGCCTTTAAAAAGGTAGTTGAGAGGCTTCTTAAGTTGGGAGTTGTCGATTTGAATGATACACCCAGTGTGGAGAATCCATTACCCAATCATGGAGACAAGAAAGTTATGATCCCTTGAAGAAATTGAAAGTGAAGAGGGAATCGGGGAATAAAAATTTCTAGGTCCTTACATATTTGGAAAGTTTTTGAACAATGGAACTGTGGAAAGGATCATTGTATTTTTAGAGTGGATTTAGAGTAATATTTGAAACATGCTTGTTGTCTTGAGCCTAGAGGCAACAAGAACTCTTTTGTGAAATAGGCTTATGTTCAAATTTTATTTCAATAAGATGCATCTGTTTGAGCACATATTCTTTTATATTGTATATTCTTTTGTTTTTTAGAATATTCTTTCATTCTTTATTCATGACCATACCAATAATCATCCTTAGAATCATTTATTCTTTGGATTTGTTCACCTTCGTACCTAGGTACCCAGATATCAACGACGTGAGCGATGTTGTTACTGACTCCCTTTTTAAATGAGATATGGGTCTAGGGGATCTCAGGATTTTGAAGATGACAGAGATTGTGACATATCTTCTGACTTGTTAAGAATGGACCTTACTCTATAAAGGGTCATTGGATATTATGAGCGTAGGGAAAATGAGAAGACAGAAGCCTAGCTTACCATAAAAATAAGGCAATACATTATTGAGTTGTTTTCAAGAATTCAAATATGTTTCCGAACAATTATATCAGGACAGGCCTTGGCTAAAAAGAAGCAGGCTAAACAAGAGGATGGGGCACTGTTGGTCTACCATAGAAGGGGATTACATTAGCCATACTGCAAACACTGAATTGAAGGAGACAAGATTCATGTGCCTACTCCAGTTCTTCACAAATTTTCCATATGTGGGGCATGGATGTGATGGGGCCAATCTCGTCAAAAGCTTTTAGTTAATATCGACTCATCGGCATAGTTATCGTTTACTTCGCTAAGAGGGTGGAAGTAGCTTCATATGCCAATGTTACAAGGTCGAAGTCATCAAATTCGCAAAAAAACAGATCAAGATGCTAGCAGAATGCCATAAAGGATCGTGTTTACAAAGTCAAAGTTTACAGTTTATCCAAAGATTAGGCAGCATATCACAGTGCAACAAAAGTTGCTAAAAAAAGAAGAAGAAGAAATGAAAGGTGGCTAAGACTTGTAAAGATTGGCATAAGAAGCTATCACTACTCTCTATGATTATAAAATGTTGGCTAGGACCTTTGCTGGGCAACACATTTCTCATCAGAATAGAAACAATTTGGCCAATTGAACCTAATTGAAGAATATGTTAAAAGTTATTTGTCACGGCCAGATGATATGAGCTTACAGAAGTTCATCTTAGGGAATTCCACGAAGAAACCTAATGTTGAAAAAGATTTTTCCTCTACAAAATGATTTTAGAGGAAAGCATATGCCAAACTGGGAAGGACTTATGTAGGGCATGTTCTAGAGGAGCACTGATATTGACTAAGATGGATGGCGAAGACTTGCCCAATCCGGTGAATTCAGGTTTAGTCAAGAGATATTTTACCTGAAAGAGGAAAGACCAAGGTGAAAACCCGAAAAGGGCGTCTCGAACAAAAAAAAAGAAAAAGAAAAAGGAGAGGCCGAAGCGAAAACCCGCAAAGGGCGCTTTGAGACCAAAGGGGATTTGAGTTGAAAACCCGAAAAGGGCGGCTCGAATTTTAACCAAAAAGTGGGGCATACAGTAGTCTTGCTACATTGGAATTAACAATGAGGAAGTATGTTACATCTTGGGGGCATCGACAAAGTACTCCAAATCCCCTAAACACATATTGAGCTTAAAATTGTCATCAAGAAGTTGGAACAAAGAAGCTCAGGCTGCGATATCTGGGGCACCTAGTTTCCCATTTTACCCATTTTAAATCTTTGATTACTTTATTCTTTTCAAAGAAACACCCAAATTAATTTTCTTCTATAGCCTTTGTTATATTTACTTTATTCTTTTTAAGATATACCAATCAATTTTCATTTATTGTAACACCCCAAACCCGACCCAAATACCATGACCGGATCTGGCATGTCACTTAGGGAGATTTTAAAAGATGTCGCAATTTCGGAAAATATTTTTCTTGAGTTTAACACTTTATTCGAGAAAACTAAATGGTTGGATGATTTGCAAAAGATATACATTTTATATTTATGCCTTAGTGGATTAAAAACCGAAATTTGATACATTCCTTAACTTAATTAAAACGTAAAATATAAATGTCTAATAATAATAAAAGCCCAAAACAAACGAAAATATGAAGCTAGTGGCCCATGGCCTTATTACAATGAAATTTAAACCCACTAATTAAAAATATTAAAAATAAATAAACTAGTAAAGTCTTTTGCTGAATCAAAATAATCCCTCGCATGGCCACCTTGCTCTCTTCTCCAACCCGGTCCGATGCACTAGGTGCTACACGAAAGATGTTAAATAATAGGGTGAGTCGCGAGACTCGGTGTGCAACCCTCGTGCACCATCGATTGGGCCTTAGCCCCACAGTAATGTATAATAGAGTATAATATATTAGAAAATATGCAAAGCCCAACCCAATCCTAGGTTTCCATCCGCTACACACCACCCTTACCTGCCAATCACACCATTGGGGATTTCTACAATCAACCCACACCGCTACACACCATCGATGGCGGTCATGCTGCAGATAGTCGCTTATCGTCCGATGATGGCAATAGCCACTACAATGCATCATGGCATTAGCCACTACAATGATCATGGCAAAAGCCACTACAATGCATCATGGCGAAAGCCACTACAATGATCATGGCAAAAGCCACTACAACGAACACTTCCTTTCATCAATCACCCAACCCCATGCATACATAGAAATTGGCATACATATAAAGCATATCTTCTCAGCAGAAACATTCACTTTAGAATAACAGAGATCACTAACCTGGTGATTCGCCTTGACCCTTCTCGGGTTTTCAACAGCCATGCCGGTATTTTGGCATTTAACAGAATATACAGAATATAACAGGTTTGTATGCATACTAATCAAGCAATCTAAATGGTGTGAGAGTGTTACACACCTGATTAATGCGTAAGACTACCCTCTATGCCGATACCCTCGCTAATCGGATCTACTGCCCTCTGTCTACAACTTTGCTCAAAAGCCGGAAAAACGCGAATATAAGGCCTCTCCTATATTCGGCTAAGGGTTAGTGTTTACCCGAATCTATACTTTTAGATTAACAGATCTCCTTACCTAGATCGATTAAATCCCGGAAGTAGAATGATTTGTATGCTACTGATTTAGAAACCTAGGCGATTGGATCTCTTTCAAATCCCGGAATGTCGCCCATGAAAGATAATACGAGGTTAGTCAACCATCTAGCCATTCGGCTATGGTCTCCGAAAGCCGAAAAAGATTGAAAGAATAACATAATCGACACTTACCACTTCAGAAAATTTCGGCTACCCTTTGTAGGAAGATTCAGCAAACACCAGAGAAGAGATCTAAGAATTTCGGCTTTTAAGAAAATCCCGAAAAAGTATGAACAAAAGAAGGCTGATGCATTTTCAGCTTTTAGAAGAACTGAGTGAAGAGTTTCGGTTTCTAGAAAAAGAAAAGAAGAAAAGAAATCATGAGAGAAGCTTGGAGATTTTGGCTAGGAAGAAAAAGAATGGAAAGGATTTCACAACTAATAAGGCTTCAAAGGGTTTCTGGTTCTTAATGAATGGAAGAAGAGATGAACAAATGGGTAGGAGAATTTGGCTTTTAGAGAAATCAAAGACAAGAGGAAAAGAATGGAAAAGAGAGTGAAGGGAGAGGTTTCGGCTTTTGAAGAAATTAAAGAAAAGAAATTGTAGAGGAGACGAGGATTTCGACACGGGAAGAGAAGAAAAGGGTAGGGTTCAAATACCGGAATTGATGAGCTATCCCCTATTTATAGAAATTTCTACACACCTTTAGCCTATACTTAACCGATTTTTCCCCTCTCCTGTGTTTGATTTTCGGCCAACACTAGCCTTCCTGATAGATCCTCATCCTATCCCTTATCCCTATCAAAACACCCATCCAAAAGAGGCTTAATTATCTCCAACTCTTCCCTCCTTTATCAGCTTTAATTATCCACATATTAAAACAATAAAATCCCCTAAATAATAGCCTTGTTGCCGTCCAACCTACTCCTCCTTATAAGTGTCGAATTTGGCCCAAAAACATGGGCTCCAAACGGCCACAAATTGGGCCTCTCCCCTTGCCTATTGACGCCAACTCCCTTCCCTCTTAGTGGCGCCATTTTGCCACTGGGCTATAAGCCCATTTTGCCATTTAAGCTACCAAAACTTTATTTTAAGCCCTAGAGTATCTAAACAGAATATTTAATCAAGGCCTCACCAAGCTCAAACCCAATTTGCACCTCTAATTCTCAAATTAACACATTAAACACATCCACACCCTAAACGCATAGGCCCAAAAATTCAGGATGTTACAGTTCTACCCCCCTTAAAGAAATTTCGTCCTCGAAATTTCCAACTAACTATTAATCATACCACCCAAGTCTCACCACTATGCTTCCGCTGTGAACTCTAATTCTAAAGCCAAAAGAAACACTTAGGATAATATGATAGAGTACACACCGGTATTCGCATCTGGAGTGTCCCCGTCCCCATGTACTCATTCTTTCGATTGACGTTTATCTGATTAGAAATTTTTATGAATTAATAGTTTCTTCTACTGATTACCCACGAACAGTCTTATGAACAGTAGTTTAAGAGTAGTTCTTTCGAATTCGAAATTATATCTACAAGTTTCAGTCTCAAGTTTGTCTCCTAGTCCTAATAAGCACATACGTTCAATCATCAACCATCCACATACAAGTAGCATCCACGAACTTACATTCATCATGTAGGGGTGTCTTCATCGTTTCACTACCCAGGGGTATTTTTGTAATTTATCCTACAGGGGTATTTTCATAATTTTCCAAAATAGGGTTCCTTTGTGAAATAAGGTAATTTTGTATTTCGGGGGTATTTTGATAATTTGAAAATCCGAGGGTATTTTGGTAATTTTGCAAACCGGGGTGTTTCAATTTTTTTTAAAACTAGGGACATCTCAGTAATTTTGTGAAAATCAGGTGGCTGGTCCCTTTCGGGTTTTAGTTATAGATTTTGGCCCGTCAACAAATCCTCGTGGCTAGGGTGAACAAATACTACGCACTGGTAGGATTCCAAATGAAGAGGAGGTGAGTCACTAGGATCGCTTAAGTACCGTGCTCTTCCCGATCCAATCTTAGACATGCGCATGCTCATGCCACACCCTAGTCTTGCGACTGCTCACGGGTTTGTTTAGTGAAATTAAGTCTTATGAGATTGAAGGAGTTGTTTCACTAAGCCTAGAGTCCATCAAGTTCTAATCTAGATAGTCTACGTCCCATAAAGCCCATCAAGCCCACATACTTATATACACACACGGTGAGTCCGTAATGCTTACAGCGGACTTGGGCCGAGAGACGCAAAGCAGTGCCATCTTGAGAAAACCCTCCCGTGTTATTTATAAATATGCATGTTTTCAAAAACCCAACTTTAGAAAACGTTTTGAGCCCAAAACCCCAAAGTCGAGTTTTGAATCGGGCTCTGATACTAATTTGTAACACCCCAAACCCGGCCCAAACACCATGACCGGATCTGGTATGTCACTTAGGGAGATTTTAAAAGATGTCGCAATTTTGGAAAATATTTTTCTTGAGTTTAACACTTTATTCGAGAAAACTAAATGGTTGGATGGTTTGCAAAAGATATACATTTTATATTTATGCCTTAGTGGATTAAAAACCGAAATTTGATATATGCCTTAACTTAATTAAAATGTAAAATATAAATGTCTAATAATAATAAAAGCCCAAAACAAACGAAAATATGAAGCTAGTGGCCCATGGCCTTATTACAATGAAATTTAAACCCACTAATTAAAAATATTAAAAATAAATAAACTAGTAAAGTCTTTTGCTGAATCAAAATAATCCCTCGCATGGCCACCTTGCGCTCTTCTCCAACCCGGTCCGATACACTAGGTGCTACCTGAAAGATGTTAAATAATAGGGTGAGTCGCGAGACTCAGTGTGCAACCCTCGTGCACCATCAGTTGGGCCTTAGCCCCACGTAAGTATAACAGAGTATAATATATCAGAAAATATGCAAAGCCCAACCCAATCCTAGGTTTCCATCCGCTACACACCACCCTTACCTGTCAATCACACCATTGGGGATTTCTACAATCAACCCACATCGCTACACACCATCGATGGCAGTCATGCTGCAGATAGCTGCTCATCGTCAGATGATGGCAATAGCCACTACAACAGATCATGGCATTAGCCACTACATCAGATCATGGCAAAAGCCACTAAAACAGATCATGGCAGAAGCCACTACAACAGATCATGGCAAAAGTAACTGCAACAGATCATGGCAAAAGCCACTACAACAAAACACTTCCCCTTTCATCAATCACCCAACCCCATGCATACATAGAAATTGGCATACATATAAAGCATATCTTCTCGGCAGAAACATTTACTTTAGAATGACAGAGATCACTAACCTGGTGATTCGCCTTGACCCTTCTCAGGTTTTCAACAACCATGCCGGTATTTTGACATTTAACAGAATATACAGAATATAACAGGTTTGTATGCATACTAATCAAGCAATCTAAATGGTGTGAGAGTGTTACACACCTGATTAATGCGTAAGACTACCTTCTATGTCGATATCCTCGCTAATCGGATCTACTGCCCTCTGTCTACAACTTTGCTCAAAAGTCGAAAAAATGCGAATATAAGGCCTCTCCTATATTCGACCAAGGGTTAGTGTTAACCCAAATCTATACTTTTAGATTAACAGATCTCCTTACCTAGATCGATTAAATCCCGGAAGTAGTATGATTTGTGTGTTACTGATTTAGAAACCTAGGCGATTGGATCTCCTTCAAATCTTGAAATGCCGCCCATGAAAGATAATACGAGGTTAGTCAACCATCTAGCCATTCGGCTATGGTCTCCGAAAGCCAGAAAAGATTGAAAGAATAACATAATCGACACTTACCACTTCAGAAGATTTCGGCTACCCATTGTAGGAAGATTCGAAAAACACCAGAGAAGAGATCTAAGAATTTTGGCTTTTAAGAAAATCCCGAAAAAGTATGAACAAAAGAAGGTCGATGCATTTTCGCTTTTAGAAGAACTGAGTGAAGAGTTTCGGTTTCTAGAAAAGAAAAGAAGAAAAGAAATCAAGAGAGAAGCTTGGAGATTTCTGCTAGGAAGAAAAAGAATGGAAAGGATTTCGTCAACTGATAAGGCTTCAAAGGGTTTTGTTCTTAATGAATGGAAGAAGAGATGAACAAATGGGTAGGGAGAATTCGGCTTTTAGAGAAATCAAAGACAAGAGGAAAAGAATGGAAAAGAGAGTGAAGGGAGAGGTTTTGGCTTTTGAAGAAATTAAAGAAAAGAAATTGTAGAGGGAGACTGAGGATTTCGGTACAGGAAGAGAAGAAAAGGGTAGGGTTCAAATGCCTAATTGATGAGCTATCCCCACTTATTTATAGAAATTTCTACACACACCTTTAGCCTATACTCAACCGATTTTTTCCCTCTCCTGTGTTTGATTTTCGGCCAACACTAGCCTTTCTGATAGATCCTCATCCTATCCCTTATCCCTATCAAAACACCCATCCAAAAGAGGCTTAATTATCTCCAACTCTTCCCTCCTTTATCACCTTTAATTATCCACATATTAAAATAATAAAATCCCTAAATAATAGCCTTGTTGCCGTCCAACCTACTCTTCCTTATAAGTGTCAAATTTGGCCCAAAAACATGGGCTCCAAACACCACAAATTGGGCCTCTCCTTGCCTATTGACGCCAACTCCCTTCCTCTTAGTGGCGCCATTTTGCCACCTGGCTACAAGCCCATTTTGCCATTTAAGCTACCAAAACTTTATTTTAAGCCCTAGAGTATCTAAACAGAATATTTAATCAAGGCCTCACTGGCTCCGAACCCAATTTGCACCTCTAATTCTCAAATTAACACATTAAACACATCCACACCCTAAACGCATAGGCCCAAAAATTCAGGATGTTACATTTATTGCCTTGGTTATCTTTGATTAGCCTATTTGTTTCGAGCTATGCTCCTGACTAATTTCTTTCTTGTCCATTGCTGTAATCTTTTTCAAGCATTTTATATTGAAATAACGATTAATGGACTAATAACACTTTCATAAAAGGAGTTTCGCATATTACTCTAGAAGCTTCTAAATAATATGGGGAATCTGAAACATGACTATTGTTCAGAACTCACCAAGCCTAAGGGCTGGAAATATTGAAAAATGATTATCTCTTCGGATTCTTATGGGATAAGACAATTTCGTTAGTGATACTATATTGGCAAATGACGAATAAGGCCAATCTATGTGTAAAAAGGGATCATTGTCGGGATACCCTGCATTAATGTAAATTTCAGACTCATACATCTGGTCATTACACTTAGGGAATGGTGTAACAGATTGAAGTTCTGTACCTTTGAGTGGTAACAGAAATATGAAAGAAACTAAATGTCATTCCTTTGAAGTTGCATGGGAGATACCAATTTCATGTCTCAAGATCCAAGCGGGTGACTTTGTAAATTACATTGGGGCAAGCTGGTTGAGTAGAACATGGTTGATGAACAAAAATGAAGAACAGATGAGTGATAACACCTAGAATAGGAATCATACTCATAACATTTTTACACCATAGTAAATCTCATTAGGAGCATTTGATTCATTCCAATCATTGCATCCTAATCCTTTAAAAGGAATCATCTTCATAACATATATATATAGCTAGAAGCATTTGATTCATTTTTTATCATAGCATCTTAGTCATACAGCATGAACATACTAAATCGAGTCTACAGGACATGTCCCTTAGTGGATGGTGTAGCAATATCGATGAGTTTTCAGATCGAGGATAGCTAATCTCATCTTCTTGAAGTTGCAAGAAGAAGATCAAGATAACAGATCTCATCTTCCTGAAGTTATAGGAAGTAAATCGAAGACACTTTCAGCCTTATCTTCCTGAAGTTGTAGGGAGTAGACTGAAGACAGAAGATCTCATCTTCCTGAAGTTGTAGGAAGCGGATCGAAAAGAATTTCAGCCTTATCTCCCACGAAGTTGTAGGGAGTAGATCAAGATAGAAGATCTCATCTTCCCGGTTGTAGGAAGCGGATCGAAAAAAAATTCAGCCTTATCTCCCCGGAAGTTGTAGGGAGTAGATCAAGACAGAAGATCTCATCTTCCCGGTTGTAGGAAATAGATCAAAAAAGATTTCACCCTTATCTCCCCAAGAAGTTGTAGGGAGTAGATCAAGACAGAAGATCTTATCTTCCCCGAGTTGTAGGAGTAGATCAAAGAAGATTTCACCTTATCTCCTGAAGTTGTAGGGAGTAGATCAAGACAGAAGATCTTATCTTCCTAAAGTTGTAGGAAGTAGATCAAAAGAAGATTTCACCTTATCTCCCCAAGAAGTTCTAGAGAGTAGATCAAGACAGAAGATCTTATCTTCCCGAAGTTGTAGGAAGTAGATCAAAAGAAGATTTCAGCCTTATCTTCCTGAAGTTGTAGGGAGTAGACTGAAGACAGAAGATCTTATCTTCCTGAAGTTGTAGGGAGTAGATCAAAAGAAGATTTTAGCCTTATCTCCCTGAAGTTTTAGGGAGCAGACTGAAGACAGAATATCTTATCTTCCTAAAGTTGTAGGAAGTAGATCAAAAGAAGATTTCAGCCTTATCTCCCTAAAGTTGTAGGGAGTAGACTAAAAACAGAAGATCTTATCTTCCTGAAGTTGAAGGGAGTAGATCAAAAGAAGATTTCAGCCTTATCTCCCTGATGTTGTAGGGAGTAGACTGAAGACAGAAGATCTTATCTTTCTGAAGTTGTAGGAAGTAGATCAAAAGAAGATTTTAGTCTTACCTCCCTAAACTTGTAGGGAGTAGACTGAAGACATAAGATCTTATCTTCCTGAAGTTGTAGGAAGTAGATCAAAGACAGAAGATCTTATCTTACTGAAGTTGTAGGAAGTAGATCGAAAAGCACTTTCAGATCTTATCTTCCTGAATTTGTAGGAAGCAGATCAAAGACATCAATTTGGCATTCTTGAAATTACAAGAAGCAGAATAAAGCTAGCAGACTTACTGAAATCAAGATGAAGTTCTAATACCATTGAAGTTGCGGTAGAGTTGGAAGCCATTCGAAGAAGTCGAGGCTCGGCCAAGACCGGGCAAAATTGGTCCTTTATGGTCTTTGCTCTATTCTCGTTACACGACAATGAGCAAAGAGGGGTAGCTGTAAATGCCCATTTTTGCCCGGGCTGAAAAAACAAAATAAAAATAAATGTCCAAAGTTTTTTACAGTCCAGTACAAAAGCCAATACCCAAAACAAACAAGCTGAGCCCAATTACACCCCTTGACCCAAACCTAGCAGACCTAACCTAATCAGACCCAACCAAGCCCGAATACACCTAGGCCCAAAAATTAAACGAAATCAGCAGAACCCTAGGGTTCTCCCTCGCGCCGCAATGCCAGTGCCCAGCAGCATCCCAACCGACACGCCGCAAACTCCGTACCCTCGATCGCACCACAGCCACCAGCCCTCGTCGTGCCGAGATTATGCGAGTCGCCCTATCACCGCCACATTCTGTGCTAATGACCTGCACAAATGAGGAAATAAACAGCAAGCAAATAGGAAAAAAACATGTATTTCCTTTTTTATTTTCGGGTTATATAAACCCAACAAAATTTGTAAAAAAAGAGAGGAAGAGAGGACGAATAAAAGAAGAGAAACTCAATAGCAGAGGTTATTTCAGATTATTTCTTTTCGTTTTTCTTTATTTTTTTATTTTTTTAAAATACTGTTATTTCCTTTTTTTTATCTTTTTTTAAAACTATAATATATATATTAAAATATTAAAAAAAGGAAATTTTACCTATTTTTTGGAATTCCGACCGCCGACGGTAAACGGTGCCGGAATACTGCCGGACTTATGGCCTGAAACTGAGGCTTGAGAGAAAAAGGGATTTTTTTTGAAGCAATGGCAGATGAAAAAAAAAAGTGGAAAAGGTGCCTTTTATAAACAACGAAAACGACACCGTTTCATAGGCCTCCCCAGACGCCAAAACGGCGTCGTTTTGGGGAGGCCAACCCGATTACCCGACCCGAATAGGATCAGATCCACGTGTTTTTTTAATAATAGTTTTATTACCCTCTAAGTCCCTCCGCATTGTTCCAGTTTTATAATTAGGTCCTATTATATTTTTATTTTTTTATAATTTAACTCCGAAATTTACTTTCTGTTTCAATTTAATCCTCCTTCCTTTATTTTTTTTATTTTTTAATTATTCTAACATTACATTTAAATTATTTTATTATATTAATATTTTATATTATATTTTATATTATTTTGTTAACTTTGTTAAAAATACATATATATATATATTGTATTATCTTTATATATATTTATTATTATTATATATTATTTTACTTAATAATTCATATATTATATTTTTAAGTATTATATTACGTTATATAATTTTGTTTTGTATAATATCTATTATAATATATAACTTATTTTATTATTATATATATATATTTTATGATTAATATATTATGTATATATATATGTTTTTAAATTATTATATATTATTTACTAATCTTTATATGTATTATTATTATTAATTATTTTGTATTATTTTATTATATATTATGATTTTTATTAATTATTATATTATATATTAAAAAAACATATTTTGTATATTATATAATATAATATCATACATTATTTTTAACTAAAATTTATTTATATTGTATGTTATATTCTATTTACATTATTTATATTATATATGTGTAATTTTATAGATCTTTGTTTAAAATGATTATATTTTTCTTACATCATTTATATTATATGCATATAATTTTATAATTAAAGTACTACATATATATATATATATATTTATTGTATAAGTACTTTCGACTTTTGTGAAACACATTCATATTTGTTTTATTATTTATTATATTTGTTTATATTTCATCATGTATTTTTAATGTAAGAATTATTATTATGCATGTTCTATATTATTATTTCTTTATTGCTTATCTTAAATGTTAGTATATTATATTTGCTTTTAATATTCGTGTTTGATAATATATAAATACAATGTTGTCACATGGTTATTGTTTAAGATAAAAAAATCCATTCTTGCAAAACTATGGTATTTTTAATAGTTTTTAAAATAAGGCAATATTTTGGTATTTAGAAATTCGGGAAATAGTGCTCTAACGTACTGGGTTGCAATTTTCCGTTTTGCTAAATAACTAAATACCCTTTTACAAGTTTTGCAAATCATGAGATGATTTTGATTACGAAGGTTTTTAAATATCATGTCCTAACGTACTGGATGTGATGTTTATATTCCCTCGGAACAAAGAAATCTCAAGTTTTAACTCAAATTGCTAGATGTTTTTAAGAAATCATATTTTTTAAATACTTTTTTAAATTTCAAACATTTGGACATGATTCTATCGATTAGGTACCAATTTTTGGGCGTTATGAGGGTGCTAACCCTTCCTCATACGTAACCGACTCCCGAACCCGTTTTTGTTTTTCGTGGACCAAAATCAAATGTTTTAAATAAAACATTTTACAAGGTGATCCAATCACACCTAAAAGGATTGGTGGCGACTCCCATTTTTGTTTTTAAAAGTCGATCCCCGTTTTTTAAAACCCGATTTAAAATGGTTTCGACATATATATATTTAAATAAATTTTCTACTTATATTGTAAGTGTGCTATTACCTGGTATTAATAATTTAAATTTAAAATATCCAAACATTAGTATTATTGCATCTTGTTTTTTTTTTTTAGTATCCTTTATGTTTGTTTTACGATATTTGTTTGAGGTTCATGGTTATCTCTCATAACAATGTCATCTCCCATGTTCGAATTTACATTCTCTCATTTGAAGTACAATATATATTATCACTGCACCCAACATTTGCAAGTTAATATTACAAGGTCAAATTAATCCAAATTATATATGTAATTGGCCCAATTTACCCGGGCCCGATTAAAACCAAATAATCCAAAAAAAAATTTAAAAAACAAATAAAAAACATTAATAAAGTCCAATAAAAATAGTCCAAACTTAACAGATTTTTACAAGGCCCAATATAAGCCCAAATCAAACCTAGCCCAAATGCCTAAACCCTAGCCCACTAGCCCAAAACAAAACAGAAAAATTTGAAACCCTAGCTAGCTTGCTTCAGCCGCCGCCACCTCCGTACACTCCACGTCGGCCCACCTCCGTACAGCGCCACGCACTCCTCCATACCTGCAAAAGGGACAGACAAATAGACAGCACAACAAGAAAAAATTGTTGTATTTCATTTTCATTTATATTTTCGATTTTGGCTTTAAAAATCGAAGCAAACCATTGTACATTTTTTACAAACAGATATCAATACAAAAGAAAAGAAAAAGCAGATTCAAGCAAAAAAAAAACGAATATCAAAAGAACAGAATAGAAAAGGTTTCGAAAGAGGTGATTCCCCTTTCTTTCTCGTTCTATTTTCGAGTTGTTTTTATTTTTTAAAAGAGAATAAAGAAAAACAAAAGAAGGGTTAGAAGAAACGAACCTTCGAAGCTCCGTCGCCGGGACGGCTGAGGTAGCCACATCCGATGAAAAGTGGCCGGAAAACCGAAAGATTTTCTTTGCTCGGGTCGTTTTGAAAGGCTTTTGGGTGATTCGAGGTCGGATTCGGACACAGGGAGGTCGAAACAGTAAAAAATTCCCTTTTTTCAGATTCCGGCCGCCGTACACGGCGGTCACCGCCGTCGTCGGCTGACGGCCATGACGGACAGTCTGTGGCTCTGTTGGCCGGAGAAAAGGGAAAATTTGAGAGAATTTTCGGATTTTTTTTGAGTCAAGGTTAAGAATGAAGTTTTAAAATATTTTTTGGTTTATATAGAGGTGCGAAACGATGTTGTTTCGCTGTGGCTCTTTCAATGCCAAAACGGCGCCGTTTTGCCCAGATCCGCGCGCAACCGACCCGACCCGCCAGGATTCGCTTGTTTTTTCAGCGGAAGGGCTATTTGCGCTTTTAGCCCTTCCGCTTTTTAAACCAATTTCAATTAAATCTTTTTTACTTTTAATTTGACCCGATAGTTTCGCATCTGTTTCATTTTAGTCCCGCGCAAAACGCTGCGTTTTGGAGGAGAAGGGAAATTTGCCCTTTGGATCCCTCCTCGTTATTCGCGCGTTCAGATAGGTCCTTTCCTTTTTATTTTTTTTATTTTTTCCCCAAACGTTTGTTTTAAGTTTAATTTAGTCCTTTTTTTTATTTCTTTTGTTATTTTTGCTATTTTATCATTAATTTAATAATAATAATAATAATAATATTATTATTATTATTATTATTACTATTACTATTAATTTTAATATTACTACTATTATTCTTATTATTATTACTATTATTTTTAATACTATTATTACTATTATTATTAATTTTATTATTAGCATGTTATTATTACTATTAATATATTTAGGTAACTTTGTTATTATTACTATTATTTCCATGATATTTATTTGCTTAATTTTTTTAAAAACATTTATTTATTTTATCATTTTATTACCTACTTGCTTATATCTTTCTATATAGTTTTAATACTTCAAAATTTTTTATTATTATTTACATTATGATTTTTTTAATTTGTGTTACGCTACATTTGTTTATTGATTTGTTTTATATTAATCCCTTAGTTCTAAATTTTTAGTTCTTTTTCCTTATTATTTTTCTTTTGGCTTGTTTACTTTACTTTATTTTCAATCTTCACATTGTCATCATTATTATTTTGTTACGCATATTAACACTGTAATTTATTTTCTATTTTACTACAATCATATTACATTTTATCCGATGCATTAAAATTTTTATTTTGAAATAAGCAAATACTTCGCGTTTTAAGATTCGAAAGAAATCGTACCCTAACTTACTGGGTTTCGATTTTTCTCGTCGAGTTTAAAGAACTAATTAATTATTTTTAAATCAAAGCGCATAAGTCAAATAAAAACTTATTCTCGGAATTTAAAAACGTTGTGTCTTAACTCACTGGATGTGACATTTTGTTATATCGAGGTAAGGATTTCTAAAATAAAGGCAATATTTTGTATTTGGAATTTTGAGAAATTGTGCCCTAACTTACTGGGTTCCGATCTTTCATTTGACCCAAATAACCTAATATCCTTCTTAAACTTTAATGCATGAGTTATAAAAGTCAAAAGGCAAACTTAGTTTCAAGGATTTTAAAATGTCGTATCCTAACTCACTGAGCATGACATTTTACTTCTTCGAAATAAGCGGGTCTCAGCATCCAATTTAATTCATTCAAGTTTTCTTTTAAATAAAGAGAATCGTATTTTAAAATCTTTTCAAACTTTCGACATTAAGACATTAATCAATCAATTCGGTACCAATTTTGGGCGTTACGAGGGTGATAATCCTTTCTCGTGCGTAACCGACTCCCGAACCCATTTTCTCGAATTTTGTAGGCCAAGATCATTGTTTTAATAAATCAAAATGTTTTAATGATCAATCTCAAGGTGACCCGATCACACCTCAAAAAGGATTGGTGGCGACTCCATTTTCGTTTTAAAGTCGACCACGTTTTCTAACAAAAAAATGGTTTCTACAGCTTGGCGACTCCACTGGGGAACAATAAGAGAGTCAAGCCGTAAAATTGATTATTTCTTGTCTTGTTGTCGAAAATTGAAAATCTGATTTGAAAAATTACGATCCTTTTATTGCATTTGTTTGTGTTATTTCATATGATTGTTGTGGTTTGAGTCTCGTAGAATATTTTCGCATCATATTGCATAAGGATCGTTTGGTCTTACCTCTGTTAAGTGGGAGAGAGAAGCTACTCCTTCGTGAGGTTTTCACCTTCGTGCAGGATAGTGGATTGCTTTCGGGATACATCTGTACCTATGTCTTCGTGAGATTTTTGTCTCCGTGCAGCAATAGGGAAATGTATTCCCCTGAACCGAACTCGGTCCGTATGAGCCTATAATGGGTGAGGATCGAGGAACCTGCTGGTTCGAGTACCTCAACTTTAGAACCAAACCGCATGTAGAAGACCCTAGGAGCCCACCCTAGATAGTACTGCGCCAAACCCTAGCGGTTACCCAGATAGGTGCTTAATTCTCTTGCTTTGCGTTTTGTTTTTGTATGTTGAACTGACTTATTGTGTTTTTCTTATGTTCGCATGTCATTTCATATTCGGAAGAGTGTCAGTTCAAGTTCGATTACTAAATTAGAGAGCTTATCATGGAGAACGAATTTCTTGATAAAGTGGAAGATAACGCGGCTGTCCGTATTTGGTCAGAGAAAACTCAATTAGAGAAAGGAGATAGTCTAGCCGGGGGGTATACATCAGAATTATGGGACTATACCCGTATCAGTGTGACACAGAATAGCCTTCAAGAATTAAAAGAAATATGGGATCAGTGGAACGATGAGACCAGGCAGTTGTTCTACTATAATTATGGAAACTTGCCGTATCTGCTCGACATCAAGGTAGACGAGCATTTGTTCCGCCATCGCTCGATGTGGAACCCCGCTACGCTTGCTTCACCTTTGGGAGGGTCGATTTAGTGCCCACTGTGGAAGAATATACAGCCCTATTGCGTTGTCCAAAGGTTCAAGTCGATAAAGCTTATTCCAGAGCCGCTTATGTCCCGACCTTTTGGAAGAAATTGATGAACATTACGAGAATGAGTGAACAGTGGATTACAGCTAGGATCAAGCAAAAATGCGAATGTAAGTGCATCCCATGGAAGAATTTGAGAGATTTGGTTCTAGCGCATCCTGATACGAAGAACAGAGTCGATGTGTTTGCTTTGAGCATCTACGGATTAATGATCTTCCCTAGGGCATTAGGGTATGTAGATAAGGCGGTCTCGGATCTCTTTGATCGACTT
Source organism: Gossypium sturtianum (assembly GCA_025698515.1). NCBI lineage: Eukaryota > Viridiplantae > Streptophyta > Magnoliopsida > Malvales > Malvaceae > Gossypium > Gossypium sturtianum. The sequence goes on along the minus strand of CM046947.1, from coordinate 15,209,312 downwards.
GATAAAGGGGTCACACCTGTTCCTGCAATCTTGGCCGAGACATTTAGATCTTTGAATGCATGTAGGAGGTCCGGTGAGGGCAGATTTATAGGTTGCGCATAATTGTTGTTGGCTTGGTTCCACAGTTATTTCAGGAAAATGGATAAGGTTTCTTATCGAGTTTTCTCCGGGAATTACTCCCCATTAAAGGAGATAGTGGCCACGCCAAGAATAGATGACATATCAGAAGAAAATTGGGTAGTGCTCCTCCAAAATCTCCAGGAAGAAGACGTCGAGTGGAGAGCTCCTTGGTTGATTCCCGACGAAATTCTTTACCGATGTAGGAGTTTTGACTGGGTCCCTTTGCTTGGGATTTGGGGAGCCGTCGGGTATGCTCCTTTGCTCGTACTGAGGCAATATAGATCAAGACATTTCATACCAGTAACGCATGGGCTAGCTCAATGTGAGTTTTCATACCGGGGAGACAACTATAAAAAAAGGGTAAAGGAGATTTTTAACGCTAGGAATCAGACTCGTCAAATGAAAAGGCTGGCCATAGGTTCAATGATGACTCCCGAGTACAGTGGATGGTGGAGTAAAATGGTTAATGATGATATCCCCGGGCAGAATTTAGAAGGCATTCGACCGATGGAAGAGTACTTACAAGCGATCCCGTCAGAACTAGAAATCATAAAGCAAGACTTCGAGAGGAGGAACTCGGAACTTGAAAAGAAGATAGAACAATTGGAGGAAGAAAAGATGCATTTAAGGTTAGATGCTGATGTTCAAAAGCTAGAGGCCGAGAAATTAAAGAAAGGAAAGTATAAAGCCGAGGAAGACTTGGATAGTTTGAAGACAGATTACAAGAAATTGCGTCTATCGATGAGAACCGCTAGATTGGGAAAAACGTCAGAGCAATGGCGACAAGAGATCCAAGAAGAAAGAACCAAAGTTGATCAGTGAGAGAGAAAATTCCAAGAGGCTCAGGCACAGAAAGAGGCCTCAGAAAGGAGATTGTTAGAAGCCCAAAATGACAAAAGGGAATTAAAGGCTAGAGTAGCAGAAATTGAAAAATCACTTCATCAGCATAGAAATCGTAATTCTGCGGTTGAATTGAGGGCAAGTTTGAATAAGATTGAAGAAATGAAGAGAAAGATAGAAGAGCTAGAGTCTGCATTACAAAGCTGTGAGCTCCGGGTAAAGTTTCTGGAGGTAAGTGAAGAACATTTGAAGGAAGAGCTTCACCATTCTCAGAATCAAGTTAGAAACAGAGATTACATTATGGGCGAGGCCGTGGCTCAGATTCGGGAGGTAGCCGATCATTTACAGACTTTGGCGATTCAAGCCGACATGCTAAGCGTGAAGTACGAGCTAGAATCAGATAGGGGTCAAGAGTTAGCTTCGTTGCTTAGGAAAGTTAAAACTTTGAGCATTAGGGCAAAGCCATATTTGTAATCCGTTTTATGTAAAGAATTTTATTTTCTAGTAAAGTTTTCTAAATAAAATTGAATCAGAATCGATGCTTTTTTGCATTCATTTCATGCATTCGCATTACATCACATCATGTGCATTAAATTTCATGGAATGACCCTAATTGGTTAAAATCATTTTCAAGAGTTAATCTGGAAACCAACAAAAACTTATCAACCAAATATCATTGCGGTACCCGAGCAAAGACTAAAGAAATGGACCAAAGGTTGGAGAGATTAGAGCAAATGCAAATACAGATGCTGAAGCAATTAGCCAAAATTCAACAAGATATAAAGAATTAAATGCTAGAATTTCAAAGAAACATGATGAGCCAGTTAACCCAGATGCTTGCTGGAGGGTTAGAAAAAGGAAAAAGCCCTAGGGTTGATTCCGGGGATGATAACGAGGACTCTGCTTATCATTCAGGCTTTACCCCAACAAACACCCAAGCACAACCAAACGCGTATCCACAAAGGGTGTCTATTAACATCGGACTCCCAATACCGCACCGTACTGACACCTGGGTGAACTTCCCGACAGGTTCAGGTTCTAGTCCAGGGGATAACCCAATCAACCCTATTATCATTGATCTGGATGATCTAGCGGAAACAAAAAAGGCGAGAGTGGAGCTCCCAAAATAATTTGAAGATCGTTACAAACGGAAAAGGCAAGAGAGGAGCTTCCAAATCAATACTTTAAAGGCTCTGAGGAAGAGGGAAAATGAGGCGAATAATGCGAGAATGTATAATAAGGGCTATTCAAGGCCGATTACCATAAGCCAGCCAAGGACGGCAACTACTACCCATCAGGTCCCCCCAAGGCAAGATCTTAATCCAAGACCGAGCTCAGAAAAACCCCGGTTCACGCCCATCCCGATCACGTATGAGGAGTTGTACCAAAGTTTGTTTGATGCACATATAGTATCCCATTTCGACCTAAAACCTATACAGCCTTCCTTTCCCAAATGGTACGACGCGAACGCCCAATGCGAGTACCACGCGAGAATCTCAGGACACTCGATTGAGAACTGCACCGCTTTTAAAAAGATAATTGAAAGACTCATCAACATGGGTATTGCGAAATTCGATGCAGAAAATCTGTTACCCAACCATTCTGACAAAGGGGTAAACGCGATAATCGAGAGTGCAGGGAAGAGAATCAAGACAGATGTAGCAGAAGTGAAAACCCCGCTGAGGGAGATTTGGAAGAAAATGGTAGAAGGAGGATTAATCACCCAGGATTTATGGGAGAAACCCGGAGAAGCAGGGAATTACTGTGAGTTCCATGATGAGGAGGGTCATGAGATTCAAAAGTGCAATGAATTTAGAGCCTTGGTGCAAGGCCAGATGGATAATAAGGAACTGGAATTCTATGAATATACTGAAGGCCTAGATGAAATATTCAGAAATGGGAGCATCAATGCTATATCTGAAGAAGGAATCGGAAGAGATAACTTATCAGGCATCCGCCCTTATGAACCTGGGACTGTTCTGAACAATTGGACTGCAGAAAAAATTCCTGTAGTTTTTAGAGCTTACTCAAAGTAATGTTCAAAACACGATTGTTGCTTTAAGCCTAGAAGCAATAAGAATTCCTTTGTGAAATAGGCTTATGTCCAAACATCATTATGAAATACATATTTGATATCATTTAGAGTAAATATTCTTTCTTTCTTTTAGATTCTTTCATCCTTTCTATACAAGTAATTATGTTAGATTCTTTCATTCCTTGGACCTTTTGCCAAATCATTCTTTCATTTCATTCATAATCACATCATTCAAATAATTATTCTTAGAGTCATTTTTTCTTTGAATATTCCTTCATACCTACAATAGGTCCCTAGATATCAATGATATGAGCGACGTTGCTACTGGCTCAGAATCTACTTTTGAGCAAGATATGTGTCTAGAGGGATCTCAGGACTTTGAAGACGACAAAGATTGTAACCTATCTCCTGATTTGTTAAGGATGGTAGAACAAGATGAAAAACAGATCCTACCTTACAAAAAGTCATTGTGAGCCTAGGAGAAGAAAAAGAGGTGAAGATCGGAGCCTGTATCACCACAGAGACAACGCGAGATGTCATTGAAGTTATTCAAAAAAATTCAACGATGTTGTCGCATGATCGTATCAAGAGATGTCTGGGCTACTAAGACGTGTGGATGCTGTTAAGGCTAAAAAATCTTAGAAGAGGTCCATAAGGGTGTCTGAAGAACACATACTAATGGTTTTACAATGGCCAGGCAAATCATGAGGTTTGGGTACTGCTGGTCCACCATGGAAGGGGATTGCATCAGTTATACCAAGAAATGCTATAAGTGCCAAATTTATGGAGACAAGATTCCTGTGCCTCCTTCATCTCCTCATGTATGACATCTCCATGGACTTTCTCTATGTGGGGCATGGATGTCAGTGGGCCAATCTCACCAAAGGCTTCTAGCGGGCATCGATTCATCTTTATGGTCATCCATTATTTCACTAAATAGGTGGAAGCTGCTTCGTATGCCAATGTCACAAGGTCGACAGTCAACAAATTCTTGAAAAAAGAGATCATATGTCAGTATAGAATGCCAAAAAGGATTATATCTGACAATGCACTAAATTTGAACAACAGCACGATATCAGAAGTTTGCAGTCTGTTTAAGATTAACATCACATCACCCCAAAATGAATGGAACAGTGGAGGCAACTTTCTAAAGAAAAAAAAGAGAGAGAAAAATCGTAAGAAAAATGATTAAGACTCATAAATATCGGCATGAGAAATTATCATCTATGCTTATCGAACGTCTGTCAGGACCCCCACCAGGGCAATGCCTTTCCCATTGATTTATGGAATGGAGACAGTTTTACCCATCGAAGTTCAGATTCATTCCCTTCGAGTCTTGTCAGAGCTGAAGATGGATGAAGCAGAATGGATCCAAGCCCGATATAATCAGTTAAATTCGATTGAAGAGAAAAGGTTGAAAGCTATCTGTCATGGTCAAATGTACCAGAAATGAATGATGCAACAAAAAGGTTCGCCCCAGAGAATTCCATGAGGGGGACTTGGTATTTAAAAAGATCCTCCCCATACAAAAGGATTTCAGAGGGAAATGGATGCCAAACTAGAAAGGACATTATGTGGTAAAGAAGGCATTCTCTGGAGGAGCGTCAATGTTGACCCAAATGGATGGCAAGAGCTTGCCTAATCCTGCGAATTCAGATTCAATCAAGAAATACTTTATTAAAAAAAAGAAAAAGAAAAGAAAAGAAAAGAAAAGAAAAAGGAGAGGCCAAGGCGAAAACCCGCAAAGGGCACTTTGAGACCAAAGGGGTTTTGAATTGAAAACCCGTGAAAGGGCAATTCAAATTTTGATCAAAATATGGGGCATACGGTAGTCTCGCTTTCTCTGAATTAACAAGAAGGAGAGATATTACGCCTTGAGACCAAATGGGTTTTGAATTGAAAACCCGTAAAAGGCAATTCAAATTTTGATTAAAGGAGGGCATGCGGTAGTCTTGCGATGCCTGAATTAACAAAGAAGAAGTATGCTACATCTTGGGGCATCGACGAAGTACTCTTGATCTCCTAAACACATATTGAGCTTAAAATGGTCTTCAAAAAGTTCGTATAGAGAAGCTCAGGCTGCGATATCTGGGGCACCTATTTTTTCCCTCACCATTTTGTATTCTAGCAATGTTTGCTTTCTTTAATTAACCTATTCTTTTCATATTTCGTTCCTGATAAATTTCAGTTTCGTCCATCATTGTGATCATTTTCAAGCATTTTGCATTGAAATAATGATTAATGGACTAATAATACTTTCACAAAAGGAGTTTTGCATATTACTCTGGAAGCTTCTAAATAGTACAAGAACCTGAAACAGGACTATTATTTAGAACTCACCAAACCTAAGGGTTAGAAATATTTGAGAAAGAAGAGTCTAAATTGTGACTATCTCTTCAGATTTTCTGTCAAGGATATCAGCTGAACAAGAAGACAGGATATTGCGTCAGTAATACAACCCTGATGAACAGCAAGCAATGACAACCTAAAAATTAAAAAGGGATCCTTCTCGCAAAATGATATTCTGCATTCATGCAAATATCATTCATACATATCCAATTAGGAGCATTTGATTAATCCTGATCATGATGTCCTAATCATTTGGCATAAGCATAGGTCCATAAAATCGATTCTACACGTCGTGTCCCCAGAGGACGGTGTAGTAAGATTGGTGAATCCACAAATCTCATCTCCCTGAAGTAGCAGTGGAGCAGATTGAAGTTGTAGATCTTATCTCCTTGAAGTTGTAGTGGAGTAGATCGAAGATGGTGAATCTTATCTTCCTGAAGTTGCAGTGGAGCATATTGAAGTCACCAGCCTTATCTTCCTGAAGTTGCAGCGGAGCAGACTGAAGACATCGAATCTTATTTCACTGAAGATGCAGTGGAACAGATTGAAGCTACCAAATTATGGCGGATCTTATCTTCCTGAAGTTGCAGTGGAGCAGATTGAAGCCACCAGCCTTATCTCCCTGAAGTTGCAATGGAGCGGATCAAGACAATGAATCTCATTTCCACAAGATGATGCGTGGAATGATTGAAGCTACAAATTGGCGGATCTTATCTTCCTGAAGTTGCAGTGGAGCAGATTGAAGCCACTAACCTTATTTCCCTAAAGTTGCAGTGGAACAGATTAAAGCTACAAGTTACAAGTCCTATACATCTGAAGTTGCAGTAGGTTGGATCAAATTTATCATGGTGAATCTTATCTCCCTGAAGTCGCAGTGGAGCGGATTGAAGCCACGATTCTTCTCTACCTGAAGTTACAGTGGAGCACACTAAAGATAGCAAATCTTATCTCCCTAAAGTTGCAGTGGAGCAGATTGAAGCTATAAGTCTAATCTCTTTGAATTGGATCGAAGCGCTAGTTCCTATGCCCTTGAAGATGCAGTAGGATGGAATGAAGCTACGCGAAGAAGAAAGGCACCAAAACAAGTAGAGACTCAGCGAGGCCGGGCAAAATTGGCCTTTTTTAAATCTTTGCTCCATTCTCGTTACACGACAACGAGCAAAGAGGGGCAGTTGTAATTGGCCCAATTTGCTCGGGCCCGATTAAAACCAAATAAACCAAAAAAAAAATAAAAAACATTAATAAAGTCCAACAAAAACAGTCCAAACTTAACAGTTTTTTACAAGGCCCAATATAGGCCCGAATCAAACCTAGCCCAAATGCCTAAACCCTAGCCCACTAGCCCAGAACAAAACAGAAAAATTTGAAACCCTAGCTAGCTTGCTTGACCGCGCGCCGTTTCAGACACTCCACGTCGGCCCACCTCCGTCAGACAAATACCATGCACGCCCGCACTGCAAAAGGGACAGACAAATAGACAGCACAGCAAGAAAAAATTGTTGAATTTCATTTTCATTTTTATTTTCGATTTCGGCTTTAAAAACCAAAGAAAACCATTGTACATTTTTTACAAACAGATATCAATACAAAAGAAAAGAAAAAGCATATTCAAGCAAAAAAAAAACGAATATCAAAAGAACAAAATAGAAAAAGTTTCGAAAGAGGTGATTCCCTTTTCTTTCTCGTTCTATTTTCGAGTTGTTTTATTTTTTAAAAGAGAATAAAGAAAAACAAAAGAAGGGTTAGAAGAAACGAACCTTCGAAGCTCCGTCACCGGGATGGCTGAGGTAGCCACTTTCGATGAAAAGTGGCCGAAAAATCGAAAGGTTTTCTTTGCTCGGGTCGTTTTGAAAGGCTTTTGGGTGATTCGAGGTCGGATTCGGACACAGGGAGGTCGAAAATAGTAAAAATTCCCTTTTTCGATTCCGCCGCGCCATCAGCGCAGCGACACCGCCGTCATCGGCCGACGCCATGACGATGTGACGGTGGCTCTCTGGGTGGAGAAAAGGGGAAAATTTGAAAGAATTTTCGGATTTTTTTGAGTCAAGGTTAAAAATGAAGTTTTAAAATATTTTTGGTTTATATAGAGGTGTGAAGCGACGCCGCTTCATTGTGGCTCTTTCAATGCCAAAACGCGCGCCGCTTTTGCCCAGATCCATCCACAAGCAACCGACCCGACTCGCCAAGATTCAGCGTGTTTTCTTTAGCGGAAAGGCTATTTGCGCTTTTAGCCCTTCCACTTTTTAAACCTATTTCAATTAAATATTTTTACTTTTAATTTGACCCGATAGTTTCGCATCTGTTTCATTTTGGTCTGCGCGAAATCTGCTGCGTTTTTTTGAGGAGAAGGGAAATTTGCCCTTTGGATCCCTCTTCGTTATTCGCGCGTTCAGATATGTCCTTTCCTTTTTATTTTTTTATTTTTTCCCCAAACGTTTGTTTTAAGTTTAATTTAGTCCTTTTTTTATTTCTTTTGTTATTTTTGCTATTTTATCATTTATTTAATAATAATAATAATAATATTATTGTTATTATTATTATTATTATTATTATTATTATTATTATTATTAATTTTAATATTACTACATTATTCTTATTCTTATTACTATTATTTTTAATACTATTATTACTATTATTATTAATTTTATTATTAGCATGTTATTATTATTATTAATATATTTAGGTAACTTTGTTATTATTACTATTATTTCCAAGATATTTATTTGCTTAATTTTTTTAAAAAACATTTATTTATTTTATCATTTTATTACCTACTTGTTTATATCTTTCTATATAGTTTTAATACTTCAAAATTTTTTATTATTTACATTATGATTTTTTTAATTTGTGTTACGCTACATTTGTTTATTGATTTGTTTAATATTAATCCCTTGGTTCTAAATTTTTAGTTCTTTTTCCTTATTATTTTTCTTTTTGGCTTGTTTACTTTACTTTATTTTCAATCTTCACATTGTCATCATTATTATTTTGTTACGCATATTAACACTGTAATTTATTTTCCGTTTTACTACAATCATATTACATTTTATCCGATGCATTAAAATTTTTATTTTGAAATAAGCAAATACTTCACGTTTTAAGATTCGAAAGAAATCGTACCCTAACTTACTGGGTTTCGATTTTTCTCGTCGAGTTTAAAGAACTAATTAATTATTTTTAAATCAAAGCGCATAAGTCAAATAAAAACTTATTCTCAGAATTCCAAAATGTTGTGTCCTAACTCACTGGATGTGACATTTTGTTATCTCGAGGTAAGGATTTCTAAAATAAAGGCAATATTTTGTATTTGGAATTTTGAGAAATTGTGCCCTAACTTACTGGGTTCCGATCTTTCATTTGACCCAAATAACCGAATATCCTTCTTAAACTTTAATGCATGAGTTATAAAAGTCAAAAGACAAGCTTAGTTTCGAGGATTTTAAAACGTCGTATCCTAACTCACTGGGCATGACATTTTACTTCTTCGAAATAAGCGGGTCTCAGCATCCAATTTAATTAATTCGAGTTTTCTTTTAAATAAAGAGGATCGTATTTTAAAATCTTTTCAAACTTTTGACATTAAGACATTAATCAATCAATTCGGTACCAATTTTGGGCGTTACGAGGGTGCTAATCCTTCCTCGTGCGTAACCGACTCCCGAACCCGTTTTCTCGAATTTTGTAGGCCAAGATCATTGTTTTAATAAATCAAAATGTTTTAATGATCAATCTCAATGTGACCCGATCACACCTCAAAAAGTATTGGTGGCAACTCCATTTTCGTTTTAAAGTCGACCATGTTTTCCAACAAAAAAATGATTTCGACAATATATATTTTAAAGTAAAGCAGAATTAAATATGGTAATATATATATATTAAAATAATATTATTAAAAATTATCTTAATATTATATATTTTGAAATTCAAAATAATATAATATAAATTAATATATTTTAATTATTAAATATAATAAATCTGGGGCAATTTACCTAAAAATCTAGAATATTTACGGAAAAGGGTCATTTCCCCACAAAGCGCGTCCACGTCAGCGCGTTTTGTGGGGAAAAAGCGGGAAAGCGCGCCCTTGAGGGAGCGCTTTCGCCACATCATCAAAGCGCGTCCTCGTCGGTAGCGTTTTCGATGATGTGGCGTAAAGCGCTCCCTCAAGGGCGCTTTTGCCCCTTCCCGCTTGATTTTTAGCTGTTTTTAGTGTTAGGGTATGAAATTTTAAAGTTTCATGGTTAGGGTTTATGATTTTTTTGGGTCGTTAGATTTAGGGTTTTTAGGGGAAAATTAATGGAGTAGATTATAGGGTTAATTAGGGTTTAGTAAAAATATGTTTAGGGTTTTGGGCAAAATATATTAGCAAAATAAAAATTGTTTGAATTTTTTTGATAATGTATCTGCAAAAATAATTTTGAGAAGACGTTTCTGAACAAATAGTGCCCAAAACCCTTCAAGCAGGATGCACTATCAGCAAGAGTACTGAAAAGAGCTCCCACGTGGACGCTCTTTTGCTACAGTAGTCTCCGGTAAAATAATTTTGAGAAGACGTTTCTGAACAAATAGTGCCCAAAACGCTTCAAGCAGGATGCACTGTCAGCAAGAGTACTGAAAAGAGCTCCCACGTGGACGCTCTTTTGCTACAGTAGTCTCCGGTAAAATTAAATATATTAAAATTAAATTACATATAAAAAAAATAAACAACTTCTATTTTATTAAAGATATTAAAATTAAATTTTAAAAAAATTAAACAACTATTATTTTATTACATATATTAAAACTAAATTACAAAAAATAAAAAATAAAAAACAACTTTTTATTTTATTAAATATATTAAAATTAAATTACATACAAAAAATAAACAATTTCTATTTTATTAAAGATATTAAAATTAAATTACAAAAAAAAATTAAACAACTATTATTTTATTAAATATATTAAAAGTAAATTACAAAAATAAAAACAAAAAAACAACTTTTTATTTTATTAAATATATTAAAATTAAATTACATACAAAAAAATAAACAATTTCTATTTTATTAAAGATATTAAAATTAAATTAAAAAAATTAAACAACTATTATTTTTTAAATATATTAAAAGTAAATTACAAAAATAAAAATAAAAAACAATTTTTATTTTATTAAATATATTAAAATTAAATTACATATAAAAAAATAAACAACTTCTATTTTATTGAAGATATTAAAATTAAATTACAAACACAAATAAAAAACAACTTTTATTTTATTAAAAATAAAAAAATATATTACAATTAAAAATAAAAAAGCCGGTCCGAATCAATGTTGATGCCGGTCGGAATCAATGCCACACGGGGTGGTGGTGGCGATTCTGTGGCTGGATTCCTCCTTCTTCTAGCTTCCGCTGGGGTCGTGAACCTCGGCGGGGATTCTCAGTTCCTCCGACGATGGAGTCCAGTTGTGGGTGTTGGGAGGATGACCCACCTTGATAAAATAACGATCGCGGAGGTGTTTGCATCAACCACGGCGGGGTGTCCGAATCCGTAAGCGCGAAGGAGACCGGTAAAAGAAGTACTCCGACGCGGCGCCTCCTGTGATCCTCACGCAACGTCGGCCTCAAGATCGGCCGCCGCTTAGAGTAGTCGAAACGGACTCGAGCACGCCATGCATTCCAACCCGGGTGGGACCGGAAAAGGAAACATATATGGGTTAGGATACATATAAGGGCTAGGCACGCACTTTTGGCATAAAAGGCCAAAGGCTGTGATGTCGATGTCGTCGGCTGAAGTGATGGGCCCAGTGACTGTGTGGGCGCTGTTTGATGGGCCCGGTGACTGTGTCGGCGCTGTTGATGGTCTCGTCTCATCACCCCTTCTCCTTGGATTTAAAGGGCCCCGTCGTTCCCTTTGTTCATGAAGTTGCTGTCGTCTCTCCTCTTCCGACAACAAATACGGCTTACCATGGATCCTAAACCATGGCATGTATTCCGGTACGCACGCTAACTCAGGAACGACGATCGGTTCCCGAATAGGTAAATAATCATACCGGTTCTCCCACATCTCGATATATGCTGACCAAAATCTTGACCAATCCGTGTGCAACTGCCGTAAGTCGACTTTGTGCTCATCATTGAGCACCTCAGGTGGTACGGGAATCGGTTGTCGGAATCCAAATTGTCGCAGAACCCGATCTGACTGGTGCATCTCCACGGTGGCATAGTTGATCAATGGGACCTTCACATGCCAAATGTTTGGATTTTGCAAGATCTCCTCCGGAATTACTGCCCGAATTGCCGGATCCTCGTACGGTGTCCATTGAAACTATATTAACATGACCAAAATATTAGTTATATACATAATACTAAACACTAAATATGAAATACTAAATTATAAATACGAAATTCGAAACTTACTTGTGATTCCGACCGTTGGTCTAATAGAAGCCGTATATCTTCAAGCGAGGTAGGTATTCCAAAGATAACTCGCCAATGGTTCCACCTAATTAAATAATTTTTAGCATACAATTATACTATAAATCTACGTAATAATTGTAAAATATAACATTAAATTTACCTCGCATTACGAGTGGGAATGTATATAGGTGGTCGAGTCAAGGACGTAAAAATGGAAATCAAACCGTGCCCATGATCGCAGAGTGGTGATAGGCAACCTCCGATTTTCGCTTTACTCGGCCGCGCGTCGCCCGCACATCTCCCGATACAATTTTGATAGCATGACAGGACCCCAACTCAATTCATCGTTGCTCTAAAATCAACAAGTTTCAAAGACCATCTCGTGTGTCGAGGTTTCTAAACAGTCCGACATCGGATAGCCTCCAATTATCTCAAGAATGTATGCTCGAGCATACCGTATTCTTTCTATTTCGGTCGAACCATTATTCGGCTCTAGGAATGTGTCTCGTAACTGTGCCATCTCGATCCGACCTCCATAAATGTTATCCGAAATGGCACCCGGCTCGTAGCATACGACGGTCCAATCGGTAGAAGTTGCGGACCCGGTGACTACGGACCCATCCACCTAAGCAATCCCAATTGCAATCGCACATCTTCCGAGTGATAGTACACTCTCGCATGGAAGATGGAACGTGTGTCGTCTCGTGTCTCCACCTCTCTATCAACGCACCGATTAAGTTCGGCTCCAACTTGAACCCCTACCTATCGTGGCCACGTGCCAAAAACCCGCTTCCCGCAGGTAATTCTCGATCAACGGCGATGGGGGACCATGCATATTGCGAATATAGCATTGCAACACCCGATCTACAGATTGTTTAAAAAATTATAAAATAAAAATTAATTAAAATTGCATAAACCTAAAAAATATTAAATAGTATTGAAAAATTAAAATTAAAACTTACCATTTGCATTTGATCGACGGAGATGTGCTTATCGTCCAGACGAAATAATTCCCCGGCCATTGGTAATACGATCGAAAGTTTTATAATTTATCAAAAAAATATATTAAAAAATTAAAAAAGGCTTTTTTGTAAATATTAAAGGAATATTTTGAAATTTGAGAGTAAGTTTCAAGGACTTTAAGAGAATTTTGAGAGGAATTTGAAAGAAAGTTGAGATAAAGATGATAGAGGACTAATGTGTGAAAAAATAAAAGGGTTGGGGGTTTTTATAAGTTTTTTTTTTACCGTTGGGCTCCAATGGTCAAAAAGTTTTGATCATTGTTCTGTGAGAAGCGCTTGAGAGGAGGCGCTTTCCTTCTTTTTCCCCACAAAACACGCTGACGTGGACGCGCTTTGTGGGAAAATAGCCCTTTTCTGTAAATATTCCAGATTTCGGTCCTTTTCCGTAAATTTATTATTTTTTCGGTATTTTTAGGTAAATTGCCCATAAATCCGTGTATCACTTAACAATAAAACTGATAATTAATAATTATATGTATTATTATATTATAATTTAATTTAAGTCAATTTGAATTAGAAATAATATTATGTAATTTATTAAACCGAACATGTAGCCGGAACAAATTGTTTTTTCTCTCCCTTTTAACAAATTGTTTTTCCAGCAAAGGAAAAGCGTATTCCTCGTGACCCAACGCACCCTCTTCACCGCTGTTTGTAAAATCGGAGAGATGACGTCAGATGGGGCGACGTCGATGCCGGCGGCTCCAAGGAGGAAGCCGTCGTTGAAGGAGAGAGAGAATAACAGGAGGAGGGAGAGGAGGAGAAGAGCTATTGCTGCAAAGATATATACTGGGCTTAGAGCTGTAGGAAATTACAATCTACCCAAGCACTGTGATAACAATGAAGTTCTCAAAGCTCTTTGTGCCGAGGCTGGTTGGGTTGTTGAAGAAGATGGCACCACTTATCGAAAGGTATCTAATTTACCCTTTTCTTCCTCTTTTTTTCACTTGTTACCTAATGCTAGATCTATTCAAATTTTGTTCTATTTTACTTGGATCAACTATCATTTTGTTTTTAGGCTGATTTTGCTCTCTGGGTCTTTTTTTGATCTGTTCAATTTATGTTTGATTTTGATTTTGGTTTTGTTTACTTGCTTGAAAGATTGGGTAAAAAATCGAAGTTATTGTTCTTGAACTAGCAGCTGTTAATTACACAATCATTCATTGATCTGTATTGGAATTGGAACTTCATTAAATTGCTGAAATGAAACGTTAAATATTGGGTAATCATTGGAAGTCATTGTTCTTGAACTAGCACCTGTTAATTAGACAATCATTCATTCATCTGTGTTGGAACTGGAACTTCATTAGATAGCTGAAATGAAACAGTGATGAATACTGAACAACTTTTCTTGATTATCTATCTGGTATTAATTGCCTTTTAATTGCATAAAAGCAAGTACTGTTGATAATTTTTGTTTTTTTAATTGCATTTGTTGTTTAGGGATGTAAGCCACAACGGGCTCCAACTGATATACTAGGCAGTTCAGCTAAAATTACCTCATTTTCATCCCAAAATCCAAGTCCATTGTCGTCTGCATTTCCAAGCCCCATTCCTTCCTGTCAAGTCAGTCCTTCCTCCTCTTCTTTCCCCAGTCCCACTAGGCTTGATGCTAGTAACCAGTCTAGTCTATTCCCGTTCCTTAGAAGCGCCATTCCTTCATCTCTGCCGCCTCTCAGAATCTCAAACAGTGCCCCAGTGACACCACCGCTTTCATCACCAACCTCAAGAAATCCTAAGCCAATTCCCAACTGGGAGGCCATTGCTAAAGAGTCAATGGCCTCTTTTAACTACCCATTGTATGCAGTCTCTGCCCCAGCTAGTCCCACTCACTGTCATTTTCATGCCCCGGCTGCTATACCTGAATGCGATGAGTCTGATGCATCAACAATCGAATCCGTTCAATGGATAAGCTTTCAAAAGTTTGCACCTTCTACTTCTCAAATGCCAACTTCTCCAACCTTTAATCTTGTGAAGCCCATTGCTCCACAAAGTTTGCCCAATTTGATCAAAGAGAAAGGGCATGGTTCGGAGTTTCAGTTTGAGAGTGCACCGGTGAAGCCATGGGAAGGAGAGAGGATTCATGAAGTTAGATTGGATGATCTTGAGCTCACGCTTGGAAGTGGAAAGGCTCGGTGTTAGACCAAGTCTAACAGAGTACAAATCGAATGTTGGTGAAAATGTATGCTGAAACAGAAGAAAAGTAAGACGAAAGCTGTTGTCCTTACAGGTTATCACAGTGAGATGTAGAAGAACATATTGCAGAATATCTTAAACCAAAGGTTGGAAGAGTTACATTTTCATCTGCAATTGTTTTTTTTCCCCAGTCAGTTGATTCTTTGATTCCCTGGTTGAATTGTGAGGGGAAGTTGGGTTGTTTTTAGAATCAAAATCAATTCTTTGTAGATACTGTCGGCTATTTTGCTGGTTGACAGAAATGTTTTTATTTTTCTTTTAGGCTTTATAGGCTTGGGAAAAACCTCACAGAATGAAATTAATTTACTGGTTTCTATTGTTAAATGGACGTGTGATCTTTGTTTCTAAGCAAATGTTTTATATTCAGTTTCATGCACTTTAGGTATAAGCCGAATGAATGATTAATGAATTTACATGTAAGTCGGGATGAATGATTATATATAAAATGCACATGAAAGTGGGGTTAAAGCATTTATACGCATTATCAGAATCTGAATGTCGAAGAGTAATTTTGATATTATTTGATTTTCTTGTTCCCAAAAGACGACAAAAGAAAATAACACTAAAAAATCCACCACAAATGGCATATTGATATTGGCAATGGAGCCAGTCGAGTTAATATTTAATGCATTCATGCTCACTAGAAATAAATTTATCTGAAATGTAATTAAATTACCTTTAGTCCACCACTCCACCTGCATGCATCCACCCTTTAAAAACAACATGGCATGGCATCCACCCTCTTTTACAAAAATCTTTCTATTAAAACTAATAAAAACAAATCAGTGTAAATCCGTGGGTGGATCAGGTTTTGCTTTTCCTATCACCTCATGTACTCTCCACCTTAATTAATGGAATGAATCAAATAAAACGGTAAACGTCATAGCCTCATCGGCATTCCATCGTACGGCTGCCGGCTGCCGCATCCAAACACTTGGAATAGAAAAATCCTACAACTGTTGTTCTTTTCCTCCACCAACCACAACATGGAGTCCGAACTCAGGGGCTTTAATACGAAACCGTCTAAGACCCCACAACCCGACCCGACACACGACGATGCCTCCTCCAGAGACGACCGCCCACTCCTCACATCCGCCTCCAACGTCCTCGAGCTCGAGAAGAAATGTGCTGCCTATGTTCGCAACGACGTGTACGGTGCCATGGGACGTGGGGAGCTCCCATTGATGGAGAAGCTGCAGCTTGGAATAGCATTCGTAACGCTCCTCCCTTTACGCATCATATTGGTGATGACTGTTTTGGTCGTGTATTACTTGATTTGTAGAATTTGTACGTTGTTCTCGGTCCCTAATCATGGGGAAGGGCAAGAGGATTATGCGCACTTGGGCGGGTGGAGACGAACCGTGATTCTCCGCTCCGGTCGGTTCTTGTCGAAGACGTTGCTTTTTCTTGTGGGATTTTATCGGATTAACGAAACTCATAATGGTTCAAAAAATTCCCAAGAGAACTCGAAGACTGCGGTATGCCCAAGTTGCCAACTTTTTCTTTTCTAACTTTACTTTTTCTGTATTGAGTGCATCTGCATTGTTCATGGTCCAATGTAGTACCTTTAGAGAGAACTTATGGGACTTCAATTATGCCACCTCCCAAACTTAAATGAACATTAACATAAAAAGGTAGTTGTTTGGTCGCCAGTTTTTTTCTTTTTTTCTGTTTTGGGGTGTTTAATTTCCCTACAGGGTACCCATCAATCCAATGAGCATTTACATAAGAAAGTTTACTTATTGAGCACTGATTGCATTGTTTCATGCTCCAATTTGGTAGCTCTAAAGAGAATCCATGGGACTTGAATTATGCAAATTCTCAAACTTTTATGGACACTAACACAAACAAAGTAATTGTTTGATCATTTTTTTTCCTGAAATTTATGTTTTTGGGTGTTTGATTTCTCTACAGGGTACCCTTCAACCCGATGAGCCAGAACAACGGCCTGGAGCAATTGTATCGAATCACATTTCATATCTGGATATTTTATATCACATGTCCTCTTCCTTTCCAAGCTTTGTTGCTAAGGTCTGTTATACTTAGCAACTCTTTTGGTTTTGATTGTGGTGTATAACCGAAATTTTTTTACTGTTTAACTGACATGTTTCTGGTTTTTTGGTTTTGTCAATTGGAATCCTTGGGTGTGTTTTATTGCTGAAGAGGTCAGTGGCTAACATTCCTTTGGTTGGCCTCATCAGGTTAGTTTATTTTAACCTCCTAAACCTCTCCCATGGTTTGATGCAAAACCCTTTTCAATTTGGTTGTCATTATCGACTTTTTGTTTTATATCAAACTGATACGTTGTTTTCCTTTTGCCTTTCAAGCTTGATAAATATATACGGTGAACCTTTTGTACTTTGCTTCACATATTGTTGTCTAGTGTGACCCATTTACATCTGAATACATATCTTTACTTTCGAAAAGTTTGTTATGTGCATGCATATGCTTTGTTGGAAATATATTTATTTTGTTTTATATCATACCACGTGTATCTTATCTCTATTTTTTCATCTTGTATTCCTTGTATAAACAAAATGGGTGGAGTTGAAGTGATGAATGATATTTTGACTTGTTTGTTACAGCAAATGCCTTGGTTGTGTCTATGTTCAGCGGGAGTCAAAATCATCGGACTTTAAAGGTGTTTCAGGTAGAAAACTATGGATGTCAAACTTGTTCTTTAGCACTTAATATTGGTCTAAATTACAATGCATAACTGGTTACTTTTTCAGGTGTTGTGACTGATAGAGTTCGTAAAGCTCACCAGGATGAATATGCTCCAAAGATACTGCTTTTTCCAGGTTAATCATCTTTTTTGATCCACTATATGCATTTATCACATTATTTAGTTAATGTTGCATACTGCGCTCAAATACATTATGGGTTTTATGCATCTCTGTAGCTGATATCCAAGAGTAGCCTAAGCTGCTGTATTTCTAATGCTTATGAATTCCCAACTAGTAACAGTTGTTTGCTTCATGTTCGTCTCGATGACAGAGGGTACAACAACAAATGGGGATTACCTTATCTCTTTCAAGACTGGTGCCTTTTTGGCAAGAGCACCTGTGGTGCCTGTTATATTGAAGTACCCATACCAAAGATTTAGTCCAGCCTGGGAATCAGTAACAGGGGTGAGTATTGCTTATGCAAATTCAAGATGCAATTGCAAATTTGATAATAAGTCTTATTTGTTCCCTAATTTTTGTAGCTGATATCGAAGTTACTCTGATATTCAAATGATAGTTAGAAGTTTCTTAGATTTGATAAAAATTACAGCAAGCAATATACACACACGTGCATACATATATATATATTTGTTTTATTGGAGAAGTTTAGCCAAGAAATGCTAGAGCGAAGACAATATGTACTTGATTAAATAAAAGAGAAAATGGAAAAATATTTTAATAAGTGTATCTGTTGTGTAATTTTTACGACAAAGTGTAGTTGTCGTATGACATTTTCTCCTGCTGTTAATGTTCTCTATTGTTTTTCATAGGTGCGTCATGTGGTTTTTCTTCTGTGTCAATTTGTTAATCACATGGAGGTCACATGGTTACCTGTCTACTACCCCTCGCAACTAGAGAAGGATGATCCAAAACTATATGCTAATAACGTCCGAAGATTAATGGCCAGTGAGGTACTAATATACGATCAAATTGTCTTCTCAAAAGATACAAAATGTGGTCATGTTGTTTGTAGGAACCTCTTAGATACCTGCTATGGTAAAAGCTAAGCTAGGGCCTTCCAAAAAATCTCTCTTAACAGTTAGCAGATACCATGTTTTGATTGTTCTAGAGTTCTGAAGCACTAGCCTGAGGCACCATACGAATTTTCTTGGGCCAAGTAGTCGCTGATATGCATAAGAAAAACCATCTAGTCTTATTGTATTACTTGATTGTCATTGATGTTAAAAATGAGTTTTTACTTTCTGTTTGATTTTTTTGCCGGCAGGGTAATTTGATACTATCGGATATTGGACTGGCTGAGAAGCGAATATATCTTGCTACACTCAATGGTAATAATAGCATGCCTAGTGTTTTGCGTCAGAAAGATGATTGATAATTTCTTGGCCTTGCTCCGAAATGATATGTCTCATCTGAGTTTCTTAGTTTGCGCCGGTATTTTCATGAATGCAGAGACCAAACAAAGGGATGGTTTCACTTTCCTTATTAAACCCAAAATGACGCCATTTGCGGTTATATTGTAAAACTTATTTATTCCTTGAAATTACAGCCAGTAGATTCAGATTTAAATGTGCTTATGCAATTGCTTTAGTCAAAGATCAGATTATCTGCTATAAGCGACTCGAGGGCGTTTTTGTCTTAAGATACACATTAACAACAAGTTTACTTTTTGCCCTTAAAAACCTGTACGTATATAGTAACTATGCATTTTTAATCTAAAGTGTCTCTTTCGTGTTCCCTGCAGGTTTGTTTTGCAAAAGCTAATATGGATTCTTCATATGTATACCGATTGCATGATTCATTATTTTTGGCAAAAAAATTAAAATTATATAAAGGATCTTAAAGCAGCACAAGATATTTGTTTTCTTCGTTTGAAAATGTTTTTGCATGGAGCTGAGCTCACATGTTCTTAAAGCAGGCTTTTGGTGTCCATTCATTTACAGTTTCTAGAGATCCAGAAAGTTAATTGTGTTCAGTGGAGGGCATAGTATTTTGCTATTTAAATGTCACTGTGCATGCATGGACTAATGCAAAAGGGGTTTTCTTCGGTTTGGGATGCTCGGCTGCTGCATTAATGCGATGTGTTGAATCTCCAAGTTCTTCAAAAGTCTCGAACATGGATGAAATCGGTGAGTATAAATCTCGGAATTCTTCAATGTCTTGAACATGGATACGAGTCTTTGGCCTGTAATTATGCATAGCAGGCCTTTGATATTAGGAGATGTTAATGTTCCTTAGTTATCAACTGTGTTTAGTGGAGGGCATTGTATTTTGCTATCTGTTTGTTATTTACCTTTGAGGAGCCATGTTTTGTTAAGTGCATGGACAGGGCAGAGAGGTTCACTGCAGTTTTCGACTGCCGCATTCAAGGCCCGAGTTGAATCGAAGTCTCCAACATGGAGTCCAGTCTCTGGTGAAACACGGCAGATCTGTTCAGGCGAGCTTTTGTATAATTTGGGATAGATTTGGGTTAAGGTTTTTGTACATTGGATCTTCCATCATTGACATTGTACTGCACCTTTTCAATCTATATGGATTGCCATATTAAACAATTCTTTCATCAAAATTTTCTTTGTTGATTTCATCTTCCATCAGATTTCAACAAATGAAGACAATTACATTGTTAGAATTCGAAATTTAACAACGAAGAAGTAATAAAGTAACGAATTGGATTGCTACATATACTAAAACAGGATGTTGTCTTAACTACAGGATGTTTTGCAATGAAGAATGCAGTTTTGATTAAAAAAAACTAAAACAACATTTAAATTTAGTCTTTACACTTTTTTAGTTCATGTCAGTTCCGGAACTTGATAATTTTTTTTTTTAATTTGATCTTTGAATTCAAATTTCGTTCAAAAGTGATGATGTGTTATTCCGATAATGTGCCTCATTATCACCTAAAAATTAAAAAGAATTATATAAAATCTAATAAATACAGAAAAAGCTTATTAAAAAAATAAAAGTAAAAAATTGTAATTTTTCTAAGTGATTAAATAACACTATCTCAGAGTTTCACTCCTTTTAATTTTTTTTTCTTTTTTTAAAATTAAATTTTTAGTTTTTTTAGGAAAAAATCTGGGTTATAGAATTGAGTTGCAAAATAAAAACTTGGGTTTCATCTTCATAGTTGAATAACTCAATTTTCAATAAAAATCTAATTTTTTTGGAAAAAAAATAAAATTAATCTTTAAAAAGTAAATTAGTGACTAAAATGAAAATTGAGTGACTAAAATAAGTGTACAATAACATTTAATTAACGGGGTGACCAAAACAAAAACTTATTAAGTTAGGTGACTAAAATGAAAACAGTTGTTAACGACAATGCCCAATTTGTAAATTTTTTTGGGTAAGAATGAAAAATTATGATAGTTGGGTGACCAACTGCGCAATTTACCAAAAAACCCTAGAAAAAGAAGAACGTGGAAATCAAAATAACCGATGAAAATGCAATTCTGTTGTGATGACGTGTCTGTTATTTATTGAGTCCCTATACTAAACGCCAACAAAGAGTGCGCCGTCCCAAACTGGAACTCAGAATCAGAAAGCAATTTACTTTAGAAAAATAAAGGAAGCAGAGAGCAAAACGAAAATCACCATAAAGCAGTAAACATTCGAGCTCGTTATATCTGAAAACAAAACGGAGGAGTAAACTTAGGGTTTAGGGTTTCGAAGATTTTGAAGCAGCGATCGGGAGCCAATGGAGAGTGCATTAGCAAACGCCTCGGCGATCGTAGACCAGAGGCAAAAAATCGAACAATACAAACACATTCTATCAACGGTTTTATCATCAAATGATATCCTTCAAGCCAAGAAATTTATCGACCATAGTAATTAAATTCCCTACCTTTTGCATAATTCATGGGGTTTTTTTTAATAGTTTTACTTATTTTTATTGGTGATTAAATTTCTTTTAGTGTTATCGGATGATGTTCCATTGGTGGTATCAAGGCAGCTTTTACAAACGTTCACACAAGAATTGGGGAGATTGGAGGCAGAGTTACAAAAGGAAATTACTCATTACATCCTTGATCAGATTCAGCCTCGTGTAGTTTCATTCGAAGAACAGGTTCGTTTTGAATTTGATTGACAGCACCTTATAGAAAGCTACAGGGAAAATTTGTACCGTTTGCAAGTTCCTTTGTACCTTTACATACCGCATTGCTAAACCTTTGCTTTGATGAAATAGTTGGGTTTAAAACCCTACTGAATTCCTTAATTATATTTCTTCCTTTACTAGTTTAGTTAAATTTTGTTTGCAAAACATAACCTGTTTAAGGAATATGCATGGTTGTTTAAGGAAAGCTGTTTATTTTGTATGAGTTATGGATAGGTATTGATTATCCGAGAGAAACTTGCCGAGTTGTATGAGTCGGAGCAGCAGTGGTCAAAGGCAGCGCAGATGCTAAGTGGGATTGATTTAGACTCTGGAATGAGGTCTGGGAGTACAATTCTGTTTTCCGTTTCTGATGATGGCTGCAGCCGGATATATTCTTTTCTTTCAATTGACGGTACTTTTATATTTGTGATATGGCTATCAGGATCGTTGATGACACATTCAGATTGTCGAAATGTGTCCAAATTGCTCGTCTATATCTTGAGGTATTGATTACTATTATTTATCCATATTGCTTTTGTTGAATGCTAGCATGATTTAGGCAAGTTTTGTTGTGTTAGAATGTCATGGAGTAATGTGGTTACTTATTCTATCGCTGACATGTGAAATCAATTACAAAATATGATTAGAATCATTGCTTGAATATTTTACAGGATGATGATGCTGTTAACGCAGAAGCTTTTATTAATAAAGCTTCATTTTTGGTTAGCAACAGTCAGCATGAAGTATTAATTTTACAGTACAAGGTATATGACATAGTTTTGAGACCAATTATGTAATGTTAGAGCTGGAAGTCCAGTAATTTGTTAATTTACTTTTTTTTCACCCCCTCTTTTCAGGTCTGTTACGCAAGGATTTTGGATTTAAAGAGGAAGTTCTTGGAAGCAGCACTCCGATACTATGACATATCTCAAATTGAGAAGCGACAAATAGGAGATGAGTATGTAATTCGAAGTTAATTTTGTTCCTTTAAAAGATTTTCTTCTATATCCATTTAAGATCACTTACTATTGACATACACAGAAGCACCTTGACTTACAACCATTATGCTTTGCACCATGTAGAATTATCTATTTCCTTGTATTCTATGTTTGAGGAATTATGGTATAAATATAATCAATGTTCACCTCATGCAGAACAATTGATGAGGATGCACTGGAGCAAGCTCTATCTGCTGCTGTAACATGTACAATATTAGCTGCCGCAGGTCCTCAACGCTCTCGTGTTCTTGCCACCCTTTACAAGGTAAACACTTTCTCTTGATGTAATGTAATATGATAAGTTTGTTTGTAATTTGTTCTAATCATGTTAATGGTTTGGGACTTGTTTCAGGATGAACGGTGCTCCAAGCTGAAGATTTATCCGATATTACAAAAGGTTCTTTCTCTCTTTCTCATGATTCCAGGCACTCTTCCTCACACATGCATCTCCCCATGCACTAGTCTTGTTGTCCGTTTCTATGACCTTAAAGTCCATTCTGATGGGGATTTATATGAAATTTACAGGTTTATTTGGAGAGAATATTAAGAAAACCTGAAATTGATGCATTTTCTGAAGAACTGAAACCACATCAGGTTATAAAAGTTTTCAACTGTCGTAGATTTTTGCATTTACAATAAAAGTAAATTTATCCAAGATTAACCTTTTGTTTTCCAACAGAAAGCACTGCTTCCTGATAATTATACTGTGCTGGACCGTGCCATAATAGAGCATAATCTTCTGAGTGCTAGCAAACTGTACACAAATATACGGTTAGAAATGTAACACTAGATTTTCATCTTATCTTATTTTACTATTACATTTGAAAACTTTTTTAATGAAATTCTTGCTTTCTTTGTTATAGTTTTGATGAGTTGGGTACTTTGCTGGGCATTCCTCCTCATAAGGTGCGATTTACTCGTGGCATCTTTTTTCTACATTCAAGCAACAATAACATACTATAAAAAAAAAAAGAAAAAAAAAGCAACCTTTAAAGCTACTTGTTTTTCTTGTTTTTTATTTTCTGGTCGTTTCTTTCTCCATGAACCTCATAGATTGTGGTTAAGACGGGAAAATAATTGGTTTCTATTTCTTTACAGGCTGAGAAGATAGCCTCAAGAATGATTTGTGAAGATAGAATGAGGGGATCAATCGACCAGGTTTCAATTTCTCAGCGGATGATTTTGTTTCATTCCTTCTTTAATGGAGTTCTCAGGACCTATGTAAATAAAAAATAATCTTATGCATCAGGTGGAAGCTGTTATACATTTTGAAGATGACACTGAAGAACTCCAACAATGGGATCAACAGGTAATTTGTTCTTAATACAGACTTATTATTGGCCAATCAACACCCCTTTCTTTGCAAGGTCTCGGTTTATCTTTGGCTTTATGTTTCTGCAGATAGTTGGTGTGTGTCAAGCTCTTAACGATATACTTGATAGCATGGCCAAGAAGGGCATGGAAGTTCCCATCTAATCCTGACCAGTTGGTGCACTGTTCGAGAACAAAGAACCTTAGAAGAGAATTTGCCTTCAGCCATTTCGCCCAGATGCATAAAAGAACACTGTTCAACCATTCTTATTTATTGCATATTTTCATTCTCGAGATTTAGTTTTGTAACTGCAATATTGTCTGTTAGGCAGGAAGATATGGGATTCTGGATCAAATTTAAAATCCTGTAATTATTTTCTTTTATTTTTTTCAGTTGTTTATTAGGAAAGGTGTTTCATTAATCAGTTATGATATGCCCAAATCAATCCGAGGTTTACCATAAATGTGTTTAATATCCTTAAAATTAGTTGCAGAAGACAGAACTCTTTCTTTGGTTCAATGAAGATGAAGTTAGAATTGTTTAACTCATAAATCTTCGGATTATACAGTCTGATTCTCCCTAATCTTAGGATTTGATTCCAGGAAAACCAAAACATAGAATATTGGATAGAAGGGCTCTTAATTTTTCTTTTTGAACAGCCTGAAGGTCCAGCAATGGCCACCTTTGTTTTCTGCTTTCATGAAGCATTGCAAAGCTCAAATTCTATAGCAACATCTTAAGTGTTTCTATATCAGAAGATACAAAAAATATGACATTTATGTACAATTTCTTTTAAAAAAATACTCATGTCTAACATATTTTCGGACATGTCTGACTCTCCAAGTATATGAATAAAACGGAAAAAAATAAAAAATTGAACATATCCATTCAGACACTACATCCGACATTTACTCCTGTCTGTGAGTAAATAATAATATACGTCGAGTGTATTGTAAAGCTAAATATTTAACAAGCTAGTTCTCACTTGTCAGTTATCAGCGTGCCTTAAGCAACTAACTTGCTTCGCTTTGGTCTTCAAGCTTCACTTTCACATGCCGAAACCAAATTACTTCTATAACTAAAGAATCTTTCTGTGCATCTATCTTTCTAGTTTAAAGACCAGCTTATTCGATCTTTAAAGGGAAAACAATGTCTAACAAATACCGAGATCTTGCCAGGAGGGAGACCTGAAATTCATTATCGATAAAGGATAGTACTACAAGTTTGGTACAGTGAACAGTACATAACAGAGCATTCCCTGCGCAGGTAATCAGTCCATTGAGATGGTACTATCGGAGCAGCTTACAGTAAGCTGTTTCTCCAAATTTTATATGATTCTAAATGCAAATGGATAAAGATTACAACAAATCACATTTCCAATTCCCAAGTAGTCTCAGCAATAAATTTAGGGTCCTTAGATTCTTCAGCCAGGTTGACGGATGCTGACATCTGGAAAGAAAAGAAAATGATCATGGTTAGAAATTATCTGAGACAACGATTAAAAGTATTTCATCACAAGTTGTTAGAACTACGATGTTATCATTTCAACAAATACATGGAAATCTTGGAAAAAATTGGACATACACAGGTCTGACAGTAAAATCCAAGTCCTAGTAATATAGCTTTACCCTTTTTCATCTTTATTGTTACATTACATGTAGTCAAATTTCATTTTGAAGTTGCTTCTCAAGCAAAGAAAGCAACCATGGTTGGAACCTCGTCTCTCATCACAACAAAGGATACTCTCATAGAACTCGAGAAAGGCTGGTCCACTCTACAATACATCCACTCCTTACAGTATACCACATTCGACCATCTACAATCCTCTTAGTCCGAGAAAAATAATTTGTTCAAGTGGTCAAGCATAGAGATGGTATCGCCATTTGTAGGCCTCCCAACAAACCACTAATGCAAATGCCTTAAAGAAACATGATATAACCCTTGTCTTAAACAAAAAGAAATAATACGCAAATCCAAGAAAGACCTGAGCAAATGACATCAAGCAATTGAAACCTTGCTTTGCTTCAAGCTCTTGTCAACATTTTAAGCTTCCAGCAGTGAGTTGCAATGACCACATTCGACATCCTTGGGAACCACACCAGGCAGCCGTAGAAAAACAGGTTCTTGCAGAAAATGTCAACTTCTTAGGCTTCCATTTACTTGAGTTTTCGTTGTTGCACTCATCTTGAATCTTTGTTGCTCTGACTCGCCTTTTTTTCTTGAAGTACCCATGTCTTACATATATCCGAACATGGATATGACATGAGCATACGATCCTCTATAGACCCTCCAAAATAGATGGTGATCTTGGGAAAAAAATGAACATACTTATGTCTGGCACACAACTGAATTCAAATATAATAGTCTTGAATGTCCATCCTCAAGTGACATGCTAGTTCTCTTCATCACCACTCAATTCATTCCGAAAAAACTCTGTAGCTATATTGTATTAAAACGGGAAAATGGAGTATATGACCAGTTATCCTAGGAAAACTTCATTTAGTTATGCCCTCTGAAACTATGATTTCGCAACCCAGTCAATCGTTTTAGTATTTTTTAATAATGGCAGATTTAAACACTGTATTAAGCAATGAAACACTCAAAAATTAAATTAAAACACGTCAAAGAAACAATGATCTAAGTTAGTTTTGGTTACCTTAAAAGTCCCATTAAACACATGATTTCTCAACCACTCCAAAGCCAAATTCTTGCTCCATGTCTGATAAGTCGCCTTAAAAACATTATCGTATAATCTCCTCGAAATTGCGAAATCCAACACATTCTTCCCCAAATCATAGCAAGGCTCCAATGTCGTAACACCTCCATGCAAGTAACTATACTTGAGCTTACAGTTCCTCGTACCAACCATGTAAGAAGCCGACACCTGGCTACCGGAATCGAACACCAGTGCCCCGTCGACCACCGTCCGTTTGTCCCCTCTCTTGCGACCGTAACTTAGCTTCAATGGATTCTTCGCAAACCTAAATGTGTTCATTAACTGAAACCCAAAATCCCACCGCAAAAAAGAATGCGAAAAGTTGAATAAATTAACCAAGTCTATGATTTATTGAAGAAGTCTCTTTAAAGGAAAAATTCTTTTTCAATTAAAGCTTGCCTTTTGGGGGACATAACGGTAGAAACCGGGTTTTTTAATGGCAAAAGTTAAACCGTTCAAGCTGGGACCGTTGACAATCCTGGCGTCAGTCATGGAGGCGCGTAGTTTGACATCGCCGGCGTTGACGGCTGCATAATCGGCGGCAGTGCTCTTGCAGTTTGCGTGTCTTCCTCTCAGAGAGGCATTCATTTCTTCGGAAGATGCAAGGATCCGACAAAACAGGGAATGGTTGGCGGAAATGTCGAGATCTTTATTTATTTATTTTTACCGGTAATTTTGCAACTTAACGGCTCCGGTCCTTCTTGGGCTTCCCGGTGGGCTTTACGATGATGATTGAATATTGGATCTTGATGGGTCAAAAGCCCGTTATGCAAACACTTTTTTCTTTAATTATCAGCCGGCTTATGTTTTATACAATTATTGCATTTTTTAATCGAAAATTATTGCATTTGTATAATTTTTAATATTATAATTATATTAAAAATATGATATATTTTATGAGGGGAGTTCAATTATGCTAATGGAGCATATTTCATAGTTAATCATTTATTTCATTGAAAAATATTCCTAACGAGGGATTAATTACTACTATTGACGATAGACACTTTTATCTCGAAAAAAAAAATTACTTTTTATAAAAGTGGTATACTTAAATAAATTTTGATACGGGTATATTAACATTAATCGTTTTATTCTTTTTCCTTTTTAAGTTTTTCTTGATTTTTATAATAGACTTGCTCATCGTATATTAAGTTGTTTGTGATTCTATTAGTATACATTTAAGTTTAAGTTCATTTGTATTTTAAGCTAATTCGATAACTTGTTATTGTATTAAAGTAGATATAGATTAATAATAATTAAATTAGATTAATAAGTGATATATTATACTTTTCTTAGAAAACGTAAATTCAAATCTTAAAAAAAATATTGTTGAGAAGAGCAGCTACAAACCGTAAATATTAACGTAACCATTGGTGAAGAAAGAATCTAAACGTAACCATTGGTGAAGAAAGAATTAGATGGAATAATCCCTAAAAATTTTAAAAGAAAAGCAAAGAAGAATGAAACAACATAACATATGTTCTTCAATGCATGTTGCTTAGTTTCATATTATGAGCACAAAAAGTAGTTCTTCACTCCTCACCATCTTCAATTTAATTAATACTAAGCGAGCAAGCTTGGCTTATTTCTCACAGAACAATGCTTCCCAAATCTCAGTGAAAGCCTCCACTATGATTCCATGATATTCCTTCGAATTCAATGAAAGAAAACACTGCAAAAGCTGCTCCAGATCTTTCGCTTCAAACATCTGTTTCTCCATTATCATCTCCAGCATCGACCTCTTGAAGTCTTCATATGGATCTTCCGATTTCTTCACCACCACTACGCTCTCCGCCACCTTCTCTTCCGCCGTCCTCAGCGATTCTATTGAACCTCTCCATGGTGGATTTTTATTCTCTGTTGACAATCCTTTGTGTTTCTTTGACCTTAATCTCTTCATCTTCTTCTTGTTCCTGATTTTAATTTCCATGGGAGAGTCTTCATCATCAGCCATTGATTGATCCAACTCAAAAGATGAATCATCAGAGAAGCTTCTCGAATTAGAAATTAGGGTTTCAGTCTCCTCACTTAATTCGCTACTGAAACTGAAGCATCCACTGTCAGTTGACGAAACAGTCGCCATTTTCGCCTTCTTCTTTTCCTTCCTATTGACCTTGTATTTCCCATTGCTCTTACCAGAAACCGACGCTTCATAAGTTCTCCATTGAAGCTTAGAATTATGAGCTTTGGCCATTACCTGCAATTGAGTTGACTCAAAGCTAACATCTGGAGTGGTTGAATATCGACTTCTGCATGATCTTGCTGCTCGGCACCCGCAGTCGACTGAAGCTACCTTGGGTGACAAATGGCGTTTGACGAAAGAGTAGTCCGGCGTCGACGGCGGCGGCGCAGGGAAGCTCAGGTCCGAATATCCAACGTCAGATGCTTTAGGATTCACCGTAGATAGGAACGAAACAGAAGTCTCCGGCAACTTGGAAGGTTTCTTTGATCGACAGAATTGAAAATATGGTATAATACAAGAAAATTTAAGCTTGAAACAACGTTTAGCCATTAGAAGTTTGCTTACGAAGTCGTCAAAATTTCAGGGTCGAAGAGGATTATATAATCGAAGAAAGGGCCGGCTATAAATTATTAAACTGACCAAATCCAAGAGATGATTATCAAGTTTTATGTAAATTTTATACACTCTGAAAGCTAAGAGGTGATATCAAGTTTATAGTTTATATACACTCTGAAAGCTACGTAAGATGCTTTAGTGAAAAGTTGTGTTCGAAAACGTCTTGAATATTAGGTGAGCAGTCAGTGTATGAAAATCATCTCACTTCCTAAAATTCTACCTTAAGCCGTATCCGACACATTAACAAATTATAATTATATCACACTAAAATTAAACAAATAAATAATTACTCCTACCACCTGTATCATATATACATTTTTATTCCACAGTTGCAAGCAAAATAGTTAAGTTTGTATTTGTTGTATTTATTTTTAATGGTAAGATCCGTCCCAACAACCAAACAACAAAGGTGGAGTTTTCTCAGGGTGATGGGTTATGGGAGGTGGAAGCTTTAATTACTAGATGCATGGCCTTATGACTGTTGAAAGAATTCAATACGAGGCTACAATCAACATATAAAGAGCAGCAGCATCTTTTTGGTGATCAAAGTTAGACTTGTTAACGTTAAAAAAGAAAAAAAGAGCTTATTATATAAAAAAAAAAAGCTTTTGAGCCAATGTGGCACGAGACAAATATCGAAAATTCAAGGAGCTTTGGTGTGAATAAATTATAAGTTATGAGTTTAAGTGTAAATAGTAAAAGTTTTAAAATAACATCTCATCGACTTTGAAGCAAGATTTGGCTTTTAGGCAGCTCTCTATCTTTAGGGTTTCAATTTGTTCGAAAACATTTTAAGTTATGTTGATTTTGATTTGAGAGTTTTATTGTTAATGAATAAATAATTTTGAGTATGTGGAAATTATCAAGTCATTAATTAAATTTATAGTATGAAGTATGAATTTTAATTTGACACTAAATGATTTTATGTATTAAGATAATCGAAATTTCAAAATGTGCTACTTCATACTGAAAATCCAAAAATTTAGGTATGATAATGTAGGTTAGTACATTTGTGGCCTTTGAAAATTGCATCTCCGATTTCTACAATTTCTGTATTAGACTTTTAATTAGCCGACTATACATTTCATGTAGAAAATAATGATTTTATTTAATAATTAAATCATCCTAATCTCTAATTATCTTACAATAAAATATTTAGTGATTGTAGTAACCATAAATAATAAACAAAGATAACATTAAAACATTGGGTAGCGAGGTTGGGTCTTTTACCCAAAAGCAAAAATCTACCGCCTTTTTGGGCTTAAATAATGGATGGCTCGCAGGCCGGAGCCTATAACATTTAAGCAGCGGGCATCGTAGTTCTTGGATCTCAATACTCAGTTACCCATAAAATGAAGAAAAAACAAAAATTCCGTTGCCTGGAATCGAACCCGGGTCTCCTGGGTGAAAGCCAGACATCCTAACCGCTGGACGACAACGGACTTGGGAAATCAAATTTGAAATGTTTTTATAAATATATGTATAGTTTAAACTTCCAACGTTTGACCAATTTCTAAAATGTCAATGTCATAATCATAAGTTCTGTTTTTTCTTCTGTTGACATTAGGTTGATATGGAATGTTTGATATAATTTGATCGGATTCCAACTTGACAATACCTATAATTGGGAGGGATTTAAATATTGATTCATTACAATTGATGATCATAAAATTTATTATATCATGATAAAAGCACATTTATAATCATAATTTTTGTCCATTAAATGTTCTTTCTTTTATTTGTTAAATTTTTACTTTCAATTTCTTGAAGTATACATGCAATCATTTCTTTATATAGTTAAACAGATACAACTAATTATGAAAACAAGTTGTTCGCTAAGGTTTTTTTTTTTTTTTCTATATGTCGTGTGATAACCAAAGTCAATCAACCAATGGATACAATGGTGGTAGAACCATCAAGAAAATTCAAAAAGGGGAGGATGATCTTCTAAGAATGACCGATACATATAGAACCAAAGTGCAAAGCTCGTGACCAATGCACGAGATGCGCCCCATGGAGGTCTGTCGATAAGATGGGGATCATTTAGCCCACGAGAACTGGCCCGATTCAAGGAACTGTTGGAGAAGCCTGTCAGATTGAAGCCTGGTTGGCCCGATAATGAAGATTTGACAACTTAGGCTATTATGGCAACTAATCTTAGAAGATTGATAGGAATCATATCTTGTAAAGAGTAGATTAGATTTGATATGACATATCTTGTAAATCTCTAAAATCAAGGGATATGGTCGATCTCGTCCGTCGATGTAACTTAATCTTGTCCGTCGGTTTTGGGGGAGCTCAACTATAAATAGAGAGCCTCCCCCTCACTTGTAAATCATCCATTGTATTTGTTAATTCTTAAAAGTAATAGAATTCTGAGAGCATTTACTCAAACACATTGTGTGCGATCTTTTCTGTGGCTTTCTATTGTTCTTTGTTGCTTCTTTTGGCATAAGTTTGCTTCCGCTCTACAATTGGTGCCTTGGAGGAGTTCTTAAAGAATCCTCACTTGAGAAAAGGCTGACTTAGGCGAGTCTGAACGAACAGATCGCCTAAGGCCGCACGGATCGCGAGACAAAATATCTAGCCCCGTGACAAGTGGTATCCGAGCTATTGGTTTGAAGGCACTGTTGGGATGTCGAAAGAAGTTGTTGGTCAGAATAAGCCAATGGAGACCCGAGGAAGGGCCAGAAAATTGAGTCGATCAAGGGACTTGTTGTCAGCTTTTGAGGATCGAGTCGTCACTCTCGAGGAGTCCATGGGGGACGTCAAGGAGAGGATCGACGATGTCGATGATAGACTCATTGATGGGTTGCAAACGATGAAGGAGCAACTCAGGGAATATGTGTGGGATACTATCGGTTCCTCGGAGAATAAGCTGGCTGAGAAGGACGATGCTCTCGAGGCTATGGTGACAGCTTTGAAGGAAGAGATCAATGAGCTTAAGGGGGAGCTCGATATTTTCAAGGCTGCCATAGGTAATGGAATGTTGGCTTCGAAGCCGAAGCAACAAGCAATGGATATGCCCAAACCGAAAGCGTTTAAATGGGCAAGGTCCGCAAGTGAAGTGGACAACTTTCTTTGGGCCATGGAGCAATACTTCCGTGCGATGAGCATCGAGGATGATGCCATAGAGGTAAATACTATTGCTATGTATTTTACTGATGTTGCTTTATTATGGTGGAAACATAGGTCCACTGATGTGAGACGTGCTGGGACTGAGATTGGGACTTGGGAGGAGTTTCAAAAGGAGTTTAAAGCACAGTTTTACCCCGAGTATGTTGAGAATGAAGCTCAAGCAAAGTTGCAGCGGCTTACGCATGAACAAGGCACGGTTAGGGAGTATGTGCGGGAGTTCAGTGAACTCATGCTCTAAATTTCTGATTTGAACAAGAATGAAGCATTTTTCTCCTTTACGGATTGGTTGAAACCATGGGCGAAGCAAGAATTGCAACGTCGAGGAGTTGGGGAACTTACCAATGCCATGATGGTGGCGGAGTCCCTAGTGGAACTTTTTCCGAGAAGAGACAAGTTTGAATCTTCCAAACCTAATAGGAGGGGCAATGGTGACAACCATGAGGAAGATGAGGAGGGGCATAGCTATTATGGCAGCAGTAGTAGTAGCGACAGTGGTAATGGGAAACCACGAAATGGGAAGTGGAGACCTAATAGCCCAAAAGAGAAGAGGAGAAAGTTGAGATGCTACTTTTGTAAGGGACTGCCCAAAGGTATCTTCGTTTTCGGCTATCAAGAGGAGTGATGAGCCGGAAGAGGCGAAGCCTATTGAGAAAAAGACATCGACGATCAATTCGATGATTCTTATTTTGAAGGAAAGAAATGGTAGAGAAGGGTTGATGTTTGTAGACATCAACGTTGTAGGTCAAAAAGGGAGTGCTCTTGTCGATACGGGAGCAACAGACTTGTTCATGTCGGAAAACGCTGCAAAGAAACTTGGTGTAACACCCCTTACCCGAGACCGTTGCCGGAGTCGAGCACGAGGCATTACTAGACTTAACTTACTAGTTCGGGACATAAAAATTGAAACTGTCTATCTGCGTCATGTTCACTAAAATGACTATAACTCGAGTTACGAAACTCAAAATTTAGATCCATAAATTTTTCCTGAAACTAGACTCATATATCTTCCTACTATAATTTTTACAGAATTTTTGGTATGGCCAATTAGTACAGTTTATTAGTTAAAGTCTCCCCTGTTACACAGTTCGACAGTTCTGACCCCTCTGCACAAAAGATCAATTATCTCATAATATAAAACTCTTTTGCCTACACCGTTTCTTTCATATAAAAATAGACTCAATAAGCTTTAATTATATATCCCATTCACACCATAATTCCATTTATACTATTTTTAGTGATTTTTCAAAATCATGTCACAGTTGCTGTCCAAACTGTTCCCCTGCATATACTTACATAATTTCTTTCTAATAACTACCAACTAGGCATTACATGATATCCAAAACATGCTCTTAATTAGCCATTTTAATAGCTAATCACTACCAAACATTTACAAGCCGATCTTAAGCCATATAATAAGGTTATACACACATGATAGCTAAGTCCCTATACATGCCATAACTTAAAACGTCGAGTCACAAAATACCAATATAATCCTTTGATAGTGTGCAACAATCTCTGACGTCCTTTCGATCCCCGAATTGGCTTGTAATACTATATAAAAAAATAAAGAACGGGCGTAAGCATAAAGCTTAGTAAGTTTACAAGTAAATAGATAACAACATTCTTAATGAATTATTTTATCCTTTTCTTATCAAGATCACTTAGACTTTTAACTCAATATACTTAAACTTGTATTCTTACCTGTACCTTTTAACATGAATTTGTCTTACCTTACCTTTTTATCTTGAACTTGTCTTACCTTTACTCTGGTATACTCTTTGAATTTTCCCGTTGAACCACTTGGAATACTAAGGATACACGGGTGCCTTCCTTTGAAACTTAACCATTGCCATGTCTTGACATGGTCTTACGTGGTATCCTTGCCTTATGAACTCACCAATGCCATGCCTTGGCATGGTCTTACATGGGACCTTTGCCTTATAGAAACTTATCAATGCCATGTCTTGACATGGTCTTACATGATTTCCTTAAACCCTAATGTCATGACATTTGTATCCTACACATTCCTAAGGTTCAACCTGAACTTTCTGAGATAGCTTTTCCGTCAATTCATACTTGAGTCTTTGAATGATAAATTTATAAAATAAATATATAAATGCTGGGATTTAATAGTATTAAATGTAAAATAATAGAATATTGTATTTATTTACATAAACTTACCTCGAAACAAAATACGATCAACTATATCGATTTAGTCCTCTATCTTTTTCTTTCCCCGATCTAACTCTGCATTTCGTTCTTCTTGATCTATAATAGAAAATTTAGTTTATTTAATACTCACATTTACCAAAACAGCCCTTAACTCTAACTTTGGAAAAATTACGATTTTGCCCCTAAACTTTTACATATTTACACATTTGCCCCAAAGCTCGGAAATTAAACTTTATCCCTTATTCTTATGTTTTATGACATTCTGATCATTTTTCCCTTCTATGACAACATCAAATTCTCACTCTAACTTGTACTTATGAACATTAGGTATTTTTACCGATTAAACCGTTTTACCCGTTTTCACTTAAAATCGCTTAGCAAAAGTTGTTTAACATAATTTCAGACTTCATATTCTATCATAAAACATCAAAATAAACACATTTCACCTATGGGTATTTTTCCAAATATGAACCCTAGGTTAAATTATTGCTAGATTAAGCTAAATCAAGTTACCGGGACTCCAAAAACGTAAAGAACATTAAAAACGGGGCTTGGAATCACTTACTATGGAACTTGGAAGCTTGAAACAGACCCTAGCTATGGAAAACCCTTGAAATTTCGTCCTAATGAAGAAGATGAGCATATTTTGCCATCTTTTTCCCTTTTAATTTCTTTTTATTACCAAATGACTAAATTACCCTTCATTAAAAACTTTGGTTCTTTCTACCTATATATGTCCATTTTTGTCCATGAAAGCCTAATGGTATAATTACCATTTAAGGACCTCTACTTCAATTATGCTCTTCAATTAAATCCTTTACCATCTAAAACTCATATTTATCAACTTTTGCAATTAAGTCCTAATAGGCAAATTAGACATGAAATCAATAAAATTTCTTATCAATACTCTAACACATGCATCTAATCACTCAATAAATCATAATAATTACTTAAAATAACCTTTTCTATCTCAGATTCATGGTTTCGCAACCACAGTTCCGTTTAGGCCCTATTTCAGGATGTTACATTTCTCCCCCCTTTAGGGATTTTCGTCCCCGAAAATCTTACCTGTGAAGAGATTTGGATACTGTTTTCGCATAGCCTCTTCGGGCTCCCATGTAGCTTCTTCTATCCCATGCCTATCCCATAATACTTTCACAAGTGCAATACTTTTGTTCCTTAATTGCTTAACCTCCCGAGCTAGAATTTTTACTGGTTCCTCACCGTAAGTCATATCTGGCTGAATCTCAACCTCTGTCTGCAAAATTACATGCGATGGATCTGAACGATAACGACGTAGCATAGACACATGAAACACATTATGAATCTTCTCCAATTCAGTCGGCAAAGCTAACCGATATGCCAATGGCCCAACTCTCTCGATCACCTCAAACGGTCCAATAAAACGGGGACTTAATTTGCCTTTCCTGCCAAATCTGAGAACTTTCTTCCAAGGGGATACTTTTAAGAATACCCTATCACCAACTTGAAATTCAATTTCTTTTCTTTTCAAATCTGCATAGGATTTCTGTCTATCCGAGGTCGCTTTCAAGCAATCTCGATGACCTTTACTTTCTTCTGCTTCTTTGACTAGATCAACCCCAGAAATCTGATTTTCCTTAAGCTCTGTCCAATACAAAGGTGTGCGACATTTACGTCCATACAAAGCTTCATAAGGTGCCATCTTCGATTTCGATTGATAACTATTATTATAAGCAAACTCTATTAACGGCAAATATTTCTCCCAACTACCTTGAAACTCCAATACACAACATCTAAGCATATCTTCAAGTACCTGAATAACTCTTTCTGACTGACCATCAGTCTGAGGATGGAAAGCTGTACTAAAACTCAACTTTGTACCTAAAGCTTCCTGCAATTTCTTCCAAAACCGTGAAGTAAATCTCGGATCTCTATCTGAGATAATCGATAACGGTACTCCATGTAGTCTGACTATTTCTGAAATATACAACTCAGCCAACTTGCCAAGTGAATAATCCATACGAACTGGAATAAAATGAGCCAACTTCGTTAACTTATCAATCACAACCCATACTGCATCTTTCTTTCTCGGTGTCAAAGGCAATCCTGTCACAAAATCCATAGTAACTCGGTCCCATTTCCACTCGGGAACTAATACAGGCTGCAATAAACCTGAAGGTACCTGATGTTCGGCTTTTACCTGCTGACAGATCAAACATCTAGAAACAAACTCTGAAATATCTCTTTTCATTCCTTTCCACCAATACATTTTCTTCAAATCATTATACATCTTTGTACTACCTGGGTGAATAGACAAAGAACTGCTATGTGCTTCCTGTAAAACCTTCTGAATAAGATCATCATTCTTTGGTACACATACCCTGTCTCTAAACATCAAACAACCGTCAGATCTGATCTGAAAATCAGACTCTACACTGACTCTGCAGACCAACCCTTTTGGCTTGCAACTCATCATCCCTTCGAGCTTCACAAATTTCTTCAAGAAACGTCGGTTTAGCTCTCAACTCACTAAAATAGAACCATCATCCGATAAGGCCAAACTAGTGTGCAAAGCTCTCAATGCAAATAATGATTTTCTACTCAAAGCATCAAGCAACAACGTTTGCCTTACCCGGGTGATAATCAATCACTAGCTCATAATCTTTAATCAACTCTAGCCATCTTCTTTGCCTCAAGTTTAGATCTTTCTGAGTCATCAAGTATTTCAAACTTTTATGATCAGTGAATATTCGACATTTCTCACCATACAAGTGATGTCTCCAAATTTTTAATGCAAATACAATAGCAGCTAACTCTAAATCATGTGTCGGATAATTTTTCTCATGTGGTTTTAACTGTCTAGAGGCATAAGCAATTACCCTTCCTTCCTGCATAAGTACACAGCCTAGTCCATTTAAGGATGCATCATCAGAAATTACAAACTCTTTACCCTTACTCGGTTGTACTAAGACAGGAGCTTCAGTCAACAACGCCTTTAACTTGTCGAAACTCTGCTGGCACTTCTCAGTCCATTCAAACTTGACATCTTTCTGTAGCAATCTTATCAATGGAGTAGCTATCATGGAAAATCCCTCTACAAATCGTCTATAATAACCTGCAAGACCAAGAAAACTTCTCCTCGATACATTCTGGGAGGCTTCCAACCAACAATGGTGAAATCTTACTCGGATCAACTTTAATACCTTCACCTGAAACAATATGTCCAAGAAAACAAACTTCCCGTAACCAGAACTCACTTTTGCTGAACTTGGCATACAACTGATTATCTCTCAAAATCTGTAAAACTGTTCTCAAATGCTCTGCATGCTCAGTCTCATCATGAGAATAAATCAAGATGTCATCAATGAACACAACTACAAACTTGTCCAAATAAGGTCTAAAAATTCGGTTCATTAAATCCATAAAAATGGCAGGAGCATTGGTTAAGCCAAATGGCATCACAAGAAACTCATAGTGACCATACCTAGTTCGAAAAGCAGTTTTTGGAATATCTGACTCTTTAACTCGCAACTGATAATATCCAGATCTCAAATCTATCTTAGAGAACACAGTGGCTCCTTTCAATTGATCAAACAAATCATCTATTCTAGGCAGTGGATATTTGTTCTTGATGGTTACCTTGTTAAGCTGCCGATAGTCTATGCACAATCTCATAGAACCGTCCTTCTTTTTCACAAATAACACTGGTGCTCCCCATGGTGAATAACTAGGTCTTACAAAGCCTTTATCAGTTAATTCCTGTAGCTGAGCTTTCAATTCTTTCAATTCTATTGAAGCCATTCTATAAGGAGCAATAGAAATAGGTGTGGTACCTGGAATCAATTCAATACCAAACTCAACTTCTCTGATAGGAGGCAAACCTGGTAGTTCTTCCGGGAACACATCAAGAAACTCATTTACCACAGGCACTGATTCAATTTTCAACTCTGGATCTTTAGTATTCAACACAAAAGCAAGATAAGCTTCACATCCTTTCCTCAAACATTTCTGAGCAGATATAACAGAAATCATGGAAATTGAACTACCTGACTCATCTGAATTAACCCGAAGGATCTCACCATTTTCACGTTTCAACTCAATGAATTTCTTTCCACAATTCACTATCACATCATGTGCAGTTAACCAATCCATACCAAGAATCACATCAAACTCATCAAACGGCAATAGCATGAGATCGGCCAAAAAACAAGAACCTCTAATCATCAAAGGGCATTTTTACATACTTTGTTTACTAACACATGCTGACCTAATGGATTCGATACTTTAATCACAAATTCCGTAAACTCTATGGGCATGTTCATACTAGGCATTAATTTCATGCAAACATAGGAATGGGTTGAACCCGGATCAATCAAAGCAATAACATTAACATCATGAAGAGAAAATGTACCCGTAATTACGTCGGGGAAGGATGCCTCTTCACGAGCACGTATAGCATAAGTCCTTGCGGGTGCTCTAACATCTGATCTCGTTTCTGTATCTCTAAATGTACCTCTACCTGCCCCTACTCTGGGATTTCTCTGAGATCTGCCTCTAACGGGGGCATTGCCTGATCTTGCACTCGGTATTACTTCTCTTTTAACCATTTCGGGACATTCTCGAATGAAATGATCCGGTGCACCACATCGGAAACAGCCAATCTCAGTTGCTCGACATTGACCTGGATGACGTCGACCACATTGAGGACACTCGGGTCTATCAGTGAAATACGCCAACACTGCAATCGAAGTGGTTTGAGCTTTGGATCCATAAATCTTCTACCTCTGTTTCGGCTAGAATACCCGGCTGAAAAATTAGATCTCGTAGAAAACTCTCTAGGCCTCTTGGATGTAGACTGAAACGACTTGCTCATCTGTCTTTTCTTTGTGTCTTGCATCTCAATTTCAGCTTTACCTTTTCTTTTTAATAACTCTTCTGCCTTACAGGCTCGTTCAACTAAAATAACAAACTCTTTTATCTCTAATACACCAACTGACAGTCGGATATCATCATTGAGCCCATCCTCAAATCTTTTACACATGATAGCCTCTGTAGACACACACTCTCGAGCATAATTACTGAGTCGAACAAATTCACGTTCATAATCGGTCACTGTCATCTTACCCTGTTTTAATTCAAGGAATTCTTTTCTTTTCTGGTCAATAAACCTCTGACTAATGTACTTCTTACGGAACTCCTCCTGAAAGAAATCCCAAGTAACTCTTTCTTTCGGTACTACTGACACAAGTGTCTTCCACCACTGATAAGCCGAATCTCTAAGAAGTGACACTACACATTTAATACACTCTTCTGGTGTGCAGGATAACTCATCAAAAACTCTGATAGTGTTCTCGAGCCAAAATTCAGCTTTCTCTGCATCATCGTCTTTAGTAGCCCAAACTCTTCAGCCCCTTTTTTCTGATTTTGTCAACGGGTGGCTTCTCTCTTATCAGATCCGTGGATCGGAGAAGTTACATGGGTAGTCTGAGGATCATGAGGGGGTGGAGGTCTAACAGCCGGGTTCGTACGAACGAACTCAGCAAACCATTCATTCATAGCTTGGAAGAAGGCTTCTCGAGCCCCTCCTCCCTGACTAACTGTAACGGGCCTTTCACGACTATCTTGTGGCACCGTCCCTTCAGCGGGAGTGGGTGCACTACTCTCTACATCATCTACACCAGCTCGTTCGGGATCCATAACTATAAAAGAAAAAAAAACATTTTTAAATCGTCAAGAGTCGTCACACTATCAAAATATAAGTATGGCATGTATAGATAGACTCTTACTCATACTGAATATTTCGAGAACCGACTAAACCTTGCTCTGATACCAATAAATGTAACACCCCTTACCCGAGACCGTTGCCGGAGTCGAGCACGAGGCATTACTAGACTTAACTTACTAGTTCGGGACATAAAAATTGAAACTGTCTATCTGCGTCATGTTCACTAAAATGACTATAAATCGAGTTACGAAACTCGAAATTTAGATCCGTAAATTTTTCCTGAAACTAGACTCATATATCTTCCTACTATAATTTTTACAGAATTTTTGGTATGGCCAATTAGTACAGTTTATTAGTTAAAGTCTCCCCTGTTACACAGTTCGACAGTTCTGACCCCTCTGCACAAAAGATCAATTATCTCATAATATAAAACTCTTTTGCCTACACCGTTTCTTTCATATAAAAATAGACTCAATAAGATTTAATTATATATCTCATTCACACCATAATTCCATTTATACTATTTTTAATGATTTTTCAAAATCATGTCACAGTTGCTGTCCAAACTGTTCCCCTGCATATACTTACATAATTTCTTTCTAATAACTACCAACTAGGCATTACATGATATCCAAAACATGCTCTTAATTAGCCATTTTAATAGCTAATCACTACCAAACATTTACAAGCCAATCTTAAGCCATATAATAAGGTTATACACACATGATAGCTAAGTCCCTATACATGCCATAACTTAAAACGTCGAGTCACAAAATACCAATATAATCCTTTGATAGTGTGCAATGATCTCCGACGTCCTTTCGATCCCCGAATTGGCTTGTAATACTATATAAAAAAATAAAGAACGGGCGTAAGCATAAAGCTTAGTAAGTTTACAAGTAAATAGATAACAACATTCTTAATGAATTATTTTATCCTTTTCTTATCAAGATCACTTAGACTTTTAACTCAATATACTTAAACTTGTATTCTTACCTGTACCTTTTAACATGAATTTGTCTTACCTTACCTTTTTATCTTGAACTTGTCTTACCTTTACTTTGGTATACTCTTTGAATTTTCCCGTTGAACCACTTGGAATACTAAGGATACACGGGTGCCTTCCTTTTGAAACTTAACCATTGCCATGTCTTGACATGGTCTTACGTGGTATCCTTGCCTTATGAACTCACCAATGCCATGCCTTGGCATGGTCTTACATGGGACCTTTGCCTTATAGAAACTTATCAATGCCATGTCTTGACATGGTCTTACATGATTTCCTTAAACCCTAATGTCATGACATTTGTATCCTACACATTCCTAAGGTTCAACCTAACTTTCTGAGATAGCTTTTCCACAATTCATACTTGAGTCTTTGAATGATAAATTTATAAAATAAATATATAAATGCTGGGATTTAATAGTATTAAATGTAAAATAATAGAATATTGTATTTATTTACATAAACTTACCTCTCAAACAAAATACGATCAACTATATCGATTTAGTCCTCTATCTTTTTCTTTCCCCGATCTAACTCTGCATTTCGTTATTCTTGATCTATAATAGAAAATTTAGTTTATTTAATACTCACATTTACCAAAACAGCCCTTAACTCTAACTTTGGAAAAATTACGATTTTGCCCCTAAACTTTTACATATTTACACATTTGCCCCAAAGCTCGGAAATTAAACTTTATCCCTTATTCTTATGTTTTATGACATGCTGATCATTTTTCCCTTCTATGACAACATCAAATTCTCACTCTAACTTGTACTTATGAACATTAGGTATTTTTACCGATTAAACCGCTTTTTACCCGTTTTCACTTAAAATCGCTTAGCAAAAGTTGTTTAACATAATTTCAGACTTCATATTCTATCATAAAACATCAAAATAAACACATTTCACCTATGGGTATTTTTCCAAATATGAACCCTAGGTTAAATTATTGCTAGATTAAGCTAAATCAAGTTACCGGACTCCAAAAACGTAAAGAACATTAAAAACGGGGCTTGGAATCACTTACTATGGAACTTGGAAGCTTGAAACAGACCCTAGCTATGGAAAACCCTTGAAATTTCGTCCTAATGAAGAAGATGAGCATATTTTGCCATCTTTTCCCTTTTAATTTCTTTTTATTACCAAATGACTAAATTACCCTTCATTAAAAACTTTGGTTCTTTCTACCTATATATGTCCATTTTTGTCCATGAAAGCCTAATGGTATAATTACCATTTAAGGACCTCTACTTCAATTATGCTCTTCAATTAAATCCTTTACCATCTAAAACTCATATTTATCAACTTTTGCAATTAAGTCCTAATAGGCAAATTAGACATGAAATCAATAAAATTTCTTATCAATACTCTAACACATGCATCTAATCACTCAATAAATCATAATAATTACTTAAAATAACCTTTTCTATCTCAGATTCATGGTTTCGCAACCACAGTTCCGTTTAGGCCCTATTTCAGGATGTTACACTCGGTCTCCCGATTAAGAAATCGGATAGGAAGATCTAGACAATAAATTTCGATGAGGCCCCAACTGTGGGAGTAGCTCGTAATGTGGAGCTACAAATTGGCGAATGGAAAGGCAAGGAAGACTTTGAGGTAATCCAATTAGATGATTATAATTATGTACTTGGTGTAATACCCCGAAAATTTCTACAGTAAGATATTATCCTTGATATAGTAAAATAAGGAAATAAAGTGACAAAAAGGAAAATTTTGAGTTATGACAACATTGAGAAGTATATTATGATATATTAATTCAAGAAAGGACTAAATTGCAAAAGTGAGAAAAGTTTTGTTGCCTAAGAGTAAATACTCAAAACTTAAGGGGTTAAAGTGTAAATATGAAAAAGTTGAAGGACTAATAGTGAAAATATTTTAAGGGTGGAATGATCTAGAAACTAAGGAAAATGGATGAATTAGGACCAAATTGAATAGGTGAAGAATTATGAGGGACTAAATTGCAATTTTATCAAATTAAGTGATGACTCAAGGATGGAATTTTAAAATATTATAAAGAGAAAAATGGTCAATTAGAAAGAGAGAGAAATCTAGAAGGTAATGATGATGTTGGTGATATTTTAGATTAAATAAATAAATAAATATTAGTTTATAAATATTTTGATTTGATTTTTAAATGATATTTTATTATTTTATTATTATTTTATTTAGTATATATATAAGGAAAGAAAGATGAAGAATGATCATCTTCTTCCCATGCATCCAACGTATGAAGAGAAAGGAAAAAAAAAGAAAGTTTTGCTTTCTTTACAATTTGGTCTTTTTGCCAAAAATTTACCATTTTCACTTAGAAATTAAAAGAATTTCCATAGCTACCAAGAGAGAAAAATATTAAGGAGACTATGGGGAGCTAGAATGTCAAGTTAGATTCAAGAATAGATGCTAGAGGAGAGAGAAAATTAAGTTAAAGGTTGAAATCAATAGGATAAGGTAAGAACATCAAGATTTCAATATATTTTTAAGTTTGATATTATTGAAAAAGCATGGAAATGATGTTAATGTAGAGTTTTCTTATATAAGGTTCTATGTTCTTGATATGCTAGTGAAGGGAAATAAGAGAAAGTGATGAGAAATATTATAAAGAAAGGGAATAAGGGTGTTATAAATTTGGTAATCAACATTTTGCACTAAAACAGTTTTGGACAGCAGCAATAGTCTAACTTTGAAAAATCACCAAAAAATGTGGAAATTGAATTAGAGGTTGAATAAAATATGTATTGAGTCTAGTTTTTCATAGAAGAAACGGTGTAAGCAATGAAATTGTAAATTATGAGATATAATAAATTTTGTGAGACAAGGTCAGAATGATTTCGGGTTCCCCTGTTCTGACTTTGAAAATCATCAAAAATTGTAAAAAAAATAATTAGAAATTTAAATTTATATATTTAAATTCTTAATGAGTCTATTTTCAATATAAACAAACGGGAACATCATCCAAATCTCGTACTAAGAGATACTTAATTTTTAGTAAAGAAAGGTCGAAGATGTCAAACAACATAACAGAGATAAATTTGAAGATTTTACTGTACTTATTGGCTAAATTATAAATTCTGAAATTTTTATGGTATAAATATATTTGAGTTTAGTTTCAAAAACATCAAGCGGATCTTAATTTGGAATTCTGTAGCTCAAGATATAAATAATTTAGTGACTATGACTCAAGTGGACAGCTTTGCATGAACATTTTAGTAAATAGTGGAATTATAGATAATGTTACTTATAAGCATGTTATATGCATTAAGGATGTGGAATGGAGAGGAGGAGGAGGAAAATATATGA
Source organism: Gossypium sturtianum (assembly GCA_025698515.1). Taxonomy (NCBI): domain Eukaryota; kingdom Viridiplantae; phylum Streptophyta; class Magnoliopsida; order Malvales; family Malvaceae; genus Gossypium; species Gossypium sturtianum. The sequence continues at coordinate 15,164,627 of CM046947.1, read as the reverse complement.
ATATTCAGCTAGCATGAGTTTATATTAAAAATGGCTAATTTGTATGTTTTAGGCTCAGATACTAAATTGAATAAAAGTAAAACTTAAGGGGACAATTTTGTAAAAATGTCAAAAATGACCAAATTGAGGGAAATGAATTGTTTATTGTCTAACTTAATAAATTGAATGAAATTATTAATTTAGATCAAGATCGGGTGAAAAATAGGGGAAAATGGAAAAATACCAAAATGCCCCTGAATTTTGGTATTTCTGCAAATTTAACCAGGTAAGTTCGTGTAACTTAATTAAGCATGTAAATATGATAAATTGAATGTTGTATTGGATTGAATGTGGAATTTTAGTACGTGAATCTAGTATGAATGGTATGAATGTAAGAAATGAACACATGCTTGGAAATATTTGAAAAGGTTAAATTCCGTGTGAATATTGGATTTCGATGGATAAAGGTGATTTCCCAAATGAAATGAGGTCCTACATTTGTTGCAGAATGGATTTAGCTCGGACGAGTAGTCCTATTGACCTCATTATTGAAAAGATTTAGCCCAGACGGGTAATCCTGATACAAGCCTCTCGAGCATATGTTGCAATTAGGATTTAGCCTGGACTGGTTATCCTAATTGAGCCCCTTGAACATATGTTAAAGTATGGATTTAGCCTGGACTGGTAATTCAGATTAAGCTCTTCAAAGCATTTGTCACAAAAAGGATTTAGCCTGGACTGGTAATCCTGACAAAGCTCTTAGAGCATATGTTACAGACAGGATTTAGCCTGGACTGGTAATCCCACTGTATGATATGTGGCTTGAGAGTGTGCATTACAGACAAGATTTAGCATGGACTGGTAATCCTGCTGTATAAGATAAGGCTCGGGAGTGTGCTATCGGAATAAGTGCTCTAATGAGTACTCCTGAATATGAATTGACAGGTTATTGATTTGTACACTTTGTGTGTACCACTGGAGTATCCATCGAAATTTTAATAATTCAACGGATATAAACTCTCGAAATGAGAAATATGATTTTAAATGAATTTATATCTCGAATATTCCTGAAATACATGAAAATGATGATACATGATATATAGAAGTATGAAATAATGCTATATGAACATGGAATTTGTTTGATGAATATGTTCATCTATGATTATAGATTTGTACACCTTGAATGTACTACCCGTGTAATCATCGATACTTTAATTGATTTAATGGGTAAAATTCTGATATGAAACAATATGAATACGAAATGAATTATTATTGTATATGTTTGATATATATATAATGATTTGTACATGTTATATGGACACATGGTGTGGAAAGTATATGTACATGGAATTTGATTAATGTTAAGTTCGATATGAACTATTACCGGAAAAAACATACGTGAAATACATGGAAATTATGGTACATGAAATATTGATATAATGAAATGAATGATATACGTTATTAAAGAATCAGTAAGAGAATGACATGTATCATGACATGTACATATATGATTATCTTTGATATGTTGATACAATGAAATTATGTAAGTTGAGACGAGTATTAAACTTAAGTGTGACATGTCGAGAAAATAAGTATATCAATGTTGAATTTATATGAAATATGTGAAAAGTTGTTTGATGCTTAGACAAGTGTCAAGCTGTTGGTTGAATGGTAAAATGTTTATTTATATGATACATTGATTTGGTAAGTATTTAAGTGAAAATATGCTAATGCTCATGAAAAAGTGGTAAGGTTAAATTATGTAATTTCTTATGAAATGACTTATCATGTGATCAATTTGAAAAAGGCTTTGGCTAAATGCACTAGCTTGTGGCCACGGTTGAATGATATGTTTATGACTTGAGTGACATGCATATGAAATAAGTGTAGAAAGTAAAGAAATGCAAATAAAAATAAAGAAACTTGGAAGAGTTAAAGTTATATAAAATCCTACTAAGTTTGAGATAATATGTATAAGTGATACTGTGAAATTATTCACCTTGTGAGTTGATATAGCTTCATGAATATAGTGGAATCAATAATGGATTATTCTTAAAATGTATAAATTTTATATATGAAAAGAAGTATTATGGTCAAATATTATACGAGCTTACTAAGCATTCATTGCTTACGTAACCTTACAGATTATCGGAAGCTCGAATGGGTTAGAAGCTTGTCAGAGTTATATCACACTATCCATAGGTTCTATTGGTAATTTTGGATAATCTGATTCTGGTTATAATGGCATGTATAGGTTATTTTGATAAAATATTCACCTATATGTGTTTTGGTATTTTGGTATATGCACAGATTGCTTTATAATGTTGATGTTCTAAAATGTTTGGTTAGTTTGATGACAAGTTGGGCAAGAAAAGAGGCTAAGAAAAATGGTCTATTTCATCCACACGGGCAGAGACATGGGCGTATGTCTCAGTCGTGTGTGACACACGGCCAGATGACGTGGATGTGTGACTTCTGTAGTGTTGAAAAATTTTAAATATTTTTGAAAAATTTTCTGAGTTTCCGGTTTAGTCCCGATATATATTTTTGGGCCTCGATGGCTCACATAAGGGACATTATGATTAAATTTGATTGATTTCAGGTATGAATGTTATATGAAGTGAAATTTTTCTTATATGATCTGTAAATTCTAGTAATGCTTCGAAACCCTGTTCCGGCGACGAATACGGTTAGAGGTGTTACACTTGGCCTAAACTTCCTTGGCAGGATTTAGACAGTTCTGTTTCCATTGGCAGCTCAAATCCATATTGGCACTGGTCCGTTATCGAAGTTTGTTATGCCAGTGCATCGGGATATGAAGGTTGGGACCAAAGTGTTTTTGTCAATCCAACTAGTCGAGGATGTTTCGTGTAACACCCATTACCCGTGTTCGAAATCGGAACCGGATACGAGGCATTACCTAACTCAACTTGCTTAAACATAACACATCAGGCTATAAAATTTCGCTGTAGCTTAGAAACTTTCCATTTAAACTCTTAACCTGCTCATTCTGGGCCTACGAGGCCCTAAACATACTTCCGGGGGGTTTCAGAATTAAACCGAGAACTTTTACGTGCTTAGAAACTTTTTTGTCCAAACAGGGGCCACACGCCCGTGCTGTTCAGGGGACACGCCCGTGTGCCCCTGAGACATGCCCGTGTTCTTCACCTGTGGTCGACACTGACTTATTTCACACGGCTAGACACACGCCCGTGTCCCTGGCCCGTGTCTCTCACACGGCCTCGACACGCCCGTGTCTTAGCCCGTGTGCCAAAACCTTGGCATTCTGTTTATGACGTCATCATCTCACTATATTCACACGGTCAAGGCACACACCCGTGTCCTTAGACCGTGTGTTGAATTAAATTCCTAACTTCAGGTGCATACTTCACACGGCCTGGGCACACGCCCATGTTCCTGGCCGTGCCTCCCACACGGCTGAGACACACAGCCGTGTCTCTGCCCGTGTGTTTACTACTGAGCATACTGACTTGCAACTCTAGCATGCAAGGGGACACACGGCCTAGCACCATGCCCATGGGGCTGAACGTGTGTCACACACGGCCTAGACACACGCCCGTGTGTCTGCTTGTGTGAACAATTATATGGCTATCTACCAAGCCATTTGCCACCCTAGCAAGAAATCACACTCATACCAAAATAATTCAATTTGTAAGATGACCATATGGTACCTCTAAGAACTCAAAAGAATCAAGACCTCAACAAAAACATACACTTCATGAAATTCATCTTCATTGAATATATATATAAGAACTTGCCAAGTATTGGCCCAACTTTAATGACCATTTACAAAATAGATTGAAACAACCATAATAGCCAACACATTAGGCTTGCAAATATGATATAACCAAAACATTCAAATCCTATACATGCCATACTCAAAATAAATCTAGTTTAGCTATACCAAAAAGTGGGCGATAGTGTGATCTCCAACTCCGACGTCCGCGAATTCTTGAGCTAACTTGGCAATACTATAAGGAAAAGGGCAATAAAAGGGGTAAGCATAAAGCTTAGTAAGTTTGCATGGAAATAAATAGCAACAATAAGCTCATGACAATATCCATCCATGGCATTAAGTAACCACACACAAAGTCATAGGCTCCTTGCCATACTTACTCATACTTGCCCTTATCTAGAACATACCATGCCACATATCGTAAATGTTCTTCGTGAATTATTCACGGGTACCTGTGTTAACTCAATCACATAGCTTTAATACAATTCTCGTTTCTATTTCTAAGCTGATCTATTTATCCCAATAAATCACTAGGGATACTCAAAGATGCATGTTCATTATCATTAGCATAAACACGAAGCCAATGCCACATCCCGGATGTGGTCTCACATGGATCGTCTCTGAATATCGATGCCATATCCCGGATATGATCTTATATGGAACCTCACATCAATATCGATGCCATATCTCGGATATGGTCTTATACGATTTTTCATATTCTATGCCGAAGCCATATCCCAGATATGGTCTTACACGGGATCTCAATTCGGTGACGAGGCCATGTCCCCGACATGGTCTTATACGGGACCTCATCTATCTCACATCTCAATGACAGTGTTTCACACTCATTATAGTCCAACTAGGACCTCAACATCTCAACTTACTCATTCAACATCAAATATTCAATTTGGTAGAATATCATGCAACGACATAATATCAAATGTTCTCAAACATGTTAACGTAAATGTTGAATCTATCTCATACAAACTTACCTCGATTCCAAAATAGGTTAGATTGTTGGTCTAATCCGATATTTTGTCATTTCCCCGATCGAGGTTGATTCTTGGTTCTTCTTGCTCTATAATAGCAAATTAGCTCATTTTAATCATCACATTAATAAAAGCATTTCAATAATCATACTTTGGCAAAATTACTATTTTGCCCTTAGACTTTGGCAAAATGACTATTTTACCCCTAGGCTCGAAAATCAATTCTAATCATATTTCTACCTTCAACAAGCCTAGGTGAACATTTATTTCTCTTATGGCTATCGTCAAAACCCAACATTTCACACATTTACTACAAACTTTATAACCTTTACAAAAAGGTCCATTTATGTGTTTTCATAGTAACACCTTTCACAAAAGTTGTTTATCTAACAAATAAGACTCATTTTCTTCCATAAAAATACAGAAAATAACAATGAAAGCTCTAATGGAAAAACTCTAATCTTTTCACCATATTGCAAATTAGTCCCCTCATTAGAAAGCTTAAGCTCTAGGGGTTCTAAAAGTACAACTATCTTCAAGAAAAACTATTAAAATCACTTACTTGAATGGAGATGAGTTTGCTGAAATTTTGAGCTTCCAAAACCCCTATTTTGATTGCTATTTTTGTTGGAAGAAGATGGAGAGAAAATATGATATCTTTTCTTTCTTTATTTTATTAATACAAGTCAATTTAGTCACCAATTTTTACCAACTTTGACCAATTTTGTCAATTCTTGTCTCCTATGGTCGGCCACCCTATCCTTATGGGTCTAATTGCACTTTAAAGACCTCAAATTAATATTCTATGGCCATTAGGTACCTTTAGCTTATAAGATAGAACTTTCGCACTTTATGTGATTTAGTCCTTTTTCGCGATTAAGCAAGAAATCGCTAAAATTAAGGCACCAAAATTTTTATGCACACATATAATCATGCTCTAGCTCTTAAAATGAAATGAAATTAATTTTATCTAACCTCGAATTAGTGATCCCGAGATCAGTGTTCCAACTAGCCTCTAAATCGGGCTTTTACATTTCGTATGGGATAAACATTGACTCGATAGAACGGAATGCTACGAAATCCCTTTCAGAAGTGTTAGTGACGCAAGAGATCGATATGAAGCCTACAGATTCGACTGTGGAGCCGACACCTTTAGGAAAGGTGGGTTGTGCATCGGGCTTCAAGAAAAAAGGAGCGATGCAGAAACAGTCGGGGCGAGTAAATGCATGCTAGTAGACATTGCGAACACTCTGATAGTGTTTTAAATTCTGACTTGTTGGCTTGGAAAAGTCGTAGGGGCCCTTTCAAATTTCATAAGCAAGAAGGCCGATGGACTGTGGGCAATACAAAGCCAAGGTGTGAGAATCAAAGTGATTCAAAAGTGAACAAGTCAAATTTGGGGCAAGTTAGAGCGGAGACTTCTTGCCAACGAGATGTACCAACGAGTGTAACAGTTCAAGTTAAGAAGCGACAGAAGCCAAGGTAAAAGTTCCGAAGGAAGGAAGAAGCCAAGGCAACGAGAAGGATCCGAGGTGAATCAAGTTAGTGCCATTCGAAAGTCACAACGAGGACGTTGCGAGAATGGGTGGGGGAGAATGTCATGGGCCAAAGTGCAAAGCCCGTGACTGTGGCACGAGATGCGCCCCATGGAGGTCTGTCGATAAGATGGGGATCATTTAGCCCACGAGAACTGGCCCGATTCAAGGAACTGTTGGAAAAGCCTATCAGATTGAAGCCTAGTTGGTCCGATAATGAAGATTTGGCAACTTAGGTTATTATGGCAACTAATCTTAGAAGATTGATAGGAATCATATCTTGTAAAGATTAGATTAGATTAGATTTGATATGACATATCTTGTAAATCCCTAAAATCAAGGGACATGTTCGATCTTGTCCGTCGGTTTTGGGGGAGCTCAACTTTAAATAGAGAGCCTCCCCTCACTTGTAAATCATCCATTGTATTTGTGAATTCTTAAAAGTAATAGAATTCTGAGAGCATTTACTCAAACACATTGTGTGCTACCTTTTCTGTGGCTTTCTATTGTTCTTTGTTGTTTCTTTTGGCATAAATTTGCTTCCACTCTACAATTAGTGCCTTGGAGGAGTTCTTAAGGAATCCTCACTTGAGAAAAGGTTGACTTAGGTGAGTTTGAACGAACGGACCGCCTAAGGCCGCACGGATCGCGAGACAAAAGATCTAGCTCTGTGACAGGTAGAACCATCAAGAAGATTCAAAAGGGGATGATGATCTTCCAAGAATGACCGATACATATAGAATCACTGGTGAGGGAGCTAACATTCGTTTGTGACAAGCTATTGAATTATTGTTCAGGTAATAAACCACAAGTTAAGCCACTAAAGGATGATGATGATGTAGAACTTTTGGAAGGCCGCGGTGTTATGAATCTTGACAGGATTTGTACTATTACTTTCTCAGTTAGAATTCATCAATTAGTGGAGGAAAGTATGTCAAAAATTGTTATCACAAAATTGTTTGGTCGAAAAATTGAGTTTAATACTTTATCTAACAAAATCTACACATTTTGGAAGTTTTCTTAGTCTCTTTAATTAATGGATCTATAGAATGAATATTATAGGGTAAACATCAGATCAATGGAAAGCTGTACAAAGGTATATTTTGAGGGCCCATGGGTGGTATTTGTATTAGGATTTTGTGTCCTTAGTGTAGTTATTTTATCACATATGCTTGTAATTTTTAGAACAAATTGGTTAATAAAATTTCATAATTAAATTATTATCTTTTGTACCATGTCCTCACTGGTTTTTGCATAAAAAGAAAATATTAACACACATTCACTGATTACCTAAGGTTTAATTAATATTAAGTTGCATCATAGGGTCGAATTATGATGCGGGAAGACAACTTATATTAGTAGGTAATTGGTTTAGGAGACTATTATGTTGTCTATTAAGTCCAATTAGGGAGATATCTTGTCTTAAGTATCACAGCGGATGACTCCTAGAAAGATAGACATATGTGTGATTGTATAGATTGCAATACATCGGACAAGACCCAAGTTGAATTAATTTTGAATTCATTTATGGATAAATTCACTTTTAACATTCATAGTGTAGTTTACCTCAATCCCGAGTTAGTGACTAACAATACGTATGTTACTCATATACTTTGATATATTGAAAGTCTCAGCTCAGCTGATGTGAGAGTTGGAAGTTAGTATGTTGAGTATACAACTTAAGTGTGACATAAATTCTTTTACAATAGTGGAATTCATAGCTCGATTAAAGAGTAATTATATCCTCTCACTAGCATTGCACGGATTATAGAAAAGGAACATGGCCATAAGCCATTCGTTAGGGACAAATGATTGTTATTACTATTTGTTAGTAATAATATTTTTCATCATAGAAAGATGCAATGGTGGTCATGAGATAAAATAGGATTATATTTGGTCAACGGATCTAATCCAAAAAAATTAAGGATATCCTATAAGAGTAACACACGAATGACAATATCATTGGAAAAGCGAAAATATAAGTTGCTTTCGTAATAGTATATAGTGGGGAGTTCAATCTTGATACTTTTAGTGGATTAACTCCATGACTAAATAATGATGTAATTAATAAATGAAGATTCGAAACTTAATTTTGAATCATTTAAGCCTTAATTATATATATCCAATAAGTTCCTCTGCTAGTTTGATACAACCTTATATGAATTGCATTTAGAACTGATATGATGAACAAATGAAAACAACGGAGGAGAAATATATAGTATGTATTACTATTCATAGTAAATGCATTTTTTCAAATGAAACGAGAGACAAATTAGATATTAATTTAATTTATTTAAATTATTATTTAATTGATTGCAATCAAATAATTGAGTTTAAAGTGAGAATTAGTAGCCAACATAATTTTACAGAATAAGATGATTAAATTTATTTATTCATGGATTTTAATACGGTAAAGTCATTATGACTTTGAAGAAATTAAAATTGGATTGAGAAAATAATTTAATTGAATAAAATAACATTTTGGGAATAGAAAACTAATTAGTGGGTTGGATAATTATATGACCTTATTTTAATTAAAACTGGATTGCGCATATAATTGTACCTATTATAAGAAATGATCTAATGAGCACATTAATAAAGCAGTGGACGACACACTTAGTGTTCCTAGTGTGGGTATGTTGCACACCACATAGCTATCCTCAAACCCCGAATTGCTTTGAGTATGAGCTCAAACAAATCGAATCAAGTGCACAAAATAAAAAATTTTCTTAAACTTTTAGTCGGAAAGTTAATTCTATTTATAAACCAAAAACTATTAGTAGTTTCCTGAAGAATAGAATTTATTCTTTAAAATCAATTGTCGCTAGTTTTCAACAGAATATCAATGCTCTCAAAGTTGTGTGTGTTAATAGACTCATAGTTCTTATTTATAGAGAAATGGTATAAAAGTTCTATTTGAATAAGGTCTAATTAAATAATAACATTTTAATAGAAAACACAAGTTCCATTTGAAGTAGAACACGAGGGCAACGACATGCCCTAGAAAATACTAAGATTTGTATTAAGTATAATTATATGTGTTATCCAAATTTTTATCTAACACTTGTAATTTATCCAACCCAATAGTTATTTTTTATTACCCAAAATATTATTTAATTAATTTAACTAAATTAATTTCTCCATTCAATTCTGATTCCATGAAAGTCATGACAACATTACCATATTAGAATTCATGAGAAAATTAATTTAATTGTCTTATTCAACAAATCTATGATGACTAATTAATTTAATTCTCACTTCAGACTTCAATAATTTAATTACAGTCAATTAAATAATAATATGAAGAAATTAAATTAATTTCTAAGTCATTTTTTGCACTTAGCGAGAGAATGTATTTACTATGGATAGTGATACATGCGATCTATTTCTCTTACTTATCGTTTTCATTCATTTCACAGTTTATCAATTCTATATGCAATTCGTTTCGGGTTATCTTAGGCTAGCGGAATGACCAATAGGCATATATAATTAGGGCTCAAACAATTTATAATTAAGTTTCGACTCTTCATTTATTAATTACAACTTATTTAATCATGAAATCATTCTACTATAGTACCATGATAGAACTCTCCCTTATTATTATTATTATAAAAGCTACTTTATTAAGTGTTTATCTAATAACCTTGTCATAAGTGTGTTACTCTAATAAGATATCATTAATATCATTGGGATAAAATTCGTTCTCCCAATATAATCATATTTTATCTCATTGTTTTCATTACATCTTTCGATATGAAAAAGTCAATTACTAAAACATGGTAATTAAATCATTTGTCTTATAACACCCGTAGTTATATTCATTTTTCATTAATCATGTAATGCCTGTGAGAAGATATCATTACCATTTATTGGGCTATGAATTTCACTGTTATGAAATGATGATACATCATGCAGAAGTCGTATACCCAACGTACCAACTTTTGGTTCCTTATCTATTTGAACTTAGGTTTTCATTTACAGCAAAATACACGAGTCACACCCACATATTCCATCATTCACTCAGGATTAAGGTATGTCATACTATGAACGTCACAAGCGAATAAATTTATAAACAGATCTAGAATAAAATTCAACTTGGGTCCTCTCCGATGTATTATCAGTCCAAACAATGACATCTATGTCTCTATTTTTCAAGAGTCATCCGCTTTGATGCCTAAGATAAGGTATCTCCCCAATTGGACTTGATAGATGGCATAATAGTCTTTCAATCATTTTGTTTGGTTTCGATTAGTCTATGAACTATTTAGATTACCTACTAATGTCAGTTGTCTTTTCGCATTATGATTCGACTACATAATGTAACTTAATATTAGTTAAAATTAGTTGATCAATGAATCAATATTTGCATACATTTTACTTTGCGTGCAAAAACCGTTGAGGCTAGATACAAATGTTATTAATCTATAATTAAATTTTATTTAAATCAATCTGTCCAAAAAATTACAAGTATAAATTGAAAAATATACTACACTGAGACACTAATTCCTAACAGGTTAGACACAATAAGACTGTTATTAGCCTTAACAACATAAAAAAGTTGGGAAATGTTTCAACATGATGTTAAATCAATCTTTTTGAATGGCTATCTTCAATAGGTGATCTATATTGAACAACTTAAAGGTTTTGTCTGTTGGAGGAATGAGTTTGGAAAACGTAGCGAAAAATAGGTTTAAGGGAAAACCAGAGTTTTAAATTTTGTTTCAAAATAAGAACTTGGTTGTGTTGTCTAAAGTAATAAACACTTGATCAAAATTCGTACCTTTTTTATTCGTTTAGGATGAACGCTTAGATCGAGTGGTTTTCTCCGCTATCCTCAAGCTCACGTTTGTAGAGTGTGGGCTCGCTTCGAATCAGTAAATTTTTTCATAAAATAATCAGTGGGGTAATTTTGTAATTTTTTTAAACTTCTAGGGTTAAGTTGTAAATAAAAAATATCTCTAAAAATTTCCTGGAGTAATTTCTTCAGATATTTTCTTCTTTACAACTTTTCTTGAATTCAAGTGTGTGAGAATAATGACCAGACTCTCTTTATATAAGGAGAATTTAGAGAGAGATCAACAATAATTAGAATTAATTACATAAATATTAAATTAATAAAATATTATCTAGATAAATATTAAATTAGATTTAATATCTCATATTAATATCTAGACAAATATTAAATTAAATTTAATATTAAATTCATTAAAACAATATTATCTTTGGAAAAGTTAATTTGAAATTAAGTTACCCGGTAGAGTCCCACTAGGAGTCTAATTTTTCCATTACTCTACCATCGAAGAACTGCCGCCGCTGACCATCCATCGGCCATCAGATTTCCATCTTCAGCGTGACTCCCCCCGCACCTCGAATCGTCGTCAATTTGCTCGAATGGGCCTAGCTGGTTCAACTGTTACCGGTTCGGTCCAAGCTAGTGACGGTCCAACCGGTTTGATCTAGCCAACGGTTGGACCATTAACCTAGTTTCATACGTAGGGTCCGGTTCAACCAGTTTTGGGGTTTTGGTCTAGGATTTTGGTTCTCAGGTTCAATTTTTGATCTCGGGTCCAATTTTCAAATTCAATTACCCATTGGGCCAATTATCTGACTTGAAAATTAATTTCTAAAAATATCATATTTATTTTAATTAATTTAATTTTACTTAATTAAAATTAATTTTCTAAAAAATCACTGAGATTTTCTAAATTAATCTTTTAAGAAAAATCTTTAATCAAATTTTCTAATTGAACAATTCACACTATCACCTATTTTAATTCCATATCGAATAAATAGACTCAACTAAATTATTTCCAGAAGTCATAGAATTTTCTTCTGATTCAAATGCAGTCCGACCGAGTTTTTTTTTTTTGATAAAAAAACGACCCAAAGGGTCACTTCATTTTATTGCATCATCCAAAATACACTTATGGAGCTCAACCGGATAATCAACGTTAAAGCTCATAGTACACTGATTATTAATAGCAAGCTTACACAAAAAGTCGGCCCATTCGACTTTATGTCTAGAAGCATCGTTATGATAATTTATAATTTACTTAATCATGGAGTGAGTCCACAAGAAGTACCATGACTGAAAATTCCTTATTATATACTCTTTATGAAAGCAGTTCATCCAACTATTTTGTCCAATGACCTCGTCATGTGTGTGTTACCTACATATGATATCCTTGATTCTGTTGAGTTAAATTCATTCACACAATGCAATCCTATTTTATCTCATTGTCACCATTGTGTCTTCTTAATGATTAATATGGTTATTGTCAACTAATGACTGTGATAAATTGCTCGTTAGAAAACAAGCAATCAGTGGTCACGTTCCATATTCATCAATCCACACAATGCCAATGAGAGGATATCGTTAACTCTTTATCAAGCTATAAATTTCATTGTTGCTAGTAAAGTCATGTTATGCACAAGTCATGTACCCAACATACCGACTATCGGCTAGATAATCTTTAGAGCATAAGCCTCCACTTATATCAAAGCACATGAGTTACATATGCATGGTCAGTGACTAACTCAAGATTTAGGTAAGTCACACCATGAACGTTACAAGTGAATCAATTCACAAAAAGATTCAAAATTAATTCAACTTGTGTCTAATCCAATGTATCATTCTTCCAATGAATACATCTATGTCTCTACCCGTTGAGTCAACTGCTCCGATAGCCAAGACTAGCCATCTCCCTAGTTTGAATTGTAGATGACATAATAATCCTTCTATGTATATGAATCGAATGCTTATTTTGATTCTTTTATGAGATTACAAACCTGTTTAGATTATATATTGAAGTAAGTTGTCTTTCTCGTAATATAAACGTTCTTATAGTGCCACTTATCATTAATTTGAACTTAAACAATCAATGAGCTAATATTTGCTTGTCATAATTTCGCTATGTATGCAAAACATGAAACATAGAAACACAAAAGATATAATAGTGAAATATGAAATTAACTTTATCTATTTATTCATCGTTCAAATACATAGAAAACATTTACATGTTTACTAAAATATGGATACATTGCTATGTATGCAAAACATGAAACATAGAAACACAAAAGATATAATAGTGAAATATGAAATTAACTTTATCTATTTATTCATCGTTCAAATACATAGAAAACATTTACATGTTTACTAAAATATGGATACATTTCCCAACATTGTCGCTAAAGGGAATGAAGACAAAGTTTATCTACTAAAGAAGACCTTATATGGAATGAAACAAGCTCCAAGAGTTTGATATTCTAGAATTGATGATCATTTTGTTGAGTTTGGGATTCAAGAAGAGTCTTAGTGAGGTTACATTGTATGCCAAAACTACTGATAAAAATGACTTGTTGGTTGTCTCTCTGTATGTTGATGACTTATTAGTGACATGGAGCAACTCTAAATTGGTGCAACAATTCAAAGATCAAATGATGAAGGTATTAAAAATGAAAATTTTTATAGAGATGTCCTACTTCCTTGGAATCGGGATTTCTAAATTCAAGCAAGGAACTTTCATTTCTCAACAAAACTATGCCAAGCAAGTGCTAAAAAAAATTCGACATAGAGAATTGCAAAATTGTTAGCACCCTATTGGATTAAAATGAGAAGCTCAACAAAGATGTTGGCTCCGCCATGGCTGATGAAACCAATTATAGAAGGCTAATTGGTTGCTTGTTGTATTTGATAGCAACTAGACCAAACATAATGTTTGATGTCAATCTTATTTCCAGATTTATGCATTATCTTAGAGAAGCTCGCCTCATAATAGGAAAAAGAGTGTTGAGATATATTAAAGGGATAACGATTTTGGTGTTTTATTCTAGAAGTTAGTTGAAGTGAAATTATTGGGTTGGATCCTGTGATGATATGAAATTATGACACAATCAACTGAAAAAGCAAAATTTATTGCAGTTGCAGTCACTATAAATCAAGCAATCTAGTTGAGGAAATTGTTAAAAGATTTGGGCCTGACTCAAAATAAAATAGTAAAAATCAGGTGTGATAATCAATTAGTTGTGTCAATGGCAAAAATTCCAGTTTTCTATGGACAAACAAAGCACATTAAATCAAGTATCATTTTGTTCAAGAAGCTGAAACAAAAAATGAGTTAAATTGATCCATTGCAACTTAGAAGACCAACTTGCAGATATTTTGACTAAAGTTTTACCCAAGGCAAAGTTTAAAGCATTAAGGAGAAATCTTGGTGTATCCATTAAAAATAGAAAGGAGTGTTGAAGATAATGTTATTTTTAATGTTTAAAATATTGTTAATATTGTTTTATTTTAACTAGATTTGTTGTTATATTTTAGTCACCAATCATTGGATAAGCTTTAGGATAAAAATGTTGACTAGGATTTATTTAAGTATTATATTTTGGATAAGAATAATGATTGGTGGTTAAGAATTAGGATATAATTTAGATAAGAATTTGTAAACATGCTTGGTTAAGGCATTTCAAGTAAGAAAGAAAGAAAAAGAAAAAAAAAAAGTTTATTCTTGCATTTCTCTCTTCCTTTAAGTTTTCCTCTGAAAGTTCTTTGCTTCTTCTCTCCCTTCCAACATTATCTTATGAGGCAAAAACGAAAAGGAAAGAAGCACTAATTTGAAAAAAAAAAAAAAACTAAGAACTACCACCCATTGTACTATATATATGTTTTCAAATATTGATTTCTTGAATGAATTGAGTGTATGCTTGGTCCAATATGTATATATAAGAAACAGAAATTAAGCTCTAATTATTGTTAATCCATTTTCATACTGATGCTTCAAAATTGACTGTTCTTGTTGCTGAAATGCCGGAAGGATCAATCATAGTGAATAATTTAGGCACAGACATGCCCCCAGAGATAACAATTTCTGCAGCAAAAACACTTGAAATTATTAATAAAGGACGATTCGATTTTCATTTCGAGTTCAAGTTTAAGTTTGAGCTTGGATTTTTGTTTCATACCGATCCCCTCTCGAACGGATATATTAGGCCTCAAAATATCATTTGAACTAATGAGAAGGACATCACCAAGATACAGATGATTTGTGGGAACATAAACACAACAAAGTTCTTCTTCACCTATACCCTTTTGAAGAACAACTGTAGAAGTAATGAAACCAAACATATATTGCCCCTTACCAGGATGCCGAATGATTGCAACTTCTTTGAAAGCATTAGAATTCTGATCTGCAAGTCGATATATTTGGTGTCGCTTTCGAGTTAGTTCGGAAACTACGGACGACAAATATACAAAGAAAGACTTTACCTGGTGAGATTGCAGCACTTATTTGCTTTGAGGCACTATAAATATAGCTCACTAGCGGCATCTTCTTAATGAACAATTCGCCGAGAGTAAGAACCGAAGCCCCCACCCAAGATGACATGAAAATGCCTACTAAAAAGATAAATGTGATGGATGTAGCAAATCCTAGACCTGCATCATGTTTCCAAAGCAACAATTATATAGCCTGACATCTGAAAAAGGTTAGATTAATTGAACTTATAAGATCGGTCATGCCTTATGATGATTCAGATAAAATACAACGGCACTGCTTCTCGAGATTCCTTTAGATAATGAAGCATTGATTCTAGGTTATGTTTCAAGAAGGACTCGGTCGAGTTTTATACATATACGATATACTATGTTTCTCTCTATATTTGAAAGGTCATATCTTTAAACCCATGCTAGAAAATGTATACTATAGAATACAAGTACTTAAAAGAAAAATGAAGAAACGTAGCGACATGGAGGTGATGAACTCAATCAACAAATAAGTTAAAAGATGATCCAAGGAAAGGAAGGAAATTTGCCTCACCAAAAATATTGATGCCTAGGTGATCATAGACTGGGGAGAAGAAACCATCAACGAGATGAATAAAACCCCAAGTAACATAGAATGTAATGGCCAGTGGAAAAAGTATGACACTGCAACAAAATATCACATTTCATCACAAAAAAAATTCAAAGAATCTCAATTATTTTTAACGCTTTATGATCTTGAATATCATTTTCAAGCTAATTAATAAACTCATGGATATGAACTAAATGCTCACTGATAACTTCGAATATGTAATGTAGCCTATGTTACTTTCGTGCGAGTGTCGGGTTTAGGTACTTGTATGTGTAGGATACGGAGTATGTTCAATTTTTTCCAAAATTTTCAGTGTATTTGAAGAATTCTAAAAGATTCATATTCTTGCATGGGGTTGGACATGTTAAAAAATAAGAGTCAAATCAATGCTATATAGGAAGCCAAGAGAAGAGCAAAATGTACAAGGTTGAAGATGAAAAGGACTTACCACCCTGTCATAAACTTTTTCCATGCCCAGCTACGGATTACTTTTAAAAATGCCTATGCCAGAATGCAAAACAAAGTTAAAACCATACTCACAAACAAGAAGCTGCAAGAGACTTTTATTCTCAGATTTTGATAAAGTATTTCATAAATAATCGAAAGATCACAAGATTTTCATAAAAGGATTGCAAAAAATAGGTTCCAACTTCAAACCTAAATGCCACCTCCGAACCAAGCCACGGGTTCGAACAATGTTGTCTACATTTTGTGTAAAAGGGTCACAAAAGATGGGATTCAAATCCCAAACCTGATGTAATCTTGCATAAATGGGATCTAAGTGGAAATGAAACAAATCATGATGCAATTGCATGCATATGCATGTCGATGAAAGAAAGAAAGGCAAGCACCTCGCGGCCATGGGAGGTGGAGGAGATTGTAGGAGTAGGAGGAGAGGAGGAGGATTTGGAGTCTTCATCGTCGGAGATGGTTGCGACGGGGATAAGCAACTCTCGATCTTTATCCCTCTCCCTATCCCTCTCTCTCGTCCCCATTCCCTTCCTTTTTGACCCTTTCTTTCCTTCCTTCTTTGCCTTTATCTTTATTTCTCTCTCTTTCGTCGACTGAGTGTAGCCAACTATCGGATCAAGGGTTGTTATTTGTTAACAAGGTTACTAGAAAATATGTTAACCTAGAATTAAATTCACCCATAACTCGAGGTATTTAAATTTATAATTTACGATTTTTTATGGCACGAAAAATGTTTAATATGATATAGTCTTTATATTAAAATTTAATTATTTTGTGATATACTTCAAATGTTGAGCGTAACGATAAGATATTTATTTATTATCATTATATTATTTTTAAAAAAAATATTAAATATATAAAAATCGTAAATGAATGGTTAAATTATATTTCACAAATTTTGAATTGAATTTAAATTCAAATTCAACAGATCAACTCAGCTTATGTAACATAAGTTGAAATGATCATGTAATAGGATAAATTTGAACTTGTTGCTCCACCAATTCGAACCCATGACGTGGGTATGAGGTAAACAGAATCGATAAATCATACATTGAGATTCAAACTTGTTTCCCCTCAAAAGTGATGCACTTATAAATGTCCAAAATCAATTCGAGTCCAATAACTTTTTTTTGTAATATTGGTCAAGTTATGTTAAGTTATAAACTTACTACTTATATTTTAATTTTATCAATTTTAATTTCTGTACCTTTTAAATTTTAAAATTTTAGTTTTAATAAAAAATAGTAGCAGCTAAATTTATTGGGTTAAATTATGCTATCATTCCTATATTGTGTGTAAAGTTATAAAATTAGTTCACATTCTCCGGTTGAATCATTCTTAGCTGCAATATTTTTCGAATTTCAAAATTTCAGTCTTAATACAAACAACAATCGATAAATCTACTAATAGGTTTTTTTGTGAGTAATATGTAGAAATAACAAGTTGACTTGACATTATACATGTAATAATGTGTTTGCCACATCAAATTTTAAAAATAGCAAAATTTAACTTAATGAATTTAATAGCTATCATTTGATTTATTCTAAAATTTTAAAATTCTAAAAAGTACATAATTAAAAGTGAACGAATTAAAATACAAGAATTAAATATATAATTTATACATAATAAAGAGATTAATAACAAAATTTGACCTAAAATATTTGTCCAAGTCGATTTAAACTCATACTTAAATTCTATAACAACCCAATATTAACGCAAATGGTAAAGTCCAAATGAAAGGTTAAGACGAAATCAGTAACATGTTGATATGGTGTTTTTTTCTTATATATATATATATATATATATATAATTGGACCTTGTTTCAGATGTTCATCATTTGCAGGCATACACGCCATACAAGAAGAAGAAAAGGCCAAAAACAGGTGATAAGAGAAAATCGAACAGAACATAGAGATGGGTTCATGCAGCAAATAAGGTCCCAACCAGGGATACATTTAGCAACATTTATGTTTTACAATTTGTTGGGTCCATGTGTAAAACATCTGCTAGTCTCTCGTAGTTGTTCCAATATCTTTAGAAATAGCAAACTCCTTTAAAGTTTAAACTAAATATTAAATAATTATAATATTATTCATATATATTTTAAATATGAGAACAACTTACATTAAGATGATCTTAAAAATCAAAGTTTTTAGTCTACAATAAAATTTTACCACATCATCAAATTTTAAATATATGAAATTATTACTATACACTCATCCATTGAGAAATTATTTTATAGACATTTTCTACCACATTATTCATTGTCCCTTTTTAATTATTTAATAACATTTCAACAATTTTTTTCATGTCATTGACACACAATTTTGGTACTTTTTTTACCCTGAACCTCGAACATTAAACCTTAAATCTCAAACCTAAATCCTGAACTTCAAGGTTTAAGATTTAAGATTCAATATTCAAGTTCGAGATTCAGGGTAAAATAATTATCAAAATTATGTGCAACGACATGAAACAAATTGCACAAAAATTACTATTTTTAAAAAAAAATTAGTTGCACAAAAATAAAAAAAATTAACTTATAGAAAAAAAACAAAATTATTAAAATTTTGTAAAAGAAGAAAGATAAAAAAAAATTATTTTAAATAATTTAATTAAGATTAAATTAAGTTGAAGAAGATATTAGATATAAATGAGTGTATAATAATAATTTGCTATCTTTTAAATTTAATGACATGACACTACTTTATTGATGTCTAAAAACTATACTTTCTAGATGACACTAATATAATTTATTCAATTTTAAATATAGTATATTAGAATTTAAAATGTACTAAATAGTATATAGGAATATATTTTATGATATTTAATATAATTTTACAAATGAATCAACAAATAAATAATAACCAATCTGATTTTTTTAAATAAATAACCAATACAAACTAGTGAAGAACAACAAATATAAGAATTTTCAACAACAAATACAAGAATATATGAAAATGAACTTGAAAAAGCCATGACCAGTTCTTCAAATCTTATCTTGAACTTCCCCATGCTTTTGGTATACCGATTTGCCACCATTACCAACCTCATGACCTTGCACAATGGCATAGTTTCATAGCATGAAGCAAGCCCTAACAATATCAATCAAGAGGTCAGACCTATCGAGGCAATGGAGATAAAGTTAAAGCAGAAGACAAGGGAAAATGAATGAAGAATGACAAATAAGAAGCAGAGGGTTATGGCAGAAACATCAAGAACAAAATGAAGAGTTATACACTAAATAAGAACAAGAAAAGTTAAGGAGAGAATACAACCCCTTTGGATTTGACCGATTAAAGGGGTTTGAGATGTCCATTTGACGACGGATGGTGAAGATCATCATACTGGAAAACGAGACCTATCTGGTGGGAAATGACGACGGATCGAGTTTCCTTTTATTCTATTTTTTTGGATTTTTCGAAGGTTTTGAATTGGGTTTGAGGAAATCTAAGCCGAGAAACGTGAGTGGAGAGGCAAGGAGCGTCACTTTAGGGGCTTCCAATCGGTGGAGGTCAAATGGCGTCAGCGGCAATTTGGAGGGGCGGTGACTAGGATTAGGAAAAGAGATGAGAAAAAGATAAAAAAGTAAAAGGAGGATAGAAAGTAAGGAAACGGGAAAGAAAATGAAAGAAGGAAAAAAATTTAAAAAAAAAATCAATTTTAACCTATTTTTAAAAAGTATTATTTTTATACTTTATTTTTATTAATGAAAATAATTAAAAATAATTTTATATATTTTTAATTTTTTTAAATGTAATAGCTTTTTTATTTTTGTTAAAAATTAATAATTTTTGAATTTTTTAAAAGTTTTAATTATTTGTTAATGTGATTTATATGTGACTGTATGCAGTTGTTAATTTTTGTCTATTTTAAATTAATTTGACAAAAAAATATAATTTTAAAGATTAAAAAGAACAAAAAAATTATGTTTTGAGCTAGTTTAAAAAAAAAGTATAAATTTAAAAATGAAATAAAAGCGTAATTTTTTATATTTTAAATTTGAAGCCTTGTGTTTATTCAAAATTTTCATACTTGAGTTGGCAAATAAGGTTCACGGAACTTTCGGTATTGGTTGAAGTCTGCAAAAAAACTTTGAAAGTTTGACCCAAATGTAACCGAGTTGACATGAAATCAGTTGCGAAAATTTAGCCATGACGTGGCTTGATCAGGTCAATGTTGACTTTATCAAATCCAATTTCTAAAGCAGATAATAAACATACTTCTTTCCATTTTTGAAACCACGTACACGCTTTTTGAATATTTTGTTTTTTGTCTGATTGAATATTTGGAAGCACCGGGATTTTGAACGCAATTTCTTAATGCTCACGATTAAATTTTGGACAAGAGTTTAAGGTACGCTTAATCCATTTTTTTCTTACATTTAATTTTTTTGGTTTTTTAAGTCTTTAAATTTATATTTTTTATTAAATTATCTTAAAACAAATGGAAAAATTCACTTTTTTTAACTTTGTTGACATAATATACGCGTAGATTGCCACGTAAATGATACATAAATTTTTAATTAATTTTTTAAATTTAAAAATTCAAAAATAATATTAAAAATATTAAAAATATATAAAAACGTTTTTTAATATTTTTTAATTTTAAAATTTTAATTAAATGTTGACATGCCAATCACATGGCAATCTATATGTATCGTTAGTAAAGTTAACAAATGTTAAATTTTTCATCTAAATTAGGATAATTTAACAAAAATTTGCAAGTTTAAGGAGTAAAAAAAATGAAAAATTAAATGAAGAATTAAAATGATTTTTTTATAAAGTTAGAGGATAAAAAAGGTCATTATACATTAAGGTAACATGAATAGATATAACATATATTAGGGTACAAGTACAATAATATTGAGTGATAACTATAAAATTTATATTAAACATTATAAAGTACAACTCCAACATAACTTATCCTAAACTAGACACTTTGGACAAGGCCCTTATATAGTAGGATTTAGCTAGATATAAATTTAAATAGGCCTCATTGGCAGGTATAGTATACTTTTTACGTCACACTTATAGTTACTATTACAATTATAATTAAAAAAAATTACTTAGACTTAAATAAAAACAAATGGATTCACTCTTAATAAAATTCGAACTAAGTGGTGCAAACGAATAACTTATTTAGGAATACTTTTGTCTTAAAAGTACTTTTTGTCTTCAAGGTACTTCCTAGAAACAATACTAAACACGAAAAATGATTGTATGAAACTTTGATTCAACATCACCCTTATCCCTTTTCAATAGGAGAATGACAAATCAAATTTTTCTTCTTGATTTTTAGCATTTTTAGTTTGATTAAAATTTTTCAATAATAAAAATCTAATTTATCATTCTCCTATTGGGAAGGAATAAGGAGTGACATGAAATCACAGTTTCATATAATCTCTTCTCTACTAAACACACCCTCTATCATTTCAAGGTGGGTAAAACTTTACATAAGTAGAAATTTATCAAAAGACACTGGATGGCAACAACAAGAAGAAAATAAGAGTGTAAAAAGTCTCGTGTTTAAATTTAAAAAGTCAAATGATATGTTATCATGTTTAAAGCAAGATAAATTCAAAGGAATAATTTGAGTGTAGCGTGTAAAACCATGGGTTTACAGCTGGACAACTGTGACCTGGTAAAGCAAAATCAAGTGTGGGAGAATTGAAAGGCCATATATATGTGGGTGTGTGGGTCATTATCACCTACCCATTTGCATGCATGGAACATGCAAAAGCATCACGGCACTCCAGAAGTGCAATAAGAATTATAGATATAAGATGGTCAAAATATTGGAATGACTTGTTCTACATTGACGGCCGTATGAAACGCGTTTGACTTGTGAATTAATATATAACACTGATTATTTATTTATCCTTTTATTCAACTTGGTTGAACAACGTAACTCACAGCTACAATTTACTTGGACTTGGGGTTTGCTTTTACACGTTCAACACAATATGTATGTTGAATTTTCGTACAATGTTATGATTCTAGAAACTGGTAGGGGACAAGATTTGATATTCTAAGTGTGTACTACACAAATTAGTGGAAATGTAACCCACCATCAAAGTGTCCAAACACAACTCTTCTTCCTTGTTTTTCATAATGGCACACACTTTGCGTTTAATCTTTTTTTTTTTTTTTTGGTGGTTTTTGGGACATTCTCAAATACCCAAAACATTAAATTGAGGATATTAGATTTTATTTTATAAAAATGCCAATTGGATTTAACTTTTGAAAGAATGCACATTAATGTAAAATATTTTGTTTATGAAAATATATAAGGTAAATTATAAAAATAGTTACTTTTGTTTATATCAGATTAAATTTTAGTCACTTATGTTTGAAATGTTACGAAGTGGTCACTCTACCGTTAAGCTCCGTTACCTCCCTAACGGCGGTCCTACGTGGCAGTCTAAATTAAATTTATTTAATTAAATACTTATTTTCATCCCGACAACTGGACAACTAAGTTGGTATTTAAAACTCATTTGGACTGCCACGTAAGACTGCTGTTAGGGAGGTAACGGAATTTAATGGTAGAGTGACCACTTTGTAACAAAACGATAACATAAGTGGCTAAAACATACATTTCAAATATAAATAACTAAAATGTAATCTGAGATAAACAAAAATAACTATTTTTAAAATTTATCCATTTATACTATCCTTTCAATCATATTGTTTCCAAAATTATTGTTAAACTTATAATGGGTTTGTGTGTGGGCACTATTTCTTTTGACTTCGGTGCACCACAGAAAGTGGGGAATTATGCCACTTGCAGTCCCAACTTCCCATTAAATTTATATTTTCTCAAATTTGTATTTTAGTTGAAATTGATTATACACTTTATACTTCAAATAATTTACTTAAAACCCTTGAACCTAATTATTATTATAATTATTTAAACTCTCGACCATCTACTTTTGTTTAATTGAACACTCAATTTTTTTTCAATGGGATAAAAATAAATGTTTAAAATATATTTAATTATAATAAAATGAACATTTTTATCAAAAAAAAAAAAGAATAGAAAATATAAAAAAAATTAAAACTTAGAACCTATATCAATCAAAGATAAAGGATGGTATATATGAAACTATTATCCCGCGTTATTCTTATCCATTTTCAATATGAGAATGACAAATCAGATTTTTCTTCTTAAAAAAATTCAAATTCAACTAAAAATCAGGAGGAAAAATCTTATTTATTATTCTCCTATTGAAAATGAATAGGAATAATATAGAATCATAGTTTCATACAATCATTTCTCATCAATCAAAAATTCATAAAATAATCATAATTTATAAGTCATAAATAATTGCACAATGCAAGTATAATCCTGAGCTGGAAACAAATATGGATTGTTCCATCATATTAGGTGGCGGACATTGAAAAAATGTCATGGATGAACTCTTAGTTTCTTACAAAAAGTCATTTGGGCAAACACAATAAAGTCAAAAGCTTTAAGTTCATTGAAAAAAACTGTATTTCACACGCACACATCTTACCTAAGATTTAGTTTGAACAAATTAGGTTAAGAATATGATGAATAATAATTTTTGGAAAGGTTTAAATTTATTTCAAATTTTCAATTTAGTGATAAATTTAGTCTCTAATTTTTTTTTATGTTATTTTGATACCAATTTATTTCAAAAAAAAATTAGAAAAATTATTTATGTCAACAACGAAGAATACATATATTATCATGCAAGTCATTATATTAATACCATTAAAATTTTAATAGTTTTCTCAACTTTTTTATCAAAAAAAATAATTTGACTAAAATTTGAATGTTGAAGACGAAAATGATCCAAAAAAGATTAAGACTAAAATGGCAATATAAATAAAGAAAATTGAACTATAGGCATAAATTTTAATATATAGAAAATTTTAGTACAATTCTCATAGTGCTAAAACAAATTGGAAAATTAAGAAAAAAAAAAAAGAAAGCTATATCCACTTGGAACCAAAAAATTAGAATGAATTTAGAAAAGTGTAAAAGAGATTTCATTAAAAATTTTCTTTGTGGAATTCGAACTTGGTTGAAGTCCTGTGGGAAAAATCAGAAGCCAGTTGTCTCAACTCCTTGGTTAGTGCTGGTGCCCCACAGTAGAAAACTCCTGCAATATTCATTGAATTCAAAACCATATCAATAAATAATACAACACTCAAAAAAGATACTTTATTTAACCAACTACTGGTGACGGGATATTAGAAGGAAAAAAGAAACGGATTGGTGAAAAGGTAAGGAAATAAGTAGACTGACCAATTCTGGCGTCAGGATGATGTAGGGCGATCTTTTTGTAAACTTGACGCCAGTTAGGCTTGGCGAAGTGAGATTTCACTCGAGTTCCGGAGATGACGTCGACGCCGTTCTTGGCATGGTGAAGTGACTGAAGCATGGTTATGAGAGCCGATCGAGCGTCGCCTTCCTCGTAAACGCTGGTGCAGTAGTTGTGGAGCTCGATCACCCTTTTCTCGTCCATTTCGGCTACTTCGTTCATTATCCCTTTGAACCACTCGAACGAGCCTTGCTCCCTTGTCACCCAGTAAAAGTAGGCTTTCCTTGTTTTGAACCCTTTGCTCTTGTTGTTGTTGTTGTTGTTGTAATTTCCATTCTCTAAACCAGATCCTGGAAATGAATCATCTTCCATTCTCATGTTGTTGATGATGTCCTTGACAATGCTGATCATTGGAGTGGCGCCGATGCCGAGCCCCACCAGGAGAACAACGTCGTATTTCTTGTAGTCCTGTGCCGGAGCTCCGTATGGACCGTCGATCAAAATCTTCGGGAAGCTGTACATCAATTCATACACAACATTATCAAACTTTGATTGCTATGTTTACAAGCAAATCCATTAATCATTCATTTAAGTTGCATGTAATCGAGACGAGGAAATTTTACCTAGTGTTGTTTCCTTCTGCCCTGAGCAGTCCACTTTTTCCAGCAGCTGGAGGCTGACAAACCTGTTTAATGTCCAGCACAAACAAAATCAGGTAAGTCACTTGATTTCTCAGTTTCGAGTTTCAACATTGGAGACAAGTAACATTAACCAACCTCAGAGAAAACAGTTTTGAGCTGCCTTGTCCAATCACCCAAAGTTCGAATGTGAACACTAACGTAGTCGTCTCCAGGTGCTGAAGTTATGGAGAATGGATGCCTGCAATAGCCGATGATTGGATGGGTTAAATATTACGAAGTGATGCAGAATTGAAGCAATGCTCGGATCCCGTATCCGACCTTCACAACCGAGTCAGAGTGACATAAGATCAGAATGTACGTACCATTCAAATTGGGAGACTGCAGAGCAGTTGACAAACATGTATTGCCCACTTTTGTACTTGAATCCTTGGGGCTTCGACATATGCAGTGACAATACATTTCCAGGATATACAGCAACCTTGAGAATTGTAACTGCCTTGATACTTGATCTAAATGCTCGAGTCAACCTTTCGCAGGCGTAAAGAATAACAGGCACTGCTACGTACATCCATGTCTGCAATTTAAGGTATGGAAATTGAGTTAACCAAATCGTACTAATGATATAATATGCAATGAAGGAAGAGATTGAAGGGATTAAAAGCTTACTGTTTTCTGGTACCATGTCTTGGTCAAATAGAGATAATAACCATGAACAATGAGGAGAGTGTAGACGATAATGAAAAGGTGATGCGAATACCAGAACGCGTTAAATCCGGTGAGCTTCTTAAGGAACTTGGGGAGGTTCAATTTGTTGCGCCTGAACCAAGGAGTGGCTAGTGTGAAGGCAATAGCCATTAGCACCACCATTATAATGCCTGTTACACCTTCCACTCCCTTCACAAACCACCAGTAGTTTGAAGGTTGGTCCTCCCCAAAGTAAGGTTCCATTGGTTCATATTCTTCTTCTGTGGCATGAAGAAGCCTCGGGAAATCACAGGTTAAATGCGCACCTCCGTGTAGGATCACCCCAACCGTAATCCCAACCGCAATAACCTGCAATTATGTTACATTACATTACATGATGTTGAGAATTAAGTACAAGTTTGATTGTCAATAGAATGACACTACGACTTACCTTGTGGAAGTTCAAATTGTCATCAAAAGGAACAACAACGCCCATTTTAGTCTTGTTTCGAAGCCAAGTAATGGTGTTTCGACACACTGGTAGTAAAATCAAAGCCATGTTGAACTTAAGAGTCTCTGCACCTCCTTTAGCAATGCAAACACAGTATCCCATCACATCGAAAGCGGCCTTGTTCCGGTACTGCACGAACTTATACGCGAATAGGCCCCCAACAATGCCGAGCCACAACATCATAACCCAGATCCTTTGCCAGTTATCCAATATGAAGTACTTAGTCTTCTGGTACAACCTTTTAATTGGGTTGTTCTCTTGAGTTGGCTTGAGTTTCTGGCTTAACATTTGACTCAGTATCCGACTATCCCCGACCCTGACAGATTGATTTGGAGCTTGTAATAATAGAGTTTCCAGGTTATAAATCTGTTCAAACCAAAAAGAAAAACAGTAAGCTTGGGAATCAAAGACGGCATGGAACAAAACAAAGATATGTCTTTGGGGAGTGTCGATTTACCATGATGTATCCGGCATTATCTGGATCAAGTTCTTCCATGATCAAAGCAGCATATTCTTCGGCCTGTTTCTGAATGGTTGAAAGTTTGTTCGCAGAAGCGCTGAGACTGATGATCTACAATATAAAATAATTCATTCGTTAGAAAAATATATACATTTATTAAAAGTTACGTAAATGTTAAGAAAATATTTTCATTTCAAGTTAGTTGAATGTTGATTCCTACCTCTCTGACTTCTTCTTCTGTTATTCTTCCATCAGCGTCTTTGTCAACCCTGCATAATTACAGCTTTAACTTAGTAAAAAAATGGGATTTTGCTTTCAGTTCATCAGATTTTGAGGGAGAAAATTTTACATGTCAAAGAAAGTTTGGAGTCTAGAGTCAAAGCTTTCGTCAGAAATCTGATCCCAGAACTGCTTGAGCTGTGATTTGTTGATTGAGTCTCCGGTTACATTATGTCTCCGAGCTAGCGCTTGAAAAAGCTCAGTGGCGAATTCTTTAGACTGGTTCATTCCTGTATTTTAAAAATAAAGAAGAAAATTCCTAAAACTTTTGATCTTCTGCATAAAATTACTGCTTTTTTTGGTTGTTTCGATCGTGAAGTACGTACCGATGCATTCGGCGAATTGGGATTGGTGAAGAAGGCCATTCGTAGAGGCGGTCAAGTCATTGAATCGCTTCTCGACGGAAGACCAACCGTTGCCGGAGCCCCCAGTTTTGGTGGTGATAAACTTGAGCCCTTTCAAGGCATGAGCTGCCGCCGATTTAGTCCTGTCGAACCTCCGGCCGGCGTTAGATGGTCTTCTCGAAAGAACTTGTTTCAGCTCCTGAGAAACCTGTTTAATTCGATTCGACGTGTTCCTCAACAAATATGAACGGAACGAAGCCGACTTGTTCTCCAAAGTTTTCTTAGCTAACAACGCCAACTCTGGGTCTTCGTTTCCACCACCGGCGCCTTGAACGCTGTGAACCGCCACGGAATCGTCTCGGATGTCGAGGGTGATTTCAACGTAACTGTCATCATTGTCAGCGCCGGCCAAACTAGCAGCGCTGCGTGTTGAGTTAGTCTTGGCCATGGTGATTTCCGGTGGAAGGTTGAATCTTGTACTCTTTTTCGAAGATTTTTTGTTAGAAACACCGTCGCCGCCGCCACCTAAGACCAATGGTCCACTAAACGTCGCCCTGTCGCTTGCTATGCTTTCTGTGTCGGAATTGTTCTCCGAATAAGCTCCTCTCCCATCATCGTTCCTCATTTTTCCCCCTCCTCTTCCTCTACGTTACAAATCTGAACAACTTTGGCTTTATAAAAACAAGGATCGAAAACAGGT
The DNA here is from genome assembly GCA_025698515.1 of Gossypium sturtianum. NCBI lineage: Eukaryota > Viridiplantae > Streptophyta > Magnoliopsida > Malvales > Malvaceae > Gossypium > Gossypium sturtianum. Next base: position 15,136,133 of record CM046947.1, on the reverse strand, counting down.
TCTTCTACTGTGAATTAACTACTAAAAAACTCGAAACAAATAGTTGCATGCAAGAAAGAGATGAAGAAAAAGAAGATCGGTCTAAAGATTTTCAGACAAGTATTTCATCTCTTTACAAATGTTTTAGCTTTGTCATTTCAAAGAAATGAGCTTCTTTATATATATATACAGCCAACAGTCAAACAGGGAGAAACTTACAGGAAGCAAGCTTCCATGAAGCCGGTCAAACACCCTTTTTTATAATTTTCCCCGTGTGTTTAGTTAGTCTATATATTAAAAACAGGACAATGGTAATTATTTCAGGGAAGCTTTGTTTTACTGCTTGAGTCGTTTGGTGGAAATAAATGAATAGAAACCATGTTCATGTCTTTTAATGCGAAGTTAGGTGAAGATTATCAGACAATTACTGAAGATTATTTCTAAGAATAGATTAAGGGTGGGTTTAGATGGGTGATTGAGTGCGGTGCGGTGCGTTTAGTTTACTTTTTGTCTCACGCTACAGTATCTAATCTCATCATCACCACTGTTTTTACACTAACCGCAGGTAAACGCACCGTCCATCCAAACCCACCTTAATTTTGTGGGACACCAAACTCTGGTTAGTGTGTTTTTCTATATTTAAATTATTTTACATTGAAAATTAATGAATAATAGCAACATGAATGTCAATTTTTTATGATACAAGTTTAAGCAGTGTGTACGCATTTTAGGAATCATAAACCTTAAAGGAATTATTTGCATCTTCAAAGGTCATAAGAAAAATATGAATAACCATCAAATATTAGACCAATATCAAACATCCTGCGTGTAAAACACTTAGGTTTAAATTTGTTTGTGGTCACTATACATTTCAGATTTTTTTATTTTTATTTGTCAATTTTAAAAAATGCTAATTTCAAAATATAAAAATGCAATTAGGCAGTTAAGAAAAAAATGCAATTTGTTGAGCTTTTAGTGGCCCAAAAATCAATTAGGCCTTTTAGTTAATATAAACAGTCAATTGATCAGTTTGACTTTTAACTTTGTTAGATATGACAAACAACACTGACATAGCATGTTAACATGATATGCGTGGCATGCCACGTCAACAGAATTTTTTAAAAATTATGTGTGTTGAGTGGCATGCTAACATCTTTTTATAACTTTTTTTTTTAAAGTATAGTTTTGTACTCATCTTGAATGAATTTGGACAAATGAGTATCCAGATTCATTCTAGATATATATATATTAGCGTTGTTTGTCATGTCAATAAAGTAAACAGTTAAATCGATTAACTAATGATTTTCGTTAACAGAAGGGCCTAATTGATTTTTTGAGGGGTCACTAAAAGCTCAATAGGATGAACTTTTTTCTTAAGAGCTTAATTGTATTTTTATTTTTTTATTAAGGGTTTTTTTTTACCATTAAACCCTTTAAAAATTAAGGTGGTACTATTAATGAATTTACGAAGTTTTAATATTCAAAATTCTGATTCAAAAATTAAAGTAATATAAAAATAAAAAATTAAATTCATGAAATTAAAAAGAAAAAAGTAAATTTCAAAAGTTTGAAAATCACATAAATCAGGAACAAAATTATACCAAAAACCTTAATAGTTAATGGTGGTCTTAAAAAATTCAGAACCTAGTCGTCTCATGATTTTTTAATCATATTAAGAATGAAAAGGTAGATATCAAATTTAAAATAAGACGGTTAACTAAAACTTCAAATTTAGAGTTGTACATATAAAAGTGTGATTTGACTTTTAGTCCTTTAAAATTCTTTACCTAATTTATAACCATATGTCTACTCCTAAAACATATTTAAATCCACATTTTTATGATTATTGTAATAGCCCCGATTAATAAATATATATATATATATTTATAATAAGATTTCAACTTTGACTTCTATCATTTTTAACATTTACATTTTATTATTTAATCAAATCTTTATTTAATAGTCTCGATTTTTTTGTTAAAAATAAAATATTATAATAATTTATGCTTTAATATTCAAAGGAGTTTATGTGTCTAAAAAAAATTAAATTAATTCGACACTAATTCAATCAATAACATTACTTAAAAACTTAATAAAAAGCCTTTAATTTTTTTATTTTAAAAAAATAACTAACTACTAGAAGATTGATACCTTCTCATTTCAATAATCCAATTTTACTTCTAATAAAATAATGAATCACTTATTTTTATAATTTGATTAATAAATTAATTTATTTTCACCCAGTCATGAATTCTAGTGTTTATATATATTTTTATAAAATAATGAATTGGACGGAGATGAAGTATCTAAATTTTAAAAAAAAAAAGAACCTTATCCAAAGATAGGTCCCATCTGAGGCTAACTTGTCGAACCCGTGAATGTATGTATGTATGTACCATATGGGAAGTCTGAAAAGGAAGGAAGAAAAATACACAGACAAAAAAAAAAAAGGAGAATGGAAATGAGGGTGACTTGGTGTGCGGGGCGCTTCCAGAAAAGCATGCGGAACCAACAATTCCAATTCCTGTGTTGAAATGGTTGCAATTATTTCCATTATGGGGTGGGTTGGCGACGCGTCCGCCTTCAAACTCTGCCATTTTACTTTTCTAATTGCCTCAATTTTCAAAATGGCTTCGATGCCAGTGGATTTCGGTATTTATTTCGGAGACCAATTCAAATATAAAAAATAAAAGAAAATTATTGCAAACCAATCAAAATAGACATTATTCTATTGAAAAATAAAAGAAGTTTGTGAATTTGTAAATAATTCTTTTTGTATATGATATAAATAAAGGGAGAAAATGATAATAATAAGATTTCAACATTAATTTTTGAAGTTTCAATATAAGATTTAATATATTAATAAATATTGGATGCAGTGACAAGATACATGACACTTTAATGGGAGAACGAGATTCGAATATTAAAGATGATATTATTAAAAAGGATAATCTCAAATCCTAAATATGAACTGTAAAACGAATATGAAAAGTACTAAAAAAAAAACAAAGGGTTTACTATAAATAAAAAGGCTAATTGATCCTTTAGAGCTTGATTTTGTCAATGGCTTCTACATTTGGCTTTAACCTTTTTTTTTATCAAATTAGTTTTGAACTTGGTAATTATTCTTATATTGAGATTTAATTTTTTTTGTTCTATTTTTTTAAAATAAATATCAAGGACTAATTTGGACAAAAAAGTTCAAGTCCCAACACGGGAACAATTATTATGATTAGGATCTAACTTGGACCAAAAAAGTTTAGGCCCTGATGTAGAAAAAATTGTCAAGTTAAAGAACTAATTTGGGTAAAAATATTTAGGTCCTTGTGTGAGAATAATTATCAAATTTAAGAATTAATATTAAACTTTTTTTTTAAATTAAACCAAAAAAATTCAAACCTTAATATAGAAACACTTACTAAATTCGAACCCAAATAATGGTTGAGAAATTTACAAATACAAAAAGTACTTAATAACAGTAGCTAATTCCTTTTTGGAAGTGCAAGTTCCAATTTTCATGCCCAAGTCGAGAATATATTTAGTTTATGTGCAAAATTTACCACTACACATTTTCATTTAAACATTTTGTTTTAAGTGGTATTATTTTTTATTGGTAAGTGGCATTTAAACTATAGTTTATTCCAAAGTCTCACGAGCACCCTCTAAGAATAAACAGGCGAGATGTGGCATTATTTTTCGATGTCAGTGTTGGCATGCCATTTTTAACTGAAGTTAAATTAAACTAGTATACTTTTATCATACTTTGTATTGGGTCAATTAATGTTTTAGACAAGAAACAATAGAATAAAAATTTGAAAGTCAAAAAAATATGTTATAAGCTCATGTATTATTTCTATATTTGAAATTAATTTTAATATTTTTATTTTTCAAATTTAAAATTTTAAGTTCAGTTGTTAATATTGTTAAAAAATTTCAATTAAATTTATTGGTGTGGTATATTTAAAAAAAAAAATCACTTGGTAGTCATGTAACAAAAATATATTACAATAAACTTGAATTTAATAGAGAATTTTAACAGTGTTAGCAATTCTTAAAAGTTTACGATAACATTTTAATCAAAACAAGGTATTTAGACTAACTAATGACATTAAAAAAAAGTTGGAGTACCAAATCATATAAAAATTAAAGTATAAACATTAAATTTCAATTTTGAGCATAACATAAGGGCTAAAGTTGAAAATTGACCATTGCTATATAATCTCAAAAAAATTAAAAAGTAAAGGCTATATATTTTGACATGTGTACATCAACATTCTAATAAGAATAAAGTGTTTAGACTAATAATGACATCATAAAAGTTGAGGTACCAAATTATGTCAAAAAAATTAAAGTGTAGATATTAAATTTCAAATAGGAGGGATCTATTTACGATAGTGGTGTAAAACTAAAGTAGTTTTTCACCATTTTGTATCTTTTTATTCGATTAATATTTTAGCAATCCAATCATTGAATTTAATATTTTATTCATACAGATCATGCATATCAAGTTTGATATAAATTAAACTTTTCTAACTATTTATTTTATGTAAAAAAATACAACCATTGAACATATATTAATATATAGAGTATTTTAGATCAATATCATAGATATATCGAACAATTCAATAGTTAGATTACTAAAATATTAACTGTACAAAAAGTTACGAAATGATGTAAAAACTATTTTAATTTTACACTAGTGTAAGTGAGTCCGACCAAAACTAAAATTGGCCATATAATCTAAAAAGAAAATACAAGACTATGTATTTAAACACATGTTTATCAGATTTTAATTAGAATGAAATATTTAGACTGGTATTACAAAAATTGAAATACTAAAATTTAAATTTAAATATATTATAAAGATCAAAATTGAAATTGGATAATTCTTATAAAATCTAAAAAAGAAAAAGGTTTTGTTTGTTTAATTAGAAAGGTGTCATAAAAGGAATGCCTTGTACATTCATTTTATTTATAGTTTATATATTATAAAAATTAATTAAATTAAATAAAAAGGAAGAAAGCTTTCCTTATATATATATATATATATATATTTAATACCTTCCTTCTCTACCCATGGGTCATATTTTCCTAAGGGGCATTATTTGGTTCATCGAATATAATATTATGACTCATAATGTTATATTCCAGAATAAAATTACGGAGTTTTGGATTGTCAACATTTTAGCTCATAGTCTCACATTACGGAATAGTATTAAGATGTCATAATATATTTTGTGTGTTATTATGGCTCATTCCTTAAGTTATCTTAGACTACAAGTATAATATTAATTATTGGATCAATTTACTATTTGTTTTTATTATTTTGATAAATTTAGGTTTTTTTTCTTAAATAAATTTTAAGACTAACTAAAAACAAAAAATAATAATAGTGAACCAATAGATGTCATACATTCCAATTATAATTTTTTTATTTAATAATTTATTTATTAATATATTAATTATGGTTGTGTGTTACAATCGCTTTTCATGAATTATTGTAATTAAAGTTTATAAATTTATTTCAACATCATATATTTACTTATTGATATATAAATTATAGTAAAAATTAATAGTTATAATAATTTATCATGATTTTATGGAAATTGAGACTAAAAAATATTAAAAAACTAAACTTGTTAAAAAAAATATAAATTCTATAACAAAGACAATTGAGCAAATGTACTTATAGGTAATCTTACATTCCATCAACCTAACACTTGAATATTACATTCTAGCCAAATGAACCAAACAAGATAATCTTACATTCCACCCATAATCTAACATTTCCATAATCGTATTACAAAACGTAATCTAAGACTCGATAAACCTAATACACCCTATAACATCCTCAAAAATCCCTTGATTGTAACAATATAATTTTGAGCAATTATAAGTCAAAATTTTTAGAAGAAATAAAACGTGATTTATATGTAACACCCCATACTCGACCCAATCACCAAGTCCAGGTATCGGATGTCACGTCAACCCGCATAACTCATCAACCTCTCTGCTTAAATTCTTTTAACAAATTAAACTTCAATTTTCTTACTACCATTAATATACGTATTGTTAGTTTGATTGCATACAATCAGACAATTTTAATGATTCGACGATTAATTACAATTTACAGTTCGACCCCATACAGACTCGATTATCTTACACCCTAAAGCGTGGCCTCTGTGGGTGCCCATCTATATACATGAATAGCTACCATGCACTACGTAACTCTAGCGGAGTCTGGCTTGGTCCCCTTTTGATTTTTCCAAGTCTTTGTCTAACCTGCATTCAAGCAGCAATTTTATAAGTTCGTAAGAACTTAGTAAGATCTATACCTAAAGTGCATATATGCCTGCATAAATTTTAAAGTAATTGAAATACATGGAATAAAATTAAACTCTTTGAATTTCATAAGAGAATTCGCGAACTTAGTTGACAAGGCCCATGCCTCATGCACTCTGAGTCGTTTGTTGGCGGACTTAGACCCTGGTCTGGTCCTGACCATGTCCACTCTTGGGTCTCACCCCATCCCCATCTATCATTATTTTTGTAACAGAACGGTTTTAGCTAAATCGGAACAGTGGTTTTGGAACCATAAATCTGAGGTCAAAAAATTATTTTAATATTATTTTTGGTGTTTATAGCATGTGATTATATATGTGTGAAAGTTTCGTGATTTAATTTTATCGATTGGGTGTCTAATTTGATAAAAGGACTAAATCACGTAAAATGAAAAAGTTGCATTTTAATTGTTTAAGTGCTTAATTGCTATGAATAATTAAATGTGAAGTCCTTATGTTGTTAATAAACCGTTGATAGTGGAGATGGACATAAATGGCCTTGAATTATGTGATTTATAATGTTTTAACTAAAGGATAAAATGGTAATTAGTGAATTAAGTTATATTAAATAAAACAAAACCATTTTAATTCATCATTTCCGCTTTTCATTATTTTCTGGTCGACTTTGCTGAGCATTCAGCCTTGAGTTGACCTTTCCTCTCACAAAGACTCTTATCGGTCTACCCAATCTTTCAGCTACTTCTTGTCAACTTACAAATTAGGACTTATCCTTTTGCATCCTCATCTACATCTACTTACCCAAAATGAATTTCGCGACTCCTCTAGCGGACTTTCATTGAAGAAAGTCATGTTTACTATCTCTTTAAGGAATTGCTCCCTCCTTTCACACATGACTAAGTTAGGATGCCTCTTAGGCTCCATTTGTCATTGCTCTTGGCGAATCCCTTAGTGATTCAGATATCCTACGTCCCCAGGCACACCAAGTCCATCCTATTAAATGCTTGGGTCGCTCACGTCCCCTTGCGACTCATTCTTTGTAACTGGGCGAGATTCTTAGTTACCAATCTACGAACTGTACATGCTGCCGTAACCGAGTTATGATCTTACTCAAGTAATCCCATGTTTAATGTCCTGGTAGACTATCTTGAGTTTTATGTATCGGCGAACTACCCCATGTTTACTGTCTCGACGGACTCTACTAGTTGACATAGTTGAGTTATGGTCTTACACCTTATAATCCTCGTGTTTACTGTCCCGGCAGACTTTATTAGTTTCCATAGCTGAGCTATAGTTTTATACCTTAAACCTCTTTGAGGTGTTGCCCTGAAGGACCTTACCGTCATTGCGATGTCACCCCATAGAGCTTGCTGACCGCCGTCGCAATGTTGCTCTATGGAACCTAATAATCGTTGTCACGGTGTCACCTCGAAGGACCAGTCGATATCATTTCATTTCTCATTTAACATTGATGCTCGAACATCGTAGTGCCCCGTTCACAAGGCTCGGAGCTTCGCATATCACGGTTTGCACATAGCAACACCGTATGAAAAAATCTTAACGAAATTCTATTTTCCTATTAATCCGCCCATACCTCCATATCGTCATTTCTAAAATTGATGCTCGAACACCGTAGTGTCCCCTCCGCAAGGCCTGGAGCTTCACACATCATGGTTTGCACTCAACAACATCGTGTGGTGGTATACAGAAACAATATTTCCCATATCCTAACTCCATCTATCTTGTTAAAGATTTCCCTCCGCACTACGCATACATTACTCAAGCATATCATACAATTTATCACTAAACATACATCACATCAGTTTACCCATCATCAGTAAGGTAGTACTAAAGTTTCGTTAAAAAATTTTAACGTTTCGATAGCTAATTAATTAAAAAGGACTAAATTGAAAAATGTGCAAAACTTACTAATTATAAGAATTAAATAATTAAATGGTTTAATTAATAAATAGGGAAGGACTTAAGAAATAAATAAACCTAAATTAAATTGATGAGGCGGCATAAGAGAAAAAATAATAAAATAAAGCCATTCAATGGCAAAATTGTAATTTTGGTTAAATTAAAAATAAAACAAATTGAATCTGGAAAGTTTTCTAGACAAATCCTCTTCAAATTCGGCCAAAACAGCCATAGGAGAAAGATTTTAAGCTGGTTCTTCATATTTTGGCTTCATGTGAGTTCAATTCTAACCCGTTTCTTGTAATTTTTATGTTTTTGAGATTGTTACAATTAGGTCCAACTAAACCTTACCTTAGTTTTTGATTTTATTAAAAATTTTGGAAGTTTTCATTGATGAATATTGAATGTTTTTTATGAATAACATGGATTTAGAGCATTGATTTGTTGTATGATGATTTTATAAAGTGATTATGTTAAATATTGATTTTAGGATTAAATTGTGAAAATATTAAAATATTAGGGTTTGATAGTGAATTTTAGATTTATTAGGGGCTGTATGATGGCCTAGAATATTTGGATAGATTATTGATTGAGAAAATTAGTTAATTTTATAGATTAACTAATTAAGGGATTAAATTGCAAAAAATGTAAAAGTTTGGGGTAATTGTGTAAATTCAAAAAATAAAAGGGTATTAATTGTAAAATGAATTTGAAATGGAATATATGCTAATAACTGAATAATTTTATATTTTAGATCAAGATACCGTAGATACTCGTGAAAAAGGAAAAATAGCGGAATAGTCCCTGAACTTTTGTAATTATTACAATTCAATCCAGGTAAGTTCGTACTGTTAAAATTTAATATTTTGTATAAATTGATGAATGGTGTTATTTATTTATTCTATTGTTGGAATTGAATTATTGTTGGAATTATAATATTGAATTGGATTTAGTTTGAATGGAACGCGAGATTTGAGTACATTCGTATTTTGGTGTATGATGGTATTGGAAGAGACAACGACATTTTTCCTAAGTAAACTGGGGTTCAGCATTTGTTGCGAACTTTCGTGTTTTACTTTCTTTTAAGCTCTTATGAGCTTCTGTTCAACTCTTATGAGTTTCTGTTTAGCTTTTACGAGCTTCTGTTGGTGTATCCAGGAAGACTAGTTCTTATGAGCTTCTATTAACGATGTACTCTTATCCGTAAGTCGTTCTTTGAATGGAAAAATTTCGGTAAGGTGATTTATCTAATGAATTTGAAAAACATGTTATTCATTTTTATATTGATTTGCAAACGGATGTATTTATTAATAGAAGTTATGAATGACAAGAAATTATCAATGAATGACAGGGAATTGACATGAATGATTTTATTTATTTGACTTGTTATAGTAGGTTCGGTAAGATTTTTGTTTAAACTGTCGAACTTACTAAGCTTCATTAAGCTTATTTGTATTGTTTAATGTCTTTGTAGATTTTCAGAAGGTTGGACGATCGGATCAGCACTCAAGTCACACTATCCAGCTTATCTCGGTAGTTTTTGAAACATTAAATACGATTCATATGACATGTATAGGCTTTTGTTCGATTTTGGTCAAAATTTAGCTTATGTAAATGTTATGAATAATATTTTGTTTATATAACCAACATACATATTGATATAAATTTAAAGTATGAGTGTGATGTTAGTATAAGTGATATATATATAATTGAGTTAAAATGAACTTTGTTAACTCAGTTAGGTAAATTAAATAGGTAAGTTTGGATATTGGTGGACTTATTTTTAAGTTGTCATTAGAGGTACTTATGAGTATATTGGTTGTATATGGTAGTATTACATGTATAAGGCTTGATTTTAGCTTGTGTTGAATGCCTTGTTATGGCTTATTAATGTGTAAATTGTTGAGGCTAGGTTGTTATCAATTTGGGTGAGAAATGTGGCTTAGAAAATAGCCTATTTTTGTCCACACGAGCAGAGACACGGGCATTTGTCTCAACCGTGTGTGACACACGGCCGTGTGTCCCCTATATCATTTAAATTGCACAAGTCAGTATGCACACACGGCCTAGCACACGGGCGTGTGGCTTGGCCATGTGGCCCAAGTCAGAGGGTTATACAGGCACAGACACGGCCGTGTGTCCCTATTTCGAATGTCCACATGGCCTGAGACACGGGCGTGTCTCCTGACCGTGTGAGACACACGACCGTATGTCCTCTGCAGCTTTGAAATTTTCAATGTTTTCTGAAAAATTCTTTGAGTACCCGATTTAGTCCCGACTTGTTTTTAACAAGTAATATGGGCCTCGAGGGCTCATTTAAGGGACAGTATGTTTGATTTTGATTAGTTTCTGACATGAATGTTATATTATATGAAATGTCTATTTATTTGATCTGTAATCTCTGGTAATGCTCCGTAACCCTGTTCTGACAATGGATACGGGTTAGGGGTGTTACAGTCTTTACTCTACTTCTTCTTTTAATCCACAAGTATAGAGAGATAGGAAACTTACCATTTTCCCTAATTTCTCTACTTCTAGACTTTAATCCATACAACAGCTGCAACATGTAGAGCTCCCTTCAGCTACATCCTTTCCTTCTTCGGAACAACCAAAGAAGAAGATGCTTCAGAGAGAAAAATTGGTAAACAAAATTGAGAAAATTCTGTCTCCACACACACCTATTTATATACTCCTTTGGCAAGATCTTCACCGACCGTTACAACCATTCATCCTTAATCATTTTGCCTCCCACTATGGAACCAGCCGGTTCTCATCGAACTAAACCAGGATTAAAATCCAATTAGTCACAATTCAACCATTAAAATTTCTAAATTTCCTGGTGGAGTTCGACAATTTGCTAATCCTAACTTTCCTTAAATTTTGGGTCATTATAATAAACAGTATATCATAAACCCTAAAACTCTAAACAATAGACATTAAACCTTAAATTCTAAACCCTAAACCCTAAAATAAAACATCTTTTTACGGCGTTTTTACAAAAAACGCCACTAAAGCTTACCTTTTTGCGGCGTTTTCCAAAAAACGCCACTAAAGCTCAAAAAAATAAACGACGTTGTTTTGCTCAACATTTTGTGGCGTTTTTATAAAAACGCCGCTAATGCTCAGATCTATAGCGGCGTTTTTATGGAAGCGCCGCTATTGTTCAGATCTATAGCGGTGTTTTTGAGGAAGCGCCGCTAATGCTCAGATCTTTAGCGGCGTTTTTACGAAAGCGCCGCTAATGCTCAGATCTTTAGCGGCGTTTTTATGAAAGCGCCGCTAATGCTCAGATCTTTAGCAGCGTTTTTACGAAAGCGCCGCGAATGCTCAGATCTATAGCGGCGTTTGGTAAAAAAACGCCGCTATTGCTCATTTTTAGCGGCGTTTGGTAAAAAAACGCCGCTATTGCTCCTTTTTAGCGGCGTTTCGGCCAAAAACGCCGCTATTGCTCAACTTTTTGCGGCGTTTTCTTTCAAACGCCGCTAATGTATAATATTTGCGGCGTTTTTTATAAAAACGCCATTAAAAACGCCGCTAAAAGTCTGTTTGGGTGTAGTGTTAAAGATAATCGAGTGTTACGTTATAAGTTTTATTGGAGAAAGTATTAAGAAACTGAAGAAAATTTAAAAGATTGATGTATTAAGAAATATTAATCCGGGGTACAGACTAAATTGTAAGGATTTATAAAGTACTGGGGTCAAAGTGAGAAATTTAAAATAGAAAAGGATTAAATTGAATTAATGGTGAAATGTGTGAGAATATGGAAAATATTTTGACCAAGAGCTAGTGGATAATGATGATGTATAGATTTTTATGAATAAGTTATAATATTTTATTTTATTTTATTTTATTTTATATATTATTATGATATTTGAATATATTTGAGAGTATTTACTCAAATTGGTGTACTTAGTTTTCTTGTGGCTTCTCTGTTTGCTTTTTGTTTTTTCGTTTGAGAAGTTGCTTTCGTTTTACTTTGGTGCTATAGAGAATTCTTATTTTCGAGTGTTAGGCTGATTTAGGGGGATTTGGAGCAAAGAAATCACCTAAGACCTATGGTTTGCCAGGCTAAAATTCTAGTTATGTGAGTATTAGAAGCAAAGTTTTCATTTCATCATAAGTGTAATAGCCCATTTATCCCCGGGCTTAAAGCAAACCAAAATAATAATAAAATGTCCATTGTTTTTTTTTTACAGAGCCCAAATTTTTAATGGCCCAAATGATAAAAATTAAACCCAAGTCCTACCCAATACCCCGAACAGATGTCCCATTACCCGATTAGCCCAATTACACCCAGATCCTAAACACTCTACCCAGACCCAAACAAACACACGGCCCAAAAGGCCCAAGACATTAAACAGAAACCAGAAGACCTAGGGTTTCTGAAACCCTAGGCGCCGCCACTTTCCCTGAGAGCCCAATCGTCGCGCCGCAATAGCGAGAACCCAATCGTCGCGCTTCACCTTTTTCGCGCGCGCGCCTCGTCCGACCTTCGATCGCTCCTTGATTCGTGCACGAATCACTCCGCCACCAAGATCAACGCCTTTCACCTGCGAAAAAGGAAACAAATCGCAGTAAAAATGGCAACAACAACGTTTCATTTTTTATTTTTATTTTCAAGGCTATAAAAGTCCGATTGTTCTGTAACTAGGCACACAAACAAAGATATACGAATACACACGAAATACACAAAAAAATATAGAGAGATACACGGAGAAATATATATACGAAAAAAAATACAGAGAAATAAAGGAGGACTTTGAAACAGAATACCGAGTTTTTAGACCAAGGTGATGTTTTTTAGTGTTATTTTATTTTTTATATTAATCTATTTTTTTCTACACATAATACTGTTAAAAAAACAAGCAAAAAAAAAAGGGTGAAGATTACCTGTTCGCCGCCGTGGACGACGACGCGTGAGGCGCGTGGGACGAGGGCCCGAATGTTCGGCGAAGGAGCCCAGACGAGAATACTGAGAGGATTTCTGAATTTTTTTTTTTAAAAAAAAATTGCACAAATGATTTTTTTTGTCTGAAACTGACTTTTATAGGAGCTTAAAAACGACGCCGTTTTTGCTTAAGCTGATAAGCACAAAACGACGTCGTTCAGTCCAAGATCCGCGCGCCGACCCGATGGGTAAAAAGATCCGCGTGTTTTTTATGCTAGTGGTCTAATTGCATCAAAACCCCTTCCGTTTTTTTAAGAATTCAATTAGGTCTGAATAATTTAAGTTTTTTTCTTTTATTATCCTAATATAATATTTAATTATTTTATTATGTTAAAATTTATATTATCTTTATTATTTATATATTAATTATGTAAAATAGTATAAAATTCATATATATATTTTACATGTATCTATTATATATTTAATTATTATTATATGTTATTTATTTGGTTTAACATAATATATATTATTTTATAATTCATATATTATTTATTATTTTTTTTACTTTTATATTATACATATATTATTTTTTATAAAAATTATTTATATTATGTAATATATTTTATTTATATTATCTATTATATATACTTTTCATAAGTATTGCATTTATATATTTTACACGAATTACTTATTATAATTATTTTTAATATCATTATTTACATGTACGTATATTATCTTATAACTTTTATCTTTGGTTATTTACTGCACTATACTTCTTGTTCGTTTATTTTCATTCATTAATTGCATGTTTCAGTATGATATTTCAATTGTTTATATTATTTACTATTTCTTATTATTCTTTATTAGTAGAAATTGTTAATATAGTTTTTAGTTATGATAAACTGATATTTGGCATATATGTTGTAATGTATGATTCACTCAAACCATTTTTATAAAAATGCCTTTCGAATTAAAATATTTATTTCAAATGGTTTTCAAAATACGGTGATATGTGATATTTGGGGAATTTCGAGAAGAATTTTGCCCTAACTTACTGGGTTCGATTTTTCTCGTGAAACTTTAGGTATTACATATCCCTTTTTTTTAAAAAAAACTGAGATTTACCAATTTCAAATCCAAAAACCTATTCTTGGGAATTCAAAGCGTTGTGTCCTAACTTACTGGGTACGACGTTTTGTGTCTCGAGGTAGGAATTTTCTAAAATAAAGACGTGCTTAGTTTTGAAGTCATGAAATGCTATATCCTAACTTACTGGGTATGGTATTTTATTTCTTTGAGATAGGTAAGTCTGAGTTTTTCTTCAAATAAAAGGTCCATTTTCTAAAAATTCTCAAGATTTCAACATTAGGACATGATTTTATCGATTAGGTACCAATTTCTGGGCGCTATGAGGGTGCTAACCCTTCCTCATACGTAACCGACCCCCGAACCCGTTCTCTCGTTTTCGTAGACCAAAATCAATATGTTTTAAAATAAAACATTTTTCAAGGTGATCCAATCACACCTAAGTAAAAAGGGATTGGTGGCGACTCCAGTTTCGTTTTTACAAGTCGATCCCCGTTTTTAAAATCAAAATTTTAAAATGGTTTCGACAGCATGGCGACTCCGCTGGGGACAATAAGAGAGTCAAGCCGTAAAGTCGATAATTTCATATCCTATTGTTGCAAATTTGAAATTCTGATTTAAAAAATCATCATCCTTTTATTGCCTGTGATTTTTTTTATAAAATATCTTTGCATTGCATTTGCATGACCGTTGTGGTCGCACCCTTAAGTGAGAGCGAGAAGCTACTCCTTCGTGAGGTTTTCACCTCCGTGCAGGATAGTGAATCGCTTTCGGGATACATCCGTACCTATGTCTTCGTGAGATTTTCATCTCCGTGCAGCCATAGGGAAATGTATTCCCTTGAACTGAACTCGGTCCATATGAGCCTATAATGGGTAAGGATCGAGGAATCTGCTGGTTCAGGTACCTCAACTTTAGAGCTAAAACCACATATAGAAAACCTAAGTGCTTACCCTAGGTAGATCTATACCAAACTTTAGCAATTACCCAGATAGGCAATAGATTATTTGCTTTATACTTTATTTCATGTTACTAATCAATTGTGTTTTATTTTGTTGCATGTCATTTCATATTTTAAAGAGGTATCAGTTCACGGTCAGTTTTTAAATTAGAAAGCTGGTTATGGAGAACGAATTCCTTGATAAAGTGGAAGACAATGTAGCCGTCCGTAGGTGGTCAGAGCAAACACAGTTAGGAAAAGGAGATAGCCTAGCCGAAGGGTACAAATCAGAGCTATAGGACTACACTCGCATCAGTGTGACGCAGAACAATCTTCAGGAATTAAGGGAGATATAGGATCAGTAGAGTAACGAGACTAAGCATCTGTTTTACAGCAGCTATGGAGACTTGCCGTACCTGTTGGATATTAAGGTAGATGAACATTTGTTTCGTGCCATCTCTCAATATTGGAATTCTGCATATAGTTGCTTTACTTTCGGAAGAGTTGATTTGGTACCTACGGAAGAGGAGTATACAGCTCTATTGCGATGTCCTAAGATTCAAGTTGATAAAGTTTACTCGAGGGCCCCTAATGTTATAACCTTCGTGAGGAAACTGATGAATATTACGGGGATGAGCGAGCAGTGGGTTCTGACCTTAATCAAACAAAAAGGTGAGTATAACTGCATCTCGTGGAAAGCTTTGAATGATTTGATTTTAGAACATCCTGACATGAAAAAGAAAGTCGATATATTTACTTTGAGTATATATGGATTAATGATCTTTCCGAGGGCATTGGGATATGTGGATGAAGCTGTCTCAGATCTTTTTTATCGACTTGACAAGTAAGTCACACCTGTTCCTGCGATCTTGGCAAAAACATTTCGGTCATTAAGTGCATGTAGGAGAGCTAAGGAAGGCAGATTCACAGGATGTGCACAGTTATTGTTGGCTTGGTTTCATAGTCACTTTTGGAAAGTGGACAAGGTTTCTTATCGGGTCTTCTCAGAAAATTACTCTCCATTAAAGGAAATAGTGGCCACCCCGAGGGGAGACGCCATAGCTGAAGAAAATTGGATAGCGCTTCTACGAAATCTCCGGGAAGAAGATGTTGAATGGAGAGCCCCCTGGATGGTTCCTGATGAAGTTTTGTATCGGTGTGGGAGTTTTGATTGGATCCCTCTACTTGGAATTTGGGGAGCCATTGGATATGCGTCTTTGCTTGTATTAAGGCAATACAGATCGAGGCAGTTTGTACCGGCTACACACAGATTAGCTCAAAGTGAGTTTTCGTGTAAAGGAAATAGTTACAAGAAGAGGGTTAAGGAGATTTCTAGTGCTTGGAATCAGACCCGTCACATGAAGAGAGTAGACGTGGGCCTAATGACGACTCCAGAGTATAGTGGATGGTGGAGTAAGAGATTTAACGATAATATCCCTGTGCCAAGTTCAAAAGATGCTCGATCGATTGAAGAATTTCTACAAGTGGTCCCATCGGAAGTGGAAATGATGAAACAAGATTTCGAAAGGAGGAACTCAGAGCTTGGAAAGAGGATAGAGGAGCTAGAAGAAGAAAAAAAGTACTTGAAGCTAGATGTGGATATTCAGAAATCAGAAGTTGAGAAAGTAAGAAAGGAGAAAAGGAAGATTGAGGGAGATCGAGATAGCTTGAAGTCAGAGTATAAGAAGATGCGACTGACGATGAAGAACACTGGATTGAGGAAGACTTCTGAACAATAGCAACGAGAGGTCCGGGAGGAAAAGGCCAAAGCTGACTATTGGGAGAGGAAGTTTCGAGAAATGCAAGCGCAGAATGAGGCCCTAGAGAAGAGTTTGTCAGAAAGCCAAAACGAAAAGAAAGACTTAAAAGCTAGAGTGGCCGAACTTGGACGGTCTCTTCATCATCATCGAAGCCGTAATTCCGCGATCAAGTTAAAGGCAAGCCTGAACAGAATTGAGGAAATAAAGGGAAAGATTGAAGAGTTAGAATCGACATTGCATAGCTGTGAACTTCGGATCGAGTTGCTTGAAACGAGAGAAGGGCGTTGGAAGGAAGAGCTTCACTATTCTCATGATCAGGTTAGAAGTCGGGATTACCTCATGGGCGAAGCGATAATCCAGATTCGAGAGGTAGCTGATCATCTAAAGACTTTGGCATCACAGGTTGATATGTTGAGCATGAAGTATGAGCTCCAGTCCGACCGTAGTCAAGAGCTAGCTTCATTGCTTGGAAAAATCAAGACCTTAAGACTTAGGGCGAAAGCATATTTGTAGTCCGTTTTATGTAAAAGATTTTGTTTTCTAATAAAGTTTTCTAAAATGAAGTTGAATCAGAATCTATGCCTCTTTGCATTCATGCATTTGCATTTGTATCATATCATTTGCATTTAAGTCCATAAAGAGAGTCTAATTAGTCGAAATTATAACAGTGAGAGAGAGAGAGGAAAAATGGAAGGAAAACCTGGAAGCTGAACACCCCTACGGTACACGTGCTAAATCAAAGAAAATGGATCAAAGGATGGAACAATTCCAAAGAGACATTCAAGACCAGATGCAAGAGCAAATGGTAAAACTCCAACAAGAGATGAGGGACCAGATATTGGAGGCCCAAAGGAACATGATGGCACAAATGACCCAAATGCTGAGTGGGGTAATTGACAAGGGAAAGGGTCCCATAGTTAACGCTGAGGACGATGAGGATCTTCCTAGGGGATTCACTCCACCACATGTGCAAGCGCAACCTGAGGAATATCCCAGAAGGCCACCTGTCACAATTAGGCCTCAGCAAGGGCAAGCTGATACTGGAGTGCCCATGAATTTTCAAGTTGGCACAGAATCCAACCTAGGGGATAACCCTGCTAATCCTGTTATTCTTGATCTGGACATGGCAGAGAGAGAGATCAGAACTGAATCTTCAAGGCAGTTGGAAGATCGTTGTAGATGGTTGGAGGAAAAATTCAAGGCTTTGGAAAATGCCGACCATCACCATGGAATTGACTCAAAGGACCTGAGTTTGGTCACAGATCTGGTGCTCCCTCATAAATTCAAGATGCCTGAATTTGATAAGTACAATGGGACTAGTTGCCCTGAAGCACACATCACCATGTTCTGTAGACGCATGACTAGCTATGTGAATAATGATCAACTCTTGATTCATTGTTTCCAAGATAGTTTAACGGGAGCAGCGTCTAGGTGGTACAATCAACTTAGCCGCGCTAATATTAGCTCATTAAGAGACTTAGCTCAAGCCTTCATGAAGCAATATAATCATATTACAGACATGACGCCTGATAGAATCATGTTGCAAAACATGGAAAAGAAATCGAATAAGAGCTTCAGGCAATACGCGCAAAGATGGAGGGAAGTTGCCATGCAAGTTCAACCGCATTTCCTGAAAAAGAAAACCACCATGTTGTTCATCAACACTCTGAAGGTGCCTTTGATCACCCATATGATAGGAAGCACCACCAAAAGCTTTGCGGATATAGTGATGGCAGGGGAAATGATAGAAAATGCCATAAGGAGTGGTAAGATTGAAGCAGGAGAAACCACTAGGAGATCTGCTCCTAGGAAAAAGGATAATGAGGTGAATACTGCGAGTACGTACAACAAATGGTACTCAAAGGCAGTTATTGTTAGTCAGCCAAAAGTAGTTACTGTCGGGCAACAAGGGTCGACAAGACAAGAATCAGACCCCAGATAAAATGCCGAAAAGATCCAATTTATGCCAATCCCAATGACGTATAAGGAGCTATATCATACTTTATTAGAGGCACGCGTAGTGTCCCCATATTATCTACAGCCGCTACAACCCCCATAACCTAAATGGTATGACTCAAATGCCCAATGTGATTATCACGCAGGAATAACGGGGCATTCAATAGAAAACTGTACTGCCTTCAAAAAGGTAGTTGAGAGGCTTCTTAAGTTGGGAGTTGTCAAGCTTGATGATACGCCTAGTACGGAGAACCCATTACCCAACCATGGAGATAATGGGGTAAACGCAGTCGGAGAGGATGTCGTGAGAAGGACCAAGGGGGATATCTCAGAAGTAAAAACCCCGTTGAGAGAAGTATGGAAAGAAATGGTAAGAAGGGGACTGATAAAATCAAGTCTCAAGGTAGGAGGTGAAGAATCAAGGAACTACTGTGAGTTCCACAAAATTGAAGGGCATGAGATCTAGGAATGTGTTTATTTCAGATTATTGGTACAAAATCTCATGGATAATAAAGAGCTGGAGTTTTATGAAGAAAGCTCAGAGGGAGGAAATGTACATGAAACCGAAGGAGAATTGACAAATCAGAAAGTCAATTATCCAAGGATCATCATTTTCCGACCGAAAAATACAGAAGGCGAAGCACAAATCGCGCCTAAAGTTGTAATCCAGAGACCTGTGTCCTTTCATTACAAGGATGACAAGATGGTACCATGGAATTACAATTGTAACGTGACAACGCCGGGAGTAGAAAACTCAGTTAGCACATCCAAAGAGGTCCAAAATGATGGATTCTACACACGAAATGGGAGGCATTACAATTCAGTAAGCGTCAGACCAGAATCAGCGAAATCAAAGAATATGCCAGTTGAACCAGAGGAAGGACTTGATGCCCTTATCAATGTACCTGTAAGGGAGGAAGAGGCTAAAGAATTTTTAAAATTCTTAAAGCACAGTGAATACAGCATAGTGGAGTAGTTGCACAAACAACCGGCTCGCATTTCGGTGCTAGCCTTACTTTTAAGTTCAGAAGTTCATCGTGAGGCCTTAATGAAAGTGTTGAATGAGACTTATGTTACTAAAGACATATCTGTCAATAAACTTGACCGATTAGTTAGCAACATAAGTGCTGATAACTTTATTTCCTTCAGCGATGATGAAATTCCACCTGGCGGTATGGGATCAACCAAGGCCTTGCACATCACCACTCGTTGCAAAGGATACACTCTGCCAAGTGTATTAATCGAAAATTGATCAGCCTTAAATGTCTTACCGTTGTCAACACTGAAAAGGTTACCGATAGACAGTTCTCATATAAAGACTTGTCAGAACATAGTGAGAGCGTTCGATGGCACCGAGAGAAGAGTGATGGGAAGAATTGATATTCCGTTGCAGGTCAGGCCAAACACATATGAAGTTGATTTCCTGGTGATGGATATTAAGCCCTCATACAATTGTTTGCTGGGAAGGCCCTGGATTCATTCAGCAGGAGCAGTGCCCTCATCTCTTCATCAAAAACTGAAACTGGTGACAGATGGTCGACTAGTCACTATAAATGCGGAAGAGGACATTATAGCGACTGTTATCAATGACGCGCCATATGTAGAGACAAATGAGGAGGCCATCGAATGTTCTTTTCGATCTTTAGAGTTCATCAATGTAACATTCATCTCGGAAGGAAGTGAAGTCCCAGTGCCTAAGATATCCAAGAACACGAGGATGGGCTTACAGATGATGGTGGGGAAAGGAGCCCTACCAGGGAAAGGACTCGGCAGACATCTCCAAGGAGAGGTTAGAGTGCCGATGCTGGCTTGGGTTTCAGGCCAGATGCTAAACAAAAGAGAAAGGAAATAGAGAAGAAGCAGGAGAGAAGAAGGGCCTGGCTGAATGGAAAAGAAATCCAGTGGGAATCGATGACATTCCCCCACATATCCCAGACCTTCATATCCAGAGGAATAATTCACCCTGAGAGAGGGTTATTGGAAAGTCCTCACATCAATGCCATACATGAGGAAGAGGCTGAGCAAAGAAACCTGTTGGACATTCGCCCTTATGAACTTGGAAGCGTTTTGGACAATTGGACTGCAGAGGAACTTCCTATAGTTTTTAGAGATTATACAGAGTAATATTCAAAACGCTCTTGTTGTTTTTTAGCCTAAGAACAATAAGATTTCTTATGTGAAATAGGCTTATGTTCAGAAATTGTTGTTTTAATAAAAATACATTTTTGATAATTAACTTGAGCAAATATTCTTTCATTCCATTCTTTTGACTTTCTAATTTCATTCCAAATTTTTCATTCATAACATGTGAATAGTTGTCCTCGAATTCATTTTTTCTTTGTACATTCTTTGGCACCCATCATAGGTCCCTAGATATCAATGATGTGAGCAACGATAATACAGATCTAGAGGTCCACTTTGAGCAAGATATGTGTTTAGAGGAACCTCAGGATTTTGAAGGTTATCGAGATTGTGATTTATCTCCAGATTTGTTAAGGATGATAAAGCAAGAGGAGAAACAGATCTTGCCACATGAAGAGGAGGTAGAGAGCATAGCCTTAGAGGAAGGAAAGGTTGTGAAAATTGGGACGCGCATAGCCAAAGAGATGAGACAAGATCTTGTTGAGTTATTGCAAGAATTTAAGGACGTCTTTGCATGGTCATACCAAGATATGCCTGGATTGAGCACTGATATTGTGGTACATCGTCTTCCCATAAGAGAGGAATATAAACCAGTTCAGCAAAAACTACGAAGGATGAGGCCTGATGTAGTGTTGAAAATAAAGGAAGAGGTCTAGAAACAGTTTGATGCTAGTTTTCTACAAGTGGTCAAGTACTCAGAGTGGGTTGCCAACATTGTTCCAGTCCCTAAGAAGGACGGAAAGGTCCGGATGTGTGTGGATTATAGGGATTTAAATAAAGCAAGCCCAAAGGACAATTTCCCTTTGTCGCATATTGACACATTGGTGGATAACAAGGTAGGATTTTCATTGTTTTCCTTCATGGATGGCTTTTCAAGATACAATCAGATCAAGATGCACCCTGAGGATATGAGAAAAACTACCTTCATAACATTGTGGGGTATTTTTTGCTATAAGGTGATGCCATTCGGACTAAAGAATGCAGGAGCAACATATCAGAGGGCTATGGTAACCTTATTTCATGACATGATGCATAAAGAGATCGATGTGTATGTTGATGACATGATAGCCAAATCTCGAACAGAGAAAGAACACATTGAGGTCTTGAAGAAGTTGTTTCTGAGGTTGAGAAAATTTCAATTGAAGCTCAACCCATCAAAGTGCACTTTCGGAGCTCGGTCAGGAAAATTATTAGGTTTTGTAGTCAGCGAGAGAGGAATCGAAGTTGACTCAAATAAGGTCAGGGCTATACAAGAATTGCCTCCACCGCGCACTCAGAAGGAAGTTTGAGGTTTTCTTGGAAGGTTAAATTACATTGCTCGGTTTATTTCACAATTAACTGAGAAATGTGATCCCATATTCCGTCTTCTCAAGAAACACAACCAAGGTGTATGGGACGAGAAATGCCAGAAAGCCTTTGATAAAGTCAAGCAATATTTGCCAAATGCACCAGTACTATCTCCACCTAATCCAGATAGACCGTTGATACTGTATTTGTCAGTATTCAATAACTCCATGGGATGTGTGCTTGGTCAATACGATGAGTCGGGAAGGAAAGAAAAGGCGATATACTATCTCAGCAAAAAGTTCACTGAATGTGAAATGTGATATTCGTCGATTGAAAAACTATGTTGCGCCCTGATTTAGACAACTCGGAGATTGAGGCAATACATGCTGTATCATACTACCTGGTTAATTTCGAAGCTTGATCTATTAAAGTATATGATGGAGTCCACTGCTTTGAATGGAAGGATGGCTAGGTGGCAGGTTTTGCTGTCTGAATTCGATATAGTCTATGTGAACCAAAAGGCTATAAAAGGAAGTGCAGTAGCAGACTTCTTGGCTAGCAGAGCTTTGGAGGATTATGAACCTTTGAGCTTTGATTTCCCAAATGAAGAATTAATGTATGTGGCAAATATCGAAGATTGTCTGTGGAAATTAAACTTTGATGGAGCATCAAATGCCGTGGGAAATAGAATTGGGGCAATTTTGGTATCCCCTAGTGGTGATTATTATTCATTCACATGCAAATTGGATTTTGATTGCACAAATAACATGGCGGAATATGAAGCCTGCATTATGGGCATCCGAGCAGCTATAGAGCGTAAAATCAGAGTGCTAGAAGTATATAGAGATTCTGCCCTAGTAAGCTACCAGCTTAAGGGAGAGTGGGAGACGAGAGATCCCAAACTAATTGATTACCAAAAAATAGTTCTGGGATTGATTGAATAATTTGATGACATTACTTTCAATTACCTCTCACGCGATGAAAACCAGATGGCAGATGCTTTGGCAACCCTGGCTTCTTTGATCAAAGTAAATAGACCAGAAGATATGAGACCTATTCAGATGAGTATCTTCAAAGCTCCAGCTCATTGTTATGACATAGAAGAGGAAGAAAGAAATGATCACCCATGGTATCAGGATGTATTACGATACGTAAAAAATCGTGAATACCCGAAGCACGCCACTGAGAATGAGAAAAGGACTTTAAGAAGATTAGCCTCTGACTATGTTTTAGATGGAGATATCTTATACAAGAAGAGAAAAGACCAAGTATTATTGAGATGTGTTGATGCTGTTGAGGCTAAGCAAATCCTTGAAGAAGTTCATGAGGGCGTTTGTGGAACACACGCTAATGGATTCACAATGGCCAGGCAGATAATGAGATTTGGATATTATTGGTCTACCATGGAAGGAGACTGTATTAACTATGCCAAGAGATGTCATAAATGCCAAATTTATGGAGATAAAATTCATGTACCTCCGTCACCTTTGCACGTTATGACTTCCCCATGGCCATTTTCCATGTGGGGCATGGATGTTATTGGACCAATCTCACCAAAAGCTTCGAATGGGCATCGATTCATCTTCGTGGTAATTGATTACTTCACAAAATAGGTAGAAGCTGCTTCATATGCTAGCGTCACTAAGTCAGCAGTTAGTCGATTCTTGAAGAAGGAGATCATTTGTCGATATGGAATGCCCGAGAGGATCATATCGGACAACGCACTGAATTTGAATAACAGCACGATAGTGAAAATTTGTAGTCAGTTCGGGATCAAGCACCACAACTCGTCTCCGTATCGCCCAAAAATGAATGGGGCAGTAGAAGCGGCAAACAAAAACATTAAGAAGATAGTGGGGAAAATGACTGATACCTATAAGGATTGGCATGAGAAATTATCGTTTGCACTCTATGCTTATCGGACGTCGGTTAGAACCTCTACTGGGGCAACGCCCTTCTCATTAGTCTATAGGATGGAGGCTGTTCTACCCATTGAAGTGGAAATACCTTCTCTTCGAGTTTTGTCAGAAATAAAGCTGGATGAGGCTGAATGGATTCAAGCTCGGTATGATCAGTTGAACTTAATTGAGGAAAAGAGGCTAAGGGCTATTCGTCATGGTCAGATGTACCAAAAACGAATGATGCGAGCCTATAATAAGAAAGTTTGCCCAAGAGAGTTTCATGAGGGGGACCTTGTATTGAAAAAGATCCTTCCCATACAAAAGGATTCCAGAGGAAAATGGATGCCAAATTGGGAAGGACCATATGTGGTGAAGAAGGCTTTCTCTGGAAGAGCACTGATCTTAACCGAAATGGATGGGAAAAGTTTACCCAACCCTGTGAACTCGGACTCAGTCAAAAAATATTTTGCTTGAAAAAGAGAAGAGGCCAAAGTGAAAACCCGTAAAGGACGCTTTGAGTTTCTAAAAAAAAAAAAGAGAGGCCAATGTGAAAACTCGCAAAGGGCGCCTTGAGACCAAAGGGGTTTTGAGTTGAAAACCCGAAAAGGGCGGCTTAAATTCTGAATGAACACAGTCATCTTGCCACACTTGAATCAACAATGAAATTAAGAAAGTTGCATATGGGGGCATCAATAAAATACTGTGGGTCTTCTAAACACATGTTGAGCTCAAGGAAGACTTCATGAAGTTTGTATATAGAAGCTCAATCGGCGATATCTAGGGCATCTGATTTTTGTCCTATTCATTTTACTATCTTGGGATTCTTTTTCTTCTCAAAGATATGTTCCCAGTTAATTTTCTTTGTATTTTTGACAATTTATTCAATTTTAACCTTTTTTTTAGATCAATTTACTTGTTACTCATTATTTATAAATGTGTTGCATTGAAATAATGATTGACGAACTAATAATTTCACAAAAAGAAGATCTATATATTACTTTGGAAATTTCTAGATAAGACAAGGAGCCGAAACAGGACAATTTTTTAGAATTTCCAGGTGCATAGAAAATATTTGATAAAGAAGAGTCTGGAAAGAGACTATTTCTCTGATTTCTTGTCCAGATGGTAATTGGACCAAATAATGAATTGATGTGATCAGGTCATAACATTCGGGGAATAGTGTGATGAACTAAGAAACCCTAAATTGTGGTGGAATGGGCTGAATTCAAAACAAACCCTATACCCTAAAAATTTCAGATGGGTCAGATTGAAAAAGTTTCAATTCCCATTGTGGTATGATGGCACAAGCCTTGTGTTCTCAAGAATCAAACGGAGTTGACTCAGAAATTACATTGGGGAAAACTTGTTGAGCGGAATAGAATTGATTAACAGGAATGAAGAACAAATGAGTGATAAAACCTAGAGTAGGAATCATACTCATAACATTTTGTATCATAGCAAATCTCATTAGGAGCATTTGATTCATTCCAATCATTGCATCCTAATCCTTTAAAAGGAATCATTTTCATGACATGTTACATTCGTGTCACTCATAACACATGTGGCTAGAAGCATTTGATCATAGCATCTTAGTCATGTGAAATAAACATATGGAACCGAGTCTACAGGACATGTCCTTCAGTGGACGGTGTAGCAATATCGATGAATTTGCAGATCTTATCTTCCTAAAGTTGCAGGAAGCAGATCGAAGACACTTTCAACCTTGTCTCCCTAAAGTTGCAGCGGAGTAGATTGAAGATAGAAGATCTTATCTTCTTGAAGTTGCAGGAAGCAGATCGAAGACACTTTCAACCTTGTCTCCCTGAAGTTGCAACGGAGTAGATTAAAGAAAGAAGATCTTATCTTCCTGAAGTTGCAGGAAGCAGATCAAACAAACATTTTAATCTTATCTCCCTGAAGTTACAGAGGAGTAGATTAAAGAAAGAAGATCTTATCTTCCTGAAGTTGCAGGAAGCAGATCCAAAGAAGTTTTAGTCTTATCTCCTTGAAGTTGCAGTAGAGTAGACTGAAGAAAGAAGATCTTATCTTCCTGAAGTTGCAGGAAGCGGATCAAAAAGAAGTTTTAGTCTTATCTCCCTGAAGCTGCAGTGGAGAAGACTGAAGAAAGAAGATCTTATCTTCCTGAAGTTGCAGGAAATAGATCAAAAGAAGATTTTAGTCTTATCTCCCTGAAGTTGCAGTAGAGTAGATTGAAGACAGAAGATCTTATCTTTTTGAAGTTGAAAGAAGAAGATCGAAGATAGTAGATCTCATATTCCTAAAGTTGCAGGAAGCAGATTGAAGATACCAGCCATTCGATAAGACCGGGAAAAATGGGTCTGTTTATCGTCTTTGCTCTATTCTCGTTACACGACAATGAGCAAAGAGGGGCAGCTGTAATAACCCATTTATGCCCAGGCTTAAAGCAAACCAAAATAATAATAAAATGTCCATTGTTTTTTTTTTTACAGAGCCCAAATTTTTAATGGCCCAAATGATAAAAATTAAACCCAAGTCCTACCCAATACCCCGAACAGATGACCCATTACCCGATTAGCCCAATTACACCCAGATCCTAAACACTCTACCCAGACCCAAACAAACACACGGTCCAAAAGGCCCAAGACATTAAACAGAAACTAAGACCTAGGGTTTCGAACCCTAGGCGCCGCCACACTTTCCTGAAAGAGAGAGCCCAATCGTCGCGCCGCAATAGCAGGAACCCAATCGTCGCGCCTCCAGCCTTCGCGCCGCAGCCTCGTCCGGCCTTCGATCGCTCATTGATTCGTGCCCAAATCACTCCGCCACCAAGATCAACGCCTTTCACCTGCGAAAAAGGAAACAAATCGCAGTAAAAATGGCAACAACAACGTTTCCTTTTTTTTTTATTTTCAAGGGTATAAAAGCCCGATTGTTCTGTAACTAGGCACACAGACAAAGATTTACGAATACACACGAAATACACAAAAAAAATATAGAGAGATACACGAAGAAATATATATACGAAAAAAATACAGAGAAATAAAAGAGGACTTTGAAACAGAATACCGAGTTTTTAGACCAAGATGATTTTTTTTTAGTGTTATTTTATTTTTTATATTAATCTGTTTTTTTTCTACACATAATACTGTTAAAAAAACAAGCAAAAAAAAAAGGGGTGAAGATTACCTGTTCGCCGCCGTGGGCGACGGCGCGTGAGGCGCGTGGGACGGGGGCCCGAATGTCCGGCAAAGGAGCCCAGACGAGAACACTGAGAGGATTTCTGAAATTTTTTTTAAAAAAAAATTTGCACAAATGATTTTTTTTGTCTGAAACTGACTTTTATAGGAGCTTAAAAACGACGCCGTTTTTGCTTAAGCTGATAAGCACAAAACGACGCTGTTCACCCAAGATCCATGCGCCCGACCGATGGGTAAAAAGATCCGCGTGTTTTTTATGCTAATGGTCTAATTGCATCAAAACCCCTTCCGTTTTTTTAAGAATTCAATTAGGTCTGAATAATTTAAGTTTTTTTTATTTTATTATCCTAATATAATATTTAATTATTTTATTATGTTAAAATTTTATATTATCTTTATTATTTATATATTAATTATGTAAAATAGTATAAAATTCATATATATATATTTTACATGTATCTATTATATATTTAATTATTATTATATGTTATTTATTTGGTTTAACATAATATATATTATTTTATAATTCATATATTATTTATTATTTTTTTACTTTTATATTATACATATATTATTTTTTATAAAAATTATTTATATTATGTAATATATTTTATTTATATTATCTATTATATATACTTTTCATAATTATTGCATTTATATATTTTACACGTATTACTTATTATAATTATTTTTAATATCATTATTTACATGTACGTATATTATCTTATAACTTTTATCTTTGGTTATTTACTGCACTATACTTCATGTTCGTTTATTTTCATTCATTAATTGCATGTTTCAGTATGATATTTCAATTGTTTATATTATTTACTATTTCTTATTATTCTTTATTAGTAGAAATTGTTAATATAGTTTGTAGTTATGATAAACTGATATTTGGCATATATATTGTAATGTATGATTCACTCAAACCATTTTTATAAAAATGCCTTTCGAATTAAAATATTTATTTCAAATGGTTTTCAAAATACGGTGATATGTGATATTTGGGGAATTTCGAGAAGAATTTTGCCCTAACTTACTGGGTTCGATTTTTCTCGTGAAACTTTAGGTATTACATATCCCTTTTTAAAAAAAAACTGAGATTTACCAATTTCAAATCCAAAAACCTATTCTTGGGAATTCAAAGTATTGTGTCCTAACTTACTGGGTACGACGTTTTGTGTCTCGAGGTAGGAATTTTCTAAAATAAAGACGTGCTTAGTTTCGAAGTCATGAAATGCTATATCCTAACTTACTAGGTATGGTATTTTATTTCTTTGAGATAGATAAGTCTGAGTTTTTCTTCAAATAAAAGGTTCATTTTCTAAAAATTCTCAAGATTTCAACATTATGACATGATTTTATCGATTAGGTACCAATTTCTGGGCGTTATGAGGGTGCTAACCCTTCCTCATACGTAACCGACCCCCGAACCCGTTTTCTCGTTTTCGTAGACCAAAATCAATATGTTTTAAAATAAAACGTTTTTCAAGGTGATCCAATCACACCTAAGTAAAAAGGGATTGGTGGCGACTCCAGTTTCGTTTTTACAAGTCGATCCCCGTTTTTAAAATCAAAATTTTAAAATGGTTTCGACAATAAGAAATACCAAAAGAAAATCCCAAAACATAGGGAAACAAACATCCAAGAGAACTTGGACCATGCAACCAAGAGAACACCCTAGATAAAAACAAGTCCCATTAACCTTTTAAACATCTAAAATGGTTCAACCTAAGTAAATGCGTATGATCTCCACTACCCGAAGGTCCTCCATTTTAGTTGGTTAATAAGAACTTGAGATCAAAACCAGGGCTTAAAAAACATAAGCCCATACAAACTTGAAAATCCATACCAAGTTAAACCTGATAACATACCAAGATCCCCAAAAAAAAAAGGTTAGAAAAGGACAAAACATATGCCTAAAAAATGAGGAAAGAAAAAACAAAACCAAGAAAAGAGTTTCACCGGGCAACCAATCTCCCAACCTTCAAATATGCATCGAGGAGACAAGACTCGAGCTCAACCCAACCCTTGGGCCATAAAAGGTTGCTATTCCAATGCTCAGTCTTCTTCCTATTGGAAAATCGGTCGGAGTTCAGCAATAATAGGATAACATCAGTGCAAAATAACTCGGAAACAATAATCATCCATTGAGAATGACAAATTTAAAGGTAAATCACCTATGAGGTGTACGATTTACCTCTTTCATACAAGATTATTTTTCCCAGATTCAGCATTGTCTCATCACATCAGTTGCAGGAAGCTGTTGGCTCTCGTGCCGCAACTAATCTATTTGAATTGTATGATCGTGGGGAAATCGAAAACTAATGCTGCCAAATGCAAGGCAACTAATACTCCCCCAGTCCTGCATGCCAATAAAAGTTATAATATTGGAGCCAATTTATGGGGCTGGCCCTGGTATTGGGCTATATTGGGCCCAGCTGAAGCATATTGATAAGATAAGGCTTTCATTATAAGACGAGAGGGCCGATCAAACAAATGTGCACGCTGCAAGATGCAAAACCAGACAATATCATGCTCAATCCCCATTCTCTACATTTATGGATCAACCTTTTTCCTTTGCTTCAAACTTCAAAATAAATTTCACAAAAAAATATAAATTAATTTTGGAATACTTCATGAGTAAAACAGAAAATTATAAATTTATGTTTAAATAAAAATTTCCAACATTTACTTATAGATCCCATACAATTTTTTTTTGTTTTGCTTATTGAGGATGAATGATACTCATGCATGGATGGTATATAAAATATTATTATTAATTTTTTCATGACAAAGGGGGCTTGATCTGCACACCTAGGGAAGACCACAATTTGTTTTTGATAATTGGATGAAATTGAGTGGAAAACAACATAAAGAAAGAATAATGTTGAGATGACAAAATGGGATGTAGGGTGGAATTGAGTGTTTAATCACTGATGATGGAGTGTATTGAATCTCATGAAGATTCTTCTCATCCTATTACAGCCTGGAAGAATTTGGCACTCATCTTATCACCATATCTCCTGATCTTAAGACAGACCCCAGGATCCAACTCCACCATTTTGCTCACCCAAAGTGGGGGAATTCACAAAGGTTGAATTGATGCTTTTCAACTTTTCAACTTTTCAGTTAGTATATATTCTTGTTTGAAATTCATATACATGAGATATGATATTTGATATTCACCCAAACCAACAGGTAATTACTTTAGGGAGTTAAAAAAAAAAAATTATATTAATTTATAATTTCATAAATTCTAAGGGACTAAATGATAAATTTACCATTTTTTAGAGTAAGGTCACTGCTTATCCCTTGATTGCACCTCTGATCGGAGATATGGATATTGATACAACCTTTCATGCACACATATTTGTTAGATCACAACCCAATGGATTTAAACTTGAATGTATAATAAAAGGACTCACTACAAGCAAGAAAATCTTAAGTAAGATAACATTAATTAACATCTCATCTTTTGCAGGTTCTAATAGATATAACACATTGTCCAAATATTTTAGTGCTGTAATAATTTGTGAGGAAAATTCCATCCTTATCATTGGAATACTACTTGTCTCCCAGCTTATACCTATCAAATCATCTCCCTCTATTCAGCCAGCGGATTAACATATCCTTTGAATTATCCTCTAATATTCCCCAATAACTTCCATCTTAATCTACAACCTATTATTCGTTTTGAATCCTCCAACTTCATGCCCCTTTGTCTTGCAAAACGTACCTCTCAAGTACGAGCTTTTTATACATATATCAGAATGGATCTTCAAAGTTTCTAAGATCAGGGTTCAGCATGAGTAAATTATTTAAGTCATTGAACGCTTTAATGATAGCAGGAAAATGGTGATCAGTACTAGATGTCGAAATGGCTTGAAAAGACAGTAACGTTGTTTCCAAATGTTAATCGGTTTTAACTTGTTTAAACCAGTTTTTTTCTTAGAGAACACTGACCTTATTTTGACTATGAAAAGCTCGAAAGGTTCCCTTGATTCATCAATGCAAAAGGACAACCATAAAAAGCTTAATTAGGGTCCTTTCCCATATATTGATAGGACAAAAATGCTAGCTAGGATTCCATAGCCCCAATCCACCAACTTGCAGATCGAATGCTAGCTAGGCTACCCAGGGAAAAGATATTGAAATGGAAAGCTAATATTGTATATATCATGGACGTGGTTGACGATTATTCTATATAATCATCAACAAGATAGGTGCTTGAAATGGATCTCCTTTGTAGATATTCCCCAAAAAAGTTGGAAATAAGCTCCGAACCAAGTTGTAAAAAGGCACTTTTTACTATACAAAACCAACCCATATTATCTTTTTCAATGTTTACAAAGGAATTAATTACCACGATAAATTAACTAGCAAGTATAGGGTTATAATGAAAGCGTGGGTATATGTTGCAGCCTGTCAAGTTTGACAGTAAGCCATAAACAGGTAACGGGTGCAGATCATACCCCTCATTTTGATGAATTCTACATATATGATTCATGTGGCTACTTTCGGTTGCCCTCGTTTTGCACTATGGGATCGTGTTATTCAAAAGTGAAACATGTGGTTGGCCCACTTCCAGCTGCAATTTACTCAACTTACTTGAGACCAAATCTATGATTAGCAGTGATTTTTAATCATGGGACCACGTTGATGGTTTCAGTTTAGCTATCCAAAACAATCTAAAAGGTTTGGTTTCCAGCATTTAGCACTGTGAACCAAGTGCAATCTCCATGGCTTGCCTGGTATAATCACAACAAGGATATAATTCTTGTCTCATCACCACATGTTTTTGAATAAATTGAAGAAAATGTCTACTAACGAAGGAATCCACGTTAAAATTTGTACTCGAATTCAGAAGAAAATGTCTATATCCATGCAAATATCGTTGTGATTGCTTACAATTAACCAGCATTACAGTGATGCTGCTAATTTGGATCCAAGTTCGAGTAACACAATTAACAAGTATATATCAGATACGAATACAACTTTAGGGGCTAACACAAATGTACTGAAGTATCAAAACCTGACCGATTGTTAAAGCAGGGTACCCAAGTTTTACATGGTAAAAAGAGCGTCTGAGACATCATTCAGTAGCAAAACACGAAGAGGTACAAAAAGAAAATATTGCACGGAAAAGGGTCTAGCGAAGCCAGCTAAAAAAGCTTTGGCATGTTGTTGAGAAAGAGAGTAACAACAAAATATAAGGGCAAAAGGCTAAAAAAATGACTGAGATTTATTACAGCTTGACAGCACTTATCAGCTTCCAAAGCTGTTCACTGGTCAGCAATGGTGAACCCGTGAATGCTTAACTATGGACCCACCTGATGAAGCTTTGTAGTTTACTTCTGAATATACATCGCCAT
Organism: Gossypium sturtianum; assembly: GCA_025698515.1. Lineage (NCBI taxonomy): Eukaryota > Viridiplantae > Streptophyta > Magnoliopsida > Malvales > Malvaceae > Gossypium > Gossypium sturtianum. The sequence goes on along the minus strand of CM046947.1, from coordinate 15,103,418 downwards.
TACTGTACTGCACATTTGCTTTGCTACTTTAACTTTATCACCCCCCTACTGAAAGTACTTCCGATAACTTCACTTGAAAGAGATTTTCTTTATATGGATACCCTTTTTACTTAAATGTTTAACCAAATTCAAAGCTCATTTTGGAAAATTCAAGTGTAAAAGTCTCGAAGTGTTGTACATAAATATACCCAAAAAAAGTGTTTTACATAAAAGTGTTACATTATTTGGGCATAATATTCTTATTTTACTCCGACCTGGTATGGTTATTATTATTTTTATTATATGGATATATGTAATAAAAGTATCCCACATTTAACACCTCAAAATGCATCCTTTCTATGAAATTTTCTCCACAAAGATAATCTCTTTGAGCACATCTAGCATGAGAGACATTTTCGAATCCGGTTCATGATCATGTGGCAAACAGGATTAAAATATTTTCCAGGCTGAGAATTCATCCAATGTATATATATAGTTCAATTAGTTTATTGATGATTTTTAAGGGTGTAAATTTATTTTTGGTAATACGATTATATTTTTTTTTTTGTTGAAACCTGTTAAATTGATTAAAAATAATAATTTTCGTTTCTCAATGTAAATTCTCCATGCACGATGGAAAGTATTTATTTTTCTTATCCCACTATAAAGAAATATTTAAATAATACCACCCTTAGAAGCTCTCTTAAAATACAGGGATTCCGTATCTTAACATATAGCATCCCTTCTTATATCCTAAACAGTGGTTTTCCGGTATACCTAGAGACCTGACCGACCAAGAATTAAGTATCTTGAGGTTTAAGTCTAATTCTAGAGCGAATCCACGTTTACTCTGAAAGTAAAGTGAAACCACGTCGGTTTTACGAAGCTACGCTGTTTTTTTGCAAGGAAAGCAACAGCAAAGTAGAGACACAAAAAAATCACCGGCCCACCATTCTAAACCCTTCCTTTTTCTCTCTCCTTCTCCTATTATATAAACACCACCATTTTTCAGTATTTTAATCATTCAATCTTCTACACCTCTTTTTCTTTTCTTTTTTTTTGGCCTCAGACCCTTAATTTCGATTGTTAATTATCACTGTTCTGCAATGGCGTCAGGTTCGAACTGGACGCCAAAGCAAAACAAGTTGTTCGAGAACGCTTTAGCTATCTACGACAAGGATACACCAGACCGGTGGCACAAGCTAGCCAGGGCTGTCGGGGGGAAGACCGTGGAGGAAGTGAAGTTGCATTACCAGAACCTTGTGGATGACATCAAGCAGATAGAGTCTGGGCACGTGCCTTTGCCCCCTTACAAGAAAGCTGGAGGGAACCAAGGATACAACAATTTCATGGACGATGAAGAACCAAGGTTTAATTCACCCTAAACCCTGTATATTTAATTGCTCGGTTTTCAGGACCATACTGCTTTTAATATCTTCTTTAATTGAATGAACTAACTGGTTTAGTTTCGAACTTTTTTTTTTTTTGCATGTGTAATAATATTATAGTATTTGGCCAAGAATGATATCTGATCTTGTGGTTTTCTTTTTTCCTGCAGGATGAGGAATGTCAGGCTTTAGTGAAGTATGAACCAGAAATAGCCTGTAGAATATCAACCTTTCAATAAAAGGAAATGCAAAGCAGCAAACATATAAATTATTGCTCTTAATTTCGTTTGCATTTCCTGCTCATATATATGTTTTTTGTGTGCTTGAATGTAACAAGCAGCCACAACGTTCCTATACTTGCATGTATCAAGTATGAAATTATAGCATTGGTACCTTGTTTTTATTAATGTTAACCTATCTTTGTTCTTTATTCATTATTAATAACTTAGAAGACATTGCCATGAATCTAAAGCTACTTATGAATTACATCGGATTATATTTTTCATTACAGAATTTAACTATATTGTATTCATTAAATAATAATTCAATCTTGGTCAACTTATGTGGAAATTTATTTCAAATCCAAACTTGGTAACTATACGAGTGAAAATCAATCCTATATGTTATAAAGTTCAAATCATGTTTACTTGGGATGGATTAATTTTGGGAAGATTTGATTAACAAATTAAAGATATTACCTCGTGGAGTAATATTAATTTATATATCATTCGTGTATTTTAACTTTACAAAAGCATGGGATGCATAGCATGAAGAAAAAGGGTTATATGCCAATTATTATGATGTTGGAACTTAGCTACAAAAAGCCTCAATTTCAAACAGTTTTGGAAGTGCATAAAACAAACGGCAAGGCATGATATTAATGTATTTTAAATTAATAAGAAATTAAAAAAATAGAGATAAAATGTTTAATAACATATAATAAAAATGCTTTTTTTTTTTAAATTTCATAAGGGATATATATAATATTATTAATCTTATTTGTTGAATATAAAATTTTAGATATAGACATTCTCAATTTGTTTAACAGTATAAATATAAACATAAAATCAATGAATATAGACATGAATAAGCCAAATTTATTATTTTTAAGATTTTTAAATAAAAACTTAATAGTTGCTTAAGCACATTTGGACTCCCTTGATTTCTGTAAGTGTTAACTGAGTTATGATTTAAACCAATGCAACATACGAATAATGATGGTAGAACAACTTACTCTATTGGTGGGCTTAAACATTAGGGCTTGGGACCAGGGTCATATTTAAGCACGCGTACTAAACACGCGCCTTACACCGTTTCTTTACTTCTTTTCTCTGGCTCTCTGTTTCTCGATGCTTACCACTGGCTCCTTAACCGGAACTCTACTCTTTGCGAAGACAAATATCTGATAGTCAAAATGGAAGACAAAACTTGTCCCTTCAAGGTACATAAAAATCCGTCGCTTACCCTAAAATATCTTCCTTTTCTTTCTTTTTTTTTTCTTAATTTTGATATTCTTGTCCGAAAGATCTTGTAAAAGTACGTTAGCTTTTCCAAAAAAAAAAATGGAACTTTGTTGAAAATTTTAAACTAATTGATGGTTGTTTTGGGATGCAGATAATATTGGGTTCATCTTCCATAGCTCGCCGTAATATATTAGCTGAAATGGGATATGAATTCAGTCTCATGGTAATTTTCATGTCTTTTTGGAAATTTTATTGTTACTAATTTATTTCAACTTTAAAAAAAATAAAATAAAAAAAGGTTTCAGTTGGGTTGTTTGTATAGAGTGCAGATATTGATGAGAAAGGTATCAGAAAGGAGAAGCCTGAAGAGTTAGTCATGGCTCTTGCTGAAGCGAAGGTTCTGTTTTTTATTTAATGGAGGAATGGTTTTTTTTTTTTTTTTGAATGATTGTTTTTATTTACAGAAAAGAGAGAGTATCATAGTCTAAATTCTAAATTCAATGTGTTTTTTTTGTCTACTTCTGTGTTTTAGAACATCAAAATTGGAGAAGGAATGATATATATATATGTTTATATTGATTTGAGTGTGAATTATACATCTCAGGCTGATTCCATTGTATCAAAGCTACAAACTATGAATAATCAAGACAAGGATGAGAGACCAACTATTTTGATTGCTGCTGATACAGTATGTCTTGACTTTGTTTAGTTACCGACTGAATCTCCTCTTTTATGTAGTTGGCCATTGTTTCGCCAATTGCCATCTATGGTCCGAACCTCCCAGGGTATATTTCTGAAGGAAGTAAATTATATGTTTCAATTGCAATGGCATAAGTGCTAATTAAGGTTCTACTATCTTGTTTTCATTGTAACTTAAGGCTAACCGGTGGCTTAGGTTGAATCACATTTCTCGTTCGTTAAAAGCCAATTCTAATCCTTGGTAGATTTATCACGAAAGAATAAAAAGGGTAGGCCTTAAATAAAAGATTATTCTAGTTTCTGACAAGCATTCACTTTTAGAATGTGGCTTTTGTATGTTCGTGTTTGAATCACTTACATGCTTTGCTCTTTCTTTTTAACTGTTTCCACTGCAGCTGTTGCCTGCTGAATGGTATTTTCTTGGTATATGCTTAGCTGGTGAAAATTTTTCCGCATTGATGATCATGTAAACGATGCAGAGCCGGCATTACTAATTACTTCCAACCAAGTATAAATCTATTCCTTTGATATGCTTTAGACTTCCTTAGGTGTTCTATTATGAGCATAGTCAATGTTGCATGTGACAAACATTTGAAGAACAGTTCATAAGTAATATATTGCAACAAAACCCTTTTCTTTGCTGATAAAGATCTATTTTATTTCTATAGACATGTTAGTTTGCTCTAACCATATGTTGGTCAATCATTTCCACCCTTCAACCTTTCAGGAGGTCCCTATAATTGCTTCCTTACTCGACTGCTGCAATGTTTAAGAATTTGCTTTCGTAATTAATTTGGATTGTTTTGACCATAATTATTTTCAATATTTCTGGGGCCAAATGTAATCAGATTTACCGTTGGTTTTAAACCAGAAATGCTTTCTATGTGAAAGAAACCCGATAATCTCTAACTTGTGCAGGACTACTACTATGTTGGTATATCTTTTACTGATGTTTTGTGTCCTAAATACGTCTTTTAAAATGTATCCTCAAACATAGATGGCAATCGGTGAAATTTCATGCTTGTCAGCATAGACATATTTTATATCTTCCACCTCAATTCCTTACTGTTATTGTTAAATGATCTGAAGGTGGTGGTCTATGAAGGTGTTGTACGTGAAAAGCCAGCCAATGAGAAAGAAGCGCGTGAATTTATAAAAGGTTTGTCTTAATATTTTGATCCAATCCTTACTCTTCTACTCTTTCAAAAATTTACGGATTGACCATTATGCAGGTTATTCGGGTGGGCATGCGGCAACCGTGGGATCTGTTATTGTTACGAACCTTAAAACTGGATTTAGAAAAGGAGAATGGGACAGAGTCGAGGTATTAATGGCTTTCGTTCTTGATTTGAGTATTTAATTCTTGGCACCTTCTCGAATAATTATCAAACTTTGCTGATGTTAATGAACGGAGAACATCGGAGCAATATCAACTAAATGATGTGGTAGTCGTGTAATTTTTTCGTGTATTATGTTCTTTCCCGGCTGTGTCAAGTACGAAGTGAGGGGTGTTTCTTAGGAAGAAAGATATCTTTTGAGAACCCTAATTAACATATGGTAACACAGCTTCAAGTATATAGAGACTGAAAATGTTTTGGTTTGAACCCCGCCATTTCTTTTGAGGAATTGGCTAGGCCAGGTCATTTCTCATGAACAATAACTAAGTAGAACCTATATGCCGATACTCACAATTTTGATAACCATACCAGTAATTTGGAGATCTCTCACAAACTCCCATTCCAAGGTCCTTTCATTCCTTGTGTGTGTTGGCTATGGTTCTCTAGCTTTCTTAGTCAAATTATCTGTACTTGTATCAACCTGTGGTAGTCACAAAAAGAGCATCAACTGCATATGAAAGAGTAGCGAAGGAGGGGTAAAAATCAAATTGTCATTAGAGAGATTCGTATCGAAATTATGCGAATTCCATTGTAGGCACTTGCTATGTAGTGTAAGAGTTACTAAAGCCTGTCCATAATGTGCTAAACATTTTTTATATAATTTAATTTGTAATCCATGCAGATATATTTTCAAGAAATACCAGATGAGATCATCGAGAAATTGGTAGGTGGTTTTCTTCTTCTTTGTTCTTCTCCCTTGTTCTTCTCCCTTGTTTTTCTTATTTCACAAGCAATATCGATTTTCTTTTTCATTCCTGTTCAGATTGAGGAAGGGGCTATATTACATGTTGCTGGAGGACTGATTATCGAGCATCCTTTGATAATGCCATATGTTAAAGAAGTGGTTAGTGCAATAATTTCAGTGAATCATGTGGTTACGAACTAACATCGGTGTAGGAACTAGGATGTGCCACTTAGTAAACATGATTCATGATTGATGCTTCAAGTTGTCTGCTAAAATTGACATGCTTAACTTAGTACTCAATCCTAGGCTATGAGCGAATCATTCCGTATCGAAATAGTTCGATAAAATGCCTTGATATCCTTCAGAACCCGTTTTCTAATCTCTCAAAGCAGCTTTTAGTGTGGCTAGCTACTGGATTTTCACTAGAGAAGATGTCGTTTGCAATCGTTGCAGGTAGGGACAACGGACAGTGTGATGGGATTGCCGAAAGCTCTCACGGAGAAACTAATAAAAGAAGCCCTCTAGGTTCCGCATTATTCAATTCCATTATTGAGTTCATTTGCATTCATTCGGCTTGGTTGTTAGTCCATATTAGAAATCTAAGTTCTAAACGTCGGATAAATCAACTACTTTTGAATCTTAAAGTTATATTTGAAAAGGCATTCTCATTGTTAATGCCATCTGAACTCTCTGATTGTAATGTTCATATAACTGAACTCCACTCGGCTCGAATAGCTTATAAGTCTAATTGAACTTATATTTTATTAAATGAATTTAATGGAGTATGTTGGAATAATTTAAAGTTTTGTCTTCAATTGAGCTCTATTACGAGTCTAGAGGTTTTTGTCTCGTCAAATCAATCGCCATGAATTGCTCTTTAAAAATATATTGCCCAAAATGAACGTCTCTTTGCATGATCAAGGATATATTTTTTTGCATATGGATCTCATAGACTGTGAAGATACGACCTATAGCTTTCAATCACACCCGTGGGAGGTCTGTGACTCAACGCTTAATAGCTTATTATCCGAATGGGCGGAAGCCTTTTATTATGAACCTTGTGGGCTGTTTTTGAAGTAGGGTTCGATAGACCCTTGTGTGGGGGCCTGCTAAAGCACGCTCTGTAACCGAGCGTGGAATAATCGATTAAGCGAATGAAAGAAACTCGTCCTCTCTAAGAAGCGAAATTAAAACACTGTTTAGATTTTAGAATTTAAATAGTAAATTAGAACCAAAACAATAAAAGGCAGTCACTCCACTCGCTCGTGTCTTCCTTCCATCCCACCTCCAATTAACCCCGACGCCGCCGTCATCACCGTGATCAACCATCGAATTTTTATTATAATCCAGATTTTTATCGATCACATGGGCGAACAAGCCTCGGGACAGCCTCAACCACAGGCTCAATCTCAGCCTTCAAACGACTCTTCCGACGCGACCCAATGCCAAACCCAAAGGCAAGCCCAAACTCAAGCTAAAACTGAAAACTCGAATGATGCCTTCGCCGCCGCTGTTCCCACCGTTACTACCGCCCTCGTTGTCTCTGCTTCAACGGAACTCACCGATGGTTCTCCCCTTACATCCTCTCCTCCTTCTAAAATCCCTTCTCGCCCTAGAAAAATCCGGAAACTCTCCCCTGACTCGAATTCCGAACCGAATGCCTCCCAACAAGCGACGAGTTCCACAAAATCAACATCCGTAGCGGTGCCGCTTAAAACCGTCCCCAGAGCTCCCAAAGCAAAACTCAGTCAGCATCGAGCCCTAGTGGTGGCTCCCCAATTCTTTACTCGGTCCCTCTCTTGTGAAGGCGAGGTTGAAACCGCCGTTCGACACCTCCGTAACGCCGATCCCCTCCTTGCTTCGTTGATCGATCTCCATCCGCCTCCAACCTTCGACACTTTCCAAACCCCTTTCCTCGCTCTCACCCGAAGCATTCTCTACCAACAGCTCGCTTTCAAAGCTGGAACTTCCATCTACACTCGCTTCATCGCTCTCTGCGGCGGCGAAAACGGTGTCGTTCCCGAGACTGTTCTTTCCTTAACCCCTCAACAGCTACGGCAAATCGGTGTCTCAGGACGAAAAGCGAGTTACCTTCACGATCTCGCGAGGAAATACCAGACAGGGATATTATCAGACTCCGCGATTGTAAATATGGACGATAAGTCACTTTTTACCATGCTTACTATGGTCAATGGGATCGGTTCTTGGTCCGTTCATATGTTTATGATCTTCTCGCTTCATAGACCCGATGTTTTACCGATTAATGATCTCGGGATTCGGAAAGGGGTTCAGTTACTCTACAGTTTGGAGGAGTTGCCGAGGCCTTCGCAGATGGATCAATTGTGTGAGAAATGGAGGCCTTATAGGTCAGTTGCTTCGTGGTATCTCTGGAGGTTTGTGGAGGCCAAAGGAGCACCTTCTAGTGCAGCCGCTGTTGCTGCTGGTGCTAGTCTTCAGCCACTGCCGCAAGAGGAGCAGCAACATCAGCAGCAGCCCCAGCTTCTCGATTCCATTAATAGCATTCTGGACCTTGGGTATGATCTCTTTCTTGGAAAAAAATGTTCCCTTTGTTGCATTTGCATATAATGGTCTGACTCTTATCAGTATTAGTTGCATTTGAAAAATTAGCTTTGAAATTGGACTAATAGTAAATATAAGCCATATCTTATATTTATTTAAAGTGCTATTTATTAGGCTCGAATTTGTTACTTTGCTTCTTTTAGCTCTTACAGATTTATGGAGGTCATAGAATATGAATCTCCTGTTAAGGGACTAAATTTTTACATGCTTCAATACAATACCTGCCTTGCAACATTGAGTAGAACGTTAAGCAAGCAAAGCTTATTTTTGGATTCTCATTCTTATACATATATATAAATGGACATCCCATGGATATCTAGTTTACTTCTTTCCTTTGAAGGATTGGTGCTTGAAAAGCATCAAATATAATATGTAGATAATACTAGGGAGTGCATGGTAGTTATATGTTTGTGTTGGCAGGAAAATACATTGAAGGTAATTTGGTCATGTTCTTGCATTTGAAAAATGACAATAAGTAGATTTTTGCACTGTCTGATGGATTTAGCCTCTGCTTCGAAAGAATTTGGCCTTTAAATCAAATAAGAGTTAAACAGAAGTTTTGGTAGATATTAGCGTGCCCAAAAGAGGAACATACCTAGCTGAATTTGGTCTTTTATGATTACTAGTTCCTAATATCACATTCGGTTATGTGTTTATTTTCTTAATTCATTAATTAATGTATTTGTATTTAATGTAATTAATATAAAGTAATATTATTCAAAAAATTTAATATAAATTAAAATATATTAACTATTTTAATATTAAAAAATTGCAACAATAAAAACCTTGAAACCATAATTAACCTCTGGAAATAGTAAGGAAATTCGATTTCTCTTTTTTTCTTTTTTCTTTTTTTGTGATTTTTTAGCTACTAAGTCTAACTGAATGGAGATACCTAAGATTTAATTGCATATTTAGTGTTATGTAACTTAAAATTGAATATTTTTAAATCATAGCCGAAGTGTAATTTAACATGGATACAGAGCTTAATTTTAGCTTTAATAGAATATTTTTCTAATCTTGAAAACTTAGTTATAAAATTAAAATGTTATTCTAATGTCAAGATAGTAATATAAATAAATAATAAAGGGTATTTTTGTTAGTTCATAATTTTTTTCCAAACTCAGGCTTTTATTTATATTATAGATATAGATTATAAATGTATCTTTATGTACATGATTAATTCATTGGTGAAATTCACATTACAACTTTACAAGGATTAGTTAGCCTGGATACGATACATCATATCTAGCCTTGAGCCCATATGATTGGTCTCTTGTGTATAAGTTGAGGTACATGAATGACCATTGGAGGGTGTCAATCATGATATGCCATTCAGCTTTGTATGTTTTATGTGCATGAAACTGGGAATTGTAGTAGAACCTTTACCCTAGATTCAAGTTCCATATCAGTCATTGCTGTAGCTCTCTTATGCTGGTAGAATCCTATTCCTAATTGCTAGCTTACAGTTTAGCACCTACCCTTTAGTTATATTCTTGTTTTGTTCTGAGCTGCATCTCTTTCACAGCTGGTTAAGGTAAAAAGCCTGAATGAGAGGATTAGTCTTTTCTAAAATTTGTTTCTTTAATTGTGTACTGGTTTCAAAATGCCTTAAAACTTTCTATACTTGTCGAGTTGTTATCTGTGTTAAAGAAGTTCAGTTAAATTTCCATGTGGAATCCTAGTTAAAGATGTAATTTTCTGCACAGTTCTAATTGATTAAAGGTATTGATGAAGATAGTTTATTTGCTATCTTGTTGATACTCCTACCATACTCGAAACTTTGCTGCCTAAAGATGCAATTGAGAAAATGCTAACGCATATGCCCGTCTCATGGCATGATGACAAGCTCATGCTTACTGCATTCTCTCCTTCATGTTGAATTGATCAAACCTTCCACCCCTCCCCTTCTAGCCAGTAGTCTCTCCTATGCCAAGTTGCCTGCATATATGGGTAATGTACCTATACCATATTCATACTCCCCACCTTACTTTTAAATTAGTCGATTGGTGTCAATTATGCTATAATTTTGAAGGGTGAATTACAAAAAATAACCATGAGGGGTATATATATCCATGATCTTGTGTTTTCTTACAGTTAGCTCTTCAAAAATGCATGCTCATGTTCCCTGGATGATATACCTTTTCCATAGTTGAAATTTTAACTTTTTCGGTTTTAATGCATTTGTAATGATTTTTCTGTGTTATGTTACCAGGGCCTGCACTTGGGGGCAATGATTATCATTGGAACACAATGTATGTGATTTGTCACAATCCATTGATCAACTTGAAGGACAGGCACTTCAAATGCGAAAGTAGTGTTGTGAAAGCCTTAAAGCTTATAGGCCTTATAAGAGTGATGTCTTTCGAACTTTGGGTCTCTGTAAATCTGACTCGAGATTTGAATAAAAACTCTACCCAGTTGTTCGGTCTTTGTAAAAGGATACCAGTTTTAGTTCAGTTGAATAAGCATGTGTTTCTTTGAACTCTAATTTCTCGCCGCATATTTGTGCATCTTCGCAACTGCTGCTCACGGTAAAAAATGGTCATATCCCAAGTTCCCAACGTTAACACCTCTTTCTTTTCTCCCTGGTTTTAAACACCGTGTTTAATGTTACTTGATCAGTTAAATTGCTTAAATAAAAATTTAATTAATATTTATATAATGGGTTAATGTATAAATTTGCCAGAAATTGAAATTTTCCATTATGTTTTACTTGCCAAATTAATGGTAAATTTATCACTCCACTTCATTTTTATATTAAATTTTGCCACATGATTTTTTATTAAATTTTACTATTTAATTTTAATTTTAATTAAGTTAATTTAAGTTTAGTAAAATTATTTTAATTAATTAACGTGATATTAAATATTAATAAAAACTATTATTTATGAAAAATAAAGTATTTTTTATATTTTTAAAATATTTTAAATCTTCCTCTTATTAAATAAAAACCCGAAGTTAATTTATAATTTTTAATAATGTTATAAAGTAACTTAATATTCACTGTTAAAATACAAATATTTGAAATTATCCTCCCATTAAATTTTGTTTTCAAATCATTAGAATCAAAATCTAAAGCGGCAAAATTAATTAAAATTTATTTAATTTCAAACACATAAAAGTTGAGTGGTAAATTTATTTCAAAGTTAAATTAATTAATTTATTCAATGAATGGAACCATACAATTCAGGGAGAAAATAATGACAAACACTCGTCATAGATGGTGAAGGACAAACTCTATCAACACAACAAAGGTTTTAGCCTTAGCATCAATAAAATATTATAACACATTGACAATTGGCTTTGTCACAACTCAAGCACGACATATCTGGAGTAATTCAAGCACTTAATATGATAAGGAAATCAGCCCCAGATGGTCCAAAACGGCGAGCAAAAATCGACAAAAGAATCGAGCATTCACCAAACTAGAGAGGGCGACAACAAAATCTTCCCTAAAATCACTTGTAAAATTAAGATTACATGCATAAGCAAGACTAAAAAACTTGCTACAATAGCAGACAAAAACTTTTAAAACTGAAGACTTGTTAAACAATGGAAAAACAAACAAAAAACATATAAAATTAAGACAACACGAGTTCAAATCGACACGTGAAATCATTTATTATTCTGAAATACTCTCGAAACATAAACAAATTAAGAAGTTGACAGGGGCGAAGCCAGAACAATTTTTTAGGGGGGCCGAATGAAATTTTAATTTTTTGTAGTTTATATCTTTATAATTTGTAAAGGATTAAATCGAATTTTTATAATTTTAGGGGGGGCCAAAGTGCAATTTTACCTTTACTAATTTAAAATTTTAAAAAAATTTAAGGGTCTAAATAGTAATTTTACATTTTAGGGGGGCCGGGGCCCATGCCAGCCCCCCTGGCTTCGCCCCGGGAAGTTGATGAAGAGCCACCCACTTTCCAAGAAAAACTACTGGTGGCCAGTGGAGTTTTAACGAACGACAAGCACCGTCATCTGTCCATCACAACTTGTGAAGACAATAAAGATACCCACAAAATATATCTGCAAATTGAAAAGAGAGAAGACATGTGTAATGAATGAGAAGAAGAAAGAAAGAAAGAAAGAGTTGATGAGAGAAGAAAAAGGCAGGCGATAGCCAACCCGAAAGCTGACACCGCTGCTGAGCAATTTATCATTATTCTTAAAGTATAATAGTTAACATCAATCAAAATAAAATATAGTGACAAACTTTAATATCTATTTATAGTAAAGTGACAATTTTATACTATAACCCATTATATAATTAAAATAGATATTATAATATGAATATTTTTTAATGTCATATATTTATATTTAGAATAGATTATATTATATTATATATGTTATAAATTTTAGTAAAATTTTCATAAGAGGAATTGCATTATCTAAACTTTTAGTTAAGTGCGATTGAAATAGTGTTACAAGTCAATTTGACACCAACTCAGTTAAGTAAATTACTAAAATAACTTTATATATTTTAAATAAATTATATTGTTATGAGGGTACTTTTATTTTTTTTTCTTTTATTTTTTTATAAAAGAAACTAATAAAAAAATTGCAAATGTGAAAGTTTGAATCCATGGCACCAACATTTATAAAAATATTTTATTTACTACTTTAACCAAATCTTTAATTTGACATTTTTATACATTTTGATTTTATTACACAATTTATTTCACCCACATTGTTTGTATATATCTAGACTTTAGGCTAATATACTAAGAAAGGCCTTAAACTAATATACTTTGTTTAAACTAATCCTTATGCTATTTTTGTAGTTAAGTAAGCCCACAACCTATAATTTTTACTCATGAAAGCCTTTGATTTTAATATTGAAGTAAAAATATTTTAAAACTTTAAACTAATTTGCATTTTATGCTGATGTTTTTGTAGTTAAATAAGCTCACGACTTGTAATTTTTACTCACGAAAGCCTTTGATTTTAATATTAAAGTAAAAATATTTGAAATTTTAAACTAATTTGCATTTTATGATGATGTTAAATTCATAAAAATAGTTTATTAAATAAATAATAATATTTTTGAAAGTAAAACAAATTAATATTTTAAAATTTGTTAAAAGTGCTTATATACATAACACACTTAATCGCTCTTCCAAAAATTCTATTTACTCTTATGAATTTTATGTTGATGTTAGAATTGTGTATAATTTCTATTGCATCAGCAAAAAAATTATTATTGTAAATTATATATTTTTATAAAACTATAATTATAATAATAGTAATTAAAATAGCATAAAATAAAATTAAAATTAATAATAGCATACACAGGTACGTAATTGGGGGGTTAGTAGATGTCCCGGCCCCCCTAAAATAGAAAATTTTTTATTTAGGCCCTTTAAATTTTTTAAAATTTAAAATTAGTAAAAGTAAAATTGCACTTTGGCCCCCTAAAAATGATAAAATTTAATTTAATCCTTTAAAAATTATAAAGATATAGGCTGTTAAAATAGTGAAATTACTTGTAAAAGTTACAATTTAATTTTAGTCTCCTAAAAAAAAATTTTGGTTTCGCCCCTGAACATACAATCATAACATGAAACTTTCTTGTCAAACAACAAAATGATAGGGGAAAGTTGAAAATGATGAATTTGAAATAAACTTCATATTATATATAAATTTAACTAAATAAGTGAGTTATACATAAACATTATAATATTATATCATAGTCGATTAAAATGGCCATTCGTCTTTTTTAAGTATCATTGTTATTTGAATATGATTTGATATTTCTTCTTTGAATTCCTATTACTTTAATACTCTGTTCTTTTTTTAATAATTTTCTTCATATGCTACTTAACTAAAAGTATTAAATATTAAATATTTAGAATGATAAATTTTAATTTTAAACAGTGTATTATTATAATACTCATTAAGTGATAATTAATTTAAAATCGCACCTATTATTAATAATTAATATTATTTATTGTTAATACATTAAATCCGGTGATTATATAATTGACATGAATAAAAAGTACAAACTATATTATATAAAAGTAAAAATATCAATATCAATATTGATCTTTGAAAAAAGTAATAGGGAGAATAGGCATGTCACTAGCTAAAATTAATTATGGAATGCGTGTCAATCATCTAGCTTTCAAATGCTTTAAAATTGATTTAAGGGTAAACTGTTTAGTTGGTGATCCAATTTTTAGGGTATTTTTATTTTTGTCACTTAAAAGGAAATCTTTGCAATTTCATCATTCAACTTTTAGTACGTTTTCATTTTAATCACCCAACCGTTAAATCTCTAATAATAGTTAACTTGTACGCACCACATCATGTTCATATTTTCATTTTAGTCATCCAACTTTTAGGTCGTTTTCATTTTAGTCATCTAAAAAATATTTTTTTTGAAGTATTGATTGGGGTAAAAAAATTAAAGATTAAAGTGAAAAAACACTAAAAACTAAAATAATGCATTAAAAAATTGTAAAATTATACTTGCTTGTCACATTGTAGAAAATTTTATCTTTTTTCAATATTGAAATTCTAAATTTCCAAACATAAAATTCAATTAAATAGATTGTTAAAAATTTTGGCTAATTTATCAGTATATGCTGAAAAAATAAAAATTGAGAAACTATGCGCTTTTTTTTTTAATTTATTAGCTAAACTATCATATGGTTAAATGTTAGTGTTTTTTTCCTTGAGTCTCGAGTTCGATTCCTCTCCTACTCACATTTGTATTTTTTATTTTTAATTAATATTTTTAACATTTTTTTTTCTGGTTAGATAGTTAGATAATTGTGATTTCATATTTGAGTCCAAAGTTTGATTCTTTTTATAAGTATTTTAATATGTATTTTTTATTCCATGTTGTTTCAAGCTTTTTATTATTTTTAATTCATCTTTTTAATTAATAACTCTTTTATTTATAAAATCAAATAATTATTGCAAATATCATTATTTTTAGTAAATATAATTTTTATGTGTGTAATATTTATCTTTCAATCCATATCATGAGTGTAGTAAATTGACATATTATATATTTTTGTATGTGTATTTGAAATAATTATTTGAAATGTTTCACATATAAAAACATTTGGAATACCATACACACAATGTAGATGAAAATCAACGATATTTGAAATATTTTACATATTTGAAATAATAATGATATTTGAAATAATTATTTGATTTTATAATATTAGAAATCACCATAACCCCACAATATAGGTGGATAAAATAAATATTTGACATATAAATATTATGTATAAAGAAAAATATATATCTAAAGAATTAGTTAATGTAACAGCCCGATTTAGGGGCTAGTCGGAACAGTGGTCTCGGTACCACTAATCCGGGGTCAGAGAAAATTATTTTTATTTTATTTTATGGGTTATAGCATGTTTTTAAAGGAGCATGAAAATTTTGGTGTTTTAATTTTAGCGATTTCATGCTTAATCGCGAAAAGGACTAAATCGCATAAAGTGTGAAAGTTCTATTTTATTTGCTAGAGGTGCCAAATAGCTAAGGATTATTAATTGGATGTCCCTAATGTGCAATTAGGCCTTATTTTAAGAGGTGGCCGGCCATAGGGGACAAAGAATTGACTTTGTCATATTGTTAGGTGAAATTGGTGATAAAATTGTGTTTTTATAATAAAATAAAGAGAAGAAAAGATATCATCTTTTCTTTCCCTTCTCTCCACCGAAATTTCTCAAGAAAAGCAGCCATGGGAGCTTGAAAATTTTCAGCAACTCCTCACCTCTACAAGTAAGTGATTTTGGTGACCTTTCTTGAAATTTTTTGTAGTTTTGGAACCCCCAAAGCTTAAGCTAGTTAATGAGGGGACTATTTTGCAAAATGGTTAAGAGTCTAGGGTTTTGCCATGAGAGTAATTGAGTTGTTTGCTGTATTTTTATGGAAGAAAATGAGTCTTAGTTGTTAGATAAATAACTTTTGTGAAGGGTGTTACCATGAAAACACCTAAAAGAACCTTTTTGTAAAGGTTGTGAAATAAGTGGTAAATGTGTGTAATAGTTGAAATATTGAGTTGCTATAGAAGGTAATATGAATCGGCTAGGCTTGGTTAGCAAAGAAGTTGGATGAAAATCGATATACGAGCCTAAGGGCAAAATCGTAATTTTGCCAAAGCCCAAGGGCAAAATGGTAATTTTTCCAAAGTAAAAATTTTAAAATGTATTTATTGGTATGGGGATTAAATGAGTAAATTTTATTGTTCTAGATCAAAGCAAACGAGATTCGGACCTAGAACGGGAGAAAAGAGAAATATGGACAAATAGGTCCCTTTCTACCCTTTTCGGTATCGAGATAAGTTCGTGTGCTAATAATTCAACTATAGTGAAGTATTTAATATTTCGATGATGTATGAATTGTATATTGACTCTATGAATATATTAAATACGTTTTGACGATATGTCAAGAATTGAAAGTCTTCAATTGAATCTAAGAATAGAGGGAATGCAAATAGCATGATACTCTGATAATTAAGGTCCCGTGTAAGACCATATTTAGAATATGGCCTCGGCGTGAAATTTCGTATAAGACCATGTCAGGGACATGGCATCGATATGATATTTCATGTAAGACCCTATTGAGGGTATGATGTTGATTTGATACTATATGTATGAGATTTAAGAGTGTTCTTTAGCACTTTGAATAATTCAACAGGTATGTTGAAAATGAGAAAGTATGTGGTTATACCATGAGAGGTACAGGTATGTGCCAGAACTCAATTGAGGTAAATTCGGTGTATGATGAACCCATGGTGAGATATGCGTAAATGATGTATCTTGATTGCATATTTTATATTTATTAATGCATTGCGTGAATGCAAATGATTATTGTAGAAATCTATTTAAGAATGATAGTGTGAGGATATTCTTAGATAAATATCCGTGAATGTGTAATCAATGGTGGGCTGTGTGCGTTACCACCTTATTATTTGTTACCGGTGGGCTGTGTGCGATACCATCGTGCTTATTATTCAATGGTGGGCTATGTGCGATACCACCTTATAAATTATTCAATGGTGGGCTGTGTGCGAAACCACCGAGAGTTGGTATTATCCTGAATGGATCATTGAGAAATTATTTAAGTATATGTGTCATGGATTGTTGTGATGACGGATGCAGGGATTATGTGCTAATAAATGAGAGTACTATAATTGTCACATGGTTAGAATGTGGTAAGAGACAGAATGAGTAAGCCTTATGAATGATTGAATGGGTAACCATGAGTTTAAGAGTAAATCTCATTATAATACCTTTGTGGTTGAGTATAATCAATGAATGTCAACAGTTGATTATTATTTGCATATGAACTTACTAAGCGTTATTGCTTACTCCTCTTCCTTTCCTATCTCTTATAGGTTAACTTAACTAGCTCGAGTTGGAAATCGCCAGAGATGCTTTCACACTATCGAGCAGACACTTGGGTATGAGATTCAAGTCTTCTTGAGTTATGGCATGTATAGGGATCTTATTTTGGTTTAATTAAGTCTTAGTTAAAGTAGCCAAATTTGTTGGCCTAAAAGAGTTTATGGTTTAGTTGTGTATAGCCATAGATGATGGCTCAAGCCGGTTGTAATTGTACTATTAATAGTTCTCCCTCGTATATGGGATGAAGATTTGATTTTCATGATTCAAATGTGATAATTCAAGAGTTATAATTGATGATTTGAAAATGTTATGGGATGATGTGTGAATGTGTGCAAGTGAGGGTGGCAAAATGACTTGGAAAATAACCTTGAATTGGTCCACACGGGTAGACACACGGGCGTGTGTCTAGACCGTGTGCGACACACGGTCGGTCCCATGGGCATGTGACTTGGCCGTGTGTCCCCTGAATGTTAGTGTTGCAAGTCAGTGTCGACTACGGGCTAGACACACGGGCGTCTGACCGACCGTGTGAAAACCCCAGCAGGTTCGAAATAAAAATAAATCCCACACGGGTTAGGGACATGGGCGTGTGTGACCACACGGCCTGCCCACACGGGCGTGTCTCATTTCACACAGGCATGTGGCGCTAGTTTTATGTTAAAAATTTCTAAGTGTTTAAAAGTTTCGGTGGTCCCAAAGCATCTCAGGTTTATGCAAAGAGTCTTGTAGACCCATGATAGGGACGTTATGATTGTAAATGAAAAAGTTTTAAATTGGGACGAATTTTATAGCCCAAAGTCGAATGCTCAAGCAAGTCAAGTCCGGTAATGCCTCGTACCCGGTTCCGGAGTTGAATACGGGTAAAGGGTGTTACAGTTAATGTTTTTTAAAAAATAATTACATATTTATTATTTGATTTTATAAATAAAAAAGATGAATTAAAAATAAAAAAATTGAAAACAATATATTTATTAATTATAACATTAATTAAAAATAATAAAAAACTTGAAACAACATGAAATAAAAAATACATACTAAAATGCTTGTTGAACTTAGGACTTAAGGATGAAATCACAATTATCTAATCATCTAACCAAAAAAACTAATGTGTCAAAAATATTAATTATTAATAATAAAAAGCTTAAAATAACATGAAATAAAAAAATACAAATGTGAGTAGGAGAGGAATTGAACTCGGGACTTAAGGACAAAAACTAACATTTAACCATCTCACCAAAAAAACTAATTTATTAATTTTAGTGAACGCGTTTTCCTTTCTCTTTGCAAAAACAATATAGATCGGTAAATTTAAAAATTAAAAACATAGTAATTTCTCTTTTTTTTTCAGCACATCCTAATAAATCCCTTAAAATATTAATTTTCAAAATATAATGTTAATTGATTTGTCATTGTAATATTGAAATTAATTAAAATAAAATTTTAAAATTTAGAAGGAGATTAATTTAATTAATTTCAATATTATAATAACAAATCGGTTAACATTATGTTTTGAAATTTAAAATTTTAAGGGATAAAAAATTTTCAATAACTTGTTTAATTGATTTTAATGTTTTGAAATTTAAAATTTCAATATTAAAAAAAATAAAGAAATTTAGAACTTTCGACAAGGGGTAAACAAGTACAATTTGACAATTTTTAAAGTATCATTTTAGTTTATGCCACTATTTCACTTTAATCCTTAATGTTTTTTTTTACTCGATCAATATTATAAAAATGATATTTTTTGGGTGACCAAAATGAAAGTGTGAACATAATGTGACCTATACAAGTTAACTACCGTTAGAGATTTAATGGTTGGGTGACTAAAATGAATGTGCCCTAAAAGTCGAGTGACGAAATTGTAAAGATTTTATTTTTTGTGACCAAAATGAAAGCACCCTAAAAGTTCGATGACCAACTAGGTAGTTTACCATTGATTTAATAATATATTATATCCTTCCATGGGATTAGGAATTCAAAACAACTTAGGTTGATTAAAATTATAATGGGAATAGTGAATATCACGGGGATGTAGCTCAGATGGTAGAGCGCTCGCTTAGCATGCGAGAGGTACGGGGATCGATACCCCGCATCTCCATAGTTTTTTTTCCCTATTTGAAAAGGAAACAAACCTTTTCGGCTTTTCCCGCCTTCCATTTGCTTAAAAGGGTAAAACAGCGATTCTCTTTTCCTCGCAAAATCAAATATACAAAAATTACAAATTATTTTCTAATTTTCTCAAATCACTCTCTTTCTGATCCAGATTTAAAACAATATTTTCAGTTAATTACTGGATTGGTTCTCTCTTCAGATTTTGGAGGCTGGAACTGAACTAGGTAAGCTGTTTAAGGTTCTCTTTTAGTGACGTTATATGATTGGATAATGATGAAATATTGCGTTTAATTCCTTAAACTCGAATCGCCATGATTTTATGTTTATTTTCATTTTGATCAGTGAGATTTCATTTTTCTACGTTGATTATTACTAATATTTTATACTATATCTTTTGATGCTGATCGCTTCATTCTTAACTCTCTAATCCAATCTTTATCCAGTGATTTAAGTATTACACGTTTGTTTTTCTTTTTTTCTTTTGGCTTTTCTCTGGAAACAAACAAGGCAAGGAAATATTTGATTCAATAGGAAAACACATAAAAAATTACAAGAAATACCAGTACATTAAGTATAAAATCGAGTACAGTACTTACAACTTTGATAATTATAGATCTCAATTTTTTGTTATGTTAACGATCTGACTCGAAATAACATACAATCCATACACACTTAGGAGCCATAGGTAAGGGAGAATCACGATCCGATTCCCGATTTCTTTATATTTATACTTACACATATAGTCTTTACTCATCTTTTGACAATAATGTAGCTGAAACTTTTGCTTCATTGTAGCTATAGATTATCTTCATAAACCTGTGGAAGATTTAAGAAAAACAAGAGCTAAGAGCATTGAAGAATAAATTTACCTTTTTTTAACCCTTCAAAATTTATGTTAAGTATTTGTGCTCAATACTCAGTGTTCAACATATATTAGATATGAGTACAATAATATAATTTTTTAGGAATATTATGTTTGTATTAAAATATGACGGGGAGTAACATATATAGGTATGAGGTATCCTGCCTTTAGGAGAATTGGATTATTAGCGGAGGAGCAAGTGCAAATGTCTATCTATGTTATATTATGGAAATTATTTGTTTTTAGATGAAATATTGGGCATTGCTTCATGATCTAAGAAAAACAGTGTCATGACATTAGAGGAAGTCAATGAATTATTAATGAAGGGTTATAGAGGGTTGTCAAGTTTTAAAGTTAATTAAACAAGGGTTATCCATTACATTAACATGGATATTTTTTTTTCCTTTGAAAAAAAAAGTTCATTTATTATAGGATATGGAGTTCATACTTGAATTATATACTTATCATGGGATTTTAAACCATACCATGATTCCCAGCTAGCCAGAAGAAGAGAACACTTGATAATAACATTCTTTAAATGATTTCCAGCGTGGCCGAAAAGGGGAGCAAGCAAAGGGTCAGATAATTTATTTAGGAAGGAAGAATTAGAAACCCCTGACGTCTTTTTGTTACTGTTATATGCTGGGTTTCGGAGCTTGAGGACGAGTCTATGTTTCATGTTAGGGGTGTCTTCTAGAATCCATGGTATTTGAAATGCTCATCAACATAATAAATCATAATCTTTTTGGATTATCATATATATGAAAGTTTTATCAGGTTTTTCATATTCCTACTAGCTTTACAAAGACCTAGGGTCTCTGCCCTGCCATTAGTTGACAGCATTTGGCATTGATTGCAAAGGAAGTCTTAAGAAAGATGGCTGGTTGAATATTAATTTTTGTATAGTTTATTGTTGAAATTTTAGAGCAGTGCAAGTCTAGATTGATCCGACCCTTTAATTTTTTTAATTATTCGTGTCGAGACATGAATATAAGGATATGGTCATAAACATGCTCTTATCCGGCACTTACATCCATATCTGAGTTCATCTACTAGCAAAGATTCTATCAAAGAGGTAGTAGCAAGTATTAAGTTTGCAAAGGAGAGAAAGTCATTGATACTCTTACCTTTCACTCATATCAGCAGCAGTTCATCTACTGTTGTTCCCAGTGCTTTCATAATCGGGTATAGGGATTTGACCAGATTCAATATGGTTGACATCCGTCACTAAGATCTCATAGTGCCTTCGCACTTCCTCGGGTGTTTTATCACCAACAGCCGCTGCCACTTTTTGCCAGCGGTCCGGAGTGTCCCTGTCATATACAGCGAGTGCCTTTTCAAACAGTTTGTTTTGCTTTGGAGTCCAGTAGGAGTTAGAATCACGTGAAGAAGTCTTAGAATTTGACGACATTGTTGTTGCACTTAGGGGGATGAGTAAAAAACAAACAAGAATGTGGAAATAAAAGCTTAGATGTGTTGGATGTGAAGTGAACAAAAAAGTTGGAAACGAAGAATGTTTTGTCTGTCAAAGATTAGACCCTTAAAAGGAGAGCAACTAACAAAAGAGAAAGAAGCTAGCTATCAAGGGAAACTAGATTGCTGCCTCAATCAAGGAGGTGGTACAGGTAACAACTTGTTATGCTTGCTACTTATAAAGAGCCAACATCGGTGGTGGGTAGCGGTGTAACCAAGTTGAATCTAGTTTAAGTGAATAAGAGGAGCTAGAAATTCGATTTAAATTTAATTAAGTTGAGCTTAATTCAAGATAATGATTGAATTATTTAATTTTGCTTGATTAGACTTGTTTATCTATATTTCAATGTGAGTTTTAGATCGAATTAAAATTTTTTAATGTTAATTAAAAATATAACAAATTGATTAAATTTATAAGTTTATTTTATGGTGTTAAAAAATATTTAAATTTGGCTCGTTCGATAGATCAAGCAGTTCAACTCAATAAGAATCGAATTTAGAGTTTTTAAGCTGAAGGAGATTGCTATTTCATTGTAAGTTGGGGAATATTTAGGGTTAAAACAAGATATGATTCGCTTGCTTAAGCAAATGCTTTTGATGGACAGGAATCAAGTGTCATAGAACTGACTCTTTATGAAAGTCTAGTTCTTTGTTCTTGTTTTTTATTGGATCAAGTTGACTTCTTTGAGAATTTATCGGATGGTGGGGATTAGATCCCAAAACAGTCTACCCCATCACCATAGATGCTCCAAAATATAAATCCTCCACCATCCTTTTTAAAACCCACAAAATATACAGTAACATATTCTGCCATTTCCTTTTTCCTGAGTGGGAAGATGAAATTTTCTTCTGTAATTTGGCAACTTGGTAATTAATATATATTTTTGAAAGAGAAGTATTTATATTGAACTTGTTCTTTTTTTTCATAATAATATTGTGAAAAATAATGCTAGTAGCCTAGAATTAATGATAAATGTGACCTGATGCTAGCTGTTGAGAATGCTGTAGATGGAAAGGGCTTTGATTAAATTCTCGAGTCTTTGTTTGATGATAAAGTTGTGCCAGTGGGCCGTGAGTTAGTTAGTTTGCTTTGTGGGAAACCGTTGCCAATGGGTCTTTCTCTTAGGATTGATTGAAACTGTGAAATTTGATTGGACTCTGATTCAATTTTTATGTATATAATTTTGAATTTATCTCGTTTAGATTTATCTCTCAATCCATTCTGAAATTATAAATTTTTATATAATTAAAATATATAAGAACAATTTTAAAATTAGCATGGGATTTTGGGCTATTTTACTAAATTAATTCAAAAAAATTTGATATTTACAAAAATGACTCAAGTTTAAAAACAATCATCAAAATGACCTGAAATGAACAGTAGAATGAGGTTTTGGCCTGTCAATGGTCGGCACCACTTGGTATTTTGGCCCCATGATTGCCTGATGATTGTGTCGGACTTTAAAAAATTGAATTTTTTGGTTTTGGCTTTCTAATGGCCGGCACCAGGGTATTTTTTTTTAAATCGTATCATACTGGTATACAAAAAATTTTAAAAAAATTTTTTTTTTTGTCTTTGGCTTGTCAATGGCGGCACCTCACTCGAAAAAAGAAAAAATTTTGGTGCCACCGGACTCGAAAAAATTTTTTTTTTCTTGGCTTTATCAATGGCCGACACTAGACTCGGATATTTTAAAAGTTTTTTTGTCTTTGGCTTTGTCATGGCGGCCGCACTGCACTCGAT
The DNA here is from genome assembly GCA_025698515.1 of Gossypium sturtianum. Taxonomy (NCBI): domain Eukaryota; kingdom Viridiplantae; phylum Streptophyta; class Magnoliopsida; order Malvales; family Malvaceae; genus Gossypium; species Gossypium sturtianum. The sequence goes on along the minus strand of CM046947.1, from coordinate 15,079,659 downwards.
ATTTAAAAAAAAATTTGGTCTTTGGCTTTTATCAATGGCGGCACAGTAGTACAATATTTAAATTTTTTTTAAATACTATACTCTAGTGCCGGCCATTGACATTGTGTCAAACCACTAAAATTTTTTTTTTCGAGTCCGTGTCGGCCATTGACAAAAGCCAAAGACTGTAAAATTTTCTTTTTTTTTCTCTGCGAGTGTGTCGACCATTGATAGGCCAAAGACAAAGTTTTTTTTTTCGAGTCTGCAGTGCCGCCATTGACAAAGCCAAAGACTAAAAATTTTCCTTTTTCTTTTTTTTTTTGAGTCCAGTGCCACTATTGACAAAGCCAAAGACCAAATTTTTTTATTTTTAAATTTTTGTATATCAGTATGATACGATTTAAAAAAAAATATTCTGGTGCCGGCCATTGGAAGGCCAAAACCAAAAAATTCAATTTTTTGAAGTCTAACACAACCATCAGACAATTATGGGGCTAAAATACCAGGTGGTGCCGGCCATTGATAGGCCAAAACCCCATTTTACTGTTCATTTCAGGTTATTTTGGTGATTGTTTTTAAATTTGAGTTATTTTTATAAATATCAAATTTTTTTGGGTCAGTTTGATAAAATAGCCGGGATTTTGAATGCCAGAGCAAAAGACCAGTGCCTTTTGAGCACTTGGTGGATTCTACTCCACTCATGTAGCCGTCAACTCATTTGGATCTTAGAGGGGCACGATGAGAGCACCACACTTTGAGGGAATCCATGAATAAAGCAAGTAATACTAGTTTTGGAAACATGTTTATATTATTTTTGGATCTACTCGAACATAGTAAGAAAGCATGATTTTGCTCATTGAATGTCCCAAAAGACAAAAAATGCAGATTATGCTCCAAACAAGAACCAATAGAGTGGTATAGTTCAATATTGTAGGTTCAATTTGAAGTGATAAAAGTTGTTTATTCATTTATTTATGTTGGAATTTTGATACTAGTCCAATAATTTGGCTTGGTCTTTAACTTGAATAGAGAAGATACAGGCATAGGTTAGACATAGATTTCTCAGAGGGGAGGGGAAAGAAATAAAGAAGGTTGCAAAAGAACGCAGGAAAAAAGCAGCAATAAAGGGTTCAACATGAAAACCACAGCTAAGAACTAATATTTAAACTTCTTGCTGTTGCAACTCTGGAACAAAAAACAGAGATAATGAAAAAAGACATAACAACCCCAATCGCTTCGATTCAGTTGTAATCGAACGTGGGTGTGTCCGAATTTATTTCAGACATGGCTACTTCAAGCAAAATGAAAATTGGAACAACATAGACTTTGAGCACTGGTGAAAAACAAATAAAACCTGGGAGTTTAACATATCCAACTTTTCCCCTGCATAAGATAAAGATATTTCAAAAAAAAAATTAAAAAGCTGGGTTGCAGGGTTCTAATCAGTGTTCTAATCCTAGCAGAAGAAGGAAAACTCATGAGCATCTTTTCACTCAAAGTCAATCAAAAAGGACGGTTCAGGGTTACAAGATCAACCCAGGCAACATAAAATATAGTTCCCTCGTATATTGAATGACATAAAACATAAGTCGTGGAATGTATGAAGCAACCTGCTCAGGGGGAGAGCCTGGAGCTTGCAGTTTGAAAATAGATAGATGCTAAAACATAGAATACATGTGTACAGCCTTCATTACTTAGTATGTGCAGAGAAACAAAAGTGGTTGCCGATGAAAATGGCAAAAGCTAAAGTGCTTCCGGAGAGAATTATGTACAACCAAATTGTTGTGAAATACTAGCATGATCATGCACATAAGTAGAGGGAATACGAGGGATTGTCATTCACAAACCGGTTTTGTACCGAAGCTGCTCAAGCAGATTGCAAAGGCTTGGAAAGCAGAGAGTGGGTAACGATAATCCATGGTGAAAATGTCCTTGCCAATCTTCCCGAATTGCAGGATCACTTTGTCTTGTTCTGCTACTGCAATGTTATGGCCCGGCTCTGCAGCGGCCACCAACTGGAAATTCTTTACAGAAGCCACGGTAACTCGTCCTTTAAAATTTAGGCACCAACACTGCAACTGTTCATGCCATCTAGGAGCCTTATTTTTCAAAGCTAATGCTGTACTTTGCACTGATTTTGGAGGCTTTCCACAGACAGTTGAGTTGAATCCCATGCGTGGCTTCTTTCCTTTGGAATCTACCGGTGGAGAAGGATCCTCATCAGGGCAATTTGCGAATGCCGTTGGTGTTCGAGCAGTTCCTCCATCTTCAAGCGAGGAGACTGGGATCGAGTACATAATACACTTCAATCTCCTTGGACCTTTGGTGCGAAGAACATTGAGCTCATAAGATATACTGGCAGTGTTCAAACTAATCGTAGGGACCTTCAGAGGCACCGACTTCAAGTAAGTTTTCCAACGTGATCGAGGACTGGATTGTGCAGTAGAATCATATTGTGGTTGGCTCTCGAAAATGTTGAACTTGGATCCCAGGAAATTAGACCTGTTAAAGCTTCCCTCTTTAAATTGCAGAAAGAACTAACCAACCCTTAAGAAAGAAGAAAAAACTAATAACAAATTTCACCCATCAAAAAGCTTACCTAAGTTTTCCAATATAATCGTTGCTTGATTTTGAGAAATCATCCCCCTTTAAATATATCATAAAATCAGTGCAGGTAGCCCTTCTAACTCTCTTTGCTACCAACAACTGTTTACTCAAATCACCAGACAAAGCTGTAAAAATGTAAATTCGTAAATAAAACTAATAAAAATCAGTTATATAAACGTAAGGATGAGTCCTTTAATTCAAGGTGTAAGGTGATTCAAGGATTTTAATTTGGTGTAATTGTATACATGATTTGGATTCGATTTTAAGTGTACATTCCATAAATCACAATTTATTTATAATGTATCCCTATAAACATATTACTAAGCTAACATACAGTTTTAAGAATAAAAATACTCATTTTCATTAAAGAAAAGATAGAAAAATGAGAACTAACCAGGACTGAGACCCAGATGCAATCGATATGTTGAAGTTTCTCTTTCCCTCCTAATAAAGCATTGAATGGGAGCATCCCTTGGTCCAGGCTAAACCACCCCCAAGAAAATAACATCGGTAGACGAAATATCAAACCGAAAATTTCCAATAAAAAGGAAAAAGAAAAAAGAAGATTAACACTTCACCTGCTTTAAAGATATGGGGAAAGTGAAGAAGCCACATTGCTCCGGTGTTTTAACAATTTCTTTAGTAATTTCCCTCCATGACTTACAAACGGAAGCACAAGCAACCACATCTCTCCTTCCTGGCCAACATTTTTCCTTTGTTTCCACTCTTTGTATTATATCTAAAAGTAATTCCGGAGGCAAATTTGCCCATTGCCCTTGCTCGATGATTGGAGTTGAAGAACCAGCTAATGATAACGTAGAAGAAGAAGAAGAAGAAGAAGAAGCAGCAGCTTCTGGTGCAATATGGGATCGTCCACGCCTATGGTTATCTTTCCTCCCTGGACTTTTATTTGATATGTTTCCAAATTCCCGAATAAAAGTTTTTAATGGCATTTTTCTTGATTTTGGTTTGATAGAGCTGGAAAATAACGATGGATCACAATAGGTGAAAAGGAAACGATAAAAGATGAAATGTTTGAAGTTTACCTGATAGATTTGGGATCTTCTGCTGTTATAGGATCCAAATTGGAAAGAGATGCCTTTGAGGGAAAATCTTCAAAAAATTTAAAATGCGAGGAGGAAATGTTGGAAAATATTAAAAATTTCCAGAGAAAAGAGACGAATTCATCGGAAAACGCTATTGGGAGAGGCGAAATGGAGAATGTACAGGATCTCCGAACAATGAGAAGAAAAAAGAGACCGAGAGAGAGAGAATCTAATGGGATGAGAAACCTTGAGGTTTGCATCCGTTTTCTTTTTCTTTCTTTCTTTAAAGATTGGCGGTTCAATTGTTCATCTTCTCTCTCCCGTTCTCTCTATCTCCGCCTCTCTCTCCAACGCTTCCACCGCCTCAAGCTCCTCTGCTCTACGACGGCGACTACCTGCACAATGAAGGCCCTGCCTTTTTCTTTTCCTTTTTCCTTTCTGTTTATCTTTGATTCTAATTTAAACAATTTGTAATTTTTGAAAAAAAGTATATTTCTTTTTATTTTCTGTTTTTATTAATTTTCAATCTTGTCCATTGATTTAATTGGCGGGTTTTTTTTCCTTTTATTTTCAGAGTTAGCAGCAAATTGCACCTGGACACGTGGCATACAGAGGATACATTTAAGTCTATCATGGTTCTCAATGCCGAAATTGGTCGCCTCGACTGGTACATTGTTTAAAATTTAAATCTTATCACATAATTTTAGTTTTTAGGATCAATTTTTAATATATTTCCACTAATTTGACTTTTATTAGTTAATATATATTAGCGGACGTATTATTTTTCTATTAAATTTTGTACTATAAATATAGTGTATTCCAATATATCATTTTAAATTATCGATATTTTATAAAATATTTCAATATTTAAAAAATTAAATAAATCTTAAATATAAAATTATTCGTTAATAAATTTTACAAATAAAATTCTACATTTTAACAAATCCAAAATAAAGAAAAAAAATTATCTTCTCACATCTCATATAATAAACATTGTAATTAAAAAAGAATCCACAATAAGATCATTTATACTAAGTATATTAAAAGCTTTTCGAGATTTATATTTTTTTCTCCTTTTTTGTTTTGTTTTGTTTTGTTTTGCTTGTTTGTTATATAAATAATTAATTTTTTTTATTTTTTTACTGTAAATTTTAATTTTTTTTTAAAACTTTACGTTAGTTAAAATTTAAAGTTCAAATTTAGTATTTTTTAACAAGATAAAGTTCTTATCATTTATTGAAAAAATAAAAAATAGTAATTATATATATTTAACAATATTTATACACTAATTGATGCACAATGTTTCGACCAATACATATAGAACTAGGCGAAATGAGCTGATGCAATTGATACATGTTGAAATTTTTATCAATATGAAAAAGAGAATTGGTTGTTCTGATTTATTACTGAAACGGTGTATATTGGTCAATATAACCAAGACTGGTATGAAATTGGCTACATTTCTCATATTAGTGCATAGTAATACAATATTTTAATATTGTTGATTTTCAAAGTGTTTGTATGACTTTAATATTTTAAATTAATTTTTAATAATTTTATTTTTTATTATTACGTTTAAAACTAGAATATAACCATTAAATTAAGTCATTAAATGTAATTAATAATTTTGTATTTTATATTAGCATATGAATATATTTATATGCAATTTCTCAAAAATATTTATATTAATATAATTGAGTTATATTTATATTTATATATAAGATATATTTGTTAGAAAAACTAAACATTGAATTATAATATATATATATATATATATATATATAATATTTGTAAAAATATCAATAAACTTGAAAAGATACATCCAAACATAACAACACCAATTAATACTTGTATCAGAACAAAAATATGCACTCACTGGTACAAGATTAATAACCTTACTCTCTATCTTTAGCAGGTTAAGTCTCATACATAAAATTTAGGTCTCGAATTCATATCTATTATTAGAACTTATATAATTAAAATTTAAGTATACAAATATATAATAGTAATATAAGTTTCTTAATAAATTATGACATATTCATAATCTGAGTAAAAAAATATATGTAGAAAAATTAATAAAGTTTTAGATGATATGGCAAAATTTAATCTTTTTGAATTTTGATATCTTAAATTTGTAAATTTATTTAAGTTTAAAATTGTTAAGCTCAATATATACCAAGAAGGGGTGAATTGATATTTTAAAAATTGAAAGTAAATATGACAATTAAGAGAGACACAATAATTTATAGTGGTTCGGCCCTAGTTGCTTACCTCCACTAGTTTAACTTATCGCAATTAATAATTTCCCAAATTCACTAATTTAAACCTTTCAAGGACAATGTTTAATTTGAAAGAATGAATAACAAGAAAACCCACATCTTGTACTAGTGAAAATAAGAATAATAATGAGAAGTGATTGAATTTTATTTGTAAGCTTGTTTCTTGTCTTCATACGAGTGTCATTGAATGATATTTGTATCCTCTAATTGATTTATGGATGTTTGGGGTCGTTAGAGGGAGTTTCTAATCATTGAGAGCATTTATTCCGCGCATTAAATGCAGTTTTGTAGGTATATGTCTCGAGACATAAAACATTTATCTTGATATAGAAAGAACAAAATATGATCGTTGGAGTATGCTATCTCGAGACACAACATGTATTTCTCGAGATAAGGTTCCCTTAAAGCAAACATTGTAGCATACCCTTAGCTTCGATGTTGGTCTGTCTTGAGACAAACAGACTTATGTCCCGAGACAATACTCCCCTTGAGTAATTTTGCATTCCACGTTTGTGTGTCTCGAGACAAATGATTATGTGTCTTGAGACACTGTTGGGGAAACATGAAAATAAGGCTTAAAAACATTTCAAAGGACTTGATGTACTCAAAAACTTTTGTAGAAGGTTTAAGACATTTAGAAACTTCAATCTTGAATTTGTATCACTTGAAAATATATTTAATATTAATCAAAGTAATTTTTACAAATTTGATTAAGGGAATCTATCAAATCATTTCAAATCAAAACTAACAAAAAAATATATTTATAAATGTTATATAAAATTTTTTAAAAAAACATACCCTCCATTATATTTATTCAATTCACTCATGATATTAATTTAATTAGACATTAGTAACCCACTTTTCTTTTCAAGTCCTCTAAAATTTCGGTTTTAAAAGAAAAAAATTCCATTTGAATCCTTTAATATAATATGTTAAAAAATATTTTTATGTTTAAATTTATCCAAAGCATATACAATTCTTATATATATATATATATAATTGAGTGTAGAGATAGGATTGCTAGGAATTAAACAGGGGCGAAGTCAGGGGGCTGGCCCCGGCCCCCTCTAAAAGGTAAAATTATTATTTAGGCCCTTGAAATTTTTTTAAAATTTTAAATTAGTAAAGGTAAAATTGCACTTTGGCCCCCTTAAAATTATAAAAATTCAATTTAATCCTTTACAAATTAGAAAGATATAAACTATAAAAAATTAAAATTTCATTCGGCCCCTCCTAAAAATTGTCCTGCTTCGCCTGAATTAATGCGAGCGGCTTGGGGTTAACATGGGCCCTGCCCCTAAAAGGTAAAATTACTATTTAGGCCCTTGAAATTTTTTTAAAATTTTAAATTAGTAAAGGTAAAATTGCACTTTGGCCCCCCCTAAAATTATAAAAATTCGATTTAATCCTTTACAAATTAGAAAGATATAAACTATAAAAAATTAAAATTTCATCCGGCCCCCCTAAAAAATTATCCTGACTTCGCCCCTGTGAATTAAACCTAAATTTTCATATCACAATACATGCTATGAGTCAAGAAATTGTTGACCAAGTATCTAATACTTCAATATCTATTTATAATTGTTTTTATCTTTAATATCTCTCTTGGAAGAGGTTGGGTTAGACGTGCTTTTTTAGGCTTGAAGAGTTGATAATCTTGAAAAATTAAGGGTAAATTACAGGGCACCGCAACTTATATTTCGCAATGTTTTTTTATGTGAGTTTGGAGCGTGCTGGGGGTCTAACGGTGTACCATCAAGTTAAGAGACGATACTACTGAGAATAGTTAATTTAGGATTAGTTTAATATTTGTTTTGAATATTATTAATCTCGTGGAAAAGTGAGGTTTAAAATCTTAAATATTTAACATTGCTACGAGTTAAAATAGGTATAATAATTTATTTGGTCCTTCAATTTTATAGAAAAATCATTTTAGTCATTCATTTAATTTTTCTCATTTTTTTAACCCTTAAATTTGCGTTATTGGCCAAATCATCTCAAAATAATTGAAAAAGTTAGACATGTCATATATGTGGATTGTTACGTGGATGATACGTCATCATCAATTATTTTTAAAAATTAAAAATCATTAAATTTATTTAAAAAAGTATAAAATTATAAAAATATTTTTTAAATTTTAAAAAATTAATCAATTGTAAACATGCCATCTGCGCAGCAAATCCATGTGTCTGTCACATCAACAAAGTTAGCAAAACATCTATTTTTGGGTGATTTGACAAAAAATGCAAGTTTAAGGGTTAAAAGAAGCAAAAAATTAAATAGAGGGTTAAAATAATTTTTTTTTGTGAAGTTGAAGGGCTAAAAAAGCTATTATGTCATTAAAATATTTATTTTATAGAATATTATAAAGTAAATAAAATAAAATAAAATTAAAATTCGTTAATAATATAATATATGAAATATCAATATATATATTTAAAAGTACTCGCAACTTCTTCTCAATCATTAAATAAGAAAATAAAAAGCATTTAAACATGCTCAAACCTATGCCCTCCTATATTAATTGGCATGGTTTAAATATTAATTATTAATTGATAAATTATATTTTTAATATTACAATCAGATGGAAACATAACTTTTATAATTAATAAAAAAATTATAAGTGACGGAATAATTTACTCGAATGCTAAGTATTATTCTTTTCCCATGTCTTTTTTATTATTACCACGATGCCATGTACTTTAGTATTACAAAAATTCAACTTAGGCTTTATTTTTTATTGTTTTTCAAAAATGTTTTCAAAAGTGTTGTTCGAGCCATAAGCAATGCTAACTAGATATCTTTTAAAGTTAAAAGTACTTTTTGAACCCAAACGTAAAAGTACTTTTTTCTAGTTTTTAAATAAAAAAAAAACATTTTTGAAGTCAAATAATATTGTTAACCCTTATTGAAATTTATTTCAAATATATAACATTATATATTTTAATATTTAACATATATTTTGAATATTCAAATTAAATTTTACAAATAATTAATATTAATTACTTAAATATATTTAAAATTTATATTATATATATAAAATATTAATAATGAATTATAAAAAGAATTTTATATTCTTAATAAAATATCATAATACTAATGAATTTGAACATTATTTAAATAAATATTTTTACTTCACGACATCATGTTTAAAATGGACATTTTATTTCTCAAAAATATTTTTTATAGCGGTACTAAATATTTAAATCTTAAACCAAAACTTTTTAAATTTTTTTCACATCACTTTTCAAAAGTAATGAAAATTAGCCCTTAGGTTATAATAAAAATATAAAAAAATAATTTACGATAAGTCATTATTAATTTTATGATTTATCAAATATAAATTTTAAATACTCTTTAAATAATTAATATAAACTATTTAAAAATTTTAATTTGAATATATAAATAATATAAATGAGGGGTGTCAAAACCATTTTTTTGTTTGGAAAACGGGCCGACTTTAAAACATGGAGTCGCCACCAATCCTTTTTTGAAATGTGATTGGGTTACCTTATAAAACATTTTGGTCTACGAATTTTAAGAAAACAGGTTCGGGAGTCGGTTACGCACGAGGAATGATTAGCACCCTCGCAACGCCCAAAATTGATACCTTATTGATTGATTAATGTCCTAATATCGAAAATTGGAAGAGATTTTAAAATACGAATTCTTTAGAAAATGTTTGGATAATTCGAATTGGATATCGAAATTCTCTTGTTCCGAAAGAATGAAATATCACATCCAGCATGTTAAGATACAGTGTTTCATACCCTGTACATCAAGATTATTTCATGATTTCCAAAAGTCGTGCATTGCAATTTTAAAAAGGGTATTCCATTATTTGGCCAAACGAAAAAAACCGAAACCCAGCACGTTAGGACACGGTTCCTCGAATTTCCAAACATGAAATATTGCCTTAATTTTGAAATTAAGAAAACACGGTCAAAATCTTAAAAGGATATTTAGTCATTTGGACGAACGGAAAATCGAAACCCAGCACGTTAGGGCACAATTTCTCGAAACTTCCAAACACAAAACATTGCCTTATTTTCAAAAGCTCTTAAATAAGCGATTATGAAATTGACCGAGAATGCATTTATTCGATTTGTTTGGGATAAAAGTGAAATGATCAATATCGGCCAAAACGTTGGAGTTTAAACCATAATGTAATAGTAAGAACCACGCAAGCATAATATCGAGCATGAAATAAAAATACAGGGTACTAATACTACACAGATAAAAACAATACATATCAATCCAAATAAACAACGTACATGAAATAAAAAAACTTATGATAAAAATATATACAAGTTATAATATATAAAAATGTTTGAAATAAACAAAACTATATAATAAAATAAGGACTTTAAAAGAAAAAGTTATATATAATAGGTTTAAAAAAATATATGCACATAAATAGATTTAGAAGAAAATATATACACAAAATAACATGAAATCAATAATATATATATATAATAAAAAACTATTTAGTATGGACAACATATATATATAAAAAAATGATGATAATAAAATAATACTAATAAAACTAATGAATATAGTAATAATAATGAAGTAAAATAAAAAGATAGTATTAATAATAAAATAATAGTAATAATATTAAAATTGATAGTAATAATAAAAAAATAATAGTAGTAATAAAGATAAAAGTAATATTAATAATAACAAAAATAATAGGAATGATAAAAATAGCAATAATAATGTAGGTAATAAAAATAATAATAATACTACTAATAATAGTAAATATAATAATAAGAATAAGAATAAAAATAAAAATAATAGTCATAAATATAATAATAATAATAGTACGTATAATAGTAATAAAAAATAGTAATGAAATAATAATAATAAAAATAGGAATAATAATGTTAAACATAATGATAATAATAATATTAATAATAGTAATAAAGTTAATTATAAGGAAAATAAAAAAATAATGGTAATAAAAATAGAAATAATAACACTAGTAATAAAAGTAATAATAATAACAAATACAATGATAATAATAATTTTAAAAATAAATAAAAACAATGAAATAATGACAACAATAGCAAAATAATAAAAAAATAAGAAAAAAGGACTAAATTAAACTTAAAAATAAAATTTCGGGGCAAATTTTAATAGAAATAAATGAATTAGGGCCCCCTAGCAACGCGTACAAAAGGGGAGGACCAAATGGGAAATATTCTCGCCCCCCCGAAAACGGCGCCGTTTGCTGTGGGATTAAAATGAATAAATAGGTAAAACACATAGTCAAATTAAAAGTAAAAAGAACTTAATTGCAAAGCGGATAAAAGGCGGAAGGACCAATTTGGCAAATAGACCATCCACATAAAACACGCGGATCTCTTCAGTGCGGGTCGGGTCGCGGGTCGGCCTACGTAAAACGGCATCGTTTTGGCGTTGATGGCCATGGTGCAAAACGGCGCCGTTTTGAGGTTATATAAAAGCCATTTTTTCCCTAAAAAAATCATTCCTCCACTCATTTTGGAAAGAAAAACAAAAGCCTCTGTTCACTCTCCCTCCCCCCTGCGATTTTCGGCGGGGCTCGGCTGGCTTCGTGCGCGACACGCCCACGTCCGCCGCCTTGACAACGCAACGCGCACTGATGGCGGAACTCAAAAAAGGTGAGTTTTTTTTTAATATAGTTTAAACCTTAATAGATATAAAAAGAAGTGTAGGACCTATAATTTGCCCGGGGCCCATTTCCCAAATAAAACCCAACCCGAATGGCCCATTTTATCATTACCCAAGCCCAAACCCTCACAAATCAGACCTAAACCCAACAAAACATAACCCAATTTTGCCCGGGCTTACAAGCCCATTTTTTCCCAGCCCAATTACAAACCCGAATGGCCTACAAACCATCAGCCTAAACCTTAGACTACTAAAACCCAATGCCTAAAAATAATTAAACCCAAATCTGATGGCCCATTAACAGACCAAACACCAAAACCCAAATCAACCCTAACCCTAGGTCCTCCTTTGCGGCGCCGAACCTGCTTTCTGACACTAGCCACCTGCCCGTCGCCTCCACCAGCTGCTCCACCACCACTGTCAGAGCACCGCCCTCCACTTGGTCACTTACCTGCAAAAGTATTGAAAACGAAATGACAGAATGATAGAAAATGGGGAAATCAATTGTAAAAATGGCTATAAAAAGCCAATCGAAATCTATTTGTAGGACCTTTTTTTATCAATAAAAAATAGAGAGATTCAAACAAAAGAAAACAGATCAGTGAACGGCAAACATTGATTAAACAAGAAGGCATCAAAAAAACGCAAAAGAACTACTAAAAATCAAGAGAAGCCGAGGCTAAAAGGTGACTTTTTCTCCCTATTTTCAAGCCTTTTCCTTTTTTTTTTTTTTTTTCACTCGATATAAGTACATATATATATAAATATTATTCTAATAAAAGAAAGGAAGCAAAAACTTACCCGATCGGGCTCGATCACATGTCTTGTGTGCACACGGCAAGACAGAGCCTGTGGCGAGCATGGTCGAATCCTCCCCCTTTTCGGACATACAGAGAAAAAAGAAGAGTAAGAATTTAAAAAAAAAAAAACAAGCAGCTCAAATGATTTTTTTAACATTTTTCACCTTAAATAGCCCCTCAAAACGACGTCGTTTTGGGGCTGGCCTTTAATGCCCAAAACGACGCCGTTTTTGGCAAGATCCGCGTGTCGACCCGACCCGCCCAGGAGGATCCGCGTGTTTTTTACTTTTGGGGTTTATTTCTGCATTGGTCCTTCCGCTTTTTTATCAATTTGTAATCAAGTTTTCCGCGTTTTTAATTTTGACCCCGAACTTTCATTCGGATTTCATTTTGGTCCTCCCCATGCTGCGCGTTTTGAAGGGAAGGGCTATTTCCCGATTTGGCCCCTCTACCTTATAGCGCATTACAATGAGGTCCTTCCTTCCCTTTTTTATTTTCAAATTGACCCCAATATTCCTTTTTTATTCAATTTTAGTCCCTTTTTGCTATTTTCACCTATATTTTTTTAATTAATCGTTTTAACCTTATTACTACATCACATTAAATGTTATATTGTGTTGTATTATTTTTATCTTATTATTATTATTACCATGTATTATCACTATTACCATTTTATTTGTTCTTATAAACCTCATCATTATTATTTCGATTATTTCTTACTTTATCGTTTTATTTTACTACCTTATTATTATTCTTATTATTTATTATTTGTATACGTACGTATGTGTGTTTTTTATTTTAGATTATTTTCTATTTTATCATTAATATTATTATATACCTATTGTCATTATTCTATTATTACTATACTATTATTATTAGTATTAATTCTCTTATTTCCTTATTTCATTATTTTTCTTATCATTTAATCATCATCATTACTATTGTTTTCACGTTTTATCCCTTTTCTATTATTTATTACATTTTCTATCATTATTATTAGATTATTATTTTCTTAAATGTATTACTATTTTCTCCTTTATTATTATTATTATTATTATTATTTTATCGTTATTTCTACTACTGTTAATATATGTAATATTTTCAATATATTATATATCATCCTTTCTTATACGTATATATGTGTGTGTTTTTTATTCTTTTCACGTATAACATCGTGTTTTCACTTTTTCACGCTAATTTTTCTCGATGCATCAGTTTTATAACAACCAATATCTCGTATTAAAGATTCGAGAAGATCGAGCCCTAACTTACTGGGTTCCAGTTTTTTTTAATCTGAACAGCGGAATATCCCTTTAAAACCGCAATATAAGTTTCAAATAAAATACTTGTTCTCGGAAATATCAAAATGTTGTGCCCTAACTTACTGGACACGACATCTAGATACCCCGAGATAAGTTTTTTTTAATAAAGGCAATATTCCGAATTTGGAATTTCGAGAAATCAAGCCCTAACTTACTGGTTCTGGTTTCTCATTCGACAAATAACTAATATCCTCTTCAATTCTAAAACCAAGTTTTAAAATCAAAAGGCAAACTCAGTTTCAGGAGCCTAAAGTGTCGCACCCTAACTTACTGGATATGATACTTTATCTCTTTGAAATAGGAGGCCCTTATCATCCATCTCGAAGTTTTGAAAGTAAAAGGATCGTATTTTGAATCTTTTCAAATTTTCAACATTAGGACATGATTAATCAATTTGGTACCAATTTTTGGCGTGATTTAGGGTGCTAATCCTTCATCGCACGTAACCGACTCCCGAACCCGTTTTCTCAAATTTCGTAGACCTAAAGCACTGTTTTAGTAAACCAAAACGTTTTATTAAAACAAAGGTGATCCGATCACACCTAATAAAGATCGGTGGCGACTCCCATTTTCATTTTCGTTTTCAAAAACCAAAGTTGATCCCCGCTTTTTTTTAAAAAAGAATGGTTACGACAAGAGGTAAGAAACTTTTTTTTTTTAAAAAAGGAAGCACAGATTCGAAAAAAAGAAAAATAACGAAAGGAAAAAAAAAGAAAACCTTTGCTTGATTTTTTTGATTCTGTATCCGTAAAAAGTGTAATGTATATTGCCCTTGTATCTAAAAATCCCTCCCACTTTACAATAGTTTTCGAAGGCTTTTATAGCCTTAGGAAAAATAAAAAACTAAAACTCTAGTTCGTTAGATTTGTTGTGCTGTTTCTTTTCCCTTTTTTTTCACAGGTACGGTGACGTGGGCACGACTCGGGCGTTGGAGGCGCGCACGATGCGGAGAAGGCTGCTGGAGGCTTGTGGCGCTGAGCATAAGACAAGGGCTAGGGTTTCTGATTTTCTTGTTTGGGCTTTGTGGGCCTCGTTTAGGGTTTGGTCTACTGTATTTTCTTTTTTTAGACTTTGGACTGTTTGTTCTTGGGCCCGGGCATAAATTTGGGCCTTACAGCTGCCTCTCTTTGCTCGTTGACGTGTAACGGGAATGAAGCAAAGACTTTAAAAAAGGCCAATTTTGCCCTGTTCTGCTGAGTCTTGACGCTTCTTTTCCTCTTCAGGTAGCCTCGCTTTAACCCATGGCTTCCTTAGGGGTATAAAAATTGTTGTTCTAATCCGCTCTAATGCTGTTTTATGGAAATAAGATTCGTCGAAATTTGATCTGCTCCACTACTTCTTAGGGAGATAAGATATGCTATCTTTAGCCTGCTCCACTCCTGCTCAGTGGAGATAAGGCTATAATCTTCAATCTGCTCCATTACCGATACATGGAGATAAGACTTTTGTAATTTTAGCCTGTTCCACTACTGCTTAGGGTGATAAGGCTTGTGGCTTGAATCTGCTCCATTTCCGATACATGGAGATAAGACTTTTGTAATTTCAGCCTGTTCCACTACTGCTTAGGGTGATAAGGCTTGTGGCTTGAATCTGCTCCATTGCTATATGGATGTAAGATTCACTGTTTTCGATCTGTTCCACTACTACTTAGGGTGACAAGATCTACGATATTCAGTCTGCTCCATTGCCGATACATGGAGATAAGACTTGTAATTTTCAGCCTGTTCCATTACTGCTTAGGGTGATAAGGCTTGTGGCTTAAATCAGCTCCATTGCTATATGGATGTAAGATTCGCCGTTTTCGATCTGCTCCACTACTGCTTAGGGTGACAAGATCTACAATCTTCAGTCTACTCCATTGCCGATACATGGAGATAAGACTTGTAATTTTTAGCCTGTTACCCTACTGCTTAGGGGGTTAAGGCTCACCGTCTTCGATCTGCTCCACTACTGCTTAGGGAGATAAGATCTGTAATTTTTAGCCTGTTACCCTACTGCTTAGGGGGTTAAGGCTCACCGTCTTCGATCTGCTCCACTACTGCTTAGGGAGATAAGATCTATAATTTTCAGCCTGTTACCCTACTGCTTAAGGGGTTAAGGCTCACCATCTTCGATCTGCTCCACTACTGCTTAGGGAGATAAGATCTGTAATTTTCACTGTTACCCTACCGCTTGGGGGTTAAGGCTCACCGCCTTCGATCCGCTCCACTATTGCTTAGGAGATAAGATCTCAGAATTTTCACTGTTACCCTACCGCTTAGAGGGTTAAGGCTCACCGCCTTCGATCTGCTTCACTACTGCTTAGGGAGATAAGATCTGTAATTTTCAGCCTGTTACCCTACTGCTTAGGGGGTTAAGGCTCACCGTCTTCGATCTGCTCCACTACTGCTTAGGGAGATAAGATCTGTAATTTTTAGCCTGTTACCCTACTGCTTAGAGGGTTAAGGCTCACCATCTTCGATCTGCTCCACTATTGCTTAGGGAGATAAGATCTATAATTTTTAGCCTGTTACCCTACTGCTTAGGGGGTTAAGGCTCACCGTCTTCGATCTACTCCACTACTGCTTAGGGAGATAAGATCTGTAATTTTTAGCCTGTTACCCTACTGCTTAGGGGGTTAAGGCTATTGGCTTAGATCTGCTCCATTACCGATACACGGAGATAAGATTCGCCAACTTCTGTAATTCTAATCAATTTTGCTACATCGTCCTCTGGGGAACCTACCTGTAGAATTGATTTTATGGGGTCATGCTTATGCCAAATGATTAGGATGCTATGATCAGAATGAATCTAATGCTCTTAACTAAATGTATTATGGACGACATTTGCATGGATGCAGAATGTCATGAGAATGATCACTTTCTTAAATGTACAATAATTAGGATGCAATGATCGGAATGAATCAAATGCTCCTAACTAAATGTATTATGGACGACATTTGCATGGATGCAGAATGTCATGAGAATGATCCCTTTTTTAAATGTACAATAATTAGGATATCGGAATGAATCAAATACTCCTAACTAAATGTATTATGGACGACATTTGCATGGATACAGAATGCCATGAGAATGATCCCTTTTTTAAATGTTTAGGGTTGTCATTGCTCGTTGTTCTTCCAGGTTGTATCACTTGACGTAATATTCTATCTTCTTGCTTGGGTGGTATTTTGACCGAAAACCCGAAGAAACAATCGTATTTTGCTCAACTGGTTTGCCCTTTTGTAACTTCAAATCCCTTCCATCAGTACACTGGGACATAAGATTTGTACAATCTTTAAACCATCCTCTTCGTGACTTATGGCTATAGGATGCAGATCAACTTCAACCCAACTCTTTGTAAATCGAGAGTATAGGAGTCAGAACTTGTTCAAATCAACTGGTCACTCCCGGGTGACCTAACCAAATGTGTATGCATGATATTTGCATGGATGCACGAATATATCACTTTTTCAAAATGATTCCCCTTTTACACTTGGATTAACATTGCTCATTTTTTGTCAAGATTGTATCACCGACGCGATATCTTGTAATTTTGTCCAATCACCATTTTTGACAAAAATTCAGAGAGATAGTCTCAGTTTAGACTCTTCTTCCACCAATATTTCTATCCCTTAAACTTGGTGGATTTTAAACAATAGTCATGTTTCGAGTTCTTGTATTATTTAGAAGCTTCCAGAGTAATATGTGAAACTCCTTTTATGAAAGTATTATTAGTCCACAAATCATTATTTCAATGCAAAATGCTTGAAAAAGATCATAACAATGGACAAGAAGGAAATTAGGAGCATAGCTCGAAACAAATAAGTTAAGCAAAGATAGCAAATGTAATCCAGAAGGAGATTTATTGGTAGTGTATTTTGAAATGAATAAAATGACTAAAGATAGCAAATTTAGAATGGGTAAGATGGAAACTAGGTGCCCCAGATATCGCAGCCTGAGCTTATCTGTTCAAACTTCTTGAGGACCATTTTAAGCTCAATATGTGTTTAGGGGATCTGTAGTACTTTGTCGATGCCCCAAGACATAACATACTTCCTCATTGTTAATTCAAGCGTAGCAAGACTATTGTATACCCCACTTTCGATTAGAATTTGAGCTGCCCTTTTCGGGTTTTCAACTCAAATCCCCTTTGGTCTCAAAGCGCCCTTTGCGGGTTTTCGCCTTGGCCTCTCATTTTTCTTTTTCTTTTTTATTCTTCTTCTTCTTTTTCTCTCTCTTTTTTTTGCAACGATATGGCATCTGATCTTTGAACAATATGGCATCTGATCTTTGAACAGACTTTGACATTATGTTAGATATGTTCCTTTCTGGCATACCATAGCGACATATGATCTCTCTCTTGAAAAACTTGCTAATTGTCATTTTCGTGACATTGGCATATGAAGCTGCCTCTACCCATTTGGTGAAGTAATCGATGACCACAAAAATGAATTGGTGTCCACTAGATGTTTTTGACGAGATCGTCCCCATAACATCCATGCCCCACATGTGGGAAAAAAATAGAGGAAGCACATAAGTCTTGTCTTCGTCAATTTGGCATTTACGGCGTAACTGATGCAATCTCCTTTTCAAGGTAGACCAACAGTACCCGAACCTTATAATCGGCCTGGCTATCGGAAAACTATTAGCATGTGCCTTTTCGAACACTCTACAGCATCCTCACGCCTAGGCATATCTTGATGCGATAATGCAAAGACATCTTTGAATTCTTGGAATAACTCAATGACGTCTTACTTTGTTTCTGTGGTGGGCTAGGCTTCGATCTTCACTCATTTCCTAGACTCGCAATGTCTACTGACCCTTTGTATGGTAGAGTCTATTTTCATCTTGCTCTACCATCCTTAACCAAATCAAAAGATAAGTTACAATCTCTGACATCTTCAAAATCCTCAGATCTTTTTAGACCCATATCTCACTCAAAAGGGAGTCCGTAACAGCGTTGCTCATATCTCGATATCTGGGTACCTATTGTAGGTACGAAGGCAAATTCTAAAGAATAAATGATTCTAAGGACGATTATTTATATGGCATGCTCATGGATGAAAAATCAAAGAATATTCCAGAGAACAAAAGAATGTATAGTATGACATGGAAAGAATGAGAGGAAAAAAAATATTTGCTCAAAAAGATACATTTTATTGAAATAAAAATTCTAGACACAAGCCTATTTCACCAAAGGACTCTTATTGCCTCTAAGCTTAAAGCAACAAGCGTGTTTTGCATATTACTTTAGATTAACTCTAAAAATACAGGGATCTCTTCCACAGTCCCATTGTTCAAAACACTCCCAAGTACGTAAAGGTAGAAGCTTGGAAAAAGTCTATTCCCCGGTTCCCTCTTCGAATATGTCGTTAATGTTTAGATCCCCAATGTTCCCACTGGGTCTTTGATCTCTTCAATGAAAACCAACTCTTTGTTATCCATTAGACTTTGCACCAAAGTTTTGAATTTGACACACTCCTAGATTTCATGGCTGTCTTCTGCGTGGAACTCACAGTAGCTCCTCATCCTTTTGGGTACCTCATCCGAAGTCTGAATGATTAATCCCATGTCTATCATTTGTTTCAAAACCCATTTCAATGGGGTTTTTACTTCTGCAATATTCTCCTTGATTCTTTTCCCTTTATTCTCGATTATTGTATTTACCCCCTTATCAGCATGGTTGGGTAACGGATTTTCTACACCAGACGGATTGTCAAATTTCACAATGCCCATTCGGGTGAGCCTTTCAATTAATTTTTTGAAAGTGGTGCAGTTTTCTATCGAGTGTCCCGTGGTCCCTGCGTGGTAATCGCATTGGGCACTCGCATCGTCCCATTTGAGAAACGGAGGTTGCATAGGTTCTGAGTAGAAATGAGATACCACATGGGCATCAAACAGATTTTGGTACAACTCCCTATACGTCATGGGGATGAGAGTGAACTGGAGTTTTTCTGAGTTCGGCCTCGAGTTGGATTCTTGCCTTGAAGGGCCTTGATGAATGGCCATTGGCTGTCCCATAGTGATTGGCTTGGGGTGCCTTTTACTAAACATGCTCACGTTATCCACTTCATCTTCATTTTTCTTCGGGGTTGACCTCTTGGTACTTTTCCTTGCGTCTATCTTCCCACTCCTTACGGTATTTTCAATCATCTCGCCGGACATTACTATATCTGAGAAGCTCATTGTAGCGCTTCCCAACATATGATTAATGAACGGGGCTTTCAAAGTATTAATAAAGAGCATGGTTGTTTCTTTTTTCAGCAGTGACGGTTGGACTTGTGTAGCGACTTCCCTCCACTTCTGGGCATATTTCCTGAAACTTTCGCCTGACTTTTTCTCCATGTTCTGTAACGTGATTCTGTCAGGCGCTATATCAGTCACTTGACCATAATGCTTCATGAAGGCCTGTGCTAAGTCCTTCCATGATTTGACTTGAGTACGACTTAACTGATTGTACCATTTGGCCGCGGCCCCAGTCAAACTATCCTGGAAACAGTGAATCAACAACTGATCGTTGCTGACATATCCCGTCATTCTCCGACAAAACATTGTAATATGGACCTCAGGGCAGCTGGTCCCATTGTATTTTTCGAATTCTGGCATCTTGAACTTTGGTGGGAGTACCAGATCTGGGTCCAGACTCAACTTCTTAGCATCCACTTCGCATTGGTAATCAGCGCTTTCCAATGCTTTAAACCTCTCTTCCAACCATTTGTATCGATCTTCGAACTGTTTTGGGAGCTCCACCCTTGCTTTTTCCCATTCGGCTGCATCATCAAAGTCAGGGACCATTGGTTTTGCCAAATTATCTCCGAGGTTAGAGCTCGAGCCTATTGGGAAGTTTACCGGTGCTGAGGTACCGAATTGATACTGGGATTTGATATTAACGGACACTCTTGGCGGTTGTACTTGGGAATTTACCGGGGCAAAGCCTGAAGGATAAGCAGAGTCTTCATTATCGTCACCAGTATCGACCATAGGGCTCTTTTCTTTATCAGGCCCACCAGTCAACAACTGTGTTAACTAGTTCATCATGCTTCTCTGGGATTCTAGCATTTGATCCCTCATATCCTGTTGGATTTTAGCCAACTATTCTTGTATCTGAATTTGCAACTGGTCTTGCATCTCCTTCTGCATCTGTTCTAACCTTTCTAACCTTTGATCCATGGCTTTTATTTTTCTTCGAGTGTAGTAGCGATGTTCCAGGGTAACTATAATACGATCTCTAGTTAATAGGGTTCTTTTATGACATTTAATGCATATGATGCGATGTAATGCAAATGCATGAAATGAAATGCAAAGGGATGAATGCAAAAAGAAAGAGAGGCGTTGATTCTGGATTAAATTCCATTAGAAGAAATTTTCTAGAAAATAAATTTCTTTACATAAAGCGGATTACATATGCGGCTTTGTCCTCATAGTCCAGGTGAAAACACCAATCCTTTTCTTCGTTATGGTCGAACCTACTTTATCAAGAAATCCATTTTCCTATGACAAACTCTTCTATTTAGCAATCGAATATGAATCAACACCTCCTTTCTATGATGATGAAATGCAATGTGGTCATAAATAAAAGGAAACACGTTAGTATCATATACAGATGGTAAAAATCCAACACCCAACCATGTGACTGCTAGGGTTCAATATAGCTCTATCTAGGGTTGGCTCTTAAGGATCACTATATGTGGCTTAGTTCTAAAGGGAGGGTACCTGAACCAGCAGATTCCTCAATCCTCACCCATTATAGGCTCATATGGATCAAGTTCGGTTCAGGGGAATATATTTCCCTATGGCCATGCGGAGGTGAAAACCTCACGAAGACATAGGTACGGATGTATCCCGGAAGCAGTCCACTAGCCCATGTGGAGGTGAAAACCTCATGAAGGCATAGTTTCTCACTCCCACTTAAAAGGTGTGACCCCAACGGTCATGCAATATGATGCAAGAGTACCCTAGACACTTAAATCACAACCAACTAAATGACCCAAACAAATGCAATAAAAGAATCGTAATTTTCAAATTTGATTTTCAACTTTCGTCAATAGGACAGAAATTAATCAATTTACGGCTTGACTCTCTTAGGTTCCCAGTGGAGTCGCCAAGCTGTCGAAACCATTTTTTTGTTTGGAAAACGGGCCGACTTTAAAACATGGAGTCGCCACCAATCCTTTTTTGAAGTGTGATTGGGTCACCTTATAAAACATTTTGGTCTACGAATTTTAAGAAAACAGGTTCGGGAGTCGGTTTCGCACGAGGAATGATTAGCACCCTCGCAACGCCCAAAATTGGTACCTTATTGATTGATTAGTGTCCTAATATCGAAAATTGGAAGAGATTTTAAAATACGAAATCTTTAGAAAATATTTGGATAATTCGAATTGGATATCGAAATTATCTTGTTTCGAAAGAATGAAATATCACATCCAGCACGTTAGGATACAATGTTTCATACCCTGCACATCAAGATTATTTCATGATTTCCAAAATTCATGCATTGCAATTTTAAAAGGGTATTCCATTATTTGGCCAAACGAAAAAAACCGAAACCCAGCACGTTAGGGCACGATTCCTCGAATTTCCAAACATGAAATATTGCCTTAATTTTGAAATTAAGAAAACACGGTCAAAATCTTAAAAGGATATTTAGTCATTTGGACGAACGGAAAACCGAAACCCATCACGTTAGGGCACAATTTCTCGAAACTTCCAAACACGAAACATTGCCTTGTTTTCAAAAGCTCTTAAATAAGCGATTATGAAATTGACCGAGAATGTATTTATTCGATTTGTTTGGGATAAAAGTGAAATGATCAATATCGGCCAAAACGTTGGAGTTTAAACCATAATGTAATAGTAAGAACCACGCGAGCATAATATCGAGCATGAAATAAAAATACAGGGTACTAATACTACACAGATAAAAATAATACATATCAATCCAAATAAACAACGTACATGAAATAAAAAAAACTTATGATAAAAATATATACAAGTAATAATATATAAAAATGTTTGAAATAAACAAAACTATATAATAAAATAAGGACTTTAAAAGAAAAGTTATATATAATAGGTCTAAAAAAAATATGCACATAAATAGATTTATAAGAAAATATATACACAAAATAACATGAAATCAATAATATATATATATATATATATATATAATAAATAACTATTTAGTATGGACAACATATATATAAAAAATGATGATAATAAAATAATACTAATAAAACTAATGAATATAGTAATAATAATGAAGTAAAAAAATAGTATTAATAATAAAATTATAGTAATAATATTAAAATTGATAGTAATAATAAAAAATAATAGTAGTAATAAAGATAAAAGTAATATTAATAATAACAAAAATAATAGGAATGATAAAAATAGCAATAATAATGTAGGTAATAAAAATAAAAATAATACTAATAATAGTAAATATAATAATAAGAATAAAAATAATAAAAATAGTCATAAATATAATAATAATATTAGTACGTATAATAGTAAGAAAAAATAATAATGAAATAATAATAATAAAAATAGGAATAATAATGTTAAACATAATGATAATAATATTGATAATAGTAATAAAGTTAATTATAAGGAAAATAAAAAAAATAATGGTAATAAAAATAGAAATAATAACACTAGTAATAAAAGTAATAATAATAACAAATACAATGATAATAATAATTTTAAAAATAAATAACAATAATGAAATAATGACAACAATAACAAAATAAGAAAAAAAATAAGAAAAAAGGACTAAATTAAACTTAAAAATAAAATTTCGGGGCCAATTTTAAAAGAAATAAATGAATTAGGGCCCCCTAGCAACGCGCACAAAAAGGGGAGGACCAAATGGGAAATATTCCCGCCCCCCCAAAACGGCGCCGTTTACTGTGGGATCAAAATGAATAAATAGGTAAAACACACGGTCAAATTAAAAGTAAAAAGAACTTAATTGCAAAGCGGATAAAAAGCGGAAGGACCAATTTGGCAAATAGACCATCCACATAAAACACGCGGATCTCTTCAGTGCGGGTCGGGTCGCGGCTCGGCCGATGTAAAACGACGTCGTTTTGGCGTTGATGGCCATGGTGCAAAACGGCGCCGTTTTGAGGTTATATAAAAGCCATTTTTTCCCTAAAAAAAATCATTCCTCCACTCATTTTGGAAAGAAAAACAAAAGGCTCTCTTCACTCTCCCTCCCCCCTGCGATTTCCGACGGGGCTCCGGCGAAGCTTCATACGCGACCACCGCGTCTATCGTTGTCGGCCACCACAAGACGGTGGCGGAACTAAAAAAGGTGAGTTTTTTTTTCTTTTTTTTTAATATAGTTTAAACCTTAATAGATATAAAAAGAAGTAAGAAACTTTTTTTTAAAAAAAGGAAGCACAGATTCGAAAAAAAGAAAAATAACGAAAGGAAAAAAAAAAGATAAAACCTTTGCTTGATTTTTTTGATTCTGTATCCGTAAAAAGTGTAATGTATATTGCCCTTGCATCTAAAAATCCCTCCCACTTTACAATAGTTTTCGAAGGCTTTTATAGCCTTAGGAAAAATAAAAAAACTAAAATTCTAGTTCGTTAGATTTGTTGTGCTGTTTCTTTTCCCTTTTTTTTCGCAAGTACGACGACGTGGGCACGACTCGGGCGTTAGAGGCGCGCACGATACGGAGGAGGCTGCTGGAGGCTTGCGGCGCTGAGCACAAGACAAGGGCTAGGGTTTATGATTTTCTTGTTTGGGCTTTGTGGGCCTCGTTTAGGGTTTGGGTCTACTGTAATTTCTTTTTATAGACTTTGGACTGTTTGTTCTTGGGCCCGGGCATAAATTTGGGCCTTACAAGGGGCACATATACAACTTCGCACTCAAACTGGCTTTTGTAGCTTTTTGGTTTAGCTTGAAAAGCTATATTGAAAACTAGAATTGGCTAAGAAACTAATTGTTTAGGTCTTGGGCTTTTTGGTATTGTCATAAGCGACGCCATTACTTACGCAAAGATTATTAGATTGTGTCGCCATAAAGTATTGTATACTTTGAGATGTGAAGATTGTATTCATAATTTTGTGATTTCGAAAGAGAAAGGTAACATCTAGGGTGGGTTTGGATGGGTGGTGCGTTTATTTGTGGTTAGTGAAAAAACAACGGTGATGGTGAGATTAGATACTATAGCGTAAAACAAAAAATAACCTAAACACACTGCACCGCACCCTACCGTCTATCCAAGCCCACCCTTAGTATATATAGCCACGAACTAACCCTTGGCTAATCTATATGGGTTCATTTCCCTCTTAAACGAGAGTGTAGAGGATGATTTTGCTAAAAGTTGAAAATATCCAAAATAGGTTAAGAGTGTGAACCATTTTTTTACGGGTATTGAGAGGGGGATGATCTCATATGGATTATGGTTAAAAGTCAGCTTCTCCTCATAAAGCATAAAATCGTGATAATAACTTTCTATCTCTTAAACAAACAATACTTTATCACATTTATAATATGATAAAACCATCATTAAGATAAATATGCCTTACCATTGATGAAACCTTCAAGTTGTGGTTAAGCTTTGATGGAAGTATTCATAATTGAGAAAATAATAGATAAATTGTGTGAAAATATTAATGGAAAATTGCAACTAATTAATTAGTGGCCTCAATTTAAATAATTCGGTCCTTTCATCATGTTGATGAGTCACTAAACTAACTAAACTCACGACAAAGGCAAGCGCACCTATCGAATAGTAGTATAGCTATAGTGAGTCGGGAATATCGTATCCACGAGGACTAAAAGTACTAGTAATTACTATCTTTTTATTATCTAGCCTATAAATTGAAAGGGTTGTTTTTAATCTAAAACTAATTATTAAGAACACGACAGTGAATAGAATGAGAAAATACTTGAATATAACCAAAGAGAAAGACAATACCTAGGAAAGAATCCACCTAGACTTCACTTATTATTTTGAATCTAAAATAGATGATTTATTCACTTGTCTTGATCCGTAGAAATCCCTAAATTATGTTAATATCTCTTTCGAGAATAAGAACAACTAACTCTAGGTTGATTAATTGAAATCTCTTTCTAATTAAAACCCCTATTGTCGTATTAACTCGATCTATGGATTCCCCTATTAGATTTGACTCTAATCCGGTAGATTTATGTTGTCCTATTTCTAGGATTGCATGCAACTCCACCCAATTATGCTAGATCTACTCTTAAACAGGGACTTTTGCTCCACTGAAATAAGCACATCACCCTTGAATTAATATCCTGAAAATATTAAAGTAAGAAATAAGAATACATAATTGAGAACAAGAACAAGTATTTATCATATAGTCCAGAAAATCAAATAATAAGATCCATCATAGGTTTCATCTTCCCTAGGTATCTAGGGAATTTAGTTCATAATTTGAAAGGAAAACATCTCAAAATTAGGAAAACAACAAAACATAAAGAAACCCAAAAACTTCTAGAGAAATTGAATGGAGATCTTCAATTTTGAAGGAGATCCTGCTTCTGAGTTGAATCCGTTGGTGTTCTTCGAGTAAATTCTTCGTCCTTCTCTGCGTGCTCTCTTAGCTCTTCTTCTAGTGTGTATTTATAAACTTTAGAATGCTCAGAAACCTTAAAAATTAGCTTTTTCTGCGTGTTAAGGAAACATGGTTCGAAATCGACACGGGCTGGCACATGGGCGTGTGGCCAGCCCGTGTGAGATGTGCTCAGCCCGTGTGGGAATGCCCAGGCTGTGTGGTTCCTGAAAATAGCTTGTTTTGTTCGATTTTGGCCTGTTTTCCGCTCATTTTGCTCCCTTATGCTCTCCTAAGTATAGAAACATGAAATTAAAGGATTAGGAGCATCAAATTCAATAAATTAAATAATAAATCATCCAAAAATGCATCAAGATGGGATTAAAACATGTTACTTTTATGGCTTATCAAATATCCCCACACTTAAGCGTTTGCTTGTCCTCAAGCAAAATCCTCAACTCACAATTAAAAATAATCTTTCCCAACTCATAATTCTCATCGATAATGTTTTATCATAATTCACAAATAATCACACATTGATAATTCAACTAGAAGAGCACTAAAGATACAAGCAATCCAAGTTGAACACTTTTAAAGCATGAAAACATAGGTATTTCCCTTTATCTAAGTAATTACCTTTAATTCAAAAAGCATCAAGAATTGATATCCTCACTAAATATTCACTCAAATCACTCAAAGTGCTTAAGGTTCAAAAATAAGCACTCAATAGTCAAACATGAAAAGTCATTACCATAGGCTTGCATGATAATCAAATCTCCACCACTATAAAATGAGATGATACACAAATCAAAAGGTCTTTAACAGGTTGTAATGGGGCTTGGGTTAAAGGTGTGGATAAAGGCTGAAAAACAGGGTTAGAATCGAGATCGAATTGATAAATTGCCAAACTAGAAAAATAAACTAAAGCTGAATAATTACATCAATTGAAAACTTATCAAGAATAACACGAGTTTCTTCTCAAGATATGAAATTAATCTGTTTAAGCTCAACAAAAATAGAACTAGTAATAATCAACATATATGTATTTTTTTTGAGAACAATGGATAATAAGAGATAATTTAACAACTGAAACAAAAGAACATAGTTAGACAACTAACCAAATCAAATCTCAACAAAAAAGGAAGTTAATAAAACGGGAATAATTCTCAACGCATCAAAAATGAGTTATGGGTTAACATTACTGGGTAAATTAAGAAACGGTTTGTTAGGCTCAAAGGGGTTCACTAAGGGTTAATTATGAAGGTAGACTTTTTATGGGATAAGCGGGTTAAAACCTAAGTGCCTTTATCATCTCAGTATATCAAATCAAAGGTATGGTCTCAACATGCATAATCGAAGCAAGTTCTAGAATAACAAATCAATATTGACACACTCATAACCAATAATAAAATGAGCAGAAAAAATGTATGCTCTAAAGGCTCAAAATCTCACAAAAAATTATGGTTTTTGATATCAATCTTGCAAATCTCAAACTTCGAGGTAATACCTCAATTCAGGGAAACAACCTAGCAATTTTTAATTCTGAAAATAGACTTATCATGCTTGGTTCTCTCATGTCTTAAAGTTTAAACAATCAATGCACAAATATTTATGACTTTAATCTAAAACATATCAATGATAATCACAAATTGATAAGAATTCATTCTAATAGTAATATGAGAAAATTACTTTAACACGAGACATAATTCAGGGATTTTCTAATAATCATATAAATAACCTCCCCACACTTAAGATGTACATTGTCCTCAATGTACAAATACAAATAAGCACAGTAGAAACAGAATATCATAAGAGAGGGAGAAAATTGAAACTGCCCTGAATATTGGATGAGATCCCTAGAATAATGAAAAGCGGAATTGTAGATAAATGTAGATGTAGTGCATGATTCTGAGCAACTGATAAGAAAATAAACACAATACTGAAGAAGATTAAAGGGTTTCAAACCCGATTAGAAACAACCATAATAAATAAAATATAGTTCAAAATAGAAAAGCGAAAAAGTCTAGGAAAATACAAATAAACAAAAAAATAAAAACAAAAACTAACAATAAAAATAAAAATAAAATAAAATAAAAATAAATGGACTCAATGGTCCTCATCATCAGACGCATTAGCATCGTGAGTCGTCGGCACTGGAGAGGAAATATGGAAATGCTGACATATCTGCTGCAATGTCGCGTCAATACTATCAAACCTCTGAACGCAGTGCTGACAGAAGCTAGTGAACTCCATGGTGGATATTCTTGGAAGCTACCAGCAGAAGGAACAGGTCGGTGACTCGAAGGTGGAGGCTGTGTTGGGTCTTCGTGATGGAGAGGAACATCATCAGTGAAGTCCTCGGGGTCATTCTGAGCGTCAGAATGAAACAATCTATACTGAGGAGGATCCACTCCACGACGTCACTCGATCATCCTTATGTGTATCATGCTCGAGATGCCATTTGGGGACATCTGGCTGACAAGTGTGAGTGTGGAGGACTGCTCCGGTGTGTCTAAGAGACCAAAGTGTCGAGCGAGGCGAGTCACGTAAGGGCCTAAACAGATGGGGCCCTTCCTGTGGCGGTTAGTCTGATGGCGAAAGGCTAAGGCAATGAAGTACGCCAAGTAAAATATATGTCTGGTGGCCATGTTCCATAAGAAATAGGTATCATGAGTGCTAACGACTCTTGTGCTCTCTCTCCTACCAGTTAGAGTGTGAGCTAAAAGTGCGTGAAGGTACCGTAAAGCTGGAGGAAGAGAGGTCGCTTTCGAACGACTTGCGTCATATGGTGTCTGACTCCCTGTAAGCTCAGCCCAACAACGAGATGGAGAGTAATGGATGTATCGATGAAGTCGGAGGAAGTCTTCGGCGCTCATAAATTCCTCTGTGTAAAGTCCCATAGCAGCGCCGAACTCGGGAATGCTCATGTGGCATACCAAACCACCAAGTTAAAAACTGATGGTGCCTGGCTCGTCATGAACCGTCATGACCTGCTGTACCAGAAACGTCGAGCAAAACTCCAATGTCAGCTCTATATAGGTGGGCTCGATGATGGCAAAAAATCTATCCCACGGAGCTGTGGCAACAAATGAGCGAACAGCATCAGCGAGTTGGACCTGCTCCAACGCGGCCCAATCGAGACAGCAGCCTAGACCGAGTGGTCGTGCTCGAAGGAGCTGATATAAATCCTCCTGGGGGCCGCCGAAAATTAGAGATAGGGGTGGTGGGCCTCGGCGGAAGCGCTTGAGGAGGAAGTCACACCATGGGTCTTTCACTTTTTCGAAGCGAGGACGGCGGTCTTGGACTTGCCACGTGTGTTCGTCATGATGTACCTGAAAATAAAATAATCAAATAAATTAAATTGACGAACCAACAAAATAGATATAAGCTAAGAGAAGATCAAAATCTAAGTTAAGCTAAACAATTAGACTACTAAAGAGATGTACTTTTAACATGATAAAACTAACTGCTAATATCAAACCAAAGCGTAATAAGACTAATTAAAATTGATGGGAATCAATAAAATGAATTATGAAAATTAGCAAAAATGAAATCATCTAAAACCAACTAAATGTATAATCCTGCTGATAAAAAAGAAAATAAAATAAACTAGGAATAATGTTCAAGAACTAAATCAAGACTAAATTCAACATCAATCAGTAAAAGCAACTAAATGAATAAGAGCTATAAAGCCATAAATAGCAGTAACACTAATAAAAATAAAATAATAAGGAAATAGTGATGAGAAATAATAATAATAATAATAATAATAATAATAATAATAATAATAATAATAAAAATAAAATAAAATCAAATCAAATCAAACAGTGGGAACCGACGGTGGTTGTATGGCTGGAGTGGTGGTCGGAGTAAGGGTCGGGCGACGAGACTGGGGCGGCGCAATGGAGAAGGTACGGTGGTTAGGGGCTGCCCGTTCAGGTGAAAGGAAAAATGGCTGGGGAGGTCGTGCGAAAAGGGAGAAGAGAGGGGGGCAGATCGGGTCGCGCAGGGTTGGAGGATGAGTGAGGGAAAAAAAAGAAGGGAAATAGAGAAGGTGAGGGTGCGCATTGGGGCTTTTAGCGCGTGACGAGGGGAAAAGAGAGGGAAGAGTGATCGATGAGGTAGAGGGATGGTGAACGGCGATCGGAACGTTGGTGTGTGGGGGTGTTGCGGCGACTAGGGTTTGGTGCTTGGGGAGTTAGGAGGAAGAAGACAAAAGAAAAATGAAATAAAATGGGATTAGGGTTTAAATGGGGGACACGGTCGTATGAGGCCCGTGTTGGGCCACACGGCCGTGGTACACGCCCGTGTGAGGCCTTTTTAGCCTGTGTGCGATTAAAAGTACCAGCCCAATTTTCACACGGCCTCAGACACGCCCGTGTGTCCAGGCCGTGTGGCACATATGGTCATGTAGCATGGCCGTGTGGCATCTCTTTTGCTTCTCCCATGCCCGTGTGACTTCCCATACGCTCGTGTCTCGCACACGGCCGTGTGCCTTGCCCGTGTAACTCTTTGACTTGTTTTAAATTTGAAAAATTAAGCTCCAGGTTTCACACGGCCTCAGACACGCTAGTGTGTCCAGGCAGTGTGGTCCACACGGTCGTGTCACACGCCCGTGTGGAATACTTTAGGCCATGTCTCTGTCAATTTTTGGAAAAAATTAAATCCTAGGCTCCACACGGCCAAGGACACGCCCGTGTGTTCAGGCCGTGTGGGTCACATGACCATGTCGTCAGGCCCTGTGGGTCAAAAACATTTTTTTTTAAATTAATTTTTAAAAAAAATATTATGATATAAAATTAAGAAATTAGCAATGTTGGCACTCGGGTTGCCTCCCGAGAAGCACTTATTTAAAGTCTAAGCTCGACTTACCTCGTATTCGTACGGTCATGGTGGTTTGCGGAGTTGAAACTCCTCTTTTTCGCTGTCAATTCTATTATTAAGATAAGGTTTGAGCCGAGTAATATTTACTTTAAAAGTACCGAATTTAGAATGATTTACCTCGACTGTACCGTATGGGAAAACATTCAGTACCGTAAAAGGAGTCGCTCCGTTCGCATTAAGCTCTGAAGTGGTAATTCGAGGGTTCATTTCATTTAACAGTACCTGGTCCCCAACCTTAAAGTAGTTCGTTCCATCCTTATGCTTGTCATGGCGTTGCTTTGGCTTTGCATCTTGTATTCTCAGTTTCTCCTTGACATGTGTCCGACATTTGTCTAGTTCATCGATCTGCAGCCTTCGTTCTTCATGATTTGATCTGCTTTTATCATATAAGATGGACCGTGGCTCTATCACATTTTTCCGAGGTGTTTCCTGCACAGAATGTTGAGCCACAATGGTACTTATATTAACAGAACTCGTATAATCATCTCGATCACTAGATATCTTAGCAGAATCACGACCCTGGAGTTTAATCGTGTCATCACCTACACGAAGTATGAATTCACCTGTACCAGCATCAATGACAGTTCTAGCAGTTGCTAAAAAGGGCCGACCTAGAATTAAAGGTACGTCACTATCCTCATCCATGTCTAAAACTACTAAATCAAATGGGAAAATGAATTTATCAATTTTGACAAGTACGTCTTCAACAATACCCCTAGGAATTCTAATGGTTCTATCAGCTAATTGAATACTCATCCTAGTTTGTTTGGGTTTCCCAAGACCTAATTGTTTAAACATTTTATAGGGCATGACATTAATACTAGCTCCTAAATCAGCCAAAGCATTTTTAACATTTAATCTACCAATTAAACAAGGAATAGTAAAACTTCCTGGATCTTTTAATTTGTTCGGTAGTTTATTTTGCAAAATGGCTGATGATAAACCATAAAAGTAACACATTTTAACCCCAAGCTTAGCGTGTTTTTAGATGTTCATTTATATAATTTGGTGAATTCGATGCTCCTAACCCTTTAAATTTGTAATTCTATACTTAGGAGAGCATAGTGAAACGAAAGGAGCGGAAAACGGGCTAAAATTAGACAAAACGGGCCATATTAAAGATTCACACGGCCAAGCCAGGACCACATGGGTGGAGCACATGCCCGTGTGAACCACACGGGCTGGACATACGCCCTTGTGCTAGCCCATGTTGATCGTGAGTCACCCAAATTTACACACGGCCTGGGCACTCTCACACGGGCTGATCACACGCCCGTGTCCCTGTCGCACCCTGCTTCGTTTTCATGCAGAAAAAGCCAATTTTTGGGGTTTCTGGGTATTCTAAAGTCTATAAATACACACCAGAGGAAGACCTAAGGGAGCACGCAGAGTAGAACGAAGAAATTACTCAAAGGAAGCCGTCGGAATCATCTCGGAAGCAGATCCACTCCAAGATTGAAGATCTCCATCAAGTTCTTTAGAAGTTTTTGGGTTCTTTATGTCTTGTTGTTTTCTGGATTCTAAGATGTTTTCCTTTTACGTTATGAACTAAACTCCCTAAATACCTAGGGAGGATGAACCCTAGATGAATCTTATTATTCAATTATCTGAATTACATGATAAATACTTGTTCTTGTTCTTAATTATGTGTTCTTAACTCTTGCTTTAATATTTTCAGGATATTAATTCAAGTTTGATGTGTTTATTCAGTGGAGCAAAAGTCCCTGTTTAAGAGAAGATCTAGCATAATTAAGCGGAGTTGATTGCAACCCTTGAAATAGGATGACATAAATCTGCCGGATTAGATTCAAATCTAATAAGAGAATCTATAGATCGAGTTAATGTGACGATAGGGTTTTAATTAGAAAGAGATTTCAATTAATCAACCTAGAGTCAGTTGTTCTTAGTCTTGAAAGAGATATTAACATAATTCAGGAATTTCTACGGATCAAGGCAAGTGAATAAATCGTTTAATTCAGAGTCAGAATAATAAGTGAAGTCTAGGGGGATTCTTCCTTGGGTATTGTCTTTATTCATTGGTTTATTCGATTACTTTCTTCACTCTCTGTCGCGTCCATAGTTAATTAGTTAATTAAACTTTAGATTAAAACAAATCCCTTTAATTATTAGGCTAAATAATAGAAATATAGTTATTACTAGTAATTTTAGTCCTTGAGGATACGATATTCCGGACTCATCAAAGCTATACTACTGTTCGATAGGTGCGCTTGCCTTTGTCGAAATATTAGATGGTTTCGAGCCCATCAAGTTTTTAGCGCCGTTGCCGGGGACTAGAATATTAGGAACGCTTAATTTTTATTACTTTAGCCATTTTTATTTTTATTGCAATTTATTTGTGTTTTTATTTTAATTTACTAACTTTTCTTTTATTTTGCTTCTGGCAGGTATTTTTAGTTTATGACTAGAAGGAACCCGTCAGGACCATTACTTTTTTACAGTGAGATAGAAAGTACCGCTCGCAGAAACCGTAGAGAAATAAGGCGAAGTCTACAGTATATAGAGGAAAAGCAAGAGGACGATACTAATACTACCGAGGAGATGGCTGATAATAATCCTCTACCTCCTGTGGTTGCCGCGAATCCGGTGAATCAAAATCCCGCTCCTCGTACTATGTACGATTATGCTAAGCCCAATTTAACTGGGGCTGAATCAAGTATTGTGAGGCCTGCTGTTGCTGCAAATAACTTTGAGCTGAAGCCGAACATTATACAGATGATCCAACAATGTGTTTAGTTCGATGGTTTACAGGATGAGGACCCAAATACTCATTTGGCCAACTTCCTAGAGTTCTGCGACACATTTAAAATTAATGGCGTTTCTGACGATGCCATTCGCCTTTGGTTATTCCCTTTTTCGTTAAGAAATAAAGCTAAACAGTGGTTGAACTCGTTACCACGAGGTTCCATCACTACTTGGGAATAAATGACCGAAAAGTTTTTATTAAAATATTTTTCGTCGGCTAAAACCGAAAAGTTGAGGAATGATATCTCTGCTTTTGTGCAGATGGATTCAGAAACTCTTTACGATGCATGGGAGAGGTATAAGGACTTGTTGAGAAGGTGCCCACACCATGGACTACCTTTATGGCTACAGGTTTCAAACCTTTTACAACGGTTTGAACCCCTCAACTAGACAGCTGATTAATGCAGCCGCCGGTGGAACTCTGAATAATAAAACACCTGAGGAGGCTTATAAATTCATAGATGAGATGTCACTGAATAACTATCAGTGGCAAGTCATGAGAACAAAGCGGACAAAAGCCGCTGGTGTTTTCAACCTCGACGCGGTCATCATGTTGTCAAACCAGGTAGAACTCTTAAACAAAAAGATTGATGGTTTATGTGTTTCTACGTAGGTACATCCGGTGATGCATTGCGACACAAATGGAGGAGGGATGAACACAACAGAATATCCACCTTACAACCCGAGCATAGAGAATGAAGAAGTTCACTATATGGTAACAATTCTAGACCTCAGAATAATCCATATAGTAACACTTACAATACAGGGTGAAGGAACCATCCCAATTTTTCATGGGGTGGTTAAGGAAATCAGAGACAACAACCCCCTCCAAGCTTTCAACAACAACCCTACCAACAGGAGAAGAAGCCGAACCTTGAGGAGATGCTAACAAAATTCATCTCGGTGTCAGAAACCCATTTTCAAAACACCGAAACAGCGATAAAAAATTAGTAAGCGTCGATTCAAGGGCTCGAAACTCAAATAGGTCAGCTTGCTAAATTGATCTCAGAACGACCACAAGGTAGCTTGTCGAGTAATTCTGAACCTAACCCAATGGAGCAACTCAATGCCATCACCGTGCGCGAAGAAGAAGGGTTAGTGGAATCTGAATCTAAACCGAGGCAAGAACCTGTGGTAAGTAAAGGTAAGGTTGAGGAGAGCCACACTGCATAGACACCGGTAAGAAAATAGTATACACCTCGTGTACCATACCCCAACGCGACGAAGAAAGACCATACCAATGAGCAATTTGGTAAATTTCTTAAACTCTTAAAAAAGCTACACATTAACTTACCGTTTATTGAAGCTCTTTCGTAGATGCCCAACTCAATTAAATTTTTAAAAGAGCTTCTAGCAAATAAACGGAAGCTAGATGATGCGTCGCACGTGGAGCTAAACGCAGTCTGCTCAGCCATTTTACAAAATAAACTACCCAAAAAATTAAAGGATCCAGGGAGTTTTACTATTCCTTGTTTAATTGGTAGTTTAGATGTTAATAATGCTTTGGCTAATTTAGGGGCGAGTATTAATGTCATGCCCTATAAAATGTTTAAGCAACAAGGTCTTGGGAAACCTAAACAAACTAGGATGAGCATTCAACTAGCAGATAAAACTATTAGATTTCCTAGGGGAATTGTTAAGGATGTGCTTGTAAAAATTGATAAATTTATATTCCCAGTTGACTTTGTTGTTCTAGACATGGATGATGACAGTGACGCACCTTTAATCTTAGGGCGACCCTTTTTAGCAACTGCTAGAACTATCATTGATGTTGGCACAGGTGAATTGACACTTAGTGTAGGGGATGACACGATAAAAATCCAAGCTCGTGATTCTGTTAAGATATCTAGTGATCGAGATGATTTTACGAGTTCTGTTAATGAAAGTAACATTGTAGCTCAAACTTCTTTATAGGAAATCCCTAAGAAGAAGGTGATGGAGCCACATTCTATCCTATGTGACAAACACAGAACAACTCATGAGGAGCGAAGGCTTCGAATCGATGAACTAGACGAATGAAGGACACTTGGCAAGGAGAACCTAAGAATACGCGAAGTAAAACCGAAGCAACTCCATGACGAGCTTAAAGGTGGAACAAACCACTTCAAGATTGGGGACCGGGTACTGTTAGATGAAATTGACCCTCGAATAACCACTTTAGAGATTAATGCAAATGGAGCGACTCCTTTTACGGTACTCAATGTCTTCCCGTACGAAACAGTTGAGGTAACTCATTCTAATTTTGGCACTTTTAAGGTAAATACTACTCGACTTAGACCGTATGTTGATAATAGAATTGGTAGCGAGAAAGAGGAGTCTCGACTCCGCGATCCACCATGACCGTACGAATGAGAGGTAAGTCAAGCTTAGACTCTAAACAAGCGCTTCTTGGGAGGCAACCCGAGCACTAACCCTACTAATTAGTTTATTTTTACTTCCATTCATGTTTTAATGCAGATTTTTGACCCACACGGCCTGGACACACGGGCGTGTCCCTGGCTGTGTGGATGTTGGGACTTAGTTTTTAAATCTTAAAGAAATCGACAGTGAGGTACACGACTTGGCGACATGGTCGTGTCACCCACACGGCCTGGACACACGGGCGTGTCCTTGGCCGTGTGGGTCTTGGAGCTTAAAATTCCCACAAATCGATAAAGACACGGCCGTGTGGACCACGTGCCCGGACACACCTGGCGTGTCTAGGTCAGTGAAAAACTGAGCCTAATTTTTTAAATTTCAAAATTTAAAACAAGTCAGGGGGATCCACGGGCAAGACACACGGCCGTGTGAAAGGTTACCCGGGCGTGTCAAATTCCACACGAGCGTGGGAGAAGGGAAGGACTGCGCACACGGCCTGGACACACGGGTGTGTCCAAGGCCGTGTGAATACTGAGCTTTCACAAATCACGACGAACACGGGCTAGGGGCTCTATCACACGGGCGTGTGACACGGTCGTGTTGCCCAACACGGGCCGTTACACGACCGTGTCACTTATAAAATCCCCTTTTCCTTTTTCTTTTCTTCTCCTTTCTTTTTCCCAAACCCCCCCAAACCCTAGCCGCCGCCTCCCACCCTAGCTCCGCCGTACTTTCGGCCACCAAAAGCCGTCCCCCTCTCTTCTTCTTTTCCCTTTCCTCTTTCCTTGCGCAAACACCTTCCCTTCTCTTCTCCCTTTCCGCTTTTTTCCTTCCCTTTTGCGCAGCACCCCATACCCACCCCCGAAACCACCGCCCCTATCCGCCCGACGCACCGTTGCCCAGTCGACCGCCGCGCCTCCAACCATCACTCCACCGTCGGTCACCATTTTCTTCCCCTCCATTTTTGTTCATTTTTTTATTTTATTTTATTCTGTTATTTATATTTATCTATATTTTTCTTAATTTTGTTTATTATTATTATCTTTATTTTTAGTTCTAGTTAGATTAGGCTTATTATTATTTTGCTAATTCTTATTATTCTCTTTATTTAGTTATTTTATTTTTTATTTATTTCCTCTAATTATTCATTCTTAGTCTCTTATTATTTCTATTTGCTAGTTAAGTTTTCTTATTATTTTTATTAGCTAGCTCATTTTTCTTTTCTCCATTTATTTGCTATCTCCTATTACTCTTTACTAACTCATTGTTAATATTAAATTTTTAGTTAGTTTTTTTTATATAACGATTATTATGAAGCGTTCTTAGTGCATTGTTTTTAATTTCCTTGCTTGCTAGTTCTTAAATTATTATGTGGAATGATGTGTTCCTAGTTCTTGGCATTAGGATTATTTATTTATTTCTGATTCTTGTTACAAGAATATCCTGATTCTTTATTAGAGTAGCAGTACGTTGCTATTTTGGATTACTGGGATCCTACATCCTTGACTTTGATGATGCTTGATTTACTAATTGAAAATCTTTTACATTTTCAGGCACATCATGACAAATACTCAAGGCAAGACTAAGGTCACCGTTCCCGCTTCGAAAAAGCGGAAGGGTCCTGGCGCGACCTCCTCCAATGCCTCAGCTGAAGTACGTCATCCCTACCTGAGATTTTTCGCGGACCCACCAGAGGACCTATTTCAGCTCCTTCGAGTACGACCACTAGGTTTGGGCCGCTGCATTGATTGGGCCGCATTGGAGCAGGTCCACCTTGCTGATGAGGTTCGCGCGTTCATCATCACAGCTCCATGGGACCGTTTCTTCAGTATTGTCGAGCCCACTTATATGGAGATTACTTTGGAGTTCTGCTCGACGTTCCACCTTCAGAGCATCATGTCAGTCCATGACGAGCCCAGCACCATCATATTTCATCTTGGCGGTTTGGTGCGTCACATGAGCGTCCCAGAATTCGGTGCTGCTTTGGGACTATACACAGAGGAGTTCATGAACGCCGAGGACTTTCTTCAGCTATACCGCCATATTCATTACTCGCCCTTGAGTCGTTGGAACGATATCACGGGTGGCCTGACGACCTATGATGCTAGTCGCTCGAATGTGACTTCTCTCTCTCCAGCCCAAAGGTATATTCACGCCCTCTTAGCTCACACTTTGACAGGACGAAGAGAGAGTACCGAAGTCGTGAGCACACACGATGCCTACTACTTATGAAGCATGGCCCACGACCATATTATCGACTTGGCGTACTTCATCGGTCTATCCTTCCGCCATCAGAGTGACCGCCACAGGAAGGGCCTCATCTGCCTAGGCCCTTACTCGCCTCGCTCGACACTTCGGTCTCCTCGACACACCGGAGCAGTCCTTATCGCTTACACTTGTTGGCCAGATGTCTCCTCAGGGCATCTTGAGCATGCTACATATGAGGATGATCGAGCGGCGTCATGGATTTGATCCTCCCTAGTACCGATTGTCTCGTCCTGATGAGCAGGATGATCCCGATGACATCAC
The DNA here is from genome assembly GCA_025698515.1 of Gossypium sturtianum. Taxonomy (NCBI): domain Eukaryota; kingdom Viridiplantae; phylum Streptophyta; class Magnoliopsida; order Malvales; family Malvaceae; genus Gossypium; species Gossypium sturtianum. The sequence continues at coordinate 15,040,920 of CM046947.1, read as the reverse complement.
TGAGGATGTTCCTCTCCCTCACGAGGATCCACCTCACCCTCCACCTCCGAGTCACTGACCTCCTTATTCTGCTGCTACTTTGAACGACATATCCGAGTGACTCACTCGCTTCGAGCAGCAGTGTTATCAGTGGTTCGACAGTCTCGAGACCACCTTACAGCAGATCTGCCACCATTTCTATATTTCACCTTCAGCACCGCCACCTCGCGACGCGTCTGACGATGAGGACCTTTGAGTCCATTTATTTTATTTTTATCTTTATTTTTTTTATTTTTTTTATTTTTAGTCTATTTTCCTTTATGTTTCGTATCATATTTTCAAAGACTTATTTTTTATATTTTGAACTATATTTTAGTTTTTATAATTATTCCTAATCGAGTAATCCTTTAATCTTCTTCCACAGTTGTGTTTATTTTCTTAATAGTTGCTCAGAATCATGCACTTCAATTTGCTAATTCCACAAATTCTGCATTCACTATTCCACGGATTTCATCCAAAATTCAGGAAGTTTCACTTCTCTCCCTCTCTTATGATATTCTTATATTGTCATTATCTATTTTGGTACATTGAGGACAATGTACATCTTAAGTGTGGGGAGGTTAATTATATCGTTATTAGAAAATCCATGAATTATGTCTTGTTCTTAAGTAATTTTCTCATATTACTATTAGAATAAAATCTTTATTGATTTATGATTTTTATTGATATGTTTTGGATTAAGTCATAGGTAATTGTGCATTGATTATTTAAACTTTAAGACATTAGAGAATTAAGAATGATAAGTCTATTTATGATAAGTCTATTTTCAGAATTAAAATTGCTAGGTTGTTTCCCTAAATTTAAATATTACCTTGAAGTTTGAGATTTATAAGATTGACATCAAAAACCATAATTTTTGTGAGATTTTGAGCCTTTTAGAGCATATACTTTTCTTGCTCACTTTTTTTTTTTGGTTATGAGTGTGTCAATATTGATTTGTTATTCTAGAACTTGCTTCGATTATGCATGTCGAGACCACACCTTTGATTTGATATACTGAGATGATAAAGGCACCTAGGTTTTAACCCACTTATTCCATTAAAAGCCTACCTTCATAATTAACCCTTAGTGAACCCCTTTGAGCCTAATAAACTGTTTCTTGATCTACCTTTAATATTAACCCAAAACTTATTCTTTTTGATTCATTGAGAATTTTTCCTATTGTATTAACCTTTTTTTTTCTCGAGATTTGATTAGGTCAGTTGCCTAACTATGTTCTCTATTTCAGTTGTTAAATTCGTCTTATTATTGTACGTAAAAAAAAAGTGGAAATACATTATTACTACTAGTTCTATGTTTTTTGAGCTTAAACGGTTAATTTCACATTTTGAGAAGAAGCTCGTGCTATTATTGATAAGTTTTCAATTAATGTAATTATTCAGTATTAGTTTCTTTTTCTAGTTTGGTAAATTGTCAATTCGATCTCGATTCTAACCTTCTAATTCAGCCTTTATCCACATCTTTAACCCAAGCCCTATTACAACCCTTTTTAAAGACCTTTTGATTTGTGTATCATCTCATTTAATAGTGGTGGAGATTTGATTTTCATGCAAGCTTATGGTAATAACTTTTCATTTTTGACTTTTGAATGCTTAATTTGAACCTTAAACACTTTGAGTGATTTAAGTGAATCTTTAGTGAGGATGTCAATTCTTGTCGGTTTTGAATCAAAGGTAATTATTTAGATAAGGGGAAACACATATGTTTTCGTGCTATAAAAATTTGTGACTTGGATTGTTTGAATCTTTAAGAATCTTTTAGTTAAATTATCAATGTATGAATTATTTGTGAATTATGATAAGACATTATTGATAAGAATTATTAATTAAGGAAGTTTAATTTTAATTGTGAGTTGAGGATTTTGCTTGAGGACAAGCAAACGCTTAAGTGTAGGGATATTTGATAAACCATAAAAGTAACACATTTTAACCCCACGCTTAGCGTGTTTTTGGATGTTCATTTATATAATTTGGTGAATTTGATGCTCCTAACCCTTTAAATTTGTAATTCTATACTTAGGAGAGCATAGGGAAGCGAAAGAAGCGAAAAACGGGCCAAAATCAGATAAAACGGGCCATATTAAGGATCCACACGACCAAGCTAGAACCACACGGGCTGGACAAACGCCCGTGTGCCATCCCGTGTCGATCGCAGCCACCCAAATTTACACACGGCCTAGGCACTCTCACACGGGCTGATCACACACCCGTGTCCCTGTCGCATCCTGCTTCATTTTCACGCAAAAAAAAGCCAATTTTTAGGGTTTTTGGGTATTCTAAAGTCTATAAATACACACCAGAGGAAAACCTAAGGGAGCACGCAGAATAGAACGAAGAAATTACTCGAAGAAAACCGTCAGAATCATCTTGGAAGTAGATCCACTCCAAGATTGAAGATCTCCATCAAGTTCTTTAGAAGTTTTAGAGTTCTTTATGTCTTGTTGTTTTCTAGATTCTAAGATGTTTTCCTTTTACGTTATTGATCGCTGTAAATCAGAGTTTTAATATTTATAAAAGAATGATCAAACCTGGAAACTAACTCTGACAACGATTAAAGGCAAGTGCACCTATCGAACAGTAGTATAGCTTAGGCAAGACCAGATTATCGAACCCAAAGGAACTAAAAGTACTAATACTAACTTTCTTTTTATTATTTAGCCTAAAATAAGTGAAGTTGTTTATTAATCTAAATTAATTAACTACTAAACTAAAGACTCTAAGACAAAGAAGAATGAATTTGGAAAATAACTTGGGAAAAACTCAGTTGATTTAGACGATACCCTAGGAAGAATCCACCTAGACTTCACTTGTTATCTAACACTGAACCATACGATTTATTCACTTAGTTTGATCCGTAAGACTCCCTAACGTATATTAAACCCTCTCTCGATGCGAATAACGTCTAACCCTAGGTTAATTAGTGGAACTCTCGTTCTCTTATAATAACCCCCTAGAATAGCAGTAAATCGATCTATGGATTCCCATAATAGGTTTCACCCTAATCCTGCAAAATCTCGTCACCCTATCCTTAGGCGTGCGATTAACTCCGCTTAATTATGTTGGATCTACTCTTAGGCAGGGTCTATTCCTCCTCCACCTGAGCACATTAAATTTGGATTAAGCTCACATAATTAAGAATAAACTAAGTTATTATCATATAATTCAAATAATCAAATAACAATATTTATCATAGGTTTCATCCCCTTCGGGTATCCGAAGGTTTAGTTCATAACAATAAAGGAAAACATCTCAAGAGAAAAGATAAAACAAAACATAAGAAATCCCTAAAACCCCCTGAATGAATTGAAGAGGAGATCCTCCGTCTTGAGTATAACTCTGGCTTCTTGAGATGGATCAACTGGCTATCCCCGAGTGAATCCTCACAAATCGCCTTCTTCTCTCGCCTAGCACGACGCCCCTAGACGATGGCTTTGGGCTCCCCCTTTCGTGTCATACTTAGGTGTATTTATAGGCTTTTGAAATACGTTTCTTTCTCCCTAAGTATCCTTTCCCGAATGAAATTGCTCTTCTCCACTACAGGCACGGCCATGGCACACGCCTGTAAATCATGGACAGGCCGTGTTCGGACTTCTTTAATGAAGCACGGCCGTGTGAATCGAGTGAAGACCGTGTTCTAGATGATCAGTGAGGCACGACCGTGTGATCTTTGGTCCAGGCCGTGTCGATTTCATGCTTTGGCCCATTTGTCCCGCTTTTAAGCCCGCTTTTGCGTTCTTTTCATCCCCGGTGCTTTCCTGAGTATATATCATGAAAAGAAAGGATTAAGAGCACTAAATTACATAAAATAAGGGATAATTCATCCAAAATCATACTAAATGTGGGCCTAAAATATGTTACTATTTCGGTTTATCAAATACCCCCACACTTAAGCTTTTGCTTGTCCTCAAGAAAAATTCTCAACTTACAATTAAAACGAACTTCCTATAATTCATAATAGTCATTGATAGTGTCTCATCCTAATTCAGGGATAATTTATACATGGACAACTCAAAGAGTCCTAAAAATTCAAACATTATAAGTCATAGATTTTGTAGCACAAAACATAGGTGTTTCCCTTCATCTAAATAATTACCTCTGATTCGAAATCGACAAGGATTGACATCCTCACAAAAGATTCACTCAAATCACTCAAAGTGTTTAAGGTTCAAAATTTAGGCACTCAAAAGTCAAACATGAAGAGTTAATCCCATAGGCTTGCATGAAAATCAAATCTCCTCCACTGAAATATGAGATGAAACACAAATCAAAAGGTCTTTGTTAGGGTTGTAACGGGGCTAGGGTTAAGGTGTGGAAAAAGGCTAAATTAGAGGGTTAGAATCGAGTTTGAATTGACAAATTACCTAACTAAGAACTAATGAACTAATAATAATAATTACATCAATTGAAAACTAAAAATACTAATAATACGAGCTTCTTTTTTTTCGATATTTGGAATTTAAATGTATAAGCTCGTTTAATCACATACTAATAATGAATATACTTCGTTTTTTTTAAGAACAAACTAAATACATAATAAAGGATAAACTACTAAAATTCATAATTAGGCAACTAATCAGATCAAATCTCGATATAAGGGTAGTCAAAAGGAATGGTGATAACAAAAACAAAGGGGTTCTGGGTTAATATTAGCGGTTATGTCAATAAATAGGGTTGTTAGGATTAAAAGGGGTTCACTAGGGGTTAATTATGAAGGTAGGCCTTTTATGGAGTAAGTGGATTAAATCCTAGGTGCCTTTATCATTTTTGTATATCAAATCAAAGATGTGGTCTCGACATGTATAATCGATGCAAGTTCTAGAATAAGAAATCAATGTTGACATACTCATAATCAATAAAGTGAGCAAGAAAAAGAATATATGCTCTATAAGGCTCAAAAACTCACAAAAATTATGGGTATTTTGATGTCAACCTCGTATATTTCAAACTTCAAGATAATATTTAAATTCAGTTTGACAACCTAGCAAATTTTTAATTTCTGAAAAATAGACTTATCATGCTTGATTCTCTAGTATTCTTCAAATTTAATTATCAATGCACAATTATCAATGACTTAATCTAAAACATATCAATAAAAATCATAAATCATCAGAAATTTCATCCTAAATATGAGTACTTTACTTTCAAACAAGGCATAATTCAGGGATTTTCAAATAATACTATAGTTAACCCCCCACACTTAAGATGTACATTGTCCTCAATGTACAAAGGTAGATAATATCAAAATAGTCATAAAATCGTAAGATAGGGAGAGAAGGGAAACTTCCTGAATTTTGGATGAAGCCAATGAAAAGAAATCGGATAGGATTGGAGGTGAGCGTGGGGAAGCATATCGAACTGGTTGAGTCCTCGAAGCAGCCATCCTAATTTCTTTTGTATCCTAAGCTAAATCTAAATGGAATGAATAACAAGAAGAAAATAATAAAGAAAATAAAAGGAAGGAAATAAAAATAAAAATAAAAATAAAAATGAAAATAAAATGAAAATAAAAATAAAAATAAAAATAGAAGTAAATATTTAAATAGTGATACGGTCCACGCCCTTGTTCGAGTTTAATCAGTCCATGTTTTTCGTGATTTTGAATTTAATTTTTTTTTATTTTTTTGGGCGCGTTTAGGTGTTTTACCACGGCCGTGGGTCTCGTAGCACGCCTGTGTATTCTTCACACGGTCCTTTAGAACGGGCGTGTTTAACCCGTGCTCGGCAAGTCAGTAACCTTGCACGGTTGTAGGGCACAGCCGTGTCTCGCCCGTGCTCAATAAGTCAGTAACCTCACACGGGAAGTCGGCACGGGCGTGGGTTTTAATCGCAGCCCGTGTTGGGAGAAGAAATCATTCTTTGTCATGCACGGTTACTAGCACGTCCGTGGTTTGTCCTTCTCGCTTCTATACGGCCACGGCCACGGCCGTGTGCAAGGCCGTGTGAGCATGGAAATCTGTACTTTGGTTAGTTTATTAAAAATAAAAGTAAAATAAAAAATGTAAAAATTAATAGGGTTAGTGCTCTGGTTGCCTCCCGAGAAGCGCTCGTTTATAGTCTTAAGCTAGACTTTACCTCTCATTCGTATGGTCAAGGTGGTTTGAGGAGGTGAAAATCCTTCCTCATGCGATCAACTCGATTTTTGATATAAAATTTAAGTCGAGTAGTGTTTACCTCAAAAGTACTGAATTTAGGATTGCTTACCTCGACTGGCCCGTATAGGAAGACATTAAGTACCTTAAAAGTGATTTCTTCGGTTGTCTTGAGGTCTGAATTGGCGATTCGAGGGTCTTCCTTATTCAACAATACCTGATCCCCTATTTTGAAGTGTTTTGTTGTTCCTATCAGCTCGTCTGGGGGTTCTTTCGGTTTTTCTTCATGCGGTTTCGACTCCTCTTTAAAGTGTGTCTTCCCCTATTTTATTTTGTTGATCTCAAGGCTTCGTTCCTCATATGTTTCTTCTTTGTTGACACAAGGTTCCTGTTTCGACTCAGGTTCGTAGTTCTGTGGTTGTTCCTGCGGTGAAATTTGAACAGATTGATTATCAACTGATTTTACTTTCTCACCTTCATCGATCGATGTTCGCCGAGTCAAGAGCTTGTAAACCGATTGATTCGCCACCTATACGAAGAATGAGTTCTCCTGTACTAACATCAATTTTAGTCCTGGCAGTTGCTAGAAAGGGTCTTCCTAAAATTAAAGGAATCGAATTGTCCTCATCCATGTCTAAAACAAAAAATTCTACTGGAAATATGAATTTATCAATTTTGATTAGAACATTTTCAATTATACCCCTAGGAATTCTGATAGTTTTATCAGTTAATTGAATGCTCATCCTGGTTTGTCTCGGTTTCCTAGACCTAGTTGTTTAAACATTTTATAAGGCATAACATTGATGCTTGCCCCTAAATCAAATAAAGCATTATCAATAGATAAACTACCAATTAAACATGGAATTGTAAAACTCCTCGGATCTTTTAATTTTCGTGGTAGTTTATTTTGTAGAACTACTGAGCACATTGCGTTTAGCTCCACATGTGATTCCTCGTCTAGCTTCCGCTTATTTGTCAACCGCTCTTTTAAAATTTTTCTATAATCGGGTATCTCGAAAGAGCTTCGAGAAACGGTAAGTTAATATGTAATTTCTTTAAAAGTTTAAGAAACTTACCAAACTGCTCCTCTGTGTTGTCCTTCTTCATTACTTCGGATATGGTACACGAGGATGGTACTCTGTAATTGCCGATTTTGGTATTTCATGGCTCACCTCAACCTTACCTTCACTTACCACGGGATCTTGCCGTGGGTCGATTCCACTAATCTTTCACCGTCATGAGTTGTTACACGCTTTGAATTTTCTCTTTTGGGTTAGTTTCAGGTGTTGCTTGGCAAGCTTTCTTGTGGTTGTTCTAAGATCGACTTAACAGTCGACCTAAATGATCCTCAATCCCTTGAATCGATGTTTCTTGTTTCGTTTCTATATTTTGGAGACGTGTTCGTGTTTGCTATGAATTTTGCCAGTGTCTCTTCAACGCTCGACTCATCTTCCCGTTGGTGAGGTGGTTGTTGAAAATTTGGAGGAAGTTCCTCTCTTTGGTCTGCCTTGATCGTCCCACGAGAAATTGGGATGGTACCTCCAATCAGTATTATAAGTGTCACTATAAAAATTATTTTGAGGTCTAGAATAGTGACCCATATAGTGGACTTGTTCGTTCTTCATGCCATATCTGTAGGGTGGGTACTCAGGATTCGCCACGCCTCCTAGATTCGAGTCATATTGTATTTCTGGATGTACCTGCGAGAGACTACACAAACCATCAATCTTTTTATTCATCATCTTTAACTGGTTTGATAGCCTGGTTATTGCGTCGAGGTTGAAGACACTGGCGGTTTCTATTGGTGTTGTCCTCATAACTCGCCACTGATAGTTATTTAGTTCCATCTTCTCTATAAACTAAAATTATCTGACAAAAACAAATAAAAGAAAAATTAGCAAAGTAAAAATTTAAACTAAAAATAAAAGTAAATTGCGAAAAATAAAAAGAATGGCCAAAGTAATAAAAATAGTGTTTTCTTAATATTTTAGTTCCCCGGCAACAGCGCAAAAAACTTGATCGCTGTAAATCAGAGTTTTAATATTTATAAAAGAATGATAGAACCTGGAAACTAACTCTGACAATGATTAAAAGCAAGTGCACCTATCGAACAGTAGTATAGCTTAGGCAAGACCGGATTATCGAACCCAAAGGAACTAAAAGTACTAATACTAACTTTCTTTTTATTATTTAGCCTAAAATAAGTGAAGTTGTTTATTAATCTAAATTAATTAACTACTAAACTAAAGACTCTAAGACAAAGAAGAATGAATTTGGAAAATAACTTGGGAAAAACTCAGTTGATTTAGACGATACCCTAGGAAGAATCCACCTAGACTTCACTTGTTATCTAACACTGAACCATACGATTTATTCACTTAGTTTGATCCGTAAGACTCCCTAACGTATATTAAACCCTCTCTCGAGGTGAATAACGTCTAACCCTAGGTTACTTAGTGGAACTCTCGTTCTCTTATAATAACCCCCTAGAATAGCAGTAAATCGATCTATGGATTCCCATATTAGGTTTCACCCTAATCCTGCAAAATCTCGTCACCCTATCCTTAGGCGTGCGATCAACTCCGCTTAATTATGTTGGATCTACTCTTAGGCATGGTCTATTCCTCCTCCACCTAAGCACATTAAATTTGGATTAAGCTCACATAATTAAGAACAAACTAAGTTATTATCATATAATTCAAATAATCAAATAACAAGATTCATCATAGGTTTCATCCCCATCGGGTATCCGAAGGTTTAGTTCATAACAATAAAGGAAAACATCTCAAGAGAAAAGATAAAACAAAACATAAGAAATCCCTAAAACCCCTCAAGGAATTGAAGAGGAGATCCTCCGTCTTGAGTATAACTCGCTTCTTGAGATGGATCAACCGGCTATCCTCGAGTGAATCCCCACAAATCGCCTTCTGCGGCCTAGCACGACGCCCCTAGACGATGGCTTTGGGCTCCCCCTTTTAGGTCATACTTAGGGTGTATTTATAGGCTTTTGAAATACGTTTCTTTCTCCCTAAGTATCCTTTCCCGAATGAAATTGCTATTCTCCACGGCAGAGGCACAGCCATGGCACACGCCCGTGTAAATCGTGGACAGACCGTGTTTGGACTTATTTAATGAATCACGACCGTGTGAATCGAGAGAAGACCGTGTTCTAGATGATCAGTGAGGCACGGCCGTGTGATCTTTGGTCCAGGCCGTGTCGATTTCATGCTTTGGCCTATTTGTCCCGTTTTAAGCCCGTTTTGCATTCTTTTCATCCCCTGGTGCTTTTCTGAGTATATATCATGAAAAGAAAGGATTAAGAGCACCAAATTACAGAAAATAAGGGATAATTCATCCAAAAGCATACTAAATGTGGGCCTAAAATATGTTACTATTTCGGTTTATCAGTTATGAACTAAACTCCCTAAATACCTAGAGAGGATGAACCCTAGATGAATCTTATTATTCAATTATCTGAATTACATGATAAATACTTGTTCTTGTTCTTAATTATGTGTTCTTAACTCTTGCTTTAATATTTTTAGGATATTAATTCAAGTTTGATGTGTTTATTCAGTGGAGCAAAAGTCCCTGTTTAAGAAAAGATCTAGCATAATTAATTGGAGTTGATTGCAACCCTAGAAATAGGATGACATAAATCTGCCGGATTAGAGTCAAATCTAATAAGGGAATCTATAGATCGAGTTAATCCGACGATAGGGGTTTTAATTAGAAAGATATTTAAATTAATCAACCTAGAGTCAGTTGTTCTTAGTCTAGAAAGAGATATTAACATAATTCAAGGATTTCTACGGATCAAGGCAAGTGAATAAATCGTTTAATTCAGAGTCAGAATAATAAGTGAAGTCTAGGTGATTTCTTCCTTGGGTATTGTTTTTATTCATTGGTTTATTCGATTACTTTCTTCACTCTCTGTCGCGTCCATAGTTAATTAGTTAATTAAAATTTAGATGAAAACAAATCCCTTTAATTATTAGGCTAAATAATAGAAAGATAGTTATTACTAGTAATTTTAGTCCTTGAGGATACGATATTCCGGACTCATCAAATCTATACTACTATTCGATAGGTGCGCTTGCCTTTATTGAAATATTAGTTAGTTTCGAGCCCATCAGCTGAGCACACTGCATTTAACTCCACATGCGACGAATCATCTAACTTCCGTTTGTTTGCCAAAAGCTCCTTTAAAATTTTTACTCAATTGGGCATTTGCGAAAGAGCTTCAATAAACGGTAAGTTGATATGTAACTTTTTCAAAAGTTTAAGAAATTTACCAAATTGTTCGTTTGTGTGGTCTTTCTTTGTCGCATTTGGATATGGCACACGAGGTTTATACTCCTTACTTACCTGTTTTTGTTCACTGTGGCTCACCTCAACCTTACCTTGACTTACCACTCTATCTTGCCTTAGTTCTGGTTCAGGTTCAGCTAATCCATCTTCATCTCGAACCGTAATTGCATGAAGTTGCTCCATTGGGTTAGTTTCGGTGTTGCTAGGCAAGCTACCTTGTGGTCTTTCTGAAATCAGCTTAGCAAGCTGACCTATTTGATTCTCGAGCCTTTGAATCGACGCTTGTTAATTTTTAAGTACTGTTTCAGTGTTTTGGAAGCGGGTTTCTGACACCGAAATAAACTTCGTCAGCATCTCCTCAAGGTTCGGCTTTTTCTCTTGTTGGTAAGGTGGTTGAAAGCTTGGAGGGGGTTGTGGTCTCTAGTTTCCTTGACCACCCCAAGAGAAATTGGGATGATTTCTCCAACCTGCATTATAAGTGTTACTATAGGGATTATTTTGATGTCTAGAATTATTACCCATATAGTTGACTTGTTCGCTCTCTATGCTAGGGCTATAGGATCGATTTTTTGGATTGTTCATCCCTCCTCCATTTGCATCGCATTGCATCACCGGATGTACCTTCGTAGAACCATATAAACCATCAATCTTTTTATTCAAAAGTTCTACCTGATTCGACAACATGGTGACCGCATCTACGTTAAAAACACCAGCTACTTTTATCGGCTTCGTTCTCATGACTTGCCACTGATAATTATTCAATGACATTTCCTCTATAAACTCATAAGCCGCTTCAGGTGTTTTATTATTCAGAGTTCCACCGGCGGCTGCATCGATCAATTGCCTAGTTGAGGGGTTCAAACCGTTATAGAAGGTTCAAACCGTTATAGAAGGTTTGAACCTGTAGCCATAAAGGAAACCCATGGTGAGGGCACCTTCTCAATAAGTCCTTATACCTCTCCCATTCATCATAAAAGGGTCTCTAAATCCATTTGCACGAAAGAAGAGATATCATTCCTCAGCTTGGCTATCTTAGCCGATGGAAAATACTTCAATAAAAACTTTTCGGTCATTTGCTCCCATGTAGTGATAGAACTTCGTGGTAGGGAGTTCAACCACTGTTTAGCCTTATTTCTCAATAAGAAGGGAAACAACCGTAGCCGAATGGCATCGTCAGAAATGCCATGTATCTTAAAAGTGTCGCAGAATTCCAAAAAGTTATCCAAATGAGTATTTGGATTTTCATCTTGCAAACCATTGAACTGAACAAATTATTGGATCATCTGAATAGTGTTCGACTTTAGTTCGAAGTTATTTGCAGCAATAGCAGGTCTCACAATACTCGATTCAGCCCTAGTTAAATTGGGCTTGGCATAATCATACATAGAACGAGGAGCAGGATTTGTAGCAACCACAAGAGGTAGCGGATTATTCTGATTATCAGCCATCTCTTCAGTAATAACAATAACGTCCTCTTGCTCTTCCACTATATTTTTTTCGACTCTGCCTTACTTCTCTTCAGTTTCTACGATCTATGCTTTCAATTTCACTATCAAATACGAGTGGTCCCGACAGGTTTCTTCTAGTCATAAACTAAAGGAACCTGTCAGAAATAAACAAAAGAAAAATTAGAAAACAAAAATTAAACTAAAACAAAAAACAAAATGCAATAAAATTAAAATTGGCTAAATTAATAAAAATATAGTGTTCCTAATATTTTAGTCCCCAGCAACGGCTCCAAAAACTTGATGAGTCACTAAACTAACTAAATTCACGACAAAGGCAAGCGCACCTATCGAATAGTAGTATAGCTATAGTGAGTCGGGTATATCGTATCCACGAGGACTAAAAGTACTAGTAATTACTATCTTTTTATTATCTAGCCTATAAATTGAAAGGGTTGTTTTTAATCTAAAACTAATTATTAAGAACATGACAGAGAATAGAATGAGAAAATACTTGAATATAACCAACGAGAAAGACAACACCCAAGAAAGAATCCACCTAGACTTCACTTATTATTTTGAATCTGAAATAGGCGATTTATTCACTTGTCTTGATCCGTAGAAATCCCTAAATTATGTTAATATCTCTTTTGAGAATAAGAGCAACTGACTCTAGGTTGATTAATTGAAATCTCTTTCTAATTAAAACCCCTATTGTCGTATTAACTCGATTTATGGGTTCCCCTATTAGATTTGACTCTAATATGGTAGATTTATGTCGTCCTATTTCTAGGATTGCATGCAAATCCACCCAATTATGCTAGATCTACTCTTAAACAGGGACTTTTGCTCCACTGAAATAAGCACATCACACTTGAATTAATATCCTGAAAATATTAAAGCAAGAAATAAGCATACATAACTGAGAACAAGAACAAGTATTTATCATATAATCCAGAAAATCAAATAATAAAATCCATCATAGGTTTCATCTTCCTTAGGTATCTAGGGAATTTAGTTCATAATTTGAAAGGAAAACATCTCAAAATTAGGAAAACAACAAAACATAAAGAAACCCAAAAACTTCTAGAGAAATTGAATGGAGATCTTCAATCTTAAAGGAGATCCTGCTTCTGAGTTGAATCCGTTGGCATTCTTCAAGTAAATTCTTCGTCCTTCTCTGCGTGCTCTCTTAGGTCTTCTTCTAGTGTGTATTTATAAACTTTAGAATGCTCAGAAACCCTAAAAATTGGTTTTTTTTGCGTGTTAGGGAAACAGGGTTCAAAATCGACACGGGCTGGCACATGGGCGTGTGGCCAGCTCGTGTGTCTCACACGGGCGTGTGCTCAGCCCGTGTGGGAATGCCCAGGCCGTGTGGTTTCTAAAAATAGCTCATTGTGTCCGCTTTTGGCCTATTTTTCGCTTTTTTTGCTCCCCTATGCTCTCCCAAGTATAAAAACATGAAATTAAAGGATTAGAAGCATCAAATTCACTAAATTAAATAATAAATCATCCAAAAACGCATCAAGAATGGGATTAAAACATGTTACTTTTATGGCTTATCATATGTCAGTAAAAAAGAAAATGCTAGATTATACCCACAATAATTTAATTTAATTTAATTTTTAAAATTGTTTTAAATAAAAATAAGTAGATAGAGAATGATTCTTTCCGTGCATGCCCGAATTATAGCAAGGTATATGGCTATTTTTCTCTTCAACTATACAATACTCAGTTTGATTAAATAAATTTCACAACAGTTTTCTAAGGCTTCCTTTGGATGACCAGTTAGCTCCATTTCAGTGTGTTTAAACCACTTTTTTAATTCAATCTCACTGATGAGGTGTTTGGATAATACCTCCAGTTGCCCAATGGACTGATTCTCACTGTGCTGCACCTCCAGTTGCTCGCTGATGGTTTTTGCTTCAGTGCACTCAACACAGCCCTTTTTTCTAATTTTACCCATGGCCCTTTCTATTTTTTTAACGTTTTCTTTCCCTTTTAATGTCTAAAGTTGAAAAGCCCAAGCAATTTATCTCTAGATTAGGTTGGATAAATACTTATATTATATAATAAATTAATAAATATTATAATTTATAGGATAATAAGTAAATAACAATTGGGGTGTTTTAATGTTATAACTATCATTTAAATAAATACAAATATGATTATTTATAGGATAATAAATAAAATATCAAAAGATACATTTTAATATTTTATTAAATGAATTTATAAATTCACATATTTTAATAATTTTATAAAAGTAAAATAATTTAAAAAACTTTTGATATATATCAATTCTAACCTGATGTCCTTAAAAGTCATTTTATATTCTCACCTCACCTCTATAACTGTGTTTGAATCCAAACACACACTCCACCGTTGTTTTTAATCTCACCGCTACTGTAACTAATCTTACCACAACTGCTGTTTTTAACCTCACCGGAAGTAAATACACTGCCCATCTAAACTAAGCCTAAATCATTTTGTTAATTTAGTATATAGTATTTAACTTGTGTTTTAATTTTATTTTCCATCCTAAACCCATTATTTTAAGACTTGATGTTTGTTACCTTTGGTTTTCAAAGCATTAGGGTCCACCCACCAACCGGAGAACCTATTGATGCAGTACTGGCTGGAGGAGACCTTGACCTGACTGCTTAAAACTTTTCTTTTCTTTTTTTCTAGTGATTTTAATTTTTAAATATATATATATTTTTTTTTGTAAATAATGTAGTTTTGATACGAATATAGTTTTGATATGGTAATACATGCCAAACACATAATGATATCTTCATACATAAGAAGAAAAAATCCCAGCACGATCAAAGTATGATTAAGACGTGGATAAACATGTTCAAAATAGTTGAACATGCTACAATATAATGAAGGTACAATGAATAATTTAGTTTTAATGAATTCCTTTTAAAGTTTAATTTTATATTTAAATATAAATTCTTAAATACTAAATATATTTGTAAGAACCAATTTATGCCCGGGCCCGTTTTACAACCAATTAAACCAAACAATAACCAAATTAAAAAGTTAACAGTCCAACGGTCCAAATTAAATATCTCAATACACCCAAACTTAATTTTAGCCCAAATTAAATAAACCCAATTACAATGACCCACATTAGGGCCCAAATACATAAACCAATAACCCAATCCCAGAACCGCCCCAAATGGCCCAACACCTTAATGTTTCCAGAAACCTTAAGGGTTTCGAAATTTTCAGTAGCGCTTCAAGAAATTTCTCCAGTATACCACGACACCGCCATACGCCACGTCATCACCACCGTACATCCACGCGGCATTGTACCTGCAAAAACAAACAACAAAGCACAGCAAAGAGAAAAAGAAAAGAGTTGTATTTTTATTTTGATTTCGGCTTTAAAGAGCTCAAAACAAACCATTGTAAAGGGTCTTCGATTTTTTTACGAATACAAAAGAATAGAAAACTCAAGAGGTTTTCATTTTTCTTCTTTCCTTTACATTTTTCCTTCTTTGAGATCTTCATCGCATATATATACATATATACATAAAGATTCTCATATTTTTAAACTATATATATACAACTATTAAAGTATAAAAAAGAGAGAAGAAAATTACCATTTTTGGAGTCTGGCCGCCGTGCACGACGGAGCCGACGGCGGTCGTCCGGCGGTGGCGTGAGGGGGTTAGGAACCCTATCAGAGAAAACAAAAAAGCCTTTCCTTCCTTTTTTTTTCCACACGGTAGAAATGAGTTTTTAACAAATTTTTTTCCTTTTATAGGCCCTTGGAACGACGTCGTTTTAGGCCTGTTTAAGTGGCCTCAAAACGGCGCCGCTTAGGCACACGACCCGCGCGCGTGACCCGATCCGGGGAGGATTCGCGTGTTTTCCATTATTCGCTTATTTGCGCATCAGGTCCCCCCGTGTTTGCAGAGGGTTTCAATGGGGTCCCATGTTCGTTTTTTTAATTTAGCCCTGACTTTTTATTGTTGTTTTAATTTAGTCCTCAAACCGACGAGTGACCAATGTTTGAACGACGTCGTTTCGGGTGTTTGGGATAATTTCCCATTCAGACCCTGTTCTTTGCGCGCGCTTGCCATTTAGGTCCCTCTGTTGTTTCAATATTTGGTATTTAGATCCCGAATTTTGTTTTACTTATAAATTTACCCTAAATCTATTTTAATTTGCTTATCATTTATGTGTCTTATTATTATAGTTTATTTTAAAAAATAATTCTATATTATCTATTGAGGGCAATTGACCCATAAATACCAAAAAATAAAAAAATTTACGGAAAAGGGCCGGAATTGGGAAAAATTACGGAAAAGGGCCGAATCCCCCAAAAACGCGCCACGTAAGCGCGTTTTTTGGAAGGGGACAAAAAGCGCCTCTTTGAGGCGTTTTTGTCCACGTCATCCAAAAACGCTCCTTCGTGGACGCGCCTTGCTGACGTGGACAAAAACGCCTTCCAGCAGGCGCGTTTTTGGTCCCAACGATCAAATTTCTTTGACCGTTGGCTCCCAACGACGAGTCAAAAAAAAAACTATAAAACCCCCACCCTTTATTCTTCACATTTCAATCCTTTCTCAATATTCTCTCAATTTTCTCTCAATTTTCTCTCAATTTTCTCTCAATTTTCTCTCAAGGTCCTTGAAATTAACGCTCAAATTTCAAAATAGTCCTTTACTATTTACGAAAAAGCCCTTAATTTTTTTAAGATATTTTTATCGGAAAATTTTAAAGCCGATTACAATGGTCGGGAATTACTTCGCCTAGGCGAGAAGCACATTGCAGTCGAGCAAATAAAAATGGTAAGTTTTAATTTTAATTTTGAAATATTATTTAATTTTTATCCAATTATGTAATTTTAATTAATTTTGAATTTTATGATTTTTAAACGATCAGAGATCGGGTGTTGGAATGTTATATTCGCAACATGCATGATCCCCATCGCCGTTGATCGAGAATTACTGCGTGAAGCGGGTTTTGGCATGTGGCCACGATAGGCCGAGGGTTCAAGTTGGAGCCGCTTTGATCGGTAGCGTTGATTGAGAGGTGGAGACCGGAGACGCACACTTTCCATTTGCCATGCGGAGAGTGTACCATCACCTTAGAAGATGTGCGCGATTCTGATTGGGATTACCGGTGGGCGGGGCGGTAGTCACCGGTCCGTAACATCTCTCGATTGGATGGCCGTATGCTCTGAGCTTACGGGTGCCATTCCGGATAGAATTCGAGGAGCTCGGATCGATATGGCGTGGTTACGAGACACATTCCCGCAGCCGAGCGAGGATTCGATCAAGTAGAAAGAATACGGTATGCTCGAGCATACATTCTTCAAATAATTGGAGGCTATCGATCTTTGGACCTCTCTAGAAACCTCGTCCACCGAGATGGCTCACGAAACTTGTTGACTTGAGCGTGCGGTGAATTGAGTTGGGGTCCGCCGTGCTGCTATCGAGGTTATACCGAGAGATGTGCGAAGCGACGCTGCCGAGTAAACAAAAATCGGAGGTTGCCTATCACTCTGCGATCATGGGCATGGTTTCGATTTCCATTTTTACGTCCTCGACTCGACCACCATATTCATTCCCACCGATAACGAGGTAAATTTAATATTATATTTTACAATTATGTCGTATATTTATAGTATAATTGTATGCTAAAAGTTTATTTAATTAGGTGGAACCATCCGTGAATCATGTTGGAATACCAAAAATCGCTTGAGGATATACGGCTCTGTTGGACCAAAGGTCGGAATCAAGTAAGTTTCAAATTTGTTATTATAATTTAGTATTTCGTATGTAGTGTCTAATATGAGGTATATGTCTAAAATTTTCGTAATGTGAATATAGTTTGAATGGACACCGTCGACGACCACCCGTAAATTCGTGCGAGAATTCCGAGGAGTTCCTCCAAAATCCGAACGGTTGGCACGTAAAGGTCCCATTGATCACCTACTCGACCGTGGAGATGCACCAGCGGATCGGGTTATGCGGGCAATTTGGATTTCGAAGCGGATTCCCGTACCACCGAGGTGCTCGATGATGAGCACAAAGTAGACTTACGGCAAACACATACGAATTGGGCAAGATTTTGGTCGAACATATCGAGGCGTGGGAGAACCGATATGACTATATACCGACCGAGAACCGATAGTCGTTCCGGAGTTAGCATGCGTCTTGGAGTACATGCCATGGTTTAGGATCCATGGCAAGCCATATCTATTGTCCGAAGAAGAGAGGCGACGACAACTTCGAGAGCGAAGGGAACGTCGAGGCCCTTACACCCAAGGAGAAGGGGTGATGAGGCGGGCAATCATCACCGCCGACACGATCCACCGGGCCCAAGAACGGCGCCTACACGATCCACCGGGCCCATCAGTTCAACCGACAACACCGGGCCCATCACAAAGCATCTACCGTTCATGCGGTGCGTACCCTTCCCCTTATATGTATCCTCCTAACCCATATATGTTTCATTTCCTATTCCTAGCCCAGTTGGAGTGCATGGCGGGGTTCGAGCGCGTTCTCGACTACTTCCGGCCCATCCGATGGTGAGGCCGACGTCGCATGTGGGTTCGAGAGGAGGCGGCATCGGGAAGCACTTCTTTCTGCCAGTTCGCGTAGTTCGGGATGCGCGATCACCCCGCCGTGGTTTATGCAAACACCTCGGCGTCAATATTTTATCGAGTGGGTCACCATCGCAACATCGAACTGGACCCATCACGGAGGAATCGATTCCCGCCCGAGGTTCCACAACCCCGCGGAAGCGGAAGAAGGAGGAATCCAGTAGCGTAACATCGTCCGCCCGCCTCCGTAGTATTTGGATCGGCCTTCAACATCGGGATTATCATGTCGACCAACATCTCGAATCCATCCTCGGATGATCTTGTGTTACACTGCAACGGCACGTTAAACAATGCAATATTACATATTATTATCATTATTCAAATCACCAACACATAGTGATACTGCATCTGCAAGCAAGACATGTATGTCGACCTTTGTACTTTTAATCTCCCACAACCTCGTCTTTTTCTTCAACGACGCCATGATTTTCCATTGACATGTGCCATCTTGCATCGCACACTTCACCTCGAACTTATCGAGCTTCGATTTAACCACCGTGTAGTTAACCCCGTTCTTAATCTTTGTCTTGTTTCAATGCAACAAGAAAATTATTCTTGTTCGCAAAATCGTTACCAACTTCTAATTCGCTCGGAATCAAACGATGTATCTGCATGCGGCCACGCTGGCGTCAGGTGTGTTAGTTCAGAAACTCCAATGCATCATCATGAGATAGATCGACATTATGCATGTGGTCGAGGCGGCGTAGTACATACCCGAATAGCGGATCTTCTTCTTCTTCGCCCGAACCGCCTCAACGTCTTCAGTACAATTGGAACGGGCTCCGGTTGAAAATAATCCAACTTCGCACCGTCGGGCCGCGCTCTCGAGGTGGATCCACATCGGATTCATCGTCCGACCCTCCATAACTCCGCAACAAACGAGGGCCCTCGCCGGTGGATGTCGTCGGAGTTCATCATCCTCCCTTAAACATCTTTCGTCATGCATTCCAATCGTATGTGGATTGCCAACCACTAGAACTTGCCGACGTCCCCGATGCGTATTTCTATCATCGGACGTCGATCGACGGATATGCATGTCCCATCCACCAACCGAGTGTCGCGCGGGGTTATGTTTTCCATACTACGACCGCACACGGGCATACGTGTTTGGCCTCCCACTTACAGAGTGTCGGCTTGGGGTCGTGTATTCCCCTCGAACAGCGTTACATGTCGAGGTCGCAGCAAGATCACTTAGAGATGAAAATTCTACATATACCTCCATATAGGGTGATCCACCGCAATATGAGTCTCCACCATTGCCTCAAAGCCCCGAGCACCTTTGATGTCGAACGACTCATATCTCACCGGATCAACCAAGCGCAAAACCTATACTTAATACATTCGAACTTTCATTGGCGTTGTTCCAAATATTTTACGCCTAATTCTTTTGCGGTTCAACCAAATCGATGTTCCGATTAAAACTCGATCGTATGTGTGTTCTCCGATAAGAAAACAACGCCATTTTCGGTGTCACGAACTTCACCGTCGTAGTAAATAACGACGTTAATACGTTCACTCATTTTCAATTTTTTCCTTTGCCTCAATTTCCTTTCGCCAACCGAGAATGAATTTTCACCGATTTATAGCCTAATTTTGCGGGAGGCTATCAGAGCAAAGGCGCGTCCACGTGGGCGTTTTTCATTACGCATCTTGACGATGCGCCTGCTTTGAAGCGTTTTTGGCCATCGCTTATTTATTGAACGCCCTCAAAATTATTTCTCCGTAGACTATCAGTAGCAAAAACGCGTCCACGGCGGCGTTTTCGAAACGCATCTTGTTTTTGGCCGGTGTTTGTTCGAAACGCCCTCAAAATTATTTCTCCGTGACTCTCGTAGCAAAAACGCGCGTCCACTACGCGGCGTTTTCCGAACGCATCTTTGTTTTTGGCGGTGTTTGTTCGAAACGTCTCTCAAAATTATTTTGCCGAGACTATTGGGCCAAAAACTTCAACACGGGTAGTAAGGACCAAAACGCGCGCCTGCGCCGCGTTTTTGTCCACGCCGCCAAGCGGCGCCCACGTGGGAGCGGTTTTGGATGACGTGGACAAAAACGCTTCCGGCAGGCGCGCTTGGTCCCTTCCCCCAAAACGCGCTTACGTGGCGCGTTTTTTGGGGATTCGACCTTTTCCGTAATTTTTCCCAATTCCGGCCCTTTTCCGTAAATTTTTTTATTTTTTGGTATTTATGGGTCAATTGCCCATCTATTGAAGCCATTTTCATTTTAATTTCTTTCATGTATATTACTTACATTAAATTTATATATCATTTACTTTGAACATTCATATATATATATATTAGTTAGTTTAAATTATTTCTACAAATTATTTTAAATTCTTATTTATGTATTATTTATTTTAAAATTGTCTTGTATATATATATTATTCATGGTAAACTCCTTTTTTTTATATACATTAAGATTAATTGTTAGTTTGATTTTTTTTATATTTATTAACTATTTCAAAATCATTTTACATATTATCTTATTATTAAGAATGTTTTGTATAAATTTTTTTAATTTTTTTTATATCATTGCCCTTTATGTTATTTATTTTGAAATTATTTTGGGTGTATATATATATATATTATTTATTATGTCTTATTTATAACATCCATTTCAAATCTTTTATATATTATTCGCTTAGGATTGTTTTATGTTTTATTTCATATTTTCTTATTACTTGTTTCGTATTGTGGTAATGTAGATATTAAGATAAGATGTTATGTGATTATTGCTATTATGTGTATGGTAATTCTTGTTTTATATTCATTTGTACTTTGCGATTTAATAGTATAACATTTCATTTGTAATTAATTACTCTACGTTGTATGTTTCTATTCTATCGCATTTTATTCGTTTAAAGTCATGTTTAATGTCATTCAAGTTTCAAAATCATTCCATTCAAAGGTTTCTAAAATAAGGCAATGTTTCGTGTTTGGAAATCCGAGAGATCGTGCCCTAACGTGCTGGGTTTCGATTTTTCGTTTGACCAAATAACCGAATATCCTTTTAAGATTTCATTCGTGTTTTCTTAGCTTAAAAAATAAGGCAATATCTTGTGTTTGGAAATCAGAAATCGTGCCCCTAACGTCTTTGGGTTTCGGTTTTTCCGTATGACCAGACCCTCGAGTATCCTTTTAAAAAATTTCGATGCATGAATTTTGGGAATTATAAGATGATCTTGAATTCGAGGATTTAAATTGTCGTGTTTTAACGTGCTGGATGTGATATTTTATTCCTTCGGAACAAGAAAATCTTAATATTCAGCTCGAGTATATTCAAATGTTTTAAACTAAACCATATTTTAAAATCTTTTCAAATTTTCGTCATTAAGACGTTAATTAATCAATTAGCTACTAATTTTGGGCGTATCGAGGGTGCTAACCCTTCCTCGTGCGTAATCGACTCCCGAACCTGTTTTCTGGATTTCGTAGACCAAAATTATTGTTTTAATAAATCAAAATGTTTTATTAAAATAATCCATCTTAAGGTGATCCGATCACACCTCGAATAAAAGATCGGTGGTGACTCCATATTTCATTTTAAAGTCGATCTCCATTTTTCAAACTCTTTAAAAATGGTTTCGACAGCTTGGCGACTCCGCTGGGGACGTTAAAGAGAGTCAAGCCGCAAAATTGATTAATTTATGTCCTTTTGTCGAAATTTGAAATTTTGATTTAAAAAAAAAATACGATCCTTTTTATTGCATTTGCTTGCGTCATCTCATTATTGTGGTTCGAGTCCTATAAAATACTCTTGAATCATATTGCATGACCGTCGGGTCATACCCTTTTAAGTAGGAGTGAGAAGCTACTCCTTCGTGAGGTTTTCACCTCCGTGCAGGATAGTGAATCGCTTTCGGGATACATCCGTACCTATGTCTTCGTGAGATTTTTATCTCCGTGCAGTTATAGGGAAATGTATTCCCCTGAACCGAACTCGATCCGTATGAGCCTATAATGGGTAAGGATCGAGGAATCTACTGGTTCAGGTACCTCAACTCTAGAACCAAACTGCATATAGAGAGCCCTAGGAGCCTACCCTAGGTAGAGCTGTGATAAACCCTAGTGGTAACCCAGATAGGCGCTTGAATGTTTTTTTACATGCTTTAAATTTTGTTTCTATTGTACTGACTTTTTGTTTTATCTTTGTTACTTTGCATGCATTTTCATATTAGAGAGAGGTGTCGATTCGAGTTCGATTGCCAAATTAGGGAGCTCGGCATGGAGAACGAATTTCTTGATAAAATAGAAGACAATACGGCTGTCCGTATATTTGTAGTCCGTTTCATGTAAAGAATTTTGCCCTCTAGTAAAGTTTTCTAAAGGAAATTGAGTCAAAATCGACATCTCTTTACATTCATTTCATGCATTCACATAGCATTACATCACATGCATTAGATTTCATGAGAAGACCCTGATTGGTTGAAATTATTTTAGCAACCTGGAAACCGATAAAACCTTACCAGATACGCATCCCTACGGCACAAGAAAGAAAACTCAAGCAATGGATAAAAGACTAGAAAAGTAAGAACAAATGCAGAAAGAAATGCAAGAACATATGCAGGCACAGATGCAGGAGCAGCTCGCTAAGATCCAGCAGGATATGATGGACAAAATGATAGAATCTCAGGGAATTATGATGACTCAAATGACGCAGCTGTTAAAGGGGCTTATGGATAAAGGAAAGAACCCCATGGTAAATGTTGAGGAGAATACTGAGTATCTTCAATGTCCCCCTGATTTTACTCCACCACATGTGCAAACACGACCTGAAGTAACTGTACAAAGGCCATCTGTCACGATCAGGCCTTAACAATTCCAAGCTGATGCTTCAGTGAACCTCCAAACTGGCCCAGGTTCAGGAGATAATCCAATCATTACTAATGTCCCTGATTTGGATGAAATAGCTGAAGGAGAGAGGACAAAAGCAGAATTGCCAAAACAGCTTGAAGATAGATGCAAATGGTTGGAGGAGAAATTTAAGGCAATAGAAAGTGCTGACAACTGTTACGAAATTGATGCCAAAGATTTAAGTTTGGTCCCAGACTTGGTGCTCCCATACAAGTTCAAAATGCCTGAATTTGATAAGTATAATGGGATAAGTTGCCCCGAGGCTCATATTACTATGTTTTGTAGAAGAATGACGGGGTACATTAATAATGACCAATTGTTGATCCATTGCTTTCAAGATAGCCTGGTGGGAGCAGCAGCCAAGTGGTATAACCAGTTGAGTCGTGCCAGAATTGGTTCATGGAGAGATTTAGCCCAAGCGTTCATGGAACAGTACAGTCATGTGACAGATATAACTCCCGACAGAATTACTCTTCAAAACATGGAGAAAAGGGTGAATGAAAGTTTTAGACAGTATGCGCAGCAGTGGAGAGAGGTTACCATCCAGGTCCAGCCACCACTTCTGGAGAAAGAGACAACAATACTCTTTATCAATACACTGAAGGCCCCGTTTATCACTCATATGCTAGGGAGCGCTACAAAGAGCTTCTCAGACGTCGTAATGACTGGAGAAATGATTGAGAATGCCATAAAAAGTGGAAGGATAGAAGCGGGAGAAAGTGTTAAAAGATCAACCCTGAGAAATAGGGAAAATGAAGTGAACAGCTCGAGCATGCATTCCAAATCGATCCACTGCAGTCAACAGAAATTCATGACCACTGGGTCATCGTGGCTCATCAAAACAAGAATCCAGTACAAAGCAACTCCAGTTTACACCAATTCCAATGACATATAGGGAGTTGTATCAAAGCCTATTTGATGCACACGTGGTGGCTCCTCATTACATGGAACCAATACAACCCCCATACCCTAAATGGTATGATTTGAATGCTCAATGCGAGTATCACGCGGGAATAACGGGTCACTCAATTGATAACTGCATTGCATTTAAGAAATTGGTCGAAAGGCTTATTAAAATAGGGGTTGTGAAGCTCGATGAGCTGAACGAAGCAGTAAATTGAAAGAGGGGATAGGAGAGTTGCGATTCCTTGAAGAAGTCATCAGAAGCCTAAAAATTGGGAAATTAGAACACCAATGGCGTATCTGAACAGGGAACCGAGGAATAAAAGTTTTCCAAGCATCGACCTTTATATACTTGAGAGTGTTTTGAACAATAGGACTCTGGAAGAGACATGTATTTTTAAGGCTAATCTAGAGTAATATTCAAAACACGCTTATTGCTTTCAGCCTAGAAGTAATAAGAGTCATTTTGTGAAATAGGCTTGTGTTCAGAATCTTTATTTCAATAAAGCGCATCTTTTTGAGCAAATATTTTTCCATTCTTTCTATAGATTCTTTTATACTTTGGATTTCTATTCAAATATTCTTTCATTCTTTATTCATGATCATACCATATGAATAATCATCCTTAGAATCATTTACTCTTTGGATTTTCTGCCTTCATACCTAGGTACCCAGATATCAACGACATGAGCGACGTTGTTACTGACTCCCTTTTTGAATGAAATATGGGTCTAAGGGATCTCAGGACTTTGAAGATGACAAAAATTGTAACCTATCTTCTGATTTGTTAAGGATGATAGAACTGGATGAAAAACAGATCCTACGTCGCGAGCCAAGGAAGGAGATGAAGATCAAAGCCTAGCTCAATGCAGAAACAAGATTTCCTATATGTGGGGCATGGATGTTACCAAGCCAGTCTCATTAAAAGTTTCTGGCCAACATCGATTCATTTTCGTGGATGTCGGTTACTTCATTAAGATGGTAAAAGTCACTTCATATGCCAATATTACAAAGTCGATAGTCATCAGAACAAAAAAGAAAAAAGAAAAAAGAGTACCGAAAAATGTCGAAAAGAGCATATTTAACCGCACAATGTCAAGAGTTTGCGACCTGTTCGAAGATCAAGTGCCACATCATAGTGCAGCAAAGGCAGCCAAAAAGAAAAACAAAAGATCAAAAAAAAAAGAGACCGAGACTTGTAAAGATTGGCACATAGAAATTACTATTTACCCTCTATGCTTATCAAACATTGGCCAGGACTGTCATCGAGGCAACACATTTCTCATTGGTTTCGCCCATTGAAGTCAAAATTTCTTTTTCCGAGTTTTATCAGATTTGAAGTTGGATGAGGCAGAATGGATCCAATTCCGATATGATCAATCAAATTTGTGAGGAAAAGTTAATAGCTATCCGTTACAGTCAGATGATGCGGGTTTGCGACAAAGAGGTTCATCCTAGAAAATTCCCAAATGGGGACCTGATATTGAAGAAGATCCTTCATATACAAAAGGATTTGAGAGAAAAATGGAGGCCAAACTAGAAAAGACTTTATGTAGTGAAAAAGTCTGTTATGGAAACATTGACCAAAACGGATGGCAGGGATATGCCCAATCCGGTGAATTCAGTCAAGAAGTATTTCACTTAAAAAAGAGAAGACAAGGTGAAAACCTGCAAAGGGCACCTTAAAAAAAATTAATTAAAAACTTCAAGAAGGAGAGGCAAAGGCGAAAACCCGCAAAGGGCGCTTTGAGACCAAAGGGGATTTGAGTTGAAAACCCAAAAAGAGCGGCTCAAATTTTGATCAAAAGTGGGGCATGTAGTAGTCTTGCCATACTTGGATTAACAATGAAGAAGTATGCTACGTCTTGGGGCATCGACAAAGTAATCCGGATCCCCTAAACGCATATCGAGCTTAAAATGGTTCTCAAGAAGTTTGAACAGAGAAGCTCAGGCTGCGATATCTGGGGCACCTAGCTTCCATTTTACCCATTTTAAATTTTTTATTTGTGATTATATTGTTCTTTTCAAAATATGTTCACAATAAATTTCCTTCTTAATTGCGATTGCTATCTTTGCTTAGCTTATTTTTTTCGAGCATGCTCCTAATTAATTTCCTTCTTGTCCATGGTTATGATCTTTTTCAGGCATTTTGCATTGAAATAACGGTTAGTGGACTAACAATATTTTCATAAAAGGAGTTTCGCATATTACTTTGGAAGCTTCTGAATAATACAAGAACTTGAAATAGGACTATTGTTTAAAACTCACCAAGTTTAAGGAAGAGTCTAAACTGAGAATTTTTTTTGCCAAAATGGTGGTTGAACAAATGACAAGATATTGCGTCAGCAATACAATCCTGACGAAAAATGGGCATCATTAACCCAAGTGTAAAATGGGAATCATTCTCCGGAGAAAAATTGATATTCTGCATTCACGCGAACATCATGCATACACATCTGGTTGGGTCACCCGAGGAGTGATCAGTTGTTGGAACAAGCTACAGGCCCTATACCCCGAGTTATAGTGGGACAGATGGAAGATAATACAGATCTTATACCTTTGAATAGCAATATGATGGATTGAAGAAGAAACAAATTCTACATTTTGAGGTCGCAGTGGGATAGATGGGAAGAGATTCAGATCCTATACCGCTAAGTCACAATGAGATGAACCTTGAAGTTACAGCGGGGTAAACCTGTTGAGCAAGATATTTGTTTTCTCGGGTTTTCTGTTGAGAATACCAGCCGAACAAGATGGCAGCATAATACATCAGTGATAAAGCCTTAATAAACAATGAACGATGACACCTTAAACTTTTAAGAAGGGATCATTCTCATGAAATTCTGCATTCATGCAAAACACATTTAGTTAGGAGTATTTGGTTCATTCCGATCATTGCATCCTAATCATTGTAAGAAATCATTCTCATGACATTCTGCATTAATACAAATGTCATCCATAAGACACATCTATTTAGGGGCATTTGATTCATTCCGATCATTGTACCCTAATCTTTGTAAAAAGATTACACCCTCATCTTTGTAAAAAGACCATTCTCATGACATTCTGCATTCATACAAATGTCATCCATAATACATTTCGTTAGGAGCATTAGATTCATTCTAATCATTGCATCCTAACCATTTTGCATAGGCATAAACACAAAACTGATTTTACAGAACAGGTCCCCTAGAGGACATTGTCGCAACATCGGTGAATTCAAAGATCTTGCCTTTCTGAGCGAAGCGGATCGAAGATAGCAGATCTGGAAATCCTGAAGTTACAGGGGCAGATCGGAGACATCAGCCCTATCTCCCTGACCAGCAGTGAAGTAGGTTGAAGATTGTAGATCTTGTCACCCTAAGCAGTAGTGGACCAAGATCGAACGGCAAATCTTGTCTCCCTAAGCAGTAGTGGAACAGATTTAAGCCACCAGCCCTATCTCCCTGACCAGCAGCAAGTAGGTCGAAGATTATAGATCTTGTCACCCTAAGTAGTAGTGGACCAAGATCGAATGGCAAATCTTGTCTCCCTAAGCAGTAGTGGAACAGATTTAAGCCACTAGCCCTATCTCCCTGACCAGTAGTGGAGTAGGTCAAAGATTGTAGATCTTATCACCCTAAGCAGTAGTGGACTAAGATCAAACGGAAAATCTTATCTCCCTAAATAGTAGTGGAACATATTTAAGCCACCAGCCCCATCTCCCTGACCAGCAGTGGAGTAGGTCAAAGATTGTAGATCTTGTCACCCTAAGCAGTAGTGGACCAAGATCGAACGGAAAATCTTGTCTCCCTAAGCAGTAGTGGAACAGATTTAAGCCACCAGCCCTATCTTCCTGACCAGCAGTGGAATAGGTCAAAGACATCAGATCTTGTCTCCCTGAGTTTGCAGTGGAGCAGATTGAAGATAGCAGATCTGGCATTCCTGAAGTTGTAGGAGCAGATCGAAGCCATACAAGTCTTATCTCCTCGAAGTTCCAGTGGAGTAGGTTGAGGCTACAAATTCCTCCTCCCTGAGTTTACAATGAGGATCAATCCGTATTTCTTTCAAGTTTCAGTAGAGAAGATGGAAACTACGAATCTCTTCTCCCTAAAATTTCATCAGAATTGGATCAAAGTGCTAGTTTCTCATGCCCCTGAAGATGCAGTGGGACGAAACGAAGCTACTCGAATAAGAAAAGCACTGAAAGAAGTCAAGATTCAGCAATACCAGGCAAAATTGGCTCTTTTAAGGTTTTTGCTCCATTCTCGTTACACGACAATGAGCAAAGAGGGGCAGCTGTAAGACCCAATTTATGCCCGGGCCTGTTTTACAACCAATTAAACCAAACAATAACCAAATTAAAAAGTTAACAGTCCAATAGTCCAAATTAAATATCCCAATACACCCAAACCTGATTTTAGCCCAAATTAAATAAACCCAATTACAATGACCCACATTAGGGCCCAAATACATAAACCAATAACCCAATCCCAGAACCGGCCCAAATGGCCCAACACCTTAATGTTTCCAGAAACCCTAAGGGTTTCTGGAATTTCCTAGCGCCGCTTTAGCAGCCTCCAGCGCACAGCCGCCGTACGCCACGTCATCACCACCGTACATCCACGCGGCATTGTACCTATAAAAACAAACAACAAAGCACAGCAAAGAGAAAAAGAAAAGAGTTGTATTTTTATTTTGATTTCGGCTTTAAAGAGCCTAAAACAAACCATTGTAAAGGGTCTTCGATTTTTTTACGAATACAAAAGAATAGAAAACTCAGCAAGGTTTTTTCATTTTTTCTTCTTTCCTTTACATTTTTCCTTCTTTGAGATACTGTCATCGCATATATACATATATACATAAAGATTCTCATATTTTTAAACTATATATATACAACTATTAAAGTATAAAAAAGAAGAAGAAAATTACCATTTTTGGAGTCCGGCCGCCGTGTTGCGCGAGCGAGCCAAGCATGATCGTCTCATGGCGGCGTGAGGGGGTTAGGAACCCTAGCAGAGAAAACAAAAAAGCCTTTCCTTCCTTTTTTTTCCACACGGTAGAAATGAGTTTTTAAAAAAAAAGTTTTCCTTTTATAGGCCCTTGGAACGACGTCATTTTAGGCCTGTTTAAGTGGCCTCAAAACGGCGCCGTTTAGGCACACGACCTGCACGCGTGACCCGACCCGGGGAGGATCCGCGTGTTTTCTATTATTGGCTTATTTGCGCATCAGGTCCCCCCGTGTTTGCAGAGGGTTTCAATGGGGTCCCATGTTCATTTTTTAATTTAGCCCCGACTTTTTATTGTTGTTTTAATTTAGTCCTCAAACCGACGAGTGACCAATGTTTGAACGACGTCGTTTCGGGTGTTTGGGATAATTTCCCATTCAGACCCTGTTCTTTGCGCGCGCTTGCCATTTAGGTCCCTCTGTTGTTTCAATATTTAGTATTTAGACCCCAAATTTTATTTTACTTATAAATTTACCCTAAATCTGTTTTAATTGCTTATCATTTATGTGTCTTATTATTATAGTTTATTTTAAAAAATAATTCTATATTATCTATTGAAGCCATTTTCATTTTAATTTCTTTCATGTATATTACTTACATTAAATTTATATATCATTTACTTTGAACATTCATATATATATATATATATATATATATTAGTTAGTTTAAATTATCTCTACAAATTATTTTAAATTCTTCTTTATGTATTATTTATTTTAAAATTGTCTTGTATATATATATTATTCATGGTAAACTCCGTTTTTTTATACATTAAGATTAATCGTTAGTTTGAGTTTTTTTTTTTTTATATTTATTAACTATTTCAAAATCATTTTACATATTATCTTATTATTAAGAATGTTTTGTATAATATTTTTTTAATTTTTTTTATATCATTGCCCTTTATGTTTTTTATTTTGAAATTATTTTGGGTATATATATATATATTATTTATTATGTGTTATTTATAACATCCATTTCAAATCTTTTATATATTATTCGCTTAGGATTGTTTTATGTTTTATTTCAAATTTTCTTATTACTTGTTTCGTATTGTGGTAATGTAGATATTAAGATAAGATGTTATGTGATTATTGCTATTATGTGTATGGTAATTCTTGTTTTATATTTATTTGTACTTTGCGATTTAATAGTATAACATTTCATTTGTAATTAATTACTCTACGTTGTATGTTTCTATTCTATCGCATTTTATACGTTTAAAGTCATGTTTAATGTCATTCAAGTTTCAAAATCATTCCATTCAAAGGTTTCTAAAATAAGGCAATGTTTCGTGTTTGGAAATCCGAGAGATCGTGCCCTAACGTGCTAGGTTTCGATTTTTCGTTTGACCAAATAACCGAATATCCTTTTAAGATTTCATTCGTGTTTTCTTAGCTTAAAAAATAAGGCAATATCTTGTGTTTGGAAATCCGAGAAATCGTGCCCTAACGTGCTGGGTTTCGGTTTTTCCATATGACCAGACCCTCGAGTATCCTTTTAAAAAATTTCAATGCATGAATTTTGGGAATTATAAGATGATCTTGAATTCGAGGATTTAAATTGTCATGTCCTAAAGTGCTGGATGTGATATTTTATTCATTCGGAACAAGAAAATCTTAATATTCAACTCGAGTATATTCAAATGTTTTAAACTAAACCATATTTTAAAATCATTTCAAATTTTTGACATTAAGACTTTAATTAATCAATTAGGTACCAATTTTGGGCGTATCGAGTGTGCTAACCCTTCCTCATGCGTAATCGACTCCCGAACCTGTTTTCTGGATTTCGTAGACCAAAATTATTGTTTTAATAAATCAAAATGTTTTATTAAAATAATCCATCTTAAGGTGATCCGATCACACCTCGAATAAAAGATCGGTGGCGACTCCATATTTCATTTTAAAGTCGATCCCCGTTTTTCAAACTCTTTAAAAATGGTTTCGACAATATTATTTGGGCTAAATTAGTAGTAGATGTCGATTTTTTTTAATTGGAGAGAGAGTGTGAAAGTGCGTTCTATATAACCTATTTTCCTAATTAAAAAAAAACGACCTAAAAGGCCAATTAAAAAAAAAAAACACTACACATATGACTAATTTAGCCTATTATTTAGTATCTTAATATATATTTTGGTACTCAAAGATAATGGTGTTAACATTTTAATATTTAATTTGAGTTTTATGATTGATTTGATGAAAGTTAATTGCTAATACTACTAGGTTTGAATTTTTTATGATTTTGTAAAATAAATTTAGTGTTGATTGTGAATTTATGAAAGTTAATTGTTAATACTACTAGGTTTGATTTTTTCATGATTTTGAAAAATAAATTTAGCGTTGATTGCGAATTTATTTAATTTTGCATTTAATTTTCTAAATACAATCCGATAGATGTGGTTGATGTGGTTTAATTTGGGTTTTAAGATTGGTTTGATAATAGTTGATTTGTAATATTATTTGCTAATTATGAATTTTCATCAAATCAACTCTAATACTCGAATTAAATACTAAAAAAAGAGTTAACACAATTACTTTCAGGTACCGAAATATATAACTTTTGTCAAAAACATAAGTATCACATTAGAGAAAAGTGTGTATCAAATTATATATTAAGATTTTGTTAAACTCGAAAAATTACTAGTTAAGTGTTAATTATATTTAAAAAAAAAGAATGTGGAAACATTTAAATTGAAAAGAATGTTTCCGTACTACGTATTGGTGTAAGTTGTTTGTGGCAACCAGCTATAATCTGCTATTATATTCTCCATAATTTGATAGAATTAGAGAATGAAAATGGCAATGAATGCGTAACAACATCAATGAGCTTGCATAACTCAATTGGTTTCCAGCAAATTAAAGTGCTAAATTTGGTGCCTGTCTCTTTGTATTATACAAGAAGAAGATTTTGGGGGAAAAAAGGAAAAAGGGGAACTGTTTGCTTTAGTAATGAAGCTTCTACTTTTAATCATATAAAAACAAATAAATGCAGCCAAAAGCTATAGAATTAAAGGTTAATTAGAAGCAAAGCAAAATTTTATTGTCTCTTTTAGAAAACCCAAGCATCATTACCGATTCTTGGGGAGGTGAGGTGTCTGTTCTTTTCTTTTTCTTTTCCCTTCTTCTTGATCTTTCCATGCATGAATCCATGCACTGTGTGTGATTGACAAATTTTGGATGGAAAATCATGTTTTTGCAGTTTGGAAGTGTGCAAGAACTCGTACGAGGTTCTCGCAAGGACAAACGTGGAAGCTGCATCTACATGAATATCATCGCTTGATTCCACCTGACATGATTTTGGGGCTAAGAAACGTTAGGCTCTCATTTAAAGGAAAAAGTTTATTGTTTGATGTAATGATGATTTTTTTTAATAAAAAATATCGATATTTGATATTAATGAATCTCAATAATTCATAAATTAAATCGAGTCAAGTGAAACGTCAAATAAATTAAAAAGTTTCTCTAGTACTCGTCATTAAACTCAAACATTTAATGTTGAGTACCTTTCAATTTTTTATTGGATATGTTTTATGTTAGTTTGATTTTATATTATAATTATTTAAATATATATTTTGTATTCTACTTATAATATTAAACCTTTTAAAAAAAATACAAAGTCCTTGGTTCGGGATTGGAGAAGAAATATAATTAAAAAATTTTGACAAGTCTTAACTCGTTTTCAGTGTACTGTTCTTATTCAACTCCTAAAATTGAACTTAAAATTTGAATTTAGATGAATAATTGGATCCACTAAAATACAAGCACAGGTTGTAATCAGTGGACTCCTTTTTAATTGTAAGTTAATACAACCTTAATCAATGGGCTGACCCAAAAGTATTAAAAAAGGGCCTTAATCAAAGGTCAAAAGACAAATGAACAGCCACCAATGCCATGGTCAAATCAACCATTAAAACAAAGATTACAAATAATTTTGAACCAGAAAGTTAGTAGATGGTAAGGTAGTTTTTAAGCAATCTCAAGACTTGCAATTAAAAACATTGCAAAAATAGTTACCACATTTGTCCAAATTACCATCTCTAACTTTAATCTCGAGCAGCCGAACCTAATCTATTCCTTTCACTTGGGGTTAAATTAAATTAAATCAGAAGTTTATTTATTGAATTTGATACACTAGTCCAACAATTAATCAAATTATTACTACCCTAGAGAGAATTAAAATTTATTTGAATAAAAAAGTTGATTTAACTATTATTACTACACTAGTCCAACAATTCTAATTTAGAATTCACATAATCACATTAACTTTCAGAATTTAGTCAAATTGATTTTATTTGAATAAAAAAAGTTGATTTAATTATTAAATTTTTAGCGACACTATATGACAATCTGTGTGATAATTTATGTGTACTTCTTTATTGATGCAGATAAATATTTTAAAAAGTTATGAGTTTTTTTATATTTTAAGAAATATATATGATGATGGGATGGAAGGAGTTTGTTTTAATAAATATCTTAAGACCGAAAAAAAATTATTTAGAAAATTCGATGCTATATTTAATAAAAAAATAAATCTGCCATGTAAAATCGAAATTAAAAGAAAAAAAAAACACAATTTTACTGGCTTTTTTGGTCAAAATCAACGGTTACGTATTAGTTTCCATTCCTAATTGTGATTCATGAATCATATAAACTGGTTGAACAAAAATAAAAAATCATATAAACTCATTTTAAAGTACAAGTGAAATTAAGTTGCTAGCTAGAACCAAAATCAAATGGCAGCTACGGCTTATCGAGTTTCTATCAAAATTTCTAGTTGCCGGTAGCTTGTGTTAGCGGCAACTGCAGCCTTTTTCTTTGATATAATGTTATGTTAATCCACACACGGTGGCTTCAAATTTGACGTTTACATGTCACACTTCCATCGCAAGAAATCAGCCCCTGCTTATATATAAAAACAACAATATCCACCACAATCTGTTCATAACAAAACCAGTCATCTTACATTAACATTTCTTCATCATTTACTTCACCATATCCTTGAGCTAATTACAATCCTGTCTTTTGCAACGATGGCTGCTTTCATCTTTTTCGTAACATTATTCATGTTAATGGCGAGTACCCCTCGAGCAGACGCTACTCAAGTTTCAGCGGCAACTTTACTTTTAAGGGTGGACCAATCAGAAAAAGGAGACTATGAAAAGATATAAGACGCTATTGATGTCGTGCTATCAGACAACAAAGAAGTTGTTTTTGTACAAACTCATTTTGCCCGGGCCAAACATTACAAACCCAACCCAATATTAAAACCACAACCCATCAAAACCCAAAACCCTACCCAGCAGCCCACTAAACTTAACCCAATAAATTAACTCAATGACCCAAAACCCAACAACCCAAAAACAGCCCAAAACAAAAAAACACACAAATCAAAATGGCAAACCCTAGGTGCGCCGCACCTAGGGTATCTGTCTCTTCTGACTCCACTTGCTCTGACCTCTGAGCACTGCTCCACCGGCCACCGCCCATGCGCAGCACCGTCACTTACCTGCAAGAACAATAAAAATGAAAGGACAGCATAGAATAGTCCAAAAAAATCGTGTAAAAATGGCTATAAAGCCAAGCAAAAACCATGTAAACAGGGATTTTTTTTTTAGATCAATACAATACAAAAAAGATTTCAATCATAAACACAAATAGATTCAAATACCAAAAAGGGCAGTGAAAAGCATAAAACTACTAAAATCATAAACGGGGGCCAAAAGGTGACTTTTTATATTTTTTTTTTCTTCTTCGAAACTTTTCCTTTTTTCTTTTTCCATTCGACATAAAAAAAAAATATATATACAAGCATAAAAAAAGAGAAAAAAAAGGGGAAAATTTTACCTTCCGACCGCTGCAGGAGGCGACGCCGACGGCGGCGCGCGGCGGAGGCCTGCCGGAGCCCGCCAGAATCCTTCCGGCCCTCGAACCTCCAGAGAGCAAAAAGGGGGAGGGGTTTTGTTTTTTTGTTAGCAGAGGGGAGAAAAATAAAATTTTCAGAAATTTTTTGGCTTAAATAGCCATATAAAACGACGCCGTTTTGGTCGGCGCCCCTAAACCCCAAAACGACGTCGTTTTACCCCTAGGATCCGAGTGTTGACCCGACCCGCCTCAGGATTCGCGTGTTTTTTAAGCAAAGGGGTTTATTGCGCATTTGGTCCCTCCGCATTCTCAGTTTTTTAAATTAAATTTCTTTTTATTTCTAATTTCGCCCAAAACTTTCACGCAGTTTTAAATTTAACACATTTAAACGCTGCGTTTAAAGGATTCGGGTAAATTGCACTTCTCGTCCTTCACCATTTCGCGTGCGCTTCAGTTTAGTCCCCCTATTATTTATTTTACATAATTTGTCCCTTTTATTCCGTTTTGAATTCAATTTAGCCCCTTTTTTAATTATTTTGCAAATTTTATTATTATTACCATTGTTTAATATTTTTATTTTTATTAATTATTTACTATTATTATTATTATTATTTTAGTATTACTATACTATACTATTATTATTGGTATTACTACTCTTATTTTATTATTATTACCATTATTTTATTTTATTTATTTATTTAATTACTATTTTATTTTCATCATTATTGTTATTACTAGTATTATATCATTATTTTTATATATATCTATATATTTTTTATTATTACTATTTATTATTATCATTATTTTATTATCGCTATCACCATTTTATTTATTTACTTATTTTATATTTTTTGTTTTTTGCCATTGTTTTGCTTATTATCAACTTTATCATATTTCTCATTATTATCATTTCTATTATTGTAACCATACTATTATTATTATTACTATTATTTGATATTATTATTATTATCATTATCATTATTAGAATTATTATATCTACTATATTTGCATCTATATCCATTTTCTTAGTTTAATACTATATTATTAAATAAAAATACACTTTGAAAAATTATTATATTTCATCTAAAGGATTTTTAAACAAGGCAATGTTTCGTGTTTGGAGGTTCGAGGAATCGTGCCCAATCGTGCTGGGTTTCGATTTTTCGTTCGTCCAAATGACTAAATAACATTTTAAGATTTTGATCGTAAGGCAATATTTCATATTTGGAAACTCGAGGAATCGTGCCCAATCGAGTTGGGTTTCGATTTTTGGTTTGTCCGAATAGTGGAATACCCTTTTGAAATTACAATGTATGAATTTTGGAAATCATGAAATGATCTTGGTATCGAGGGTTGAAACATCGTGTCCTAACGTGCTGGATGCGATATTTCATCTTTTCGGAGCAAGGGAATTTCGGTATCCAATTCGAATTACCCAAATATTTTCTAAAGGATTTGTATTTTAAAATCTTTTCCAATTTTTGACATTAGGACATTAATAATCAATTAGGTACCAAGTTTGGGCGTGACGAGGGTGCTAACCCTTCCTCGCACGTAATCGACTCCCGAAACCGATTTCTCAAAACTTCGTAGACCAAAAATAGTCGTTTTAGTAAATTTAATTTTTTTTAAAATGATTGAATAAAGGGGTGACCCGATCACACCTCATCAAAAAAGATTGGTGGCGACTCCCCATTTTTTTTATCTTTAAAATCAAAGTCGACCCATTTTTTCAAAAAAATGGTTACGACAGCCTGGCAACTCCGCTGGGGACGTAAAGAGAGTCAGGCCGTAAATTGATTATTTTCTGTTTTATGTCGAAAATTTGAAAGTTCAATTTGAAATTTTGAAAATTTGATTCGAAAATTACGATCCTTTTTGTTGCATTTGCTTGCTGTTTTTTTGTGAACATTGCATTGCATGACCGTCGGGGTCGCACCTTTAAGTGGGAGCGAGAAGCTATGCCTTCGTGAGGTTTTCACCTCCGCATGGGCTAGTGGATTGCTTCCGGGATACATCTGTACCTATGTCGTCGTGAAGTTTTCACTTCCGCATAGCCATAGGGAAATGTATTCCCCTGAACCGAACTCGGTCCGTATGAGCCTATAATGGGTGAGGATCGAGGAATCTGCTGGTTCGGGTACCTGAACTTTAGAGCTAAACCACACGTAGAAAACATAAAGACCCACCCTAAGTAGAACTATGTCAAACCTTAGTAGTTACCCAGATAGGTTTTTGTTTATTTTACTTGCTTTATATTTCATTCTGCGGTACTAACTTGTTATGTTTTATTTTTGTGCATGTCATTTCATATTTTAAGAGGTATCAATTCACGGTCAGTTTCTAAGTTAGAAAGCTGGTTAAGGAGAATGAATTCCTTGATAAAGTAGAATACAATGCAACCGTCCACATATGGTCAGAGCAAAGGTAATTGGAGAAAGGAGACAGCTTAGCTGAGGGGTATGTGTCAGAACTATGGGATTTTACTCGTGTTAGCATCACGCAAAATGAGTTCTGTGAGTTAAAAGAAATATGGAACCAGTGGGACGATGAGGCAAAACAGCTGTTCTATCATAGTTATGGCGATCTACCCTACTTGCTCGACATCAAGGTAGATAGGCATTTATTCCAGGCTATGACTCAGTTTTGAAACTCTGCTTATAGTTGTTTCACTTTCGGGAAAGTGGATTTAGTGCCCACGGTGGAGGAATATACAACCTTGCTTCGCTGTTCGAGGGTCCAAGCCGACAAAGCTTATTTTAGGGCTGCCAATGTCCCAACTTTTGTGAAGAAGTTAATGAGTATCACGGGGATGAGTGAACAGTGGGTTGCAGCCAGAATCCAAGAGAAATGTGAGGGTAAATGCATACCTTGGGTGAGTTTGAGGGACCTGATCCTAACACATCCAGATGTAAAGAAGAAGATTGATGTCTCTGCCTTGTGTATTTACGGTTTGGTAATCTTCCCTAAAGATCTAAGACATGTAGACGAAACAGTTACTATTTATTCGACTGACTTAACAAAGGGGTCACACCTGTACCTGCGATCTTAGCCGAGACGTTCAGATCTTTGAACGCATGTCAGAGAACTGGTGAAGGTAGATCCATTGGGTGCGCACAGTTATTGTTGGTTTGGTTCCACAGTCATTTTTGGAAGGTTGACAAGGTTCCTTACCGAGTGTTCTCTGAGAGTTATTCCCCTTTAAAAGAGGCCACAGTCACGGCAATTAGGGACGATATATTAGAGCAAAGGTGGATAGAAATTCTTCAAAACCTCCGAGAGGAAGATGTTGAATGGAAAGCCCATTGGATGGTACCCGACGAAGTCCTTTATCGGTGTAGAAATTTTGATTGGGTACCTCTGCCTGGAATTTGGGGAACTGTTGGATATGCACCGTTTCTTGTACTAAGGCAATACAAAGCAAGACAGCTCATACCGGCGACATATGGGTTAGCTCAAAGTGAATTCTCATACAAGGGGGATAATTATAAGAAGAAGATTCGAGAGATTTCTGAGGCTTGGAAGCGGGCTTGCTGTATGAAGATATTGACTAGAGGACCGATGACAACCCCAGAATACAAGGAGTGGGCGAGCAGAAGGATCAATGATAACATTCCTAGGCCAAGCTTGGAGGGCGCTCGATCGATGAAAGAATATTTACAAGTGGTCCCATCGGAGTTAGAGATTATAAAGCAAGACTTCGAGAGGCAAAGTTTAGAGCTCAAAAAGAGGATAGAAAAGTTGGAAGAAGAAAAGATACACCTAAGTTTAGATTCAAATGTTCAAAAAATGGAAGCTGAGAAATTAAGAAAAGAAAAGAAGAAGATAGAAGAAGATCGAGATAGTTTGAAGACAGAATATAAGAAGATACGTCTGACGATGAAGAATGCTGGATTGGGAAAGACTTCGGAACAGTGGCAACAAAAGATTATAGAGGAAAAGGCCAAAGCTAACTATTGGGAGAGGAAGTTTCAAAAAATACAGGCGCGAAACGAGGCCTTAGAGAAGAATTTAGCAGATAGCCAAAAAGAGAAAGGTGGATTAAAAGCTAGAGTGGCTGAACTTGGGCGGTCTCTTCATCACTATCGAAGTCG
Organism: Gossypium sturtianum; assembly: GCA_025698515.1. Lineage (NCBI taxonomy): Eukaryota > Viridiplantae > Streptophyta > Magnoliopsida > Malvales > Malvaceae > Gossypium > Gossypium sturtianum. The sequence goes on along the minus strand of CM046947.1, from coordinate 15,001,713 downwards.
TAATTCTGAAATCGAACTAAAATCAAGTCTGAACAAGATCGAGGAAATGAAGGGTAAGACTGAAGAGTTAGAATCAGCATTGCACAGTTGTGAACTTCGGATTGAGCTTCTTGAAACAAGAGAAGGGCGTTGGAAGGAAGAGCTTCACCATTCTCATGATCAAGTTAGAAATCGAGATTACCTCATGGGTGAAGCAATAGTTCGGATTCGAGAGGTAGCTGATCACCTACAGACTTTGGCAGCACAGGCTGATATATTGAGCATGAAGTATAAGCTACAGTCGGATCGTGGTCAAGAGCTAACCTCTTTGTTAGGGAAAATCAAAACTTTAGGCCTTAGGGCGAAAGCATATTTGTAGTCCGCTTTATGTAAAGGATTTTGTTTTTTTAATAAAGTCTTCTAAAATGAAGTTGAATCTGAATCGATGCCTCATTGCATTCATGTATTTGCATCACATCACATTATATGCATTTAAGTCCATAGAGATAGCCTAATTAGTTGAAATTAATACAGAGAAAGAGAAAAAGAGAAAAGGAAAATCTGGAAACTGAGCATCGTTACGGTACACGACGCAAAACGAAAATAATGGATCAAAGACTAGAAAGATTAGAGCAGATGCAAAAAGACATGCATGATCAAATGCAAGAGAAATTAGCCAAAATACAACAAGACATGATGGAACGAATGCAAGAATCCCAAAACAATATGATAAGCCAGTTACCGCAGTTGCTGGCTAAAGAACGTAAGAAAGGAAAGGGCATTGCTGCTAGTTCAGGGAACGATAATGACGACCCTGTTTACCCTCCAGGTTTTACCCCGACAAACACCCAAGCGTAACCAGATATATACCCCCAAAGGACGCCTGTTACCATCAGGCCGCGATGTCGAGCGATCTGCGATACTGCGCACTTTTCCGACGAGCTCGATTCTAACCCAGGAGATAGTCCAGCTAACCCTGTGGTCCCTGATCTCGATGAAATGGCAGAAATAGACAAGGCAAAGGTGGACCTGCCAAGACAACTTGAGGACCGTTACAAGTGGTTAGAAGAGAAGTTCAAAGCAATGGAGACTGATGACTACCGTTACAGGGTAGACGCTAAGGACTTAAGTTTGGTCCCAGACTTGATACTTCCGCCAAAGTTCAAAAATCTGGATTTTGAGAAGTACAATTAGACCAGCTATCCCGAAGTGCACATCACGATGTTCTGTCGACGGATGGCAGGACACGTTAATAATGACTGATTGCTGATTCACTATTTTCAGGACAGTCTGGTCAGATCTGCGGCCAAATGGTACAATCAGCTCAGTCATGCCCAGATTAAGACATGGAAGGACCTGGCGCAGGCCTTCATGAAACACTATGGTCACGTGGCAGACATAGCTCCTGACAGGATCACGCTGAAAACATGGAGAAAAAGCCAGGCGAGAGCTTCAGACAATACGCCCAGCGATGGAGAGAGATAGCAACACAAGTTCAGCCACCTCTCCTGGAGAAGGAAACAACCATGCTTTCCATTAATACCTTGAAGGCTCCTTTCATTAATCACATGCTGGGAAGCGCTACTAAAAGTTTTTTAGATATCGTGATGTCAGGAGAAATGATAGAAAACGCAATCAGATGCGACAAGATAGAGGCGGGGGAAGGTGCTAGAAAGACGATCCTGAAGAAAAGAGAGAATGATATAAATAACATAAGTGCCCGTGACAAAAGTTATTCGAAGCCAATCGTTGTGAGCTAGCCTAGAATCGTAATTACCGATCATCAAAGCCCAGCTAGGCAGGAATCCAATTCAAAGCCAAATACGGAGAAACTCTAATTCACGCCGATCCCTATGACATACAGGGAATTGTACCAGAACTTATTCGATGCACATGTTGTTTCCCCTCATTACTTAAAGCCCCTGCAGCCCCCATACCCTAAGTGGTATGACACAAATGCACAGTGCGAATACCATGCGGGGATTGTGGGGCATTCAATAGAGCATTGTCTCGCCTTCAAGAAATTGGTAGAAAAATTCATCCAAATGGGCATCGTGAAATTTGATGATGCCCCTAGCACGGAACACCCGTGATCGGTGTGTCACAGTCTTAAAATTTATAATGAGAATGATTGAACCTAGAAACTAACTATGACAACGATTTGAGGCAAGCGCACCTATCGAACAGTAGTATAGTTAAGGCAAGACCGGAATGTCAAACCTAAAGGAACTAAAAGTACTAATACTAACTTTCTTTTTATTATTTAGCCTTAAAATTGAAGTGAATTGGTTTAATCTAGAAAAATAACTAACTACTAAGCTAAAAACAACGAGACAAAAAGAATGAAATTAGGGAAATACTTGTGGGAAAAACCAATTGATTAAAACAATACCCAAGGAAGAATCCACCTAAACTTCACTTGTTATCTAAATCTGAACCAGACGATTTATTCATTTGACTTGATCCGTAAGATTCCCTAATGTATATTAAACCCTCTCTCGAAGCGAATAACGTCTAACCCTAGGTTTATTAATTGAAATCTCTTTCTAATTAAAACCCCTAGAATTGCATTAACTCGATCTATAAAACCCATATTAGGTTTCACCCTAATCCGGCAAAATCTCGTCACCCTATCTCTAGGCGCGCGATCAACTCCGCTTAACTATGCTAGATCTACTCTTAGGCAGGGACTTTTGCTCCTCCACCTAAGCACATCAAACTTGAATTAATATCTGCGAAATATCAACACAAGAATTAAGAACACATAATTAAGAACAAGTCAAATATTTATCATATAGTTCAGCAAACGATAACAAAATTCATCTTAGGTTTCATCCCTCTCAGGTATTTGAGGGTTTAGTTCATAATGATAATAAAATACATCTCAAAAGAAAAGATAAAAAAAAACATAAGAAAAACTCTAAAACCCCCTGAAGGATTTGAAGAGAGATCCTCCGTCTTGAGTATAACTCCGGCTTCTTGAGATGAATCAACTGGCTTTCTTCAAGTAATTTCCACAATTCTGATCTTTCTGGCTCGGCTCCTTGGCCTAGCTGACCCCACAAAGTTGGCCTCTAGGGTGTTTATATAGGCTTTTGGAATGTGTTTCTTTACCCCTAAGTATCCAAATCCGAGTGAAATTCCTCTTTTCCACGGTAGGGACACGCCCTTGGCACACGCCCGTGTGAATTGTGGCCAGGCTGTGTTCAGGTCTGATTAGGGAGGCACGGTCGTGTTGCTTGGGTCCAGGCCGGGTCGATTTTGCGATTTGGCCCATTTGGTCCGTTTTAAGCCCATTTCTCGTTCTTTTCATCCTCCGATGCTTTCCTGAGTATAAAACATGAAAACAAAGGATTAAAAGCACCAAATTACACAATTCAAGGCTTAAATCACCCAAAAGCATGCTAAATGTGGGTTTAAAATATGTTACTATTACGGTTTATCAAATACCCCCACACTTAAGTTTTTGCTTGTCCTCAAGCAAAATTCTCAACTCATGATTAAAACAAACTTTCTTGATTCATAATATTCATCAATAATGTTTCATCATAATTCAAAGATAATTCATACATGGATAATTCAACTCTAAGAGTCCTAAAGATTCAAACAATCTAAGTCATGCATTTGTGGCATAAAACATAGGTGTTTCCCCTCATCTGAATGATTACCTCTGATTCAAAATCGACAAGGATTGACATCCTCACTAAAGATTCACTCAAATCACTCGAGGTGTTTAAGGTTCAAGAAAAAACACTCAAAAGTCAAAAATGAAAAGTTATTACCATAGGCTTGCATGAAAATCAAATCTCCACCACTATAATATTAGATGATACACAAATCAAAAGGTCTTTAACAGGGTTGTAACGGGGCTTGGGTTAAAGGTGTGGATAAAGGCTGAATTAGAAAGTTAGAATCGAGATTGAATTGACAAATTACCTAACTAGAAACAATGAACTGAATATAAATAATTACATCAATGAAAACTTTTAATAATAATACCACTACTTGTACGAGCTTCTTTTTCAACAATTGGAATTTAGATGTATAAGCTCACTTGATCACAGAACTAATAATGAATATACTTTGATTTGATTTTTTTTTTAAGAATAAGTCAAGTAATAAGAAGATAGAATTTAACAACTGATAAAGAAAATAGTTAAGTAGTCGATCAAATCAAATCTCGATATAGGGGTAGTCAAGAAGAATGGTGATAATGAATACAAAGGGTTTTGGGTTAATATTAGTGGGTGAGTCAATAAAAAGGGTTGTTAGGATTAAACGGGGTTCACTAGAGGTTAATTGTGAAGGTAGGCTTTTAGTGGAGTAAGTGGGTTAAATCCTAGGTGCCTTCATCATCTCTGTATATCAAATCAAAGGTGTGGTCTCGGCATGTATAATCGATGCAAGTTCTAGAATAAAAAATTAATGTTGACACACTCATAATCAATAAGGTGAGCAAGAAAAAGAATATATGCTCTATAAGGCTCAAAATCTCACAAAAATTATGGGTATTTTGATATCATCCTCGTAAATTTCAAACTTCAAAGTAATATTCAAATTCAGGTAGACAACCTAGAAAAATTTTTTAATTCTGAAAAATAGACTTATCATGCTTGATTCTCTAGTATCCTTCAAATTTAATTATCAATGCACAATTATCAATGACTTAATCCAAAACATATAAAAAAAAATCATAAATCAGGGAAATTTCATTCTAATCATAATAAGAGAAACTTACTTTAAGACAAGGCATAATTCAGGATTTGAGAATAATGCAAAAAGTTTGGCACTTTTAAGATTCACCCGCCCACACTTAAGATGTACATTGCCCTCAATGTACAAAGATAGATAATAGAAAAATAACAATAAAATCATAAGATAGGGAGAGAAGTGAAACTTCCTGAATTTTGGATGGAGTCAATGAAAAGAAACCGGATAGGAATTGGCAAAGTGGAACGTGGGGGAGCGCCTTGAACCATTTGAATTTGAATCCTCGAAGCAGCCGTCCTGATTTTATTGTATCCTAAGCTAAATCTAAATGGCATGAAGAATAAGAAGAAAATAATAAAGAAAATAAAAGAAAAAATAAAAGAATTAAAAATAAAAATAAAAATAAAAATAAAAGTAAATAATGGAAATTGAAAGAAGAAAGACAATTGGAAAAGAAAAAGGAAGAAGGGGGTTTTGGGAAAAAATTTTCCTGTTGCCACATGTCTATGGCCACGCCGTTTTACTTACCTATGGTGGCCACACGGCCACGGCTACGGCCGTGTGCAAGGCCGTGTGAGTATGGAAAACCTGCGCCTAAACAATGGAAATAAATAAAACTAAACTAATTAGTAGGGTTAGTGCTCGGGTTGCCTCCCGAGAAGCGCTCGTTAAAAGTCTTGAGCTAGACTTACCTGTTATTCACATAATCAGGGTGGTTTGAGGAGGTGAAAATCTTTTCTCATGCGATCTATTCAGTTTTTGATATATAGTTTAAGTCGAGTAGTGTTAACCTTAAAAGTGCTGAATTTAGGACTAGTTACCTCGACTGTTCCATCTGGGAAGATTTTGAGTACTTGATCTCCTATTTTAAGCTGGGTTGTCCCATCGTTAAGTTTCTCGTGGAGTTGCCTCGTTTTTTCTTCGTGTATTTCTTTGAAGTGTATCTTTCACTCGTCTAGTTCATCGATCCGAAGCCTTCGTTCTTCATGAATTTCTTTTTTATCGTCACGAGGTCTAGGATCTGGCATCTGCGAAAGAGCTTCAAGAAATGGCAAGTTAATATGAAATTTCTTTGGAAGTTTAAGAGACTTACCGACTTGTTCCTCTGTGTGGTCTTTCTTTATCGTATTGGGGTATGGCACACGAGTTGGTACTCTGTACTTACCGGGTTTATTAGATCATGGCTTACCTCAACCTTACCTTCACTTACCACAGGCTCTTGCCTAAAATTGGGCTCGTCTAACTCTTCACTATCTTGAGCTGTTATGGCTTGAATTTGCTCATTTTCCCTATGTAAGCTTTCTGATTGTTTTTCAGAAACTAACTTAGTAAGTTGCCCAATTTGATCCTTGAGCTTCTGTGTCGATGCTTCCTGTTTTTCAAGTTTTGTTTCTATATATTTGGAAACGTGTTTCTGTGGCTGCTATGAATTTTGTCAACATCTCCTCAAGGTTCGACTCCTCTTCCTGTTGGTGATGTGGTTGTTAAAAATCTGGAGGAGGTTGCGGTCTTTGACTACCTTGATCATCCCACGAGAAATTGGGATGGTACCTCCAACCTGCATTATAAGTGTTGTTATAAAGATTATTTTGAGGTCTAGGATAGTTACCCATATAGTTGACTTGTTCGCTTTCCATGCCATGTCCGTAGGGTGGGTACTCAGGATTCGCCACACCTCTACTTGTTTCGCAATGCATAACTGGATGTACCTGCAAAGAACACAAACCATCAATCTTTTTATTTAACAATTCTAACCAATTTGATTGCACGTTATCAAGCGTCGAGGTTGAAGACATCGGCGGCTTCATTGGCGTTGTCCTTATAACTTGCCACTGATAGGTATTCAGTGCCATCTCCTTTATAAACTAAAATTACCTGTCAAAAGTAAATAAAAGAAAAATTAGTAAAATAGAAATAAAATTTAATTGCACAGATAAAATATGGCTAAAGTAATAAAAATTAAATGTTCTTAATATTTCAGTTCCCCGGTAACGACGCCAAAAACTTGATCGGTGTTGTTACAGTCTTAAAATTTATAATGAGAATGATCGAACCTGGAAACTAACTATGACAACAATTTGAGGCAAGCGCACCTATCGAACAGTAGTATAGTTAAGGCAAGACCGGAATGTCGAACCCAAAGGAACTAAAAGTACTAATACTAACTTTCTTTTTATTATTTAGCCTTAAAATTGAAGTGAATTGGTTTAATCTAGAAAATTAACTAACTACTAAGCTAAAGACGATGAGACAAAAAGAATGAAATTAGGGAAATACTTGTGGGAAAAACCAATTGATTAAAACAATACCCAAGGAAGAATCCACCTAGACTTCACTTGTTATCTAACTCAACTGCACGATTTATTCATTTGACTTGATCCGTAAGATTCCCTAATGTATATTAAACCCTCTCTCAAGCGAATAACGTCTAACCCTAGGTTGATTAATTGAAATCTCTTTCTAATTAAAACCCCTAGAATTGCATTAACTCGATCTATGGAATCCCATATTAGGTTTCACCCTAATCCCAAGCAAAATCTCGTCACCCTATCTCTAGGCGCGCAATCAACTCCGCTTAACTATGCTAGATCTACTCTTAGGCAGAGACTTTTGCTCCTCCACCTAAGCACATCAAACTTGAATTAATATCCGCGAAATATCAACACAAGAATTAAGAACACATAATTAAGAACAAGTCAAATATTTATCATATAGTTCAAATAAACGATAACAAGATTCATCTTAGGTTTCATCCCCTCGTGTATTTGAGGGTTTAGTTCATAATGATAATAAAATACATCTCAAAAGAAAAGATAAAACAAAACATAAGAAAAACTCTAAAACCCCCTGAAGGATTTGAAGAGAGATCCTCCGTCTTGAGTATAACTCCGGCTTCTTTAGATGAATCAACTTGCTTTCTTCAAGTAATTTCCACAATTCTGATCTTTCTGGCTCGACTCCTTGGCCTAGTTGGACCTCCCTGAAAGTTGGCCTCTAGGTTGTTTATATAGGCTTTTGGAATGTGTTTCTTTACCCCTAAGTATCCAAATCCGAGTGAAATTCCTCTTTTTCACGGCAGGGACACGCCCTTGGCACACGCCCGTGTGAATCGTGGCCAAGCCGTGTTCAGGTCTAATTAGGGAGGCACGGCCGTGTGAATCGTGGCCAGGCCGTGTTCAGGTCTGATTAGGGAGGCACGACCGTGTTGCTTGGGCCCAGGCCGTGTCAATTTTGTGATTTGGCCCATTTGGCCGTTTTAAGCCCGTTTCTCATTCTTTTTATCCTCCGGTGCTTTCCTGAGTATAAAACATAAAAATAAAGGATTAAAAGCACCAAATTACACAATTCAAGGCTTAAATCACCCAAAAGCATGCTAAATGTGGGTTTAAAATATGTTACTATTACGGTTTATCAACCCGCTACCTAATCATGCTAATAATGGGGTAAATATGATAGGTGAGAATGTGGGGAAAAGAGTTAAAATGGATATTGTGGAGGTGAAAACCCCGATGAGATGGGTTTGGAAGGAAATGATGAAGAGAGGATTAGCTGTACCAGATCCGGCTGGAGAATATGAAGAAATGAAAAATGGCTGTGAGTTCCATAACATAGAAGGGCACGAGATCCAAAACTGTATTGAGTTCAGAATTCTGGTGCAAAGGCTGATGGACGATAAAGAGATGGAATTTTATGAAAGAGATAAAAGCCAAGAAGGAGAAAACATCTGCGCGTTGGAAGATGATTCAGCAGCAAAGGTCTCGAAAATTAGCTATCCGTTAGTCATCATCTCGCGATCGAAGAACAATGAAGTCGGGGTAAAGATAACACCAAAGGTCGTGATTCAGAAACCTGCGGTCTTTCCTTACGAAGATAACAAAAAGGTTCCCTAGAACTATGACTGCAATGTGACGATTCCTGGGAAGGGGGACTCATCCAGCACTGCAAAGGGAAATCAGGAGCTAGGCTCTTATACGCGCAGCGGGAAGTGCTACGACGCGAAAAACACATAAATAGAGCCCACAAAAGAGAAAGCCTTGATGGGCGAACAAAAGAGGGAGAAGGCGACCAAACAGGAATCGCCTATAAACGAGCCAGTGAAGGAAGAAGAGGCTAAGGAATTCTTAAAGTTCTTAAAGCATAGTGAGTACAGTGTTGTGGAGCAGCTGAATAAACAACTGGCTCGTATATCTGTGCTAGACTTACTTTTAAGCTCGGAGGCGCATCGCAACGCACTGATGAAAGTACTGAATGAAACTTATGCTGCTAACGATATCTCCGTTAACAAGTTGGATCGCCTGATTAGCAATATAAGTGCTGATAACTTCATTTTCTTTAATGATGACGAGATCCCGCAGGGAGGTATGGGTTCCATTAAAGCTCTCCACATTACCACACGGTGAAAAGGATACACACTACCAGGGGTACTGGTCGATAATGGATCGGCACTCAATGTCTTGCCACTATCGACGCTGGATCGATCACCCATTAATAGCTCTCACATGAAGGCCTGCCACAATGTAGTGAGGGCATTCGATGGAACTGAAAGGAAAGTCATAGGGAGGATCGAGTACCTGCATTGGCCTAGGTACATATGAAGTGGATTTCATAGTAATGGATATCGAGCCGCCCTATAATTGCTTGTTGGGAGACCTTGGATACACTCAATGGGAGCAAGGTGCCTCGCTCGTTGCACCAAAAGTTGAAGTTAGTTATGGAGGGTCGTCTGGTGACGATAAATGCTGAAGAGGACATTATCGTGACTGTAACTAACGGTGCGCCATATTTAGAGGCAAGCGACGAAACGACTGAGTGTTCCTTCCGCTCTTTGGAATTTTTCAACGCAACATTCATCATCGAGGGGAACAAGATCCCAGTGCCTCAAATATCCAAAACTACGAAAATGGGTTTACAACTGATGGTTGGGAAATGAGCTGTACCTGGAAAAGGACTTGGAAGGTATCTCCAAGGAGAGATCGAGGCCCCGGGATTGAAAGAAAAACGAGACCTCTTCGGCTTAGAATTTAAGCCGGACGTAAAGCAAAGAAAGAAAGAGTTAGAAAAGAAACAAGAAAGAAGGAAAGCGCGTTTGAGCGGGGATGAGATTAAATGGGAACCGATGATAATTCCCCACATTTGCAAAACTTTTATATCAGGAGGGATTATCCATCCAGAACGAGGAACGCGAAATGAGGAAACCACGGAAGAAACATGGGGAAACATTCACGTCAATGCTATATCCGAAGGAAAAACTGAAGAAGAAAAATGGAATGGCATCCGCCCCTATGAGCCTGGCAGCGTTCTAAACAACTGGACCGTGGAGGAAATCCCTGTAGCTTTTAGAACTTATTCAGAGTAATATTCGGAACACACTTGTTACTTTAAGTCTAGAAGCAATAAGATTCCCTTTTGTGAAGCATGGCTTATGTCTAAAATATCGTTATTTTCAATGAAATGCACCTCCGCTACTTTTTGAGCAAATATTCTTCTATTCTTTTCACTTCATTCATCATCATGATTATTCTTTTATTCTTTAAATATTCTTTTAAATATTTTCATTCTTCATTCATAATCATACCATGCCAATAAATATGCTTAGATTCTTTTGTTCTATGGACCTTTATTCATCTCTATAACAGGTCCCCAAATATCAATGATTTGAGTAACACTACCAACGACTCAGAATATCCTTTCGAGCAAGATATGGATATGGAGGATTTTCAGGACTTGGAAGATGACCAAGGTTGTGACCTGTCTCCTGAACTGTTAAGGATGGTAGAACAAGAAGAGAAACGGATCCTACCTCACAAAGAGTCAGTAGAAATAGTGAACCTGGGAGACAGACAAGAAAAGAAAGAAGTGAAGATCAGAGCTTGTATCACAGTAGAGACCAAACGAGACCTCATTAAGTTACTCCAAGAATTCAAAGATGTATTCGCGTGGTCGTATCAAGATATGCCCGGGCTAAGCACTGATATCATGGTACACTGGTTGCCCATAAAGGAAGAGTACAAGCCAGTCCAACAGAAACTTCGAAGGATAAGGCCAGATGTTCTGCTGAAAATAAAAGAAGAGGTCAAGAAGAAATTTGACGCAGGTTTCTTGCAAGTGGTTAAATAATCAGAATGGGTAGCCAATATCGTCCCCGTCCCTAAGAAAGATGGGAAAGTACGAATGTGTGTAGACTACAGGGATCTAAACAAGGCTAGCCCGAAAGGCAATTTCCCGTTACCTCATATCGACACCTTAGTGGACAATACGGCGGGTTATTCATTGTTCTCCTTCATGGACGGCTTCTCAGGATACAACCAGATAAAGATGCATCCTGAAAACATGGATAAGACCACGTTCATAACCATGTGGGGAACCTTTTGCTATAAGGTGATGCCATTTGGGCTGAAGAATACGGGAGCGACATATTAGAGAGCCATGGTAACCCTATTCCATGATATGATGCACAAAGAAATCGAAGTTTATGTCGACGATATGATCGCCAAATCCCAGACTGAAAAGGAGCATGTCCAAGTCTTGAGGAAATTATTCTTGAGGTTGAGGAAATTCCAGCTAAAGCTTAACCCAGCGAAATGTACCTTCGGAGCCAGGTCAGGGAAATGCTAGGGTTTATAGTCAGTGAAAAGGGGATTGAGGTTGACCTAGACAAGGTCAAAGCCATACAAGAACTGCCTCCGCCGCGCACTCAAAAAGAAGTTCGAGGTTTCTTAGGAAGATTAAATTACATTGCTCGGTTCATTTCACAACTAACTGAGAAATGTGACCCCATATTCCGTCTTCTTAAGAAACACAATCCAGGTGCAAGGGATGAGGAATGCCAGAAAACCTTTGACAAAGTGAAGCAATACCTATCCAATGCCCCAGTGCTGACGCCGCCTAATCCAGATAAGCCATTAATCCTATATTTGATAGTGCTTGATAATTCAATGGGATGTGTGCTTGGCCAACACGATAAGTCCGGAAAGAAAGAAAAGGCAATATACTACCTTAGTAAAAAGTTCACCGAATGTGAAACAAGGTACTCACCAATTGAGAAACTGTGTTGTGCCTTGATCTGGACAACTCGGAGATTGAGGCAGTATATGTTGTATCATACGACTTGGCTTATCTCGAAGCTAGACCCTCTGAAATATATGATGGAGTCGACTGCTTTGAATGGAAGGATGGCCCGATGGCAAATTTTGCTTTCTGAGTTTGACATAGTTTATGTGAACCAAAAGGCAGTGAAGGGGAGTGCAATAGCAGACTTTCTAGCCAGGAGAGTTCTGAAAGATTACGAGCTTTTGGACTTCGATTTCCCTAACGAAGATTTAATGTACGTGGCAACCACCGAAGAAGGTACCCCAGAAGATTGTCCTTGGAAACTGAACTTCGACGGGGCATCAAATGCTGTGGATAATGGAATTGGGACGGTTCTGGTATCCCCGAACGGAGATCATTATCCATTTACTTGTAAATTGGATTTTGATTGCACAAATAATATGGAAAAATACGAAGCCTGTATCATGGGTATCCGTGCCGCTATAGAACGCAAAATTAGGGTACTGGAGGTATATGGAGATTCTGCACTGGTAATTTATCAACTCAAAGGGGATGAGAGACAAGAGATCCCAAGCTAGTCGACTACAAAAGATTGGTCCAAGGATTGATCAAGGAGTTCGATGATATAACTTTCAGTTATCTGCCAAAAGACGAAAATCAGATGGCCGATGCTCTGGCCACCTTGGCCTCCATGGTCCGAGTAAACAAAGATGAGGATGTGAAACCTATCTAAATGAGTATTTATGAGGCCCTGGCCCATTGCTACAACGTTGAGGAAGAATAGAAAAATGATCACCCGTGGTACCACAATATACTACAGTACGTGAAAAATCATGAATACCCTGAGCAAGCAACTGAGAACGACAAAAGGACGTTGAGAAGACTAGCCTGTGACTACGTCTTGGATGGAGAGATCGTATACAAAAAAAGAAAGGATCAAGTACTACTGAGGTGTGTGGACGCCGCCGAGGCTAAGAAAATCCTAGAAGAAGTCCATGAGGGTGTTTGTGGAACACATGCCAATGGTTTCACAATGACTAGGCAAATCATGGGATTCGGATATTACTGGTCTACCATGGAAAGAGATTGCATTGATTATGCCAAGAAATGTCATAAGTGCCAAATTTATGGGGATAAGATTCACGTACCACCTTCACCTCTACATGTTATAACCTTCCCATGGCCTTTCTCTATGTGGGGCATGGACGTCATTGGACCAATCTCACCAAAAGCTTCCAATGGACATCGGTTCATCTTCGTGGTAATCGACTACTTCACTAAGTGGGTAGAGGCCGCTTCATATGCTAATGTGACAAAATCAGCGGTCAGCAAGTTCTTGAAAAAGGAAATCATATGTCGATATAAAATGCCTGAGAGGATCATATCCGATAATGCGTTAAACTTGAACAACAGCATGATCACAGAGGTCTGCAGTCAATTCAAGATTAGACACCACAATTCGTCACCATATCGTCCAAAAATGAATGGTGCAGTGGAAGCATCTAATAAGAACATCAAGAAGATAGTGGGAAAAATGACTGAGACTTACAGAGATTGGCACGAGAAGTTACCATTTGCCCTTTTCGCCTATCGAACATCGGTCAGAACCTCCACCGGGGCAACTCCTTTCTCATTGGTCTACGGAATGGAGGCAGTTTCACCCATCGAAGTTGAAATTTTATCCCTTCGAGTCTTGTCCGAATTGAAGTTAGACGAAGCAGAATGGATCCAGGCTCGATATGATCAGTTAAATTTGATCGAAGAGAAAAGGTTGAAAGCTATCTGTCATGGTCAAATGTACCAAAAGCGAATGATGCGAGCGTACAACAAAAATGTGCGCCCAAGAGAATTCCATAAGGGAGACTTAGTTTTGAAAAAGATCCTCCCTATACAAAAGGATTTCAGAGGGAAATAGATGCCAAATTGGGAAGGACCTTATGTGGTGAAAAATGCTTTCTCTGGAGGAGCACTGATCTTGGCCGAGATGGATGGGAAAAACTTATCCAATCCTATAAATTCGGATTCAGTCAAGAAGTATTATGCTTAAAGAGGAAAAAGGCTAAAGTGAAAACCCTCAAAGGGCGCTTTAAGACCTTTCAAAAAAAAAAACGGAGAGGCCAAAGCGAAAACCCGCAAAGGGCGCTTTGAGACCAAAGAGGTTTTGAGTCGAAAACCTGAAAAGGGCAGCTCAAATTCTAACAAAAGAAGGGATATGTGATGTTTTTTTCCTCTCAGAATTAGCAAAAAGGAGGAATGTTACACCTCAGGACATCTACAAAGCACTGCAGATCTCCCAACATCTATTCAGCTCAAAATGATCTTCAGAAAGATTGGATAGTGAAGCTCAGACTGCGATATCTGGGGCACCTACTTTTTCTTTTTTGCTCATTTTTGTATTCCAATAATGTTTGCTTTTGTTGATTAATTCAATTCTATTCTTCATAAATTCTAGTGTTATCCATCATTTAAATCTTTTAAGTAGTTTGCAATTGAATTAACGATTAATGGACCCATAGTGCTTCCATAAAAGGAGTTTTGCCTATTACTCTGGAAGTCTCTAAACAGCGCAGGAACCCAAAACAGGGTTGTTGTCTAAGAACCACCACGCCTAGGGGTTGGAAACATTCGAGAAAGAGGAGTTTAAAATCATGACTATCTCCCCAGATTCTCTGTCAAAGATATCAGTTACATGAGAAAACGAGAAATTGCGTCCGTGACGTGACCTTGACGAGCAAACGAGCAATTACAACCCTAATCTTTTAAAAAGGGATCATTCTCATTCAGCATTCATGCAAATGTCATCCATAATATCATTTAGTTAGGAGCGTTAGATTCATTTCGATCATAACATCCTAATCATTTGGCATAAACATAAGCATATGAAATCGATTCTACAGGATAGGTCCCCTAGAGGACAATGTAGTAACATCGGCGAATCCATCCTATCTCCCTGACTAGCAGTGGAATAGGTTGAAGATTGTAGATCTTGTCACCCTAAACAGTAGTGGGACAAGATCGAAGGCAAATCTTGGCTCCCTAAACAGTAGGGAACATGATTTAAGCCACCGTCCTATATCCCTGACCAGCAGTGGAATAGGTTGAAGATTGTAGATCTTGTCGCCCTAAACAGTAGTGGGACAAGATCGAAGGCAAAATCTTGGCTCCCTAAACAGTAGGGAACAGGATTTAAGCCACCGTCCTATTGCCCTGACCAGCAGTGGAATAGGTTGAAGATTGTAGATCTTGTCGCCCTAAATAGTAGTGGGACAAGATCGAAGGCAAAATCTTGGCTCCCTAAACAGTAGGGAACAAGATTTAAGCCACCGTCCTATTGCCCTGACCAGCAGTGGAATAGGTTGAAGATTGTAGAGTCTTGTCGCCCTAAACAATAGTGGGACGAGATCGAAGGCAAATCTTGTCTCTCTAAACAGTAGGGAAACATGATTTAAGCCACCATCCTATTGCCCTGACCAGCAGTTGGAATAGGTTGAAGATTGTAGATCTTGTCGCCCTAAACAATAGTGGGACGAGATCGAAGGTAAATCTTGTCTCTCTAAACAGTAGGGAAATATGATTTAAGCCACCGCCCTATTGCCCTGACCAGCAGTGGAATAGGTTGAAGATTGTAGATCTTGTCGCCCTAAACAGTAGTGGGGCAAGATCGAATGCGAATCTTGTTTCTCTAAACAGTAGTGGAACATGATTTAAGCCATAGTCCTATCTCCTAGACCAGCAATGGGGTAGGCTAAAGACTGCAAATATGATTTTGCTGAAGATACAACAGAGCAGGTTGAAATTACCAAATCTCACCTCCTGAAGTCACAGTGGAGCAAGTTAAAATAAACAAATCTCATCCCCTCGAAGTTGCAGCAGGAGCAAATTGAAGCTACAGGTCTTATCTCGCTGAAGTAGCGATGGAGTGGATCAAAGCAACAAGATGGGGTGGGCTAGAACGAGGCTACCTAAAGGAAAAGAGGACCAAAGAAGTCAAGACTCAGCAAGACCGGGAAAAATTGGCTTTTCTTAAAAGTCTTTGCTCTGTTCTTGTTACAGAATAATGAGTAAAGAGGGGCAGCTGTACAAACCCATTTTGCCCGGGCCAAACATTACAAACCCAACCCAATATTAAAACCACAACCCATCAAAACCCAAAACCCTACCCAGCAGCCCACTAAACTTAACCCAACATATTAACCCAAAGACCCAAAACCCAACAACCCAAAAACAGCCCAAAAAAAAAAAACACACAAATCAAAATGGCAAACCCTAGGTGCGCCGCACCTAGGGTAT
The DNA here is from genome assembly GCA_025698515.1 of Gossypium sturtianum. Taxonomy (NCBI): domain Eukaryota; kingdom Viridiplantae; phylum Streptophyta; class Magnoliopsida; order Malvales; family Malvaceae; genus Gossypium; species Gossypium sturtianum. Next base: position 14,985,684 of record CM046947.1, on the reverse strand, counting down.
CTGACTCTTCTGACTCCACTTGCTTTGACCTCTGAGCACTGCTCCACCGGCCACCGCCCATGCGCAGCACCGCCACTTACCTGCAAGAACAATAAAAATGAAAGGACAACATAGAATAGTCCAAAAAAATCGTGTAAAAATGGCTATAAAGCCAAGCAAAAACCATGTAAACAGGGACTTTTTTTTTTTGGATCAATACAATACAAAAAAGATTTCAATCATAGACACAAATAGATTCAAATACCAAAAAGGGCAGTGAAAAGCATAAAACTACTAAAATCATAAACGGAGGCCAAAAGGTGACTTTTTATATATTTTTTTTCTTCTTCGAAACTTTTCCTTTTTCCTTTTTTCATTCGATATAAATATATATATATATATATACAAGTATAAAAAAAAAGAGAAAAAAAAAGGGAAATTTTACCTTTCGGCCACCGCAGGTGGCGGCGCACGGCGGAGGCCCGCAAGAGTTCTCGCCGGAATCCCTCCGGCCCTCGGACCTGCAGAGAGCAAAAAGGGGGAGGGGTTTTGTTTTTTTTTGTTAGCAGAGGGGAGAAAAATGAAATTTTCAGAAAATTTTTGGCTTAAATAGCCATATAAAACGACGCCGTTTTGGTCGGCGCCCCTAAGCCCCAAAACGACGTCGTTTTACCCCTAGGATCCGCGTGTTGACCCGACCCGCCTCAAGATCCGCGTGTTTTTTAAGCAAAGGGGTTTATTGCGTATTTGGCCCCTCTACATTCTCAGTTTTTTAAATTAGATTTCTTTTTATTTCTAATTTCGCCCAAAACTTTCACGCAGTTTTAAATTTAACCCATTTAAACGCTGCGTTTAAAGGATTCGGGTAAATTGCGCTTCTCGTCCTTCACCATTTCGCGCGTGTTTCAGTTTAGTCCCCCTATTATTTATTTTACATAATTTGTTCCTTTTATTCCGTTTTGAATTCAATTTAGCCCGTTTTTGTAATTATTTTGCAATTTTTATTATTATTACCATTGTTTAATATTTTTATTTTTATTAATTATTTACTATTATTATTATTATTTTAGTATTACTATACTATACTATTATTATTGGTATTACTACTCTTATTTTATTATTATTACCATTATTTTATTTTTTATTTATTTAATTACTATTTTATTTTCATCATTATTGTTATTACTAGTATTATATCATTATTTTTATATATATCTATATATTTTTTATTATTACTATTTATTATTATTATTATCATTATTTTATTATCGCTATCACCATTTTATTTATTTACTTATTTTATATTTTTTTTTGTTTTTTGCCATTGTTTTGCTTATTATTACCTTTATCATATTTCTCATTATTATCATTTCTATTATTGTAACCATACTATTATTATTATTACTATTATTTGATATTATTATTATCATTATTATTATTAGAATTATTATATCTACTATATTTGCATCTATATCCATTTTATTAGTTTAATACTATATTATTAAATAAAAATACACTTTGAAAAATTATTATATTTCATCTAAAGGATTTTTAAACAAGGCAATGTTTCGTGTTTGGAGGTTCGAGGAATCGTGCCCAATCGTGTTGGGTTTCGATTTTTCGTTCGTCCAAATGACTAAATAACCTTTTAAGATTTTGACCGTAAGGTAATATTTCATATTTGAAAACTCGAGGAATCGTGCCCAATCGTGCTGGATTTCGATTTTTGGTTTGTCCGAATAGTGGACCGAATAGTGGAATACTGTTTTGAAATTACAATGTATGAATTTTGGAAATCATGAAATGATCTTGGTATCGAGGGTTGAAACATCGTGTCCTAACGTGCTGGATGCGGTATTTCATCTTTTCGGAACAAGGGAATTTTGGTATCCAATTCGAATTACCCAAATATTTTCTAAAGGATTTGTATTTTAAAATCTTTTCCAATTTAGGACATTAATAATCAATTAGGTACCAAGTTTGGGCGTGACGAGGGTGCTAACCCTTCCTCGCACGTAACCGACTCCCGAACCCGATTTCTCAAAACTTTGTAGACCAAAAATAGTCGTTTTAGTAAATTTAAATTTTATTAAAATGATTGAATAAAGGGGTGACCCGATCACACCTCATCAAAAAAGATTGGTGGCGACTCCCCGTTTTTTTTTTTATCTTTAAAATCAAAGTCGACCCTTTTTTTCAAAAAAAATAGTTACGACAGTTTTCATATTGGTTGAGCCTGGAATCTATAATGAAAAGATTGTTGTGCCAGCTGACAAGCCTTTTATTACGTTAATGGTTCAAAGCCAAATGGCACTGTAATTACTGGGAGTTACAGTGGGAATATATTTGAATCAGCTACTTTCAATGTGTTGGCTTTAGATTTTGTTGGCCGATATCTCACAATTCAGGTATATATAACATCTCCATGCATGTACATGTAGAGTATATAATGCACAATTAATTTTTCGAGTTAACTGAATGTTTGTGTATAACTTTGGTGAATAGAATACGTATGGGCTTGGAGCTAAAGCAGTGGCATTACGGGTGTCTGGAGATAGGGCTGCTTTCTTTGGATGCAGAATTCTATCTTACCAGGATACATTGCTAGATGACACCAGAAGACATTGTAAGAACCCAATTTAGCCCGGGCCCATGTAAATAAAACAAACCAAAAAAAAAAAAAAAATCAAAGTCCAGTTTTTTTGCAGTCCATTTGCAACCCGTTACACCCAGACCCAATAAACCTAAACCCAAAACACTAACAGTAGCCCAATTACACCTAAACCCAAATCTACGCGGCCCAAAAGGGACCAAATGCCAAACAGAATCGGAAGCCCCGAACCCTAGGGTTCTCTCCTCACGCCGCAGCACCCAACACAGGCCCCTCGTCCAGCCTTCATCATCGCCGGATTTCTAGTTGTCCACTTGCAAAACAAGGAAAGAAAATGGACAGTATCCGCATATTGTGATTTTGTATTTATTTTTCGATTTCATTTTTGGGTTATAAATAACCCTAAGGCAATCTGTAAAAGGGGCATACACGAAAATATACACAGTAAAAAAAGATCAAAATACCAGATCAGCAAAGGTTTTTTTATTTTTTCTTTTTTTTTTTCGTTTCCGAATGCTGTAATTTTTTTTATGTTGTTTTATTTCTTTTGGAAACTCTATATAATATATATAAAACATATTTATAAAAAAAGGAAAAAAAAACTTACTTTTTTTGAATTTCGACCATCGTGTACGGTGGCCGGCGGCGGAGGCGATCGGCCTGAGCCCTCGCCGAAAATCGCCGAGCAGGAGAGCAATAGAGAGGAGCTTTTGTTTTTTTTTTTTGAAGGGGAAAGGAAAAATGGTTTTTTTTTTTTAAAAAAAAATTGGACTTATATAGCACCTAGGAAACGACGTCGTTTCACCTGGGTGCTTTTGTGCTAAAACGACACCGTTTCATGGTTACCCGCAAGTGACCTAACCCGCTATCATAGGATCCGCGTGTTTTCTGTTAAATGGGCAATTTGCGCCACAGACCCTTCCGCTTTTGCTGCGTGTCTTGATGCGATCCTCTTTTTCTTTTGATTTTGGCCTAAAATCTTTCTTCTGTTTCAATTTGGTCCCTCGGGTTCTTTAAGGGATAATATCAGAACGTCGTCATTTAGGAGATAAGGCATAATTGCCTAATTGGTCCCTACAGTATGACGCGCGTTCTGATATGATCCTCTTACATCTTATTTTTATTTATATTTAGTCCCTATTTCTTTGTTTATTTTTAAACCATTTTTTATTTTATTTTATTTTTAAATTATTTTAACATTTTATTAAATTATTTTGTTTTATAAAAAGTTTTCTGTACTTTTTTAATATTTGTATAGTATATATTAATTTATTAATAATATAAAATTTTTATGTATTGTTAATTTTAAATACATATTTTTATATGTATTCATTATTTATATTAGGTTATTTTATTAATATTATTTATACATTATTTTGAAATTTGCACATTAGTTATTATTATTATTATTTTATATATTATACATTATTATATTATATTTTATATATAACTTTTAAATTATTTTATCCTTAATATCGTACATAATTTTATATGTTGTATGTTGTTTATATTATTTATTCTTAAATATATAGTTTTATGTATATATGTATTAGATTATTATATTATAAATATGTTTTTATATCGTTTATTTATTTAAAAATATATTTTACTTATTTTCTCATGAATATATATATTATTTTTAGATTATAGCATATCATTCTTTTATATATTTTTTATTTGCAATATCTATTATTCTATATTAGTCATTCTATGTTGTCATTTTATTTTACACTTATTCTTGCATGTAAAGCTTCATATTTTTTTAGTAGTTTTTTTTTATCTTTCATTATTTATTGCTTTATATCTTATACTTATTTATCCATGCCTTTTATTTATTCATCATTTTATGATTGCTTTAGTATAGTTATTTTATTTATATTATTCGTTATCTTATATTATTATTTCTTTAATTATCTATATTAGTATTAATCGTTAATATGACTTGTAATTGGTGAATTATTATTTAGTATCTATGTTTTGAAATATATTAATTCAATATCTTCCTCAAACCATTTTTTTATAAAAACATATTTTAAATTGACGCATTTTATTCAAATATTCTTAATACAGCGATATATGATATTTGGGGAATTCGAGAAAAGTTATACCCTAACTTACTGGGTTTTAATTTTTCTCGCGGAACTTAAGGTATCAAGTATCTTTTTTTTAAACCTATAAGTTTCAAATTAAAACTTATTCTCGAAAATTCATAATGTTATATCTTAACTTGTTAGATATAATATTTTGTATCTCGAGGTAAGGATTTTCTATAAAATAAAGACAAGCTTAGTTCTGAAGTCTTGAGATGTTGCATCCTAACTTATTGGGTGTGACATTTTATTTCTTTGAGATAAGTGAGTTTTAGCTTTCTCACAAGTAAAAGGATCGTATTTTTTTTTTTAAATTTTCAACATCAGGACATGATTTTATCAATTAGGTACCAATTTTTTGGCGTTATGAGGGTGCTAACCCTTCCTCGTACGTAACCGACTCCCGAACCCGTTTTTCTAAAATTCGTAGGCCAAAGTTAATGTTTTAAACAAAACATGTTTTATAAGGTGATCTGATCACACCTAAGCAAAAAGGATCGGTGGCGACTCCTGTTTTTTTCGTTTTTTAAAGTCGATCCCCGTTTTTCATAAAACCTTAAAAATGATTTCGACAGACATTATTACAGCAATTGTTACATTGAACGAGCCGTGGACTTCATTTTTGGGAATGCCGCTTCCCTTTTTGAGGTAACATATTTTAGCAATCAGTTACTTGGTAATATTCTGTAAGTGTCAAATGTGTTCAAAATATTTGGAGGATCTTTAAGAGATTATATCCCATATGATAATGTCCAAGTATGTGTTAGATATGAGAATTTTAAGTGAAATGAAGAGTAACTTACATATGAATTTGTGTGGCGGTTATTTCAAAGGTGTCATTTACATACGCTCTCAGAAGGAGATGCATCAATTACAGCCCAACGAAGAGAGTCACCATCAGAAGAGACAGGGTTTACATTCCTGGGTTGCAAGATAACTGGGGTGAGGACTGCTGTATTAGGAAGGCCATGGGGCCCATATTCCAGAGTCATTTTTGCCTTAACAGATATGTCCAATGTCATACTACCCCAGGGTTGGGATGACTGGGCGACTCATCCAAGCAAAGGTAACATAGAAGTGCAATGTAATATGTTTATCTATTTGTTTATCATTTGAAATTTGAACCGATGCTTAACAATTTTCATGTTTGATATTTGCAGCACAGTATTCTATAGAGAATATAAATGTTATGGACCAGGAGCCAATAATAGGAAAAAGGTTGAATGGTTGCAACAATTGACGGCCAAAGAGGCAAAAATTTTCTTGACAAAGAACATGATTGGCGGTAAGAGTTGGATCAGATCTACCCCCAAACGTTTCAAGAAAGCTTCTTCTGCCATTTCAAACAATTCCACCACCCATTAATTTTTCATCATCCACAACATTAATTAATTATTTTTGGGATTCGAAGAAGTCGTGCTCCTAACTTACGGAGTATGGCATTTTCCTAGAACTGAAATAATCGAATATCCTATTTAAAATAACAAAAAAACAAAATATGAGTAGCGATTAAAACGGTGATTATTGTGGTTTTCAAAAACTAGAGGCGTTGTATCCTAACTCACGGGGTATAATCCTTCTTCTCGATTAATTCGGAATAAAGCCTTTTCTATTAAAATATCTTAATACAAAGGGATCGCATTTTAAATTCTCTTCAAATTTTCAATTTTCGACACAAAGACATCGAGTAATTAATTAGGTACCAATTTTGGGCGTAACGAGGGTGTTAATCTTTCCTCGTGCGTAACCGACTCCCGAACCCATTTTTTGGATTTTGTAGACCGAAAAACATCGTTTTAGTAAACCAAATCTCTTATTAAAACGATCAAATTACGAGGTGATCCGATCACACCTCATGAAAGTGATTGGTAGCGACTCTCATTTTTATTTTTTAAAATAAAAATCGATTTAAAAAAAAAGTTTTGACAAATTCGAGCATCAATTCAGTTTTTTTAGCCTTTGTTTTTTATTTTTTCCAATTCTTGATCTTTTCATGCATGAATGCATGCACTGTGTGTGATTGACAAATTTTGGGTGGGACATGTTTTTGCAATTTGGAAGTTTGCGAAACTGAGTACGATGCTCGCAAGGTAAACGTGGAAGCTGCATCCACATGAATTTCTTCGATAGATTCAACCTTGACATGATTTTGGGGGTTATGACATGTTAGGCTACCATTTAAAGAAAAATGTCTGTTATTTGATTTGAGGATGGTCTTTTTAAAAATAAGAAATAAGAAATGATATTTAGTAATCATGGGTCTCAACTATTCATGAGTTGGGTTAAATAAAATAATATTTAAGTTATATTTAAATTAACAAATAAAAATATTAAATTAATTTTCTTTCTTTTTATTGGAATTAATGTAAATGGATTGAAATGATGGTTGAATGATTCATGATTTCTAATTAAGCTAATAAATCTATGATGATTGTATTATTTGTCACTCTTAGTTAGAAATATCCTCTCGGCCTCATCCTAAATTAAAATACATCACCTAAGCTTTCCTTTTGGTCTCACTATTCGGTACAAGTGTATCAAAGTCCTCCACGAAAGAGTCTCCTCTCAGTCTCGTCTATCTAGATCTTTTCACTAGAGGCGTCAATTCTAGTGTAATATGCAATTTAACACACTTAAACAAACAACCAATCAATGCATAAATCATAACTTAGCTAAGTAACCCACTCATCAATCAACCAATAAAACAATTCAGCACATGATTAAACTTGAATTCCACACAAGCATTCAACAAACGCATAGTAAGCATAAAATGTAAAAGATAAGGGTTGAGAAAATGCTCATTAATATATAAATATCCGATAAAGCACGAGCGTTTAATACATTTTCCTTCACAATGTTCCAACAAAAACGAAGAAATAAAAATACTACAACAAAAATAAAAAGAAAAGAAAAAAAAATAAGAGAAAAGAAAATGAAAAGAAAACCTAAACTAAGAGTTAAGAAACTAAGGAAAATGTTTTTATCCAACAAAATCTGAATTCAAAGGTTTATTATTGCCTACTAACATTTAACCTAATATTGACCATTTTCCCCTTAAGTGAAAAATAGACTTAAGCTTGTTGGACACGTAAAATTGTCTCTGTAGTTTTTTCAACCATTAGGCAGCGATTGGGTATCACAATACCCACAACAGTCTTGAAATCGATGGTCTTGGGATGTCTCTATATCACCATATCACTGTAGTTGGCATCGATTCTCTTCATTTCAGCATTGTCAGGGGTATCACGACTTTCATGCTTCGATATCCCGATACCCTCTTCTAGGTGGTGTTTTTTTCACGTTCGGGTCACTGGCGACTCCTTACAAAAATGCGTCAACTTGTTAGGTTTCCCATGGCACGATTGACCAATTTGGGTCTAAAAAAATGTCTTAAAACTAATAAAAACAAAAAATTAAAAACAAAACTAAAATTCGACAAAAACATATAGAAGAAAACTAAATTGCTTCAAGATAAGCTCCTCAAATGTATCAAAGAACCTAATTTAACGTATTAAATTACGACAAATTACTAAACAACACTTAAAAAAAGACATTTGAAAAGTGAACAAATAAAGCTTAAAATAATGTACTTATGTACCTATCAAAATTGTCCAATTTAAAATCATTTTATATTAATTTTTTTGCGTTCTTAAAATTAAAATTAAATAATATAAACTATTAAATAATAATTCAAATAGGATAATTTCAACTTCATATTTTTTATTATTATAAAAGATTGATCCAATTTTAATTGGTCATCTGTGCCTTTAACAAATTAATAAATCAACAATGTCATCTAATTGTTATTGTACTAATACATTTTTTTTTATAAAACATTCAAATGAAATAAATATTAAAAAATATAAAGGGTAAACTATCAAGATAATCGCAAAATTTTTCTTGATTTCATCACCTGCGAAATACAAAGAGTTTGGTTGGTCAATTAACTGTTTAAGTGATAATCGGGTTATGTAAGGTAATTCTAAAATTCACTTAATACATGGATTAATATGAATTAATGTAATTGATTTCGTTTTAATACCGCCCACATTAATTAGAATGTTCCATTTTGGTGTAAATTTTGATTGGTATCGGTTGTACCAGTTGATTTCATTTATATTAATTGAAATATGGTATATCAGTTGGTAAAAAAAATTGAATTTTAAATTAAAATTTTAAAGTTTTATTATTTATCTTGAGTTTGTTAGGTTATGAATTGTTATATGCATATTATGAGATCATCCTTTTGTTTAATTTGTGAAATAACTTTTTATTTATTTATTTTGAGTTTGTTTCTTGTTGGATTGTATTTGTGAAGCCTATTAAATAATATTTTATATTTAAGATTTATTTAATCTTATTATTTGATTTTGAGAATGTTTTTTTTTTTTTAAATTACAATAAATTCAAAATGGTACATCGAACTAGACTAGTATCAGTATATACTAGTGTCATGAGGTTAGACTTTTTGTCTCCTAATCCGCGTGACCTTAGGTGATTTCCTTGCTCCGATTCAGCCTAGCTCTCGCAAAGGTGAGAATTCTACAGAAATTCTCTAAGGCACTGAAAATATAACGAAAGCACGCTCGGAACGAAAGAGCAACGAAGAATAGAAAAGCTAAAGGAAAATAGCACACCAAGTGTTTGAGTAAATGTTCTCAAATATATTCACAACTATGAATGGAATGAAGTGAAGTGACTACAAATGAAGGGGGAGACCTCTATTTATAACTGAGTTCCCCCAGAATCAACGGTACAAATTGAGTTACATCGACGGTCTGAATTAGAGCCTATTTACAATTGAGAGTCGTAAGAGATTTAAACTATATACAATCTTATCTCTTTAGGATTTACACTATTTGCCCTAGTAACTCTAGTTTTATTGGACTGCTTTACTGAGTCACCAAAGCTTTAAGTAGATGGGCTTCTCCATAGGTTCCACGAGTCGGGCCAGTTCAATCGGGTTAAATGAACTTCATTTCTTCAATTGACCTCTATGAGACGTTCTTTATGCAATCGTCACGAGTTTTGATCCACAACATGTAATACTAGTACCAATATGAAAGCAGTACCTTCATTGATACGGTTGTGACTACTTTGATATGAATCCCTAATTTAATTTGTTAGTCATACTTACATTGGATTAATCGCAACAAGTATATAATACAAAATCAATTTGTGAAGGAAATTATAATCCTTAATTATGAAATTTTAGATACAGTGAAAGAGATTTTTAGTTAAGAAGTCAAAGTTAGAATTGTTTGGATTGAAGTAATATAAAGGAAAGAAAATCCAACATAAAGAGATTTTATTTCTATCGTTGGATAGTTTTTTCTTATTTCGATAGGGAAAAGTTAAGGGAATTAAATATTCTTTACTTTCTCTTAAAATGTGAAATTTTTAATTATTTCAAAATGGAGGGTTAAAAATATATTTTTTTTTGTAAAGTTAGAAGGTTAAATAAATTATTATAGGTTTTTGTATTTGTTCAAATATGGTCATCATATATGTCAGCTGAATCTTAGTTTGGCCGGCATTGATATTGTTGTTAGCATAGGAAGACTTGAGTTTGAATGCGTTGAAGTACGTTTATTCTCTCATTTAAGAGTTAGAAAAGGGTTATGACTTATAAATAATTTTCAATAGTGTATTAAAAAATTATCATCTTATATAAATATAAATATGAGGTTGGGAAAGATGCATGATTAAGGTTGGTGATTAATATATTTAATTTTTAAAAATTAAAAAAAAAACTATAAAGTAATTTTAATGTTTAATTCAATAAAAAAATCAACTCCAATTTTTTTTATGAGATCCTAAAAACATAAGCAAAGCCGAAGCCCGTGTGAAAAGGTCAAAGGACAAATGGACAGCCACCAATGCGATGGTCAACTCAAACATTGAAGCAAGTATTACAAAGAATTTGAACCAGAAAGTTAATGGATAGCAAGGTAGTTATTAAGCAATCTCAAGACTTAGTAATCTAAAATAATGCAAAAATAGTTACAACATTTGTCCAAATTAACATTCCTAACTTTAATCTCAAGTAGCCCAACTTATTCTATTCCTTTCATTTGGGGCTAAATTAAATTAAATCAGTGACAATTAATTAAATTATTCAATCATCGAAACTTGTTGTTCTAATTTAGAATTGGCATAAATTTTAGTGTTAATGTTATTCCAATTGAGATTCATGAACCATATTAATTAAACTCGTTTTAAAGTACAAGTGAAATTAAGTTGCTAGCTAGAACCAAAATCAAATGACGGCTACAGCTTATCGAGTTTCTACCAAAATTTCTAATTGCCGGCTGCTTGTGTTAGGGCAACCCCAGCCTTTTCTCTGATATAATGTTATGTTAATCAACACGCGGTGGCTTCAAATTTGATGTTTATACAGCACACTTCCATCGCAAGAAATCAGCCCACTCATCCTATATATATAAAACAACACTATCCACAATAATCTCTTCATTACAAACCAGTCATCTTACAACATTCCTTCATTTACTTCACCGTATCCTTGATCTAATTGCAATCTTGTGTTTCGCAACCATGGCTGCTTTCATCTTTTACGTAACACTATTCACGTTAATGGCGAGTACCTCTCGAGCAGACGCTGCTCAAACTTCAGCGGCAGCTTTACTTTTAAGGGTGGACCAATCAGGGAAAGGAGACTATGAAAAGATACAAGACGCCATTGATGCAGTACCATCAAACAATAAAGAAGTGGTTTTCATATTGGTTAATCCGGGAATCTATAACGAAAGGATTGTTGTGCCTGCCGACAAGCCTTTTATTACGTTAAGTGGCTCAAAGCCAAATGACACTGTAATTACTGGGAGTGACAGTGGGAATATATTTGAATCAGCTACTTTCACTGTGTTGGCTTCAGATTTTGTTGGCCGATATCTCACAATTCAGGTATATATAACATCTCCATCCATGTTCATGTAGAGTGTAGAATGCACAATTAATTTTTCGAGTTAATTGAATGTTTGTGTATAACTTTGGTGAATAGAATACGTACGGGCCTGGAGCTAAAGCAGTGGCATTACGAGTGTCTGGAGATAGGGCCGCTTTCTTTGGATGCAGAATTCTATCTTACCAGGATACATTGCTAGATGACACCGGAAGACATTATTACAGCAATTGTTACATTGAAGGAGCCGTGGACTTCATTTTTGGGAATGCCGCTTCCCTTTTTGAGGTAACATATTTTAGCAATCGGTTACTTGGTAATATTCTATAAGTGTCGGATACATAAATGTGTTCAAAATATTTGGAGGATCTTTAAGAGATTATATCCCATATGGTCATGTCCACGTATGTGTTGGATATGAGGATTTTAAAGTCCACGTATGTGTTGGATATGAGGATTTTAAGTGAACGAAGAGTAACTTACATATGAATTTGTGTGGCGGTTATTTCAGAGGTGTCATTTACATACGCTCTCAGAAGGAGATGCATCAATTACAGCCCAACGAAGGGAGTCACCATCAGAAGAGACAGGGTTTACATTCCTGGGTTGCAAGATAACTGGGGTGAGGACTGCTGTATTAGGAAGGCCATGGGGCCCATATTCCAGAGTCATATTTGCCCTAACATATATGTCCAATGTCATACTACCCCAGGGTTGGGATGACTGGGGCGACTCATCCAAGCAAAGGTAACATAAAAGAAGTGCAATGTAATATGTTTATCTATTTGTTTATCATTTTAAATTTGAACCGAAGCTTAACAATTTTCTTGTCTGATATTTGCAGCACGGTGTTTTACAGAGAATATAAATGTTATGGACCAGGAGCCAATAATAGGAAAAGGGTTGAATGGTCGCAACAGTTGACGACCAAAGAGGCGGAAATTTTCTTGACAAAGAACATGATTGGCGGCAAGAGTTGGATCAGATCTACCCCCAAACGATTTAAGAAAGCTTCTTCTGCCATTTCTAACAATTCCACCACCCATTAATTCTTCATCATCCACAACATTAATTAATTAATGTTAGCCCATGTTGTAATATTGATTTCTTTATTCTTTTTCTCTACCTCTTAAAAGATTGATTTGTATATGTAATCGTATTAAACTTATTCATTTATTCGTTTATAATTATTTCAAAAACTTTTAAACATAAAAAGATATTATAAAAAAGTGGAAACTTTTCGCTTTAGTAATTAAAATTTTACTTTTTTTTGTCCAATCAAAACAAATAAAATCAGTTAAAAGCTATAGAACTATATATAGGTTAAGTAGGAGCAAAGCAAAATATTATTGTCTCCTTTAGTAAACCCGAGAACCGTAATCCATGGGGAAGTGATATGTGGAGCCCTTTTGGGCCTTTGATCTTTTTTCCTTCTTCGTCTTGGTGTTTTCATGCATGGATGCATGCAGTGTGTGTCGTTAAAAATTTTGGGATAAAAGTAGTAAAAATCATGTAAAGAAAATTGACTGGGTTGAATGGTTAAGAGTTTTGTTTATGTGCTTGAGGTCCTGTGTTAAATTTTTTCCCTTGAATTTTAAGTATTTTTATTCCTATATCTAGCTTGCCACATCTAGATTATCTTTTATTTTTCGTGAGTTGTTAGCAAGAATAAGCTTGTTGATTTAGTGGTAAGGCTTTAGCTTACCTTTAAGTTTTAAGTTTGAATCTTACTATGCGCAAAATATGAATTATTTTTGTTTCTCCCTGCTATGCCACTCGTACTGTCAGAAATTGAATTGAATTTAAAAATAAGGAAATTTGATTAGGATTTAGACCTCTAACGTTTGATCGTCCCTGTGACACCTTATACCCGACTCAATTGTTGGATCCGAATATAAAATGTCACATTTCGTTGCCGAAGCAACTCACTTTTCCATTTACGTAGTAGTAAAATTATTTTATAAAAAAGTTCGGTAGCATTTCTGCCTATTTTACATAAAACTCCCTGCAAAATTTAGATTTTCACAAATTATCCACATTCAAATTATCTCTCAAATCAATTCCCAGCACTACGATTTCTCAAAACATATCAATAAAATAGATTTCTATGCTTTACTATTTTATCAAAATATTAGTTATAAAATACTAGCTAAGAAAACATAATGAAAATATTTAAATTCAGTTTACGACATAATATTATATATTTATAAGCCTGAGTACATGCCATTTACATCAACTATAAAGTAAACTCTTCACCAACATTATTTGAGTTGAACTTCGATTCTTCGAATGCTGCTGGAACGATATAACGAATTTAACTACCCGCGCACGGAAAAATAGACAAACCGTACGCTGAGCAATTTTTATGCTCAGTGGTGCTAATATAATATAAATCATTACATAAGTATTAGAAACAAATTAATTAATAGAAATAAACTAAAACATGATTATAAATATCATTAATAACATCACAATAAAAGAAAATTCTAATATTAATAAACTTTAATATTTTGATATTGACAAATCGAATAAAGAAAATAAGCTTTTTAATTAAATTCAAAATCGAGGAATTAATTTAATTTGCACAATATGGAAATTCAAATAAATTCAAGTTTTGTTTTTACTTTCTTTCAATTTAGACCCCGTACTAAAGTTTAGACTCATAACCAGATAGATGAATCCATCACCCCGAATTGTTCAGCAACGATGGCTATCAGAGTAGTCCACGACCCTCTGGGAATTGGGACTGCCAATGACCCTCTGGGAATTGGGGCTAACAATAATAACAACTGACCGACTTGGCCTTTTCTCCCTTAACCCTCTGGGAATTGGGGTGATCTAAATTCTCTGACATAAAGACTCTATGTCATGCCAACTATATCTGATTTGGTCTAACTTAGTGAAACGGGGTAAAAACCAAATTTCATGATCCATTTCAATTCCATTTTCATATAATTCTCATTTCAATTCCGTTTCATGTTCAAATCACATATTGCCTAATGTAAAATAGGTTTCCAATTTGAAACAAATTAAATATTTTCTTGCTCAATCATCTAAAATCATAATACTCAAATCCAAATTATAACAATGAATTCGCTAATTTAGTCTTACGAAAAACATAGTATTCATCTCGAAACATAATTTTATAAATATTAACTAAATTATTCAAACTCATCCAAAATTCATAAAAATAAAATAAATATAACTAGTCATATTAAATTAAATATTCTGAAGCTTTATGTAATGAAAATAAGATATTAGCACAAACCGAAGTTTTAATCGCTTTACTCCTTTTCTTCGCCTTTCTCCTTGATGGGTGGTATCGTGTATAAGTTTTAATATTTATGAATGATCGAGTCTAGAAACTAACTATTACCACGATTAAGGCAAGCGCACCTATCGAACAGTAGTATAGCTTAGTGGCAAGACCGGAATGTCGAATCCAAAAGAACCAAAAGTACTAGTACTGACTTTCTTTTTATTAGCTAGCCTAAAAATAAAGAAGATTGACGTTTATCTAACTAATTAACTAATTACTAAACTAAGGATGCTAAGACAAAGAGAATGAATTGGGCAATTACTTTTGGGAAAATCAATTGATTAAGACAATACCCGAGGAAGAATCCACCTAGACTTCACTTGTTATTTAACTCTGAACCAGGCGATTTATTCACTTGACTTGATCCGTAGGATTCCCTAATTTATATTATTATCCCTTTCGAGACTAATAACGTCTAACCCTAGGTTGATTAATTGAAATCTCTTTCTAATTAAAACCCCTAGTGTTGCATTAACTCGATCTATGGACTCCCATATTAGGTTTGACCCTAATCCGGCAGATTTTCGTCGTCCTATCTCTAGGAGTGCGATCAACTCCGCTTAACTATGCTAGATCTACTCTTAAACAGGGACTTTTGCTCCTCTGAATAAGCACATCAGTACTTGAATCTATATCCTGGAATATTAAGACAAGAATTAAGAACAAATCAAGTATTTATCATATAGTTCAGAAAACAATAACAAGATCTGTCTTAGGTTTCATCCCCCTCAGGTATTTGAGGGGTTTAGTTCATGTTTATAAAAGAATACATCTCAGAAGAAAATAAATAACAAAACATAAAGAAAAACCCTAAAACCCCCTGAAGGAAATTGAAGGGAAGATCTTCCGTCTTGAGTGTGATTCCGGCTTCTGAGATGGATCAACTGGCTTTCTTGGAGTAATTCCCTGTATTCACTCTCTCTCTGCTTCATACTGCCGAACCCCTTTTAGGTCACACTTAGGGTGTTTATATAGGCTTTCGGAATGCCTTTCTTGGCCCACAAGTAACCTAATCCGAGTGGAATTAAAATGGGTCACGGTAGGGACACGCCCGTGTGGAACACCCGTGTGAATCGAGCCCGGGCCGTGTTTGGGTCTGCTAAAGTGGCACGGCCGTGTGGTTACCTCCAGGCTGTGTGGATTTTTTCTTTTGGCCCATTTTCTCCGTTTTTGGCCCGTTTCCCGTTCTTTTCATCCTCCGATGCTCTCCTAAGTATAAAACATGAAATTAAAGGATTAGAAGCATCAAATTTCATAATTCAGGGGATAAATCATCCAAAAGTATGCTAAATGTGGGATTAAAATATGTGTATATTACGGTTTATCAAATACCCCCACACTTAAGCATTTGCTTGTCCTCAAGCAAAATCCTCAACTCACAATTAAAATTGAATTTCCTCAACTTATAATCTTCATCAATAATGTTTAATCATAATTCATAGGAAATTCATACATTGATAATTTAACTAGAAGAGTCCTAAGGATTCAAACAATCAAAGTCATAGTTTTTGTAGTACGAAAACATAGGTGTTTCCCTTTACCTAAATAATTACCTTTAATTCAAAATCGACAAAAAATGACATCCTCACTAAAGGTTCACTCAAATCACTCAAAGTGTTTAAGGTTAAAAATTAAGCACTCAAGAGTCAACATGAAAAGTTAATCCCATAGGCTTGCATGAAAATCAAATCTCCACCACTATAGAATGATATGATACACAAATCAAAAGGTCTTTTAAGGGCTGTAACGGGGCTAGGTTTAAAGGTGTGGATAAAGGCTGAATTAAAAGGGTTAGAATCGAGATTGAATTGACAAATTACTTAACTAGAAAGATAAACTAAAACTCGAATAATTACATCAATTAAAATTTCATAACACGAGCTTCTTCTCAAGATGTGAAATTTAAATGTATAAGCTCAATTAACATAGAACTAATAATGGGTGAACTTCAAATAATAATAGATTTTCTTTTGTAAGAAGAAATCAAACAATAGTAAAGAATTTAACAACTGAAATAGAAAGCATAGTTAAGCTAAGTAATCTGTTCAAATCAGATCTCGACAAAATAGGGGTCAAATTAATTAAAGGGATTTCAACAATAATAGGTTTTTGGTTAATATTGAGGGTAAACCAATGAAAGGTTTGTTAGGCTCAATGGGGTTCACTAAGGGTTAAACATGAAGGTAGGCTTTTTGGGAGTAAGTGGGTTAAAACCTAGGTTCCTTTATCATTTCAGTATATCAAATCAAAAGTGTGGTCTCGACATGTATAATCGAAGCAAGTTTTAGAATAACAAATCAATGTTGACACACTCATAATCAATAAAGTGAGCAAGAAAAGAATGTATGCTCTAAAAGGCTCAAGATCTCACAAAAATTATGGGCTTTTGATGTCAACCTCGTAGATTTCAAACTTCAAGGTAATCATTAGATTCAGGTAGACAACCTATCAACTATTTAATTCTGAAAATAGACTAATCATGCTTGATTCTCTAGTCTCCTAAAGTTTAAATCATCACTGCACAATTTCCTATGACTTAATCCAAAACATATTAATAAAAATCATAAATCAAAGGAAATTTCATTCTAATAGTAACATGAGAAAATTTACTTAAGAACAAGACATAATTCAGGGATTTGAGAATAATGTAAAAAGTTAGGAATTTATAAAATTCACCCCCCACACTTAAGATGTACATTGTCCTCAATGTACAAAGATAGATATCAATAAAAAAAAATAAAAAGATAGGGATAGAAGTGAACTTCCTGAATCTTGGCTGGAGTCAAAGAAAAGAAACAGTAAGTTGGGCATAGATGAAGGTGGCTGTGGTGTCTATGGTTGTGGTGTGGTGATTTCCAAGCAGCCTTTAGAACCTAAACCAAGAAACTATAATAAAATAAAATAAATTAAGCACAAGAGAGATAAATAGAAGGAAAATAAAGGACAAGAGAAAAGAAAAAGAAAAATTAAATAGACTCAAATGTCCTTGGCTTGTCGGATAAATGAAGCGGCCGGCATGAACTTATGTAGATCGGTCTCGCACGGGGAGACTTTGCTAGGCTCCTTTCGCTTCTTTGTCATGGGGGTGGTTGGTGTTGGTCGTGCCTTTGGTCATTGTGTGATGGTGTCAAAGATGGTGAAAAAGGGAGAGAAACTATGGTGGCTGGGGTTGAGAGGAAAAATGTTGGGTGGAGAAGATGAATAGTAAAGTTTTTATATAGAAACAGTGGTACACGGGCGTGTCACACGCCCGTATGTATCATTTTGAGTCTGTGTACTTCGAAAATTAGGGTTTCGACACGCCTAGTTTTGCGGCCTACGTCCGTGTTCTGTGGGCGTGTTGTCCCATACGACCGTGTCGCACGGTCGTGTCGAGCTTCGTTCGCTTCTCCCACGCTGGTGTAGAGGTTGCCACGCCCATGTTAATTTGACAGGTTCGACCACGATTTCAAAGCATGGGCATGTCGCCTTCCCGTGCTATTATCTCAGGATCAACCATGGCCATGTCACACGGCCGTGGTATGATGTCTCAGCCCGTGTTCCCTAGTTCGCACGGCCTCCGCCATGCCGATGTGCTTACTCGTGGTATCCACACGGCCACGACCACGCCCGTGTGCAAGGCCGTGTGGTGGGAGGAACTTGTGCCTAAAACATGAACGAAAGTAAAAACAAACTAATTAGTATAGTTAGAGCTCGGGTTGCCTCCCCAGAAGCGCTTGTTTAAAGTCCTAAGCTAGACTCACCTTTCATTCACATAATCACGGTGGTTTGAGGAGTTGAAACTCCTCTCCCCTGCTATCAGTTCTATGATTACTGCATAGTTTGAGTCGAGTGGTGTTTACCTTAAAAGTGCCGAATGTAGGATTATTTACCTCAACTGTTCCGTATGGAAAAGCATTCAGTACCTTAAAAGGGATTTCTTCGTTTGTATTAAGGTGCGAAATGGAGATTCGAGGGTCTGTTTTATCCAACAATACCTGATCCCCAATTTGGAATTGGTTTGTGTCTCCCTTAAGTTTGTCAAGGGGTTGCCTTGGTTTCTCTTCGTGCGTTTCTGGTTTCTCCTTGACATGTGGCTTCCACTCGTCGAGTTCATCGATCTGAAGCCTTCCCTCCTCATGAGTTATTTCTTTGTTGGCATGAGGTCTAGGATATGGCTCAGATGTGTACTTCCGAGGTGCTTCCTAAAAAGGAGGTTGAATCGAATGGTCATTAATAGAATTTATGTTCTCACCTTTTTCACTTGACGTCTTAGCCGAGTAAAGAGCCTGAAGAGTGATCGTTTCGTCACCTACACAAAGTGTGAGTTCACCTGTACCAACATCAATTTTAGTTCTAGCAGTTGCTAAAAAGGGTCTTCCTAAAATTAAAGAAACATTATTGTCCTCATCCATGTCTAAAACGACAAAGTCTACTGGGAATATAAATTTATCAACTTTTACTAGCACATCTTCGATTATACCCATAGGAACTCTAATGGTTTTATCAGCTAATTGGATGCTCATCCTAGTTTGTTTGGGTTTCCCTAGACCTAGTTGTTTAAACAGTTTATAAGGCATGACGTTGATGCTTGCCCCTAAATCAGCTAAACCATTATTAATAGATAAATTACCAATTAAGCACGAAATTGTAAAACTCCCTGGATCTTTTAATTTTTGTGGTAGTTTATTTTGTAAAATTGCTGAACACACTGCACTTAGCTCCACATGCGACGTATCGTCTAACCTCCGTTTGTTTGGCAGAAGCTCTTTTAAAAATTTCATTGAATTGGGCATCTGTGAAAGAGCTTCAAGAAACGGTAAGTTAATATGTAATTTCTTTAGAAGTCTAATAAATTTACCGAATTGTTCTTCTGTATGGTCTTTCTTGGTTGCATTGGGGTATGGCACACGAGGTTGGTACTCTGCAATTACCGGTTTTGGTTTATCATGGCTTACCTCAATCTTACCTTTACTTACCATAGCTTCCTGGCTTGGTTCTGATTTGTCTAGCCCTTCACTTTCATGAGTAGTTATGGCATGAATTTGCTCATTTGGGTTAGTTTCAGTGTTGCTTGGCAGGCTTCCTTGTGGTCTTTCGGAGATCAGCTTAGCAAGTTGTCCTAATTGATTCTCGAGCCCTTGAATTGATGCTTGTTGATTTTTGAGTGCTGTTTCGGTGTTTTGGAAGCGTGTTTCTGACACCGCAATGAATTTTGTCAGCATCTCCTCAAGGTTCGGCTTCTTCTCCTGTGGGTAGGCTTGCTGTTGGAAGCCTGGAGGGGGTTGTTGTCTCTGATTTCCTTGACCTCCCCATGAGAAATTTGGATGGTTCCTCCAACCTGGATTGTAAGTGTTACTATAAGGGTTATTTTGAGGTCGAGGATTATTACCCATATAATTTATTTGCTCGTTTTCAGCGCTCAGGTTGTAAAGTGGGTATTCCGTATTGCTCATCCCTCCTCCATTCATATCGCACTGCATCACTGGGTGTACCTGCGAAGAACTACACAAACCATCAATTTTCTTACTTAAAAGTTCTACCTGATTTGATAGCATGGTGACTGCGTCGAGGTTGAAAACGCTGGCAGCTTTTGTTGGCTTTGTCCTTGTAACTTGCCACTGATAGTTGTTCAGCGACATCTCCTCTATAAAATCATAAGCCTCCTCAGGTGTTTTATTATTACTTGTTCCACCGGTAGCTACATCGATCATCTGCCTTGTTGAGGGGTTCACACTGTTGTAAAAAGTTTGAATCTGTAGCCACAAGGGTAACCCATGGTGAGGGCACCTTCTCAGTAGGTCCTTATATCTCTCCCATGCGTCGTAGAGTGTTTCTAAATCCATCTGCACAAAGGAAGAAATATCATTCCTCAACTTGGCCATTTTAGCCGGCGGAAAATATTTTAACATAAATTTTTCGGTCATTTGTTCCCATGTAGTGATCGATCCTCGTAGTAACGAGTTCAACCACTGTTTAGCTTTGTTCCTCAATGAGAAGGGATTAAAAAACAACAGATCTGGCTTTCCTGAAGTTGTAGGAAGCAGATCGAAGATATCAGATCTTGTCTCCCTGAGTTTGCAGTGGAGCATATTAAAAAACAACAGATCTGGCTTTCCTGAAGTTGCAGTGAAGCAGATCAAAGACATCAGCCTTGCCTCTCTGAGTTTGCAGTAGAGCAGGCCTAAAAACAACAGATCTTGCCTTCCTGAGATTGCAGTGAAGCAGATTGAAGATACTAGTTTTATCTCCCTGAGTTTGCAGTGGAGCAGACTAAAGATAGTAAATCTTGTCTTCCTGAAGTTGCAGTGAAGTAGATTGAAGATACTAGTCTACCTCCCTGAAGATACAGCCATTTGATAAGATCGGGCAAAATGGGTATTTTTATCGTCTTTGCTCTATTCTCGTTACACGACAATGAGCAAAGAGGGGCAGTTGTAACAGCCCATTTATGCCTGGGCCCATATTATTCAAAAAAAAAACAAAAAAAATAAATAATAAAAAAACAAAATAACAAATGTCCAATTACAGTCCATTTACAATAAACGGGCTTAAAGCCCAAACCCAAATGTCAAAAACCGTTACACCCCAAACCCAAATATCACCAGCAACCCAAACTAAACCCAGTGGCCCAAAACATTACAACCCAAACTAAACCCTCAGACCCTATTTCAAATTACCCAAACCCAATCCGACTAAGCCGGCCCAAGTGACCCAAATGCTTGCAGACGCAGGAAACCCTAGGTTTCCACTGCGCCGCAAGCGCCCCAGCAGCCCCTTCCTCGCGCCTAAGCCACCAATCGCGCTGCAGTTAGCGCGAGTCGCGCCCTATTGCCGCCGTGCTCCTCGTCACTCACCTGCAAAAAGGGAAAGAACATAGCAGCAAAACATGGCAAAATCTTTGTATTCCTTTTTTATTTGTTATTTTGGGGGCTATAAAAGCCCTACAATAATCTGTAATACACACAAGATACAAGCAGATACAGAAAAATACAAATAAAAAAAAACAACAACAGAGGTGATTTTCGAATATTTATTCGCGTCTCTTTTTATTATCTTTCGATTTATGCTATTTTTTTACATATAAAATACTACTAAAATAAAAGGTATAAGTGTACCTCTCGATTCGCGCGGAAGAAACGAAGTTTCTGGCTTTCAGCCGCCGTATGTGGCGGCGCTTGCGGTGGCGCATGGGGTACACGCGCAACGGTCCGTCATCAGAGCCTGGGCCGGATTCTGGCCTCCGGCCGTGGGGGAGAGAGCCTTCGGGGCTTCTGTTTTGATTTTTTTAAAAGGAGTGTTTAAAATGATTTTTTGGGGTTAATTTTAACTTATATAAGTGATCCATATGGCGCCGTTTTGAGGGCTGCCTTTAGAGCCAAAAATGACATCATTTCATGGCCACCAGATCCGCACGTTGACCCGACCCGGGGAGGATCCGCGCGTTTCTGTGAGATGGGATATTTGCGCATCAGGCCCTTCCACATTTTTAGTTCTTTTAATCAAGTTTTCTTTTATTTTTATTTTTACCCTTAAGTTTTGTTCTATTTTTTATTTGGTCCTGCTCAAAGCGCCACGTTTTGGAGGGTGTGGGATATTTTCCCTTTTAGCCCCTCCTAGTTACTCGCGTGTTCTAATCGGCCCCTCCTTTTAATTTTATTTCTGATTTTGCCCATTATTCCTGTTTTAAGTTCAATTTTGCCCTTTTTTATTATTTTATTTCCTTTATAAATTTCGATATTTTATTATTAATTTTATTATTATTATTGGTAAATTTTTTTATTATAACTATTATTATTATCATTATTATTACTATTATGGTTATTATTATTAGTGTTATTTTAATATTTATTTTTTATATATTATTACTACTATTATTATATTCACTGATATCATTATTTTCCGATTATTATATTTATTATTATTATTATTTTATTTTTATTATCAGCCTTATTATTACTATTATTATTATTTCTATTTTTTAGCATTATTTTTATTTTTACTATTTTTATTTGTTTATTAATATATTTTTATTATCATTTTTTTATTATTCTATTTATTTATTAATTTACCATTAGCTTCTACTTTTTTTTATATTATTTTCTTTTATATTCTTTTCTTTTATTTGTTTATTTTGCTTTTGCTTTATAGTATTTTATTTTTACCTTAATTATTGTTATTTATATTTATCACCATTATTTTGTCATACAAATTAGTGTTGTAATTTACTTTACATTAATTTATAGAATAATTTACTTTACATTAATTTATAGAATCATATTACATTTTATTTGATTTTCAAAATAAGCAAACACTCCACGTTCTAGGGTTCGAAAGAAATCGTACCCTAACTTACCGGGTTTCGATTTTTCTTCGAGTCCAAAGAACCTATTACTTTCTTTTTAAAAGTTAAATAAAAAAAACTTATTCTCGGGGATTTGAAAATGTTGTGTCCTAACGCACTGGATGTGACATTTCGTTATCTCAAGATAAGGATTTCAAAAAACAAGGCAATGTTGCATATTTGGAAATTTCGAGAAATTGTGTCCTAACGTGCTGAGTTTCGATTTTTTCGTTCGTCCAAATAGTTAAATATCCTTTTAATTTCGGGTTTTGGGAAATTAAGGGATGATCTTAGTTTCGGGGTTAAAATGTCGCACTCTAACATGTTGGATATGATATTTTATCCTTTTGGAACAAAAGAGACTTAATATTCCAAAACGGGTTATATAAACATTCATTAAAAGGAATTGTATTTTAAAATCTTTTTAAATTCTCGACATAAGGACATTAATTAATCAATTAGGTACCAATTTTTGGGCGTTACGAGGGTGCTAATCCTTCCTCGTACGTAACTGACTCTCGAACCCGTTTTCTCGAATTTCGTAGACCAAAATCATTATTTTAAAACGTTTTATGAGGTGATCCGATCACACCTTAGCAAAAAGGGATTGGTGGCGACTCCATTTTCGTTTTAAAAGTCAACCCTATTTTTCAAAATATAAAAATGGTTTCGACACGTAAGATTCCCTAATTTATATTATTATCCCTTTCGAGACTAATAACATCTAACCTTTGGTTGATTAATTGAAATCTCTTTCTAATTAAAACCCCTAGTGTTGCATTAACTCGATCTATGGACTCCCATATTAGGTTTGACCCTAATCCGGTAGATTTTCGTCGTCCTATCTCTAAGAGTACGATCAACTCCGTTTAACTATGCTAGATCTATTCTAAAACAGGGACTTTTGCTCCTCTGAATAAGCACATCAGTACTTGAATCAATATCCTAGAATATTAAGACAAGAATTAAGAACACATAATTAAGAACAAATCAAGTATTTATCATATAGTTCAGAAAACAATAACAAGATCCGTCTTAGGTTTCATCCCCCTCAGGTATTTGAGGGGTTTAGTTCATGTTTATAAAAGAATACATCTCAGAAGAAAATAAATAACAAAACATAAAGAAAAACCCTAAAACCCTCTGAAGGAAATTGAAGGGAAGATCTTCCGTCTTGAGTGTGATTTCGGCTTCTGAGATAGATCAACTGGCTTTCTTGGAGTAATTCCCTGTATTCAGCCCTTTCTGGCTTCGCTTCTGTCGAACCCCCCTTTTAGGTCACACTTAGGGTGTTTATATAGGCTTTCGGAATGCCTTTCTTGGCCCACAAGTAACCTAATCCGAGTGGAATTAAAACGGGTCACGGCAAGGACACGCCCGTGTAGAACGCCCGTGTGAATCGAGCCCGGGCCGTGTTTGGGTCTGCTAAAGTGGCACGGCCGTGTGGTTACCTCCAGGCTATGTGGATTTCTTCCTTTGGCCCATTTTCTCCATTTTTGGCCCGTTTCCTGTTCTTTTCATCCTCTGATGCTCTCCTAAGTATAAAACATGAAATTAAAGGATTAGGAGCATCAAATTCCACTATTCAGAGGATAAATCATCCAAAAGTATGCTAGATGTGGGATTAAAATATGTGTATATTATGATTTATCACTCCTTCAAGATGTTCGCTTCGTTTTTAGCTACAATAGGAGTAATTCATTACGAAACAACATCATTTATCCATTCTAAAACTAAAACTAATAAAAACAAACTTAAATATGCATGATTATTCATATTGACAACTTAAGTTTTCTAGTCCGAAATTCGCATATCTTTAGGCTCGATTATCCATTTTCAATTTCGCCTTCACCAGATACTCACTGCTTCACAAGCTATCATTTAGCACCAATATTACACAAAGTGGTCAATGTTCTTTATTTCTCCATTAACATGACCAAATATACCAAATAAACTTTTCATCTATTTTTGTTTCTTTTTCACACTTCTAACAAGTTAGAACTCATCTTCTAATAATTTCCTATCCAAAAATATATCTACTTCACTTAAGTTTTCTAAGCTTCCATCAATGTCCTTTAATGGCAACTTTCAAAATACTTGATAAAATAAAAAGCTATTGGTATATAAATGTAAAGCAAGCTTCAAAGATTCAAAATCTAATTTTTTTTTGAAGAAAAACCATACCTTACACTTGAATTTGAAGGAAAATGATGGACAAAAGTTTTTTTCTTTCCCCCCTTTGTTTGACGTGAAAAAAGAAGAAGATGAGAAAGATGTTATTGATAAACCATAATTTATACATATTTTTTCCCCATGCTTGGGTTGTTTTTGGATGTATTTTCATTAGATTTGATGAATTCGATGCTCTTAATCCCTTAATTTCATGTTTTACATTCAGGAGAGCTTAGGGAGTCGAAAAGAACGAGAAACGGGCCAAAAAGGGACAAAATGAGCCTACCTTAGAAATCAACACGGCCGGGACTATCAAACACGGCCGTGTGTTACGAGCAGAATCGAACACGGCCTGGACTATCGGACACGGGCAGACCACACGGCCATGTATGACGAGCAGTGTCGAGCACGGCCTAAGGTTATCAAACACGGGCGTGTCACACGGGCGTGTCCCTGCCGAACCCGAGTTGAGTTCTATTCGAAAAAGACTAATTTTAGGCCAAGAGAAGTTCTCCAAAGCCTATTTAAACACCCTAGGGGATAACCTAAAAAGACACGCAGAGTAGAAGGCAGGAAATACTCGAAGACAGCCATTGGGAGCAGCTCGGAAAAAGGATTTCCATCATGACTTAAGATCTCCTATCAATTTCTCTTGAAGTTTTTGGGTTTTCTTATGTGTTGTTGTTTTTACTATTCTATGATGTTTCCCTCTATTAGTATGAACTAAACTCCCTAAATAACTAGGGAGAATGAAACCTATGACGGATCTTATTATTATTTGATTTATAAGATAAATACTTGTTCTTATTCTTAATTGTGAGTTCTTATTCTTGTTTTGATAATTCAGGTTATTAATTCAAGTCGAATGTGCTTATTCAGAGGAGCAAAAGTCCCTGTTTAAGAGTAGATCAACACAATTAAGCGGAGTTGATTGCAACCCTAAAAATAGGGCGAAAAAAATCTACCGGATTAGAGTCAAATCTAATAAGGGAATCCATAGATCGAGTTAATGCGATAATATGGGTTTTAATTAGAAATAGATTTCAATTAATCAACCTAGAGTCAGTTATTTTTAGTCTCAAAAGAGATATTAACATAAATCAGGGATTTCTACGGATTAAGTCAAGTGAATAAATCGTATGAATCAAAAGTAATAAGTGAAGTCTAGGTGGATTCTTCCTTGGGTATTGCCTATCTCATAAAGTTGTTTAAAAAGTAGTTTTCTCAATTCATTCTCTGTCATGCTTTTAATTAATAGTTTAAAAGAAATCACTCCAATTCTTAGGCTAGATAATAAGAAGATAGTAATTACTAGTACTCTTGGTCCTTGTGGATACGATATTTCTGGTCTTACCATAACTATACTACTGTTCGATAGGTGCGCTTGCCTTTATTGTGTTCGTAGTTAGTTAGAGACACATCAAGTTTTTTGGCGCCGTTGCCGGGGACTAAGATATTAGGAACACTAAATTTTATTACTTTAGCCATTTTTTTCATTGTAATTTATTTTTATTTTTATTTTTACTCTTATTAATTTTTCTATTTCTTTGCTTCTGGCAGGTGTCTCTAGTTTATGACTAGACGAAATCGTCAGGACCTTTACTTTACGATAGTGAGATTGAGAGTACATCTCACAAAAACCGAAGAGAGATAAGGCGAAGCTTACAATACATACAAGAAGAGCAATAGAACGATATCACTAATACCGAGGAGATGGCTGATCTCCAGAATAATTGATAAACCGTAATAGTAACATATTTTATCTCCACATTTAGCATGCTTTTGGATGATTTATCCCTTGAATTATGGAATTTGTTGCTCTTAATCCTTTAATTTCATGTTTTATACTCAGGAGAGCATAGGAGAATGAAAAGAACAAAAAACAGGCTTAAAACAGGCCAAATGGGCCAAAGTAGGAAATCAACACGGCCTGGGCCCAAAGCACACGGCTGTGCCCCTTTAGCAGGCTCGAACACGGCCTAAAGTCGATTCACACGGGCGTGCCACACGGGCGTGTCCCTTCCGTGACAAAGAGGAATTTTATTCGGATTAGGGTACTTAGAGGCAAAGAAAGCCATTCCAAAATCCTATATAAACACCCTAAAGGCCAACCTTTAGGGGGGTCCAGCTAGGCCAAGGAGCCGAGCCAGAGAGGTCAGAATCGTGGGATTTACGCGAAGAAAGCCAATTGATTCATCTCAAGAAGCCGAAATCATACTCAAGACGGCGGGTCTCTCCTTCAATTCCTTCAGGGGGTTTTAGGGGTTTCTTATGTTTTGTTTTATCTTTTCTTCTGAGATGTATTCTTTTATGATTATGAACTAAACCCTCAGATACCTGAGGGGGATGAAGCCAGAGACGGTTCTTGTTATTGTTTTCTGAACTATATGATAAGTACTTGATTTGTTCTTAATTATGTGTTCTTAATTCTGGTTTTGATATTTCAGGGTATTGATTCAAGTATTGATGTTCTTAGGCAGTGGAGCAAAAGTCCCTGTCTAAGAGTAGATCTAGCATAACTAAGCGGAGTTGATCGTAACCCTAGAGATAGGATGACGAAAATTTGTCAGATTAGGGTCAAACCTAATATGAGAGTCCATAGATCGAGTTAATGCAACCTTAGGGGTTTTAATTGGAAAGAGATTTCAATTAATCAATCTAGGGTTAGACGTTAGTAGCCTCGAGAGAGGTATTAATATAAATTAGGGAATCCTACGGATCAAGTCAAGTGAATAAATCGTCTGGTTCGGAGTTAGATAACAAGTGAAGTCTAGGTGGATTCTTGCTAGGGTATCGTCTTAATCAATTGGTTTTTCCCACAAGTATTTCCCCTTTTCATTCTTTGTGTCTTAGCATCTTTAGCTTAGTAGTTAGTTAATTTTAGATTAAACAATAATTCACTTCAATTCTTAGGCTAAATAATAGAAAGAAAGTTAGTATTAGTACTTTTGGTTCCTTTGGGTTCGACATTCCGGTCTTGCCACTAAACTATACTACTGTTCGATAGGTGCGTTTGCCTCAATCGTTGTCACAGTTAGTTTCTAGGCTAGATCATTCATTTTATAAATATTAAGACTCTGACACAATGATCAAGTTTTTGGCGCCGTTGCCGGGGAACCAAAATATTAAGAACGCTTAATTTTTATTACTTTAACCATTTTTTATTTTTGCAATTTACTTTTATTTTGTTTTTAATTTTGCCAACTTTTCTTCTTTTGTTCCTAGCAGGTACCTCTAGTTTATGACTAGAAGGAACCCGACAGGACCCTTAATTTACGACAGTGATATTGAAGGAACCGTTCGCAGAAATTGTAGAGAAATAAGGCGAAGCCTAAATTACATAGAAGAAGAACAAGAGGACGATACTAATAACACAGAAGAGATGGTTGATCACCAGAATAATCCACTCCCTCCTGTGGTTGCCGAAAATCCTCCTCCTCGAACTATGTATGATTATGCTAAACCTAATTTAATAGGAACTTAGTCAAGTATTGTTAGACCTGCTATTGCTGCAAATAATTTTGAACTGAAACCTAACACAATTCAAATGATACAACAATTTGTTCAGTTTGATGGTTTGCAGGATGAAGATCCAAACAATCACTTGGCGAATTTCCTAGAATTTTGCGATACTTTTAAAATAAATGGTGTTTCTGATGATGCCATCTGTCTTCAGTTTTTTCCCTTTTCTTTGAGGAATAAAGCCAAACAGTGGTTGAATTCTCTTCCACGAGGATCAATCACTACATGGGAGCAAATGACCGAAATTTTTTTATTAAAATATTTTCCGCCGGCTAAAATGGATAAGTTAAGGAATGATATCTCTTCTTTTGTGCAGATGGATTTAGAGACACTTTATGATGCATGGGAGAGATACAAAGATCTATTTAGAAGGTGCCCACACCATGGATTACCCTAGTGGCTACAGGTCCAGACCTTTTACAATGATGTAAACCCTTCAACCAGGCAGTTGATTGATTCAGCCGCCGGCGGAACGCTGAACAACAAAACACCTGAGGCTGCCTACGAGTTTATAGAAGAGATGTCACTGAATAACTATCAGTGGCAACTCACAAGGACAAGGCCAACAAAAATAATCATTTTCAACCTCAACGCAGTAACCATGCTATCCAATCAGGTAGAACTCTTAAATAAAAAGATTGATGGTTTGTATAGTTCTTCGCAGGTACATCCAGTGATGCAGTGTGATTCGAATGGAGGGTCGAACAATACGGAACATCCACCCTACAACCCTGGCATAGAAAGCGAGCAGATGAACTATATGGGTAATAATTTTAGATCTCAAAATAACCCCTATAGTAACAATTATAATCCAGTTGGAGGAACCACCCCAATTTTTCATGGGGAGGTCAAGGAAATCGAGACAAAGAACCCCTCCAAACTTCCAACAACAACCCTACCCACAGGAAAAGAAGCCGAACCTTGAGGAGATGCTGAAAAAAGTCATAGCGGTGTCAGAAACACGTTTCCAAAACACCGAAACAACACTTAAAAATCAACAAGCATTGATTCAAGAGATCAATAATCAGGTAGGTCAACTTACCAAGATCATGTCAGAACGACCACAAGGTAGATTGCCAAGCAACACTGAAACTAACCCAAAGGAGCAACTTCAAGCCATAATCGCTCATGATAGTAAAGGGTTAGATGAGCCCAAATTAAGGCAAGAGAATGTGGTAGAAGAAGGTAAGGTCGAGGTAAGTCATGATAAATCAAAATCGGTAATCAAAGAGTACCAACCTCGCATACCATATCCCGAAGCAATGAAGAAAGATAACACAGAGGAACAGTTCGGTAAGTTTCTTAAACATTTAAAGAAATTACATATTAACTTACCGTTCCTTGAAGCTCTTTTGCAGATGCCAGATTCAAGGAAATTTTTAAAAGAGCTTTTGACAAACAAGCGGAGGTTAGACGATGCATTGAATGTGGAGCTGAACGCAGTGTGCTTAGCGATTCTACAAAACAAACTACCACGGAAATTAAAAGATCCAGGGAGTTTTACGATTCCTTGTTTAATTGGTAGTTTATCGGTTGATAATGCTTTAGCTGATTTAGGGGCGAGTATCAATGTCATGCCTTATAAAATGTTTAAACAGCTAGGTCTAGGGAAACCCAAATAAACTAGGATGAGCATTCAATTAGCCGATAAATCTATTAGAATTCCTAGGGGTATAGTTGAAGATGTACTCGTAAAAATTGATAAATTTGTATTCCCAGTAGACTTTGTCGTTTTAGACATGGATGAGGACAATACGATCCCTTTAATTTTAAGAAGACCATTTTTAGCAACAGCTAGAACTAAAATTGACATTGATACAGGTGAACTCATACTTCGTGTAGGTGATGAGACAGTCACTCTTCAGGCTCTTGACTCGGCTAGAACATCAAGTCATCAAGGTGAGAAAATTAATTTTATTAATGACCATTCGGTTAAACCTTCTTTTCAGGAAGCACCACGGAACAACACAACTGAGCCAGATCCTATATCTGATGCCAACAAAGAAATAACCCATGAGGAACGAAGGCTTCAGATCGATGAACTAGACGAGTGGAAGACGCATTTCAAGGAAAAACTAGGGATACACGAAGCAGAACCAAAGCCACTCTATGGGACAGAAAATTCAAAATCAGAGATCAGGTATTGTTAGATAAAGCGGACCCTCGAATATCTCCTCCTGACCCTAATACAAACGAAGAAATCCTTTTTACGGTACTCAATGTCTTCCCATACGGAACAGTCGATGTAAGTAATCCTACATTTGGCACTTTTAAAATAAACGCTACTCGACTTGAACAATATACTGATAATAGGACAGATAGCATGAGGAAGGATGTTCAACTCTTCAAACCACCCTGATTATGCGAATGAGAGGTAAGTCTAGCTTAAGACTTTAAACGAGTGCTTCTCGAGAGGCAAGCCGAGCACTAACCCTAATAATTAAGTTTAGTTTTATTTCTTTTTTTTATATTTAGGTGCAAATTTCCATACCACACGGCCTTGCACACGGCCGTGGCCGTGTGGACACCACATATTTTCGTACTGACATGGCAGAGATAGTACGAGCCAATGACGAAAGATTCCCAGTTCACGGACAATTATAAATGGCCACGGCTGTGCGATATGGCCGTGACCGACACTGAGGAAAGTTACACGGGCTCCGACTAAACACCACGGCTGTGCGATACAGCCGTGTCCGACACTATTTCATCAATACACGGGCGTGGCGACTGGCACACAGGAGTGGGAAAGACGAACGAAGCACAACACGGCCATGCGATACGGCCGTGCGACTTGACACGCCCATGGTACACGGGCGTGGGGATGTACCAGACATCAAAACTCTATTTAAACCACCCCCTCCCTCCTCTCAACTACTCCCCATTCCCCTTATTCCATAAATTTTCAGACCCCCTTCCATATTTTCCTTCCTTGGCCCTTTTCCAAACTCTAGATGTACACCATATCCATGTCGAAGAAGCGAAAGGATCCTAGCACAGTTTCCCTATGGGAGACTGATCTACATAAGTTTATGCCGGCCGCTTCATTCACTAGACAAGCCGGGGACATTTGAGGCCATTTAGTTTTTATTTCTCTTTTCTCTTCTCCTTTATTTTCCTTCTCTTTGACTCTCTTATGCTTAATTTAATCTGTTTTAGTTTAGTTTCTTAGTTTTAGGTTCTAAAGGCTGTTTGGGAATCACACACCACGGCCTTAGAAATCACAACCACCTCGCGAACCATCTAACAATAAGGACTTTTCAGTCCATTTATCTCTTCTTTTAATTTTATTTTACTTTCTATTTTCTTTCTCTTTCTCTTTCTTGTCTTTAAATACATGATTAGTTTATTTTAAATGTGTCTTACTATTTCCTGGCTATTTCTTTACGGGCTACCCAGTTTCTTCATCTAGCGCAATAATAGTGGGCAGCCACCACACCACGACCACTCCCAACTCAAGGAAGCCATCCAGAATTCAGGGAGTTTCACCCCTATCCCTATCTTTTTATTTTCTACTATATTGATCTTTGTACATTGAGGGCAATGTACATCTTAAGTGTGGGGGGGGGGGGTGAATCTTAAAAGTGCCTAACTTTTTGCATTATTCTCAAATTCCTGAATTATGTATTATTCTTAAATAATTTTCTCATATTATGATTAAAATGAAACTTCCTTTGATTTATGATTTTCATTGATATGTTTTGGATTAAGTCATTGATAATTATGCAGTGATGATTTAAACTTTAAGAGACTAGAGAATCAAGCATGATAAGTCTATTTTTTCATGAAATTAAAAATTTGGTAGGTTGTCTACCTAAATCTAATTATTACTTTGAAGTTTGAAATTTACAAGGTTGATATCAAAAAGCCCATAATTTTTGTGAGATTGTGAGCCTTTTAGAGCATATTCCTTTTCGTGCTCACTTTATTGATTATGAGTGTGTCAACATTGATTTGTTATTCTAGAACTTGCTTCGATTATACATGTCGAGACCACACCTTTGATTTGATATACTAAGATGATGAAGGCACTTAGGTTTTAACCCACTTACTCCACTAAAAGCTTACCCTCACAATTAACCCCTAGTGAACCCCTTTGATCCTAACAACCCTTTTTTTTAACTCACCCTCAACATTAACCCAAAACCAACTTTGTATTTGTTATCACCCTTTTTCTTGACTACCCCTATATCGAGATTTGATTTTATCGGTTACTTAACTATTTTCTTTATATCAGTTGTTAAATTCTATATTATTATTGTACTTGATTTGTTCTTAAAAAAAATGAAGTATATTCATTCTTAGTTCTATGTTATTTGAGCTCAAACTGTTAATTTCATTATCTTTAGAAGAAGCTCATGTTATTAGTATTAAGTTTCCATGATGTAATTATTTAGTATTAGTACAACTTTTTAGTTAGGTAATTTGTCAATTCAATCTCGATTTCTAACCCTCTAATTCAAGCCTTTATCCACACCTTTAACCCAAGCCCCGTTACAACCCATAAAAGACCTTTTGATTTATGTATCATATCATTTTACAGTGGTGGAGATTTGATTTTCATGCAAGCCTATGGGATTAACTTTTCATGTTCGACTTCTGAGTGCTTATTTTTGAACCTTAAACACTTCGAGTGATTTGAGTGAATCTTTAGTGAGGATGTCAATTTTTTTCGATTTTGAATCAAAGGTAATTATTTAGGTAAGGGGAAACACCTATTTTTCATACTATAAAAACTATGACTTTGATTGTTTGAATCTTTAGGAACTTTCCGGTTAAATTATCAATGTATGAATTACCTATGAATTATGATGAAACATTGTTGATGAAGTTTATGAATTGAGGAAGTTCGTTTTAATTGTGGGTTGAGAATTTTGCTTGAGGACAAGCAAAAGCTTAAGTGTGGGGGTATTTGATAAACCGTAATAGTAACATATTTTATCTCTACATTTAGCATGCTTTTGGATGATTTATCCCTTGAATTATGGAATCTGGTGCTCTTAATCCTTTAATTTCATGTTTTATACTCAAGAGAGCATAGGAGAATGAAAAGAGCGGAAAATAGGCTTAAAATGGGCCAAATGGGCCAAAGTAGGAAATCAACACGGCCTGGGCCCAAAGCACATGACCGTGCCCCTTTAGCAGGCTCGAACACGGCTTGAAGTCGATTCACACGGGCGTGCCACACGGGCGTGTCCCTGCCGTGACAAAGAGGAATTTTATTTGGATTAGGGTACTTAGAGGCAAAGAAAGCCATTCCAAAAGCCTATATAAACACCCTAAAGGCCAACTTTTAGGGGGGTCCAGCTAGGCCAAGGAGCCGAGCCAGAAAGGTCAGAATTGTGGGATTTACTCGAAGAAAGCCAGTTGATTCATCTCAAGAAGTCGAAATCATACTCAAGACGGCGGATCTCTCCTTCAATTCCTTCAGGGGGTTTTAGGGGTTTCTTATTTTTTGTTTTATCTTTCCTTCTGAGATGTATTCTTTTATGATTATGAACTAAACCGTCAGATACCTGAGGGGGATGAAGCGTAAGACGGATCTTGTTATTGTTTTCTGAACTATATGATAAGTACTTGATTTGTTCTTAATTATGTGTTCTTAATTCTTGTTTTGATATTTCAGGGTATTGATTCAAGTATTGATGTGCTTAGGCAGTGGAGCAAAAGTCCCTGTCTAAGAGTAGATCTAGCATAATTAAGCAGAGTTGATCGCAACCCTAGAGATAGGATGATTTAAAATCGCAGATTAGGGTCAAACCTAATATGGGAGTCCATAGATCGAGTTAATGTAACCTTAAGGGTTTTAATTAGAAAGAGATTTCAATTAATCAACCTAGGGTTAGATGTTAGTAGCCTCGAGAGAGGTATTAATATAAATTAGGGAGTCCTACGGATCAAGTCAAGGGAATAAATCGTCTGGTTCGGAGTTAGATAACAAGTGAAGTCTAGGTGGATTCTTGCTAGGGTATCATCTTAATCAATTGGTTTTTCCCACAAGTATTTCCCCAATTCATTCTCTTTGTCTTAGCGTCTTTAGCTTATTAGTTAGT
The DNA here is from genome assembly GCA_025698515.1 of Gossypium sturtianum. Taxonomy (NCBI): domain Eukaryota; kingdom Viridiplantae; phylum Streptophyta; class Magnoliopsida; order Malvales; family Malvaceae; genus Gossypium; species Gossypium sturtianum. The sequence continues at coordinate 14,950,693 of CM046947.1, read as the reverse complement.
TAATTTTAGATTAAACAATAATTCACTTCAATTCTTAGGATAAATAATAGAAAGAAAGTTAGTATTAGTACTTTTGGTTCCTTTGGGTTCGACATTCCGGTCTTGCCACTAAACTATACTACTGTTCGATAGGTGCGCTTGCCTCAATCGTTGTCACAGTTAGTTTCTAGGCTAGATTATTCATTATATAAATATTAAGACTCTGACACAACGATCAATAATCCGCTACCTCCTGTGGTCGCTGCAAATTCGGTGAATTAGAATCCTGCTCCTCGAACTATATATGATTATGCTAAGCCTAATTTAACAGGGGCTGAATCGAGTATTATTAGACCTGCTATTACTGCAAATAATTTTGAACTAAATCCTAACACTATTCAAATGATTCAACAGTTTGTTCAGTTTGATGGTTTGCAGGATGAAGACCCAAATACTCATTTAGCAAATTTTCTAGAATTCTGTGATACTTACAAAATAAATGGCGTTTCTGACGATGCCATTCGCCTTCGGTTATTCCCTTTTTCGTTAAGAAGCAAAGCTAAACAGTGGTTGAACTTGTTACCACGAGGTTCTATCACTACTTGGGAACAGATGACCGAGAAATTCTTATTGAAATATTTTTTGTCGGCTAAAACGGCTATGTTGAGAAATGATATCTCTTCTTTTGTGCAGATGGATTTAGAAACACTTTACTATGCATGGGAGAGGTACAAGGACTTGTTGAGGAGGTTCCCTCACCATGAGTTACCTTTATGGCTACAGATTCAAATCTTTTATAATGGTTTGAACCCCTCAACTAGACAGCTGATTGATACAGCCGCCGGTGGAACCCTAAACAATAAAACACCTAAGGATGCTTACGAATTCATTGAAGAGATGTCACTGAATAACTATCAGTGGCAAGTTATGAGGACGAAGACAACAAAGGCAGCCGACATTTTCAACCTCGACGCAGTGACCATGCTATCAACCAGGTGGAACTTTTAAATAAAAAGATTGATAGTTTGTGTGGTTCTTCGCAAGTACATCCAGTGATGCAGTGCGATACGAATGGAGGAGGAATGAGCAATACAGAATATCCATCCTACAACCCTGGCATAGAAAGCGAACAGATGAACTATATGGGTAATAATTTTAGATCTCAGAATAATCCTTATAGTAACACTTACAATCTAGGTTGGAGGAACCACCCAAATTTTTCATGGGGTGGCCAAGGAAATCAGAGACAATAACCCCCTCCAAGTTTCCAACCATCCTACCAGCAAGAGAGAAAGCCAAACCTTGAAGGTATGCTAGCAAAGTTTATTTTGGTGTCAGAGACTCGTTTTTAGAATACCGAAACGGTGTTGAAAAATCAGCAAGCATCGATTCAAGGGCTTGAAAATCAAATTGGATAACTGGTTAAGTTAGTTTCTGAAAGGCAACCAGGTAGTTTACCTAGTAACACCGAACCTAAACCAAAAGAGCATGTGAAGGCAGTTACACTAAGGAGTGGGAAGAAGTTGGTTGAAGCTGAAAAGAAGATGCCACAAGAAATTGATAAGGCAAAGGGTGAGGAAGCAAACGAGAATGTAACACCGGTACTTAAAGAGTATAAACCACCGATCCCATATCCGGCAAAGTTGAAGAAAGACCGCATGGACGCACAATTCAGTAAATTTCTTAAACTTTTTAAACAATTACATATTAGCTTACCTTTTGTTGAAGCTATTTCGCAGATGCCTACGTATGCAAAATTCTTAAAAGAGCTTTTAACAAATAAAAGGAAGTTTGAAGAGCTATCAACCGTGGAGCTTAACTTAGAATGTTCAACTATTCTCCAAAATAAGCTACCAACCAAATTGAAACATCCAGGAAGTTTCACTATTCCCTGTTTAATTGGTAGTTTAAATATTGAGAAAGCATTAGCCGATTTAGGTGCCGTGATTAATTTAATGCCTTATAAAATGTTCAAGCAACTTTGGTCTTGGGAACCAAAATCCCACTAGGATGAGTATCCAATTAGTTGATAGATCTATTAAATATCCTAGGGAATTATTGAAGATGTTTTGGTAAAAGTTGATAAATTCATATTCCCTGTTGATTTTGTTGTGCTTGACATGGATGAGGATGTTGAGGTGCCTTTAATTTTAGGACGCCCATTTTTAGCTACTGCTAGGGCTGTTATTGATGTAGGTGATGGTAAACTTGTGCTCAGGGTAGGTGATGAGGAAGTTATTTTTAAAATTTATGATGCTATGCGATACTCTAGAGAGCAAGATGATTCTTGTTATTTTATTGACGCTATTGATCATTCTATTCAAGATTCTTTTCAGGAAATCAAACATAAAGACACGTTGGAACTTTGTCTTGCTCAAGGTGAGGAGGCAGATGACGATACCAATGAGATGGGGGAGATAAAAATTGATTTAAATTCTAGTATTTCCTTCCCAAGACAAAAGAAGTATGAGGGCATTGAAATAAACAACGAATTAAAACAAAAACCCTCTATTGAAGAGCCTTCCAAATTGGAATTGAAACAGTTACCAAATCACTTAGAGTATGCATTCCTCAGAGATAATTCTACACTACCGGTAATTATTTCTTCAGAATTAGAACCCAATGAGAAAGACGAGTTACTACAGGTACTAAAGGAGAATAAAAGAGCCATAGCTTGGAAGATTTCTGACATTAAAGGGATAAGTCCATTGTTTTGCACCCACAAAATTTTGATGGAAGATGAATATAAACCATGTGTGCAACCTCAAAGATGATTAAATCCCAACATGAAGGAAGTTGTTAAAGCTGAGGTAATTAAACTTCTAGATGCTGGAGTTATTTATCCTATCTCTGACAGTACTTGGGTAAGTCCTGTTCAGGTTGTTCCAAAGAAGGGAGGCATGACTGTTGTAGCCAACGAAAAGAATGAATTGATTCCAACAAAAACAGTCATAGGTTGGAGAGTCTGCATTGACTATAGGAAGTTAAATGATGCCACAAGAAACGATGAATTGATCAGATGTTAGAAAGATTATATGGGCATATGTAATATTGCTTCCTAGATGGACTCTCTGGCTACTTCCAAATCCTAATAGCTCCTGAGGATTAAGAAAAGACAACATTTACATGTCCATACGGTACGTTTGCTTATCGTAGAATGCCTTTTGGATTATGTAATGCTCATGCTACTTTTTAGCGCTGCATTCTAGCCATCTTTGATGAACTTGTGGAAGATATTATGGAGGTATTTATGGACGATGATCGCTGTGAATCAGAGCTTTAAAATTTATAAAAAAAAATGATCGAACCTGGAAACTAACTCTGACAACGATTGAGGCAAGTGCACCTATCGAACAATAGTATAGCTTAGGCAAGACCGGATTATTGAACCCAAAGGAACTAAAAGTACTAATACTAACTTTCTTTTTATTATTTAGCCTAAAATGAGTGAAGTTGTTTATTAATCTAAATTAATTAACTACTAAACTAAAGACTCTAAGACAAAGAAGAATGAATTTGGAAAATAACTTGGGAAAAACTCAGTTGATTTAGACGATACCTTAGGAAGAATCCACCTAGACTTCACTTGTTATCTAACACTGAACCATACGATTTATTCACTTAGTTTGATCCGTAAGATTCCCTAACGTATATTAAACCCTCTCTCGAGGCGAAAAACGTCTAACCCTAGGTTAATTAGTGGAACTCTCGTTCTCTTATAATAACCCACTAGAATAGCAGTAAATCGATCTATGGATTCCTATATTAGGTTTCACCCTAATCCGGCAAAATCTCGTCACCCTATCTCTAGGCGTACGATCAACTCCGCTTAATTATGTTGGATCTACTCTTAGGCAGGGTCTATTCCTCCTCCACCTAAGCACATTAAATTTGGATTAAGGTCACATAAATAAGAACAAACTAAGTTATTATCATATAATTTAAATAATCAAATAACAAGATTCATCATAGGTTTCATCCCCTTCGGGTATCCGAAGGGTTTAGTTCATAACAATAAAGGAAAACATCTCAAGAGAAAAGATAAAACAAAACATAAGAAATCCCTAAAACCCCCTGAAGGAATTAAAGAGGAGATCCTCCGTCTTGAGTATAACTCTGGCTTCTTGAGATGGATCAACTGGCTATCCCTGAGTGAATCCCCACAAATCTGCCTTCTCTGGCCTAGCACGACGCCCCTAGATGATGGCTTTGGGCTCCCCCTTTCAGGTCATACTTAGGGTGTATTTATAGGCTTTTGAAATATGTTTCTTTCTCCCTAAGTATCCTTTCCCGAATGAAGTTGCTCTTTTCCACGACAGAGGCATGGCCATGGCACACGCCCGTGTAAATCGTGGCCAGCCCGTGTTCAGATTTCTTTAATGAGACACGACCGTGTGAGTCGGGGTTAGACCATGTTCTAGATGATTGACTTGGCACGATCGTGTGGATCCAAGTCCAGGCCATGTCGATTTCCTCTTTGGTCCGTTTTGAGCCCGTTTCTCGTTCTTTTTAACCTTGGGTGCTTTCCTGAGTATAAGACATGAAAAGAAAGGATTAAGAGCACCTTTTTACATAAATCAAGGGATAATTCATCCAAAATCATACTAAATGTGGGCCTAGAATATGTTACTATTTCAGTTTATCAAATACCCCCACACTTAAGCTTTTGCTTGTCCTCAAGCAAAATTATCAACTTACAATTAAAATGAACTTCCCTCAATTCATAATAGTCATTAATAGTGTCTCATCATAATTCATAGATAATTTATACATGGATAATTCAACTCAAAGAGTCGTAAAAATTCAAACATTATAAGTCATAGATTTTGTAGCTCGAAAACATAGGCGTCTCCCCTTATCTAGATAATTACCTTTGATTCAAAATCGACAAGGATTGACATCCTCACAAAAGATTCACTCAAATCACTCAAAGTGTTTAAGGTTCAAAATTAGGCACTCAAAAGTCAAACATGAAGAGTTAATCCCATAGGCTTGCATGAAAATCAAATCTCCACCACTGAAATATGAGATGAAACACAAATCAAAAGGTCTTTGTTAGGGTTGTAACGGGGCTAGGGTTAAGGTGTGGAAAAAGGCTGAATTAGAAGGTTAGAATCGAGATTGAATTGAAAAATTACCTAACTAAGAACTAATGAACTAATAATAATAAATACATCAATTGAAAACTAATAGTACTAACACTACGAGCTTCTTTTTTCGATATTTGGATTTTAAATGTATAAGCTCGTTTAATCACATAACTAATAATGAATATACTTCGTCTTCTTTTTTTTTAAGAACAAACTAAATACATAATAAAGGATAAATTACTGATGTAAAAATCATAGTTAGGCAACTAATCAAAATCAACTCTCGATATAAGGGTAGTTAAAGAGGATGGTGAAAACGAATAAAAAGGGTTTTGGGTTAATATTAGCGGGTAAGTCAATAAATGGGTTGTTAGGATTAAACGAGGTTCACTAGGGGTTAATTATGAAGGTAGGCTTTTTAAATGGAGTAAGTGGGTTAGATCCTAGGTGCCTTTATCATCTCTGTGTATCAAATTAAAAAAAATGTGGTCTCGACATGTATAATCGATGCAAGTTCTAGAATAACAAATCAGTGTTGACATACTCATAATCAATAAAGTGAGCAAGAAAAAGAATGTATGCTCTATAAGGCTCAAAATCTCACAAAAATTATCGGTATTTTGATGTCAACCTCGTAAATTTCAAACTTCAAAGTAATATTTAAACTCAGTTTGACAACCTAGAAAATTTTTAATTTCTAAAAAATAGACTTATCATGCTTGATTCTCTAGTATTCTTCAAATTTAATTGTCAATGCACAATTATCAATGACTTAATCTAAAACATATCAATAAAAATCATAAATCATCAGAAATTCCATCCTAATTAGTAATATGAGAAAATTACTTTTAAGACAAGGCATAATTCAGGATTTGAGGATAATGAAAAAAGTTTAAAAATCTTGTTACCCCCACACTTAAGACGTACATTGCCCTCAATGTACAAAGTTATGTAATAAATCATGTAATACTAAATCAAAAGAGAAGGGAAAGTAACACTTCCTGAATTTTCTGGATGGAGTCCTTGAGATGAAGGATGTGGTATAGGATGACTTATGTATTTAGTGAATTACTCCTAGTGATTTGTTTGTGTATAAGGAGTTCGTGGTCGAGACCGCAAAGTCATCGCTTAGATATTTTGGCGATTTAAATAATTGTTAGGCATACTCGAAGGTTAGATAGCCAATGATAATCATAATAATTTGTAATGCATATAGAAAAAGTTCAGCTTAAGACAAGTAAAGATAGATAAAAATAGCATTAAAAATGCAAACAAAGATTAGATAAAAGGACTCAAAGGTCCTCGTCATCGGTCGGGTCCTAAGGTGGTTCTGTTGATGAGATGTGCAGGTGCTGGCATATCTGTTGGAGGGTCGCCTCAATCCCATCGAACCGTCGCGCTGTGTCAGTGAACTGCTGAGTGTAATACCGCTCAAACTGTGTAAAGCGTGCCGAGAGATCTGATAGTGAAGCTGCTGTATGAGAGGGTCGTTGGGCCGGGACTGGTGCCTCTGTGGGACATCGCGTCGATGTGTCCTCGGGTTCTTCTGTGTCAGTGGAAGGGGCTAATCGGTATTGGGGAGGATCAGTCCCACGATGGTGTTTAATCATCCTCATATGCAGCATCGTCTGAATGCCCTAAGGTGCCATTTGCCCAATCAGTGTGAGGGAAGAGCTCTGGGCATCGGTTTCTAGGAGGCCGAAGTGTCGGGCTAATCGTGTGATATAAGGGCCCATCGAAAGAATCCCTTTCCTGTGTGACTCTGTCTGGTGCTGAATCGCACAGGCAATAAAGTAGGCAAGGTAAAAAAAGTGTCCATTCGATATGCAGAATAAGTAGTAGGCGTCGTGTGTATTTAGGAGAGGTCATGCTCTTCTACAAATTCGTCGGTGTACAGTCCCAGTGCTGCTCCAAATTGTGGCACGTTGAGTTGTTGTATGGTACCTCCGAGACGAAATTGTATTGTTCCTGGATCATCAAAATTTGCCATCACAGTCTGTAGTTGGAAAGTAGAACAGAGTTCTAATGTGAATTCCAAATATGTCGGCTCTATGATTGTGAAGAATTTATCCCACGGCTCGGTGGTGAGCAAGGCTCGAACATCATCTGCGAGGCTAACTTGTTCTATAGTGGTCTAATCGATATGCCTACTGGTTCCGTGCGGTCGTTCTCGTAGTGCCTTATATCGATCCTCTTGGATTCCCTTGGGAAAAAGTAGAAATTGGTGTCGTAGCTCGAAAGAAGCACTTGCTGAAGATGATCCGGGCCCTTTTCTTTTCTTGCTTGGGGCGGTTGTGGATCGTTTTGGTCGTGATGACGACATGGTGCCTGAAAACAAATTGTACCAAAATGCATTCCAAGATTTAAATTCTCAAATAAGTAGCCAATAGCATAAATGAGCAGTAACATAATAAACATGAGAAAGAATTCTTCTTAAAACTAAAAAAAATGCAACCAATTCAAAATCGGAATTTGCGATAGCATCAATGATGACTACTAATAGCACTTTCACAATTATGTAATAAACATGAGAAAATTAGACTTAAAACTACACTAAATCAAAATAATTAATATTGAAATAATATGCAAGGTTATGAAAATAATATGAAATTTGTCAAAATTGAGTTAAAGAAAGGAACCCGGTATAATGGTGGTGTTTTTCTGCCGGACACGGGCTGGGTACGATGGTGGTGCGGGTTTGTAGCACGAACACGCTGGTGGCAGGGGCGTGGAGTTCGGCAGCACGGCGGTGGTACGGGCGTGAAATGGGTTGTATAGGGATTTGAAAGGGGTGGACGGTGGAGGGAGTTTTTTTTTTTTTGGGTCACATTGTGGTTGATTTTTGTATGGTGGCCGGATTTTTGGGAAGAAGGGGGTGAGAAAACTGATTTAGGGTTAGGGTTGGGGGAGATGAACGGATGAGTTTCTTAAATAGGGGTGGGAGGCACGGGCATGGGCCACGCCCGTGTTCTACTTTAAAGTGTCCGGGTTTTTCGCGATTTTAAATTTTGGGCGCGTTTAGGTAATTGGCCACGACCGTGGGTTCAGAGGCACGCTCGTGGGTTCAGAGGCACGCCTGTGTTTTTATTCACACGGTCATGTAGAACGGGCGTGTTCTACCCGTGGTCGACAAGTCAGTATGTTGGCACAGTTTGGTGGCACGGGCGTGTTTTACCCGTGCTCGACAAGTCAGTATGTTGGTACGGTTTGGTGGCACGAGCGTGTTTTACCCATGCTCGACAAGTCAGTAACCTCGCATGGGTAGTTAGCACGGGCGTGGACTGGTATCACAGCCCGTGTTTGGAAAAGAAATTCTTCTCTATTTGTGCACGGCTACTGGCACGCCCATGGTTCGCCCCCTATCTTCCACACGGCCACGCAGCACGCCCGTGCAAAGGCAAGTGTGTGTCTAAAACCTATGCTTTTATTAGACTAATTTAGTAGGGGTTAGATGCTAAAAATCAAAACAATGATAGGAATAAAATTTGTTAGTGAATTAGTGCTCGGGTTGCCTCCCGAGAAGCGCTCGTTTATAGTCTTAAGCTAGACTTACCTGCTTTTTCATTTCTAAAGGACGGCTCACTGAGTGAAACTCCTCTTTCATATCTCTAAAATCTTCACCATTATATATTTTGAGTCGGTGACCATTTACCTTGAATGTGCCCTTAGTGGGGTGAGTTACCTCGATTGTGCCATATGGAAAAATTGTTTTGATCATGAATGGGCCGGACCACCTTGATTTCGCTTTCCGAAATAATTTAATCCTTGAGTTGTATAATAGGACCAAGTCCCCTCTTGAATCATTTGATTTCTTTAGACGGGCATCATGGCGTCGCTTTGTTGCCTCCTTGTATAGCTTTGAGTTCTCGTAGGCTTCAGTTCTCCACTCCTCTAGCTCGTTCATCTGCATCATTCTTTTCCTTCCTGCGACTTTAAGATCATAGTTTAAAAATTTTATAGCCCAAAAAGCTTTATGTTCTAGCTCGAATGGTAGATGATAGCTTTTCCCATATACAAGTTTGTAAGGAGATGTCCCTAAGGGTGTTTTGAATGCTGTTCTATAGGCCCATAAGGCATCATCTACTTTTAATGCCCAATCTTTTCTATTTGATTCAACCGTCTTTTCTAGGATGCGCTTAAGTTCTCGGTTTGCTACTTGACTTGTCCACTAGTTTGAGGGTGATAAGGGTAGTCATCTCTGTGGTGTACTCCATATTTCTTTAGAACTTTTTCAAATTGAGTATTGCAGAAATGAGTACCCCTATCACTAATGGTGGCTCTAGGTGTCCCAAATTGAGAAAACAGTTTCTTGAGAAATTTCACTACTACCCTAGCGTCATTGGTAGGTAAGGCTTCCGCTTCTACCCATTTTGACATGTAATCTACTGCTACTAGGATGTATTTATTTCCAAATGAACTAGGGAATGGTCCCATAAAATCAATAAGCCATACATCAAATATTTCGCATGATAGCATATATGTTTGGGGCATTTCATCACGTTTAGAAATATTACCTATTCTCTGGCATTTATCACACGAGGTAACGTACCTGCTGGCATCCTTAAATAGAGTGGGCCAGTAAAAACCTAATTCGAGTATTTTATGTGCTATCTTGATGCCACTGTAGTGTCCTCCTGATGGTCCTGAATGACAATGTTCCATGATTTTGCTTGCTTCTGTTCTCGTAACACATCTTTGAATTACCTGATCTGTACATATTCGGAAAACAAAAGGATCTTCCCAAAAATAATTTTTTGCATCAGCAAAGAATCGCTTCTTTTGGTGATGTGTTAATTTTTTTGGCAAGATGTTAGTAGCTAAATAATTTGCAATATCTGCAAACCATGGTACCCCAGAATGAGTTATCGAAAAGAGTTGTTCTTCTAGGAATGAATCGTTTATCTCTCCTTCATTTAGCTCTTCGATATGGGGGTTTTCGAGTCTAGAGAGGTGATCAGCTGCAAGGTTCTCAGTTCCTTTCTTATCCTGTATTTCCAAATCAAATTCTTGTAAAAGTAAAATCCATCTTATGAGTCGTGGTTTCGCATCAGGTTTAGTTAATAAATAACGAAGAGCTGAGTGGTCAGTGAAAACGACAACTTTAGATAATAATAAATACTGTCTAAATTTGTCAAAAGCAAAAACTAAAGCTAGCAATTCTTTCTCCGTGGTGGTGTAGTTTTCCTATGCGGGTGTCAAAGTCCTGCTAGCATAATAGATTGGCTGAAAATGCTTGCCTCTTCGTTGTCCCAGAACTGCACCTACTGCGAAATCACTTGCATCACACATTATTTCGAAGGGTAGATTCCAATCAGGTGCAATTATAATCGGAGCATTTATTAGTTTATCCTTTAGGATATTGAATGTGTCTAAACATTCCTGATCAAAATTGAAAGGAATATCTTTTTCTAGTAATTTTGTTAAAGGCTTAGCTATTTTAGAAAAATCCTTAATGAATCTTCTATAAAATCCTGCGTGTCCTAAAAAACTTCTAATGGCCTTAACTGAACTAGGAGGAGGTAATTTTTCTATGGTTTTAATCTTTGCTTTATCTACCTCAATCCCTTTACTAGAAATTTTATGTCCTTATACAATTCCCTCTTGCACCATAAAGTGACATTTCTCCCAATTTAAAATAAGGTTTGTTTCCTCACATCTCATCAAGACTCGTTTTAAATTTTTAAGGCAAAGATGAAAAGAATTACCGTAAACTGAGAAATCATCCATAAATACCTCCATAATATCTTCCACGAGTTCATCAAAGATTGCTAGCATGCAACGCTGAAAAGTAGCAGGAGCATTACATAATCCAAAAGGCATTCTACGATAAGCAAACGTACCGTATAGGCATGTGAACGTTGTCTTCTCTTGATCTTCAGGTGCTATTGGGATTTGAAAATAACCGGAGAGTCCGTCTAGGAAGCAATAGTACATATGTCCTGATAACCTTTCTAGCATTTGATCGATGAAGGGTAGAGGGAAGTGATCTTTTCTAGTGGCGTCATTCAGCTTCCTGTAATCTATGCAAACTCTCCAACCTGTGACTGTCCTGGTAGGAATTAGTTCATTCTTTTCGTTAGCTACCACGGTCATGCCTCCTTTCTTTGGGACAACCTGCACAGGACTCACCCACTTGCTGTCAGAAATAGGATAAATTATTCCCGCATCTAGAAGTTTAATTACCTCAGCTTTCACGACTTCTTTTATGTTGGGATTTAATCGTCTTTGTGGTTGCACGCATGGCTTGTACTCGTCTTCCATTAAAATTTTGTGGGTGCAAAATGTTGGGCTTATTCCCTTAATGTCAGAGATTTTCCAGGCTATGGCTTTTTTATGCTCTCTTAGTACCTGTATCAACTCCTCTTTTTCCTGAGGTTCTAGCTCTGAAGAGATAATTACTGGTAACGTATAATTTTCCCCAAGGAATGCATACTCTAAATGTTTTGGCAGTTGCTTTAATTCTAATTTAGGTGGTTCATCAACAGAGGGTTTTTGTTTTAAATCGTCATCGAATTCAATGATTTCTTTTTCCGTTTGTCTTGATGATGACATTTTTGAATTTAGCTCGTGGACTTCATCTTCTTCCCCCTCTTCTTGAGTGTGGCACAGTTCCATCGTGTCACCATGTAGAATTTCCTATAATGAGTTTTGAATGATATGATCAGTGGTATCAATAAAATAACAGGAATCATCTTGTTCTCTAGAATATCTCATGGCATCATAAATTTGAAAAATAATTTCCTCATCGCCTATCCTTAATGCAAGTTTACCATCACCTACATCGATAATACTCTGCAAGGCTAAAAAGGGCGCCCTAGAATTAAGGGGACCTCAATGTCTTCATCCATGTCAAGCACAACAAAATTAACCGGAAAAATAAATTTATCAATTTTTACCAAGACGTCTTCGATAACTCCTCTAGGATATTTAATAGATCTATTAGCTAACTGAATACTCATCCTAGTGGGTTTTGGTTCCCCGAGATCTAGTCATTTAAACATCTTATAAGGCATTAAATTAATACTGGCACCTAGATCAGCTAATGCTTTCGTAACATTTAAACTGCCAATTAAACAAGGAATAGTAAAACTTCCTGGGTCTTTTAAATTGATTGGCAACTTGTTTTAGAGGATGGCCGAACATTCTTCATTAAGCTCCACCATTGATATTTCTTCAAGCTTCCTTTTATTCATCAGGAGTTCTTTCAAGAATTTCGCGTACGTCGGCATCTGTGAAATGGCTTCGACAAAAAGGTAGGTTAATATGTGTTTGTTTAAAAAGCTCGAGAAACTTACCATATTGGGAGTCTAATCGTTCTTTCTTCAACCTTACTGAATATGGGATCGGTGGTTTACTTTCTTTATGTACTGGAATTACATCCTCAATTCTCATATCCTTTGCTTTGTCATCTACGGGTGGCATTCTTTTCTCTGATTCGACTAGCTCCTTTCCACTTCTTAGTGTAACTACCTTTACCTGTTCTATTTCTTTAGAGAAAACCGCTGATCGAATTTCGGAAACCATCTCAGTAAGTTGTTCAATTGACTTAATAAGTTCCCCAACTTGACTCTCGATCGTTTTGATCGATGTTTGTTGATTATCTAATGTTATCTCAAACTTTTAGAAGCGGGCCTCTGCTGATGCCATGAATTTGTTCAGCGTCTCTTCAAGATTCGGCTTCTTTTCTTGCGAATAGGGCTGATTTTGGAAGGTTTGAGGAGGTTGTTGTCTCTGTTTTCCCTGATTTCCTTGTCCTCCCCACAAAAAATTTGGGTGGTTCTTCCAACCTGGATTATAGGTATTACTATATGGGTTATTATTAGATCTGAAATTGTTACCTATATAGTTCATCTGTTCGCTCTCTGTGCCCGGCCGGTAGGGTGGGTACTCAGATTCGCCACGCTTCCACTTGCGTCGCATCGCATGACCGGATGTACTGCGAAGAACACAAACTAACAATCTTCTTATTCATCAACTCTACCTGTTTTGATAGCATGGTTACTGCGTCGAGGTTGTAAACTTCGGCTGTTTTTGTTGGCCTTGTTCTTGTAACTTGCCACTGATAGTTATTCAACGACATCTCTTCAATAAACTCATAGGTTGCCTTAGGAGTTCTATTATTCAGGGTTCCACCGGCGGCTGAATCAATTAGTTGTCTTGTTGAGGGGTTTACACCGTTATAGAAAGTCTGGACTTGGAGCCACAAAGGTAAACCATGGTGCGGACACCTTCTCAAGAGATCCTTACATCTCTCCCATGCATCGTATAATGTCTCTAAATCCATCTGCACAAAAGAAGAGATATCATTACGTAATTTGGCTATTTTGGCCGGTGGGAAATATTTTAATAAAAATTTTTTGGTCATTTGTTCCCATGTAGTGATTGACCCTCGTGGTAACGAGTTTAACCACTGTTTAGCTTTATTCTTTAATGAAAAGGGAAATAACCGAAGTGTATGGCATCATCAGAAACGCCATTTATTTTGAAGGTATCACGAAATTCTAAAAATTAGCTATATGAGCGTTTGGATCTTCGCCCCGTAAACCATCAAATTGAACAAAATCGTTGAATCATTTGTATAGTGTTAGGCTTTAATTCAAAATTATTAGCAAGCATAGCGAGCCTAACAATACTTGATTCGCTCTCTGTTAAATGCGGTTTAGCATAATCAAACATAGTACGAGGAACATTATTTTCTCCCACATCTTGTGGTGGAAGATTATTTTCGTCCATCCCTTCAGTAGGTGATAAACCGTAAAAGTAACATATTCTAAACCCACATTTAGTATGCTTTTGGATGATTTAAGCCCCAATTTATGTAAAAAGGTGCTCTTAATCCTTTCTTTTCATGTCTTATACTCAGGAAAGCACCCGATGACGAAAAGAACGAGAAACGGGCTTAAAACGGACCAAATTGGGCCAAGCCACGAAATCAGCACGACCTGGAATTCAAGCCACACGGCCGTACCACCATTCCTACTAGAACACGGCTTTACCACGACTTACACGGTCGTGCCTCATTCAACAGTGTCGAACACGGCCTGACCACGGTTTACACGAGCGTGTGCCATGGCCGTGCCTCTGCCGTGGAGAAAAGCAATTTCATTCGGGAAAGGATACTTAGGGAGAAAGAAACGTGTTTCAAAAGCCTATAAATACACCCTCGGTACCAGCTGAAAGGGGGGCGAAGAGCTAGGCCAAGAAGCCAAGCCGAGAAGGTCAGATTTGTGGGAATCACTCGAAGATAGCCATATGATCCATCTCAAGAAGTCAAAATTCTACTCAAGACGGAGGATCTCCTCTTCAATTCCTTCAGGGGGTTTTAGGGATTTCTTATGTTTTGTTTTATCTTTTCTCTTGAGATGTTTTCCTTTATTGTTATGAACTAAACCTTCGGATACCCGAAGGGGATGAAACCTATGATGAACCTTGTTATTTGATTTTTTGAATTATATGATAACAACTTAGTTTGTTCTTAATTGTGTAAACTTAATCCAAATCTAATATGCTTAGGTGGAGGAGGAATAGACCCTGCCTAAGAGTAGATCCAACATAATTAAGCGGAGTTGATCGCACGCCTAGAGATAGGGTGACGAGATTTTGCCGGATTAGGGTGAAACCTAATATGGGAGTCCACAGATCGATTTACTGCTATTCTAGGGGGTTATTATAAGTGAACGAGAGTTCCACTAATTAACCTAGGGTTAGACGTTATTCGCCTCGAGAGAGGGTTTAATATACATTAGGGAGTCTCACGGATCAAACTAAGTAAATAAATCATATGGTTCAAGGTTAAATAACAAGTGAAGTCTAGGTGGATTTTTCCTAAGGGTATCGCTTGAGTCAACTGAGTTTTCCCAAAAGTTATTTCCTGAATTCATTCTTTTTATCTTTGCATCTTAGCTTAGTTAGTAGATTATTTTTAGTTTAAACAATCATCGCTTTATATTAAGGCTAAATAATAAAAAGACGGTGAGTATTAGTACTTTTAGTTCCTTTGGGTTCGACAATCCGGTCTTGCCTAAACTATACTACTGTTCGATAGGTGCACTTGCCTTTAATCGTTGTCAGAGTTAGTTTCCAGGTTCGATCATTCTTTTATAAATTTAAAAACTCTGATTTACAGCGATCATGTTTTTGGCACCGTTGCCGGGGAACTAAAATAATAAGAAAACTCTATTTTTATTACTTTAGCCATTATTTTTATTTTTTGCAATTTATTTTTATTTTTAGTTTTAATTTTAAATTTGCTAAACTTTCTTTCTTTCTTTTCCTAGCAGGTACCTCTAGTTTATGACTAGAAGGAACCCGAGAGGACCTTTAGAATACGACAGGTGATATTGAAGCTACCGCTCAAGAAATCGCAGAGAAATTAGGCGAGCCCTAAATTGCCAAGGAGAGCGAGAAGACAGATCCAATCCTATCTTTGAAGGGATGGACGAAAATAATCTTCCACCACAAGATGTGGGAGAAAATAATGCTCCTCGTACTATGTTTGATTATGCTAAACCTCATTTAACAGAGCCGAATCTAGTATTGTTAGGCTGCTATAGTCGCTAATAATTTTGAATTAAAGCCTAACACTATACAAATGATTCAACAGCTTTGTTCAATTTGATGGTTTACGGGGATTTAAGATCCAAACGCTCATATAGCTAATTTTTAGAATTCAGTGATACCTTCAAAATAAATGGCGTTTCTGATGATGCCATACGACTTCGATTATTTCCCTTTTCATTAAAGAATAAAGCTAAACAGTGGTTAAACTCGTTACCACGAGGGTCAATCACTACATGGGAACAAATGACCGAAAATTTTTTATTAAAATATTTCCCACCAGCCAAAACGGCCAAATTACGTAATGATATCTCTTCTTTTGTGCAGATGGATTTAGAGACATTATACGATACATGGGAGAGATATAAGGATCTCTTGAGAAGGTGTCCGCACCATGGTTTACCTTTGTGGCTCCAAGTCCAAACTTTTTATAGCGGTGTGAATCCTTCAACGAGGCAATTAATTGATTTAGCCACCGGTGGAACCCTGAATAATAGAACTCCTGAGGCAGCCTACGAGTTTATTGAAGAGATGTCGCTGAATAACTATCAGTGGCAAGTTACAAGAACAAGGCCAACAAAAACAGCCGGAGTTTACAACCTCGACGCAGTAACCATGCTATCAAATCAGGTAGAATTGATGGATAAGAAGATTGATAGTTTGTGTTCTTCACAGGTACATCCAGTCATGCAGTGCGACGCAAGTGGAACTGTGGCGAATTCTGAGTACCCACCCTACCAACCAGGCATAGAGAGCGAACAGATGAACTATATAGGTAACAATTTCAGATCTAATAATAACCCATATAGTAATAACTATAATCTAGGTTGGAGGAACCACCCAAATTTTTCGTGGGGAGGACATGGAAATCAAGGAAATCAAAGACAACATCCTCCTCAAATTTTCCAAAATCAGCCCTATCCACAAGAAAAGAAGCCGAGTCTTGAAGAGACGTTTAACAAATTCATAGCATCCACAGAAGCTCGTCTCCAAAAAAATGAGGTAACACTCGACACCCAACAAACATCGATCAAAAAGATTGAGAACCAAGTTGGAGGACTTACAAAGGCAATCGGGGAAATTACCCAGTCAGTCGGAGAAATTGCAAAGCTATTATCCGAACGACCGTAAGGGCGTCTACCGAGTAATACTGAAATTAATCCAAATGAGCAAATCCAAGCCATAACAGCTCAAGAAAGTGAAGAAGTAGACGAACCCAATCCAACACAAGGAAACAAGGTAGAAAAAAGTAAAGTTGAGGTAACACAAGACAAACCAAAACCGGTAATCAAGGAGTACCAACCTCGCGTACCTTACCCTTAGGCATTAAGAAGAGACGACACAGAAGAACAGTGCGGTAAGTTTCTTAAACTCTTAAAGGAATTACATATAAATTTACCATTACTTGAAGCTCTGTCGCAGATGCCAGATTCTAGGAAATTTTTAAAAGAGCTTCGACAAACAAACGGAAGTAAGACGAGTCGTCACATGTGGAACTTAACGCAAAGTGCTCAAAGCAATTCTCCAAAATAGGCTACCACAAAAGCTAAAAGATCCAGGAGTTTTACAATTCCATGTTTAATTGGTAGACTAACTGTGATAATGCGTTAGCTGATTTAGGGGCAAGCATAAATGTCATGCCTTATAAATTGTTTAAACAATTAGGTCTAGGGAACCCAAACAAACTAGGATGAGCATTCAATTAGCTGATAAAACTGTTAGAATTCCTAGGGGTATTATCGAAGATGTTCTTATGAAAATCGACAGATTCGTTTTCCCAGTAGACTTTGTTGTCTTAGACATGGATGAGGATAATTCGATCCCCCTAATCTTAGGAAGACCCATTTTAGCGACTGCCAGGACTAAAATTGATGTTGATGCAGGAGAACTCATACTTTGTGTAGGTAATGAGACAGTCACCATCAAGGCTCTCGACTCGGCTAGAACATCGAGTAATCAAGGTGAGAACGTAAATTCTACTAATAACCATTCGGTTAACCCTTATTTTCAGGAAGCACCACCAAAGAATACAACTGAACCCGATCCTAAACCCCATGCCAACAAAGAAATAACTTATGAAGATCGAGGGATTCAGTTCGATGATCTAGACGAGTGGAAGACACACTTCAAGGAGAAATTAGGGATACACGACGAAGAACCGGAACCACACGAGATAAAACTGAAGAAGCCCCCAAAAAAGCTAATAGGAACAACAAATCACTTCAAAACAGGGGACCAAGTACTGTTAGATCAGGTAAATCCTCGAATATCTCATCCGGACCCTGGCACAAACAAAGAAATATCTTTTAGGGTAACCAGTGTTTTCTCACACTGAACAGTCGAGGTAAGTAATCCTACTTTTGGTACTTTTACTATAAACGCATCTCGACTTAAATTTTTTCACGAGGATACAGATAATAACATGAGGAAGGACTTCCAACTCCTCAAACCACCCTGAAGATGCAAACGAGAAGAGAGTCTAGCTTAAGACTATAAACGAGCGCTTCTCGAGAGGCAACCCAAGCACTAATACTAGTATTTTATTTATATATTCAATTTATCTTATTTTTCTTTTTTATCTTCCTTTTTAGCAACTAACAACCAACTAACCAAGTGTAGAATTCCAGGCCACACGGCCTTACACACGGCCGTGGTCGTGGCCGTGTGGGTACTCCGACGCATTGAACTAACAGAGCAGAGAAGGTACATGTCAGGGCAAAATAGATTTTTAGAATCACGGACCCAACTACTACCCCACGGGCACCGACAAAGTGGCACGGCCATGCTTTACGGCCGTGTGAGGCTACTGACTTGCCAACCACGGGTTGAACACGCCCGTGCCGGATAATCGTGCCAATATACTGACTTGTCGAACACAAAGGCTGAACACGGCGTGGGAACCAACACGCCCTAGAGCACGGCCGTGCGAGGTGGCCGTGTGAATCGACACACCCTCAACCCACGGGCGTGGGAAACTGCCAGATCTGAAAGTTTATTTAAACACCATACCCTTCTCCTTTCTCTTCTTAACCCACTTTCTTTCTTTCTTCTCATTTCTTTTTCTTTCTTTCTTTCTTTCTTTCTTTTCTCTCTTTTTCTTTTTTCCTTTTTCCTAATAAATCCTTCGGCTCTTGAGCCACAACAATATCACATCCATGGCAAGGAAGCGTAAAAGGCTAATCACAGTCTCCTCAAAGGAGACCGATTCACATGAGTTCATGCCGGCAGATTCATCCAAACAACAAGCCAAGGGTCTTTGAGACCAATTATCTGTTCTTTTATTTTTATCTTCTCCTTTATTTTCTTTATCTTTACTTCTCTTCTAGTTAATCTAGTTTATTTTTTTTAGTTTCTTATTCTTAGGTTCTTAAGGCTGCTTGGGAATCACGCCACTTCCACCATCACTAACAACTCCGTCACCTTCAAAGTCACACCAACCTCTCGAACCATCTACCATAAGGATTCTCAGGCCCCTCTATCTTTTAAACTTAGTTTATTTTCCTTCTTAGTCTCCTTCTCTTTATATTTCTTGTCTTTAATTATATTATTAGTATATTATTAAGGTTTCTTTAGATTTCATGGCTAATCCTGCATGAGACTCCCAATTTCTTCATCTAGCGCAGGTTCGTCATCCAGACGGCCCATCACCACCACCAAAGGCACAATCTCCTCTCAAGGAATCATCCAAAAATTCAGGAATTTTTCACTTATCCCTATATCTGATGATTTAATTACAAGGTTATTATATATTTTTGTACATTGAGGGCAATGCACATCTCAAGTGTGGGGGGTGAACAACCTAAAAAGATACCTAACTTAAATCCCTGAATTTAGTCTTGTTTGAAAGTAAATTACTCATATTACTAATTAGGATGGAATT
The DNA here is from genome assembly GCA_025698515.1 of Gossypium sturtianum. Taxonomy (NCBI): domain Eukaryota; kingdom Viridiplantae; phylum Streptophyta; class Magnoliopsida; order Malvales; family Malvaceae; genus Gossypium; species Gossypium sturtianum. The sequence goes on along the minus strand of CM046947.1, from coordinate 14,931,187 downwards.
TCTGATGATTTATGATTTTTATTGATATGTTTTAGATTAAGTCATTGATAATTGTGCATTGATAGTTAAATTCTATGAATACTAGAGAATCAAGCATGATAAGTCTATTTTTCAGAAATTAAAAAATTGCTAGGTTGTCAAACTGAGTTTAAATATTATCTTGAAGTTTGAAATTTACGAGGTTGACATCAAAATACCCATAAATTTTGTGAGTTTTTGAGCCTTATAGAGCATATATTCTTTTTCTTGCTCACTTTATTGATTATGAGTATGTCAACCTTGATTTGTTATTCTAGAACTTGCATCGATTATACATGTCGAGACCACACCTATGATTTGATATATAGAGATGATGAAGGCACCTAGGTTTTGACCCACTTACTCCACTAAAAGCCTACCTTCACAAATTAACCCCTAGTGAACCCCTGTTAATCCTAACTACCCTATTTATTGAATAACCACTAATATTAACCCAGAACCCCTTTGTTTTTGTTATCACCATTCCTTTTGACTACCCTTATATCGAGATTTGATTTGATTAATGACCTAACTATGTTTTTATTTCAGTAATTATGTATTTATGATTGTTCTTAAAAAAAGTATATTCATTATTCATCATTAGTTGCGATTAAATGAGCTTATACGCTTAAATTCCAAGTATCGAAAAAAGAAGCTCGTATTATTAGTATTATTAGTTTTCAATTGATGTAATTATTATTATTAGTTCATTAGTTCTTAGTTAGGTAATTTGTCAATTCAAACTCGATTCTAACCCTCTAATTCAGCCTTACTCCACACCTTAACCCTAGCCCCGCTACAACCCTAACAAAGACCTTTTGATTTGTGTTTTCATCTCATATTTTAGTGGTGGAGATTTGATTTTCATGCAAGCCTATGGGATTAACTCTTCATGTTCGACCTTTGAGTGCCTAATTATGAACCTTAAACACTTTGAGTGATTTGAGTGAATCTTTTGTAAGGATGTCAATCCTTGTCGATTTCAAATTAAAGGTAGTTATCTAGATAAGGGGAGACGCCTATGTTTTCGAGCTACAAAATCTATGACTTATACTGTTTGAATTTTTAGGACACTTTGAATTGAATTATCCATGTATAAATTATCTATGAATTATGATGAGACACTATCAATGACTATTATGAATTGAGGAAAGTTCGTTTTAATTGTAAGTTGAGAATTTTGCTTGAGGACAAGCAAAAGCTTAAGTGTGGGGGTATTTGATAAACCGTAAAAGTAACATATTCTAAGCCCACATTTAGTATGCTTTTGGATGATTTAAGCCCCAATTTATGTAAAAGGTGCTCTTAATCCTTTCTTTTCATGTCTTATACTCAGAAAGCACCCGATGACGAAAAGAACGAAAAAAGCTTAAAACGGACCAAATTGGGCCAAGCCACGAAATCAACGCGGCGGGACTTCAAGACACACTACGGCGTGCCACCATTCCTACTAGAACACGACCTTACCACGACTTACACAAACCGCGTCTCATTCAACGATTTGAACACGGCGACCACGATTTACACGGCGTGTGCCATGGCGTGCCTGCCGCCGTGAGAAAAGCAATTTCATTCGGGAAAAGATACTTAGGGAGAAAGAAATGTGTTTCAAAAGCCTATAAATACACCCTAGGTACAAGCTGAAAGGGGGGCGGAGAGCTAGGCCAAGAAGCCAAGCCGAGAAGGTCAGATTTGTGGGAATCACTCGAAGATAGCCAGTTGATCCATCTCAAGAAGTCGGAATTCTACTCAAGACGGAGGATCTCCTCTTCAATTCCTTCAGGGGGTTTTAGGGATTTCTTATGTTTTGTTTTATCTTTTCTCTTGAGATGTTTTCCTTTATTTTTATGAACTAAACCTTCGGATACCCGAAGGGGATGAAACCTATGATGAATCTTGTTATTTGATTTTTTGAATTATATGATAACAACTTAGTTTGTTCTTAATTGTGTGACCTTAATCCAAATCTAATGTGCTTAGGTGGAGGAGGAATAGACCCAACCTAAGAGTAGATCCAACATAATTAAGCAGAGTTGATCGCGCGCCTAGAGATAGGGTGACAAGATTTTGCCGGATTAGGGTGAAACCTAATATGGGAGCCCACATATCGATTTACTGCTATTCTAGGGGGTTATTATAAGCGAACGAGAGTTCCACTAATTAACCTAGGGTTAGACGTTATTCGCCTCGAGAGAGGGTTTAATATACGTTAGGGAGTCTTACGGATCAAACTAAGTAAATAAATCATATGGTTCAAGGTTAAATAACAAGTGAAGTCTAGGTGGATTATTCCTAAGGGTATCACTTGAGTCAACTGAGTTTTCCCAAAAGTTATTTCCCGAATTCATTCTTTTTGTCTTTGCGTCTTAGCTTAGTTAGTAGATTATTTTTAGTTTAAACAATCATCACTTTATATTAAGGCTAAATAATAAAAAGACGGTGAGTATTAGTACTTTTAGTTCCTTTGGGTTCGACAATCCGATCTTGCCTAAACTATACTACTGTTCGATAGGTGCACTTGCCTTTAATCATTTTCAGAGTTAGATTCCAGGTTCGATCATTCTTTAATAAATTTTAAAACTCTGATTTACAGCCATCAGTAGGATTGGAGCTATCTTCTCGCTCTCCTTGGTAATTTAGGGCTCGCCTAATTTCTCTGCGATTTCTTCTAGCGGTAGCTTCAATATCACTGTCGTATTCTAAAGGTCCTCTCGGGTTCCTTCTAGTCATAAACTAGAGGTACTTGCTAGGAAAAGAAAGAAAGAAAATTTGGCAAATTTAAAATTAAAACTAAAAATAAAAATAAATTGCGAAAAAGAAAAATAAAAAAAATAAAGGCTAAAGTAATAAAAATAGAGCGTTCTTAATATTTTAGTTCCCCGGCAACGGCGCCAAAAACTTGATCGCTATGAATCAGAGCTTTAAAATTTAAAAAAAAAATGATCGAACCTGGAAACTAACTCTGACAACGATTGAAGCAAGTGCACCTATCAAACAGTAGTATAGCTTAGGCAAGACCGGATTATCGAACCCAAAGGAACTAAAAGTACTAAGACTAACTTTCTTTTTATTATTTAGCCTAAAATGAGTGAAGTTGTTTATTAATCTAAATTAATTAACTACTAAACTAAAGACTCTAAGACAAAGAAGAATGAATTTGGAAAATAACTTGGGAAAAACTCAGTTGATTTAGACGATACCTTAGGAAGAATCCACCTAGACTTCACTTGTTATCTAACACTGAACCATACGATTTATTCACTTAGTTTGATCCGTAAGACTCCCTAACGTATATTAAACCCTCTCTCGAGGCGAATAACGTCTAACCCTAGGTTAATTAGTGGAACTCTCGTTCTCTTATAATAACCCCCTAGAATAGCAGTAAATCGATCTATGGATTCCCATATTAGGTTTCACCCTAATCCGGAAAAATCTCGTCACCCTATCTCTAGGCGTGCGATCAACTCCGCTTAATTATGTTGGATCTACTCTTGGCGGGTCTATTCCTCCTCCACCTAAGCACATTAAATTTGGATTAAGCTCACATAAATAAGAACAAACTAAGTTATTATCATATAATTCAAATAATCAAATAACAAGATTCATCATAGGTTTCATCCCTTCTGTATCAGAAGGGTTTAGTTCATAACAATAAAGGAAAACATCTCAAGAGAAAAGATAAAACAAAACATAAGAAATCCCTAAAACCCCTGAAGGAATTGAAGAGGAGATCCTCCGTCTTGAGTATAACTCACGCTTCTTGAGATGGATCAACTGGCTATCCCCGAGTGAATCCCCACAAATCGCCTTCTCTGCCTAGCACAACGCCCTAGACGATGGCTTTGGGCTCCCCCTTCAGTCATACTTAGGGTGTATTTATAGGCTTTTGAAATACGTTTCTTTCTCCTAAGTATCCTTTCCCGAATGAAGTTGCTCTTTTCCACGGCAGAGGCACGGCCATGGCACACGCCCGTGTAAATCGTGGCCAGGCCGTGTTCGGATTTCTTTAATGAGACACGGCCGTGTGAGTCGGGGTTAGACCGTGTTCTAGATGATTGACTTGGCACAGTCGTGTGGATCCAAGTCCAGGCCGTGTCAATTTCCTCTTTGGTCCGTTTTGAGCCTGTTTCTCATTCTTTTTATCCTTGGGTGCTTTCCTAAGTATAAGACATGAAAAGAAAGGATTAAGAGCACCTTTTTACATAAATCAAGGGATAATACATCCAAAAGCATACTAAATGTGGGCCTAGAATATGTTACTATTTCGGTTTATCAGATGACTTTTTGGTATTCGATAATTCTTTCCACCTTTGCCTTAAAAATCTAAAACGAGTTCTAATGAGATGCGTGGAAACGAACCTTGTGCTTAATTGGGAAAAGTGTCACTTTATGGTTTGAGAAGGGATTGTGTTAGGTCACAAAATTTCTAGTAAAGGGATTGAGGTTGATAAAGCAAAAATTGAAACCATAGAAAAATTACCTCCTCCTAGTTCAGTTAAGGCTATTATAAGCTTTTTAGGACATGCTGGATTTTATAGAAGATTTATGAAGGATTTTTCTAAAATAGCTAAGCCTTTAATGAAATTATTAGAAAAAGATGAGCCTTTTAATTTCGATCAGGAATTTTTAGATGCATTTAATACCCTCAAAAATAAATTAATAAATGCTCCAATTATAATTGCACCTGATTGGAATTTACCCTTTGAACTAATGTGTGATGCGAGTGATTTTGCAGCAGGTGCGGTTTTAGGACAGCAAAGAGACAAGCATTTTCAGCCGATTTATTACGCTAGCAAGAAATTAATGGCTGCACAAGAAAATTACACCACCACAGAAAAAGAGTTGCTAGCTATGGTTTTTACATTTGATAAATTTAGACAGTATTTGATATTATCTAAAGTTGTCGTTTACACTGACCATTCAGCCTTTCGTTATCTTTAAACTAAATCTGATGCAAAACCTCGACTCATAAGATGGATTTTACTCTTACAGGAATTTGATTTGGATATTCAAGATAAGAAAGGAGCTGAAAATCTTATAGCAGACCATCTTTCTAGGCTTGAAAATCCACATATCAAAGAACTTGATGAGAGTGAGATAAATGACTTGTTTCCTGAAGAACAACTCTTAGCTATATCCGACTTCGAGGTACCTTGGTTTGCAGATATTGCGAATTACTTAGCTGCTAACATCTTACCAAAAGGGTTGACACATCATCAAAAGAAGTGATTCTTTACTGATGTGAAAAATTATTTTTGGGAGGACCCTTTTGTTTTTCGTGTATGTGCAGATCAAGTAATTCGGAGATGTGTTACAAAGGTAGAAGCAAGCAAAATTCTAGAACATTGCCATTCAGGACCAACAGGAGGACATTACAGTGGGACTAGGACAACACATAAAACACTCGAATCAGGTTTTTATTGTCCCACTCTTTTCAAGGACGCTAACATGTATGTTACTTCGTGTGATAGATGTCAGAGAACAGGTAATATCTCTAAACATGATGAAATGCCTCAAACGTATTTGCTATCATGTGAAATATTTGATGTTTGGGGTATTGATTTTATGGGTCCATTCCCTAGCTCATTTGGGAATAAATACATCTTAATAGCAGCTGATTATATGTCCAAATGGGTGGAAGCTCAAGCTTTACCTACTAATGATGCCAGAGTGGTAGTGAGATTTCTTAAGAAACTCTTCTCTCGATTTGGAGCACCTAGAGCAATTATTAGTGATAGGGGTACTCATTTTTGTAATACTCAATTTGATAAAATCTTAAAGAAATATGGAGTGCACCACGGCACATTACCCCCTTATCACCCTCAAACCAAAGGACAAGCTGAAGTAGCCAATCGAGAGCTTAAGCGTATTCTAGAGAAAACTGTAGAATCAAACAGGAAAGATTGGGCATTAAAAGTAGACGATGCTTTATGGGCCTATAGAACCGCTTTTAAAACTCCCATAGGAACATCCCCATACAGACTTGTCTACGGGAAGAGTTGTCATCTACCATTTGAATTAGAGCACAAAGCATTTTGGGCTATAAAATTCTTAAACTATGATCTTAAACTTGCAAGTGATTAAAGAATGATGTAGTTGAACGAGCTAGATGAGTGGCGAGCTAATGCCTACAAGAACTCACGTTTATATAAGGAAGAAACAAAGCGACACCATGATGCTCGTTTGAAGCAACCGAAGCAATTTAAAGCTGGAGATCTTGTCCTACTATACAATTCAAAGCTCAAATTGTTTCCTGGAAAGCTGAAATCAAGATGGTCAGGTCCATTCGTAATTAAAACCATTTTTCCCTATGGCACAATTGAGGTAACTCATCCAACTTATGGCACATTCAAGGTAAACGGCCAACGACTTAAAATATATAATGGTGAAGATTTTAGGGATATGAGAGAGGAGCTTCAGCTCCGCGAACCTCCATATAGAGATGAAAACAGGGTAAGTCTAGCTTAAGACTTTAAACGAGCGCTTCTCGGGAGGCAACCCGAGCACTAACCTCACTAACACCCATATTTTTAATTTTTAAACATCTAACTAAAAACTAACCAAGTAGGCGAAGGTTTCCATACCCACACGGCCTTTAACATGGGCGTGGCCTTGGCCGTGTGGCCACCACGGGTATATACTTGGGCGTGGCGGAGATCGTGCAGGCCAAGGAAGAAAATGTTTCCCCAACACACGGGCTACGATAAATGATCATTATGTCAGAGTCTTAAAAATTTATATAATGAATGATCTAACCTAGAAACTAACTGTGACAACGATTGAGGCAAGCGCACCTATCGAACAGTAGTATAGTTTAGTGGCAGGACTGAAATGTCGAACCCAAAGGAACCAAAAGTACTAATACTAACTTTCTTTCTATTATTTAGCCTAAGAATTGAAATGAATTATTGTTTAATTAACTAACTACTAAGATAAAGACGCTAAGACAAAGAGAATGAATTAGGGAAATACTTGTGGGAAAAAACCAATTGATTAAGACAATACCCAAGGAAGAATCCACCTAGACTTCACTTGTTATCTAACTCTGAACCAGACGATCTATTCACTTGACTTGATCCGTAGGATTCCCTAATTTATATTAATACCTCTCTCGAGGCTACTAACGTCTAACCCTAGGTTGATTAATTGAAATCTCTTTCTAATTAAAACCCCTAAGGTTGCATTAACTCGATCTATGGACTCCCATATTAGGTTTGACCCTAATCCGGCAGATTTTCGTCATCCTATCTCTAGGGTTGCCATCAACTCCGCTTAATTATGCTAGATCTACTCTTAAACAAGGACTTTTGCTCCACTGCCTAAGCACATCACTACTTGAATCAATATCCTGAAATATCAAAACAAGAATTAAGAATACATAATTAAGAACAAATCAAGTATTTATCATATAGTTCAGAAAACAATAACAAGATCCGTCTTAGGTTTCATCACCCTGATAAACCGTAATAGTAACATATTTTAATCCCACATTTAGCATTCTTTTGGATGGTTTATCCCTTGAATTATGGAATTTGGTGCTCTTAATCCTTTAATTTCATGTTTTATACTCAGGAGAGCATAGGAGGATGAAAAGAACGAGAAACGGACCGAAAACGGGACAAATAGGCCAAAGTGAGAAATCGACACGGCCTGGGGTTTCACCACACGGCCGTGCCTCTTTAGCAGGCTCGAACACGGCCTACAACTTGACTTACACGGGCGTGTGCCATGGGCGTGTCCCTGCCGTGGAAAAGAGAAATTTTATTCGGATTAGGGTACTTAGAGGCAAAGAAACACATTTCAAAAGCCTATATAAACACCCTAAAGGCCAACCTTTAGGGGACGTCCAGCTAGGCCAAGGAGCCAAGCCGGAGAGGTCAGAATCGTGGGATTTACTCGAAGAAAGCTAGTTGATTCATATCAAGAAGCCAGAGTCATACTCAAGACGGAAGATCTTCTCTTCAATTCCTTCAGGGGGTTTTAGGGTTTTTCTTATTTTTTGTTTTATCTTTTCTTCTGAGATGTATTCGTTTGTTATTATGAACTAAACCCTCTGATACCTGAGGGGGATGAAACCTAAGACGGATCTTGTTATTGTTTTCTGAGCTATATGATAAATACTTGATTTGTTCTTAATTATGTGTTCTTAATTCTTGTTTTGATATTTCAAGATTTTGATTCAAGTATTGATGTGCTTAGGTAAAGGAGGAATAGACCCTGCCTAAGAGTAGATCTAGCTTAATTAAGCGGAGTTGCTCTTGCGCCTAGAGATAGGGTGACGAAAATCTGCCGGATTAGGGTCAAACCTAATATGGGAATCCATAGATTGAGTTAATGCAATTCTAGGGGTTTTAATTAGAAATATATTTCAATTAATCAACCTAGGGTTAGACGTTAGTAGCCTCGAGAGAGGTATTAATATAAATTAGGGAATCCTACGGATCAGGTCAAGTGAATAAATTGTCTGGTTCAGAGTTAGGTAACAAGTGAAGTCTAGGTGGATTCTTCCTTGGGTATTGTCTTAATCAATTGGTTTTTCCCACAAGTATTTGCCCAACTCGTTCTCTTTGTCTTAGCTTCTTTAGCTTAGTAGTTAGTTAATTTTAGATTAAACAATAATTAACTTCAATTCTTAGGCTAAATAATAGAAAGAAAGTTAGTATTAGTACTTTTGGTTCCTTTGGGTTCGACAATCCGGTCTTGCCGCTAAACTATACTACTGTTCGGTAGGTGCGCTTGCCTCAATCGTTGTCACAGTTAGTTTCTAGGCTTGATCATTAATTATATAAATTTTAAGACTTTGACATTACGATCACCCCCTCAGGTATCTAAGGGGTTTAGTTCATAATAATAAAAGAATACATCTCAGAAGAAAAGATAAAACAAAGCATAAGAAAACCCTAAAACCCCCTGAAGGAATTGAAGGAGAGATCCGCCGTCTTGAGTATGATTTCGACTTCTTGAGATGAATCAACTGGCTTTCTTCGAGTAAATCCCACGATTTTGACCTCTCTAGCTTGGCTCCTTGGCCTAACTGGACGCCCTCTTTTCAAGGTTGGCCTCTAGGGTGTTTATATAGGCTTTGAAATGTGTTTCTTTGCCTCTAAGTATCCTATTCCAAGTGAAATTCCTCTTTGTCACGGTAGGGACACGCCCGTGTGGCACGCCCGTGTAAATCGAGTTGTAGACCGTGGTTGGGTCTGCTAAAGAGGCACGGTCGTGTGGTGAAACCCCAGGCCGTGTTGATTTCCTACTTTGGCCCAATTGGTTCGTTTTTGGCCTGTTTCTCGTTCTTTTCATCCTCTGATACTTTCCTAAGTATAAAACATGAAAATAAAGGATTAGAAGCACCAAATTCCATAATTCAGGGAATAAATCATCCAAAAGTATGCTAAATGTGGGATTAAAATATGAACATATTACGGTTTATCAAATACCCCCACACTTAAGCATTTGCTTATCCTCAAGCAAAATTCTCAACTCACAATTAAAATAGAATTTCCTCAATTCATAACCTTCATCAATAATGTTTCATCATAATTCATAGGTAATTCATACATTGATAATTTAACCAGAAGGTTCCCAAAGATTCAAACAATCAGAGCCATAGTTTTTATAGTACGAAAAATAGGTGTTTCCCCTTACCTAAATAATTACCTTTGATTCAAAATCGACAAGGATTGACATCCTCACTAAAGTTTCACTCAAATCACTCAAAGTGTTTAAGGTTCAAAAATAAGCACTCAGAAGTCGAACATGAAAAGTTAATCCCATAGGCTTGCATGAAAATCAAATCTCCACCACTGTAAAATGATATAATACACAAATCAAAAGGTCTTTTATGGGTTGTAACGAGGTTTGGGTTAAAGGTGTGGATAAAGGCTTGAATTAGAGGGTTAGTATCGAGACTGAATTGACAAATTACCTAACTAAAAAGTTGTACTAATACGTAAATAATTACATCACGGAAACTTAATACTAATAACATGAGCTTCTTCTAAAGATAATGAAATTAACAGTTTGAACTCAAATTGTAACATCCCAAATATGGGGTTATTTGGAATTTGATTACTTTCTTATTATGAACTGCTGTGATATTATTAATGGAATAATAGAGCTTAATTTAAGGCTTTGAGTATGCCCGGTTTGATAGAAAAATTTCAGTTTTAACTTTAAAGGCAAGGAGCATCAGCAGGAGGGTGTTATAAGAATAGATGTGGGTATTTTAACACAAATATGAGCCTAGAATAAGTGGCAAAGTGAGCCCACTTAAGAGCTAGCATGTGACGCCACCAAGGAGCAAGGGAGAACCTTGGTTCGAGTCACAACAATTCCTCTTTTTGCACTTTAGATGGACGGCAATAAGAGAGAGTTTTTCTCTCTTTAATTTCTTTTTATTATTATTAAAAGATAATATGAGCATTTAAAATTTGATTTTTATTTGTTCAATTTTAAGGATAATAAGGAGGCTATTTTATTCAAGGATAATGGGAGATAAATGAGGTTATTATATGGATTATTAGGAGATTATTTTTTTTATTAATTCAAAATTGTTTGAATTAAATCAAATGGGTGGCCAAGAGAAAAACTAGGAGTTGGCTAGGAGTTGAACTCCTTGTTGCCAAGGGTGGACGGCAAGCTTAAGGAGGGGGCCAATGCTTATAAAAACCCCACCCTACCACTTTGTTTTGTTTTTTTTTCCATTCTTGCTAGTTGCCGAAAATCCCTAACCCCTCTCCCTTTGTGCTCTTTTATTTTCTTTGCTCTCTCAAACCTCTTCAAGCCGAAATTTCTAGCACCTTTCTTTCCCATAATTTTCTTTCTCCCCTTGGCCGAATACACTCCCTTGGAGGTGCTGATTTCTTTTCCTCTTATTAAACTCTCTATTGGCCGAATACAATCTATTGGGTTGCCGAAAATTCCCTTCCTCTACTCTCTAGACTTGGCCGAATATTGAAGCAGAGGTAAGAAGTATTAGCCGAATACTATTTTGTTCCTTCTCTTACAGTATCTCATCGACATCCATAAGGGGGTAAGTGCCGATTTCAATAGTGTATTAACACCCTTGTGAAACCGATTTCTTTCTAGGAAACTCCGGGATCTCAAAGCAGAAAGGCGGATCTTCCATTCCTTAGTCAATCGATTGGTAAGTGTGGGTAAGGCTATGTTAGTATTCAAAAGCCGAAAGCTTTGGTTATAAGTAATAGTGACTAATCGATTATTTTGGAAAAGCAGATTCGGGAAGTGAGTGCCGTGGTGAGTAGCAAAGGCAAAGGTGAGATTTCGGGTTCACAAGGAACCCCTCTCTAATATTTTAGTTTGGCCGAATAGGCCATGGTACTAATCCCATAGTTGGCCGAATATAGGAACAGTGAGATCTAGGGTGGCCGACTTCTCTTTTCGGGATTTAGAACATCCAAGGGTGACAGGTGTGTACATACACACTTATAATTAATTAAATGTACTAAACTGTTGTGTGTGCTAACCGGATCTGTGTAGATTCGGGATTAATACCATGAATGGTATAAGCAAGGAACCAGGTAAGTCCTTGTTGACTATGAAATATTTTAAGATGCTTTTGGGAAGCATGGTGTGTCTAGTACACGTTGCTTATTGCTGATGATAAAACCTGTACATGTGATTAAGTATATGGTAGCATAAATTATGTGATATAAATGATGATGTGGGATTGATGAGTGGAGGGGGCAGTGATATTTCGTGCTGACGAGCACCAGTGTTTTGGTAACACACTGTGACTATATGTCACCAGAGGTTTGGTACCTCCAGGAGGTTTGGTACCTCATAGCGACTCGTCCCCGTGGTTAACACCACCGTGGGTTGGCCCCACTTGAGATATGGGATCGTCACGGTGATTTGGTATCACACGATGGGTTGGCCCCATCACCCGATTTGTGTCTACGGACACCGGTGCTTTGGTAGCACATCGTGACTATATGTCACGGTGGTTTGGCACCACCAGTGTTTTGGTAACACATTGTGACTACGGTCACCAAATGGTTTTGGTACCACATGGGGTAGACAAAGGCGTTTGGTTGGCTAGGACGGGTGCATGACTTAGTACATGATGATTGATTATATGCTGTGTATGAAATTGCTTACATATGGGGGAAGGGTTACATACTGAGTCTTGGTGACTCACCTTCTCCTTTAACATTTTTCAGGTGACTCGTAGATGGCGGTTGAGGAGCCGGTTGGACTCGAGGTGGCCATGCAGTGGACTCAAATATATTGAACTTTAAACTTAGTCATTTTTTTATTTTGGTTGTAATAAGGCCTCCATAAACTTTACTTTTGTTATTTCTTATTTGTTGGATACTTTGTTTAAACTATATTACTAAAATTAAATTAAATCACATGTTTTTCTAAAATTAACACGAAAATGTTTTATCGTGCCATCGGGCACACTTGAAATTTGTATAATAACCGGACTTAATTAAATTTCCAAATTAAATCTAAGTATAGGTTCGGCAAGATAACCAAAAACGAGAGGTTTTCAACAAAACTTAAATTGGTTTTAAAATGGTGTTCAAAAAGTTTTTCTCCGTAACAAATCAAATTCGGTCGTAATGTTTGGGCCGGGTTTGGGTTGTTACAAAATTGGTATCAGAGCCCGTTCAAAGCTCTCTATTGTGGGGCCCAAGGCCCAAAAATGTTTTTGGTAGGCCTTATGGAATGATTTTTGGTTTTTGAACAGCATGGCCCGAGTCTCCGGCACCAATCCGCCCAGGTAAGTACATCTAAACCTCTTGGTGAATTATATTCTGTAGAAGGGTAGGAAGCATGGAACGTAGATAGACTTATAGGACTTGGACCCTAAGGTTAGATTACTCAAACACAAACGAAGCATAAGACTTAAGGAACTAAACCAACCTATGACTTAGTCAATGAGCTAGGGTGTGGTAACCCCTGTACGCATGTCTAGGATTGGATCCGGAAGAGCTTGGTATTTAAGCAGTCCTCGTGACTCACCTCCTCTTCGCAGTATCCTGCAGTGCGTAGCCAGTTCACCCTAACTCGGAGGGCTCGGTGGTGTGGTAACCTCAATGCGCATGTCTAGAAAGGTTCGGTGAGAGCTTGGTATTTAAGCGGTCCGCGTGACCCACCTCCTCTTCACTCGAATTCTGCACAGTGCGTAGCTTTGGTTCACCCTGACCAGGAGGGCTCGGTCATAGGCTAAACACAATGATTAAAACCCGAAAAGGGAATTAGCCATGTTTTGAAAGAGAATGAAACAACAAACCCTAATGTTTTCAAAACTTGTGCAATGACTTTCTCAAATCCTAGAACATTACTTTTACAACGTTTTTCTCGACAAACTTGACTTGTGAAAAATTACAGAAATACCCTTAGGAGTAAAATTACCAAAATGCCCCTGACCCATAAAATATTAATTCAATGGTTTTGCCCAAAAATTTCAACTATTTTACAAATAGTCAACAACTTAACTTTGGAAATCATCAGCAAAATATTTTGGTTCTGGAAAATTACGAAAATACCCCTGTAGGAAAAAGACGAAAATACCCACAGGTTAGAAATGGCGTAAATGTCCGATGAGCGAATAGGTATGGGAAGTATTAAGGAATGGATGCATGAACTTCTTTGTGTGAACTAGGAAAGAAGACTAAAACATTGTTTGCTCGAAAGAATCTCTGATTAAACCTTATCCATAAAATTTCTTCGCGAGTAATAAAGTGAAACAAATGCTAACGCATAAAATTTCTCTTAATCAGATTAAAAGCGCGGTAGATAGAATGAGTTCTAGAGGATGTGGACGCCGTGGACGTGGTAGGGGTAGGATGACGGTGTCTGAACCCGTCAGGTCAGGACAAGGTTCGGAAAATGAGGTACCACTGCCACCACCACCTCCTACTTTTAGAGCTGAGGAGCCGGATCAGACCGGTGGCGAGGCGGTATCGCAAGCTGTGTTGCGAGTCTTGGAGATGGTGGCTGGGGCTGGTGGAAATGTGGGAGCTCGGAAATCTGTCCCGGCGACTCGATCTAACGGAGCGGAGGTATTCCGAGTGTGTCGGGAGTGGCACCCAGTCTGTGGAATCTTCGGCTAGAGTCAACCGAAAGAATCATGGATGACCTTGACTGACCCGAGGAAGAAAAGGCGAAAGGGCGCGTGTCGCTTCTAAAGGATGAAGCGTATCGATGGTGGCTTACGGTTCGAGATGGGGCTACAGCAGATGATTTGACTTGGGAGTATTTCGGAACCACCTACCGGAAAGAAGTATGTGGGTATCGGCTACACCGACGCCAGCAGAAAGGCTTTTCTTCGGATTAGTGCAAGGAACTAAGTCCGTGTCGGAATATAGGAGGCGGAATTTTTAGGCCGAGTAGGTATGCTAGAGGCATCGTGGCTACTGAACATGAGCGCCGTGTCCGCTTTGAGGACGGACTCAGAGATGATTTAAGGTTCTTGATTGCCCCACAAAGAGTTCGTGAGTTCTCATCCCTAGTGGAGAAGGCTAAGGTAGCCGAAGGGATCAAGGAGGCTGTGAGGCAAAGCTATAGTAGGAATAATCAGAAGAGAGGATTTGGGTCAGCTGGATCAAGCGGTAGTGCTCGAGAAAAGGCTAGGCCAAGTGGGCCCAATCAGCGGCAAGGCCCACGACTACTAATCGAGGCGACTCGGTGTAACCGTGTGGGAAAGACCCATTGGGGAGGTTGTTAGACCGGTGATAAAGGATGTTTCGAGTGTGGGTCTTTGGATCATCGTGTCAGAGATTGTCCCCAGAAACTAGCTAAGAATCAGCCGGAGGGGCAGAATCGTACTCAGAATAGAAATGTGGGACCACAGAGGGGTCGTGGTAATGGCAGAGAGAAACAACGGTCCTAACCGAGGTCGTGGAACTCAAGGCGGAGGATCGGGCAACACAGAGGCTAGGCGGCTGGCTTAGTTTACGCAAATGAGGTGTCGCGAGGAAGGTGACGCACCGGATGTCATAACCGAGACGTTTCTAATTTTTGGTTTTCCTTATGTTGCATTGATTGATGTGGGCTCGACGCACTCATACATTGCTAGTAGTGTGGTAGGAACTATGGACCTAAACTCAAAACGCTTCTAGGAGATGACCGTAGTTAGCCCTTTAGGTCACTCTGTAATAGTAGACAAACTTTATAGAGCGTACCCTAGAACTTCAAGGGGTAGTATTTGTAGCTGATCTAATGGAACTACCGTTTGGGGAGTTCGATTTGATCCTTGGAATGGACTGGCTGGTTAAGTATCAAGCGAATTTGGATTGCGCGCCCAGCGCATGGTTCTTAAGACACCAAGGTGATGAAGTGGTTATGATAGGAGATAGAAGGAATTACCTATCCAATGTAGTGACCGCCTTGAAGGTGAAAAGATGGTCAAGAAGGGTTGTGAGGCGTATTTGGTTCAAATCCGTGCTTTGGAAGCTAAGGGTTAGTAGTTGGAAAGGTCCGAACGGTTGGGGAATTTGCGGATGTGTTCCCAGAAGAACTTCCGGGTTTGCCTCCGGATCGAGAAGTCGAATTCGGTATAGACTTGCTACACCGAACGGCACTTTGTGTCTATAGCACCATACCGAATGGCACCAAAGGAATTGGTGGAGCTAAAGGCTCAAATTC
Organism: Gossypium sturtianum; assembly: GCA_025698515.1. Classification (NCBI taxonomy): domain Eukaryota; kingdom Viridiplantae; phylum Streptophyta; class Magnoliopsida; order Malvales; family Malvaceae; genus Gossypium; species Gossypium sturtianum. Next base: position 14,915,551 of record CM046947.1, on the reverse strand, counting down.
GTGGAGCTCTTGGATAGAGGGTTTATTCGACCGAGTATATCTCCGTGGGGAGCGCCTGTGTTGTTTGTCAAGAAGAAGGACGGTTCTATGCGGATGTGCATCGACTACCGCCAACTGAACAAGTTAACAATCAAAAACAAGTACCCGTTGCCTCGGATCGATGATTTGTTTGACCAACTGAAAGGTGCGTCGGTATTCTCAAAGATTGACCTTAGGTCAGGTTATCATCAATTAAGGGTGAAGGAGGCTGATGTTCACAAGACGGCATTCCGAACTCGGTATGGGCATTTCGAGTTCTTGGTGATGCCATTCGGGTTGACCAATGCACCGGCAGCATTTATGGACTTGATGAATAGGGTATTTCAACAGTACTTGGACCAATTCGTCGTGGTGTTCATAGACGACATATTGGTTTATTCAAAGACAGAAGAGGAGCATGACAAGCATTTACGGATAGTTCTGTAAGTATTGAGGAGAAGCGAGCTTATATGCCAAATTCAGTAAGTGCGAATTTTGGCTGAGGGAAGTGGCTTTCTTAGGGCACGTGGTCTCGGCGGAAGGAATTAGAGTAGACCCTCGCAAGATTGAAGCAGTATTGGATTGGAAACCACCTAGGTCGGTGGCTGAAATCCGAAGTTTTCTGGGTTTAGCAGGGTACTATCGGAGATTCGTGGAAGGATTCTTTCTAATAGCAGCGCCAAGTAACTAAGTTATTAAGGAAAGGTGTCCCATTTGTATGGACGGAGAAGCGACAAGGAAGCTTTGAAAAGCTAAGGAAAATTTTGACTAAGCTCCGGTTTTGTACGACTGAAGCGGAAAGTTATTCACAATCTATTGTGATGCATCTCACACCGGTTTGGGATGTGTGTTGATGCAGGATGGTAAGGTAGTAGCCTATGCATCCCGTCAGTTAAGACCGCATGAGGTTAACTACCCAACGCACGACTTGGAATTAGCGGCGATGCGTCTTCGCTCAAGATATGGAGACATTACCTGTATGGGGAGAAGTCGATAGTCTACACGGATCACAAAAGCTTGAGGTATCTTCTGACTCAGAAGGATCTGAATCTGAGACAGTGTCGGTGGATTGAACTACTAAAGGATTACGATTGTTCAATCGAGTACCATCCGGGTAAGGCTAATGTGGTAGCCGCGATTGAGCGGAAGATGGTGACGGACTTAAGAGCAATGTTCGCTTCGGTTGAGTCTATATGATGATGGGAGTCTTTTGGCGGAACTCCAAGTAAAGCCAACATGGATTGAGGAGATTAAGGAAAAGCAGTTAGTGGATGAAGGCTTGAGCGCTAAGAGGGTACAAGTTCAGGATGGTGGCTTGGAAGGGTACAGTCTGTCTAGGGATGGAGTGCTATGTTTTCAAGGACGAGCTTGTATGCCAAGGGATACAGAATTAAGGCAGAAAATTCTCCAAGATGCACATAGCAGCCCATACGCTATGCATCCCGAGGGAAGCAAGATGTATGGAGATTTGCGAAAATAGTTCTGGTGGCCTGGGTTGAAGCGTGAGATAACGGAGTTCGTAGGAAAGTGTCTGACGTGCCAGCAGGTTAAGGCTGAACATCAGTTACCATCGGGACTACTTCAACCGATAAAGATCCCTCAATGGAAATGGGAGAGGATCACCATGGATTTTGTTAGTGGGCTACCCCTTACGCCCAACAAGAAGGATGCAGTTTGGGTAATTGTGGATCGCCTGACTAAATCAGCTCACTTCATGCCGGTGAGAATGGATTACTCACTCCAGAAGCTAGCGAAGGTGTATGTGGGTGAAATAGTGAGGTTGCATGGTGTGCCAGTATCGATTATCTCGGATAGGGATCCCATATTCACGTCGAGGTTCTGGAAAGCGTTGCATCAAGCTTTGGGTACACGGTTAGATTTCAGTACGGCTTTCCATCCACAATCGACGGACAATCGGAAAGGGTGATCTGATTTTAGAAGACATGTTAAGAGGTTGTGTCTTGGATTTTAGTGGTAGTTGGGAAGAGTACCTACCATTAGCGTAATTAAACTTATAACAATAGTTATCAAGCGAGTATTCAAATGGCTCCATATGAGGCCCTATATGGACGAAAGTGCCGTACCCTGCATGTTGGACGGAGTTGGGGAACGACAAGTTAGGTCCAGAACTGTAACAGAGCCCAAGACAAAGTCAAGGTGATTCGGTCTCGTCTCAAGGAAGCATCGATAGGCGTAAGTCTTATGCCGATCTCAAACGCAAGGAAATGGAGTATCTTTGTGGAGACAAGGTCTTTCTCGAAAGTGTCGCCTTGGAAAAAGGTGTTAAGATTTGGACGAAAAGGAAGCTGAGCCCAAGGTTCATCGGGCCATATACTGATTGTAAAGCGAGTAGGACCGTAGCTTATCGCCTAGAGCTGCCGCAGCGAATCGAATCGAATTCATGACGTCTTTCATGTATCGATGCCGAGACGGTATCGGTCGAGATCCTTCGCACGCGTTGTGCCGATGCGCGAGATTGAGGTGAACTCGGATTTATCTTTTGAAGAAGAACCGGTTCAGATTGTAGACCGAGATGTGAAGGTTCTACGTAGGAAGGCAGTGCCTTTAGTGAAAGTGATATGGCGGAACCACGGGGTGGAAGAAGCTACGTGGGAGCCCGAGGAGGTGATGCGCAAAGAATACCCCATCTCTTTTGATCAAGGAATTTCGAGGACGAAATTTATTTTAAGGGGGTAGAATCGTAACATCCCAAATATGGGGTTATTTGGAATTTGATTATTTTCTTATTATGAATCTTTGTGATATTATTAATGGAATAATAGAGCTTAATTTAAGGCTTTGAGTGTGCCCGGTTTGATAGAAAAATTTTAGTTTTAACTTTAAAGGCAAGGAGCATCAGCAGGAGGGTGTTATAAGAATAGATGTGGGTATTTTAACACAAATATGAGCCTAGAATAAGTGGCAAAGTGAGCCCACTTAAGAGCTAGCATGTGACGCCACCAAGGAGCAAGGGAGAACCTTGGTTCGAGTCACAACAATTCCTCTTTTGCACTTTAGATGGATGGCAATAAGAGAGAGAGTTTTTCTCTTTAATTTCTTTTTATTATTATTAAAAGATAATATGAGCATTTAAAATTTGATTTTTATTTGTTCAATTTTAAGGATAATAAGGAGGCTATTTTATTCAAGGATAATGGGAGATAAATGAGGTTATTATATGGATTATTAGGAGATTATTTTTTTTATTAATTCAAAATTGTTTGAATTAAATCAAATGGGTGGCCAAGAGAAAACTAGGAGTTGGCTAGGAGTTGAACTCCTTGTTGCCAAGGGTGGACAAGAAGCTTAAGGAGGGGGCCAATGCTTATAAAAACCCCACCCTACCACTTTGTTTTGTTTTTTTTCCATTCTTGCTAGTTGCCGAAAATCCCTAACCCCTCTCCCTTTGTGCTCTTTTATTTTCTTTGCTCTCTCAAACCTCTTCAAGCCGAAATTTCTAGCACCTTTCTTTCCCATAATTTTCTTTCTCCCTTGGCCGAATACACTCCTTGGAGGTGCTGATTTCTTTTCCTCTTATTAAACTCTCTATTGGCCGAATACAATCTATTGGGTTGCCGAAAATTCCCTTCCTCTACTCTCTAGACTTGGCCGAATATTGAAGCAGAGGTAAGAAGTATTAGCCGAATACTATTTTGTTCCTTCTCTTACTCGTATCTCCTGTCGACATCCATAAGGGGGTAAGTGCCGATTTCAATAGTGTATTAACACCCTTGTGAAACCGATTTCTTTCTAGGAAACTCCGGGATCTCAAAGCAAGAAGGCGGATCTTCCATTCCTTAGTCAATCGATTGGTAAGTGTGGGTAAGGCTATGTTAGTATTCAAAAGCCGAAAGCTTTGGTTATAAGTAATAGTGACTAATCGATTATTTTGGAAAAGCAGATTCGGGAAGTGAGTGCCGTGGTGAGTAGCAAAGGCAAAGGTGAGATTTCGGGTTCACAAGGAACCCCTCTCTAATATTTTAGTTTGGCCGAATAGGCCATGGTACTAATCCCATAGTTGGCCGAATATAGGAACAGTGAGATCTAGGGTGGCCGACTTCTCTTTTCGGGATTTAGAACATCCAAGGGTGACAGGTGTGTACATACACACTTATAATTAATTAAATGTACTAAACTGTTGTGTGTGCTAACCGGATCTGTGTAGATTCGGGATTAATACCATGAATGGTATAAGCAAGGAACCAGGTAAGTCCTTGTTGACTATGAAATATTTTAAGATGCTTTTGGGAAGCATGGTGTGTCTAGTACACGTTGCTTATTGCTGATGATAAAACCTGTACATGTGATTAAGTATATGGTAGCATAAATTATGTGATATAAATGATGATGTGGGATTGATGAGTGGAGAAGCGGTGATATTTCGTCTTTGACGAGCACCGGTGTTTTGGTAACACACTGCGTGACTATATGTCACCAGAGGTTTGGTACCTCGTGAGGTTTGGTACCTCATAGCGACTCGTCCCTCGTGGTTAACACCACCGTGGGTTGGCCCCACTTGAGATATGGGATCGCCCTGCCAGTGATTTGGTATCACACGAGGTTGGCCCCATCACCCGATTTGTGTCTCTTTGACACCGATGCTTTGGTAGCACATCGTGACTATATGTCACCAAAGTGGTTTGGCACCACCAGTGTTTTGGTAACACATTGTGACTACGGTCACCAAGTGGTTTGGTACCACATGGGGTAGACAAAGGCGTTTGGTTGGCTAGGACGGGTGCATGACTTAGTACATGATGATTGATTATATGTCAGTATGAAATTGCTTACATATGGGGAAGGGTTACATATCGAGTCTTGGTGACTCACCTTCTCCTTTAACATTTTTCAGTGACTCGTAGATGGCGGTTGAGGAGCCAGGTTGGACTCGAGGTGGCCATGCAAATGGACTCAAATATATTGAACTTTAAACTTAGTCAATTTTTTTATTTTGGTTGTAATAAGGCCTCCATAAACTTTACTTTTGTTATTTCTTATTTGTTGGATACTTTGTTTAAACTATATTACTAAAATTAAATTAAATCACATGTTTTTCTAAAATTAACACGAAAATGTTTTATCGTGCCATCGGGCACACTTGAAATTTGTATAATAACCAGACTTAATTAAATTTCCAAATTAAATCTAAGTATAGGTTCGGCAAGATAACCAAAAACGAGAGGTTTTCAACAAAACTTAAATTGGTTTTAAAATGGTGTTCAAAAAGTTTTTCTCCGTAACAAATCAAATTCGGTCGTAATGTTTGGGCCGGGTTTGGGTTGTTACACAAATAACATAGAACTAATAATGAATATACTTCGTTTTTTTAAGAACAAATCAAATACAATAATAATATAGAATTTAATGATGAAAATAAAGAAAATAGTTAAGTAACCGATCAAATCAAATCTCGATATAGGGTAGTAAAAAATGGTGATAATAAATACAAAGTTGGTTTTGGGTTAATATTAATGGGTGAGTCAATAAAAGGGTTGTTAGGATCAAAGGGGTTCACTAGGGGTTAATTGTGAGGGTAGGCTTTTAGTGGAGTAAGTGGGTTAAAACCTAGGTGCCTTTATCATCTTAGTATATCAAATCAAAGGTGTGGTCTCGACATGTATAATCGAAGCAAGTTCTAGAATAACAAATCAATGTTGACACACTCATAATCAATAAAGTGAGCACGAAAAATGTATGCTCTGAAAGGCTCAAAATCTCACAAAAATTATGGGCTTTTTTATATCAACCTTGTAAATTTCAAACTTCAAAGTAATAATTAGATTCGGGTAGACAACCTAACAAAATTTTTACTTCTGAAAAATAGACTTATCCTGCTTGATTCTCTAGTCTCCTAAAGTTTAAATCATCACTGCACAATTAACTATGACTTAATTCAAAACATATCAATTAAAACCATGAACTAAAGGAAATTTCATTCTAACAGTAATATGAGAAATTTTTCTTAAGAACAAGACATAATTCAGGAATTTGAGAATAATGCAAAAAGTTAGGCACTTTTAAGATTCACCCCCCACACTTAAGATGTACATTGCCCTCAATGTACAAAGATAGATATCCACAATGTAGTAAGAAAATCATAAGGTAAGGAGGAGAGTGAAACTTCCTGAATTTTGGGTGGAGTCAAAAGAAAGAAATGAGGGGAATTCGGGCCGAGTTGGAGGAGGCGTTTCTCGTGGTATGGTGGCCACCCACAATTGCTGTACTAGATGAAGAAATTGGGCAGCTCGTGAAGAAAAATCCAGGAAATAATAAGAACAATTCAAAATATACTAATTATATATTTAAAGAAAAGAAAGATAAGAGGAATAAAAATAAAAAAGTAAAATAAAATTAAAAAAAAGATTAATGGATTGAAAAGTCCTTATCGTTAGATGGTTAGCGAGGTGGGTGTGATTTCTAAGGCCGTGGTGTGTGATTCCCAAGCAGCCTGAAGAACCTAAAACCAAGAAACTAAAATAAAATAAATTAAATTGAGCATAAGAGAGTTAAAGAGAAGGAAAATAAAGGAGAAGAGAAAAGAAAAATAAAAACTAAATGGCCTCAAATGTCCTCGAGTTGTCTAGTGAATGAAGCGGCCGGCATGAACTTATGTAGATCGGTCTCCCACGGGGAGATTGTACTCAGATTCTTCCGTTTCTTTGACATGGGTAAGGTGAAAATGGAGGGGGGAAGAGTGAAAGGGGATGGGGAGTGGGTGAGAAAGGGAGCAAGGGGTGTGTTAAATAAAGATTTCAAATCTGGTACATCCCCACGCCCGTGTACCATGGGCGTGTTAGGTCACATGGCCGTATCGCACGGCCGTGTTGTGCTTTGTTCATTTTTCCCATGCCCGTTTCGTGGTCACCATGCCCATGTTTGATAAAACAGTGTCGACCACGGCTGTATCGCACTGCCGTGGTATGTAGTCGGAGCCTGTGTGACTTCCCTCAGTGTCGGCCACGGCCATATCGCACGACCGTGGCCATTTATAATCGTTCGTGATCTTGGGAATCTTTCGTCATTGGCTTGTACTACCTCTGCCATGTCAGTACGGATGTCCGTAGTATCCACACGGCCACAACCACGGCCGTGTGGTATGGAAATCTACACTTTAGTTAGTTCATCTTTAGGTGCTAAAAAGGAAAAAAATAAAAGTAAAAATAGAAATGAAAAAGAATGAACGGGGTTAGTGCTCGGGTTGCCTCCCGAGAAGCGCTCGTTTAGAGCCTTAAGCTGGACTTTCCTCTCGTTCGCAAAATCAAGGTGGTTTGAAGAGTTGAACACTGCCTCTCATGCTATCAGTTCTCTTATCATGATAAAGTTTGAGTCGAGTGGCGTTTACCTTAAAAGAGCCGAATTCAGAGTGAGTTACCTCAACCGTTCCATATGAGAAGACATTGCGTACCTCGAGAGGGACTTCTTCGTTTGTATTCAAGTCTGATGTGTTGATTCGAGGGTCTTCCTTATTCAACAATACCTGATCTCCTATCTTGAAATGATTTGCTATTCCTAATAGCGCGTCTGGGGGTTCCCTTGGTTTTGCTTCGTGCGATTTTGCTTTCTCCTTGAAATGTGTCTTCCACTCGTCTAGTTCATCAATATGAAGCCTTCGTTCCTCATGGGTTATTTCTTTGTTGGCATGAGGTATCGGATCTGGCTCAGTTGTGTTGTTCCATGGTGCTTCCTGAAAAGAAGGTTTAACCGAATGGTCATTAATAAAATTAATTTTCTCACCTTGATTACTTGATGTCCTAGCCGAGTCAAGAGTTTGAAGAGTGACTGTCTCGTCACCTACACGAAGTATGAGTTCACCTGTATCAATGTCAATTTTTGTTCTAGCAGTTGCTAAAAAGGGTCTTCCCAAAATTAAAAGGGATCGTATTGTCCTCATCCATGTCTAAAACGACAAAGTCTACTGGGAATACGAATTTATCAATTTTTACAAGTAAATCTTCAACTATACCCCTAGGAATTCTAATAGTTTTATCAGCTAATTGAATGCTCATCCTAGTTTGTTTGGGTTTCCCTAGACCTAGCTGTTTAAACATTTTATAAGGCATGACATTTATACTTGCCCCTAGATCAGCTAAAGCATTATCAATGGATAAACTACCAATTAAACAAGGAATCGTAAAACTCCCTGGATCTTTTAATTTTCGTGGTAGTCTATTTTGCAACATTGCTGAGCACACTGCGTTTAGTTCCACATGCGACTCCTCGTCTAACTTCCGTTTATTTTTCAGAAGCTCTTTTAAAAATTTCCTTGAATCTGGCATCTGCGAAAGAGCTTCGAGAAATGGTAAGTTTATATGTAATTTCTTTAAAAGTTTAAGAAACTTACCGTACTGTTCCTCTGTGTTGTCTTTCTTCATTGCTTCGGGATATGGTATGCGAGGTTGGTACTCTTTAATTACCGGTTTTGGCTTATCATGACTTACCTCGACCTTACCTTCCTCTACCACATTCTCTTGCCTTAATTTGGGCTCATCTAACCCTTTACTATCATGAGCGGTTATGGCTTGAAGTTGCTCATTTGGGTTAGTTTCAGTGTTGATTGGCAATCTACCTTGTGGTCGTTTTGATATGATCTTGGTAAGTTGTCCTAACTGATTCTTGATCTCTTGAATCGATGCTTCTTGCTTTTTGAGTGCTGTTTCGGTGTTTTGGAAACGAGTTTCTGACACCGCGATGAATTTTGTTAGCATCTCCTCAAGGTTCGCCTATTTCTCTTGTGGGTAGGGCTGCTGTTGGAAGCCTGGGAGGGGTTGTTGTCTCTGATTTCCTTGGCCACCCCATGAGAAATTGGGGTGGTTCTTCCAACCTGGATTATAAGTATTACTATAAGGGTTATTTTGAGGTCTAAAATTATTACCCATACAGTGAGCTTGCTCGTTTTCAGTGCTCAGGTTGTAAAGTGGATATTCTGTGTTGCTCATTCCTCCTCCATTTGTATTGCACTGCATAACTGGATGTACCTGTGAAGAACCACAAAAACTATCAATCTTTTTATTTAACATCTCTACCTGATTTGATAGCATGGTCACTGCGTCGAGGCTAAAAACACTAGCGGCTGTTTTTGTTGGCCTTGTCCTTGTGACTTGCCACTGATAGTTATTCAGTGACATCTCTTCTATAAACTCGTAGGCCGCTTCAGGAGTTTTGTTGTTCAGCGTTCCTCCGGCGGCTGAATCAATCAACTTCCTGGTTGAAGGGTTTACACCATTATAAAAGGTTTGGACTTGTAGCCACAAGGGTAATCCATGGTGTGGGCACCTTCTTAATAGATCTTTGTATCTCTCCCATGCATCATAAAGTGTCTCTAAATCCATCTGCACAAAAGAAGAGATATCATTCCTTAACTTAGCCGTTTAAGCCGGCGAAAAATATTTTAATAAAAATTTCTCGGTCATTTGATCCCATGTAGTGATTGACCCTCGTGGAAGAGAATTCAACCACTGTTTGGCTTTATTCCTCAAAGAAAAGGGAAATAACTGAAGACGAATGGCATCATCAGAAACACCATTTATTTTGAAAGTATCGTAAAATTCTAGGAAATTCGCCAAGTGATTATTTGGATCTTCATCCTGAAAACCATCAAACTGAACAAATTGCTGTATCATTTGAATTGTGTTAGGTTTCAGTTCAAAATTATTTGCAGCAATAGTAGGTCTAACAATACTTGACTCAGTTCCTATTAAATTAGGTTTAGCATAATCATACATAGTTCGAGGAGGAGGATTTTCGGCAACCACATGAGGGAGTGGATTATTCTAGTGATCAGCCATCTCTTCCGTGTTATTAGTATCGTCCTCTTGCTCTTCTTCTATGTAATTTAGGCTTCACCTTATTTCTCTACGATTTCTGTGAACGGTTCCTTCAATATCGCTGTCGTAAATTAAGGGTCCTGTCGGGTTCCTTCTAGTCATAAACTAGAGGTACCTGCTAGGAACAAAATAAAAGAAGAAAAATTAGCAAAGTTAAAAACAAAATAAAAGTAAATTGCAAAAATAAAAAATGGCTAAAGTAATAAAAATTAAGCGTTCTTAATATTTTAGTTCCCCGGCAACGGCGCCAAAAACTTGATCGTTATGTCAGAGTCTTAAAAATTTATATAATGAATGATCTAGCCTAGAAACTAACTGTGACAACGATTGAGGCAAGCGCACCTATCGAACAGTAGTATAGTTTAGTGGCAAGACCGCAATATCGAACCCAAAGGAACCAAAAGTACTAATACTAACTTTCTTTCTATTATTTAGCCTAAGAATTGAAGTGAATTATTGTTTAATTTAAAATTAACTAACTACTAAGCTAAAGACGCTAAGACAAAGAGAATGAATTGGGGAAATACTTGTGGGAAAAACCAATTGATTAAGACAATACCCAAGGAAGAATCCACCTAGACTTCACTTGTTATCTAACTCACAACTGCATTTATCTATTCACTTGACTTGATCCGTAGGATTCCCTAATTTATATTAATACCTCTCTCGAGGCTACTAACGTCTAACCCTAGGTTGATTAATTGAAATCTCTTTCTAATTAAAACCCCTAAGGTTGCATTAACTCGATCTATGGACTCCCATATTAGGTTTGACCCTAATCTGGCAGATTTTTTCATCCTATCTCTAGGGTTGCAATCAACTCCGCTTAATTATGCTAGATCTACTCTTAAAGAGGGACTTTTGCTCCACTACCTAAGCACATCACTACTTGAATCAATATCCTGAAATATCAAAACAAGAATTAAGAACACATAATTAAGAACAAATCAAGTATTTATCATATAGTTCAGAAAAGAATAAGAAGATCCGTCTTAGGTTTCATCCCCCTCAGGTATCTGAGGGGTTTAGTTCATAATAATAAAAGAATACATCTCAGAAGAAAAGATAAAACAAAACATAAGAAAACCCTAAAACCTCCTTAAGGAATTGAAGGAGAGATCTGCCGTCTTGAGTATGATTTCGGCTTCTTGAGATGAATCAACTGGCTTTCTTCGAGTAAATCCCACGATTCTGACCTCTCTGGCTTGGCTCCTTGGCCTAGCTGGACGCCCTCTTTTTAAGGTTGGCCTCTAGGGTGTTTATATAGGCTTTGGAATGTGTTTCTTTGCCTCTAAGTATCCTATTCTGAGTGAAATTCCTCTTCGTCACGGCAAGGACACGCCTGTGTGGCACGCCCGTGTAAATTGAGTTGTAGACCGTGGTTGGGTCTGCTAAGGAGGCACGGCCGTGTTGATTTCCTACTTTGGCCCAATTGGTCCGTTTTTGGCCCATTTCTCGTTCTTTTCATCCTCCGATGCTTTCCTAAGTATAAAACATGAAAATAAAGGATTAGAAGCACCAAATTCCACAATTCAGGGAATAAATCATCCAAAAGTATGCTAAATGTGGGATTAAAATATGAACATATTACGGTTTATCAATAAAACACCACGGCCGTGCGATACGGCCGTAGTCGAAACTGACTCAAAAACACGGGCTGCGATAAAGTGCCACGGTCGTGCGATGCGGTCGTGGTTGATACTGAGTAAATGACACGGGCGTGCGACACGTCCGTGCGATGAAGCCGTGGTCGAAACTGACTCGAGAACACGGGCTGTGATAAAAGGCCACGGCCGTGCGATACGGCCGTAGTCGATAATGAGTAAGTCACACGGGTGTGTGACACGCCCGTGCCAAAAAGCCATGGGTGAAACTGAGTAAGTAGTTTATAAATTGTTTAAACAATTTGGTCTAGGGAAACCCAAACAAACTAGGATGAGCATTCAATTAGCTGATAAAACTGTTAGAATTCCTAGGGGTATTATCGAAGATGTTCTTGTAAAAGTTGACAAATTCATTTTCCCAGAGATTTTGTTGTCTTAGACATGGATGAGGATAATTCGATTCCTTAAATTTTAGGAGGGAGACCCTTTTAGCAACTGCCAGGACTAAAATTGATGTTGATGCGGAGAACTCATACTTCATTATAGGTAATGAGACGGTCACCCCTCAAGGCTCTCGACTCACCGAACATCGAGTAATCAAGGTGAGAACGTAAATTCTACTAATAACCATTCGGTTAATCCTTATTTTCGTGAAACACCACAAGAGAATACAATGAACCCGATCCTAAACCCCATGCCAAAAAGAAAGTAGTTTATGAAGATCGAAGGATTCAGATCGATGATCTAGACGAGTGGAAGACACATTTCAAGGAAAAATTAGGGTACACGACGAAGAACCGGAACCACACAAGGTAAAACCAAAGGAGCCCCCAGAAGAGCTCATAGGAACAACAAACCACTTCAAAATAGGAGACCAGGTACTGTTAGATAAGGTAGATCCTCGAATATCTCCTTCGGACCCTAACACAAACAAAGAAATACCTTTTAAGGTAACCAGTGTTTTCCCATACGGAACAGTCGAGGTAAGTAATCCTATTTTTGGTACTTTTACTATAAACACATCTCGACTTAAATTTTTTCACGAGGATACAACTGATAGCATGAGGAAGGACTATCAACTCCTCAAACTACCCTGATGATGCAAACGAGAGGAAAGTCTAGCTTAAGACTATAAACGAGCGCTTCTCGGGAGGCAACTCGAGCACTAACCCCATTAAATTTTACATTTTTATTTTTCTTATTTATTCTATTTTACCCTTTCTTTATAGTATCTAGCTTTAAACTAACCAAAAAGTGCAGATTTCCAGGCCACACGGCCTAGCACACGGCCGTGGCCGTGGCCGTGTGGATGCCCCGGATCATCGTACTGACATGGCAGAAGTGGTATGAGTCAGAGAGAATCAAATCTTTGAAGTCACGGACTCCAACCACCGCCCCACAGGCACCGACAGAATGCCATGGCCGTGCGACGCGGCCGTGGACGATGCTGACTTATCACCAACGGGCGTGGCAATCTGTAAAACGGGCATGGGTGAACCAACACACCTAGACACATGGCCGTGCGAGGCAGCCGTGTGAATCGACACGCCTAAGGATCACGGGCGTGGGATGGTACCAGGTTTGAAAATCTATTTAAACCCCCCTCCCTTCCCTCTTCTCCTACTAACTTTCAACCTTCAACTTTTCATTTTCTTTCCTATCCCTTTTCTCTATACCCTTGAGCTACACCAAAACAATGCCAAAGAAGTGGAAGAAGCCAAGCACAGTCTCCCTCATGGAGACCGATACATATAAGTTCATGCCGGCCGCTTTAATCATTCGACGAGCCAAGGATATTTGAGACTATTTAGTTTTTATTTTGTTTTTCTCTTTTGCTTCAATTTCCTTATCTTTACTTCTCTTCTGCTTAATTTAGTGTATTTTATCTTAGTTTCTTGATTTTAGGTTCTAAAGGCTGCTAGGGAATCACACCATGACCACTACCATATCCTCAGACTTAGAAATCACACCCAACAATAAGGACTCTACGGTCCATCCATCTTTTCTTTTAAATTTAGTTTCATCTTTATTTTTCTTCACTTTAGCTTGCTTTTCTTTAATTATTTAATTAGTATAGTTTTAATTATTATTATATCCTGGCTAATCCTCAACGAGCTACCCAATTTCTTCATCTAGCGCAAGATCATCATCCAGACCGGCCCCTCTAACTTATCTTTCACATCCGACTCAAGGAATCCATCCAAAATTCAGGGAGTTTCACTTCTCTCCATATCTTATGATTTTAGTATTATTGTCTATATATCTAACTTTGTACATTGAGGGCAATGTACATCTTAGGTGTGGGGGGTGAACAACCTAAAAAGGTGCCTAACTTTTTTCATTATTCTCAAATTTCTGAAATTAGGTGCCAAACTTTTTGCATTGTTCTCAAAATCCTGAATTTAATCTTGTTTTTAAGTAAATTCCTCATATTACTAATTAGGATGAAATTTCTAATGATTTATGATTTTCATTGATATGTTTTAGATTAAGTCATTGATAATTGTGCATTGATAATTAAATTCTAAGAATACTAGGGAATCAAGCATGATAAGTCTATTTTTCAGAAATAAAAAATTTTCTAGGTTGTCGAACTGAGTTTAAATATTACTTTGAAGTTTGAAATTTACGAGGTTGATATCAAAATACCCATAATTTTTGTGAGTTTTTGAGCCTTATAGAGCATATATTCTTTTTCATGCTCACTTTATTGATTATGAGTATGTCAACATTGATTTGTTATTCTAGAACTTGCCTCGTTTATACATATCGAGACCACAGCTATGATTTGATATACAGAGATGATAAAGGCACCTAGGTTTTAACACACTAACTCCATTAAAAGCCTACCTTCACAATTAACCCCTAGTGAACCCCTTTGATCATAACAACCCTTTTTATAGACTTAACCACTAATATTAACCCAAAAACCCTTTGTTTTTGTTATCCCCATTCCTTTTGACGACCCTTATATCGAGATTTGATTTGATTAATAGCCTAACTATGTTTTTATTTCAGTAATTTATCCTTTGTTATGTATATTTGATTATGTGTGCTTAAAAAAAAATCAATCAAAAGTATATTCATTATTCATTACTAGTTTTGTGATTAAGTGAGCTTATACGTTTGAATTCTAAATATTGAACAAGAAGTTCGTATTATTAGTTTAAAGTTTCAATCCATTATTCGGTTTATTGTTTCTAGTTAGGTATTTTATCAATTCAGTCTCGATTCTAACCTTCTAATTTAGCCTATATCCACACCTTAACCCTAGCCCTGTTACAACCCTTTCAAAGACCTTTTGATTTGTGCATCATCTCATATTACAATGGTGGAGACTTGATTTTCAGGCAAGCCTATGGGATTAACTTTTCATGTTTGACTTTTGAGCGCTTTTTCCTGAACCTTAAACACCTTGAGTGATTTGAGTGAATCTCTAGTGAGGATGTCAATCCTTGTCGGTTTTAAATTAAAGGTAATTATTTAGATAAAGGGAGACGCCTATATTTTCAAGCTACAAATCTATGACTTAGATTGTTTGAATCCTTAGGACTCTTTGAATTGAATTATCCATGTATAAATTATCTATGAACTATGATAAGACATTGTTGATTGGAATTATGAATTATTGAAAGTTCGTTTTAATTGTAAGTTGAGAATTTTGCTTGAGGACAAGCAAAAGCTTAAGTGTGGGGGTATTTGATAAACCAAAATAGTAACATATTTTAATCTTACATTTAGCATACTTTTGGATGATTTATCCCTTGATTTATGTAAAAAGGTGCTCTTAATCCTTTCTTTTCATGTCTTATACTCAGGAAAGCACCCAAGAATAAAAAGAACGAGAAAAGGGCTCAAAACAGATCAAAATGGGCCAAAGAAGAAGTCGACACGGCCTGGACTAAAGCCCACATGGCCGTGCCTCCTCAAATATACTAGAACACGGCCTGATGTCGATCTATACGGTCGTGCCTCACTAACGAGTCCAACACGGCCTGGCCACGATTCACACGCGCGTGCCCATGGCCGTGCCCTGCGCAGTGGAGGAGAGAGTAATTTCACTCGAAAAAGGATACTTAGGGGAAAAGAAACACATTCCAAAAGCCTATAAATACACCCTAAGTATAACCTAAAAGGGGGAGTCGACGGGAGGTCAGCTAGGCCAAGGAGCTGAGCCGAAAAGGTCAGATTTGTGGGAAACTCTCAAGGGATAGCCAATTGATCCATCTCAAGAAGCCGGAATTCTACTCAAGACGGAGGATCTCCTCTTCAATTCCTTCAGGGGGTTTTAGGGATTTATTATGTTTTGTTTTATCTTTTCTTCTGAGATGTTTTCCTTTATTATTATGAACTAAACCCTTCAGATACTTAAAGGGGGATGAAACCTAGATGAATCTTGTTATTGTTTTCTGAACTATATGATAAATACTTGATTTGTTCTTAATTATGTGTGCTTAATTCTTGTGTTGATATTTCGTGGATATTAATTCAAGTATGATGTGCTTAGGTGGTTGAGCAAAAGTCCCTACTTAAGAGTAGATCTAGCATAATTAAGCGGAGTTGATCGCGCGCCTAGAGATAGGGTGACGAGATTTTGCCGGATTAGGGTGAAACCTAATATGGGAGTCCATAGATCGATTTACTGCTATTCTAGGGGGTTATTAATGGGAAAGAGATTTCAATTAATTAACCTAGGGTTAGACATTATTCGCCTCGAGAGAGGGTTTAATATAAATTAGGGAGTCCTACGGATCAAGTCAAGTGAATAAATCGTCTAGTTCAGTGTTAGATAACAAGTGAAGTCTAGGTGGATTCTTCCTAAGGGTATCGTCTTAATCAACTGATAAACCGAAATAATAACATATTTTAATCCCACATTTAGCATACTTTTGGATGAATTATCCCTTATTTTATGTAAAAAGGTGCTCTTAATCCTTTCTTTTCATGTTTTATACTTAGGAAAGCACCATGGGATGAAAAGAACGCAAAACGGGCTTAAAACAGGACAAATGGGCCAAAGCATGAAATTGACGTGGCCTGGACCAAAGATCACACGGCCGTGCCTCCTTAAAGATCTCAAACACGGCTTGGACCACGATTTACAAGGCCGTGCCTCATCAACGAAGTCCACACGGTCTGGCCACGATTCACACGGGTGTGTGCTAGAGGCCATGTCCCTACCGTGGCCAAGAGGAGTTTTACTCTGATTTGGATGCTTGGAGGCAAAGAAACACACTCCAAAGTGTAATTAAACCCCCAATTAGGAATTGCACTCAAATTAGGATACTTGGAGGCCAAGTAACACATCTCAAAGCCTATATAAACACCCTAGGGGGCAACTTAATCGGGGGAGTTCGACAGAAACCCTCTGTTGAGAGGGCGGTTAGCTAGGCCAGGGAGCCGAGCCGAAGAGGTCAGATTTGTGGGAAACTCTCAAGGGATAGCCAGTTGATCCATCTCAAGAAGCCGGAGTTCTACTCAAGACGGAGGATCTCCTCTTCAATTCCTTCAGGGGGTTTTAGGGATTTCTTATGTTTTGTTTTTATCTTTTCTTCTGAGATGTTTTTCTTTATTATTATGAACTAAACCCTTCTTCGACACTGAAGGGGATGAAACCTAGATGAATCTTGTTATTGTTTTCTGAACTATATGATAAATACTTGATTTGTTCTTAATTATGTGTGCTTAATTCTTGTGTTGATGGGCAACCACCAGATCCATAATCGCTATTTAGACCCCCCTTCTTCCTTTTTCTTGTTCAGTTGTCTTTCTTCTTTCATTTTCCATTATTTACTTTTATTCTTATTTTTATTTTCCATTATTTACTTTTACTTTTATTTTTATCTTTATTTTTATCTTTATCTTTATTTTTATTTTTTTTATTATTTTCTTATTCTTCATACCATTTAGATTTAGCTTCGGATACAATAAAATCAGACCGGCTACTTTGATGATTCAATTTCAAACGGTTCGAGGCGCTTGCCCACGTTCACCTCCAATCCTATCCGGTTTCTTTTCATTAACTTCATCCAAAATTCAGGAAGTTTCACTTCTCTCCACATCTTATGATTTTATGATTTTATTTTGCTATTATCTATCTTTGTACATTGAGGGCAATGTACATCTTAAGTGTGGGGGGGTGAACAACCTAAAAAGGTGGCTAACTTTTTTTCATTATTCTCAAATTCCTGAAATTAGGTGCCAAACTTTTTGCATTGTTCTCAAATCCCTGAATTATGCCTTGTCTTAAAGTAAATTTCTCATATTATCATTAGAATGAAATTCCCATGATTGATGATTTTTATTGACATGTTTTAGATTAAGTCATTCGAAATTGTGCATTGATAATTAAATTCTAAGAATACTAGAGAATCAATCATGATAAGTCTATTTTTCAAGAAAATAAAAAAAAATTTAGGTTGTCTACCTGAATTTGAATATTACTTTAAAGTTTGAAATTTACGAGATTGATGTCAAAAATACCCATAATTTTTGTGAGTTTTTGAGCCTTATAGAGCATATATTCTTTTTCATGCTCACTTTATTGATTATGAGTATGTCAACATTGATTTGTTATTCTAGAACTTGCCTCGTTTATACATATCGAGACCACACCTATGATTTGATATACAGAGATGATTAAGGCACCTAGGTTTTAACCCACTAACTCCATTAAAAGCCTACCTTCATAATTAACCCCTAGTGAACCCCTTTTAATCCTAACAACCCTTTTTATTGACATAACCACTAATATTAACCCAAAACCCTTTGTTTTTGTTATCCCCATTCCTTTTGACTACCCTTATATCGAGATTTGATTTGATTAATAGCCTAACTATGTTTTTATTTCAGTAATTTATCCTTTGTTATATATTTATGATTCGTTCTTGATTAAAAAAAAATCGAAGTATAGTCGTTATTCATTATTAGTTTTGTGACTAAGTGAGCTTATACGTTTGAATTCCAAATATTAAAGAAGAAGCTCGTATTATTAGTTTAAAGTTTCAATCCATGATGTAATTATTCAGTTATTATTTCTAGTTAAGTATTTTTTCAATTCAATCTCGATTCTAACCTTCTAATTCAGCCTCTATCCACACTTTAACCCTAGCCTCGTTACAACCCTGACAAAGACCTTTTGATTTGTGCATCATCTCATATTATAGTGGTGGAGATTTGATTTTGAGGCAAGCCTATGGGATTAACTTTTCATGTTCGAATTTTGAGCGCTTTTTCCTAAACCTTAAACACTTTGAGTGATTTGAGTGAATCTCTAGTGAGGATGTCAATCCTTGTCGGTTTTTAATTAAAGGTAATTATTTAGATAAGGGGAGATGCCTATATTTTCGAGCTACAAATCTATGACTTAGATTGTTTAAATCCTTAGGACTCTTTGAATTGAATTATCCATGTATAAATTATCTATGAATTATGATGAAACATTATTGATAGGAATTATGAATTATAGAAAGTTCGTTTTAATTTTAAGTTCAGAATTTTGCTTGAGGACAAGAAAAAGCTTAAGTGTGGGGGTATTTGATAAACTGAAATAGTAACATATTTTAATCCCACATTTAACATACTTTTGGATGAATTATCCCTTATTTTATGTAAAAAGGTGCTCTTAATCCTTTCTTTTCATGTTTTATACTCAGGAAAGCACCAGGGGATGAAAAGAACGCAAAACGGGCTTAAAACGGGACAAATGGGCCAAAGCATGAAATCGACACGGCCTGGACCAAAGATCACACGGCCGTGCCTCCTTAAATATCTCGAACACGGCTTGGACCATGATTTACACGGCCGTGCCTCATCAACGAAGTCCACACGGTCTGGCCATGATTCACACGGGCGTGTGCCAGAGGCCGTGTCCCTGCCGTGGCCAAGAGGAGTTTTACTCGGATTTGGATGCTTGGAGGCAAAGAAACACACTCAAAAGTGTAATTAAACCCCCAATTAGGAATTGCACTCAAAATAGGATACTTGGAGGCCAAGTAACACATCTCAAAGCCTATATAAACACCCTAGGGGGCAACTTAATCGGGGGAGTTCGACAGAAACCCTCTGTCGAGAGGGCGGTTAGCTAGGCCAAGGAGCCGAGCCGAAGAGGTCAGATTTGTGGGATACTCTCAAGGGATAGCCAGTTGATCCATCTCAAGAAGCCGGAGTTCTACTCAAGACGGAGGACCTCCTCTTCAATTCCTTCAGGGGGTTTTAGGGATTTCTTATGTTTTTTTTATCTTTTATTCTGAGATGTTTTTCTTTATTATTATGAACTAAACCCTTCAAATACCTGAAGGGGGATGAAACCTAGATGAATCTTGTTATTGTTTTCTGAACTATATGATAAATACTTGATTTGTTCTTAATTATGTGTGCTTAATTCTTGTGTTGATATTTCGCGGATATTAATTCAAGTTGAATGTGCTTAGGTGGTGGAGCAAAAGTCCCTGCTTAAGAGTAGATCTAGCATAATTAAGCGTAGTTGATCGGACGCCTAGAGATAGGGTGACGAGATTTTGCCGGATTAGGGTGAAACCTAATATGGGAATCCATAGATCGATTTACTGCTATTCTAGGGGGTTATTATTGGGAAAGAGATTTCAATTAATTAACCTAGGATTAGACGTTATTCGCCTCGAGAGAGGGTTTAATATACGTTAGGGAGTCTTACTGATCAAGTCAAGTGAATACATCATCTGGTTCAGAGTTAGATAACAAGTGAAGTCTAGGTGGATTCTTCCTTGGGTGTCGTCTTAATCAACTGAGTTTTTCCCAAGTTATTCTCCCAATTTCATTCTTCTTTGTCTTAGAATTTTTAGTTTAATAGTTTATTAATTTAGAATAGATAAACAACTCCACTTATTCTTAGGCTAAATAATAAAAAGAAGGTTAGTATTAGTACTTTTAGTTCCTTTGGATTCGACAATCCGGTCTTGCCTAAGCTATACTACTGTTCGATAGGTGCACTTGCCTCAATCATTGTCATAGTTAGTTTCCAGGTTCGATCATTCTCTTTATAAATTTTAAAACTCTAACTTCACAGCGATCAAGTTTTTGGCGCCGTTACCGGGGAGCTAAAATATTAAGAAAGCTCTATTTTTATTACTTTAGCCATTTTTTCTTATTTTTCTTATTTTTTTTATTTTTTTTACTTTGCTAATTTTTCCTTTATTTTCCTTTTGGCAGATAATTTTAGTCTATAGAGAAGATGGCACTGAATAATTATCAGTGGCAAGCGATGAGGACAATTCCTACTAAAGCAGCCAGTGTCTTCAACCTCGACGTGGTCACTAGGTTATCTAATCAGTTAGAGATGATGAATAAAAAAATTGATGGTTTGAATAGTCTCTCGCAGGTACACCCAGAAATACATTATGATTCAAATTCAGGAGGCGTGGCGAATCCTGAGTACCCACTCTATGGATATGGCATGGAAAACGAGCAAGCTCAATATACGGGTAACTATTCTAGACCCCAAAATAATTTTTATAATGACACTTATGATGCAGGTTGGAGGGTACCATCCAAATTTCTCGTGGGATGATCAAAGTAGCCAAGGACCGGAACTTCCTCCAAATTTTCAACAACCACCTTACCAACAGGAGGAGGAGTCGAACCTCGAGGAGATGCTGACAAAATTCATGGCAGCCACAGATAACCGTCTCCAAGACACTGAAACCACCCTTAAGACCCAACAAGCATCGATCAAAGGGATCGAGAGCCAAGTTAGGGAAGTCACTAAGTCAGTTGAGAAAGTTTCTAAGTCAGTTGGACAACTTCCGGTCGATTTACGAACAACTACAAGAAAGCTTGCCAAGCAACACCTGAAACTAACCCAAAAGAGCAAATTCAAGCCGTAATGACTCATGACAAAGAAAGGTTAGTGGAATCTGACCCAAGGCAAGAGCCTGTGGTGAGTGGAGGTAAGGATGAGGTAAGCCAGAATTTACCAAACTCGGTAATTACAGAGTATCAAGCTTGTGCGCCATACCCCAATGCGACAAAGAAAGACCACACAGAGGAAGAATTCGATAAGTCTCTTAAACTTCCAAAGAAATTTCATATTAACTTGCCGTTTCTTGAAGCTCTTTCGCAGATACTAGATCCTAGACCTCGTATCAATAAAGAAGAAATTCATGAGGAACGAAAGCTTTGGTTCGATGAACTAGACGAATGGAAGACACACTTCAATGAGAGACTAAAAATACACGAAGAAAAAATGAGGCAACTCCACGAGAAACTTAACGATGGGACAACCCAACTTAAGATAGGAGATCTGTAACACCCCAAACCCGGCCTAAACGTTACGACCGAATCTGGCATGTCACATGAAAGGAATGTCTAAAAACTGTGCATTCGTTAAAAAGCTCATATTCTTTATAGTTGTGGTGAGAAATCGAGATTAAGTAATTTTGAATAAGAAATGGTTTATTATGATTTTAGGAAAATCCCATATTGATCATTTAATAACAAGCAATAAACAAATTGAAAGCTGAAACCAAATAAAATACCCAAGGCCTTATTACATAACAAAAACTCAAATAAAAATAAGTCCAAATAAAAGAAACGAATTTACGAGTAAACATATGTATGGCCTCCACGAGTCCACCTCAGCTCCCAAATCCGCGATCTAATGATTACCCGCAAAATTTAACTAAGGGGTGAGTCATCGAGACTCAAAGGTGTGTAAATCCCCATCCAACAGGCCCTTACACAATTTCATATGAAAATATGCATATCATGCACCCAAACCTAGCCATCCGCACTCCATTTCTACCCCATGTGGTACCAAACCACCGGTGGTGCTAAACCACCGGTGACCCAAAGTCACGATATCCATAATTGTGGTGCCAAACCACCGGTGACCCAAAGTCACGAATAATCCAATGATGGGGCCAACCCATCGTGTGATACCAAATCACCGCGCGCAATCCCGTATTATCATCTCGTGGGGCCAACCCATCGTGGTACGGCCCACCGGGGCGAGACGCTATGAGGTGCCAAACCTCTGTGTCCCAAAGACACGAATGTGATACCAAATCACCGTGACCGTCACGATTCCAATGATGGGGCCAACCCATCGTGTGATACCAAATCACCGGCGTCCAATCCCGTATAATCAATCGTGGGGCCAACCCACTCGTGGTGCTAAGCCACTGGGACGAGACGCTGAGGTGCCAAACCTCCGTGACCCAAAGTCACAATAATCAATCTGTGGTACCAAACCACCGGTGGTGCTAAACCACCGGTGTCCCAAAGACACGGATATCAATCTTCCCCTCCTCTCATCATACCCATGCAATATGACATAATAATTCGTGTATGCAAGATGTCATGTATGCTAAACATATATCAAATATAAGTATAACATGAATTACCATCATAATCGATAGACATAAAACAACATAATCACCCTAATCAACCTCTAAGGGTATAACCGTAATTTTACCTACCAAGGGCATTTTCGTAATTTACCCACCAAGGGTATATCGGTAATTTACCCACCAAGGGCATTTTCATAATTTACCCTTCAAAGGTATTTCAAAGAATTTACCCACTAAGGGTATTTTCGTAATTTACCCACCAAGGGTATATCGGTAATTTTGCACTGCAATGGCCTTTCCCAAAGGCCCAAATGTCGCCCGAGCGACTCAACTACCATTTCCTGGTCAGATCGACTATTGGGCCTAAAACCCGATTTCACCATTCATTCCCACACGCTCGTGTGGCCCACCTAACACAAATCTAGCCACGTATATGAGATTCACCTAGTCTAGTTCACTATATACTACACCATCATACAATTTACTATATTGGGCCCACGGGCCCATTGGGCCCTTTCGCCCATCGCGCCCAAGCAAATTTCCAACCCACAAGAATACTACGATGATGGCCTCAACTATCGCTGCCGAAGCCCCACACGCGCGCCGCACGCTTGTGTGGCTACTATTACCGTGGATCGCACTTCGGCATTTGCCGCTCTACAACTAGAGTAGAGAGAGTTACACACCGATAGGACTCGGTGTTAATCCGCGCCCCGACCACTCCTGTGCCCAAACGCCTTCCAAGGTGTGTCAACCCTCCTCCCGGAATGCTCTTTATATAGCTAGCTCTTCACCTTCCTTCTTTGTATCTTCCCGATGTGGGATCCTTCACGAGAGAGTTTAAATTCAATCAAACTCTTGCCGTCCAGCATCATAAAATAAATACTCCCTTGCTTCTCATGAGATTCGAACCTGTGCTCCCTTGCAACATAATCCACGTTGTTAGCCACTTGGCCACAAGCTCCTCTTGTGTCTTAAACCATGCGCAACTAAATATAAATCTATAGCCAAATTCTCGAGGTCCAAGTAAAAGAAAACCAAAATGCAAAAGCCAAGACTTGAACCTTGGACCTCCTTCCTTCCTTGTGGCGTCACCCCTTGTCTCTTATGTGGCGTCACTTTGCCACTCCACCACACACTCCACTTGTGTCATTTTCCTCTACATTTTATTCTTAAGGCCTACCCGCCAACTTCCAGGTTTTTTTCCACCTAAAACCAAAATTTCCCCAAAGCTAATATTTGATCCCGGGACTTCATAGAAGCCCTCTAACCTTCCAAAATAACTTACCTAATAAGTCTAACTTGCATTAATGCCGTTCTCAAAAATTTTAAATCAAGGCCCATTAGGCCCAATCCTACTAGGCCCAATTTCGGGATGTTACAAGATCAGATACTCAAAATCTTCCCAGATGGAACAGTCGAGGTAACTAATCCTAAATTTAGCACTTCTAAGGAAAACACTACTCGACTTAAACTTTTATCCACAACCGAATTGATCGCATGAGAAAGGATTTTCACCTCCTCAAACCACCATGACCATATGAATGAGAGGTAAAGTCTAGCTTAAGACTATAAACGAGCGCTTCTCGGGAGGCAACCTGAGCACTAACCCCATTAATTTTTACATTTTTTTTTATTTTTACTTTTATTTTTCCTTTTAGCACCTGACCATAAACTAACCAAGGTACAGATTTCCATACCACACAGCCTTGCACATGGCCATGGCCGTGGCCGTGTGGCCATCACAGGAAGGTACAAGGGCGGGGGCAACCACCAGATCCATAATCTCTATTTAGACCACCCTTCTTCCTTTTTCTTGTTCAATTGTCTTTCTTCTTTCATTTTCCATTATTTACTTTTATTCTTATTCTTATTTACTTCTATTTTTATTTTTATTTTTATTTTTATTTTTATTTTCTTTATTATTTTCTTCTTATTCTTCATACCATTTAGATTTAGCTTAGGATACAATAAAATCAGACCGGTTACCTTGAGGATTCAAGTTTAAACGGTTCGAGGCGCTTCCCCACGTTCACCTCCAATCATATCCGGTTTCTTTTCATTAATTTCATCCATAATTTAGGAAGTTTCACTTCTCCCCATATCTTATGATTTTAGTATTATTGTGTTATTATCTAACTTTGTACATTGAGGACAATGTACTTCTTAAGTATGGGGGGTGAACAACCTAAAAAGGTGCCTAACTTTTTTTCATTATTCTCAAATTCCTGAAATTAGGTGCCAAACTTTTTGCATTATTCTCAAAATCCTGAATTTAGTCTTGTTTTTTAAGTAAATTTCTCATATTACTAATTAGGATGAAATTTCTAATGATTTATGATTTTTATTGATATGTTTTAGATTAAGTCATTGATAATTGTGCATTGATAATTAAATTCTAAGATTACTAGAGAATCAAGCATGATAAGTCTATTTTTCAGAATTAAAAATTTTCTAGGTTGTCTACCTGAATTTAAATATTACTTTGAAATTTGAAATTTACGAGGTTCACATCAAAATACCCATAATTTTGTGAGATTTTGAGCCTTATAGAGCATAAATTCGTTTTCTTGCTCACTTTATTGATTATGAGTATGTCAACACTGATTTGTTATTCTAGAACTTGCATTGATTATACATGTCGAGACCACACTCTTTGATTTGATACACAGAGATGATAAAGGCACCTAGGATCTAACCCACTTACTCCACTAAAAACCCACCTTCATAATTAACCCCTAGTGAACCCCGTTTAATCCTAACAACCCATTTATTGACTCACCCACTAATATTAACCCAAAACCCTTTTTATTTGTTATCACCATTCTTTTTAACTACCCTTATATCGAGATTTAATTTGATTAGTTGCCTAATTATGATTTTTATTTCAGTAACTTATCCTTTTGTAACATCCCGAAATTGGGCCTAGAAGATTTGGGCCCAATGGGCCTTGGGTGTAGGAATGTTTAAGATTTTCAAGAATATGAGAATGGTGTTATTGCAAATTGGACTTATTAGTTAAGTGAATTTGAAAGGTTACGAGGTTTCTAGGAAGTTCGGGGTTTAATTGGGCCTTAGTAAAAATTTGGTATTTTAGCACTTTAAGGAGAGAAGGTAAGGGGCATCGAGGCTTGAGGAAATAAGTGTGCATATTGCTAGCATAAATGAGCTATTGGTAAAAAGGATATGGCGCCACATGATGGACTTTGAGGGAGGAGGTTCAAATCCCATTGTGTGCAAATTTTGACTATTATTTTTGCACTCTTTCTTTAAGTGTCGGCCAAGCATGTAAATAAGGCAAGGTGGACTTTTTATTTTTGGCAAAATGACTAAGGAAAATAGGAAAGGTTGAAGGTGATGAAAGAAATCAAGAGAAAGGGGAAAGTAAGGGGAACATGTGGCCTTTTTCAAGGGAAATGTTATGGAAAGTATGGTTGGCAAATTCTTGACCATTATGGTCATGTATGTGGACTTTTTGTGTGTTAGGGGATAGCCGAATTTTCCTTGGTGTTTTGGTAAAGTTTTAGTGCTTGTTTTAGTCAAATTCCTTTAGCATCAAGTGTGCCATTTTCTCCAAACTACCATTCTCTTAGCCGAATTTTGTCTTTGGCAATTGGTAAAAGTTTTGGTATTGTTTTTGGCCAAAATTCCTATATGCAACTTTGGTGTCATTTTTCTTTTCTCTCCAAATTTCCTTCTTGCCGAATCTTTAAGCCATTGGTGAGCTTATTCTCTTCTTTTCTTTCTTCTTGTTGCCGAATGTACCCAAACCATTGAGACCAAAAATTTGTTCACTTATCTTTCTTGAAAATCGAAGCTAGTTAAACATCTTTCTTCTTTTTTCTTTTCTTTTTCACAAAATCCTTCAAACATCTCTTCTTTTCTAATCCTTTTCACCATAGCCGAATTTTCTTGTCCATTTTTCCCTCCATAACCGAACCTTTGAATTCTTCATCTCTTTTACGTTATTTCTTTCTCATTCGTGTTAGCACTCGCTTCTTGAATCGAATCGGTAAGTAGTAGTTCTCTCTTTGTCAATAACCTTGTTTCATCCTAGTTTTTCCTTAATAATTGAGTGTTCTTCTTTCTCTCTCGTTGGGTCTGAGTTACATTCTTTTCTGTGATATGGCCATCGTTGGATTTAGGGCTTTCAACAAGGTGAAGGAGCACAAGTGATTTGTATTAACCAAATCGTTATCGTCGACTTGTCAAGCAAGTGGGGTAAGAACGTTGTTATAAGATTTGTTTTGATCAAAGGTGGGATAATTGCTAACGACTCTTTCGCTCACCAAATATTTTTAGGACGGGATTTCAGTAGCCAAAGGGTAGGATCGATTTTTGGTGCATTGAGGGAGATCACATTCGTGGTGTTGAAACGGTAGAAAGCGCAACTTGTAATCAAGGTGTGTAATCTTGTACCCTTCCGAATATATGTTTGAAATGGTGTGTAATCTCATACATCTCTGGATGTTTGTATGAAATGTTCTATGATTTGGTCGAAATACCGAAGAAAATCAGAAACCGGCATCCGAGACCACTCGGGCGTGCGTATATTCGTAGTGGTAACCATAGTTTGCAATGAAACAGTTTGGTTAGCAGCAGTGACGTGATTTTGGAAAAATCACAAAAAATTGGATAAAGAGAATTAGAAAGATAAAAATATATCGAATTAAAGCTTACTGTGTCTATTTTTATATGAAAGAAATAGAGGAGGAAGAGGAAGTTTATATTCTGGGATATCTAAATTTTAGTGAGACTGATTCTGATGGACTTCGTGGTTCCCTGTTCTGTCTTGGAAAAATTGGTTAAAATTGTAAAAAGTGAATTATGAGTTATAAGTTATATGTATGGATTCCTTAGAGAACCTATTTTCAATAAAAACAAGTGGAAGCAGTATATGAAAACCGTACAGTGAGATATTTGAAATTAAGGTAAGAGAGGTCAGAATCGTTGGTCAGTGAAACAAGGGAAACTTTAAGGAATAAAATGTACTAAATGGTTAAGCCAAAAATTTTGGAAAAATAGTAGTAAGAAGATATATGAGTCTAGTTTCAAGGAAAATTTACAGATTTAGATTTCGAGATTCCTAACTTGAGTTATAGTCAATTTAGTCAGTACAACGCAGATGGACAGTTTCGATTTTTATGCCCTACATTAGTAGTTAAGTCCGGGGTTGCGAAATTACCAAAATACCCTTGGAGTGTAAATTACCGAAATACCCCTGGGTTGCGAGATTACCGAATTAACCTTAGTGGGTAAAATTACCAATTTACTAAAATGTCCTTATGGATCGATTTACCGAAATGCCCCTATGGGCCGATTTGATAGATTGTTATAATGGGCCAATTTACCGAAATGTCCTTATGGACTGAATTACTGAAATGTCCCTATGGGTTGAATGATCGTATTGCTTTAATGGGCTGATTCATAATAAGTATTCAATAGGTTAATGGATGTTATTTTTATATGGATGTTTTACGATTATGTATGATGCATCTTTACATATTGCATGGGATGGGAAAATTTGAATGAAGAGAAGTATAGACCTATGGCATTGCCACAAATTCGATAATGGCTATGTGCCTAACATATGAATTAACGACTGCGTGTCGATCATTTTACCGTATATGAATCTGGTGGCTCAACCACAAATAGTATAAATGGCGCTTGACTGCAAATTAGAGAGATCAAGCGGGTGGGTTGACTTGATCCCCACAGAGAGACCGGCCGGTACGGGGGAGAGATTGGATGGATGGGTTGGGTTGCATACTTTGCATTCATATATATATATACTATTTTTTAATTGGGCTTCGGCCCAAGATTATCTTAAATGGGCTTAGGCCCAAGATATTTCTAAGCGGGTTCATGCCCAAAGGATGACTGTAGGGGGGTTCTGCCGAGTTCTTGTAACTCACCCCCTTTTCTTAACCCTTGTAGGTAATGCTCCGTAATGAGGACTTGGGCCCATGGATGACTCGGTGGAGGCCATACTTCAGAAATGGTGTTTTATTTTGAACTTTAAATTTCTATTTTCGTTCACTTTACTATTTTGGATTTTTTTTATGATGTAATAAGGCCTCTGGAGTATTTATTTTTGCTTTATGTTGACGTACTTTAATTTTGCTTGAATTTTTTTTAAATGGGAATTTTTCTAAAAACTTAAATAAAGATTTTCCAAAATTGATTAACAAAAGGATTTCATAACAAACTTTTACAAATAATTTTAACTCAGATTTTCTTTCAAATTATCAACGACATTTTCAAAAGTCACAATTTTAAAAGATTACTAGTTCGATTATCGATTTATCAAACAACCTCTCAAAAATACTTGTATTTTATCTACGCTTCATAACGCTTTCAAAATGCTTCGCAACTCTATTTCTAAACATCACATTTTTATTTTGTTCATTTCAAATATGCTTTCGCTACTAAAAAGGTTTTTTTAAATATTATTACGTTTTCAAGTAGTTAAAAATTGCTTAAGTGTTTTTGGTTTTAACAAAGAGGCTGTATTTCTCAAGCAAGTTTTTAATTATCGCAAAGATGGTTTTTTTTCCATGTGACACACTAGATTCGGGCCTAACTTTTAGGCCGAGTTTGGGGTGTTACACCTTTATTATGTATTTATGATGTTAAAAAAAAACGAAGTATATTCATTATTAGTCATTAGTAATGTGATTAAATGAGCTTACACATTTAAATTCCAAATATTGAAGAAAAAGCTCGTAGTATTAGAATTATTAATTTTCAATTAATGTAATTACTTATTATTCAGTTCATTGTTTCTGGTTAGGTAATTTGTCAATTCAATCTCGATTCTAACCTTCTAATTCAGCCTTTATCCACACATTAACCCTAGCCCCGTTAGAACCTGTAACATCCTAGATTAGGGGTTATGCGTTTGTGCATAATTCATGAGTTAGTAGGTTTTGGCAGTATTTGGAAGTGTATTAAGGGTTTTGAGAACCCTCGGGTGTAGGTGAAAGTTTTGGGAAAATATTGGATTTTAAGTATAAAAGGGGGAGCTGGGTGAAGGAGCCCTTAAGAAAAGTTTTGGGGAGTTTAGGACACAAGTAGCCAGGTGGTAAAGTGGCAAGGGATGCCACCTGGTGCTGGGAGTTTGCGCTGGTGGAGTGCCAAGGGGAGGAGGTTCGAGCGGCAGAATCGCACTTGGGAGTTTTATTTTTGGCGTTAAAGGAGCAAGGCCGGGAGGCGTTAAGGGAAAAATCCTAGGCGTTTTGGCATAAAAAGGCCTTGGTAAATGGCTTCCATGCGCCACTTAAGGTCCTGGGTATAACGCCAACAAGGGCCTTGGTTCAAACACTGGCATGCAAAGCAGTGGTGTTTTTATTTAGCTT
Source organism: Gossypium sturtianum (assembly GCA_025698515.1). Lineage (NCBI taxonomy): Eukaryota > Viridiplantae > Streptophyta > Magnoliopsida > Malvales > Malvaceae > Gossypium > Gossypium sturtianum. The sequence goes on along the minus strand of CM046947.1, from coordinate 14,885,420 downwards.
TTGGGGTTAAGACAAGGGGGAGCTAGGGAAGAGGCTTTAAAAGAAATTGGGGCGAGTTTATATCAAAAAAAAAAATGCTTTGGCAGAGTGGCTTGGGGTGTTAAAGCTTAAAGGGGCTTGGTGCAGGTCATGGGTTCAAGACGCTAGGAAGCAAAATTTTGAGGTTTTATTTTGCATTCTCGTTAGGGAGAAGGAGCAATGGACGGCACTTGGGATCTTCAATTTGATAAGGATAATGCTTGTTTAATCCTTTTAAAATTCTAACATACAGAAGGTAGGATAATTGTTGTTTTTTTTTTTTTATTCAAATAGGTAGATTAGTAGATAGAATAGGAGATTAAGTGGAGGATAATTGATTTATTTTAGAATTTTGAATAGGTGATTAGGAGATAATGAGATGGATTTTATTTTATTTTATTAAGGTGATAAAGAAGAGATTAAGTATGGATTTATTTTTATTCACTTTGAATATGTGTTAAAGAGATAAAATAGGAGAAAGTGTGTAGTATAAATAGGGTGCTCACCTTTTCATATTTCTTCTTCCCATTCTAAATTCTTCTTGCCGAAATTGTTCTACCCTCTCCTCCTCTTCTTTATTTTTCTTCCAACCCAAATTCCTTACTTATTCTCTTGTAGCCGAATCTCAAGGTACTTTATTTTCTCTTCGTTGTTATGTAGTCTTTGAAGCCGAAACCTCTCTAATATTAGTCACTATTGCCGAATCTTTCAACCTCTTATTCTCTTTTCTATTTCACAATCTTTGAGGCCGAATCTACAAGGGTAGTACCATCGATCTCTTGCTTTTGGTTTCGTGGTAAGCGTGTAAGGCCGATATTAAGTAGCGTGAAGGAGTTCTTCGGGATTCAAAGCATCAAGGAGCTAATCGACAGCATAAGGGCAAGTTTCGGGATTTTGTGATATCGTATAGATTCGGGATTTCTCCTTAGATCTTCTATTAAACAGTGTGTAAAACTCTTACACACTTTATTAGTTAGCATTGCTTATTATGTTACAAATAATCATTGTGATAGTGATTTGCCCTGTGGCATGAGCATGGATTTCTGTAAGTCTCTTGTGACTTTAAATATGTAATAAGAATGACATGATGGGTAATATGCTATGCCATGATTTGTATGCATGATTTATGATGATATGTTGAGCATGATATGAGCATGTTTGGTAATGGGATTGAAGAGAGGAGGGGAATATTCTCTATGGATCTGTCACCGTGGTTTTGACCACAAGATGGGTTGGCCCCATCACCTTGATTGTGACTTCAAATCACCAAAGGTTTTGACCACACCGTTGATATAAATCGTGACTAAGTCCCAAAGTGGTTTGGTACCACCAAAGGGTTTTGACCACATATTGATAATTGTGACCTACGGTCATCGCGGTTTTGACCACACGATGGGTTGGCCCCATCACTTGATTTGTGACTCCAGGTCACCAAGTGGTTTTGACCACCAAAGGTTTTGACCACACTGGGTAGTAAAGGAGTATGGATGGCTAGGTTATGGGTTTTGCATGTTTTGCATGTCTTACTAATATTTTGTGTATGAGTTTGCACTTCCGAGTTGGGGATTTATACACCGAGTCTTGGTGACTTACCCTTCCCATATCATTTTGCAGATGAGTAGATCATGAGACTGAGCCTCTGAGAGGACTCGAGGCGCTATGCTTGTTCCTTGGATTTGAATTTTTATTTAGCACAGCTTAAAGTTTATTATCTACCTAAATTTTGGTTTGGATTGTAATAAGGCCGCTAGTTGTTATTTTGGATGTTTAAGTAGTTGTTTTACTTTATTTCTACCATATTACTAATGAATTTATAAATTATTAAATAAATCGGTTAAAAGAACGTTTTCAAAATAAGTACCTTTACGAGTTTTCAAAGATGTTACCGTTAGGTAACAAAATTTACCAAGATTAACTATAACTCTGATGTTTTCTAAAATTTAAAATGATCAAATGTTTTCAAAGGAAAAAGGGTTTCAACTCAACCATGTTTATAAAATCAACCCCATCCGAGTTTTAAATAGATACCGCTTTTATAACCTCAATATTTTCGTGATTTCCACCGTTAATCAAAATCTTTCAAAACGTTTTCACTCCGTGACATACCAGATCCGGTCAAAGCTCATGGGCCGGGTTTGGGGTGTTACAAATTGGTATCAGAGCCAGGTTAAAAACTCAGCTGTGGGGGGCCCAAGGCCCAAAATGTTTTGGTAGGCCTTTGTGAAATATTATGAAAATGGTTTTTGTTTTGAACAAAGATGGCATCGAGTCTCCTAAGACCAATCCGCCTGTAAGTACTTCTAACTACTGTATGAATTATTATCTGTAGAGGGGTAGGAATGGAACGTAGATGGTATGATAGGTATTTGAACCCTAGGACTAGTTACCCCAACAATCACAAGATTTTAAATGCCTAATTAAACAAACCCATGATTAAGTCACCGAGTTAGGGTGTGGTAACCCTTGTGCGCATGTCTAGGATTGGATCCTAAGAGCTCTGTACTTAAGCAGCCCTAGTGACTCACCTCCTCTTCGCAGAATCCTACCTGTGCGTAGCTTCGGTTCACCCTAACCATGAGGACTTATTCATAGGCTAAACACAATAACTAAAACCCGAAAGAGAACTAGCCGTAATTTTGTAAAAACCCTAGTTTTAAAACTCTTAAAATTACCCTTTAAACTTGGGAGAACTATTTTACAAAATTTTTCGAAAAATTTTCAATTTATGAAAATTACAAAAACACCCTTAGTGGAAAAAATTACAAAAATGCCCCTGTGATTGTAAATTTCTAAAATGCCTTTAGTTTTTAAGATTTTCAGAAAATACCCTCGATTTTTGTTAAAATATTTCTACTTTACAAAATATTGGAAACTTCCGTTTTGCAAATATCAAAATGCCATGATTTTGGAAAATTACGAAATTGCCCCTAACTTACAAAATTACCAAAATGACCCCGATTTCCAAAATTTTTGCAACATTACCGAATTGGAAAACAAATTCTCAAAAAGAACCCCCAAGTTTCGCAAATTTTGAAATACCCCTGAACTATTAAACTTTACAAATTTACCCTGGTTTATTACCGAAATACCCTCGAGTTTCAAAATTATCGAAACACTCTGGGATTTCAGAATTACCAAAATAACTTTATTGACAAAATCACCAAGGAACCTTATTTTGACAAATTACGAAAATACCCCTGTAGGACACATTACGAAAATACCCCTAGGTAGTGGAAAAACAACAACAATGAAAACTAAAACATTTCTCTGAATGAACGAAAGTTCATAATTGGTTGATGAATGTGAACGTGACTTTTTGAATAGTGAATTTGAGTTGAGAACTTTGTTTGATCGAAAGAACCACTTTTAAACATCTCTTTACATAAAACTGTTCGCGGTTAATAAGTGGAACAAAAAAAATTCTGATGCATAAAACTTTTTAATCAGATTAAATCGCGACGTTAGAAATGAGTTCTAGGGGACGTGAACTTAGAGATTGTGCCTAGAAAGTATGATGGTTCTATTAAGATCGTGAGTGCGCAAAGATAAGCGTAGTGCGGTGAGTTAAGATGTACGATTATTCGTTAGTAAGTAATTTCGAGGACGAAATTATTTTTAAGGAGGGTAGAACTGTAACATCCTAGATTAGGGGTTATGCGTTTGTGCATAATTCATGAGTTAGTAGGTTTTGGCGCAGATTTGGAAGTGTATTAAGGGTTTGAGAACCCTCGGGTGTAGGTGAAAGTTTTGGGAAAATATTGGATTTTAAGTATAAAAGGGGAGCTGGGTGAAGGAGCCCTTAAGAAAAGTTTTGGGAGTTTAGGACACAAGTAGCCGTGTGGTAAAGTGGCAAGGGACGCCACCGGGTGCCGGGAGTTTGCGCTGGCGTGGAGTGCCAAGGGGAGGAGGTTCGAGCGCGCAGGAATCGCACTTGGGAGTTTTATTTTTGGCGTTAAAGGGAGCAAGGCCAGGGAGGCATTAAGGGAAAAATCCTAGGCATTTTGGCATAAAAACAGGCCTTGGTAAAGTGGATTCCATGCGCCACTTAAGGTCCTGGATATAACGCCAACAAGGGCCTTGGTTCAAACACTGGCAGCAGCAGTGGTGTTTTTATTTTTAGCTTTTGGCGTTAAGACAATGGGGAACTAGGGAAGGAGGCTTTAAAAGAAATTGGGGCGGGTTTATATAAAAAAAAATGCTTTGGTAGAGTGGCTTGGGGGCGTTAAAGCTTAAAGGGGCTTGGTGCAGGTCATGGGTTCAAGACGCAAGGGAAGCAAAATTTTGAGGTTTTATTTTGCATTCTCAAGCGTTAGGAGAAGGAGCAAGTGGATCACACTTGGGATCTTCAATTTGATAAGGATAATGCTTGTTTAATCCTTTTAAAATTTCTACACAGAAGGTAGGATAATTGTTGTTTTTTTTTTTATTATTCAAATAGGTAGATTAGTAGATAGAATAGGAGATTAAGTGGAGGATAATTGATTTATTTTAGAATTTTGAATAGGTGATTAGGAGATAATGAGATGGATTTTATTTTATTTTATTAAGGTGGTAAAGAAGAGATTAAGTATGGATTTATTTTTATTCACTTTGAATATGTGTTAAAGAGATAAAATAGGAGAAAGTGTGTAGTATAAATAGGGGTGCTCACCTTTTCATATTTCTTCTTCCCATTCTAAATTCTTCTTGCCAAAATTGTTCTACCCTCTCCTCCTCTTCTTTATTTTTCTTCCAACCCAAATTCCTTACTTATTCTCTTATAGCCAATCTCAAGGTACTTTATTTTCTCTTCGTTGTTATGCGAGTCTTTGAAGCGTAAACCTCTCTAATATTAGTCACTATTGCCGAATCTTTCAACCTCTTATTCTCTTTTCTATTTTACAATCTTTGAGGCCGAATCTACAAGGGTAGTACCATCGATCTCTTGCTTTTGGTTTCGTGGTAAGCGTGTAAGGCCGATATTAAGGAGCAGTAAGGAGTTCTTCGGGATTCAAAAGCATCAAGGAGCTAATCGACAGGCATAAGGGCAAGTTTCGGGATTTTGTGATATCGTATAGATTCGGGATTTCTCCTTAGATCTTCGGTTAAACAGGTGTGTAAAACTCTTACACACTTTATTAGTTAGCATTGCTTATTATGTTACGAATAACTGTTGTGATAGTGATTTGCCCTGTGGGCATGAGCATGGATTTTGGTTAAGTCTCTTGTGACTTTAAATATGTAATAAGAATGACATGATGGGTAATATGCTATGCCATGATTTGTATGCATGATTTATGATGATATGTTGAGCATGATATGAGCATGTTTGGTAATGGGATTGAAGAGAGGAGGGGAATATTCTCTATGGATCGTCACGATGGTTTTGACCACAAGATGGGTTGGCCCCATCAGCTTGATTGTGACTTCGGTCACCAAAGGTTTTGACCACACTGTTGATATAAATCGTGACTAAGTCCCAAAGTGGTTTGGTACCACCAAAGGGTTTGACCACATATTGATAATTGTGACCTACGGTCATCGCTGGTTTTGACCACACGATGGGTTGGCCCCATCACTTGATTTGTGACTCCAAATACCGATGGTTTTGACCACCAGTGGTTTTGACCACACTGGTAGTAAAGGAGTATGGATGGCTAGGTTATGGGTTTTGCATGTTTTGCATGTCTTACTAATATTTTGTGTATGAGTTTGCACTTCCGGTTGGGGATTTATACACCGAGTCTTGGTGACTCACCCTTCCCATATCATTTTGCAGATGAGTAGATCGCGAGACTGAGCCGAGATGACTCGAGGCGGCTATGCTTGTTCCTTGGATTTGAATTTTTATTTAGCACAGCTTAAAGTTTATTATCTACCTAAATTTTGGTTTGGATTGTAATAAGGCCGCTAGCTGTTATTTTGGATGTTTAAGTAGTTGTTTTACTTTACTTCTACCATATTACTAATGAATTTATAAATTGTTAAATAAATCGGTTAAAAGAATGTTTTCAAAATAAGTACCTTTATGAGTTTTCAAAGATGTTACCGTCGGGTAACAAAATTTACCAAGATTAACTATAACTCCGATGTTTTCTAAAATTTAAAATGATCAAATGTTTTCAAAGGAAAAAGGGTTTCAACTCAACCGTGTTTATAAAATCAACCCCATCTGAGTTTTAAATAGATACCGTTTTTATATCCTCAATATTTTCAGATTTCCACCTGTTAATCAAAATCTTTCAAAACATTTTCACTCCGTGACATACCAGATCCGGTCAAAGCTCATGGGCCGGGTTTGGGGTGTTACACAACCCTAATTAAAGACCTTTTGATTTGTGCATCATCTCATATTACAGTGGTGGAGACTTGATTTTTAGGCAAGCCTATGGGATTAACTTTTCATGTTCGACTTTTGAGCGCTTTTTCCAGAACCTTAAACACTTTGAGTGATTTGAGTGAATCTCTAGTGAGGATGTCAATCCTTTTCGGTTTTAAATTAAAGGTAATTATTTAGATAAGGGGAGACGCCTATATTTTTGAGCTACAAATCTATGACTTAGATTGTTTGAATCCTTAGGACTCTTTGAATTGAATTATCCATGTATAAATTATCTATGAATTATGATGAAACATTGTTGATAGGAATTATGAATTATAGAAAGTTCGTTTTAATTGTAAGTTGAGAATTTTGCTTGAGGACAAGCAAAAGCTTAAGTGTCGGGGTATTTGATAAACTGAAATAGTAACATATTTTAATCCCACATTTAGCATACTTTTGGATGATTTATCCTTTGATTTATGTAAAAAGGTGCTCTTAATCCTTTCTTTTCATGTCTTATACTCAGGAAAGCACCCAAGAATAAAAAGAACGAGAAACGGGCTTAAAACAGACCAAAATGGGCCAAAGAAGAAATCGACACGGCCTGGACTAAAGCCCACACGGCCGTGCCTCCTCAAAATACTAGAACACGGCCTAATCACGATCTACACGGGTGTGTCTTCATTAGAAGTCCAAACACGGCCTGGCCACGATTCACACGGGCGTGTGCCATGGCCGTGCCCCTGCCGTGGAGTAGAGTAATTTCACTCGGATTTGGATGCTTGGAGGCAAAGAAACACACTCCAAAGTCTAATTAAACCCCCAATTAGGAATTGCACTCAAATTAGGATACTTGGAGGCCAAGTAAGGCATCTCAAAGCTTATATAAACACCCTAGGGGGCAACTTATTCAGGGAGTTCAACAGAAACCCTCTATCGGGGGGAGTCAACGGGCGATCAGCTAGGCCAAGGAGCCGAGCCGAAAAGGTCAGATTTGTGGGGATTCACTCAGGGATAGCCAGTTGATCCATCTCTAGAAGCCGGAATTCTACTCAAGACGGAGGATTTCTTCTTCAATTCCTTCAGGGAGTTTTAGGGATTTCTTGTGTTTTGTTTTATCTTTTCTTCTGAGATGTTTTTCTTTACTATTATGACTTAAACCCCTCAGATACCTGAGGGGGATGAAACCTAGATGAATCTTGTTATTATTTTTTGAACTATATGATAAATACTTGATTTGTTCTTAATTATGTGTGCTTAATTCTTTTGTTGATATTTCATGGATATTAATTCAAGTCAAATGTGCTTAGGTGGTGGAGCAAAAGTCCCCGCTAAGAGTAGATCTAGCATAATTAAGCGGAGTTGATCGCACGCCTAGAGATAGGGTGACGAGATTTTACCTGATTAGGTGAAACCTAATATGGGAATCCATAGATCGATTTGTCGCTATTCTAGGGGTTATTAATGGGAAAGAGATTTCAATTAATTAACCTAGGATTAGACGTTATTCGCCTCGAGAGAGGGTTTAATATACGTTAGGGAGTCTTACGGATCAAGTCAAGTGAATACATCGTCTGGTTCAGAGTTAGATAACAAGTGAAGTCTAGGTGGATTCTTCCTTGGGTTTTGTCTTAATCAACTGAGTTTTTCCCAAGTTATTCTCCCAATTTCATTCTTTTTTGTCTTAGAATTTTTAGTTTAATAGTTAATTAATTTAGACTAGATAAACAACACCACTTATTCTTAGGCTAAATAATAAAAAGAAGGTTAGTATTAGTACTTTTAGTTCCTTTGGGTTCGACAATCCGATCTTGCCTAAGCTATACTACTGTTCGATAGGTGCACTTGCCTCAATCGTTGTCATAGTTAGGTTCCAGGTTCGATCATTCTCTTTATAAATTTTAAAACTCTGACTTCACAGCGATCAGTAAGGCTATCTTCATAATCAAAAATATTAATAGGTTGTTTCCCTAAATTTAAATATTACTTTGAAGTTTGAAATTTGCAAAGTTGACATCAAAAACCATAATTTTTGTGAGATTTTGAGCCTTTTAGAGCTTATTATTTTCTTGCTCACTTTATTGTTGGTTATGAGTGTGTAAATATTGATTTGTTATTCTAGAACTTGCTTCGATTATGCATGTCGAGACCACACCCTTGATTTGATATACTGAGATGATAAAGGCACCTATGATTTAACCCACTTATTCCATTAAAAACCTACCTTCATAATTAAACCCTAGTGAACCCTTTTGAGCCTAATAAACCATTTCTTGACTCACCCATTAATATTAACCCAAAACCCAATTTTTGCTTTTCCCATTATCTTGACTCATCTTTTGTCGAGATTTGATTTGATCAGGTGCCTAACTACATTCTTTATTTCAGTGGTTAAATTCATCTTATATCAAATACTTGTTCTTATTCCTAAAAAAAAAAGTTGAAAGTATTCATTATTAGTTCTATGTTATTTGAGCTTAAACGTTTAATTTCACATTCTGAGAAGAAGCTCGTGTTATTTTTCAATTGTAATTATTCAGTATTAGTTTATTTTTCTAGTTAGGTAATTTGTCAATTCGATCTCGATTCTAACCCTGTAATTCAGCCTTTATCCACACCTTAAACCCGAGCCCCGTTACAACCCTTTTTAAGACCTTTTGATTTGTGTATCATCCCATTTTATAGTGGTGGAGATTTGATTTTCATGCAAGCCTATGGGATTAACTTTTCATGTTTGACTTTTGAATGCTTAATTTGAACCTTAAACACTTTGAGTGATTTGAGTGAATCTTTAGTGAGGATGTCAATTATTGTTGATTTTGAATTAAAGGTGATTATTTAGGTAAGGGGAAACACCTATGTTTTCGTGCTATAAAAATTATGACTTGGATTGTTTGAATCTTTAGCACTCTTTTAGTTAAATTATCAATGTATTAATTACCTGTGAATTATGATGAGACATTATTGATGAAAATTATGAATTAAGGAAGTTAATTTTAATTGTAAGTTGAGGATTTTGCTTGAGGACAAGCAAAGGCTTAAGTGTGGGGATATTTGATAAACCATAATTTATACATATTCTTTCCCCATTCTTGGCTTGTTTTTGGATGTATTTTCATTAGATTTGATGAATTCGATGCTCCTAATCCATTAATTTCATGTTTTACATTCAAGAGAGCTTAGGGAGTCGAAAAGAACGAGAAACGGGTCAAAAAGGGACAAAATGGGCCTACCTTAGAAATCAACACGGCCAGGACAATCAAACACGGCCGTGTGTTACGAGCAGAGTTAAACACGGCCTGGACTGTTGCACACGGGCAGACCACACAGCCGTGTATGACGAGTAGACTTGAGCACGACCTAAGGTTATTGAACACGGGCGTGTCCCTGCCGAACCCGAGTTGAGTTCTATTCGGAAAAGACTAATTTTAGGCCAAGAGAAGTTCTACAAAGCCTATTTAAACACCCTAGGGGATAACCTAAAAAGACACGCAGAGTATAAGGCAGGAAATACTCGAAGACAGCCATTGGGAGCAGCTCGGAAAAAGGATTTCCATCAAGACTGAAGATCTCCTATCAATTTCTCTTGAAGTTTTTCGGTTTTCTTATGTTTTGTTTTTTTTCCTATTCTATGATGTTTCCCTCTATTAGTATGAACTAAACTCCCTAAATACCTAGGGAGGATGAAACCTATGACGGATCTTATTATTATTTGATTCATAAGATAAATACTTGTTCTTATTCTTAATTGTGAGTTCTTATTGTAACAGACCGAATTTGACCCTAATCGGAACGGTGGTTTCGGGACCACGAATCTGAGTCCAAAAATTTTTTAAATATTATTTTTGGTGCAAATTATATGTGATTTATGATGTGTGAAAGTTTCGCATAAAAATGTTATCGTTTGAGTGTTTAATTTAACAAAAGGGACTAAATCGCGTATAGTGTAAAAGTTGCATACTATAGTGAAAAGTGCTTAAATGATGATGGCTTTCTAATATGGAGTATTAAAAGGGTAATGTAACATCCCCAAACCCGGCCCATTCACTACGACCGAATCTGGTTATGTCACTGGGAAAGACGGTTGGAAATCTTTGACTTTAGAATTAAACTTGAAAATTTATTATCTCTGAAAATCATGTCCATTTAAAATTTAATAAATAATATAAGCTTGTTGAAAACTTCCGAATTAAAACATTATTATAAGTTGCTATAATATGAGTCTCTTGCGAAAATATTCCTAAGTGTAGTGTAAACTTCAACATTAATAAATAGAGTACTTTAAATCAAAGAGGCCCTTATTACATCAAATAAAATTCCAAAATACTGATAATATAAAATACTTAAATAAAGTAAAACATCTTCTCAGTATGAAAATCTCCTTCTCGCATGGGCCACCTTGTATCCACTCCAACCCATCCGATCAACATGTCTCCTGCGATGTTTGAAAATAATTGGGTGAGTCATAGTGACTCAAAGTGTAAGTTAACCACCAAATCCACCCACATGCTAGCCACATAATATCCCAATTATCAAAAGCAACAAGTAATATATATTCATTTTAAACATTTACTACAACTGGCTTGGCCCACATTCAAACCATACTCAAATACTGGGCTAGGCCCATTTCCACGTATGTTCCCAAAACATACCTATCCACATGTCATATTGGGCTTGGCCCATTTCCATATTATTACAAAAATAATGCAACATGATTCCCAACCCAACCTAGGGTCCATCCGCTACACACCCCTTATCCAAATTTACCATACACCGGGGACTATCGAGTCACCCTCTCCTTTTCCCTCCAAAAAGGCAACCAATGCCATCCACGATGTAGCGTATAGCTAACATCAAACCACGATGGAGCACACAAAGCAATCCATCAAGCCACGATATGGCATAAAGCCCATATCAATCAAGGTAACCACGAACTAAATCGCAAAGATCCACAACGCGACCTCGGTCGGCGCCAATCCACGATGTAGCACAAAGTCGACATCAACCACGCACTCAAGTACACCCGCACCTTCTTTTCATATCCCACCCATGCACATGCCACATAAAATATAATCGTGATAATGTATGCACATGCTTATTAATGTCCATAAACATACTCATAAACAAATAATCACACCGCAATAGATCCAATACTAACTCGTCATCGCTATACCCTTTAGGGGTATATATATGGCACACTTATTATCGCACTTGTTAGTAAAACATATAACACATAAAACCCGGAAACAAAGTGGGTTAGTTACACACCTTATTACTAGGAGTTCTAGACTCTCGATCCTCGACGCTATCGTCTAGCGAGACTACGGCTTTTTGCCTAACGTTTTCTGCTGCCGCCCACACCCGTGGCCAATCTCGCATGTGCCAGAAACGGATCTCTTCTTGAACTTTGGGATGGGAGCTTTCCTTGCCCACCTTGGACCGGTATTGGCCTCCATCGAAAGTCACTTAATCGTAACCACACGATTAATCAACGGTCATAATCAACTAATTCTAAGTCACTTACTAATATCCTTATCGAAATAATCTGAGATCCCGAAGGCTTCCTTTGCTCTTGTCGATATGCCCCTAAAAAGAACATAGCCACTCTTCTGGTCAACACAATATTACATAATAAGGCCTAAGGCCGAATACCTTACCACTCTTACCTTGATGAGTCCAAACAATTCGAGACCTTCCTTTAGACTCCTTGGCGCTGCTACAAACGAGCAAAACACATCACTTATAACCTATAGAGCATTCCAACCAACTAAACACTAAGGCCAACCATTCGGTTTCGGCCTCTAACCAATTAACTAGGATACTTACCTACAATCTTTAGATGTCGACAAAGACCACACTTCACCTGCGGCACCAAGCTTGGCTAAAGTAGAAGAGAGATGGAGGGCTAAAGATTTCGGCTATCAAGGAATTAAAAGAAAACAAAAGAAATATTTGGCTACAAAGGCCAAAGGAGAAATCGGCACACCAAGAGGGAGAGGGAGAGATTTAGCAAAGACTTGAAGAATAATTGGCACTCTACCCCTATTTATAGCATTCGGCCACCCCCTAGAAGACTCCAAGATTCGCCCAACTAATTCAAATCAATTTGAATTAGTTCAATTCAAAAACAATTTGAATTGATCCACTATTATCCCACTTATCAAAAATAAATAATAGATAAATAAAAATAAATAAAAAAACACATTATCCTCATCTAAATAAGAGCCTTCTAGCCGCCCAACACCTTCAAAATTGCTGCCAAAAGGAATAAAAATTCAAACTCCAAAACGCAGCTTCTCTTGGTTCAACTCGGGACCAATCTCACGCACACCTTGCCCCCAACGCCTGTGCCACTCGGCCACCTTGATTTTTATGCTAGAAACCCCAAAGTTTATTTTTAAACCCTTCTTAACTCAGCCCATAACCGCACAAAAATAAAAACGCCAACTCGCACTCCAGCGCTCGAACTGCGCCCTTGCTCTCCTCCAGCCTAAGTGGCGCATGAGAGCCACTCCACCAGCCCATCTTTCTTGTCCGAATTCCTCGCCATATATCTTTAAGGCCTTACAAAGCCCAACGCCCAAAACAAAAATAAAACACAATTCTTTGCCGCTTGGACTCGAACCCAAGCCCCACTCGCGCGCTACTTCCACTTCTAAAGCAAACGCATGAAGCCACTTTGCGGATCCTTTCTTGTGCCTTAAACGCCTCCCAATTAATTCTAAGGCCTTCCGCCTCTATTTCCCCCTTTTTGCCCTAAAAATCCAAAAATTTTCTAAGGCATTCCTTGCCTTCTAGGGTTCTCCAAACCCCAAAAATTCCTCCAACATGACCATAAGCCTGCCAACCGCTCGGGTTATGCTCCAAACGCATAACCCCTAAACCAGTGGTGTTACAATTCTACCCTCCTTAAAAATAATTTCGTCCTCAAAATTACTTTACTAACAAACGTCCATACAACCTATCTTACCACCTTACGCTTAAGTCACAGCACTCTGATCTTACTAAGGCTATCGTTGCCTACACAATCTCTAAGTTCGCGCTCAAAATTCAAACACCTCTCTTAACAACACGTAAAAGGCTAACTCATAAGCAAGCAAAGTAATTAAAGCATGTACCAAAGCAAAGGAGCTTACCTAATATCACATCCTTGGTTGACTCCGACTAGAACCATTCCTTCCATGACTTGAACCACGACCCCTCATCGCTCGAGGACAATTCTTAACCAGATGTGCCTTAGATCCGCACCGAAAGCATTCTTTACTATTTCCCCAACACTCTCCTGTGTGAGGTCTTCCACATTGAACACAAGAACGATTCCGATCCATTGGTACAAGTGCACTTACAGGGTTCTCGGTCCTTGGTCTTTTCTGGGCATTACCCAACGATACTGATGGTCCAACATCTCTCTTATTCTCGCTCCTATTCTTTTCTCGGTTTTCTCTTATAGTCTTCTTAACCTCTTCAGCGATCCGAGCTTTCTCTACCAGAATGGCAAAATCCCTTTCTCTTTGTGGCGCGATCAACTCCCGCAACTCATCTCGCAGCCCATCTTCGAATCGAACACTCCTTTCATAATCAGTAGCCACGATTCCTTTGGCGTACTGACTTAGTCGCACAAATTCCGCTTCGTACTCAGCTACCGACTTACTTCCTTGCACTAGATTTAGAAACGCTTTCCTTTGCGAGTCCAAATAACTGGCTCCTACGTACTTTCCTTCAAACTTATCCTTAAATAAATCCCAATCCAATCGATCTGCCGGTACACCTTGTTTGACAGTGAGCCACCAACGATAAGCTTCATCCCGAAGAAGCGAAACAGCACCTTTTAGCTTTTCCTCTGGGGTACAATCTAAGTCGTCCATAATTCTTTCGACTCCTTCTAACCAATATTCCGCTACATTCGGGGCCACTCCAGATACTCCCTAAAAACTTCAAATTTTATTCGACTGAGCCTCTCTGGACACCGACTTCCGAGTTCCATTTCCCCTACTAGCTCTTGCCACTTGTCAGTAGCACTCGTAGCATGGCTTGCGACATCTGCGTCATCTTCTTCCGTCTGATCTTGCTCCTCCGCGACCATCGCCGGCGGTGGCACTTCACTTTCGACCCATGGCCGACTCCTACCGGTTCCGGCCGCCATTCTACCTCTACCGTCCCCTAGAACTCATCTCTATCGTCGTGAATTAACTGATTTGAGAAATTTTATGCATTAGAAATTTTGTTCCACTATTTAATCGCGAGCAAATTTTTATGAAAGAAGGGTATTTTAAAGTAGTTCTTTCGATCACACAAAGTCTCAGTTCCAGTTTGTTACCCTAATTCAAAGAATCACATTTACACACACATCCGTTCATCAACAAGGACACATTCCTTCCTCATTAAAGGAACATTCAGTGGTATCCACCACACACATTCACTATCCAGACATTTCTGCCCGTTTTTACCCCAGGGGTATTTTCGTCAATTTCCAAAGTCAGAGTTATTATTTTGAAATACAGAAAATTGGATACTTTTGCAATGTAAGAAAATTTTATTAAGTTTGGGGTTAAACCAGAAATTTTAAAAGTCAGGGCATTTTAGTAATTTTGGTAAATTGAGAAAACGTTTTTCAGAATTAGATTTAGGGTTTACAAATAAAAGGGTAAGTTTGGAAAAAAAAATTTAAGGGTTTTAAAACAGTGAGGCAAATCCCTTTCGGGTTTTAATAATTGGTTTAGCCTATGAACAAGTCCTCTTGGTTAAGGTGAACCGTAGCTACGCACTGCAGGGATTCCAAATAAGAGGAGGTGAGTCACGAGGATCGCTAAGTACCAGCTCTTCCGATCCACTCCTAGACATGCGTACAATGGTTGCCACACCTTAACTCGGCGACTTAATCATAGGTTTGTTTAATGGTCCTTAAGTCTTATGTGTTCAATGTTTGAGTAAACTAATCCTAGGGTTTAATAGCCCTAATATTCTAATCTACGAGCCCAAATAAGCCCATAACAATTCACATATAACAAGTCACTTCCAAAGTCCGAAGTACTTACCTGGTGGACTCGGGCCGGAGGTACTGGTGCCATGCCAGAAAAACCTGAAAAAAATTCCTTAAAAGCCCATATTTTTAAACTGTTTTTGGGCCCAAAACCCTCAAAGCCGAGTTTTAAACCGGGCTCTGATACCAAACTGTAACACCCCCAAACCCAGCCCATTCACTACGACCGAATCTGGTTATGTCACTGGGAAAGACGGTTGGAAATCTTTGACTTTAGAATTAAACTTGAAAATTTATTATCTCTGAAAATCATGTCCATTTAAAATTTAATAAATAATATAAGCTTGTTGAAAACTTCCGAATTAAAACATTATTATAAGTTGCTATAATATGAGTCTCTTGCGAAAATATTCCTAAGTGTAGTGTAAACTTCAACATTAATAAATAGAGTACTTTAAATCAAAGAGGCCCTTATTACATCAAATAAAATTCCAAAATACTGATAATATAAAATACTTAAATAAAGTAAAACATCTTCTGTATGAAAATCTCCTTCTGCATGGGCCACCTTGTATCCACTCCAACCCGGTCCGATCAACATGTCTCCTGCGATGTTTGAAAATAATTGGGTGAGTCATAGTGACTCAGTGTGTAAGTTAACCACTGAAATCCACCCACATGCTAGCCACATAATATCCCAATTATCAAAAGCAACAAGTAATATATATTCATTTTAAACATTTACCACAATCTGGGCTTGGCCCACATTCAAACCATACTCAAATACTGGGCTAGGCCCATTTCCACGTATGTTCCCAAAACATACCTATCCACATGTCATATTGGGCTTGGCCCATTTCCATATTATTACAAAAATAATGCAACATGATTCCCAACCCAACCTAGGGTCCATCCGCTACACACCCCCTTATCCAAATTTACCACACACCGTGGGACTATCGAGTCACCCTCTCCTTTCCCTCCAAAAAGGCAACCAATGCCATCCACGATGTAGCGTATAGCTAACATCAAACCACGATGGAGCACACAAAGAATCCATCAAGCCACGATATGGCATAAAGCCCATATCAATCAAGGTAACCACGCGAACTAAATCGCAAAGATCCACAACGCGACCTCGGGCCAACACGCCAATCCACGATGTAGCACAAAGTCGACATCAACCACGCACTCAAGTACACCCGCATCTTCTTTTCATATCCCACCCATGCACATGCCACATAAAATATAATCGTGATAATGCATGCACATGCTTATTAATGTCCATAAACATACTCATAAACAAATAATCACACCGCAATAGATCCAATACTAACTCGGTCATCGCTATACCCTTTAGGGGTATATATGGCACACTTATTATCGCACTTGTTAGTAAAACATATAACACATAAAACCCGAAACAAAGGGGTTAGTTACACACCTTATTACTAGGAGTTCTAGACTCTCGATCCTCGACGCTATCGTCTCAGCGAGACTACGGCTTTTTGCCTAACGTTTTCACTCTTCTTTGGCCCACACCACGGTGGCCAATCTCGCATGTGCCAGAAACGGATCTCTTCTTGAACTTTGGGATGGGAGCTTTCCCTTGCCCACCTTGGATCGGTATTGGCCTCCATCGAAAGTCACTTAATCAGAACCACACGATTAATCAACGAAGTCATAATCAACTAATTCTAAGTCACTTACTAATATCCTTACCGAAATAATCTGAGATCCCGAAGGCTTCCTTTGCTCTTGTCGATATGCCCCTAAAAAGAACATAGCCACTCTTCGGTCAACACAATATTACATAATAAGGCCTAAGGCCGAATACCTTACCACTCTTACCTTGATGAGTCCAAACAATTCGAGACCTTCCTTTAGACTCCTTGGCGCTGGCTACAAACGAGCAAAACACATCACTTATAACCTATAGAGCATTCGGCCAACCAACACTAAGGCCAACCATTCGGTTTCGGCCTCTAACCAATTAACTAGGATACTTACCTACAATCTTTAGATGTCGACAGCACCACACTTCACCGGTTCGGCACCAAGCTTGGCTAAAGTAGAAGAGAGATGGAGGGCTAAAGATTTCGGCTATCAAGGAATTAAAAGAAAACAAAAGAAATATTTGGCTACAAAGGCCAAAGGAGAAATCGGCACACCAAGAGGGAGAGGGAGAGATTTAGCAAAGACTTGAAGAATAATTGGCACTCTACCCCCCCTATTTATAGCATTCGGCCACCCCCCTAGAAGACTCCAAGATTCGGCCAACTAATTCAAATCAATTTGAATTAGTTCAATTCAAAAACAATTTGAATTGATCCACTATTATCCCACTTATCAAAAATAAATAATAGATAAATAAAAATAAATAAAAAAACACATTATCCTCATCTAAATAAGAGCCTTCTAGCCGTCCAACACCTTCAAAATTGCTGCCAAAAAGGAATAAAAATTCAAACTCCAAAACGCAGCTCTCTTGGTTCGAACCTGGGACCAGTCTGCTGCACACCTTGCCCCCAACGCCCAGGCCACTCGGCCACCTTGATTTTTTTTGCTAGAAACCCCCAACGTTTATTTTTAAACCCTTCTTAACTCAGCCCATAACCGCACAAAAATAAAAACGCCAACCTGCAGCTCCAGGCGCTCGAACCTGCGCTCTTGCTCTCCTCCAGCGCCTAAGTGGCGCATGAGAGCCACTCCACCAGCCCATCTTTCTTGTCCGAATTCCTCGCCATATATCTTTAAGGCCTTACAAAGCCCAACGCCCAAAACAAAAATAAAACACAATTGCTGCCGCTTGGACTCGAACCCAAGCCCCCCACTGGCGCTACTTCCAGCCCCCTAAAGCAGCACATGAAGCCACTTTGCCAGATCCTTTCTTGTGCCTTAAACGCCCCCAATTAATTCTAAGGCCTTCCTGCCCTATTTCCCCCTTTTTGCCCTAAAAATCCAAAAATTTTCTAAGGCATTCCTTGCCTTCTAGGGTTCTCCAAACCCCCAAAAATTCCTCCAACATGACCATAAGCCTGCCAACCGCTCGGGTTATGCTCCAAACGCATAACCCCTAAACCAGGGTGTTACAGGTAATTAACCCATTTTATGAGTTAGTGGGCGGCAAAGGTCAAGTGTGACCTTAAATTATAAGTTGTTTTTATTATTAATTAAAGGTTAAAATGGTAAATCATTAAAAATGTTATTATATGTTAAATTATATGAAATTAAAAGCCATTTTATTTGTTCTTCATCTTTCATTTGCCGTATGTTAGCTAAGAAAATAAGGATTTAAAGACTTTGAAGTGTTCGGCCATCATCTAACTCAATTTAAGGTGTGTTTTACTTCGATTTTCAATAATTTTTACGTTTTTGAGATCGTTGTTTCGAATATTAGTTGACCCATGGTAGAATTTTTAAATTTGAGCATGCTTGATGTTCGGCCATTTACATGTTCTTGTGGTTTTTGATGTTTGATGATTTTATATTAAAGATATGTTAAATATTAGCATGTTTTGTATTGGAAATTTTACTGAATTTGAGTATTTTGGGCTAAATTGCAAAAATGAATTTTTGAGCGGGCTAAAATGCAAAATAAATGAAAGAAATGGACTAATATGGTCCCTATGAATATTCGGCCCTAAGGTGTTATAGTAAAATTTTGTGTATTTTGTGTTTTGTGCAAATAGGACTAAATTGTAAAATGTGAAATATTATGTAACACCCCAAACCCGGCCCATGAGTCCTGACCGGATCTGGTATGTCACGGAGTAAAATAATTTGGACCAATTTGAAAGTTTGGTGAAAATTTGATAAAATTTGGCTAAGGTTTTAAAACGGTGTTGGAAAACTCAATTGGGCTTTTATAAACATGGTTGGGTTGATGAACCCTTTGAAATTGTCTGATTATTTAAAATTTAAGGAACTTTCAAAATCATGATTGACGTGGTGAATTTTGTTACCCGATGGTAACTTCTTTGAAAACTCGTAAAAGTTATTAAGTTAGAAAAGTTACTTTTAACCAGTTCAATTAATTTTTATAAGATTCCATTTGAAATAACATAAGTAAAGTAAAGCAATAAAATAAACATCCAAGAATTAGCGGCCTTATTACAACCCAAATTAAAAGACTTTAAAAAAATAAGATTAACGTAAACAAAGTAATTTCGATCCATCGATAAGCATGGCCGCCTCGAGTCCTCTCCGCTCCATCTCCGCGTTCTACTCATCGCAAAATGGTAAAGGAAGGGGTGAGTCACCAAGACTCGGTGTGTAAATCCCCACCCTAAAAATATATCTCATACACAATTCATTAATAAACATGCTCATGCAACCCAACTAGCCATCCATATCTCCTTTTCTACCCCGTGTGGTCAAAACCACCGATGACTTAAAGTCACAATTTAAATGATGGGGCCAACCCATCGTGTGGTCAAAACCACCGATGACCATAGGTCACAATATATCAAATGTGGTCAAAACCACCGTGGTGGTGCCAAACCACCGGGACTTAGTCGTAAATAATCAATTGTTGTGGTCAAAACCACTCATGACCATAGGTCACAAATAATCTGATGAGGCCAACCCATCTTGTGGTCAAAACCACTCGACGACACCCATAGTTCATCCCCTCCTCTCATCAATCCCACCATCACATGCTTATACAACAAATTTCATATATCATGTCATAGTATTAAACATCATGTGATGGCATGCAAACATATATCAAAAATCACAAGTTAGGGGACTTACTCAAATCCGTGATTATGCCACAAGCTAATCACAATCAAAATAATCAAAACAAATAATAATGTCATGTAAATTAATAAAGTGTGTAGGGATCTTACACACTGTTACTATCGTAATTCCTAGATCCCGAAAAGTCGATCTACGATGCTAGATCTCTTACTCTTAAACGGATTTGATTTCCTAACAAATCCAAGAAGCCTTAATTAGTCCTTTGGAAAATAAATCCCAAAGCTTTCCTACAATTGGTTTTAATCAAGTTAACACAAATCATAGGCCATAATTTTAATTCCAAAAGAGATGATTACCCTTACCACACTTATTGAAAATTGGCAAAGACCTTGTTGGAGATATGATATTCGACCTAATACACAATTGGAAGGGCTGGAAATTTTAGTGAAGGAGGAGGTGTATTCGGCTAAGAGAAACAACAATCTTGGAATTTTCTCGAACAATTTTGGCTAAGAGTTTAAGGAGATTTTGGCAAAGCACAATGAAGAGAGGAAGAAGAGAAAGAGTTTGTTGAAATTTCCTCTTAAAGAGGGGGTATATTCGGCTTGTAAAAGAGAAGAGAAGCTGGAATTTTTGAATGGTTTTGGCTATGAAACAATGGAGGTTTCTGAAGAAAGAAAAATGGAGAGGAAAAATTGGTGAGTTTGGCACTTCTTTGCTATTAAAAATCAAATATGGACAACCCCAGGAGTCCAAAATCGGCAAACACTCCTTTATTTTGTGATAATTTCCAGCCTTGAATTATCACAAATAAATCTAACCTCATCATGTTTTTAATCTCCTAATCCCTTCACAATTTAATAGCAAATAAAACACTAATAGCTCCCCCTCTTCCAGCCGAAAATAACAATAATAATAATAATAAGCTTAATCTTATCACCTCTTCAAATAATAAACAAAATAAAAGAACCCATGTGCTTAACAATTTCCTTTCAGCCGAATGTAAAAACAAAGCAATCATGTGCAGCCCAATTCACTTTGTCACGCCAGCAGCAAAAAGGAAAAGAAATTAAAACCAAACTGCTGCTACGCTGGCTCGAACCAGTGACCTCAAGCAGCAGCCTCCCCCTTAAGCGCCCAGACCAACTCTCCCAATTGACTTTCATGTCAATTAACCCTTTCCTTTATTTATAAAACCTATTTCTAGGCCCCTTTTTCTTCTAACGCAAAAAGCCCAAACTAAAAATGCTCCCTGCGTCCCTCGAACCCGAGACCTCACTGCAGCCCTCACTCTCCAACGCCTTTTGCCACTTCTCCTCATTAGACTTTCATGCCATAAACCTTCTCCAATTAATTTTATGGCCTTCCTACTTAAGCCCCCTTGTCTCACGCCAAAACTAAAATAAAATGCCACTTGTCTGCTGCTTTTAGTGCCTTGAACCAGGCCCTCTTTAGCGCTACTTCCACTTTCTTAAGCGGCGCATGGAGCCACTTTGCCAACCTGGACTTTCATGTCCATTTCCCGGCTATTTATTTTAAGGCATACCGCCCAGTTCCCTAATTGACGCAAAATAAAACCAAAATGCTGCTTTTGCACTTCGAACTTGAGACCCTAGCAATCTCTTAGGCGCACCACGCCACTTATACCAAGCCCTCCTTTGTGTCTTAATTTGCCCAAAATTTTATTAAAGCCCCAACTAACCTAGCTCATTCCTTTTACACACTTAAAAATAAATTTTTATTACTGGGTCAGCTTAGCTCGAGTTATTTTTAGGTCCTAAAACATGCCAAATAAATCATAAATTTATTTCTTCAAGCACACACACACATGGGAACAAATAATTAAATTTTCAAACAACCCCTAATTCAGGATGTTGCAATTCTACCCCTTAAAAAAATTTCGTCCTCGAAATTACTTACTATCGCTCATTCGCGCATCCTTAACTCATCACATTACGCTCTCACTGCACAAGACTTTGATCTTAAAGGGCCATCATACCTTCTAGACACATTTTCTAAGTTCACTATCCCGCCCCATGCACTTTACTAGCAACATAAGAATGAGCTAACGTAACCATAACCAAGACAATTGAGGGTATTCCGAAATAAGAAACTTACCCGTTGTTATGTCCGGCACATCTTCCTCCTCGCGAGCGGCCAACCGCATAAACCAGCCTTGGTTGCCTCGCCTCTGCACCTTCAAAGACCTCGACGCACGCCCGTTACCATTATCATTACCTCTAGCTGCAACTCGACCCCTCTGTGGTGGTCCTTCATTTCTAACCTGAGCACGGTTCTGACCCTCCGGTTGATTCTTAGCTAACTTCTAAGGACAATCCCTTACACGGTGATCGAACGATCCACACTCAAAGCACCCTCGATTACCACTCCAACACTCACCCTTGTGAGGCTTGCCACACCGAGCACATTGTGGCGGCCATTGGGTATTGGCAGCAGCAGGCCTAGCAGCTTGATCCGACCCATCAAACCTCGTCCTCTTCTGTTCATTACCCAAGAACCTTGAAGGTTCCGAGCTTCTCTTATTCCAATTCCGTTCTTGGTTCCGCTTTTTTACTGACCTGCCTTACTCCTCAAAGAACTTTAGACTTCTCCACAAGAACAAAAACTCTCGTTCTCGTTGTGGAGCTATCATCATCCTCACTCATCTCTCACCCCATCCTCGAATCTAACACAAAGATTCATGCTCGGTACCCACAATACCACGAGCATACCTACTCAACCGAAGGAATTCGGCCTCATACTCCGCCACTGTCTTATTGCCTTGGACCAGGTTCAAGAAAGCCTTTCTCTGCGCGTCAGTGTAGCTGGTACCCACATACTTCTTCTGATAGGTGGTTCTGAAATATTCCCAAGTCAATTCATCTCATTGTAGCCCCATCTCGAACCGTAAGCCACCACTGATACGCTTCATCCTTTAGAAGCGACACTGCCCCTTTTAGCTTTTCTTCCTCAGTCAGGTCAAGGTCATCCATGATTCTTTCAGTTGACTCTAGCCAGTATTCCGCTGCACTGGGTGCCACTCCTGACACACCTCGGAATACCTCCGCTCCATTAGATCGGAGTCGCTCGGGACAGATTTACGAGCTCCAACATTTCCACCAGCCCGACCACCATCTCCAAAACTCTCGCAACACGACTTGCGATACCGCCTCGCCACCGTCCGATCCGGCTCCTCACTCTAAAAGTAGGAGGTGGTGGTGGCGGTGGTACCTCATTTTCGTAACCTTGTCCCCGACTGGACGGGTTCGCACACGTCATCCTACCCCTACCACGTCCACGGCGTCCACGTCCTCTAGAACTCATTCTATCTACCGCGCTTTTAATCTGGTTAAGAAAAATTTTATGCGTTAGCATTTGTTTCACTTTATTACTCGCGACGAAATTTTATGGATAAGGTTTAATCAGAGATTCTTTCGAGCAAACAAAGTTTCAGTTTCCTATCCTAGTTCACACAAAGAAGTTCATGCATCCATTCCTTAATACTTTCCATACCTATTCACTCATCGGACATTTCTGCCCATTTCTAACCCAGGGGTATTTTCGTCTTTTTTCCTACAAGGGTATTTTCGTAATTTTCCCGAACCAAAATATTTTGCTGATGATTTTCAAAGCAAGGTTTTTGAATGTCTATAAAATCATTGAAATTTTTGGGCAAAACCATCGAATTAATATTTTATGGGTCAGGGGCATTTTGGTAATTTTGATAAATCGAGAATATTTTGAAAACTTTCCAAAAATAAATTTGTCCTACTATTTAAAAGAGATATTTTAGTGATTTTAAAACTAGAGTTTTCCTTAAAACATGGCTAATCCCTTTCGGGTTTTATTTAGCGTGTTTAGCCTAAGACCGAGTCCTCTTGGTTAGGGTGAACCGAAGCTACGCACCAGGTAGGAATCCCGCGAAGAGGAGGTGAGTCACGAGGACTGCTTAAGTACCAAGCTCTTCCGGATCCAATCCTAGACATGCGCACCAAGGTTACCACACCCTAACTCGGCGACTTGGTCCTAGGTTTGTTTAATTAGGCTTTTAAAGTTTTATGTCCCTGTTGGGGTAAACTAGTCCTAAGGTTTAAAGTACTTATCACTATCTACGTTCCATGCTTCCTACCCTTCTACAGAAAATAAATCATACAGAAGTTAGGAGTACTTACCTGGGCGGATAGGTGCCGGAGATTCGGTGCCATGCAGTTCAAGCCAAAACAGTTTCAAATCATTCCAATAAGGCCCACTGACATAAAAACAAAACATTTTGGGCCTTGGGCCCCCACAGCCGAGTTTTGAACCGGGCTCTGATACCAATTTGTAACACCCCAAACCCGGCCCATGAGTCCTGACCGGATCTGGTATGTCACGGAGTAAAATAATTTGGACCAATTTGAAAGTTTGGTGAAAATTTGATAAAATTTGGCTAAGGTTTTAAAACGGTGTTGGAAAACTCAATTGGGCTTTTATAAACATGGTTGGGTTGATGAACCCTTTGAAATTGTCTGATTATTTAAAATTTAAGGAACTTTCAAAATCATGATTGACGTGGTGAATTTTGTTACCCGATGGTAACTTCTTTGAAAACTCGTAAAAGTTATTAAGTTAGAAAAGTTACTTTTAACCGGTTCAATTAATTTTTATAAGATTCCATTTGAAATAACATAAGTAAAGTAAAGCAATAAAATAAACATCCAAGAATTAGCGGCCTTATTACAACCCAAATTAAAAGACTTTAAAAAAAAATAAATAAGATTAACTTAAACAAAGTAATTTCAGATCCACTGATAAGCATGGCCGCCTCGAGTCCTCTCTGGCTCCATCTCCGCGTTCTACTCATCTGTAAAATGGTAAAGGAAGGGGTGAGTCACCAAGACTCAGTGTGTAAATCCCCCACCCGGAAAATATATCTCATACACAATTCATTAATAAACATGCTCATGCAACCCAACTAGCCATCCATACTCCTTTTCTACCCCGTGTGGTCAAAACCACTGATGACTTAAAGTCACAATTTAAATGATGGGGCCAACCCATCGTGTGGTCAAAACCACTGATGACCATAGGTCACAATATATCAAATGTGGTCAAAACCACTGGTGGTGCCAAACCACTGGGACTTAGTCGTAAATAATCAATTGTTGTGGTCAAAACCACTGATGACCATAGGTCACAAATAATCTGATGGGGCCAACCCATCTTGTGGTCAAAACCACTGACGACAGTCCATAGTTCATCCCCCTCCTCTCATCAATCCCACCATCACATGCTTATACAACAAATTTCATATATCATGTCATAGTATTAAACATCATGTGATGGCATGCAAACATATATCAAAAATCACAAGTTAGGGGACTTACCCGAAATCCGTGATTATGCCACAAGCTAATCACAATCAAAATAATCAAAACAAATAATAATGTCATGTAAATTAATAAAGTGTGTAGGATCTTACACACATTTACTATCGTAATTCCTAGATCCCGAAAAGTCGATCTACGATGCTAGATCTCTTACTCTTAAACGGATTTGATTTCCTAACAAATCCGAAGCCTTAATTAGTCCTTTGGAAAATAAATCCAAAAGCTTTCCTACAATTGGTTTTAATCAAGTTAACACAAATCATAGGCCATAATTTTAATTCCAAAAGAGATGATTACCCTTTACCACACTTATTGAAAATTGGCAAGACCTTGTTGGAGATATGATATTCGACCTAATACACAATTGGAAGGGCTGGAAATTTTAGTGAAGGAGGAGGGTGTATTCGGCTAAGAGAAACAACAAGGATCTTTGGAATTTTACGAACAATTTTGGCTAAGAGTTTAAGGGAGATTTTGGCAAACACAATGAAGAGAGGAAGAAGAGAAAGAGTTTGCTTTGAAATTTCCTCTTAAAGAGGGGGTATATTCGGCTTGTAAAGAGAAGAGAAGCTGGAATTTTTGAATGGTTTTGGCTATGAAACAATGGAGGTTTCGGCAGCAGCAAATTGGAGAGGAAAAATTGGTGAGTTTGGCACTTCTTTGCTATTAAAAAATCAAATATGGACAACCCCCAAGGAGTCCAAAAATCGGCAAACACTCCCTTATTTTGTGATAATTTCCAGCCTTGAATTATCACAAATAAATCTAACCTCATCATGTTTTTAATCTCCTAATCCCTTCACAATTTAATAGCAAATAAAACACTAATAGCTCCCCCCCCCTCTTCCAGCCGAAAATAACAATAATAATAATAATAAGCTTAATCTTATCACCTCTTCAAATAATAAACAAAATAAAAGAACCCATGTGCTTAACAATTTCCTTTCAAATTAATGTAAAAACAAAGCAATCATGTGCAGCCCAATTCACTTTGTCACGCCAAAGAAGAAAAAGAAAAGAAATTAAAACCAAACTGCACACTCTGTTGGCTCGAACCGGTGACCTCAAGCGACCTCCCCTACTAAGCGCCCGGACCAACTCTCCCAATTGACTTTCATGTCAATTAACCCTTTCCTTTATTTATAAAACCTATTTCTAGGCCCCTTTTTCTTCTAACGCAAAAAGCCCAAACTAAAAATGCTCCCTGCGTCCCTCGAACCCGAGACCTCACTGCAGCCCTCACTCTCCAACGCCTTTTGCCACTTCTCCTCATTAGACTTTCATGCCATAAACCTTCTCCAATTAATTTTATGGCCTTCCTACTTAAGCCCCCTTGTCTCACGCCAAAACTAAAATAAAATGCCACTTGCTCGCCGCTGCCTTGAACCAGTGCCCTCTTTAGCGCTACTTCCAAATTTCTTAAGCGTGCGCATGGAGCCACTTTGCCAACTGGACTTTCATGTCCATTTCCCCGGCTATTTATTTTTAAGGCATACCTGGCCCAGTTCCCCTAATTGACGCAAAATAAAACCAAAATGCTGCCTTTGCAGCTCGAACTTGAGACCCCTAGCAATCTCTTAGGCGCACCACGCCACTTATACCAAGCCCCTCCTTTGTGTCTTAATTTGCCCAAAATTTTATTAAAGCCCCAACTAACCTAGCTCATTCCTTTTACACACTTAAAAATAAATTTTTATTACTGGGTCAGGCTTAGCTCGAGTTATTTTTAGGTCCTAAAACATGCCAAATAAATCATAAATTTATTTCTTCAAGCACACACACACATGGGAACAAATAATTAAATTTTCAAACAACCCCTAATTCAGGATGTTACATATTAGGGGTAAAATGGTAAATTGCCCATTTATGTGTTTTGTGACTAAATTGAGATGAAATGTGCTTGAATGAGATAAATTTTAATGTGTTTAGATCAAGAACAAAGAAAAACGGATTTGGATCGGGGAAAGGCAAAGGTTATCGAATAACCGGTCTACGTTGTCCGTCGATAGTCGAGGTAAGTTATTAAGCAAATATACTTCAAAGAATTATTTATGAACGTAGTAAATGAATGAATTTAGTAATTTTAAGCATAAATGTATGAGTTAGCCGAATGTAAGGGTATTATATTGGATTGAATATATTTTGTTTAATGTGATATGAATAAGTATATTCGATTTGATATGTGAATGTAATATGAAGTATATGATTTGTTTGTGATGATAGCATTAAGAAATTTGTATTGAAGGATTAATTATGTTGATATTCAGGCTTTGAGCCTAGCAGGCCTTGTGCCGGTGATTTATTTCGGGCTTCGAGCCTAGCAGGCCTGGTGCCGGTGAAATATTTCGGGCTTATTGCCTAGCAGGCTAAATGCCGGTGTTTAAACTTCGGACCTTGAGTCTAGCAGGCCTAGTGCCGGTGTGTGCGATTCGGGCAAAAGCCTAGCAGGTTCTATACCGGTGAGTTTCAATTTCGAATTTCAGTTATATAGTATTAAATTTATGAAACAAATCTAGAAAGCTTAAGTTTTGAAAATGGCTTTGTTAATTCGGCTACAAGGTATGTACTATCATACTTTAGTGTTATAAATATATATATAAATATGCTATGATAGTGAGGAAATAAAATGATGAAAGAAAAGTGTTATATACTTGGTTGTGAATTTTGTGTATGAAATATGCTATGTGGTTATTTGAAATTCGAAACATGAGTGTGATTAAAAATGCTCATGTAGGTATATTGTTATACTTAGCTATGTGATTATTATGTATAATCGGCAATTGATGTATTTGTTAAGGAAATTGGAAGTCATCAAGTTAAGTAAAGTAGTAATACTTTGTTATGTTGAGTTATAAGTAAGACATGTAAATGTAATGTCATGAATTGATTTTATTTCATGTTTAAACGGTTGAACGATATAATATAATGCTTAAGACTTACTAAGCTAGTAGCTTATTTCGTGTGTGTTCATTGTTTCGTATTATAGATTCCAGTCAAGCTACGGGCTCAAAGGATCGTTGGAGGAGTCAACCACACTATCACCCCTTTTTGGTATTTTAAAGTTAGTTTTTGAATCAAAGGCATGTATAGGCTAACTAAATGTTTGAATGATGTTTTGTTTGTATATAATAGCCATGCGAAAATGGCTTGATCATTTGTTTTAAATTCAGTCTTAATTGTTCTTGACTATATGATGAATGTGTTTGGTTTCAATGATTTAGCTATGGTCTTTTCTTTTATGCAAGTTTTGTATTATGTGTTATTGATGGTTGATGGATGGTAATGCTAGCATTGTATTAAATTAGTCAAGAGTTTAGCATTTAGGTTAACCTTTGTAAGTACTAGATCATGATTTGAAATGGTTGGTTTAGGCAAATTTTAAAGTAGGAAAATGGGTATAAGTTATTCATGTTTCGGTTATGTTAATGAACATTTGTTTGGTTTTCAAAGTGCATATGTTTAGATGGTTTGTTAATAGACATGGTTGAATGTACATATTGTATTATCATCAAGGGTAGATTCGATTATGTTACAGTGTTCAAAATGTTATATATGTGATCAGATAGCCAATAAAATGCTATGAGTTGATATGCGTTAATATGCATTCGTGAGTAAGGCATGAAATAATATGCTGAAATTTGACTATAGTAATTGATGTCTTTATACTTATTATATATAAAGTGAATAGTAAATGCTTAAATGTGTACCAAATATTTGAATGTTTCAGATTCAGTAGTTAAATAGTTTGAATTGTAGATATATGAAATATGTTTAAGCTGGTCCTCGTATATGAGACTGAATTGTCAAAGGGTTTTTGATTAAAAATTTTAAGTATGATTTGTAATGAATAACTGTGATGATCTGAATTTGGGGTCAGTAATACCTCATAACCCTAATCCGGCGATGGATACGGGTTAGGGGTGTTACACTTATTCTTGTTTTGATAATTCAAGTGATTAATTCAAGTCGAATATGCTTATTCAGAGGAGCAAAAGTCCCTGTTTAAGAGTAGATCAACACAATTAAGCGGAGTTGATTGCAACCCTAAAAATAGGGTGACGAAAATCTGCCGAATTAGAGTCAAATCTAATAAGGGAATCAATAGATCGATTTAATGCGATAATATGGGTTTTAATTAGAAAGAGATTTCAATTAATCAACCTAGAGTCAGTTGTTTTTAGTCTCGAGAGAGATGTAACAGATCGAATTTGGCCCTAATCGGAACGGTGGTTTCGGGACCACGAATCCGAGCCCGAAAATTTTTTTAATATTATTTTTGGTGCAAAATATATGTGATTTATGATGTGTGAAAGTTTCGTATAAAAATTTTATCGTTTGAGTGTTTAATTTAACAAAAAGGACTAAATCGCGTATAGTGTAAAAGTTGCATACTATAGTGGAAAGTGCTTAAATGATGATGGCTTTCTAATATGGAGTATTAAAAGGGTAATTAACCCATTTTATGAGTTAGTGGGCGGCAAAGGTCAAGTGTGACCTTATATTATAAGTTGTTTTTATTATTAATTAATGGTTAAAATGGTAAATCATTAAAAATGTGATTATATGTTAAATTATATGAAATTAAAAGCCATTCTTTTTGTTCTTCATCTCTCATTGCCGTATGTTAGCTAAGAAATAAGGGTTTAAAGAATTTGAAGTGTTCGACCATCATCTAGCTCAATTTAAGGTGTGTTTTACTTCAGTTTTCGATAAGTTTTACGTTTTTGAGATCGTTGTTTTGAATATTAGTTGACCCATGGTAGAATTTTTAAATTTGAGCGTGCTTGATGTTCGGCCATTTACATGTTCTTGTGGTTTTTAATGTTTGATGAGTTTATATTAAAGATATGTTAAAGATTAGCATGTTTTGTATTGGAAATTTTAGTGAATTTGAGTACTTTGGGCTAAATTGCAAAAATGAATTTTTGAGGGGGCTAACATGCAAAATAAATGAAAGAAATGGACTAATATGGTCCCTATGAATATTCGGCCCTGAGGTGCTATAGTGAAATCTTGTGTATTTTGTGTTTTGTGCAAATAGGACTAAATTGAAAAATGTGAAATATTAGGGGTAAAATGGTAATTTGCCCATTTATGTGTTTTGGGACTAAATTGAGATGAAATGTGCTTGAATGAGCTAAATTTTAATGTGTTTAGATCAAGAACAAAGAAAAAGGGATTTGGATCGGGGAAAGGCAAAGGTTAACAAATAGCCGGTCTTCACTGTCCGTCGATAGTCGAGGTATGTCTTTAAGCAAGTTAATATCATCAGTATCGACTATAACCTAGTATACATGTTAAATTATGAACTTGTGGATTGAAATATGATTAAGTCGAATGTGTGGAAGTAGTTTAGCAATGATATGTTATCGAAGTATTTGAGTTCATTAAATGAAGTGATGTGAATTATATGTGATATTTGTGATCTTGTTATTGTGTAATGTGAATGAGTTGGTTTGGTGAAATGTTTCGGCTTATTGTCTTAGCAGGCCTTGTGCCGGTGATTTGTATCGGGCTTTGATGCCTAGCGCGCCCTTGTGCCGGTGAAATGTTTCGAGCTTATTGCCTAGCGGTGCTAAATGCCGATGATTGAATTTCGAGACCTTTGGTCTAGCGAGCTTTAATGTCGGTGTATATTTCGAGCTTTGATGCCTAGCGGGCTTGATGCCGGTGATGTATTATAATTGGAGAAATCATGAATCATACAAGGTGAAATATAGTTAATGTATCGAGCTAAAAGCTCAGGTAAGTATATGCCCTTTTATATTTACAAGGAGTAAGGTAAGTTGGTATAATACTATTTGAGTTAAGATAATACGATAAGAATTTAGTTATGTGCTATTGAGCTTACTATTGATGTGTATGAACATATATAATAGAAATTGAGTTTAATGTACTATTTTGGAGATTCGGCTACAAGTAGAAATGTTAAGGGTGAAAAGATTTGGAGTGTGATTGTATATGTGTATAAATAAGTTAATGAGGTTGATATGAATGTTGTACTCATATGACTTGGAGTATGCGATTACATGTAATATATTTTTGTGTTTCGATGAATTACATGTTATGGTAATAAAGTGCAAATACTTAGGTTAATAATTTGATAGTATTCGGCCATGTTTAAATTCACATACTTAATGTATATATATATTCAATGTCATAAGCCTAAAGATTAAAAGGTTCAAGTGTTTGATTGTTATATTAACATTTGCTTGAGACTTACTAAGCTAGTAAGCTTACTCCGTATGTGTTCATTGTTCTGATTTATAGATTTTGGTCAAGCTACGGGCTCAAAGGATCGTTGGAGGAGTCAACCACACTATCACCCCTTTTTGGTACTTATTTACTTGGTTTTTGAATCTAAGGCATGTATAGGTTAGACTAAGTTGTAAAATCAATGAAATTTGGTCTTGTATATAAGTATAGTCTAGAATTGCGAAAAAGGCTTATTCCCTTTGGTTAACTTAAGTTTTTATACTCATCGACATAATGGTTGGATTTTAAAGTTAATTTTGGATATATGTGTGAATGGTTGAATGCTTGATATGCTTGGTTCTTAGAAAATTTTATCCTTGGCCTGTTACATGCTTATCTAGGTCGATGTATGTTATAGAGGGTATGTTTGCGGTTAAGATAATTCTATGTGCTTTGGGTCTAATATGTTTTACAAATGATTATTAAGTTTGGTCACATGTATTGATAGTAAGGTAGGTAGTAAGGTATGTGTGATGTATTTAGATGGAAATATGGTGTTATGCTTAAATGACTTTATTTGTGTGATAATTATAGTTATAAATTGATGTATGAATTTTTAAAAGTGATTATAAAGGTACGGATGCTAATGGTAAGAAGGGAATTTGTTTTAGGGTTATTTCAAATGCATGTCCAAGTGGTAAATGAAACGATTTGGTTAGTTAATATGAAAAATTGTAAAGATTAGGTAAACAAATATTTATATTCGAATTTGGTATGCATGGTAAGGTTAAATATGTGCAACGCAAATGTGGATTTTATTTTTGGAATTATGCGCATACTATGTTAGTACCATGGGCATGTTTGGTTATGTTATTACATATTAATGTCTCATATGTGAATAAATATACCATAAAGTACTATGGTTTATATGTTTAATATGCATAATATATGAAATGATAAGTTGACATGTGAAGGAGGTAATAAATATAGTTATATTCAATATATGTGAATAAAGTGAATGGTATTTACTGGAATATGTATTAAATATTTGAAAAGCATATATTTGAAGATGAAATGGTTCAGTATATAAAAGTATGAGTAGAGTTTAAAATGGTTTTGATTTATGGCTTTGTTTCAAAATTTGTATTGCTGATAATTAAATATGTATTTTGGTTTGGTAAATATATGTATGGTGATATATGACTGTGATGATCTGAGTTTGACTTGGTAATGCCTCTTTACCCTAGTCCGGCAATGGACACGGGTTAGGGGTGTTACATTTTATTGGTATCAGAGCTACGGTTTAGTCGATTCTAGGACTACCGTAGCTCGTGTGAGTCTAGCTATACAATCCTTATTTATATAAACGATAGTGTGGTGACTTCTGATATTTCAAACTGTGTTTTATATAGTAAATGGATCCTGACAGAGCCGTAGCTGATGATGTAGAGAGTGTAACGCCTGATCGCGCACGCGGGTCAGCGCCGGTAGACTCTCGACCCGTCTCGGGTAGCCATGAGGGGGAGGCTAAGCAAGCCTTCTACCAGATGATGAATGAATGGTTTACCGAGTTCATTCAGACTAACCCGGCTGTACAACAACCTCCACCCCCAAATAATCCAACTCCGGTACCTTCAGCACCTCCGATGTTAGATCCGATGAGATCTAGTAGGCCTCCTGTTGATAAAATCAGGAAATATGGGGCCGAATAATTCAAAGCTAATGATAATGACGACGCAGAACAAGCTGAGATGTGGCTCGATAACACTATTTGGGTACTTGATGAGCTATCCTGTACTCCTGATGAATGCCTGAAGTGTGCTATATCTCTACTTCGGGACACTACATATCACTGGTGGAATACACTAGTATCAGTGGTTCCGAAAGAAAAAGTGACTTGGGATTTCTTCCAGATCGAGTTTCATAAGAAATATATCAGTCAGAGATTCATCGATCAGAAACGAAAAGAATTTTTGGAACTAAAACAGGGTCATATGACTGTGACGGAATATGAGCAGAAATTTGTCAGATTGAGCCGATATGCCCGAGAGTGTGTATCAACTGAAGCCATTATGTGCAAAAGATTTGAAGACGGTCTGAATGAAGACATAAAGTTGCTTGTGGGCATTCTTGAGATCAAAGAGTTCGTAGTACTTGTCGAACGAGCTTCCAAAGCTGAAGAGCTTGGGAAAGAGAAAAGAAAGGCTGAAATAAAAGCTAGAGACACTCGAAAAAGATCATCGAGTAAGACTTTCCATTCCGCGTTTAAGAAGTTCAAAGATGACTTCGTAGACATAAAGCTACTTGGACACTGTCTAGACGAGATCGACCTCCAGTAAGTTCCCGAGCCACTTCGATGGCTAGTATTGGTAATGTTCAGCAGAACGGGCTGAGTGCAAGCATTGTGGAAAATGGCATTCTGGGAGTTGTAGATTCCATGATCGGTCCTGCTTTAAATGTGGATCGTCGGACCATTTTATACGAGAGTGCCCGATGCTAGCCGACCAAAATACAGTTTAGAACACTGAACCGAGTAACACGTCAGCACGAGGCAGACCACCCAGACATTTAGGCAATGTAGGTGGTAGTCAGAGAGGGACGAAAGACACTGTAGTTCGATCAAAGGCTCGAGCACCAGCTAGAGCTTATGCTATACGAGCCAGAGAGGATGCTTTTTCCCCAGATGTCATTACCGGTACTTTCACACTTTATGATACTACTGTGATTGCATTAATTGATCCTGGTTCGACTCATTTATATGTGTGTGAAACTCTAGTATCCAGTAAGACTCTGCCTGTTGAGTCTACTGAGTTTGTGATCCATGTGTCCAACCCTTTGGGTAGATATGTTTTCGTTGATAAAGTGTGTAAAGGTTGCCCGTTGATGATTCGGGATTCCTGCTTTCCAGCTGATTTAATGTTGTTGCCTTTCGACGAGTTCGATATAATTTTGGGAATGGACTGGTTAACTTTGCATGATGCAGTGGTGAATTGCAAAAGAAAGATTATTAATTTAAGATGTCAGAACGGTGAGATCATCTGGATTGAATCTAATGACTTGAATGGGTTACCGGCAGTAATATCCTCGATGTTAGCTCGTAAGTATGTGAGAAAAGGATGGGAAGCTTACTTGGCTTATGTGTTGGATAATAAAGTGTCCGGCAAAGCGATTGAATCCGTACTCAGTTGTATGTGAATACCCGTAGGTGTTCCTCAAGAATTGCTTGGGTTTACCGCCAGTTCGAGAGATAGAGTTGGTATTGAATTAGTACCTGGGACGACTCCGATTTTGATAGCTCCATATCAGATGGCACCTACTGAATTGAAAGAGTTGAAAGCACAGTTGTAAGAGTTGACAGATAGGGGCTTTGCACGACCGAGCTTTTCTCCTTGGGGTGCACCAGTTCTATTTGTGAAAAAGAAAGATGGAACTATGCAAATGTGTATTGATTATTGGCAGCTGAATAAGGTGACTATAAAGAAGAAATACCCATTGCCTCGGATTGATGACTTGTTTGATCAGTTGAAAGGGGCTTCAATGTTTTCGAAGATAGATTTGAGATCGGGTTATTATCAGTTGCGAGTCAGAGATTCCGATGTGCCAAAGACTGCATTCCGAATGAGGTACGGACATTTTGAATTCTTAGTCATGCCTTTTGGACTTACTAATCCACCTGCTGTTTTTATGGATTTGATGAATCAGATGTTTAGACAGTATTTGGATCAGTTTGTGGTAGTGTTTATAGACGATATTTTGATCTACTCCAGAGATGAAACCGAACATGTCGAGCATTTCAGATTGGTGCTACAAACTTTGCGAGATCAACAGTTGTATGCAAAGTTTAGTAAGTGTGAATTTTGGATGAAGGAAGTCAGCTTTTTGGGTCACGTCGTTTCAGCATCAGGTATTCGGGTTGATCCGAACAAAATATCGGCTATACTTGATTGGAAGCCACCAAAGAATGTTTCCAAAATTCGAAGCTTTCTGGGACTTGCGGGATACTACAGACGATTCGTCAAAGGTTTTTCCATGATAGCTACACCTTTGACAAAGCTACTACAGAAAGATGTCAAGTTCGAGTGGTCGGAAAAGTGTCAGAAAAGTTTCGATCAGTTGAAAGCCCTTTTGACCGAAGCTCCAGTATTAGCTCAGCCTGAATCGAGTAAAGAATTTATTGTTTATAGCGATGCTTCGTTAAATGGTTTGGGTTGCGTTTTGATGCAGGAAGGCAAAGTCATAGCCTATGCTTCGAGACAATTGAAGCCTCATGAAAGAAATTATCCGACTCATGATATGGAATTAGTAGCCATTATTTTCGCATTGAAAATTTGGCGTCATTACTTATTCGGTGAGAAATGTCATGTTTATTCAGATCACAAAAGTCTGAAGTACTTGATGACTCAGAAAGATTTGAACTTGAGACAACGCAGATGGTTAGAGCTTGTTGAGGACTATGAATTAGTGATTGACTACCATCCGGGGAAAGCTAACGTGGTTGCGGATGCCTTAAGTCGAAAATCATTGTTTGCTCTTCGTGCGTTGAACGCACATATGGCTATGTCTGGTGATGGTTCGATCATAGCCGAGATGAAAGCAAGACCGATGTTTATTCAAAGAAATTTGTGATGCATGAAAATTGACAAAGATATGATTGCTAGACGAGTTCGATTGTGAAAATGATGCAGAGTCGAGTTTCAATTGATGTAAATGATTGTTTGAACTTCAAAGGCCGAATATGTATTCCGAGGAATGTGGATTTGATTCAGATGATTTTGAACGAGGCTCATAATAGTCGACTATCGGTACATCCGGGTAGGACGAAAATGTATAATGATTTGAAACAGTTCTATTGGTGGCCTGGCATGAAGCGGGATATATCTGAATTTGTTTCAAAGTGTTTTATTTGTCAGCAAGTAAAAGCCGAGCATCAAGTGCCTTCTGGGTTACTTCAGCCAATTTTGATACCTGAATGGAAATGGGATAGAATTACTATGGATTTTGTATCCGATTTGCCTACGACACCGAGCAAGAAGGATGCAGTCTGGGTTATATAGTAGATAGACTGACCAAATCAGCTCACTTTGTGCCGGTTCGTACAGACTATTCGCTCGATAAACTTACTAAGTTGTATGTATCTCAAATTGTGAGATTACATGGTGTGCCGAGTTCCATTATTTCAAATAGAGACCCGAGATTCACATCGTGATTTTGGAGGAAGTTGCAAGATGCTTTGGGTACTAAACTCCACTTTAGCACAGCCTTTCATCCGTAGACAAACGGTCAGTCTGAACGAACCATTCAGATACTTGAGGACATGTTGAGATGTTGCATCCTTGAGTTTGAAGGCACGTGGGAAAGATACTTACCTTTGATTGAATTTGCTTATAATAACAGTTTTCAATCTAGTATCAAAATGGCACCTTACGAAGCTCTATATGGCCGCAAGTGTCGTACACTGTTGTACTGGACCGAGCTCAGTGAAAATAAGATACACGGGGTTGAATTGATTAAAGAGACGGAACAGAAAGTGACTATAATCAGAGATAGTTTGAAAGCTGCCTCGGATCATCAAAAGTCCTACGCTGATTTGAAACGCAAAGACATTGAGTTTCAGGTCAGAGACTGGGTATTCTAGAAAGTTTCTCCGTGGAAGAAGGTACTCCGATTTGGTCGGAAAGGCAAGCTAAGTCCGAGATTCATCGGACCGTACGAAATCATCGAATGTATTGGGCCTGTTGCTTATAGATTGAAGTTGCCCTCTGAATTAGAAAAGATACACAATGTATTTCACGTTTCGATGCTTCGTAAATATAGATCAGATTCGTCAGATGTGATCGTTCCGTCCTAGATTGAAATCAGATCCGATATGACGTATGAGGAGGAATCGATCCGTATTTTAGCTCGGAAAATGAAAGAGTTGAGAAACAAGAAAATTCCATTAGTGAAAGTACTATAGAATCGGCACGGAGTTGAAGAGGCTACGTGGGAGCCTGAGGATTCAATGAGGCAACAATATCCGACTTTGTTTAACGATAAGATTTTTGGGGACGAAAATCCCTATGGGGGAGAGAGTTGTAACAGACCGAATTTGGCCCTAATCGGAACGGTGGTTTCGGGACCATGAATCCGAGCCCAAAATTTTTTTAATATTATTTTTGGTGCAAAATATATGTGATTTATGATGTGTGAAAGTTTCGTATAAAAAAATTATCGTTTGAGTGTTTAATTTAACAAAAAGGACTAAATTGTGTATAGTGTAAAAGTTGCATACTATAGTGGAAAGTACTTAAATGATGATGGCTTTCTAATATGGAGTATTAAAAGGGTAATTAACCCATTTTATGAGTTAGTGGGCGGCAAAGGTCAAGTGTGACCTTATATTATAAGTTGTTTTTATTATTAATTAATGGTTAAAATGGTAAATCATTAAAAATGTTATTATATGTTAAATTATATGAAATTAAAAGCCATTCTTTTTGTTCTTCATCTCTCATTGCTGTATGTTAGCTAAGAAATAAGGGTTTAAAGACTTTGAAGTGTTCGGTCATCATCTAGCTCAATTTAAGGTGTGTTTTACTTCGGTTTTCGATAATTTTTACGTTTTTGAGATCGTTGTTTTGAATATTAGTTGACCCATGGTAGAATTTTTAAATTTGAGCATGCTTGATGTTTGGCCATTTACATGTTCTTGTGGTTTTTGATGTTTGATGAGTTTATATTAAAGATATGTTAAAGATTAGCATGTTTTGTATTGGAAATTTTAGTGAATTTGAGTACTTTGGGCTAAATTGCAAAAATGAATTTTTGAGGGGGCTAAAATGCAAAATAAATGAAAGAAATGGACTAATATGGTCCCTATGAATATTCGGCCCTAAGGTGTTATAGTGAAATTTTGTGTATTTTGTGTTTTGTGCAAATAGGACTAAATTGAAAAATGTGAAATATTAGGGGTAAAATGGTAATTTGCCCATTTATGTGTTTTGGGACTAAATTGAGATGAAATGTGCTTGAATGAGCTAAATTTTAATGTGTTTAGATCAAGAACAAAGAAAAACGGATTTGGATCGGGGAAATGCAAAGGTTAACTATAACATCCTAAAATAGGGCCTATGCATTTTCGGTTTAATTGTATGAAGTGACATGTGTTAAGTATTATGAATAAATTTTGAATATTTTTTGAAACCCGGAAATGAGTGAAAATAAGTTAGAAATGAACATTTTTGGAAACCTAAAAATGTATTGAAATGTTAAGTTTAAAAGAGGAAAGTGAACATTTTTAGAACCTTGGAAATGTAAGGAAATGTCTTGTAAGGAAATGTCATGGAAATGTCTTGGAAATGTAAGGAAATGTCTTGTAGGTAAATGTCATGGAAATGTAAGGAAATGTCAAGTTTACAGAGCTGATCAAAAAATTTTGGAAACTTAGAAATGACCTAGAAATGACGAGTTTTAAGGTTTAAAAGGGGAAATTAAGGCAAGGTGGCCTTAAAAGGAAAAGTTTGTGAAATCTAACACACAAACAGGCTTGGAAAAGTGGTCTGAAGATGCCACTTAGGGCCTATGGAAATGGCGCCATATGCAAGAGGAATGGGCCTGAGTTCGAGTCACTTGGGAAGCAAATAAAGGAGGTTTTATTTTTTTGCTTCTAGAAGACTGAGGTGGACGGCACATGGCTATAAATTAGGAGCTTTTATTATTTTATAAATAGTGGATAAATAAGGGATTTATTTATCATTATTTTCAAGAGATAATTGTTGGATTAAATTCTTTTAATTTGAATAAAGAGATAAAGAGGAAAATAAGGGAGAAGTGATGGCCAAGTAAGGGATTTTGAGTTTAATAATTTCGGCTAAGTAAGGATAGTTGCTGAATTATCTTTTATTTTAAGTGATAATTAAAGGATAAAGTTATCAGATAGAGGAGTGGTAGCCAAGTAAGGGACTCCTTAGATGATAATTTCGGCTATAAAAGGAAGGAAGGAGGGCTACTCATCAATTTGTGCTTCCTCCGTTCTCTGCCGAATTCTTAGTGCTCTCTTCTCTTCTTTTCTTTCTTTTCTTTTGTCAAGTCGAGATTAAGTAATTGTTGGAACCTAGCCGAATATTTTCCTCTCCATTAGAAGCCATAGCCGAATCCTCCATCTTTATTCTTCCTTATCTTTTCTTTCCAATCCATCAAAAGTCGAATCTTTGAGGGGCTTCAAGCATAGGTGCTGTCGATTTCTTCAAGAAAGGGTAAGAACAAGTTTTGATTTCTATTCTTTTCTTTTAGATTTGTCGAAATCTAGGACTAATCCCATCAATATTCTTATTTGCCAAAACTTTGAAGAGATCTTTCGGGATTTACTAAGTGTCGACTACAAGGAAGGAGAAGTTCTTTTCCCGAAGGTACACCATAGGCCACGTGTTCCCTAGTTATTCGGTGAGTTTCGGGATTTAAAATCCACAAGGTAAGTTTAAGTATACTAATCCTACTAGGATTTGGATTTATGGCCGAATGGCTTTTTATTAAAGTAGTAGGTGATTAATCAAATGTAGGGATTAAGGATCCAAGCATTAGATCAAGCTTTTCGAGATCTCAAGGAAATTTTAAGCGAATCAGGTGTGTACCCCACACTAATTCTTAATATGTTTTATGGCTGTGTTTAATTAAAATATGTGATATTAAGAATATGAAAGTGGCTAAGGTACCATGTTATGGTACTAAATACTCAGGTACGTTTCCTACTTCTACTAGGAATATGAAAAATGTTATTTGTAACATGAGAATATGATAAGAATGTGAACTCTGGCATATTATGCATATTATTATATGGGGCATATGGTTTTGTTTTGAAAGGGGAAGTGAATGTGGTGACCTAAGACCACGAACACGGTGATCTAAGACCGTGATATCTCAAAAGTGGTGACCTAAGACCACAGAATCTAAAAGTGGTGACCTAAGACC
Source organism: Gossypium sturtianum (assembly GCA_025698515.1). Taxonomy (NCBI): domain Eukaryota; kingdom Viridiplantae; phylum Streptophyta; class Magnoliopsida; order Malvales; family Malvaceae; genus Gossypium; species Gossypium sturtianum. Next base: position 14,844,910 of record CM046947.1, on the reverse strand, counting down.
ACGAGTGTCACGGTGACCTAAGACAAAGATTTGGAGTGTAGCGGAAGGAGGGTCGACTTAGTAGTCCCACTGGTGGATCGCAGTGCGGGGTGTGTAGCGGATGGACAACTAGGTTTGGGTTTTGGAATGCATCATAACTCTGTATTCTATGTTTTGAATGTGTAATATGTGATATGCCCGATTCTATTATGATTTAGTGTCGTGTACACATTGAGTCTGTTTGACTCACCCGTTGGGGAACCTTTTTCAGGTGATGAGCAATGTGATGGACCGGGACTAGCAGAACTTGTGGTGGCCATGCTCAACATGAAGTTTATATTTTTGAGGACTCTTGAATTTATTTTAGTACTTTGAATTATTTTGGGAATTATTTGATGTAATAAGGCCATAAGGCCATAGTTGAATTACTTTACACTTATTTTTATTTATTATGATTATGAATTTTATCTATTAAAATTTAATTAAAATTTCTTCTAAACTAAACCCTAAATATTTTGTCACTTAAGATAAAAGGGATTTCAATATAAAACGAACTGCTTTTTCACACAAGCCCAACCTAAAACAATATTTTTCTTAAAATCACACAAGTTTTCCTAAGAACAAAAGAATTTTGAACCGGTTTACTTGAGGAACATACCAAATCTGGTCAAAGCTCGTGGGCCGGGTTTGGGGTGTTTCAGTTTGGTATCAGAGCCCAGTTTTAAACTCTCGACCTGTGGGCTAAGGCCCAAAAGTTTTCAAATCGAGCCCAAATGAATTTTATGAAAGTATTTTTGAAAATGAGCAGGTTTTCTGGCATGGCACCTAAGTCTCCGACCCGCAGTCCACTAGGTAAGTACCCTAACCATTTGTGTGATTATGTGTTATGAAATATGGAATGGTAGAAAAGGAATGGAACGTAGAAAAGCATGATAGGAACTTGAACCCTAGGACTAGTCTACTCAAACACAAACACATAAGACTTAAGGAACGTTAAACAAACCTATGACTAAGACGCCGAGTTAGGGTGTGGTAACCATTATGCACATGTCTAGGATTGGATCCGGAAGAGTCTGGTACTTAAGCAGTCCTAGTGACTCACCTCCTCTTCGCTGGAATCCTACCTGGTGCGTAGCTTCGGTTCACCCTAACCAAGAGGACTCGGTCATAGGCTAAACACAATGACTAAAACCCGAAAGGGAACTAGCCGTGTTTTATAAACCCTAGTTTTAAAACTCTTAAAATTACCTTTTAATTTTTGAGAACTATTTTTACAAAATTCTTTCAAAAAATTTTTGATTTATAAAATTACAAAAATACCCTAGTGTGGTAAATTACAAAAATACCTTTGGTTTATGAAATTCCCAAAATACCCATAGTTCTTATCAAAATTTTCATTACTTTATAAAATGTTCAAAAACCCTAATTTGCAAATTATCAAAAATACCTTGATTTGGAGAAAAATTACGAAATTGCCCTTAACTCACAAAATTACCAAAATGACCCTGATTTTCAAAATTTTTGCAACATCACCGTTTTGGAAAGTAAAATTCTCAAAAAGAACCCTCAAAGTTTTGCAAATTTTGAAATATCCCTGATTTATTAAACTTTACAAATTTACCCCGGTTAATTACCAAAATACCCCCGAGTTCCAAAATTACCGAAATAACCCCGATCTCTGAAATTTTTGCAACACCTCTGATTTGGAAAACAAATTTTCAAGATAACCCCCGAGGTTTTGTAAATTCTGAAATACCTTTAATTTGAAAAATATTTTCGAATTGACCCCGATTTATTACCAAAATACCCTTGTAGGGAAAATGACGAAATTACCCCTGGGTAGTGGAGAAACAATAACAATGAAAACTACAACGTTTCTCTGAATGAACGAAAGTTCATAATTTTTTGATGGATGTATGAATGAATGGAAAGACTGTGTGCATGTATGAATACGAAAGAACCACTCCTAAATTCTTTCTCATAAAACTTCTTCGCGGGTAATCAAGTGAAAGAAGGACTAATTCATAAAACTTTTTAATCAGATTAAATCGCGACGTTAGAAATGAGTTCTAGGGGATGTGAACTTAGAGACTGTGCCTAGAAAGTATGATGGTTCTATTAAGATCAGAGTGTGCAGCATAAGCGTAGTGCGGTGAGTTAAGATGTACGATTATTCGTTAATAAGTAATTTCGAGGACGAAATTATTTTTAAGGAGGGTAGAACTGTAACATCCTAAAATAGGGCCTATGCATTTTCGGTTTAATTGTATGAAGTGACATGTGTTAAGTATTATGAATAAATTTTGAATATTTTTGGAAACCCGGAAATGAGTGAAAATAAGTTAGAAATGAACATTTTTGGAAACCTGAAAATGTATGGAAATGTTAAGTTTAAAAGAGGAAAGTGAACATTTTTAGAACCTTGGAAATGTAAGGAAATGTCTTGTAAGGAAATGTCATGGAAATGTAAGGAAATGTCTTGGAAATGTAAGGAAATGTCTTGTAAGGAAATGTCATGGAAATGTAAGGAAATGTCAAGTTTACAGAGCCGATCGAAAATTTTTGGAAACTTAGAAATGACCTAGAAATGACGAGTTTTAAGGTTTAAAAGGGGAAATTAAGGCAAGGTGGCCTTAAAAGGAAAAGTTTGTGAAATTTGACACACAAACAGGCTTGGAAAAGTGGTCTCAAGATGCCACTTAGGGCCTATGGAAATGGCGCCATATGCAAGAGGAATGGGCCTCGATTGAGTCACTTGGGAAGCAAATAAAGGAGGTTTTATTTTTTTGCTTCTAGAAGACTAAGGTGGACTGACACATGGCTATAAATTAGGAGCTTTTATTATTTTATAAATAGTGGATAAATAAGGGATTTATTTATCATTATTTTCAAGAGATAATTGTTGGATTAAATTCTTTTAATTTGAATAAAGAGATAAAGAGGAAAATAAGGGAGAAGTGATGGCCAAGTAAGGGACTTTGAGTTTAATAATTTCTGCTAAGTAAGGATAGTTGCTGAATTATCTTTTATTTTAAGTGATAATTAAAGGATAAAGTTATCGATAGAGGAGTGGTGGCCAAGTAAGGGACTCCTTAGATGATAATTTTGGCTATAAAAGGAAGGAAGGAGGGCTACTCATCAATTTGTGCTTCCTCCTTTCTCTGCCGAATTCTTAGTGCTCTCTTCTCTTCTTTTCTTTCTTTTCTTTTGTCAAGTCGAGATTAAGTAATTGTTGGAACCTAGCCGAATATTTTCCTCTCCATTAGAAGCCATAGCCGATCCTCCATCTTTATTCTTCCTTCTCTTTTCTTTCCAATCCATCAAAAGCCGAATCTTTGAGGGGCTTCAAGCATAGGTCTTTGTCGATTTCTTCAAGAAAGGGTAAGAACAAGTTTTGATTTCTATTCTTTTCTTTTAGATTTGTCGAAATCTAGAACTAATCCCATCAATATTCTTATTTGCCGAAACTTTGAAGAGATCTTTCGGGATCTACTAAGTGTCGACTACAAGGAAGGAGAAGTTCTTTTCCCGAAGGTACACCATAGGCCACGTGTTCCCTAGTTATTCGGTGAGTTTCGGATTTAAAATCCACAAGGTAAGTTTAAGTACACTAATCCTACTAGGATTTGGATTTATGGCCGAATTGCTTTTTATTAAAGTAGTAGGTGATTAATCAAATGTAGGGATTAAGGATCCAAGCATTAGATCAAGCTTTTCGGGATCTCAAGGAAATTTTAAGCGAATCAGTGTGTACCCCACACTAATTCTTAATATGTTTTATGGTGTGTTTAATTAAAATATGTGATATTAAGAATATGAAAGTGGCTAAGGTACCATGTTATGGTACTAAATACTCAGCACGTTTCCTACTTCTACTAGGAATATGAAAATGTTATTTGTAACATGAGAATATGATAAGAATGTGAACTCGGCATATTATGCATATTATTATATGGGGCATATGGTTTTGTTTTGAAAGGGGAAGTGAATGTGGTGACCTAAGACCACGAACATGGTGATCTAAGACCGTGATATCTCGAAAAGTGGTGACCTAAGACCACGATAATCTAAAAGTGGTGACCTAAGACCACGGTATGTGGTGACCTAAGACAGCAGATTTGGAGTGTAGCGGAAGGAGGGTCGACTTAGTAGTCCCACGGTGTGGACCAGTGGTGCACGGGGGTGTGTAGCGGATGGACAACTAGGTTTGGGTTTGGGAATGCATCATAACCTCGTATTCTATGTTTTGAATGTGTAATATGTGATATGCCCGATTCTATTATGATTTAGTGTCGTGTACACATTGAGTCTGTTTTGACTCACCCCATGTTGGGAACTTTTTTTCAGTGTGATGAATAGTGATGGACCGGGACTAGCAGAACTTGTGGTGGCCATGCTCAACATGAAGTTTATATTTTTGAGGACTCTTGAATTTATTTTAGTACTTTGAATTATTTTTGGAATTATTTGATGTAATAAGACCATATTTGAATTACTTTACACTTATTTTTATTTATTATGATTATGAATTTTATCTATTAAAATTTAATTAAAATTTCTTCTAAACTAAACCCTAAATATTTTGTCACTTAAGATAAAAGGGATTTCAATATAAAACGAACCTGTTTTCAACACAAGCCCAACCCAAAACAATATTTTTCTTAAAATCACACAAGTTTTCCTAAGAACAAAAGAATTTTGAACCGGTTTACTTGAGGAACATACCAAATCTGGTCAAAGCTCGTGGGCTGGGTTTGGGGTGTTTCAGTTTGGTATCAGAGCCCAGTTTTAAACTCTGGGCCTGTGGGCTAAGGCCCAAAACATTTTCAAATCGAGCCCAAATGAGTTTTATGAAAGTATTTTTGAAAATGAGCAGGTTTTCTGGCATGGCACCTAAGTCTCCGACCCGCAGTCCACCAGGTAAGTACCCTAACCATTTGTGTGATTATGTGTTATGAAATATGGAAGGGTAGAAAAGGAATGGAATGTAGAAAAGCATGATAGGAACTTGAACCCTAGGACTAGTCTACTCAAACACAAACACATAAGACTTAAGGAACGTTAAACAAACCTATGACTAAGACGCCGAGTTAGGGTGTGGTAACCATTGTGCGCATGTCTAGGATTGGATCTGGAAGAGTCTGGTACTTAAGCAGTCCTAGTGACTCACCTCCTCTTCGCTGGAATCCTACCTGGTGCGTAGCTTCGGTTCACCCTAACCAAGAGGACTCGGTCATAGGCTTAACACAATGACTAAAACTCGAAAGGGAACTAGCCGTGTTTTTATAAACCCTAGTTTTAAAACTCTTAAAATTACCTTTTTAATTTGTGAGAACTATTTTTACAAAATTCTTTCGAAAAAATTTTTGATTTATAAAATTACAAAAAATACCCCTAGTGGTAAATTACAAAAATACCTTTGGTTTATGAAATTCCCAAAATACCCATAGTTCTTATCAAAATTTTCATTACTTTATAAAATGTTCAAAAACCCTAATTTGCAAATTATCAAAAATACCTTGATTTGGAGAAAAATTACAAAATTGCCCTTAACTCACAAAATTACCAAAATGACCCTGATTTTCAAAATTTTTGCAACATCACCGCTTTTGGAAAGTAAAATTCTCAAAAAGAACCCTCAAAGTTTTGCAAATTTTGAAATATCCCTGATTTATTAAACTTTACAAATTTACCCCTACAATTACCAAAATACCCCCGAGTTCCAAAATTACCAAATAACCCCGATCTCTCAAATTTTTGCAACACCTCGATTTGGAAAACAAATTTTCAAGATAACCCCCGAGGTTTTGTAAATTCTGAAATACCTTTAATTTGAAAAATATTTTCGAATTGACCCCGATTTATTACCAAAATACCCATGTAGGGAAAATGACGAAATTGCCCCTGGGTAGTGGAGAAACAATAACAATGAAAACTACAACGTTTCTCTGAATGAACGAAAGTTCATAATTGTTTGATGGATGTACGAATGAATGGAAAGACTGTGTGCATGTATGAATATGAAAGAACCACTCCTAAATTCTTTCTCATAAAACTTCTTCGCGGGTAATCAAGTGAAACAAGGACTAATTCATAAAACTTTTTAATCAGATTAAATCGTGACGTTAGAAATGAGTTCTAGGGGACGTGAACTTAGAGACTGTGCCTAGAAAGTATGATGGTTCTATTAAGATCAGAGTGCGCAGCATAAGCGTAGTGCGGTGAGTTAAGATGTACGATTATTCGTTAATAAGTAATTTCGAGGACGAAATTATTTTTAAGGAGGGTAGAACTGTAACATCCTAAAATAGGGCCTATGCATTTTCGGTTTAATTGTATGAAGTGACATGTGTTAAGTATTATGAATAAATTTTGAATATTTTTGGAAACCCGGAAATGAGTGAAAATAAGTGAGAAATGAACATTTTGGAAACTCGAAAATGTATGGAAATGTTAAGTTTAAAAGAGGAAAGTGAACATTTTAGAACCTTGGAAATGTAAGGAAATGTCTTGTAAGGAAATGTCATGGAAATGTAAGGAAATGTCTTGGAAATGTAAGGAAATGTCTTGTAAGGAAATGTCATGGAAATGTAAGGAAATGTCAAGTTTACAGAGCCGATCGAAAATTTTTGGAAACTTAGAAATGACCTAGAAATGACGAGTTTTAAGGTTTAAAAGGGGAAATTAAGGCAAGGTGGCCTTAAAAGGAAAAGTTTGTGAAATTTGACACACAAACAGGCTTGGAAAAGTGGTCTGAAGATGCCACTTAGGGCCTACGGAAATTGCGCCATATGCAAGAGGAATGGGCCTGAGTTCGAGTCACTTGGGAAGCAAATAAAGGAGGTTTTATTTTTTTGCTTCCAGAAGACTGAGGTGGACGGCACATGGCTATAAATTAGGAGCTTTTATTATTTTATAAATAGTGGATAAATAAGGGATTTATTTATCATTATTTTCAAGAGTTAATTGTTGGATTAAATTCTTTTAATTTGAATAAAGAGATAGGAGGAAAATAAGGGAGAAGTGATGGCCAAGTAAGGGACTTTGAGTTTAATAATTTCGGCTAAGTAAGGATAGTTGCTGAATTATCTTTTATTTTAAGTGATAATTAAAGGATAAAGTTATCAGATAGAGGAGTGGTGGCCAAGTAAGGGACTCCTTAGATGATAATTTCGGCTATAAAAGGAAGGAAGGAGGGCTACTCATCAATTTGTGCTTCCTCCTTTCTCTGCCGAATTCTTAGTGCTCTCTTCTCTTCTTTTGTTTCTTTTCTTTTGTCAAGTCGAGATTAAGTAATTGTTGGAACCTAGCCGAATATTTTCCTCTCCATTAGAAGCCATAGCCGAATCCTCCATCTTTATTCTTCCTTCTCTTTTCTTTCCAATCCATCAAAAGCCGAATCTTTGAGGGGCTTCAAGCATAGGTGTCTTTGTCGATTTCTTCAAGAAAGGGTAAGAACAAGTTTTGATTTCTATTCTTTTCTTTTAGATTTGTCGAAATCTAGGACTAATCCCATCAATATTCTTATTTGCCGAAACTTTGAAGAGATTGTAACACCCTGAAAATTTGAGTAATTTATTTTCTATGTGTGCTTTGAGTAATTATTCTAGAAAGTAAAATTTTTTGATTTATTTTCGTGGTTAGTATAGTCTGAAGAAGGATTTAAAATTTTTTTAGAAGGAATATTATTAATTTTAAGAAATTATTTATGGAAGTGGATTAAGTGACTTTGACACATAAATTAATTTAAGTGTCAAAGTGAGGCATAAGATGAATTATTGGACAAGTGGTGATGGCGCATGAGCTTGTGCATGAGGTTGAAGGTTCGAATCCCATGTTTAGCATCTAGGTGAATTTTATTTTGAATTTTTATGCACCAATATAGCAAGTGTCGGCCAAGAGCATATATGGAAGGTGTTGACTTGTTATTTTTGGTTAGAATATCAAAGGAATAAGGAAAATTTGAACTTAAGGAAGGGTATCAAGAAAATAAGGAAAGGTGTGAAGATATGAGGCAAGAATCAAGGAATTATTTTGGAAACAATATCTTGGTCATTAGACCATGCATTTGGACGGCATCATGGCAAAAGAAGGGAGCCGAATTTTTGGTGATAGTTGGCTAGGAATTTTGGTTTTGTTTTGGTCATTTTTTTAGTGCATAGTTTTGCAAATTCTCTCAACCTCTCTCCCTTGGTCGAATTTGATCCTTGGTAAGCCTTGTTAATTTTTGACCATTTGGTCATTTTTGCACATCAATTGGTATTCTTTGTGCCTTATTTTCATTAGTGCCGAAAATCATCTACACCAAAAGCTTTTCTCTTTCTCTTTTCTCTCACCATTGCCGAATATCCATCTCTCTCTCAAGCTCATCTTTTTCTTTTCTTTTTCTTCTATTCATTTTGAAATCAAAGCAACATCATCATCATCTTTCTCTTATTTTATTTCTTTTCAATCGAAATTCTCTCCACCTACACTTTCATGGCCGAATGCTAAAGTGTTTATAAGCCAAATTATTTTCTTCTCCTTAATCTTTCATAGCCGAAACTTTCATCAATCAACCACCATTCTCAATTCTTTCTTTTCGACGTGGAGATTAAGTAAGAGATTCTTTTCGTTCGATTAGTTAATAGTGATTATAGCCGAATATTGATGGTGGTTTGAAGGCTTTATTAGATCGTAATAAACGTTCATTTTATTAACGTCTATTTTGTTAAACTTTAGTGCGATAACGGAAGTTGGAATCAAGAAGTTGTGGTGACACAAATCGTTGGAATCGATTTTTGTGGTAAGGAAATCATATCTTTAAACCTTGGTATTATTTCAAAATTTATCTTAGATTGGATTAACGATCTTTGTCTTTGAAGATATTCGAGAATAGGGAAGAAAAGAGCGGTGTTTAGCCTTCGGAAGAGGAGGTTCTTATTCCCCTAAGTACAAGCAAAGGACTATTTCGGGAATCCGGATTTTCCACCGGTTGTGGACGTTCAACCGAGGAAAATCAATTGTTCAAGTCGTTCGTACTCCCGAACCATTATTTGTTCGTGGATTCGATTCGGTTAGCGAACCATCGATCGGAGAAAAATCGCAAGTAGAAGTCTTACGAAAATCCGAGGTAAATTTCTAGATCGCTATATTTAGATCGGTTTTATTATAGATTATAGTGTTTTAATTAACACAATACGTATAGGTGTTGAAGAGCGGGAAAGTTTAGTTCTCTCCATAACCAGGTGTGTAACTTCACACTCATTTTCGGGTTAGATTTCTAATCGTAAGTATTGCGATAAAATCGTGAAAGTGGTAAACTCGGAAATTATGTAGTAATTGATACTTTTGTGAAAATACATGAAAACGGTTAAAACCAAGAAATATGCGAAAAACTGCTAAATTGATTAAATGGGCCGATAATACTCTAGTTCGATTAAATGGGCCGATAATACTCTAGTTCGATTAAATGGGCCGATAATACTCTAGTTCGATTAAATGGGCCGATAATACTCTAGTTCGATTAAATGGGCGAAAAATACTCATTTACGATAAATTGGGCTAAAATGGGCCAAAGTCACTAAACTACTAAATGGGCTAGTTGTTAAATTGTTTATATGAGCCTAATGAAAGGTTAATTGATAAACCCACCGATGATATGGATTAATGAAAATCATTTATATGATTATATTTGTTATATACGCATGATTGCATGGGGTGGGTTATATGAAGAGAAGAATGGCCGATTGCCACAAATTTGGCTCATTGCCTCTAGTTCGGTGGCTCTGCCACAATATGGCTCAATGCCTCTAGTTCGGTGGCTCTGCCACAAATTCGGCTAAATGCCTCTAGTTCGGTGACAATGTCACAATCTAGTTCGGTAGTGCACTACAAAATTATTTAAGGGCTTTAAGCCCATGATTGGTGTGTTTGGCGGGGTGGGTTGACTTGATCCCCACAGGTGTGTTGGTTGGTACGGGGGTGTTAGCGGATGGATACTAGGTTGGTTTGGGAAATTCATATTTCATGCATTCTTCTCTTTAAATTATGTTACTTTACGATGTATGGTTGAAATCATTAATGGGCTCAAGCCCAAAGATGATATCTTGACGATCCGACCTAAAAATGGTGGTAAGTGAGTTGCACACTCGAGTTCTTTGTAACTCACCCAAATTTTATTAACCATTTCAGTAATGGAAATTGACGTGGACTTGGGCCGGAGATGACTTGGTGGAGGCCATACTACAAACTTGGGTTTTAATAAACTATGACTTTATTTAAGTTTTTATTTTAATTGCTATTATTGGGTTGATGTAATAAGGCCTCTTATTATGTTTTATGGTTTTATTGTGTGGATGATTTAAATTTTATTTCTAAACTCTTAATATGGTTTTATCTCAAATATGTTAAGTTTTCTTAAGAACATTGGTTTTATAACAAAAAGTTTTGTAGCACTATTTTATCTTAACCATGTGAAAATAAACGAATGTATGATTGGTGTGACAAACCAAATCTTGTCTAAACGCATAGACCGGGTTTGGGGTGTTACAGAGATCTTTTGGGATCTACTAAGTGTCGACTACAAGGAAGGAGAAGTTCTTTTCCCGAAGGTACACCATAGGCCACGTGTTCCCTAGTTATTCGGTGAGTTTCGGGATTTAAAATCCACAAGGTAAGCTTAAGTATACTAATCCTACTAGGATTTGGATTTATGGCCGAATGGCTTTTTATTAAAGTAGTAGGTGATTAATCAAATCTAGGGATTAAGGATCCAAGCATTAGATCAAGCTTTTCGGGATCTCAAGGAAATTTTAAGCGAATCAGGTGTGTACCCCACACTAATTCTTAATATGTTTTATGGTGTGTTTAATTAAAATATGTGATATTAAGAATATGAAAGTGGCTAAGGTACCATGTTATGGTACTAAATACTCAGTGCACGTTTCCTACTTCTACTAGGAATATGAAAAATGTTATTTGTAACATGAGAATATGATAAGAATGTGAACTCGGCATATTATGCATATTATTATATGGGGCATATGGTTTTGTTTTGAAAGGGGAAGTGAATGTGGTGACCTAAGACCACGAACACGGTGATCTAAGACCGTGATATCTCAAAAGTGGTGACCTAAGACCACAGTAATCTAAAAGTGGTGACCTAAGACCACGATGATGCGGTGACCTAAGACAGCAGATTTGGAGTGTAGCGGAAGGAGGGTCGACTTAGTAGTCCCACGGTGTGGACCGGCAGTGCGGGGTGTGTAGCGGATGGACAACTAGGTTTGGGTTTGGGAATGCATCATAACTTTGTATTCTATGTTTTGACTGTGTAATATGTGATATGCCCGATTCTATTATGATTTAGTGTCGTGTACACATTGAGTCTGTTTGACTCACCCGGTTGGGAACTTTTTTCAGGTGATGAATGGTGATGGACCGGGACTAGCGAGAACTTGTGGTGGCCATGCTCAACATGAAGTTTATATTTTTGAGGACTCTTGAATTTATTTTAGTACTTTGTATTATTCTCGGAATTATTTGATGTAATAAGGCCATAAGGCCATAGTTGAATTACTTTACACTTATTTTTATTTATTATGATTATGAATTTTATCTATTAAAATTTAATTAAAATTTCTTCTAAACTAAACCCTAAATATTTTTTCACTTAAGATAAAAGGGATTTCAATATAAAACGAACCTGTTTTCAACACAAGCCCAACCCAAAACAATATTTTTCTTAAAATCACACAAGTTTTCCTAAGAACAAAAGAATTTTGAACCGGTTTACTTGAGGAACATACCAAATCTGGTCAAAGCTCGTGGGCTTTGGGTTTGGGGTGTTTCAGATTTAGTATCGAGCCAGTTTTAAACTCTCGGCTTTGTGGGCTAAGGCCCAAAACGTTTTCAAATCGAGCCCAAATGAGTTTTATGAAAGTATTTTTGAAAATGAGCGGGTTTTTCGGCATGGCACCTAAGTCTCCGACCCGCAGTCCACCAGGTAAGTACCCCTAACCATTTGTGTGATTATGTGTTATGAAATATGGAAGGGTAGAAAAGGAATGGAACGTAGAAAAGCATGATAGGAACTTGAACCCTAGGACTAGTCTACTCAAACACAAACACATAAGACTTAAGGAACGTTAAACAAACCTATGACTAAGACGCCGAGTTAGGGTGTGGTAACCATTGTGCGCATGTCTAGGATTGGATCCGGAAGAGTCAGGTACTTAGCGATCCTAGTGACTCACCTCCTCTTGCTGGAATCCTACCTGGTGCGTAGCTTCGGTTCACCCTAACCAAGAGGACTCGGTCATAGGCTTAACACAATGACTAAAACTCGAAAGGGAACTAGCCGTGTTTTTATAAACCCTAGTTTTAAAACTCTTAAAATTACCTTTTTAATTTGTGAGAACTATTTTTACAAAATTCTTTCGAAAAAATTTTTGATTTATAAAATTACAAAAAATACCCCTAGTGGTAAATTACAAAAATACCTTTGGTTTATGAAATTCCCAAAATACCCATAGTTCTTGTCAAAATTTTCATTACTTTATAAAATGTTCAAAAACCCTAATTTGAAAATTATCAAAAATACCTTGATTTGGAGAAAAATTACGAAATTGCCCTTAACTCACAAAATTACCAAAATGACACTGATTTTCAAAATTTTTGCAACATCACTGTTTTGGAAAGTAATATTCTCAAAAAGAACCCTCAAAGTTTTGCAAATTTTGAAATATCCCTGATTTATTAAACTTTACAAATTTACCCCGGTTAATTACCAAAATACCCCCGAGTTCCAAAATTACCGAAATAACCCCGATCTCTGAAATTTTTGCAACACCTCTGATTTGGAAAACAAATTTTCAAGATAACCCCCGAGGTTTTGTAAATTTTGAAATACCTTTAATTTGAAAAATATTTTCAAATTGACCCTGATTTATTACCAAAATACCCCTGTAGGGAAAATGACGAAATTACCCCTGGGTAGTGGAGAAATAATAACAATGAAAACTACAACGTTTCTCTGAATGAATGAAAGTTCATAATTTTTTGATGGATGTACGAATGAATGGAAAGACTGTGTGCATGTATGAATACGAAAGAACCACTCCTAAATTCTTTCTCATAAAACTTCTTCGCGGGTAATCAAGTGAAACAAGGACTAATTCATAAAACTTTTTAATCAGATTAAATCACGACGTTAGAAATGAGTTCTAGGGGACGTGAACTTAGAGACTGTGCCTAGAAAGTATGATGGTTCTATTAAGATTAGAGTCTTGCGACATAAAAGCGTAGTCTGATGAGTTAAGATGTACGATTATTCGTTAATAAGTAATTTCGAGGACGAAATTATTTTTAAGGAGGGTAGAACTGTAACATCCTAAAATAGGGCCTATGCATTTTCGGTTTAATTGTATGAAGTGACATGTGTTAAGTATTATGAATAAATTTTGAATATTTTTTGAAACCCGGAAATGAGTGAAAATAAGTTAGAAATGAACATTTTTGGAAACCTGAAAATGTATGGAAATGTTAAGTTTAAAAGAGGAAAGTGAACATTTTTAGAACCTTGGAAATGTAAGGAAATGTCTTGTAAGGAAATGTGTTGGAAATGTAAGGAAATGTCTTGTAAGGAAATGTCATGGAAATGTAAGGAAATGTCAAGTTTACAGAGCCGATTGAAAATTTTTGGAAACTTAGAAATGACCTAGAAATGACGAGTTTTAAGGTTTAAAAGGGGAAATTAAGGTAAGGTGGCCTTAAAAGGAAAAGTTTGTGAAATTTGACACACAAACAGGCTTGGAAAAATGGTATGAAGATGCCACTTAGGGCCTATGGAAATGGCGCCATATGCAAGAGGAATGGGCCTCAGTTCGAGTCACTTGGGAAGCAAATAAAGGAGGTTTTATTTTTTTGCTTCCAGAGGACTGATGTGGACGGCACATGGCTATAAATTAGGAGCTTTTATTATTTTATAAATAGTGGATAAATAAGGGATTTATTTATCATTATTTTCAAGAGATAATTGTTGGATTAAATTCTTTTAATTTGAATAAAGAGATAAAGAGGAAAATAAGGGAGAAGTGATGGCCAAGTAAGGGACTTTGAGTTTAATAATTTCGGCTAAGTAAGGATAGTTACTTGAATTATCTTTTATTTTAAGTGATAATTAAAGGATAAAGTTATCGATAGAGGAGTGGTGGCCAAGTAAGGGACTCCTTAGATGATAATTTCGGCTATAAAAGGAAGGAAGGAGGGCTACTCATCAATTTGTGCTTCCTCCTTTCTCTGCCGAATTCTTAGTGCTCTCTTCTCTTCTTTTCTTTCTTTTCTTTTGTCAAGTCGAGATTAAGTAATTGTTGGAACCTAGCCGAATATTTTCCTCTCTATTAGAAGCCATAGCCGAATCCTCCATCTTTATTCTTCCTTCTCTTTTCTTTCCAATCCATCAAAAGCCGAATCTTTGAGGGGCTTCAAGCATAGGTGCTGTCGATTTCTTCAAGAAAGGGTAAGAACAAGTTTTGATTTCTATTCTTTTCTTTTAGATTTGTCGAAATCTAGGACTAATCCCATCAATATTCTTATTTGCCGAAACTTTGAAGAGATCTTTCGGGATCTACTAAGTGTCGACTACAAGGAAGGAGAAGTTCTTTTCCCGAAGGTACACCATAGGCCACGTGTTCCCTAGTTATTCGGTGAGTTTCGGGATTTAAAATCCACAAGGTAAGTTTAAGTATACTAATCCTACTAGGATTTGGATTTATGGCTGAATTGCTTTTTATTAAAGTAGTAGGTGATTAATCAAATGTAGGGATTAAGGATCCAAGCATTAGATCAAGCTTTTCGGGATCTCAAGGAAATTTTAAGTGAATCAGGTGTGTACCCCACACTAATTCTTAATATGTTTTATGGCTATGTTTAATTAAAATATGTGATATTAAGAATATGAAAGTGGCTAAGGTACCATGTTATGGTACTAAATACTCAGGTACGTTTCCTACTTCTACTAGGAATATGAAAAATGTTATTTGTAACATGAGAATATGATAAGAATGTGAACTCTGGCATATTATGCATATTATTATATGGGGCATATGGTTTTGTTTTGAAAGGGGAAGTGAATGTGGTGACCTAAGACCACGAACACGGTGATCTAAGACCGTGATATCCGGA
The DNA here is from genome assembly GCA_025698515.1 of Gossypium sturtianum. Lineage (NCBI taxonomy): Eukaryota > Viridiplantae > Streptophyta > Magnoliopsida > Malvales > Malvaceae > Gossypium > Gossypium sturtianum. The sequence continues at coordinate 14,829,766 of CM046947.1, read as the reverse complement.
AAAGTGGTGACCTAAGACCACGAGAATCTAAAAGTGGTAACCTAAGACCACAAAGATGCGGTGACCTAAGACCGCAGATTTGGAGTGTAGCGGAAGGAGGGTCGACTTAGTAGTCCCACGGTGTGGTGGCGAGTGCGGGGTGTGTAGCGGATGGACAACTAGGTTTGGGTTTGGGAATGCATCATAACCTTTGTATTCTATGTTTTGAATGTGTAATATGTGATATGCCTGATTCTATTATGATTTAGTGTCGTGTACACATTGAGTCTGTTTGACTCACCCCCGTTGGGAACTTTTTTTCAGGTGATGAGCAGTGATGGACCAAGGACGGGCGAGAACTTGTGGTGGCCATGCTCAACATGAAGTTTATATTTTTGAGGACTCTTGAATTTATTTTATTACTTTGAATTATTTTGGGAATTATTTGATGTAATAAGGCCATAAGGCCATAGTTGAATTACTTTACACTTATTTTTATTTATTATGATTATGAATTTTATCTATTAAAATTTAATTAAAATTTCTTCTAAACTAAACCCTAAATATTTTGTCACTTATGATAAAAGGGATTTCAATATAAAATGAACCTGTTTTCAACACAAGCCCAACCCAAAACAATATTTTTCTTAAAATCACACAAGTTTTCCTAAGAACAAAAGAATTTTGAACTGGTTTACTTGAGGAACATACCAAATCTGGTCAAAGCTCTGGGGCGGGTTTTGGGTGTTTCATTAACGAATTGTCGGTCTTCCGCTGTCCGTCGATAGTCGAGGTAAGTCTTTAAGCAAGTTAATATCATCAGTATCGACTATAACCTAGTATACATGTTAAATTATGAACTTGTGGATTGAAATATGATTAAGCCGAATGTGTGGAAGTAGTTTAGCAATGATATGTAATCGAAGTATTTGAGTTCATTAAATGAAGTGATGTGAATTATATGTGATATTTGTGATCTTGTTATTGTGTAATGTGAATGAGTTGGTTTGGTGAAATGTTTTGGGCTTACTGCCTAGCAGGCCTTGTGCCGGTGATTTGTATCGGGCTTTGATGCCTAGCAGGCCTTGTGCCGGTGAAATGTTTCGGGCTTATTGCCTAGCAGGCTAAATGCCGGTGATTGAATTTCAGACCTTTGGTCTAGCAGGCTTAATGTCGGTGTATATTTCAGGCTTTAATGCCTAGCAGGCTTGATGCCGGTGATGTATTATAATTGCAGAAATCATGAATCATACAAGGTGAAATATAGTTAATGTATCGACCTAAAAGCTCAGGTAAGTAAATGCCCTTTTATATTTACAATGAGTAAGGTAAGTTGGTATAATACTATTTGAGATAAGATAATACGATAAGAATTTAGTTATGTGCTATTGAGCTTACTATTGATGTGTATGAACATATATAATAGAAATTGAGTTTAATGTACTATTTTGGAGATTTGGCTACAAGTAGAAATGTTAAGGGTGAAAAGGTTTGGAGTGTGATTGTATATGTGTATAAATAAGTTAATGAGGTTGATATGAATGTTGTACTCATATGACTTGGAGTATGCGATTACATGTAATATATTTTTGTGTTTCGATGAATTACATGTTATGGTAATAAAGTGCAAATACTTAGGTTAATAATTTGATAGTATTCGGCCATGTTTAAATTCACATACTGTAATGTATATATATTCAATGTCATAAGCCTAAAGATTAAAAGGTTCAAGTGTTTGATTGTTATATTAACATTTGCTTGAGACTTACTAAGCTAGTAAGCTTACTCCGTATGTGTTCATTGTTCTGATTTATAGATTTTGGTTAAGCTACGGGCTCAAAGGATCGTTGGAGGAGTCAACCACACTATCACCCCTTTTTGGTACTTATTTACTTGGTTTTTGAATCTAAGGCATGTATAGGTTAGACTAAGTTGTAAAATCAATGAAATTTGGTCTTGTATATAAGTATAGTCTAGCCTTGCGAAAAAGGCTTATTCCTTTTGGTTAACTTAAGTTTTTATACTCATCGACATAATGGTTGGATTTTAAAGTTAAGTTTGGATATATGTGTGAATGGTTTAATGCTTGATATGCTTGGTTCTTAGAAAATTTTATCCTTGGCCTGTTACATGCTTATCTAGGTCGATGTATGTTATAGAGGGTATGTTTGCGGTTAAGATAATTCTATGTGCTTTGGGTCTAATATGCTTTACAAATGATTATTAAGTTTGGTCACATGTATTGATAGTAAAGTAGGTAGTAAGGTATGTGTGATGTATTTAGATGGAAATATGGTGTTATGCTTAAATGTCTTTGTTTGTGTGATAATTATAGTTATAAATTGAGGTATGAATTTTTAAAAGTGATTATAAAGGTACGGATGCTAATGGTAAGAAGGGAATTTGTTTTAGGGTTATTTCAAATGCATGTCCAAGTGGTAAATGAAACGATTTGGTTAGTTAATATGAAAAATTGTAAAGATTAGGTAAACAAATATTTATATTCGATTTTGGTATGCATGGTAAGGTTAAATATGTGCAACGCAAATGTGGATTTTATTTTTGGAATTATGCGCATACTATGTTAGTACCATGGGCATGTTTGGTTAAGTTATTACATATTAATGTCTCATATGTGAATAAATATACCATAAAGTACTATGGTTTATATGTTTAATATGCATAATATATGAAATGATAAGTTGACATGTGAAGGAGGTAATAAATATAGTTATATTCAATATATGTGAATAAAGTGAATGGTATTTACTGGAATATGTATTAAATATTTGAAAAGCATATATTTGAAGATGAAATGGTTCGGTATATAAAAGTATGAGTAGAGTTTAAAATGGTTTTGATTTATGGCTTTGTTTTGAAATTTGTGTTGCTGATAATTAAATATGTATTTTGGTTTGATAAATGTATGTATGGTGATATATGACTGTGATGATCTGAGTTTGACTTGGTAATGCCTCTTTACCCTAGTCCGGCGACGGACAAGGGTTAGGGGTGTTACAAGAGATATTAACATAAATCAGGGATTTCTACGGATTAAGTCAAGTGAATAAATCGTATGAATCAAAAGTAATAAGTGAAGTCTAGGTAGATTCTTCCTTGGGTATTGCTTATCTCATAAAGTTGTTTAAAAAATAGTTTTCTCAATTCATTCTCTGTCGTGCTTTTAATTAATAGTTTAAAAATCTTAGGCTAGATAATAAGAAGATAGTAAATACTAGTACTCTTGGTCCTTGATCGCTGTGAATCAGAGCTTTAAAATTTATAAAAAGAATGATCGAACCTGGAAACTAACTCTGACAATGATTGAGGGAAGTGTACCTATCGAACAGTAGTATAGCTTAGGCAAGACCGCATTTATTGAACCCAAAGGAACTAAAAGTACTAATACTAACTTTCTTTTTATTATCTAGCCTAAAAATAAAGAGAGATTGTTTATCTAATCTAAATTAATTAACTACTAAACTAAAGAATCTAAGACAAAGAAGAATGAATTTGGAAAATAACTTGGGAAAAACTCAGTTGATTTAGATGATACCCTAGGAAGAATCCACCTAGACTTTACTTGTTATCTAACACTGAACCATACGATTTATTCACTTAGTTTGATCCGTAAGACTCCCAAACGTATATTAAACCCTCTCTCGAGGCGAATAACGTCTAACCCTAGGTTAATTAGTGGAACTCTCGTTCTCTTATAATAACCCCTAGAATAGCGATGAAATCAATCTATGGATTCCCATATTAGGTTTCACCCTAATCCGCAAAATCTCGTCACCCTATCTCTAGGCGTGCAATCAACTCCGCTTAATTATGTTGGATCTACTCTTGGCGTGGTCTATTCCTCCTTCACCTAAGCACATTAAATTTGGATTAAGCTCACATAATTAAGAACAAACTAAGTATTTATCATATAATTCGAAAAACAATAACAAGATTCATCATAGGTTTCATCCCCTTCGGGTATCCGAAGGGTTTAGTTCATAACAATAAAGGAAAACATCTCAAGAGAAAAGATAAAACAAAACATAAGAAATCCCTAAAACCCCAGAAAGAATTGAAGGAGAGATCCTCCGTCTTGAGTATAATTAAAGCTTCTTGAGATGGATCAACTGGCTATCCACTGAGTGAATCCCCACAAATCGCCTTCTGCGGCCTGTACGCACGCCCCTAGACGATGACTTTGGGCTCCCCTTCTTAGGTCATACTTAGGGTGTATTTATAGGCTTTTGAAATATGTTTCTTTCTCCCTAAGTATCCTTTCCGAATGAAATTGCTCTTCTCCACGCGCAGAGGCATGGCCATGGCGCACGCCTTGTGTGTGAGTCGTGGCCAGCCGTGTTCGGATTTCTTTAATGAGACACGGCCGTGTGTGAGTCGAGGTTAGACCGTGTTCTAGATGATTGACTTGGCACGGCTGTGTGGGTCCAAGTCCGTAGCCGTGTCGATTTCCTCTTTTACTGTTTTGGTCCGTTTTAAGCCCGTTTCGTTCTTTTTATCCTTGGGTGCTTTCACGAGTATAAGACATGAAAAGAAAGGATTAAGAGCACCTTTTACATAAATCAAGGATAATTCATCCAAAAGCATACTAAATGTGGGCCTAAAATATGTTACTATTTCGGTTTATCAAATACCCCCACACTTAAGCTTTTGCTTGTCCTCAAGCAAAATTCTCAACTTACAATTAAAACGAACTTCCTATAATTCATAATAGTCATTGATAGTGTCTCATCGTAATTCAGAGATAATTTATACATGGATAATTCAACTCAAAGTTTCCTAAAAATTCAAACACTATAAGCCTTATATTTTGTAGCACAAAACATAGGTATTTCCCTTCATTTAAATAATTACCTCTGATTTGAAATTGTCAAGGATTGACATCCTCACTAAAGATTCACTCAAATCACTCAAAGTGTTTAAGGTTCACAATTTAGGCACTCAAAAGTCAAACATGAAGAGTTAATCCCATAGGCTTGCATGAAAATCAAATCTCCACCACTGAAATATGAGATGAAACACAAATCAAAAGGTCTTTGTTAAGGTTGTAACGGGGCTAGGGTTAAGGTGTGGAATAAGGCTGAATTAGGGGGTTAGAATCGAGATTGAATTGACAAATTACCTAAATAAGAACTAATGAACTAATAATAATAATTACATCAATTGAAAACTAATAATACTAATAATACGAGCTTCTTCTTCGATATTTGGAATAAATGTATAAGCTCGTTTAATCACATAACTAATAATGAATATACTTCGTCGTTTTTTTAAGAACATAATAAATACATAATAAAGGATAAATTACTAAAATTCGTAATTAGGCAACTAATCAGATCAAATCTCGATATAGGGGTAGTTAGAAAGAATGGTGATAACAATTACAAAGGGTTTTGGGTTAATATTAGTGGGTGAGTCAATAAATAGGGTTGAAAGGATTAAAAAGGGTTCACTAGGGGTTAATTTGTGAAGGTAGGCTTTTAATGGAGTTAGTGGGTTAAAACCTAGGTGCCTTTATCATCTCTGTATATCAAATCAAAAGTGTGGTCTCGACATGTATAATCGATGCAAGTTCTAGAATAACAAATCAGTGTTGACATACTCATAATCAATAAAGTGAGCAAGAAAAAGAATATATGTTCTATAAGGATCAAAAACTCACAAAAATTATGGGTATCTTTGACATCAACCTTGTAAATATCAAATTTCAAGGTAATATTTAAATTCAGGTAGACGACCTAGAAAATTTTTAATTCAGAAAAATAGGCTTATTATGCTTGATTCTCTAGTATTCTTAGAATTTAATCATCAATGCACAATTATCAATGACTTAATCTAAAACATATCAATAAAAATCATAAATCATCGAGAAATTTCATCCTAATTAGTAATATGAGTAAATTACTTAAAAACAAGACTAAATTCGAGGATTTTGAGAATAATGAAAAAGTTTGGTACTACGTCTAAGATTCACCCCACACTTAAGATGTACATTGCCCTCAATGTACAAAGATAGATAATATAAATGTAATGTTCAGATCAAAAGATATGGGGATAAGTGAAACTCCTTGAATTATGGATGAAATCCTTGAGTTGGCAGTGGTCGTGGTGAAAGATGTTGGAGGGCCGGCCTGGATGACGATCCTGCGCTAGATGAAGAAATTGGGTAGCTCATGCAGGATTATCCAGGATATACTAATAATAATTAAAATTATACTAATTCAATAATTAAAGAAAAGCAAGCTAAAGTGGAAAAAAATAAAGATGAAACTAAAATTAAAAGAAAAGATGGATGGACCGTAGAGTCCTTCTAACACCCCAAACCCGGCCCAAAACACCACGGCCGAATTCGGAATGTTACTGGGAAAAACGTTTCAAAAGAATTTACTTGAAGGGTGAAAACACGTGTTAGGTTTTAATCAAATATCCCATCCATAGGAGTTAACTTGTTTTTAAGAAGTTTGTCTTTTTGGAAATCGATTTGCCGGAAAAGTACAACTTTAAAGTTCGTGTGAAGTTGAAAATCGTATACGTTTGAAACTTTAGGAAAGTTGGGTTGTTACGAGTGTCCATAATTGAAAATCTTAACTTAAGTTTTTAAGTTGTAAAAATTTGATTTCGAAATCATTTGCAATTATTAATCGATAGTCGATCTAGCATAAAACATAATGAAAATCCCAACTACTTAAAATGGCCTTATTACAATAAAATCATCCCGATGTAACCGAAATTAAAGAAAATGTATTTAAGTATGTAAAATCGCATCTGCATGGCCATCTCGAATCCACTCCAAACCCGGTCCAAGACATCATGTATCACCTGCATTGTTTGGTAAATATTGGGTGAGTCAAACCGACTCAGTTGTGTAATTAACCCACAAATTTCCGCATATGGGCGTGGCCCAAAACCACACAAATCCACATGGCATGTAATAATGCAAAATGTACCCAACCCAGCCTAGTGTCCATCCGCTACACACCCCCGTATCCAACCACCACACACCAGGGGATTACTAAATCGACCCTCCAACCGCTACACACCAATTCGGCAATCAATGCCGTCCACCTAGTGGCCTAGCCACTGGTCCACGTGATTAAATCACAAAAATCCACAACGTGACCCATGGTCAACGTCAATCCACGATGTAGCTCAAGGCTAACATCAATCCACAGTGAGGCTCGAGGCCGTCATTAAACCACGTACATAAATGTACACCCTGTCCTTCATTCCATATATATACCACTCCATGCATATGCAACATGTTATAATGACATGGCCAAATAATGCATGAACAAATTATATAGGCATATGACATGCTACGTGTATCCACAACAATCATCCATTGCCACACCATAAATAAAAGACTAACCTGGTTACCGACTTACCATTAAAGGTAACAATTCCACCATAGCCACTGTTTCGTCCATTTCACACATAATACATACAACTAATTAATTAACAGAGAAACTGCGAATTAACCACACACCTGATAACCTGAAGCACTACACTCTCGATTTCCCTAGCATCCTCACTCGAAGAGACTACAGTGATCTGCTTGTCCCTTTCCGATGCTGGCCCACACCCTGGTGGCCAATCCCGAACTACAGAAACCGAACATTTCTTGAACTTAGGGGTAGGGACAACCCCTTCCTCTCATCGACAAAGTAGATCCGAATCCCGAAGCTTCTCCTTAACCTCTGTCGAAACCTCCCTTGTTCGATCAAACCCCAAAGGCTCTTGCTCCTAACGCTGGCTTTAAAGAAAAGTTACGAACCCAAGACCACACTATTGAGGTCGATTGGAAGGGATTGCACAAGATGGCCGACGGCACCTCACTACAAGTCGTCTATCGAAATAAGTCTTTCCTTCATGATATGATTGGCACTGGAAGATTCGCCTTGATGACAACCCTTGGAGATCAACGTGATAGAAAAAGAATAGAAGAAAAGTGTAGTTAAGAATAAAAGAAAACGATGGGTAGAAGGTTCAGCCAAAGCACTAATCAGTTTTGAAGAAAGCAAAAGAAGAAAAGAATGATGGTGAGGCTCAAATAGAGGTTCGGCTATAGGGAATTATAGAGAGAAAACTCGATTTAAGAGAGATGGAAAAGTGATGAAACGAGACTGAGATGAAAAGATGAAGGCTTAGGGAATTTCGGCTATGGTGATGGGTGTATTCAGCTTTCAATCACAAAGGGAAAGAAAGAAAACAAATGAGCTTTTGGAAGAGAGAAAATGCAAAAAGGGTGCCTAATACCACACTAAGCAAATTCGGCCTCTACCCCCCTATCATGACCGAAAATGCCATCTTAAGAGCCCTACTGCTGGCCAACTCTCACCCCCTCTCCACATCCTTTATTTTCCTCCACATTTTCCTCCCCTCTCCACATTCAAATGAGTTTGAATGAGTCAAACTCTCCTCTCTCCTCCTAGCCACACATTCAAAACAATTTGACTTAGTCAAATTCCACCTTCCCAGTGCCATAGCTGAATCCAACTCTTCACTCCCCTTGACGCAAAAACAAATGCCAAAATGCGCCATCTTTGCTCGAACCAAGGCCCTTCTCGACTCCACGGGCGTCATCCACTTGCACCTTAAGTGGCGCCTCCTGCCACTTTACCAATCGAGTTCTTGTGTCCCTAAACGCAACCTTAAACCCCTTAAGGCCTAGCTCCTTTAGCTCCCCTAATCGAAGCTTAAACCAAAAAGTTTCACTAAGGCTTCCACCTAACCCCAAGGTTTCCCGGAGCCCCCAAACACAATCAAACAGCACACAGAGCATACTCACACACACACACACACACACATATATATGCAAAATGCGAGACCCTTAAATCCCGGATATTACAGTCTTTATTATTGGGTGTGATTTCTAAGGCTGAGGATATGGTGGTGGTCGTGGCGTGATTCCTTAGTAGCCTTTAGAACCTAAAATTAAGAAACTAAGATAAAATAAACTATATTAAGCATAAGATTGTTAAAGGGAAGGTGAATGAAACAAAAGAGAAAAATGAAATAAAAACTAGATAGCCTCAAATATCCTTGGCTTGTCGTTTGGATGAAGCTGCCGGCATGAACTCATGTGAATCGGTCTCCCTTGAGAAGACTGTGATTGGCCTTTTACGCTTCTTTGCCATGGATATGATGTTGTTGTAGCTCAAGAGTTTAAGGATTTATTAGGAAAAGGGAAAAGGAAAAAGTGGAAGAAAAGAAAGAAAGAAAGAGAGTGGGTTAAGAAGAGAAAGGAGAGGGGCATGGTGTTTAAATAGGATCTCAAGTCTGGCAGTTTCCCACGCCCGTGGACTGAGGGTGTGTCGATTCACACGGCTGATTCACACGGTCGTGTTTGCAACATCCTGGAAAGGGCCTATGCATTTTCGGTTTAATTGTACGAAGTAACATGTTTTATGTACTAAGAATAAATTTTGAACATTTTTGGAAACCTGAAAATGTATGGAAATGGATGGAAATGATTTAGAAATGATTCAAAATAGGAAAGTGCACATTTAAAACTTGGAAATGTAAGAAAATGTCAAGTTACAGAGCGAACGAAAATTTTGGAAACTTAGAAATGACCTAGAAATGATGAGTTTTAAGGTTTAAAAGGGGAAATTAAGGCAAGGTGGCCTTAAAAGAAAAAGTTTGTGAAATTTGACACACAAACATGCTTGGAAAAGTGGTCTGAAGATGCCACTTAGGGCCTATGGAAATGGTGCCACATGCAAGATGTTGGGCCTGAGTTCGAGTCACAAGGGAAGCAAATAAAAGAAGTTTTATTTTTGCTTCCGAAAGCCAGAGGTGGACTGGCACAAGCTTTCTAGAAAGGAGGAGTTTTATTCTCTTTAAAATACGACTAATTAGGGGGATAAATAAGGATTTAATTTGGAGAGATAATTAAAGGATTATTCTTTTAATTATTTTAAATTAAGGTGATAAAGTTATCACAAAGGAAGAGTGGTGGCCAAGTAGGGGACTCTAGCCTAGTAATTTCGGCTAAAGAAGGAAGATTAAGGCTATTCTTCCATCTTTTCTAAGTGTTTGCCGAAAATCCTCTAGCCAAACTCTCTTTCTCTGCCGAATTTTCTTTGGCCAAGTAGCCTCTCTTTCATCAATTCTTTTCCTCTCCAAAATCCTTCTTTTCTCCTCTCTTCTCTTCTTTTCTTTCTTTTCTTTTGTCAAGTCGAAATTAAGTAATTGTTGGAACCTATCCGAATATTTTCCTCTCCATTAGAAGCCATAGCCGAATCTCCCCGTGTGAATCTAAGCAAGGAAGCGATCATTGAAGTATTAAGGGGATCTCTCGGGTTTCTACAATCATCGACTACAAGGAGGAATATTTAGGGATCTAAGGTAAGAAACTATAAGATCCAAAGGTCTTGTTTTAAGTTTTAATGTTAGATTAAACCTAACATGTGATTATAGGAATTTCGACATCCCTAGGAAAGCAAGGATACTTTTCGGGACTTGAGATCACAAAGGTATGTGTTTAAGACATTCGGCCAAAGCCTATTTTAAGTATTTGGATTTATTCCCAAAAGCCGAAACTAACCTATGATGTGTTTTAATGTTGGCCGAATGCAAGAAGGAATACAACAAAGTTTTGGGACTTGATTCTTAAGTCAATCGACAACAAGGTAGGTTTTCAGTATACAAATCCTACTAGGATTTGGTTTTAAAGCCAAAAAGGTTTATTAATGTGTTTAAATGATTGGCCGAATATAGGAGTTAAGGATCTAAATCAGTAGATCGGTTCTTCGGGATTTCAAGGACTTTGTTAAGCGAATCAGGTGTGTACCGCACACTAACTTTTAATATGATTATGGTAATATGTAAAATGTGCATATGGATAAGGTACCGTGTTATGGTACAAAGTACTCAGGTACGTTTCCTACTTTCACTAGGATTATGAAATATGTTATTTATAACATGTGAAAATTTATAAGAATGTGAATTTAATTATGATATGCATGATATGAATAATATGGGTCATTCGGGATATATGAAAAAGGGGAAGTGAATGTGATGACTACGGTCTCACTATCTGAATGTGGTGACTTGGTCACATTATCTGAATGTGGTAACCGGGTTACATTATCTCGAATGTGGTGTCTCATGACACAATTATTATGCAGTGGCTATGCCACAAATTTTATATGGGCGATGAGCACGTCGATTGCAGACAAGCGCCTTGAAGGTGTGTAGCGGATGGAGGTTGACTTAGTAGTCCCCACGGTGTGCGCGGGGTTGGTGCGGGGATGTGTAGCGGATGGCACACAGGTTTGGGTTTGGGTTGCATCATCATTTTTATCTGTTATATGAATAAGTATTGGATATGAAAAATGTATGCCTGATCTATTGAATTTTAGTGTTGTGTACACATTGAGTCTGTTGACTCACCCCAGTTGTGGGACTATTTTTGGTGACAATCAATAATGGACCGGGGTTAGTGGAAGCTTAGGGATGGCCATGCTCAAACTTGAAGTTTTATTCAATATGGATATTTAAATTTATTTAAGTATTTTAGAATTTTATTTTGGGATTCTACTTGATGTAATAGGGCCATAAGTTACACTTCTTTACTTTTATTTTTAATTACTATGTTACTGAATTATTTTCAATTAAAGTTAAGTAAAATTTATTTCTTTAAAAATAAACCCTAATTGTATTTTTTCATCCTAATTAATTGGATTTTAAAATAAGATAAATGGGTTTTTAACTCAAGCCCAACCCAAAACAATAGTTTTAAAAAATCGCACCGATTTTCCTCTGGTAATAAAAGAATTTTGTAACCTGATTTACTTAAGGAACATACAGTTCGGTCTAGGCTCGTGGGCTAGGTGTGGGGTGTTTCAGTTTGGTATCAGAGCCCAGTTTTAAACTCTCAGCCTGTGGGCTAAGGCCCAAAACGTTTTCAAATCGAGCCAAGTAAGCTTTTTGAAAGAATTTTATGAAATAAATAGGTTTTCTGGCATGACTCCTAAGTCTCCAACCCGCAGTGCACCAGGTAAGTACCCCTAACTATTTGTTTGATTATGTGTTATGAAATATGGAAGGGTAGAAAAAGGAATGGAACGTAGAAAAGCATGATAGGAACTTGAACCCTAGGACTAGTCTACTCAAACACAAACACATAAGACTTAAGGAACGTTAAACAAACCTATGGCTAAGTCACTTGAGTTAGTGTGTGGTAACCCCTGTGCGTATGTCTAGGATTGGATCCTAAAGCACAGTATTTAAGCGATCCTAGTGACTCACCTCCTCTTCACAGGAATCCTACCAGTGCGTAGCTTGGTTCACCCTAACCCGGAGGGCTCGGTAAGTGTGGCAACCTCATGCGCATGTCTAGGAATGGTTTCGGTGGGAGCTTGGTATTTAAGCGATCCCGTGACTCACCTCCTCTCCACTCGAATCCTGCCTGGTGCGTAGCTTTGGTTCACCCTGACCAAGAGGGCTCGGTCATAGGCTAAACACAATGACTAAAACCCGAAAGGGAACTAGCCGTGTTTCTATAAAAACAACAAAACCCTAGTTTTAAAACTCTTAAAAAACTTTCTTTTAAATTTGTGAAAACCATCTTTACAAAATTTTTCGAAAATTTTTCTGATTTGTGAAAAATAATTGAAATACCCTCGAGGTAAAAAATTTCTTAAATACCCCCGGATTTCAAAATTTTTCTAAAATACCCCGGGAATTTAAAAATACCAAAATAATTTGTGACGAAATCACCATAGAACTCTTTCTTTTAGAAAAAAATTTCGAAAATACCCCTGTATGACAAAATTACGAAAATACCCTAGGTAGTGGAGAAACAATAACAATGAAAACTACAACGTTTCTCTGAATGAACGAAAGTTCATAATTATTTGATGGATGTACGAATGAATGGAAAGACTGTGTGCATGTATGAATACGAAAGAACCACTCCTAAATTCTTTTTCATAAAACTTCTTGCGGGTAAACAAGTGAAAGAAAGACTAATTCATAAAACTTCTTAATCGATTCTGACGTTAGAAATGAGCTCTAGAGGGCGTGGTCGTCGTGGGCGAGGTAGAGGAAGGATGATTGTCGGAACCCGTTAGATCGGGTCAAGGGTCTAACAATGAGATACCACCACCACTACCACCCCAGCACCGTTGGTGTTGAGCAGCAAGCTCGGAGCGGGGATGATCTTTGTGTCGCAGTTTGTCTTTGAGTTTTGGAGTTGGTGGCCGTGCGGGAGGAAATTCGGGAACCCGTAAGTCTTTGCTGGCGGCTTGAGCTAATAGAGCCGAAATGTTTCGTGGAGTATCGGGTGTGGCACCCATCTGGTGAGTCTTGGTTGGAAAGCAATTGGCGCATCATGGATGAGCTTGATCGACCCACGAGGAAAAGTTGAAAGGGATGGTGGCACCGTTCGCGATGAAGCGTATCGATGGTGGTTAATCGTTTCGGGATGGTGCCACGGTGAGGATCGACACAGGAATATGTTAAGGAAGCATTTCAGAAGAAATATGTGGGAACCAGGTATACAGATGAGTAAAAGAAGGCTTTTCTGGGGCTGGTTCAAGAGAACAAGTCCGTTGCGGAATATGAAGCTGAATTCTTGAGGTTGAGCCGCTACGCTCGAGAAGTAGTGGCAACTGAGCATGAGCGTTGTGTCCGCTTTGAGGATGGACTAAGAGATGATCTGAGATTGTTGATAGCACCGCATCAGGAACGGGAGTTTCCTGCTTTAGTGGAGAAGGCTAAAGTGGCTGAAGGAATCAAGGATTCTACAAAGCACACTGTGGATCAAAATAGGCCCAAAAGAGGTTTTGGATCGTGCAGGAAGGCTCAAAAGAGGACTAGAGTTGATGGGCATAAAACCAGCAAAGCCGGTGTAGGATGGCGATGATCGTCCTTGTGGACATTGTGGGAAGAAGCACTTAGGGAGTCTTTGGAAAAGAGCGGGAGGATGTTTTGGTGTGGGTCCAAGGACCATATGCTCAAGGATTGTCCTAAGAAACCGGATGAAAAGTCGACCACCGCTCGGAATGTTAGTCGAGGTTGGTAGAGGAGGACAGCGACCTCAACGAGGTCGTGGTTCGAGTGTCGAGGTAACGGTCTTTGTGTAGAGGACGTAGAAACACAGGAGGCGGAGTGTCTTGCTAATCTTGAGGCAAGGCAATCGGGGTTGGTTCATGCGGTTCGCCGTAGGGAGGATGTGAGGCGCACCGGATGTTATAACCAGATGCGTTCCTTATTTATGGCAAGCCTTATTATGCCTTAATTGATGTGGGCTCGACCCATTCATATGTTGCATGTAGTGTAGTGGAAACACTAGGCCTAGACTCTAAACTTTACGATAGGGAGATAATCGTAGTAAGCCCATTAGGCCTAAGCGTAGTGGTGGATAAGATCTTTCGGAATGTACCCCAGAGATTCGAGGAGTGAACTTTGGTGACTTAATGGAACTACCTTTGGGGGAGTTTGAACTTATACTTGGAATGGGTAGCTAGTAGAGCACCGAGCCGTGTTGGATTGTGCGGCTAAGCGAATGGAACTAAGGACCCGAGGATGAAGTAGTAGTAATGATCGGAGAGAGAAGAAACTACCTATCCAACGTAGTTTCGGCGTTGAAGGCTGAGAAAATGGTTAAGAAAGGGTGCAAGGCGTTCTTAGCCTTCGTAAGTGTGTTAGGTGGAAAGGAAGAAGGTGTCGGTGGAGTTAGAGCGGTGAAAGACTTTGAAGATGTATTTACGGAGGAATTACCAGAATACCCCGGATAGAGAGGTGGAGTTTGGAATAGACTTACTACAGGGAACAGCTCTGTGTCAATCGCTCCATACCGAATGGCGCCAAAGGAGTTAGTTGAGCTCAAGGCTCAAATCCAAGAGTTGTTGGATCGTGGGTTCATACGACCCGGTGTGTCTCCATGGGGCACCGATTACATTTGTAAAGAAGAAAGAGCGGAACTATGCGTATGTGCATAGATTATCGTCGATTGAATAAAGTGACCATCAAGAACAAGTATCCTTTGCCAAGGATCGATGACTTGTTCGATCAGTGAAAAGAGGCATGATATTCTCAAAGATAGACTTAAGGTCGGGATATCACCAGATTGAAGGGGAAGGAGGCGGATATCCATAAGACCGCTTTTAGGACAAGATACTGACCATTTTGAGTTTGTGGTGATGCCGTTTGGATTGACAAATGCTCCACCAAGCGTTCATGGATATGATGAACCGAGTTTTTCAACCCTACTTGGATAGGTTCTTCGTTGTGTTCATCGACGATATTTTGGTGTATTCTAAGTCTGAAGAGGAGCATGATGAACATCTCCGAGTGGTGCTACAAGTGTTAAGGGAGAAGAAGCTCTATGCCAAATTCAGCAAGTGTGGATTTTGGCTTAAGGAGGTGGCATTCTTAGGGCATGTGGTATCCCCAGAAGGAATAAGAGTGGATCCTAGGAAGATCGAAGCAGTGTTGGATTGGAAACCACCTAGGTCCGTGGCTGAGATCCGAAGTTTCTTAGGTTTGGCAGGTTATTACAGAAGGTTTGTGGAAGGGTTCTCGTCAATAGCCGCGCCTTTGAAAAAGTTACTAAGGAAGGAAGTACCCTTTGAATGGTCTGATAAGCAACAGAAGAGCTTTGACAACCTTAAGAAGGTGTTGACGGAGGCTCCAGTGTTAATTCAGCCGGAGGCTGGGAAGGATTTTGTGGTGTACTGTGACGCTTTGCATACGGGATTAGGATGTGTGCTAATGCAAGAAGGAAAAGTAGTCGCTTATGCGTCTCGGCAACTAAGGCCTCATGAGGTTAACTACCCAACTCATGACTTAGAGTTGGCAGCAGTGGTTTTCGTCCTTAAGGTTTGGAGGCATTACCTTTATGGAGAAAGGTCGATAATCTACACAGACCACAAGAGCCTTAAGTATTTGTTGACTTAGAAGGAGTTGAACTTGAGGCAGCGAAGGTGGGTGGAACTATTAAAGGATTATGACTGCTCCATAGAGTACCACCCGGGCAAGGGGAATGTGGTAGCTGATGCCCTAAGTCGGAAGGTTGTGCCGGATCTAAGGGCTATGTTCGCTCACTTGAGTTTATATGATGATGGAAGCCTATTGGTAGAATTACAAATCAAGCCCACATGGCTGAATGAGGTGAAAAGGGGACAGTTGGCTGATAAGGACCTAAGTGCTAAGTTTCAGCAAGTACAGAACGAAGAATTAAAGGACTATGGCGTCAATGATGAAGGAGTATTGTGCTACAAAGGTAAAGTCTGTATGCCGAGAGACGAGGAGTTAAGACAAAGGATTCTTCGGGAGGCGCATAGTAGCCCTTATGCTATGCATCCCGGAGGCATTAAGCTGTACAAAGATCTAAGGGAACAATTTTGGTGGTCTGATCTTAAGCAAGAAGTGACTGAATTTGTGGGGAAATGTTTGGCGTGTCGCAAGTTCAGAGTGAACACCATGTTCCATCGAGTTGCTTTAACCAATCGAGATTCCGCAATGGAAGTGGGAGAGAATTACCATGGATTTCGTTAGTGGGCTTCCCCTTACGCCTACTAAGAAGGACTCGGTATGGGTGATAGTGGACCGTTTGACTAAGTCCGCGCACTTCATCCCGTGAGAGTTGACTATTCTCTTGAAGTGGCTAAGTTATATGTGGCGGAAATTGTGAGGTTACATGGTGTACCATGATCGATCATCTCCGACGAGACCCAAGGTTTACGTCTCGGTTGCGGAGGGCACTTCATCAAGCTTTAGGCACTAAGTTGGACTTCACTACGGCTTTTCATCCACAATCGACAGGCGATGCAGAACGAGTTATACAAGTGTTGGAGGATATGTTGAGAGGTTGTGTGATGGATTTCGAGAAGTTGGGAAGACTATTTGCCTTTAGTGAGTTACGCCTACAACAACAACTATCGGGCTAGCATTCGGATGGCACCATATGAAGCATTGTATGGTCGGAAGTGTAAAACTCCTACTTGTTGGAATGAGTTAGGAGAACGTCGAGTTTTGGGTCCAGAGTTAGTGGCCAAATCAAGAGAAGGTTGAGATGATTCGAGCACGATTAAAGGAAGCCTCGATAGCGCGAAGTCGTCACGGACCTTAAGCGGAAGGAAATAGAGTTTGAAGTGGGAGACCAAGTGTTTTTGAAAGTCTCGCCTTGGAAAAAGGTAATGAGGTTCGGTCGCAAGGGGAAGTTAAGCCCAAGGTTTATAGGGCCCTATCAAATCTTGAGGCGAGTTGGAACGATGGCATACAAATTGGAGTTGCCACGAGTTGCGGCAGGATGCACGACGTATTCCATGTATCCATGCTACGTCGTTATCGATCGGATCCGTCTCATGTGGTACCTGTCGAAGAAGTAGAGCTAAGGCCAGACTTATCGTATGAGGAAGAGCCAATTCAAATATTGGAACGTGATGTGAAAGTGTTACGTAGGAAGTCAGTTCCTCTAGTCAAAGTGTTATGGCACAATCATGGATCGGAAGAAGCTTCGTGGGAACCAGAAGAGGCAATGCGACAACAATACCCTCAATTATTTTAGTTAGAAAATTTTGAGGACGAAATTATTTTAAGGGGGTAGAATCAGTAACATCCTGGAAAGGGCCTATGCATTTTCGGTTTAATTATGCGAAGTAACATGTTTTATGTACTAAGAATAAATTTTGAACATTTTTGGAAACCTGAAAATGTATGGAAATAGATGGAAATGATTTAGAAATGATTCAAAATAGGAAAGTGCACATTTCTGGAAACTTGGAAATGTAAGAAAATGTCAAATTCTGAGCCGAACGAAAATTTTTGGAAACTTAGAAATGACCTAGAAATGACGAGTTTTAAGGTTTAAAAGGGAAATTAAGGCAAGGTGGCCTTAAAAGAAAAAGTTTGTGAAATTTGACACACAAACAGGCTTGGAAAAGTGGTGCAAGATGCCATTTAGGGCCTATGGAAATGGCGCCACATGCAAGATGTTGGGCACGAGTTCGAGTCACAAGGGAAGCAAATAAAAGAAGTTTTATTTTTGCTTCCAAGCTTGAGGTGGACGGCACAAGCTTTCTAGAAAGGAGGAGTTTTATTCTCTTTAAAATACGGCTAATTAGGGGATAAATAAGGATTTAATTTGGAGAGATAATTAAAGGATTATTCTTTTAATTATTTTAAATTAAGGTGATAAAGTTATCACAAAGGAAGAGTGGTGGCCAAGTAGGGGACTCTAGCCTAGTAATTTCGGCTAAAGAAGGAAGATTAAGGCTATTCTTCCATCTTTTCTAAGTGTTTGCCGAAAATCCTCTAGCCAAACTCTCCTTTTCTGCTTGAATTTTCTTTGGCCAAGTAGCCTCTCTTTCATCAATTCTTTTCCTCTCCAAAATCCTTCTTTTCTCCTCTCTTCTCTTCTTTTCTTTCTTTTCTTTTGTCAAGTCGAAATTAAGTAATTGTTGGAACCTAGCCGAATATTTTCCTCTCCATTAGAAGCCATAGCCGAATCTCCCTATGAATCTAAGCAAGGAAGCAATGATCATTGAAGTATTAAGGGGATCTCTCGGGTTTCTACAATATGCGACTACAAGGAGGAATATTTCGGGATCTAAGGTAAGAAACTATAAGATCCAAAGGTCTTGTTTTAAGTTTTAATGTTAGATTAAACCTAACATGTGATTATAGGAATTTCGACATCCCTAGGAAAGCAAGGATACTTTTCGGGACTTGAGATCACAAAGGTACGTGTTTAAGACATTCGGCCAAAGCCTATTTTAAGTATTTGGATTTATTCCCAAAAGCCGAAACTAACCTATGATGTGTTTTAATGTTGGTCGAATGCAAGAAGGAATATAACAAAGTTTTGGGACTTGATTCTTAAGTCAATCGAAAACAAGGTAGGTTTTCAGTATACAAATCCTACTAGGATTTGGTTTTAAAGCCAAAAAGGTTTATTAATGTGTTTAAATGATTGGCCGAATATAGGAGTTAAGGATCTAAATCAGTAGATCGGTTCTTCGGGATTTCAAGGACTTTGTTAAGCGAATCAGGTGTGTACCCCACACTAACTTTTAATATGATTATGGTAATATGTAAAATGTGCATATGGATAAGGTACCGTGTTATAGTACAAAGTACTCAGGCACGTTTCCTACTTCCACTAGGATTATGAAATAATGGACCGGGTTCGGCGGAAGCTTAGGGATGGCCATGCTCAGCTTGAAGTTTTATTCAATATGGATATTTAAATTTATTTAAGTATTTTAGAATTTTATTTTGGGATTCTACTTGATGTAATAAGGCCATAAGTTACACTTCTTTACTTTTATTTTTAATTACTATGTTACGAATTATTTTCAATTAAAGTTAAGTAAAATTTATTTCTTTAAAAATAAACCCTAATTGTATTTTTTTCATCCTAATTAATTGGATTTTAAAATAAGATAAATGGGTTTTTAACTCAAGCCCAACCCAAAACAATAGTTTTTAAAAATCGCACCAGTTTTCCTCTGGTAATAAAAGAATTTTGTAACTAGTTTACTTAAGGAACATACCAGATTCGGTCCAGGCTCGTGGGCTAGGTGTGGGGTGTTTCAGTTTGGTATCAGAGCCCAGTTTTAAACTCTCAGCCTGTGGGCTAAGGCGCAAAACGTTTTCAAATCGAGCCAAGTAAGCTTTTTGAAAGAATTTTATGAAATAAACAGGTTTTCTGGCATGGCTCCTAAGTCTCCAACCCGCAGTCCACCAGGTAAGTACCCCTAACTATTTGTTTGATTATGTGTTATGAAATATGGAAGGGTAGAAAAAGGAATGGAACGTAGAAAAGCATGATAGGAACTTGAACCCTAGGACTAGTCTACTCAAACACAAACACATAAGACTTAAGGAACGTTAAACAAACCTATGGCTAAGTCAGAGTTAGGGTGTGGTAACCCCTGTGCGCGTATGTCTAGGATTGGATCCTAAGAGCACAGTATTTAAGCGATCCTAGTGACTCACCTCCTCTTTGCAGAATCCTACAGTGCGTAGCTTCGGTTCACCCTAACCCGAGAGGGCTCGATAAGTGTGGCAACCTCTGTGCGCATGTCTAGGAATGGTTTCGGTGGGAGCTTGGTATTTAAGCGATCCCCGTGACTCACCTCCTCTCCACTCGAATCCTGCTCAGTGCGTAGCTTTGGTTCACCCTGACCAAGAGGGCTCGGTCATAGGCTAAACACAATGACTAAAACCCGAAGGGAACTAGCCGTGTTTCTATAAAAACAACAAAACCCTAGTTTTAAAACTCTTAAAAAACTTTCTTTTAAATTTGTGAAAACCATCTTTACAAAATTTTTCGAAAATTTTTCTGATCTGTGAAAAATAATTGAAATACCCTCGAGGTAAAAAATTTTTGAATATACCCATTTCAAAATTTTTCCAAAATACCCCGGGAATTTAAAAATACCAAAATAATTTGTGACGAAATCACCATAGAACTCTTTCTTTTAGAAAAAAAATTCGAAAATACCCCTGTAGGACAAAATTACGAAAATACCCCTAGGTAGTGGAGAAACAATAACAATGAAAACTACAACGTTTCTCTGAATGAACGAAAGTTCATAATTGTTTGATGGATGTGCGAATCAATGCAAAGACTGTGTGCATGTATGAATACGAAAGAACCACTCCTAAATTCTTTTTCATAAAACTTCTTCGGGTAAACAAGTGAAAGAAAGACTAATTCATAAAACTTCTTAATCAGTTACGACGTTAGAAATGAGCTCTAGAGGACGTGGTCGTCGTGGGCGAGAGGTAGAGGAAGGATGACGGTGTCGAACCCGTTAGATCGGGTCAAGGGTCCGACAATGAGATACCACCGCCACCACCACCCCCACCGTTGGTGTTGAGCGACAAGCTCGGACGGGGATGATGATGCATGTCGCAGTGTCTTTGCGAGTTTTGGAGTCGGTGGCCGTGCGGGAGGAAATTCGGGAACCCGTAAGTCTGTGCCTGAGCGGCTTCGAGCTAATAGAGCCGAAATGTTTCGTGGAGTATCGGGTGTGGCACCCAGTACAGCTGAGTACTGGTTGGAAGCAACTGAGCGCATCATGGATGAGCTTGATCTGACCCCTGAGGAAAAGTTGAAAGGGATGGTGGCACTGTTATGCGATGAAGCGTATCAGTGGTGGTTAACTGTTCGGGATGGTGCCACGGCTGAGGATCTGACCTGGGAATATGTTAAGGAAGCATTTCAAAAGAAATATGTGAGAACCAGGTATACAGATGAGTAAAAGAAGGCTTTTCTGGGGCTGGTTCAAGAGAACAAGTCTGTTGCGGAATATGAAGCTGAATTCTTGAGGTTGAGCCGCTACGCTTGAGAAGTAGTGGCAACTGAGCATGAGTGCTGTGTCCGCTTTGAGGACGGACTAAGAGATGATCTGAGATTGTTGATAGCACCGCATCGAGCGGGAGTTTCTGCTTTAGTGGAGAAGGCTAAAGTGGTCAAGGAATCAAGGATTCTACAAAGCGGTGTGGATCAAAATAGGCCCAAAAGAGGTTTTGGATCGTGCAGGAAGGCTCAAAAGAGGACTAGAGTTGATGGGCATTAAAACCGACAAGCTGGTGTAGGATGGCGATGTCGTCCTTGTGGACATTGTGGGAAGAAGCACTTAGAGGAGTCTTTGGAAAAGACGGGAGGATGTTTTCGGTGTGGGTCCAAGGACCATATGCTCAAGGATTGTCCTAAGAAACCAGATGAAAGTCGACCAGCCGCTCGAGAATGTTAGTCGAGGTTGGTAGAGGAGGACAGGCAGCCTCAACGAGGTCGTGGTTCGAGTAATCGAGGTAACAGTCTTTGGTAGAGGACGTGAGAGCACGAAGGCGAGAGGTGCTTTGCTAATCTTGAGGCAAGGCAATCGGGGTTGGTTTATGCGGTTCGCCGTAGGGAGGATGCAGACGTGCGGATGTTATAACCGATGCGTTCCTTATTTATGGAAAGCCTTATTATGACTTAATTGATGTGGGCTCGACCCATTCATATGTTGCATGTAGTGTAGTGGAAAGACTAGGCCTAGACTCGAACTTTCGATAGGGAGATAAGCGTAGTAAGCCCATTAGGCCTAATCGTAGTGGTGGATAAGATCTTTCTAATGTACCCCTAGAGATTCGAGGGAGTGAACTTTCTGGTGACTTAATGGAACTACCTTTCGGAGAGTTTGAACTTATACTTGGAATGGGTCTAGTAGAGCACCGAGCCGTGTTGGATTGTGCGGCTAAACGAATGGAACTAAGGACCCCGGAGGATGAAGTAGTAGTAATGATCGGAGAGAGAAGAAACTACCATCCAACGTAGTTTAGCGTTGAAAGAAAAAATGGTTAAGAAAGGGTGCAAGGCGTTCTTAGCCTTCGTAAGTGCGTTAGGTGGAAAGGAAGAAGGTGTCGGTGGAGTTAGAACGGTGAAAGACTTTGAAGATGTATTTCGAAGGAATTACCAGAATACCCCCGAGATAGAGGGTGGAGTTTGGAATAGACTTACTACGAGGAACAGCTCTGTGTCAATCGCTCCATACCGAATGGCGCCAAAGGAGTTAGTTGAGCTCAAGGCTCAAATCCAAGAGTTGTTGGATCGTGGGTTCATACGACCAGTGTGTCTCCATGGGGAGCACCGATTCTGTTTGTAAAGAAGAAAGCGGAACTATGCGTATGTGCATAGATTATCGTCGATTGAATAAGTGACCATCAAGAACAAGTATCCTTTGCCAAGGATCGATGACTTGTTCGATCAATGAAAAGAAGCGGCGAGATTCTCAAAGATAGACTTAAGGTCGGGATATCACCAGTTGAAGGGGAAGGAGGCAGATATCCATAAGACCGCTTTTAGGACAAGATACGGCCATTTTGAGTTTGTGGTGACGCCGTTTGGATTGACAAATGCTCCAGCCACGTTCATGGATATGATGAACCGAGTTTTTCAACCCTACTTGGATAGGTTCTTCGTTGTGTTCATCGACGATATTTTGGTGTATTCTAAGTCTGAAGAGGAGCATGATGAACATCTCCGAGTGGTGCTACAAGTGTTAAGGGAGAAGAAGCTCTATGCCAAATTCAGCAAGTGTGGATTTTGGCTTAAGGAGGTGGCATTCTTAGGGCATGTGGTATCCGCAGAAGGAATAAGAGTGGATCCTAGGAAGATCGAAGCAGTGTTGGATTGGAAACCACCTAGGTCCGTGGCTGAGATCCGAAGTTTCTTAGGTTTGGCAGGCTATTACAGAAGGTTTGTGGAAGGGTTCTCGTCAATAGCCGCGCCTTTGAAAAAGTTACTAAGGAAGGAAGTACCCTTTGAATGGTCTGATAAGCAACAGAAGAGCTTTGACAACCTTAAGAAGGTGTTGACGGAGGCTCGGTGTTAATTCAAATGGGAGGCTGGGAAGGATTTTGTGGTTTACTGTGACGCTTCGCATACGGGATTAGGATGTGTGCTAATGCAAGAAGGAAAAGTAGTCGCTTATGCGTCTCGGCAACTAAGGCCTCATGAGGTTAACTACCCAACTCATGACTTAGAGTTGGCAGCAGTGGTTTTCGTCCTTAAGGTTTGGAGGCATTACCTTTATGGAGAAAGGTCGATAATCTACACAGACCACAAGAGCCTTAAGTATTTGTTGACTCAGAAGGAGTTGAACTTGAGGCAGTAAAGGTGGGTGGAACTATTAAAGGATTATGACTGCTCGATAGAGTACCACCCGGGCAAGGCGAATGTGGTAGCTGATGCCCTAATTCGGAAGGTTGTGCCGGATCTAAGGGCTATGTTCGCTCACTTGAGTTTATATGATGATGGAAGCCTGTTGGCAGAATTACAAATCAAGCCCACATGGCTGAATGAGGTGAAAAGGGGACAGGTTGGTGATAAGGACCTAAGTGCTAAGTTTCAACAAGTGCAGCGGAGAATTAAAGGACTATGGCGTCAATGATGAAGGAGTATTGTGATACAAAGGTAAAGTCTGTATGCCGAGAGACGAGGAGTTAAGACAACGGATTCTTCGGGAGGCGCATAGTAGCCCTTATGCTATGCATCCCGGAGGCATTAAGCTGTACAAAGATCTAAGGGAACAATTTTGGTGAGTCCGATCTTAAGCAAGAAGTGACTGAATTTGTGGGGAAATGTTTGACGTGTCGCCAAGTTAAAATTGAACACCATGTTCCATCGAGATTGCTTTAACCAATCGAGATTCCACAATGGAAGTGGGAGAGAATTACCATGGATTTCGTTAGTGGGCTTCCCTTACGCCTACTAAGAAGGACTCGGTATGGGTGATAGTGGACCGTTTGACTAAGTCCGCGCACTTCATCCCGGTAAGAGTTGACTATTCTCTTCTTGTCGGCTAAGTTATATGTGGCAAAAATTGTGAGGTTACATGGTGTACCAAGTGTCGATCATCTCCGACGAGAGACCCAAGGTTTACGTCTCTGGTTACGGAGGGCACTTCATCAAGCTTTAGGCACTAAGTTGGACTTCACTCACGGCTTTTCATCCACAATCGACGGGCGATCAACGAGCGAGTTATACAAGTGTTGGAGGATATGTTGAGAGGTCAGTGTGATGGATTTCCGAGGAAGTTGGGAAGACTATTTGCCTTTAGCCGAGTTCGCCTACAACAACAATTATCAGGCTAGCATTCGGATGGCACCATATGAAGCATTGTATGGTCGGAAGTGTAAAACTCCTACTTGTTGGACCGAGTTAGGAGAACGTCGAGTTTTGGGTCCAGAGTTAGTGGCGAATCAAGAAGAAGGTTGAGATGATTCGAGCACGCTTAAAGGAAGCCTCGATAGGCGAAGTCGTCGCAGACCTTAAGCGGAAGGAAATAGAGTTTGAAGTGGGAGACCAAGTGTTTTTGAAAGTCTCGCCTTGGAAAAAGGTAATGAGGTTCGGTCGCATGAGGAAGTTAAGCCCAAGGTTTATAGGGCCCTATCGAGCACCGGCGAGTTGGAACGAACAGTGGCATACAAATTGGAGTTGCCACGAGTTGCGGCAGATGCACGACGTATTCCATGTATCCATGCTACGTCGTTCACCGATCGATCCATCTCATGTGGTACCCGTCAAGAAGTAGAGCTAAGGCCGGACTTATCGTATGAGGAAGAGCCAATTCAAATATTGGAACGTGATGTGAAAGTGTTACGTAGGAAGTCGGTTCCTCTAGTCAAAGTGTTATGGCGCAATCATGGATCGGAAGAAGCTTCGTGGGAACCGTAAGAGGCAATGCGACAACAATACCCTCAATTATTTTAGTTAGAAAATTTCGAGGACGAAATTATTTTAAGGGGGTAGAACTGTAACATCCTCGGAAAGGGCCTATGCATTTTCGGTTTAATTGTACTGAGTAACATGTTTTATGTACTAAGAATAAATTTTGAACATTTTTGGAAACCTGAAAATGTATGGAAATGGATGGAAATGATTTAGAAATGATTCAAAATAGGAAAGTGCACATTTACTGAAACTTGGAAATGTAAGAAAATGTCAAGTTCTGAGCCGAACGAAAATTTTTGGAAACTTAGAAATGACCTAGAAATGACGAGTTTTAAGGTTTAAAGGGGAAATTAAGGCAATGTGGCCTTAAAAGAAAAAGTTTGTGAAATTTGACACACAAACAGGCTTGGAAAAGTGGTGCAAGATGCCACTTAGGGCCTATGGAAATGGCGCCACATGCAAGATGTTGGGCCCGAGTTCGAGTCACAAGGGAAGCAAATAAAAGAAGTTTTATTTTTGCTTCCAGAAGCTTGAGGTGGACGGCACAAGCTTTCTAGAAAGGAGGAGTTTTATTCTCTTTAAAATACGGCTAATTAGGGGGATAAATAAGGATTTAATTTGGAGAGATAATTAAAGGATTATTCTTTTAATTATTTTAAATTAAGGTGATAAAGTTATCACAAAGGAAGAGTGGTGGCCAAGTAGGGGACTCTAGCCTAGTAATTTCGGCTAAAGAAGGAAGATTAAGGCTATTCTTCCATCTTTTCTAAGTGTTTGCCGAAAATCCTCTAGCCAAACTCTCCTTCTCTCTTGAATTTTCTTTGGCCAAGTAGCCTCTCTTTCATCAATTCTTTTCCTCTCCAAAATCCTTCTTTTCTCCTCTCTTCTCTTCTTTTCTTTCTTTTCTTTTGTCAAGTCGAAATTAAGTAATTGTTGGAACCTAGCCAATATTTTCCTCTCCATTAGAAGCCATAGCCGAATCTCCCTGTGAATCTAAGCAAGGAAGCGGTCATCAAGTATTAAGGGGATCTCTCGAGTTTCTACAATCATGCGACTACAAGGAGGAATATTTCGGGATCTAAGGTAAGAAACTATAAGATCCAAAGGTCTTGTTTTAAGTTTTAATGTTAGATTAAACCTAACATGTGATTATAGGAATTTCGACATCCCTAGGAAAGCAAGGATACTTTTCGGGACTTGAGATCACAAAGGTATGTGTTTAAGACATTCGGCCAAAGCCTATTTTAAGTATTTGGATTTATTCCCAAAAGCCGAAACTAACCTATGATGTGTTTTAATGTTGGCCGAATGCAAGAAGGAATACAACAAAGTTTTGGGACTTGATTCTTAAGTCAATCGGAAACAAGGTAGGTTTTCAGTATACAAATCCTACTAGGATTTGGTTTTAAAGCCAAAAAGGTTTATTAATGTGTTTAAATGATTGGCCGAATATAGGAGTTAAGGATCTAAATCAGTAGATCGGTTCTTGGGATTTCAAGGACTTTGTTAAGCGAATCAGTGTGTACCCCACACTAACTTTTAATATGATTATGGTAATATGTAAAATGTGCATATGGATAAGGTACCGTGTTATGGTACAAAGTACTCAGTGCACGTTTCTACTTCCACTAGGATTATGAAATATGTTATTTATAACATGTGAAAATTTATAAGAATGTGAATTTAAGTAGGATATGCATGATATGAATAATATGGGTCATTCGGGATATATGAAAAGGGGAAGTGAATGTGATGACTACGGTCTCACTATCTCGAATGTGGTGACTTCACCACATTATCCGAATGTGGTAACTTCGGTTACATTATCTCGAATGTGGTGTCTCATGACACAATTATCTCGTGGCTATGCCACAAATTTTATATGGGCGATGAGCACGTCGATTGCAGCGGCGCCTTGAAGGTGTGTAGCGGATGGAGGGTTGACTTAGTAGTCCCCACGGTGTGCAGGTTGGTACGGGGATGTGTAGCGGATGGCACCTAGGTTTGGGTTTGGGTTGGATCATCATTTTTATCTGTTATATGAATAAGTATTGGATATGAAAAATGTATGCCTGATATATTGAATTTTAGTGTTGTGTACACATTGAGTATGTTGACTCACCCTGTTGTGGGACTATTTTTCAGGTGACGATCAATAATGGACCGGGTTCGGCGGAAGCTTAGGGATGGCCATGCTCAGCTTGAAGTTTTATTCAATATGGATATTTAAATTTATTTAAGTATTTTAGAATTTTATTTTGGGATTCTACTTGATGTAATAAGGCCATAAGTTACACTTCTTTACTTTTATTTTTAATTACTATGTTACGAATTATTTTCAATTAAAGTTAAGTAAAATTTATTTCTTTAAAAATAAACCCTAATTGTATTTTTTTCATCCTAATTAATTGGATTTTAAAATAAGATAAATGGGTTTTTAACTCAAGCCCAACCCAAAACAATAGCTTTTAAAAATCGCACCAGTTTTCCTCTGGTAATAAAAGAATTTTGTAACCAGTTTACTTAAGGAACATACCAGATCCGGTCCAGGCTCGTGGGCCGGGTGTGGGGTGTTTCAGTGTTCCTAGGCGTGTTGGTTACCCCACGCTCGTGTCCAGCCTGTGTTTTACAAGTCAGTATGTAGGCACAGTTTTAAGGCACGGGCATGTTCGCCGTGGTTGGGAAGTCGATAGCTTCACACGCGGTCATAGAACGCGGCCACCGTGCCCCATGTCGCGCCCGTGGTGTAGTGGTTGGATCCTTGACGACGAAAAGTGGTTGGAGCTGATTCGCACGGCCTCTGCTATTTCAGTACGGGGATTCTTATGGTCCACACGGCCACGGCCACAGCCGTGTGCAAGGCCGTGTGACTTGGAAATCTGCACTTCTGGTTAGTTTATAACTAAGTGTTTAGAAAGAAAAGAAGAAAAGAAAAATAAATTTAAAGCAAAATGTGAGAATAAATTATGTTAGTGCTCTTTTATAGTCGTAAGCTAGACTCTACCTCTCATTCATATGATCATGGTGGTTTGAGGAGGTGAAAATCCTTTCTCATGCGATCAATTCGGTTTTTGATAAATAGTTTAAGTCGAGTAATGTTTACCTCAAAAGTGTTGAATTTAGGATTGCTTACCTCGACTGTGTCGTATAGGAAGACATTAAGTACCTCAAAAGTGATTTCTTCATTTTTCTTAAGGTCTGAATTGGTGATTCGAGGGTCTTCCTTATTCAACAATACCTGATCCCCTATTTTGAAGTGATTTGTTGTTCCTATCAGCTCGTCTGGGGTTTCCTTCGGTTTCACTCCGTGTATTCCTAGTTTCTCTTTAAAGTGTGTCTTCCACTCGTCTTGTTCATCGCTCCGAAGCCTTCGATCCTCATGAATTTCTTTTTTATTGATGCGAGGTCTAGGATCTAGCATCTGCAAAAGAGCTTCAAGAAACGGCAAGTTAATATGAAATTTCTTTGGAAGTTTAAGAGACTTACCGAATTCTTCCTCTGTGTGGTCTTTCTTTGTCGCATTGGGGTATGGCGCATGAGCTTGGTACTCTGTAATTACTGGGTTTGGTAAATCCTGGCTTACCTCAACCTTACCTCCACTCACCACAGGCTCTTGCCTTGGGTCAGATTCCACTAACCTTTCACTGTCATGAGCTGTTATGGTTTGAATTTGTTCTTTTGGGTTAGTTTCAGTATTGCTTGGCAAGCTTCCTTGTGGTAGTTCTGAGATCAGCTTAGCAAGTTGTATAACTGACTTAGTAAGTTCCCCAACTTGGTTCTTGATCCCCTTGATCGATGCTTGTTGGTCATTAAGTGTTGTCTCAGTTTTTTTGAGACGGTTATCTGTAGCTGTCATGAATTTTGTCAGCATCTCTTCAAGGTTCGATTCCTCTTCCTGTTGGTGAGGTGGTTGTTGAAAATCTGGAAAAAGTTCCGGTCTTTGGCTATTTTGATCATCCCACGAGAAATTGGGATGGTACCTCCAACCTGCATTATAAGTGTCATTATAAAAATTATTTTGTGGTCTAGAATAGTTACCCGTATAGTGAGCTTGCTCGTTTTCCATGCCATATCCGTAGAGTGAGTACTCAGGATTCACCACGCCTCCTAAATTCGAATCATATTATATTTCTGGGTGTACCACGTCGAGGTTGAAGAAACTAGCTGCTTTAGTAGGAATTGTCCTCATCGCTTGCCACTGATAATTACTCAGTGCCATCGTCTCTATAGACTAAAATTATCTGCCAAAAGCAAAATAGAAGAAAAATTAGCAAAGTAAAAGAAATAATAATAAAAATAAAAATAAATTGCAGAAAATAAAAAATAATGGCTAAAGTAATAAAAATAGAGCTTTCTTAATATTTTAGTTCCCCGGCAACGGCGCAAAAAACTTGATCGCTGTGAATCAGAGCTTTAAAATTTATAAAAAGAATGATCGAACCTGGAAACTAACTCTGACAACGATTGAGGCAAGTGCACTTATCGAACAATAGTATAGCTTAGGCAAGACCGCATTTATCGAACCCAAAGGAACTAAAAGTACTAATACTAACTTTCTTTTTATTATCTAGCCTAAAAATAAAGAGAGATTGTTTATCTAATCTAAATTAAGTAACTACTAAACTAAAGACTCTAAGACAAAGAAGAATGAATTTGGAAAATAACTTGGGAAAAACTCAGTTGATTTAGATGATACCCTAGGAAGAATCCACCTAGACTTCACTTGTTATCTAACACTGAACCATACGAATTATTCACTTAGTTTCATCCGTAAGACTCCCTAACGTATATTAAACCCTCTCTCGAGGTGAATAACGTCTAACCCTAGGTTAATTAGTGGAACTCTCGTTCTCTTATAATAACCCCCTAGAATAGCTATAAATCGATCTATGGATTCCCATATTAGGTTTCACCCTAATCCGGCAAAATCTCGTCACCCTATCTCTAGGCGTGCGATCAACTCCGCTTAATTATGTTGGATCTACTCTTAGGCAGGGTCTATTCCTCCTCCACCTAAGCACAGTAAATTTGGATTAAGCTCACATAATTAAGAACAAACTAAGTATTTATCATATAATTCAGAAAACAATAACAAGATTCATCATAGGTTTCATCCCCTTCGGGTATCCGAAGGGTTTAGTTCATAACAATAAAGGAAAACATCTCAAGAGAAAAGATAAAACAAAACATAAGAAATCCCTAAAACCCCCTGAAAGAATTGAAGGAGAGATCCTCCGTCTTGAGTATAATTCTGGCTTCTTGAGATGGATCAACTGGCTATCCCTGAGTGAATCCCCACAAATCTGCCTTCTCTGGCCTAGCACGACGCCCCTAGACGATGGCTTTGGGCTCCCCTTCTTAGGTCATACTTAGGGTGTATTTATAGGCTTTTGAAATACGTTTCTTTCTCCCTAAGTATCTTTTCCCGAATGAAATTGCTCTTCTCCACGGCAGAGGCACGGCCATGGCGCACACCCGTGTGAATCGTGGCCAGGCCGTGTTCGGATTTCTTTATTGAGACACGGCCATGTGAGTCGGGGTTAGACCGTGTTCTAGATGATTGACTTGGCACGGTTGTGTGGGTCTAAGTCCAGGCCGTGTCAATTTCCTCTTTTGCCCGTTTTGGTCCGTTTTGAACCCGTTTCTCGTTCTTTTTATCCTTGGGTGCTTTCCTGAGTATAAGACATGAAAAGAAAGGATTAAGAGCACCTTTTTACATAAATCAAGGGATAATTCATCCAAAAGCATACTAAATGTGGGCCTAAAATATGTTACTATTTCGGTTTATCAAATACCCCCACACTTAAGCTTTTGCTTGTCCTCAAGCAAAATTCTCAACTTACAATTAAAACGAACTTCCTATAATTCATAATAGTCATTGATAGTGTCTCATCGAAATTCAGAGATAATTTATACATGGATAATTCAACTCAAAGTGTCCTAAAAATTCAAACACTATAAGCCTTATATTTTGTAGCACAAAACATAGGTGTTTCCCTTCATTTAAATAATTACCTCTGATTCGAAATTGTCAAGGATTGACATCCTCACTAAAGATTCACTCAAATCACTCAAAGTGTTTAAGGTTCACAATTTAGGCACTCAAAATTCAAACATGAAGAGTTAATCCCATAGGCTTGCATGAAAATCAAATCTCCACCACTGAAATATGAGATGAAACACAAATCAAAAGGTCTTTGTTAGGGTTGTAACGGGGCTAGGGTTAAGGTGTGGAATAAGGCTGAATTAGGGAGTTAGAATCGAGATTGAATTGACAAATTACCTAAATAAGAACTAATGAACTAATAATAATAATTACATCAATTGAAAACTAATAATACTAATAATACGAGCTTCTTCTTCAATATTTAGAATAAATGTATAAGCTCGTTTAATCACATAACTAATAATGAATATACTTCGTCGTTTTTTTTAAGAACATAATAAATACATAATAAAAGATAAATTACTAAAATTCATAATTAGGCAACTAATCAGATCAAATCTCGATATAGGGGTAGTTAGAAAGAATGGTGATAACAATTACAAAGGGTTTTGGGTTAATATTAGTGGGTGAGTCAATAAAGAGGGTTGATAGGATTAAAAGGAGTTCACTAGGGGTTAATTTGTGAAGGTAGGCTTTTAATGGAGTTAGTGGGTTAAAACCTAGGTGCCTTTATCATCTCTGTATATCAAATCAAAAGTGTGGTCTCGACATGTATAATCGATGCAAGTTCTAGAATAACAAATCAGTGTTGACATACTCATAATCAATAAAGTGAGCAAGAAAAAGAATTTATGCTCTATAAGGATCAAAAACTCACAAAAATTATGGGTATCTTTGACATCAACCTTGTAAATATCAAATTTCAAGGTAATATTTAAATTCAGGTAGACGACCTAGAAAATTTTTAATTCAGAAAAATAGACTTATTATGCTTGATTCTCTAGTATTCTTAGAATTTAATCATCAATGCACAATTATCAATAACTTAATCTAAAACATATCAATAAAAATCATAAATCATCAGAAATTTCATCCTAATTAGTAATATGAGTAAATTACTTAAAAACAAGACTAAATTCAGGGATTTTGAGAATAATGAAAAAAGTTTGGTACTACGTCTAAGATTCACCCCCCACACTTAAGATGTACATTGCCCTCAATGTACAAAAATAGATAATATAAATGTAATGTTCAGATCAAAATATATGGGGATAAGTGAAACTCCCTGAATTATGGATGAAATCCTTGAGTTGGCAGTGGTCGTGGTTGTAACACCCCAAACCCGGCACAAACACTACAACTGGATTTGGTATGTCACTCAGGAGATTTTTGTAAAAAATGTCGAAATTTAG
Organism: Gossypium sturtianum; assembly: GCA_025698515.1. NCBI lineage: Eukaryota > Viridiplantae > Streptophyta > Magnoliopsida > Malvales > Malvaceae > Gossypium > Gossypium sturtianum. The sequence continues at coordinate 14,797,227 of CM046947.1, read as the reverse complement.
GCAAAACTTAATAACTTGATAAGTTTAAGTAAGATTTAAAGTTCATTTGTTGTTTTCGTGAATTAAAAACCAAAACCTTAATACATGCCTTAGTTTAATTAAAATTTAAATGTCTATCAGTAATAAAAGCCCAAACTAAAACCCAAAACAGAGTATAATAGTCTAGTGGCCCGTGGCCTTATTACAGCGAGATTTAAAACCCATTAAATAAAAATATAAAATAATAAATTAAAGCCTTTTTGCTGAATCCAAATGTTCTTTTGCATGGCCACCTTGCTCTCCTCTCCAGCCCGGTTCGATGCACTAAGTGCTACCTGAAATTTGTTAAAAATAATAGGGTGAGTCGCGAGACACAGTGTGCAACCCTCGTGTACCATCAGACTGGGCCTTAGCCCACAGGTCAGAATATAGAACATAATATAAGAGATAACATACATAAAACCCAACCCAATCCTAGGTTTCCATCCGCTACACACCACCCTTACCGCCAATCACACCATTGGGGATTTCTACAATCAACCCACACCGCTACACACCATCGATGGCAGTCATGCTGCAGTTAGCTGCTCATCGTCAGAGTTGTGACAGAGTCACCAGCCTGAAATGGCGAAGCCACGAAAGCAGATTGTGTGAGTCACCAGTGAAATGGCATAAGCCACCGAGCGCATCACTTCCCTCTTTATCAATCACCCAACCCCGAGCATACATAAAAATCAACATGCAAAACATATCTTTTAACGAAACATTCATCAAGAATGGCGAAAACACTAACTTTGATATTTATCCTTTACCCTTCTCGGGTTTCAAACGTTATGCCGAGATTTCGGCATTTAACTGAGTATAGCAGATTTATACTTATATATATATATACATAATAGCATTCAATCTAATGGTGTGAGAAGTTACACACCTGATTAATGTCGATACCCTTGCTAAACCGATCTACAACTTTGCTCGAAAAGTCGAAAAGATGTGACAATATGGCCTCTCCTATAATCGGCCATGGTTAGTGTTTTACCCGATCACATTGGGGTATGGCGCATGAGCTTGGTACTCTGTAATTATCGGGTTTGGTAAATCCTAGCTTACCTCAACCTTACCTCCACTCACCACAGGCTCTTGCCTTGGGTCAGATTCCACTAACCTTTCACCGTCATGATCATTTATGGTTTGAATTTGTTCTTTTGGGTTAGTTTCAGATTATTGCTTGGCAAGCTTCCTTGTGGTAGTTACGAGATTAGCTTAGCAAGTTGTATAACCCGACTTAGTAAGTTCCCCAACCCGACTCGATAAGTTCCCCAACTTGGTTCTTGATCCCCTTGATCGATGCTTGTTGGTCATTAAGTGTTGTCTCGCTTTTTGAGACGGTTATCTCTGTAGTCGTCATGAATTTTGTCAAGATCTCTTCAAGGTTCGACTCCTCTTCCTGTTGGTGAGGTGGTTGTTGAAAATCTGGAGGAAGTTCCAGTCTTTGGCTATTTTGATCATCCCACGAGAAATTGGGATGGTACCTCCAACCTGCATTATAAGTGTCATTATAAAAATTATTTTGTGGTCTAGAATAGTTACCCGTATAGTGAGCTTGCTCGTTTTCCATGCCATATCCATAGAGTGAGTACTCAGGATTCGCCACACCTCCTAAATTCGAATCATATTGTATTTCTGGGTGTACCACATCGAGGTTGAAGACACTGGCTGCTTTAGTAGGAATTGTCCTCATCGCTTGCCACTGATAATTACTCAGTGCCATCGTCTCTATAGACTAAAATTATCTGCCAAAAGCAAAATAGAAGAAAAATTAGCAAAGTAAAATAAATAATAATAAAAATAAAAATAAATTGCAGAAAATAAAAAATAATGGCTAAAGTAATAAAAATAGAGCTTTCTTAATATTTTAGTTCCCCGACAACGGCGCCAAAAACTTGATCGCTGTGAATCAGAGCTTTAAAATTTATAAAAAGAATGATCGAACACGAAACTAACTCGACAACGATTGAGGCAAGTGCACCTATCGAACAGTAGTATAGCTTAGGTAAGACCGCATTTATCGAACCCAAAGGAACTAAAAGTACTAATACTAACTTTCTTTTTATTATCTAGCCTAAAAATAAAGAGAGATTGTTTATCTAATCTAAATTAATTAACTACTAAACTAAAGACTCTAAGACAAAGAAGAATGAATTTGGAAAATAACTTGGGAAAAACTAAGTTGATTTAGATGATACCCTAGGAAGAATCCACCTAGACTTCACTTGTTATCTAACACTGAACCATACGATTTATTCACTTAGTTTGATCCGTAAGACTCCCTAACGTATATTAAAGCCTCTCTCGAGGCGAATAACGTCTAACCCTAGGTTAATTAGTGGAACTCTCGTTCTCTTATAATAACCCCCTAGAATAGCAGTAAATCGATCTATGGATTCCCATATTAGGTTTCACCCTAATCCGGTAAAATATCGTCACCCTATCTCTAGGCGTGCGATCAACTCCGCTTAATTATGTTGGATCTACTCTTAGGCAGGGTCTATGTAACATCCCGAAATTGGGCCTAGTAGGATTGGGCCTTGAGCTTTAGGAAAATTTTGAGTATTATTTTTGTGTTGGCTCGGTTAGGAATTTTGTATGTTAGCATAGTCTTGTGAAGGCTTGATTTTATTTAGGAAGTCAGAATAATTTTTTTTAGTAAGGTTTATTTAATGAAGTGGATTAAGTGAGCTTAGCACTTAAGTGAATTTAAGTGTTAATTAAAGCACATGAGGAGTTAGTGGCAAGGTGGTTATGATGCTTGGATAGTTGCTTGAGGTTAGAGGTTCGAGTATCATGATTAACATTTTGAAGACTTTATTTTTATCCTAGCATTGATGGACGGTCAAACCTTATTTATGATAGGTTGGACTCTCAAATTTTGGTAAGTTGAATATTGGTTTAAGGAAAGCATGAAATTGGGGTTAAGAATCTTAAGGTTATGGTATGATGAGGGGACAAAAGGCATGGATTATGGAGTGTTATTTTGGAAACTCTTCTATGGCATTTTGTCCATGAACATGGATGGTTTCATGGACTAGGGGAGTTGGCGAATTTTTGGAAGGAATAGGATTAGGAGGAAATAAAGAGGAAATTGTGGGATTTGTGATGAATATGTGAGTTGGATGGCCAAGGGGGATTTCTTTGATGACCATTTCGGTTTTGTGAGTAGAGGGGAGTAGCCGAATTTCTCTTAAGGAGTTTAGGTGTTTTCTTTTCGGGTTTATTCTTCTTTCTCTAGTGTGGTGCCAAAAATCCTAATGCCATCAAAGTGCCATTTTTGTGCATAAGCCATTTAGTTTCGGTTTCCCTTCTCTTTGTTTTGTGTTCGAAACTTCAAAGATCATTAAGGTCACCATAGCTTATAGCCTTTGGTAAGGCTTGGTTGAACCCTATAGCCTCTTTCTCTCTTGTCTTTGCTTGAAATTTTAAGAAACACCATAGCCGAATCCTCTTAGCATTCAACTCCCTCCACTTTGGCGTGATCTCTCTCTCTTCACCATTCAAGTGCCGAAATCTTTCTCTTTGGGACTTGAAGTCGATTCTCTGAGGGTGATACCATCGATCTCTTGCTCTTAGTTTCGTTTTAAAGTGTGAAGTGCTCGCATAGAGGAGTCTTTTGGATTCGATTCTTCAAGGTAAGTAAGTGTAGCATTCGGCCAAGGGCCATTCTTATGGATTATTACTTAAAGCCGATTCTAACTTAGGTTGTGTAGGAAGGAGTTCAACAATCATAGGAGTGCAAATCGTTAGACGTGGGTTTCGGGATTTGATTGATTGTGCCAAAGCAGGTGCGTAGTTATCGCACTGTCTCTTGATTGTGTGTATGTGTTATATTTATATATATGTGATATGATGTTAATGGTAGCCGAATTAAGGGCTAAGTTTGTGAATACCCGTGGTGGGTGATCGAATACTCAGTCGATGAATTACGATATTAAATGATCATTGATGAATATATGAAATGTGATGGCATGTGATGCATTATTGTCCAAGTGATATGTTGCCATGATACACATATATATATATATATGCATGGGACTTGGGATGTGACTATCGAAGGAAAGGGTGTACTTTATGTACGTGGTCTGATGTTAGCCTTGTGCTACATTGGCGCTTGATGTTAGCTATGTGCTCCATCAAGGGAGGTGTTGGCTAGGTGCCCATCTCGCGGTTGATAGTCGTGTGCATCACCGTGGATTAATTGATATGTGGGATCACTTATGTGATCGGTGGATTAGCCACGGCCTTGGGCGGCAGGTGTGCCGAGGTTGGTGTAATGGATGGAACTAGGTTGGGTTGGGCTTCATTTTGCATAATTTTGCATGTGGATCGTGTGGATATGGGCCAAGCCCATATGTGGGGACATGTGTAATAACTATGCACCGAGTCCAGTGTGACTCACCCAATTTTTCTCAAACCTTACAGTGATGCATAAAGCTTGGACCGAGTTGGAGTGGATGCGAGGTGGCCCATGCAGAAGTTATTTTCCTTATTTTATATAATATATATATTTTCAGAATTTTTGAATATTTGGTTATTGTAATAAGGGCCATTTAAAGGTTTTGAAGTTTATTATTATGTTTTAAAGTGGATTGACAATTTTTATTATTTGGATATGTTTTATTTTTAGCAATCTCATATCTTAAAGATATATGTTAAAATTACAAATCAAAGGATTTGTAACAACTTGATTTTATTTGGATTTATAAATATACAATGTTTTATTAAAGACAATAAATTTTTATGTTTTCACTCTAAGTCAAAATATTTTTCAAACGTTTTCCGCAGTGGCAATCTAAATTCGGCCGTGGCGTATGGGCCGGGTTTGGGGTGTTACAGTCTATTCCTCCTCCACCTAAGCAAATTAAATTTGGATTAAGCTCACATAATTAAGAACAAACTAAGTATTTATCATATAATTCAGAAAACAATAACAAGATTCATCATAAGTTTCATCCCCTTCGGGTATCCGAAGGGTTTAGTTCATAACAATAAAGGAAAACATCTCAAGAGAAAAGATAAAACAAAACATAAGAAATCCCTAAAACCCCCTGAAAGAATTGAAGGAGAGATCCTCCGTCTTGAGTATAATTACGCTTCTTGAGATGGATCAACCGGCTATCCTCGAGTGAATCCCCACAAATCGCTTTATCGGCCTAGCACGACGCCCTAGACGATGGCTTTGGGCTCCCTTTCTTAGGTCATACCGAGGTGTATTTATAGGCTTTTGAAATACGTTTCTTTCTCCCTAAGTATCCTTTCCCGAATGAAATTGCTCTTCTCCACGCAGAGGCACGGCCATGGAGCACGCTGTGTGAATCGTGGCGGTGCCGTGTTCGGATTTCTTTAATGAGACACGGCCGTGTGAGTCGGGGTTAGACCGTGTTCTAGATGATTGACTTGGCACGCCGTGTGGGTCCAAGTCCAGGCCGTGTCGATTTCCTCTTTGGCCCGTTTTGGTCCGTTTTGAGCCGTTTCTCGTTCTTTTTATCTTTGGGTGCTATCCTGAGTATAAGACATGAAAAGAAAGGATTAAGAGCACCTTTTTACATAAATAAAGGGATAATTCATCCAAAAGCATACTAAATTTGGGCCTAAAATATGTTACTATTTCGGTTTATCAGTCCTTGTGGATACGATATTTTCGGTCTTACCATAACTATACTACTGTTCGATAGGTGCGCTTGCCTTTATTGTGATCGTAGTTAGTTAGAGACACATCAGTTATCTTTCTCTCTTTTTTTTTCACTTATATATATATATTATAATATTAATTAATAAAATATTATTACTTAATTAAAAAATCATTTAAAAGTCATCATGAAACCATTGATTTTTTTAAGTAATGAAAAAATTGCTATTTAAGTCCTTTCTATCAAAATAAAATAGGATAATACACTTTAGTCTCTATACTTTTCTAACTTATTCAATTTAATCCCTGAATTTGATATCGAATTTTTAACTTAACCACAAACTCCTACTAATAATCCTCTGTGTTTTCATATTTGACGGTTGATAAACCATAAAAGTAACATGTTTTTAATCCCATTCTTGACACGTTTTTGGATGATTTATTGTGTAAATTAGTGAATTTGATGCTCCTAATCCTTTAAATTTATGTTTCTATACTTAGGTGAGCATAGGGAAGTGAAAGGAGAGAAAAACGGGCCAAAATCAGACAAAAAGAGTTGTTTTCAGGAACCACACAGGATGGGGCTGGGCACACGCCCATGTGCCAACCCGTGTCGATATCGCTCCCTGTTTCCCAAACACGCTGAAAAACCCAATTTTTAGGCTTTCTGAGCATTCTAAAGTCTATAAATACACACTAGAAGAGGACCTAAGGGGGCACGCAGAGAAGAATGAAGAAAAGACTCGAAGAACGCCATCAGATTCATTTCAGAAGCGGATCTCCTTCAAGATTGAAGATCTCCATTCAATTTCTTTAGAAGTTTTATTGGGTTTCTTTAAGTCTTGTTGTTTTCCTAACTTTAAGATGATGTTATTCCATATTATAAACTAAATTCCCTAGATACCTTGGGAAGATAAAACCTATATGAATCTTATTATTTGATTTCTGAATTACATGATAAATACTTGATTCTTGTTCTCAATTATGTATGCTTATTTCGTGTTGTAATATTTTCAGGATATTAATTCATGCTTAATGTGTTTATCTCAGTGGAGCAAAAGTCCCTGTTTAAGAGTAGATCTAGCATAACTGAGTGGAGTTGCATGCAATCCTAGAAATAGGATGACATAAACCTACCGGATTAGAGTCAAATCTAATAGGGGAATCCATAGATCGAGTTAATGCGAAAATAGGGGTTTTAATTAGAAAGAGATTTCAATTAATTAACCTAGAGTCAGTTAATGCGACAATAGATCGGCAGCATTTCTGCCGATTTTACATAAAACTCCTTGCAAAATTTAGATTTTCACAAATTATCCACATTCAAGTTATCTCTCAAATCAATTCCCAGCACTACGATTTCTTAAAACATTTCAATAAAATAGATTTCTATGCTTTACTATTTTATCAAAACATTAGTTATAAAATACTAGCTAAGAAAACATAATGAAAATATTTAAATTCAGTTTACGACATAATATTATATATTTATAAGCCTAGGTACATGCAATTTACATCAACTATAAAGTAAACTCTTCACCAACATTATTTGAGCTGAACTTCGATTCTTCGGATGCTGCTGGAACGATCTAACGAATTTAACTACCCGCGCACGGAAAAATAGACAAACCGTACGCTGAGCAATTTTTATGCTCAGTGGTGCTAATATAATATAAATCATTACATAAGTATTGGACACAAATTAATTAATAGAAATAAACTAAAACATGATTATAAATATCATTAATAACATCACAATAAAAGAAAATTTGAATATTAATAAAATTTAATATTTTGATATTGACAAACCGAATAAAGAAAATAAGCTTTTTAATTAAATTCAAAATCGAGGAATTTATTTAATTTGCACAATATGGTAATTCAAATAAATTCAAGTTTTGTTTTTACTTTCTTTCAATTTAGACCCTGTACTAAAGTTTAGACTCATAACCAGATACACGAATCCATCACCCTAAATTGTTCAGCAATGATGGCTATCAGAGTAGTCCACGACCCTCTGGGAATTGGGACTGCCAATGACCCTCTGGGAATTGGGGCTAACAATAATAACAACTGACTGACTTGGCCTTTTCTCCCTTAACCCTCTGGGAATTGGGTAGATCTAATTTCTCTGACATAAAGACTCTATGTCATGCCAACTATATCTGATTTGGTCTAACTTAGTGAAACGAGGTAAATGTAACATCCTGAATTAATGGGCCTATGCGTTTAGTGTGGGGATATGTTTAATGTGTTAATTTAAGTGTTAGGGGTCCAAATTGGGCTTAGGATGGGGTCGAAGCCTTGATTAAATTTTCTGATGGGACACTAAAGGGTTTAAAAGATAGTATCTGTGGTTTAAACTACAAAGTGGGCTTGGGGCTCAGTAACAAGTGGCACTGCAAAGGAGTTATAAGGTGGGGCCATTAGCAGTTGAAGAGGCCTAAGCTTTGGCCGTAAGGAGCCCATGTCTTTGGGCCATTTTTGGCACTTAAAAGGGGAGCAAGAGGGACGAAAATGAGGCTTAAAATTTGGAGGGATTTAGTGACTTGGATAATGGGGATAAGGTGCTGATAAAATAGGGGGGAAGTGGTGTTATCTAGGTCTCTTCTGGAGGAGTGAATGGATTAAGATAGAGGAGAAAAGATAGGAGCTATCTGCTGAGTGCAGTGATGGCCGAATTTCCATCTCTTGGAGGGGGGAAGAAATCGATTTCCACATGCCATAAGGGTGCCGAAATTTCCCCTACTATTTGATTAGTTGTTAGTTATCAGGAAGGGCACTTTCGGTTTTTGATAGGTAAGTGTCGAAAGTTTCTATAAATAGGGGCTATCTCTTCAATTCCTAAGATTTGAACCCCATTCTTTTAAAGCTTTTCTCTCATTCTCTATGCCAAACCTCTCGGCCATTCTCTCGCAATCTTTCCTTTTGATTCCTTGAAGTCAAAACCTCTCACTTCACACTCTTTTCCATTCTTTTCCTCTTGTGCCGATTTCTCCATAAAGCCGGAATCATTTAAAAGTAGCCGAAATCTTCTGTAGAGGTGAGTATCGACTTGTGCTAGTATTTTTGCAATCTTTTTCGGCTTTTGAAGCCAAAGCCGAATGGCTAGTTGGTAGTTAGGGCCATCCTTAGTTTGACATTTTCTTTGATCTTGTGTTCTTTCTCTTTGGCGGCATTCCGGGATTTGAAGGAGATCTAATCGTCTAGGTTTCTAAGCCAGAAATCGGTAGCATACGAATCATATTATTTTTGGGATTTCAAGGTAAGGTTTTTGGTTCTCCTTAAGTTGATCAATCGGTTTCTTTTCGTTATTCGTGTCTTAACCTAATGGTTCATTAAGCAATCATCGTAGTACCTTCTGACCAAGATCACTCATGGACTCGAATGTCAGCAAATCAAAGGAAGGGATTGGATCTGTGGTCCCAGCCCCAAAGTTCAAGAAATGAGCGGTGTCGGTGGTTTGAGATTGGCCGCCGGGTTGTGGACCGGCTTCGGAGCAGAATAGTAGACAGATAGCAGTCGTATCGACTAATGATAGTGTCGACATAGAAAGTATCGTCTTAACCGTAATCAGGTGTGTAGATCTCTATCACACTACATAACCTGTATATATACATATGTTATGGGCTAAAAGACGAAAAATAGGCTGTATGAACAGTCGTGTTACCCAAAAAGGGTAGGCAATGGATGCCAGGTACGTGATCATAGAAACTTCTCTATGTGTATCGATGAATGTGCTAGATTGTAAATACTTAAGTGGTATATTGTTTGATTTTGCATGAATGTACGCATGGGATGGGATTAATATGACTAAGGGGGAAGAGCATGATAATAGGTCACTTGGTGATCGGTGGTTAAACCACGAATTGAAATGTTAGGTCACAATAGTGATCGGTGGCTAAGCCACGTTAAATTCATTCTTGATTATTAGGAATAGGCAGCATGTTTGTCGATGTGGTGTGTAGTGGTTGGTGGGTTGATTGTAGAAATCCCCAAGGTGTGATGGTTGGTACGGGCTGGTGCATATGTTTTGTTGCCATTGTGTATGGGCCAAGGCCCATAATGTGTTTATGGGCCTCAAGCCTTTTATGTGTTTTCGGGATTTGCACAATGAGTCTTGGTGACTCACCCTTTTATTTTCCCTGACTTTTCAGATGAGCAGTAGATCGTGGACAGGGGAGCCGAGGTGAACTCGAGGGGCCATCAAGTTTTATTTTATTTATTTTCATGAATTATTTTCGGTTTTCTTTAAGTTTTAATTTTGGAACTATTTATGTAATAAGGCCCTATGGTTCAGGTTATCACTTTATATTTGACAGTGTTACATTTTATAAATATATGTTCAAGGACTTAAAACATAAAAATAATAATAAAATAGGTTTTTCGAACACGTTCAAAGAAAAAGTAAAGGTTTTCATCAGATATCCTATTTTTTTAACAAATGCCTAAGTAAAGAAACTGAGATTTTCAAAAACCGTTAAAGCAAAGTTTTTACAATAAACCCCGTAGCATACCAGATCTGGTCGTAGCGTTTGGGCCGGGTTTGGGGTGTTACAGTAAAAACCAAATTTCATGATCTATTTCAATTCCATTTTCATATAATTCTCATTTCAATTCCGTTTCATGTTCAAATCACATATCGCCTAAGGTAAAATAGGCTTCCAATTTGAAACAGATTAAATATTTTCTTGCTCGATCATCTAAAATGATAATACTCAAATCCGAATTATAACAATGAATTCACTAATTTAGTCTTACGAAAACATAGTATTCATCTCGAAACATAAATTTATAAATATTAACTATGTAATGGCCCATTTTTGCCCGGGCCCAAACAATAAAACACAGAAAAAATAAAATGCCCAATTTGTCTTTTACAGTCCTTTTACAAAAATAGACCCAAATATAAGCCCAACCCGTGGCCCAATTCCTAAACCCGTTACAGCCTACCTAGACCCAAACTAAAACTAAAGCCCGTTACACCCAAACCTAATAGACCTGGACTCAGATGGCCCAAGAGGCCCAAAACATTGAACAGTCCCAGCAGTGGCCTAGGGTTTCTGAAACCCTAGGCGCCGCATGCCGCAGTACTCCAACAGTCGCGCCGCAATGCCAGGCCAACAGTCGCGCCACCTCAGCAACACCCCAATCGCCGCAGTATCCCAACAGTCACGCCTTTCGCGCCGTAGCCACCAGAATCGACCTCTCCTCGTGCCGCAATCAGCGCAGATAGCGTTCCACTGCCGTTCTTCTCGCTACGCTCCTGCACAATGAAGGAAAAAACGCAGTAAAACCAGAAAGAAACAAATATGAAAATATATGTTTCCTTTTTTTTTTATTTTTCTTATTCGGGTTATAAATAAAGCAAATATGTAATAAAAAAAGGGGGGACACAGGGGGAGAATACTGTTACACAGAAACGAAAATACACAGAGAAAAACAATATAAGAGAGACAGAATACACAAACAAATACAGAAATAAAAGAGCAAACTTTCACAACAGAGGTGTTTTTTCTATTTTTTTATTATTCTTTTATTTTTATCTTCTTTTGTTCTTTTTCTGTGAATAGTAAACAAACCAGTAATAAAAAGAGTAAAGGTGATTACCTTTCGAAAAGGGGGCATTTCTCATTGAAGAATCGGCGCAAACAACGGCGCAAGGAACGGCGCGTGGGACGGCGCGTGCGGCGGAGCCTAGGTCGAATCCTGGCCTTAGGCCGAAGGCCAGAGAGCATTAGAGGGGGGAAACTCTCTGTTTTTTTTAAACGAAGGATAAAATGAATTTTTTTTAAAACCGACTTATATAGCCCCGTGAAGACGACGCCGTTTTAAGTAGGGGATCTGCGCATTGACCCGACCCGCTCCAGGGATCCGCGTGTTTTTAAGCGGAAGGGTTATTTGCGTTTTTAACCCTTCCGCCTTTTTAACTGTTTTCAATTAAATCCTTTCTTTGTTTTTTGCTTTTAATTTTACCGCGCAATTTTGATTTTATTTCATTTTAATCCTTTTTTATTTGTTTTATTCTAATATTATATTGAATTAAAATGTTATATTAATATTTATATATTAATTTGTTTATAGTATAAACTTTATATATATATATATTTTTGTATTAACCTTATATGTATTATTATTTTATGTGGTTTAATACTATTATTTTACAATTGGTATATTATTTATTATATTATATTTTTTTAAATTTGTATATTATATAGTATTATATTATATTAGGTATTATTTCTAAAGCTTTGTTTTATATAAAATTTATTTAATCTATTTTATTTATATTGTTTATATTATATTTTATTTATTTAAAATCATTATATACTATTTTTTTAACACATTTTTTATATTGTTTACATCATATGTATGTCCTTTTTCTCTATTATTTAAATTTGCATGAAATATGTTCATAGTTGATTTTATTGTTTATTATATTTGTCTATACTTCATCATACATTTGTAACTACTTTAGTATAGGAATTATTATTTGTAGTATTTCATGTTATTACCTATCTTAAATGTTAGCATGTTATAATTGTTTTTTTATTCGATAATGTACAAATCCAATATTGCCACATGGTTATGGTTTAAAATGAAAAATACATTTTCACAAAATTAATATTTAGTTTAAAGATTTTTAAAGTAAGGCAATGTTTTGGTATTTAGAAATTCGGGAAATAATGCCCAATCGTGCTGGGTGTTGATTTTCTGTTTGGCTAAGTAACTAAATATCCTTTTGACAAGTTTTATAAATTATGAGATAATCTTAGTTACGAGGGTTTAAAAATATCATGTCCAATCGTGCTAGATGTAATGTTTATATTCTCTCGAATCGAAGAATTCTCAAATTTTAAATCAAATTGTTCGAAGTTTTTTTTAGAAACCATATTTTTAAATACTTTTAAGTTTCAAACATTTGGACATGATTTTATCGATTAGGTACCAATTTTTGGGTGTTATGAGGGTGCTAACCCTTCCTCATACGTAACCGACTCCCGAGCCTATTTTCTGGTTTTTCGTAGACCAAAATTAAATGTTTTAAATAAAACGTTTTAAAAGGTGATCCAATCACACCTAAGTAAAAAGGATTGGTGGCGACTCCCATTTTTTAAAGTCGATCCCCATTTACTAAACCGATTTTTTAAAATGGTTTCGACAGCTTGGCGACTCCACTGGGGACCAATAAGAGAGTCAAGCCGAAAAATTGATTAGTTATTGTCCAAATGTCGGAAATTTGAAAGTCAGATTTGAAAAGTCATGATTTTGTTCTTTTATTGCATGTGATTCTATTTTATAAAATGTTTCTGCATTGCACTGCATGACCGTCGTGGTCGTACCTTTAAGTGGGAGCAAGAAGCTATGCCTTCGTGAGGTTTTCACCTTCGCATGGGCTAGTGGATTGCTTTCGGGATACATCTGTACCTATGTCTTCGTGAAGTTTTCACTTCTGCATGGCCATAGGGAAATGTATTCCCCTGAACCGAACTCGGTCCATATGATCCTATAATGGGTGAGGATCGAGGAATCGGCTGGTTCAGGTACCTCAACTTTAGAGCTAAACCACACGTAGAGAACATAGGAACCCACCCTAGGTAGAACTATGTCAAACCCTAGTGGTCACCCTGATAGGTTCTATGTTATTTATTTTTCCTGTGCTAACGGGTTTTCTTTTGTTTTGATTGCATTGCATTCACATCATAGAAAAGAGGTGTTGATTTCAAATTTTATTGCTAAATAGAAAAGTTGGTCATAAGAAAATGGATTTTTTGATAAAGTGGATTATAATACGGTCGTCCGAATATAGTCTAAGTGAATACTACGAGAGAAGACTGATAGTCTGTGAAGGAATACAAGACCTTATCACCCAAGGATTCAAGTTGACGAAGACTATTCGGGAATTACCACATCTCGGCTTTCTTGAAGAGGCTAACAAGTCAATAGGAGTTGCGGTCCAGATCAAGCAAAAGGAGCTAGAGGAGGCATCTATTAGAAGTTTGCAAGATTTGACTTTTGCGAAGAAGGGGGTTGATGTTTTCACTTAGACTATGAGGACAAGGCCGTGTATGCGATCCGTTTTCTGTAAAGAAATTTATTTTCTAGTAAAGTTTTTCTAATGTAATTGAATTCAGAATCAACGCCTCACTTTCTTTGCATTCATGCATTTGCATTACATTGCATCATTTGCATTAGACTTTTATAAAATGACCCTAATTAGGTAAAAATATTTCAGTTAACCTGGAAAACATGGAGCAAAGGTTAGAGAGAATAGAGCAAATGCAAATACAGATGCAGGGGCAATTGACCGAGATCCAACAAGAAATGCGGGAATTCCAAAGGAATATGATAGGCCAGCTAGCCCAGTTACTAGCCAAAGGATTTGGAAAAAGAAGTGGCTCAGTGGACAATAGTGAGGATGGTGAGGAAGACATCATTTGTTCTCTAAAAGGTGTCCCGACTCAACTAGATATGCATTCGCATGGGGGACCCGTCATTATTGAACCCTGATGTCAAGTTGATACTTCGACCTTGTTAAAGTTCCTAATGGGTTCAGATTTTGACCTAAATAATGATCAAACCAAACCGGTTGTTTTGGTAGAAACAAGAGAAAGAGGAGAATGGACCTCGGATGCCCCGAGAAAGAAGGAAAAGAGAACCGGTAGGTATAACAAGAGCCATGCGGAGCCAATTACAATAAACCAGCCAAGGATGGTAACTACCAACGATCAGGTCTCTCCAAGGTAAAACTTTGAAAAGCTCCAATTTACGGCAATCCCGATGTCGTATAAGGAGCTATATCAAAGTTTATTTGACGCGCATATTGTGTCTCCATTTTATCTAAAGCCGTTACAACCCCTATATCCTAGATGGTATGACACGAACGCTCAATGTGACAACCATGCGGGAATAACGGGACATTCAATTGAAAACTGTACTGCGTTTAAAAAGTTGGTCGAAAGGTTTATTAAAATGGGAGTTGTGAAGTTCGACGATCCATCAAAACTTGATCACTTTAATGAGGTAGTGAATACGGTAATTGAAGGGGGAGACAAGAAAGTTGCTACTCCTTAAAGAAATCAAAGAGGGAATCAGAGAACAAAGTTTCCAAACCCTTGTGCACTTGGAAGTGTTTTGAGTAATGGGACCGTGGAAGAGATCCCTGTATTTTTTAGGGCTAATCTAGAGTAATGTTCAAAACATGCTTGTTGTCTTGAGCCTAGAGGCAACAAGAACTCTTTTGTGAAATAGGCTTATGTTCAAAATTTTATTTCAATAAAATGCATCTATTTAAGCACATATTCTTTTATTCTTTCTATTTTATACTGTACATTCTTTTGTTTTTTAGAATATTCTTTCATTCTTTATCCATGACCATACCAATAATCATCCTTAGAATCATTTATTCTTTGGATTTGTTTGCCTTCGTACCTAGGTACCCAGATATCAATGACATGAGCGACGTTGTTACTGACTCCCTTTTTGAATGAGATATGGGTCCAGAGGATCTAAGGACTTTGAAGATGACAGAGATTGTAACATATCTTTTGATTTGTTAAGAGTGGTTTAACAAGATGAAAAACAGACCCTACCTTACATAAGGTCAATGGATGTTGCAAGCCTAAGAAAGGAGTCAAGATCTCACGAAGATAAGGCGAGATATTATTGAGTTACTTTCGAGATTTCAAAGATATTTTCGCACAATTATAGCAGGACATGCCTTGGCTAATAAGAAGCAGGCTAAACAAAGAGGATCGGGCACTGTTAATTCACCATGGAAGGGGATTGCATCAGTCATACTGCAAATACGGAATTAAAGAAGACAAGATTCATATGCCTACTCCAGTTTTTCACAAATTTTCCATAAGTGGGGCATGGATGTGATGGGGCCAAAAGCTTTTAGTCAATATTGACTCATCGGCATAGTTATCGTTTACTTCACTAAGAGAGTGGAAGTAGCTTCATATGCCAATGTTACAAGGTCAAAGTCACCAAATAATAAAAAAAAACAAAAAAAAAAGAAAAAGAAAAAAGGATCAGATGCCAACACAGAATGCATAACTGTACAAAGTCAAAGTTTACAATTTGTCCAAAGATCAAGCAGCATATCACTGTATAGCAATAGTTTCCAAAAAAAAGGTGACTTAGACTTGCAAGGATTGGCATAATAAGCTACCTTTTACCCTCTGTCTCATTGAACGTCGGCCAGAACCTTCACTGGGGCAACATCTTGCCCATTATGGAATTGAAGCGTTTTTGCCAATTGAACCTAATCGAAGAAGAGGTTAAAAGTTATTCATCACAGTCGGATGATGAGAGCTTACGACAAAAAGGTTCATCCAAGAGAATTCCACAAGGGGAACCTGATGTTGAAAAAGATTTTTCCTCTACAAAACAATTTTAGAGGAAAGCATATGCCAAACTGGGAAGGACTTATGTAGGTCCTGTTCAAGAGGAGCGTTGATATTGACCGAGATGGATGGCAAAGACTTGCCCAATCCGGTGAATTCAGGTTTAGTCAAGAGATATTCTACCTGAAAGAGGAAAGATCAAGGTGAAAACCCGTAAAGGGCGTCTAAAAAAAAGCAAAAAGCAAAAAAAAAAAGGAGAGGCCAAGGCGAAAACCCGCAAAGGGTGCTTTGAGACCAAAGAGGATTTGAGTTGGAAACCCGAAAAGGGCGGCTCAAATTTTGACTAAAAAACGGGGCATACAGTAGTCTTGCTACGTCCGAATTAGCAATGAGGAAGTATATTACGTCTTGGGGCATCGACAAAGTACTCCGGATCCCCTAAACACATATTGAGCTTAAAATGGTCCTCAAGAAGTTGGAGCAAAGAAGCTCAGGCTACGATATCTAGGGCACCTAGTTTCCCATTTTACCCATTTTAAATCTTTGATTACTTTATTCTTTTCAAAGAAACACCCCAATTAATTTTCTTCTATAGCCTTTGTTATATTTACTTTATTCTTTTTAAAGATATACCAATCAATTTTCATTTATTACCTTGGTTATCTTTGATTAGCTTATTTGTTTCGAGCTATGCTCCTGATTAATTTCTTTCTTGTCCATTGCTGTAATCTTTTTCAAGCATTTTATATTGAAATAACAATTTATGGACCAATAACACTTTCATAAAAGGAGTTTCGCATATTACTCTGGAAGCTTCTAAATAATATGAGAATCTAAAACAGGACTATTGTTCAGAACTCACCAAGCCTAAGGGATTGGAAACATTGGAAGAATGATTATCTCTTCAGATTTTTATTGGTGATACCACATTGGAAAATGACGAACAAGGTCAATCCAAGTGTAAAGAGGATCATTGACGAGATACCCTGCATTCATACATCTGGTCATTACACCCAGGGAATGGTGTAACAGCTTGAAAGTAATACAATTTCTGTACCTCTGAATGGTAACAGAAAGATGGAAGAAATTAAAAGTTATTGCCCTGAAGTTGCAGTGAGGGATACCAATTCATGTCCCAAGGTTCAAGTAGAGAGGACTTAGAATTACATTGGGGCAAATTATTTGAGCAGAACATGAATGAAAAACAAATGAGTAATAACACCTAGGATAGGAATCATACTCATAACATTTTTGTAAA
The DNA here is from genome assembly GCA_025698515.1 of Gossypium sturtianum. Lineage (NCBI taxonomy): Eukaryota > Viridiplantae > Streptophyta > Magnoliopsida > Malvales > Malvaceae > Gossypium > Gossypium sturtianum. Next base: position 14,779,955 of record CM046947.1, on the reverse strand, counting down.
TTGCATTAGGAGCATTTGATTCATTTCGGTCATTGCATCCTAATCCTTGAAACAGGAATCATCTTCATAACATTTTCATAACATGTCTAAATAGGAGCATCTGATGCATTTCGATCAAAGCATCTTAAATATTGGACATAAACATATACCCATTCTACAGGTTATGTAGCAAGGTAGAAGACATTAGTCTGGTATCCCTGAGTTTGCAGGGAGCAGATTAAAATAGCAGATCTGACAATCCTAAGGTTGCAGGAGCAGATCAGAGACATTTGCCCTATTTCCCTGACCAGCAGTGGAATAGGTCAAAGATTGTAGATGTTGTCGCCCTAAGCAATAGATGACCAAGATCGAACGGCAAATCTTGTCTCCCTAAGCAGTAGTGGAACAGATTTAAGCCACCAGCCCTATCTCCTTGACCAGCAGTGGAATAGGTCAAAAATTGTAGATCTTGTCGCCATAAGCAGTAGAGGACCAAGATCGAACGACAAATCTTGTCTCCCTAAGAAGTAGTGAAACAAATTTAAGCCACCAGCCCTATCTCCCTGACCAGCAGTGGAATATGTCAAAGATTGTAGATCTTGTCGCCCTAAGCAGTAGAGGACCAAGATCGAACGACAAGTCTTGTCTCCCTAAGTAGTAGTGGAACAGATTTAAGCCACCAACCCTATCTCCCTGACCAGTAGTGGAATAGGTCAAAGATTGTAGATCTTTTCACCCTAAGCAGTAGAGGACCAAGATCGAACGGCAAATCTTGTCTCCCTAAGCAGTAGTGGAACAGATTTAAGCCACCAGCTCTATCTCCCTGACCAGCAGTGGAATAGGTCAAAGATTGTCGATCTTGTCTCCCTAAGCAGTAGGGGACCAAGATCGAACGACAAATCTTGTCTCCCTAAGCAGTAGTGGAACAGATTTAAACCACCAGTCTGGCATACCTGTGTAACACTCCAAACCTGGGCCAAATGCTACGACCAGATCTGGTATGCTACGGGGTTTATTGTTGAAAACTTTGCTTTGATGGTTTTTGGAAATCTCAGTTTCATTATTTAGGCACTTGTTAAAAATAAGATATTTGATGAAAACCTTTTCTTTTTCTTTGAACGTGTTTGGAAAACCCATTTTATTACTTTTTACGACTTAAGTCCTTGAACATAAATTTTTAAACTGTAAACATTAACAAATATAAAGCGAAAACCTAATCCATGGGGCCTTATTACATAAATAGTCCCAAAATTAAAACTTAAAGGAAAACCCAAAATAGTTCATAAAAATAAAAAAAAAACTTGATGGCCCCTCGAGTCCGCCTCGGCTCCCATGTCCACGATCTACTGCTCATCTGAAAAGTCAGGGAAAAATAAAGGGATGAGTCACCAAGACTCAGTGTGCAAATCCCGAAAACACATAAAAGGCTTTAGGCCCACAAACACATTATGGGCCTTGGCCCATACACAATGGCAACAGAATATTTACATGCAACATGGCCCAACCCAACCTAAAAATCCATCCTCTACACACCAGCCCGTGCCAGCCAACACACCTTGGGGATTTCTACAATCAACCCACCAACCACTACACACCATATCGACAGTCATGCTGTCAGTTATAATGCCGATCACCATGTGACCTTATAATCCACCGTGGCGAGCCACCGATCAACTGTGTGACCTTATAATCAAGTGTGGCGAGCCACCGATCACTATTGTGACCTAAGTGTACATATCGTGGCTTAACCACCGATCACTAGGTGACCTTTTTACATGCTCTTCCCCTTCATCATATCAACCTCATCCCATGCATACATCCATGCAGAAGCAAAATAATATACAACCTAAAAGATCACAGTCTAACACATACATCGATACACATAGAGAAGTTTCTATGATTACGTACCTGACATCCTTTGCCTACCCTTTTCGGGTAATATGACTGTCCATACAGCCTTTTTCTGGCTTTTAGCCCATAAAATATATAGTACAGATTAATTAGTGTGATAGAGATCTACACACCTGATTACAGTCAAGATGATACTTTCTATGTCGACACTATCAGAAACCGATACGACTACTAACTGTCTAAGATTTTATTCTGACGCCGGTCCACAACCCGGTGGCCAATCCCGAACTACTGACACCGCTCGTTTCTTAAACTTAGGGATTGGTTTAACAGATCCAATCCCCTCCTTCACCTGATCGATATTTGATTCCATCCAAAAGACCTTTTCAGTTGCTACCATCATAACATATGGTTAAGATCATAAATACAATAGCGAATCTAACGAGAATCCACAGAGAACCCCTTACCTTGAAATCCCAAAAGAGATGGAGTTTAGAGCCTAGCGATTTTCGGCTTTTAGATCTAGACGATCTACTTCAATTCCATATGTGTCGCCCAACACATAAACACAATAAACCAACGATCCATTAGCCTTTCGGCTTTGTCTTCCAAAAACTGAAAGAGAAAAAGAATAAAGCAGAAAAAAATCGGCACCTACCTTTACAGAGAATTCGGCTTTGATAAAGAAATCGGTGAAAAGAAAAGAATGGACAAGGGTATTCGGCTTATGGAGATGAACACAATGAAATTTTGGCTTTTGCATAAAAGTGGAGATGAGAGAATAGGATTAGGGATTTTGGTTTAAGCAGAGAATGAGAGAAAACCCAAATGCCGGAATTGAAGAAAAGAATGGAAGAATAAAACCCTAATGCCGAAAATAAAAAGATATCCCCCCACTTAAACACAAACTTTTGGCACCTACTTCCTAAAACCCGAAAATGCCCTTTTTGACAACTTAAAATTGATCAACTAATAAGGGAAATTTCGGCACCCCCTATAGTATAACAAAACCGATTTCTCCTCCCCCTCAGTGTTGGAATTTTGGCCACCACTGTGACCAGCAGATACATCCTAAATTTCCTCCCTTATCTTTATCTGATCACATCTCCAGAAGAAGCCTAGATCACACCACCTCTTCCTCCCTTTATCTGCCATATTATCAGCATTATTCACTCGAGTAAATCTTCCTATTTTTAAGCCTTATTGCCGTCCCTCTCTAGTCATTTAAATTCTGAAAATTAGCTAAAATTTAATTAAAAGAATTGGGCTTCATGCAACTTAAATTTGGGCCTCCCCAGTTGACGCCACCTCCCTGCTCTCTCTATGTGGCGGCACTTTGCCACTGGGCCACAAGCCCATTTGTGACCTAAAACACAGATAATAATATCTTTAAGCCCTATCTTGTCAGGCTTTCCACTAGAGTGCCCAAACAGCAAATTAGACTAAGGGCTCGGCCCAACCCTGAGCCCAGTCTGAACCCCTTAAGCATTCTAATTAACACCTTAGAGATAACATAAACATCACAGCACATTAAACGCAAAGGCCCATTAATTCAGGATGTTACAGTTCTACCCCCTTAAAGAAATTTTGGCCTCGAAATACCTGATCAGAATAGATGCGGGTATTGCTGCTGCTTCGCTTCCTCTGGTTCCCAAGTAGCCTCATCAGAACTGTGATTTCGCCACAGAACCTTAACCAACGGCACTGTCTTTCTCCGCAATACTTTGACATTACGATCCAGGATTTCCACTGGCTCCTCTTCAAAGGATAAATCGGGTCTTACTTTGATTTCTTCCACAGACACCACATGAGATGGTCCCACTCGTTTCAACCCCGGCCACCAAAACTGATCTCGTAAATCTCGACACATCTTACTTCCTCCAGGGTGCATAGCGTATGGACTACCATGCGCTTCTTGCAAAATCTTATGCCTCAACTCGGGATCTTTCAAAGATACACTCTCCCTTGAAAACATAATAGCCCTTCCTCATTCACACTAAATTCACTTATCCTTCACTTGATCCTACCGGAAACTTCTCCTTTAGCAACTCGTCGATCTGCTTGCTTTCTCCTTAACTCGATGACCCAAGAGGGTTTCACTTGAAGTTCAGCTAATAAACTCCCATCATCATATAGACTAAGGTGAGCAAACATTGCTCTCAAGTCAGAGATTACTTTACGAATCAAGGCATCCGCCACCATGTTAGCTTTACCCGGATGGTACTCGATCGAGCAGTCATAATCTTTTAAGAACTCGATCCACCTCTTTTGCCTTAGATTCAACTCCTTCTGGGTCAACAGGTATTTTAAGCTCTTATGATCAGTGTAAATAATAGAATTTTCCCCGTACAGATAATGCCTCCAGATCTTCAGGGCAAAAACCACTGCCGCCAATTCCATATCTTGTATGGGATAATTTGATTCGTATGGTCTTAACTGTCGAGATGCGTACGCAACAACCTTTCCACCTTGCATCAATACGCATCCTAGTCCCGTGTGTGAAGCATCACAGTAAATCACGAACTCCTTTGCAGCCTCCGGCTGAATCAACACCGGAGCCTCCGTCAAAATTCTTTTTAACTTCTCAAAACTCTCTTGCTGCTTATTCGACCAAACGAACGGAACCCCTTTCCGTAACAACTTAGTCAATGGTGCTGCAATTAAAGAAAATCCTTCAACAAACCTTCGGTAGTACCCGGCCAGACCAAGAAAACTCTGAATTTCCGCCACAGACCTAGGCGGCTTCCAATCCAACACTGCTTCAATTTTTTGAGGGTCAACCCTAATCCCCTCTGCGGACACAACGTGACCCAGAAACGTAACTTCCCTTAGCCAAAATTTGCACTTACTGAATTTGGCATATAATTGCTTCTCCCTCAGAATCTACAGAACCACCCGAAGATGTGAATCATGCTCCTCCTCCAATTTTGAATAAACCAGAATATCATCTATAAATACCACGACAAATCGATCTAAGTAGGGTTGAAATACTCGGTTCATCATATCCATAAACGCTGCTGGTGCGTTAGTCAACCCAAATGGCATCACCATGAATTCGTAGTGACCATAGCGAGTTCTAAAAGCCGTCTTATGAATATCCGCCTCTTTGACCTTAAGCTGATGGTACCCTGACCTCAGATCTATCTTTGAAAAGACTGAGGCTCCCTTCAACTGATCGAACAAGTCATCGATCCTCGGCAACGGGTATTTGCTCTTGATTGTTAACTTATTCAACTGACGATAGTCAATGCACATACGCATTGATCCATCCTTCTTCTTAATGAATAACACAGGCGCTCCCCAAGGTGACACACATGGTCGAATAAACCCTCTATCCAGTAACTCCTGAATCTGAGCTTTCAATTCCACCAACTCCTTTGGCGCCATCCTATACGGAGCAATAGATACTAGCGTTGTTCCCAGAAGAAGATCGATACCAAACTCCACTTCACGATCCGGGGGTAATCCCGGGAGCTCTTCTAGGAAAACATCCAAAAATTTCTTCACCATCCTAACATCCCCGACAGTTCGTTCCTTGGCTTCCAGAGCCCGAACAAACATTAGAATTGCCTCGCATCCTTTCCTCGCCGTCCTTTCTGCCCTTAAGGCAGACACCACATTTGACAAACAGTTCCCCCTTTCACCTATCACCAACACTTCACCACCCTTGGGAGTTTTTAACACCATACGCTTGGCTGCACAGTCCAAATTTGCTTGATACTTCACTAACCAATCCATTCCTAAGATCAAATCGAACTCCTCAAACGGCGGTTCCATCAGATCAGCCCAAAAAGCTACCCATTGAACTTCTAGGGGTACATCCTTATACAGTTTGTTCACCACTACAGTTTGTCCTAAAGGGCTCACTACAGTCATCTCCCTAGAAGAAGTCTCATAATCTAAGTTCAAAGTTCCCGCTATAGCACTAGCAACATAATAGTGCGTCGAACAAATATCAATCAAGGCAGTATAAGGCAAACCAAAAATTAAAACGCATCTGCGGTTATAACATCCAAAGGCGTCGACCTCCTCTCGACGTCTGGCAGCATAGACTAACCCCGGCTGTCTCGCCTCAGTGTTTCCTGCCCCTTGGCTTGGTGCTCCACGGCCCCGACCGAAATCGTTACCACCTCTGGCTGGACCACGACCTCTCTGTGGCTACTGACCACCTCTTCCAGGCTGTGCATTCCCTTGGCCCGTGGGCCCTTCATTGCCCCATTGCTGCGGACAATTTCTAACTTGGTGGTCCGTAGATCCACACCTAAAGCACTTCCCACTGCCCGCCCAACACTCACCTACATAGAATTTACCACATCGAGCACACTTCTGTGTCTGACTAGCAGCAGCAGGTCTCTCCTCCCGCCTCGGCCCGTCTGACCTAGGCCTTTTCTGAGTAAGCCCAGCTGCCCCTAACGATCCAAAATTCCTCTTACTTCCACCCCTATCTCTATCCCGATTTAGTTTTTCTGTCCGTTTCACCTTATCAGCTATCTTAGCTTTTTCCAAAAGCACAGCAAATTCCCTCTCCCGCTGTGGAGCTATCAATACACGCAAATCATCCCTCAGACCATCTTCAAATCGAACACAACGTTCATGGTCTATTGCCACCATTCCTCGAGCATAACGGCTAAGGCATAAGAATTCCGCTTCGTACGCAGCCACCGACCTACTTCTTTGCACTAAATTCAGAAATACTCTATGCTGCGCATCCACATAACTTGTCCCAATGTATTTACTCTGAAACGCCGTTTTGAAGGAATCCCAGGTGATACGGTCAGCCATCGTACCATCCTTGACCGTAAGCCACCATTGATAAGCTTCGTTCTGCAGGAGAGATACAACCCCTTTCAGTTTTTCCTCTTCCGTGAAATCCAGATCATCCATTATACGCTCAACCGCCTCCAACCAGTACTCAGCTGTACTCGGGGCTATTCTAAAAATTCCCCTAAACACTTCTGCCCCATTAGCTCTAAGTCACTCCGACACAGATTTCCGGGCTCTTGTGCCCATGCCTGCCCCAGCAACCTTCTCTAAAACCCTTAACATCGCCTGGGATACCGCATCATCTCCGGCCGTCTGGTCCTGAAATTCCACCTCCACAGCTGGTGGTACTGGCATCTCAAGTTTCGGACCCATAACCGAGATCCTCATTGGTTCGGACACACGACCATCCTACCCCTACCACAGCCACGCGCAGGACGTCCACGACCCCTTGTACTCATTCTACCGATTCGCGTTTATCTGATTATAAATTTTATGAATTATTAATTTCTTCCACTGATTAACCACGAACAATATTATGGACAGTAGTTTTAAGAGTAGTTCTTTCGAATTCGAAATTATCTCTATGGGTTTCAGTCACAAGTTTATATCTCCTAGTTCCACATACATTCAACCATCATACATCAACATACAAGTAGCATCCATGAACCCACATTCATCACATAAGGGTATTTTTGTCATTTCACTACCCAAGGGTATTTTCGTAGTTCTTTCCTACAGGGTATTTTTCGTAATTACACAAAATAGGGTACCGTGGTGATTTTTTGAAATAAAGATATTTTGGTATTTTTTTCGTAAAGCAGGGGTATTTCGGGTAAATTTACAAAACATGGGTATTTTTGGTATTTTTTGCCAATCGGGGGTTTTTCGGTAATTTAATAGATTTTGGTAATTTTACAAATTTGGGGTATTCTGGGAAATTTTCACAAATCAAGGGTATTTCGGAAATTTTACAAAACTAGGGGGTATTTTTAGTAATTTTGCAAAATAGGGTGGCTGGTCCCTTCTGGGTTTTAGTTATAAATTTTGGCCCACAACAAGTCCTCATGGCTAAAGTGAATAGTCCTACGCACTGTAGATTCCAAATAAGAGGAGGTGAGTCACTAGGATCGCTTAAATACCAAGCTCTCCTCGAATCCAATCCTAGACATGCGCATGCTCATGCCACACCCTAACCCAAATGACTGGTTTACTGGACATGTTTAGTTAGATTAAGTTTTATGAATTTAAAGAATTGTTTAAACTAGGCCTAAAGTCCATTAATTCCTATCATACTAGTCTACGTCCATGAAGCCCATCAACCCAACATGCATATCACATCAAGAGTTAGAATACTTACCTGCGTGGATCGGGTGCCGGTAGACACGAAGGCCATATCTCAACCACAGCATTTTACCAATTTATAAACAACTACTGGACCCATTTCACAGCCCGAGTTTTGCAACCGGGCTCTGATACCAAAATGTAACACCCCAAACCCGACCCAAACGCTACGACCAGATCTGGTATGCTACGGGGTTTATTGTTGAAAACTTTGCTTTGATGGTTTTTGGAAATCTCAGTTTCATTATTTAGGCACTTGTTAAAAATAAGATATTTGATGAAAACCTTTTCTTTTTCTTTGAACGTGTTTGGAAAACCCATTTTATTACTTTTTACGACTTAAGTCCTTGAACATAAATTTTTAAACTGTAAACATTAACAAATATAAAGCGAAAACCTAATCCATGGGGCCTTATTACATAAATAGTCCCGAAATTAAACCTTAAAGGAAAACCCAAAATAGTTCATGAAAATAAATAAAATAAAACTTGATGGCCCCTCGAGTCCGCCTCAGCTCCCATGTCCACGATCTACCGCTCATCCAAAAGTCGGGAAAAATAAAGGGGTGAGTCACCAAGACTCAGTGTGCAAATCCCGAAAACACATAAAAGGCTTTAGGCCCACAAACACATTATGGGCCTTGGCCCATACACAATGGCAATAGAATATTTACATGCAACATGGCCCAACCCAACCTAAAAATCCATCCTCTACACACCAGCCCGTACCAGCCAACACACATTGGGGATTTCTACAATCAACCCACCAACCACTACACAGCATATCGACAGTCATGCTGTCAGTTATAATGCCGATCGCCACGTGACCTTATAATCCACTGTGGTAGAGCCACCGATCACTGTGTGATCGTATAATCAAGTGTGGCAGAGCCACCGATCATTATTGTGACCTAAGTGTACATATCGTGGCTTAACCACCGGTCACTAGGTGACCTTTTTACATGCTCTTCCCCTTCATCATATCAACCCCATCCCATGCACACATCCATGCAGAAGCAAAATAATATACAACCTAAAAGATCACAGTCTAACACATACATCGATACACATAGAGAAGTTTCTATGATTACGTACCTGACATCCCTTGCCTACCCTTTTCGGGTAATACGACTGTCCATACAGCCTTTTTTCGGCTTTTAGCCCATAACATATATAGTACAGATTAATTAGTGTGATAGAGATCTACACACCTGATTACAGTCAAGATGATACTTTCTATGTCGACCCTATCAGAAACTGATACGACTACTAACTGTCTAAGATTTTGTTCTCGATTTGGTCCACAACCCGGTGGCCAATCCCGAATCACGACATTTGCTGCTTTCTTAAACTTAGGGATTGGTTTAACAGATCCAATCCCCTCCTTCACCTGATCGATATTTGATTCCATCCAAAAGACCTTTTCAGTTGCTACCATCATAACATATGGTTAAGATCATAAATACAATAGCGAATCTAACGAGAATCCACAGAGAACCCCTTACCTTGAAATCCCGAAAGAGATGGAGTTTAGATCCTAGCGATTTCCATCTTTTAGATCTAGACGATCTACTTCGATTCCCGATGTGTCGCCCAACACATAAACACAATAAACCAACGATCCATTAGCCTTTCGGCTTTGTCTTCTAAAAACCGAAAGAGAAAAAGAATAGAGTAGAAAAAAATCAGCACCTACCTTTACAGAGAATTCGGCTTTGATGAAGAAATCGGCGAAAAGAAAAGAATGGACAAGGGTATTCGGCTTATGGAGATGAACACAATGAAATTTCAGCTTTTGCATAAAAGTGGAGATGAGGGAATAGGATTAGGGATTTCGGCTTAAGCAGAGAATTAGAGAAAACCCAAATGCCGGAATTGAAGAAGAGAATGGAAGAATAAAACCCTAATGTCGAAAATAAAAAGATATCCCCCCCCACTTAAACACAAACTTTCGGCACCTACTTCCTAAAACCCTAAAATGCCCCTTTTGACAACTTAAAATTGATCAACTAATAAGGGAAATTTCAGCACCCCTTATAGTATAACAAAACCGATTTCTCCTCCCCCTCAGTGTTGGAATTTCGGCCACCACTGTGACCAGCAGATACATCCTAAATTTCCTCCCTTATCTTTATCTGATCACATCTTCAAAAGAAGCCTAGATCACACCATCTCTTCCTCCCTTTATCTGCCATATTATCAGCATTATCCACTCGAGTAAATCTTCCTATTTTTAAGCCTTATTACCGTCCCTCTCTATTCATTTAAATGCCGAAAATTAGCTAAAATTTAATTAAAAGAATTGGGCTTCATGCAACTTAAATTTGGGCCTCCCCAGTTGACGCCACCTCCCTGCTCTCTCTATGTGGCGGCACTTTGCCACTGGGCCACAAGCCCATTTGTGACCTAAAACACAGATAATAATATCTTTAAGCCCTATCTTGTCGGGCTTTCCGCTAGAGTGCCCAAACAAAGAATTAGACTAAGGGCTCGGCCCACCCCCTGAGCCCATCCAACCCCTTAAGCATTCTAATTAACACCTTAGAGATAACATAAACATCACAGCACATTAAACGAAAAGGCCCATTAATTCAGGATGTTACACCCTGAGTTTGCAGTGGAGCAGACCGAAGTTAGCAGATCTGGCATTCCTGAGGTTGCAGAAACAGATCGAAGACATCAAATCTTGCCTCCCTGAGTTTGCAGGAGCAGATTGAGGATAACAAATCTTGCAATCCTAAAGTTGCAGGAGCAGATTGAAGATAGCAGATCTGGCAATCCTGAAGTTGCAAAAGCAGATTGAAAACATTAGATCTTGTCTCCCTGAGTTTGCAGTGGAGTAGATCAAAAGATAGTGGATACTGCCTTCATGAAGTTGAAGCTATCAAACTTACTGAAATCAAGATGAAGTTCCAATACCGGTGAAGTTGCAGTGGATTTGGAGTCATTAGGATCAAAGAAGTTGAAGCTCGACCAAAACCGGGCAAAACTGGTCCCTTTATAGTCTTTGCTCTATTCTCGTTTCACGATAATGAGCAAAGAGGGGCAGCTGTAATGGCCCATTTTTGCCCCGGCCCAAACAATAAAACACAGAAAAAATAAAATGTCTAATTTGTCTTTTACAGTCCTTTTACAAAAACAGACCCAAATATAAGCCCAACCCATGGCCCAATTCCTAAACCCGTTACAGCCTACCTAGACCCAAACTGACACTAAAGCCCGTTACACCCAAACCTAATAGACCTGGACTCAGATGGCCCAAGAGGCCCAAAACATTGAACAGTCCCAGCAGTGGCCTAGGGTTTCTAAAACCCTAGGCGCCGCATGCCGCAGTACTCCAACAGTCACGCCGCAATGTCAAGCCAACAGTCGCGCCGCCTCAGCAGCACCCCAATCACCGCAGTATCCCTACGGTCACGCCTTTCGCGTCGCAACCACCAGAATCGACCTCTCCTCGTGCCGCTGTAACACCCCAAACCCGGTCTAAGCGTTAAGACCAGACTTGGTATGCTACACAAATCGTACATACATTTGGTCATCTAATGATTTAAAGAAAACAGGCCTTCAAAAACTAATTTGGAGATGGAGTTTATCAAAAACTGAGGTTAATTTGAAATCTATGATTTTAAAACATAGAAGTTTAAAATTTGATCTCAGAGAAATAATTGGTTAACTTTTTAAAGAAATTTAAAAGAGTTCAAAAGGAATTTGGAAACGAAATTTATAAAAGAGTTTTCACCAAAATTTTTACGAGATAGTGATATTTAAGAAACCCCTTTTTATACGTAATTTAAAGAAAACATTTATAAATTTAAAATAGTCCACTTTAAGTATCTAAAACATATTAAAATCCATCCACGAAATAAAATCCATAAAAAAACAATACTAGAGGCCTTATTACATCGCTAAAATAGTAATTAAGTAAAAATACTAAAGAGTAGTTTAAAGTTCATAAAACCATCATTTGAAGTATGGCCTCCACGAAGTCATCCCCTACCCAAGCCTCCATCAATTATCATTACCCGAGAAGGGTAAGAAAATGGGGTGAGTTACTTAGAACTCAGTGTATAACCCACTTACCAAATCCACTGGGCCATATCATCAAAGCATTTTATTGGGCTTGAGCCTATTAACTAATTTAACAATATAGTAATTAAAGATGCATGCGCAATGCAATTCCCAACCAAGCCTAAATTTCCATCCGCTACACACCACCCGTACCAACCAAAGACACCACGTGGGGATCAAGTCAACCTACCCCGCCAACACACCAATCGCAGCATAAAAGCCATTTAAAATATTTGTGGTGAGCCACCCGAACTAGAATTTGTGGCGAGCCACCCGACTAGATTGTGGTAGAACCACCAGAACTTCTCTTCAATTTAATCCCAACCCATACAATCATGTATACATAAACAAAGCTTAACAATTTACATATGATAATTTCAACATAAGGCCCATACTACAAGTTGGCCCATTTCTCAATTTGGCCCATATGGTAATTTATCAAATCGGCTCCTTAAGCAATCTAGTAATTCGGCCCATTAAGCAATCTAGCAATTTGGCCCATTAATCACATGAGGCCCAAAAATTACTTTTTATCAAATTAGCCCTTTGAGGGCGATTCTATAATTTCTGTGACTTTAACACCGATTTCATGCACTTACACAAAAAGTGTTAATATACCGTATTTTTTTCGATTTTACCAACTTTACGAATTTTTATTCTAATGCTTACGGTATAACATCTAACCCATGAGATAAGTGTGAAATTACACACCGATTACCGGTGAGAACTATACTTTCCCGCTCGTCGATACCTAAATATATGTCACGCTTGATTAGAACACTAATACTTATTATAAATCTATACTAAAGATAAGCGATCTAGATCTTTACCCTCGGAATCTCGAACAACAACTATTTGTCGATTTTCCCCGGTTGACGGTTCACAACCCAATGGAAAATCCCGAACAGCTAAAGGCTTCGAACTACGAACAACTTCGAATAGTCGATTCTCCTCGGGTGAGGGTCGTTCATAACCCAGTGGAAAATCCCGGATTGTCGAAACAACCCTTCACTTGAATCTAGAGGGATTAGCGAGTCCGCCCCTCTTTAGAACAATATTCACCACCCTTTTCGACCTTATCTTATTTGCCTCCATTGACAAAAGATTATTAGTCCTAACAATATATATATCGGAATTTAAGACTATTGGTTTAAAAAGGGCGAATTCGGCTTACCTTAAAATTTCGAGTTATTTCAAAAGAATCCCTTGAAAGTATATGATCCAAATTCGAATGACTTCAAGATGACTTCGAAGAGATGATGATTCATCTCTCCACTATTTCACTAAAAGAAAAACGAAAGGAAATCGTCTAAGAGAATGAACGATTATCGATTTAAAGGCTCTTCTAAGCCAACCTATAGATTCGGCCAAGGTGACCAATTAGCAAAAAGAAAACAAAGAAGATGATTCTTACCGATGGTCCAAAGTTTGAATAGAAAAAATGATTGAGAATAAAATCTATGAGGAAAAGAAAATTTGGCTATGATTTAATGGTAAGGGAAAAATAATTTCGGCTATGGAGGTGGTCTCTAACATTAGGCCATGGAAGAAATAAGAAGGAAAAATGTGTTTGAAGGATGAGTATAATGGAGAAGAAAAAAGAATAGAGATGAGATGTTTATGATTCGGTTTTCAAGGGTGAAAAAAGAGCAAAGAGTAAGGTTTGGAACAATGTGCATTCGGCAATGGGGAATAAAGAAGAAAAAGAAATGGTCTTTTGTGATTGATGATTTTGGCACTAGAAGAGAAACACAAAATGAAGCACTTGAGAGGTTGGCAAAATGACCAAATGAAACAAAACAAAGTTGTTTTCTCCAAACATATGGCACATTTTGCTAAGAGAGAAAAAGATGAGAGGAAATGGATGTTTTGGGAGAGAAAATATGACCAAATGGGATTCTATTTAGCTACCATCCTTACCCAAGCTTACCACCAAAATTTTGGCTCCCCCTTAGTCAACAAAGCCGTCCAAGTTCATGGGCAAGTTGGCCATTCTAAGTTTCCAAAATATAACCCTTAAAATATGCCTTGTGTTCCTCCTACCTTCCAAAAGCTTAGGATTTCTTTCCCCAAGTTCCAAGCTTACCTTAACCATAAAAATAAAGGTCTAACTTACCAAATTTGATGCTTGGCCGACACTTGCTAGGAAAGAGCAAAAATAAATGTCACAAAATGCATTCCTAAAGATTCGAACCTTTTCCCTCAAGCAACACTTATGATGCCAACTCCACTTTACTACTAGCTCATCTTATGCTAGTTTTTGACACTAAATTTCCTTAAACATCAAGGTCACTTGATCCACTTCAATAAAGTACTCATTACTAATTTTTTTTAATTCCGAATAAATCCCGAGCCTTCTCAAAACGATATTAAACACACAAATTGAATCATTCACAAGCTAAGCACCAAAAACATGCAACATATCAATACTCACTTTTTAGGATGTTACAGCCGCAATCAGTGCAGATAGCGTTCCACTGCCGTTCTTCTCGCCACGCTCCTGCACAAGAAAGAAAAGAACGCAGCAAAACCAGAAAGAAACAAATATGAAAATATATGTTTCCTTTTTTTATTTTTCTTATTCGGGTTATAAATAAAGCAAATATGTAAGAAAAAAGGGGGGACACAGGGGGAGAATACTGTTACACAGAAACAAAAATACACAGAGAAAAACAATATAAGCAGAGACAGAATACACAAACAAATACAGAAATAAAAGAGCAAACTTTCACAACAGAGGTGTTTTTTCTGTTTTTTTATTATTCTTTTATTTTTATCTTCTTTTGTTCTTTTTCTGTGAATAGTAAACAAACCAGTAATAAAAAGAGTAAAGGTGATTACCTTTCGAAAAGGGGCATTTCTCATTGAAGAATTGGCGCAAACAACAGCGCAAGGAACGGCGCGTGCGACGGAGCCTAGGCCGAATCCTGGCCTTAGGCCGAAGGCCAGAGAGCATTAAAGGGGGGAAACTCTCTGTTTTTTTTAAACGAAGGATAAAATGAATTTTTTTTTAAAACCGACTTATATAGCCCCGTCAAGACGACGTCGTTTTCGTTTAGGCAAATACACACAAAACGACGCTGTTTTAAGCAGGGGATCCGCGCATTGACCCGACCTGCTCCAGGGATCCGCGTGTTTTTAAGCGGAAGAGTTATTTGCGTTTTTAACCCTTCCGCCTTTTAACTATTTTCAATTAAATCCTTTCTTTGTTTTTTGCTTTTAATTTTACTGTAGCTTTTGATTTTATTTCATTTTAATCCTTTTTATTTGTTTTATTCTAATATTATATTGAATTAAAATGTTATATTAATATTTATATATTAATTTGTTTATAGTATAAACTTTATATATATATATATGTATATATTTTTGTATTAACCTTATATGTATTATTATTTTATGTGGTTTAATACTATTATTTTACAATTGGTATATTATTTATTATATTATATTTTTTAAATTTGTATGTTATATAGTATTATATTTTATTAGGTATTATTTCTAAAGCTTTTTTTATATAAAATTTATTTAATCTATTTTATTTATATTGTTTATATTATATTTTATTTATTTAAAATCATTATATACTATTTTTTAACACATTTTTTATATTGTTTACATCATATGTGAAACACCCCAAACCCGACCCACGAGCCCCGACCGGATCTGGCATGTTCCTCGAGTAAAACATTTCAAATCTTATTTGTCAATTTGGAAAATGTGGTCATTTTGAAGAGGAATCGTTAGGTGTTGGGTTCAAGTTGAAAATGGTGTCTTTTTTTTGAAGTCCATATTAAAACAATATTTTTCGTATTTGAAAACTATAAGTTAGAAGAAACTGCCGAATTTTAGGGTTTAACATTAAGTTGAAAATCGTTGGTATTTAGGTGTCAAAACATTGAACATTTATTTTAAAGATGAGTTATTTAACCTTTGAGTTAATAAGAATCGTATCGTAATAAAAATTTAGGGAGCAAGCATAAAACAGTGTAATAATAGTGGCCTTATTACATCAATAGCAAAACCCGAAATAAATCCAAAACTTAATAGGAAAATCCAAATTAGAAGAAAACACTGAGCTGAGCATGGCCACCACCTAGTCCTCGCTGACCCGGTCCAAATCACTGAGTATCACCTGAAAAAGATATCCCACGAAGGGTGAGTCAATAGACTCAATGTGTAACAACTACCACGAACTCCCAAACGATTTAGGCATATCAATCACATATAACAGATATAAGTAATGATGCAATCCCGAACCCAAACCTAAATAACCATCCTCTACACATCACCCGTACCAGCCAATCACACCGTGGGTATTACTAAATCGACCCTCCATCCACTACACATCATCAAAGGCAGTCGCTGCAGACGACATGCACATCGCCCTTATAAATTGTGGCATAGCCACCAAATAATGTGACAAAGTCACCAGATATTAATATGTGACATAAGTCACCACATTCAGATTATGTGACATGAGTCACCAGATATTGTGGTAAAAACCACCAGATCACTTCCCCTTTTCAGTATCACCCATATGCCCATGCATAATACAAAACAAACTGAGATCATGCCATGTACTTTATTCCATATTCATAACAAATTCACATGTGTGTCATATTCAGTGTTCATAAAAATTATTAACATAGTAGTAGTAGTATGTTAACGTACCTGAATACTCTATACCATTGAATGATACCTTTAGCCATATTTTCATATTTCCATTAACACATACATAATAATAATACCATAGATCTATTAGGAATTAGTGTAGGGCTACACACCTGGTTACTATTGTATTCACTGAATCCCGAAAGTTTGCCGAAACAGCTTATACTCCTCCCTAAAGATCATAGTTAGAATCGGCTAGACACTAACACTTGATATGACCTTGGCCGAATATTCATATTCACTTACCTTGCGGATCTAAATCCCGAAATTGTCACTTGTTTGAGGTATCTGTCGAAATTCCTATAAGCATATGTTAGATCCAATTCTAACATTTAAACACAATAAATGGCCTTCGGCCTATGATCATACTCGCTTACCTTAGACCTAGAAATCCAGAAGATCTCCTCTCTTGAAGTCAGCTACAGTAGAAATCCTGAAACCTCCTTCATAGTTTCGGCCAAAGAACAGTAAAGGAAATTAGATTCCACTTTCGGCTAAAAGAAAAAGGAAGGAAATCGAATATCATTTGATCTTACCCCTACTACAGATGTAACACCCCAAACTCGGACAAGACACCACGCCCGAATCTGGTATGTTACGGGGAAAAACGTCTTTGAGTGATCAGATTTTTTTCGTTTAGAAGTGGGGTGAAAACAAAGTGAATTTGAGGAAAGTTTGAGTAGGCTTGTTTGATTAGATTTTGAAAACTTATCCAAGTATATAGTTAAAACGAGTTAATTTCATTTAGGACTTCCAATAGTTTCTTAGTGCCATTTTGAAACATTTTAGACTTAGTGGAAAAAATCGAGTTTGATTTGGAAATCATTTGAGTTTATTGAATAGCAAAACATAGCGAGATACCCGATGGTATAGTTTAAAACACATTGCGATATAAGTTTGAAAACATTGTTTTTCCAAGTTTTAGTAAAATTTCATGCCAAGTTATTTGTTAAGCAGGTTGAGAATCTAATTAAAACATACCCATCATAAAACATAATTTAAAGGCCTTTTACAAATCCAAATTAAAACCCAAATAAAAGTAATTAAACTAAAGTACCCAAATGATAGAGTTGGAGTAAAACTTTATTAAGCATGGCATGAGCACCCGAGTCCATCCCGGCTCCATGTCCGCTTCTACGAGTCACCGAAATGTCAAAGGAGAGGGTGAGTCGAGTGACTCAAAGGCATAAATCCCGCTCCCGATGAAACAACATGCTAACACACATCATACATAGCAACATAATTAATGCAACCCGATCCTAACCATCCGTATCTCCTTTTTCTACCCCGTGTGGTACCAAACCACCGGTGGTGCCAAACCACCGTGACATATAGTCACAATGTGTTACCAAAACACTGGTGTCCCAAAGACACAATGTGCTACCCAAGCACTTTGGTGACCGTAGTCACGATAATCGAATGATGGGGCCAACCCATCGTGTGATACCCAATCACTAGCGAGACGATCCCATATCTCAATGTGGGGCCAACCCACGGTGGTGTTAACCACGGGGACAAGTCGCAATGAGGTGCCCAACCTCTGTGTCCCAAAGACACAAATGTGCTACCAAAGCACCGTGACCCAAAGTCACAAAGTGTGTTACCAAAACACTGGTGCTCGTCAAGACAAAATATCATGCTCCTCCACTCATATCACCCATCAACATACCATACTCATGTAACCATGCATATCATACAAATTATGCATATCACGCTAATATGTTTGACTCATGCCCCATATCACATACATACATAGTCATGATACCATATAGATCATCGGTAATCTAGTAACAATACTGACTTACCCGGATATGTACACATACCCCGTTTGGGTATCCAATAATCCATCATACTGGTCATGATTTTAATAGGCAAACAGGTTTAATAACAATATCACTAAGTATGGGTGTGTTAGTTACACACCGGTAATCACGAGTCTAAAATCCCAACGAAACGATCTAAGTCCCTCGATTACTAGCTCCTACACTCGGCCAACACATAGGGTTAGGCATCTATAACATTCGCCATCATCAATTAACCAAAGGGGTTAATACCGAACCCTTACCTTTTAAGATGATTTGGTTTCCTACCAAATCCGAATCAAACAATGATTCTCCTTTAGCAATCGGCTACACCATAAAAGATGAACAGTTAAACCTTAATAATCTTGACTCAATCGAAACCAAAAGATTGAACGATTAATGCCAATACCAATCACTTACCACCACCACTGCTTTACCAATCGGTTACTAGAGTAGAACTCCTCTTGGTTACTTTCACTATCCAAAGACCCTATATGAAAAGGTTAAACAAGTGATTAACTCACTTCCATCTACAACCATCATAGGCTTTGAACAAACCGCAATCAATATAATACTTGAGAAGAGAGAGATGGCCATTCGGCCAACCACTTACCCCAACACCAACCACCAAGAATTCGCCACAAGAAACCCCTAGGAGAGAAGGGAATTCGGCTTCCACCACCCAAGAGAAAGAGGAAAACGGGCTAAAGTTTTGGAAGTAGAAACAGAGGAGATGCGATTCAAGAAGAGAAAGAAATCGGTAATAAAAGTTTAGAAGGGAGAAAGGAAAGATTCTTGTCTAACCCCAAGGAAGGAAAACACCAAAAAAAGATGGAAGGAAGAGGGTGATATTCGGCCTATGCTCAAAGAAAAAGGAAACAAAAGTTTTGGCTAAGAGAAAAAATGCAAATTCGGCACAAGGGTTGTAGAAATAAAGAAAATATGAGAAGAAAATGATGGCTAGTTTCGATTTACTCAAATGAACAAGGAGAGAGACATGTAAGGGACATTCGGCTTAACAAAGAATATTGAGAAAACAACACAAAAATTCGGCAAGCCTTAGAGAGGTTTTGATTTTCGGTTTACAAAGAAAGAAAAAACGAAAAAGAATACACTAGAGAATTCGGCTACCAATGTCAAAATGAGAAGACACTAGCTTGCTAAGCCTTGACCAAAACAACCAAAAAATTCCAAAAATGAATTTCGCACAACACCAACATCACACTACTATGCCGTCACTCCCCTCCCAACTCCCTAAAATTCGCCATGATCCCCAACTACTCCATGCCACACATTCAAATGTGTTTACCAAGTCTTCCTCCTAAAATCCCTCTCCACCCTCCATTCAAATGGGAAGACTTAGTCTTAGGCGAGAGTTTGAACTGCCACAAACTCCTCCCCTCCATGCCGTCAAAATGAGTGCCAAAAGTGGCCACTCAGCAAGCTCGAACACAAGGCCTACACCCTTGCATTAGGCGTTACCCACACAAAGCCTTAGTGGCGGCTAGCTTGCCACTACACCAGCTCCTTTTGTGCAATAAAACATCAAAGAAAATCCTTATACCCTAGCTCCAATAGCTCCCCGACTTAACACCCAAAAATCAAAATTTTCCCATTCACTCAGGCACACTCCTAACCCACAATTAAGCCCCTAAAACACCGAAATAGCAACACAGCACACTAAACACATGCAAAAACATGCAACAACAAAATAGCCCCTAACCCGGGATATTACAGTTCTACCCCCTTAAAATAATTTCGACCTCGAAATTACCTGATCAGAAGAGTTGCGGGTATTGCTGTCTCATCATATCCTCGGGTTCCCACGTCGCTTCTTCCACGCCATGATTCCGCCAAAGAACCTTAACCAAAGGCACAGACTTCTTACGCAGAACTTTCACATCCCGATCTAGAATCTGCACAGGTTCTTCTTCCATAGTCAAATCTGGATTTACCTCGATCTCTTCCATTGCTACCACATGCGACGGATCTGAACGATACCTCCGAAGCATCGAAACGTGGAAAACGTCGTGAATCTGACTAAGCTCTCACTGCAACTCAAGCTGATACGCCATCGGTCCAACTCGTCCTCGTAACCCTATACGCCCCAATAAACCTCGGACTTAGCTTGCCTTTCTTCCCGAACCTCAACACCTTCTTCCAAGGCGAGACCTTCAGAAAACTCGATCCCCACAAATAAACTCTATATCTCTTCGCTTAAGATCGGCATAAGACTTCTGCCGGTCCGAAGCTTCCTTCAATCTAGACTGAATCAGCTTAACCTTGTCTTCGGTCTCAGCAACCAACTCGGGTCCCAACAACTGACGTTCACCTAACTCCGTCCAACACGTAGGTGAGCGACACTTCCTACCATACAACGCCTCATACGGTGCCATCTTGATGCTCGCTTGGTAACTGTTGTTGTAGGCAAACTCAGCTAATGGTAGAAACTCCTCCCAACTACCTCTGAAGTCCAAGATACAACCTCTCAGCATATCCTCTAAGACCTGAATGACCCTTTCTGATTGACCGTCAGACTGCGGGTGAAAAGCCGTGCTGAAATCCAAACGAGTACCAGAGCTCGATGCGGTGCTTTCGTAACCTTGACGTGAATCTAGGATCCCTATCCGAGATTATCGAAACCGCACACCGTGCAACCTCACTATCTCGACACATACGACTTAGCTAGCTTCAAGTGAGTAGTCAACCCTCACCGGAATAAAGTGAGCTGATTTAGTCGATCGATCCACCACTACCCAAATCGAATCTTTCTTGCTTGGCGTAGCGGTAACCCACCGACGAAATCCATGGTTATCCTTTCCCACTTCCATCGAGGAATCTTCACAGTCAAAGCAAACCCGACGGCAATCGATGTTCACCTTGACTGCTGGCAAGTCGACACTTCCCAACAACCTCTGTCACCTCCTTCTTCAAGCCAGCCACCAAAATCGCTCTCTAAGATCCCTATACATCTTGCTACCTCCGGGATGCATAGCATGAGGATCAAGCTATGTGCGTCTGAAGAATCTTCTGCCTCGACTCAACATCTTTAGGCATACAAGCCTTACCTTGAAAACACAGAACCCCATCACCAGACAAGCAAGTCAGAACCTCCAAACCACCATCCTCGCACTGCAACCTTCGCGCACTCGTAACCCTCATCCAATAATCAAGCTCTCTCGATTTGCTCAACCCAAGTAGGCTTAACTCGCAACTCGCCGTAATACTCCCATCGCCATACAAACTCAAATGGGCAAACAATGCTCTTAAGTCCGAAACAACCTTACGGCTCAACGCGTCGCCACCACGTTAGCCTTGCCCGGATGGTACTCAATCGAACAATCGTAATCTTTCAAAGAACTCAACCCATCTGCGGCGCCTCAAATTCAAATCCTTTTGAGTCGGTAGATACTTGCACTCTTGTGATCTGTGTAGACTATCGATCTCTCTCCGCACAAGTAGTGCCTCCAAATCTTTAAAGCGAAGACCACACCGCTAGCTCCAAGTCATGCGTCGGATAGTTGACCTCATGTGGCCTCACCGTCGAGAAGCGTAAGCCACAACCTTACCTTCTTGCATCAAGACACAACCTAAGCCCGTATGTGATGCATCGCAATAGACTGTGAATTCCTTACCACCCTCAAAGTTGAATTAGAACCGGAGCCTCACTCAAAATCTTCTTTAACTTGTCGAAGCTTTCCTGCTGCTTCTCGGTCCATACAAACGGAACTTCTTTCCTCAAAGAACTTGGTCATCGTACGCTATCAACGAAACCCTCAACAAACCTTCTGGTAGTATCCGGCCAAACCTGAAAACTCCGAATCTCACCACACCGACTTAGGCGGCTTCCAATCCAAAATCGCCTCAATCTTACGAGGATCTACTCAATCCCCTCACCGACACTACATGACCCAAGAAAGTCACTTCTAAGCCGAACTCGCACTTACCAACTTAGCATAGAGTGCTTTTCCTCAAAATCTGCAACACCACTCGCAAATGCTTATCATGCTCTTCCTCTCGCCCTTGAGTACACCAAGATGTCGTCTATGAAAACCACGACGAATGATCCGAATCTTCTTTGAAACACCCTATTCATCATGTCCATAAACGCTGCGGTGTGTTAGTCAACCCGACGGCATTACCAAAAATTCGTAGTGCCCATACTCGAGTCCAAACGCTTGTTTTATGGATATCGGCCTCCTTAACTCTTAATCGGTGATACCTGGATCTCAAGTCGATCTTCAAAATACCGCGGCCCCTTCACCGATCAAACAAATCGTCTATCCGTGGCAACGGATACTTGTTTTTAATCGCGGCTTGTTCAATTGGCGTAGTCTATACACATCCGCATTGTGCCATCTTTCTTCTTGACAAAGAGTACCGCGCACTTACGGCGAAACACTTGGCCTAATAAAACCTCGATCCAATAACTCCGGATCTCGAGCCTTAAGCTCCACCAATTCCTTTGGCGCCATCCTATACGGAGCAATAGACACCGCGCGATTCGGGTAATGATCAATCCCGAACTCCACCTCGCGATCCGCGGCAAACCCGAAGCTCCTCAGAAAAACATCAAGTAAACTCCTTAACAGTGCGAACCTTCTCCACAAAGCACTCCTTAGCCTCCAAGGCATACACATGAACTACATACGCTTCACGCCTTTCCGACCACCATCTTCTCGCGCTTGAGCAGATACCACATTTGATAAGTAATCCCTCCTATTACCTATCATAGCCACCTCATCACCCTCAACCGTCTTAAGAACCATGCGCTTGGTCGCGCAATCCAACCTTGCCTGGTACTTGACCAACCACCATCCCAAGAATCGGATCGAACTCCCCAAACGGCAGCTCCATCGGATCAAAGAAGAAACACTACCCCTTGAAGTTCTAAGGGTACCTCTCTAAACAGGTTTATCTACTACTACAGAGTGACCTAGAGGGCTAATCACGGTCATCCGCCTAGAAGATATCTCGAGTCTAAATCCATGGTCTCTACTATACTCACGGCAACATAAGAGTGCGTTGAACCCACATCAATCAAAGCAAGATAAGGAGAACCAAAAATCAAGAACGTCATCGTTTATAACGTCCGGTGCGTCGCCTCCTCTCTCGCGCCCGCAAAGATACACTAATCCAGGTGTCTAGCATCGAGCTACTCGCACCTCTCGCCCGGTGCTCCACGGCCCCGACCAGAACCATTACCACCTCTCGCCATTACCACGTCCCTCTGCGGTGGCGGTCCACTACCTCTCAGGCGACACGGCCGACTCTCTCGGTGAATCCTAGCCAACCTACACGGACAGCCCCTCACGGTGCTCAGAGAACCACACTCGAAGCAACCTTTTCCTCCACCCAAGAACCACCCCAATGAGATTTCCCACATCGATCACATCATGCGGTCCCTCGCCTAGCAAAGAACAAACCTAGCAGTGGTTCGCCCACTCGGTCTAGCCCTCTTCTGCGGGTTACCCGACGATCCGTAAGACCCAAAGCTCCTCTTATGCCTATTTCTCGTCCATGCCTTGTCTCACGGACTCCTTAACCCCTCGGCTACCTTAGCCTTCTCAACTAAGACAACAAACTCGCTCTCCCGCCGAGAGCAATCAGCGACCTCAAGTCGTCTCGCGAGACCATCCTCGAAACGAACACACCTCTCATGCTCGGTGGCCACAATGCCCCCGGCATACCTACTCACCTTCAGGAACTCACCTCGTTTCGGCAATGCGGTTTACTCCTCGAACAAGCCTCAGAAATGCCTTCCGCTGGGAGTCAATATAACTAGCTCCGATGTACTTCTTTTGATATGCAGCCCTGAAATAATCCCATGTTAGATCCTCTGCTGCCACACTGTCTCGAACCGTGAGCCACCACTGATATGACTCATCCCGAAGAAGCGATACGATGCCCTTCACTTCTCTTGGTGTCGTGTCCAGATCGTCCATGATCCGCTCGGTTGCCTCCGGCCAATATTCAGCAGTTTTGCTGGAGCAACACCGAAAACACCGGAAGAATTCGCCCCATTGGCCCGAAGTCGCTCAGGAACAGATTTCCTAACTCCTGCACCACCACCTACACCAGCTACTCTTTCCAACACTCGCAGCATCGCCTGTGACACTGCGTCGTCCCCAGTCTGATCTTGGAACTCACCACCTCCAGCTGGTGGCGGAACCGGTATCTCATTTCACGAACCCCGACCAAATCCTACGGGCTCGAAACGTCATCCTACCACGACTGCGTCCACGACCCACGCCCACCTCTAGCGCTCATGACTAATCTTCCTACGTATCTGATTAAGAATTTTTATGCATCAGTATTTATTCCACTTGTTTAAAAGCAAGTCTTATGAATATTTTAAGAGGATTTGTTCTCGCGAGTTCACAGAATCCTATCAGTTTCAATCTCTAAAGTAGTATACTATTGCTATTCATCAAATCATATCACATCCAATCAATTCACAAGCAATAGTACGGGTACTTACAGGGCGAACCAGTGCCGGAGACTCGGTGCCATGCCTTTCAAACCATACTTTAAGAATAAAACTAACAAAACAACCTTTTGAAAACATTTTTGGGCCTCGGGCCCACCAAACCAAACTTTTGAACTTAGCTCGATACCACAATTGTAACACCCCAAACTCGGACAAGACACCACGCCCGAATACGGTATGTTACGGGAAAACGTCTTTGAGTGATCAGATTTTTTCGTTTAGAAGTGGGGTGAAAACAAAGTGAATTTGAGGAAAGTTTGAGTAGGCTTGTTTGATTAGATTTTGAAAACTTATCCAAGTATATAGTTAAAACGAGTTAATTTCATTTAGGACTTCCAATAGTTTCTTAGTGCCATTTTGAAACATTTTAGACTTAGTGGAAAAAATCGAGTTTGATTTGGAAATCATTTGAGTTTATTGAATAGCAAAACATAGCGAGATACCCGATGGTATAGTTTAAAACACATTATGATATAAGTTTGAAAACATTGTTTTTCCAAGTTTTAGTAAAATTTCATGCCAAGTTATTTGTTAAGCGGGTTGAGAATCTAATTAAAACATACCCATCATAAAACATAATTTAAAGGCCTTTTACAAATCCAAATTAAAACCCAAATAAAAGTAATTAAACTAAAGTACCCAAATGATAGAGTTGGAGTAAAACTTTATTAAGCATGGCATGAGCACCCGAGTCCATCCCTTGGCTTCATGTCCGCGTCTACGAGTCACTGAAATGTCAAAGGAGAGGGTGAGTCGAGTGACTCAAAGGCATAAATCCCGCTCCCGATGAAACAACATGCTAACACACATCATACATAGCAACATAATTAATGCAACCCGATCCTAACCATCCGTATCTCCTTTTTCTACCCCGTGGTACCAAACCACTGGTGGTGCCAAACCACCGTGACATATAGTCACAATGTGTTACCAAAACACCGTGTCCCAAAGACACAATGTGCTACCTAAGCACCGTGACCGTAGTCACGATAATCGAATGATGGGGCCAACCCATCGTGTGATACCCAATCACTAGCAGACGATCCCATATCTCAATGTGGGGCCAACCCACGGTGGTGTTAACCACGTGGACAAGTCGCAATGAGGTGCCCAACCTCTCGTGTCCCAAAGACACAAATGTGCTACCAAAGCACTGGTGACCCAAAGTCACAAAGTGTGTTACCAAAACACTGTGCTCACAAGACAAAAATATCATGCTCCTCCACTCATATCACCCATCAACATACCATACTCATGTAACCATGCATATCATACAAATTATGCATATCACGCTAATATGTTTGACTCATGCCCCATATCACATACATACATAGTCATGATACCATATAGATCATCAGTAATCTAGTAACAATACTGACTTACCCGGATACGTACACATACCCCGTTTGGGTATCCAATAATCCATCATACTGTCATGATTTTAATAGGCAAACAGGTTTAATAACAATATCACTAAGTATGGGTGTGTTAGTTACACACCTGGTAATCACGAGTCTAAAATCCCAACGAAACGATCTAAGTCCCTCGATTACTAGCTCCTACACTCGGCCAACACATAGGGGTTAGGCATCTATAACATTCGGCCATCATCAATTAACCAAAGGGGTTAATACCGAACCCTTACCTTTTAAGATGATTTGGTTTCCTACCAAATCCGAATCAAACAATGATTCTCCTTTAGCAATCGGCTACACCATAAAAGATGAACAGTTAAACCTTAATAATCTTGACTCAATCGAAACCAAAAGATTGAACGATTAACGCCAATACCAATCACTTACCACCACCACTGTTTACCAATCGGTTACTAGAGTAGAACTCCTCTTGGTTACTTTCACTATCCAAAGACCCTATATGAAAAGGTTAAACAAGTGATTAACTCACTTCCATCTACAACCATCATAGGCTTTGAACAAACCGCAATCAATATAATACTTCGAGAAGAGAGAGATGGCCATTCGGCCAACCACTTACCCCAACACCAACCACCAAGAATTCGGCCACAAGAAACCCCCCTAGGAGAGAAGGGAATTCGGCTTCCACCACCCAAGAGAAAGAGGAAAAAAGGCTAAAGTTTTGGAAGTAGAAACAGAGGAGATGCGATTCAAGAAGAGAAAGAAATCGGTAATAAAAGTTTAGAAGGGAGAAAGGAAAGATTCGGTCTAACCCCAAGGAAGGAAAACACCAAAAAGAGATGGAAGGAAGAGGGTGATATTCGGCCTATGCTCAAAGAAAAAGGAAACAAAAGTTTTGGCTAAGAGAAAATGCAAATTCGCACAAGGGTTGTAGAAATAAAGAAAATATGAGAAGAAAATGATGGCTAGTTTCGATTTACTCAAATGAACAAGGAGAGAGACATGTAAGGGACATTCGACTTAACAAAGAATATTGAGAAAACAACACAAAAATTTGGCAAGCCTTAGAGAGGTTTTGATTTTCTAGGTTTACAAAGAAAGAAAAACGAAAAAGAATACACTAGAGAATTCGGCTACCAATGTCAAAATGAGAAGACACTAGCTTGCTAAGCCTTGACCAAAAACAACCAAAATTCCAAAATGAATTTCGGCACAACACCAACATCACACTACTATGCCGTCACTCCCCTCCCAACTCCCTAAAATTCGGCCATGATCCCCAACTACTCCATGCCACACATTCAAATGTGTTTACCAAGTCTTCCTCCTAAAATCCCTCTCCACCCTCCATTCAAATGGGAAGACTTAGTCTTAGGCGAGTTTGAACTGCCACAAACTCCTCCTCCATGCCACAAAATGAGTGCCAAAAGTGGCCACTCATGAGCTCGAACACAAGGCCTACACCCTTGCATTAGGCGTTACCCACACAAAGCCTTAGTGGCGTCTAGCTTGCCACTACACCAGCTCCCTTTTTGTGCAATAAAACATCAAAGAAAATCCTTATACCCTAGCTCCAATAGCTCCCCTGACTTAACACCCAAAAATCAAAATTTTCCCATTCACTCAGCACACTCCTAACCCACAATTAAGCCCCTAAAACACCGAAATAGCAACACAGCGACACTAAACACATGCAAAAACATGCAACAACAAAATAGCCCCTAACCCGGGATATTACAGTTCTACCCCCCTTAAAATAATTTCGACCTCGAAATTACCTGATCAGAAGAGTTGCGGGTATTGCTGTCTCATCATATCCTCGGGTTCCCACGTCGCTTCTTCCACGCCATGATTCCGCCAAAGAACCTTAACCAAAGGCACGCACTTCTTACGCAGAACTTTCACATCCCGATCTAGAATCGCATGTGTTCTTCTTCCATAGTCAAATCGGATTTACCTCGATCTCTTCCATTGCTACCACATGCGACGGATCTCGAACGATACCTCCGAAGCATCGAAACGTGGAAAACGTCGTGAATCGACTAAGCTCTGCGGCAACTCAAGCCGATACGCCATCGGTCCAACTCGTCCTCGTAACCCTATACGCCCAATAAACCTCGGACTTAGCTTGCCTTTCTTCCCGAACCTCAACACCTTCTTCCAAGGCGAGACCTTCAGAAAACTCGATCCCCACAAATAACTCTATATCTCTTCGCTTAAGATCGGCATAAGACTTCTGCGGTCCAAGCTTCCTTCAATCTAGACCGAATCGACTTAACCTTGTCTTCGGTCTCAAGAACCAACTCGGGTCCAACAACCGACGTTCACCTAACTCCGCCCAACACGTAGGTGAGCGACACTTCCTACCATACAACGCCTCATACGGTGCCATCTTGATGCTCGCTTGGTAATCGTTGTTGTAGGCAAACTCAGACTAATGGTAGAAACTCCTCCCAACTACCTCAAGTCCAAGATACAACCTCTCAAAGATATCCTCTAAGACTGAATGACCCTTTTCGATTGACCGCCGATCATGGGTGAAAAGCCGTCTTTGAAATCCAAACGAGTACCCAGAGCTCGATGCGGTGCTTTCCGAAACCTTGACGTGAATCTAGGATCCCTATCCGAGATTATCGAAACCGGCACACCGTGCAACCTCACTATCTCGGATACATACAGCCATTAGCTGCTTTTAGAGGTTTTGAGAATGCTCGGATAATAGGGAAAAGCTGTGGAAAATTTTGGATTTTTAAGTAATAAAGAGGGGCTTGGTTTCGAGGGTTTAAAAGAATTAATTGGGCGTTTAAGGCACAAGAAAGGATCTGGCAAAGTGGCTTCATGCGCTGCTTTAGAGGGCTGGAAGTAGCGCCAGATGGGGGCTTGGGTTCGAGTCCAAGCGGCAAAGAATGTTGTTTTATTTTTGCGACAAGGGATCGGGCTAAGTAGGCCTTAAAAATAAATGTCCAAGTTGATGGACATGAAAGTCCAATTGGCAAAGTGGCTCTTGGCGCTACTTAGGCGCTGGAGGGGAGTGAGGTCGCGGTTTCGAGGGGCCGGAGAAGCATTTGGCGTTTTATTTTTGTTTTGGGCGTTGGGCTTTGTAAGGCCTTAAAGATATATGGTGAGGAATTCGGACAAGAAAGATGGGTTGGTGGAGTGGCTCTCATGCGCCACTTAGGCGCTGAGGAGAGCAAGCGCGCAGTTCGAGCGCTGGAGCCGCAGTTGGCGTTTTTATTTTTGTGCGGTTATGGGCTGAGATAAGAAGGGTTTAAAAATAATTGTTGGGGTTTCTAGCATGAAATTCAAAGTGGCCGAGTGGCTCAGGCGTTGGAGGAGGGTGTGCAGATCGGTCCCGAGGTTCGAACCAAGAGAGCTGCGTTTTGGAGTTTGAATTTTTATTTCTTTTTGGCAGCAATTTTTAAGGTGTTGGACGGCTAGAAGACTCTTATTTAGATGAGGATAATGTGTTTTTTTATTTATTTTTATTTATCTATTATTTATTTTTGATAAGTGGGATAATAGTGGAACAATTCAAATTGTTTTTGAATTGAACTAATTCAAATTGATTTGAATTAGTTGGCGAATCTTGGAGTCTTCTAGGGGGGTGGCCGAATGCTATAAATAGGGGTAGAGTGCCATTTATTCTTCAAGTCTTTTGCTAAATCTCTCCCTCTCCCTCTTGGTGTGCCGATTTCTCCTTTGGCCTTTGGAGTCAAATATTTCTTTTGTTTTCTTTTAATCCCTTGATAGCCGAAATCTTTAGCCCTCCATCTCTCTTCTACTTTATCAAGTTGGAAGCCGAACCGGTGAAGTGTGGTGTCATCGACATCTAAAGATTGTAGGTAAGTATCCTAGTTAATTGGTTAGAGGTCAAACCGAATGGATGGCCTTAGTGTTGGTTGGCCGAATGCTCTATAGGTTATAAGTGATGTGCTTTGCTTGTTTGTAGCCGCCAAGGAGTCTAAAGGAAGGTCTCGAATTGTTGGACTCATCAAGGTAAGAGTGGTAAGGTATTCGGCCTTAGGCCTTATTATGTAATATTGTGTTGACCAAGAGTGGCTATGTTCTTTTTAGGGGCATATCGACAAGAGCAAAGGAAGCCTTCTGGATCTCGGGATTATTTCGGTAAGGATATTAGTAAGTGACTTAGAATTAGTTGATTATGACTTCGTTGATTAATCGTGTGGTTCTGATTAAGTGACTTTCGATGGAGGCCAATACCAGTCAAGAAGGGAAAGGGAAGGTCCCTGTCCCAAAGTTTAAGAAAAGATCCGTTTATGTTGTACAAGATTGGCCACCAGGGTGTGGGCCAGCAACAGAAAACGTTAGGCATATAGCCGTAGTCTCACTAAACGATAGCGTCGAGGATCGAGAGTCTAGAACTCCTAGTAATAAGGTGTGTAACTAACCCACTGTTTCCGGGTTTTATGTGTTATATGTTTTACTAACAAGTGCAGTAATAAGCGTGCCATATATACCCCTAAAGGGTATAGCGATGACCAGGTTAGTATCGGATCTATTGCAGTGTGATTATTTGGTTATGAGTATGTTTATGGACATTAATAAGCATGTGCATGCATGATCACGATTATATTTTATGTGGCATGTGCAAGGGTGGGTTATGAAAAGAAGGTACGGTGTACTTGAGTACGTGGTTGATGTCGACTTTATGCTACATCGTGGATTGGCGCTGATCGAGGTCGCGTTGTGGATCTTTGCGATTTAGTTCGTGGTTACCTTGATTGATATGGGCTTTATGCCATATCGTGGCTTGATGGATTCTGTGTGCTCCATCGTGGTTTGATGTTAGCTATACGCTACATCGTGGATGGCATTGGTTGCCTTTATGGAGGGAAAAGGAGAGGGTGACTCGATAGTCCCCGTGTGTGGTAGGTTTGGATAAGGGGGTGTGTAGCGGATGGACCCTAGGTTGGGTTGGGAATCATGTTGCATTATTTTTGTAATAATATGGAAATGGGCCAAGCCCAATATGACATGTGGATAGGTATGTTTTGGGAACATACGTGGAAATGGGCCAAGCCAGCTTGATATGTGGTTTATTGAGAAGTGGGCCTAGCCCAAAGATTTGAGTATGATTTGAATGTGGGCCAAGCCCAGATTGTGGTAATTGTTAAAATGAATATATATTACTTGTTGCATTTGGTAATTGGGATATTATGTGGCTAGCATGTGGGTGGATTTCAGTGGTTAACTTACACACTGAGTCTGTATGACTCACCCAACTTTTTAATCATCGCAGGTGAGTCGTGATTAGTGGACGGGTTGGAGTGGATACAAGGTGGCCCATGCAGTAGCAGATTTTCATGCAGAAGTAGACGTTTTGAATATTTTTATTTCAAGCATTTTAATTTGAAGTACTTGGTTTAATTTATTTGATGTAATAAGGACCACATTTATTTAAAGTATTCTATTTATGATTGTTGAGGTTTATATTATACTTAGAATTGGTATCAACTTATAATAAAGTTTTAATTCAAACCAAGCTTATATTATTTAATAATTTTTAATGGACTTACTTCCCAAAAGTTAACAAAATTTTCAAGTTTTACTCTAAAGATAAAGATTTTTAACCGTCATTCCGCAGTGACATAACCAGATCCGGACGAGACTTGTGGGCCGGGTTTGGGGGTGTTACAATATATATATATATAGAATAAATAGATTGCTAAAAATAAAATCATCTTTATATAGTAATTTAATTAAATCAAACCATAATTAAAATAATACCAATAATAATAATAAGGCCCTTATTACAACCCAATATTTAAACCCAATACTTAATATTAAAAACATAAAGTAATCAAAATAATCTCCTTCTGCATGGCCACCTTTGTATCCCCTCCAACCCAGTCCATTAATCACGAATCACCTGAAATGGTTGAGAAAAAAAAAAGGGTGAGTCCACTGACTCAGTGCATAATCATTACACAAGTTCCCTCACGTATGGGCCTAACCCATACCCACACAGTCCATGTCAACAGTTATGCAATTGTGACCCAACCCAACCTAAGTCCATCCAATACACCAACCTTAGCAGACTCCCTGCCCAAGGCCGTGGCTAATCCACCGATCACAACCGAGTGATCCCACATAACTTACCTCGGCAGACCCGCTGCACCAGGCCGTGGCTGAGCCACCGATCACATCGTGATCCCAACATTAATCCGTCTACGGTGATGCACTCAGCTATCAACCGCCGAGATGGGCACCTAGCCAACATCTCCCTTGATGAAGCACACAGCTAACCGTCAAGCGCTAATGTAGCACGAGGCTGACATTAGACCACGTACATAACATGTACTCCCCGTCCTTCTTTGCTCAAATCCAATCCCCATGCACATATGTCAATATATCATATCAAATCAACATTTAGAGTTAGTATAATAGCATGCTCATCACCATATCAAATGTGCACCATAAATAATTTAATATCACAAAAGACTAACTCATAACCAGTTACCCCAAACATGGGT
The DNA here is from genome assembly GCA_025698515.1 of Gossypium sturtianum. Classification (NCBI taxonomy): domain Eukaryota; kingdom Viridiplantae; phylum Streptophyta; class Magnoliopsida; order Malvales; family Malvaceae; genus Gossypium; species Gossypium sturtianum. The sequence goes on along the minus strand of CM046947.1, from coordinate 14,747,117 downwards.
ATCCATTACTTTAGCCTTTAGTGTCGGCTACCACACATCATACATAGGTATATACGTTAATAAACAATTAACGAAGAAACAGTCACGATGATTACGCACTGCTTGGTACAATCGAACAAATCCCAAACTCTACGCCTAAACGATATGCACCCAACCCCGCCGAATCCTCCTACGGATCTAAATCTCAAAACCACTCCTTGCTCTTGAAACCGACAAAATCCTTATACCACATGTTAGATTCGGCTTTAAACAATAATATAAAAAAATGGCCTTTGGCCGAATTACACTTTGACTTACCTTGATTCCTACAAATCCTAAAAGTTTCCCTTTAATGTTCCTTAATGTTGGCTACCTTCACAAGAAACACACATCATGGCACATGCATATTCACCATCCCCTAAACCAAGGCTTAATCCTTGATTCGGCAGACTTAAAAGAAAGAGAACTCAAACCGATTGCTAGGAGAGAAATTACTTACCACCACCTTGCTTTCCACTCCTTAAGCACCCTTAAAGCATCGGCTTCAAGACCCCAAGGAGAAAGATTTCGCACTTGAATGGTGAAGGGAGATCACAACAGTGGAGAGAGCTTAATGTTTATAGAAATCGGCCATGGATAAAAAAAATAAATCAAAGTTTCGGCTATGGTGTTTCCCTATGGTTTCAACAAAGGAAATAAGGGAAAGAAAAATACCAGGTTCGGCTATGGCTTCAAAATGGAGGTAAAGAAGAAAAGAAAATAAGGCTTATAGGGTTCGGCTTTGGGCAAAGGAAATAGGAAGAAAGAAAAATGCACAAAATGCACCTATGGCTATATCAACAATCGGTTTTGGCTTCAAAGAAAAGAGAGGAAAAGAGAGAGCTTCCCTTACTAAAATTTTCTTGCAAGAACACTAAAGAAGAAACAAAATAATTTCGGCATTAATCCCCTTCATGGCGAAATTATGCCATCAATTAGACCAATATTTGGCCACTAAATCACTCCTCATCAAATCCCAATTTAATCTCTTATTCAAAAAAATAAATTAAAGTAGCAATTATCTTCCATCTTATCCCCTAATCACCTCTTAAGAAAAATAAAATAAGGCCACCCTTATCTTCTATCTTAACTAAATAAATAAAATAAATAAAAATATTGTTTATCCCACACTTTCTCACTTAAATTTAAACACCAAGCTTATCCTTATCTTCCAATTGCCCATGTGCAGGTCAATTCTCATCTTCTCTCTTGGCGCCAAAGATGAAAAAAAGAAAACACCTATTTGATGCTCATGCCACTCAACCTAGGACCAGCTAGGACCCTTGTGCAAGATGCGCCCCACGCCTCTCTATCATTGTTCTCTTTGCGTCATAAACTCCGCCCATATTCTTTTAAAGCCTCCTTCCTTAGTTCACCCTTGCCTTAATGCCCAAAACAAAAATAAAACACACCAGCGCTTCCTCATGGCTCGAACTTGATTCCCTTTGCCAAGATCCTTAAGTGGCGCCCCAAGCAACTCCACCAAACTGACTTTCTTGTCCACCAATGCCCACAAAATGCTTTAAACCCTCCTTAACTCAGCCCCTTCATTTTAACGCCAACACCCAAAAATAAAAACGCCTTGCTGCCACCTTGATTCGAACCCAAGCCCCTACTAGCGTTATAATCAGCCCCTTAAGTGGCGCATGGAAGCCACTTTACCAAGGCATTTCTTATGCCATAAACCCCCAACAACTTTTCTTAAAGCACCCTTAGCCTAGCTCCCCCTAATTAACACCTAAAAATAAATTTTCTCCTATAGCTCGGGCCTTCCCTTAGCTTATCTCTAGCGCCTAAAATACCTCAATTAACACCATGAGGACCACACTTATGCAAAACAAAAAAATTTACCCTATTCCAGGATATTACAATTCTACCCCCTTAAAAATAATTTCGTCCTCGAAATTACTTACTATCATTCAATCATGCATCCTTAACTCATCATACTACGCTACTGTTGCGCACTCTGATCTTAAAGAACTATCATGCTTTCTAGACACATTCTCTAAGTTCATAATCAAAGTTCCATACAATTCACTAGCAACATAAGAACGAACTAACTTAACCACAAACAAGACAATGAGAGTAATCCGTAAATAAGAAACTTACCCGTTGTCACCTCCGCACATCTTCCCCTCGCGGCGGTATCACAGTAAACCAACCTTGGCTTTCTTGCATCTGCACCTTCAGCCTCTCTGTTTGATGCTCCACGACCTCGGCCTGAACCATTTCCTCCATGGTTCGGACCACGACCCCCTGTCGCTTGCTGGCCATCTCTACCCGGCTGCACATAACTTTGGCCTGCTGTCCGAGCCCTATTCGGATCCTGAGGACAGTCCTTAATCAGGTGAGACTTAGACTTACACCTAAAACATTCTCGATTCCGGTTCCAACACTCGCCAACATGGTACCTTCCACACTGAGCACACGGACGATCCGGATTTTCTGTAGCTGGCTTAGCAACACGAACAAAATTTTCAACTCTCGGTCTTTTCTGAAGACCCTCATATGATTCGGATGATCCAAAATTCCTCCTGTCCCGGTTCCTATCCTTATCTCTGTTCTGCCTCACAGAGTTCTTAATTCCCTCAGCTACCTTATCTTTTTCGACTAACACAGCGAACTCCCGTTCCTGGTGAGGAGCTATCAACAATCTTAGGTCGTCCCTCAATCTGTCCTCAAACCGAACACATCGTTCATGTTCTGTAGCAACTACTCCTCGAGCATATCGGCTTAACCTTAGGAATTCAGCCTCGTATTCTGTTACGGACTTGTTCCCTTGAACCAGCCCCAGAAATGCCTTCCTCTGCGCATCAATATAATGAGTTCCAACGTACTTCTTCTGGTACGCCGCCTTGACATACTCCCAAGTGAGGTCCTCAGCTGTGGCACTATCCCGAATTGTTAGTCACCATTGGTATGCCTCGTCGCGAAGCAGCGCCACCATTCCTTTCACTTTCTCCTCAAGGCTCAGATCGAGCTCATCCATAATTCGCTCGGTTGCTTCCAACCAATATTCAGCCGTACTGGGTGCCACCCCAGATACTCCACGAAACATTTCGGCTCCATTAGCTCGAAGCCGCTCCGGCACAGACTTACGTGTTCCCGAATTTCCTCCTACACCAGCCACCAATTCCAAGACTCGCAACACAGCCTGCGACACAAAGATCTTCCCCGTCGAGCACGCTACTCAAGATGCCAATGGGGGTGGTGGTGGCAGTGGTACTTCATTATCTGATCCTTGACCCGATCTAACGGGTTCCGACCTAGTCATTCTTCCTCTACCTCTTCCACGACGACCACGTCCTCTAGAGCTCATTGTCTAATGTCGAGATCTGATTAAGAAGTTTTATGAATTAGTCATTGTTCCACTTGTTTATCCGTGAAGAAATTTTTATGACAGAGTTTTTAGGAGTGGTTCTTTCGATCAATCAGAGTTTCAGTTCGAGTTCACAACTCTAATTCAAAGAATCACCTTCACAATCACATTCATAATGGAGGTATCTTCATTTCTTAACAAGGCCACATTCTTTTAGTGGTATCCACCACCCACATTCCCTATTCAAACATTTCTGCCCGTTTCTAACCCAGGGGTATTTTCGTCATTTTTCCTACAAGGGTATTTTCGTAATAAATCGAGTGTATTTCGGAAAATTCTCAAGTCTAAAAGGATTTTATAAATCAGAGGGGTAATTTGGTAAATTTAAAATTAGGAATTTTATAAAACTGCACGGCTAGTCCCTTTCGGGTTTTAATAATTGGTTTAGCCTATGAACCAGTCCTCTTGGTTAAGGTGAACCGTAGCTACGCACCAGGTAGGATTCGAGTAAAGAGGAGGTGAGTCGCTCGGACTGCTTAAATACCAAGCTCTTACTGAATCCACTCCTAGACATGCGCACAATGGTTGCCACACCCTAGCTCGGCGACTTAGTCACAGGTTTGTTCAATTGTTCTTTAAGTCTTATGCATGTGTTTGAGTGCACTAGCCCTACGGTCCAATAGTCCTAATATTCTAATCTACGAGCCCAAATAAGCCCATAACATTCACATATATAAATCACTTCAATAGTCAGAGGTACTTACCTGGTGGACTTCGGGTTGGAGATATAGGTGCCATGCCAGAATAAACCTGAAAAATTTATGAAAGCCCAAATCTTTGAAAAGCCCATCAAAAAAAATATTTTTGGGCCCAAAACCCTCAAAGTCGAGTTTTGAACCGGGCTCTGATACCAATTTGTAACACCCCCAAACCCGGCCCACGAGCCTTGACCGGATCTGGTTATGTCACTGCGGAAAGACGGTTGACAATCTTTTTGACTTTTGAATAAATCATGAAAATTGTTAACTTTAAAAAAAATCCTGTCCATTTAAATTTATAAATAAAACTTTGTCATTATACAATGCCCATATTAAAACTTTAATGTATATATATAGAATAAATAGATTGCTAAAAATAAAATCATCTTTATATAGTAATTTAATTAAATCAAACCATAATTAAAATAATACCAATAATAATAATAAGGCCCTTATTACAACCCAATATTTAAACCCAATACTTAATATTAAAAACATAAAGTAATCAAAATAATCTCCTTCTGCATGGCCACCTTTGTATCCCCTCCAACCCAGTCCATTAATCACGAATCACCTGAAATGGTTGAGAAAAAAAAAAGGGTGAGTCCACTGACTCAGTGCATAATCATTACACAAGTTCCCTCACGTATGGGCCTAACCCATACCCACACAGTCCATGTAAACAGATATGCAATTATGACCCAACCCAACCTAAGTCCATCCAATACACCAACCTTAGCAGACTCCCTGCCCAAGGCCGTGGCTAATCCACCGATCACAACCGAGTGATCCCACATAACTTACCTCGGCACCCGCTGCACCAGGCCGTGGCTGAGCCACCGATCACATCGTGATCCCAACATTAATCCGTCTACGGTGATGCACTCAGCTATCAACCGCCGAGATGGGCACCTAGCCAACATCTCCCTTGATGAAGCACACAGCTAACCATCAAGCGCTAATGTAGCACGAGGCTGACATTAGACCACGTACATAACATGTACTCCCCGTCCTTCTTTGCTCAAATCCAATCCCCATGCACATATGTCAATATATCATATCAAATCAACATATAGAGTGAGTATAATAGCATGCTCATCACCATATCAAATGTGCACCATAAATAATTTAATATCACAAAAGACTAACTCATAACCGATTACCCCAAACATGGGTATCCATTACTTTAGCCTTTAGTGTCGGCTACCACACATCATACATAGGTATATACGTTAATAAACAATTAACCGAAAAGCGGTCGATGATTACGCACTGTTTGGTACAATCGAACAAATCCAAAACTCTACGTCTAAACGATATGCACCCAACCCCGTCGAATCCTCCTTACGGATCTAAATCCAAAACCACTCCTTGCTCTTGAAACCGACAAAATCCTTATACCACATGTTAGATTCGGCTTTAAACAATAATATAAAAAAATGGCCTTTGGCGAATTACACTGACTTACCTTGATTCCTACAAATCCCGAAAGTTTCCCCTTTAATGTTCCTTAATGTTGGCTACCTTCACAAGAAACACACATCATGGCACATGCATATTCAACCATCCCCAAACCAAGGCTTAATCCTTGATTCGGCACACTTAAAAGAAAGAGAACTCAAACCGATTTCTAGGAGAGAAATTACTTACCACCACCTTGCTTTCCACTCCTTAAGCACCCTTAAAGAATCGGCTTCAAGACCCCAAGGAGAAAGATTTCGCACTTGAATGGTGAAGGGAGATCACAACAGTGGAGAGAGCTTAATGTTTATAGAAATCGGCCATGGATAAAAAAAATAAATCAAAGTTTCGGCTATGGTGTTTCCCTATGGTTTCAACAAAGTAAATAAGGGAAAGAAAAATACCAGGTTCGGCTATGGCTTCAAAATGGAGGTAAAGAAGAAAAGAAAATAAGGCTTATAGGGTTCGGCTTTGGGCAAAGGAAATAGGAAGAAAGAAAAATGCACAAAATGCACCTATGGCTATATCAACAATCGGTTTTGGCTTCAAAGAAAAGAGAGGAAAAGAGAGAGCTTCCCTTACTAAAATTTTCGGCAAGAACACTAAAGAAACAAAATAATTTCGGCATTAATCCCCCCTTCATGGCCGAAATTATGCCATCAATTAGACCAATATTTGGCCACTAAATCAGCTCCTCATCAAATCCCAATTTAATCTCTTATTCAAAAAAAAAAAAAATTAAAGTAGCAATTATCTTCCATCTTATCCCCTAATCACCTCTTAAGAAAAATAAAATAAGGCCACCCTTATCTTCTATCTTAACTAAATAAATAAAATAAATAAAAATATTGTTTATCCCACACTTTCTGCCGAATTTAAACACCAAGCTTATCCTTATCTTCCAATTGCCCATGTGCCGTCCAATTCTCATCTTCTCTCTTGGCGCCAGCATGAAAAAAAAAAAACACCTATTTGATGCTCACGCCACTCGAACCTAGGACCAGCTAGGACCCTTGCTGCAAGATGCGCCCCCACGCCACTCTGCTGCTGTTCTCTTTGCGTCATAAACTCCGCCCATATTCTTTTAAAGCCTCCTTCCTTAGTTCACCCTTGCCTTAACGCCCAAAACAAAAATAAAACACACCAGGCGCTTCCCTCATGGCTCGAACTTGATTCCCTTTGCCAAGATCCTTAAGTGGCGCCCAAGCAACTCCACCAAACCGACTTTCTTGTCCACCAATGCCCACAAAATGCTTTAAACCCTCCTTAACTCAGCCCCTTCATTTTAACGCCAACACCCAAAAATAAAAACGCCTTGCTGCCACCTTGATTCGAACCCAAGCCCCTACTAGCGTTATAATCAGCCCCTTAAGTGGCGCATGGAAGCCACTTTACCAAGGCATTTCTTATGCCATAAACCCCCAACAACTTTTCTTAAAGCACCCTTAGCCTAGCTCCCCCTAATTAACACCTAAAAATAAATTTTCTCCTATAGCTCGGGCCTTCCCTTAGCTTATCTCTAGCGCCTAAAATACCTCAATTAACACCATGAGGACCACACTTATGCAAAATAAAAAAAAAAATTTACCCCTATTCCAGGATATTACAGGAGTAAACGAAAGAGAGGCTAAATGTTTTTATGAAATTCGGCTACTCCTCCCTACTATCTTAGCCAAAAATCACCTCAAGAGAGTCCCTAGGCCGGCCAACACTCTTCCCCTTATCAGCTCCTTTATTATTCTCCTACTTTCTCTCTTCTTTACCTACTCAAAATAATTCAAATAAACCAATAATTATCTCCCTACCTTAGCCGAATTTTGAATGCATTTGACTTGATCAAATGCTCACCCATCAAGTGTCCCATTGCCGCCCACCACTGCTCATCCTTGTAGCAAAATAAAACTCCTATTTGCTTCCCTTGCTGCTCGAACCTGAGCCCTTCTCCCCTGCTTGAGGCGTCACTTACCAAGGCCCTAAGTGGCGCCTCCTTGCCACTTTAACAAGCCTATTCTTGTGTCCAAATTCCCCTACAGATTTTCTTAAGGCCTATCATGCTTAGTTCCCCCCTTAAGACTTAAAACCTAATATTTTCTAAGGCATTCACCTACACTCTAAAGTTCTCAAAATTCATAAAAACACATTCAAAACACTCATAGGCATACTAGTACATGCAAAAATGCACAAGCCCTAAATCCCGGATATTAGAGTTCTACCCCCCTTAAAAATAATTTCGACCTCGAAATTACCTGGCTAAAATAGGTGAGGGTATTGTTGTCGCATTGCTTCTTCCGGCTCCTACGAAGCTTCTTCCGATCCATGATTACGCCATAATACCTTGACCAGAGGAACTGATTTCCTTTGCAACACTTTCACATCCCGTTCCAAAATCTGAATCGGCTCCTCCTCGTAGGACAAATCTGGCCTTAGCTCCACCTCTTCAACCGGTACTACATGAGATGGATCCGATCGATAACGACGTAGCATAGAAACGTGGAATACATCGTGCATCTGTCTCAACTCCGGAGGCAACTCTAGCTGGTATGCCACTGGTCCAACTCGCTTCAATACTCGATAAGGTCCTATAAACCTGGGACTTAACTTCCCTTTGCGACCAAATCTCATCACCTTCTTCCATGACGAAACTTTAAGAAACACCTGATCTCCCATAGCAAACTCTATTTCCTTCCGCTTAAGATCTGCATATGACTTTTGCCTATTAGATGCTTCCTTCAACTGTCTCCGAATTACCCTAACCTTCTCTTCAGATTCTGCCACAATTTCTGAACCCAAAACTTGTCGTTCCCCCAATTCTGTCCAACACGTAGGAGTGCGACACTTCTGTCCATACAGCACTTCAAACGGTGCCATCCGAATACTGGCTTGATAGCTGTTATTATATGCAAACTCCGCTAAAGGCAAATATTCTTCCCAACTTCCTCTGAAGTCTATTACACAGCCCCTCAACATATCTTCCAACACTTGGATCACTCGCTCAGATTGACCGTCTGACTGTGGATGAAATGCCGTAGTGAAATCCAATCTAGTGCCTAAAGCTTGATGTAGTGATTTCCAAAATCGAGACGTAAATCTTGGATCCCTATCTGAAATAATCGAAACTGGAACTCCATGCAACCTCACAATTTCAGCCACATACAACTTCGCCAACTTCTACAAAGAATAATCAACCTGCACTGGTATGAAATGCGCGGACTTTGTCAATCGATCCACTATCACCCATACCGAGTCCTTCTTAGTAGGCGTAAGGGGAAGCCCTGAAACACCCCACACCCGGCCCACGAGCCTGGACCGAATCTAGTATGTTCCTTAAGTAAACTGGTTACAAAATTCTTTTATTACCAGAGGAAAACTTGTGCGATTTTTAAAAACTATTGTTTTGGGTTGGGCTTGAGTTAAAAACCCATTTATCTTATTTTAAAATCCAATTAATTAGGATGAAAAAAAAACAATTAGGGTTTATTTTTAAAGAAATAAATTTTACTTAACTTTAATTGAAAATAATTCGTAACATAGTAATTAAAAATAAAAGTAAAGAAGTGTAACTTATGGCCTTATTACATCAAGTAGAATCCCAAATAAAATTCTAAAATACTTAAATAAATTTAAATATCCATATTGAATAAAACTTCAAGCTGAGCATGGCCATCCCTAAGCTTCCGCCGAACCCGGTCCATTATTGATCGTCACCTGAAAAATAGTCCCACAACAGGTGAGTCAATGACTCAATGTGTACACAACACTAAAATTCAATAGATCGGGCATACATTTTCATATCAAATGCTTATTCATATAAAAGAGAAAATGATGATGCAACCCAAACCCAAACCTAGGTGCCATCCGCTACACATCCCCGTACCAACCTGCACACCGTGGGGACTACTAAGTCAACCCTCCATCCGCTACACACCATCGAAGGCGATCACTGCGATCGACGTGCTCATCGCCCATATAAAATTTGTGGCATAGCCACGAGATAATTGTGTCATGAGACACCATATTCGAATAATGTAACCAAAGTTACCACATTCGAGATAATGTGACCAAAGTCACCACATTCGAGATAGTGAGACCGTAGTCATCACATTCACTTCCCCTTTTCATATATCCCGAATGACCCATATTATTCATATCATGCATATCCTACTTAAATTCACATTCTTATAAATTTTAACATGTTATAAATAACATATTTCATAATCCTAGTGGAAGTAGGAAACGTACCTGAGTACTTTGTACCATAACACGGTACCTTATCCATATGCACATTTTACATATTACCATAATCATATTAAAAGTTAGTGTGGGGTACACACCTGATTCGTTTAACGAAGTCCTTGAAATCCTGAAGAACCGATCTACTGATTTAGATCCTTAACTCCTAATTTCGGCCAATCATTTAAACACATTAATAAACCTTTTTGGCTTTAAAACCAAATCCTAGTAGGATTTGTATACTGAAAACCTACCTTGTTGCCGATTGACTTAAGAATCAAGTCCCAAAACTTTGTTGTATTCCTTCTTGCATTCGGCCATTCATTAAAACACATCATAGGTTAGTTTCGGCTTTTGGGAATAAATCCAAATACTTAAAATAGGCTTTGGCTGAATGTCTTAAACACATACCTTTGTGATCTCAAGTCCCGAAAAGTATCATTGCTTTCCTAGGGATGTCGAAATTCCTATAATCACATGTTAGGTTTAATCTAACATTAAAACTTAAACAAGACCTTTGGATCTTATAGTTTCTTACCTTAGATCCCGAAATATTCCTCCTTGTAGTCGACAGTTGTAGAAACCCGAGAGATCCCCTTAATACTTCAGTCGACTACTTCCTTGCTTAGATTCACAGGGAGATTCGGCTATGGCTTCTAATGGAGAGGAAAATATTCAGCTAGGTTCCAACAATTACTTAATTTCGACTTGACAAAAGAAAAGAAAGAAGAGAAGAGGAGAGATGAGAAAAGAAGGATTTTGGAGAGGAAAAGAATTGATGAAAGAGAGGCTACTTGGCCAAAGAAAATTCGGCAGGGAAGGAGAGTTTGGCTAGAGGATTTTCGGCAAACACTTAGAAAAGATGAAAGAATAGCCTTAATCTTCCTTCTTTAGCCGAAATTACTAGGCTAGAGTCCCCTACTTGGCCACCAATCTTCCTTTGTGATAACTTTATCACCTTAATTTAAAATAATTAAAAGAATAATCCTTTAATTATCTCTCCAAATTAAATCCTTATTTATCCCCCTAATTAGCTGTATTTTAAAGAGAATAAAACTCCTCCTTTCTAGAAAGCTTGTGCCGTCCACCTCTCAAGCCGGAAGCAAAAATAAAACTTCTTTTATTTGCTTCCCTTGTGACTCGAACTCAGGCCCAACACCTTGCATGTGGCGCCATTTCCATAGGCCCTAAGTGGCATCTTCAGACCACTTTTCCAAGCCTGTTTGTATGTCAAATTTCACAAACTTTTTCTTTTAAGGCCACCTTGCCTTAATATCCCCTTTTAAACCTTAAAACTCGTCATTTCTAGGTCATTTCTAAGTTTCCAAAAATTTTCGTTCGGCTCTGTAACTTGACATTTCCTTACATTTCCAAGTTTCCTGAAATGTGCACTTTCCTATTTTGAATCATTTCCAAATCATTTCCATCCATTTCCATACATTTTCAGGTTTCCAAAAATGTTCAAAATTTATTCTTAGTACATAAAACATGTTACTTCGTACAATTAAACCGAAAATGCATAGGCCCTTTCCAGGATGTTACAGTTCTACCCCCTTAAAATAATTTCGTCCTCGAAATTTTCTAACTAAAATAATTGAGGGTATTGTTGTCGCATTGCCTCTTCTGGTTCCCACGAAGCTTCTTCCGATCCATGATTGCGCCATAACACTTTGACTAGAGGAACTGACTTCCTACGTAACACTTTCACATCACGTTCCAATATTTGAATTGGCTCTTCCTCATACGATAAGTCTGGCCTTAGCTCCACTTCTTCAACTGGTACCACATGAGACGGATCGATCGAATGACGTAGCATGGACACATGGAATACGTCGTGCATCTGCTGCAACTCTGGTGGCAACTCCAATTGGTATGCCACTGGCCCAACTCGCTTCAGTATTCTATAAGGCCCTATAAACCTTGGGCTTAACTTCCTTTTGTGACCAAACCTCATCACCTTCTTCCAAGGCGAGACCTTCAGAAACACTTGGTCTCCCACTTCAAACTCTATTTCCTTCCGCTTAAGGTCTGCGTACGACTTCTGCCTATCAGAGGCTTCCTTTAACCGTGCTCGAATTGTCTTAACCTTCTCTTCAGTTTCCACCACTAACTCTGGACCCAAAACTCGACGTTCTCCTAACTCAGTCCAACAAGTAGGAGTTCGACACTTTCGACCATACAATGCTTCATATGGTGCCATCTGAATGCTAGCCTGATAGCTGTTGTTGTAGGCGAACTCAGCTAAAGGCAAGTAGTCTTCCCAACTTTCTCGAAAATCTATCACACAAATTCTCAACATATCTTCCAACACTTGTATAACTCGTTGGATCGCCTGTCGATTGTGGATGAAAAGCCGTAGTGAAGTCCAACTTAGTGCCTAAAGCTTGATGAAGTGCCCTCCAAAACCGAAACGTGAACCTTGGGTCTCTATCGGAGATGATCGATACTGGTACTCCATGTAACCTCACAATTTCTGCCACATATAACTTGGCCAACTTCTGAAGAGAATAGTCTACTCTTACCGGAATGAAATGCGCGGACTTGGTCAAACGGTCCACTATTACCCATACCGAGTCCTTCTTAGTAGGCGTAAGGGGAAGCCCACTAACGAAGTCCATGGTAATTCTCTCCCACTTCTATTGGGGAATCTCGATTGGTTGAAGCAGAACTTGGTGTTCAGCCTTAACTTGCTGACACGTTAGACATTTTCCCACAAATTTAGTAACTTCCCGTTTAAGATCAGACCACCAAAATTGTTCCCTTAGATCTCTGTACAGCTTACTGCCTCCGGGATGCATAGCATAAGGGCTACTATGCGCCTCCCGAAGAATCCTTTGTCTTAACTCCTCGTCTCTCGGCATACAGACTTTACCCTTGTAGCACAATACTCCTTCATCATTGATGCCATAGTCCTTTAATTCTCCGTTCTGTACTTGCTGAAACTTAGCACTTAGGTCCTTATCAGCCAACTGTCCCCTTTTCACCTCATTCAGCCATGTGGGCTTGATTTGTAATTCTGCCAACAGGCTTCCATCATCATATAAACTCAAGTGAGCGAACATAGCCCTTAGATCCGACACAACCTTCCGACTTAGGGCATCAGCTACCACATTCGCCTTGCCCGGATGATATTCTATCGAACAGTCGTAGTCCTTCAACAACTCCACCCACCTTCGTTGCCTCAAGTTCAACTCCTTCTGAGTCAACAGATACTTAAGGCTCTTGTGGTCTGTGTAGATCACTGACCTTTCTCCATAGAGGTAGTGCCTCCAAACCTAAAGGGCGAAAACCATCTGCGCCAACTCTAAGTCATGAGTTGGGTAGTTAACCTCATGAGGCCTTAGTTGTCTAGGCGCATGTTTACTACTTTTCCTTCTTGCATTAGCACACATCCTAATCCTGTATGCGAAGCATCACGGACACCACAAAATCCTTCCCACCCTCCGCTTGAATTAACACTGAGCCTCCGTCAACACCTTCTTAAGGTTGTCAAAGCTCTTCTGTTGCTTATCGCACCATTCAAAGGGTACTTCCTTCCTTAGTAACTTTGTCAAAGCGCAACTATTGACGAACCCTTCCACAAACCTTCTGTAATAGCTCACCAAACCTAAGAAACTTCTGGATCTCGACCACGGACCTAGGTGGTTTCCAATCCAACACCGCCTCGATCTTCCTAGGGTCCATTCTTATTCCTTTTGTGGATACCACATGTCCTAGAATGCCACCTCCTTAAGCCAAAATTCACACTTGCTTTGAATTTGGCATAGAGCTTCTTCTCCTTAATACTTGCAAAGACAATTCGGAGGTGTTCATCATGCTTTTCTTCGACTTGGAGTACACCAAAATATCGTCGATGAACACAACGACGAACCTATCCAAGTATGGTTGGAAAAACCGGTTCATCATATCCATGAATGCGGCTGGAGCGTTCGTCAATCCAAACGGCATCACCACAAACTCAAAATGGCCGTATCTTGTCCTAAAAGCGGTCTTATGGATATCTCTCTCTCCTTCACCTTCAATCGGTGATATCCCGACCTTAAGTCTATCTTTGAGAATCTGCGGCCCCCACCGGTGATCGAACAAGTCATCGATCCTTGGCAAAGGATACTTGTTCTTGATGGTCAGCTTATTCAACTGATGGTAATCTATGCACATACGCATAGTTCCGTCCTTCTTCTTTACAAATAGAACTGGTGCTCCCCATGGAGACACACTGGGTCGTATGAACCCACGATCCAACAACTCTTGGATTTGAGCCTTGAGCTCAACTAACTCCTTTGGCGCCATTCTGTATGGAGCGATTGACACAGGAGCTGTTCTTGGCAGCAAGTCTATTCGAAACTCCACCTCCCTATCTGGGGGTATTCCTGGTAATTCCTCCGGAAATACATCTTCAAAGTCTTTCACTGTTCTAACTCCACTGACACCTTCTTCCTTTCCACCCAACGCACTTACGAAGGCTAAGAACGCCTTGCACCCTTTCTTAACCATTTTCTCAGCCTTCAACGCCGAAACTACGTTGGACAGGTAGTTTCTTCTCTCTCCGATCATTACTACTACTTCATCCTCTGGGGTCCTTAGTTCCATTCGTTTAGCCGCACAATCCAACACGGCTCGGTGCTCTACTAGCCAGTCCATTCCAAGTATAAGTTCAAACTCCCTGAAAGGTAGTTCCATTAAGTTAGCCCGAAAGTTCACTCCCTGAATCTCTAGGGGTACATTCTGAAAGATCTTATCCACCACTACAGTTAGGCCTAATGGGCTTACTACAGTTATCTCCCTATCAGAAAGTTCAGAGTCTAGGCCTAGTGTTTCCACTACACTACATGCAACATATGAATGGGTCGAGCCCACATCAATTAAGGCATAATAAGGCTTGCCATAAATAAGGAACGTACCGGTTATAACATCCGGTGCGTCTCCGTCCTCCCTACGACGAACCGCATAAACCAACCCCGGTTGCCTTGTCTCAGCATTAGCAGCACCTCTGCCCTGTGCTCTACGTCCTCTACCAGCACCGTTACCTCGATTACTCGAACCACGACCTCGTTGAGGCTGCTGTCCTCCTCTACCAACCTCGACTAACACTCTGGCGGGTTGATCGACTTTCATCTGGTTTCTTAGGACAATCCTTGAGCATATGGTCCTTGGACCCACACCGAAAACATCCTCCCGTCTTTTTCCAGCACTCCCCTAAGTGCTTCTTCCCACAATGTTCACAAGGACGATACTGCCATCCTACACCAGCTTGCTGGTTTTGCGGCCCATCAACTCTAGTCCTCTTTTGAGCCTTCCCAGACGATCCAAAACCTCTTTTGGGCCTATTTCGATCCACAGTCTGCTTTGTAGAATCCTTGATTCCTTCAGCCACTTTAGCCTTCTCCACTAAAGCAGAAACTCCTTCCTCGATGCGGTGCTATCAACAATCTCGAGATCATCTCTTAGTCCGTCCCTCAAGCGAACCACAGCGCGTTCATGCTCGATTGCCACTACTTCTCGAGCGTAGCGGCTCAACCTCGGAATTCAGCTTCATATTCCGCAACGGACTTGTTTCCTTAAACCAGCCCGAGAAAAGCCTTCCTTTGCTCATCTGTATACCTGGTTCCCACATATTTCTTCTGAAATGCTTCCTTAACATATTCCTGTGTCGATCCTCGGTAGTGGCACCATCCCGAACAGCTAACCACCACCGATACGCTTCATCGCGTAACAGTGCCACCATCCCTTTCAACTTTTCCTCAGGGGTCAGATCAAGCTCATCCATGATGCGCTCAGTTGCTTCTAACCAGTACTCAGCTGTACTGGGTGCCATACCCGATACTCCACGAAACATTTCGGCTCCATTAGCTCGAAGCCGCTCAAGCACAGACTTACGGGTTCCCGAATTTCCTCCTGCACCACCACCAACTCCAAAACTCGCAAAGACCTGCGACTGCGACCGATCTTCTCCCGTCTCGAAGCATCTTGCTCAACACCCACACCGGGGGGGTGGTGGTGGCGGTGGTATCTCGTTGTCGCACCCTTGACCCGATCTAACGGGTTACGACACCGCCATCCTTCCTCTACCTCGTCCACCACGACCACGGTCCTCTAGAGCTCATTTCTAACGTCGTAATCGATTAAGAAGTTTTATGAATTAGTCTTTCTTTCACTTGTTTACCCGCGAAGAAGTTTTATGAAAAAGAATTTAGGAGTGGTTCTTTCGTATTCATACATGCACACAGTCTTTCCATTCATTCGTACATCTATCAAACAATTATGAACTTTCGTTCATTCAGAGAAACGTTGTAGTTTTCATTGTTATTGTTTCTCCACTACCCAGGGGTATTTTTGTAATTTTGTCCTACAGGGGTATTTTTGATTTTTTTTCCAAAAGAAAGAGTTCTTTGGTGATTTCGTCACAAATTTTTTTGGTATTTTTAAATTCCTGGGGTATTTTGGAAAAATTTTGAAATCCGGGGGTATTTCGGAAATTTTTGACCTCGGGGGTATTTCAGTAATTTTTCACAAATCAGAAAAATTTTCGAAAAATTTTGTAAGGATGGTTTTCACAAATTTAAAAGAAAGTTTTTTAAGAGTTTTAAAACTAGGGTTTTGTTGTTTTTATAGAAACACGGCTAGTTTCCTTTCGGGTTTTAGTCATTGTGTTTAGCCTATGACCGAGCCCTCTTGGTCAAGGTGAACCAAAGCTACGCACTGTGCAGGATTCGAGTGGAGAGGAGGTGAGTCACGCGGATCGCTTAAATACCAAGCTCCCACCGAAACCATTCCTGACATGCGCACGCAGAGGTTGCCACACCCATCGAGCCCTCTAGGTTAGGGTGAACCGAAGCTACGCACTGTAGGATTCTGCGAAGAGGAGGTGAGTCACTAGGACTGCTTAAATACCGAGTGCTCTTCCGGATCCAATCCTAGACATGCGCATGTGGGTTACCACACCCTAACTCAAAGACTTAGCCATAGGTTTGTTTAACGTTCCTTAAGTCTTATGTGTTTGTGTTTGAGTAGACTAGTCCTAGGGTTCAAGTTCCTATCATGCTTTTCTACGCTCCATTCCTTTTCTACCCTTCCATATTTCATAACACATAATCACACAAATAGTTAGGGTACTTACCGTGGATCATGGTCGGAGACTTAGGAGCCATGCCGAAAAACCTGTTTATTTCATAAAATTCTTTCAAAAAGCTTACTTGGCTCGATTTGAAAAAGTTTTGGGCCTTAGCCCACAGTAGAGAGTTTAAAACTGGGCTCTGATACCAAATTGAAACACCCCACACCCGGCCCACGAGCCCGGACCGGATCTCGTATGTTCCTTAAGTAAATCGTTTACAAAATTCTTTTATTACCAGAGGAAAACTTGTGCGATTTTTAAAAACTATTGTTTTGGGTTGGGCTTGAGTTAAAAACCCATTTATCTTATTTTAAAATCCAATTAATTAGGATGAAAAAAAAACAATTAGGGTTTATTTTTAAAGAAATAAATTTTACTTAACTTTAATTGAAAATAATTCGTAACATAGTAATTAAAAATAAAAGTAAAGAAGTGTAACTTATGGCCTTATTACATCAAGTAGAATCCCAAAATAAAATTCTAAAATACTTAAATAAATTTAAATATCCATATTGAATAAAACTTCAAGCTGAGCATGGCCATCCCTAAGCTTCCGCCGAACCCGGTCCATTATTGATCGTCACCTGAAAAATAGTCCCACAACGGGGGTGAGTCAATGCACTCAATGTGTACACAACACTAAAATTCAATAGATCAGGCATACATTTTCATATCAAATGCTTATTCATATAACAGAGAAAAATGATGATGCAACCCAAACCCAAACCTAGGTGCCATCCGCTACACATCCCCGTACCAACCTCGCACAATCGTTGGGACTACTAAGTCAACCCTCCATCCGCTACACACCATCGAAGGCGATCATTTGCAATCGACGTGCTCATCGCCCATATAAAATTTGTGGCATAGCCACCAGATAATTGTGTCATGAGACACCATATTCAGATAATGTAACCGAAGTTACCACATTCAGATAATGTGACCGAAGTCACCATATTCAGATAGTGAGACCGTAGTCATCACATTCATTTCCTCTTTTTCATATATCCCGAATGACCCATATTATTCATATCATGCATATCCTACTTAAATTCACATTCTTATAAATTTTCACATGTTATCAATAACATATTTCATAATCCTAGTGGAAGTAGGAAACGTACCTGAGTACTTTGTACCATAACACGATACCTTATCCATATGCACATTTTACATATTAACATAATCATATTAAAAGTTAGTGTGGGGTACACACCTGATTCGTTTAACGAAGTCCTTGAAATCCCGAAGAACCGATCTACTGATTTAGATCCTTACTCCTATATTCGACCAATCATTTAAACACATTAATAAACCTTTTTGGCTTTAAAACCAAATCCTAGTAGGATTTGTATACTGAAAACCTACCTTGTTGCCAATTGACTTAAGAATCAAGTCCCAAAACTTTGTTGTATTCCTTCTTGCATTCGGCCAATCATTAAAACACATCATAGGTTAGTTTCGGCTTTTGGGAATAAATCCAAATACTTAAAATAGGCTTTGGCCGAATGTCTTAAACACATACCTTTGTGATCTCAAGTCCCGAAAAGTATCATTGCTTTCCTAGGGATGTCGAAATTCCTATAATCACATGTTAGGTTTAATCTAACATTAAAACTTAAAACAAGACCTTTGGATCTTATAGTTTCTTACCTTAGATCCCGAAATATTCCTCCTTGTAGTCGACAGTTGTAGAAACCCGAGAGATCCCCTTAATACTTCAGTCGACTACTTCCTTGCTTAGATTCACAGGGAGATTCGGCTATGGCTTTTAATGGAGAGGAAAATATTCGGCTAGGTTCCAACAATTACTTAATTTCGACTTGACAAAAGAAAAGAAAGAAAAGAAGAGAAGAGAGGAGAAAAGAAGGATTTTGGAGAGGAAAAGAATTGATGAAAGAGAGGCTACTTGGCCAAAGAAAATTTGGCAGGGAAGGAGAGTTTGGCTAGAGGATTTTCGGCAAACACTTAGAAAAGATGGAAGAATAGCCTTAATCTTCCTTCTTTAGCCGAAATTACTAGGCTAGAGTCCCCTACTTGGCCACCACTCTTCCTTTGTGATAACTTTATCACCTTAATTTAAAATAATTAAAAGAATAATCCTTTAATTATCTCTCCAAATTAAATCCTTATTTATCCCCTAATTAGTCAGTATTTTAAAGAGAATAAAACTCCTCCTTTCTAGAAAGCTTGTGCCGTCCACCTCTCAAGCCTGGAAGCAAAAATAAAACTTCTTTTATTTGCTTCCTTGTGACTCGAACTCAGGCCCAACACCTTGCATGTGGCGCTATTTCCATATGCCCTAAGTGGCATCTTCAGACCACTTTGCCAAGCCTGTTTGTGTGTCAAATTTCACAAAATTTTTCTTTTAAGGCCACCTTGCCTTAATTTCCCCTTTTAAACCTTAAAACTCGTCATTTCTAGGTCATTTCTAAGTTTCCAAAAATTTTTGTTCGGCTCTGTAACTTGACATTTCCTTACATTTCCAAGTTTCCTGAAATGTGTACTTTCCTATTTTGAATCATTTCCAAATCATTTCCATCCATTTCCATACATTTTCAGGTTTCCAAAAATGTTCAAAATTTATTCTTAGTACATAAAACATGTTACTTCGTACAATTAAACCGAAAATGCATAGGCCCTTTCCAGGATGTTACAAGCCCACTAACGAAGTCCATGGTGATTCTCTCCCACTTCCACTGTGGAATCTTTATCGGCTGAAGCAACCCTGACGGAACTTGATGTTCAGCCTTGACTTGCTGACACGTTAAGCACTTCCCTACAAATTCTGTAACTTCCCGCTTAAGACCAGGCCACCAGAACTGTTCCCTTAGATCTCTATACAACTTACTACCTCCAGGATGCATAGCATAAGGGCTACTATGCGATTCCTGAAGAATTCTCTGTCTTAACTCCTCGTTCTTCGGCATATAGACCTTACCCTTGAAACACAATACTCCATCGCTGTTAACACCATAATCCTCTAACCGTCCATTCTGCACTTGCCGCAACTTAGCACTTAAATCATCATCTGCCAACTGTCCTTCCTTTACCCCATCCAACCATGACGGCCTGACCTGTAACTCTACTAACAAACTTCCGTCGTCATATAAGCTAAGATGTGAAAATATCGCCCTCAAATCCGACACTACTTTCCGACTTAGGGCATCTGCTACCACATTCGCCTTGCCCGGGTGATACTCTATGGAACAATCGTAGTCCTTTAATAACTCCACCAACCTTCATTGTCTCGGTTTCACTCTTTTTTCGGTCAAGAAATACTTAAGGCTCTTGTGGTCTGTGTAGATCACTGACCTTTCTCCATATAGATAATGCCTCCATACCTTAAGAGCAAAGACCACCGCCGCCAACTCTAAATCATGCGTCGGGTAGTTAACCTCATGCGGCCTTAATTGTCGAGACGCATAAGCGACTACCTTCCTATCTTGCATTAAAACACATCCTAATCCTGTATGAGAAGTGTCACAATACACCACGAAATCCTTCCCTGCCTCAGGCTGAATCAAAACCGGAGCTTCAGTCAAAACCCTCTTAAGCTTCTCAAAGCTCTCCTGTTGCCCATCTGTCCATACGAAAGGTACCTCCTTTCTCAACAACTTCGTCAAAGGTGCGGCTATTGATGAGAACCCTTCTACAAACCTTCTGTAGTAGCCTGCCAATCCCAAGAAACTATGAACCTCAGCCACAGACTTAGGTGGTTTCCAATCTAGCACTGCCTCAATCTTCTTGGGATCTACCCTTATCCCTTCTGCAGACACCACATGCCCTAAGAACGCAACTTCCTTAAGCCAAAATTCACACTTGTTGAATTTGGCATATAGCTTCTTTTCCTTTAACACTTGCAACACTATCCGGAGATGCTCATCATGTTCTTCCTCAGACTTGGAATACACTAGGATGTCGTCGATGAACACAACGACGAACCGATCCAAGTAGGGTTGAAAAACCCAGTTCATCATATCCATGAACGCAGCTGGGGCGTTCATCAACCCGAACGGCATTACCGCGAACTCATAATGTCCGTATCTTGTCCAGAAAGCTGTCTTATGGATATCCACTTCCTTCACCTTAAGCTGATGATATCCCGACCGTAAATCTATCTTTGAAAACACCGCGGCCCCCTTAAGCTGATCGAATAAGTCGTCTATCCTTGGCAACGGGTACTTGTTCTTGATGGTCAACTTATTCAACTGACGATAGTCTATGCACATACGCATAGTTCCGTCCTTCTTCTTCACAAACAGAACTGGTGCTCCCCACAGAGACACACTGGGTCGAATAAACCCACGATCAAGCAATTCCTGAATTTGAGCCTTGAGCTCAACCAACTCCTTCGGTGCCATTCTATACAGAGTGATAGATACTGGCGCCGTTCCAGGCAACAAGTCAATTTCGAACTCCACCTCCCTGTCAGGGGGTATTCCAGGTATCTCCTCTGGGAAAACATCCACAAATTCCCTTACTGTTCTAACTCCACTAACTCCCTCTTCGTTCGCATCCAACGCACTAACGAAGGTCAAAAACGCCTTGCACCCTTTCCGCACCATCTTATCAGCCTTTAATGCAGAAACTACGTTGGACAAATAGTTTCTTCTTTCTCCTATCATAATTATCTCCTCATCCTTCGGGGTCTTTAACTCCATTCGCTTAGCCGCGCAATCTAACTTAGCCCGATGTTCCACTAGCCAATCCATGCCAAGAATGAGATCAAATTCTCCGAAGGGTAGTTCCATCAAGTCGGCAGGGAATACCACTCCCTGAATCTCTAGAGGTACATTGCGAAATATCCTATTCACCACTACAGTTTGACCTAACGGGCTCACTACAGTCATCTCCCTACTAGATAGTTTAGATGCTATGCCTAGCGTTTCGACTACTCTACATGCAACATACGAGTGGGTCGAGCCAACATCAATTAAAGCAAAGTAAGGCTTATCAGCTATAAGGAACATACCGGTTATGACGCCCAGTCGTCTCCATCCTCCTCCGCGAATCGCATACACCGCACCCGATCGTCTTGCCTCTCAGATACCAACACCTCTGCCGGTGTTCCCGTCCTCTTCTCGAACCATTACCTCGCCAATCGGACCACGACCCGCGCGGTGGCTGCGCGTCCCACCTCTACCCGCCTGATTAACACCCCGACCTATTGGTCGGCCCCCATCTGTTTTCATGGGATGATCCCTAATCATGTGTTCCTTGGACCCACACTTGAAACATCCCCTGTCTTCTTCCAACACTCTCCTAGGTGCATCTTCCCACACCGAGTACAAGTACGGTGCTTCGTCTCATCAGAGCAATCTGCGACCTCGCGCCCATCAACTCTCTATCTCTTTTGGACATTCTCGGATGACCTCGATGCTCCAAAACCTCTCCTTTGCCTGTTCCTATCCGTATTCTGTCTCACAGATTCCTTAACTCCTTCGGCTACCTTAGCCTTTTCTACCAACACTGCAAACTCCCGCTCCCGCTGTGAAGCTATCAAGCAACCTCGTGTCATCCTCGATCCGTCCTCAAACCCGGACACATCGTTCATGCTCCGTAGCCACGATCCTCGAGCGTACCGGCTCAACCTTAAGAATTCCGCCTCGTACTCCGCTACGGACTTATTCCCTTGGACCAACCTCAGAAATGCCTTCCTCTGTGCATTAATATAGCTAGTCCCAACATACTTTGTAACGTCCTCGAAAGGGCCTATGCATTTTCAGTTTAATTGTACGAAATGACAAGTCTTAAGCACTATGAATAAATTTTTGGTATTTTTGGAATTCTAGAAATGCATAGAAATGGAAATGAACATTTTGGAAACTCCGAACATTTTTGAAACTTGAACATTTTTGGAAACTCAAATATTTTTTGAAACTTGAACATTTTTAGAAACCTAAACATTTTTGGAAATGTTTCAAAAATGGAAAGTGAACATTTCGGGAAACCTGGAAATGTAAGAAAAATGGCAAGTTACAGAGCCGATCGAAAATTTTAGGAAACTTAGAAATAATCGAGAAATGCCAAGTTTTAAAGTTTAAAATAGGAAATTAAGGCAAGGGGGCCTTCAAAGAAAAAGTTGGTAAAATTTGACACACAAACAGGCTAGGAAAAGTGGCCTGAAGATGGCACTTATGGCTTATGGAAATGGCGCCATGTGCAAGAGGCATGAGCCTGGGGTGGACGGCAATTGTTTCCCAGGCTAAGGGGTGGACGGCAATTGTTTCTAGAAAAGGGAGGTGTTTTATTTCCATTAATATTGCTTAATAAGGTGATAAATAAAAGCTTTTTAATTTAGATTATTTAGAAGAGATAATAATGGATTTAACACTTTTATTTTTAAATAAAGGAGATAATATTATCATAAGAGGAGTAGTGGCCAAGCAAGGGACTCTCCTATTGATAATTTCGGCTAAAGAAGGAGAGTTAAAGGCTATTCTCTCATCTTTTCTAAGCTTTGCCGAAAATTCCATAGCAAAACCCCCTCTGCCGAATTTTCTATTCATCTTTTACTCTTCTCTTTTCTTCATCTATCAAGCCAAAGCCCTTTTCTTTTGATCCCTGACTAAAACCTCATAGTCGAATCTCTGTGGCTCTAGGCAAGGAAGCAATCGGTCAAAGCATTGAAGGTAAGGTTAAGCATCATTCAAGTTCTTTTTTCTTTTCTATTTACCGAAAGAGAAGGGTCTAATCCCTATTCCTGTTTTATGGCCGAATCTACAAGGGGTTTATCAAGTTTCTACAACTTCGAATACAAGGAGGAATCTTCTGAGATTCAAGGATCTAAGGGATTTTGACAGACATACAAGGCAAGGATTGTTTTTAGGAATTGGGAATTGCCAGCCGAATTTAAGGGAGGAATACCACAATTTCGGGATTTAATCAATTCGGAAACAAGGTAAGTAATACAAATCCTACTAGGATTTGGTTTTTAAGCCAAATAGGTTTGTTAATATGTTTTAATAATTGGCCGTATATAGGAGTTAAAGATCTAGATCGGTAGATCGTTCTTCGGGATTTCAAGGAATCTATTAAGCGAATCAGGTGTGTACTCACACTAATTTTCAATATATTATGGCAATAATTATTTTAATATATGAATATGCATAAGAATGAGAATGTGGCTAAGTACCACAAATGTGGTAAAGAATACCCAGGTACGTTTCCTATTTTTGATAGGATTACGAACGTGATATATTTTGAACATGTGAATAGTAACATGAATGAGAAAATAAGTATGTTGTGCATGATAAAATATGTGGGGCATTTCGGGCTATATGCGAAAGGGGAAGAAGGTGTTGACTTCGGTCTCACCAACGGAATATGGTGACTACGGTCACAAAATTTGAATATGGTAACTTCGGTTACATTATCTGAATCTGGTAACTTCGGTTACATTATTTGAATATGGTGTCTAATGACGCAAATTATATGGGCGATAAGCACGTCGATCGCAAATGATCGCTTCGATGGTGTGTAGCGGATGGAGGGTTGACTTAGTAGTCCCCACGGTGTGATTGGCAGGTACGGGTGGTGTGTAGCGGATGGACAAATAGGCTTGGGTTTGGGTTGCATCATTTTTTTTTATGAATATGTCTTTGATATGAACATGTATGCCTGAATTGTTGAATGTTAGTTTGTGTACACATTGAGTCGTTGACTCACCCCGTTGGGGAATGTTTTTCAGAGATGATCGGTAATGGACCGAGTCGGCAGGAGCTAAAGGTGGCCATGCATAGCAAGGAAAGACTTTTACTATTTGGGATCATTATTTATATTAAGTACTTAAATTTTATTATTTTTGGGTTTTGATTGATGTAATAAGGCCATAAGGCCCAAGTGAATTTCTTTTTTTTTTTTTTGCTTTACTATTAGATATTATGTCACGAACAAATTTGGATGTAAGTAAGTACAAAATTATTTTTCTTAAAAATAAACTCAAAAATTCTTTTGTCACCTTAATTAAATTGGATTTATAAAATTAAATAAATGGGTTTTTAATCTAAGCCCAACCCAAAACGAAATTTTTCTGAAAATACACAAATTTTCTCTAAGAAACAAAGAATTTTGAAACCGGTTTACTTAAGGAACATACCAGATCCGGTTCAGGCTCGTGGGCCGGGTGTGGGGTGTTTCATACTTCTTCTGATACGCCGCCTTAAAATTCTCCCAAGTAAGATCCTCAGCTATAGCACCATCCCGAACTGTGAGCCACCATTGATATGACTCATCGCAAAGTAGCGACACCACTCCCTTCCGATTTCTCCTCGTGATCGATCCAACTCGTCCATAATTCGCTCCGTCGCCTCCAACCAATACTCAGCCGTATTGGGCGCCACACCGGATACACCACGGAACACCTCAGCTCCATTGGCTCGGAGTCGCTCGGGTACAGATTTCTGAGCTCCCCCACCCCCACCTGCTCCAGCCACCATCTCAAGAACCCGCAGCTTCGCTTGTGATACTGCATCATCCCCCGTCTGATCCTGATGCTCAACGCCAACAGCTGGTGGTGGTGGTACCTCATTCTCGGACCCTTGACTAGACCTAACAGGTTCCGATACAGCCATTCTGCCTCTACCACGCCCTCGCACATTACGACCACGTCCCCTAGAACTCATGTCTACGATCGCGATTTAATCTGGTTTCAAAAAGTTTTATGCATTAGTCTTTGTTCCACTGATTATCCACGAACAAGTTTTATGTGAAGAAGTTTAATAGTAGTTCTTTCGTTCAGTACAGGGTTTTCGTTTCAAGTCTTCTACCCTAATTCAGTGAAGCACATCCATTCAATAGTATCTACCACACACATTCATCACTCGAACAATTTCGTCCGATCCAATCCCAGGGGTATTTTCGTAATTTGTCCTATAGGGGTATTTTAGTAATTTTCCAAATCAGGGTATCTTGATATTTCGCAAAATAGGGGTTTTTGGTATTTTTGTTAAAGTAGGAATATCTTAGTAAAAGTTGAGGGTAGTATGGTAGTTTTATAAACCAAGGGTATTTTAGTAATTTTACAAACCAGGGCATTTGGGTAATTTTGTAAACCGGATTTTCTTTTTAAAATCTAGAATAGTTTTTACAAATCAAAGGGGTAATTTGGTGATTTTAAAACTAAGGGGTTTTTTTTTTATAAAACAGTATGGCTAGTCCCTTTCGGGTTTTAATCATTGGGTTTAGCCCGTGAATAAGTCCTCTTGGTTAAGGTGAACCGTCACTACGCACCAGGTAGGATTCGAGCGAAGAGGAGGTGAGTCACTAGGACTGCTTAAATACCAAGCTCTTCCTGAATCCAATCCTAGACATGCGCACAATGGTTGCCACACCCTAACTCGGCGACTTACTCACACGTTTGTTTAATTAGGCCTTAAAGTTTTATGTAATTCTGTGTTGAAGTAAGCTAATCCTAGGGTTCAGTAACTTAATATACTAATCTACGTTCCCGTTATACCCACATACAAATCATACAACAGCTTAGGGTACTTACCGTGGACTTCTGCCTGAGAGACTTAGGTGCCATGCCAGAAAACCTGCTCAATTTCAAAAATTTTCACAAAAACTTTTTTGGGCTCAATTTTAAAAACATTGTGGGCTTTAAACCCAAGGCCGAGAGTTTAAAACCTGGCTCTGATACCAATTTGAAACACCCCAAACTCGACCCACGAGCCCCGACCGGATCTGGCATGTTCCTCGAGTAAAACATTTCAAATCTTGTTTGTCAATTTGGAAAATGTGGTCATTTTGAAGAGGAATCGTTAGGTGTTGGGTTCAAGTTGAAAATGGTGTCTTTTTTTTGAAGTCCATATTAAAACAATATTTTTCGTATTTGAAAACTATAAGTTAGAAGAAACTGCCAAATTTTAGGGTTTAACATTAAGTTGAAAATCGTTGGTATTTAGGTGTCAAAACATTGAACATTTATTTTAAAGATGAGTTATTTAACCTTCGAGTTAATAAGAATCGTATCGTAATAAAAATTTAGGGAGCAAGCATAAAATAGTGTAATAATAGTGGCCTTATTACATCAATAGAAAAACCCGAAATAAATCCAAAACTTAATAGGAAAATCAAAATTAGAAGAAAACACTGAGCTGAGCATGGCCACCACCTAGTCCTCACTGACCCGGTCCAAATCACTGAGTATGTAACATCCCAAATATGGGGTTATTTGGAATTTGATTATTTTCTTGTTATGAACTGCTGTGATATTATTAATGGAATAATAGAGCTTAATTTAAGGCTTTGAGTGTGCCCGGTTTGATAGAAAAAAATTTTAGTTTTTAATTTTAAAAGAAGGGAGCCTTAGCAAGTGGGTGTTATAAGAATAAATGTGGGTAATTTAACACTAATTAGGCCTTGGATAAGTGGCAAAGCAAGCCCACTTAAGAGCTAGCATGTGACGCCACATCAAGAGGAAGGGAGAGCCTTGGTTCGAGTCACAAGGATCCTCTTTTTGCATCATGGATGGACGGCACATGTGGAGAGTTTTTCTCCTTTAATTCTTTTTATTTTGGATAATAAAGGGATTATTATTATTATTATTAAGGGATAATTTAAGCACTTTAAATTGGTTTTAATTTGCTTAAAATTGGTGATAATAAGAGGATAAAGAAGATATTAGTTGGATTATTATTGGATTAAGAGGGGATTAATTCAATTAAGTTTGAATTAAATTGAATGGGTGGCTTGGAGCAAAATAAGGTAATGGCCGAATTTTAAACTCCTTGGTGGAGTAGTGTGACTGGCAATGCTACTAGAAGGGGTGCCGAATGTCTATAAAAGGAGCAACCTAGCACCATTCTCTTCTTTTTCTTCATTTTGCTACTTGCCAAATCTCTTAAGCCCTCTTCATTCTTCTTTTATTTTTTTCTTCCAACCTCCCCAAACCCCTTTAGCCGAAACTTCTATTCCTCTCATCTCCATTATTTTCCTTCCTTCAATAAGCCGAATACACCCCCTTGAAGTGCCGAATCTCACACTCCTCCTTGGCGCCGTGGTTAGCCGAATACTAAAGGAAGTATAAGACCTGCAAAGTTAGCTTTCAATCGGTTTGAGGAAGGTAAGAAGGACATAGCCGAATGGTTTTGTTATTCTCTTTTATGATTCTCGCGATTTAAGCATGGGGAAAAGCAGTCCGGCATGCATCGATAGTTGGCTTATCTTTTGTCTAAACCGAAATGTTGTAGGGACTCGAGATATTTGGAATCAAAGCGATCAAGGCTCCATCTTCTACCAACCGAATTTGGTAAGTGTAGGTAAGGCTTATATTGGTATTTAAAAGCCAAGGCTATGGTTATTAGTGCTATTAATTGACTAAGTGGAGTTTGTAACCAGATTCGCAAGTCGGACGCTAAGACTAGTATTCAAAGCGAGTAGGTAAGGATTCGGGTTCAAGCAATAACCCTAAAAGGATTATTTGGTTTGGCCGAATGGCCCATATCACTAACACTATCTTGGCCGAATATAGGGGCTAGTGGATCTAAGGTGGCCGACTTCTTCATTCGGGATTTAGATTATTCGGGGGTGACAGGTGTGTACATACACACGTATAGCGGTTAATGTTGTGTTATATATATATATATATTTTGTATGTAAATCTGCTTGATGTAGATGCGGATTGGTACCTTAACGGTACAAGTGAGGATCCCGTAAGTCTCTCATTAATGTGAGATCACTTTAATGCTTTTGGGAAGCATGGCTTATTGATACATGTGATAAATGCATGAGATCTCATTTGTTAATCTGTTTACCTACTATGGGCTATATGAGAGAGAGGGGGCAAAGTGATGTTTCGTCTTGACGAGCACCAGTGTTTTTTAGGTAACACATCGTGACTATATGTCACCAGAGGTTTGGTACCTCCAGAGGTTTAGCACCTCATAGCGACTTGTCCCTGTGGTTAACACCACCGTGGGTTGGCCCCACTTGAGATATGGGATCGTCTGCCAGTGATTTGGTATCACACGATGGGTTGGCCCCATCACCCGATTTGTGTCTACGGACACCAAAGGCTTTGGTAGCACATTGTGACTATATGTCACCAGTGGTTTGGCACCACCAGTGTTTTGGTAACACATTGTGACTACGGTCACCAGTGGTTTGGTACCACATGGGGTAGACAAAGGCGTTTGGTTGGCTAGGTTGGGCACACGATACTCTGCATAATTAACTGTTATATGTTGTGTATGAAATGTTGTATTAACCGGGGGAAGGGTTACATACTGAGTCTTGGTGACTCACCTTCTCCTTTAACATTTTTCAGGTGACTCGTAGGTGGCGGTTGAGGAACCGGTTGGACTCGAGGTGGCCATGCAGTGGATTTAAATTTATAGAACTTTAAATTTGGTTATTTTTACTTTGGTTGTAATAAGGCCTCCATAAACTCTATTTGTGTTTTTTTTGATGTTGGATGTTTACTTTAAACTATATTATTAAATTGAACTAAAATCACATGTTTTCTTAAGTTAATACGAAAAAGTTTAATCGTGCCATCGGGCACACTTGAAACTGGTATAACAATCGGACTTAATTAAATTTCCAAATTAAATCTAAGGGTAGCTTTGGCAAGATAACCGAAAACGAGAAGTTTTCAATAAAAATTAAATAGGTATCGAAATGGT
Organism: Gossypium sturtianum; assembly: GCA_025698515.1. Taxonomy (NCBI): domain Eukaryota; kingdom Viridiplantae; phylum Streptophyta; class Magnoliopsida; order Malvales; family Malvaceae; genus Gossypium; species Gossypium sturtianum. The sequence continues at coordinate 14,717,588 of CM046947.1, read as the reverse complement.
GTTCACAAGGTTTTTCTCCGTAACAAATCAAATTCGATCGTAATGTTTGGGCCGGGTTTGGGTTGTTCTGACTGTGGTATCGAGCCAGGTTCAAAGCTCGGTGTGGGGCCCAAGGCCCAAAAAAATGTTTTAATAGGCCTTTTGAATTGTTTTTGGGTTTTAAGCAAAGATGGCTCGAGTCTCCTGCACCGATCCGCCTGTAAGTACATCTAAACCTCTTTGTGAATTATATTCAGTAGAAGGGTAGGAAGCATGGAACGAGATAGACTTATAGGACTTGGACCCTAGGTTTAGACTACTCAAACACACAAACAAGACATAAGACTTAAAGAACTAAACCAACCTATGACTTAGTCAATGAGCTAGGTGTGGTAACCCCAGACGCATGTCTAGGATTGGATCCGAAGAGCCTCGGTATTTAAGCGGTCCTCGTGACTCACCTCCTCTTCGCAGTATCCTACCGTGCGTAGCTTCGATTCACCCTAACTCGCAGGGCTCGGTGGTGTGGTAACCTCTGCGCATGTCTAGAAAGGTTCAAAGTGAGAGCTTGGTATTTAAGCGGTCCGCGTGACCCACCTCCTCTTCACTCGACTTCACCTCGGTGCGTAGCTTTGGTTCACCCCGACCAGGAGGGCTCGGCCATGGGCTAAACACAATGATTAAAACCCGAAAAGGAATTAGCCTTGTTTTTCAAAATAGAACGAAACAACAAGCCCTAATGTTTTCAAAACTTGTCCAATAACTCTCTTAAACCCTAGAACATTACGTTTACAACGCTTTTCTCGGAAAACTTGACTTGTGAAAAATTACGTAAATACCCTTAGGAGTGAAATTACCAAAATGCCCCGACCCATAAAATATTAATTCGACGGTTTTGCCCAAAAATTTCAATTATTTTACAAATATTCAATAACTTAGCTTTGGAAATCATCAAGAAAATATTTTGGTTACGAAAATTACGAAAATACCCCCTGTAGGGTAAAAGTCGAAAATACCACCAGGTTAGAAATGGGCGTAAATGTCCGATGAGTGAATAGGTATGGAAAGTATTAAGGAATGGATGCATGAACTTCTTTGTGTGAACTAGGATAGGAAATCTGAAACATTGTTTGCTCGAAAGAATCTCTGATTAAACCTTATTCATAAAATTTCTTCATGAGTAATAAAGTGAAACAAATGCTAACGCATAAAATTTTTCTTAAATCAGATTAAAAGTGCGGTTGATAAAATGAGCTCTAGAGGACGTGGACGCCGTGGACGTGGTAGGGTAGGATGATTATGTCCAACCCGTCAGTCGTGACAAGGTTCGAAAATGAGGTACCATCGCCACCACCACCTCCTACTTTTAGAGCCGAGGAGCCGGAGCGCACCGGGCGGCGAGTCGGTGCTCGCAAGTCGTGTTGCGAGTCTTGGAGATGGTGGTCGGGGCTGGTGGAAATGTAGGAGCTCGGAAATATGTCCCGAGCGACTCCGATCTAACGGAGCGGAGGTATTCCGAGGTGTGTCGAGAGTGGCACCCAAAGTCTGCGCAATGGAATCTGCGCTAGAGTCAATCGAAAGAATCATGGATGACCTTGACTTTGACCGAGGAAGAGAAGCCGAAGGGCGCGTCGCTTCTAAAGGATGAAGCGTATCGGTGGTGGCTTACGGTTCGAGATGGGGCTACAGCAGATGATTTGACTTGGGAGTATTTCGAACCGCCATCGTAAAAAGTATGTGGGCATTAGCTACACCGACGCCAGAGAAAGGCTTTTCGGGATTAGTGCAAGGAACTAAGTCCGTGTCGAATATGAGGCGGAATTTCTAAGGCCGAGTAGATATGCGAGAGGCATCGTGTTCATCGAACATGAGCGCTGTGTCCGCTTTGAGGACGGACTCAGAGATGATTTAAGGTTCTTGATTGCCCCACAAAGAGTTCGTGAGTTCTCATCTCTAGTGGAGAAGGCTAAGGTAGCCAAAGGAATCAAGGAGGTCGTGAGGCGTAACTATAGTAAGAACAATCGTAAGAGAAGTTTTGGGTCACCGGATCAAGCGGAAGTGCTCGTAAAAAGGCTAGGCCAAGTGGGCCCAATCAGCAACAAGGCCCACGATCGCTAATCGTGAGGCCGACTCAATCGCCGTGGAAAGACCCATTGGGGAGGTTGTTGGACCGGTGACAAAGGATGTTTTGAGTGTGGGTCTTTGGAGCATCGCGTCGAGATTGTCCCCGAAACTAGCTAAGAAGCGACGGAGAGGGGCGTAACTGTGCTCGTGATAGAAATGTAGGACCACGGAGGGTCGTGGTAATGGCAGAGGAAACAACGGTCCTAACCGAGGTCGTGGAACTCAAGGCGCAGGTTCAGGCAACACAGAGGCTAGGCGGCTGGCTTAGTTTACGCAGCGAGGTGTCGCGAAGAAGGTGACGCACCGGATGTCATAACCGATGACGCTTCTAATTTTTGGTTTTCCTTATATTGCATTGATTGATGTGGGCTCGACGCACTCATACATTGCTAGTAGTGTGGTAGGAACTATGGACCTAAACTCAAATCGCTTCTAGGGAGATGACCGTAGTTAGCCCCTTAGGTCACTCCGTAGTCGTAGATAGACTTTATAGAGGCGTACTTCTAGAACTTCAAGGGGTAGTATTTGTAGTGATCTAATGGAACTACCGCTTGGGGAGTTCGATTTGATCCTTGGTATGGATTGGTTGGTTAAGTACCAAGCGAGTTTGGATTGCGCCACTAAGCGCATGGTCCTTAAGACTACCAAGGTGATGAAGTGGTTATGATAGGAGATAGAAGGAATTATCTATCCAATGTAGTGATCGCCTTGAAGGTCAAAAAAGATGGTCAAGAAGGGTTGTGAGGCGTAATTGGTTCAAATCAGTGCTTTGGAAGCTAAGGGTTAGTAGTTGGAAAGGTCCGAACGGTTGGGGAATTTGTTGATGTATTCCCGCAAGAACTTCCGGTTTGCCTCCGGATCGAGAAGTCGAATCGGTATAGACTTGCTACCGAACGGCACTGTGTCCATAGCACCATACCGAATGGCACCAAAGGAATTGGTGGAGCTAAAGGCTCAAATTCGTGAGCTCTTGGATAGAGGGTTTATACGACCAAGTATATCTCCGTGGGGAGCACTGTGTTGTTTGTCAAGAAGAAGGATGGTTCTATGCGGATGTGCATCGACTACCGTCCGCTTGAACAAGTTAACGATCAAGAACAAGTATCCGCTGCCTCGGATTGATGACTTGTTTGATCAACCAAGGGTGCCTCGGTGTTTTCAAGATAGACCTTAGGTCAGTTATCACCAATTAAGGGTGAAGGAGGCCGATGTTCACAAAACGGCATTCCGAACTCGGTATGGGCATTTTGAATTCTTGGTAATGCCATTGGTTGACTAATGCGCCATGGCGGCATTTATGGACTTGATGAATAGAGTTTTCCAATATTTGGACCAGTTCGTCGTGGTGTTCATAGACGACATATTGGTTTATTCAAAGACGTAAGAGGAGCATGACAAGCATTTACGGATAGTTCTCGCAAGTATTGAGGGGGAAGCGATTATATGCCAAATTCAGTAAGTGTGAATTTTGGCTTAGGGAAGTGGCTTTCTTAGGTCATGTAGTGTCACCAAGGAATTAGAGTAGACCCTCGCAAGATTGAAGCAAGATTGGAGTGGAAACCACCTAGGACGGTGGTGAAATACGAAGTTTTCTGGGTTTAGCAGGTACTATCGGAGATTCGTGGAAGGATTCTCTCTAATAGCAAATACCATTGACTAAGTTGCTAAGGAAAGGTGTCCCATTTGTATGGACGGAGAAGCAAAGAAGAAAGCTTTGATAAGTTAAGGAAGATTTTGACTAAGCTCCGGTTTTGGTGCACTGAAGCAGAAAGTTATTCACGCTTTATTGTGATGCATCTCACACCGGTTTGGGATGTGTGTTGATGCGGGATGGGAAGGTAGTAGCCTATGCATCCCGTCAATTAAGACCGCATGAGGTTAACTACCCAACTCACGACTTAGAGTTAGCAATGGTCGCCTTCGCTCTGAAGATATGGAGACATTACCGTATGGAGAGAAGTCGATGGTCTACACGGATCACAAAAGCTTGAGGTACCTTCCGACTCGTAAGGATCCGAATCGAGACAGCGTCGGTGGATTGAACTACTAAAGGACTACGATTGTTCGATCGAGTACCATCCGTAAGGCTAATGTGGTAGCCGACGCATTGAGCCTGGAAGGTTGTGATGGACTTAAGGGCAATGTTCGCTTCGGTTGAGTCTATATGATGATGGGAGTCTTTTGGCGGAACTCCAAGTAAAGCCGACTTGGATTGAGGAGATTAAGGAAAAGCGCTTAGTGGATGAAGGCTTGAGCGCCAAGAGGGTACAAGTTCGGGATGGTGGTTTGGAAGGGTACACCTGCCTCTAGTGATGGAGTGCTTTGTTTTCAAGGGCGAGCTTGTATGCCAAGGGATACAGAATTAAGGCGTAAAATTCTCCAAGATGCACATAGCAGCCCATACGCTATGCATCCCGGGGAAGCAAGATGTATGGAGATTTGCAAATTGATTACGTGGCCGGGGTTGAGCGTGAGATAACGGAGTTCGTAGGGGAAGTGTCCGACGTGTCGCAGTTAAGGCTGAACATCGCTTACCATCGGGACTACTTCAACCGATAAAGATCCTCAATGGAAATGGAGAGGATCACCATGGATTTTGTTAGTGGGCTACCCTTACGCCCACCAAGAAGGATGCGCTTTGGGTAATTGTGGATCGCCGACTAAATCACTCACTTCATGCCGGTGAGAATGGATTACTCACTCCGAAGCTAGCGGTCGTATGTGGGAGAAATAGTGAGGTTGCATAGCGTGCCGTTGTCGATTATCTCGGATAGGGATCCCGATTCACGTCAAGGTTTTGGAAAGCGTTGCATCAAGCTTTGGGTACACGGTTAGATTTCAAGACGGCTTTCCATCCACGATCGGCGGACAATCGGAAAGGGTGATACTGATTTTAGAAGACATGTTAAGAGGTCATGTCTTGGATTTTAGTGGTAGTTGGGAGGAGTACCTACCATTAGCGGAATTCGCTTATAACAATAGTTATCAAGCGAGTATTCAAATGGCTCCATACGAGGCCCTATATGGACGAAAGTGTCGTACTCCTACATGTTGGACGGAGTTGGGAGAAAGACAAGTTCTGGGTCCAGAATTGGTAACCGAGACGGAAGACAAAGTCAAGGTGATTCGGTCTCGTCTCAAGGAAGCATCGGATAGGCAGAAGTCTTATGCCGATCTTAAACGCAAGGAAATGGAGTACGCTGTGGGAGATAAAGTCTTTCTGAAAGTGTCGCCTTGGAAAAAGGTGTTGAGATTTGGACGGAAAGGGAAGTTAAGCCCAAGGTTCATCGGGCCATATACTGTTGTGAAGCGAGTAGGACCAGTGGCTTATCAGCTAGAGCTGCCGACAGAACTGAATCAGATTCATGACATATTTCATGTATCAATGCTGAGACGGTATCGGTCAGATCCTTCGCACGTTGTGCCAATAGCAGAGATTGAGGTGAACTCGGATTTATCTTTTGAAGAAGAACCGGTTCGATTGTAGACCGAGATGTGAAAGTTCTACGAAGGAAGGCGGTTCCTTTAGTAAAAGTGTTATGGCGGAACCACGGAGTGGAAGAAGCTACGTGGGAGCCCGAGGAGGTGATGCGGCAAAGAATACCCCATCTCTTTTGATCAAGGAATTTCGAGGACGAAATTTATTTTAAGGGGGTAGAATCAGAACATCCCAAATATGGGGTTATTTGGAATTTGATTATTTTCTTGTTATGAATCACGTGATATTATTAATGGAATAATAGAGCTTAATTTAAGGCTTTGAGTGTGCCCGGTTTGAAAGAAAAAATTTCAGCTTTTTAATTTTAAAAGAAGGAGCCTTAGCAAGTGGGTGTTATAAGAATAAATGTGGGTAATTTAACACTAATTAGGCCTTGGATAAGTGGCAAAGCAAGCCCACTTAAGAGCTAGCATGTGACGCCACATCAAGAGGAAGGGAGAGCCTTGGTTCGAGTCACAAGGATCCCTCTTTTTGCATCATGGATGGACGGCACATGTGGAGAGTTTTTCTCTCCTTTAATTCTTTTTATTTTGGATAATAAAGGGATTATTATTATTATTAAGGGATAATTTAAGCACTTTAAATTGGTTTTAATTTGCTTAAAATTGGTGATAATAAGAGGATAAAGAAGATATTAGTTGGATTATTATTGGATTAAGAGGGGATTAATTCAATTAAGTTTGAATTAAATTGAATGGGTGGCTTGGAGCAAAATAAGGTAATGGCCGAATTTTAAACTCCTTGGTGGAGTAGTGTGGACGGCAATGCTACTAGAAGGGGTGCCGAATGTCTATAAAAGGAGCAACCTAGCACCATTCTCTTCTTTTTCTTCATTTTGCTACTTGCCGAAATCTCTTAAGCCCTCTTCATTCTTCTTTTATTTTTTTCTTCCACCTCCCAAACCCCTTTAGCCGAAACTTCTATTCCTCTCATCTCCATTATTTTCCTTCCTTCAATAAGCCGAATACACCCCCTTGAAGTGCCGAATCTCACACTCCTCCTTGGCAGCGTGGTTAGCCGAATACTAAAGGAAGTATAAGACCCTGCGAAAGTTAGCTTTCAATCGGTTTGAGGAAGGTAAGAAGGGACATAGCCGAATGGTTTTGTTATTCTCTTTTATGATTCTGTCGATTTAAGCATGGGGAAAATGAGAGTCCCAAGCATGCATCGATAGTTGGCTTATCTTTTGTCTAAACCGAAATGTTGTAGGGACTCGAGATATTTGGAATCAAAGCGATCAAGGCTCCATCTTCTACCAACCGAATTTGGTAAGTGTAGGTAAGGCTTATATTGGTATTTAAAAGCCGAAGGCTATGGTTATTAGTGCTATTAATTGACTAAGTGGAGTTTGTAACCAGATTCGCAAGTCGGACGCTAAGACTAGTATTCAAAGCGAGTAGGTAAGGATTCGGGTTCAAGCAATAACCCTAAAAGGATTATTTGGTTTGGCCGAATGGCCCATATCACTAACACTATCTTGGCCGAATATAGGGCTAGTGGATCTAAGGTGGCCGACTTCTTCATTCGGGATTTAGATTATTCGGGGGTGACAGGTGTGTACATACACACGTATAGCGGTTAATGTTGTGTTATATATATATATATATATATTTTGTATGTAAATCTGCTTGATGTAGATGCGGATTGGTACCTTAACGGTACAAGTGAGGATCCCGTAAGTCTCTCATTAATGTGAGATCACTTTAATGCTTTTGGGAAGCATGGCTTATTGATACATGTGATAAATGCATGAGATCTGTTGTTAATCGCTTACCTACTATGGGCTATATGAGAGGAGGGGGCGAAGATGTTTCGTCTTGACGAGCACCATTGTTTTGGTAACACATCGTGACTATATGTCACCGCAGGTTTGGTACCTCCGCAGGTTTAGCACCTCATAGCGACTTGTCCTCGTGGTTAACACCACCGTGGGTTGGCCCCACTTGAGATATGGGATCGTCTCGCGCTGATTTGGTATCACACGATGGGTTGGCCCCATCACCCGATTTGTGTCTACGGACACCAAAGGCTTTGGTAGCACATTGTGACTATATGTCACCAAAGGGTTTGGCACCACCAGTGTTTTGGTAACACATTGTGACTACGGTCACCAAAGGTTTGGTACCACATGGGGTAGACAAAGGCGTTTGGTTGGCTAGGTTGGGCACACGATACTGCATAATTAATCATTATATGTTGTGTATGAAATGTTGTATTAACCGGGGAAGGGTTACATATCGAGTCTTGGTGACTCACCTTCTCCTTTAACATTTTTCAGTGACTCGTAGGTGGCGGTTGAGGAACCTGGTTGGACTCGAGGTGGCCATGCAAAGGATTTAAATTTATAGAACTTTAAATTTGGTTATTTTTACTTTGGTTGTAATAAGGCCTCCATAAACTCTATTTGTGTTTTTTTTGATGTTGGATGTTTACTTTAAACTATATTATTAAATTGAACTAAAATCACATGTTTTCTTAAGTTAATACGAAAAAGTTTAATCGTGCCATCGGGCACACTTGAAACTGGTATAACAATCGGACTTAATTAAATTTCCAAATTAAATCTAAGGGTAGCTTTGGCAAGATAACCGAAAACGAGAAGTTTTCAATAAAAATTAAATAGGTATCGAAATGGTGTTCACAAGGTTTTTCTCCGTAACAAATCAAATTCGGTCGTAATGTTTGGGCCGGGTTTGGGTTGTTACAGAGTATCACCTGAAAAAGATATCCCACGAAGGGTGAGTCAACAGACTCAATGTGTAACAACTACCACGAACTCCCAAACGATTTAGGCATATCAATCACATATAACAGATATAAGTAATGATGCAATCCCGAACCCAAACTTAAATCACCATCCTCTACACATCACCCGTACCAGCCAATCACACCATGGGGATTACTAAATCGACCCTCCATTTGCTACACATCATCGAAGGCAGTCGCTGCAGACGACATGCACATCGCCCTTATAAATTGTGGCATAGCCACCATATAATGTGACAAAGTCACCAGATATTAATATGTGACATAAGTCACCACATTCGATTATGTGACATGAGTCACTGTGATATTGTGGTAAAACCACCAGATCACTTCCCTTTTAGTATCACCCATATGCCCATGCATAATACAAAACAAACAGAGATCATGCCATGTACTTTATTCCATATTCATAACAAATTCACATGTGTGTCATATTCAGTGTTCATAAACATTATTAACATAGTAGTAGTAGTATGTTAACGCATTCTGAATACTGCACTACATTGAATGATACCTTTAGCCATATTTTCATATTTCCATTAACACATACATAATAATAATACCATAGATCTATTAGGAATTAGTGTAGGGCTACACACTGGTTACTATTGTATTCACTTTGAATCCCAAAGTTTGCTTAAAACAAACTTATACTCCTCCCTAAAGATCATAGTTAGAATCGGCTAGACACTAACACTTGATATGACCTTGGCCGAATATTCATATTCACTTACCTTGCGGATCTAAATCCCAAAATTGTCACTTGTTTGAGGTATCCGTCGAAATTCCTATAAGCATATGTTAGATCCAATTCTAACATTTAAACACAATAAATGGCCTTCGCCTATGATCATACTCGCTACCTTAGACCTAGAAATCCCAAAGATCTCCTCTCTTGAAGTCGGCTACAGAGAAATCCCAAACCTCATTCATAGTTTCGGCCAAAGAACAAGAAAAGAAATTAGATTCCACTTTCTGCTAAAAGAAAAAGGAAGGAAATCGAATATCATTTGATCTTACCCCTACTACGTAAATCGATCGCACCCTTGCCTCGCCACCACGAGATATTCGGCTATGTAGACTAGATAGTGATCAAGAGGTTTCGGCTTTTGGGGTTTAATGGACCAATCAGCTAGGAATCACTTGTGCATTCAGCCTTTGATTGAGTTCGTAAAAAGAAGAAGAGAAAAGGGTTGAACTTGCCACGATTTAGTCTAGATGACAAGAAAAAGGTTCGGCCAACTTAAAAGAGAAAAGAAGAGATGCTCAGAAGAATTCGGCAATGGTGATCTTTTGATTGAAGAGGTTGCGGCAATGGTGATCTTTGGGGAGGGATTTCGGCTAGAACAGGTTAAAAGAAAAATAAGAGAAAGTGATAGGTGTTAGAGAGAAAGGAGTAAATGAAAGAGAGGCTAAATGTTTTTATGAAATTCGGCTACTCCTCCCTACTATCTTAGCCGAAAATCACCTCAAGAGAGTCCCTAGGCCGGCCAACACTATTCCCCTTATCAGCTCCCTTATTATTCTCCTACTTTCTCTCTTCTTTACCTACTCAAAATAATTCAAATAAACCAATAATTATCTCCCTACCTTAGCCGAATTTTGAATGCATTTGACTTGATCAAATGCTCACCCATCAAGTGTCCCATTGTCGTCCACCACTGCTCATCCTTGCAGCAAAATAAAACTCCTATTTGCTTCCCTTGCTGCTCGAACCTGAGCCCTTCTCCCCTTCTTGAGGCGTCACTTACCAAGGCCCTAAGTGGCGCCTCCTTGCCACTTTAACAAGCCTATTCTTGTGTCCAAATTCCCCTACAGATTTTTTTAAGGCCTATCATGCTTAGTTCCCCCCTTAAGACTTAAAACCTAATATTTTCTAAGGCATTCACCTACACTCTAAAGTTCTCAAAATTCATAAAAACACATTCAAAACACTCATAGGCATACTAGCACATGCAAAAATGCACAAGCCCTAAATCCCGGATATTACAATATGTATGTCCTTTTTATCTATTATTTAAATTTGCATGAAATATGTTCATAGTTGATTTTATTGTTTATTATATTTGTCTATACTTCATCATACATTTGTAACTGCTTTAGTATAGGAATTATTATTTGTAGTGTTTCATGTTATTGCCTATCTTAAATGTTAGCATGTTATAATTGTTTTTTTATTCGATAATGTACAAATGCAATATTGCCACATGGTTATGGTTTAAAATGAAAAATACATTTTCACAAAATTAATATTTTGTTTAAAGATTTTTAAAGTAAGGCAATGTTTTGGTATTTAGAAATTCGGGAAATAATGCCCAATCGTGCTGGGTGTTGATTTTTCGTTTGGCTAAGTAACTAAATATCCTTTTGACAAGTTTTATAAATTATGAGATAATCTTAGTTACGAGGGTTTAAAAATATCATGTCCAATGGTGCTGGATGTAATGTTTATATTCTCTCGGATCGAAGTATTCTCAAATTTTAAATCAAATTGTTCGAAGTTTTTTTTAGAAACCATATTTTTAAATACTTTTAAGTTTTAAACATTTGGACATGATTTTATCGAATAGGTACCAATTTTTGGGCGTTATGAGGGTGCTAACCCTTCCTCATACGTAACCGACTCCCGAGCCTGTTTTCTGGTTTTTCGTAGACCAAAATTAAATGTTTTAAATAAAACGTTTTAAAAGGTGATCCAATCACACCTAAGTAAAAAGGATTGGTGGCGACTCCCATTTTTTTAAAGTCTATCCCCATTTACTAAACCGATTTTTTAAAATGGTTTCGACAAACTAAATTATTCAAACTCATCCAAAACTCATAAAAATAAAATAAATATGACTAGTCATATTAAATTAAATATTCTGAAGCTTTATGTAATGAAAATAAGATATTAGCACAAACCGAAGTTTTAATCGCTTTACTCCTTTTCTTCGCCTTTCTCCTTCAAGATGTTCGCCTTGTTTTTAGCTACAATAGGAGTAATTCATTACGAAACAACATCATTTATCCATTTCTAAAACTAAAACTAATAAAAACAAACTTAAATATGCATGATTATTCATATTGACAACTTAAGTTTTCTAGTCCGAAATTCGCATATCTTTAGGCTCGATTATCCATTTTCAATTTCGTCTTCACCTGATATTCACTGCTTAACAAGCTATCATTTAGCACCAATATTACACAAAGTGGTCAATGTTCTCTATTTCTCCATTAACATGACCAAATATACCAAATAAACTTTTCATCCATTTTTGTTTCTTTTTCACACTTCTAACAAGTTAGAACTCATCTTCTAATAATTTTCTATCCAAAAATATATCTACTTCACTTAAGTTTTCTAAGCTTCCATCAATGTCCTTTAATGGCAACTTTCGAAATACTTGATAAAATAAAAAAAAAACTATTGGTATATATATGTAAAGCAAGCTTCAAAGATTCAAAATCTAAATTTTTTTTGAAGAAAAACCATACCTTACACTTGAATTTGAAGGAAAATGATGGAAGAAAGTTTTTTTTCTTTCGCCCCTTTGTTTGACGTGAAAAAGAAAGAAGATGAGAAAGATGTTATCTTTCTCTCTTTTTTTTTTCTCTTATATATATATATATATTATAATATTAATTAATAAAATATTATTACTTAATTAAAAAATCATTTAAAAGTCATCATGAAACCATTGATTTTTATTAAGTAATGAAAAAATTGCTATTAAGTCTTTTCTATCAAAATAAAATAGGATAATACACTTTAGTCTCTATATTTTTCTAACTTATTCAATTTAATCCCTGAACTTGATATCGAATTTTTAACTTAACCACAAACTCCTACTAATAATCCTCTGTGTTTTCATATTTGACGGTTGATAAACCATAAAAGTAACATGTTTTTAATCCCATTCTTGACACGTTTTTGGATGATTTATTATGTAAATTAGTGAATTTGATGCTCCTAATCCTTTAAATTTATGTTTCTATACTTAGGTGAGCATAGGGAAGTGAAAGGAGCGAAAAACAGGCCAAAATCAGACAAAAAGAGCTATTTTCAGGAACCACACGGGATGGGGCTGGCCACACGCCCATGTGCCAGCCCGTGTCGATATCGCTCCCTATTTCCCAAACACGCTGAAAAACCCAATTTTTAGGCTTTCTGAGCATTCTAAAGTCTATAAATACACACTAGAAGAGGACCTAAGGGGGCACGCAGAGAAGAATGAAGAAAAGACTCGAAGAACGCCATCAGATTCATTTCAGAAGTGGATCTCCTTCAAGATTGAAGATCTCCATTCAATTTCTTTAGAAGTTTTATTGGGTTTCTTTATGTCTTGTTGTTTTCCTAACTTTAAGATGATGTTATTCCAGATTATAAACTAAATTCCCTAGATACCTAGGGAAGATGAAACCTATATGAATCTTATTATTTGATTTCTGAATTACATGATAAATAATTGATTCTTGTTCTCAATTATGTGCTTATTTTGTGTTTTAATATTTTCAGGATATTAATTCATGCTTAATGTGTTTATCTCAGTGGAGCAAAAGTCCCTGTTTAAGAGTAGATCTTGCATAACTAAGTGGAGTTGCATGCAATCCTAGAAATAGGACGACATAAACCTACCGGATTAGAGTCAAATCTAATAGGGGAATCCATAGATCGAGTTAATACGACAATAGGGGTTTTAATTAGAAAGAGATTTCAATTAATTAACCTAGAGTCAGTTGTTTTTACTCTCGAAAGAGATATTAACATAATTTAGGGATTTCTACGGATCAAGGCACAAGTGAATAAATCGTTTAATTCAGATTCAGAATAATAAGTGAAGTCTAGGTGGATTCTTTCCTGGGTATTGTCTATCTCATTGGTTTTATTCGATTGTTTTCTTAATTCATTCTCTGTTGCGTTCTTAGTAATTAGTTTAGTTAATTTTAGATTAAAAACAATTCCTTCAATTTATCGGCTAGATAATAGAAAGATAGTAATTACTAGTACTTTTAGTCCTCGTGGATACGATATTCCCGACTCACCATAGCTATACTATTATTTGATAGGTGCGCTTGCCTTTGTCGTAAATTTAGTTAGTTTAGTGACCATCAACGATTTTCTCTAAAAACAATCACAATTTCTTATACTACTATTTATTTATATATCATTTATTCAAGGACTTCTACCATAAATATTCTTCTTCTCTTTTTTTTTTTTTTAAAGTGGGGATGTTACAATCCCACTTTCTTACCCCTCAATCTTCTTTTTGTTGTTTTTTTTCTTTCACATGATTTCTTTTGCTAAAACTCTTTCTACCGAATTTATTTTGCTTCCTACTTATTTTATTGTTTATTTTCCTTTCTTTTTGATGTTCCATTAAATAGCAAATAACACTATGGTGTTCACTTCATTGACACCCTATATTCTGTCTTGTCACCATCTCAATTGTGTTTCTTCCTATTTTAATCTTCAAGTAAGTGTAATTCGTTAGTTTTTTTTTAAGAAGATTGTTTCAGTGTCCTTGGGAGGTTTGTTGGATTAGTTTTGGTTGAATGATGTTCTAATCGATGATGACTCTGTTAGGTGGGATTGTGAGGCGCAAACTTGATAAACCGAAATAGTAACATATTTTAATCCTACATTTAGCATACTTTTGGATGATTTATGTAACATCCTAAAATTTGAGTTTTTATATGTTACATTATTTTGGTACTCAGCTAGTTTAATTATCCAATGTGTGTGTTTATTTAGTCCTAAGAAGGCTCGGGATTTATTTTGGATTTGGAATAATTTTTGGTATTTAGTACTTTAAGGAAATGGAATAAGTGACCTTAAAGCTTAAGGTAATTAGGTGGTAAAAAGTTAGCATAAGTGAGCTAGTAGTGAAGAGGAGATGGCACCATGTGTGTTCCTTAAGGGAAGGAGTACGAATCCCTTGGTGTGCATGAATTTTATTTTTATGCTTTCCTTCCTCATAGTGTCGGTCAAGCCTAGTACATATGGTAAGTTGGACTTTTATTTTTATGGTAAGGTGGCTAAGAGAAAAGGCAAGTTTTAACTTAAGGAAGGGAATCAAATGGAAAAGGTATGTAGGGGGAACACAAGGCTTAAAACAAGGGAGATGTTTTGGAAAGTTTGGGGTGGCCAAACTTTGACCTTTTGGCCATGTACTTGGACGGTTATAGGGGCTAGGGGGTGGCCGAATTTTTGATGGATTTTGGTAAGGTTTAGGTGCTAGTTGGTCACTTTGGCATTTTGGCATTTTTGTGTTTCTCTTTAAAGTTTTTCTCTCTAATTTCCTCTCCCTAGCCGAATATATCTTGAACAATAGGTAAACTTTTGCTTTCTTTTTGGCCATTTCATTTTTGACCATTTCGGTCTTAATTGCTTATTCTCCCAAACCTTTTCCTCTTGGTGCCAAAACCACATAACCTTGAAGGGCCATTTTTCTTTTCTCTTCTTTTCTTCTTTGCCGAATGCACACTAGTCTCAAAGTTTCTTCTTTTTTCATCTTCCATTCTTGAAAAGAACCGAAACCTAAACACCTTATTTTCTTATACCTTTCTTCTTCTTTTTCTTCTTGCAAAAATCTCTCAAACATCATTCTGTCTTTAATATTCACCATGGCCGAATGTCATTAAGCACCATCCCCTTCAATTTTTCCACCATAGCCGAATCTTCTACCACACACATATCTCCTTCTCAATCAATTTTTTCTACTCACTTTGATCAATCGGTAAGTGGCTAGTTTCAACATTTTGGTATTTTTATTTCACCTTATCCATTGTGCCGAATCTATACTTTGTTGTGGGATGGCCTTTTTGGATCGAGACCATCATCATACCATATCTTATTCGAATCTCTTTTTTCTCTATCATAGAAATTTAGTGGAAGGCCAAAACTTGGAGTGTCCGAAGTCATCGTGTTATCATTAGGATTTGGTCCAAAAATCTAAGGTAAGGGTTTCTTTCAAGGATTCCATATTACTTATTAAAGATAGGGTGATTAACCGATTTTATCTTAGGGACTCTATCATTCGATTTTCATCCTGTGAACGTAAGGATTTTGTGGTAAGCCGACTTCGCTCATAAGACCAATCGTTTTTAATTACGAAATATTAGTTTGGACTAATATTTAATTGTCAATAGAGGCAAACAAGATTGAATCAAAAGGAGTGGTGAATAGTGATCGAAAAAGGAGAGGATTCGCGATCCCCTCTAGATTCAAACGAAGGGCTGTTTCGGCAATCCGGGATTTTCCACCTGGTTGTGGACCCTCATTCGGTGAGAATCAACTATTCGAGGTTATTCGCAGTTTTGAGCCATTAGCTATTCGGGATTTTCCAACGGGTTGTGGACCGTCAATCGGGGAAAACCGACAAATCATAGTTATTCGCGATTCCGAGGGTAAAAATCCTAGACCGTTTATCTTAGAATAGATTTACTATAAATGTTAATGTTCTAATCGAGCGTTAAAAATATTTTTAGGTGTCAACGATCAGGAAAGTGTAGTTCTTACCGTAATCAAGTGTGTAATCTCACACCATATTCCATGGGTTAGATAATTATATCGTGTTAATCGTTTGATTAAATCGCATGTTAGTGACATCGGGTAAAATGGCATAATTATTACTAAAATGGTAAAGACTATGAAATCGGTATTAAGATCAGTAAAATTACGAGATTACCCTTAATGGGCCAAATGTGATATTTGATATATGGGCCAAATGTGATATTTGATATATGGGCCAAATGTGATATTTGGTATATGGGCCAAAAAGGTGATATGGGCAGATTGTGGAAATTTTTATAATGGGCCATATTGTTCGTAATAATTATATGAATGGATTGTTGTAAATGAATATGCATATTATATACATGATTTGCATGGGTTGGGATATTGACGAAGAGAAGTTCTGGTAGCTTTGCTACAAAATTCTGGTGGCTCTGCCACAAATCTGAAAAATGGCAAATGCCATGTAAACTTTGTAAATCTGGTGGCTTGTCCACAAATTGATAAATGGCTTAATGCCTATTTTGGTGTGTTGGTGGGGTGGGTGACTAAAGCTCCCCAGAGGTGTGCTGGTTGGTACGGGTGGTGTGTAGCGGATGGAAATTAGGTTTGGTTTGGGAATTGCATATTGCATTCATTTAATACATGTTATTATGTTATATTTGTATTGGGCTTTGGCCCAATAAATGCTAAATTGGATTTTGGCCCATGGGACGATGGTAAGTGGTTTTCACACTGAGTTCTAAGTAACTCACCCCGCTTTTCCTTACTCTTCTCGTGTAATGATCAAAGTGATTTTGAGACTTGAGTCATGGACAACTCGGTGAGGGCCATACTACGAATAATGGGTTATTTGAATTTTGGATTTCTTTTAAGTACTTTTAATTATTTTACTATTTTAAGTTAAGTTGTAATAAGGCCTTCGGATAAATTTTTAATATTGCTTTAGGTTTGATGGATTTTATAAATAGCTTTAAATACTTCAAGAGGGATTATATTTTCTAAAAACATATATAAACGTTTTCTCAAATAGACATGAAAAAAAAAAGTAAAAGATTTTATTCTTAAATACTTTAACTCGGAAAATTTTCTCTTAACATTGATTCTTCAAACTTTTCCAAAGTTATCATTCAAACTCTTTTTCTCAAATTAAAATTTCCAAAGTTTCGTTTCATAAACTCTTACGACTTAAATTGTTGATTCAATAATCAACTTTAGTATTCAATAAACTCCATGTCAAAATATTTTTTTTTAAAATCCGATTTCTTTAAATCTTTAAAGGACTAGGTGTATGTTCATTTTGTGTGACATGTCAAATTTGGTATTAACGCATAGACCAGGTTTGGGGTGTTACATTTTATGGTATCAGAGCCCGGTTTAAAACTCGGCTGTGGTTTGGGTTCAAAAACATTTATGGTTCAAAACTGTTTTGAATTATAGAACTTATGTTTTTAAAGGTAGTATGGCACCACGAGTATCCGCACCAAGTCAAGTAAGTGAATTGAATAATTCTTATTATTGTGATATGACTATAGGAACACTCTAGAACTTTTAGTTTTAGGTTTGGAAACTATAGAGATTGAGACTATAGGATGTGTTTGCAAAAACAACTCTACTTCTTGTATATCTCATAAAATATCATTAATAAACACTGAAATAGTATACTGATTCATAAAACTTGTAATCAGACTAAACTGAAATACTCAAAATGAGCGCTAGAGGACGTGGACGTGGTAGACGTGGCCGTGGTAGAGGCCGAGGTGCTAGGGTTGCGTCTGAAGTGTCGGGACATATACCAGAAATGGACGCACCTGCATCACCCGGGACTGAGACTGGATCACATGACCATATGAGAGAGGACATTGCCTTGACCCAAGCAATGTTGCGAGTCTTAGAAAGGGTTGCTGGAGCTAGAAATGGGCTAGCAGCTCGTGGATCAATTTCGGAACGACTTAGATCGAGTGGTGCTGAGGTTTTTAGGGGTGTCTCAGGTGTAGCTCCAAATGTAGCGGAGTATTAGCTCGAGGCAGTAGAGCAGATCATGGATGATTTGGAGTGCACCACCGAGCAAAAACTGAGAGGAGCTGTGTCCTTATTGAGAGATGAGGCGTATCAATGGTGGCTTACTGTTCGGGAGGGCACCCAGGCCGATCGTGTTACTTGGGATTTCTTCAAAACTGCATTCCAAGGAAAGTATGTTGGGGCAAGCTATATGGATGCCCGAAGGAAGGAATTCCTTAATATGGTTCAAGGAAATAAGACGGTGGCCGCTTACGAAGCAGAATTTCTACGTTTGAGTCGTTATGCTCGGACTATAGTGCCAACTGACCATGAACGCAGCGTGTGCGCTTTGAGGACGGGTTGAATGATGAGTCATGCGTACCGATAGCCCCACAATAATAAAGGACTTTCGCCACGCTTGTGGAGAAATCCAAAATAGCTGAAGAGGCTAAGAACTCCGAGCGTCAGAACTGAGAAAGAGATAGAGGCAGAGACAAGAGGGACTTTAAGTACTCGGGTTCCGCTAAAAGGTTTCAGAAGAGGCCCAGGAATGATGAGCCAGCTCAAGCTAGAGCATCTGCTACTACCAATCGATTCAACCATGTGGCCGATCAGGGGAGACGACACCACGTGAAATCGAAAAGAACCGGTGGGTGTTTCAAATGTGGTTCTAAGGATCACCAGCTTAAGAATTGTCCTCGACAGACTGCTCCGACTCAAGAAGCTTGTAACCCTGATACACAGCCAGCTAGAGGCGCTCAACAGCCACCGAGGGGCCGTGGGCCAGTTCGAGGTGGTAATGGCGCAGGTCGAGGTCAAGGCGCACCGGGTAGAGGTAATGACTTCAGAGGTAACGCGGAGGCGAGGCAGCCAGGGTTAGTTTATGCGGTCAGACGCCGAGAGGACGGCGATGCACCTGATGTGATAACTAGTACGTTCTTCATCTCTGATGTACCTGTTACTGCTTTGATAGATATCAGATCTACCCATTCGTATGTTGCTAGTGCTATATCTGGAAATTTGAACATTAGTTCTGAGATTACTGATAGAAAGATGACGGTAATTAGTCCTTTAGGACAGTCTGTGATAGTGGATAAATTGTTTAGAGACGTGCCCTTAGAAATTCAAAGAGAAATATTTTTATGGATTTGATGGGACTACCTTTCTGGAAAGTTCGACCTTATTTTGGGCATGGACTGGTTGGTGAAGCAATCGTGTGCACTTGGATTGTGCCGCAGCGTATGTCGATAAGGACTTTGGAAGATAAGGAAGTGGTGATGATGGGCGAATGGAGAAACTATTTAGCAATGTGATATCCGCTTTAAAAGCGAGTAAAAGTTGGTGCGAAAAGGGTATGGAGCATTCCTAGCCTTCATTTGTGCTTTGGATGTCAAGGAATTATCGGTGGAAGGTGTTAGAACGGTGAAAGAATTTTTAGATGTTTTTCTCGAGGAACTTCCGGGTTTACCTCCTGACCGGGAAGTAGAGTTTGGCATTGAGCTTTTGCTCGAATGGCTCCGTGTCCATTGCTCCTTATAGGATGGCACCGAAGGAGTTAGCGGAGCTTAAGGCTCAAATTCGTGGAGTTGTTGGATCGGGGATTTATTCGACCGAGTGTGTCACCGCGGGGAGCACTTTGGTCTTGTTCGCCAAGAAGAAGGATGGGTCGATGCGCATATGTGCATCGATTATAGGCAATTGAATAAGTTGACGATCAAGAATAGGTATCCGCTGTCGAGAATCGATGACCTGCTCGATCAATCGCGAGGAGCTTCATTTTCTCGAAAATAGATTTGAGATCGGGTTATCACCAGCTTAAGGTCAAGGAGGCAGATATTTATAAGACACCTTTTTGAACTCGTTATGGACACTACGAGTTCTTGGTGATGCTGTTTGGGTTGACCAATGCACCAGCTGCATTTATGGACATGATGAACCAGGTCTTCCAACCCTATTTACACCGGTTTGTAGTAGTGTTCATAGATGACATCTTGGTATATTCGAAGAATGAAGAAGAGCATGATTCACATCTGCGGATAGTATTACAAATATTGCGGGAAAAGTAACTTTTTGCCAAATTCAGTAAGTGTGAATTTTGGCTGAAGGAAGTGACTTTCTTAGGACATGTTGTGTCGGCCAAGGAATCGTGAGTTGATCCTCGGAAGGTAGAGGTCAGTTGGATTGGAAACCACCAAGTCGCTGGCTAAAATTTGGAGTTTCCTAGGGTTGGTCGTTACTACAAAGCGTTTCGTTGAGGGGTTTTCGTTGATTGCAAAGACTCTAACTAAACTCATTGCGCAAGGGAGTACCATTTGTGTGGTCGATCAAAGAACAAGAGAGTTTTGAGAAATTGAAGAAGATTCTCGACTGCGCGCCTCGTATTGATTCAACTTGAGGTCGGAAAAGAGTTTATTGTTTATCGCGATGCATCACACACGGGCTTGGGATGTGTGTTGATGCAAGGTGGTAAAGTGGTGGCTTATGCATCTCGCCGCTTAAGGCCGCACGGTCAATTATCCTACTCATGATTTGGAGTTGGCGCGGTGGTTTTTGCTTTGAATATTTGGAGGCACTACACATGCGGTGAGAAGTCGATCATTTATACGGATCATAAAAGTCTGAAGTACCTCCTTACCCAAAAGGAGTTGAACTTAAGACAAATGGAGATGGATAGAGTCGTTGAAGGATTATGACTTCTCAATCGAGTATCATCCTCGAAAGGCTAACGTGGTGGCGCACGCGCTTGAGTCGTAAGGTGATATCGGAGTTGAGAGCAATGTTTGCTCATCTTAGTTTGTATGAAGATGGCGCTTTGCTAGCGGAACTTCAGTGAAGCCTTTGTGGTTAGAAATGCATCAAGGAGAAGCGCTTATCGACGAAAAGTTGGGTCCCTTAATTTAACAAGTTGAAAGTGGTGTAATAGGGATTTTGGATTGAATAAGGATAGAGTATCGTGTTTTCGCGGAAGAATTTGTATGCCCAAGGATTCGGTTTGAGACTAATGATTCTACGAGAGGCGCATAGTAGCCCCTATGCTATGCATCCCGGGAAATAAGATGTATCGAGACCTCCGTGAACGATTGGTGGCCAAGGTTGAAGCGGAGGTTACCGATTTCGTGGGTAAGTGCTTGACTTGTCAACAAGTGAAGGCGTAACATCAATTGCCGCTCGGGATTATCGCAACCGGTGAAGATTCCATTATGAAAATGGGAACGGATAACGATGGACTTTGTTAGTGGGTTACCCTTATCGCCTACTAAGAAAGATTTCGTCCAGGTAATAGTGGATCGATTGATTTAAGATCGCCCATTTTCTAC
This sequence comes from Gossypium sturtianum, assembly GCA_025698515.1. NCBI lineage: Eukaryota > Viridiplantae > Streptophyta > Magnoliopsida > Malvales > Malvaceae > Gossypium > Gossypium sturtianum. The sequence goes on along the minus strand of CM046947.1, from coordinate 14,696,407 downwards.
CGCTCGCATGCGGATTTCTCACATCGTAAGTTGGCCAAGTTGTATGTAGCGGAGATCGTGAGGTTACATGGGGTACCAAAGTGTCTATTATTTCAGATATGGACCCTAGGTTTACATCGCGTTTTTGGAAAGCTTTGCATGAAGCTTTGGGAAAAAGTTAAATTTCAAAGACGGCTTTTCATCCTCAATCGATGGTCACTCGGAAATAGTAATTCGATTTTGGAAGACATGTTAAGGGGTTGTGTGATTGACTTCAGAGGTAGTTAGGAGGATTTTCTACCGTTGGCGGAGTTTGTGTATAACAATAGCTATCAATCCAAAGATCCGCATGGCACCCTACGAGGCATTGTATGGTCGTAGGTGTCGTACTCCTACTTGTTGGACTGAATTGGGGGAACGACAATTATTGGATCCTGAATTGATATCAGAGACGGAAGAAAAAGTAAAGGTGATTCGAGCACGGTTAAAGGAAGCTTCGGATAGACAAAAGTCGATGCGGATCCGAGGCGTAAGGATATTGAGTTTGCGGTGGGAGATCGTGTCTTTCTAAAGGTCTCACCTTGGAAGAAGATTTTCGATTTGGAAGGAAGGGCAAGTTGAGCCTCGCCTCATCTGACCGCACTGTGTGTTGAAGCGTGTAGGATCGCGGCTTATCACCTGAATTACCTCCGGAGTTGAGTCAGATTCATAGTGTTTTCCATGTCTCTATGTTGAGGCGTTATCGATTAGATCCGTCTCACATAGTACCGGTGGAGGAAGTTGAGTTAAGGCCTGACTTGTCGTTCGAGGAAGAACCAGTGAAAATTTTAGATCGAGATGTTAAGGTGCTAAAAAAGAAGTCAGTACCGTTGGTTAAGGTTCTATGGCGAAATCACGGAGCAGAGGAAGCTATGTGGGAGCCTGAGGATGCAATTCGACAGCAATACCCTCACCTCTTTAGACCAGGTAAATTTCGAGGACGAAATTTTTTTTAGGGGGTAGAATTGTAACATCCTAAAATTTGAGTTTTTATATGTTACATTATTTTGGTACTCAGCTAGTTTAATTATCCAATGTGTGTGTTTATTTAGTCCTTAGAAGGCTCGGGATTTATTTTGGATTTGGAATAATTTTTGGTATTTAGTACTTTAAGGAAATGGAATAAGTGACCTTAAAGCTCAAGGTAATTAGGTGGTAAAAATTTAGCATAAGTGAGCTAGTAGTGAAGAGGAGATGGCGCCATGTGTGTTCCTTGAGGGAAGGAGTTCGAATCCCTTGGTGTGCATGAATTTTATTTTTATGCTTTCCTTCCTCATAGTGTCGGTCAAGCCTAGTACATATGGTAAGTTGGACTTTTGTTTTTATGGTAAGGTGGCTAAGAGAAAAGGCAAGTTTTAACTTAAGGAAAGGAATCAAATGGAAAAGGTATGTAGGGGGAACACAAGGCTTAAAATAAGGGAGATGTTTTGGAAAGTTTGGGGTGGCCAAACTTTGACCTTTTGGCCATGTACTTGGACGGTTATAGGGGCTAGGAGGGGTGGCCGAATTTTTGATGGCTTTTGGTAACGTTTAGGTGCTTGTTGGTCACTTTGGCATTTTGGCATTTTTGTGTTTCTCTTCAAAGTTTTTCTCTCTAATTTCCTCTCCCTAGCCGAATGTATCTTGAACAATAGGTAAACTTTTGCTTTCTTTTTGGCCATTTCATTTTTGACCATTTCGGTCTTAATTGCTTATTCTCCCAAACCTTTCCCTCTTGGTGTCGAAACCACATAACCTTGAAGGGCCATTTTTCTTTTCTCTTCTTTTCTTCTTTGCCGAATGCACACTAGTCTCAAAGTTTCTTCTTTGCCATCTTCCATTCTTGAAAAGAACCGAAACCTAAACACCTTATTTTCTTATACCTTTCTTCTTCTTTTTCTTCTTGCAAAAATCTCTCAAACATCATTCTCTCTTTAATATTCACCATGGCCGAATGTCATTAAGCACCATCCCCTTCAATTTTTCCACCATAGCCGAATCTTCTACCACACACATATCTCCTTCTCAATCATTTTTTTTCTACTCTCACTTTGATCAATCGGTAAGTGGCTAGTTTCAACATTTTGGTACTTTTATTTCACCTTATCTATTGTGCCGAATCTATACTTTGTTGTGGGATGGCCTTTTTGGATCGAGACCATCATCATACCATATCTTATTCAAATCTCTTTTTCTCTATCATAGAAATTTAGTCAAAGGCTAAAACTTGGAGTGTCCGAAGTCATCGTGTTATCATTAGGATTCGGTCCAAAAATCTAAGGTAAGGATTTCTTTCAAGGATTCCATATTACTTATTAAAGATAGGGTGATTAACCGATTTTTATCTTAGGGACTCTATCGTTCAATTTTCATCCTGTGAACGTAAGGATTTTGTGGTAACCCGACTTCGCTCATAAGACCAATCGTTTTTAATTACGAAATATTAGTTTGGACTAATATTTAATTGTCAATAGAGGCAAACAAGATCGAATCAAAAGGAGTGGTGAATAGTGATCAGAAAAGGAGCGGATTCGCAATCCCCTCTAGATTCAAATGAAGGGCTGTTTCGGTAATCCGAGATTTTCCACCGGGTTGTGGACCCTCATCCAGTAAGAATCAACTATTCGAGGTTGTTCGCAGTTCTGAGCCATTAGCTATTCGGGATTTTCCAACGGGTTGTGGACCGTCAACCAGGGAAAACTGACAAATCATAGTTATTCGCGATTCCGAGGGTAAAAATCCTAGACCGTTTATCTTAGAATAGATTTACTATAAGTGTTAATGTTCTAATCGAGCGTTAAAAATATTTTTAGGTGTCAACAATCAGGAAAGTGTAGTGCTTACCGTAATCAGGTGTGTAATCTCACGCCGTATTCCATGGGTTAGATAATTATATCGTGTTAATCGTTTGATTAAATCGCATGTTAGTGACATCGGGTAAAATGGCATAATTATTACTAAAATGGTAAAGACTATGAAATCGGTATTAAGACTGTAAAAATTACGAGATTACCCTTAACGGGCCAAATGTGATATTTGATATATGGGCCAAATGTGATATTTGGTATATGGGCCAAAAAGGTGATATGGGCGAGATTGTAGAAATTTTTATAATGGGCCATATTGTTCGTAATAATTATATGAATGGATTGTTTTAAATGAATATGCATATTATATACATGATTTGCATGGGTTGGGATATTGACGAAGAGAAGTTCTGGTAGCTTTGCTACAAAATTCTGGTGGCTCTGCCACAAATCAAAAATGGCAAATGCCATGTAAACTCAGAACTCGGTGGCTTGTCCACAAATTGATAAACGCTTAATGCCTATTTTGGTGTGTTGCAGGTGGTGGGTGACTAAAGCTCTCACACAAAAGCTAGTTGGTACGGGTGTGGTGTGTAGCGGATGGAAATTAGGTTTGGTTTGGGAATTGCATATTGCATTCATTTAATACATGTTATTATGTTATATTTGTATTGGGATTTGGTCCAATAAATGCTAAATTGGATTTTGGCCCAGTGGACGATGGTAAGTGGTTTACACGCTGAGTTCTAAGTAACTCACCCCGTTTTTCCTTACTCTTCTCGTAATGATCAAGGATTTGAGAGACTTGAGTCATGACAACTCGGTGGGTGCCATACTACGAATAATGGGTTATTTGAATTTTGGATTTCTTTTAAGTACTTTTAATTATTTTACTATTTTAAGTTAAGTTATAATAAGGCCTTCGGATAAATTTTTAATATTGCTTTAGGTTTGATGGATTTTATAAATAGCTTTAAATACTTCAAGAGGGATTATATTTTCTAAAAACATAAATAAACGTTTTCTCAAATAGACATGAAAAAAAAAGTAAAAGATTTTATTCTTAAATACTTTAACTCGAAAAATTTTCTCTTAACATTGATTCTTCAAACTTTTCCAAATTTATCATTCAAACTCTTTTTCTCAAATTAAACTTTCCAAAGTTTCGTTTCATAAACTCTTACGACTTAAATTGTTGATTCAATAATCAACTTTAGTATTCAATTAACTCCACGTCAAAATGTTTTTTTTTTAATCTGATTTCTTTAAATCTTTAAAGGACTAGGTGTATGTTCATTTTGTGTGACATGTCAAATTTGGTCTTAACGCATAGACCGGGTTTGGGGTGTTACAATTTATCCCTTGATTTATGTAAAAAGGTGCTCTTAATCCTTTCTTTTCATGTCTTATACTCAGGAAAGCACCCTAGAATAAAAAGAACGAAAAACGAGCTCAAAACGGACCAAAATGGGCCAAAGAAGAAATTGACACGACCGGACTAAAGCCCACACAATGCGCCTCCTCAAATATACTAGAACACGGCCCGATGTCGATCTACACGGCCGCCGCCTCATTAATCTGAGTCCAACATGGCCTCGCCACGATTCACACGGCGCGTGCATGCCATGGCCGCCGCTCGCCATGCCAAGAGAAGTTTTACTCGGATTTGGATGCTTGGAGGCAAAGAAACACACTCCAAAGTCTAATTAAACCCCCAAATAGGAATTGCACTCAAATTAGGATACTTGGAGGCCAAGTAAGGCATCTCAAAGCCTATATAAACACCCTAGGGGGCAACTTATTCGGGGAGTTTGACAGAAACCCTCTTCAGAGGGGAGTCGACGGGCGGTCAACTAGGCCAAGGAGCCGAGCCGAAAAGGTCAGATTTGTGGGAAACTCTCAAGGGATAGCCAGTTGATCCATCTCAAGAAGCCAGAATTCTACTCAAGACGGAGGATCTCCTCTTCAATTCTTTTAGGGGGTTTTAGGGATTTCTTATGTTTTGTTTTATCTTTTCTTCTGAGATGTTTTTTATTATTATTATGAACTAAACCCTTCAGATATCTGAAGGGGGATGAAACCTAGATGAATCTTGTTATTGTTTTCTGAACTATATGATAAATACTTGATTTGTTCTTAATTATGTGTGCTTAATTATTGTGTTGATATTTCACGGATATTAATTCAAGTTGAATGTGCTTAGGTGGTGGAGCAAAAGTCCCTGCTTAAGAGTAGATCTAGCATAATTAAGCAGAGTTGATTGCACGCCTAGAGATAGGGTGACGAGATTTTGCCGGATTAGGGTGAAACCTAATATGGGAAGTCCATAGATCGATTTACTGCTATTCTAGGGGGTTATTAATGGGAAGGAGATTTCAATTAATTAACCTAGGGTTAGACGTTATTTGCCTCGAGAGAGGGTTTAATATACGTTAGGAGTCCTACTGATCAAGTCAAGTGAATAAATCGTCTGTTCAAAGTTAGATAACAAGTGGAGTCTAGGTGGATTCTTCCTAAGGGTATCGCCTTAATCAACCGAGTTTTTCCCAAGTATTTCCCCAATTCATTCTTTTTGTCTTTTATGCCTTAGCTTAGTAATTAGTTAATTTAGATTAATAAACAACTTCACTTATTTTAGGCTAAATAATAGAAAGAAAGTTAGTATTAGTACTTTTAGTTCCTTTGGGTTCGACAATCCGGTCTTGCCTAAGCTATACTACTGTTCGATAGGTGCACTTCCCTCAATCGTTGTCATAGTTAGTTTCCAGGTTTGATCATTATCTTTATAAATTTTAAAACTCTGACTTCACAGCGATCAAAACTCTTTCGACGAGTTGAGGATTTCGATAAATTTCTTTTCGAGGGTAAGTGTCAAAACACCTGCTTAGGGTCTAGTTGGCAATAAATTAACTTGTTAGGGTCAAATTCCTTTTTATAAATGGCCGAATGTTTTAGGAAGTAAGGGCCGAATCTTTATATGTGGTTATTAATTGGTCAAATTGTAGATATGTCTGTAGATTTTGGTTGTTGCTGTGGTGTAAACATCTCGAGAAAACAGTCATGTGTGTCTTTAACACGTAAACTAGTAAAACTGCAAAATCAAATTTGTTACGACGCCACACGCATCGTGTGTCGGGTTAGTGAGCTACACCGACGCAGTGGTTGGTCATGTGTCAAGCCATGTGAGCCATACAAGCGTGTAGTTGGTTGCGGGCCACACGGGCCTATCGTAAAGAGCGTGTAGGCTACACGGCGCAGTGGGTCCGCTTCTAAGCATATTAGTATAGGTTGTGTTTTAGGTCATTGGTTCGAGGTTAGCGATAGTACTATATCTCATTATGGTTACGCTTGTAATCGATAGAGAATGCCCGTGTGTTAATAATGTATGTACATTTTTGAAAGCATGCTAAGTTGTGTAAAATGGTATATTTGATCTGCAAATCAGATTCACTATCAAAGATTTCGATCGATGTGTTTGCAATTAAGCATGATTAATCCGGGTATATCATGATATGAGATTTGATTTGCATGTAACTTTATGGCGAATCTAATTTGTTGTTGTTGGAGTTTAACACATTTGTTCTGTAAGGCATGGAATCTCATGCCTATTGATTTATGTTAAATATAAGATTGCATGTTCAACATGTTTATCATTCTGATTCTATATTTGCATGCCATGACCCATTGCATGGGGTGGGGATGATATGGTAAGGAGGAAGTTTCGGTAGTTTAATGATCTACACTATCTGGTGGTTTAACCACATATCTGTTCTGGTAGCTTGACTGTAAAGATGGTAACTCGACCACAATTATATGTTGGTGTGTTTTAGATACACGAATTCTGGGGAATTTTATTTGGTATCTAGCAGAGTTGAGTAGGAAATTTTTGAAATTAAAATATGCATTATGCTTTTTGATAAACCATAATTTATACATATTTTAATTCCACATTTAGCATGCTTTTTGGATGATTTATCCTTTGAATTGTGAAATTCGATGCTCCTAATCCTTTAATTTCATGTTTTATACTTAGGGAAGCATATGAGGATGAAAAGAACGAGAAACAGGCTAAAAACAGACCAAATGGGCAAAAGTAGGAAATCAACACGGCCTAGAGGTAGCCACACGGCCGTGCCCCTTTAGCAGGCTCGACCACAGCCTGAATTTGATTCACACGGGCGTGTTGCACAGGTGTGTCCCTGCCGTGACAAAGAGGAATTTCATTCGGAATGGGATACTTAGAGGCAAAGAAAGAAATTCCAAAAGCCTATATAAACATCCTAAAGGCCAACCTTGCGGGCGCGCCCAAATAGGCCAAGGAGCCGAGCCGTAGAGGTCGAATTGTGGGATTTACTCAAGAAAGCCAGCTTGATTCATCTCAAGAAGTCAAATCATACTCAAGACGGGGATCTCTCCTTCAATTCCTTCAGGGGTTTTAGGTTTTCTTATGTTTTGTTTTATCTTTTCTTCCGAGATGTATTCTTTTATGATTATGAACTAAACCCCTCGTGATACCGAGGGGATGAAACCTAAGACGGATCTTGTTATTGTTTTCTCAACTATATGATAAATACTTGATTTGTTCTTAACTATGTGTTCTTAATTCTTGTTTTGGTATTTCAGATATTGATTCAAGTATTGATGTGCTTAGGCAAAGGAAGAATATTCCCTGCTTAAGAGTAGATCTAGCATAGTTAAGCTGGAGTTGATCGCAACCTCAGAGATAGGATGACGAAAATCTACCGGATTAGGGTCAAACCTAATATGAGAGTCCATAGATCGAGTTAATGTAATCCTAGGGGTTTTAATTAGAAAGAGATTTCAATTAATCAACCTAGGGTTAGACGTTAGTAGCCTCGAGAGAGGTATTAATATAAAATAGGGAATCCTACGGATCAAGTCAAGTGAATAAATCGTCTGGTTCAGAGTTAAATAACAAGTAAAGTCTAGGTGGATTCTCCCTTGGGTATCGTCTTAATCAATTGGTTTTTCCCACAAGTATTTTCCCCAATTCATTCTCTGTGTCTTAGCGTCTTTAGCTTAGTAGTTAGTTAATTTTAGAATAAACAACAAATCTCTTAATTCTTAGGCTAAATAATAAAAAGAAGGTCAGCATTAGTACTTTTGGTTCCTTTGGGTTCGACAATCCAGTCTTGCCACTAAGCTATACTACTGTTCGATAGGTGCACTTGCCTCAATCGTGGTGATAGTTAGTTTCTAGGCTAGATCATTCATTATATAAATATTAAGACTCTCGACACAACGATCAAGTTTTTTCCGCCGTTGCCGGGGAACTAAAATATTAAGAACGCTTAATTTTTATTACTTTAGCCATTTTTATTTTTGCAATTTACTTTTATTTTGTTTTTAACTTTGCTAATTTTTCTTTTTTTATTTTGTTCCTAGCAGTACCCCTAGTTTATGACTAGAAGGAACCCGACAGACCCTTAATTTACTTACGTTGATATTGAAGGTACTGTCATAGAAATCATAGAGAAATAAGGCGCGGCTTAAATTACATAGCGTAAGAGCAAGAAGACGAAACCAATACCACCAAGAGATGGTGAAAATAATCCGCTACCTCTAGAGGTGGACGAAAAATCATGCTCCTCGTTTTATGTATGATTATGCTAAACCTAATTTAACAGAACTGAGTCAAGTATTGTTAGACTTGCTATTGCTGCAAATAATTTTGAATTGAAACCTAACACTATACAGATGATACAACAGTTTGTTCAGTTTGATGGTTTGCAGGATGAGGATCCTAACACACACTTAGCGAATTTTCTAGAATTATGTGATACCTTCAAAATAATTGGCGTTTCTGATGATGCCATCCGTCTTCGGTTGTTTCCCTTTTCTTTGAAGAATAAAGCCAAACAGTGGTTGAATTCTCTTCCACGAGGGTCAATCACTACATGTGATCAAATGACCGAAAATTTTTTGTTAAAATATTTTCCACCGGCCAAAACGCCCAAGTTGAAGAATGATATCTCTTCTTTTGTGCAGATGGATCTAGAAACACTATATGATGCATGGGAGAGATACAAGGATTTGTTGAGAAGGTGCCTCACCATGGGCTACATTTGTGGCTTCGTGTTCAAACCTTCTACAACAAAGGTGAACCCCTTAACGAGGCAACTAATCGATTCAAAGAATCGGCGGAACCCCGAATAAAAACTCTCTGGCGCGCCTACGAGTTTATAGAGGAGATGTCACTAAATAACTATCGCTGGCAAGTTACAAGGACAAGGCCAACAAAAACAATGTAGTTTTCAACCTCGACGCAGAACCATGCTATCAAATCGGTAGAGATGTTAAACAAAAATATTGATGGGTTGTGTTCTTCGCAGTACATCCCAGAATGCAGTGGCGAAACAAGTGGAGGTGTGGGAATCCCGAGTACCCACCCTACTGACATGGCATGGAAGGCGAACAAATGAACTATGTGGGTAACAATTTCAGATCTCAAAATAACCCTCATAGTAATACTTATAATCCAGTTGGAGGAACCACCCCAATTTTTCATGGGGTGGTCAAGAAATCAGAGACAACAACCCCCTCCAAACTTCCAACAACAGCCCTACCCACAGGAGAAGAAACCAAACCTTGAGGATATGCAAGCAAAATTCATTTTAGCGTCAGAAACTCATTTTAAGAATACCGAAACGACATTGAATAATCAGCAAACATTAATTCAAGAGCTAAAAATCAACTAGGACAAATGACTGCTTAGTTTCAAAAAGGCAACTGTGTCGCTTATCTAATACCGAACCCAAACCACAATAGCAAGTAAAGGCAAGAACATTAAGGAGTGGAAAGGAATTGGTTGAAAGAGAAAAGAAGATACCACAAGAAACTAATAAGGAGAAAAGTGAGGAAACCGAGAATGTAACACCGGTACGTGAAGAATTTAAGCCACCGATCCCATATCCTAAAAAAGTCAAGAAAGATCGCTTAGACGCACAATACGGTAAATTTCTTGAACTTTTAAAACAGCTACATATCAACTTACCTTTTGTTGAAGCTTATTTCACAGATGCCGACGTGACGCATTTAAAATTCCTAAAAGAGCTTCTAACAAATAAAAGGAAGTTTGAAGAGATATCAACAAAGGGAACTTAATGAAGAATGTTCACCATCCTCTAAAATAAGCTACTAACCAAATTGAAAGATCTAGGAAGTTTCACTATTCCTTGTTTAATTGGAAGTTTAAACATCGAGAAAGCACTAGCTAATCTAGGTGCCAGATTAATTTAATGCCTTATAAAATGTTTAAGCAACTTGGTCTTGGGGAACCAAAACCCACTAGGATGAGTATTCAAGAATTTGATCTATTAAATATCCTAGGGAATTATCGAAGATATTCTGTAAAAGTAGATAAATTTATATTTCCCCGTTGATTTTGTTGTGCTTGACATGGATGAGGACGCGTTGAGGTACCTTTAATTTTGGGGTGCCCTTTCACCATCGCTAGGGTCATATTGATGTAGGTGATGGTAAACTTGCGCTAAGGGTAGGCGACGAGGAAATTATTTTTCAAATTTATGATGCTATGCGATATTCTAGAGAACAAGATGATTCCTGTTATTTTATTGATGCCATTGATCATTTTATTCAAGATTCTTTGCAGGAAATCATTGATAAACTGTAATAGTAACATATTTTAATCCCATATTTAGCATGCTTTTGGATGGTTTATCCCTTGAATTATGGAATTTGGTGCTCTTAATCCTTTAATTTCATGTTTTATACTCAGGAGAGCATAAGAGGATGAAAATAATGAGAAACAGGCTTAAAATGGGCCAAATGGGCCAAAGAGAGAAATTGACACGGCCTGGGGTTTCACCACACGGCCGTGCCCCTTTAGCAGGCTCGAACACGGCCTACAACTCAACTTACACGGGCGGGTGCCATGGGCGTGTCCCTGCCGTGGAAAAGAAGAATTTTATTCTGATTAGGGTACTTAGAGGCAAAGAAACACATTCCAAAAGCCTATATAAATACCCTAAAGGCCAACCTTTAGGGGCGCCCAATAGGCCAAAGAGCCAAGCCTCTGAGAGGTCGAATCGTGGGTTTACTCAAAAAGCCAATTGATTCATCTCAAGAAGCCTGAGTTATACTCAAGACTAAGATCTTCTCTTCAATTCCTTCAGGGGTTTTAGGTTTTTCTTATGTTTTGTTTTATCTTTTCTTCCGAGATGTATATTTTTATGATTATGAACTAAACCCTCAGATACCCGAGGGGATGAAACCTAAGACGGATCTTGTTATTGTTTTCTCGAGCTATATGATAAATACTTGATTTGTTCTTAATTATGTGTTCTTAATTCTTGTTTTGATATTTCCGTGATATTGATTCAAGTATTGATGTGCTTAGGCAGAGGAGGAATAGACCTCGCCTAAGAGTAGATATAGCATAATTAAGTGGAGTTGATCGCAACCCTAGAGATAGGATGATTTAAAATCGCTGCATTAGGGTCAAACCTAATATGGGAGTCCATAGATCGAGTTAATACAATTCTAGGGGTTTTAATTAGAAAGAGATTTCAATTAATCAACCTAGGGTTAGACGTTAGTAGCCTCGAGAGAGGTATTAATATAAATTAGGAATCCTACGGATCAAGTCAAGTGAATAAATCGTCTGTTCAGAGTTAGATAACAAGTGAAGTCTAGGTGAATTCTTCCTTGGGTATTGTCTTAATCAATTGGTTTTTCCCACAAGTATTTCCCCAATTCACTCTTTTTGTCTTAGCGTCTTTAGCTTAGTAGTTAGTTAATTTTAAATTAAACAATAATTCACTTCAATTCTTAGGCTAAATAGTAGAAAGAAAGTTAGTATTAGTACTTTTGGTTCCTTTGGGTTCGACATTCCGGTCTTGCCACTAAACTATACTACTGTTCGATAGGTGCGCTTGCCTCAATCGTTGTCACAGTTAGTTTCTAGGCTAGATCATTCATTATATAAATTTTAAGACTCTGACATAACGATCAATCATACATGACGACACGATGGAACTGTGTCTTACCCAAGGTGAGGGGGTAGATGACGATACCGATGAGTTGAATTCTAATACATCTTCCTCTAGACAAAAGAAAGAAGAGGACATTGAAATCAACGACGAACTAAAACAAAAACCCTCTATTGATGAGCCACCTAAATTAGAATTAAAATAGTTGCCAAATCACTTAGAATATGCATTCCTGGGGATAACTCTACGCTACCAGCAATCATCTCTTCGTAATCGAACCCAAGAGAAAAACGAGTTGTTACAGTACTAAGGGAACATAAAAGAGCCATAGCTTGGAAAATTTCTCGACATTAAAGGAATAAGCCCATCATTTTGCACCTACAAAATTTTAATGGAAGATGAGTACAAACCATGTGTGCAACCTCAAAGACGATTGAATCCCAACGTGAAAGAAGTTGTTAAAGCCGAGGTAATTAAAATTCTAGATGCCGGAATAATTTATCCTAGTTCGACAAAGATTTGGGTAAGTCCCGTGTAGGTCGCTCCAAAGAAAGGAGGCATGACTGTTGTAGCCAACTAAAAGAATAAATTGATTCCTACAAGAACAAATACAAAGTTGGAGAGTCTCAGATGACTATAGAAAGTTGAACGACGCCACCGTAAAAGATCACTTCCCTTTACCCTTTATTGATCGATGTTAGAAAGATTATCCGGGCATATGTACTACATCGCTTCTCGGACGGACTCTCCTGCTACTTCCAAATCCCAATAGCCCCCGAGGATCAAGAAAAGACAACATTTACATGTCCATACAAAGACGCTTGCTTATCATAGAGTGCCTTTTGGATTATGTAATGCTCCTCAACTTTTCAAACACGCATGTCGCCATCTTTGATGAGCTTGTGGAAGACATTATGGAGGTATTTATGGATGATTTTTCAAGATTTGGTAATTCTTTCCATCTTTGTCAGTAACATCCCAAATATGGGGTTATTTGGAATTTGATTATTTTTGATATTGTTAATGGAAGAATAGAACTTAATTTAAGGCTTTGAGTATGCCCGGTTTGATAGAAAAATTTCAGCTTTTTTTTTTAATTTTAAAAGAAGGGAGCCTTAGTAAGTGGGAGTTATAAGAATAAATGTGGGTAATTTAACACTAATTAGGCCTTGGTAAAGTGGCAAAAAGAAGCCCACTTAGGAGCTAGCATGTGACGCCACATCAAGAGGAAGGGAGAGCCTTGGTTCGAGTCACAAGGATCCTCTTTTTGCATTATGGATGGACGGCACATGTGGAGAGTTTTTCTCCTTTGGATTCTTTTTATTTTGGATAATAAAAAGGGGTTAATATTATTATTATTAAGGGCTAATTTAAGCATTTTAAATTGCTTAAAATTGGTGATAATAAGGGATTTTATTATATTGATAATAAGAGGATAAAAAGAAGATATTAGTTAGATTATTTTTGATTAAGAGGGATTAATTCAATTAAGTTTGAATTAAATTAAATGGGTGGCTTGGAGCAAAATAAGGTGATGGTCGAATTTTAAACTCCTTGGTGGAGTAGTGTGACGGCAATGCTACTAGAGGGGGTGCCGAATGTCTATAAAAGGGAGCAACCTAGCACCATTCTTTTCTTTTTTTCAATTTTGCTACTTGCCGAAAATCCCTAATCCCTCCTTCTTTGTGCTTCTTTATTTTCTCCACTCTCTCAAATCCCTTTAGCCAAAACTTTTAGCACCTTCTTCTCTATTATTTTCTTTCTTCCCTTGGCTGAATATACCCTTTGAAGTACCGAAATTTCACACTCCTCCCTGGTTGCACTTTTGGCCGAATAGTACAAAGGGCATAGATATCCGGGATTTCTCTATTATTCAATCGATTATAAAGGTAAGGGATGGCCGAACCCTCATTTCGTATTTTCTTTTCGTTGTCGATTTGTTGGATGAAATGAAAGCTGAAATTTCGCAATCAAGAGCAAGGGTTCTAACCAAAGAAAATCAATGATAGGCACTTCGGATCTCAAAGCGTTGAGATCGATCTTGCATTCTCCGACAATCGGATTTGGGTAAGTGGTGGTAAGTGCTTACTTATAAAAGATTATTCTTCAAATGATTAAGGAAAAGCCAAAGGCTATTAAGTGGCTACTAATAGTTGCCGATTTCAGGAAGTAAAATCATTCAGAGTATAGTGACTTGGGTTCAAAGGCACTCGGTAAGGATTAGGGGTCAAAAAGAGAACCCTTTAAATATTTGGTTTGGCCGAATAGGCCATAGTACTAACTCCCATGTTTGGCCGAATATAGGGGCTAGTGGATCTAGGTGGCCGACTTCTTCATTTGGGATTTAAATTATTCGTGGTGACAGTGTGTACATACACACTTATAATAGTTAATAAAGTGTATTAAGTGTATGTTATGTGTAAATCATTTATGTAGATATGGCATTAGTGCCTTAATGGTACAAGCGAGGATCCCAGTAAGTCTCTATTTGTATGAGATTGATAATAATGCTTTTGGGAAGCATGGATTATTTGATACATGTGATATATGTATGTTCTGTTATTAATCGCTTGACATGGGTTGATGAGAGGAGGGCAAAGATATCGTGGTCGACGAGCACCAAATGTTTTGGTAACACACGCGACTATATGTCACCAGAGGTTTGGTACCTCCAGAGGTTTGGTACCTCATAGCGACTTGTCCCCGTGGTTAACACCACCGTGGGTTGGCCCCCACTTGAGATATGGGATCGCCCGCCGCTGATTTGGTATCACACGATGGGTTGGCCCCATCACCCGATTTGTGTCTACTTTGACACCAAAGGCTTTGGTAGCACATTGTGACTATATGTCACCAGTGGTTTGGCACCACCAAGTTGTTTTGGTAACACATCGTGATTACGGTCACCAAAGGTTTTGGTACCACATGGGGTAGACAAAGGCGCTTTGGTTGGCTAGGTTGGGTACACGATACTCGCATAATTAATCAAGTATATGTTGTGTATAAAATGTTGTATTAACCGGGGAAGGGTTACATATCGAGTCTTGGTGACTCACCTTCTCCTTTAACATTTTTCAGTGACTCGTAGATGGCGGTTGAGGAGCCATTGACTCGAGGTGGCTATGCAAAGGATTTAAATTTACGTAACTTTAAATTTGATTAATTTCATTTTGGGTTGTAATAAGGCCTCCATAAACTATAGTTGTGTTTTTTTTTTTATGTTGATATTTACTTAAAACTATATCATTAAATTGAATTAAATCACATGTTTTCTTAAGTTAACACGAAAAAGTTTATTCGCGCCATACATCAGCACACTTGAAACCGTATAACAATTGACTTAATTAATTTTCCAAATTAAATCTAAGGATAGCTTTGGGTGATAACCAAAACGAAAGCTTTCAATAAAAATTAAATAGGTATCGAAATGGTGTTCACAAGGTTTTTCCTCCGTAATAAATCAAATTCGGTCGTAATGTTTGGGCCGGGTTTGGGTTGTTACAGCACTGGTATCGTGAGCCCAGCCAAAGCTCCTACACAGGGGCCCAAGGCCCAAAAATGTTTTAATAGGCCTTTCAATTGTTTTTGGGTTTTAAGCAAAGATGGCCCGAGTCTCCTGACCGATCCGCCTGTAAGTACATCTAAACCTTTCTCGTGAATTATATTCTGTAGAAGGGTAGGAAGCATGGAACGAGATAGATTTATAGGACTTGGACCCTAAGGCTAGATTGCTCAAACACAAACGAAGCATAAGACTTAAAGAACTAAACCAACCCATGACTTAGTCAATGAGCTAGGTGTGGTAACCCTCAGACGCATGTCTAGGATTGGATCCTAAGAGCTTGGTATTTAAGCAGCCCTCGTGACTCACCTCCTCTCTCGCAGTATCCTACCCGGTGCGTAGCTTCGCTCACCCTAACTCAAAGGGCCATGGGTGTGGTAACCTCTGTGGCGCATGTCTAGAAAGGTCAAAGGAGAGCTTGGTATTTAAGCGGTCCGCGTGACCCACCTCCTCTTCACTCGACTCGCCTGGTGCGTAGCTTGGGTTCACCCCACCAGAAGGCCTCGGTCATAGGCTAAAAACAATGATTAAAACCCGAGAAGGGAATTAGCCTTGTTTTTCAAATGGAATGAATAACAAGCCCTAACGTTTTCAAAAACTTGTCCAATAACCTCTTAAACCCTAGAACACTACGATACAATGTTTTTCTCGGAAAACTTGACTTGGGAAAAATTACGTAAATACCCTCGGTTGATAAAATTACCAAAATGCCCCGACCCATAAAAATTAACTCAATGGTTTTGCCTCAAAATTCCAATGATTTTATAAAACATTCAATAACTTAGCTTTGGAAATCATCAAGAAAATATGTTGGGTTCTGAAAATTACGAAAATACCCCAGTAGGAAAAGACGAAAAACCCCGGGTTAGAAATGGGCGTAAATGTCCGATGAGTGAGTAGGATGGAAAGTATTAAGGAATGGATGCATGGAATTCTTTGTGTGTGAACTAGGATAGGAAATCAAACATTGTTTGCTCGAAAGAATCTTCCGATTAAACCTCATCCATAAAACTTCTTCGCGAGTAATAAAGTGAAACAAATGCTAACGATAAAATTTTTCTTAATCGATTAAAAGCGCAGTAGATAGAATGAGTTCTAGAGGACGTGGACGCCGTGGACGTGGTAGGGGTAGGATGATCGGTGTCCAACCCGTCAGTCGACAAGGTTCTGAAAATGAGGTACCATCGCTACCACCACCTCCAACTTTTAGAGTCCGAGGAGCCGAGCGCATCGGCATGCGAAGCCGGTATCGCAAGTCGTGTTAAGTAGTCTTGGAGATGGTGGTCGGGCTGGTGGAAATGTTGGAGCTCGGAAATTGCCCTCGAGCGACCCGATCTAACGGAGCGGAGGTATTCCGAGGTGTGTCGTGAGTGGCACCCAGCAATGGAATCATCGCTAGAGTCAACCGAAAGAATCATGGATGACCTTGACCGACCGAGGAAGAGAAGCCGAAGGGGCGACGCTTCTAAAGGATGAAGCGACGCTGGTGGCTGACGGTTCGAGATGGGGCTACAGCAGATGATTTGACTTGGGAGTATTTCGTAACCACCCATCGTAAAAGTATGTGGGCATTAGCTACACCGACGCCGCAGAAAGGCTTTTCCGGGATTAGTGCAAGGAACTAAGTCCGTGGTCGAATATGAGGCGGAATTTCTAAGGCCGAGTAGATATGCGAGGGGCATCGTGGCTACCGAACATGAGCGCTGTGTCCGCTTTGAGGACTCTGACTCCGAGATGATTTAAGGTTACCGATTGCCCCACAAAGAGTTCGTGAGTTCTCATCTCTAGTGGAGAAGGCTAAGGTAGCCAAGGAATCAAGGAGGTCCGTGAGGCGTAACTATAGTAAGAACAATCGTAAGAGAAGTTTTGGGTCACCGGATCAAGCGGAAGTGCTCGTAAAAAGGCTAGCCAAGTGGGCCCAATCAGCAAAGCAAGGCCCACGATCGCTAATCAAAGGCCGACTCGCAATCGGGCCGTGGAAAGACCCATTGGGAGGTTGTTGGACCGGTGACAAAGGATGTTTTGAGTGTGGGTCTTGGAGCATCGCGTCGAGATTGTCCCCAAAAACTAGCTAAGAAGCGGCCGTAAGGGCGTAACTGCGCTCGTGATAGAAATGTAGGACCACGAGGGGTCGTGGTAATGGTAGAGGAAACAACGGCCCTAACCGAGGTCGTGAACTCAAGGCGCAGGTTCAGCAACACGCAGGCTAGGCACCGGCTTAGTTTACGCAAAGAAGGTGTCGCGAAGAAGGTGACGCACCGGATGTCATAACCGCACGCTTCTAATTTTCGCTTTTCCTTATGTTGCATTGATTGATGTGGGTTCGACGCACTCGCATACATTGCTAGTAGTGTGGTAGGAACTATGGACCTAAACTCAAAACCGCTTCTAGGAGATGATCAGAGTTAGCCCTTTAGGTCACTCCGTAGTCGAGATAAACTCTATAGAGGCGCACTTCTAGAACTTCAAGGGTAGTATTTGTAGTCGATCTAATGGAACTACCGCTTGGGGAGTTCGATTTGATCCTTGGTATGGATTGCTTGGTTAAGTACCAAGCGAGTTTGGATTGCGCCATTAAGCGCATGGTCCTTAAGACGGCATGGAAGGTGATGAAGTGGTTATGATAGGAGATAGAAGGAATTATCTATCCAATGTAGTGACCGCCTTGAAGGTCAAAAGATGGTCAAGAAGGGTTGTGAGGCGATTTGGTGCAAATCGCGCTTTGGAAGCTGGGGTTAGTAATTGAAAAGGTCCGAACGGTTGGGGAATTTGTTGATGTGTTCCCGTAAGAACTTCCGGTTTGCCTCCTGGATCGAGAAGTCGAATCGGTAGATAGACTTGCTACCGAACGGCACTCGTGTCCATAGCACCATACCGAATGGCACCAAAGGAATTGGTGGAGCTAAAGGCTCAAATTCGTGAGCTCTTGGATAGAGGGTTTATACGACCAAGCATATCTCCGTGGGGAGCGCCGTGTTGTTTGTCAAGAAGAAGGACGGTTCTATGCGGATGTGCATCGACTCACCGCCGCTTAAATAAGTTAACGATCAAGAACAAGTATCCGCTGCCTCTGATTGACGCACTTGTTTGATCAACTCAAGGGTGCCTCGTGTTTTCCAAGATAGACCTTAGGTCGTTATCACCAATTAAGGGTAAAGGAGGCTGATGTTCACAAACGGCATTCCGAACTCCTGTATGGGCATTTTGAGTTCTTGGTAATGCCATTCGGGTTGACTAATGCGCCATGCATTTTATGGACTTGATGAACAGAGTATTCCAAAGAAAAGATTTGGACCAGCCTGTCGTGGTGTTCATATACGACATATTGGTTTATTCAAAGACGTAAGAGGAGCATGACAAACATTTACTGATAGTTCTGCAAGTATTGAGGGGGAAGTAGCTTATATGCCAAATTCAGTAAGTGTGAATTTTGGCTTAGGAAGTGGCTTTCTTAGGTCATGTAGTATCACCAAGGAATTAGGGTAGACCTCAAAGATTGAAGCAAAGATTGGAGGGAAACCACCTAGGACGGTGGCTGAAATACGGAGTTTTCTGGGTTTAGCAGGTACTATCTGAGATTCGTGGAAGGATTCTCTCTAATAGCAAATACCGTTGACTAAGTTGCTAAGGAAAGGTGTCCCATTTGTATGGACGGAGAAGCAGCAAGAAAGCTTTGATAAGTTAAGGAAGATTTTGACTAAGCTCCGGCTTTGGTACAAACCAAGCAGAAAGTTATTCACAGCTTATTGTGATGCATCTCACACCGGTTTGGGATGTGTGTTGATGCAGATGGGAAGGTAGTAGCCTATGCATCCCGCCAATTAAGACCGCATGAGGTTAACTACCCAACTCACGACTTAGAGTTAGCAATGGTCGCCTTCGCTCAAGATATGGAGACATTACTCGTATGGAGAGAAGTCGATGGTCTACACGGATCACAAAAGCTTGAGGTATCTTCCCCTCGACTCGTATGATCCGAATCGAGACAGCCACGATGGATTGAACTACTAAAGGACTATGATTGTTCAATCGAAAGTACCATCCGAAAGGCTAATGTGGTAGCCGACGATTGAGCCGGAAGGCAGTGACTGACTTAAGAGCAATGTTCGCTTCGCTTAAGTCTATATGATGATGGGAGTCTTTGGCGTAACTTCAAGCAAAGCCGACTTGGATTGAGGAGATTAAAGAAAAGCGCTTAATGGATGAAGGCTTGAGCGCTAAGAGGGTACAAGTTCAAGACGGTGGTTTGAAGGGTACACCGCCTAGTGATGGAGTGCTTTGTTTTCAAGGACGAGTATGTATGCCAAAGGATACGTAATTAAGGCGTAAAATTCTCCAAGATGCATATAGCACCATACGCTTATGCATCCCGGGGAAGCAAGATGTATGGAGATTTGCGAAATAGCTCGTGGCCTGGTTGAAGCGTGAGATAACGGAGTTCGAGGGAAGTGTCCGACGTGTCACAGAGGTTAAGGCTGAACATCACCACCATCGACTACTTCAACCGATAAAGATCCTCAATGGAAATGGGAGAGGATCACCATGGATTTTGTTAGTGGGCTACCTCACGCCCCACCAAGAAGGATGCGCTTTGGGTAATTGTGGATCGCTTGACTAAATCACCACTTCATGCCTGAGAGTGGATTACTCACCTCCTAAGCTAGCGGTCGTATGTGGAGAAATAGTGAGGTTGCATGGCGTGCCAAAGGTCGATTATCTCGGATAGGATCCCGCATTCACGCCAAGGTTTTGGAAAGCGCAGATCAAGCTTTGGGTACACTGCTAGATTTCAAGACGGCTTTCCATCCACAAATCGACTGACAATGGAAAGGGTGATACAGATTTTGGAAGACATGTTAAGAGGTCGTGGTCTTGGATTTTAGTGGTAGTTGGGAGGAGTACCTACCATTACGGAATTCGCTTATAACAATAGTTATCGTCGAGTATTCAAATGGCTCCATACGAGGCCCTATATGGACGAAGTGTCGACTCCTACATGTTGGACGGAGTTGGGAGAAAGACAAGTTCGGGTCCAGAATCGTAACCGAGACGGAAGACAAAGTCAAGGTGATTCGGCCTCGCCTCAAGGAAGCATCGGATAGGCGTAAGTCTTATGCCGATCTCAAACGCAAGGAAGTGGAGTATGCCGTGGGGAGACAAGGTCTTTCCGAAAGTGTCGCTTGGAAAAAGGTGTTGAGATTTGGACGGAAAGGGTTAAGCCCAAGGTTCATTGGGCCATATCGCTGTGTTTAGTGGGACCTGTGAGCTTATCACCTAGAGTTGCTTGGCAGAATCGAAATGATACATGACGCCTTTCACGTATCAATGCCGAGACGGTATCGGCCGACCCATCGCACGCTGTGCCGCAAGGCGAGATTGAGGTGAACTCGGATTTATCTTTTGAGGAAGAACCGATTCAGATTGTAGATCGAGATGTGAAAGTTCTACGAAGGAAGGCAAAGGTTTTAGTAAAAGTGTTATGGCGAAACCACTGAGTGGAAGAAGCTACGTGGGAGCCCGAGGAGGTGATGCGCGCAAAGAATACCCCATCTCTTTTGATCAAGGAATTTCGAGGACGAAATTTATTTTAAGGGGGTAGAATCAGAACATCCCAAATATGGGGTTATTTGGAATTTGATTATTTTTGATATTGTTAATGGAAGAATAGAACTTAATTTAAGGCTTTGAGTATGCCCGGTTTGATAGAAAAATTTCAGCTTTTTTTTAATTTTAAAAGAAGGGAGCCTTAGTAAGTGGGAGTTATAAGAATAAATGTGGGTAATTTAACACTACTTAGGCCTTGGTAAAGTGGCAAAAGAAGCCCACTTAGGAGCTAGTATGTGACGCCACATCAAGAGGAAGGGAGAGCCTTGGTTCGAGTCACAAGGATCCTCTTTTGCATTATGGATGGACGGCACATGTGGAGAGTTTTTCTCCTTTGGATTCTTTTTTATTTTGGATAATAAAAAGGGGTTAATATTATTATTATTAAGGGCTAATTTAAGCATTTTAAATTGCTTAAAATTGGTGATAATAAGGGATTTTATTATATTGATAATAAGAGGATAAAAAGAAGATATTAGTTAGATTATTTTGGATTAAGAGGGATTAATTCAATTAAGTTTGAATTAAATTAAATGGGTGGCTTGGAGCAAAATAAGGTGATGGTCGAATTTTAAACTCCTTGGTGGAGTAGTGTGACGGCAATGCTACTAGAGGGGGTGCCAAATGTCTATAAAAGGGAGCAACCTAGCACCATTCTTTTCTTTTTTTCAATTTTGCTACTTGGCCTAAAAATCCCTAATCCCTCCTTCTTTGTGCTTCTTTATTTTCTCCACTCTCTCAAATCCCTTTAGCCAAACTTTTAGCACCTTCTTCTCTATTATTTTCTTTCTTTCCTTGGCTGAATATACCCTTTGAAGTACCGAAAATTTCACACTCCTCCTGGTTGCACTTTGGCCGAATAGTACAAAGGGCATATAGATACTCGGGATTTCTCTATTATTCAATCGATTATAAAGGTAAGGGATGGCCAACCCTCCTTTCGTATTTTCTTTTCGTTGTCGACTTTGTTGGATGAAATGAAAGCTGAAATTTCGGCAATCAAGAGTAAGGGTTCTAACCAAAGCAGAAATCAATGATAGGCACTTCGATCTCAAAGCAAAGAGACGGATCTTGCATTCTCCGACAATCGGATTTGGGTAAGTGGTGGTAAGTGCTTACTTATAAAAGATTATTCTTCAAATGATTAAGGAAAAGCCAAAGGCTATTAAGTGGCTACTAATAGTTGCCGATTTCAGTGAAGTAAAATCATTCAGAGTATAGTGACTTGGGTTCAAAGGCACTCTGGGTAAGGATTAGGGGTCAAAAGAGAACCCTTTTAAATATTTGGTTTGGCCGAATAGGCCATAGTACTAACTCCCATGTTTGGCCGAATATAGGGGCTAGTGGATCTAGGTGGCCGACTTCTTCATTTGGGATTTAAATTATTCGTGGTGATGTGTGTGTACATACACACTTATAATAGTTAATAAAGTGTATTAAGTGTATGTTATGTGTAAATCATTTATGTAGATATGGCATTAGTGCCTTAATGGTACAAGCGAGGATCCCTGAAGTCTCTATTTGTATGAGATTGATAATAATGCTTTGGGAAGCATGGATTATTTGATACATGTGATATATGTATGTTCTGTTATTAACCGCTTGACATGGGTTGATGAGAGGAGGGGCGTGATATCGTACGACGAGCACCAAAGTTTTGGTAACACATCGTGGACTATATGTCACCAGAGGTTTGGTACCTCCGCAGGTTTGGTACCATATAGCTTACTTGTCCCCGTGGTTAACACCACCGTGGGTTGGCCCCACTTGAGATATGGGATCGTCACGCTGATTTGGTATCACACGATGGGTTGGCCCCATCACCCGATTTGTGTCTACGACACCGCTGCTTTGGTAGCACATTGTGACTATATGTCACCAAAGGGTTTGGCACCACCAGTTGTTTTGGTAACACATCGTGACTACGGCCACCGTGGTTTGGTACCACATGGGGTAGACAAAGGCGCTTTGGTTGGCTAGGTTGGGTACACGATACTCGCATAATTAATCGTTATATGTTGTGTATGAAATGTTGTATTAACCGGGGAAGGGTTACATACTCGAGTCTTGGTGACTCACCTTCTCCTTTAACATTTTTCAGTGACTCGTGAGATGGCGTGTTGAGGAGCCGGTTGACTCGAGGTGGCTATGCAAAGGATTTAAATTTACGTAACTTTAAATTTGATTAATTTCATTTTGGGTTGTAATAAGGCCTCCATAAACTATAGTTGTGTTTTTTTTATGTTGATATTTACTTAAAACTATATCATTAAATTGAATTAAATCACATGTTTTCTTAAGTTAACACGAAAAAGTTTATTCGTGCTACTCAGCACACTTGAAACCGTATAACAATTGACTTAATTAATTTTCCAAATTAAATCTAAGGATAGCTTTAAGTGATAACCAAAACGAAGCTTTCAATAAAAATTAAATAGGTATCGAAATGGTGTTCACAAGGTTTTTCCTCCGTAACAAATCAAATTCGGTCGTAATGTTTGGGCCGGGTTTGGGTTGTTACATTTGCCTTAAAAATCTAAAACAAGTTTTAATGAGATGTGAGGAAACAAATCTTGTTTTAAATTGGGAAAAGTGTCACTTCATGGTTCGAGAAGGAATTGTTTTAGGACACAAAGTTTCTAGTAAGGGATTAAGGTTGATAAAGCAAAGGTTGAAACCATAGAAAATTACCTCCTCCTAGTTCATGCATAAGGCTATTCAAGCTTTTTAGGACATGCCGGATTTTATCAAAAATTTATTAAGGATTTTTCTAAAATAGCTAAGCCTTTAACAAAACTACTAGAAAATGATGTGCCTTTCAATTTTGATCAGAATGTCTAGACGCATTTAACACCCTTAAAAATAAATTAATAAATGCTCCAATTATAATTGCACCGATTGGAATTTACCCTTTGAACTAATGTGTGATGCGAGTGATTTTGCAAAGAGGTGTAGTTTTGGGACAATGGAGAGATAAGCATTTTCAGCCAATTTATTATGCTAGCAAAACGTTGACGGCCACACAAGAAAACTACACCACCATAGAAAAGAATTGCTAGTCGTGGTTTTTGCATTTGACAAATTTAGACAAAGATTTGGTATTATCTAAAGTTGTCGCTACACTAACCATTCAAATATTCGTTATCTTTTAACTAAATTCGATGCAAAACCTTGACTCATAAGATGGATTTTACTCTTGCAGAATTTGATTTGGAAATTCAAGATAAGAAAGGAGCTAAAAATCTCAGAGCGCATCATCTCTCTAGGCTCGAAAATCCACATATCGAAGAACTAGATGAGAGTGAGATAAATGACTCATTTCCTCAAGAACAACTATTCACTATATCTAACTCGAGGTACCCCGGTTCACAGATTACTGCAAATTACTTAGTTTGCTAACCTCCTTCCAAAGAGCAACACATCAAGAAAAGAAGCGATTCTTTGCTCGATGCGAAAACTATTTTTGGGAGGATCCTTTCTTTTCCGTATATGTGCAGATCAAGTAATTCGGAGATGTGTTACAAAAGTAGAAGCAAGCAAAATCTTAGAACATTACCATTCAGACCTTCTGTGAGGACATTACAATGGATCGTGACAAAGACACAAAATGCTCGAATCAGGTTTTTATTGGCTTACCTTGTTCAAAGACGCTAATGTATGTTGCTTCATGCGATAAATGTCGAGAACAGTAATATCTCTAAACGCGATGAAATGCCTCAAACATACATGCTATCATGCGAAATTTTTGATGTATGGGGTATTGATTTTATGGGCCCATTTCCTAGTTCATTTGGGAATAAATACATCTTAATAGCAAGGGACTATATGTCAAAATGGGTGGAAGCTCAAGCTTTACCCACTAATGATGCCAGTAATTGTAGTGAGATTTCTTAAGAAACTCTTCTCTCGATTTGGAACACCTGCAGCAATTATTAGTGATAGGGGTACTCATTTTTGTAATACTCAATTTGACAAGGTCTTAAAGAAATATGGAGTACAACACGTAACATCTACCCCTTATCACCCTCAAACCAAAGGACAAGTGGAAGTAGCAAATTGAGAACTTAAGTGTATTCTAGAGAAAAACAAATTGAACCAAACAGAAAGATTGGGCATTAAAAGTAGACGATGCTTTATGGGCCTATAGAATAGCGCTTAAAACTCCCATAGAACATCCCCATACAAACTTGTCTCACGGAAAAGTTGTCACCTACCATTTGAGTTGGAGCACAAAGCTTTTAGGCCATAAAATTTTTAAATTACGATCTTAAAACCAGAGGTGAGAAGAGAATGATGCAATGAATGAGCTAGATGAATGGCGAGCTAATGCTTATGAGAACTCACGACTATATAATGAGGCAACAAAGTGACGCCATGATGCTCGCTAAAGCAACCAAAGTAATTCAAGTAGGAGATTTAGTCCTCGTTATATAATTCAAGGCTCAAATTGTTTCTCGAAAGTCAAATTAAGATGGTCGTGTCCATTCGTAATCAAAACTATTTTTCCCTTACGGCACAATCGAGGTAACTCATCCAACCCGTGGGCACATTCAAGGTAAATGGTCAACGATCAAAATCTATAATGGTGAAGATTTTAGGAATATAAGAGAGGAGCTTCACTGCGGAACCTTCATTTAGAAAAGAAAACAAGGTAAGTCTAGCTTAAGACTTTAAACGAGCGCTTCTCTGAGGCAACCTGAGCACTAACTTCACTAATGTCATATTTTCAATTTTAGCACCTAACTACAAACTAACCAATTTAATAAAGCGCAGTTTCCCCACCACACGGTCCTTGCACATGGGCGTACCATGGTCGTGGTGGACACCACGAATGGACACATGGGCGTGGCGGTAGATTGTGCGTAAATAGGATAAAAATTTTCCCAAAGACACGGGCTTCGATTAAACGCCACTACCGCGGTGACTCGGGCCGTGGTCAAAATCGCTTAAAGACCACACCAGTGATTAAATCCACACGCCCGCGCCTCAAGGCCGTGGTCTATACCGACAATGAACACGGGCGTGGGGACCTCTATACGGGCGTGGGGAAGTGAACAAGATAGCACATGGCCGTGTGATATGGCCGCAGTGTCTCAACATGCCCAAGCCACACGGGCGTGGACTACACCTCAAATGCGCCTAAATTTAAGTTCCTCAAAACACACGGGCCAAATAAATGGAACACTACGGCATGGCGACTGACCGCTTTCCCTACCCCTATTTAAAGCAAAACACACCCGCCTTCCCCAAAAATCTCCCTCCCAAACCCTAGCTGCTCTCTTAAAGCAAGCCACCCCCTTTCCCATTCTCAAGCACCCCAAGACTCCTTTTTCCTCTCCTCCCTTCATCTCCCTCATTCCTCCCCTTTTTCTCTCTTTCTCTTCTCATCCATACACAACACACGCAGTCCATGCCCGCGTGCGAAGTCGCCACACCACAAGAACTCTCCACGACATCGCGTTCACCACCGCCAACCGCGCCACTTCCTCAAAAACTCCACCTGGCCACCTCTCATTTTCCATTTTACTACATTCACCTTTATTATCATATGGATTTTATTTAGTTTCTAATTAATTTATTCTCAATTTAATATTATTTACACTCATTATTAGATTGTTAATTCATCATTTAGTCCTTGTTTAAATAGTAGCGAATAATATTTATGCAAATAAATGTTACACAATATGTCTTAGCTGGAAATATTTCTTGTTGAATATCTATTATTTTTAGGAACAACATAATGTCGCTTTTCCCGCAAGAAGAAAACTGTAGTCCTTATTTCAAAAAAATGAAAGGGACCCGCTTATCATCCGCAAGCGCATCGGTCAAAGTGAGACACCCATTTTACTTGCTTCCTCTTGGAGCTCAAGAGGAACTTTTCTGCATCCTATGAGCACCACCTCTCGCCAAGGCGCATGTCTTGACTGGCCGCCGCTCGAACACGCTCAACTTGCCGATGATATTCGGCATTATTGACGATCGACTTTGAGAGCACTTTTTCGGTATTGTCGAGCCCACTTACCTCGAACTAACATTAGAGCTTTGCTCTACTTTCCACTTGCAGTAGTAATGACAAACCACGACGCACCCGAGTACTATTTAGTTTCGTTTAGAGGCTTAGTTCGGGAAATGAGTGTCCCCTCAATTTGGAGTTGCTCGACTCTACATCAAGAATTCATGAGAGAATATGATCTTGTGAAACTCCATCGCCACATCCATAACTCCCCGTGAGATGTTGGTATAATATAGCCCCACCGCGCCACTTATGACCCTAGTCGCCGCCAAGGCGATGGCAATGCCTCTAGCCCCATCATTGAGGTACTTGCACGCCATCTTAGCTCACACATTGACGGGAAGGAGAGAGAGCACCGGGTAGTTAACACTCATGACGCCTACTTCCTATAGTGCATGGCGAATGGGTACGCCTTCTTGACCTTGTTTACTTCATCGCCTCGCTATCCAAAGATCGCATCGAGCGACATCGTAGTGGGGGTCATTTCATGGGGCCTTATGTAACACGCTCGTGAGGCACTTTGGTCTCCTAAACATCGCAAAGACAATCACCTCGCCACCTTAATAGGCCGATGTCTCCATGTGGCATCTCGACGATGATCAACATGCGATGATCAAGCGTCATCATGACCGATCCTCCCCAATATCGGGCTAGCCCATACCACCGAGGAGGAGGACCCCGAGACACATCGACGCATTTCCCACACCTATGAGGAGCCAACACCGAGCCATCAACCGCTCATGCGGTCGCCCAAGATCCGGACATCTCCGAGCGCCTCACTCTGCCTCGAGCAAGATCAGACTTCGCACCACCGACACCGCTTGAAGATTTGATTCGCATTGAGACAACTCTCCAAAGCAGATTTGTCATCACTTTCATATATCACCGCCTCCACCACCACGCGAGCCATTGGACGATGAGGACTTCTGAGTCCTTTTCTCTTCATATGTTTATGTTATTTTTAAATTTTCCTAAAAGACTTATTTTTAAATTTTACTCTTATCGTTATTTTTATGTTTATTTTATTATCTTTATTTCAATTATTTTTAGATTCCATATTAGATGTTCTCCAATTTATATTTTTCGGAAAATATTTGAGTAATCCTTATTCATAAGAACCTAATGATCTTCTCGCAATTAAAAATCCTAAAATAGAACTCTGGAATAACCATCTATACTGAGGAAAACATGCCATGCCTCCTCCAACTTATCTTTCACCTCCGAATCAAGTTTCCACACTTCCAACTCAAGGAACCCATCCAAAATTCAGAAATTTCACTTCTCCCCTATCTTTGATTTTCTCAGATTCATATCTATCTTTGTACATTGAGGGCAATGTACATCTTAAGTGTGGGGGTGAATCTCAAAAGTGCCTAACTTTTTGCATTATTCTCAAATCTCGAATTATGTCTTATTCTTAAGTAAATTTTCTCATATTAATATTAGAATGAAATTTCCTTTAATTTATGATTTTCATTGATATGTTTTGGATTAACTCATTGATAATTATGCAGTGATGATTTAAACTTTAGGAGACTAGAGAATCAAGCATGATGAGTCTATTTTAAAAAAAAAATTTAGGTTGTCTACCCGAATCTAATGTTACCTTTGAAATTTGAAATTTACGAGGTTGACATCAAAAGCCCATAATTTTGTGAGATCTTGCGCGCTTTTAGAGCATACATTCCTTTTCGTGCTCACTTTATTGATTATGAGTGTGTCAACATTGATTTGTTATTCTAGAACTTGCTTCGATTATACATGTCGAGACCACACCTTTGATTTGATATACAGAGATGATGAAGGCACCTAGGTTTTAAACTCCACTTACTCCATAAAAAGCCTACCTTCATAATTAACCCTAGTGAACCCCTTTGAGACTAACAACCCAATTCTTGACTCACCCCCTTAATATTAACCCAAAACCCACTTTGTGTTTGTTATCACCATTTCTCTTGACTACCCCTATATCGAGATTTGATTTGATCGGTTATTTAACTATTTTCTTTATTTCAGCTTATTAAATTCTATCTTATCATTATTGTACTTGATTTGTTCTAAAAAAAAGAAGAAGTATATTCATTTTTACTTTTTGTTATTGAGCTTAAGCGCTTAATTTCATTATCTTTAGAAGAAGCTCATGTTATTAGTATTAAGTTTTCAATTGATGTAATTATTTAGTATTAGTCCGACTTTCTAGTTAGGTAATTTGTCAATTCAATCTCGATTCTAACCTCTAATTCAACCTTTATCCACACCTTTAACCCGAGCCTAATTACAACCCTTTAAAGACCTTTTGATTTGTGTATCATCTCATATTATAGTGGTGGAGATTTGATTTTCATGCAAGCCTATGGGATTAACTTTTCATGTTTGACTTATGAGTGCTTTTTCCCGAACCTTAAACACTTCAGAGTGATTTGAGTGAATCTTTAGTGAGGATGTCAATTTTTATCGATTTTGAATTAAAGGTAATTATTTAGGTAAGGGGAAACACCTATTTTCTCAGACTATAAAAATTATGACTCATTGTCCAATCTTTAGAACCTTCCTCGTTAAATTATCAATGTATGAATTACCTATGGATTATGATGAAACATTATTGATGAAGGTTATGAATCGAGGAAATTCGATTTTTAATTGTGAGTTGAGAATTTTGCTTTGAGGACAAGCAAAAGCTTAAGTGTGGGGTATTTGATAAATCGTAATTTATACATATTTTATCCCATATTTAGCATGCTTTTGGATGATTTATCCTTTGAATTTTGGAATTTGATGCTCCTAATCCTTTAATGTCATGTTTTATACTTAGGAAGCATAGGAGGATGAAAAGAACGAGAACGAGCTAAAAACGGACCAAATGGGCCAAAGTAGGAAATCAACACGGCCGGAGGTAGCCACATGGTCGCGTGCCTTTAGCGTGCTTGACTCACTACCTAAATTCGATTCACACACAGCGTGTTGCACGTGCGTGTTGCACTGCCACATGTTTTAATCCCATTCTTGGCACGTTTTGGATGATTTATTATGTAAATTAGTGAATTTGATGCTCCTAACCTTTAAATTTATATTTCTATACTTAGTGAGCATGTGGAAGTGAAAGGAGCGAAAATGGGCCAAAATCGCATAAAAAAGAGCTATTTTCAGAACTACATGGGATGGGTCATACACGCCTCGCGTGAGCTACACATCGTCCGCCACACGCCCATGTGCCACCCTCGTGTTGATATCGCCCCTCGCTTCCCAAACACACTGAAAAACACAATTTTTAGGCTTTCTGAGCATTCTAAAGTCTATAAATACACACTAGAAGAGGACCTAAGGGGCAATGATAGAAGAATGAAGAAAAGACTCAAAGAATGCCATCGATTCATTTCTAAGCGATCTCCTTCAAGATTGAAGATTCCATTTAATTTTTAGAATTTTTAATGGGTTTCTTTATGTCTTGTTGTTTTCCTAACTTTAAGATGATGTTATTCCAGATTATAAACTAAATTCCCTAGATACCTAGGGAATGTAATGTAAATTCGATTTTGACCCTTTAATCTAATAGTGGTTTTGGGACCACAACCGAGTCTAAAAAATATTTTAAAATTATTTTTGTGTGTTTATTGTGTGTGAATTTGTTGGTTTTAAATTTTCGTGACTTAATTTCGCTGCTTAGGTATTCGATTTAATAAAAGGACTTAATCGCGTAAAAGGTAAAAAGTTACAAACTATAGTGTAAAGTGCTTAGTTGATAGTGGCTTTTAATATGGAGTCCTTAAAGGGCAATAGCCCATTTTTCAAAGATATGGATTTGCAACATGCCATTTTAATATGTTTTATATGTTATTTATTATAAAAAAATTATATTAATATAATATAATGTTATATATTATAATAACTTATCATAAAAAAATGAAAAGCCAAAGTTATTATTTGTTTCATGACCGAAAGTTAAAATAAAAAGAAAAGAGAAAAGATGTTAGGCATTCGCCATTGTTGGACTTAATTAAGGCACGATAAGCCTCGATTTTTGATAATTTTTACGCTTTTGAGATCGCTATGAGATGTACAAAACCCATGCTTCAATTTTTGATTTTGATGAATATTTTGAGTTGAGCCATTGATGATAGCTTGTTATTTTTGTTGTTTGATGATAAAATATGAAATATATGTGTTAGATTAACATGTTTTGTCTTTTTGAATTTTTGATGAATTTGAATAATTTGATTAAATTGCAAAAATAAATTTTTGAGGGACTAAATGTGAAATAAATGAAACGTATGGACTTTTATGAACATAGGTAATATTCGCCAAGTATGGGTAATGTGAAATTTTGTGTATTTTGTGTTTTGTGTAAAAAGGATTAAATTGTAAAAGTGTGAAATGTTAGGGCAAAATTGTAATTTTCCCATTTATGTGTTTTTAGACTAAATTGAATGGAATGGTGTTTAAACAAGTTTAATTTGAATATGTTTAGATCAAGAACCAAATAAATCGTGACCGACCTGGGAAAATGAAAGTAGTCGATTAGTCGATTTTACCAACCGGTTGACGACGCCTGAGGTAAGTCTTAAGCAATAAAACATTGTAAATTATGTGTATAACTTAGTATATACTGATTTGGAAATTTTGTAGCATTAATTTGTAGTAGCCTAATATGAGTAAATATAGACTTTAATATACTTGAGTTTGATTTGATTGAGATATGATGTTAGAAAATCCATACAAAGATTATGAGTGTATATAATTGGTGTTGTTTAATGTGATAATATTATAGGAGAAATGAGTTGTTTGGTGAACCTTTTAATTATATGTGTATATATGGAATGAATATGAGAACATATGTGTATTTCAGAATGAGGAGAAAATGGATTGATGGCACTATGTGTGCGAAGCTTATATACCGAGCAATCGTGTGTGCAAGATTGGTTGTTTGGCACTATGTGTGCGAAGCTTATATACCGAGCACCTCAGGTGCGAGGGGTTGTCTGGCACTATGTGTGCGAGCTTATATACCGAAAGCAATCGGTGTGTGCGAATCAGCTTGTATGGCACCATATGTAAAGTGGAAAAATAAGTAATGGCACTAAGTGTGCGATACATTATCGTGAATGGCACTTTGTGCGCCTTCTCTTATCAATGTAATCTACATAAGGTAATGATACGTTACATATATATATTGCTCTATGTGTGCGTAGATTTGCAGATTCTTCAGAGATATAAACTTAATAGTAGAGGTGACCGAAAGGTGATAAATTGGTGGTGCATATGTGATGTTTATTGAGCAAGTAAATTGACAAAAATACTCTTGTATATGTGAAAATAAGGTAAGTCATTTGTTGAATTGATTATATAAATGTTAAAGTTACAAATGTGAAAAATGTGAATGTATATGTGATTGTGTATATTCGGCCAAATGGGGTATATGTTATTTTAATAGTGAGATTTATATAAGTTCATGTGTATTTGTACAATTAGCCATATGGTATGTGTATGAAAGATTTAAATGATAACCTTTGTATTTGAGAACATGTCATTCGGCTTTGTTAACTTAGTATTAATATATAATAGTTGGTATATATATATTTACTTTATGACTTAGCTTTATAAATAGCTTACTCACAGTAGTATTTGTAACATTCTCAAACCCTGGCCAAGACACCACCTAATCGAACTGTATGTTACGGGAAAATCAGATTTGAGAGGTTAGGTTTCCTATGAAAGGTTTAATCTAAAACTCTTTGATGTATCCGCATTTGTAAAAAAAAAAACCTTGGGCATGATTGTTTTAAACCTGTGAGTGCATTTTGAAGACCCGGGAATTTGAAAGCTTAGTTGAAAAGTAAGTTTTTATCATTTAGAAGGCCGAGAAATTCCTTTTAGTTACTTAAAAACATTTTGAACTTAGTGTGGAAGATCACAAGTTTAGAAAATATTTGAGTTATGCTCATTTAAAGATTTTAATGTGATACTCATTGGTAAAGTTTAAAACATATCGCTTGTGTAGTCTTGAAAACTGCTCATCTCCAAGTTTTATCCATTATTAACCTGCAAGTAATTTATTAAGGCTAAATTGAAATCAAATTTCTTAAGCATATAAATAATCAAAGCATAATTTTAAAAGGCCATTTACAATCCCAACAAAACCAAATGAAAATAAATGAAATAAAGTACCAAGTGCTTAAATCAAGGTAAAACCGACTTTATTCATGGCATGGTCACCTCGAGTCCACCCTACCCATGTCCGCGATCTAAGTGTCACCCAAATGATATGAGAAGGTGAGTCGTAAGACTCAGCGGCATAAATCCTCCCGACAATCACAACATACTAACACACACAATACAGAAAGTAAATGTCATTAATGCACCCAATCCTAGCCATCCACAACACCTTTTCTACCCCGCGTGGTGGTACCAAACCACCGGGTGGTGCTAAACC